>OW121817.1:26217386-28965601 GCA_933228935.1 Pemphredon lugubris | reverse complement strand
AAATGGATATTGAGTGGATAAAATGGATATAGAGTGGATAAAATGGATATAGAGTGGATAAAATGGATATAGAGTGGATGAAATCGATGTAGAGTGGATAAAATGGATATAGAGTGGATAAAATGGGTATAGTGTGGATAAAATGGATACTGAGTGGATAAAATGGATATAGAGTGGATAAAATGGATATAGAGTGGATAAAATGGATATAGAGTGGATAAAATGGGTATAGGGTGGATAAAATGTATATTGAGTGGATAAAATGGATATAGAGTGGATAAAATGGATATAGAGTGGATAAAATGGATATAGAGTGGATAAAATTGATATAAAGTGGATAAAATGGGTATAGGGTGGATAAAATGGATATTGAGTGGATAAAATGGATATAGAGTGGATAAAATGGATATAGAGTGGATAAAATGGATATAGAGTGGATAAAATGGGTATAGGGTGGATAAAATGTATATTGAGTGGATAAAATGGATATAGAGTGGATAAAATGGATATAGAGTGGATAAAATGGATATAGAGTGGATAAAATGGATATAGAGTGGATGAAATCGATGTAGAGTGGATAAAATGGATATAGAGTGGATAAAATGGGTATAGTGTGGATAAAATGGATATAGGATGGATAAAATCGATATAGAGTTGATAAAATGGATATAGGGTGGATAAAATCGATATAGAGTGGATAAAATGGGTATAGTGTGGATAAAATGGATATTGAGTGGATAAAATGGATATAGAGTGGATAAAATGGATATACAGTGGATAAAATGGATATAGAGTGGATAAAATGGATATAGAGTGGATAAAATGGATATAAAGTGGATAAAATGGATATAGAGTGGATGAAATCGATGTAGAGTGGATAAAATGGATATAGAGTGGATAAAATGGGTATAGTGTGGATAAAATGGATACTGAGTGGATAAAATGGATATAGAGTGGATAAAATGGATATAGAGTGGATAAAATGGATATAGAGTGGATAAAATGGGTATAGGGTGGATAAAATGTATATTGAGTGGATAAAATGGATATAGAGTGGATAAAATGGATATAGAGAGGTTAAAATGGATATAGGGTGGATAAAATATATGTAGAGTGGATAAAATGGAGATAGAGTTTATGAAATCGATGTAGAGTGGATAAAATGGATATAGAGTGGATAAAATGGGTATAGGGTGAATAAAATGTATATTGAGTGGATAAAATGGATATAGAGTGGATAAAATGGATATAGAGTGGATAAAATGGATATAGGATGGATAAAATCGATATAGAGTTGATAAAATGGATATAGGGTGGATAAAATCGATATAGAGTGGATAAAATGGGTATAGTGTGGATAAAATGGATATTGAGTGGATAAAATGGATATAGAGTGGATAAAATGGATATAGACTAGATAAAATGGATATAGAGTGGATAAAATGGGTATAGGGTGGATAAAATGTATATTGAGTGGATAAAATGGATATAGAGTGGATAAAATGGATATAGAGTGGATAAAATGGATATAGAGTGGATAAAATGGATATAGGATGGATAAAATCGATATAGAGTTGATAAAATGGATATAGGGTGGATAAAATCGATATAGAGTGGATAAAATGGGTATAGTGTGGATAAAATGGATATTGAGTGGATAAAATGGATATAGAGTGGATAAAATGGATATAGAGTGGATAAAATGGATATAGAGTGGATAAAATCGATATAAAGTGGATGAAATCGATATAGAGTTGATAAAATGGATATAGGGTGGATAAAATCGATATAGAGTGGATAAAATGGGTATAGTGTGGATAAAATGGATATTAAGTGGATAAAATGGATATAGAGTGGATAAAATCGATATAAAGTGGATAAAATGGAGATAGAGTGGATGAAATCGATATAGAGTGGATAAAATCGATATAAAGTGGATAAAATGGAGATAGAGTGGATGAAATCGATGTAGAGTGGATAAAATGGATATAGAGTGGATAAAATGGATATAGGATGGATAAAATCGATATAGAGTTGATAAAATGGATATAGGGTGGATAAAATCGATATAGAGTGGATAAAATGGGTATAGTGTGGATAAAATGGATATTGAGTGGATAAAATGGATATAGAGTGGATAAAATGGATATAGAGTGGATAAAATGGATATAGAGTGGATAAAATGGATATAGAGTGGATAAAATGGATATAGGATGGATAAAATCGATATAGAGTTGATAAAATGGATATAGGGTGGATAAAATCGATATAGAGTGGATAAAATGGGTATAGTGTGGATAAAATGGATATTGAGTGGATAAAATGGATATAGAGTGGATAAAATGGATATAGAGTGGATAAAATGGATATAGAGTGGATAAAATGGATATAGAGTGGATAAAATGGATATAGAGTGGATAAAATGGATATAGAGTGGATAAAATGGATATAGGATGGATAAAATCGATATAGAGTTGATAAAATGGATATAGGGTGGATAAAATCGATATAGAGTGGATAAAATGGGTATAGTGTGGATAAAATGGATATTGAGTGGATAAAATGGATATAGAGTGGATAAAATGGATATAGGATGGATAAAATCGATATAGAGTTGATAAAATGGATATAGGGTCGATAAAATCGATATAGAGTGGATAAAATGGGTATAGTGTGGATAAAATGGATATTGAGTGGATAAAATGGATATAGAGTGGATAAAATGGATATAGAGTGGATAAAATGGATATAAAGTGGATAAAATGGATATAGAGTGGATGAAATCGATGTAGAGTGGATAAAATGGATATAGAGTGGATAAAATGGGTATAGTGTGGATAAAATGGATACTGAGTGGATAAAATGGATATAGAGTGGATAAAATGGATATAGAGTGGATAAAATGGATATAGAGTGGATAAAATGGGTATAGGGTGGATAAAATGTATATTGAGTGGATCAAATGGATATAGAGTGGATAAAATGGATATAGAGTGGATAAAATGGATATAGAGTGGATAAAATGGATATAGGATGGATAAAATCGATATAGAGTTGATAAAATGGATATAGGGTGGATAAAATCGATATAGAGTGGATAAAATGGGTATAGTGTGGATAAAATGGATATTGAGTGGATAAAATGGATATAGAGTGGATAAAATGGATATAGAGTGGATAAAATGGATATAGAGTGGATAAAATGGATATAGAGTGGATGAAATCGATGTAGAGTGGATAAAATGGATATAGAGTGGATAAAATGGGTATAGTGTGGATAAAATGGATATAGGATGGATAAAATCGATATAGAGTTGATAAAATGGATATAGGGTGGATAAAATCGATATAGAGTGGATAAAATGGGTATAGTGTGGATAAAATGGATATTGAGTGGATAAAATGGATATAGAGTGGATAAAATGGATATAGAGTGGATAAAATGGATATAGAGTGGATAAAATGGATATAGGATGGATAAAATCGATATAGAGTTGATAAAATGGATATAGGGTGGATAAAATCGATATAGAGTGGATAAAATGGGTATAGTGTGGATAAAATGGATATTGAGTGGATAAAATGGATATAGAGTGGATAAAATGGATATAGACTAGATAAAATGGATATAGAGTGGATAAAATGGGTATAGGGTGGATAAAATGTATATTGAGTGGATAAAATGGATATAGAGTGGATAAAATGGATATAGAGTGGATAAAATGGATATAGAGTGGATAAAATGGATATAGGATGGATAAAATCGATATAGAGTTGATAAAATGGATATAGGGTGGATAAAATCGATATAGAGTGGATAAAATGGGTATAGTGTGGATAAAATGGATATAGAGTGGATAAAATGGATATAGAGTGGATAAAATGGATATAGAGTGGATAAAATGGGTATAGGGTGAATAAAATGTATATTGAGTGGATAAAATGGATATAGAGTGGATAAAATGGATATAGAGTGGATAAAATGGATATAGGATGGATAAAATCGATATAGAGTTGATAAAATGGATATAGGGTGGATAAAATCGATATAGAGTGGATAAAATGGGTATAGTGTGGATAAAATGGATATTGAGTGGATAAAATGGATATAGAGTGGATAAAATGGATATAGACTAGATAAAATGGATATAGAGTGGATAAAATGGATATAGAGTGGATAAAATGGATATAGAGTGGATAAAATGGATATAGGATGGATAAAATCGATATAGAGTTGATAAAATGGATATAGGGTGGATAAAATCGATATAGAGTGGATAAAATGGGTATAGTGTGGATAAAATGGATATTGAGTGGATAAAATGGATATAGAGTGGATAAAATGGATATAGAGTGGATAAAATGGATATAGAGTGGATAAAATCGATATAAAGTGGATGAAATCGATATAGAGTTGATAAAATGGATATAGGGTGGATAAAATCGATATAGAGTGGATAAAATGGGTATAGTGTGGATAAAATGGATATTAAGTGGATAAAATGGATATAGAGTGGATAAAATCGATATAAAGTGGATAAAATGGAGATAGAGTGGATGAAATCGATATAGAGTGGATAAAATCGATATAAAGTGGATAAAATGGAGATAGAGTGGATGAAATCGATGTAGAGTGGATAAAATGGATATAGAGTGGATAAAATGGATATAGGATGGATAAAATCGATATAGAGTTGATAAAATGGATATAGGGTGGATAAAATCGATATAGAGTGGATAAAATGGGTATAGTGTGGATAAAATGGATATTGAGTGGATAAAATGGATATAGAGTGGATAGAATGGATATAGAGTGGATAAAATGGATATAGAGTGGATAAAATGGATATAGAGTGGATAAAATGGATATAGGATGGATAAAATCGATATAGAGTTGATAAAATGGATATAGGGTGGATAAAATCGATATAGAGTGGATAAAATGGGTATAGTGTGGATAAAATGGATATTGAGTGGATAAAATGGATATAGAGTGGATAAAATGGATATAGAGTGGATAAAATGGATATAGAGTGGATAAAATGGATATAGAGTGGATAAAATGGATATAGAGTGGATAAAATGGATATAGAGTGGATAAAATGGATATAGGATGGATAAAATCGATATAGAGTTGATAAAATGGATATAGGGTGGATAAAATCGATATAGAGTGGATAAAATGGGTATAGTGTGGATAAAATGGATATTGAGTGGATAAAATGGATATAGAGTGGATAAAATGGATATAGGATGGATAAAATCGATATAGAGTTGATAAAATGGATATAGGGTCGATAAAATCGATATAGAGTGGATAAAATGGGTATAGTGTGGATAAAATGGATATTGAGTGGATAAAATGGATATAGAGTGGATAAAATGGATATAGAGTGGATAAAATGGATATAAAGTGGATAAAATGGATATAGAGTGGATGAAATCGATGTAGAGTGGATAAAATGGATATAGAGTGGATAAAATGGGTATAGTGTGGATAAAATGGATACTGAGTGGATAAAATGGATATAGAGTGGATAAAATGGATATAGAGTGGATAAAATGGATATAGAGTGGATAAAATGGGTATAGGGTGGATAAAATGTATATTGAGTGGATCAAATGGATATAGAGTGGATAAAATGGATATAGAGTGGATAAAATGGATATAGAGTGGATAAAATGGATATAGGATGGATAAAATCGATATAGAGTTGATAAAATGGATATAGGGTGGATAAAATCGATATAGAGTGGATAAAATGGGTATAGTGTGGATAAAATGGATATTGAGTGGATAAAATGGATATAGAGTGGATAAAATGGATATAGAGTGGATAAAATGGATATAGAGTGGATAAAATGGATATAGAGTGGATGAAATCGATGTAGAGTGGATAAAATGGATATAGAGTGGATAAAATGGGTATAGTGTGGATAAAATGGATATAGGATGGATAAAATCGATATAGAGTTGATAAAATGGATATAGGGTGGATAAAATCGATATAGAGTGGATAAAATGGATATAGAGTGGATAAAATGGATATAGAGTGGATAAAATGGATATAGAGTGGATAAAATGGATATAGAGTGGATAAAATGGATATAGAGAGGTTAAAATGGATATAGGGTGGATAAAATATATGTAGAGTGGATAAAATGGAGATAGAGTTTATGAAATCGATGTAGAGTGGATAAAATGGATATAGAGTGGATAAAATGGGTATAGTGTGGATAAAATGGATATAGAGTGGATAAAATGGATATAGAGTGGATAAAATGGATATAGAGTGGATAAAATGGGTATAGGGTGGATACAATGTATATTGAGTGGATAAAATGGATATACAGTGGATAAAATGGATATAGAGTGGATAAAATGGATATAGGATGGATAAAATCGATATAGAGTTGATAAAATGGATATAGGGTGGATAAAATCGATATAGAGTGGATAAAATGGGTATAGTGTGGATAAAATGGATATTGAGTGGATAAAATGGATATAGAGTGGATAAAATGGATATAGAGTGGATAAAATGGATATAGAGTGGATAAAATGGGTATAGGGTGGATAAAATGTATATTGAGTGGATAAAATGGATATAGAGTGGATAAAATGGATATAGGATGGATAAAATCGATATAGAGTTGATAAAATGGATATAGGGTGGATAAAATGGATATAGAGTGGATAAAATGGATATAGAGTGGAAAAAATGGATATAGGATGGATAAAATCGATATAGAGTTGATAAAATGGATATAGGGTGGATAAAATCGATATAGAGTGGATAAAATGGGTATAGTGTGGATAAAATGGATATTGAGTGGATAAAATCGATATAGAGTGGATAAAATGGGTATAGTGTGGATAAAATGGATATTGAGTGGATAAAATGGATATAGAGCGGATAAAATGGATATAGGGTGGATAAAATGTATATTGAGTGGATAAAATGGATATAGAGTGGATAAAATGGATATAGAGTGGATAAAATGGATATAGAGAGGTTAAAATGGATATAGGGTGGATAAAATATATGTAGAGTGGATAAAATGGAGATAGAGTGGATGAAATCGATGTAGAGTGGATAAAATGGATATAGAGTGGATAAAATGGGTATAGAGTGGATGAAATCGATGTAGAGTGGATAAAATGGATATAGAGTGGATAAAATGGGTATAGTGTGGATAAAATGGATATAGAGTGGATAAAATGGATATAGAGTGGATAAAATGGGTATAGGGTGGATAAAATGTATATTGAGTGGATAAAATGGATATAGAGTGGATAAAATGGGTATAGTGTGGATAAAATGGATATTGAGTGGATAAAATGGATATAGAGTGGATAAAATGGATACAGAGTGGATAAAATGGATATAGAGTGGATAAAATGGGTATAGGGTGGATAAAATGTATATTGAGTGGATAAAATGGATATAGAGTGGATAAAATGGGTATAGTGTGGATAAAATGGATATTGAGTGGATAAAATGGATATAGAGTGGATAAAATGGATATAGAGTGGATAAAATGGATATAGAGTGGATAAAATGGAGGTAGAGTGGATAAAATGGATATAGGGTGGATAAAATGGATATAGAGTGGATAAAATGGATATAGGGTGGATGAAATGTATATTGAGTGGATAAAATGGATATAGAGTGGATAAAATGGATATAGAGTGGATAAAATGGATATAGAGAGGTTAAAATGGATATAGGGTGGATAAAATATATGTAGAGTGGATAAAATGGATATAGAGTGGATAAAATGGATATTGAGTGGATAAAATGGATATAGAGTGGATAAAATGGATATTGAGTGGATAAAATGGATATAGAGTGGATAAAATGGGTATAGTGTGGATAAAATGGATATTGAGTGGATAAAATGGATATTGAGTGGATAAAATGGATATAGAGTGGATAAAATGGATATAGAGTGGATAAAATGGATATAGAGTGGATAAAATGGTGATAGAGTGGATAAAATGGATATAGAGTGGATAAAATGGGTATAGGGTGGATAAAATGTATATTGAGTGGATAAAATGGATATAGAGTGGATAAAATGGATATAGAGTGGATAAAATGGATATAGAGTGGATAAAATGGATATAGGATGGATAAAATCGATATAGAGTTGATAAAATGGATATAGGGTGGATAAAATCGATATAGAGTGGATAAAATGGGTATAGTGTGGATAAAATGGATATTGAGTGGATAAAATGGATATAGAGTGGATAAAATGGATATAGAGTGGATAAAATGGATATAGAGTGGATGAAATCGATGTAGAGTGGATAAAATGGATATAGAGTGGATAAAATGGGTATAGTGTGGATAAAATGGATACTGAGTGGATAAAATGGATATAGAGTGGATAAAATGGATATAGAGTGGATAAAATGGATATAGAGTGGATAAAATGGGTATAGGGTGGATAAAATGTATATTGAGTGGATAAAATGGATATAGAGTGGATAAAATGGATATAGAGTGGATAAAATGGATATAGAGTGGATAAAATGGATATAGGATGGATAAAATCGATATAGAGTTGATAAAATGGATATAGGGTGGATAAAATCGATATAGAGTGGATAAAATGGGTATAGTGTGGATAAAATGGATATTGAGTGGATAAAATGGATATAGAGTGGATAAAATGGATATAGAGTGGATAAAATGGGTATAGGGTGGATAAAATGTATATGGAGTGGATAAAATGGATATACAGTGGATAAAATGGATATAGAGTGGATAAAATGGATATAGAGTGGATAAAATGGATATAGGATGGATAAAATCGATATAGAGTTGATAAAATGGATATAGGGTGGATAAAATCGATATAGAGTGGATAAAATGGGTATAGTGTGGATAAAATGGATATTGAGTGGATAAAATGGATTTAGAGTGGATAAAATGGATATAGAGTGGATAAAATGGATATAAAGTGGATAAAATGGATATAGAGTGGATGAAATCGATGTAGAGTGGATAAAATGGGTATAGTGTGGATAAAATGGATATTGAGTGGATAAAATGGATATAGAGTGGATAAAATGGATATAGAGTGGATAAAATGGATATAGAGTGGATGAAATCGATGTAGAGTGGATAAAATGGATATAGAGTGGATAAAATGGGTATAGTGTGGATAAAATGGATACTGAGTGGATAAAATGGATATAGAGTGGATAAAATGGATATAGAGTGGATAAAATGGATATAGAGTGGATAAAATGGGTATAGGGTGGATAAAATGTATATTGAGTGGATAAAATGGATATAGAGTGGATAAAATGGATATAGAGTGGATAAAATGGATATAGAGTGGATAAAATTGATATAAAGTGGATAAAATGGGTATAGGGTGGATAAAATGGATATTGAGTGGATAAAATGGATATAGAGTGGATAAAATGGATATAGAGTGGATAAAATGGATATAGAGTGGATAAAATGGGTATAGGGTGGATAAAATGTATATTGAGTGGATAAAATGGATATAGAGTGGATAAAATGGATATAGAGTGGATAAAATGGATATAGAGTGGATAAAATGGATATAGAGTGGATGAAATCGATGTAGAGTGGATAAAATGGATATAGAGTGGATAAAATGGGTATAGTGTGGATAAAATGGATATAGGATGGATAAAATCGATATAGAGTTGATAAAATGGATATAGGGTGGATAAAATCGATATAGAGTGGATAAAATGGGTATAGTGTGGATAAAATGGATATTGAGTGGATAAAATGGATATAGAGTGGATAAAATGGATATACAGTGGATAAAATGGATATAGAGTGGATAAAATGGATATAGAGTGGATAAAATGGATATAAAGTGGATAAAATGGATATAGAGTGGATGAAATCGATGTAGAGTGGATAAAATGGATATAGAGTGGATAAAATGGGTATAGTGTGGATAAAATGGATACTGAGTGGATAAAATGGATATAGAGTGGATAAAATGGATATAGAGTGGATAAAATGGATATAGAGTGGATAAAATGGGTATAGGGTGGATAAAATGTATATTGAGTGGATAAAATGGATATAGAGTGGATAAAATGGATATAGAGAGGTTAAAATGGATATAGGGTGGATAAAATATATGTAGAGTGGATAAAATGGAGATAGAGTTTATGAAATCGATGTAGAGTGGATAAAATGGATATAGAGTGGATAAAATGGGTATAGGGTGAATAAAATGTATATTGAGTGGATAAAATGGATATAGAGTGGATAAAATGGATATAGAGTGGATAAAATGGATATAGGATGGATAAAATCGATATAGAGTTGATAAAATGGATATAGGGTGGATAAAATCGATATAGAGTGGATAAAATGGGTATAGTGTGGATAAAATGGATATTGAGTGGATAAAATGGATATAGAGTGGATAAAATGGATATAGACTAGATAAAATGGATATAGAGTGGATAAAATGGGTATAGGGTGGATAAAATGTATATTGAGTGGATAAAATGGATATAGAGTGGATAAAATGGATATAGAGTGGATAAAATGGATATAGAGTGGATAAAATGGATATAGGATGGATAAAATCGATATAGAGTTGATAAAATGGATATAGGGTGGATAAAATCGATATAGAGTGGATAAAATGGGTATAGTGTGGATAAAATGGATATTGAGTGGATAAAATGGATATAGAGTGGATAAAATGGATATAGAGTGGATAAAATGGATATAGAGTGGATAAAATCGATATAAAGTGGATGAAATCGATATAGAGTTGATAAAATGGATATAGGGTGGATAAAATCGATATAGAGTGGATAAAATGGGTATAGTGTGGATAAAATGGATATTAAGTGGATAAAATGGATATAGAGTGGATAAAATCGATATAAAGTGGATAAAATGGAGATAGAGTGGATGAAATCGATATAGAGTGGATAAAATCGATATAAAGTGGATAAAATGGAGATAGAGTGGATGAAATCGATGTAGAGTGGATAAAATGGATATAGAGTGGATAAAATGGATATAGGATGGATAAAATCGATATAGAGTTGATAAAATGGATATAGGGTGGATAAAATCGATATAGAGTGGATAAAATGGGTATAGTGTGGATAAAATGGATATTGAGTGGATAAAATGGATATAGAGTGGATAAAATGGATATAGAGTGGATAAAATGGATATAGAGTGGATAAAATGGATATAGAGTGGATAAAATGGATATAGGATGGATAAAATCGATATAGAGTTGATAAAATGGATATAGGGTGGATAAAATCGATATAGAGTGGATAAAATGGGTATAGTGTGGATAAAATGGATATTGAGTGGATAAAATGGATATAGAGTGGATAAAATGGATATAGAGTGGATAAAATGGATATAGAGTGGATAAAATGGATATAGAGTGGATAAAATGGATATAGAGTGGATAAAATGGATATAGAGTGGATAAAATGGATATAGGATGGATAAAATCGATATAGAGTTGATAAAATGGATATAGGGTGGATAAAATCGATATAGAGTGGATAAAATGGGTATAGTGTGGATAAAATGGATATTGAGTGGATAAAATGGATATAGAGTGGATAAAATGGATATAGGATGGATAAAATCGATATAGAGTTGATAAAATGGATATAGGGTCGATAAAATCGATATAGAGTGGATAAAATGGGTATAGTGTGGATAAAATGGATATTGAGTGGATAAAATGGATATAGAGTGGATAAAATGGATATAGAGTGGATAAAATGGATATAAAGTGGATAAAATGGATATAGAGTGGATGAAATCGATGTAGAGTGGATAAAATGGATATAGAGTGGATAAAATGGGTATAGTGTGGATAAAATGGATACTGAGTGGATAAAATGGATATAGAGTGGATAAAATGGATATAGAGTGGATAAAATGGATATAGAGTGGATAAAATGGGTATAGGGTGGATAAAATGTATATTGAGTGGATCAAATGGATATAGAGTGGATAAAATGGATATAGAGTGGATAAAATGGATATAGAGTGGATAAAATGGATATAGGATGGATAAAATCGATATAGAGTTGATAAAATGGATATAGGGTGGATAAAATCGATATAGAGTGGATAAAATGGGTATAGTGTGGATAAAATGGATATTGAGTGGATAAAATGGATATAGAGTGGATAAAATGGATATAGAGTGGATAAAATGGATATAGAGTGGATAAAATGGATATAGAGTGGATGAAATCGATGTAGAGTGGATAAAATGGATATAGAGTGGATAAAATGGGTATAGTGTGGATAAAATGGATATAGGATGGATAAAATCGATATAGAGTTGATAAAATGGATATAGGGTGGATAAAATCGATATAGAGTGGATAAAATGGGTATAGTGTGGATAAAATGGATATTGAGTGGATAAAATGGATATAGAGTGGATAAAATGGATATAGAGTGGATAAAATGGATATAGAGTGGATAAAATGGATATAGGATGGATAAAATCGATATAGAGTTGATAAAATGGATATAGGGTGGATAAAATCGATATAGAGTGGATAAAATGGGTATAGTGTGGATAAAATGGATATTGAGTGGATAAAATGGATATAGAGTGGATAAAATGGATATAGACTAGATAAAATGGATATAGAGTGGATAAAATGGGTATAGGGTGGATAAAATGTATATTGAGTGGATAAAATGGATATAGAGTGGATAAAATGGATATAGAGTGGATAAAATGGATATAGGATGGATAAAATCGATATAGAGTTGATAAAATGGATATAGGGTGGATAAAATCGATATAGAGTGGATAAAATGGGTATAGTGTGGATAAAATGGATATAGAGTGGATAAAATGGATATAGAGTGGATAAAATGGATATAGAGTGGATAAAATGGGTATAGGGTGAATAAAATGTATATTGAGTGGATAAAATGGATATAGAGTGGATAAAATGGATATAGAGTGGATAAAATGGATATAGGATGGATAAAATCGATATAGAGTTGATAAAATGGATATAGGGTGGATAAAATCGATATAGAGTGGATAAAATGGGTATAGTGTGGATAAAATGGATATTGAGTGGATAAAATGGATATAGAGTGGATAAAATGGATATAGACTAGATAAAATGGATATAGAGTGGATAAAATGGATATAGAGTGGATAAAATGGATATAGAGTGGATAAAATGGATATAGGATGGATAAAATCGATATAGAGTTGATAAAATGGATATAGGGTGGATAAAATCGATATAGAGTGGATAAAATGGGTATAGTGTGGATAAAATGGATATTGAGTGGATAAAATGGATATAGAGTGGATAAAATGGATATAGAGTGGATAAAATGGATATAGAGTGGATAAAATCGATATAAAGTGGATGAAATCGATATAGAGTTGATAAAATGGATATAGGGTGGATAAAATCGATATAGAGTGGATAAAATGGATATAGGGTGGATAAAATGGATATTAAGTGGATAAAATGGATATAGAGTGGATAAAATCGATATAAAGTGGATAAAATGGAGATAGAGTGGATGAAATCGATATAGAGTGGATAAAATCGATATAAAGTGGATAAAATGGAGATAGAGTGGATGAAATCGATGTAGAGTGGATAAAATGGATATAGAGTGGATAAAATGGATATAGGATGGATAAAATCGATATAGAGTTGATAAAATGGATATAGGGTGGATAAAATCGATATAGAGTGGATAAAATGGGTATAGTGTGGATAAAATGGATATTGAGTGGATAAAATGGATATAGAGTGGATAAAATGGATATAGAGTGGATAAAATGGATATAGAGTGGATAAAATGGATATAGAGTGGATAAAATGGATATAGGATGGATAAAATCGATATAGAGTTGATAAAATGGATATAGGGTGGATAAAATCGATATAGAGTGGATAAAATGGGTATAGTGTGGATAAAATGGATATTGAGTGGATAAAATGGATATAGAGTGGATAAAATGGATATAGAGTGGATAAAATGGATATAGAGTGGATAAAATGGATATAGAGTGGATAAAATGGATATAGAGTGGATAAAATGGATATAGAGTGGATAAAATGGATATAGGATGGATAAAATCGATATAGAGTTGATAAAATGGATATAGGGTGGATAAAATCGATATAGAGTGGATAAAATGGGTATAGTGTGGATAAAATGGATATTGAGTGGATAAAATGGATATAGAGTGGATAAAATGGATATAGGATGGATAAAATCGATATAGAGTTGATAAAATGGATATAGGGTCGATAAAATCGATATAGAGTGGATAAAATGGGTATAGTGTGGATAAAATGGATATTGAGTGGATAAAATGGATATAGAGTGGATAAAATGGATATAGAGTGGATAAAATGGATATAAAGTGGATAAAATGGATATAGAGTGGATGAAATCGATGTAGAGTGGATAAAATGGATATAGAGTGGATAAAATGGGTATAGTGTGGATAAAATGGATACTGAGTGGATAAAATGGATATAGAGTGGATAAAATGGATATAGAGTGGATAAAATGGATATAGAGTGGATAAAATGGGTATAGGGTGGATAAAATGTATATTGAGTGGATCAAATGGATATAGAGTGGATAAAATGGATATAGAGTGGATAAAATGGATATAGAGTGGATAAAATGGATATAGGATGGATAAAATCGATATAGAGTTGATAAAATGGATATAGGGTGGATAAAATCGATATAGAGTGGATAAAATGGGTATAGTGTGGATAAAATGGATATTGAGTGGATAAAATGGATATAGAGTGGATAAAATGGATATAGAGTGGATAAAATGGATATAGAGTGGATAAAATGGATATAGAGTGGATGAAATCGATGTAGAGTGGATAAAATGGATATAGAGTGGATAAAATGGGTATAGTGTGGATAAAATGGATATAGGATGGATAAAATCGATATAGAGTTGATAAAATGGATATAGGGTGGATAAAATCGATATAGAGTGGATAAAATGGGTATAGTGTGGATAAAATGGATATTGAGTGGATAAAATGGATATAGAGTGGATAAAATGGATATAGAGTGGATAAAATGGATATAGAGTGGATAAAATTGATATAGAGTGGATAAAATGGGTATAGGGTGGATAAAATGTATATTGAGTGGATAAAATGGATATAGAGTGGATAAAATGGATATAGAGTGGATAAAATGGATATAGGATGGATAAAATCGATATAGAGTTGATAAAATGGATATAGGGTGGATAAAATCGATATAGAGTGGATAAAATGGGTATAGTGTGGATAAAATGGATATTGAGTGGATAAAATGGATATAGAGTGGATAAAATGGATATAGAGTGGATAAAATGGATATAGAGTGGATAAAATGGGTATAGGGTGGATAAAATGTATATTGAGTGGATAAAATGGATATAGAGTGGATAAAATGGATATAGAGTGGATAAAATGGATATAGAGTGGATAAAATGGATATAGAGTGGTTGAAATCGATGTAGAGTGGATAAAATGGATATAGAGTGGATAAAATGGGTATAGTGTGGATAAAATGGATATAGGATGGATAAAATCGATATAGAGTTGATAAAATGGATATAGGGTGGATAAAATCGATATAGAGTGGATAAAATGGGTATAGTGTGGATAAAATGGATATTGAGTGGATAAAATGGATATAGAGTGGATAAAATGGATATAGAGTGGATAAAATGGATATAGAGTGGATAAAATGGGTATAGGGTGGATAAAATGTATATTGAGTGGATAAAATGGATATAGAGTGGATAAAATGGATATAGAGTGGATAAAATTGATATAGAGTGGATAAAATGTATATTGAGTGGATAAAATGGATATAGAGTGGATAAAATGGATATAGAGTGGATAAAATGGATATAGAGTGGATAAAATTGATATAGAGTGGATAAAATGGGTATAGGGTGGATAAAATGTATATTGAGTGGATAAAATGGATATAGAGTGGATAAAATGGATATAGAGTGGATAAAATGGATATAGGATGGATAAAATCGATATAGAGTTGATAAAATGGATATAGGGTGGATAAAATCGATATAGAGTGGATAAAATGGGTATAGTGTGGATAAAATGGATATTGAGTGGATAAAATGGATATAGAGTGGACAAAATGGATATAGAGTGGATAAAATGGGTATAGGGTGGATAAAATGTATATTGAGTGGATAAAATTGATATAGAGTGGATAAAATGGATATAGAGTGGATAAAATGGATATAGAGTGGATAAAATGGATATAGAGTGGATAAAATCGATATAAAGTGGATGAAATCGATATAGAGTTGATAAAATGGATATAGGGTGGATAAAATCGATATAGAGTGGATAAAATGGGTATAGTGTGGATAAAATGGATATTGAGTGGATAAAATGGATATAGAGTGGATAAAATCGATATAAAGTGGATAAAATGGAGATAGAGTGGATGAAATCGATATAGAGTGGATAAAATCGATATAAAGTGGATAAAATGGAGATAGAGTGGATGAAATCGATGTAGAGTGGATAAAATGGATATAGAGTGGATAAAATGGATATAGGATGGATAAAATCGATATAGAGTTGATAAAATGGATATAGGGTGGATAAAATCGATATAGAGTGGATAAAATGGGTATAGTGTGGATAAAATGGATATTGAGTGGATAAAATGGATATAGAGTGGATAAAATGGATATAGAGTGGATAAAATGGATATAGAGTGGATAAAATGGGTATAGGGTGGATAAAATGTATATTGAGTGGATAAAATGGATATAGAGTGGACAAAATGGGTATAGTGTGGATAAAATGGATATTGAGTGGATAAAATGGATATAGAGTGGATAAAATGGATATAGAGTGGATAAAATGGATATAGAGTGGATAAAATGGAGATAGAGTGGATAAAATGGATATAGAGTGGATAAAATGGATATAGAGTGGATGAAATCGATGTAGAGTGGATAAAATGGATATAGAGTGGATAAAATGGGTATAGTGTGGATAAAATGGATATTGAGTGGATAAAATCGATATAGAGTGGATAAAATGGGTATAGTGTGGATAAAATGGATATTGAGTGGATAAAATGGATATAGAGTGGATAAAATGGATATAGAGTGGATAAAATGGATATAGAGTGGATAAAATGGATATAGAGTGGATAAAATGGATATAGAGTGGATAAAATGGATATAGGATGGATAAAATCGATATAGAGTTGATAAAATGGATATAGGGTGGATAAAATCGATATAGAGTGGATAAAATGGGTATAGTGTGGATAAAATGGATATTGAGTGGATAAAATGGATATAGAGTGGATAAAATGGATATAGAGTGGATAAAATGGATATAGAGTGGATAAAATGGATATAGAGTGGATGAAATCGATGTAGAGTGGATAAAATGGATATAGAGTGGATAAAATGGATATAGAGTGGATAAAATTGATATAGAGTGGATAAAATCGATATAGAGTGGATGAAATCGATATAGAGTTGATAAAATGGATATAGGGTGGATAAAATCGATATAGAGTGGATAAAATGGGTATAGTGTGGATAAAATGGATATTGAGTGGATAAAATGGATATAGAGTGGATAAAATCGATATAAAGTGGATAAAATGGAGATAGAGTGGATGAAATCGATATAGAGTGGATAAAATCGATATAAAGTGGATAAAATGGAGATAGAGTGGATGAAATCGATGTAGAGTGGATAAAATGGATATAGAGTGGATAAAATGGATATAGGATGGATAAAATCGATATAGAGTTGATAAAATGGATATAGGGTGGATAAAATCGATATAGAGTGGATAAAATGGGTATAGTGTGGATAAAATGGATATTGAGTGGATAAAATGGATATAGAGTGGATAAAATGGATATAGAGTGGATAAAATGGATATAGAGTGGATAAAATGGGTATAGGGTGGATAAAATGTATATTGAGTGGATAAAATGGATATAGAGTGGACAAAATGGGTATAGTGTGGATAAAATGGATATTGAGTGGATAAAATGGATATAGAGTGGATAAAATGGATATAGAGTGGATAAAATGGATATAGAGTGGATAAAATGGAGATAGAGTGGATAAAATGGATATAGAGTGGATAAAATGGATATAGAGTGGATGAAATCGATGTAGAGTGGATAAAATGGATATAGAGTGGATAAAATGGGTATAGTGTGGATAAAATGGATATTGAGTGGATAAAATCGATATAGAGTGGATAAAATGGGTATAGTGTGGATAAAATGGATATTGAGTGGATAAAATGGATATAGAGTGGATAAAATGGATATAGAGTGGATAAAATGGATATAGAGTGGATAAAATGGATATAGAGTGGATAAAATGGATATAGAGTGGATAAAATGGATATAGGATGGATAAAATCGATATAGAGTTGATAAAATGGATATAGGGTGGATAAAATCGATATAGAGTGGATAAAATGGGTATAGTGTGGATAAAATGGATATTGAGTGGATAAAATGGATATAGAGTGGATAAAATGGATATAGAGTGGATAAAATGGATATAGAGTGGATAAAATGGATATAGAGTGGATGAAATCGATGTAGAGTGGATAAAATGGATATAGAGTGGATAAAATGGGTATAGTGTGGATAAAATGGATATAGGATGGATAAAATCGATATAGAGTTGATAAAATGGATATAGGGTGGATAAAATCGATATAGAGTGGATAAAATGGGTATAGTGTGGATAAAATGGATATTGAGTGGATAAAATGGATATAGAGTGGATAAAATGGATATAGAGTGGATAAAATGGATATAGAGTGGATAAAATGGGTATAGGGTGGATAAAATGTATATTGAGTGGATAAAATGGATATAGAGTGGATAAAATGGATATAGAGTGGATAAAATGGATATAGAGTGGATAAAATTGATATAGAGTGGATAAAATGGGTATAGGGTGGATAAAATGTATATTGAGTGGATAAAATGGATATAGAGTGGATAAAATGGATATAGAGTGGATAAAATGGATATAGGATGGATAAAATCGATATAGAGTTGATAAAATGGATATAGGGTGGATAAAATCGATATAGAGTGGATAAAATGGGTATAGTGTGGATAAAATGGATATTGAGTGGATAAAATGGATATAGAGTGGATAAAATGGATATAGAGTGGATAAAATGGATATAGAGTGGATAAAATGGGTATAGGGTGGATAAAATGTATATTGAGTGGATAAAATGGATATAGAGTGGATAAAATGGATATAGAGTGGATAAAATGGATATAGAGTGGATAAAATGGATATAGAGTGGATGAAATCGATGTAGAGTGGATAAAATGGATATAGAGTGGATAAAATGGGTATAGTGTGGATAAAATGGATATAGGATGGATAAAATCGATATAGAGTTGATAAAATGGATATAGGGTGGATAAAATCGATATAGAGTGGATAAAATGGGTATAGTGTGGATAAAATGGATATTGAGTGGATAAAATGGATATAGAGTGGATAAAATGGATATAGAGTGGATAAAATGGATATAGAGTGGATAAAATGGGTATAAGGTGGATAAAATGTATATTGAGTGGATAAAATGGATATAGAGTGGATAAAATGGATATAGAGTGGATAAAATGGATATAGAGTGGATAAAATTGATATAGAGTGGATAAAATGGGTATAGGGTGGATAAAATGTATATTGAGTGGATAAAATGGATATAGAGTGCATAAAATGGATATAGAGTGGATAAAATGGATATAGGATGGATAAAATCGATATAGAGTTGATAAAATGGATATAGGGTGGATAAAATCGATATAGAGTGGATAAAATGGGTATAGTGTGGATAAAATGGATATTGAGTGGATAAAATGGATATAGAGTGGATAAAATGGATATAGAGTGGATAAAATGGGTATAGGGTGGATAAAATGTATATTGAGTGGATAAAATGGATATAGAGTGGATAAAATGGATATAGAGTGGATAAAATGGATATAGAGTGGATAAAATGGATATAGGATGGATAAAATCGATATAGAGTTGATAAAATTGATATAGGGTGGATAAAATCGATATAGAGTGGATAAAATGGGTATAGTGTGGATAAAATGGATATTGAGTGGATAAAATGGATATACAGTGGATAAAATGGATATAGAGTGGATAAAATGGATATAGAGTGGATAAAATGGGTATAGGGTGGATAAAATGTATATTGAGTGGATAAAATGGAGATAGAGTGGATAAAATGGGTATAGTGTGGATAAAATGGATATTGAGTGGATAAAATGGATATAGAGTGGATAAAATGGATATTGAGTGGATAAAATGGATATAGAGTGGATAAAATGGGTATAGTGTGGATAAAATGGATATTGAGTGGATAAAATGGATATTGAGTGGATAAAATGGATATAGAGTGGATAAAATGGATATAGAGTGGATAAAATGGATATAGAGTGGATAAAATGGAGATAGAGTGGATAAAATGGATATAGAGTGGATAAAATGGATATAGGGTGGATAAAATCGATATAGAGTGGATAAAATGGGTATAGTGTGGATAAAATGGATATTGAGTGGATAAAATGGATATAGAGTGGATAAAATGGATATAGAGTGGATAAAATGGATATAGAGTGGATGAAATCGATGTTGAGTGGATAAAATGGATATAGAGTGGATAAAATGGGTATAGTGTGGATAAAATGGATACTGAGTGGATAAAATGGATATAGAGTGGATAAAATGGATATAGAGTGGATAAAATGGATATAGAGTGGATAAAATGGGTATAGGGTGGATAAAATGTATATTGAGTGGATAAAATGGATATAGAGTGGATAAAATGGATATAGAGTGGATAAAATGGATATAGGATGGATAAAATCGATATAGAGTTGATAAAATGGATATAGGGTGGATAAAATCGATATAGAGTGGATAAAATGGGTATAGTGTGGATAAAATGGATATTGAGTGGATAAAATGGATATAGAGTGGATAAAATGGATATAGAGTGGATAAAATGGGTATAGGGTGGATAAAATGTATATGGAGTGGATAAAATGGATATACAGTGGATAAAATGGATATAGAGTGGATAAAATGGATATAGAGTGGATAAAATGGATATAGGATGGATAAAATCGATATAGAGTTGATAAAATGGATATAGGGTGGATAAAATCGATATAGAGTGGATAAAATGGGTATAGTGTGGATAAAATGGATATTGAGTGGATAAAATGGATATAGAGTGGATAAAATGGATATAGAGTGGATAAAATGGATATAAAGTGGATAAAATGGATATAGAGTGGATGAAATCGATGTAGAGTGGATAAAATGGGTACAGTGTGGATAAAATGGATATTGAGTGGATAAAATGGATATAGAGTGGATAAAATGGGTATAGTGTGGATAAAATGGATACTGAGTGGATAAAATGGATATAGAGTGGATAAAATGGATATAGAGTGGATAAAATGGATATAGAGTGGATAAAATGGGTATAGGGTGGATAAAATGTATATTGAGTGGATAAAATGGATATAGAGTGGATAAAATGGATATAGAGTGGATAAAATGGATATAGAGTGGATAAAATGGATATAGGATGGATAAAATCGATATAGAGTTGATAAAATGGATATAGGGTGGATAAAATCGATATAGAGTGGATAAAATGGGTATAGTGTGGATAAAATGGATATTGAGTGGATAAAATGGATATAGAGTGGATAAAATGGATATAGAGTGGATAAAATGGGTATAGGGTGGATAAAATGTATATGGAGTGGATAAAATGGATATACAGTGGATAAAATGGATATAGAGTGGATAAAATGGATATAGAGTGGATAAAATGGATATAGGATGGATAAAATCGATATAGAGTTGATAAAATGGATATAGGGTGGATAAAATCGATATAGAGTGGATAAAATGGGTATAGTGTGGATAAAATGGATATTGAGTGGATAAAATGGATATAGAGTGGATAAAATGGATATAGAGTGGATAAAATGGATATAAAGTGGATAAAATGGATATAGAGTGGATGAAATCGATGTAGAGTGGATAAAATGGATATAGAGTGGATAAAATGGGTATAGTGTGGATAAAATGGATACTGAGTGGATAAAATGGATATAGAGTGGATAAAATGGATATAGAGTGGATAAAATGGATATAGAGTGGATAAAATGGGTATAGGGTGGATAAAATGTATATTGAGTGGATAAAATGGATATAGAGTGGATAAAATGGATATAGAGAGGTTAAAATGGATATAGGGTGGATAAAATATATGTAGAGTGGATAAAATGGAAATAGAGTTTATGAAATCGATGTAGAGTGGATAAAATGGATATAGAGTGGATAAAATGGGTATAGTGTGGATAAAATGGATATAGAGTGGATAAAATGGATATAGAGTGGATAAAATGGATATAGAGTGGATAAAATGGGTATAGGGTGAATAAAATGTATATTGAGTGGATAAAATGGATATAGAGTGGATAAAATGGATATAGAGTGGATAAAATGGATATAGGATGGATAAAATCGATATAGAGTTGATAAAATGGATATAGGGTGGATAAAATCGATATAGAGTGGATAAAATGGGTATAGTGTGGATAAAATGGATATTGAGTGGATAAAATGGATATAGAGTGGATAAAATGGATATAGAGTGGATAAAATGGATATAGAGTGGATAAAATGGGTATAGGGTGGATAAAATGTATATTGAGTGGATAAAATGGATATAGAGTGGATAAAATGGATATAGAGTGGATAAAATGGATATAGAGTGGATAAAATGGATATAGGATGGATAAAATCGATATAGAGTTGATAAAATGGATATAGGGTGGATAAAATCGATATAGAGTGGATAAAATGGGTATAGTGTGGATAAAATGGATATTGAGTGGATAAAATGGATATAGAGTGGATAAAATGGATATAGAGTGGATAAAATGGATATAGAGTGGATAAAATGGATATAGAGAGGTTAAAATGGATATAGGGTGGATAAAATATATGTAGAGTGGATAAAATGGAGATAGAGTGGATGAAATTGATGTAGAGTGGATAAAATGGATATAGAGTGGATAAAATGGGTATAGTGTGGTTAAAATAGATATTGAGTGGATAAAATGGATATTGAGTGGATAAAATGGATATAGAGTGGATAAAATGGATATTGAGTGGATAAAATGGATATAGAGTGGATAAAATGGATATAGAGTGGATAAAATGGATATAGAGTGGATAAAATCGATATGAAGTGGATGAAATCGATATAGAGTGGATAAAATGGACATAGAGTGGATAAAATGGAGATAGAGTGGATAAAATGGATATAGTGTGGATGAAATCGATATAGAGTGGATAAAATGGATATAGAGTGGATAAAATGGATATAGGGTGGATAAAATGTATATTGAGTGGATAAAATGGATATAGAGTGGATAAAATGGATATAGAGTGGATAAAATGGATATAGAGAGGTTAAAATGGATATAGGGTGGATAAAATATATGTAGAGTGGATAAAATGGAGATAGAGTTTATGAAATCGATGCAGAGTGGATAAAATGGATATAGAGTGGATAAAATGGGTATAGTGTGGATAAAATGGATATAGAGTGGATAAAATGGATATAGAGTGGATAAAATGGATATAGAGTGGATAAAATGGGTATAGGGTGGATAAAATGTATATTGAGTGGATAAAATGGATATAGAGTGGATAAAATGGATATAGAGTGGATAAAATGGATATAGGATGGATAAAATCGATATAGAGTTGATAAAATGGATATAGGGTGGATAAAATCGATATAGAGTGGATAAAATGGGTATAGTGTGGATAAAATGGATATTGAGTGGATAAAATGGAGATAGAGTGGATAAAATGGATATAGAGTGGATAAAATGGATATAGAGTGGATAAAATGGGTATAGGGTGGATAAAATGTATATTGAGTGGATAAAATGGATATAGAGTGGATAAAATGGATATAGAGTGGATAAAATGGATATAGAGTGGATAAAATGGATATAGGATGGATAAAATCGATATAGAGTTGATAAAATGGATATAGGGTGGATAAAATCGATATAGAGTGGATAAAATGGGTATAGTGTGGATAAAATGGGTATAGTGTGGATAAAATGGATATTGAGTGGATAAAATGGATATAGAGTGGATAAAATGGATATAGGGTGGATAAAATATATGTAGAGTGGATAAAATGGAGATAGAGTGGATGAAATCGATGTAGAGTGGATAAAATGGATATAGAGTGGATAAAATGGGTATAGTGTGGATAAAATGGATATAGAGTGGATAAAATGGATATAGAGTGGATAAAATGGGTATAGGGTGGATAAAATGTATATTGAGTGGATAAAATGGATATAGAGTGGATAAAATGGGTATAGTGTGGATAAAATGGATATTGAGTGGATAAAATGGATATAGAGTGGATAAAATGGATACAGAGTGGATAAAATGGATATAGAGTGGATAAAATGGGTATAGGGTGGATAAAATGTATATTGAGTGGATAAAATGGATATAGAGTGGATAAAATGGGTATAGTGTGGATAAAATGGATATTGAGTGGATAAAATGGATATAGAGTGGATAAAATGGATATAGAGTGGATAAAATGGATATAGAGTGGATAAAATGGAGATAGAGTGGATAAAATGGATATAGGGTGGATAAAATCGATATAGAGTGGTTAAAATGGGTATAGTGTGGATAAAATGGATATTGAGTGGATAAAATGGATATAGAGTGGATAAAATGGATATAGGGTGGATAAAATGTATATTGAGTGGATAAAATGGATATAGAGTGGATAAAATGGATATAGAGTGGATAAAATGGATATAGAGAGGTTAAAATGGATATAGGGTGGATAAAATATATGTAGAGTGGATAAAATGGAGATAGAGTTTATGAAATCGATGCAGAGTGGATAAAATGGATATAGAGTGGATAAAATGGGTATAGTGTGGATAAAATGGATATAGAGTGGATAAAATGGATATAGAGTGGATAAAATGGATATAGAGTGGATAAAATGGGTATAGGGTGGATAAAATGTATATTGAGTGGATAAAATGGATATAGAGTGGATAAAATGGATATAGAGTGGATAAAATGGATATAGGATGGATAAAATCGATATAGAGTTGATAAAATGGATATAGGGTGGATAAAATCGATATAGAGTGGATAAAATGGGTATAGTGTGGATAAAATGGATATTGAGTGGATAAAATGGAGATAGAGTGGATAAAATGGATATAGAGTGGATAAAATGGATATAGAGTGGATAAAATGGGTATAGGGTGGATAAAATGTATATTGAGTGGATAAAATGGATATAGAGTGGATAAAATGGATATAGAGTGGATAAAATGGATATAGAGTGGATAAAATGGATATAGGATGGATAAAATCGATATAGAGTTGATAAAATGGATATAGGGTGGATAAAATCGATATAGAGTGGATAAAATGGGTATAGTGTGGATAAAATGGGTATAGTGTGGATAAAATGGATATTGAGTGGATAAAATGGATATAGAGTGGATAAAATGGATATAGGGTGGATAAAATGTATATTGAGTGGATAAAATGGATATAGAGTGGATAAAATGGATATAGAGAGGTTAAACTGGATATAGGGTGGATAAAATGTATATTGAGTGGATAAAATGGATATAGAGTGGATAAAATGGATATAGAGTGGATAAAATGGATATAGAGAGGTTAAAATGGATATAGGGTGGATAAAATATATGTAGAGTGGATAAAATGGAGATAGAGTGGATGAAATCGATGTAGAGTGGATAAAATGGATATAGAGTGGATAAAATGGGTATAGTGTGGATAAAATGGATATAGAGTGGATAAAATGGATATAGAGTGGATAAAATGGGTATAGGGTGGATAAAATGTATATTGAGTGGATAAAATGGATATAGAGTGGATAAAATGGGTATAGTGTGGATAAAATGGATATTGAGTGGATAAAATGGATATAGAGTGGATAAAATGGATACAGAGTGGATAAAATGGATATAGAGTGGATAAAATGGGTATAGGGTGGATAAAATGTATATTGAGTGGATAAAATGGATATAGAGTGGATAAAATGGGTATAGTGTGGATAAAATGGATATTGAGTGGATAAAATGGATATAGAGTGGATAAAATGGATATAGAGTGGATAAAATGGATATAGAGTGGATAAAATGGAGATAGAGTGGATAAAATGGATATAGGGTGGATAAAATCGATATAGAGTGGTTAAAATGGGTATAGTGTGGATAAAATGGATATTGAGTGGATAAAATGGATATAGAGTGGATAAAATGGATATAGGGTGGATAAAATGTATATTGAGTGGATAAAATGGATATAGAGTGGATAAAATGGATATAGAGTGGATAAAATGGATATAGAGAGGTTAAAATGGATATAGGGTGGATAAAATATATGTAGAGTGGATAAAATGGATATAGAGTGGATAAAATGGATATAGAGTGGATAAAATGGATATAGAGTGGATAAAATGGATATAGGATGGATAAAATCGATATAGAGTTGATAAAATGGATATAGGGTGGATAAAATCGATATAGAGTGGAGAAAATGGGTATAGTGTGGATAAAATGGATATTGAGTGGATAAAATGGATATAGAGTGGATAAAATGGATATAGAGTGGATAAAATGGATATAGAGTGGATAAAATGGGTATAGGGTGGATAAAATGTATATTGAGTGGATAAAATGGATATAGAGTGGATAAAATGGATATAGAGTGGATAAAATGGATATAGGATGGATAAAATCGATATAGAGTTGATAAAATGGATATAGGGTGGATAAAATCGATATAGAGTGGATAAAATGGGTATAGTGTGGATAAAATGGATATTGAGTGGATAAAATGGAGATAGAGTGGATAAAATGGATATAGAGTGGATAAAATGGATATAGAGTGGATAAAATGGGTATAGGGTGGATAAAATGTATATTGAGTGGATAAAATGGATATAGAGTGGATAAAATGGATATAGAGTGGATAAAATGGATATAGGATGGATAAAATCGATATAGAGTTGATAAAATGGATATAGGGTGGATAAAATCGATATAGAGTGGATAAAATGGGTATAGTGTGGATAAAATGGGTATAGTGTGGATAAAATGGATATTGAGTGGATAAAATGGATATAGAGTGGATAAAATGGATATAGGGTGGATAAAATGTATATTGAGTGGATAAAATGGATATAGAGTGGATAAAATGGATATAGAGAGGTTAAACTGGATATAGGGTGGATAAAATGTATATTGAGTGGATAAAATGGATATAGAGTGGATAAAATGGATATAGAGTGGATAAAATGGATATAGAGAGGTTAAAATGGATATAGGGTGGATACAATATATGTAGAGTGGATAAAATGGAGATAGAGTGGATGAAATCGATGTAGAGTGGATAAAATGGATATAGAGTGGATAAAATGGGTATAGTGTGGATAAAATGGATATAGAGTGGATAAAATGGATATAGAGTGGATAAAATGGGTATAGGGTGGATAAAATGTATATTGAGTGGATAAAATGGATATAGAGTGGATAAAATGGGTATAGTGTGGATAAAATGGATATTGAGTGGATAAAATGGATATAGAGTGGATAAAATGGATACAGAGTGGATAAAATGGATATAGAGTGGATAAAATGGGTATAGGGTGGATAAAATGTATATTGAGTGGATAAAATGGATATAGAGTGGATAAAATGGGTATAGTGTGGATAAAATGGATATTGAGTGGATAAAATGGATATAGAGTGGATAAAATGGATATAGAGTGGATAAAATGGATATAGAGTGGATAAAATGGAGATAGAGTGGATAAAATGGATATAGGGTGGATAAAATCGATATAGAGTGGTTAAAATGGGTATAGTGTGGATAAAATGGATATAGAGTGGATAAAATGGATATAGAGTGGATAAAATGGATATAGAGTGGATAAAATGGATATAGGATGGATAAAATCGATATAGAGTTGATAAAATGGATATAGGGTGGATAAAATCGATATAGAGTGGAGAAAATGGGTATAGTGTGGATAAAATGGATATTGAGTGGATAAAATGGATATAGAGTGGATAAAATGGATATAGAGTGGATAAAATGGATATAGAGTGGATAAAATGGGTATAGGGTGGATAAAATGTATATTGAGTGGATAAAATGGATATAGAGTGGATAAAATGGATATAGAGTGGATAAAATGGATATAGGATGGATAAAATCGATATAGAGTTGATAAAATGGATATAGGGTGGATAAAATCGATATAGAGTGGATAAAATGGGTATAGTGTGGATAAAATGGATATTGAGTGGATAAAATGGAGATAGAGTGGATAAAATGGATATAGAGTGGATAAAATGGATATAGAGTGGATAAAATGGGTATAGGGTGGATAAAATGTATATTGAGTGGATAAAATGGATATAGAGTGGATAAAATGGATATAGAGTGGATAAAATGGATATAGAGTGGATAAAATGGATATAGGATGGATAAAATCGATATAGAGTTGATAAAATGGATATAGGGTGGATAAAATCGATATAGAGTGGATAAAATGGGTATAGTGTGGATAAAATGGGTATAGTGTGGATAAAATGGATATTGAGTGGATAAAATGGATATAGAGTGGATAAAATGGATATAGGGTGGATAAAATGTATATTGAGTGGATAAAATGGATATAGAGTGGATAAAATGGATATAGAGAGGTTAAACTGGATATAGGGTGGATAAAATGTATATTGAGTGGATAAAATGGATATAGAGTGGATAAAATGGATATAGAGTGGATAAAATGGATATAGAGAGGTTAAAATGGATATAGGGTGGATAAAATATATGTAGAGTGGATAAAATGGAGATAGAGTGGATGAAATCGATGTAGAGTGGATAAAATGGATATAGAGTGGATAAAATGGGTATAGTGTGGATAAAATGGATATAGAGTGGATAAAATGGATATAGAGTGGATAAAATGGGTATAGGGTGGATAAAATGTATATTGAGTGGATAAAATGGATATAGAGTGGATAAAATGGGTATAGTGTGGATAAAATGGATATTGAGTGGATAAAATGGATATAGAGTGGATAAAATGGATACAGAGTGGATAAAATGGATATAGAGTGGATAAAATGGGTATAGGGTGGATAAAATGTATATTGAGTGGATAAAATGGATATAGAGTGGATAAAATGGGTATAGGGTGGATAAAATGTATATTGAGTGGATAAAATGGATATAGAGTGGATAAAATGGGTATAGTGTGGATAAAATGGATATTGAGTGGATAAAATGGATATAGAGTGGATAAAATGGATACAGAGTGGATAAAATGGATATAGAGTGGATAAAATGGGTATAGGGTGGATAAAATGTATATTGAGTGGATAAAATGGATATAGAGTGGATAAAATGGATATAGAGTGGATAAAATGGATATAGAGAGGTTAAAATGGATATAGGGTGGATAAAATATATGTAGAGTGGATAAAATGGAGATAGAGTGGATGAAATCGATGTAGAGTGGATAAAATGGATATAGAGTGGATAAAATGGGTATAGTGTGGATAAAATGGATATAGAGTGGATAAAATGGATATAGAGTGGATAAAATGGGTATAGGGTGGATAAAATGTATATTGAGTGGATAAAATGGATATAGAGTGGATAAAATGGGTATAGTGTGGATAAAATGGATATTGAGTGGATAAAATGGATATAGAGTGGATAAAATGGATACAGAGTGGATAAAATGGATATAGAGTGGATAAAATGGGTATAGGGTGGATAAAATGTATATTGAGTGGATAAAATGGATATAGAGTGGATAAAATGGGTATAGTGTGGATAAAATGGATATTGAGTGGATAAAATGGATATAGAGTGGATAAAATGGATATAGAGTGGATAAAATGGATATAGAGTGGATAAAATGGAGATAGAGTGGATAAAATGGATATAGGGTGGATAAAATCGATATAGAGTGGTTAAAATGGGTATAGTGTGGATAAAATGGATATTGAGTGGATAAAATGGATATAGAGTGGATAAAATGGATATAGGGTGGATAAAATGTATATTGAGTGGATAAAATGGATATAGAGTGGATAAAATGGATATAGAGTGGATAAAATGGATATAGAGAGGTTAAAATGGATATAGGGTGGATAAAATATATGTAGAGTGGATAAAATGGATATAGAGTGGATAAAATGGATATAGAGTGGATAAAATGGATATAGAGTGGATAAAATGGATATAGGATGGATAAAATCGATATAGAGTTGATAAAATGGATATAGGGTGGATAAAATCGATATAGAGTGGAGAAAATGGGTATAGTGTGGATAAAATGGATATTGAGTGGATAAAATGGATATAGAGTGGATAAAATGGATATAGAGTGGATAAAATGGATATAGAGTGGATAAAATGGGTATAGGGTGGATAAAATGTATATTGAGTGGATAAAATGGATATAGAGTGGATAAAATGGATATAGAGTGGATAAAATGGATATAGGATGGATAAAATCGATATAGAGTTGATAAAATGGATATAGGGTGGATAAAATCGATATAGAGTGGATAAAATGGGTATAGTGTGGATAAAATGGATATTGAGTGGATAAAATGGAGATAGAGTGGATAAAATGGATATAGAGTGGATAAAATGGATATAGAGTGGATAAAATGGGTATAGGGTGGATAAAATGTATATTGAGTGGATAAAATGGATATAGAGTGGATAAAATGGATATAGAGTGGATAAAATGGATATAGGATGGATAAAATCGATATAGAGTTGATAAAATGGATATAGGGTGGATAAAATCGATATAGAGTGGATAAAATGGGTATAGTGTGGATAAAATGGGTATAGTGTGGATAAAATGGATATTGAGTGGATAAAATGGATATAGAGTGGATAAAATGGATATAGGGTGGATAAAATGTATATTGAGTGGATAAAATGGATATAGAGTGGATAAAATGGATATAGAGAGGTTAAACTGGATATAGGGTGGATAAAATGTATATTGAGTGGATAAAATGGATATAGAGTGGATAAAATGGATATAGAGTGGATAAAATGGATATAGAGAGGTTAAAATGGATATAGGGTGGATACAATATATGTAGAGTGGATAAAATGGAGATAGAGTGGATGAAATCGATGTAGAGTGGATAAAATGGATATAGAGTGGATAAAATGGGTATAGTGTGGATAAAATGGATATAGAGTGGATAAAATGGATATAGAGTGGATAAAATGGGTATAGGGTGGATAAAATGTATATTGAGTGGATAAAATGGATATAGAGTGGATAAAATGGGTATAGTGTGGATAAAATGGATATTGAGTGGATAAAATGGATATAGAGTGGATAAAATGGATACAGAGTGGATAAAATGGATATAGAGTGGATAAAATGGGTATAGGGTGGATAAAATGTATATTGAGTGGATAAAATGGATATAGAGTGGATAAAATGGGTATAGTGTGGATAAAATGGATATTGAGTGGATAAAATGGATATAGAGTGGATAAAATGGATATAGAGTGGATAAAATGGATATAGAGTGGATAAAATGGAGATAGAGTGGATAAAATGGATATAGGGTGGATAAAATCGATATAGAGTGGTTAAAATGGGTATAGTGTGGATAAAATGGATATAGAGTGGATAAAATGGATATAGAGTGGATAAAATGGATATAGAGTGGATAAAATGGATATAGGATGGATAAAATCGATATAGAGTTGATAAAATGGATATAGGGTGGATAAAATCGATATAGAGTGGAGAAAATGGGTATAGTGTGGATAAAATGGATATTGAGTGGATAAAATGGATATAGAGTGGATAAAATGGATATAGAGTGGATAAAATGGATATAGAGTGGATAAAATGGGTATAGGGTGGATAAAATGTATATTGAGTGGATAAAATGGATATAGAGTGGATAAAATGGATATAGAGTGGATAAAATGGATATAGGATGGATAAAATCGATATAGAGTTGATAAAATGGATATAGGGTGGATAAAATCGATATAGAGTGGATAAAATGGGTATAGTGTGGATAAAATGGATATTGAGTGGATAAAATGGAGATAGAGTGGATAAAATGGATATAGAGTGGATAAAATGGATATAGAGTGGATAAAATGGGTATAGGGTGGATAAAATGTATATTGAGTGGATAAAATGGATATAGAGTGGATAAAATGGATATAGAGTGGATAAAATGGATATAGAGTGGATAAAATGGATATAGGATGGATAAAATCGATATAGAGTTGATAAAATGGATATAGGGTGGATAAAATCGATATAGAGTGGATAAAATGGGTATAGTGTGGATAAAATGGGTATAGTGTGGATAAAATGGATATTGAGTGGATAAAATGGATATAGAGTGGATAAAATGGATATAGGGTGGATAAAATGTATATTGAGTGGATAAAATGGATATAGAGTGGATAAAATGGATATAGAGAGGTTAAACTGGATATAGGGTGGATAAAATGTATATTGAGTGGATAAAATGGATATAGAGTGGATAAAATGGATATAGAGTGGATAAAATGGATATAGAGAGGTTAAAATGGATATAGGGTGGATAAAATATATGTAGAGTGGATAAAATGGAGATAGAGTGGATGAAATCGATGTAGAGTGGATAAAATGGATATAGAGTGGATAAAATGGGTATAGTGTGGATAAAATGGATATAGAGTGGATAAAATGGATATAGAGTGGATAAAATGGGTATAGGGTGGATAAAATGTATATTGAGTGGATAAAATGGATATAGAGTGGATAAAATGGGTATAGTGTGGATAAAATGGATATTGAGTGGATAAAATGGATATAGAGTGGATAAAATGGATACAGAGTGGATAAAATGGATATAGAGTGGATAAAATGGGTATAGGGTGGATAAAATGTATATTGAGTGGATAAAATGGATATAGAGTGGATAAAATGGGTATAGTGTGGATAAAATGGATATTGAGTGGATAAAATGGATATAGAGTGGATAAAATGGATATAGAGTGGATAAAATGGATATAGAGTGGATAAAATGGAGATAGAGTGGATAAAATGGATATAGGGTGGATAAAATCGATATAGAGTGGTTAAAATGGGTATAGTGTGGATAAAATGGATATTGAGTGGATAAAATGGATATAGAGTGGATAAAATGGATATAGGGTGGATAAAATGTATATTGAGTGGATAAAATGGATATAGAGTGGATAAAATGGATATAGAGTGGATAAAATGGATATAGAGAGGTTAAAATGGATATAGGGTGGATAAAATATATGTAGAGTGGATAAAATGGATATAGAGTGGATAAAATGGATATAGAGTGGATAAAATGGATATAGAGTGGATAAAATGGATATAGGATGGATAAAATCGATATAGAGTGGATAAAATGGGTATAGTGTGGATAAAATGGATATTGAGTGGATAAAATGGATATAGAGTGGATAAAATGGATATAGAGTGGATGAAATCGATGTAGAGTGGATAAAATGGATATAGAGTGGATAAAATGGGTATAGTGTGGATAAAATGGATACTGAGTGGATAAAATGGATATAGAGTGGATAAAATGGATATAGAGTGGATAAAATGGGTATAGTGTGGATAAAATGGATACTGAGTGGATAAAATGGATATAGAGTGGATAAAATGGATATAGAGTGGATAAAATGGGTATAGGGTGGATAAAATGTATATTGAGTGGATAAAATGGATATAGAGTGGATAAAATGGATATAGAGTGGATAAAATGGATATAGAGTGGATAAAATGGATATAGGATGGATAAAATCGATATAGAGTTGATAAAATGGATATAGGGTGGATAAAATCGATATAGAGTGGATAAAATGGGTATAGTGTGGATAAAATGGATATTGAGTGGATAAAATGGATATAGAGTGGATAAAATGGATATAGAGTGGATAAAATGGATATAGAGTGGATAAAATGGATATTGAGTGGATAAAATGGACATAGAGTGGATAAAATGGAGATAGAGTGGATAAAATGGATATAGTGTGGATGAAATCGATATAGAGTGGATAAAATGGATATAGAGTGGATAAAATGGATATAGGGTGGATAAAATGTATATTGAGTGGATAAAATGGATATAGAGTGGATAAAATGGATATAGAGTGGATAAAATGGATATAGAGTGGATAAAATGGATATAGGGTGGATAAAATGTATATTGAGTGGATAAAATGGATATAGAGTGGATAAAATGGATATAGGGTGGATAAAATATATGTAGAGTGGATAAAATGGATATAGAGTGGATAAAATAGATATAGAGTGGATAAAATGGATATAGAGTGGATAAAATGGATATAGGATGGATAAAATCGATATAGAGTTGATAAAATGGATATAGGGTGGATAAAATCGATATAGAGTGGAGAAAATGGGTATAGTGTGGATAAAATGGATATTGAGTGGATAAAATGGATATAGAGTGGATAAAATGGATATAGAGTGGATAAAATGGGTATAGGGTGGATAAAATGGATATAGAGTGGATAAAATGGATATAGAGTGGATAAAATGGGTATAGGGTGGATAAAATGTATATTGAGTGGATAAAATGGATATAGAGTGGATAAAATGGATATAGAGTGGATAAAATGCATATAGAGTGGATAAAATGGATATAGGATGGATAAAATCGATATAGAGTTGATAAAATGGATATAGGGTGGATAAAATGTATATTGAGTGGATAAAATGGATATAGAGTGGATAAAATGGGTATAGTGTGGATAAAATGGATACTGAGTGGATAAAATGGATATAGAGTGGATAAAATGGATATAGAGTGGATAAAATGGGTATTGTGTGGATAAAATGGATACTGAGTGGATAAAATGGATATAGAGTGGATAAAATGGATATAGAGTGGATAAAATGGGTATAGGGTGGATAAAATGTATATTGAGTGGATAAAATGGATATAGAGTGGATAAAATGGATATAGAGTGGATAAAATGGATATAGAGTGGAAAAATGGATATAGGATGGATAAAATCGATATAGAGTTGATAAAATGGATATAGGGTGGATAAAATCGATATAGAGTGGATAAAATGGGTATAGTGTGGATAAAATGGATATTGAGTGGATAAAATGGATATAGAGTGGATAAAATGGATATAGAGTGGATAAAATGGGTATAGGGTGGATAAAATGTATATGGAGTGGATAAAATGGATATACAGTGGATAAAATGGATATAGAGTGGATAAAATGGATATAGAGTGGATAAAATGGATATAGGATGGATAAAATCGATATAGAGTTGATAAAATGGATATAGGGTGGATAAAATCGATATAGAGTGGATAAAATGGGTATAGTGTGGATAAAATGGATATTGAGTGGATAAAATGGATATAGAGTGGATAAAATGGATATAGAGTGGATAAAATGGATATAAAGTGGATAAAATAGATATAGAGTGGATGAAATCGTTGTAGAGTGGATAAAATGGATATAGAGTGGATAAAATGGGTATAGTGTGGATAAAATGGATACTGAGTGGATAAAATGGATATAGAGTGGATAAAATGGATATAGAGTGGATAAAATGGATATAGAGTGGATAAAATGGGTATAGGGTGGATAAAATGTATATTGAGTGGATAAAATGGATATAGAGAGGTTAAAATGGATATAGGGTGGATAAAATATATGTAGAGTGGATAAAATGGAGATAGAGTTTATGAAATCGATGTAGAGTGGATAAAATGGATATAGAGTGGATAAAATGGGTATAGTGTGGATAAAATGGATATAGAGTGGATAAAATGGATATAGAGTGGATAAAATGGATATAGAGTGGATAAAATGGATATAGGATGGATAAAATCGATATAGAGTTGATAAAATGGATATAGGGTGGATAAAATCGATATAGAGTGGATAAAATGGGTATAGTGTGGATAAAATGGATATTGAGTGGATAAAATGGATATAGAGTGGATAAAATGGATATAGAGTGGATAAAATGGATATAGAGTGGATAAAATGGGTATAGGGTGGATAAAATGTATATTGAGTGGATAAAATGGATATAGAGTGGATAAAATGGATATAGAGTGGATAAAATGGATATAGAGTGGATAAAATGGGTATAGTGTGGATAAAATGGATATTGAGTGGATAAAATGGATATAGAGTGGATAAAATGGATATAGAGTGGATAAAATGGATATAGAGTGGATAAAATGGATATAGAGTGGATAAAATGGATATAGAGTGGATAAAATCGATATGAAGTGGATGAAATCGATATAGAGTGGATAAAATGGACATAGAGTGGATAAAATGGAGATAGAGTGGATAAAATGGATATAGTGTGGATGAAATCGATATAGAGTGGATAAAATGGATATAGAGTGGATAAAACGGATATAGGGTGGATAAAATGTATATTGAGTGGATAAAATGGATATAGAGTGGATAAAATGGATATAGAGTGGATAAAATGGATATAGAGTGGATAAAATGGATATAGGGTGGATAAAATGTATATTGAGTGGATAAAATGGATATAGAGTGGATAAAATGGATATAGAGTGGATAAAATGGATATAGAGAGGTTAAAATGGATATAGGGTGGATAAAATATATGTAGAGTGGATAAAATGGAGATAGAGTTTATGAAATCGATGCAGAGTGGATAAAATGGATATAGAGTGGATAAAATGGGTATAGTGTGGATAAAATGGATATAGAGTGGATAAAATGGATATAGAGTGGATAAAATGGATATAGAGTGGATAAAATGGGTATAGGGTGGATAAAATGTATATTGAGTGGATAAAATGGATATAGAGTGGATAAAATGGATATAGAGTGGATAAAATGGATATAGGATGGATAAAATCGATATAGAGTTGATAAAATGGATATAGGGTGGATAAAATCGATATAGAGTGGATAAAATGGGTATAGTGTGGATAAAATGGATATTGAGTGGATAAAATGGATATAGAGTGGATAAAATGGATATAGAGTGGATAAAATGGATATAGAGTGGATAAAATGGGTATAGGGTGGATAAAATGTATATTGAGTGGATAAAATGGATATAGAGTGGATAAAATGGATATAGAGTGGATAAAATGGATATAGAGTGGATAAAATGGATATAGGATGGATAAAATCGATATAGAGTTGATAAAATGGATATAGGGTGGATAAAATCGATATAGAGTGGATAAAATGGGTATAGTGTGGATAAAATGGGTATAGTGTGGATAAAATGGATATTGAGTGGATAAAATGGATATAGAGTGGATAAAATGGATATTGAGTGGATAAAATGGATATAGAGTGGATAAAATGGATATAGAGTGGATAAAATGGATATAGAGTGGATAAAATCGATATGAAGTGGATGAAATCGATATAGAGTGGATAAAATGGACATAGAGTGGATAAAATGGAGATAGAGTGGATAAAATGGATATAGTGTGGATGAAATCGATATAGAGTGGATAAAATGGATATAGAGTGGATAAAATGGATATAGGGTGGATAAAATGGATATAGAGTGGATAAAATGGATATAGGGTGGATAAAATGTATATTGAGTGGATAAAATGGATATAGAGTGGATAAAATGGATATAGACTGGATAAAATGGATATAGAGAGGTTAAAATGGATATAGGGTGGATAAAATATATGTAGAGTGGATAAAATGGAGATAGAGTTTATGAAATCGATGCAGAGTGGATAAAATGGATATAGAGTGGATAAAATGGGTATAGTGTGGATAAAATGGATATAGAGTGGATAAAATGGATATAGAGTGGATAAAATGGATATAGAGTGGATAAAATGGGTATAGGGTGGATAAAATGTATATTGAGTGGATAAAATGGATATAGAGTGGATAAAATGGATATAGAGTGGATAAAATGGATATAGGATGGATAAAATCGATATAGAGTTGATAAAATGGATATAGGGTGGATAAAATCGATATAGAGTGGATAAAATGGGTATAGTGTGGATAAAATGGATATTGAGTGGATAAAATGGATATAGAGTGGATAAAATGGATATAGAGTGGATAAAATGGATATAGAGTGGATAAAATGGATATAGAGTGGATAAAATGGATATAGGATGGATAAAATCGATATAGAGTTGATAAAATGGATATAGGGTGGATAAAATCGATATAGAGTGGATAAAATGTATATTGAGTGGATAAAATGGATATAGAGTGGATAAAATGGATATAGAGTGGATAAAATGGATATAGAGAGGTTAAAATGGATATAGGGTGGGTAAAATATATGTAGAGTGGATAAAATGGAGATAGAGTGGATGAAATCGATGTAGAGTGGATAAAATGGATATAGAGTGGATAAAATGGGTATAGTGTGGATAAAATGGATATAGAGTGGATAAAATGGATATAGAGTGGATAAAATGGGTATAGGGTGGATAAAATGTATATTGAGTGGATAAAATGGATATAGAGTGGATAAAATGGGTATAGTGTGGATAAAATGGATATTGAGTGGATAAAATGGATATAGAGTGGATAAAATGGATACAGAGTGGATAAAATGGATATAGAGTGTATAAAATGGGTATAGGGTGGATAAAATGTATATTGAGTGGATAAAATGGATATAGAGTGGATAAAATGGGTATAGTGTGGATAAAATGGATATTGAGTGGATAAAATGGATATAGAGTGGATAAAATGGATATAGAGTGGATAAAATGGATATAGAGTGGATAAAATGGAGATAGAGTGGATAAAATGGATATAGGGTGGATAAAATCGATATAGAGTGGTTAAAATGGGTATAGTGTGGATAAAATGGATATTGAGTGGATAAAATGGATATAGAGTGGATAAAATGGATATAGGGTGGATAAAATGTATATTGAGTGGATAAAATGGATATAGAGTGGATAAAATGGATATAGAGTGGATAAAATGGATATAGAGAGGTTAAAATGGATATAGGGTGGATAAAATATATGTAGAGTGGATAAAATGGATATAGAGTGGATAAAATGGATATAGAGTGGATAAAATGGATATAGGATGGATAAAATCGATATAGAGTTGATAAAATGGATATAGGGTGGATAAAATCGATATAGAGTGGATAAAATGGATATAGAGTGGATAAAATGGATATAGAGTGGATAAAATGGGTATAGGGTGGATAAAATGTATATTGAGTGGATAAAATGGATATAGAGTGGATAAAATGGATATAGAGTGGATAAAATGGATATAGAGTGGATAAAATGGATATAGGATGGATAAAATCGATATAGAGTTGATAAAATGGATATAGGGTGGATAAAATCGATATAGAGTGGATAAAATGGGTATAGTGTGGATAAAATGGATATTGAGTGGATAAAATGGATATAGAGTGGATAAAATGGATATAGAGTGGATAAAATGGATATAGAGTGGATGAAATCGATGTAGAGTGGATAAAATGGATATAGAGTGGATAAAATGGGTATAGTGTGGATAAAATGGATACTGAGTGGATAAAATGGATATAGAGTGGATAAAATGGATATAGAGTGGATAAAATGGATATAGAGTGGATGAAATGGGTATAGGGTGGATAAAATGGATATAGAGTGGATAAAATGGATATAGAGTGGATAAAATGGATATAGAGTGGATAAAATGGATATAGGATGGATAAAATCGATATAGAGTTGATAAAATGGATATAGGGTGGATAAAATCGATATAGAGTGGATAAAATGGGTATAGTGTGGATAAAATGGATATTGAGTGGATAAAATGGATATAGAGTGGATAAAATGGATATAGAGTGGATAAAATGGATATAGAGTGGATAAAATGGGTATAGGGTGGATAAAATGTATATGGAGTGGATAAAATGGATATACAGTGGATAAAATGGATATAGAGTGGATAAAATGGATATAGAGTGGATAAAATGGATATAGGATGGATAAAATCGATATAGAGTTGATAAAATGGATATAGGGTGGATAAAATCGATATAGAGTGGATAAAATGGGTATAGTGTGGATAAAATGGATATTGAGTGGATAAAATGGATATAGAGTGGATAAAATGGATATAGAGTGGATAAAATGGATATAAAGTGGATAAAATGGATATAGAGTGGATGAAATCGATGTAGAGTGGATAAAATGGATATAGAGTGGATAAAATGGGTATAGTGTGGATAAAATGGATACTGAGTGGATAAAATGGATATAGAGTGGATAAAATGGATATAGAGTGGATAAAATGGATATAGAGTGGATAAAATGGGTATAGGGTGGATAAAATGTATATTGAGTGGATAAAATGGATATAGAGTGGATAAAATGGGTATAGTGTGGATAAAATGGATATTGAGTGGATAAAATGGATATAGAGTGGATAAAATGGATATAGAGTGGATAAAATGGATATAGAGTGGATAAAATGGGTATAGGGTGGATAAAATCGATATAAAGTGGATAAAATGGAGATAGAGTGGATGAAATCGATGTAGAGTGGATAAAATGGATATAGAGTGGATAAAATGGATTTAGGATGGATAAAATCGATATAGAGTTGATAAAATGGATATAGGGTGGATAAAATCGATATAGAGTGGATAAAATGGGTATAGTGTGGATAAAATGGATATTGAGTGGATAAAATGAATATAGAGTGGATAAAATGGAGATAGAGTGGATAAAATGGATATAGAGTGGATAAAATGGATATAGAGTGGATGAAATCGATGTAGAGTGGATAAAATGGATATAGAGTGGATAAAATGGGTATAGTGTGGATAAAATGGATACTGAGTGGATAAAATGGATATAGAGTGGATAAAATGGATATAGAGTGGATAAAATGGATATAGAGTGGATAAAATGGGTATAGGGTGGATAAAATGTATATTGAGTGGATAAAATGGATATAGAGTGGATAAAATGGATATAGAGTGGATAAAATGGATATAGAGTGGATAAAATGGATATAGGATGGATAAAATCGATATAGAGTTGATAAAATGGATATAGGGTGGATAAAATCGATATAGAGTGGATAAAATGGGTATAGTGTGGATAAAATGCATATAGAGTGGATAAAATGGATATAGAGTGGATAAAATGGATATAGGATGGATAAAATCGATATAGAGTTGATAAAATGGATATAGGGTGGATAAAATCGATATAGAGTGGATAAAATGGGTATAGTGTGGATAAAATGGATATTGAGTGGATAAAATGGATATAGAGTGGATAAAATCGATATAAAGTGGATAAAATGGAGATAGAGTGGATGAAATCGATATAGAGTGGATAAAATCGATATAAAGTGGATAAAATGGAGATAGAGTGGATGAAATCGATGTAGAGTGGATAAAATGGATATAGAGTGGATAAAATGGATATAGGATGGATAAAATCGATATAGAGTTGATAAAATGGATATAGGGTGGATAAAATCGATATAGAGTGGATAAAATGGGTATAGTGTGGATAAAATGGATATTGAGTGGATAAAATGGATATAGAGTGGATAAAATGGATATAGAGTGGATAAAATGGGTATAGGGTGGATAAAATGTATATTGAGTGGATAAAATGGATATAGAGTGGATAAAATGGGTATAGTGTGGATAAAATGGATATTGAGTGGATAAAATGGATATAGAGTGGATAAAATGGATATAGAGTGGATAAAATGGATATAGAGTGGATAAAATGGAGATAGAGTGGATAAAATGGATATAGGGTGGATAAAATCGATATAGAGTGGTTAAAATGGATATAGAGTGGATAAAATGGATATAGAGAGGTTAAAATGGATATAGGGTGGATAAAATATATGTAGAGTGGATAAAATGGATATAGAGTGGATAAAATGGATATAGAGTGGATAAAATGGATATAGAGTGGATAAAATGGATATAGGATGGATAAAATCGATATAGAGTTGATAAAATGGATATAGGGTGGATAAAATCGATATAGAGTGGATAAAATGGATATAGAGTGGATAAAATGGATATAGAGTGGATAAAATGGGTATAGTGTGGATAAAATGGATATTGAGTGGATAAAATGGATATAGAGTGGATAAAATGGATATAGAGTGGATAAAATGGATATAAAGTGGATAAAATGGATATAGAGTGGATGAAATCGATGTAGAGTGGATAAAATGGATATAGAGTGGATAAAATGGGTATAGTGTGGATAAAATGGATACTGAGTGGATAAAATGGATATAGAGTGGATAAAATGGATATAGAGTGGATAAAATGGATATAGAGTGGATAAAATGGGTATAGGGTGGATAAAATGTATATTGAGTGGATAAAATGGATATAGAGTGGATAAAATGGGTATAGTGTGGATAAAATGGATATTGAGTGGATAAAATGGATATAGAGTGGATAAAATGGATATAGAGTGGATAAAATGGATATAGAGTGGATAAAATGGGTATAGGGTGGATAAAATGTATATGGAGTGGATAAAATGGATATACAGTGGATAAAATGGATATAGAGTGGATAAAATGGATATAGAGTGGATAAAATGGATATAGGATGGATAAAATCGATATAGAGTTGATAAAATGGATATAGGGTGGATAAAATCGATATAGAGTGGATAAAATGGGTATAGTGTGGATAAAATGGATATTGAGTGGATAAAATGGATATAGAGTGGATAAAATGGATATAGAGTGGATAAAATGGATATAAAGTGGATAAAATGGATATAGAGTGGATGAAATCGATGTAGAGTGGATAAAATGGATATAGAGTGGATAAAATGGGTATAGTGTGGATAAAATGGATACTGAGTGGATAAAATGGATATAGAGTGGATAAAATGGATATAGAGTGGATAAAATGGATATAGAGTGGATAAAATGGATATAGAGTGGATAAAATGGGTATAGGGTGGATAAAATGTATATTGAGTGGATAAAATGGATATAGAGTGGATAAAATGGATTTAGGATGGATAAAATCGATATAGAGTTGATAAAATGGATATAGGGTGGATAAAATCGATATAGAGATAATAAAATGGGTATAGTGTGGATAAAATGGATATTGAGTGGATAAAATGGATATAGAGTGGATAAAATCGATATAAAGTGGATAAAATGGAGATAGAGTGGATGAAATCGATGTAGAGTGGATAAAATGGATATAGAGTGGATAAAATGGGTATAGTGTGGATAAAATGGATACTGAGTGGATAAAATGGATATAGAGTGGATAAAATGGATATAGAGTGGATAAAATGGATATAGAGTGGATAAAATGGATATAGAGTGGATAAAATGGATATAGGGTGGATAAAATGTATATTGAGTGGATAAAATGGATATAGAGTGGATAAAATGGATATAGAGTGGATAAAATGGATATAGAGTGGATAAAATGGATATAGGGTGGATAAAATGTATATTGAGTGGATAAAATGGATATAGAGTGGATAAAATGGATATAGAGTGGATAAAATGGATATAGAGAGGTTAAAATGGATATAGGGTGGATAAAATATATGTAGAGTGGATAAAATGGAGATAGAGTTTATGAAATCGATGCAGAGTGGATAAAATGGATATAGAGTGGATAAAATGGGTATAGTGTGGATAAAATGGATATAGAGTGGATAAAATGGATATAGAGTGGATAAAATGGATATAGAGTGGATAAAATGGGTATAGGGTGGATAAAATGTATATTGAGTGGATAAAATGGATATAGAGTGGATAAAATGGATATAGAGTTGATAAAATGGATATAGGGTGGATAAAATCGATATAGAGTGGATAAAATGGGTATAGTGTGGATAAAATGGATATTGAGTGGATAAAATGGATATAGAGTGGATAAAATGGATATAGAGTGGATAAAATGGATATAGAGTGGATAAAATGGGTATAGGGTGGATAAAATGTATATTGAGTGGATAAAATGGATATAGAGTGGATAAAATGGATATAGAGTGGATAAAATGGATATAGAGTGGATAAAATGGATATAGGATGGATAAAATCGATATAGAGTTGATAAAATGGATATAGGGTGGATAAAATCGATATAGAGTGGATAAAATGGGTATAGTGTGGATAAAATGGGTATAGTGTGGATAAAATGGATATTGAGTGGATAAAATGGATATAGAGTGGATAAAATGGATATTGAGTGGATAAAATGGATATAGAGTGGATAAAATGGATATAGAGTGGATAAAATGGATATAGAGTGGATAAAATCGATATGAAGTGGATGAAATCGATATAGAGTGGATAAAATGGACATAGAGTGGATAAAATGGAGATAGAGTGGATAAAATGGATATAGTGTGGATGAAATCGATATAGAGTGGATAAAATGGATATAGAGTGGATAAAATGGATATAGGGTGGATAAAATGGATATAGAGTGGATAAAATGGATATAGGGTGGATAAAATGTATATTGAGTGGATAAAATGGATATAGAGTGGATAAAATGGATATAGACTGGATAAAATGGATATAGAGAGGTTAAAATGGATATAGGGTGGATAAAATATATGTAGAGTGGATAAAATGGAGATAGAGTTTATGAAATCGATGCAGAGTGGATAAAATGGATATAGAGTGGATAAAATGGATATAGAGTGGATAAAATGGGTATAGGGTGGATAAAATGTATATTGAGTGGATAAAATGGATATAGAGTGGATAAAATGGATATAGAGTGGATAAAATGGATATAGGATGGATAAAATCGATATAGAGTTGATAAAATGGATATAGGGTGGATAAAATCGATATAGAGTGGATAAAATGGGTATAGTGTGGATAAAATGGATATTGAGTGGATAAAATGGATATAGAGTGGATAAAATGGATATAGAGTGGATAAAATGGATATAGAGTGGATAAAATGGATATAGAGTGGATAAAATGGATATAGGATGGATAAAATCGATATAGAGTTGATAAAATGGATATAGGGTGGATAAAATCGATATAGAGTGGATAAAATGTATATTGAGTGGATAAAATGGATATAGAGTGGATAAAATGGATATAGAGTGGATAAAATGGATATAGAGAGGTTAAAATGGATATAGGGTGGGTAAAATATATGTAGAGTGGATAAAATGGAGATAGAGTGGATGAAATCGATGTAGAGTGGATAAAATGGATATAGAGTGGATAAAATGGGTATAGTGTGGATAAAATGGATATAGAGTGGATAAAATGGATATAGAGTGGATAAAATGGGTATAGGGTGGATAAAATGTATATTGAGTGGATAAAATGGATATAGAGTGGATAAAATGGGTATAGTGTGGATAAAATGGATATTGAGTGGATAAAATGGATATAGAGTGGATAAAATGGATACAGAGTGGATAAAATGGATATAGAGTGGATAAAATGGGTATAGGGTGGATAAAATGTATATTGAGTGGATAAAATGGATATAGAGTGGATAAAATGGGTATAGTGTGGATAAAATGGATATTGAGTGGATAAAATGGATATAGAGTGGATAAAATGGATATAGAGTGGATAAAATGGATATAGAGTGGATAAAATGGAGATAGAGTGGATAAAATGGATATAGGGTGGATAAAATCGATATAGAGTGGTTAAAATGGGTATAGTGTGGATAAAATGGATATTGAGTGGATAAAATGGATATAGAGTGGATAAAATGGATATAGGGTGGATAAAATGTATATTGAGTGGATAAAATGGATATAGAGTGGATAAAATGGATATAGAGTGGATAAAATGGATATAGAGAGGTTAAAATGGATATAGGGTGGATAAAATATATGTAGAGTGGATAAAATGGATATAGAGTGGATAAAATGGATATAGAGTGGATAAAATGGATATAGAGTGGATAAAATGGATATAGGATGGATAAAATCGATATAGAGTTGATAAAATGGATATAGGGTGGATAAAATCGATATAGAGTGGAGAAAATGGATATAGAGTGGATAAAATGGATATAGAGTGGATAAAATGGGTATAGGGTGGATAAAATGTATATTGAGTGGATAAAATGGATATAGAGTGGATAAAATGGATATAGAGTGGATAAAATGGATATAGAGTGGATAAAATGGTTATAGGATGGATAAAATCGATATAGAGTTGATAAAATGGATATAGGGTGGATAAAATCGATATAGAGTGGATAAAATGGGTATAGTGTGGATAAAATGGATATTGAGTGGATAAAATGGATATAGAGTGGATAAAATGGATATAGAGTGGATAAAATGGATATAGAGTGGATGAAATCGATGTAGAGTGGATAAAATGGATATAGAGTGGATAAAATGGGTATAGTGTGGATAAAATGGATACTGAGTGGATAAAATGGATATAGAGTGGATAAAATGGATATAGAGTGGATAAAATGGATATAGAGTGGATGAAATGGGTATAGGGTGGATAAAATGGATATAGAGTGGATAAAATGGATATAGAGTGGATAAAATGGATATAGAGTGGATAAAATGGATATAGGATGGATAAAATCGATATAGAGTTGATAAAATGGATATAGGGTGGTTAAAATCGATATAGAGTGGATAAAATGGGTATAGTGTGGATAAAATGGATATTGAGTGGATAAAATGGATATAGAGTGGATAAAATGGATATAGAGTGGATAAAATGGATATAGAGTGGATAAAATGGGTATAGGGTGGATAAAATGTATATGGAGTGGATAAAATGGATATACAGTGGATAAAATGGATATAGAGTGGATAAAATGGATATAGAGTGGATAAAATGGATATAGGATGGATAAAATCGATATAGAGTTGATAAAATGGATATAGGGTGGATAAAATCGATATAGAGTGGATAAAATGGGTATAGTGTGGATAAAATGGATATTGAGTGGATAAAATGGATATAGAGTGGATAAAATGGATATAGAGTGGATAAAATGGATATAAAGTGGATAAAATGGATATAGAGTGGATGAAATCGATGTAGAGTGGATAAAATGGATATAGAGTGGATAAAATGGGTATAGTGTGGATAAAATGGATACTGAGTGGATAAAATGGATATAGAGTGGATAAAATGGATATAGAGTGGATAAAATGGATATAGAGTGGATAAAATGGGTATAGGGTGGATAAAATGTATATTGAGTGGATAAAATGGATATAGAGTGGATAAAATGGGTATAGTGTGGATAAAATGGATATTGAGTGGATAAAATGGATATAGAGTGGATAAAATGGATATAGAGTGGATAAAATGGATATAGAGTGGATAAAATGGGTATAGGGTGGATAAAATCGATATAAAGTGGATAAAATGGAGATAGAGTGGATGAAATCGATGTAGAGTGGATAAAATGGATATAGAGTGGATAAAATGGATTTAGGATGGATAAAATCGATATAGAGTTGATAAAATGGATATAGGGTGGATAAAATCGATATAGAGTGGATAAAATGGGTATAGTGTGGATAAAATGGATATTGAGTGGATAAAATGGATATAGAGTGGATAAAATGGAGATAGAGTGGATAAAATGGATATAGAGTGGATAAAATGGATATAGAGTGGATGAAATCGATGTAGAGTGGATAAAATGGATATAGAGTGGATGAAATGGGTATAGTGTGGATAAAATGGATACTGAGTGGATAAAATGGATATAGAGTGGATAAAATGGATATAGAGTGGATAAAATGGATATAGAGTGGATAAAATGGGTATAGGGTGGATAAAATGTATATTGAGTGGATAAAATGGATATAGAGTGGATAAAATGGATATAGAGTGGATAAAATGGATATAGAGTGGATAAAATGGATATAGGATGGATAAAATCGATATAGAGTTGATAAAATGGATATAGGGTGGATAAAATCGATATAGAGTGGATAAAATGGGTATAGTGTGGATAAAATGCATATAGAGTGGATAAAATGGATATAGAGTGGATAAAATGGATATAGGATGGATAAAATCGATATAGAGTTGATAAAATGGATATAGGGTGGATAAAATCGATATAGAGTGGATAAAATGGGTATAGTGTGGATAAAATGGATATTGAGTGGATAAAATGGATATAGAGTGGATAAAATCGATATAAAGTGGATAAAATGGAGATAGAGTGGATGAAATCGATATAGAGTGGATAAAATCGATATAAAGTGGATAAAATGGAGATAGAGTGGATGAAATCGATGTAGAGTGGATAAAATGGATATAGAGTGGATAAAATGGATATAGGATGGATAAAATCGATATAGAGTTGATAAAATGGATATAGGGTGGATAAAATCGATATAGAGTGGATAAAATGGGTATAGTGTGGATAAAATGGATATTGAGTGGATAAAATGGATATAGAGTGGATAAAATGGATATAGAGTGGATAAAATGGGTATAGGGTGGATAAAATGTATATTGAGTGGATAAAATGGATATAGAGTGGATAAAATGGGTATAGTGTGGATAAAATGGATATTGAGTGGATAAAATGGATATAGAGTGGATAAAATGGATATAGAGTGGATAAAATGGATATAGAGTGGATAAAATGGAGATAGAGTGGATAAAATGGATATAGAGTGGATAAAATCGATATAGAGTGGTTAAAATGGGTATAGTGTGGATAAAATGGATATTGAGTGGATAAAATGGATATAGAGTGGATAAAATGGATAAAGGGTGGATAAAATGTATATTGAGTAGATAAAATGGATATAGAGTGGATAAAATGGATATAGAGTGGATAAAATGGATATAGAGAGGTTAAAATGGATATAGGGTGGATAAAATATATGTAGAGTGGATAAAATGGATATAGAGTGGATAAAATGGATATAGAGTGGATAAAATGGATATAGGATGGATAAAATCGATATAGAGTTGATAAAATGGATATAGGGTGGATAAAATCGATATAGAGTGGAGAAAATGGATATAGAGTGGATAAAATGGATATAGAGTGGATAAAATGGGTATAGTGTGGATAAAATGGATATTGAGTGGATAAAATGGATATAGAGTGGATAAAATGGATATAGAGTGGATAAAATGGATATAAAGTGGATAAAATGGATATAGAGTGGATGAAATCGATGTAGAGTGGATAAAATGGATATAGAGTGGATAAAATGGGTATAGTGTGGATAAAATGGATATTGAGTGGATAAAATGGATATAGAGTGGATAAAATGGATATAGAGTGGATAAAATGGATATAGAGTGGATAAAATGGGTATAGGGTGGATAAAATGTATATGGAGTGGATAAAATGGATATACAGTGGATAAAATGGATATAGAGTGGATAAAATGGATATAGAGTGGATAAAATGGATATAGGATGGATAAAATCGATATAGAGTTGATAAAATGGATATAGGGTGGATAAAATCGATATAGAGTGGATAAAATGGGTATAGTGTGGATAAAATGGATATTGAGTGGATAAAATGGATATAGAGTGGATAAAATGGATATAGAGTGGATAAAATGGATATAAAGTGGATAAAATGGATATAGAGTGGATGAAATCGATGTAGAGTGGATAAAATGGATATAGAGTGGATAAAATGGGTATAGTGTGGATAAAATGGATACTGAGTGGATAAAATGGATATAGAGTGGATAAAATGGATATAGAGTGGATAAAATGGATATAGAGTGGATAAAATGGATATAGAGTGGATAAAATGGGTATAGGGTGGATAAAATGTATATTGAGTGGATAAAATGGATATAGAGTGGATAAAATGGGTATAGTGTGGATAAAATGGATATTGAGTGGATAAAATGGATATAGAGTGGATAAAATGGATATAGAGTGGATAAAATGGATTTAGGATGGATAAAATCGATATAGAGTTGATAAAATGGATATAGGGTGGATAAAATCGATATAGAGTGGATAAAATGGGTATAGTGTGGATAAAATGGATATTGAGTGGATAAAATGGATATAGAGTGGATAAAATCGATATAAAGTGGATAAAATGGAGATAGAGTGGATGAAATCGATGTAGAGTGGATAAAATGGATATAGAGTGGATAAAATGGATATAGGATGGATAAAATCGATATAGAGTTGATAAAATGGATATAGGGTGGATAAAATCGATATAGAGTGGATAAAATGGATATAGAGTGGATAAAATGGAGATAGAGTGGATAAAATGGATATAGAGTGGATAAAATGGATATAGAGTGGATGAAATCGATGTAGAGTGGATAAAATGGATATAGAGTGGATAAAATGGGTATAGTGTGGATAAAATGGATACTGAGTGGATAAAATGGATATAGAGTGGATAAAATGGATATAGAGTGGATAAAATGGATATAGAGTGGATAAAATGTATATTGAGTGGATAAAATGGATATAGAGTGCATAAAATGGATATAGAGTGGATAAAATGGATATAGGATGGATAAAATCGATATAGAGTTGATAAAATGGATATAGGGTGGATAAAATCGATATAGAGTGGATAAAATGGGTATAGTGTGGATAAAATGGATATTGAGTGGATAAAATGGATATAGAGTGGATAAAATGGATATAGAGTGGATAAAATGGGTATAGGGTGGATAAAATGGATATAGAGTGGATAAAATGGATATAGAGTGGATAAAATGGATATAGAGTGGATAAAATGGATATAGGATGGATAAAATCGATATAGAGTTGATAAAATGGATATAGGGTGGATAAAATCGATATAGAGTGGAGAAAATGGATATAGAGTGGATAAAATGGATATAGAGTGGATAAAATGGGTATAGTGTGGATAAAATGGATATTGAGTGGATAAAATGGATATAGAGTGGATAAAATGGATATAGAGTGGATAAAATGGATATAAAGTGGATAAAATGGATATAGAGTGGATGAAATCGATGTAGAGTGGATAAAATGGATATAGAGTGGATAAAATGGGTATAGTGTGGATAAAATGGATACTGAGTGGATAAAATGGATATAGAGTGGATAAAATGGATATAGAGTGGATAAAATGGATATAGAGTGGATAAAATGGGTATAGGGTGGATAAAATGTATATTGAGTGGATAAAATGGATATAGAGTGGATAAAATGGGTATAGTGTGGATAAAATGGATATTGAGTGGATAAAATGGATATAGAGTGGATAAAATGGATATAGAGTGGATAAAATGGATATAGAGTGGATAAAATGGGTATAGGGTGGATAAAATGTATATGGAGTGGATAAAATGGATATACAGTGGATAAAATGGATATAGAGTGGATAAAATGGATATAGAGTGGATAAAATGGATATAGGATGGATAAAATCGATATAGAGTTGATAAAATGGATATAGGGTGGATAAAATCGATATAGAGTGGATAAAATGGGTATAGTGTGGATAAAATGGATATTGAGTGGATAAAATGGATATAGAGTGGATAAAATGGATATAGAGTGGATAAAATGGATATAAAGTGGATAAAATGGATATAGAGTGGATGAAATCGATGTAGAGTGGATAAAATGGATATAGAGTGGATAAAATGGGTATAGTGTGGATAAAATGGATACTGAGTGGATAAAATGGATATAGAGTGGATAAAATGGATATAGAGTGGATAAAATGGATATAGAGTGGATAAAATGGATATAGAGTGGATAAAATGGGTATAGGGTGGATAAAATGTATATTGAGTGGATAAAATGGATATAGAGTGGATAAAATGGGTATAGTGTGGATAAAATGGATATTGAGTGGATAAAATGGATATAGAGTGGATAAAATGGATATAGAGTGGATAAAATGGATTTAGGATGGATAAAATCGATATAGAGTTGATAAAATGGATATAGGGTGGATAAAATCGATATAGAGTGGATAAAATGGGTATAGTGTGGATAAAATGGATATTGAGTGGATAAAATGGATATAGAGTGGATAAAATCGATATAAAGTGGATAAAATGGAGATAGAGTGGATGAAATCGATGTAGAGTGGATAAAATGGATATAGAGTGGATAAAATGGATATAGGATGGATAAAATCGATATAGAGTTGATAAAATGGATATAGGGTGGATAAAATCGATATAGAGTGGATAAAATGGATATAGAGTGGATAAAATGGAGATAGAGTGGATAAAATGGATATAGAGTGGATAAAATGGATATAGAGTGGATGAAATCGATGTAGAGTGGATAAAATGGATATAGAGTGGATAAAATGGGTATAGTGTGGATAAAATGGATACTGAGTGGATAAAATGGATATAGAGTGGATAAAATGGATATAGAGTGGATAAAATGGATATAGAGTGGATAAAATGGGTATAGGGTGGATAAAATGTATATTGAGTGGATAAAATGGATATAGAGTGGATAAAATGGATATAGAGTGGATAAAATGGATATAGAGTGGATAAAATGGATATAGGATGGATAAAATCGATATAGAGTTGATAAAATGGATATAGGGTGGATAAAATCGATATAGAGTGGATAAAATGGGTATAGTGTGGATAAAATGCATATAGAGTGGATAAAATGCATATAGAGTGGATAAAATGGATATAGAGTGGATAAAATGGATATAGGATGGATAAAATCGATATAGAGTCGATAAAATGGATATAGGGTGGATAAAATCGATATAGAGTGGATAAAATGGGTATAGTGTGGATAAAATGGATATTGAGTGGATAAAATGGATATAGAGTGGATAAAATCGATATAAAGTGGATAAAATCGATATAAAGTGGATAAAATGGACATAGAGTGGATGAAATCGATATAGAGTGGATAAAATCGATATAAAGTGGATAAAATGGAGATAGAGTGGATGAAATCGATGTAGAGTGGATAAAATGGATATAGAGTGGATAAAATGGATATAGGATGGATAAAATCGATATAGAGTTGATAAAATGGATATAGGGTGGATAAAATCGATATAGAGTGGATAAAATGGGTATAGTGTGGATAAAATGGATATTGAGTGGATAAAATGGATATAGAGTGGATAAAATGGATATAGAGTGGATAAAATGGGTATAGGGTGGATAAAATGTATATTGAGTGGATAAAATGGATATAGAGTGGATAAAATGGGTATAGTGTGGATAAAATGGATATTGAGTGGATAAAATGGATATAGAGTGGATAAAATGGATATAGAGTGGATAAAATGGATATAGAGTGGATAAAATGGAGATAGAGTGGATAAAGTGGATATAGAGTGGATAAAATGGATATAGAGTGGATAAAATGGATATAGGATGGATAAAATCGATATAGAGTTGATAAAATGGATATAGGGTGGATAAAATCGATATAGAGTGGAGAAAATGGATATAGAGTGGATAAAATGGATATAGAGTGGATAAAATGGGTATAGGGTGGATAAAATGTATATTGAGTGGATAAAATGGATATAGAGTGGATAAAATGGATATAGAGTGGATAAAATGGATATAGAGTGGATAAAATGGATATAGAGTGGATAAAATGGATATAGAGTGGATAAAATGGATATAGGATGGATAAAATCGATATAGAGTTGATAAAATGGATATAGGGTGGATAAAATCGATATAGAGTGGAGAAAATGGATATAGAGTGGATAAAATGGATATAGAGTGGATAAAATGGGTATAGTGTGGATAAAATGGATATTGAGTGGATAAAATGGATATAGAGTGGATAAAATGGATATAGAGTGGATAAAATGGATATAAAGTGGATAAAATGGATATAGAGTGGATGAAATCGATGTAGAGTGGATAAAATGGATATAGAGTGGATAAAATGGGTATAGTGTGGATAAAATGGATACTGAGTGGATAAAATGGATATAGAGTGGATAAAATGGATATAGAGTGGATAAAATGGATATAGAGTGGATAAAATGGGTATAGGGTGGATAAAATGTATATTGAGTGGATAAAATGGATATAGAGTGGATAAAATGGGTATAGTGTGGATAAAATGGATATTGAGTGGATAAAATGGATATAGAGTGGATAAAATGGATATAGAGTGGATAAAATGGATATAGAGTGGATAAAATGGGTATAGGGTGGATAAAATGTATATGGAGTGGATAAAATGGATATACAGTGGATAAAATGGATATAGAGTGGATAAAATGGATATAGAGTGGATAAAATGGATATAGGATGGATAAAATCGATATAGAGTTGATAAAATGGATATAGGGTGGATAAAATCGATATAGAGTGGATAAAATGGGTATAGTGTGGATAAAATGGATATTGAGTGGATAAAATGGATATAGAGTGGATAAAATGGATATAGAGTGGATAAAATGGATATAAAGTGGATAAAATGGATATAGAGTGGATGAAATCGATGTAGAGTGGATAAAATGGATATAGAGTGGATAAAATGGGTATAGTGTGGATAAAATGGATACTGAGTGGATAAAATGGATATAGAGTGGATAAAATGGATATAGAGTGGATAAAATGGATATAGAGTGGATAAAATGGATATAGAGTGGATAAAATGGGTATAGGGTGGATAAAATGTATATTGAGTGGATAAAATGGATATAGAGTGGATAAAATGGGTATAGTGTGGATAAAATGGATATTGAGTGGATAAAATGGATATAGAGTGGATAAAATGGATATAGAGTGGATAAAATGGATTTAGGATGGATAAAATCGATATAGAGTTGATAAAATGGATATAGGGTGGATAAAATCGATATAGAGTGGATAAAATGGGTATAGTGTGGATAAAATGGATATTGAGTGGATAAAATGGATATAGAGTGGATAAAATCGATATAAAGTGGATAAAATGGAGATAGAGTGGATGAAATCGATGTAGAGTGGATAAAATGGATATAGAGTGGATAAAATGGATATAGGATGGATAAAATCGATATAGAGTTGATAAAATGGATATAGGGTGGATAAAATCGATATAGAGTGGATAAAATGGATATAGAGTGGATAAAATGGAGATAGAGTGGATAAAATGGATATAGAGTGGATAAAATGGATATAGAGTGGATGAAATCGATGTAGAGTGGATAAAATGGATATAGAGTGGATAAAATGGGTATAGTGTGGATAAAATGGATACTGAGTGGATAAAATGGATATAGAGTGGATAAAATGGATATAGAGTGGATAAAATGAATATAGAGTGGATAAAATGGGTATAGGGTGGATAAAATGTATATTGAGTGGATAAAATGGATATAGAGTGGATAAAATGGATATAGAGTGGATAAAATGGATATAGAGTGGATAAAATGGATATAGGATGGATAAAATCGATATAGAGTTGATAAAATGGATATAGGGTGGATAAAATCGATATAGAGTGGATAAAATGGGTATAGTGTGGATAAAATGCATATAGAGTGGATAAAATGCATATAGAGTGGATAAAATGGATATAGAGTGGATAAAATGGATATAGGATGGATAAAATCGATATAGAGTTGATAAAATGGATATAGGGTGGATAAAATCGATATAGAGTGGATAAAATGGGTATAGTGTGGATAAAATGGATATTGAGTGGATAAAATGGATATAGAGTGGATAAAATCGATATAAAGTGGATAAAATCGATATAAAGTGGATAAAATGGACATAGAGTGGATGAAATCGATATAGAGTGGATAAAATCGATATAAAGTGGATAAAATGGAGATAGAGTGGATGAAATCGATGTAGAGTGGATAAAATGGATATAGAGTGGATAAAATGGATATAGGATGGATAAAATCGATATAGAGTTGATAAAATGGATATAGGGTGGATAAAATCGATATAGAGTGGATAAAATGGGTATAGTGTGGATAAAATGGATATTGAGTGGATAAAATGGATATAGAGTGGATAAAATGGATATAGAGTGGATAAAATGGGTATAGGGTGGATAAAATGTATATTGAGTGGATAAAATGGATATAGAGTGGATAAAATGGGTATAGTGTGGATAAAATGGATATTGAGTGGATAAAATGGATATAGAGTGGATAAAATGGATATAGAGTGGATAAAATGGATATAGAGTGGATAAAATGGAGATAGAGTGGATAAAGTGGATATAGAGTGGATAAAATGGATATAGAGTGGATAAAATGGATATAGGATGGATAAAATCGATATAGAGTTGATAAAATGGATATAGGGTGGATAAAATCGATATAGAGTGGAGAAAATGGATATAGAGTGGATAAAATGGATATAGAGTGGATAAAATGGGTATAGGGTGGATAAAATGTATATTGAGTGGATAAAATGGATATAGAGTGGATAAAATGGATATAGAGTGGATAAAATGGATATAGAGTGGATAAAATGGATATAGGATGGATAAAATCGATATAGAGTTGATAAAATGGATATAGGATGGATAAAATCGATATAGAGTTGATAAAATGGGTATAGTGTGGATAAAATGGATATTGAGTGGATAAAATGGATATAGAGTGGATAAAATGGATATAGAGTGGATAAAATGGATATAGAGTGGATGAAATCGATGTAGAGTGGATAAAATGGATATAGAGTGGATAAAATGGATATAGAGTGGATAAAATCGATATAAAGTGGATGAAATCGATATAGAGTGGATAAAATGGACATAGAGTGGATAAAATGGAGATAGAGTGGATAAAATGGATATAGTGTGGACGAAATCGATATAGAGTGGATAAAATGGATATAGAGTGGATAAAATGGATATAGGGTGGATAAAATGTATATTGAGTGGATAAAATGGATATAGAGTGGATAAAATGGATATAGAGAGGTTAAAATGGATATAGGGTGGATAAAATATATGTAGAGTGGATAAAATGGAGATAGAGTTTATGAAATCGATGTAGAGTGGATAAAATGGATATAGAGTGGATAAAATGGGTATAGTGTGGATAAAATGGATATAGAGTGGATAAAATGGATATAGAGTGGATAAAATGGATATAGAGTGGATAAAATGGGTATAGGGTGAATAAAATGTATATTGAGTGGATAAAATGGATATAGAGTGGATAAAATGGATATAGAGTGGATAAAATGGATATAGGATGGATAAAATCGATATAGAGTTGATAAAATGGATATAGGGTGGATAAAATCGATATAGAGTGGATAAAATGGGTATAGTGTGGATAAAATGGATATTGAGTGGATAAAATGTATATTGAGTGGATAAAATGGATATAGAGTGGATAAAATGGATATAGAGTGGATAAAATTGATATAGAGTGGATAAAATGGGTATAGGGTGGATAAAATGTATATTGAGTGGATAAAATGGATATAGAGTGGATAAAATGGATATAGAGTGGATAAAATGGATATAGGATGGATAAAATCGATATAGAGTTGATAAAATGGATATAGGGTGGATAAAATCGATATAGAGTGGATAAAATGGGTATAGTGTGGATAAAATGGATATTGAGTGGATAAAATGGATATAGAGTGGATAAAATGGATATAGAGTGGATAAAATGGATATAGAGTGGATAAAATGGGTATAGGGTGGATAAAATGTATATTGAGTGGATAAAATGGATATAGAGTGGATAAAATGGATATAGGGTGGATAAAATGTATATTGAGTGGATAAAATGGATATAGAGTGGATAAAATGGATATAGAGTGGATAAAATGGATATAGAGTGGATAAAATGGATATAGGATGGATAAAATCGATATAGAGTTGATAAAATGGATATAGGGTGGATAAAATCGATATAGAGTGGATAAAATGGGTATAGTGTGGATAAAATGGATATTGAGTGGATAAAATGGATATAGAGTGGATAAAATGGATATAGAGTGGATAAAATGGATATAGAGTGGATAAAATGGATATAGAGAGGTTAAAATGGATATAGGGTGGATAAAATATATGTAGAGTGGATAAAATGGAGATAGAGTGGATGAAATTGATGTAGAGTGGATAAAATGGATATAGAGTGGATAAAATGGGTATAGTGTGGTTAAAATAGATATTGAGTGGATAAAATGGATATTGAGTGGATAAAATGGATATAGAGTGGATAAAATGGATATTGAGTGGATAAAATGGATATAGAGTGGATAAAATGGATATAGAGTGGATAAAATGGATATAGAGTGGATAAAATCGATATAAAGTGGATGAAATCGATATAGAGTGGATAAAATGGACATAGAGTGGATAAAATGGAGATAGAGTGGATAAAATGGATATAGTGTGGATGAAATCGATATAGAGTGGATAAAATGGATATAGAGTGGATAAAATGGATATAGGGTGGATAAAATGTATATTGAGTGGATAAAATGGATATAGAGTGGATAAAATGGATATAGAGTGGATAAAATGGATATAGAGAGGTTAAAATGGATATAGGGTGGATAAAATATATGTAGAGTGGATAAAATGGAGATAGAGTTTATGAAATCGATGTAGAGTGGATAAAATGGATATAGAGTGGATAAAATGGGTATAGTGTGGATAAAATGGATATAGAGTGGATAAAATGGATATAGAGTGGATAAAATGGATATAGAGTGGATAAAATGGGTATAGGGTGGATAAAATGTATATTGAGTGGATAAAATGGATATAGAGTGGATAAAATGGATATAGAGTGGATAAAATGGATATAGGATGGATAAAATCGATATAGAGTTGATAAAATGGATATAGGGTGGATAAAATCGATATAGAGTGGATAAAATGGGTATAGTGTGGATAAAATGGATATTGAGTGGATAAAATGGATATAGAGTGGATAAAATGGATATAGAGTGGATAAAATGGATATAGAGTGGATAAAATGGATATAGAGAGGTTAAAATGGATATAGGGTGGATAAAATATATGTAGAGTGGATAAAATGGAGATAGAGTGGATGAAATTGATGTAGAGTGGATAAAATGGATATAGAGTGGATAAAATGGGTATAGTGTGGTTAAAATAGATATTGAGTGGATAAAATGGATATTGAGTGGATAAAATGGATATAGAGTGGATAAAATGGATATTGAGTGGATAAAATGGATATAGAGTGGATAAAATGGATATAGAGTGGATAAAATGGGTATAGGGTGGATAAAATGTATATTGAGTGGATAAAATGGATATAGAGTGGATAAAATGGATATAGAGTGGATAAAATGGATATAGGATGGATAAAATCGATATAGAGTTGATAAAATGGATATAGGGTGGATAAAATCGATATAGAGTGGATAAAATGGGTATAGTGTGGATAAAATGGATATTGAGTGGATAAAATGTATATTGAGTGGATAAAATGGATATAGAGTGGATAAAATGGATATAGAGTGGATAAAATTGATATAGAGTGGATAAAATGGGTATAGGGTGGATAAAATGTATATTGAGTGGATAAAATGGATATAGAGTGGATAAAATGGATATAGAGTGGATAAAATGGATATAGGATGGATAAAATCGATATAGAGTTGATAAAATGGATATAGGGTGGATAAAATCGATATAGAGTGGATAAAATGGGTATAGTGTGGATAAAATGGATATTGAGTGGATAAAATGGATATAGAGTGGATAAAATGGATATAGAGTGGATAAAATGGATATAGAGTGGATAAAATGGGTATAGGGTGGATAAAATGTATATTGAGTGGATAAAATGGATATAGAGTGGATAAAATGGATATAGGGTGGATAAAATGTATATTGAGTGGATAAAATGGATATAGAGTGGATAAAATGGATATAGAGTGGATAAAATGGATATAGAGTGGATAAAATGGATATAGGATGGATAAAATCGATATAGAGTTGATAAAATGGATATAGGGTGGATAAAATCGATATAGAGTGGATAAAATGGGTATAGTGTGGATAAAATGGATATTGAGTGGATAAAATGGATATAGAGTGGATAAAATGGATATAGAGTGGATAAAATGGATATAGAGTGGATAAAATGGATATAGAGAGGTTAAAATGGATATAGGGTGGATAAAATATATGTAGAGTGGATAAAATGGAGATAGAGTGGATGAAATTGATGTAGAGTGGATAAAATGGATATAGAGTGGATAAAATGGGTATAGTGTGGTTAAAATAGATATTGAGTGGATAAAATGGATATTGAGTGGATAAAATGGATATAGAGTGGATAAAATGGATATTGAGTGGATAAAATGGATATAGAGTGGATAAAATGGATATAGAGTGGATAAAATGGATATAGAGTGGATAAAATCGATATAAAGTGGATGAAATCGATATAGAGTGGATAAAATGGACATAGAGTGGATAAAATGGAGATAGAGTGGATAAAATGGATATAGTGTGGATGAAATCGATATAGAGTGGATAAAATGGATATAGAGTGGATAAAATGGATATAGGGTGGATAAAATGTATATTGAGTGGATAAAATGGATATAGAGTGGATAAAATGGATATAGAGTGGATAAAATGGATATAGAGAGGTTAAAATGGATATAGGGTGGATAAAATATATGTAGAGTGGATAAAATGGAGATAGAGTTTATGAAATCGATGTAGAGTGGATAAAATGGATATAGAGTGGATAAAATGGGTATAGTGTGGATAAAATGGATATAGAGTGGATAAAATGGATATAGAGTGGATAAAATGGATATAGAGTGGATAAAATGGATATAGGATGGATAAAATCGATATAGAGTTGATAAAATGGATATAGGGTGGATAAAATCGATATAGAGTGGATAAAATGGGTATAGTGTGGATAAAATGGATATTGAGTGGATAAAATGGATATAGAGTGGATAAAATGGATATAGAGTGGATAAAATGGATATAGAGTGGATAAAATGGATATAGAGAGGTTAAAATGGATATAGGGTGGATAAAATATATGTAGAGTGGATAAAATGGAGATAGAGTGGATGAAATTGATGTAGAGTGGATAAAATGGATATAGAGTGGATAAAATGGGTATAGTGTGGTTAAAATAGATATTGAGTGGATAAAATGGATATTGAGTGGATAAAATGGATATAGAGTGGATAAAATGGATATTGAGTGGATAAAATGGATATAGAGTGGATAAAATGGATATAGAGTGGATAAAATGGATATAGAGTGGATAAAATCGATATAAAGTGGATGAAATCGATATAGAGTGGATAAAATGGACATAGAGTGGATAAAATGGAGATAGAGTGGATAAAATGGATATAGTGTGGATGAAATCGATATAGAGTGGATAAAATGGATATAGAGTGGATAAAATGGATATAGGGTGGATAAAATGTATATTGAGTGGATAAAATGGATATAGAGTGGATAAAATGGATATAGAGTGGATAAAATGGATATAGAGAGGTTAAAATGGATATAGGGTGGATAAAATATATGTAGAGTGGATAAAATGGAGATAGAGTTTATGAAATCGATGTAGAGTGGATAAAATGGATATAGAGTGGATAAAATGGGTATAGTGTGGATAAAATGGATATAGAGTGGATAAAATGGATATAGAGTGGATAAAATGGATATAGAGTGGATAAAATGGGTATAGGGTGGATAAAATGTATATTGAGTGGATAAAATGGATATAGAGTGGATAAAATGGATATAGAGTGGATAAAATGGATATAGGATGGATAAAATCGATATAGAGTTGATAAAATGGATATAGGGTGGATAAAATCGATATAGAGTGGATAAAATGGGTATAGTGTGGATAAAATGGATATTGAGTGGATAAAATGGATATAGAGTGGATAAAATGGATATAGAGTGGATAAAATGGATATAGAGTGGATAAAATGGATATAGAGAGGTTAAAATGGATATAGGGTGGATAAAATATATGTAGAGTGGATAAAATGGAGATAGAGTGGATGAAATTGATGTAGAGTGGATAAAATGGATATAGAGTGGATAAAATGGGTATAGTGTGGTTAAAATAGATATTGAGTGGATAAAATGGATATTGAGTGGATAAAATGGATATAGAGTGGATAAAATGGATATTGAGTGGATAAAATGGATATAGAGTGGATAAAATGGATATAGAGTGGATAAAATGGGTATAGGGTGAATAAAATGTATATTGAGTGGATAAAATGGATATAGAGTGGATAAAATGGATATAGAGTGGATAAAATGGATATAGGATGGATAAAATCGATATAGAGTTGATAAAATGGATATAGGGTGGATAAAATCGATATAGAGTGGATAAAATGGGTATAGTGTGGATAAAATGGATATTGAGTGGATAAAATGTATATTGAGTGGATAAAATGGATATAGAGTGGATAAAATGGATATAGAGTGGATAAAATTGATATAGAGTGGATAAAATGGGTATAGGGTGGATAAAATGTATATTGAGTGGATAAAATGGATATAGAGTGGATAAAATGGATATAGAGTGGATAAAATGGATATAGGATGGATAAAATCGATATAGAGTTGATAAAATGGATATAGGGTGGATAAAATCGATATAGAGTGGATAAAATGGGTATAGTGTGGATAAAATGGATATTGAGTGGATAAAATGGATATAGAGTGGATAAAATGGGTATAGGGTGGATAAAATGTATATTGAGTGGATAAAATGGATATAGAGTGGATAAAATGGATATAGGGTGGATAAAATGTATATTGAGTGGATAAAATGGATATAGAGTGGATAAAATGGATATAGAGTGGATAAAATGGATATAGAGTGGATAAAATGGATATAGGATGGATAAAATCGATATAGAGTTGATAAAATGGATATAGGGTGGATAAAATCGATATAGAGTGGATAAAATGGGTATAGTGTGGATAAAATGGATATTGAGTGGATAAAATGGATATAGAGTGGATAAAATGGATATAGAGTGGATAAAATGGATATAGAGTGGATAAAATGGATATAGAGAGGTTAAAATGGATATAGGGTGGATAAAATATATGTAGAGTGGATAAAATGGAGATAGAGTGGATGAAATTGATGTAGAGTGGATAAAATGGATATAGAGTGGATAAAATGGGTATAGTGTGGTTAAAATAGATATTGAGTGGATAAAATGGATATTGAGTGGATAAAATGGATATAGAGTGGATAAAATGGATATTGAGTGGATAAAATGGATATAGAGTGGATAAAATGGATATAGAGTGGATAAAATGGATATAGAGTGGATAAAATCGATATAAAGTGGATGAAATCGATATAGAGTGGATAAAATGGACATAGAGTGGATAAAATGGAGATAGAGTGGATAAAATGGATATAGTGTGGATGAAATCGATATAGAGTGGATAAAATGGATATAGAGTGGATAAAATGGATATAGGGTGGATAAAATGTATATTGAGTGGATAAAATGGATATAGAGTGGATAAAATGGATATAGAGTGGATAAAATGGATATAGAGAGGTTAAAATGGATATAGGGTGGATAAAATATATGTAGAGTGGATAAAATGGAGATAGAGTTTATGAAATCGATGTAGAGTGGATAAAATGGATATAGAGTGGATAAAATGGGTATAGTGTGGATAAAATGGATATAGAGTGGATAAAATGGATATAGAGTGGATAAAATGGATATAGAGTGGATAAAATGGGTATAGGGTGGATAAAATGTATATTGAGTGGATAAAATGGATATAGAGTGGATAAAATGGATATAGAGTGGATAAAATGGATATAGGATGGATAAAATCGATATAGAGTTGATAAAATGGATATAGGGTGGATAAAATCGATATAGAGTGGATAAAATGGGTATAGTGTGGATAAAATGGATATTGAGTGGATAAAATGGATATAGAGTGGATAAAATGGATATAGAGTGGATAAAATGGATATAGAGTGGATAAAATGGATATAGAGAGGTTAAAATGGATATAGGGTGGATAAAATATATGTAGAGTGGATAAAATGGAGATAGAGTGGATGAAATTGATGTAGAGTGGATAAAATGGATATAGAGTGGATAAAATGGGTATAGTGTGGTTAAAATAGATATTGAGTGGATAAAATGGATATTGAGTGGATAAAATGGATATAGAGTGGATAAAATGGATATTGAGTGGATAAAATGGATATAGAGTGGATAAAATGGATATAGAGTGGATAAAATGGATATAGAGTGGATAAAATCGATATAAAGTGGATGAAATCGATATAGAGTGGATAAAATGGACATAGAGTGGATAAAATGGAGATAGAGTGGATAAAATGGATATAGTGTGGATGAAATCGATATAGAGTGGATAAAATGGATATAGAGTGGATAAAATGGATATAGGGTGGATAAAATGTATATTGAGTGGATAAAATGGATATAGAGTGGATAAAATGGATATAGAGTGGATAAAATGGATATAGAGAGGTTAAAATGGATATAGGGTGGATAAAATATATGTAGAGTGGATAAAATGGAGATAGAGTTTATGAAATCGATGTAGAGTGGATAAAATGGATATAGAGTGGATAAAATGGGTATAGTGTGGATAAAATGGATATAGAGTGGATAAAATGGATATAGAGTGGATAAAATGGATATAGAGTGGATAAAATGGGTATAGGGTGGATAAAATGTATATTGAGTGGATAAAATGGATATAGAGTGGATAAAATGGATATAGAGTGGATAAAATGGATATAGGATGGATAAAATCGATATAGAGTTGATAAAATGGATATAGGGTGGATAAAATCGATATAGAGTGGATAAAATGGGTATAGTGTGGATAAAATGGATATTGAGTGGATAAAATGGATATAGAGTGGATAAAATGGATATAGAGTGGATAAAATGGATATAGAGTGGATAAAATGGGTATAGGGTGGATAAAATGTATATTGAGTGGATAAAATGGATATAGAGTGGATAAAATGGATATAGAGTGGATAAAATGGATATAGAGTGGATAAAATGGATATAGGAAGGATAAAATCGATATAGAGTTGATAAAATGGATATAGGGTGGATAAAATCGATATAGAGTGGATAAAATGGGTATAGTGTGGATAAAATGGATATTGAGTGGATAAAATGGATATAGAGTGGATAAAATGGATATAGAGTGGATAAAATGGATATAGAGTGGATAAAATGGGTATAGGGTGGATAAAATGTATATTGAGTGGATAAAATGGATATAGAGTGGATAAAATGGATATAGGGTGGATAAAATGTATATTGAGTGGATAAAATGGATATAGAGTGGATAAAATGGATATAGAGTGGATAAAATGGATATAGAGTGGATAAAATGGATATAGGATGGATAAAATCGATATAGAGTTGATAAAATGGATATAGGGTGGATAAAATCGATATAGAGTGGATAAAATGGGTATAGTGTGGATAAAATGGATATTGAGTGGATAAAATGGATATAGAGTGGATAAAATGGATATAGAGTGGATAAAATGGATATAGAGTGGATAAAATGGATATAGAGAGGTTAAAATGGATATAGGGTGGATAAAATATATGTAGAGTGGATAAAATGGAGATAGAGTGGATGAAATTGATGTAGAGTGGATAAAATGGATATAGAGTGGATAAAATGGGTATAGTGTGGTTAAAATAGATATTGAGTGGATAAAATGGATATTGAGTGGATAAAATGGATATAGAGTGGATAAAATGGATATAGAGTGGATAAAATGGATATAGAGTGGATAAAATGGATATAGAGAGGTTAAAATGGATATAGGGTGGATAAAATATATGTAGAGTGGATAAAATGGAGATAGAGTTTATGAAATCGATGTAGAGTGGATAAAATGGATATAGAGTGGATAAAATGGGTATAGTGTGGATAAAATGGATATAGAGTGGATAAAATGGATATAGAGTGGATAAAATGGATATAGAGAGGTTAAAATGGATATAGGGTGGATAAAATATATGTAGAGTGGATAAAATGGAGATAGAGTTTATGAAATCGATGTAGAGTGGATAAAATGGATATAGAGTGGATAAAATGGGTATAGTGTGGATAAAATGGATATAGAGTGGATAAAATGGATATAGAGTGGATAAAATGGGTATAGGGTGGATAAAATGTATATTGAGTGGATAAAATGGATATAGAGTGGATAAAATGGATATAGAGTGGATAAAATGGATATAGGATGGATAAAATCGATATAGAGTTGATAAAATGGATATAGGGTGGATAAAATCGATATAGAGTGGATAAAATGGGTATAGTGTGGATAAAATGGATATTGAGTGGATAAAATGGATATAGAGTGGATAAAATGGATATAGAGTGGATAAAATGGATATAGAGTGGAAAAAATGGATATAGGATGGATAAAATCGATATAGAGTTGATAAAATGGATATAGAGTGGATAAAATGGATATAGAGTGGATAAAATGGATATAGAGAGGTTAAAATGGATATAGGGTGGATAAAATATATGTAGAGTGGATAAAATGGAGATAGAGTGGATGAAATTGATGTAGAGTGGATAAAATGGATATAGAGTGGATAAAATGGGTATAGTGTGGTTAAAATAGATATTGAGTGGATAAAATGGATATTGAGTGGATAAAATGGATATAGAGTGGATAAAATGGATATAGAGTGGATAAAATGGATATAGAGTGGATAAAATCGATATAAAGTGGATGAAATCGATATAGAGTGGATAAAATGGATATAGAGTGGATAAAATGGATATAGGGTGGATAAAATGTATATTGAGTGGATAAAATGGATATAGAGTGGATAAAATGGATATAGAGTGGATAAAATGGATATTGAGTGGATAAAATGGATATAGAGTGGATAAAATGGGTATAGGGTGGATAAAATGTATATTGAGTGGATAAAATGGATATAGAGTGGATAAAATGGATATAGAGTGGATAAAATGGATATAGGATGGATAAAATCGATATAGAGTTGATAAAATGGATATAGGGTGGATAAAATCGATATAGAGTGGATAAAATGGGTATAGTGTGGATAAAATGGATATTGAGTGGATAAAATGGATATAGAGTGGATAAAATGGATATAGAGTGGATAAAATGGATATAGAGTGGATAAAATGGGTATAGGGTGGATAAAATGTATATTGAGTGGATAAAATGGATATAGAGTGGATAAAATGGATATAGAGTGGATAAAATGGATATAGAGTGGATAAAATGGATATAGGATGGATAAAATCGATATAGAGTTGATAAAATGGATATAGGGTGGATAAAATCGATATAGAGTGGATAAAATGGGTATAGTGTGGATAAAATGGATATTGAGTGGATAAAATGGATATAGAGTGGATAAAATGGATATAGAGTGGATAAAATGGATATAGAGTGGAAAAAATGGATATAGGATGGATAAAATCGATATAGAGTTGATAAAATGGATATAGGGTGGATAAAATCGATATAGAGTGGATAAAATGGGTATAGTGTGGATAAAATGGATATTGAGTGGATAAAATCGATATAGAGTGGATAAAATGGGTATAGTGTGGATAAAATGGATATTGAGTGGATAAAATGGATATAGAGTGGATAAAATGGATATAGGGTGGATAAAATGTATATTGAGTGGATAAAATGGATATAGAGTGGATAAAATGGATATAGAGTGGATAAAATGGATATAGAGAGGTTAAAATGGATATAGGGTGGATAAAATATATGTAGAGTGGATAAAATGGAGATAGAGTGGATGAAATCGATGTAGAGTGGATAAAATGGATATAGAGTGGATAAAATGGGTATAGTGTGGATAAAATGGATATAGAGTGGATAAAATGGATATAGAGTGGATAAAATGGGTATAGGGTGGATAAAATGTATATTGAGTGGATAAAATGGATATAGAGTGGATAAAATGGGTATAGTGTGGATAAAATGGATATAGAGTGGATAAAATGGATATAGAGTGGATAAAATGGATATAGAGTGGATAAAATGGAGATAAAGTGGATAAAATGGATATAGGGTGGATAAAATCGATATAGAGTTGATAAAATGGATATAGGGTGGATAAAATCGATATAGAGTGGATAAAATGGGTATAGTGTGGATAAAATGGATATTGAGTGGATAAAATCGATATAGAGTGGATAAAATGGGTATAGTGTGGATAAAATGGATATTGAGTGGATAAAATGGATATAGAATGGATAAAATGGATATAGGGTGGATAAAATGTATATTGAGTGGATAAAATGGATATAGAGTGGATAAAATGGATATAGAGTGGATAAAATGGATATAGAGAGGTTAAAATGGATATAGGGTGGATAAAATATATGTAGAGTGGATAAAATGGAGATAGAGTGGATGAAATCGATGTAGAGTGGATAAAATGGATATAGAGTGGATAAAATGGGTATAGTGTGGATAAAATGGATATAGAGTGGATAAAATGGATATAGAGTGGATAAAATGGGTATAGGGTGGATAAAATGTATATTGAGTGGATAAAATGGATATAGAGTGGATAAAATGGGTATAGTGTGGATAAAATGGATATTGAGTGGATAAAATGGATATAGAGTGGATAAAATGGATATAGAGTGGATAAAATGGATATAGAGTGGAAAAAATGGATATAGGATGGATAAAATCGATATAGAGTTGATAAAATGGATATAGAGTGGATAAAATGGATATAGAGTGGATAAAATGGATATAGAGAGGTTAAAATGGATATAGGGTGGATAAAATATATGTAGAGTGGATAAAATGGAGATAGAGTGGATGAAATTGATGTAGAGTGGATAAAATGGATATAGAGTGGATAAAATGGGTATAGTGTGGTTAAAATAGATATTGAGTGGATAAAATGGATATTGAGTGGATAAAATGGATATAGAGTGGATAAAATGGATATAGAGTGGATAAAATGGATATAGAGTGGATAAAATCGATATAAAGTGGATGAAATCGATATAGAGTGGATAAAATGGATATAGAGTGGATAAAATGGATATAGGGTGGATAAAATGTATATTGACTGGATAAAATGGATATAGAGTGGATAAAATGGATATAGAGTGGATAAAATGGATATTGAGTGGATAAAATGGATATAGAGTGGATAAAATGGGTATAGGGTGGATAAAATGTATATTGAGTGGATAAAATGGATATAGAGTGGATAAAATGGATATAGAGTGGATAAAATGGATATAGGATGGATAAAATCGATATAGAGTTGATAAAATGGATATAGGGTGGATAAAATCGATATAGAGTGGATAAAATGGGTATAGTGTGGATAAAATGGATATTGAGTGGATAAAATGGATATAGAGTGGATAAAATGGATATAGAGTGGATAAAATGGATATAGAGTGGATAAAATGGGTATAGGGTGGATAAAATGTATATTGAGTGGATAAAATGGATATAGAGTGGATAAAATGGATATAGAGTGGATAAAATGGATATAGAGTGGATAAAATGGATATAGGATGGATAAAATCGATATAGAGTTGATAAAATGGATATAGGGTGGATAAAATCGATATAGAGTGGATAAAATGGGTATAGTGTGGATAAAATGGATATTGAGTGGATAAAATGGATATAGAGTGGATAAAATGGATATAGAGTGGATAAAATGGATATAGAGTGGAAAAAATGGATATAGGATGGATAAAATCGATATAGAGTTGATAAAATGGATATAGGGTGGATAAAATCGATATAGAGTGGATAAAATGGGTATAGTGTGGATAAAATGGATATTGAGTGGATAAAATCGATATAGAGTGGATAAAATGGGTATAGTGTGGATAAAATGGATATTGAGTGGATAAAATGGATATAGAGTGGATAAAATGGATATAGGGTGGATAAAATGTATATTGAGTGGATAAAATGGATATAGAGTGGATAAAATGGATATAGAGTGGATAAAATGGATATAGAGAGGTTAAAATGGATATAGGGTGGATAAAATATATGTAGAGTGGATAAAATGGAGATAGAGTGGATGAAATCGATGTAGAGTGGATAAAATGGATATAGAGTGGATAAAATGGGTATAGTGTGGATAAAATGGATATAGAGTGGATAAAATGGATATAGAGTGGATAAAATGGGTATAGGGTGGATAAAATGTATATTGAGTGGATAAAATGGATATAGAGTGGATAAAATGGGTATAGTGTGGATAAAATGGATATAGAGTGGATAAAATGGATATAGAGTGGATAAAATGGATATAGAGTGGATAAAATGGAGATAAAGTGGATAAAATGGATATAGGGTGGATAAAATCGATATAGAGTTGATAAAATGGATATAGGGTGGATAAAATCGATATAGAGTGGATAAAATGGGTATAGTGTGGATAAAATGGATATTGAGTGGATAAAATCGATATAGAGTGGATAAAATGGGTATAGTGTGGATAAAATGGATATTGAGTGGATAAAATGGATATAGAATGGATAAAATGGATATAGGGTGGATAAAATGTATATTGAGTGGATAAAATGGATATAGAGTGGATAAAATGGATATAGAGTGGATAAAATGGATATAGAGAGGTTAAAATGGATATAGGGTGGATAAAATATATGTAGAGTGGATAAAATGGAGATAGAGTGGATGAAATCGATGTAGAGTGGATAAAATGGATATAGAGTGGATAAAATGGGTATAGTGTGGATAAAATGGATATAGAGTGGATAAAATGGATATAGAGTGGATAAAATGGGTATAGGGTGGATAAAATGTATATTGAGTGGATAAAATGGATATAGAGTGGATAAAATGGGTATAGTGTGGATAAAATGGATATAGAGTGGATAAAATGGATATAGAGTGGATAAAATGGATATAGAGTGGATAAAATGGAGATAGAGTGGATAAAATGGATATAGGGTGGATAAAATCGATATAGAGTGGTTAAAATGGGTATAGTGTGGATAAAATGGATATTGAGTGGATAAAATGGATATAGAGTGGATAAAATGGATATAGGGTGGATAAAATGTATATTGAGTGGATAAAATGGATATAGAGTGGATAAAATGGATATAGAGTGGATAAAATGGATATAGAGAGGTTAAAATGGATATAGGGTGGATAAAATATATGTAGAGTGGATAAAATGGATATAGAGTGGATAAAATGGATATAGAGTGGATAAAATGGATATAGAGTGGATAAAATGGATATAGGATGGATAAAATCGATATAGAGTTGATAAAATGGATATAGGGTGGATAAAATCGATATAGAGTGGAGAAAATGGGTATAGTGTGGATAAAATGGATATTGAGTGGATAAAATGGATATAGAGTGGATAAAATGGATATAGAGTGGATAAAATGGGTATAGGGTGGATAAAATGTATATTGAGTGGATAAAATGGATATAGAGTGGATAAAATGGATATAGAGTGGATAAAATGGATATAGAGTGGATAAAATGGATATAGGATGGATAAAATCGATATAGAGTTGATAAAATGGATATAGGGTGGATAAAATCGATATAGAGTGGATAAAATGGGTATAGTGTGGATAAAATGGATATTGAGTGGATAAAATGGATATAGAGTGGATAAAATGGATATAGAGTGGATAAAATGGATATAGAGTGGATGAAATCGATGTAGAGTGGATAAAATGGATATAGAGTGGATAAAATGGGTATAGTGTGGATAAAATGGATACTGAGTGGATAAAATGGATATAGAGTGGATAAAATGGATATAGAGTGGATAAAATGGATATAGAGTGGATAAAATGGGTATAGGGTGGATAAAATGTATATTGAGTGGATAAAATGGATATAGAGTGGATAAAATGGATATAGAGTGGATAAAATGGATATAGAGTGGATAAAATGGATATAGGATGGATAAAATCGATATAGAGTTGATAAAATGGATATAGGGTGGATAAAATCGATATAGAGTGGATAAAATGGGTATAGTGTGGATAAAATGGATATTGAGTGGATAAAATGGATATAGAGTGGATAAAATGGATATAGAGTGGATAAAATGGATATAGAGTGGATAAAATGGGTATAGGGTGGATAAAATGTATATGGAGTGGATAAAATGGATATACAGTGGATAAAATGGATATAGAGTGGACCCTTTCGCCAACGAATCAACCTGTCCTCGACGGAAGTAAGTCGTTGGCAGTAGGTCACAGTGCCGATTTTGTCCTTCGTAAGAATCTCGAGAACTTCAACAGCTGATTATACGGCCGGTTCGGTGAACTCACTTGACACTGACACACACAGTAGGAACGGCACTTGTCTAATTTATGGCAGGGCGCACGGCTAATCGCAGGTACGCGGACACCCCCGAGAGTCGAGCGGCGATCGGCGATCGGGTCACTTTACCGAACGTGCATTTCACTGCGTGAGCACTTTCACCGATAACTCCGAATAAAACAATTATGTAGAGCAGGCCCGGCAAACGGTGGAGAAATGCACTCTCCTCACGCGCTATTTTTTACCCCCACCCATCAGCTTTTAGACCTACGTCGTAGGCACGCCGTGCGAACGTAAAGAAGGACAGCGCTACACCATACAGTTTTTTCATCAATCGTTTCGGTAACACGATCCAGTAAAAAAACAAAACAGCGCTATCGCAGAGTCGAACGCCGGAGACGTGGTGTGAGTAAAGCCACGAGGAGAGGGTAATGACGTGCTGTGCGGCGGGTTGCGAATTTACTCAAAGAGCAGGCGTTTGCCGCGCCTGATGTAGAGGAACGTAATTGAACCTACGTTAGAGATACTTGGTGGCCCTGAAAAGGGCCGATTGTTATTGCCAAAGTTGCCAAGATCGGCTCGACGTGCCCTCCTCGCGCTTGCATGCACGTCTCGGAGCACCGGCGGACGTTGCGCTGCACTTCTTCCAATGGTTTTCGATTAAGAAACGTAACAAATATCCTGTAATACTCCGCGTTAGTTCGTTGCTGTATGGTACCCGTTTGGTTTGAAAAACGATTCTGCCAGCTCTAGCGTTTCTTGGGTCTTGCTTAGAAGGACGTTCGTTGGGGAAGGGATATTTTTACAATAGTACAACGTAGTGGCTCGCACATATGGAGTCAATTCAGCCAAAAAATACCCGTACGCTCGGGGCGGCCGCATGGTCTTCGTCACTACGAACGCGCTAGCGAAGACGCAGGGCAAGGAGTGCCATAAATTTCACTATTGTCCATACCGTGTCGTAAAGGGAAAGTGTGGCTATTTTACGAAATACGTGCATCGTCTTAAAACTACATCGACAGCGTACACGCAACATAATCCTTTAATATTTTCTTACGATTCTTCCCGCAAAGAAGGAACAGTACATACAATTCCCAAAATTATCAATTTAGTATTGTATTGTATTGCGAAGACACTGCTTGCGACGCATACACGCTTGCCCGTGTCATTTGTAATATTATAAATTTAATGTTGTGGGATGTTTAGTGTAGAGTGCATGGCGTGAATAAAAGTACAAGCGCGAAGACACTGTTTGCGGCGTGTCGAAATGCTTAAAATCTTAAACAGGCGGCTCCCTAAGAATATCTGATTTCGATATTGTTATGATTATCGCACGCGCGCGGCAACCGACTGTTTACGGGAACGCGAGCAGCAAAGCGTGCCGCGGTACATGGGCCCGATCAGGGGGACCTGTTCCAGACGACCAAAATGTTGAATATACATAACGATGTCTGTCTCGAAATGCGTATCAAGCAGTGTCCTCGCTAACACAATACAATATTAAATTGATCATTTTCCAAGTTGTGTGTACTGTTTCGTCTTCGCGGAAAGAATCGTAAGAAAATATTAAAGGTTTATGTTGCGTGTACGCTGTCGATGCAGTCTTAAGCCGATGCACGTATTTCGTAAAATAGCCACACTTTCCCTTTACGACACGGTATGGACAATAGTGAAATTTATGGCACTCCTTGCCCTTGCCTTCGCTAGCGCGTTCGTAGTGGAGAAGACCATGCGGCCGCCCTAAATGCGCGTGTATTTTTTTGCTGAATGAACGGTGACTCCAAATGTGCGACCCACTCCGTTGTACTATTGTAAAAATATCCCTTCCCTAACGAACGTCGTTCTAAGCAAGACCCAAGAAACGCTAGAGCTGGCAGAATCGTTTTTCAAACCGAACGGGTACCATACAGCAACGAACTAACGCGGAGTATTACAGGATATTTGTTACGTTTCTTAATCGAGAAACATTGGGAGAAGTGCAGCGCAACGTCCACCGGTGCTCCGATGTGTGCATGCAAGTGTGACGCGGGTACGTCGAACTAAACTTGGCAATTTTGGCATAACAACAATGGGCCCTTTTCAGGGCCACCAACATCTCTTACGTAGGCTCAATCACGTTCAAACATAATTATTTTATTACGGAATATCGGTAACAGTGCTCGTGCGATGAAATGCGCGTTCGGTAAAGTGACCCGACGGCCGCTCGACTCTCGGGGGTGTTCGCGTACCTGCGATTAGCCGTGCGCCCTGCCATAAATTAGGCAAGTGCCGTTCCTACTGTGTGTGTCAGTGTCAAGTAAGTTTACCGTAAAATGAGCTGTTGAGGCTCTCGAGATTCTTAGGAAGGGCAAAATCGGCACTGTGACCTAGTGCCAATGACCTACTTTCGTCGAAGCAGGGTGATTCGTGGTCGAATGGGTGAGTTTAACAAGGCTTTTCTAACGTTAGTTATTATAAATTATTCTAACGATAATTTATCCACCTGAAAACGTGCTGTTAAGAGAAACATTTTTTCCACAAATACTACAATCTTCGTTCCTATTGAATAACGGGTAAGAGCATCGGACACAGTTATTCAACGAGTATTAGTTTATTTGAAGGCGATGTGACATTTGCCGTAGGCTTCCGTCGATACCCAGGCGATGCACTTGTTCACGCTCGCGGTCGAGCACGATCCAGAGACCACACTCTCGTTTCGAGCGCGCGCCAGATAAGCGCTCGGATTGGCCTAGCCGTTTCGTTAATAATTCAAAACCGAAGGCGCTTAGGACATTATTGCTAAGGAGAAAGTTGTTCAGAATCACCTCAGCTACCCCTCATTTCCCGGTGTCGAGCTAGTTACGGGACACCCTGTAGAGTGGATAAAATCGATATAAAGTGGATAAAATCGATATAAAGTGGATAAAATGGATATAGGATGGATAAAATCGATATAGAGTTGATAAAATGGATATAGGGTGGATAAAATCGATATAGAGTGGATAAAATGGGTATAGTGTGGATAAAATGGATATTGAGTGGATAAAATGGATATAGAGTGGATAAAATGGATATAGAGTGGATAAAATGGATATAGAGTGGATAAAATGGGTATAGGGTGGATAAAATGTATATTGAGTGGATAAAATGGATATAGAGTGGATAAAATGGATATAGAGTGGATAAAATGGATATAGAGTGGATAAAATGGATATAGGATGGATAAAATCGATATAGAGTTGATAAAATGGATATAGGGTGGATAAAATCGATATAGAGTGGATAAAATGGGTATAGTGTGGATAAAATGGATATTGAGTGGATAAAATGGAGATAGAGTTTATGAAATCGATGTAGAGTGGATAAAATGGATATAGAGTGGATAAAATGGGTATAGTGTGGATAAAATGGATATAGAGTGGATAAAATGGATATAGAGTGGATAAAATGGATATAGAGTGGATAAAATGGGTATAGGGTGAATAAAATGTATATTGAGTGGATAAAATGGATATAGAGTGGATAAAATGGATATAGAGTGGATAAAATGGATATAGGATGGATAAAATCGATATAGAGTTGATAAAATGGATATAGGGTGGATAAAATCGATATAGAGTGGATAAAATGGGTATAGTGTGGATAAAATGGATATTGAGTGGATAAAATGGATATAGAGTGGATAAAATTGATATAGAGTGGATAAAATGGGTATAGGGTGGATAAAATGTATATTGAGTGGATAAAATGGATATAGAGTGGATAAAATGGATATAGAGTGGATAAAATTGATATAGAGTGGATAAAATGGGTATAGGGTGGATAAAATGTATATTGAGTGGATAAAATGGATATAGAGTGGATAAAATGGATATAGAGTGGATAAAATGGATATAGGATGGATAAAATCGATATGGAGTTGATAAAATGGATATAGGGTGGATAAAATCGATATAGAGTGGATAAAATGGGTATAGTGTGGATAAAATGGATATTGAGTGGATAAAATGGATATAGAGCGGATAAAATGGATATAGAGTGGATAAAATGGATATAGAGTGGATAAAATGGGTATAGGGTGGATAAAATGTATATTGAGTGGATAAAATCGATATAGAGTGGATAAAATGGGTATAGTGTGGATAAAATGGATATTGAGTGGATAAAATGGATATAGAGTGGATAAAATGGATATAGAGTGGATAAAATGGATATAGAGTGGAAAAAATGGATATAGGATGGATAAAATCGATATAGAGTTGATAAAATGGATATAGAGTGGATAAAATGGATATAGAGTGGATAAAATGGATATAGAGAGGTTAAAATGGATATAGGGTGGATAAAATATATGTAGAGTGGATAAAATGGAGATAGAGTTTATGAAATCGATGTAGAGTGGATAAAATGGATATAGAGTGGATAAAATGGGTATAGTGTGGATAAAATGGATATAGAGTGGATAAAATGGATATAGAGTGGATAAAATGGATATAGAGTGGATAAAATGGGTATAGGGTGGATAAAATGTATATTGAGTGGATAAAATGGATATAGAGTGGATAAAATGGATATAGAGTGGATAAAATGGATATAGGGTGGATAAAATCGATATAGAGTTGATAAAATGGATATAGGGTGGATAAAATCGATATAGAGTGGATAAAATGGGTATAGTGTGGATAAAATGGATATTGAGTGGATAAAATGGATATAGAGTGGATAAAATGGATATAGAGTGGATAAAATGGATATAGAGTGGATAAAATGGGTATAGTGTGGATAAAATGTATATTGAGTGGATAAAATGGATATAGAGTGGATAAAATGGATATAGAGTGGATAAAATGGATATAGGATGGATAAAATCGATATAGAGTTGATAAAATGGATATAGGGTGGATAAAATCGATATAGAGTGGATAAAATGGGTATAGTGTGGATAAAATGGATATTGAGTGGATAAAATGGATATAGAGTGGATAAAATGGATATAGAGTGGATAAAATGGATATAGAGTGGAAAAAATGGATATAGGATGGATAAAATCGATATAGAGTTGATAAAATGGATATAGGGTGGATAAAATCGATATAGAGTGGATAAAATGGGTATAGTGTGGATAAAATGGATATTGAGTGGATAAAATCGATATAGAGTGGATAAAATGGGTATAGTGTGGATAAAATGGATATTGAGTGGATAAAATGGATATAGAGTGGATAAAATGGATATAGGGTGGATAAAATGTATATTGAGTGGATAAAATGGATATAGAGTGGATAAAATGGATATAGAGTGGATAAAATGGATATAGAGAGGTTAAAATGGATATAGGGTGGATAAAATATATGTAGAGTGGATAAAATGGAGATAGAGTGGATGAAATCGATGTAGAGTGGATAAAATTGATATAGAGTGGATAAAATGGGTATAGTGTGGATAAAATGGATATAGAGTGGATAAAATGGATATAGAGTGGATAAAATGGGTATAGGGTGGATAAAATGTATATTGAGTGGATAAAATGGATATAGAGTGGATAAAATGGGTATAGTGTGGATAAAATGGATATAGAGTGGATAAAATGGATATAGAGTGGATAAAATGGATATAGAGTGGATAAAATGGAGATAGAGTGGATAAAATGGATATAGGGTGGATAAAATCGATATAGAGTTGATAAAATGGATATAGGGTGGATAAAATCGATATAGAGTGGATAAAATGGGTATAGTGTGGATAAAATGGATATTGAGTGGATAAAATCGATATAGAGTGGATAAAATGGGTATAGTGTGGATAAAATGGATATTGAGTGGATAAAATGGATATAGAATGGATAAAATGGATATAGGGTGGATAAAATGTATATTGAGTGGATAAAATGGATATAGAGTGGATAAAATGGATATAGAGTGGATAAAATGGATATAGAGAGGTTAAAATGGATATAGGGTGGATAAAATATATGTAGAGTGGATAAAATGGAGATAGAGTGGATGAAATCGATGTAGAGTGGATAAAATGGATATAGAGTGGATAAAATGGGTATAGTGTGGATAAAATGGATATAGAGTGGATAAAATGGATATAGAGTGGATAAAATGGGTATAGGGTGGATAAAATGTATATTGAGTGGATAAAATGGATATAGAGTGGATAAAATGGGTATAGTGTGGATAAAATGGATATAGAGTGGATAAAATGGATATAGAGTGGATAAAATGGATATAGAGTGGATAAAATGGAGATAGAGTGGATAAAATGGATATAGGGTGGATAAAATCGATATAGAGTTGATAAAATGGGTATAGTGTGGATAAAATGGATATTGAGTGGATAAAATCGATATAGAGTGGATAAAATGGGTATAGTGTGGATAAAATGGATATTGAGTGGATAAAATGGATATAGAGTGGATAAAATGGATATAGGGTGGATAAAATGTATATTGAGTGGATAAAATGGATATAGAGTGGATAAAATGGATATAGAGTGGATAAAATGGATATAGAGAGGTTAAAATGGATATAGGGTGGATAAAATATATGTAGAGTGGATAAAATGGAGATAGAGTGGATGAAATCGATGTAGAGTGGATAAAATTGATATAGAGTGGATAAAATGGGTATAGTGTGGATAAAATGGATATAGAGTGGATAAAATGGATATAGAGTGGATAAAATGGGTATAGGGTGGATAAAATGTATATTGAGTGGATAAAATGGATATAGAGTGGATAAAATGGGTATAGTGTGGATAAAATGGATATAGAGTGGATAAAATGGATATAGAGTGGATAAAATGGATATAGAGTGGATAAAATGGAGATAGAGTGGATAAAATGGATATAGGGTGGATAAAATCGATATAGAGTTGATAAAATGGATATAGGGTGGATAAAATCGATATAGAGTGGATAAAATGGGTATAGTGTGGATAAAATGGATATTGAGTGGATAAAATCGATATAGAGTGGATAAAATGGGTATAGTGTGGATAAAATGGATATTGAGTGGATAAAATGGATATAGAATGGATAAAATGGATATAGGGTGGATAAAATGTATATTGAGTGGATAAAATGGATATAGAGTGGATAAAATGGATATAGAGTGGATAAAATGGATATAGAGAGGTTAAAATGGATATAGGGTGGATAAAATATATGTAGAGTGGATAAAATGGAGATAGAGTGGATGAAATCGATGTAGAGTGGATAAAATGGATATAGAGTGGATAAAATGGGTATAGTGTGGATAAAATGGATATAGAGTGGATAAAATGGATATAGAGTGGATAAAATGGGTATAGGGTGGATAAAATGTATATTGAGTGGATAAAATGGATATAGAGTGGATAAAATGGGTATAGTGTGGATAAAATGGATATAGAGTGGATAAAATGGATATAGAGTGGATAAAATGGATATAGAGTGGATAAAATGGAGATAGAGTGGATAAAATGGATATAGGGTGGATAAAATCGATATAGAGTGGTTAAAATGGGTATAGTGTGGATAAAATGGATATTGAGTGGATAAAATGGATATAGAGTGGATAAAATGGATATAGGGTGGATAAAATGTATATTGAGTGGATAAAATGGATATAGAGTGGATAAAATGGATATAGAGTGGATAAAATGGATATAGAGAGGTTAAAATGGATATAGGGTGGATAAAATATATGTAGAGTGGATAAAATGGAGATAGAGTGGATAAAATGGATATAGGGTGGATAAAATCGATATAGAGTGGTTAAAATGGGTATAGTGTGGATAAAATGGATATTGAGTGGATAAAATGGATATAGAGTGGATAAAATGGGTATAGTGTGGATAAAATGGATATTGAGTGGATAAAATGGATATAGAGTGGATAAAATGGATATAGAGTGGATAAAATGGATATAGGGTGGATAAAATGTATATAGAGTGGATAAAATGGATATAGGATGGATAAAATCGATATAGAGTTGATAAAATGGATATAGGGTGGATAAAATCGATATAGGGTGGATAAAACGGGTATAGTGTGGATAAAATGGATATTGAGTGGATAAAATGGATATAGAGTGGATAAAATGGATATAGAGTGGATAAAATGGATATAGAGTGGATAAAATGGATATAGAGTGGATAAAATGGATATAGGGTGGATAAAATGGATATAGGATGGATAAAATCGATATAGAGTTGATAAAATGGATATAGGGTGGATAAAATCGATATAGGGTGGATAAAACGGGTATAGTGTGGATAAAATGGATATTGAGTGGATAAAATGGATATAGAGTGGATAAAATGGATATAGAGTGGATAAAATGGATATAGAGTGGATAAAATGGATATAGAGTGGATAAAATGGATATAGGGTGGATAAAATCGATATAGGGTGGATAAAACGGGTATAGTGTGGATAAAATGGATATAGAGTGGATAAAATGGATATAGGGTGGATAAAATCGATATAAACTGGATAAAATGGAGATAGAGTGGATGCAATCGATATAGAGGTGATAAAATGGATATAGAGTGGATAAAATGGAGATAGAGTGGATAAAATGGATATAGGGTGGATAAAATCGATATAAAGTGGATAAAATGGAGATAGAGTGGATAAAATGGATATAGCGTGGATAAAATGGGAATAGGGTGGATAAAATGTATATTGAGTGGATAAAATGGATATAGAGTGGATAAAATCGATATAAAGTTGATAAAATCGATATAAAGTGGATAAAATGGAGATAGAGTGGATGAAATCGATGTAGAGTGGATAAAATGGGTATAGTGTGGATAAAATGGATATAGAGTGGATAAAATGGATATAGAGTGGATAAAATGGATATAGAGTGGATAAAATGGGTATAGGGTGAATAAAATGTATATTGAGTGGATAAAATGGATATAGAGTGGATAAAATGGATATAGAGTGGATAAAATGGATATAGGATGGATAAAATCGATATAGAGTTGATAAAATGGATATAGGGTGGATAAAATCGATATAGAGTGGATAAAATGGGTATAGTGTGGATAAAATGGATATTGAGTGGATAAAATGGATATAGAGTGGATAAAATTGATATAGAGTGGATAAAATGGGTATAGGGTGGATAAAATGTATATTGAGTGGATAAAATGGATATAGAGTGGATAAAATGGATATAGAGTGGATAAAATTGATATAGAGTGGATAAAATGGGTATAGGGTGGATAAAATGTATATTGAGTGGATAAAATGGATATAGAGTGGATAAAATGGATATAGAGTGGATAAAATGGGTATAGGGTGGATAAAATGTATATTGAGTGGATAAAATGGATATAGAGTGGATAAAATGGGTATAGTGTGGATAAAATGGATATAGAGTGGATAAAATGGATATAGAGTGGATAAAATGGATATAGAGTGGATAAAATGGAGATAGAGTGGATAAAATGGATATAGGGTGGATAAAATCGATATAGAGTTGATAAAATGGGTATAGTGTGGATAAAATGGATATTGAGTGGATAAAATCGATATAGAGTGGATAAAATGGGTATAGTGTGGATAAAATGGATATTGAGTGGATAAAATGGATATAGAGTGGATAAAATGGATATAGGGTGGATAAAATGTATATTGAGTGGATAAAATGGATATAGAGTGGATAAAATGGATATAGAGTGGATAAAATGGATATAGAGAGGTTAAAATGGATATAGGGTGGATAAAATATATGTAGAGTGGATAAAATGGAGATAGAGTGGATGAAATCGATGTAGAGTGGATAAAATTGATATAGAGTGGATAAAATGGGTATAGTGTGGATAAAATGGATATAGAGTGGATAAAATGGATATAGAGTGGATAAAATGGGTATAGGGTGGATAAAATGTATATTGAGTGGATAAAATGGATATAGAGTGGATAAAATGGGTATAGTGTGGATAAAATGGATATAGAGTGGATAAAATGGATATAGAGTGGATAAAATGGATATAGAGTGGATAAAATGGAGATAGAGTGGATAAAATGGATATAGGGTGGATAAAATCGATATAGAGTTGATAAAATGGATATAGGGTGGATAAAATCGATATAGAGTGGATAAAATGGATATAGAGTGGATAAAATGGAGATAGAGTGGATAAAATGGATATAGGGTGGATAAAATGTATATTGAGTGGATAAAATGGATATAGAGTGGATAAAATGGGTATAGTGTGGATAAAATGGATATAGAGTGGATAAAATGGATATAGAGTGGATAAAATGGATATAGAGTGGATAAAATGGAGATAGAGTGGATAAAATGGATATAGGGTGGATAAAATCGATATAGAGTTGATAAAATGGATATAGGGTGGATAAAATCGATATAGAGTGGATAAAATGGGTATAGTGTGGATAAAATGGATATTGAGTGGATAAAATCGATATAGAGTGGATAAAATGGGTATAGTGTGGATAAAATGGATATTGAGTGGATAAAATGGATATAGAATGGATAAAATGGATATAGGGTGGATAAAATGTATATTGAGTGGATAAAATGGATATAGAGTGGATAAAATGGATATAGAGTGGATAAAATGGATATAGAGAGGTTAAAATGGATATAGGGTGGATAAAATATATGTAGAGTGGATAAAATGGAGATAGAGTGGATGAAATCGATGTAGAGTGGATAAAATGGATATAGAGTGGATAAAATGGGTATAGTGTGGATAAAATGGATATAGAGTGGATAAAATGGATATAGAGTGGATAAAATGGGTATAGGGTGGATAAAATGTATATTGAGTGGATAAAATGGATATAGAGTGGATAAAATGGGTATAGTGTGGATAAAATGGATATAGAGTGGATAAAATGGATATAGAGTGGATAAAATGGATATAGAGTGGATAAAATGGAGATAGAGTGGATAAAATGGATATAGGGTGGATAAAATCGATATAGAGTGGTTAAAATGGGTATAGTGTGGATAAAATGGATATTGAGTGGATAAAATGGATATAGAGTGGATAAAATGGATATAGGGTGGATAAAATGTATATTGAGTGGATAAAATGGATATAGAGTGGATAAAATGGATATAGAGTGGATAAAATGGATATAGAGAGGTTAAAATGGATATAGGGTGGATAAAATATATGTAGAGTGGATAAAATGGAGATAGAGTGGATAAAATGGATATAGGGTGGATAAAATGGATATAGAGTGGATAAAATGGGTATAGTGTGGATAAAATGGATATTGAGTGGATAAAATGGATATAGAGTGGATAAAATGGGTATAGTGTGGATAAAATGGATATTGAGTGGATAAAATGGATATAGAGTGGATAAAATGGATATAGAGTGGATAAAATGGATATAGGGTGGATAAAATGTATATAGAGTGGATAAAATGGATATAGGATGGATAAAATCGATATAGAGTTGATAAAATGGATATAGGGTGGATAAAATCGATATAGGGTGGATAAAACGGGTATAGTGTGGATAAAATGGATATTGAGTGGATAAAATGGATATAGAGTGGATAAAATGGATATAGAGTGGATAAAATGGATATAGAGTGGATAAAATGGATATAGAGTGGATAAAATGGATATAGGGTGGATAAAATGGATATAGGATGGATAAAATCGATATAGAGTTGATAAAATGGATATAGGGTGGATAAAATCGATATAGGGTGGATAAAACGGGTATAGTGTGGATAAAATGGATATTGAGTGGATAAAATGGATATAGAGTGGATAAAATGGATATAGAGTGGATAAAATGGATATAGAGTGGATAAAATGGATATAGAGTGGATAAAATGGATATAGGGTGGATAAAATCGATATAGGGTGGATAAAACGGGTATAGTGTGGATAAAATGGATATAGAGTGGATAAAATGGATATAGGGTGGATAAAATCGATATAAACTGGATAAAATGGAGATAGAGTGGATGCAATCGATATAGAGGTGATAAAATGGATATAGAGTGGATAAAATGGAGATAGAGTGGATAAAATGGATATAGGGTGGATAAAATCGATATAAAGTGGATAAAATGGAGATAGAGTGGATAAAATGGATATAGCGTGGATAAAATGGGAATAGGGTGGATAAAATGTATATTGAGTGGATAAAATGGATATAGAGTGGATAAAATCGATATAAAGTTGATAAAATCGATATAAAGTGGATAAAATGGAGATAGAGTGGATGAAATCGATGTAGAGTGGATAAAATGGGTATAGTGTGGATAAAATGGATATAGAGTGGATAAAATGGATATAGAGTGGATAAAATGGATATAGAGTGGATAAAATGGGTATAGGGTGAATAAAATGTATATTGAGTGGATAAAATGGATATAGAGTGGATAAAATGGATATAGAGTGGATAAAATGGATATAGGATGGATAAAATCGATATAGAGTTGATAAAATGGATATAGGGTGGATAAAATCGATATAGAGTGGATAAAATGGGTATAGTGTGGATAAAATGGATATTGAGTGGATAAAATGGATATAGAGTGGATAAAATTGATATAGAGTGGATAAAATGGGTATAGGGTGGATAAAATGTATATTGAGTGGATAAAATGGATATAGAGTGGATAAAATGGATATAGAGTGGATAAAATTGATATAGAGTGGATAAAATGGATATAGAGTGGATAAAATGGATATAGGATGGATAAAATCGATATGGAGTTGATAAAATGGATATAGGGTGGATAAAATCGATATAGAGTGGATAAAATGGGTATAGTGTGGATAAAATGGATATTGAGTGGATAAAATGGATATAGAGCGGATAAAATGGATATAGAGTGGATAAAATGGATATAGAGTGGATAAAATGGGTATAGGGTGGATAAAATGTATATTGAGTGGATAAAATCGATATAGAGTGGATAAAATGGGTATAGTGTGGATAAAATGGATATTGAGTGGATAAAATGGATATAGAGTGGATAAAATGGATATAGAGTGGATAAAATGGATATAGAGTGGAAAAAATGGATATAGGATGGATAAAATCGATATAGAGTTGATAAAATGGATATAGAGTGGATAAAATGGATATAGAGTGGATAAAATGGATATAGAGAGGTTAAAATGGATATAGGGTGGATAAAATATATGTAGAGTGGATAAAATGGAGATAGAGTTTATGAAATCGATGTAGAGTGGATAAAATGGATATAGAGTGGATAAAATGGGTATAGTGTGGATAAAATGGATATAGAGTGGATAAAATGGATATAGAGTGGATAAAATGGATATAGAGTGGATAAAATGGGTATAGGGTGGATAAAATGTATATTGAGTGGATAAAATGGATATAGAGTGGATAAAATGGATATAGAGTGGATAAAATGGATATAGGGTGGATAAAATCGATATAGAGTTGATAAAATGGATATAGGGTGGATAAAATCGATATAGAGTGGATAAAATGGGTATAGTGTGGATAAAATGGATATTGAGTGGATAAAATGGATATAGAGTGGATAAAATGGATATAGAGTGGATAAAATGGATATAGGATGGATAAAATCGATATAGAGTTGATAAAATGGATATAGGGTGGATAAAATCGATATAGAGTGGATAAAATGGGTATAGTGTGGATAAAATGGATATTGAGTGGATAAAATGGATATAGAGTGGATAAAATGGATATAGAGTGGATAAAATGGATATAGAGTGGAAAAAATGGATATAGGATGGATAAAATCGATATAGAGTTGATAAAATGGATATAGGGTGGATAAAATCGATATAGAGTGGATAAAATGGGTATAGTGTGGATAAAATGGATATTGAGTGGATAAAATCGATATAGAGTGGATAAAATGGGTATAGTGTGGATAAAATGGATATTGAGTGGATAAAATGGATATAGAGTGGATAAAATGGATATAGAGAGGTTAAAATGGATATAGGGTGGATAAAATATATGTAGAGTGGATAAAATGGAGATAGAGTGGATGAAATCGATGTAGAGTGGATAAAATTGATATAGAGTGGATAAAATGGGTATAGTGTGGATAAAATGGATATAGAGTGGATAAAATGGATATAGAGTGGATAAAATGGGTATAGGGTGGATAAAATGTATATTGAGTGGATAAAATGGATATAGAGTGGATAAAATGGGTATAGTGTGGATAAAATGGATATAGAGTGGATAAAATGGATATAGAGTGGATAAAATCGATATAAAGTTGATAAAATCGATATAAAGTGGATAAAATGGAGATAGAGTGGATGAAATCGATGTAGAGTGGATAAAATGGGTATAGGGTGGATAAAATTTATATTGAGTGGATAAAATGGATATAGAGTGGATAAAATGGATATAGAGTGGATAAAATGGATATAGAGAGGTTAAAATGGATATAGGGTGGATAAAATATATGTAGAGTGGATAAAATGGAGATAGAGTGGATGAAATCGATGTAGAGTGGATAAAATTGATATAGAGTGGATAAAATGGGTATAGTGTGGATAAAATGGATATAGAGTGGATAAAATGGATATAGAGTGGATAAAATGGGTATAGGGTGGATAAAATGTATATTGAGTGGATAAAATGGATATAGAGTGGATAAAATGGGTATAGTGTGGATAAAATGGATATAGAGTGGATAAAATGGATATAGAGTGGATAAAATGGATATAGAGTGGATAAAATGGAGATAGAGTGGATAAAATGGATATAGGGTGGATAAAATCGATATAGAGTTGATAAAATGGATATAGGGTGGATAAAATCGATATAGAGTGGATAAAATGGGTATAGTGTGGATAAAATGGATATTGAGTGGATAAAATCGATATAGAGTGGATAAAATGGGTATAGTGTGGATAAAATGGATATTGAGTGGATAAAATGGATATAGAATGGATAAAATGGATATAGGGTGGATAAAATGTATATTGAGTGGATAAAATGGATATAGAGTGGATAAAATGGATATAGAGTGGATAAAATGGATATAGAGAGGTTAAAATGGATATAGGGTGGATAAAATATATGTAGAGTGGATAAAATGGAGATAGAGTGGATGAAATCGATGTAGAGTGGATAAAATGGATATAGAGTGGATAAAATGGATATAGGGTGGATAAAATCGATATAGGGTGGATAAAACGGGTATAGTGTGGATAAAATGGATATAGAGTGGATAAAATGGATATAGGGTGGATAAAATCGATATAAACTGGATAAAATGGAGATAGAGTGGATGCAATCGATATAGAGGTGATAAAATGGATATAGAGTGGATAAAATGGAGATAGAGTGGATAAAATGGATATAGGGTGGATAAAATCGATATAAAGTGGATAAAATGGAGATAGAGTGGATAAAATGGATATAGCGTGGATAAAATGGGAATAGGGTGGATAAAATGTATATTGAGTGGATAAAATGGATATAGAGTGGATAAAATCGATATAAAGTTGATAAAATCGATATAAAGTGGATAAAATGGAGATAGAGTGGATGAAATCGATGTAGAGTGGATAAAATGGGTATAGGGTGGATAAAATTTATATTGAGTGGATAAAATAGATATAGAGTGGATAAAATGGATATAGAGTGGATAAAATGGATATAGAGTGGATAAAATGGATATAGAGTGGATAAAATGGATATAGAGTGGATAAAATGGATATAGGATGGATAAAATGTATATTGAGAGGATAAAATGAATATAGAGTGGATAAAATGGATATAGAGTGGATAAAATGGATATAGAGTGGATAAAATGGAGATAGAGTGGATGAAATCGATGTAGAGTGGATAAAATGGATATAGAGTGGATAAAATGGGTATAGTGTGGATAAAATGGATATAGAGTGGATAAAATGGATATAGAGTGGATAAAATGGATATAGAGTGGATAAAATGGATATAGAGTGGATAAAATCGATATAAAGTGGATAAAATGGAGATAGAGTGGATGAAACCGATGTAGAGTGGATAAAATGGATATAGAGTGGATAAAATGGGTATAGGGTGGATAAAATGTATATTGAGAGGGTAAAATGAATATAGAGTGGATAAAATGGATATAGAGTGGATAAAATGGATATTGAGTGGATAAAATGGATATAGAGTGGATAAAATGGATATAGAGTGGATAAAATGGATATAGGGTGGATAAAATGTATATAGAGTGGATAAAATGGATATAGGATGGATAAAATCGATATAGAGTTGATAAAATGGATATAGGGTGGATAAAATCGATATAGGGTGGATAAAACGGGTATAGTGTGGATAAAATGGATATTGAGTGGATAAAATGGATATAGAGTGGATAAAATGGATATAGAGTGGATAAAATGGATATAGGATGGATAAAATCGATATGGAGTTGATAAAATGGATATAGGGTGGATAAAATCGATATAGAGTGGATAAAATGGGTATAGTGTGGATAAAATGGATATTGAGTGGATAAAATGGATATAGAGCGGATAAAATGGATATAGAGTGGATAAAATGGATATAGAGTGGATAAAATGGGTATAGGGTGGATAAAATGTATATTGAGTGGATAAAATCGATATAGAGTGGATAAAATGGGTATAGTGTGGATAAAATGGATATTGAGTGGATAAAATGGATATAGAGTGGATAAAATGGATATAGAGTGGATAAAATGGATATAGAGTGGAAAAAATGGATATAGGATGGATAAAATCGATATAGAGTTGATAAAATGGATATAGAGTGGATAAAATGGATATAGAGTGGATAAAATGGATATAGAGAGGTTAAAATGGATATAGGGTGGATAAAATATATGTAGAGTGGATAAAATGGAGATAGAGTTTATGAAATCGATGTAGAGTGGATAAAATGGATATAGAGTGGATAAAATGGGTATAGTGTGGATAAAATGGATATAGAGTGGATAAAATGGATATAGAGTGGATAAAATGGATATAGAGTGGATAAAATGGGTATAGGGTGGATAAAATGTATATTGAGTGGATAAAATGGATATAGAGTGGATAAAATGGATATAGAGTGGATAAAATGGATATAGAGTGGATAAAATGGATATAGGGTGGATAAAATCGATATAGAGTTGATAAAATGGATATAGGGTGGATAAAATCGATATAGAGTGGATAAAATGGGTATAGTGTGGATAAAATGGATATTGAGTGGATAAAATGGATATAGAGTGGATAAAATGGATATAGAGTGGATAAAATGGATATAGAGTGGATAAAATGGGTATAGGGTGGATAAAATGTATATTGAGTGGATAAAATGGATATAGAGTGGATAAAATGGATATAGAGTGGATAAAATGGATATAGAGTGGATAAAATGGATATAGGATGGATAAAATCGATATAGAGTTGATAAAATGGATATAGGGTGGATAAAATCGATATAGAGTGGATAAAATGGGTATAGTGTGGATAAAATGGATATTGAGTGGATAAAATGGATATAGAGTGGATAAAATGGATATAGAGTGGATAAAATGGATATAGAGTGGAAAAAATGGATATAGGATGGATAAAATCGATATAGAGTTGATAAAATGGATATAGGGTGGATAAAATCGATATAGAGTGGATAAAATGGGTATAGTGTGGATAAAATGGATATTGAGTGGATAAAATCGATATAGAGTGGATAAAATGGGTATAGTGTGGATAAAATGGATATTGAGTGGATAAAATGGATATAGAGTGGATAAAATCGATATAAAGTGGATAAAATCGATATAAAGTGGATAAAATGGAGATAGAGTGGATAAAATCGATATAAAGTGGATAAAATGGATATAGAGAGGTTAAAATGGATATAGGGTGGATAAAATATATGTAGAGTGGATAAAATGGAGATAGAGTGGATGAAATCGATGTAGAGTGGATAAAATGGATATAGAGAGGTTAAAATGGATATAGGGTGGATAAAATATATGTAGAGTGGATAAAATGGAGATAGAGTGGATGAAATCGATGTAGAGTGGATAAAATTGATATAGAGTGGATAAAATGGGTATAGTGTGGATAAAATGGATATAGAGTGGATAAAATGGATATAGAGTGGATAAAATGGGTATAGGGTGGATAAAATGTATATTGAGTGGATAAAATGGATATAGAGTGGATAAAATGGGTATAGTGTGGATAAAATGGATATAGAGTGGATAAAATGGATATAGAGTGGATAAAATGGATATAGAGTGGATAAAATGGAGATAGAGTGGATAAAATGGATATAGGGTGGATAAAATCGATATAGAGTTGATAAAATGGATATAGGGTGGATAAAATCGATATAGAGTGGATAAAATGGGTATAGTGTGGATAAAATGGATATTGAGTGGATAAAATCGATATAGAGTGGATAAAATGGGTATAGTGTGGATAAAATGGATATTGAGTGGATAAAATGGATATAGAATGGATAAAATGGATATAGGGTGGATAAAATGTATATTGAGTGGATAAAATGGATATAGAGTGGATAAAATGGATATAGAGTGGATAAAATGGATATAGAGAGGTTAAAATGGATATAGGGTGGATAAAATATATGTAGAGTGGATAAAATGGAGATAGAGTGGATGAAATCGATGTAGAGTGGATAAAATGGATATAGAGTGGATAAAATGGGTATAGTGTGGATAAAATGGATATAGAGTGGATAAAATGGATATAGAGTGGATAAAATGGGTATAGGGTGGATAAAATGTATATTGAGTGGATAAAATGGATATAGAGTGGATAAAATGGGTATAGTGTGGATAAAATGGATATAGAGTGGATAAAATGGATATAGAGTGGATAAAATGGATATAGAGTGGATAAAATGGAGATAGAGTGGATAAAATGGATATAGGGTGGATAAAATCGATATAGAGTGGTTAAAATGGGTATAGTGTGGATAAAATGGATATTGAGTGGATAAAATGGATATAGAGTGGATAAAATGGATATAGGGTGGATAAAATGTATATTGAGTGGATAAAATGGATATAGAGTGGATAAAATGGATATAGAGTGGATAAAATGGATATAGAGAGGTTAAAATGGATATAGGGTGGATAAAATATATGTAGAGTGGATAAAATGGATATAGAGTGGATAAAATGGATATAGAGTGGATAAAATGGATATAGAGTGGATAAAATGGATATAGGATGGATAAAATCGATATAGAGTTGATAAAATGGATATAGGGTGGATAAAATCGATATAGAGTGGAGAAAATGGGTATAGTGTGGATAAAATGGATATTGAGTGGATAAAATGGATATAGAGTGGATAAAATGGATATAGAGTGGATAAAATGGATATAGGGTGGATAAAATGTATATAGAGTGGATAAAATGGATATAGGATGGATAAAATCGATATAGAGTTGATAAAATGGATATAGGGTGGATAAAATCGATATAGGGTGGATAAAACGGGTATAGTGTGGATAAAATGGATATTGAGTGGATAAAATGGATATAGAGTGGATAAAATGGATATAGAGTGGATAAAATGGATATAGAGTGGATAAAATGGATATAGAGTGGATAAAATGGATATAGGGTGGATAAAATGGATATAGGATGGATAAAATCGATATAGAGTTGATAAAATGGATATAGGGTGGATAAAATCGATATAGGGTGGATAAAACGGGTATAGTGTGGATAAAATGGATATTGAGTGGATAAAATGGATATAGAGTGGATAAAATGGATATAGAGTGGATAAAATGGATATAGAGTGGATAAAATGGATATAGAGTGGATAAAATGGATATAGAGTGGATAAAATGGATATAGGATGGATAAAATCGATATAGAGTTGATAAAATGGATATAGGGTGGATAAAATCGATGTAGAGTGGATAAAATGGATATAGAGTGGATAAAATGGGTATAGGGTGGATAAAATGTATATTGAGAGGATAAAATGAATATAGAGTGGATAAAATGGATATAGAGTGGATAAAATGGATATAGAGTGGATAAAATGGAGATAGAGTGGATGAAATCGATGTAGAGTGGATAAAATGGATATAGAGTGGATAAAATGGGTATAGTGTGGATAAAATGGATATAGAGTGGATAAAATGGATATAGAGTGGATAAAATGGATATAGAGTGGATAAAATGGATATAGAGTGGATAAAATCGATATAAAGTGGATAAAATGGAGATAGAGTGGATGAAACCGATGTAGAGTGGATAAAATGGATATAGAGTGGATAAAATGGGTATAGGGTGGATAAAATGTATATTGAGAGGGTAAAATGAATATAGAGTGGATAAAATGGATATAGAGTGGATAAAATGGATATAGAGTGGATAAAATGGATATAGAGTGGATAAAATGGATATAGGATGGATAAAATCGATATAGAGTTGATAAAATGGATATAGGGTGGATAAAATCGATATAGGGTGGATAAAACGGGTATAGTGTGGATAAAATGGATATTGAGTGGATAAAATGGATATAGAGTGGATAAAATGGATATAGAGTGGATAAAATGGATATAGAGTGGATAAAATGGATATAGAGTGGATAAAATGGATATAGAGTGGATAAAATGGGTATAGGGTGGATAAAATGGATATTGAGAGGATAAAATGAATATAGAGTGGATGAAATCGATGTAGAGTGGATAAAATGGATATAGAGTGGATAAAATGGATATAGAGTGGATAAAATGGATATAGAGTGGATAAAATGGATATAGAGTGGATAAAATGGTTATAGAGTGGATAAAATGGATATAGAGTGGATAAAATCGATATAAAGTGGATAAAATGGAGATAGAGTGGATGAAACCGATGTAGAGTGGATAAAATGGATATAGAGTGGATAAAATGGGTATAGGGTGGATAAAATGTATATTGAGAGGGTAAAATGAATATAGAGTGGATAAAATGGATATAGAGTGGATAAAATGGATATAGAGTGGATAAAATGGAGATAGAGTGGATGAAATCGATGTAGAATGGATAAAATGGATATAGAGTGGATAAAATGGGTATAGTGTGGATAAAATGTATATTGAGAGGATAAAATGGATATAGAGTGGATAAAATGGATATAGAGTGGATAAAATGGATATAGAGTGGATAAAATGGATATAGAGTGGATAAAATGGATATAGAGAGGTTAAAATGGATATAGGATGGATAAAATCGATATAGAGTTGATAAAATGGATATAGGGTGGATAAAATATATGTAGAGGGGATAAATTGGATATAGAGTGGATAAAATGGATATAGAGTGGATAAAATGGATATAGGGTGGATAAAATGTATATTGAGTGGATAAAATGGATATAGAGTGGATAAAATGGATATAGAGTGGATAAAATGGATATAGAGAGGTTAAAATGGATATAGAGTGGATAAAATGGAGATAGAGTGGATGAAATCGATGTAGAGTGGATAAAATGGATATAGAGTGGATAAAATGGGTATAGTGTGGATAAAATGGATATTGAGTGGATAAAATGGATATTGAGTGGATAAAATGGATATAGAGTGGATAAAATGGATATTGAGTGGATAAAATGGATATAGAGTGGATAAAATGGATATAGAGTGGATAAAATGGATATAGAGTGGATAAAATCGATATAAAGTGGATGAAATCGATATAGAGTGGATAAAATGGATATAGAGTGGATAAAATGGACATAGAGTGGATAAAATGGAGATAGAGTGGATAAAATGGATATAGTGTGGATGAAATCGATATAGAGTGGATAAAATGGATATAGAGTGGATAAAATGGATATTGAGTGGATAAAATGGATATAGAGTGGATAAAATGGATATAGAGAGGTTAAAATGGATATAGAGTGGATGAAATCGATATAGAGGTGATAAAATGGATATAGAGTGGATAAAATGGAGATAGAGTGGATAAAATGGATATAGGGTGGATAAAATCGATATAAAGTGGATAAAATGGAGATAGAGTGGATAAAATGGATATAGCGTGGATAAAATGGGAATAGGGTGGATAAAATGTATATTGAGTGGATAAAATGGATATAGAGTGGATAAAATCGATATAAAGTGGATAAAATCGATATAAAGTGGATAAAATGGAGATAGAGTGGATAAAATCGATATAAAGTGGATAAAATGGAGATAGAGTGGATGAAATCGATGTAGAGTGGATAAAATGGGTATAGGGTGGATAAAATTTATATTGAGTGGATAAAATGGATATAGAGTGGATAAAATGGATATAGAGTGGATAAAATGGATATAGAGTGGATAAAATCGATATAAAGTGGATAAAATGGAGATAGAGTGGATGAAACCGATGTAGAGTGGATAAAATGGATATAGAGTGGATAAAATGGGTATAGGGTGGATAAAATGTATATTGAGAGGGTAAAATGAATATAGAGTGGATAAAATGGATATAGAGTGGATAAAATGGATATAGAGTGGATAAAATGGAGATAGAGTGGATGAAATCGATGTAGAATGGATAAAATGGATATAGAGTGGATAAAATGGGTATAGTGTGGATAAAATGTATATTGAGAGGATAAAATGGATATAGAGTGGATAAAATGGATATAGAGTGGATAAAATGGGTATAGTGTGGATAAAATGGATATTGAGTGGATAAAATGGATATAGAGTGGATAAAATGGATATAGAGTGGATAAAATGGATATAGAGTGGATAAAATGGGTATAGGGTGGATAAAATGTATATGGAGTGGATAAAATGGATATAGAGTGGATAAAATGGATATAGAGTGGATAAAATGGATATAGGATGGATAAAATCGATATAGAGTTGATAAAATGGATATAGGGTGGATAAAATCGATATAGAGTGGATAAAATGGGTATAGTGTGGATAAAATGGATATTGAGTGGATAAAATGGATATAGAGTGGATAAAATGGATATAGAGTGGATAAAATGGATATAAAGTGGATAAAATGGATATAGAGTGGATGAAATCGATGTAGAGTGGATAAAATGGATATAGAGTGGATAAAATGGGTATAGTGTGGATAAAATGGATACTGAGTGGATAAAATGGATATAGAGTGGATAAAATGGATATAGAGTGGATAAAATGGATATAGAGTGGATAAAATGGGTATAGTGTGGATAAAATGGATACTGAGTGGATAAAATGGATATAGAGTGGATAAAATGGATATAGAGTGGATAAAATGGATATAGAGTGGATAAAATGGGTATAGGGTGGATAAAATGTATATTGAGTGGATAAAATGGATATAGAGTGGATAAAATGGGTATAGTGTGGATAAAATGGATATTGAGTGGATAAAATGGATATAGAGTGGATAAAATGGATATAGAGTGGATAAAATGGATATAGAGTGGATAAAATGGGTATAGGGTGGATAAAATCGATATAAAGTGGATAAAATGGAGATAGAGTGGATGAAATCGATGTAGAGTGGATAAAATGGATATAGAGTGGATAAAATGGATTTAGGATGGATAAAATCGATATAGAGTTGATAAAATGGATATAGGGTGGATAAAATCGATATAGAGTGGATAAAATGGGTATAGTGTGGATAAAATGGATATTGAGTGGATAAAATGGATATAGAGTGGATAAAATGGATATAGAGTGGATGAAATCGATGTAGAGTGGATAAAATGGATATAGAGTGGATAAAATGGGTATAGTGTGGATAAAATGGATATTGAGTGGATAAAATGGATATTGAGTGGATAAAATGGATATAGAGTGGATAAAATCGATATAAAGTGGATAAAATCGATATAAAGTGGATAAAATGGAGATAGAGTGGATAAAATCGATATAAAGTGGATAAAATGGATATAGAGAGGTTAAAATGGATATAGGGTGGATAAAATATATGTAGAGTGGATAAAATGGAGATAGAGTGGATGAAATCGATGTAGAGTGGATAAAATGGATATAGAGAGGTTAAAATGGATATAGGGTGGATAAAATATATGTAGAGTGGATAAAATGGAGATAGAGTGGATGAAATCGATGTAGAGTGGATAAAATTGATATAGAGTGGATAAAATGGGTATAGTGTGGATAAAATGGATATAGAGTGGATAAAATGGATATAGAGTGGATAAAATGGGTATAGGGTGGATAAAATGTATATTGAGTGGATAAAATGGATATAGAGTGGATAAAATGGGTATAGTGTGGATAAAATGGATATAGAGTGGATAAAATGGATATAGAGTGGATAAAATGGATATAGAGTGGATAAAATGGAGATAGAGTGGATAAAATGGATATAGGGTGGATAAAATCGATATAGAGTTGATAAAATGGATATAGGGTGGATAAAATCGATATAGAGTGGATAAAATGGGTATAGTGTGGATAAAATGGATATTGAGTGGATAAAATCGATATAGAGTGGATAAAATGGGTATAGTGTGGATAAAATGGATATTGAGTGGATAAAATGGATATAGAATGGATAAAATGGATATAGGGTGGATAAAATGTATATTGAGTGGATAAAATGGATATAGAGTGGATAAAATGGATATAGAGTGGATAAAATGGATATAGAGAGGTTAAAATGGATATAGGGTGGATAAAATATATGTAGAGTGGATAAAATGGAGATAGAGTGGATGAAATCGATGTAGAGTGGATAAAATGGATATAGAGTGGATAAAATGGGTATAGTGTGGATAAAATGGATATAGAGTGGATAAAATGGATATAGAGTGGATAAAATGGGTATAGGGTGGATAAAATGTATATTGAGTGGATAAAATGGATATAGAGTGGATAAAATGGGTATAGTGTGGATAAAATGGATATAGAGTGGATAAAATGGATATAGAGTGGATAAAATGGATATAGAGTGGATAAAATGGAGATAGAGTGGATAAAATGGATATAGGGTGGATAAAATCGATATAGAGTGGTTAAAATGGGTATAGTGTGGATAAAATGGATATTGAGTGGATAAAATGGATATAGAGTGGATAAAATGGATATAGGGTGGATAAAATGTATATTGAGTGGATAAAATGGATATAGAGTGGATAAAATGGATATAGAGTGGATAAAATGGATATAGAGAGGTTAAAATGGATATAGGGTGGATAAAATATATGTAGAGTGGATAAAATGGATATAGAGTGGATAAAATGGATATAGAGTGGATAAAATGGATATAGAGTGGATAAAATGGATATAGGATGGATAAAATCGATATAGAGTTGATAAAATGGATATAGGGTGGATAAAATCGATATAGAGTGGAGAAAATGGGTATAGTGTGGATAAAATGGATATTGAGTGGATAAAATGGATATAGAGTGGATAAAATGGATATAGAGTGGATAAAATGGATATAGGGTGGATAAAATGTATATAGAGTGGATAAAATGGATATAGGATGGATAAAATCGATATAGAGTTGATAAAATGGATATAGGGTGGATAAAATCGATATAGGGTGGATAAAACGGGTATAGTGTGGATAAAATGGATATTGAGTGGATAAAATGGATATAGAGTGGATAAAATGGATATAGAGTGGATAAAATGGATATAGAGTGGATAAAATGGATATAGAGTGGATAAAATGGATATAGGGTGGATAAAATGGATATAGGATGGATAAAATCGATATAGAGTTGATAAAATGGATATAGGGTGGATAAAATCGATATAGGGTGGATAAAACGGGTATAGTGTGGATAAAATGGATATTGAGTGGATAAAATGGATATAGAGTGGATAAAATGGATATAGAGTGGATAAAATGGATATAGAGTGGATAAAATGGATATAGAGTGGATAAAATGGATATAGAGTGGATAAAATGGATATAGGATGGATAAAATCGATATAGAGTTGATAAAATGGATATAGGGTGGATAAAATCGATGTAGAGTGGATAAAATGGATATAGAGTGGATAAAATGGGTATAGGGTGGATAAAATGTATATTGAGAGGATAAAATGAATATAGAGTGGATAAAATGGATATAGAGTGGATAAAATGGATATAGAGTGGATAAAATGGAGATAGAGTGGATGAAATCGATGTAGAGTGGATAAAATGGATATAGAGTGGATAAAATGGGTATAGTGTGGATAAAATGGATATAGAGTGGATAAAATGGATATAGAGTGGATAAAATGGATATAGAGTGGATAAAATGGATATAGAGTGGATAAAATCGATATAAAGTGGATAAAATGGAGATAGAGTGGATGAAACCGATGTAGAGTGGATAAAATGGATATAGAGTGGATAAAATGGGTATAGGGTGGATAAAATGTATATTGAGAGGGTAAAATGAATATAGAGTGGATAAAATGGATATAGAGTGGATAAAATGGATATAGAGTGGATAAAATGGATATAGAGTGGATAAAATGGATATAGGATGGATAAAATCGATATAGAGTTGATAAAATGGATATAGGGTGGATAAAATCGATATAGGGTGGATAAAACGGGTATAGTGTGGATAAAATGGATATTGAGTGGATAAAATGGATATAGAGTGGATAAAATGGATATAGAGTGGATAAAATGGATATAGAGTGGATAAAATGGATATAGAGTGGATAAAATGGATATAGAGTGGATAAAATGGGTATAGGGTGGATAAAATGGATATTGAGAGGATAAAATGAATATAGAGTGGATGAAATCGATGTAGAGTGGATAAAATGGATATAGAGTGGATAAAATGGATATAGAGTGGATAAAATGGATATAGAGTGGATAAAATGGATATAGAGTGGATAAAATGGTTATAGAGTGGATAAAATGGATATAGAGTGGATAAAATCGATATAAAGTGGATAAAATGGAGATAGAGTGGATGAAATCGATGTAGAGTGGATAAAATGGATATAGAGTGGATAAAATGGGTATAGGGTGGATAAAATGTATATTGAGAGGGTAAAATGAATATAGAGTGGATAAAATGGATATAGAGTGGATAAAATGGATATAGAGTGGATAAAATGGAGATAGAGTGGATGAAATCGATGTAGAATGGATAAAATGGATATAGAGTGGATAAAATGGGTATAGTGTGGATAAAATGTATATTGAGAGGATAAAATGGATATAGAGTGGATAAAATGGATATAGAGTGGACAAAATGGATATAGAGTGGATAAAAGGGATATAGAGTGGATAAAATGGATATAGAGAGGTTAAAATGGATATAGGATGGATAAAATCGATATAGAGTTGATAAAATGGATATAGGGTGGATAAAATATATGTAGAGGGGATAAATTGGATATAGAGTGGATAAAATGGATATAGAGTGGATAAAATGGATATAGGGTGGATAAAATGTATATTGAGTGGATAAAATGGATATAGAGTGGATAAAATGGATATAGAGTGGATAAAATGGATATAGAGAGGTTAAAATGGATATAGAGTGGATAAAATGGAGATAGAGTGGATGAAATCGATGTAGAGTGGATAAAATGGATATAGAGTGGATAAAATGGGTATAGTGTGGATAAAATGGATATTGAGTGGATAAAATGGATATTGAGTGGATAAAATGGATATAGAGTGGATAAAATGGATATTGAGTGGATAAAATGGATATAGAGTGGATAAAATGGATATAGAGTGGATAAAATGGATATAGAGTGGATAAAATCGATATAAAGTGGATGAAATCGATATAGAGTGGATAAAATGGACATAGAGTGGATAAAATGGACATAGAGTGGATAAAATGGAGATAGAGTGGATAAAATGGATATAGTGTGGATGAAATCGATATAGAGTGGATAAAATGGATATAGAGTGGATAAAATGGATATTGAGTGGATAAAATGGATATAGAGTGGATAAAATGGATATAGAGAGGTTAAAATGGATATAGAGTGGATGAAATCGATATAGAGGTGATAAAATGGATATAGAGTGGATAAAATGGAGATAGAGTGGATAAAATGGATATAGGGTGGATAAAATCGATATAAAGTGGATAAAATGGAGATAGAGTGGATAAAATGGATATAGCGTGGATAAAATGGGAATAGGGTGGATAAAATGTATATTGAGTGGATAAAATGGATATAGAGTGGATAAAATCGATATAAAGTGGATAAAATCGATATAAAGTGGATAAAATGGAGATAGAGTGGATAAAATCGATATAAAGTGGATAAAATGGAGATAGAGTGGATGAAATCGATGTAGAGTGGATAAAATGGGTATAGGGTGGATAAAATGTATATTGAGTGGATAAAATGGATATAGAGTGGATAAAATGGATATAGAGTGGATAAAATGGATATAGAGTGGATAAAATCGATATAAAGTGGATAAAATGGAGATAGAGTGGATGAAACCGATGTAGAGTGGATAAAATGGATATAGAGTGGATAAAATGGGTATAGGGTGGATAAAATGTATATTGAGAGGGTAAAATGAATATAGAGTGGATAAAATGGATATAGAGTGGATAAAATGGATATAGAGTGGATAAAATGGAGATAGAGTGGATGAAATCGATGTAGAATGGATAAAATGGATATAGAGTGGATAAAATGGGTATAGTGTGGATAAAATGTATATTGAGAGGATAAAATGGATATAGAGTGGATAAAATGGATATAGAGTGGATAAAATGGGTATAGTGTGGATAAAATGGATATTGAGTGGATAAAATGGATATAGAGTGGATAAAATGGATATAGAGTGGATAAAATGGATATAGAGTGGATAAAATGGGTATAGGGTGGATAAAATGTATATGGAGTGGATAAAATGGATATAGAGTGGATAAAATGGATATAGAGTGGATAAAATGGATATAGGATGGATAAAATCGATATAGAGTTGATAAAATGGATATAGGGTGGATAAAATCGATATAGAGTGGATAAAATGGGTATAGTGTGGATAAAATGGATATTGAGTGGATAAAATGGATATAGAGTGGATAAAATGGATATAGAGTGGATAAAATGGATATAAAGTGGATAAAATGGATATAGAGTGGATGAAATCGATGTAGAGTGGATAAAATGGATATAGAGTGGATAAAATGGGTATAGTGTGGATAAAATGGATACTGAGTGGATAAAATGGATATAGAGTGGATAAAATGGATATAGAGTGGATAAAATGGATATAGAGTGGATAAAATGGGTATAGTGTGGATAAAATGGATACTGAGTGGATAAAATGGATATAGAGTGGATAAAATGGATATAGAGTGGATAAAATGGATATAGAGTGGATAAAATGGGTATAGGGTGGATAAAATGTATATTGAGTGGATAAAATGGATATAGAGTGGATAAAATGGGTATAGTGTGGATAAAATGGATATTGAGTGGATAAAATGGATATAGAGTGGATAAAATGGATATAGAGTGGATAAAATGGATATAGAGTGGATAAAATGGGTATAGGGTGGATAAAATCGATATAAAGTGGATAAAATGGAGATAGAGTGGATGAAATCGATGTAGAGTGGATAAAATGGATATAGAGTGGATAAAATGGATTTAGGATGGATAAAATCGATATAGAGTTGATAAAATGGATATAGGGTGGATAAAATCGATATAGAGTGGATAAAATGGGTATAGTGTGGATAAAATGGATATTGAGTGGATAAAATGGATATAGAGTGGATAAAATGGATATAGAGTGGATGAAATCGATGTAGAGTGGATAAAATGGATATAGAGTGGATAAAATGGGTATAGTGTGGATAAAATGGATACTGAGTGGATAAAATGGATATAGAGTGGATAAAATGGATATAGAGTGGATAAAATGGATATAGAGTGGATAAAATGGGTATAGGGTGGATAAAATGTATATTGAGTGGATAAAATGGATATAGAGTGGATAAAATGGATATAGAGTGGATAAAATGGATATAGAGTGGATAAAATGGATATAGGATGGATAAAATCGATATAGAGTTGATAAAATGGATATAGGGTGGATAAAATCGATATAGAGTGGATAAAATGGGTATAGTGTGGATAAAATGCATATAGAGTGGATAAAATGGATATAGAGTGGATAAAATGGATATAGGATGGATAAAATCGATATAGAGTTGATAAAATGGATATAGGGTGGATAAAATCGATATAGAGTGGATAAAATGGGTATAGTGTGGATAAAATGGATATTGAGTGGATAAAATGGATATAGAGTGGATAAAATCGATATAAAGTGGATAAAATGGAGATAGAGTGGATGAAATCGATGTAGAGTGGATAAAATGGATATAGAGTGGATAAAATGGATATAGGATGGATAAAATCGATATAGAGTTGATAAAATGGATATAGGGTGGATAAAATCGATATAGAGTGGATAAAATGGGTATAGTGTGGATAAAATGGATATTGAGTGGATAAAATGGATATAGAGTGGATAAAATGGATATAGAGTGGATAAAATGGAGATAGAGTGGATAAAATGGATATAGGGTGGATAAAATCGATATAGAGTGGTTAAAATGGGTATAGTGTGGATAAAATGGATATTGAGTGGATAAAATGGATATAGAGTGGATAAAATGGATATAGGGTGGATAAAATGTATATTGAGTGGATAAAATGGATATAGAGTGGATAAAATGGATATAGAGTGGATAAAATGGATATAGAGTGGATAAAATGGGTATAGTGTGGATAAAATGGATACTGAGTGGATAAAATGGATATAGAGTGGATAAAATGGATATAGAGTGGATAAAATGGATATAGAGTGGATAAAATGGGTATAGGGTGGATAAAATGTATATTGAGTGGATAAAATGGATATAGAGTGGATAAAATGGATATAGAGTGGATAAAATGGATATAGAGTGGATAAAATGGATATAGGATGGATAAAATCGATATAGAGTTGATAAAATGGATATAGGGTGGATAAAATCGATATAGAGTGGATAAAATGGGTATAGTGTGGATAAAATGGATATAGAGTGGATAAAATGGATATAGAGTGGATAAAATGGATATAGGATGGATAAAATCGATATAGAGTTGATAAAATGGATATAGGGTGGATAAAATCGATATAGAGTGGATAAAATGGGTATAGTGTGGATAAAATGCATATAGAGTGGATAAAATGGATATAGAGTGGATAAAATGGATATAGGATGGATAAAATCGATATAGAGTTGATAAAATGGATATAGGGTGGATAAAATCGATATAGAGTGGATAAAATGGGTATAGTGTGGATAAAATGGATATTGAGTGGATAAAATGGATATAGAGTGGATAAAATGGATATAGAGTGGATAAAATGGGTATAGGGTGGATAAAATGGATATAGAGTGGATAAAATGGGTATAGTGTGGATAAAATGGATATTGAGTGGATAAAATGGATATAGAGTGGATAAAATGGATATAGAGTGGATAAAATGGATATAGAGTGGATAAAATGGAGATAGAGTGGATAAAATGGATATAGGGTGGATAAAATCGATATAGAGTGGTTAAAATGGGTATAGTGTGGATAAAATGGATATTGAGTGGATAAAATGGATATAGAGTGGATAAAATGGATATAGGGTGGATAAAATGTATATTGAGTGGATAAAATGGATATAGAGTGGATAAAATGGATATAGAGTGGATAAAATGGATATAGAGAGGTTAAAATGGATATAGGGTGGATAAAATATATGTAGTGTGGATAAAATGGATATAGAGTGGATAAAATGGATATAGAGTGGATAAAATGGATATAGAGTGGATAAAATGGATATAGGATGGATAAAATCGATATAGAGTTGATAAAATGGATATAGGGTGGATAAAATCGATATAGAGTGGATAAAATGGATATAGAGTGGATAAAATGGATATAGAGTGGATAAAATGGGTATAGGGTGGATAAAATGTATATTGAGTGGATAAAATGGATATAGAGTGGATAAAATGGATATAGAGTGGATAAAATGGATATAGAGTGGATAAAATGGATATAGGATGGATAAAATCGATATAGAGTTGATAAAATGGATATAGGGTGGATAAAATCGATATAGAGTGGATAAAATGGGTATAGTGTGGATAAAATGGATATTGAGTGGATAAAATGGATATAGAGTGGATAAAATGGATATAGAGTGGATAAAATGGATATAGAGTGGATGAAATCGATGTAGAGTGGATAAAATGGATATAGAGTGGATAAAATGGGTATAGTGTGGATAAAATGGATACTGAGTGGATAAAATGGATATAGAGTGGATAAAATGGATATAGAGTGGATGAAATGGGTATAGGGTGGATAAAATGTATATTGAGTGGATAAAATGGATATAGAGTGGATAAAATGGATATAGAGTGGATAAAATGGATATAGAGTGGATAAAATGGATATAGGATGGATAAAATCGATATAGAGTTGATAAAATGGATATAGGGTGGATAAAATCGATATAGAGTGGATAAAATGGGTATAGTGTGGATAAAATGGATATTGAGTGGATAAAATGGATATAGAGTGGATAAAATGGATATAGAGTGGATAAAATGGATATAGAGTGGATAAAATGGGTATAGGGTGGATAAAATGTATATGGAGTGGATAAAATGGATATACAGTGGATAAAATGGATATAGAGTGGATAAAATGGATATAGAGTGGATAAAATGGATATAGGATGGATAAAATCGATATAGAGTTGATAAAATGGATATAGGGTGGATAAAATCGATATAGAGTGGATAAAATGGATATAGAGTGGATAAAATGGATATAGAGTGGATAAAATGGATATAGAGTGGATGAAATCGATGTAGAGTGGATAAAATGGATATAGAGTGGATAAAATGGGTATAGGGTGGATGAAATGTATATTGAGTGGATAAAATGGATATAGAGTGGATAAAATGGGTATAGTGTGGATAAAATGGATATTGAGTGGATAAAATGGATATAGAGTGGATAAAATGGATATAGAGTGGATAAAATGGGTATAGGGTGGATAAAATCGATATAAAGTGGATAAAATGGAGATAGAGTGGATGAAATCGATGTAGAGTGGATAAAATGGATATAGAGTGGATAAAATGGATTTAGGATGGATAAAATCGATATAGAGTTGATAAAATGGATATAGGGTGGATAAAATCGATATAGAGTGGATAAAATGGGTATAGTGTGGATAAAATGGATATTGAGTGGATAAAATGGATATAGAGTGGATAAAATCGATATAAAGTGGATAAAATGGAGATAGAGTGGATGAAATCGATGTAGAGTGGATAAAATGGATATAGAGTGGATAAAATGGATATAGGATGGATAAAATCGATATAGAGTTGATAAAATGGGTATAGGGTGGATAAAATGTATATTGAGTGGATAAAATGGATATAGAGTGGATAAAATGGATATAGGATGGATAAAATCGATATAGAGTTGATAAAATGGATATAGGGTGGATAAAATCGATATAGAGTGGATAAAATGGGTATAGTGTGGATAAAATGGATATAGAGTGGATAAAATGGATATAGAGTGGATAAAATGGATATAGGATGGATAAAATCGATATAGAGTTGATAAAATGGATATAGGGTGGATAAAATCGATATAGAGTGGATAAAATGGATATAGGATGGATAAAATCGATATAGAGTTGATAAAATGGATATAGGGTGGATAAAATCGATATAGAGTGGATAAAATGGGTATAGTGTGGATAAAATGCATATAGAGTGGATAAAATGGATATAGAGTGGATAAAATGGATATAGGATGGATAAAATCGATATAGAGTTGATAAAATGGATATAGGGTGGATAAAATCGATATAGAGTGGATAAAATGGGTATAGTGTGGATAAAATGCATATAGAGTGGATAAAATGGATATAGAGTGGATAAAATGGATATAGGATGGATAAAATCGATATAGAGTTGATAAAATGGATATAGGGTGGATAAAATCGATATAGAGTGGATAAAATGGGTATAGTGTGGATAAAATGGATATTGAGTGGATAAAATGGATATAGAGTGGATAAAATGGATATAGAGTGGATAAAATGGGTATAGGGTGGATAAAATGGATATAGAGTGGATAAAATGGGTATAGTGTGGATAAAATGGATATTGAGTGGATAAAATGGATATAGAGTGGATAAAATGGATATAGAGTGGATAAAATGGATATAGAGTGGATAAAATGGAGATAGAGTGGATAAAATGGATATAGGGTGGATAAAATCGATATAGAGTGGTTAAAATGGGTATAGTGTGGATAAAATGGATATTGAGTGGATAAAATGGATATAGAGTGGATAAAATGGATATAGGGTGGATAAAATGTATATTGAGTGGATAAAATGGATATAGAGTGGATAAAATGGATATAGAGTGGATAAAATGGATATAGAGAGGTTAAAATGGATATAGGGTGGATAAAATATATGTAGTGTGGATAAAATGGATATAGAGTGGATAAAATGGATATAGAGTGGATAAAATGGATATAGAGTGGATAAAATGGATATAGGATGGATAAAATCGATATAGAGTTGATAAAATGGATATAGGGTGGATAAAATCGATATAGAGTGGATAAAATGGATATAGAGTGGATAAAATGGATATAGAGTGGATAAAATGGGTATAGGGTGGATAAAATGTATATTGAGTGGATAAAATGGATATAGAGTGGATAAAATGGATATAGAGTGGATAAAATGGATATAGAGTGGATAAAATGGATATAGGATGGATAAAATCGATATAGAGTTGATAAAATGGATATAGGGTGGATAAAATCGATATAGAGTGGATAAAATGGGTATAGTGTGGATAAAATGGATATTGAGTGGATAAAATGGATATAGAGTGGATAAAATGGATATAGAGTGGATAAAATGGATATAGAGTGGATGAAATCGATGTAGAGTGGATAAAATGGATATAGAGTGGATAAAATGGGTATAGTGTGGATAAAATGGATACTGAGTGGATAAAATGGATATAGAGTGGATAAAATGGATATAGAGTGGATGAAATGGGTATAGGGTGGATAAAATGTATATTGAGTGGATAAAATGGATATAGAGTGGATAAAATGGATATAGAGTGGATAAAATGGATATAGAGTGGATAAAATGGATATAGGATGGATAAAATCGATATAGAGTTGATAAAATGGATATAGGGTGGATAAAATCGATATAGAGTGGATAAAATGGGTATAGTGTGGATAAAATGGATATTGAGTGGATAAAATGGATATAGAGTGGATAAAATGGATATAGAGTGGATAAAATGGATATAGAGTGGATAAAATGGGTATAGGGTGGATAAAATGTATATGGAGTGGATAAAATGGATATACAGTGGATAAAATGGATATAGAGTGGATAAAATGGATATAGAGTGGATAAAATGGATATAGGATGGATAAAATCGATATAGAGTTGATAAAATGGATATAGGGTGGATAAAATCGATATAGAGTGGATAAAATGGATATAGAGTGGATAAAATGGATATAAAGTGGATAAAATGGATATAGAGTGGATGAAATCGATGTAGAGTGGATAAAATGGATATAGAGTGGATAAAATGGGTATAGGGTGGATGAAATGTATATTGAGTGGATAAAATGGATATAGAGTGGATAAAATGGGTATAGTGTGGATAAAATGGATATTGAGTGGATAAAATGGATATAGAGTGGATAAAATGGATATAGAGTGGATAAAATGGATATAGAGTGGATAAAATGGGTATAGGGTGGATAAAATCGATATAAAGTGGATAAAATGGAGATAGAGTGGATGAAATCGATGTAGAGTGGATAAAATGGATATAGAGTGGATAAAATGGATTTAGGATGGATAAAATCGATATAGAGTTGATAAAATGGATATAGGGTGGATAAAATCGATATAGAGTGGATAAAATGGGTATAGTGTGGATAAAATGGATATTGAGTGGATAAAATGGATATAGAGTGGATAAAATCGATATAAAGTGGATAAAATGGAGATAGAGTGGATGAAATCGATGTAGAGTGGATAAAATGGATATAGAGTGGATAAAATGGATATAGGATGGATAAAATCGATATAGAGTTGATAAAATGGGTATAGGGTGGATAAAATGTATATTGAGTGGATAAAATGGATATAGAGTGGATAAAATGGATATAGGATGGATAAAATCGATATAGAGTTGATAAAATGGATATAGGGTGGATAAAATCGATATAGAGTGGATAAAATGGGTATAGTGTGGATAAAATGGATATAGAGTGGATAAAATGGATATAGAGTGGATAAAATGGATATAGGATGGATAAAATCGATATAGAGTTGATAAAATGGATATAGGGTGGATAAAATCGATATAGAGTGGATAAAATGGGTATAGTGTGGATAAAATGGATATTGAGTGGATAAAATGGATATAGAGTCGATAAAATCGATATAAAGTGGATAAAATGGAGATAGAGTGGATGAAATCGATATAGAGTGGATAAAATCGATATAAAGTGGATAAAATGGAGATAGAGTGGATGAAATCGATGTAGAGTGGATAAAATGGATATAGAGTGGATAAAATGGATATAGGATGGATAAAATCGATATAGAGTTGATAAAATGGATATAGGGTGGATAAAATCGATATAGAGTGGATAAAATGGGTATAGTGTGGATAAAATGGATATTGAGTGGATAAAATGGATATAGAGTGGATAAAATCGATATAAAGTGGATAAAATGGAGATAGAGTGGATGAAATCGATGTAGAGTGGATAAAATGGATATAGAGTGGATAAAATGGATATAGGATGGATAAAATCGATATAGAGTTGATAAAATGGATATAGGGTGGATAAAATCGATATAGAGTGGATAAAATGGGTATAGTGTGGATAAAATGGATATTGAGTGGATAAAATGGATATAGAGTGGATAAAATGGATATAGAGTGGATAAAATGGATATAGAGTGGATAAAATGGGTATAGGGTGGATAAAATGTATATTGAGTGGATAAAATGGATATAGAGTGGATAAAATGGGTATAGTGTGGATAAAATGGATATTGAGTGGATAAAATGGATATAGAGTGGATAAAATGGATATAGAGTGGATAAAATGGATATAGAGTGGATAAAATGGAGATAGAGTGGATAAAATGGATATAGAGTGGATAAAATGGATATAGAGTGGATGAAATCGATGTAGAGTGGATAAAATGGATATAGAGTGGATAAAATGGGTATAGTGTGGATAAAATGGATACTGAGTGGATAAAATGGATATAGAGTGGATAAAATGGATATAGAGTGGATAAAATGGATATAGAGTGGATAAAATGGGTATAGGGTGGATAAAATGTATATTGAGTGGATAAAATGGATATAGAGTGGATAAAATGGATATAGAGTGGATAAAATGGATATAGGATGGATAAAATCGATATAGAGTTGATAAAATGGATATAGGGTGGATAAAATCGATATAGAGTGGATAAAATGGGTATAGTGTGGATAAAATGCATATAGAGTGGATAAAATGGATATAGAGTGGATAAAATGGATATAGGATGGATAAAATCGATATAGAGTTGATAAAATGGATATAGGGTGGATAAAATCGATATAGAGTGGATAAAATGGGTATAGTGTGGATAAAATGGATATTGAGTGGATAAAATGGATATAGAGTGGATAAAATCGATATAAAGTGGATAAAATGGAGATAGAGTGGATGAAATCGATATAGAGTGGATAAAATCGATATAAAGTGGATAAAATGGAGATAGAGTGGATGAAATCGATGTAGAGTGGATAAAATGGATATAGAGTGGATAAAATGGATATAGGATGGATAAAATCGATATAGAGTTGATAAAATGGATATAGGGTGGATAAAATCGATATAGAGTGGATAAAATGGGTATAGTGTGGATAAAATGGATATAGAGTGGATGAAATCGATGTAGAGTGGATAAAATGGATATAGAGTGGATAAAATGGGTATAGTGTGGATAAAATGGATACTGAGTGGATAAAATGGATATAGAGTGGATAAAATGGATATAGAGTGGATAAAATGGATATAGAGTGGATAAAATGGGTATAGGGTGGATAAAATGTATATTGAGTGGATAAAATGGATATAGAGTGGATAAAATGGATATAGAGTGGATAAAATGGATATAGAGTGGATAAAATGGATATAGGATGGATAAAATCGATATAGAGTTGATAAAATGGATATAGGGTGGATAAAATCGATATAGAGTGGATAAAATGGGTATAGTGTGGATAAAATGGATATTGAGTGGATAAAATGGATATAGAGTGGATAAAATGGATATAGAGTGGATAAAATGGATATAGAGTGGATAAAATGGGTATAGGGTGGATAAAATGTATATGGAGTGGATAAAATGGATATAGGGTGGATAAAATCGATATAGAGTGGATAAAATGGGTATAGTGTGGATAAAATGGATATTGAGTGGATAAAATGGATATAGAGTGGATAAAATGGATATAGAGTGGATAAAATGGATATAGAGTGGATAAAATGGGTATAGGGTGGATAAAATGTATATTGAGTGGATAAAATGGATATAGAGTGGATAAAATGGGTATAGTGTGGATAAAATGGATATTGAGTGGATAAAATGGATATAGAGTGGATAAAATGGATATAGAGTGGATAAATTGGATATAGAGTGGATAAAATGAAGATAGAGTGGATAAAATGGATATAGAGTGGATAAAATGGATATAGAGTGGATGAAATCGATATAGAGTGGATAAAATGGATATAGGATGGATAAAATCGATATAGAGTTGATAAAATGGATATAGGGTGGATAAAATCGATATAGAGTGGATAAAATGGGTATAGTGTGGATAAAATGGATATTGAGTGGATAAAATGGATATAGAGTGGATAAAATCGATATAAAGTGGATAAAATGGAGATAGAGTGGATGAAATCGATATAGAGTGGATAAAATCGATATAAAGTGGATAAAATGGAGATAGAGTGGATGAAATCGATGTAGAGTGGATAAAATGGATATTGTTTGAGAATCTGCCTTTTCGGTTTGTCGAAAAGGCAGGTTCCGACTTTACCATCATCCACGGATTCAAACGAATAATTACGTTCCGGTTTTTCAGCCGGAAGTAACTTTCTCTTTTGGAAATACTTCCGGATTCTTCGAGAACTTTCTCGAAGAATCCGGAATTCCAGCCAATCACGGATCGTTTCGTCTACCCACGCCGCGTGCGTGGTGCGCCACCACGCGGTCTTCCTCACTTTTCGTTCAAACGGTCTAGTGACCACACGTGCCTTTTCGCTACTTTCGCTAATTTTGATTCCTGTTTGCTATATTATACGACCTTTGCTTTCACCACGGCCTTTGACTCTCACGCTTCTTCATCCACGGACTAAAACTGCTTATCACGACATTGGAACGCCCACGGAATTGATTTAGGACTCGAAACAAAAGGACGCCACGTGCTTGCACACCCACGGTAATCATCATGCACTAATTACATCCTCGGCACATCGCACCATTACGAACGAAACGAACGATCCATGGCCCATATTAATTGTAAATAACGATAATGTAAATATTCATCCGCACCATCCATTGTACATAAACTCATGCAGTCATCGTCATATCATTTTGTAATAAATTCATCTGTTTTTTGGCCCATTACATACGCGTGCTTGCAAGTGATTTTTCCACCTATATTTTCCACCATCCGCACATTACTAGTTCACTAAAATCGAGAACATTTGGTCCTTCGAGCCGGATGGTGGATATCTCTCGCGGCCGCGTGTGTATATTCTTGACTTTGACTGTACTTGAGGCTCATCGCGCGGATGTAAACAACCGCGGTTCTCAACGTACTTTTTCGAACGGCGTTCAATTTCGTTGTGTGCGGTGTGGTTCTTGTCGTGAATTTTGCGGTTTTCTTCATCATGTCGGGCATCAACAGGATCAACAAAGCGATAAGTTTTGGACCATTGGGGAGGGGACCCCCCACCATGAATCTCGACGATGGCTCATCCACGGAACCGGCGCAGAAGGAAGGCTCATCCAAGGACACCGGCGCATCTAAACGGGTGATTAAGCTCCCGTGCCTCACCCCCGACCCACCCACGGAGGTTCAAGACTCATCCTCGATAGCCAAGGGCAAGGCGACAAGGAGCAAGTCACCCGCGGTGCTTCCAGCTGAGCTGGAAGCCAAGGCACAGACGCAACGGAGCCGAGTCAGGGAGATCGCGGAGATCGTCGACGACATCCCCATGGACCCCGACAAGACCTCGTTGGTTGAGGTCGACATGCTCGTTGAGCATCTCGAAGAGGCCCACGTGGTGTTCCGGACGGAACACACGTATATGGAGCTGCAATGGCCCGCGGCTTTCCTCAACCACGGATATTTCAAGGACGACATTCACGGCACCGAGTCACGACTTCATCGCACGGGCAAAATGGCTCTGGGGCGCCTCCGACACACCCTCAAAACAGCATCCATGGCAAAGGCCCAGTCCACGGAGACGCGGTTCATGACCAAGCTCCCGGACATAGCGCTGCCCACATTTGACGGCGATTACGCCGCATGGCCAGCATTCCGGGACTTATTCACCCAACTCATCCTCGGAAATGAGCGGCTGTCCAACATAGAGAGGCTGCACTACCTGCGGGGGTGTGTGCGGGGGGAGCCTCACAAGCTCATCGCGGGACTACCACTGGTCGGCACATCCTTGGAGGCATCGTGGAAGGTGCTCGAGGCGCGTTTTGAGAACCGGCGGTTCCTCATCCAGGCGCGTCTCGACCAAATCCTCGAGATTCCCAGGCTCGAGAAGAGGACGGCAACTGGGTTGACCCAGCTCGTGTCCCAGGTGGCTGACTCATACAGGGTCCTGAAGACGATGGAGGAGGAGAATATCCTCGAAAGTCTCCTCGTCAACCACCTGGCACGACACCTTGACGCAACCACGGCTGAGCTCTGGGAGACTTCCCTCGGGAGCTCCTCTAAGTACCCGAGCTTCGAGGCCCTTGAGGCATTCATCATGGCTCAGGCAAGGGTATTGGAGCGCCTGGAGGTAAATTCATCCAGGGAAGGGCTCACGTATGCAGCCAAGGCCCAGAGCTCCAGCGGCACATGTTCGTCCTCTGCGCGGCCATCCACGGTGCCTGCCAAAACATCGGCTCAACCACGGAAGGTGCTAGTGGCAACGGCGCATCAGGGTCCCACACCGGCGCTTCAGACTCCCGCACCGGCTCAACCTCGGGTTGCGCACACCGCCACCGGCACACCTGTGGACCCGAAGACGCAGTGTGACTACTGCAGGGAGGTGCACTACCTCGTTCGGTGTCCCAGGTTCCGGGACCTCACAGTGGCGGATCGGCGCAAGGTGGTGCGCAACCAGAGGTTGTGCTTCAACTGCCTGGGGCGGCACAGTGTCAATGTGTGCCGCAACCAGGTGAGCTGCCTCTCGTGTGCGGGCAGGCACCACACAATGCTGCACGACGAGGCACACCACGGCACAACCACGGTCACCCCCGGCACAACCAGAACTGCAGCCACGGACAAGCCCAGGCCCAGCACCTCCTCCGCCAATCACTAGGACCACGGCGCAATCGTTGACGACCCATGCAGACATCCCCGGACTACGACACTCATCCACGGTAACGACTCCATAGAAACAGACTGCATCCACGGCCTGTCACCAAAAGTGACAGGTCAACATAACCTCCAAGGACCGCCAACCACACATCCACAGCTACAAGCAGATTTCATCCACGGACCGCCTTCAACTCTGCTTGCAACAGCCATGGTAACGATCCATACCACGGTATGTACCCACAAAGCTCGTCTATTAATTGATTCTGGTTCAGAATTAACCTTTGTATCTGAAAGGTTGGTTCGCACACTTAATGTCCAACGCCACCACTCATCCATGGCTATCATCGGCATAGGTGGTAATAAATCTACGCATACACGGGGTATAGTTCCACTGACACTATGTTCCATGTATAGAGCAGCCTCAGTCACGGTACAGGCCCATATCCTCACCAACATGACAACGATTCTGCCATCCTTCGATTCTCCAGGCCAGACGTGGCCACATTTGGAAAAACTAAAGCTGGCGGACACAGATTTCCTGACGCCAAGGAGAATCGACATCATCCTCGGTGCAGATTACTATGGTGAGGTTATAAAACCCAATATTATAAGGGAATCTCCATCTATGCCTATCGCACAGCTTTCTGTATTCGGGTGGCTCATCCTGGGCCCTGTTTCATCCACGAATCTGTCAAAATCAATTAACCTCCATGCATCTATCCAACACCAGGATGCAGATTTGCAGAAAATGCTCACAAAATTTTGGGAGCAGGAGGAGGTTATGTTTGACAGCACCGATGCACTGACACCCGATGAGCAGGAATGCGAGGATCATTTTCGTACGACACATTCACGAGACGCATCCGGAAGGTACATTGTTCGACTCCCTCTGAAAACACCGGCATCCATCCTCGGAGCATCACATTTACCGGCGCATCGCAGTCTTGACAGCAGACTGAGAAAATTTCAGAGGGACCACCACTATCGAACTTTGTACTCTGCATTCATGGAAGAATACGAGGAACTTGGACACATGACACGAGTCTCAGGTGAGTCTTTAGGAAAGACAAATCGTGCTGAATTTCACGTCGATTCTGTGGCTGGGATGACCTTGGCACATGAAGCTTCGGCTTCAGGAGGGTTGAGGGTCCCGCATGGTCACACTTCGGCAGAAATCAGCCGACCTGTCTACTATTTGCCTCACCATGGAGTTCTCAAGTCAGACGGCACATCCACGAAAATTCGAGTAGTTTTCAACGGCTCATGCCCCAGTTCTTCGGGAAATTCTTTAAATGATATTATGCATACAGGAGCGAATCTAATGTTGGATATTACAGGTGTACTGATGTGGATACGGCACTATAGACACATATTTGCTACAGATATCACCAAAATGTACCGGCAGATACAGGTACACAAGGACGACTGGGATCTGCAGCGAATATTGTGGATTGACGCACAAATGAACAAGGTTCCATATCAGCTCACCACGGTTACATATGGCACAAGAGCGGCTCCATTTTTGGCAGTACGGACGCTCATTCAATTGGCTGAAGACGAGGGCCAACGATTTCCCTTGGCGGTTCCATCAATCTTGAAGGGAAGATACGTAGACGACATCTTTGGCGGTGCCGATTCTACACGCCAGCTTAAAAAAGTTGCGAAACAATTAATAGGATTGTGCAACGCGGGCGGATTTCCACTAGCGAAATGGCATTCAACCAGCTACGATCTTCTCGCCATGATTGCGACACACGAAGCAGCAGGACCCATTATTTTCGACGATTGCGCGACTAAAATACTTGGAATACGATGGCATCCACAGACCGACACATTTTCCTTCCATTCACGGATTCAAGACCATACGGGAGCATTTACAAAACGACTCGCATTATCTGAAGTGGCACAGATATTCGATCCACTCGGCTTTGTATCGCCGGTTGTAGTCAGAGCAAAAATGCTGCTTCAGGAGCTCTGGCTGCACAAAATTGGCTGGGACGACCCATTACCGTCTCAGCTCGCATCAAAATGGAAGGACATCAGAGAAGATTTCAAAGGACTGGCCAGTCTCTCTATACCAAGATGGTTCGGCACATATACGAACACCACGGTGGAATTACACGGCTTCTCTGATGCCTCACAACTTGCAATGTCTGCAGTTGTGTATCTGGTTACTACCTCGACGTCCACGGATCCAAAATGCACATTGGTTTGTTCCAAAACCAAGGTAGCTCCCATCAAGGCTCTAACAATCCCGCGACTCGAATTGTCAGCAGCGCTGCTATTATCTAAATTAATGACACATGTAATTGCCACGATTCATTTCAAGGTTTCAGCGATTCATTTGTGGACAGACTCGAGCGTAACATTAACGTGGATCAAGGCACATCCATCGAGATGGAAGGACTACATACGAAACAGAGTGACGCAGATTCAACAACTTACTCCAACTGGTCATTGGAGACACGTACCCGGCCCATCCAATCCTGCAGATTGCGCCTCACGAGGCGTAACGACACAGCAGTTGAAGGATCATCATCTATGGTGGACGGGACCACCATGGATAACGCAACCGATGCATCTTTGGCCTCCACAACCCACGGAACCGGACGACTCGTGCGCACTGGAAGCTCGTCCCGGAATTGCATTCACGGCTGCTGCACCCAAAATTGACTACCACTGGGATATCATATACAGGTATTCCTCTCTCCACAAGTTGTTACGCGTCACAGCAATTTGTTTTAGAGTACTCGCCAGACTACGAGGTACTCTAGATGCATCCATGGTTGCATACATCTCGGCGCTTGATATGGAGCATGCACGGATATTTTGGGTAAAGGCAACACAAGCAGCGTATTTCTCCCACGAGTTGAGGACGCTTAACTCGAATGGCACATTATCAAAAAACCATGCTTTTTCTCGACTCACTGCATTTGTCGATGAAAAGGGAGTAATACGGGTAGGAGGCCGACTCCAAAAGTCGGCCCTCACATTTGAAGAACAGCATCCAGCGATATTACCTCGTCATTCAAAATTATCTGACCTTATTATTCTTCAGGCACATTTACGGACACTCCACGGTGGCACACAATTAACCCTGGCACATATTCGGCAATTATATTGGATCATAGGAGGGAGGGCTCCGGTCAAGGCTCATATTCTCCGGTGCATTACCTGTGCACGACACAGGGGAATACGAGCGCAGCAGCTCATGGGACAGCTGCCGATTTCTCGAGTGTCACCTTCGAGACCGTTCACCACCACCGGTGTGGACTATGCCGGACCCCTCACAGTCAAAACGTGGAAGGGCCGTGGGGCAAAGACGTCAAAGGGATGGATTTGCGTCTTTGTCTGTTTTGCAACGTCTGCAGTCCACCTCGAGACTGTAAGCGACTGCACCACGGAAGGATTCATCGCGGCATACAGACGATTTTCGGCACGACGAGGTATACCTCTCACAATTTATTCGGATTGCGGCACGAATTTTGTGGGAGCGGACACATCGATACAACGGCTCTTCAAGCGCGCAACCACGGAGCATCAAACCATCGCTGCAATATTATCCAAGGACAGGACTCAGTGGTTATTTAATCCACCTGCAGCACCACACATGGGTGGAAAGTGGGAGGCGGTGGTAAAATCAATAAAATTTCACCTCCGCCGCACTGTAGGTGAGACCATGTTGACCTTTGAGGAGCTTACCACGATGCTGGCGCAAATCGAAGCTATCCTCAATTCACGGCCCATGGAACCACTGAGTGACGACCCAGACGACATCTCGGCATTGACTCCAGGACATTTTTTAACGGGCAGCGCTCTTACCACGCTCCCAGAACCATCCTTGGAAGACCTGGAGGTCAACCGGCTGTCACGTTGGCAGCTGGTACAGCAAAAGACTCAGCAATTTTGGACACAATGGGTCGCTCATTACCTGCAACGGCACCAATCCATTTCGAAATGGCACCACCCTTCCAACGAGCTTAAGGTGGGCTCGCTTGTACTCATCACCGATGAGAGGCTTCCACCAACAAAGTGGCCGTTGGCAAGGATCACCACCATGCATCCAGGGAAAGACGGACATACACGGGTGGTAACCCTCAGGACAGCTACCACCACCCTCACTCGACCCATCGCGAAGCTTGCGCCACTGCCGATTCAACCACGGGGATGACCAGTTTACGCCTGGGCCATCGGTTCCTCAGCAAGGATTGCTGAGGGCGGGCGGAAATGTTTGAGAATCTGCCTTTTCGGTTTGTCGAAAAGGCAGGTTCCGACTTTACCATCATCCACGGATTCAAACGAATAATTACGTTCCGGTTTTTCAGCCGGAAGTAACTTTCTCTTTTGGAAATACTTCCGGATTCTTCGAGAACTTTCTCGAAGAATCCGGAATTCCAGCCAATCACGGATCGTTTCGTCTACCCACGCCGCGTGCGTGGTGCGCCACCACGCGGTCTTCCTCACTTTTCGTTCAAACGGTCTAGTGACCACACGTGCCTTTTCGCTACTTTCGCTAATTTTGATTCCTGTTTGCTATATTATACGACCTTTGCTTTCACCACGGCCTTTGACTCTCACGCTTCTTCATCCACGGACTAAAACTGCTTATCACGACATTGGAACGCCCACGGAATTGATTTAGGACTCGAAACAAAAGGACGCCACGTGCTTGCACACCCACGGTAATCATCATGCACTAATTACATCCTCGGCACATCGCACCATTACGAACGAAACGAACGATCCATGGCCCATATTAATTGTAAATAACGATAATGTAAATATTCATCCGCACCATCCATTGTACATAAACTCATGCAGTCATCGTCATATCATTTTGTAATAAATTCATCTGTTTTTTGGCCCATTACATACGCGTGCTTGCAAGTGATTTTTCCACCTATATTTTCCACCATCCGCACATTACTAGTTCACTAAAATCGAGAACAGATATAGAGTGGATAAAATGGATATAGGATGGATAAAATCGATATAGAGTTGATAAAATGGATATAGGGTGGATAAAATCGATATAGAGTGGATAAAATGGGTATAGTGTGGATAAAATGGATATTGAGTGGATAAAATGGATATAGAGTGGATAAAATGGATATAGAGTGGATAAAATGGATATAGAGTGGATAAAATGGGTATAGGGTGGATAAAATGTATATTGAGTGGATAAAATGGATATAGAGTGGATAAAATGGGTATAGTGTGGATAAAATGGATATTGAGTGGATAAAATGGATATAGAGTGGATAAAATGGATATAGAGTGGATAAAATGGATACAGAGTGGATAAAATGGAGATAGAGTGGATAAAATGGATATAGAGTGGATAAAATGGATATAGAGTGGATGAAATCGATGTAGAGTGGATAAAATGGATATAGAGTGGATAAAATGGGTATAGTGTGGATAAAATGGATACTGAGTGGATAAAATGGATATAGAGTGGATAAAATGGATATAGAGTGGATAAAATGGATATAGAGTGGATAAAATGGGTATAGGATGGATAAAATGTATATTGAGTGGATAAAATGGATATAGAGTGGATAAAATGGATATAGAGTGGATAAAATGGATATAGAGTGGATAAAATGGATATAGGATGGATAAAATCGATATAGAGTTGATAAAATGGATATAGGGTGGATAAAATCGATATAGAGTGGATAAAATGGGTATAGTGTGGATAAAATGGATATTGAGTGGATAAAATGGATATAGAGTGGATAAAATGGATATAGAGTGGATAAAATGGATATAGAGTGGATAAAATGGGTATAGGGTGGATAAAATGTATATGGAGTGGATAAAATGGATATACAGTGGATAAAATGGATATAGAGTGGATAAAATGGATATAGAGTGGATAAAATGGATATAGGATGGATAAAATCGATATAGAGTTGATAAAATGGATATAGGGTGGATAAAATCGATATAGAGTGGATAAAATGGGTATAGTGTGGATAAAATGGATATTGAGTGGATAAAATGGATATAGAGTGGATAAAATGGATATAGAGTGGATAAAATGGATATAAAGTGGATAAAATGGATATAGAGTGGATGAAATCGATGTAGAGTGGATAAAATGGATATAGAGTGGATAAAATGGGTATAGTGTGGATAAAATGGATACTGAGTGGATAAAATGGATATAGAGTGGATAAAATGGATATAGAGTGGATAAAATGGATATAGAGTGGATAAAATTGGTATAGGGTGGATAAAATGTATATTGAGTGGATAAAATGGATATAGAGTGGATAAAATGGATATAGAGTGGATAAAATGGATATAGAGTGGATAAAATGGATATAGGATGGATAAAATCGATATAGAGTTGATAAAATGGATATAGGGTGGATAAAATCGATATAGAGTGGATAAAATGGGTATAGTGTGGATAAAATGGATATTGAGTGGATAAAATGGATATAGAGTGGATAAAATGGATATAGAGTGGATAAAATGGATATAGAGTGGATAAAATGGATATAGAGTGGATGAAATCGATGTAGAGTGGATAAAATGGATATAGAGTGGATAAAATGGGTATAGTGTGGATAAAATGGATATAGGATGGATAAAATCGATATAGAGTTGATAAAATGGATATAGGGTGGATAAAATCGATATAGAGTGGATAAAATGGGTATAGTGTGGATAAAATAGATATTGAGTGGATAAAATGGATATAGAGTGGATAAAATGGATATAGAGTGGATAAAATGGATATAGAGTGGATAAAATGGGTATAGGGTGGATAAAATGTATATTGAGTGGATAAAATGGATATAGAGTGGATAAAATGGATATAGAGTGGATAAAATGGATATAGAGTGGATAAAATTGATATAGAGTGGATAAAATGGGTATAGGGTGGATAAAATGTATATTGAGTGGATAAAATGGATATAGAGTGGATAAAATGGATATAGAGTGGATAAAATGGATATAGGATGGATAAAATCGATATAGAGTTGATAAAATGGATATAGGGTGGATAAAATCGATATAGAGTGGATAAAATGGGTATAGTGTGGATAAAATGGATATTGAGTGGATAAAATGGATATAGAGTGGATAAAATGGATATAGAGTGGATAAAATGGATATAGAGTGGATAAAATGGGTATAGGGTGGATAAAATGTATATTGAGTGGATAAAATGGATATAGAGTGGATAAAATGGATATAGAGTGGATATAATGGATATAGAGTGGATAAAATGGATATAGAGTGGATAAAATGGATATAGGATGGATAAAATCGATATAGAGTTGATAAAATGGATATAGGGTGGATAAAATCGATATAGAGTGGATAAAATGGGTATAGTGTGGATAAAATGGATATTGAGTGGATAAAATGGATATAGAGTGGATAAAATGGATATAGAGTGGATAAAATGGATATAGAGTGGATAAAATGGGTATAGGGTGGATAAAATGTATATTGAGTGGATAAAATGGATATAGAGTGGATAAAATGGATATAGAGTGGATAAAATGGATATAGAGTGGATAAAATGGATATAGGATGGATAAAATCGATATAGAGTTGATAAAATGGATATAGGGTGGATAAAATCGATATAGAGTGGATAAAATGGGTATAGTGTGGATAAAATGGATATTGAGTGGATAAAATGGATATAGAGTCGATAAAATCGATATAAAGTGGATAAAATGGAGATAGAGTGGATGAAATCGATATAGAGTGGATAAAATCGATATAAAGTGGATAAAATGGAGATAGAGTGGATGAAATCGATGTAGAGTGGATAAAATGGATATAGAGTGGATAAAATGGATATAGGATGGATAAAATCGATATAGAGTTGATAAAATGGATATAGGGTGGATAAAATCGATATAGAGTGGATAAAATGGGTATAGTGTGGATAAAATGGATATTGAGTGGATAAAATGGATATAGAGTGGATAAAATCGATATAAAGTGGATAAAATGGAGATAGAGTGGATGAAATCGATGTAGAGTGGATAAAATGGATATAGAGTGGATAAAATGGATATAGGATGGATAAAATCGATATAGAGTTGATAAAATGGATATAGGGTGGATAAAATCGATATAGAGTGGATAAAATGGGTATAGTGTGGATAAAATGGATATTGAGTGGATAAAATGGATATAGAGTGGATAAAATGGATATAGAGTGGATAAAATGGATATAGAGTGGATAAAATGGGTATAGGGTGGATAAAATGTATATTGTGTGGATAAAATGGATATAGAGTGGATAAAATGGGTATAGTGTGGATAAAATGGATATTGAGTGGATAAAATGGATATAGAGTGGATAAAATGGATATAGAGTGGATAAAATGGATATAGAGTGGATAAAATGGAGATAGAGTGGATAAAATGGATATAGAGTGGATAAAATGGATATAGAGTGGATGAAATCGATGTAGAGTGGATAAAATGGATATAGAGTGGATAAAATGGGTATAGTGTGGATAAAATGGATACTGAGTGGATAAAATGGATATAGAGTGGATAAAATGGATATAGAGTGGATAAAATGGATATAGAGTGGATAAAATGGGTATAGGGTGGATAAAATGTATATTGAGTGGATAAAATGGATATAGAGTGGATAAAATGGATATAGAGTGGATAAAATGGATATAGGATGGATAAAATCGATATAGAGTTGATAAAATGGATATAGGGTGGATAAAATCGATATAGAGTGGATAAAATGGGTATAGTGTGGATAAAATGCATATAGAGTGGATAAAATGGATATAGAGTGGATAAAATGGATATAGGATGGATAAAATCGATATAGAGTTGATAAAATGGATATAGGGTGGATAAAATCGATATAGAGTGGATAAAATGGGTATAGTGTGGATAAAATGGATATTGAGTGGATAAAATGGATATAGAGTGGATAAAATCGATATAAAGTGGATAAAATGGAGATAGAGTGGATGAAATCGATATAGAGTGGATAAAATCGATATAAAGTGGATAAAATGGAGATAGAGTGGATGAAATCGATGTAGAGTGGATAAAATGGATATAGAGTGGATAAAATGGATATAGGATGGATAAAATCGATATAGAGTTGATAAAATGGATATAGGGTGGATAAAATCGATATAGAGTGGATAAAATGGGTATAGTGTGGATAAAATGGATATAGAGTGGATGAAATCGATGTAGAGTGGATAAAATGGATATAGAGTGGATAAAATGGGTATAGTGTGGATAAAATGGATACTGAGTGGATAAAATGGATATAGAGTGGATAAAATGGATATAGAGTGGATAAAATGGATATAGAGTGGATAAAATGGGTATAGGGTGGATAAAATGTATATTGAGTGGATAAAATGGATATAGAGTGGATAAAATGGATATAGAGTGGATAAAATGGATATAGAGTGGATAAAATGGATATAGGATGGATAAAATCGATATAGAGTTGATAAAATGGATATAGGGTGGATAAAATCGATATAGAGTGGATAAAATGGGTATAGTGTGGATAAAATGGATATTGAGTGGATAAAATGGATATAGAGTGGATAAAATGGATATAGAGTGGATAAAATGGATATAGAGTGGATAAAATGGGTATAGGGTGGATAAAATGTATATGGAGTGGATAAAATGGATATAGGGTGGATAAAATCGATATAGAGTGGATAAAATGGGTATAGTGTGGATAAAATGGATATTGAGTGGATAAAATGGATATAGAGTGGATAAAATGGATATAGAGTGGATAAAATGGATATAGAGTGGATAAAATGGGTATAGGGTGGATAAAATGTATATTGAGTGGATAAAATGGATATAGAGTGGATAAAATGGGTATAGTGTGGATAAAATGGATATTGAGTGGATAAAATGGATATAGAGTGGATAAAATGGATATAGAGTGGATAAATTGGATATAGAGTGGATAAAATGGTGATAGAGTGGATAAAATGGATATAGAGTGGATAAAATGGATATAGAGTGGATGAAATCGATATAGAGTGGATAAAATGGATATAGGATGGATAAAATCGATATAGAGTTGATAAAATGGATATAGGGTGGATAAAATCGATATAGAGTGGATAAAATGGGTATAGTGTGGATAAAATGGATATTGAGTGGATAAAATGGATATAGAGTGGATAAAATCGATATAAAGTGGATAAAATGGAGATAGAGTGGATGAAATCGATATAGAGTGGATAAAATCGATATAAAGTGGATAAAATGGAGATAGAGTGGATGAAATCGATGTAGAGTGGATAAAATGGATATAGAGTGGATAAAATGGATATAGGATGGATAAAATCGATATAGAGTTGATAAAATGGATATAGGGTGGATAAAATCGATATAGAGTGGATAAAATGGGTATAGTGTGGATAAAATGGATATTGAGTGGATAAAATGGATATAGAGTGGATAAAATGGATATAGAGTGGATAAAATGGATATAGAGTGGATAAAATGGGTATAGGGTGGATAAAATGTATATTGAGTGGATAAAATGGATATAGAGTGGATAAAATGGGTATAGTGTGGATAAAATGGATATTGAGTGGATAAAATGGATATAGAGTGGATAAAATGGATATAGAGTGGATAAAATGGATACAGAGTGGATAAAATGGAGATAGAGTGGATAAAATGGATATAGAGTGGATAAAATGGATATAGAGTGGATGAAATCGATGTAGAGTGGATAAAATGGATATAGAGTGGATAAAATGGGTATAGTGTGGATAAAATGGATACTGAGTGGATAAAATGGATATAGAGTGGATAAAATGGATATAGAGTGGATAAAATGGATATAGAGTGGATAAAATGGGTATAGGATGGATAAAATGTATATTGAGTGGATAAAATGGATATAGAGTGGATAAAATGGATATAGAGTGGATAAAATGGATATAGAGTGGATAAAATGGATATAGGATGGATAAAATCGATATAGAGTTGATAAAATGGATATAGGGTGGATAAAATCGATATAGAGTGGATAAAATGGGTATAGTGTGGATAAAATGGATATTGAGTGGATAAAATGGATATAGAGTGGATAAAATGGATATAGAGTGGATAAAATGAATATAGAGTGGATAAAATGGGTATAGGGTGGATAAAATGTATATGGAGTGGATAAAATGGATATACAGTGGATAAAATGGATATAGAGTGGATAAAATGGATATAGAGTGGATAAAATGGATATAGAGTGGATAAAATGGGTATAGGATGGATAAAATGTATATTGAGTGGATAAAATGGATATAGAGTGGATAAAATGGATATAGAGTGGATAAAATGGATATAGAGTGGATAAAATGGATATAGGATGGATAAAATCGATATAGAGTTGATAAAATGGATATAGGGTGGATAAAATCGATATAGAGTGGATAAAATGGGTATAGTGTGGATAAAATGGATATTGAGTGGATAAAATGGATATAGAGTGGATAAAATGGATATAGAGTGGATAAAATGGATATAGAGTGGATAAAATGGGTATAGGGTGGATAAAATGTATATGGAGTGGATAAAATGGATATACAGTGGATAAAATGGATATAGAGTGGATAAAATGGATATAGAGTGGATAAAATGGATATAGGATGGATAAAATCGATATAGAGTTGATAAAATGGATATAGGGTGGATAAAATCGATATAGAGTGGATAAAATGGGTATAGTGTGGATAAAATGGATATTGAGTGGATAAAATGGATATAGAGTGGATAAAATGGATATAGAGTGGATAAAATGGATATAAAGTGGATAAAATGGATATAGAGTGGATGAAATCGATGTAGAGTGGATAAAATGGATATAGAGTGGATAAAATGGGTATAGTGTGGATAAAATGGATACTGAGTGGATAAAATGGATATAGAGTGGATAAAATGGATATAGAGTGGATAAAATGGATATAGAGTGGATAAAATGGGTATAGGGTGGATAAAATGTATATTGAGTGGATAAAATGGATATAGAGTGGATAAAATGGATATAGAGTGGATAAAATGGATATAGAGTGGATAAAATGGATATAGGATGGATAAAATCGATATAGAGTTGATAAAATGGATATAGGGTGGATAAAATCGATATAGAGTGGATAAAATGGGTATAGTGTGGATAAAATGGATATTGAGTGGATAAAATGGATATAGAGTGGATAAAATGGATATAGAGTGGATAAAATGGATATAGAGTGGATAAAATGGATATAGAGTGGATGAAATCGATGTAGAGTGGATAAAATGGATATAGAGTGGATAAAATGGGTATAGTGTGGATAAAATGGATATAGGATGGATAAAATCGATATAGAGTTGATAAAATGGATATAGGGTGGATAAAATCGATATAGAGTGGATAAAATGGGTATAGTGTGGATAAAATGGATATTGAGTGGATAAAATGGATATAGAGTGGATAAAATGGATATAGAGTGGATAAAATGGATATAGAGTGGATAAAATGGGTATAGGGTGGATAAAATGTATATTGAGTGGATAAAATGGATATAGAGTGGATAAAATGGATATAGAGTGGATAAAATGGATATAGAGTGGATAAAATTGATATAGAGTGGATAAAATGGGTATAGGGTGGATAAAATGTATATTGAGTGGATAAAATGGATATAGAGTGGATAAAATGGATATAGAGTGGATAAAATGGATATAGGATGGATAAAATCGATATAGAGTTGATAAAATGGATATAGGGTGGATAAAATCGATATAGAGTGGATAAAATGGGTATAGTGTGGATAAAATGGATATTGAGTGGATAAAATGGATATAGAGTGGATAAAATGGATATAGAGTGGATAAAATGGATATAGAGTGGATAAAATGGGTATAGGGTGGATAAAATGTATATTGAGTGGATAAAATGGATATAGAGTGGATAAAATGGATATAGAGTGGATAAAATGGATATAGAGTGGATAAAATGGATATAGAGTGGATAAAATGGATATAGGATGGATAAAATCGATATAGAGTTGATAAAATGGATATAGGATGGATAAAATGTATATTGAGTGGATAAAATGGATATAGAGTGGATAAAATGGATATAGAGTGGATAAAATGGATATAGAGTGGATAAAATGGATATAGGATGGATAAAATCGATATAGAGTTGATAAAATGGATATAGGGTGGATAAAATCGATATAGAGTGGATAAAATGGGTATAGTGTGGATAAAATGGATATTGAGTGGATAAAATGGATATAGAGTGGATAAAATGGATATAGAGTGGATAAAATGAATATAGAGTGGATAAAATGGGTATAGGGTGGATAAAATGTATATGGAGTGGATAAAATGGATATACAGTGGATAAAATGGATATAGAGTGGATAAAATGGATATAGAGTGGATAAAATGGATATAGAGTGGATAAAATGGGTATAGGATGGATAAAATGTATATTGAGTGGATAAAATGGATATAGAGTGGATAAAATGGATATAGAGTGGATAAAATGGATATAGAGTGGATAAAATGGATATAGGATGGATAAAATCGATATAGAGTTGATAAAATGGATATAGGGTGGATAAAATCGATATAGAGTGGATAAAATGGGTATAGTGTGGATAAAATGGATATTGAGTGGATAAAATGGATATAGAGTGGATAAAATGGATATAGAGTGGATAAAATGGATATAGAGTGGATAAAATGGGTATAGGGTGGATAAAATGTATATGGAGTGGATAAAATGGATATACAGTGGATAAAATGGATATAGAGTGGATAAAATGGATATAGAGTGGATAAAATGGATATAGGATGGATAAAATCGATATAGAGTTGATAAAATGGATATAGGGTGGATAAAATCGATATAGAGTGGATAAAATGGGTATAGTGTGGATAAAATGGATATTGAGTGGATAAAATGGATATAGAGTGGATAAAATGGATATAGAGTGGATAAAATGGATATAAAGTGGATAAAATGGATATAGAGTGGATGAAATCGATGTAGAGTGGATAAAATGGATATAGAGTGGATAAAATGGGTATAGTGTGGATAAAATGGATACTGAGTGGATAAAATGGATATAGAGTGGATAAAATGGATATAGAGTGGATAAAATGGATATAGAGTGGATAAAATGGGTATAGGGTGGATAAAATGTATATTGAGTGGATAAAATGGATATAGAGTGGATAAAATGGATATAGAGTGGATAAAATGGATATAGAGTGGATAAAATGGATATAGGATGGATAAAATCGATATAGAGTTGATAAAATGGATATAGGGTGGATAAAATCGATATAGAGTGGATAAAATGGGTATAGTGTGGATAAAATGGATATTGAGTGGATAAAATGGATATAGAGTGGATAAAATGGATATAGAGTGGATAAAATGGATATAGAGTGGATAAAATGGATATAGAGTGGATGAAATCGATGTAGAGTGGATAAAATGGATATAGAGTGGATAAAATGGGTATAGTGTGGATAAAATGGATATAGGATGGATAAAATCGATATAGAGTTGATAAAATGGATATAGGGTGGATAAAATCGATATAGAGTGGATAAAATGGGTATAGTGTGGATAAAATGGATATTGAGTGGATAAAATGGATATAGAGTGGATAAAATGGATATAGAGTGGATAAAATGGATATAGAGTGGATAAAATGGGTATAGGGTGGATAAAATGTATATTGAGTGGATAAAATGGATATAGAGTGGATAAAATGGATATAGAGTGGATAAAATGGATATAGAGTGGATAAAATTGATATAGAGTGGATAAAATGGGTATAGGGTGGATAAAATGTATATTGAGTGGATAAAATGGATATAGAGTGGATAAAATGGATATAGAGTGGATAAAATGGATATAGGATGGATAAAATCGATATAGAGTTGATAAAATGGATATAGGGTGGATAAAATCGATATAGAGTGGATAAAATGGGTATAGTGTGGATAAAATGGATATTGAGTGGATAAAATGGATATAGAGTGGATAAAATGGATATAGAGTGGATAAAATGGATATAGAGTGGATAAAATGGGTATAGGGTGGATAAAATGTATATTGAGTGGATAAAATGGATATAGAGTGGATAAAATGGATATAGAGTGGATAAAATGGATATAGAGTGGATAAAATGGATATAGAGTGGATAAAATGGATATAGGATGGATAAAATCGATATAGAGTTGATAAAATGGATATAGGGTGGATAAAATCGATATAGAGTGGATAAAATGGGTATAGTGTGGATAAAATGGATATTGAGTGGATAAAATGGATATAGAGTGGATAAAATGGATATAGAGTGGATAAAATGGATATAGAGTGGATAAAATGGGTATAGGGTGGATAAAATGTATATTGAGTGGATAAAATGGATATAGAGTGGATAAAATGGATATAGAGTGGATAAAATGGATATAGAGTGGATAAAATGGATATAGGATGGATAAAATCGATATAGAGTTGATAAAATGGATATAGGGTGGATAAAATCGATATAGAGTGGATAAAATGGATATAGAGTGGATAAAATTGATATAGAGTGGATAAAATGGGTATAGGGTGGATAAAATGTATATTGAGTGGATAAAATGGATATAGAGTGGATAAAATGGATATAGAGTGGATAAAATGGATATAGGATGGATAAAATCGATATAGAGTTGATAAAATGGATATAGGGTGGATAAAATCGATATAGAGTGGATAAAATGGGTATAGTGTGGATAAAATGGATATTGAGTGGATAAAATGGATATAGAGTGGATAAAATGGATATAGAGTGGATAAAATGGATATAGAGTGGATAAAATGGGTATAGGGTGGATAAAATGTATATTGAGTGGATAAAATGGATATAGAGTGGATAAAATGGATATAGAGTGGATAAAATGGATATAGAGTGGATAAAATGGATATAGAGTGGATAAAATGGATATAGGATGGATAAAATCGATATAGAGTTGATAAAATGGATATAGGGTGGATAAAATCGATATAGAGTGGATAAAATGGGTATAGTGTGGATAAAATGGATATTGAGTGGATAAAATGGATATACAGTGGATAAAATGGATATAGAGTGGATAAAATGGATATAGAGTGGATAAAATGGGTATAGGGTGGATAAAATGTATATTGAGTGGATAAAATGGAGATAGAGTGGATAAAATGGGTATAGTGTGGATAAAATGGATATTGAGTGGATAAAATGGATATAGAGTGGATAAAATGGATATTGGGTGGATAAAATGTATATTGAGTGGATAAAATGGATATAGAGTGGATAAAATGGATATAGAGTGGATAAAATGGATATAGAGAGGTTAAAATGGATATAGGGTGGATAAAATATATGTAGAGTGGATAAAATGGAGATAGAGTGGATGAAATTGATGTAGAGTGCATAAAATGGATATAGAGTGGATAAAATGGGTATAGTGTGGTTAAAATAGATATTGAGTGGATAAAATGGATATTGAGTGGATAAAATGGATATAGAGTGGATAAAATGGATATTGAGTGGATAAAATGGATATAGAGTGGATAAAATGGATATAGAGTGGATAAAATGGATATAGAGTGGATAAAATCGATATAAAGTGGATGAAATCGATATAGAGTGGATAAAATGGATATAGAGTGGATAAAATGGAGATAGAGTGGATAAAATGGATATAGTGTGGACGAAATCGATATAGAGTGGATAAAATGGATATAGAGTGGATAAAATGGATATAGGGTGGATAAAATGTATATTGAGTGGATAAAATGGATATAGAGTGGATAAAATGGATATAGAGTGGATAAAATGGATATAGAGAGGTTAAAATGGATATAGGGTGGATAAAATATATGTAGAGTGGATAAAATGGAGATAGAGTTTATGAAATCGATGTAGAGTGGATAAAATGGATATAGAGTGGATAAAATGGGTATAGTGTGGATAAAATGGATATAGAGTGGATAAAATGGATATAGAGTGGATAAAATGGATATAGAGTGGATAAAATGGGTATAGGGTGAATAAAATGTATATTGAGTGGATAAAATGGATATAGAGTGGATAAAATGGATATAGAGTGGATAAAATGGATATAGGATGGATAAAATCGATATAGAGTTGATAAAATGGATATAGGGTGGATAAAATCGATATAGAGTGGATAAAATGGATATAGAGTGGATAAAATGGATATAGGATGGATAAAATCGATATAGAGTGGATAAAATGGATATAGGATGGATAAAATCGATATAGGGTGGATAAAATGTATATTGAGTGGATAAAATGGATATAGAGTGGATAAAATGGATATAGAGTGGATAAAATGGATATAGGATGGATAAAATCGATATAGAGTTGATAAAATGGATATAGGGTGGATAAAATCGATATAGAGTGGATAAAATGGGTATAGTGTGGATAAAATGGATATTGAGTGGATAAAATGGATATAGAGTGGATAAAATGGATATAGAGTGGATAAAATGGATATAGAGTGGATAAAATGGATATAGAGTGGATGAAATCGATGTAGAGTGGATAAAATGGATATAGAGTGGATAAAATGGGTATAGTGTGGATAAAATGGATATAGGATGGATAAAATCGATATAGAGTTGATAAAATGGATATAGGGTGGATAAAATCGATATAGAGTGGATAAAATGGATATAGAGTGGATAAAATGGGTATAGGGTGGATAAAATGTATATTGAGTGGATAAAATGGATATAGAGTGGATAAAATGGATATAGAGTGGATAAAATGGATATAGAGTGGATAAAATTGATATAGAGTGGATAAAATGGGTATAGTGTGGATAAAATGGATATTGAGTGGATAAAATGGATATACAGTGGATAAAATGGATATAGAGTGGATAAAATGGATATAGAGTGGATAAAATGGGTATAGGGTGGATAAAATGTATATTGAGTGGATAAAATGGAGATAGAGTGGATAAAATGGGTATAGTGTGGATAAAATGGATATTGAGTGGATAAAATGGATATAGAGTGGATAAAATGGATATAGAGTGGATAAAATGGATATAGAGAGGTTAAAATGGATATAGGGTGGATAAAATATATGTAGAGTGGATAAAATGGAGATAGAGTGGATGAAATTGATGTAGAGTGGATAAAATGGATATAGAGTGGATAAAATGGGTATAGTGTGGTTAAAATAGATATTGAGTGGATAAAATGGATATTGAGTGGATAAAATGGATATAGAGTGGATAAAATGGATATTGAGTGGATAAAATGGATATAGAGTGGATAAAATGGATATAGAGTGGATAAAATGGATATAGAGTGGATAAAATGGATATAGAGAGGTTAAAATGGATATAGGGTGGATAAAATATATGTAGAGTGGATAAAATGGAGATAGAGTTTATGAAATCGATGTAGAGTGGATAAAATGGATATAGAGTGGATAAAATGGGTATAGTGTGGATAAAATGGATATAGAGTGGATAAAATGGATATAGAGTGGATAAAATGGATATAGAGTGGATAAAATGGGTATAGGGTGAATAAAATGTATATTGAGTGGATAAAATGGATATAGAGTGGATAAAATGGATATAGAGTGGATAAAATGGATATAGGATGGATAAAATCGATATAGAGTTGATAAAATGGATATAGGGTGGATAAAATCGATATAGAGTGGATAAAATGGGTATAGTGTGGATAAAATGGATATTGAGTGGATAAAATGTATATTGAGTGGATAAAATGGATATAGAGTGGATAAAATGGATATAGAGTGGATAAAATTGATATAGAGTGGATAAAATGGGTATAGGGTGGATAAAATGTATATTGAGTGGATAAAATGGATATAGAGTCGATAAAATCGATATAAAGTGGATAAAATGGAGATAGAGTGGATGAAATCGATATAGAGTGGATAAAATCGATATAAAGTGGATAAAATGGAGATAGAGTGGATGAAATCGATGTAGAGTGGATAAAATGGATATAGAGTGGATAAAATGGATATAGGATGGATAAAATCGATATAGAGTTGATAAAATGGATATAGGGTGGATAAAATCGATATAGAGTGGATAAAATGGGTATAGTGTGGATAAAATGGATATTGAGTGGATAAAATGGATATAGAGTGGATAAAATCGATATAAAGTGGATAAAATGGAGATAGAGTGGATGAAATCGATGTAGAGTGGATAAAATGGATATAGAGTGGATAAAATGGATATAGGATGGATAAAATCGATATAGAGTTGATAAAATGGATATAGGGTGGATAAAATCGATATAGAGTGGATAAAATGGGTATAGTGTGGATAAAATGGATATTGAGTGGATAAAATGGATATAGAGTGGATAAAATGGATATAGAGTGGATAAAATGGATATAGAGTGGATAAAATGGGTATAGGGTGGATAAAATGTATATTGAGTGGATAAAATGGATATAGAGTGGATAAAATGGGTATAGTGTGGATAAAATGGATATTGAGTGGATAAAATGGATATAGAGTGGATAAAATGGATATAGAGTGGATAAAATGGATATAGAGTGGATAAAATGGAGATAGAGTGGATAAAATGGATATAGAGTGGATAAAATGGATATAGAGTGGATGAAATCGATGTAGAGTGGATAAAATGGATATAGAGTGGATAAAATGGGTATAGTGTGGATAAAATGGATACTGAGTGGATAAAATGGATATAGAGTGGATAAAATGGATATAGAGTGGATAAAATGGATATAGAGTGGATAAAATGGGTATAGGGTGGATAAAATGTATATTGAGTGGATAAAATGGATATAGAGTGGATAAAATGGATATAGAGTGGATAAAATGGATATAGGATGGATAAAATCGATATAGAGTTGATAAAATGGATATAGGGTGGATAAAATCGATATAGAGTGGATAAAATGGGTATAGTGTGGATAAAATGCATATAGAGTGGATAAAATGGATATAGAGTGGATAAAATGGATATAGGATGGATAAAATCGATATAGAGTTGATAAAATGGATATAGGGTGGATAAAATCGATATAGAGTGGATAAAATGGGTATAGTGTGGATAAAATGGATATTGAGTGGATAAAATGGATATAGAGTGGATAAAATCGATATAAAGTGGATAAAATGGAGATAGAGTGGATGAAATCGATATAGAGTGGATAAAATCGATATAAAGTGGATAAAATGGAGATAGAGTGGATGAAATCGATGTAGAGTGGATAAAATGGATATAGAGTGGATAAAATGGATATAGGATGGATAAAATCGATATAGAGTTGATAAAATGGATATAGGGTGGATAAAATCGATATAGAGTGGATAAAATGGGTATAGTGTGGATAAAATGGATATAGAGTGGATGAAATCGATGTAGAGTGGATAAAATGGATATAGAGTGGATAAAATGGGTATAGTGTGGATAAAATGGATACTGAGTGGATAAAATGGATATAGAGTGGATAAAATGGATATAGAGTGGATAAAATGGATATAGAGTGGATAAAATGGGTATAGGGTGGATAAAATGTATATTGAGTGGATAAAATGGATATAGAGTGGATAAAATGGATATAGAGTGGATAAAATGGATATAGAGTGGATAAAATGGATATAGGATGGATAAAATCGATATAGAGTTGATAAAATGGATATAGGGTGGATAAAATCGATATAGAGTGGATAAAATGGGTATAGTGTGGATAAAATGGATATTGAGTGGATAAAATGGATATAGAGTGGATAAAATGGATATAGAGTGGATAAAATGGATATAGAGTGGATAAAATGGGTATAGGGTGGATAAAATGTATATGGAGTGGATAAAATGGATATAGGGTGGATAAAATCGATATAGAGTGGATAAAATGGGTATAGTGTGGATAAAATGGATATTGAGTGGATAAAATGGATATAGAGTGGATAAAATGGATATAGAGTGGATAAAATGGATATAGAGTGGATAAAATGGGTATAGGGTGGATAAAATGTATATTGAGTGGATAAAATGGATATAGAGTGGATAAAATGGGTATAGTGTGGATAAAATGGATATTGAGTGGATAAAATGGATATAGAGTGGATAAAATGGATATAGAGTGGATAAATTGGATATAGAGTGGATAAAATGGATATAGAGTGGATAAAATGGATATAGAGTGGATAAAATGGATATAGAGTGGATGAAATCGATATAGAGTGGATAAAATGGATATAGGATGGATAAAATCGATATAGAGTTGATAAAATGGATATAGGGTGGATAAAATCGATATAGAGTGGATAAAATGGGTATAGTGTGGATAAAATGGATATTGAGTGGATAAAATGGATATAGAGTGGATAAAATCGATATAAAGTGGATAAAATGGAGATAGAGTGGATGAAATCGATATAGAGTGGATAAAATCGATATAAAGTGGATAAAATGGAGATAGAGTGGATGAAATCGATGTAGAGTGGATAAAATGGATATAGAGTGGATAAAATGGATATAGAGTGGATAAAATCGATATAGAGTTGATAAAATGGATATAGGGTGGATAAAATCGATATAGAGTGGATAAAATGGGTATAGTGTGGATAAAATGGATATTGAGTGGATAAAATGGATATAGAGTGGATAAAATGGATATAGAGTGGATAAAATGGATATAGAGTGGATAAAATGGGTATAGGGTGGATAAAATGTATATTGAGTGGATAAAATGGATATAGAGTGGATAAAATGGGTATAGTGTGGATAAAATGGATATTGAGTGGATAAAATGGATATAGAGTGGATAAAATGGATATAGAGTGGATAAAATGGATACAGAGTGGATAAAATGGAGATAGAGTGGATAAAATGGATATAGAGTGGATAAAATGGATATAGAGTGGATGAAATCGATGTAGAGTGGATAAAATGGATATAGAGTGGATAAAATGGGTATAGTGTGGATAAAATGGATACTGAGTGGATAAAATGGATATAGAGTGGATAAAATGGATATAGAGTGGATAAAATGGATATAGAGTGGATAAAATGGGTATAGGATGGATAAAATGTATATTGAGTGGATAAAATGGATATAGAGTGGATAAAATGGATATAGAGTGGATAAAATGGATATAGAGTGGATAAAATGGATATAGGATGGATAAAATCGATATAGAGTTGATAAAATGGATATAGGGTGGATAAAATCGATATAGAGTGGATAAAATGGGTATAGTGTGGATAAAATGGATATTGAGTGGATAAAATGGATATAGAGTGGATAAAATGGATATAGAGTGGATAAAATGGATATAGAGTGGATAAAATGGGTATAGGGTGGATAAAATGAATATGGAGTGGATAAAATGGATATACAGTGGATAAAATGGATATAGAGTGGATGAAATCGATGTAGAGTGGATAAAATGGATATAGAGTGGATAAAATGGGTATAGTGTGGATAAAATGGATACTGAGTGGATAAAATGGATATAGAGTGGATAAAATGGATATAGAGTGGATAAAATGGATATAGAGTGGATAAAATGGGTATAGGGTGGATAAAATGTATATTGAGTGGATAAAATGGATATAGAGTGGATAAAATGGATATAGAGTGGATAAAATGGATATAAAGTGGATAAAATGGATATAGAGTGGATGAAATCGATGTAGAGTGGATAAAATGGATATAGAGTGGATAAAATGGGTATAGTGTGGATAAAATGGATACTGAGTGGATAAAATGGATATAGAGTGGATAAAATGGATATAGAGTGGATAAAATGGATATAGAGTGGATAAAATGGGTATAGGGTGGATAAAATGTATATTGAGTGGATAAAATGGATATAGAGTGGATAAAATGGATATAGAGTGGATGAAATCGATATAGAGTGGATAAAATGGATATAGGATGGATAAAATCGATATAGAGTTGATAAAATGGATATAGGGTGGATAAAATCGATATAGAGTGGATAAAATGGGTATAGTGTGGATAAAATGGATATTGAGTGGATAAAATGGATATAGAGTGGATAAAATGGATATAGAGTGGATAAAATGGATATAGAGTGGATAAAATGGATATAGAGTGGATGAAATCGATGTAGAGTGGATAAAATGGATATAGAGTGGATAAAATGGGTATAGGGTGGATAAAATCGATATAGAGTGGATAAAATGGGTATAGTGTGGATAAAATGGATATTGAGTGGATAAAATGGATATAGAGTGGATAAAATGGATATAGAGTGGATAAAATGGATATAGAGTGGATAAAATGGGTATAGGGTGGATAAAATGTATATTGAGTGGATAAAATGGATATAGAGTGGATAAAATGGATATAGAGTGGATAAAATGGATATAGAGTGGATAAAATTGATATAGAGTGGATAAAATGGGTATAGGGTGGATAAAATGTATATTGAGTGGATAAAATGGATATAGAGTGGATAAAATGGATATAGAGTGGATAAAATGGATATAGGATGGATAAAATCGATATAGAGTTGATAAAATGGATATAGGGTGGATAAAATCGATATAGAGTGGATAAAATGGGTATAGTGTGGATAAAATGGATATTGAGTGGATAAAATGGATATAGAGTGGATAAAATGGATATAGAGTGGATAAAATGGATATAGAGTGGATAAAATGGGTATAGGGTGGATAAAATGTATATTGAGTGGATAAAATGGATATAGAGTGGATAAAATGGATATAGAGTGGATAAAATGGATATAGAGTGGATAAAATGGATATAGAGTGGATAAAATGGATATAGGATGGATAAAATCGATATAGAGTTGATAAAATGGATATAGGGTGGATAAAATCGATATAGAGTGGATAAAATGGGTATAGTGTGGATAAAATGGATATTGAGTGGATAAAATGGATATAGAGTCGATAAAATCGATATAAAGTGGATAAAATGGAGATAGAGTGGATGAAATCGATATAGAGTGGATAAAATCGATATAAAGTGGATAAAATGGAGATAGAGTGGATGAAATCGATGTAGAGTGGATAAAATGGATATAGAGTGGATAAAATGGATATAGGATGGATAAAATCGATATAGAGTTGATAAAATGGATATAGGGTGGATAAAATCGATATAGAGTGGATAAAATCGATATAGAGTTGATAAAATGGATATAGGGTGGATAAAATCGATATAGAGTGGATAAAATGGGTATAGTGTGGATAAAATGGATATTGAGTGGATAAAATGGATATAGAGTGGATAAAATGGATATAGAGTGGATAAAATGGATATAGAGTGGATAAAATGGGTATAGGGTGGATAAAATGTATATTGAGTGGATAAAATGGATATAGAGTGGATAAAATGGATATAGAGTGGATAAAATGGATATAGAGTGGATAAAATGGATATAGAGTGGATAAAATGGATATAGGATGGATAAAATCGATATAGAGTTGATAAAATGGATATAGGGTGGATAAAATCGATATAGAGTGGATAAAATGGGTATAGTGTGGATAAAATGGATATTGAGTGGATAAAATGGATATAGAGTGGATAAAATGGATATAGAGTGGATAAAATGGATATAGAGTGGATAAAATGGGTATAGGGTGGATAAAATGTATATTGAGTGGATAAAATGGATATAGAGTGGATAAAATGGATATAGAGTGGATAAAATGGATATAGAGTGGATAAAATGGATATAGAGTGGATAAAATGGATATAGGATGGATAAAATCGATATAGAGTTGATAAAATGGATATAGGGTGGATAAAATCGATATAGAGTGGATAAAATGGGTATAGTGTGGATAAAATGGATATTGAGTGGATAAAATGGATATAGAGTCGATAAAATCGATATAAAGTGGATAAAATGGAGATAGAGTGGATGAAATCGATATAGAGTGGATAAAATCGATATAAAGTGGATAAAATGGAGATAGAGTGGATGAAATCGATGTAGAGTGGATAAAATGGATATAGAGTGGATAAAATGGATATAGGATGGATAAAATCGATATAGAGTTGATAAAATGGATATAGGGTGGATAAAATCGATATAGAGTGGATAAAATGGGTATAGTGTGGATAAAATGGATATTGAGTGGATAAAATGGATATAGAGTGGATAAAATCGATATAAAGTGGATAAAATGGAGATAGAGTGGATGAAATCGATGTAGAGTGGATAAAATGGATATAGAGTGGATAAAATGGATATAGGATGGATAAAATCGATATAGAGTTGATAAAATGGATATAGGGTGGATAAAATCGATATAGAGTGGATAAAATGGGTATAGTGTGGATAAAATGGATATTGAGTGGATAAAATGGATATAGAGTGGATAAAATGGATATAGAGTGGATAAAATGGATATAGAGTGGATAAAATGGGTATAGGGTGGATAAAATGTATATTGAGTGGATAAAATGGATATAGAGTGGATAAAATGGGTATAGTGTGGATAAAATGGATATTGAGTGGATAAAATGGATATAGAGTGGATAAAATGGATATAGAGTGGATAAAATGGATATAGAGTGGATAAAATGGAGATAGAGTGGATAAAATGGATATAGAGTGGATAAAATGGATATAGAGTGGATGAAATCGATGTAGAGTGGATAAAATGGATATAGAGTGGATAAAATGGGTATAGTGTGGATAAAATGGATACTGAGTGGATAAAATGGATATAGAGTGGATAAAATGGATATAGAGTGGATAAAATGGATATAGAGTGGATAAAATGGGTATAGGGTGGATAAAATGTATATTGAGTGGATAAAATGGATATAGAGTGGATAAAATGGATATAGAGTGGATAAAATGGATATAGGATGGATAAAATCGATATAGAGTTGATAAAATGGATATAGGGTGGATAAAATCGATATAGAGTGGATAAAATGGGTATAGAGTGGATAAAATGGATATAGAGTGGATAAAATGGATATAGGATGGATAAAATCGATATAGAGTTGATAAAATGGATATAGGGTGGATAAAATCGATATAGAGTGGATAAAATGGGTATAGTGTGGATAAAATGGATATTGAGTGGATAAAATGGATATAGAGTGGATAAAATCGATATAAAGTGGATAAAATGGAGATAGAGTGGATGAAATCGATATAGAGTGGATAAAATCGATATAAAGTGGATAAAATGGAGATAGAGTGGATGAAATCGATGTAGAGTGGATAAAATGGATATAGAGTGGATAAAATGGATATAGGATGGATAAAATCGATATAGAGTTGATAAAATGGATATAGGGTGGATAAAATCGATATAGAGTGGATAAAATGGGTATAGTGTGGATAAAATGGATATAGAGTGGATGAAATCGATGTAGAGTGGATAAAATGGATATAGAGTGGATAAAATGGGTATAGTGTGGATAAAATGGATACTGAGTGGATAAAATGGATATAGAGTGGATAAAATGGATATAGAGTGGATAAAATGGATATAGAGTGGATAAAATGGGTATAGGGTGGATAAAATGTATATTGAGTGGATAAAATGGATATAGAGTGGATAAAATGGATATAGAGTGGATAAAATGGATATAGAGTGGATAAAATGGATATAGGATGGATAAAATCGATATAGAGTTGATAAAATGGATATAGGGTGGATAAAATCGATATAGAGTGGATAAAATGGGTATAGTGTGGATAAAATGGATATTGAGTGGATAAAATGGATATAGAGTGGATAAAATGGATATAGAGTGGATAAAATGGATATAGAGTGGATAAAATGGGTATAGGGTGGATAAAATGTATATGGAGTGGATAAAATGGATATAGGGTGGATAAAATCGATATAGAGTGGATAAAATGGGTATAGTGTGGATAAAATGGATATTGAGTGGATAAAATGGATATAGAGTGGATAAAATGGATATAGAGTGGATAAAATGGATATAGAGTGGATAAAATGGGTATAGGGTGGATAAAATGTATATTGAGTGGATAAAATGGATATAGAGTGGATAAAATGGGTATAGTGTGGATAAAATGGATATTGAGTGGATAAAATGGATATAGAGTGGATAAAATGGATATAGAGTGGATAAATTGGATATAGAGTGGATAAAATGAAGATAGAGTGGATAAAATGGATATAGAGTGGATAAAATGGATATAGAGTGGATGAAATCGATATAGAGTGGATAAAATGGATATAGGATGGATAAAATCGATATAGAGTTGATAAAATGGATATAGGGTGGATAAAATCGATATAGAGTGAATAAAATGGGTATAGTGTGGATAAAATGGATATTGAGTGGATAAAATGGATATAGAGTGGATAAAATCGATATAAAGTGGATAAAATGGAGATAGAGTGGATGAAATCGATATAGAGTGGATAAAATCGATATAAAGTGGATAAAATGGAGATAGAGTGGATGAAATCGATGTAGAGTGGATAAAATGGATATAGAGTGGATAAAATGGATATAGGATGGATAAAATCGATATAGAGTTGATAAAATGGATATAGGGTGGATAAAATCGATATAGAGTGGATAAAATGGGTATAGTGTGGATAAAATGGATATTGAGTGGATAAAATGGATATAGAGTGGATAAAATGGATATAGAGTGGATAAAATGGATATAGAGTGGATAAAATGGGTATAGGGTGGATAAAATGTATATTGAGTGGATAAAATGGATATAGAGTGGATAAAATGGGTATAGTGTGGATAAAATGGATATTGAGTGGATAAAATGGATATAGAGTGGATAAAATGGATATAGAGTGGATAAAATGGATACAGAGTGGATAAAATGGAGATAGAGTGGATAAAATGGATATAGAGTGGATAAAATGGATATAGAGTGGATGAAATCGAAGTAGAGTGGATAAAATGGATATAGAGTGGATAAAATGGGTATAGTGTGGATAAAATGGATACTGAGTGGATAAAATGGATATAGAGTGGATAAAATGGATATAGAGTGGATAAAATGGATATAGAGTGGATAAAATGGGTATAGGATGGATAAAATGTATATTGAGTGGATAAAATGGATATAGAGTGGATAAAATGGATATAGAGTGGATAAAATGGATATAGAGTGGATAAAATGGATATAGGATGGATAAAATCGATATAGAGTTGATAAAATGGATATAGGGTGGATAAAATCGATATAGAGTGGATAAAATGGGTATAGTGTGGATAAAATGGATATTGAGTGGATAAAATGGATATAGAGTGGATAAAATGGATATAGAGTGGATAAAATGGATATAGAGTGGATAAAATGGGTATAGGGTGGATAAAATGTATATGGAGTGGATAAAATGGATATACAGTGGATAAAATGGATATAGAGTGGATAAAATGGATATAGAGTGGATAAAATGGATATAGGATGGATAAAATCGATATAGAGTTGATAAAATGGATATAGGGTGGATAAAATCGATATAGAGTGGATAAAATGGGTATAGTGTGGATAAAATGGATATTGAGTGGATAAAATGGATATAGAGTGGATAAAATGGATATAGAGTGGATAAAATGGATATAAAGTGGATAAAATGGATATAGAGTGGATGAAATCGATGTAGAGTGGATAAAATGGATATAGAGTGGATAAAATGGGTATAGTGTGGATAAAATGGATACTGAGTGGATAAAATGGATATAGAGTGGATAAAATGGATATAGAGTGGATAAAATGGATATAGAGTGGATAAAATGGGTATAGGGTGGATAAAATGTATATTGAGTGGATAAAATGGATATAGAGTGGATAAAATGGATATAGAGTGGATAAAATGGATATAGAGTGGATAAAATGGATATAGGATGGATAAAATCGATATAGAGTTGATAAAATGGATATAGGGTGGATAAAATCGATATAGAGTGGATAAAATGGGTATAGTGTGGATAAAATGGATATTGAGTGGATAAAATGGATATAGAGTGGATAAAATGGATATAGAGTGGATAAAATGGATATAGAGTGGATAAAATGGATATAGAGTGGATAAAATGGATATAGAGTGGATAAAATGGATATAGAGTGGATAAAATTGATATAGAGTGGATAAAATGGGTATAGGGTGGATAAAATGTATATTGAGTGGATAAAATGGATATAGAGTGGATAAAATGGATATAGAGTGGATAAAATGGATATAGGATGGATAAAATCGATATAGAGTTGATAAAATGGATATAGGGTGGATAAAATCGATATAGAGTGGATAAAATGGGTATAGTGTGGATAAAATGGATATTGAGTGGATAAAATGGATATAGAGTGGATAAAATGGATATAGAGTGGATAAAATGGATATAGAGTGGATAAAATGGGTATAGGGTGGATAAAATGTATATTGAGTGGATAAAATGGATATAGAGTGGATAAAATGGATATAGAGTGGATAAAATGGATATAGAGTGGATAAAATGGATATAGAGTGGATAAAATGGATATAGGATGGATAAAATCGATATAGAGTTGATAAAATGGATATAGGGTGGATAAAATCGATATAGAGTGGATAAAATGGGTATAGTGTGGATAAAATGGATATTGAGTGGATAAAATGGATATACAGTGGATAAAATGGATATAGAGTGGATAAAATGGATATAGAGTGGATAAAATGGGTATAGGGTGGATAAAATGTATATTGAGTGGATAAAATGGAGATAGAGTGGATAAAATGGGTATAGTGTGGATAAAATGGATATTGAGTGGATAAAATGGATATAGAGTGGATAAAATGGATATTGGGTGGATAAAATGTATATTGAGTGGATAAAATGGATATAGAGTGGATAAAATGGATATAGAGTGGATAAAATGGATATAGAGAGGTTAAAATGGATATAGGGTGGATAAAATATATGTAGAGTGGATAAAATGGAGATAGAGTGGATGAAATTGATGTAGAGTGCATAAAATGGATATAGAGTGGATAAAATGGGTATAGTGTGGTTAAAATAGATATTGAGTGGATAAAATGGATATTGAGTGGATAAAATGGATATAGAGTGGATAAAATGGATATTGAGTGGATAAAATGGATATAGAGTGGATAAAATGGATATAGAGTGGATAAAATGGATATAGAGTGGATAAAATGGATATTGAGTGGATAAAATGGATATAGAGTGGATAAAATGGATATAGAGTGGATAAAATGTATATTGAGTGGATAAAATGGATATAGAGTGGATAAAATGGATATAGAGTGGATAAAATGGAGATAGAGTGGATAAAATGGATATAGTGTGGACGAAATCGATATAGAGTGGATAAAATGGATATAGAGTGGATAAAATGGATATAGGGTGGATAAAATGTATATTGAGTGGATAAAATGGATATAGAGTGGATAAAATGGATATAGAGTGGATAAAATGGATATAGAGAGGTTAAAATGGATATAGGGTGGATAAAATATATGTAGAGTGGATAAAATGGAGATAGAGTTTATGAAATCGATGTAGAGTGGATAAAATGGATATAGAGTGGATAAAATGGGTATAGTGTGGATAAAATGGATATAGAGTGGATAAAATGGATATAGAGTGGATAAAATGGATATAGAGTGGATAAAATGGGTATAGGGTGAATAAAATGTATATTGAGTGGATAAAATGGATATAGAGTGGATAAAATGGATATAGAGTGGATAAAATGGATATAGGATGGATAAAATCGATATAGAGTTGATAAAATGGATATAGGGTGGATAAAATCGATATAGAGTGGATAAAATGGATATAGAGTGGATAAAATGGATATAGGATGGATAAAATCGATATAGAGTGGATAAAATGGATATAGGATGGATAAAATCGATATAGGGTGGATAAAATGTATATTGAGTGGATAAAATGGATATAGAGTGGATAAAATGGATATAGAGTGGATAAAATGGATATAGGATGGATAAAATCGATATAGAGTTGATAAAATGGATATAGGGTGGATAAAATCGATATAGAGTGGATAAAATGGGTATAGTGTGGATAAAATGGATATTGAGTGGATAAAATGGATATAGAGTGGATAAAATGGATATAGAGTGGATAAAATGGATATAGAGTGGATAAAATGGATATAGAGTGGATGAAATCGATGTAGAGTGGATAAAATGGATATAGAGTGGATAAAATGGGTATAGTGTGGATAAAATGGATATAGGATGGATAAAATCGATATAGAGTTGATAAAATGGATATAGGGTGGATAAAATCGATATAGAGTGGATAAAATGGATATAGAGTGGATAAAATGGGTATAGGGTGGATAAAATGTATATTGAGTGGATAAAATGGATATAGAGTGGATAAAATGGATATAGAGTGGATAAAATGGATATAGAGTGGATAAAATTGATATAGAGTGGATAAAATGGGTATAGTGTGGATAAAATGGATATTGAGTGGATAAAATGGATATACAGTGGATAAAATGGATATAGAGTGGATAAAATGGATATAGAGTGGATAAAATGGGTATAGGGTGGATAAAATGTATATTGAGTGGATAAAATGGAGATAGAGTGGATAAAATGGGTATAGTGTGGATAAAATGGATATTGAGTGGATAAAATGGATATAGAGTGGATAAAATGGATATTGGGTGGATAAAATGTATATTGAGTGGATAAAATGGATATAGAGTGGATAAAATGGATATAGAGTGGATAAAATGGATATAGAGAGGTTAAAATGGATATAGGGTGGATAAAATATATGTAGAGTGGATAAAATGGAGATAGAGTGGATGAAATTGATGTAGAGTGGATAAAGTGGATATAGAGTGGATAAAATGGGTATAGTGTGGTTAAAATAGATATTGAGTGGATAAAATGGATATTGAGTGGATAAAATGGATATAGAGTGGATAAAATGGATATTGAGTGGATAAAATGGATATAGAGTGGATAAAATGGATATAGAGTGGATAAAATGGATATAGAGTGGATAAAATGGATATAGAGAGGTTAAAATGGATATAGGGTGGATAAAATATATGTAGAGTGGATAAAATGGAGATAGAGTTTATGAAATCGATGTAGAGTGGATAAAATGGATATAGAGTGGATAAAATGGGTATAGTGTGGATAAAATGGATATAGAGTGGATAAAATGGATATAGAGTGGATAAAATGGATATAGAGTGGATAAAATGGGTATAGGGTGAATAAAATGTATATTGAGTGGATAAAATGGATATAGAGTGGATAAAATGGATATAGAGTGGATAAAATGGATATAGGATGGATAAAATCGATATAGAGTTGATAAAATGGATATAGGGTGGATAAAATCGATATAGAGTGGATAAAATGGGTATAGTGTGGATAAAATGGATATTGAGTGGATAAAATGTATATTGAGTGGATAAAATGGATATAGAGTGGATAAAATGGATATAGAGTGGATAAAATTGATATAGAGTGGATAAAATGGGTATAGGGTGGATAAAATGTATATTGAGTGGATAAAATGGATATAGAGTCGATAAAATCGATATAAAGTGGATAAAATGGAGATAGAGTGGATGAAATCGATATAGAGTGGATAAAATCGATATAAAGTGGATAAAATGGAGATAGAGTGGATGAAATCGATGTAGAGTGGATAAAATGGATATAGAGTGGATAAAATGGATATAGGATGGATAAAATCGATATAGAGTTGATAAAATGGATATAGGGTGGATAAAATCGATATAGAGTGGATAAAATGGGTATAGTGTGGATAAAATGGATATTGAGTGGATAAAATGGATATAGAGTGGATAAAATGGATATAGAGTGGATAAAATGGATATAGAGTGGATAAAATGGGTATAGGGTGGATAAAATGTATATTGAGTGGATAAAATGGATATAGAGTGGATAAAATGGGTATAGTGTGGATAAAATGGATATTGAGTGGATAAAATGGATATAGAGTGGATAAAATGGATATAGAGTGGATAAAATGGATATAGAGTGGATAAAATGGAGATAGAGTGGATAAAATGGATATAGAGTGGATAAAATGGATATAGAGTGGATGAAATCGATGTAGAGTGGATAAAATGGATATAGAGTGGATAAAATGGGTATAGTGTGGATAAAATGGATACTGAGTGGATAAAATGGATATAGAGTGGATAAAATGGATATAGAGTGGATAAAATGGATATAGAGTGGATAAAATGGGTATAGGGTGGATAAAATGTATATTGAGTGGATAAAATGGATATAGAGTGGATAAAATGGATATAGAGTGGATAAAATGGATATAGGATGGATAAAATCGATATAGAGTTGATAAAATGGATATAGGGTGGATAAAATCGATATAGAGTGGATAAAATGGGTATAGTGTGGATAAAATGCATATAGAGTGGATAAAATGGATATAGAGTGGATAAAATGGATATAGGATGGATAAAATCGATATAGAGTTGATAAAATGGATATAGGGTGGATAAAATCGATATAGAGTGGATAAAATGGGTATAGTGTGGATAAAATGGATATTGAGTGGATAAAATGGATATAGAGTGGATAAAATCGATATAAAGTGGATAAAATGGAGATAGAGTGGATGAAATCGATATAGAGTGGATAAAATCGATATAAAGTGGATAAAATGGAGATAGAGTGGATGAAATCGATGTAGAGTGGATAAAATGGATATAGAGTGGATAAAATGGATATAGGATGGATAAAATCGATATAGAGTTGATAAAATGGATATAGGGTGGATAAAATCGATATAGAGTGGATAAAATGGGTATAGTGTGGATAAAATGGATATAGAGTGGATGAAATCGATGTAGAGTGGATAAAATGGATATAGAGTGGATAAAATGGGTATAGTGTGGATAAAATGGATACTGAGTGGATAAAATGGATATAGAGTGGATAAAATGGATATAGAGTGGATAAAATGGATATAGAGTGGATAAAATGGGTATAGGGTGGATAAAATGTATATTGAGTGGATAAAATGGATATAGAGTGGATAAAATGGATATAGAGTGGATAAAATGGATATAGAGTGGATAAAATGGATATAGGATGGATAAAATCGATATAGAGTTGATAAAATGGATATAGGGTGGATAAAATCGATATAGAGTGGATAAAATGGGTATAGTGTGGATAAAATGGATATTGAGTGGATAAAATGGATATAGAGTGGATAAAATGGATATAGAGTGGATAAAATGGATATAGAGTGGATAAAATGGGTATAGGGTGGATAAAATGTATATGGAGTGGATAAAATGGATATAGGGTGGATAAAATCGATATAGAGTGGATAAAATGGGTATAGTGTGGATAAAATGGATATTGAGTGGATAAAATGGATATAGAGTGGATAAAATGGATATAGAGTGGATAAAATGGATATAGAGTGGATAAAATGGGTATAGGGTGGATAAAATGTATATTGAGTGGATAAAATGGATATAGAGTGGATAAAATGGGTATAGTGTGGATAAAATGGATATTGAGTGGATAAAATGGATATAGAGTGGATAAAATGGATATAGAGTGGATAAATTGGATATAGAGTGGATAAAATGAAGATAGAGTGGATAAAATGGATATAGAGTGGATAAAATGGATATAGAGTGGATGAAATCGATATAGAGTGGATAAAATGGATATAGGATGGATAAAATCGATATAGAGTTGATAAAATGGATATAGGGTGGATAAAATCGATATAGAGTGGATAAAATGGGTATAGTGTGGATAAAATGGATATTGAGTGGATAAAATGGATATAGAGTGGATAAAATCGATATAAAGTGGATAAAATGGAGATAGAGTGGATGAAATCGATATAGAGTGGATAAAATCGATATAAAGTGGATAAAATGGAGATAGAGTGGATGAAATCGATGTAGAGTGGATAAAATGGATATAGAGTGGATAAAATGGATATAGGATGGATAAAATCGATATAGAGTTGATAAAATGGATATAGGGTGGATAAAATCGATATAGAGTGGATAAAATGGGTATAGTGTGGATAAAATGGATATTGAGTGGATAAAATGGATATAGAGTGGATAAAATGGATATAGAGTGGATAAAATGGATATAGAGTGGATAAAATGAGTATAGGGTGGATAAAATGTATATTGAGTGGATAAAATGGATATAGAGTGGATAAAATGGGTATAGTGTGGATAAAATGGATATTGAGTGGATAAAATGGATATAGAGTGGATAAAATGGATATAGAGTGGATAAAATGGATACAGAGTGTAAAAATGGAGATAGAGTGGATAAAATGGATATAGAGTGGATAAAATGGATATAGAGTGGATGAAATCGATGTAGAGTGGATAAAATGGATATAGAGTGGATAAAATGGGTATAGTGTGGATAAAATGGATACTGAGTGGATAAAATGGATATAGAGTGGATAAAATGGATATAGAGTGGATAAAATGGATATAGAGTGGATAAAATGGGTATAGGATGGATAAAATGTATATTGAGTGGATAAAATGGATATAGAGTGGATAAAATGGATATAGAGTGGATAAAATGGATATAGAGTGGATAAAATGGATATAGGATGGATAAAATCGATATAGAGTTGATAAAATGGATATAGGGTGGATAAAATCGATATAGAGTGGATAAAATGGGTATAGTGTGGATAAAATGGATATTGAGTGGATAAAATGGATATAGAGTGGATAAAATGGATATAGAGTGGATAAAATGGATATAGAGTGGATAAAATGGGTATAGGGTGGATAAAATGTATATGGAGTGGATAAAATGGATATACAGTGGATAAAATGGATATAGAGTGGATAAAATGGATATAGAGTGGATAAAATGGATATAGGATGGATAAAATCGATATAGAGTTGATAAAATGGATATAGGGTGGATAAAATCGATATAGAGTGGATAAAATGGGTATAGTGTGGATAAAATGGATATTGAGTGGATAAAATGGATATAGAGTGGATAAAATGGATATAGAGTGGATAAAATGGATATAAAGTGGATAAAATGGATATAGAGTGGATGAAATCGATGTAGAGTGGATAAAATGGATATAGAGTGGATAAAATGGGTATAGTGTGGATAAAATGGATACTGAGTGGATAAAATGGATATAGAGTGGATAAAATGGATATAGAGTGGATAAAATGGATATAGAGTGGATAAAATGGGTATAGGGTGGATAAAATGTATATTGAGTGGATAAAATGGATATAGAGTGGATAAAATGGATATAGAGTGGATAAAATGGATATAGAGTGGATAAAATGGATATAGGATGGATAAAATCGATATAGAGTTGATAAAATGGATATAGGGTGGATAAAATCGATATAGAGTGGATAAAATGGGTATAGTGTGGATAAAATGGATATTGAGTGGATAAAATGGATATAGAGTGGATAAAATGGATATAGAGTGGATAAAATGGATATAGAGTGGATAAAATGGATATAGAGTGGATGAAATCGATGTAGAGTGGATAAAATGGATATAGAGTGGATAAAATGGGTATAGTGTGGATAAAATGGATATAGGATGGATAAAATCGATATAGAGTTGATAAAATGGATATAGGGTGGATAAAATCGATATAGAGTGGATAAAATGGGTATAGTGTGGATAAAATGGATATTGAGTGGATAAAATGGATATAGAGTGGATAAAATGGATATAGAGTGGATAAAATGGATATAGAGTGGATAAAATGGGTATAGGGTGGATAAAATGTATATTGAGTGGATAAAATGGATATAGAGTGGATAAAATGGATATAGAGTGGATAAAATGGATATAGAGTGGATAAAATTGATATAGAGTGGATAAAATGGGTATAGGGTGGATAAAATGTATATTGAGTGGATAAAATGGATATAGAGTGGATAAAATGGATATAGAGTGGATAAAATGGATATAGGATGGATAAAATCGATATAGAGTTGATAAAATGGATATAGGGTGGATAAAATCGATATAGAGTGGATAAAATGGGTATAGTGTGGATAAAATGGATATTGAGTGGATAAAATGGATATAGAGTGGATAAAATGGATATAGAGTGGATAAAATGGATATAGAGTGGATAAAATGGGTATAGGGTGGATAAAATGTATATTGAGTGGATAAAATGGATATAGAGTGGATAAAATGGATATAGAGTGGATAAAATGGATATAGAGTGGATAAAATGGATATAGAGTGGATAAAATGGATATAGGATGGATAAAATCGATATAGAGTTGATAAAATGGATATAGGGTGGATAAAATCGATATAGAGTGGATAAAATGGGTATAGTGTGGATAAAATGGATATTGAGTGGATAAAATGGATATAGAGTCGATAAAATCGATATAAAGTGGATAAAATGGAGATAGAGTGGATGAAATCGATATAGAGTGGATAAAATCGATATAAAGTGGATAAAATGGAGATAGAGTGGATGAAATCGATGTAGAGTGGATAAAATGGATATAGAGTGGATAAAATGGATATAGGATGGATAAAATCGATATAGAGTTGATAAAATGGATATAGGGTGGATAAAATCGATATAGAGTGGATAAAATGGGTATAGTGTGGATAAAATGGATATTGAGTGGATAAAATGGATATAGAGTGGATAAAATCGATATAAAGTGGATAAAATGGAGATAGAGTGGATGAAATCGATGTAGAGTGGATAAAATGGATATAGAGTGGATAAAATGGATATAGGATGGATAAAATCGATATAGAGTTGATAAAATGGATATAGGGTGGATAAAATCGATATAGAGTGGATAAAATGGGTATAGTGTGGATAAAATGGATATTGAGTGGATAAAATGGATATAGAGTGGATAAAATGGATATAGAGTGGATAAAATGGATATAGAGTGGATAAAATGGGTATAGGGTGGATAAAATGTATATTGAGTGGATAAAATGGATATAGAGTGGATAAAATGGGTATAGTGTGGATAAAATGGATATTGAGTGGATAAAATGGATATAGAGTGGATAAAATGGATATAGAGTGGATAAAATGGATATAGAGTGGATAAAATGGAGATAGAGTGGATAAAATGGATATAGAGTGGATAAAATGGATATAGAGTGGATGAAATCGATGTAGAGTGGATAAAATGGATATAGAGTGGATAAAATGGGTATAGTGTGGATAAAATGGATACTGAGTGGATAAAATGGATATAGAGTGGATAAAATGGATATAGAGTGGATAAAATGGATATAGAGTGGATAAAATGGGTATAGGGTGGATAAAATGTATATTGAGTGGATAAAATGGATATAGAGTGGATAAAATGGATATAGAGTGGATAAAATGGATATAGGATGGATAAAATCGATATAGAGTTGATAAAATGGATATAGGGTGGATAAAATCGATATAGAGTGGATAAAATGGGTATAGTGTGGATAAAATGCATATAGAGTGGATAAAATGGATATAGAGTGGATAAAATGGATATAGGATGGATAAAATCGATATAGAGTTGATAAAATGGATATAGGGTGGATAAAATCGATATAGAGTGGATAAAATGGGTATAGTGTGGATAAAATGGATATTGAGTGGATAAAATGGATATAGAGTGGATAAAATCGATATAAAGTGGATAAAATGGAGATAGAGTGGATGAAATCGATATAGAGTGGATAAAATCGATATAAAGTGGATAAAATGGAGATAGAGTGGATGAAATCGATGTAGAGTGGATAAAATGGATATAGAGTGGATAAAATGGATATAGGATGGATAAAATCGATATAGAGTTGATAAAATGGATATAGGGTGGATAAAATCGATATAGAGTGGATAAAATGGGTATAGTGTGGATAAAATGGATATAGAGTGGATGAAATCGATGTAGAGTGGATAAAATGGATATAGAGTGGATAAAATGGGTATAGTGTGGATAAAATGGATACTGAGTGGATAAAATGGATATAGAGTGGATAAAATGGATATAGAGTGGATAAAATGGATATAGAGTGGATAAAATGGGTATAGGGTGGATAAAATGTATATTGAGTGGATAAAATGGATATAGAGTGGATAAAATGGATATAGAGTGGATAAAATGGATATAGAGTGGATAAAATGGATATAGGATGGATAAAATCGATATAGAGTTGATAAAATGGATATAGGGTGGATAAAATCGATATAGAGTGGATAAAATGGGTATAGTGTGGATAAAATGGATATTGAGTGGATAAAATGGATATAGAGTGGATAAAATGGATATAGAGTGGATAAAATGGATATAGAGTGGATAAAATGGGTATAGGGTGGATAAAATGTATATTGAGTGGATAAAATGGATATAGGGTGGATAAAATCGATATAGAGTGGATAAAATGGGTATAGTGTGGATAAAATGGATATTGAGTGGATAAAATGGATATAGAGTGGATAAAATGGATATAGAGTGGATAAAATGGATATAGAGTGGATAAAATGGGTATAGGGTGGATAAAATGTATATTGAGTGGATAAAATGGATATAGAGTGGATAAAATGGGTATAGTGTGGATAAAATGGATATTGAGTGGATAAAATGGATATAGAGTGGATAAAATGGATATAGAGTGGATAAATTGGATATAGAGTGGATAAAATGGATATAGAGTGGATAAAATGGATATAGAGTGGATAAAATGGATATAGAGTGGATGAAATCGATATAGAGTGGATAAAATGGATATAGGATGGATAAAATCGATATAGAGTTGATAAAATGGATATAGGGTGGATAAAATCGATATAGAGTGGATAAAATGGGTATAGTGTGGATAAAATGGATATTGAGTGGATAAAATGGATATAGAGTGGATAAAATCGATATAAAGTGGATAAAATGGAGATAGAGTGGATGAAATCGATATAGAGTGGATAAAATCGATATAAAGTGGATAAAATGGAGATAGAGTGGATGAAATCGATGTAGAGTGGATAAAATGGATATAGAGTGGATAAAATGGATATAGGATGGATAAAATCGATATAGAGTTGATAAAATGGATATAGGGTGGATAAAATCGATATAGAGTGGATAAAATGGGTATAGTGTGGATAAAATGGATATTGAGTGGATAAAATGGATATAGAGTGGATAAAATGGATATAGAGTGGATAAAATGGATATAGAGTGGATAAAATGGGTATAGGGTGGATAAAATGTATATTGAGTGGATAAAATGGATATAGAGTGGATAAAATGGGTATAGTGTGGATAAAATGGATATTGAGTGGATAAAATGGATATAGAGTGGATAAAATGGATATAGAGTGGATAAAATGGATACAGAGTGGATAAAATGGAGATAGAGTGGATAAAATGGATATAGAGTGGATAAAATGGATATAGAGTGGATGAAATCGATGTAGAGTGGATAAAATGGATATAGAGTGGATAAAATGGGTATAGTGTGGATAAAATGGATACTGAGTGGATAAAATGGATATAGAGTGGATAAAATGGATATAGAGTGGATAAAATGGATATAGAGTGGATAAAATGGGTATAGGATGGATAAAATGTATATTGAGTGGATAAAATGGATATAGAGTGGATAAAATGGATATAGAGTGGATAAAATGGATATAGAGTGGATAAAATGGATATAGGATGGATAAAATCGATATAGAGTTGATAAAATGGATATAGGGTGGATAAAATCGATATAGAGTGGATAAAATGGGTATAGTGTGGATAAAATGGATATTGAGTGGATAAAATGGATATAGAGTGGATAAAATGGATATAGAGTGGATAAAATGGATATAGAGTGGATAAAATGGGTATAGGGTGGATAAAATGTATATGGAGTGGATAAAATGGATATACAGTGGATAAAATGGATATAGAGTGGATAAAATGGATATAGAGTGGATAAAATGGATATAGGATGGATAAAATCGATATAGAGTTGATAAAATGGATATAGGGTGGATAAAATCGATATAGAGTGGATAAAATGGGTATAGTGTGGATAAAATGGATATTGAGTGGATAAAATGGATATAGAGTGGATAAAATGGATATAGAGTGGATAAAATGGATATAAAGTGGATAAAATGGATATAGAGTGGATGAAATCGATGTAGAGTGGATAAAATGGATATAGAGTGGATAAAATGGGTATAGTGTGGATAAAATGGATACTGAGTGGATAAAATGGATATAGAGTGGATAAAATGGATATAGAGTGGATAAAATGGATATAGAGTGGATAAAATGGGTATAGGGTGGATAAAATGTATATTGAGTGGATAAAATGGATATAGAGTGGATAAAATGGATATAGAGTGGATAAAATGGATATAGAGTGGATAAAATGGATATAGGATGGATAAAATCGATATAGAGTTGATAAAATGGATATACGGTGGATAAAATCGATATAGAGTGGATAAAATGGGTATAGTGTGGATAAAATGGATATTGAGTGGATAAAATGGATATAGAGTGGATAAAATGGATATAGAGTGGATAAAATGGATATAGAGTGGATAAAATGGATATAGAGTGGATGAAATCGATGTAGAGTGGATAAAATGGATATAGAGTGGATAAAATGGGTATAGTGTGGATAAAATGGATATAGGATGGATAAAATCGATATAGAGTTGATAAAATGGATATAGGGTGGATAAAATCGATATAGAGTGGATAAAATGGGTATAGTGTGGATAAAATGGATATTGAGTGGATAAAATGGATATAGAGTGGATAAAATGGATATAGAGTGGATAAAATGGATATAGAGTGGATAAAATGGGTATAGGGTGGATAAAATGTATATTGAGTGGATAAAATGGATATAGAGTGGATAAAATGGATATAGAGTGGATAAAATGGATATAGAGTGGATAAAATTGATATAGAGTGGATAAAATGGGTATAGGGTGGATAAAATGTATATTGAGTGGATAAAATGGATATAGAGTGGATAAAATGGATATAGAGTGGATAAAATGGATATAGGATGGATAAAATCGATATAGAGTTGATAAAATGGATATAGGGTGGATAAAATCGATATAGAGTGGATAAAATGGGTATAGTGTGGATAAAATGGATATTGAGTGGATAAAATGGATATAGAGTGGATAAAATGGATATAGAGTGGATAAAATGGATATAGAGTGGATAAAATGGGTATAGGGTGGATAAAATGTATATTGAGTGGATAAAATGGATATAGAGTGGATAAAATGGATATAGAGTGGATAAAATGGATATAGAGTGGATAAAATGGATATAGAGTGGATAAAATGGATATAGGATGGATAAAATCGATATAGAGTTGATAAAATGGATATAGGGTGGATAAAATCGATATAGAGTGGATAAAATGGGTATAGTGTGGATAAAATGGATATTGAGTGGATAAAATGGATATACAGTGGATAAAATGGATATAGAGTGGATAAAATGGATATAGAGTGGATAAAATGGGTATAGGGTGGATAAAATGTATATTGAGTGGATAAAATGGAGATAGAGTGGATAAAATGGGTATAGTGTGGATAAAATGGATATTGAGTGGATAAAATGGATATAGAGTGGATAAAATGGATATTGGGTGGATAAAATGTATATTGAGTGGATAAAATGGATATAGAGTGGATAAAATGGATATAGAGTGGATAAAATGGATATAGAGAGGTTAAAATGGATATAGGGTGGATAAAATATATGTAGAGTGGATAAAATGGAGATAGAGTGGATGAAATTGATGTAGAGTGCATAAAATGGATATAGAGTGGATAAAATGGGTATAGTGTGGTTAAAATAGATATTGAGTGGATAAAATGGATATTGAGTGGATAAAATGGATATAGAGTGGATAAAATGGATATTGAGTGGATAAAATGGATATAGAGTGGATAAAATGGATATAGAGTGGATAAAATGGATATAGAGTGGATAAAATCGATATAAAGTGGATGAAATCGATATAGAGTGGATAAAATGGACATAGAGTGGATAAAATGGAGATAGAGTGGATAAAATGGATATAGTGTGGACGAAATCGATATAGAGTGGATAAAATGGATATAGAGTGGATAAAATGGATATAGGGTGGATAAAATGTATATTGAGTGGATAAAATGGATATAGAGTGGATAAAATGGATATAGAGTGGATAAAATGGATATAGAGAGGTTAAAATGGATATAGGGTGGATAAAATATATGTAGAGTGGATAAAATGGAGATAGAGTTTATGAAATCGATGTAGAGTGGATAAAATGGATATAGAGTGGATAAAATGGGTATAGTGTGGATAAAATGGATATAGAGTGGATAAAATGGATATAGAGTGGATAAAATGGATATAGAGTGGATAAAATGGGTATAGGGTGAATAAAATGTATATTGAGTGGATAAAATGGATATAGAGTGGATAAAATGGATATAGAGTGGATAAAATGGATATAGGATGGATAAAATCGATATAGAGTTGATAAAATGGATATAGGGTGGATAAAATCGATATAGAGTGGATAAAATGGATATAGAGTGGATAAAATGGATATAGGATGGATAAAATCGATATAGAGTGGATAAAATGGATATAGGATGGATAAAATCGATATAGGGTGGATAAAATGTATATTGAGTGGATAAAATGGATATAGAGTGGATAAAATGGATATAGAGTGGATAAAATGGATATAGGATGGATAAAATCGATATAGAGTTGATAAAATGGATATAGGGTGGATAAAATCGATATAGAGTGGATAAAATGGGTATAGTGTGGATAAAATGGATATTGAGTGGATAAAATGGATATAGAGTGGATAAAATGGATATAGAGTGGATAAAATGGATATAGAGTGGATAAAATGGATATAGAGTGGATGAAATCGATGTAGAGTGGATAAAATGGATATAGAGTGGATAAAATGGGTATAGTGTGGATAAAATGGATATAGGATGGATAAAATCGATATAGAGTTGATAAAATGGATATAGGGTGGATAAAATCGATATAGAGTGGATAAAATGGGTATAGTGTGGATAAAATGGATATTGAGTGGATAAAATGGATATAGAGTGGATAAAATGGATATAGAGTGGATAAAATGGATATAGAGTGGATAAAATGGGTATAGGGTGGATAAAATGTATATTGAGTGGATAAAATGGATATAGAGTGGATAAAATGGATATAGAGTGGATAAAATGGATATAGAGTGGATAAAATTGATATAGAGTGGATAAAATGGGTATAGGGTGGGTAAAATGTATATTGAGTGGATAAAATGGATATAGAGTGGATAAAATGGATATAGAGTGGATAAAATGGATATAGGATGGATAAAATCGATATAGAGTTGATAAAATGGATATAGGGTGGATAAAATCGATATAGAGTGGATAAAATGGGTATAGTGTGGATAAAATGGATATTGAGTGGATAAAATGGATATAGAGTGGATAAAATGGATATAGAGTGGATAAAATGGATATAGAGTGGATAAAATGGGTATAGGGTGGATAAAATGTATATTGAGTGGATAAAATGGATATAGAGTGGATAAAATGGATATAGAGTGGATAAAATGGATATAGAGTGGATAAAATGGATATAGAGTGGATAAAATGGATATAGGATGGATAAAATCGATATAGAGTTGATAAAATGGATATAGGGTGGATAAAATCGATATAGAGTTGATAAAATGGATATAGTGTGGATAAAATGGATATTGAGTGGATAAAATGGATATACAGTGGATAAAATGGATATAGAGTGGATAAAATGGATATAGAGTGGATAAAATGGGTATAGGGTGGATAAAATGTATATTGAGTGGATAAAATGGAGATAGAGTGGATAAAATGGGTATAGTGTGGATAAAATGGATATTGAGTGGATAAAATGGATATAGAGTGGATAAAATGGATATTGGGTGGATAAAATGTATATTGAGTGGATAAAATGGATATAGAGTGGATAAAATGGATATAGAGTGGATAAAATATATGTAGAGTGGATAAAATGGAGATAGAGTGGATGAAATTGATGTAGAGTGGATAAAATGGATATAGAGTGGATAAAATGGGTATAGTGTGGTTAAAATAGATATTGAGTGGATAAAATGGATATTGAGTGGATAAAATGGATATAGAGTGGATAAAATGGATATTGAGTGGATAAAATGGATATAGAGTGGATAAAATGGATATAGAGTGGATAAAATGGATATAGAGTGGATAAAATGGATATAGAGAGGTTAAAATGGATATAGGGTGGATAAAATATATGTAGAGTGGATAAAATGGAGATAGAGTTTATGAAATCGATGTAGAGTGGATAAAATGGATATAGAGTGGATAAAATGGGTATAGTGTGGATAAAATGGATATAGAGTGGATAAAATGGATATAGAGTGGATAAAATGGATATAGAGTGGATAAAATGGGTATAGGGTGAATAAAATGTATATTGAGTGGATAAAATGGATATAGAGTGGATAAAATGGATATAGAGTGGATAAAATGGATATAGGATGGATAAAATCGATATAGAGTTGATAAAATGGATATAGGGTGGATAAAATCGATATAGAGTGGATAAAATGGGTATAGTGTGGATAAAATGGATATTGAGTGGATAAAATGTATATTGAGTGGATAAAATGGATATAGAGTGGATAAAATGGATATAGAGTGGATAAAATTGATATAGAGTGGATAAAATGGGTATAGGGTGGATAAAATGTATATTGAGTGGATAAAATGGATATAGAGTGGATAAAATGGATATAGAGTGGATAAAATGGATATAGGATGGATAAAATCGATATAGAGTTGATAAAATGGATATAGGGTGGATAAAATCGATATAGAGTGGATAAAATGGGTATAGTGTGGATAAAATGGATATTGAGTGGATAAAATGGATATAGAGTGGATAAAATGGATATAGAGTGGATAAAATGGATATAGAGTGGATAAAATGGGTATAGGGTGGATAAAATGTATATTGAGTGGATAAAATGGATATAGAGTGGATAAAATGGATATAGGGTGGATAAAATGTATATTGAGTGGATAAAATGGATATAGAGTGGATAAAATGGATATAGAGTGGATAAAATGGATATAGAGTGGATAAAATGGATATAGGATGGATAAAATCGATATAGAGTTGATAAAATGGATATAGGGTGGATAAAATCGATATAGAGTGGATAAAATGGGTATAGTGTGGATAAAATGGATATTGAGTGGATAAAATGGATATAGAGTGGATAAAATGGATATAGAGTGGATAAAATGGATATAGAGTGGATAAAATGGATATAGAGAGGTTAAAATGGATATAGGGTGGATAAAATATATGTAGAGTGGATAAAATGGAGATAGAGTGGATGAAATTGATGTAGAGTGGATAAAATGGATATAGAGTGGATAAAATGGGTATAGTGTGGTTAAAATAGATATTGAGTGGATAAAATGGATATTGAGTGGATAAAATGGATATAGAGTGGATAAAATGGATATAGAGTGGATAAAATGGATATAGGATGGATAAAATCGATATAGAGTTGATAAAATGGATATAGGGTGGATAAAATCGATATAGAGTGGATAAAATGGGTATAGTGTGGATAAAATGGATATTGAGTGGATAAAATGGATATAGAGTGGATAAAATTGATATAGAGTGGATAAAATGGATATAGAGTGGATAAAATGGGTATAGGGTGGATAAAATGTATATTGAGTGGATAAAATGGATATAGAGTGGATAAAATGGATATAGAGTGGATAAAATGGATATAGAGTGGATAAAATGGATATAGAGTGGATAAAATGGATATAGGATGGATAAAATCGATATAGAGTTGATAAAATGGATATAGGGTGGATAAAATCGATATAGAGTGGATAAAATGGGTATAGTGTGGATAAAATGGATATTGAGTGGATAAAATGGATATACAGTGGATAAAATGGATATAGAGTGGATAAAATGGATATAGAGTGGATAAAATGGGTATAGGGTGGATAAAATGTATATTGAGTGGATAAAATGGAGATAGAGTGGATAAAATGGGTATAGTGTGGATAAAATGGATATTGAGTGGATAAAATGGATATAGAGTGGATAAAATGGATATTGGGTGGATAAAATGTATATTGAGTGGATAAAATGGATATAGAGTGGATAAAATGGATATAGAGTGGATAAAATGGATATAGAGAGGTTAAAATGGATATAGGGTGGATAAAATATATGTAGAGTGGATAAAATGGAGATAGAGTGGATGAAATTGATGTAGAGTGGATAAAATGGATATAGAGTGGATAAAATGGGTATAGTGTGGTTAAAATAGATATTGAGTGGATAAAATGGATATTGAGTGGATAAAATGGATATAGAGTGGATAAAATGGATATTGAGTGGATAAAATGGATATAGAGTGGATAAAATGGATATAGAGTGGATAAAATGGATATAGAGTGGATAAAATCGATATAAAGTGGATGAAATCGATATAGAGTGGATAAAATGGACATAGAGTGGATAAAATGGAGATAGAGTGGATAAAATGGATATAGTGTGGACGAAATCGATATAGAGTGGATAAAATGGATATAGAGTGGATAAAATGGATATAGGGTGGATAAAATGTATATTGAGTGGATAAAATGGATATAGAGTGGATAAAATGGATATAGAGTGGATAAAATGGATATAGAGAGGTTAAAATGGATATAGGGTGGATAAAATATATGTAGAGTGGATAAAATGGAGATAGAGTTTATGAAATCGATGTAGAGTGGATAAAATGGATATAGAGTGGATAAAATGGGTATAGTGTGGATAAAATGGATATAGAGTGGATAAAATGGATATAGAGTGGATAAAATGGATATAGAGTGGATAAAATGGGTATAGGGTGAATAAAATGTATATTGAGTGGATAAAATGGATATAGAGTGGATAAAATGGATATAGAGTGGATAAAATGGATATAGGATGGATAAAATCGATATAGAGTTGATAAAATGGATATAGGGTGGATAAAATCGATATAGAGTGGATAAAATGGATATAGAGTGGATAAAATGGATATAGGATGGATAAAATCGATATAGAGTGGATAAAATGGATATAGGATGGATAAAATCGATATAGGGTGGATAAAATGTATATTGAGTGGATAAAATGGATATAGAGTGGATAAAATGGATATAGAGTGGATAAAATGGATATAGGATGGATAAAATCGATATAGAGTTGATAAAATGGATATAGGGTGGATAAAATCGATATAGAGTGGATAAAATGGGTATAGTGTGGATAAAATGGATATTGAGTGGATAAAATGGATATAGAGTGGATAAAATGGATATAGAGTGGATAAAATGGATATAGAGTGGATAAAATGGATATAGAGTGGATGAAATCGATGTAGAGTGGATAAAATGGATATAGAGTGGATAAAATGGGTATAGTGTGGATAAAATGGATATAGGATGGATAAAATCGATATAGAGTTGATAAAATGGATATAGGGTGGATAAAATCGATATAGAGTGGATAAAATGGGTATAGTGTGGATAAAATGGATATTGAGTGGATAAAATGGATATAGAGTGGATAAAATGGATATAGAGTGGATAAAATGGATATAGAGTGGATAAAATGGGTATAGGGTGGATAAAATGTATATTGAGTGGATAAAATGGATATAGAGTGGATAAAATGGATATAGAGTGGATAAAATGGATATAGAGTGGATAAAATTGATATAGAGTGGATAAAATGGGTATAGGGTGGATAAAATGTATATTGAGTGGATAAAATGGATATAGAGTGGACAAAATGGATATAGAGTGGATAAAATGGATATAGGATGGATAAAATCGATATAGAGTTGATAAAATGGATATAGGGTGGATAAAATCGATATAGAGTGGATAAAATGGGTATAGTGTGGATAAAATGGATATTGAGTGGATAAAATGGATATAGAGTGGATAAAATGGATATAGAGTGGATAAAATGGATATAGAGTGGATAAAATGGGTATAGGGTGGATAAAATGTATATTGAGTGGATAAAATGGATATAGAGTGGATAAAATGGATATAGAGTGGATAAAATGGATATAGAGTGGATAAAATTGATATAGAGTGGATAAAATGGGTATAGGGTGGATAAAATGTATATTGAGTGGATAAAATGGATATACAGTGGATAAAATGGATATAGAGTGGATAAAATGGATATAGAGTGGATAAAATGGATATAGAGTGGATAAAATGGGTATAGGGTGGATAAAATGTATATTGAGTGGATAAAATGGAGATAGAGTGGATAAAATGGGTATAGTGTGGATAAAATGGATATTGAGTGGATAAAATGGATATAGAGTGGATAAAATGGATATAGGATGGATAAAATCGATATAGAGTTGATAAAATGGATATAGGGTGGATAAAATCGATATAGAGTGGATAAAATGGGTATAGTGTGGATAAAATGGATATTGAGTGGATAAAATGGATATACAGTGGATAAAATGGATATAGAGTGGATAAAATGGATATAGAGTGGATAAAATGGGTATAGGGTGGATAAAATGTATATTGAGTGGATAAAATGGAGATAGAGTGGATAAAATGGGTATAGTGTGGATAAAATGGATATTGAGTGGATAAAATGGATATAGAGTGGATAAAATGGATATTGGGTGGATAAAATGTATATTGAGTGGATAAAATGGATATAGAGTGGATAAAATGGATATAGAGTGGATAAAATGGATATAGAGAGGTTAAAATGGATATAGGGTGGATAAAATATATGTAGAGTGGATAAAATGGAGATAGAGTGGATGAAATTGATGTAGAGTGGATAAAATGGATATAGAGTGGATAAAATGGGTATAGTGTGGTTAAAATAGATATTGAGTGGATAAAATGGATATTGAGTGGATAAAATGGATATAGAGTGGATAAAATGGATATTGAGTGGATAAAATGGATATAGAGTGGATAAAATGGATATAGAGTGGATAAAATGGATATAGAGTGGATAAAATCGATATAAAGTGGATGAAATCGATATAGAGTGGATAAAATGGACATAGAGTGGATAAAATGGAGATAGAGTGGATAAAATGGATATAGTGTGGACGAAATCGATATAGAGTGGATAAAATGGATATAGAGTGGATAAAATGGATATAGGGTGGATAAAATGTATATTGAGTGGATAAAATGGATATAGAGTGGATAAAATGGATATAGAGTGGATAAAATGGATATAGAGAGGTTAAAATGGATATAGGGTGGATAAAATATATGTAGAGTGGATAAAATGGAGATAGAGTTTATGAAATCGATGTAGAGTGGATAAAATGGATATAGAGTGGATAAAATGGGTATAGTGTGGATAAAATGGATATAGAGTGGATAAAATGGATATAGAGTGGATAAAATGGATATAGAGTGGATAAAATGGGTATAGGGTGAATAAAATGTATATTGAGTGGATAAAATGGATATAGAGTGGATAAAATGGATATAGAGTGGATAAAATGGATATAGGATGGATAAAATCGATATAGAGTTGATAAAATGGATATAGGGTGGATAAAATCGATATAGAGTGGATAAAATGGATATAGAGTGGATAAAATGGATATAGGATGGATAAAATCGATATAGAGTGGATAAAATGGATATAGGATGGATAAAATCGATATAGGGTGGATAAAATGTATATTGAGTGGATAAAATGGATATAGAGTGGATAAAATGGATATAGAGTGGATAAAATGGATATAGGATGGATAAAATCGATATAGAGTTGATAAAATGGATATAGGGTGGATAAAATCGATATAGAGTGGATAAAATGGGTATAGTGTGGATAAAATGGATATTGAGTGGATAAAATGGATATAGAGTGGATAAAATGGATATAGAGTGGATAAAATGGATATAGAGTGGATAAAATGGATATAGAGTGGATGAAATCGATGTAGAGTGGATAAAATGGATATAGAGTGGATAAAATGGGTATAGTGTGGATAAAATGGATATAGGATGGATAAAATCGATATAGAGTTGATAAAATGGATATAGGGTGGATAAAATCGATATAGAGTGGATAAAATGGGTATAGTGTGGATAAAATGGATATTGAGTGGATAAAATGGATATAGAGTGGATAAAATGGATATAGAGTGGATAAAATGGATATAGAGTGGATAAAATGGGTATAGGGTGGATAAAATGTATATTGAGTGGATAAAATGGATATAGAGTGGATAAAATGGATATAGAGTGGATAAAATGGATATAGAGTGGATAAAATTGATATAGAGTGGATAAAATGGGTATAGGGTGGATAAAATGTATATTGAGTGGATAAAATGGATATAGAGTGGACAAAATGGATATAGAGTGGATAAAATGGATATAGGATGGATAAAATCGATATAGAGTTGATAAAATGGATATAGGGTGGATAAAATCGATATAGAGTGGATAAAATGGGTATAGTGTGGATAAAATGGATATTGAGTGGATAAAATGGATATAGAGTGGATAAAATGGATATAGAGTGGATAAAATGGATATAGAGTGGATAAAATGGGTATAGGGTGGATAAAATGTATATTGAGTGGATAAAATGGATATAGAGTGGATAAAATGGATATAGAGTGGATGAAATCGATATAGAGTGGATAAAATGGACATAGAGTGGATAAAATGGAGATAGAGTGGATAAAATGGATATAGAGTTGATAAAATGGATATAGGGTGGATAAAATCGATATAGAGTTGATAAAATGGATATAGTGTGGATAAAATGGATATTGAGTGGATAAAATGGATATACAGTGGATAAAATGGATATAGAGTGGATAAAATAGATATAGAGTGGATAAAATGGGTATAGGGTGGATAAAATGTATATTGAGTGGATAAAATGGAGATAGAGTGGATAAAATGGGTATAGTGTGGATAAAATGGATATTGAGTGGATAAAATGGATATAGAGTGGATAAAATGGATATTGGGTGGATAAAATGTATATTGAGTGGATAAAATGGATATAGAGTGGATAAAATGGATATAGAGTGGATAAAATGGATATAGAGAGGTTAAAATGGATATAGGGTGGATAAAATATATGTAGAGTGGATAAAATGGAGATAGAGTGGATGAAATTGATGTAGAGTGGATAAAATGGATATAGAGTGGATAAAATGGGTATAGTGTGGTTAAAATAGATATTGAGTGGATAAAATGGATATTGAGTGGATAAAATGGATATAGAGTGGATAAAATGGATATTGAGTGGATAAAATGGATATAGAGTGGATAAAATGGATATAGAGTGGATAAAATGGATATAGAGTGGATAAAATGGATATAGAGAGGTTAAAATGGATATAGGGTGGATAAAATATATGTAGAGTGGATAAAATGGAGATAGAGTTTATGAAATCGATGTAGAGTGGATAAAATGGATATAGAGTGGATAAAATGGGTATAGTGTGGATAAAATGGATATAGAGTGGATAAAATGGATATAGAGTGGATAAAATGGATATAGAGTGGATAAAATGGGTATAGGGTGAATAAAATGTATATTGAGTGGATAAAATGGATATAGAGTGGATAAAATGGATATAGGATGGATAAAATCGATATAGAGTTGATAAAATGGATATAGGGTGGATAAAATCGATATAGAGTGGATAAAATGGGTATAGTGTGGATAAAATGGATATTGAGTGGATAAAATGTATATTGAGTGGATAAAATAGATATAGAGTGGATAAAATGGATATAGAGTGGATAAAATTGATATAGAGTGGATAAAATGGGTATAGGGTGGATAAAATGTATATTGAGTGGATAAAATGGATATAGAGTGGATAAAATGGATATAGAGTGGATAAAATGGATATAGGATGGATAAAATCGATATAGAGTTGATAAAATGGATATAGGGTGGATAAAATCGATATAGAGTGGATAAAATGGGTATAGTGTGGATAAAATGGATATTGAGTGGATAAAATGGATATAGAGTGGATAAAATGGATATAGAGTGGATAAAATGGATATAGAGTGGATAAAATGGGTATAGGGTGGATAAAATGTATATTGAGTGGATAAAATGGATATAGAGTGGATAAAATGGATATAGGGTGGATAAAATGTATATTGAGTGGATAAAATGGATATAGAGTGGATAAAATGGATATAGAGTGGATAAAATGGATATAGAGTGGATAAAATGGATATAGGATGGATAAAATCGATATAGAGTTGATAAAATGGATATAGGGTGGATAAAATCGATATAGAGTGGATAAAATGGGTATAGTGTGGATAAAATGGATATTGAGTGGATAAAATGGATATAGAGTGGATAAAATGGATATAGAGTGGATAAAATGGATATAGAGTGGATAAAATGGATATAGAGAGGTTAAAATGGATATAGGGTGGATAAAATATATGTAGAGTGGATAAAATGGAGATAGAGTGGATGAAATTGATGTAGAGTGGATAAAATGGATATAGAGTGGATAAAATGGGTATAGTGTGGTTAAAATAGATATTGAGTGGATAAAATGGATATTGAGTGGATAAAATGGATATAGAGTGGATAAAATGGATATTGAGTGGATAAAATGGATATAGAGTGGATAAAATGGATATAGAGTGGATAAAATGGATATAGAGTGGATAAAATCGATATAAAGTGGATGAAATCGATATAGAGTGGATAAAATGGACATAGAGTGGATAAAATGGAGATAGAGTGGATAAAATGGATCTAGTGTGGATGAAATCGATATAGAGTGGATAAAATGGATATAGAGTGGATAAAATGGATATAGGGTGGATAAAATGTATATTGAGTGGATAAAATGGATATTGAGTGGATAAAATGGATATAGAGTGGATAAAATGGATATAGAGTGGATAAAATGGATATAGAGTGGATAAAATGGATATAGAGTGGATGAAATCGATGTAGAGTGGATAAAATGGATATAGAGTGGATAAAATGGGTATAGTGTGGATAAAATGGATATAGGATGGATAAAATCGATATAGAGTTGATAAAATGGATATAGGGTGGATAAAATCGATATAGAGTGGATAAAATGGGTATAGTGTGGATAAAATGGATATTGAGTGGATAAAATGGATATAGAGTGGATAAAATGGATATAGAGTGGATAAAATGGATATAGAGTGGATAAAATGGGTATAGGGTGGATAAAATGTATATTGAGTGGATAAAATGGATATAGAGTGGATAAAATGGATATAGAGTGGATAAAATGGATATAGAGTGGATAAAATTGATATAGAGTGGATAAAATGGGTATAGGGTGGATAAAATGTATATTGAGTGGATAAAATGGATATAGAGTGGATAAAATGGATATAGAGTGGATAAAATGGATATAGGATGGATAAAATCGATATAGAGTTGATAAAATGGATATAGGGTGGATAAAATCGATATAGAGTGGATAAAATGGGTATAGTGTGGATAAAATGGATATTGAGTGGATAAAATGGATATAGAGTGGATAAAATGGATATAGAGTGGATAAAATGGATATAGAGTGGATAAAATGGGTATAGGGTGGATAAAATGTATATTGAGTGGATAAAATGGATATAGAGTGGATAAAATGGATATAGAGTGGATAAAATGGATATAGAGTGGATAAAATGGATATAGAGTGGATAAAATGGATATAGGATGGATAAAATCGATATAGAGTTGATAAAATGGATATAGGGTGGATAAAATCGATATAGAGTTGATAAAATGGATATAGTGTGGATAAAATGGATATTGAGTGGATAAAATGGATATACAGTGGATAAAATGGATATAGAGTGGATAAAATAGATATAGAGTGGATAAAATGGGTATAGGGTGGATAAAATGTATATTGAGTGGATAAAATGGAGATAGAGTGGATAAAATGGGTATAGTGTGGATAAAATGGATATTGAGTGGATAAAATGGATATAGAGTGGATAAAATGGATATTGGGTGGATAAAATGTATATTGAGTGGATAAAATGGATATAGAGTGGATAAAATGGATATAGAGTGGATAAAATGGATATAGAGAGGTTAAAATGGATATAGGGTGGATAAAATATATGTAGAGTGGATAAAATGGAGATAGAGTGGATGAAATTGATGTAGAGTGGATAAAATGGATATAGAGTGGATAAAATGGGTATAGTGTGGTTAAAATAGATATTGAGTGGATAAAATGGATATTGAGTGGATAAAATGGATATAGAGTGGATAAAATGGATATTGAGTGGATAAAATGGATATAGAGTGGATAAAATGGATATAGAGTGGATAAAATGGATATAGAGTGGATAAAATGGATATAGAGTGGATAAAATGGATATAGAGAGGTTAAAATGGATATAGGGTGGATAAAATATATGTAGAGTGGATAAAATGGAGATAGAGTTTATGAAATCGATGTAGAGTGGATAAAATGGATATAGAGTGGATAAAATGGGTATAGTGTGGATAAAATGGATATAGAGTGGATAAAATGGATATAGAGTGGATAAAATGGATATAGAGTGGATAAAATGGGTATAGGGTGAATAAAATGTATATTGAGTGGATAAAATGGATATAGAGTGGATAAAATGGATATAGGATGGATAAAATCGATATAGAGTTGATAAAATGGATATAGGGTGGATAAAATCGATATAGAGTGGATAAAATGGGTATAGTGTGGATAAAATGGATATTGAGTGGATAAAATGTATATTGAGTGGATAAAATGGATATAGAGTGGATAAAATGGATATAGAGTGGATAAAATGGATATAGAGTGGATAAAATGGATATAGGATGGATAAAATCGATATAGAGTTGATAAAATGGATATAGGGTGGATAAAATCGATATAGAGTGGATAAAATGGGTATAGTGTGGATAAAATGGATATTGAGTGGATAAAATGGATATAGAGTGGATAAAATGGATATAGAGTGGATAAAATGGATATAGAGTGGATAAAATGGATATAGAGAGGTTAAAATGGATATAGGGTGGATAAAATATATGTAGAGTGGATAAAATGGAGATAGAGTGGATGAAATTGATGTAGAGTGGATAAAATGGATATAGAGTGGATAAAATGGGTATAGTGTGGTTAAAATAGATATTGAGTGGATAAAATGGATATTGAGTGGATAAAATGGATATAGAGTGGATAAAATGGATATTGAGTGGATAAAATGGATATAGAGTGGATAAAATGGATATAGAGTGGATAAAATGGATATAGAGTGGATAAAATCGATATAAAGTGGATGAAATCGATATAGAGTGGATAAAATGGACATAGAGTGGATAAAATGGAGATAGAGTGGATAAAATGGATATAGTGTGGATGAAATCGATATAGAGTGGATAAAATGGATATAGAGTGGATAAAATGGATATAGGGTGGATAAAATGTATATTGAGTGGATAAAATGGATATTGAGTGGATAAAATGGATATAGAGTGGATAAAATGGATATAGAGTGGATAAAATGGATATAGAGTGGATAAAATGGATATAGAGTGGATGAAATCGATGTAGAGTGGATAAAATGGATATAGAGTGGATAAAATGGGTATAGTGTGGATAAAATGGATATAGGATGGATAAAATCGATATAGAGTTGATAAAATGGATATAGGGTGGATAAAATCGATATAGAGTGGATAAAATGGGTATAGTGTGGATAAAATGGATATTGAGTGGATAAAATGGATATAGAGTGGATAAAATGGATATAGAGTGGATAAAATGGATATAGAGTGGATAAAATGGGTATAGGGTGGATAAAATGTATATTGAGTGGATAAAATGGATATAGAGTGGATAAAATGGATATAGAGTGGATAAAATGGATATAGAGAGGATAAAATTGATATAGAGTGGATAAAATGGGTATAGGGTGGATAAAATGTATATTGAGTGGATAAAATGGATATAGAGTGGATAAAATGGATATAGAGTGGATAAAATGGATATAGGATGGATAAAATCGATATAGAGTTGATAAAATGGATATAGGGTGGATAAAATCGATATAGAGTGGATAAAATGGGTATAGTGTGGATAAAATGGATATTGAGTGGATAAAATGGATATAGAGTGGATAAAATGGATATAGAGTGGATAAAATGGATATAGAGTGGATAAAATGGGTATAGGGTGGATAAAATGTATATTGAGTGGATAAAATGGATATAGAGTGGATAAAATGGATATAGAGTGGATAAAATGGATATAGAGTGGATAAAATGGATATAGAGTGGATAAAATGGATATAGGATGGATAAAATCGATATAGAGTTGATAAAATGGATATAGGGTGGATAAAATCGATATAGAGTTGATAAAATGGATATAGTGTGGATAAAATGGATATTGAGTGGATAAAATGGATATACAGTGGATAAAATGGATATAGAGTGGATAAAATAGATATAGAGTGGATAAAATGGGTATAGGGTGGATAAAATGTATATTGAGTGGATAAAATGGAGATAGAGTGGATAAAATGGGTATAGTGTGGATAAAATGGATATTGAGTGGATAAAATGGATATAGAGTGGATAAAATGGATATTGGGTGGATAAAATGTATATTGAGTGGATAAAATGGATATAGAGTGGATAAAATGGATATAGAGTGGATAAAATGGATATAGAGAGGTTAAAATGGATATAGGGTGGATAAAATATATGTAGAGTGGATAAAATGGAGATAGAGTGGATGAAATTGATGTAGAGTGGATAAAATGGATATAGAGTGGATAAAATGGGTATAGTGTGGTTAAAATAGATATTGAGTGGATAAAATGGATATTGAGTGGATAAAATGGATATAGAGTGGATAAAATGGATATTGAGTGGATAAAATGGATATAGAGTGGATAAAATGGATATAGAGTGGATAAAATGGATATAGAGTGGATAAAATGGATATAGAGAGGTTAAAATGGATATAGGGTGGATAAAATATATGTAGAGTGGATAAAATGGGTATAGGGTGAATAAAATGTATATTGAGTGGATAAAATGGATATAGAGTGGATAAAATGGATATAGGATGGATAAAATCGATATAGAGTTGATAAAATGGATATAGGGTGGATAAAATCGATATAGAGTGGATAAAATGGGTATAGTGTGGATAAAATGGATATTGAGTGGATAAAATGTATATTGAGTGGATAAAATGGATATAGAGTGGATAAAATGGATATAGAGTGGATAAAATTGATATAGAGTGGATAAAATGGGTATAGGGTGGATAAAATGTATATTGAGTGGATAAAATGGATATAGAGTGGATAAAATGGATATAGAGTGGATAAAATGGATATAGGATGGATAAAATCGATATAGAGTTGATAAAATGGATATAGGGTGGATAAAATCGATATAGAGTGGATAAAATGGGTATAGTGTGGATAAAATGGATATTGAGTGGATAAAATGGATATAGAGTGGATAAAATGGATATAGAGTGGATAAAATGGATATAGAGTGGATAAAATGGGTATAGGGTGGATAAAATGTATATTGAGTGGATAAAATGGATATAGAGTGGATAAAATGGATATAGGGTGGATAAAATGTATATTGAGTGGATAAAATGGATATAGAGTGGATAAAATGGATATAGAGTGGATAAAATGGATATAGAGTGGATAAAATGGATATAGGATGGATAAAATCGATATAGAGTTGATAAAATGGATATAGGGTGGATAAAATCGATATAGAGTGGATAAAATGGGTATAGTGTGGATAAAATGGATATTGAGTGGATAAAATGGATATAGAGTGGATAAAATGGATATAGAGTGGATAAAATGGATATAGAGTGGATAAAATGGATATAGAGAGGTTAAAATGGATATAGGGTGGATAAAATATATGTAGAGTGGATAAAATGGAGATAGAGTGGATGAAATTGATGTAGAGTGGATAAAATGGATATAGAGTGGATAAAATGGGTATAGTGTGGTTAAAATAGATATTGAGTGGATAAAATGGATATTGAGTGGATAAAATGGATATAGAGTGGATAAAATGGATATTGAGTGGATAAAATGGATATAGAGTGGATAAAATGGATATAGAGTGGATAAAATGGATATAGAGTGGATAAAATCGATATAAAGTGGATGAAATCGATATAGAGTGGATAAAATGGACATAGAGTGGATAAAATGGAGATAGAGTGGATAAAATGGATATAGTGTGGATGAAATCGATATAGAGTGGATAAAATGGATATAGAGTGGATAAAATGGATATAGGGTGGATAAAATGTATATTGAGTGGATAAAATGGATATAGAGTGGATAAAATGGATATAGAGTGGATAAAATGGATATAGGGTGGATAAAATATATGTAGAGTGGATAAAATGGAGATAGAGTTTATGAAATCGATGTAGAGTGGATAAAATGGATATAGAGTGGATAAAATGGGTATAGTGTGGATAAAATGGATATAGAGTGGATAAAATGGATATAGAGTGGATAAAATGGATATAGGATGGATAAAATCGATATAGAGTTGATAAAATGGATATAGGGTGGATAAAATCGATATAGAGTGGATAAAATGGATATAGAGTGGATAAAATGGATATAGGATGGATAAAATCGATATAGAGTGGATAAAATGGATATAGGATGGATAAAATCGATATAGGGTGGATAAAATGTATATTGAGTGGATAAAATGGATATAGAGTGGATAAAATGGATATAGAGTGGATAAAATGGATATAGGATGGATAAAATCGATATAGAGTTGATAAAATGGATATAGGGTGGATAAAATCGATATAGAGTGGATAAAATGGGTATAGTGTGGATAAAATGGATATTGAGTGGATAAAATGGATATAGAGTGGATAAAATGGATATAGAGTGGATAAAATGGATATAGAGTGGATAAAATGGATATAGAGTGGATGAAATCGATGTAGAGTGGATAAAATGGATATAGAGTGGATAAAATGGGTATAGTGTGGATAAAATGGATATAGGATGGATAAAATCGATATAGAGTTGATAAAATGGATATAGGGTGGATAAAATCGATATAGAGTGGATAAAATGGGTATAGTGTGGATAAAATGGATATTGAGTGGATAAAATGGATATAGAGTGGATAAAATGGATATAGAGTGGATAAAATGGATATAGAGTGGATAAAATGGGTATAGGGTGGATAAAATGTATATTGAGTGGATAAAATGGATATAGAGTGGATAAAATGGATATAGAGTGGATAAAATTGATATAGAGTGGATAAAATGGGTATAGGGTGGATAAAATGTATATTGAGTGGATAAAATGGATATAGAGTGGATAAAATGGATATAGAGTGGATAAAATGGATATAGGATGGATAAAATCGATATAGAGTTGATAAAATGGATATAGGGTGGATAAAATCGATATAGAGTGGATAAAATGGGTATAGTGTGGATAAAATGGATATTGAGTGGATAAAATGGATATAGAGTGGATAAAATGGATATAGAGTGGATAAAATGGATATAGAGTGGATAAAATGGGTATAGGGTGGATAAAATGTATATTGAGTGGATAAAATGGATATAGAGTGGATAAAATGGATATAGAGTGGATAAAATGGATATAGAGTGGATAAAATGGATATAGAGTGGATAAAATGGATATAGGATGGATAAAATCGATATAGAGTTGATAAAATGGATATAGGGTGGATAAAATCGATATAGAGTTGATAAAATGGATATAGTGTGGATAAAATGGATATTGAGTGGATAAAATGGATATAGAGTGGATAAAATGGATATAGAGTGGATAAAATAGATATAGAGTGGATAAAATGGGTATAGGGTGGATAAAATGTATATTGAGTGGATAAAATGGAGATAGAGTGGATAAAATGGGTATAGTGTGGATAAAATGGATATTGAGTGGATAAAATGGATATAGAGTGGATAAAATGGATATTGGGTGGATAAAATGTATATTGAGTGGATAAAATGGATATAGAGTGGATAAAATGGATATAGAGTGGATAAAATGGATATAGAGAGGTTAAAATGGATATAGGGTGGATAAAATATATGTAGAGTGGATAAAATGGAGATAGAGTGGATGAAATTGATGTAGAGTGGATAAAATGGATATAGAGTGGATAAAATGGGTATAGTGTGGTTAAAATAGATATTGAGTGGATAAAATGGATATTGAGTGGATAAAATGGATATAGAGTGGATAAAATGGATATTGAGTGGATAAAATGGATATAGAGTGGATAAAATGGATATAGAGTGGATAAAATGGATATAGAGTGGATAAAATGGATATAGAGAGGTTAAAATGGATATAGGGTGGATAAAATATATGTAGAGTGGATAAAATGGAGATAGAGTTTATGAAATCGATGTAGAGTGGATAAAATGGATATAGAGTGGATAAAATGGGTATAGTGTGGATAAAATGGATATAGAGTGGATAAAATGGATATAGAGTGGATAAAATGGATATAGAGTGGATAAAATGGGTATAGGGTGAATAAAATGTATATTGAGTGGATAAAATGGATATAGAGTGGATAAAATGGATATAGGATGGATAAAATCGATATAGAGTTGATAAAATGGATATAGGGTGGATAAAATCGATATAGAGTGGATAAAATGGGTATAGTGTGGATAAAATGGATATTGAGTGGATAAAATGTATATTGAGTGGATAAAATGGATATAGAGTGGATAAAATGGATATAGAGTGGATAAAATTGATATAGAGTGGATAAAATGGGTATAGGGTGGATAAAATGTATATTGAGTGGATAAAATGGATATAGAGTGGATAAAATGGATATAGAGTGGATAAAATGGATATAGGATGGATAAAATCGATATAGAGTTGATAAAATGGATATAGGGTGGATAAAATCGATATAGAGTGGATAAAATGGGTATAGTGTGGATAAAATGGATATTGAGTGGATAAAATGGATATAGAGTGGATAAAATGGATATAGAGTGGATAAAATGGATATAGAGTGGATAAAATGGGTATAGGGTGGATAAAATGTATATTGAGTGGATAAAATGGATATAGAGTGGATAAAATGGATATAGGGTGGATAAAATGTATATTGAGTGGATAAAATGGATATAGAGTGGATAAAATGGATATAGAGTGGATAAAATGGATATAGAGTGGATAAAATGGATATAGGATGGATAAAATCGATATAGAGTTGATAAAATGGATATAGGGTGGATAAAATCGATATAGAGTGGATAAAATGGGTATAGTGTGGATAAAATGGATATTGAGTGGATAAAATGGATATAGAGTGGATAAAATGGATATAGAGTGGATAAAATGGATATAGAGTGGATAAAATGGATATAGAGAGGTTAAAATGGATATAGGGTGGATAAAATATATGTAGAGTGGATAAAATGGAGATAGAGTGGATGAAATTGATGTAGAGTGGATAAAATGGATATAGAGTGGATAAAATGGGTATAGTGTGGTTAAAATAGATATTGAGTGGATAAAATGGATATTGAGTGGATAAAATGGATATAGAGTGGATAAAATGGATATTGAGTGGATAAAATGGATATAGAGTGGATAAAATGGATATAGAGTGGATAAAATGGATATAGAGTGGATAAAATCGATATAAAGTGGATGAAATCGATATAGAGTGGATAAAATGGACATAGAGTGGATAAAATGGAGATAGAGTGGATAAAATGGATATAGAGTGGATAAAATGGATATAGGGTGGATAAAATGTATATTGAGTGGATAAAATGGATATAGAGTGGATAAAATGGATATAGAGTGGATAAAATGGATATAGAGAGGTTAAAATGGATATAGGGTGGATAAAATATATGTAGAGTGGATAAAATGGAGATAGAGTTTATGAAATCGATGTAGAGTGGATAAAATGGATATAGAGTGGATAAAATGGGTATAGTGTGGATAAAATGGATATAGAGTGGATAAAATGGATATAGAGTGGATAAAATGGATATAGAGTGGATAAAATGGGTATAGGGTGGATAAAATGTATATAGAGTGGATAAAATGGATATAGGATGGATAAAATCGATATAGAGTTGATAAAATGGATATAGGGTGGATAAAATCGATATAGAGTGGATAAAATGGGTATAGTGTGGATAAAATGGATATTGAGTGGATAAAATGGATATAGAGTGGATAAAATGGATATAGAGTGGATAAAATGGATATAGAGTGGATAAAATGGGTATAGGGTGGATAAAATGTATATTGAGTGGATAAAATGGATATAGAGTGGATAAATGGATATAGAGTGGATAAAATGGATATAGAGTGGATAAAATGGATATAGGATGGATAAAATCGATATAGAGTTGATAAAATGGATATAGGGTGGATAAAATCGATATAGAGTGGATAAAATGGGTATAGTGTGGATAAAATGGATATTGAGTGGATAAAATGGAGATAGAGTTTATGAAATCGATGTAGAGTGGATAAAATGGATATAGAGTGGATAAAATGGGTATAGTGTGGATAAAATGGATATAGAGTGGATAAAATGGATATAGAGTGGATAAAATGGATATAGAGTGGATAAAATGGGTATAGGGTGAATAAAATGTATATTGAGTGGATAAAATGGATATAGAGTGGATAAAATGGATATAGAGTGGATAAAATGGATATAGGATGGATAAAATCGATATAGAGTTGATAAAATGGATATAGGGTGGATAAAATCGATATAGAGTGGATAAAATGGGTATAGTGTGGATAAAATGGATATTGAGTGGATAAAATGGATATAGAGTGGATAAAATTGATATAGAGTGGATAAAATGGGTATAGGGTGGATAAAATGTATATTGAGTGGATAAAATGGATATAGAGTGGATAAAATGGATATAGAGTGGATAAAATTGATATAGAGTGGATAAAATGGGTATAGGGTGGATAAAATGTATATTGAGTGGATAAAATGGATATAGAGTGGATAAAATGGATATAGAGTGGATAAAATGGATATAGGATGGATAAAATCGATATAGAGTTGATAAAATGGATATAGGGTGGATAAAATCGATATAGAGTGGATAAAATGGGTATAGTGTGGATAAAATGGATATTGAGTGGATAAAATGGATATAGAGTGGATAAAATGGATATAGAGTGGATAAAATGGATATAGAGTGGATAAAATGGGTATAGGGTGGATAAAATGTATATTGAGTGGATAAAATGGATATAGAGTGGATAAAATGGATATAGGGTGGATAAAATGTATATTGAGTGGATAAAATGGATATAGAGTGGATAAAATGGATATAGAGTGGATAAAATGGATATAGAGTGGATAAAATGGATATAGGATGGATAAAATCGATATAGAGTTGATAAAATGGATATAGGGTGGATAAAATGGATATAGGATGGATAAAATCGATATAGAGTTGATAAAATGGATATAGGGTGGATAAAATCGATATAGAGTGGATAAAATGGGTATAGTGTGGATAAAATGGATATTGAGTGGATAAAATGGATATAGAGTGGATAAAATGGATATAGAGTGGATAAAATGGATATAGAGTGGATAAAATGGGTATAGGGTGGATAAAATGTATATTGAGTGGATAAAATGGATATAGAGTGGATAAAATGGATATAGAGTGGATAAAATGGATATAGAGTGGATAAAATGGATATAGAGTGGATAAAATGGATATAGGATGGATAAAATCGATATAGAGTTGATAAAATGGATATAGGGTGGATAAAATCGATATAGAGTTGATAAAATGGATATAGTGTGGATAAAATGGATATTGAGTGGATAAAATGGATATACAGTGGATAAAATGGATATAGAGTGGATAAAATAGATATAGAGTGGATAAAATGGGTATAGGGTGGATAAAATGTATATTGAGTGGATAAAATGGAGATAGAGTGGATAAAATGGGTATAGTGTGGATAAAATGGATATTGAGTGGATAAAATGGATATAGAGTGGATAAAATGGATATTGGGTGGATAAAATGTATATTGAGTGGATAAAATGGATATAGAGTGGATAAAATGGATATAGAGTGGATAAAATGGATATAGAGAGGTTAAAATGGATATAGGGTGGATAAAATATATGTAGAGTGGATAAAATGGAGATAGAGTGGATGAAATTGATGTAGAGTGGATAAAATGGATATAGAGTGGATAAAATGGGTATAGTGTGGTTAAAATAGATATTGAGTGGATAAAATGGATATTGAGTGGATAAAATGGATATAGAGTGGATAAAATGGATATTGAGTGGATAAAATGGATATAGAGTGGATAAAATGGATATAGAGTGGATAAAATGGATATAGAGTGGATAAAATGGATATAGAGAGGTTAAAATGGATATAGGGTGGATAAAATATATGTAGAGTGGATAAAATGGAGATAGAGTTTATGAAATCGATGTAGAGTGGATAAAATGGATATAGAGTGGATAAAATGGATATAGTGTGGATAAAATGGATATAGAGTGGATAAAATGGATATAGAGTGGATAAAATGGATATAGAGTGGATAAAATGGGTATAGGGTGAATAAAATGTATATTGAGTGGATAAAATGGATATAGAGTGGATAAAATGGATATAGGGTGGATAAAATCGATATAGAGTGGATAAAATGGATATAGGGTGGATAAAATCGATATAGAGTGGATAAAATGGGTATAGTGTGGATAAAATGGATATTGAGTGGATAAAATGTATATTGAGTGGATAAAATGGATATAGAGTGGATAAAATGGATATAGAGTGGATAAAATTGATATAGAGTGGATAAAATGGGTATAGGGTGGATAAAATGTATATTGAGTGGATAAAATGGATATAGAGTGGATAAAATGGATATAGAGTGGATAAAATGGATATAGGATGGATAAAATCGATATAGAGTTGATAAAATGGATATAGGGTGGATAAAATCGATATAGAGTGGATAAAATGGGTATAGTGTGGATAAAATGGATATTGAGTGGATAAAATGGATATAGAGTGGATAAAATGGATATAGAGTGGATAAAATGGATATAGAGTGGATAAAATGGGTATAGGGTGGATAAAATGTATATTGAGTGGATAAAATGGATATAGAGTGGATAAAATGGATATAGGGTGGATAAAATGTATATTGAGTGGATAAAATGGATATAGAGTGGATAAAATGGATATAGAGTGGATAAAATGGATATAGAGTGGATAAAATGGATATAGGATGGATAAAATCGATATAGAGTTGATAAAATGGATATAGGGTGGATAAAATCGATATAGAGTGGATAAAATGGGTATAGTGTGGATAAAATGGATATTGAGTGGATAAAATGGATATAGAGTGGATAAAATGGATATAGAGTGGATAAAATGGATATAGAGTGGATAAAATGGATATAGAGAGGTTAAAATGGATATAGGGTGGATAAAATATATGTAGAGTGGATAAAATGGAGATAGAGTGGATGAAATTGATGTAGAGTGGATAAAATGGATATAGAGTGGATAAAATGGGTATAGTGTGGTTAAAATAGATATTGAGTGGATAAAATGGATATTGAGTGGATAAAATGGATATAGAGTGGATAAAATGGATATTGAGTGGATAAAATGGATATAGAGTGGATAAAATGGATATAGAGTGGATAAAATGGATATAGAGTGGATAAAATCGATATAAAGTGGATGAAATCGATATAGAGTGGATAAAATGGACATAGAGTGGATAAAATGGAGATAGAGTGGATAAAATGGATATAGAGTGGATAAAATGGATATAGGGTGGATAAAATGTATATTGAGTGGATAAAATGGATATAGAGTGGATAAAATGGATATAGAGTGGATAAAATGGATATAGAGAGGTTAAAATGGATATAGGGTGGATAAAATATATGTAGAGTGGATAAAATGGAGATAGAGTTTATGAAATCGATGTAGAGTGGATAAAATGGATATAGAGTGGATAAAATGGGTATAGTGTGGATAAAATGGATATAGAGTGGATAAAATGGATATAGAGTGGATAAAATGGATATAGAGTGGATAAAATGGATATAGGATGGATAAAATCGATATAGAGTTGATAAAATGGATATAGGGTGGATAAAATCGATATAGAGTGGATAAAATGGGTATAGTGTGGATAAAATGGATATTGAGTGGATAAAATGGATATAGAGTGGATAAAATGGATATAGAGTGGATAAAATGGATATAGAGTGGATAAAATGGGTATAGGGTGGATAAAATGTATATTGAGTGGATAAAATGGATATAGAGTGGATAAATGGATATAGAGTGGATAAAATGGATATAGAGTGGATAAAATGGATATAGGATGGATAAAATCGATATAGAGTTGATAAAATGGATATAGGGTGGATAAAATCGATATAGAGTGGATAAAATGGGTATAGTGTGGATAAAATGGATATTGAGTGGATAAAATGGAGATAGAGTTTATGAAATCGATGTAGAGTGGATAAAATGGATATAGAGTGGATAAAATGGGTATAGTGTGGATAAAATGGATATAGAGTGGATAAAATGGATATAGAGTGGATAAAATGGATATAGAGTGGATAAAATGGGTATAGGGTGAATAAAATGTATATTGAGTGGATAAAATGGATATAGAGTGGATAAAATGGATATAGAGTGGATAAAATGGATATAGGATGGATAAAATCGATATAGAGTTGATAAAATGGATATAGGGTGGATAAAATCGATATAGAGTGGATAAAATGGGTATAGTGTGGATAAAATGGATATTGAGTGGATAAAATGGATATAGAGTGGATAAAATTGATATAGAGTGGATAAAATGGGTATAGGGTGGATAAAATGTATATTGAGTGGATAAAATGGATATAGAGTGGATAAAATGGATATAGAGTGGATAAAATTGATATAGAGTGGATAAAATGGGTATAGGGTGGATAAAATGTATATTGAGTGGATAAAATGGATATAGAGTGGATAAAATGGATATAGAGTGGATAAAATGGATATAGGATGGATAAAATCGATATAGAGTTGATAAAATGGATATAGGGTGGATAAAATCGATATAGAGTGGATAAAATGGGTATAGTGTGGATAAAATGGATATTGAGTGGATAAAATGGATATAGAGTGGATAAAATGGATATAGAGTGGATAAAATGGATATAGAGTGGATAAAATGGGTATAGGGTGGATAAAATGTATATTGAGTGGATAAAATGGATATAGAGTGGATAAAATGGATATAGGGTGGATAAAATGTATATTGAGTGGATAAAATGGATATAGAGTGGATAAAATGGATATAGAGTGGATAAAATGGATATAGAGTGGATAAAATGGATATAGGATGGATAAAATCGATATAGAGTTGATAAAATGGATATAGGGTGGATAAAATCGATATAGAGTGGATAAAATGGGTATAGTGTGGATAAAATGGATATTGAGTGGATAAAATGGATATAGAGTGGATAAAATGGATATAGAGTGGATAAAATGGATATAGAGTGGATAAAATGGATATAGAGAGGTTAAAATGGATATAGGGTGGATAAAATATATGTAGAGTGGATAAAATGGAGATAGAGTGGATGAAATTGATGTAGAGTGGATAAAATGGATATAGAGTGGATAAAATGGGTATAGTGTGGTTAAAATAGATATTGAGTGGATAAAATGGATATTGAGTGGATAAAATGGATATAGAGTGGATAAAATGGATATTGAGTGGATAAAATGGATATAGAGTGGATAAAATGGATATAGAGTGGATAAAATGGATATAGAGTGGATAAAATCGATATAAAGTGGATGAAATCGATATAGAGTGGATAAAATGGACATAGACTGGATAAAATGGAGATAGAGTGGATAAAATGGATATAGTGTGGATGAAATCGATATAGAGTGGATAAAATGGATATAGAGTGGATAAAATGGATATAGGGTGGATAAAATGTATATTGAGTGGATAAAATGGATATAGAGTGGATAAAATGGATATAGAGTGGATAAAATGGATATAGAGAGGTTAAAATGGATATAGGGTGGATAAAATATATGTAGAGTGGATAAAATGGAGATAGAGTTTATGAAATCGATGTAGAGTGGATAAAATGGATATAGAGTGGATAAAATGGGTATAGTGTGGATAAAATGGATATAGAGTGGATAAAATGGATATAGAGTGGATAAAATGGATATAGAGTGGATAAAATGGGTATAGGGTGGATAAAATGTATATTGAGTGGATAAAATGGATATAGAGTGGATAAAATGGATATAGGATGGATAAAATCGATATAGAGTTGATAAAATGGATATAGGGTGGATAAAATCGATATAGAGTGGATAAAATGGGTATAGTGTGGATAAAATGGATATTGAGTGGATAAAATGGATATAGAGTGGATAAAATGGATATAGAGTGGATAAAATGGATATAGAGTGGATAAAATGGGTATAGGGTGGATAAAATGTATATTGAGTGGATAAAATGGATATAGAGTGGATAAAATGGATATAGAGTGGATAAAATGGATATAGAGTGGATAAAATGGATATAGGATGGATAAAATCGATATAGAGTTGATAAAATGGATATAGGGTGGATAAAATCGATATAGAGTGGATAAAATGGGTATAGTGTGGATAAAATGGATATTGAGTGGATAAAATGGATATAGAGTGGATAAAATGGATATAGAGTGGATAAAATGGATATAGAGTGGAAAAAATGGATATAGGATGGATAAAATCGATATAGAGTTGATAAAATGGATATAGAGTGGATAAAATGGATATAGAGTGGATAAAATGGATATAGAGAGGTTAAAATGGATATAGGGTGGATAAAATATATGTAGAGTGGATAAAATGGAGATAGAGTGGATGAAATTGATGTAGAGTGGATAAAATGGATATAGAGTGGATAAAATGGGTATAGTGTGGTTAAAATAGATATTGAGTGGATAAAATGGATATTGAGTGGATAAAATGGATATAGAGTGGATAAAATGGATATAGAGTGGATAAAATGGATATAGAGTGGATAAAATCGATATAAAGTGGATGAAATCGATATAGAGTGGATAAAATGGATATAGAGTGGATAAAATGGATATAGGGTGGATAAAATGTATATTGAGTGGATAAAATGGATATAGAGTGGATAAAATGGATATAGAGTGGATAAAATGGATATAGAGAGGTTAAAATGGATATAGGGTGGATAAAATATATGTAGAGTGGATAAAATGGAGATAGAGTTTATGAAATCGATGTAGAGTGGATAAAATGGATATAGAGTGGATAAAATGGGTATAGTGTGGATAAAATGGATATAGAGTGGATAAAATGGATATTGAGTGGATAAAATGGATATAGAGTGGATAAAATGGGTATAGGGTGGATAAAATGTATATTGAGTGGATAAAATGGATATAGAGTGGATAAAATGGATATAGAGTGGATAAAATGGATATAGGATGGATAAAATCGATATAGAGTTGATAAAATGGATATAGGGTGGATAAAATCGATATAGAGTGGATAAAATGGGTATAGTGTGGATAAAATGGATATTGAGTGGATAAAATGGATATAGAGTGGATAAAATGGATATAGAGTGGATAAAATGGATATAGAGTGGATAAAATGGATATAGAGTGGATAAAATGGATATAGAGTGGATAAAATGGATATAGAGTGGATAAAATGGATATAGAGTGGATAAAATGGATATAGGATGGATAAAATCGATATAGAGTTGATAAAATGGATATAGGGTGGATAAAATCGATATAGAGTTGATAAAATGGATATAGGGTGGATAAAATCGATATAGAGTGGATAAAATGGGTATAGTGTGGATAAAATGGATATTGAGTGGATAAAATGGATATAGAGTGGATAAAATGGATATAGAGTGGATAAAATGGATATAGAGTGGATAAAATGGGTATAGTGTGGATAAAATGGATATTGAGTGGATAAAATGGAGATAGAGTTTATGAAATCGATGTAGAGTGGATAAAATGGATATAGAGTGGATAAAATGGGTATAGTGTGGATAAAATGGATATAGAGTGGATAAAATGGATATAGAGTGGATAAAATGGATATAGAGTGGATAAAATGGATATAGAGTGGATAAAATGGATATAGAGTGGATAAAATGGGTATAGGGTGGATAAAATGTATATTGAGTGGATAAAATGGATATAGAGTGGATAAAATGGATATAGAGTGGATAAAATGGATATAGAGTGGATAAAATGGATATAGGATGGATAAAATCGATATAGAGTTGATAAAATGGATATAGGGTGGATAAAATCGATATAGAGTGGATAAAATGGGTATAGTGTGGATAAAATGGATATTGAGTGGATAAAATGGATATAGAGTGGATAAAATGGATATAGAGTGGATAAAATCGATATAGAGTTGATAAAATGGATATAGGGTGGATAAAATCGATATAGAGTGGATAAAATGGGTATAGTGTGGATAAAATGGATATTGAGTGGATAAAATGGATATAGAGTGGATAAAATGGATATAGAGTGGATAAAATGGATATAGGATGGATAAAATCGATATAGAGTTGATAAAATGGATATAGGGTGGATAAAATCGATATAGAGTGGATAAAATGGGTATAGTGTGGATAAAATGGATATTGAGTGGATAAAATGGATATAGAGTGGATAAAATGGATATAGAGTGGATAAAATGGATATAGAGTGGATAAAATGGGTATAGGGTGGATAAAATGTATATTGAGTGGATAAAATGGATATAGAGTGGATAAAATGGATATAGGGTGGATAAAATGTATATTGAGTGGATAAAATGGATATAGAGTGGATAAAATGGATATAGAGTGGATAAAATGGATATAGAGTGGATAAAATGGATATAGGATGGATAAAATCGATATAGAGTTGATAAAATGGATATAGGGTGGATAAAATCGATATAGAGTGGATAAAATGGGTATAGTGTGGATAAAATGGATATTGAGTGGATAAAATGGATATAGAGTGGATAAAATGGATATAGAGTGGATAAAATGGATATAGAGTGGATAAAATGGATATAGAGAGGTTAAAATGGGTATAGGGTGGATAAAATGTATATTGAGTGGATAAAATGGATATAGAGTGGATAAAATGGGTATAGTGTGGATAAAATGGATATAGAGTGGATAAAATGGATATAGAGTGGATAAAATGGATATAGAGTGGATAAAATGGAGATAGAGTGGATAAAATGGATATAGGGTGGATAAAATCGATATAGAGTGGTTAAAATGGGTATAGTGTGGATAAAATGGATATTGAGTGGATAAAATGGATATAGAGTGGATAAAATGGATATAGGGTGGATAAAATGTATATTGAGTGGATAAAATGGATATAGAGTGGATAAAATGGATATAGAGTGGATAAAATGGATATAGAGAGGTTAAAATGGATATAGGGTGGATAAAATATATGTAGAGTGGATAAAATGGATATAGAGTGGATAAAATGGATATAGAGTGGATAAAATGGATATAGGGTGGATAAAACCGATATAAACTGGATAAAATGGATATAGAGTGGATAAAATGGATATAGAGTGGATAAAATGGATATAGAGTGGATAAAATGGATATAGAGTGGATAAAATGGATATAGGGTGGATAAAATCGATATAGAGTTGATAAAATGGATATAGGGTGGATAAAATCGATGTAGAGTGGATAAAATGGATATAGAGTGGATAAAATGGGTATAGGGTGGATAAAATGTATATTGAGAGGATAAAATGAATATAGAGTGGATAAAATGGATATAGAGTGGATAAAATGGAGATAGAGTGGATGAAATCGATGTAGAGTGGATAAAATGGATATAGAGTGGATAAAATGGGTATAGTGTGGATAAAATGGATACTGAGTGGATAAAATGGATATAGAGTGGATAAAATGGATATAGAGTGGATAAAATGGATATAGAGTGGATAAAATGGATATAGGATGGATAAAATCGATATAGAGTTGATAAAATGGATATAGGGTGGATAAAATCGATATAGAGTGGATAAAATGGGTATAGTGTGGATAAAATGGATATTGAGTGGATAAAATGGAGATAGAGTTTATGAAATCGATGTAGAGTGGATAAAATGGATATAGAGTGGATAAAATGGGTATAGTGTGGATAAAATGGATATAGAGTGGATAAAATGGATATAGAGTGGATAAAATGGATATAGAGTGGATAAAATGGGTATAGGGTGAATAAAATGTATATTGAGTGGATAAAATGGATATAGAGTGGATAAAATGGATATAGAGTGGATAAAATGGATATAGGATGGATAATATCGATATAGAGTTGATAAAATGGATATAGGGTGGATAAAATCGATATAGAGTGGATAAAATGGGTATAGTGTGGATAAAATGGATATTGAGTGGATAAAATGGATATAGAGTGGATAAAATGGATATAGAGTGGATAAAATGGATATAGAGTGGATAAAATGGATATAGAGTGGATAAAATGGATATAGGGTGGATAAAATCGATATAGAGTTGATAAAATGGATATAGGGTGGATAAAATCGATGTAGAGTGGATAAAATGGATATAGAGTGGATAAAATGGGTATAGGGTGGATAAAATGTATATTGAGAGGATAAAATGAATATAGAGTGGATAAAATGGATATAGAGTGGATAAAATGGAGATAGAGTGGATGAAATCGATGTAGAGTGGATAAAATGGATATAGAGTGGATAAAATGGGTATAGTGTGGATAAAATGGATACTGAGTGGATAAAATGGATATAGAGTGGATAAAATGGATATAGAGTGGATAAAATGGATATAGAGTGGATAAAATGGATATAGGATGGATAAAATCGATATAGAGTTGATAAAATGGATATAGGGTGGATAAAATCGATATAGAGTGGATAAAATGGGTATAGTGTGGATAAAATGGATATTGAGTGGATAAAATGGAGATAGAGTTTATGAAATCGATGTAGAGTGGATAAAATGGATATAGAGTGGATAAAATGGGTATAGTGTGGATAAAATGGATATAGAGTGGATAAAATGGATATAGAGTGGATAAAATGGATATAGAGTGGATAAAATGGGTATAGGGTGAATAAAATGTATATTGAGTGGATAAAATGGATATAGAGTGGATAAAATGGATATAGAGTGGATAAAATGGATATAGGATGGATAATATCGATATAGAGTTGATAAAATGGATATAGGGTGGATAAAATCGATATAGAGTGGATAAAATGGGTATAGTGTGGATAAAATGGATATTGAGTGGATAAAATGGATATAGAGTGGATAAAATGGATATAGAGTGGATAAAATGGATATAGGATGGATAAAATCGATATAGAGTTGATAAAATGGATATAGGGTGGATAAAATCGATATAGAGTGGATAAAATGGGTATAGTGTGGATAAAATGGATATTGAGTGGATAAAATGGATATAGAGTGGATAAAATGGATATAGAGTGGATAAAATCGATATAGAGTGGATAAAATGGATATAGAGTGGATAAAATGGATATAGAGTGGATAAAATGGGTATAGGGTGAATAAAATGTATATTGAGTGGATAAAATGGATATAGAGTGGATAAAATGGATATAGAGTGGATAAAATGGATATAGGATGGATAATATCGATATAGAGTTGATAAAATGGATATAGGGTGGATAAAATCGATATAGAGTGGATAAAATGGGTATAGTGTGGATAAAATGGATATTGAGTGGATAAAATGGATATAGAGTGGATAAAATGGATATAGAGTGGATAAAATGGATATAGGATGGATAAAATCGATATAGAGTTGATAAAATGGATATAGGGTGGATAAAATGGATATAGAGTGGATAAAATGGATATAGAGTGGATAAAATGGATATAGAGTGGATAAAATGGGTATAGGGTGGATAAAATGTATATTGAGTGGATAAAATGGATATAGAGTGGATAAAATGGATATAGGGTGGATAAAATGTATATTGAGTGGATAAAATGGATATAGAGTGGATAAAATGGATATAGAGTGGATAAAATTGATATAGAGTGGATAAAATGGGTATAGGGTGGATAAAATGTATATTGAGTGGATAAAATGGATATAGAGTGGATAAAATGGATATAGAGTGGATAAAATGGATATAGGATGGATAAAATCGATATAGAGTTGATAAAATGGATATAGGGTGGATAAAATCGATATAGAGTGGATAAAATGGGTATAGTGTGGATAAAATGGATATTGAGTGGATAAAATGGATATAGAGTGGATAAAATGGATATAGAGTGGATAAAATCGATATAGAGTTGATAAAATGGATATAGGGTGGATAAATTCGATATAGAGTGGATAAAATGGGTATAGTGTGGATAAAATGGATATTGAGTGGATAAAATGGATATAGAGTGGATAAAATGGATATAGAGTGGATAAAATGGATATAGAGTGGAAAAAATGGATATAGGATGGATAAAATCGATATAGAGTTGATAAAATGGATATAGAGTGGATAAAATGGATATAGAGTGGATAAAATGGATATAGAGAGGTTAAAATGGATATAGGGTGGATAAAATATATGTAGAGTGGATAAAATGGAGATAGAGTGGATTAAATTGATGTAGAGTGGATAAAATGGATATAGAGTGGATAAAATGGGTATAGTGTGGTTAAAATAGATATTGAGTGGATAAAATGGATATTGAGTGGATAAAATGGATATAGAGTGGATAAAATGGATATAGAGTGGATAAAATGGATATAGAGTGGATAAAATCGATTTAAAGTGGATGAAATCGATATAGAGTGGATAAAATGGATATAGAGTGGATAAAATGGATATAGGGTGGATAAAATGTATATTGAGTGGATAAAATGGATATAGAGTGGATAAAATGGATATAGAGTGGATAAAATGGATATAGAGAGGTTAAAATGGATATAGGGTGGATAAAATATATGTAGAGTGGATAAAATGGAGATAGAGTTTATGAAATCGATGTAGAGTGGATAAAATGGATATAGAGTGGATAAAATGGGTATAGTGTGGATAAAATGGATATAGAGTGGATAAAATGGATATTGAGTGGATAAAATGGATATAGAGTGGATAAAATGGGTATAGGGTGGATAAAATGTATATTGAGTGGATAAAATGGATATAGAGTGGATAAAATGGATATAGAGTGGATAAAATGGATATAGGATGGATAAAATCGATATAGAGTTGATAAAATGGATATAGGGTGGATAAAATCGATATAGAGTGGATAAAATGGGTATAGTGTGGATAAAATGGATATTGAGTGGATAAAATGGATATAGAGTGGATAAAATGGATATAGAGTGGATAAAATGGATATAGAGTGGATAAAATGGGTATAGGGTGGATAAAATGTATATTGAGTGGATAAAATGGATATAGAGTGGATAAAATGGATATAGAGTGGATAAAATGGATATAGAGTGGATAAAATGGATATAGGATGGATAAAATCGATATAGAGTTGATAAAATGGATATAGGGTGGATAAAATCGATATAGAGTTGATAAAATGGATATAGGGTGGATAAAATCGATATAGAGTGGATAAAATGGGTATAGTGTGGATAAAATGGATATTGAGTGGATAAAATGGATATAGAGTGGATAAAATGGATATAGAGTGGATAAAATGGATATAGAGTGGATAAAATGGGTATAGGGTGGATAAAATGTATATTGAGTGGATAAAATGGATATAGAGTGGATAAAATGGATATAGAGTGGATAAAATGGATATAGGATGGATAAAATCGATATAGAGTTGATAAAATGGATATAGGGTGGATAAAATCGATATAGAGTGGATAAAATGGGTATAGTGTGGATAAAATGGATATTGAGTGGATAAAATGGATATAGAGTGGATAAAATGGATATAGAGTGGATAAAATGGATATAGAGTGGATAAAATGGATATAGGATGGATAAAATCGATATAGAGTTGATAAAATGGATATAGGGTGGATAAAATCGATATAGAGTGGATAAAATGGGTATAGTGTGGATAAAATGGATATTGAGTGGATAAAATGGATATAGAGTGGATAAAATGGATATAGAGTGGATAAAATGGATATAGAGTTGATAAAATGGATATAGGGTGGATAAAATCGATATAGAGTGGATAAAATGGGTATAGTGTGGATAAAATGGATATTGAGTGGATAAAATGGATATAGAGTGGATAAAATGGATATAGAGTGGATAAAATGGATATAGGATGGATAAAATCGATATAGAGTTGATAAAATGGATATAGGGTGGATAAAATCGATATAGAGTGGATAAAATGGGTATAGTGTGGATAAAATGGATATTGAGTGGATAAAATGGATATAGAGTGGATAAAATGGATATAGAGTGGATAAAATGGATATAGAGTGGAGAAAATGGGTATAGTGTGGATAAAATGGATATTGAGTGGATAAAATGGATATAGAGTGGATAAAATGGATATAGAGTGGATAAAATGGATATAGGGTGGATAAAATGTATATAGAGTGGATAAAATGGATATAGGATGGATAAAATCGATATAGAGTTGATAAAATGGATATAGGGTGGATAAAATCGATATAGGGTGGATAAAACGGGTATAGTGTGGATAAAATGGATATTGAGTGGATAAAATGGATATAGAGTGGATAAAATGGATATAGAGTGGATAAAATGGATATAGAGTGGATAAAATGGAGATAGAGTGGATAAAATGGATATAGAGTGGATAAAATGGGTATAGGGTGAATAAAATGTATATTGAGTGGATAAAATGGATATAGAGTGGATAAAATGGATATAGAGTGGATAAAATGGATATAGGATGGATAATATCGATATAGAGTTGATAAAATGGATATAGGGTGGATAAAATCGATATAGAGTGGATAAAATGGGTATAGTGTGGATAAAATGGATATTGAGTGGATAAAATGGATATAGAGTGGATAAAATGGATATAGAGTGGATAAAATGGATATAGGATGGATAAAATCGATATAGAGTTGATAAAATGGATATAGGGTGGATAAAATCGATATAGAGTGGATAAAATGGGTATAGTGTGGATAAAATGGATATTGAGTGGATAAAATGGATATAGAGTGGATAAAATGGATATAGAGTGGATAAAATCGATATAGAGTGGATAAAATGGATATAGAGTGGATAAAATGGATATAGAGTGGATAAAATGGGTATAGGGTGAATAAAATGTATATTGAGTGGATAAAATGGATATAGAGTGGATAAAATGGATATAGAGTGGATAAAATGGATATAGGATGGATAATATCGATATAGAGTTGATAAAATGGATATAGGGTGGATAAAATCGATATAGAGTGGATAAAATGGGTATAGTGTGGATAAAATGGATATTGAGTGGATAAAATGGATATAGAGTGGATAAAATGGATATAGAGTGGATAAAATGGATATAGGATGGATAAAATCGATATAGAGTTGATAAAATGGATATAGGGTGGATAAAATGGATATAGAGTGGATAAAATGGATATAGAGTGGATAAAATGGATATAGAGTGGATAAAATGGGTATAGGGTGGATAAAATGTATATTGAGTGGATAAAATGGATATAGAGTGGATAAAATGGATATAGGGTGGATAAAATGTATATTGAGTGGATAAAATGGATATAGAGTGGATAAAATGGATATAGAGTGGATAAAATTGATATAGAGTGGATAAAATGGGTATAGGGTGGATAAAATGTATATTGAGTGGATAAAATGGATATAGAGTGGATAAAATGGATATAGAGTGGATAAAATGGATATAGGATGGATAAAATCGATATAGAGTTGATAAAATGGATATAGGGTGGATAAAATCGATATAGAGTGGATAAAATGGGTATAGTGTGGATAAAATGGATATTGAGTGGATAAAATGGATATAGAGTGGATAAAATGGATATAGGGTGGATAAAATATATGTAGAGTGGATAAAATGGAGATAGAGTGGATGAAATTGATGTAGAGTGGATAAAATGGATATAGAGTGGATAAAATGGGTATAGTGTGGTTAAAATAGATATTGAGTGGATAAAATGGATATTGAGTGGATAAAATGGATATAGAGTGGATAAAATGGATATAGAGTGGATAAAATGGATATAGAGTGGATAAAATCGATTTAAAGTGGATGAAATCGATATAGAGTGGATAAAATGGATATAGAGTGGATAAAATGGATATAGGGTGGATAAAATGTATATTGAGTGGATAAAATGGATATAGAGTGGATAAAATGGATATAGAGTGGATAAAATGGATATAGAGAGGTTAAAATGGATATAGGGTGGATAAAATATATGTAGAGTGGATAAAATGGAGATAGAGTTTATGAAATCGATGTAGAGTGGATAAAATGGATATAGAGTGGATAAAATGGGTATAGTGTGGATAAAATGGATATAGAGTGGATAAAATGGATATTGAGTGGATAAAATGGATATAGAGTGGATAAAATGGGTATAGGGTGGATAAAATGTATATTGAGTGGATAAAATGGATATAGAGTGGATAAAATGGATATAGAGTGGATAAAATGGATATAGGATGGATAAAATCGATATAGAGTTGATAAAATGGATATAGGGTGGATAAAATCGATATAGAGTGGATAAAATGGGTATAGTGTGGATAAAATGGATATTGAGTGGATAAAATGGATATAGAGTGGATAAAATGGATATAGAGTGGATAAAATGGATATAGAGTGGATAAAATGGGTATAGGGTGGATAAAATGTATATTGAGTGGATAAAATGGATATAGAGTGGATAAAATGGATATAGAGTGGATAAAATGGATATAGAGTGGATAAAATGGATATAGGATGGATAAAATCGATATAGAGTTGATAAAATGGATATAGGGTGGATAAAATCGATATAGAGTTGATAAAATGGATATAGGGTGGATAAAATCGATATAGAGTGGATAAAATGGGTATAGTGTGGATAAAATGGATATTGAGTGGATAAAATGGATATAGAGTGGATAAAATGGATATAGAGTGGATAAAATGGATATAGAGTGGATAAAATGGGTATAGGGTGGATAAAATGTATATTGAGTGGATAAAATGGATATAGAGTGGATAAAATGGATATAGAGTGGATAAAATGGATATAGGATGGATAAAATCGATATAGAGTTGATAAAATGGATATAGGGTGGATAAAATCGATATAGAGTGGATAAAATGGGTATAGTGTGGATAAAATGGATATTGAGTGGATAAAATGGATATAGAGTGGATAAAATGGATATAGAGTGGATAAAATGGATATAGAGTGGATAAAATGGATATAGGATGGATAAAATCGATATAGAGTTGATAAAATGGATATAGGGTGGATAAAATCGATATAGAGTGGATAAAATGGGTATAGTGTGGATAAAATGGATATTGAGTGGATAAAATGGATATAGAGTGGATAAAATGGATATAGAGTGGATAAAATGGATATAGAGTTGATAAAATGGATATAGGGTGGATAAAATCGATATAGAGTGGATAAAATGGGTATAGTGTGGATAAAATGGATATTGAGTGGATAAAATGGATATAGAGTGGATAAAATGGATATAGAGTGGATAAAATGGATATAGGATGGATAAAATCGATATAGAGTTGATAAAATGGATATAGGGTGGATAAAATCGATATAGAGTGGATAAAATGGGTATAGTGTGGATAAAATGGATATTGAGTGGATAAAATGGATATAGAGTGGATAAAATGGATATAGAGTGGATAAAATGGATATAGAGTGGATAAAATGGGTATAGTGTGGATAAAATGGATATTGAGTGGATAAAATGGATATAGAGTGGATAAAATGGATATAGAGTGGATAAAATGGATATAGGGTGGATAAAATGTATATAGAGTGGATAAAATGGATATAGGATGGATAAAATCGATATAGAGTTGATAAAATGGATATAGGGTGGATAAAATCGATATAGGGTGGATAAAACGGGTATAGTGTGGATAAAATGGATATTGAGTGGATAAAATGGATATAGAGTGGATAAAATGGATATAGAGTGGATAAAATGGATATAGAGTGGATAAAATGGAGATAGAGTGGATAAAATGGATATAGGGTGGATAAAATCGATATAGAGTGGTTAAAATGGGTATAGTGTGGATAAAATGGATATTGAGTGGATAAAATGGATATAGAGTGGATAAAATGGATATAGGGTGGATAAAATGTATATTGAGTGGATAAAATGGATATAGAGTGGATAAAATGGATATAGAGTGGATAAAATGGATATAGAGAGGTTAAAATGGATATAGGGTGGATAAAATATATGTAGAGTGGATAAAATGGATATAGAGTGGATAAAATGGATATAGAGTGGATAAAATGGATATAGAGTGGATAAAATGGATATAGGATGGATAAAATCGATATAGAGTTGATAAAATGGATATAGGGTGGATAAAATCGATATAGAGTGGAGAAAATGGGTATAGTGTGGATAAAATGGATATTGAGTGGATAAAATGGATATAGAGTGGATAAAATGGATATAGAGTGGATAAAATGGATATAGGGTGGATAAAATGTATATAGAGTGGATAAAATGGATATAGGATGGATAAAATCGATATAGAGTTGATAAAATGGATATAGGGTGGATAAAATCGATATAGGGTGGATAAAACGGGTATAGTGTGGATAAAATGGATATTGAGTGGATAAAATGGATATAGAGTGGATAAAATGGATATAGAGTTGATAAAATGGATATAGAGTGGATAAAATGGATATAGAGTGGATAAAATGGATATAGGGTGGATAAAATCGATATAGGGTGGATAAAACGGGTATAGTGTGGATAAAATGGATATAGAGTGGATAAAATGGATATAGGGTGGATAAAACCGATATAAACTGGATAAAATGGATATAGAGTGGATAAAATGGATATAGAGTGGATAAAATGGATATAGAGTGGATAAAATGGGTATAGGGTGGATAAAATGTATATTGAGAGGATAAAATGAATATAGAGTGGATAAAATGGATATAGAGTGGATAAAATGCAGATAGAGTGGATGAAATCGATGTAGAGTGGATAAAATGGATATAGAGTGGATAAAATGGGTATAGTGTGGATAAAATGGATACTGAGTGGATAAAATGGATATAGAGTGGATAAAATGGATATAGAGTGGATAAAATGGATATAGAGTGGATAAAATGGATATAGGATGGATAAAATCGATATAGAGTTGATAAAATGGATATAGGGTGGATAAAATCGATATAGAGTGGATAAAATGGGTATAGTGTGGATAAAATGGATATTGAGTGGATAAAATGGAGATAGAGTTTATGAAATCGATGTAGAGTGGATAAAATGGATATAGAGTGGATAAAATGGGTATAGTGTGGATAAAATGGATATAGAGTGGATAAAATGGATATAGAGTGGATAAAATGGATATAGAGTGGATAAAATGGGTATAGGGTGAATAAAATGTATATTGAGTGGATAAAATGGATATAGAGTGGATAAAATGGATATAGAGTGGATAAAATGGATATAGGATGGATAATATCGATATAGAGTTGATAAAATGGATATACGGTGGATAAAATCGATATAGAGTGGATAAAATGGGTATAGTGTGGATAAAATGGATATTGAGTGGATAAAATGGATATAGAGTGGATAAAATGGATATAGAGTGGATAAAATGGATATAGAGTGGATAAAATGGGTATAGGGTGGATAAAATGTATATTGAGTGGATAAAATGGATATAGAGTGGATAAAATGGATATAGGGTGGATAAAATGTATATTGAGTGGATAAAATGGATATAGAGTGGATAAAATGGATATAGAGTGGATAAAATTGATATAGAGTGGATAAAATGGGTATAGGGTGGATAAAATGTATATTGAGTGGATAAAATGGATATAGAGTGGATAAAATGGATATAGAGTGGATAAAATGGATATAGGATGGATAAAATCGATATAGAGTTGATAAAATGGATATAGGGTGGATAAAATGGGTATAGTGTGGTTAAAATAGATATTGAGTGGATAAAATGGATATTGAGTGGATAAAATGGATATAGAGTGGATAAAATGGATATAGAGTGGATAAAATGGATATAGAGTGGATAAAATCGATTTAAAGTGGATGAAATCGATATAGAGTGGATAAAATGGATATAGAGTGGATAAAATGGATATAGGGTGGATAAAATGTATATTGAGTGGATAAAATGGATATAGAGTGGATAAAATGGATATAGAGTGGATAAAATGGATATAGAGAGGTTAAAATGGATATAGGGTGGATAAAATATATGTAGAGTGGATAAAATGGAGATAGAGTTTATGAAATCGATGTAGAGTGGATAAAATGGATATAGAGTGGATAAAATGGGTATAGTGTGGATAAAATGGATATAGAGTGGATAAAATGGATATTGAGTGGATAAAATGGATATAGAGTGGATAAAATGGGTATAGGGTGGATAAAATGTATATTGAGTGGATAAAATGGATATAGAGTGGATAAAATGGATATAGAGTGGATAAAATGGATATAGGATGGATAAAATCGATATAGAGTTGATAAAATGGATATAGGGTGGATAAAATCGATATAGAGTGGATAAAATGGGTATAGTGTGGATAAAATGGATATTGAGTGGATAAAATGGATATAGAGTGGATAAAATGGATATAGAGTGGATAAAATGGATATAGAGTGGATAAAATGGGTATAGGGTGGATAAAATGTATATTGAGTGGATAAAATGGATATAGAGTGGATAAAATGGATATAGAGTGGATAAAATGGATATAGAGTGGATAAAATGGATATAGGGTGGATAAAATCGATATAGAGTTGATAAAATGGATATAGGGTGGATAAAATCGATATAGAGTTGATAAAATGGATATAGGGTGGATAAAATCGATATAGAGTGGATAAAATGGGTATAGTGTGGATAAAATGGATATTGAGTGGATAAAATGGATATAGAGTGGATAAAATGGATATAGAGTGGATAAAATGGATATAGAGTGGATAAAATGGGTATAGGGTGGATAAAATGTATATTGAGTGGATAAAATGGATATAGAGTGGATAAAATGGATATAGAGTGGATAAAATGGATATAGGATGGATAAAATCGATATAGAGTTAATAAAATGGATATAGGGTGGATAAAATCGATATAGAGTGGATAAAATGGGTATAGTGTGGATAAAATGGATATTGAGTGGATAAAATGGATATAGAGTGGATAAAATGGATATAGAGTGGATAAAATGGATATAGAGTGGATAAAATGGGTATAGGGTGGATAAAATGTATATTGAGTGGATAAAATGGATATAGAGTGGATAAAATGGATATAGGGTGGATAAAATGTATATTGAGTGGATAAAATGGATATAGAGTGGATAAAATGGATATAGAGTGGATAAAATGGATATAGAGTGGATAAAATGGATATAGGATGGATAAAATCGATATAGAGTTGATAAAATGGATATAGGGTGGATAAAATCGATATAGAGTGGATAAAATGGGTATAGTGTGGATAAAATGGATATTGAGTGGATAAAATGGATATAGAGTGGATAAAATGGATATAGAGTGGATAAAATGGATATAGAGTTGATAAAATGGATATAGGGTGGATAAAATCGATATAGAGTGGATAAAATGGGTATAGTGTGGATAAAATGGATATTGAGTGGATAAAATGGATATAGAGTGGATAAAATGGATATAGAGTGGATAAAATGGATATAGGATGGATAAAATCGATATAGAGTTGATAAAATGGATATAGGGTGGATAAAATCGATATAGAGTGGATAAAATGGGTATAGTGTGGATAAAATGGATATTGAGTGGATAAAATGGATATAGAGTGGATAAAATGGATATAGAGTGGATAAAATGGATATAGAGTGGATAAAATGGGTATAGTGTGGATAAAATGGATATTGAGTGGATAAAATGGATATAGAGTGGATAAAATGGATATAGAGTGGATAAAATGGATATAGGGTGGATAAAATGTATATAGAGTGGATAAAATGGATATAGGATGGATAAAATCGATATAGAGTTGATAAAATGGATATAGGGTGGATAAAATCGATATAGGGTGGATAAAACGGGTATAGTGTGGATAAAATGGATATTGAGTGGATAAAATGGATATAGAGTGGATAAAATGGATATAGAGTGGATAAAATGGATATAGAGTGGATAAAATGGATATAGAGTGGATAAAATGGATATAGGGTGGATAAAATCGATATAGGGTGGATAAAACGGGTATAGTGTGGATAAAATGGATATAGAGTGGATAAAATGGATATAGGGTGGATAAAATCGATATAAACTGGATAAAATGGATATAGAGTGGATAAAATGGATATAGAGTGGATAAAATGGATATAGAGTGGATAAAATGGATATAGAGTGGATAAAATGGATATAGGGTGGATAAAATCGATATAGAGTTGATAAAATGGATATAGGGTGGATAAAATCGATGTAGAGTGGATAAAATGGATATAGAGTGGATAAAATGGGTATAGGGTGGATAAAATGTATATTGAGAGGATAAAATGAATATAGAGTGGATAAAATGGATATAGAGTGGATAAAATGGATATAGAGTGGATAAAATGGAGATAGAGTGGATGAAATCGATGTAGAGTGGATAAAATGGATATAGAGTGGATAAAATGGGTATAGTGTGGATAAAATGGATACTGAGTGGATAAAATGGATATAGAGTGGATAAAATGGATATAGAGTGGATAAAATGGATATAGAGTGGATAAAATGGATATAGGATGGATAAAATCGATATAGAGTTGATAAAATGGATATAGGGTGGATAAAATCGATATAGAGTGGATAAAATGGGTATAGTGTGGATAAAATGGATATTGAGTGGATAAAATGGAGATAGAGTTTATGAAATCGATGTAGAGTGGATAAAATGGATATAGAGTGGATAAAATGGGTATAGTGTGGATAAAATGGATATAGAGTGGATAAAATGGATATAGAGTGGATAAAATGGATATAGAGTGGATAAAATGGGTATAGGGTGAATAAAATGTATATTGAGTGGATAAAATGGATATAGAGTGGATAAAATGGATATAGAGTGGATAAAATGGATATAGGATGGATAATATCGATATAGAGTTGATAAAATGGATATAGGGTGGATAAAATCGATATAGAGTGGATAAAATGGGTATAGTGTGGATAAAATGGATATTGAGTGGATAAAATGGATATAGAGTGGATAAAATGGATATAGAGTGGATAAAATGGATATAGAGTGGATAAAATGGGTATAGGGTGGATAAAATGTATATTGAGTGGATAAAATGGATATAGAGTGGATAAAATGGATATAGGGTGGATAAAATGTATATTGAGTGGATAAAATGGATATAGAGTGGATAAAATGGATATAGAGTGGATAAAATTGATATAGAGTGGATAAAATGGGTATAGGGTGGATAAAATGTATATTGAGTGGATAAAATGGATATAGAGTGGATAAAATGGATATAGAGTGGATAAAATGGATATAGGATGGATAAAATCGATATAGAGTTGATAAAATGGATATAGGGTGGATAAAATCGATATAGAGTGGATAAAATGGGTATAGTGTGGATAAAATGGATATTGAGTGGATAAAATGGATATAGAGTGGATAAAATGGATATAGAGTGGATAAAATGGATATAGAGTGGATAAAATGGGTATAGGGTGGATAAAATGTATATTGAGTGGATAAAATGGATATAGAGTGGATAAAATGGATATAGGGTGGATAAAATGTATATTGAGTGGATAAAATGGATATAGAGTGGATAAAATGGATATAGAGTGGATAAAATGGATATAGAGTGGATAAAATCGATATAAAGTGGATGAAATCGATATAGAGTGGATAAAATGGACATAGACTGGATAAAATGGAGATAGAGTGGATAAAATGGATATAGTGTGGATGAAATCGATATAGAGTGGATAAAATGGATATAGAGTGGATAAAATGGATATAGGGTGGATAAAATGTATATTGAGTGGATAAAATGGATATAGAGTGGATAAAATGGATATAGAGTGGATAAAATGGATATAGAGAGGTTAAAATGGATATAGGGTGGATAAAATATATGTAGAGTGGATAAAATGGAGATAGAGTTTATGAAATCGATGTAGAGTGGATAAAATGGATATAGAGTGGATAAAATGGGTATAGTGTGGATAAAATGGATATAGAGTGGATAAAATGGATATAGAGTGGATAAAATGGATATAGAGTGGATAAAATGGGTATAGGGTGGATAAAATGTATATTGAGTGGATAAAATGGATATAGAGTGGATAAAATGGATATAGAGTGGATAAAATGGATATAGGATGGATAAAATCGATATAGAGTTGATAAAATGGATATAGGGTGGATAAAATCGATATAGAGTGGATAAAATGGGTATAGTGTGGATAAAATGGATATTGAGTGGATAAAATGGATATAGAGTGGATAAAATGGATATAGAGTGGATAAAATCGATATAGAGTTGATAAAATGGATATAGGGTGGATAAAATCGATATAGAGTGGATAAAATGGGTATAGTGTGGATAAAATGGATATTGAGTGGATAAAATGGATATAGAGTGGATAAAATGGATATAGAGTGGATAAAATGGATATAGAGTGGAAAAAATGGATATAGGATGGATAAAATCGATATAGAGTTGATAAAATGGATATAGAGTGGATAAAATGGATATAGAGTGGATAAAATGGATATAGAGAGGTTAAAATGGATATAGGGTGGATAAAATATATGTAGAGTGGATAAAATGGAGATAGAGTGGATGAAATTGATGTAGAGTGGATAAAATGGATATAGAGTGGTTAAAATGGGTATAGTGTGGTTAAAATAGATATTGAGTGGATAAAATGGATATTGAGTGGATAAAATGGATATAGAGTGGATAAAATGGATATAGAGTGGATAAAATGGATATAGAGTGGATAAAATCGATTTAAAGTGGATGAAATCGATATAGAGTGGATAAAATGGATATAGAGTGGATAAAATGGATATAGGGTGGATAAAATGTATATTGAGTGGATAAAATGGATATAGAGTGGATAAAATGGATATAGAGTGGATAAAATGGATATAGAGAGGTTAAAATGGATATAGGGTGGATAAAATATATGTAGAGTGGATAAAATGGAGATAGAGTTTATGAAATCGATGTAGAGTGGATAAAATGGATATAGAGTGGATAAAATGGGTATAGTGTGGATAAAATGGATATAGAGTGGATAAAATGGATATTGAGTGGATAAAATGGATATAGAGTGGATAAAATGGGTATAGGGTGGATAAAATGTATATTGAGTGGATAAAATGGATATAGAGTGGATAAAATGGATATAGAGTGGATAAAATGGATATAGAGTGGATAAAATGGATATAGGATGGATAAAATCGATATAGAGTTGATAAAATTGATATAGGGTGGATAAAATCGATATAGAGTTGATAAAATGGATATAGGGTGGATAAAATCGATATAGAGTGGATAAAATGGGTATAGTGTGGATAAAATGGATATTGAGTGGATAAAATGGATATAGAGTGGATAAAATGGATATAGAGTGGATAAAATGGATATAGAGTGGATAAAATGGGTATAGTGTGGATAAAATGGATATTGAGTGGATAAAATGGATATAGAGTGGATAAAATGGATATAGAGTGGATAAAATGGATATAGAGTGGAAAAAATGGATATAGGATGGATAAAATCGATATAGAGTTGATAAAATGGATATAGGGTGGATAAAATCGATATAGAGTGGATAAAATGGGTATAGTGTGGATAAAATGGATATTGAGTGGATAAAATCGATATAGAGTGGATAAAATGGGTATAGTGTGGATAAAATGGATATTGAGTGGATAAAATGGATATAGAGTGGATAAAATGGATATAGGGTGGATAAAATGTATATTGAGTGGATAAAATGGATATAGAGTGGATAAAATGGATATAGAGTGGATAAAATGGATATAGAGAGGTTAAAATGGATATAGGGTGGATAAAATATATGTAGAGTGGATAAAATGGAGATAGAGTGGATGAAATCGATGTAGAGTGGATAAAATGGATATAGAGTGGATAAAATGGGTATAGTGTGGATAAAATGGATATAGAGTGGATAAAATGGATATAGAGTGGATAAAATGGGTATAGGGTGGATAAAATGTATATTGAGTGGATAAAATGGATATAGAGTGGATAAAATGGGTATAGTGTGGATAAAATGGATATAGAGTGGATAAAATGGATATAGAGTGGATAAAATGGATATAGAGTGGATAAAATGGAGATAGAGTGGATAAAATGGATATAGGGTGGATAAAATCGATATAGAGTTGATAAAATGGATATAGGGTGGATAAAATCGATATAGAGTGGATAAAATGGGTATAGTGTGGATAAAATGGATATTGAGTGGATAAAATCGATATAGAGTGGATAAAATGGGTATAGTGTGGATAAAATGGATATTGAGTGGATAAAATGGATATAGAATGGATAAAATGGATATAGGGTGGATAAAATGTATATTGAGTGGATAAAATGGATATAGAGTGGATAAAATGGATATAGAGTGGATAAAATGGATATAGAGAGGTTAAAATGGATATAGGGTGGATAAAATATATGTAGAGTGGATAAAATAGAGATAGAGTGGATGAAATCGATGTAGAGTGGATAAAATGGATATAGAGTGGATAAAATGGGTATAGTGTGGATAAAATGGATATAGAGTGGATAAAATGGATATAGAGTGGATAAAATGGGTATAGGGTGGATAAAATGTATATTGAGTGGATAAAATGGATATAAAGTGGATAAAATGGGTATAGTGTGGATAAAATGGATATAGAGTGGATAAAATGGATATAGAGTGGATAAAATGGATATAGAGTGGATAAAATGGAGATAGAGTGGATAAAATGGATATAGGGTGGATAAAATCGATATACAGTGGTTAAAATGGGTATAGTGTGGATAAAATGGATATTGAGTGGATAAAATGGATATAGAGTGGATAAAATGGATATAGGGTGGATAAAATGTATATTGAGTGGATAAAATGGATATAGAGTGGATAAAATGGATATAGAGTGGATAAAATGGATATAGAAAGGTTAAAATGGATATAGGGTGGATAAAATATATGTAGAGTGGATAAAATGGATATAGAGTGGATAAAATGGATATAGAGTGGATAAAATGGATATAGGATGGATAAAATCGATATAGAGTTGATAAAATGGATATAGGGTGGATAAAATCGATATAGAGTGGAGAAAATGGGTATAGTGTGGATAAAATGGATATTGAGTGGATAAAATGGATATAGAGTGGATAAAATGGATATAGAGTGGATAAAATGGATATAGGGTGGATAAAATGTATATAGAGTGGATAAAATGGATATAGGATGGATAAAATCGATATAGAGTTGATAAAATGGATATAGGGTGGATAAAATCGATATAGGGTGGATAAAACGGGTATAGTGTGGATAAAATGGATATTGAGTGGATAAAATGGATATAGGGTGGATAAAATATATGTAGAGTGGATAAAATAGAGATAGAGTGGATGAAATCGATGTAGAGTGGATAAAATGGATATAGAGTGGATAAAATGGGTATAGTGTGGATAAAATGGATATAGAGTGGATAAAATGGATATAGAGTGGATAAAATGGGTATAGGGTGGATAAAATGTATATTGAGTGGATAAAATGGATATAAAGTGGATAAAATGGGTATAGTGTGGATAAAATGGATATAGAGTGGATAAAATGGATATAGAGTGGATAAAATGGATATAGAGTGGATAAAATGGAGATAGAGTGGATAAAATGGATATAGGGTGGATAAAATCGATATACAGTGGTTAAAATGGGTATAGTGTGGATAAAATGGATATTGAGTGGATAAAATGGATATAGAGTGGATAAAATGGATATAGGGTGGATAAAATGTATATTGAGTGGATAAAATGGATATAGAGTGGATAAAATGGATATAGAGTGGATAAAATGGATATAGAAAGGTTAAAATGGATATAGGGTGGATAAAATATATGTAGAGTGGATAAAATGGATATAGAGTGGATAAAATGGATATAGAGTGGATAAAATGGATATAGGATGGATAAAATCGATATAGAGTTGATAAAATGGATATAGGGTGGATAAAATCGATATAGAGTGGAGAAAATGGGTATAGTGTGGATAAAATGGATATTGAGTGGATAAAATGGATATAGAGTGGATAAAATGGATATAGAGTGGATAAAATGGATATAGGGTGGATAAAATGTATATAGAGTGGATAAAATGGATATAGGATGGATAAAATCGATATAGAGTTGATAAAATGGATATAGGGTGGATAAAATCGATATAGGGTGGATAAAACGGGTATAGTGTGGATAAAATGGATATTGAGTGGATAAAATGGATATAGAGTGGATAAAATGGATATAGAGTGGATAAAATGGATATAGAGTGGATAAAATGGATATAGAGTGGATAAAATGGATATAGGGTGGATAAAATCGATATAGGGTGGATAAAACGGGTATAGTGTGGATAAAATGGATATAGAGTGGATAAAATGGATATAGGGTGGATAAAATCGATATAAACTGGATAAAATGGAGATAGAGTGGATGAAATCGATATAGAGGTGATAAAATGGATATAGAGTGGATAAAATGGAGATAGAGTGGATAAAATGGATATAGGGTGGATAAAATCGATATAAAGTGGATAAAATGGATATAGAGTGGATAAAATGGGTATAGGGTGGATAAAATGGATATAGAGTGGATAAAATGGATATAGGATGGATAAAATCGATATAGAGTTGATAAAATAGATATAGGGTGGATAAAATCGATGTAGAGTGGATAAAATGGATATAGAGTGGATAAAATGGGTATAGGGTGGATAAAATGTATATTGAGAGGATAAAATGAATATAGAGTGGATAAAATGGATATAGAGTGGATAAAATGGATATAGAGTGGATAAAATGGAGATAGAGTGGATGAAATCGATGTAGAGTGGATAAAATGGATATAGAGTGGATAAAATGGGTATAGTGTGGATAAAATGGATATTGAGTGGATAAAATGGATATAGAGTGGATAAAATGGATATAGAGTGGATAAAATGGATATAGAGTGGATAAAATGGATATAGGATGGATAAAATCGATATAGAGTTGATAAAATGGATATAGGGTGGATAAAATCGATATAGGGTGGATAAAACGGGTATAGTGTGGATAAAATGGATATTGAGTGGATAAAATGGATATAGAGTGGATAAAATGGATATAGAGTGGATAAAATGGATATAGAGTGGATAAAATGGATATAGAGTGGATAAAATGGATATAGAGTGGATAAAATGGGTATAGGGTGGATAAAATGGATATTGAGAGGATAAAATGAATATAGAGTGGATGAAATCGATGTAGAGTGGATAAAATGGATATAGAGTGGATAAAATGGATATAGAATGGATAAAATGGATATAGAGTGGATAAAATGGATATAGAGTGGATAAAATGGATATAGAGTGGATAAAATGGATATAGAGTGGATAAAATCGATATAAAGTGGATAAAATGGAGATAGAGTGGATGAAACCGATGTAGAGTGGATAAAATGGATATAGAGTGGATAAAATGGGTATAGGGTGGATAAAATGTATATTGAGAGGGTAAAATGAATATAGAGTGGATAAAATGGTTATAGAGTGGATAAAATGGATATAGAGTGGATAAAATGGAGATAGAGTGGATAAAATCGATGTAGAATGGATAAAATGGATATAGAGTGGATAAAATGGGTATAGTGTGGATAAAATGTATATTGAGAGGATAAAATGGATATAGAGTGGATAAAATGGATATAGAGTGGATAAAATGGATATAGAGTGGATAAAATGGATATAGAGTGGATAAAATGGATATAGGGTGGATAAAATATATGTAGAGTGGATAAATTGGATATAGAGTGGATAAAATGGATATAGAGTGGATAAAATGGATATAGGGTGGATAAAATGTATATTGAGTGGATAAAATGGATATAGAGTGGATAAAATGGATATAGAGTGGATAAAATGGATATAGAGAGGTTAAAATGGATATAGAGTGGATAAAATGGGTATAGTGTGGATAAAATGGATATTGAGTGGATAAAATGGATATTGAGTGGATAAAATGGATATAGAGTGGATAAAATGGATATTGAGTGGATAAAATGGATATTGAGTGGATAAAATGGATATAGAGTGGATAAAATGGATATTGAGTGGATAAAATGGATATAGAGTGGATAAAATGGATATAGAGTGGATAAAATCGATATAAAGTGGATGAAATCGATATAGAGTGGATAAAATGGACATAGAGTGGATAAAATGGACATAGAGTGGATAAAATGGAGATAGAGTGGATAAAATGGATATAGTGTGGATGAAATCGATATAGAGTGGATAAAATGGATATAGAGTGGATAAAATGGATATAGGGTGGATAAAATGGATATTGAGTGGATAAAATGGATATAGAGTGGATAAAATGGATATAGAGAGGTTAAAATGGATATAGAGTGGATGAAATCGATATAGAGGTGATAAAATGGATATAGAGTGGATAAAATGGAGATAGAGTGGATAAAATGGATATAGGGTGGATAAAATCGATATAAAGTGGATAAAATGGAGATAGAGTGGATAAAATGGATATAGCGTGGATAAAATGGGAATAGGGTGGATAAAATGTATATTGAGTGGATAAAATGGATATAGAGTGGATAAAATCGATATAAAGTGGATAAAATCGATATAAAGTGGATAAAATGGAGATAGAGTGGATAAAATCGATATAAAGTGGATAAAATGGAGATAGAGTGGATGAAATCGATGTAGAGTGGATAAAATGGGTATAGGGTGGATAAAATTTATATTGAGTGGATAAAATGGATATAGAGTGGATAAAATGGATATAGAGTGGATAAAATGGATATAGAGTGGATAAAATGGATATAGTGTGGATGAAATCGATATAGAGTGGATAAAATGGATATAGAGTGGATAAAATGGATATAGGGTGGATAAAATGGATATTGAGTGGATAAAATGGATATAGAGTGGATAAAATGGATATAGAGAGGTTAAAATGGATATAGAGTGGATGAAATCGATATAGAGGTGATAAAATGGATATAGAGTGGATAAAATGGAGATAGAGTGGATAAAATGGATATAGGGTGGATAAAATCGATATAAAGTGGATAAAATGGAGATAGAGTGGATAAAATGGATATAGCGTGGATAAAATGGGAATAGGGTGGATAAAATGTATATTGAGTGGATAAAATGGATATAGAGTGGATAAAATCGATATAAAGTGGATAAAATCGATATAAAGTGGATAAAATGGAGATAGAGTGGATAAAATCGATATAAAGTGGATAAAATGGAGATAGAGTGGATAAAATCGATATAAAGTGGATAAAATGGAGATAGAGTGGATGAAATCGATGTAGAGTGGATAAAATGGGTATAGGGTGGATAAAATTTATATTGAGTGGATAAAATGGATATAGAGTGGATAAAATGGATATAGAGTGGATAAAATGGATATAGAGTGGATAAAATGGAGATAGAGTGGATGAAATCGATGTAGAGTGGATAAAATGGATATAGAGTGGATAAAATGGGTATAGTGTGGATAAAATGGATACTGAGTGGATAAAATGGATATAGAGTGGATAAAATGGATATAGAGTGGATAAAATGGATATAGAGTGGATAAAATGGATATAGGATGGATAAAATCGATATAGAGTTGATAAAATGGATATAGGGTGGATAAAATCGATATAGGGTGGATAAAACGGGTATAGTGTGGATAAAATGGATATTGAGTGGATAAAATGGATATAGAGTGGATAAAATGGATATAGAGTGGATAAAATGGATATAGAGTGGATAAAATGGATATAGAGTGGATAAAATGGATATAGAGTGGATAAAATGGGTATAGGGTGGATAAAATGGATATTGAGAGGATAAAATGAATATAGAGTGGATGAAATCGATGTAGAGTGGATAAAATGGATATAGAGTGGATAAAATGGATATAGAATGGATAAAATGGATATAGAGTGGATAAAATGGATATAGAGTGGATAAAATGGATATAGAGTGGATAAAATGGATATAGAGTGGATAAAATCGATATAAAGTGGATAAAATGGAGATAGAGTGGATGAAACCGATGTAGAGTGGATAAAATGGATATAGAGTGGATAAAATGGGTATAGGGTGGATAAAATGTATATTGAGAGGGTAAAATGAATATAGAGTGGATAAAATGGTTATAGAGTGGATAAAATGGATATAGAGTGGATAAAATGGAGATAGAGTGGATAAAATCGATGTAGAATGGATAAAATGGATATAGAGTGGATAAAATGGGTATAGTGTGGATAAAATGTATATTGAGAGGATAAAATGGATATAGAGTGGATAAAATGGATATAGAGTGGATAAAATGGATATAGAGTGGATAAAATGGATATAGAGTGGATAAAATGGATATAGGGTGGATAAAATATATGTAGAGTGGATAAATTGGATATAGAGTGGATAAAATGGATATAGAGTGGATAAAATGGATATAGGGTGGATAAAATGTATATTGAGTGGATAAAATGGATATAGAGTGGATAAAATGGATATAGAGTGGATAAAATGGATATAGAGAGGTTAAAATGGATATAGAGTGGATAAAATGGGTATAGTGTGGATAAAATGGATATTGAGTGGATAAAATGGATATTGAGTGGATAAAATGGATATAGAGTGGATAAAATGGATATTGAGTGGATAAAATGGATATTGAGTGGATAAAATGGATATAGAGTGGATAAAATGGATATTGAGTGGATAAAATGGATATAGAGTGGATAAAATGGATATAGAGTGGATAAAATGGATATAGAGTGGATAAAATCGATATAAAGTGGATGAAATCGATATAGAGTGGATAAAATGGACATAGAGTGGATAAAATGGACATAGAGTGGATAAAATGGAGATAGAGTGGATAAAATGGATATAGTGTGGATGAAATCGATATAGAGTGGATAAAATGGATATAGAGTGGATAAAATGGATATAGGGTGGATAAAATGGATATTGAGTGGATAAAATGGATATAGAGTGGATAAAATGGATATAGAGAGGTTAAAATGGATATAGAGTGGATGAAATCGATATAGAGGTGATAAAATGGATATAGAGTGGATAAAATGGAGATAGAGTGGATAAAATGGATATAGGGTGGATAAAATCGATATAAAGTGGATAAAATGGAGATAGAGTGGATAAAATGGATATAGCGTGGATAAAATGGGAATAGGGTGGATAAAATGTATATTGAGTGGATAAAATGGATATAGAGTGGATAAAATCGATATAAAGTGGATAAAATCGATATAAAGTGGATAAAATGGAGATAGAGTGGATAAAATCGATATAAAGTGGATAAAATGGAGATATAGTGGATGAAATCGATGTAGAGTGGATAAAATGGGTATAGGGTGGATAAAATTTATATTGAGTGGATAAAATGGATATAGAGTGGATAAAATGGATATAGAGTGGATAAAATGGATATAGAGTGGATAAAATGGATATAGTGTGGATGAAATCGATATAGAGTGGATAAAATGGATATAGAGTGGATAAAATGGATATAGGGTGGATAAAATGGATATTGAGTGGATAAAATGGATATAGAGTGGATAAAATGGATATAGAGAGGTTAAAATGTATATAGAGTGGATGAAATCGATATAGAGGTGATAAAATGGATATAGAGTGGATAAAATGGAGATAGAGTGGATAAAATGGATATAGGGTGGATAAAATCGATATAAAGTGGATAAAATGGAGATAGAGTGGATAAAATGGATATAGCGTGGATAAAATGGGAATAGGGTGGATAAAATGTATATTGAGTGGATAAAATGGATATAGAGTGGATAAAATCGATATAAAGTGGATAAAATCGATATAAAGTTGATAAAATGGAGATAGAGTGGATAAAATCGATATAAAGTGGATAAAATGGAGATAGAGTGGATAAAATCGATATAAAGTGGATAAAATGGAGATAGAGTGGATGAAATCGATGTAGAGTGGATAAAATGGGTATAGGGTGGATAAAATTTATATTGAGTGGATAAAATGGATATAGAGTGGATAAAATGGATATAGAGTGGATAAAATGGATATAGAGTGGATAAAATGGATATAGAGTGGACAAAATGGATATAGAGTGGATAAAATCGATATAAAGTGGATAAAATGGAGATAGAGTGGATGAAACCGATGTAGAGTGGATAAAATGGATATAGAGTGGATAAAATGGGTATAGGGTGGATAAAATGTATATTGAGAGGGTAAAATGAATATAGAGTGGATAAAATGGATATAGAGTGGATAAAATGGATATAGAGTGGATAAAATGGAGATAGAGTGGATGAAATCGATGTAGAATGGATAAAATGGATATAGAGTGGATAAAATGGGTATAGTGTGGATAAAATGTATATTGAGAGGATAAAATGGATATAGAGTGGATAAAATGGATATAGAGTGGACAAAATGGATATAGAGTGGATAAAAGGGATATAGAGTGGATAAAATGGATATAGAGAGGTTAAAATGGATATAGGATGGATAAAATCGATATAGAGTTGATAAAATGGATATAGGGTGGATAAAATATATGTAGAGTGGATAAATTGGATATAGAGTGGATAAAATGGATATAGAGTGGATAAAATGGATATAGGGTGGATAAAATGTATATTGAGTGGATAAAATGGATATAGAGTGGATAAAATGGATATAGAGTGGATAAAATGGATATAGAGAGGTTAAAATGGATATAGATTGGATAAAATGGAGATAGAGTGGATGAAATCGATGTAGAGTGGATAAAATGGATATAGAGTGGATAAAATGGGTATAGTGTGGATAAAATGGATATTGAGTGGATAAAATGGATATTGAGTGGATAAAATGGATATAGAGTGGATAAAATCGATATAAAGTGGATAAAATGGAGATAGAGTGGATAAAATCGATATAAAGTGGATAAAATGGAGATAGAGTGGATGAAATCGATGTAGAGTGGATAAAATGGGTATAGGGTGGATAAAATTTATATTGAGTGGATAAAATGGATATAGAGTGGATAAAATGGATATAGAGTGGATAAAATGGATATAGAGTGGATAAAATCGATATAAAGTGGATAAAATGGAGATAGAGTGGATAAAATGGATATAGCGTGGATAAAATGGGAATAGGGTGGATAAAATGTATATTGAGTGGATAAAATGGATATAGAGTGGATAAAATCGATATAAAGTGGATAAAATCGATATAAAGTGGATAAAATGGATATAGAGTGGATAAAATGGATATAGAGTGGATAAAATGGATATAGAGTGGATAAAATGGATATAGAGTGGATAAAATGGAGATAGAGTGGATGAAATCGATGTAGAGTGGATAAAATGGATATAGAGTGGATAAAATGGGTATAGTGTGGATAAAATGGATATTGAGTGGATAAAATGGATATTGAGTGGATAAAATGGATATAGAGTGGATAAAATGGATATTGAGTGGATAAAATGGATATAGAGTGGATAAAATGGATATAGAGTGGATAAAATGGATATAGAGTGGATAAAATCGATATAAAGTGGATGAAATCGATATAGAGTGGATAAAATGGACATAGAGTGGATAAAATGGACATAGAGTGGATAAAATGGAGATAGAGTGGATAAAATGGATATAGTGTGGATGAAATCGATATAGAGTGGATAAAATGGATATAGAGTGGATAAAATGGATATAGGGTGGATAAAATGGATATTGAGTGGATAAAATGGATATAGAGTGGATAAAATGGATATAGAGAGGTTAAAATGGATATAGAGTGGATGAAATCGATATAGAGGTGATAAAATGGATATAGAGTGGATAAAATGGAGATAGAGTGGATAAAATGGATATAGGGTGGATAAAATCGATATAAAGTGGATAAAATGGATATAGAGTGGATAAAATGGATATAGGGTGGATAAAATGGATATTGAGTGGATAAAATGGATATAGAGTGGATAAAATGGATATAGAGAGGTTAAAATGGATATAGAGTGGATGAAATCGATATAGAGGTGATAAAATGGATATAGAGTGGATAAAATGGAGATAGAGTGGATAAAATGGATATAGGGTGGATAAAATCGATATAAAGTGGATAAAATGGAGATAGAGTGGATAAAATGGATATAGCGTGGATAAAATGGGAATAGGGTGGATAAAATGTATATTGAGTGGATAAAATGGATATAGAGTGGATAAAATCGATATAAAGTGGATAAAATCGATATAAAGTGGATAAAATGGAGATAGAGTGGATAAAATCGATATAAAGTGGATAAAATGGAGATAGAGTGGATAAAATCGATATAAAGTGGATAAAATGGAGATAGAGTGGATGAAATCGATGTAGAGTGGATAAAATGGGTATAGGGTGGATAAAATTTATATTGAGTGGATAAAATGGATATAGAGTGGATAAAATGGATATAGAGTGGATAAAATGGATATAGAGTGGATAAAATGGATATAGAGTGGATAAAATGGATATAGAGTGGATAAAATCGATATAAAGTGGATAAAATGGAGATAGAGTGGATGAAACCGATGTAGAGTGGATAAAATGGATATAGAGTGGATAAAATGGGTATAGGGTGGATAAAATGTATATTGAGAGGGTAAAATGAATATAGAGTGGATAAAATGGATATAGAGTGGATAAAATGGATATAGAGTGGATAAAATGGAGATAGAGTGGATGAAATCGATGTAGAATGGATAAAATGGATATAGAGTGGATAAAATGGGTATAGTGTGGATAAAATGTATATTGAGAGGATAAAATGGATATAGAGTGGATAAAATGGATATAGAGTGGACAAAATGGATATAGAGTGGATAAAAGGGATATAGAGTGGATAAAATGGAGATAGAGTGGATAAAATGGATATAGGGTGGATAAAATCGATATAGAGTGGTTAAAATGGGTATAGTGTGGATAAAATGGATATTGAGTGGATAAAATGGATATAGAGTGGATAAAATGGATATAGGGTGGATAAAATGTATATTGAGTGGATAAAATGGATATAGAGTGGATAAAATGGATATAGAGTGGATAAAATGGATATAGAAAGGTTAAAATGGATATAGGGTGGATAAAATATATGTAGAGTGGATAAAATGGATATAGAGTGGATAAAATGGATATAGAGTGGATAAAATGGATATAGAGTGGATAAAAAGGATATAGGATGGATAAAATCGATATAGAGTTGATAAAATGGATATAGGGTGGATAAAATCGATATAGAGTGGAGAAAATGGGTATAGTGTGGATAAAATGGATATTGAGTGGATAAAATGGATATAGAGTGGATAAAATGGATATAGAGTGGATAAAATGGATATAGGGTGGATAAAATGTATATAGAGTGGATAAAATGGAGATAGAGTGGATGAAATCGATGTAGAGTGGATAAAATGGATATAGAGTGGATAAAATGGGTATAGTGTGGATAAAATGGATACTGAGTGGATAAAATGGATATAGAGTGGATAAAATGGATATAGAGTGGATAAAATGGATATAGAGTGGATAAAATGGATATAGGATGGATAAAATCGATATAGAGTTGATAAAATGGATATAGGGTGGATAAAATCGATATAGGGTGGATAAAACGGGTATAGTGTGGATAAAATGGATATTGAGTGGATAAAATGGATATAGAGTGGATAAAATGTATATTGAGTGGATAAAATGGATATAGAGTGGATAAAATGGATATAGAGTGGATAAAATGGATATAGAGAGGTTAAAATGGATATAGATTGGATAAAATGGAGATAGAGTGGATGAAATCGATGTAGAGTGGATAAAATGGATATAGAGTGGATAAAATGGGTATAGTGTGGATAAAATGGATATTGAGTGGATAAAATGGATATTGAGTGGATAAAATGGATATAGAGTGGATAAAATCGATATAAAGTGGATAAAATGGAGATAGAGTGGATAAAATCGATATAAAGTGGATAAAATGGAGATAGAGTGGATGAAATCGATGTAGAGTGGATAAAATGGGTATAGGGTGGATAAAATTTATATTGAGTGGATAAAATGGATATAGAGTGGATAAAATGGATATAGAGTGGATAAAATCGATATAAAGTGGATAAAATGGAGATAGAGTGGATAAAATGGATATAGCGTGGATAAAATGGGAATAGGGTGGATAAAATGTATATTGAGTGGATAAAATGGATATAGAGTGGATAAAATCGATATAAAGTGGATAAAATCGATATAAAGTGGATAAAATGGATATAGAGTGGATAAAATGGATATAGAGTGGATAAAATGGATATAGAGAGGTTAAAATGGATATAGAGTGGATAAAATGGAGATAGAGTGGATGAAATCGATGTAGAGTGGATAAAATGGATATAGAGTGGATAAAATGGGTATAGTGTGGATAAAATGGATATTGAGTGGATAAAATGGATATTGAGTGGATAAAATGGATATAGAGTGGATAAAATGGATATTGAGTGGATAAAATGGATATAGAGTGGATAAAATGGATATAGAGTGGATAAAATGGATATAGAGTGGATAAAATCGATATAAAGTGGATGAAATCGATATAGAGTGGATAAAATGGACATAGAGTGGATAAAATGGACATAGAGTGGATAAAATGGAGATAGAGTGGATAAAATGGATATAGTGTGGATGAAATCGATATAGAGTGGATAAAATGGATATAGAGTGGATAAAATGGATATAGGGTGGATAAAATGGATATTGAGTGGATAAAATGGATATAGAGTGGATAAAATGGATATAGAGAGGTTAAAATGGATATAGAGTGGATGAAATCGATATAGAGGTGATAAAATGGATATAGAGTGGATAAAATGGAGATAGAGTGGATAAAATGGATATTGGGTGGATAAAATCGATATAAAGTGGATAAAATGGATATAGAGTGGATAAAATGGATATAGGGTGGATAAAATGGATATTGAGTGGATAAAATGGATATAGAGTGGATAAAATGGATATAGAGAGGTTAAAATGGATATAGAGTGGATGAAATCGATATAGAGGTGATAAAATGGATATAGAGTGGATAAAATGGAGATAGAGTGGATAAAATGGATATAGGGTGGATAAAATCGATATAAAGTGGATAAAATGGAGATAGAGTGGATAAAATGGATATAGCGTGGATAAAATGGGAATAGGGTGGATAAAATGTATATTGAGTGGATAAAATGGATATAGAGTGGATAAAATCGATATAAAGTGGATAAAATCGATATAAAGTGGATAAAATGGAGATAGAGTGGATAAAATCGATATAAAGTGGATAAAATGGAGATAGAGTGGATAAAATCGATATAAAGTGGATAAAATGGAGATAGAGTGGATGAAATCGATGTAGAGTGGATAAAATGGGTATAGGGTGGATAAAATTTATATTGAGTGGATAAAATGGATATAGAGTGGATAAAATGGATATAGAGTGGATAAAATGGATATAGAGTGGATAAAATGGATATAGAGTGGATAAAATGGATATAGAGTGGATAAAATCGATATAAAGTGGATAAAATGGAGATAGAGTGGATGAAACCGATGTAGAGTGGATAAAATGGATATAGAGTGGATAAAATGGGTATAGGGTGGATAAAATGTATATTGAGAGGGTAAAATGAATATAGAGTGGATAAAATGGATATAGAGTGGATAAAATGGATATAGAGTGGATAAAATGGAGATAGAGTGGATGAAATCGATGTAGAATGGATAAAATGGATATAGAGTGGATAAAATGGGTATAGTGTGGATAAAATGTATATTGAGAGGATAAAATGGATATAGAGTGGATAAAATGGATATAGAGTGGACAAAATGGATATAGAGTGGATAAAATGGATATAGAGTGGATAAAATGGATATAGAGAGGTTAAAATGGATATAGGATGGATAAAATCGATATAGAGTTGATAAAATGGATATAGGGTGGATAAAATATATGTAGAGTGGATAAATTGGATATAGAGTGGATAAAATGGATATAGAGTGGATAAAATGGATATAGGGTGGATAAAATGTATATTGAGTGGATAAAATGGATATAGAGTGGATAAAATGGATATAGAGTGGATAAAATGGATATAGAGAGGTTAAAATGGATATAGATTGGATAAAATGGAGATAGAGTGGATGAAATCGATGTAGAGTGGATAAAATGGATATAGAGTGGATAAAATGGGTATAGTGTGGATAAAATGGATATTGAGTGGATAAAATGGATATTGAGTGGATAAAATGGATATAGAGTGGATAAAATGGATATTGAGTGGATAAAATGGATATAGAGTGGATAAAATGGATATAGAGTGGATAAAATGGATATAGAGTGGATAAAATCGATATAAAGTGGATGAAATCGATATAGAGTGGATAAAATGGACATAGAGTGGATAAAATGGACATAGAGTGGATAAAATGGAGATAGAGTGGATAAAATGGATATAGTGTGGATGAAATCGATATAGAGTGGATAAAATGGATATAGAGTGGATAAAATGGATATAGGGTGGATGAAATCGATATAGAGGTGATAAAATGGATATAGAGTGGATAAAATGGAGATAGAGTGGATAAAATGGATATAGGGTGGATAAAATCGATATAAAGTGGATAAAATGGAGATAGAGTGGATAAAATGGATATAGCGTGGATAAAATGGGAATAGGGTGGATAAAATGTATATTGAGTGGATAAAATGGATATAGAGTGGATAAAATCGATATAAAGTGGATAAAATCGATATAAAGTGGATAAAATGGAGATAGAGTGGATAAAATCGATATAAAGTGGATAAAATGGAGATAGAGTGGATGAAATCGATGTAGAGTGGATAAAATGGGTATAGGGTGGATAAAATTTATATTGAGTGGATAAAATGGATATAGAGTGGATAAAATGGATATAGAGTGGATAAAATGGATATAGAGTGGATAAAATGGATATAGAGTGGATAAAATGGATATAGAGTGGATAAAATGGATATAGGATGGATAAAATCGATATAGAGTTGATAAAATGGATATAGGGTGGATAAAATGGATATAGAGTGGATAAAATGGATATAGAGTGGATAAAATCGATATAAACTGGATAAAATGGAGATAGAGTGGATGAAATCGATGTAGAGTGGATAAAATGGATATAGAGTGGATAAAATGGGTATAGGGTGGATAAAATGTATATTGAGAGGATAAAATGAATATAGAGTGGATAAAATGGATATAGAGTGGATAAAATGGATATAGAGTGGATAAAATGGAGATAGAGTGGATGAAATCGATGTAGAGTGGATAAAATGGATATAGAGTGGATAAAATGGGTATAGTGTGGATAAAATGGATATTGAGTGGATAAAATGGATATAGAGTGGATAAAATGGATATAGAGTGGATAAAATGGATATAGAGTGGATAAAATGGGTATAGGGTGGATAAAATGGATATTGAGAGGATAAAATGAATATAGAGTGGATGAAATCGATGTAGAGTGGATAAAATGGATATAGAGTGGATAAAATGGATATAGAATGGATAAAATGGATATAGAGTGGATAAAATGGATATAGAGTGGATAAAATGGATATAGAGTGGATAAAATGGATATAGAGTGGATAAAATCGATATAAAGTGGATAAAATGGAGATAGAGTGGATGAAACCGATGTAGAGTGGATAAAATGGATATAGAGTGGATAAAATGGGTATAGGGTGGATAAAATGTATATTGAGAGGGTAAAATGAATATAGAGTGGATAAAATGGATATAGAGTGGATAAAATGGATATAAAGTGGATAAAATGGAGATAGAGTGGATGAAACCGATGTAGAGTGGATAAAATGGATATAGAGTGGATAAAATGGGTATAGGGTGGATAAAATGTATATTGAGAGGGTAAAATGAATATAGAGTGGATAAAATGGATATAGAGTGGATAAAATGGATATAGAGTGGATAAAATGGAGATAGAGTGGATGAAATCGATGTAGAGTGGATAAAATGGATATAGAGTGGATAAAATGGGTATAGTGTGGATAAAATGTATATTGAGAGGATAAAATGGATATAGAGTGGATAAAATGGATATAGAGTGGACAAAATGGATATAGAGTGGATAAAAGGGATATAGAGTGGATAAAATGGATATAGAGAGGTTAAAATGGATATAGGATGGATAAAATCGATATAGAGTGGATAAAATGGATATAGAGTGGATAAAATGGATATAGAGAGGTTAAAATGGATATAGAGTGGATAAAATGGAGATAGAGTGGATGAAATCGATGTAGAGTGGATAAAATGGATATAGAGTGGATAAAATGGATATAGAGTGGATAAAATGGATATAGTGTGGATGAAATCGATATAGAGTGGATAAAATGGATATAGAGTGGATAAAATGGATATAGGGTGGATAAAATGGATATTGAGTGGATAAAATGGATATAGAGTGGATAAAATGGATATAGAGAGGTTAAAATGGATATAGAGTGGATGAAATCGATATAGAGGTGATAAAATGGATATAGAGTGGATAAAATGGAGATAGAGTGGATAAAATGGATATAGGGTGGATAAAATCGATATAAAGTGGATAAAATGGAGATAGAGTGGATAAAATGGATATAGCGTGGATAAAATGGGAATAGGGTGGATAAAATGTATATTGAGTGGATAAAATGGATATAGAGTGGATAAAATCGATATAAAGTGGATAAAATCGATATAAAGTGGATAAAATGGAGATAGAGTGGATAAAATCGATATAAAGTGGATAAAATGGAGATATAGTGGATGAAATCGATGTAGAGTGGATAAAATGGGTATAGGGTGGATAAAATTTATATTGAGTGGATAAAATGGATATAGAGTGGATAAAATGGATATAGAGTGGATAAAATGGATATAGAGTGGATAAAATGGATATAGTGTGGATGAAATCGATATAGAGTGGATAAAATGGATATAGAGTGGATAAAATGGATATAGGGTGGATAAAATGGATATTGAGTGGATAAAATGGATATAGAGTGGATAAAATGGATATAGAGAGGTTAAAATGTATATAGAGTGGATGAAATCGATATAGAGGTGATAAAATGGATATAGAGTGGATAAAATGGAGATAGAGTGGATAAAATGGATATAGGGTGGATAAAATCGATATAAAGTGGATAAAATGGAGATAGAGTGGATAAAATGGATATAGCGTGGATAAAATGGGAATAGGGTGGATAAAATGTATATTGAGTGGATAAAATGGATATAGAGTGGATAAAATCGATATAAAGTGGATAAAATCGATATAAAGTTGATAAAATGGAGATAGAGTGGATAAAATCGATATAAAGTGGATAAAATGGAGATAGAGTGGATAAAATCGATATAAAGTGGATAAAATGGAGATAGAGTGGATGAAATCGATGTAGAGTGGATAAAATGGGTATAGGGTGGATAAAATTTATATTGAGTGGATAAAATGGATATAGAGTGGATAAAATGGATATAGAGTGGATAAAATGGATATAGAGTGGATAAAATGGATATAGAGTGGACAAAATGGATATAGAGTGGATAAAATCGATATAAAGTGGATAAAATGGAGATAGAGTGGATGAAACCGATGTAGAGTGGATAAAATGGATATAGAGTGGATAAAATGGGTATAGGGTGGATAAAATGTATATTGAGAGGGTAAAATGAATATAGAGTGGATAAAATGGATATAGAGTGGATAAAATGGATATAGAGTGGATAAAATGGAGATAGAGTGGATGAAATCGATGTAGAATGGATAAAATGGATATAGAGTGGATAAAATGGGTATAGTGTGGATAAAATGTATATTGAGAGGATAAAATGGATATAGAGTGGATAAAATGGATATAGAGTGGATAAAATGGATATAGAGTGGATAAAAGGGATATAGAGTGGATAAAATGGATATAGAGAGGTTAAAATGGATATAGGATGGATAAAATCGATATAGAGTTGATAAAATGGATATAGGGTGGATAAAATATATGTAGAGTGGATAAATTGGATATAGAGTGGATAAAATGGATATAGAGTGGATAAAATGGATATAGGGTGGATAAAATGTATATTGAGTGGATAAAATGGATATAGAGTGGATAAAATGGATATAGAGTGGATAAAATGGATATAGAGAGGTTAAAATGGATATAGATTGGATAAAATGGAGATAGAGTGGATGAAATCGATGTAGAGTGGATAAAATGGATATAGAGTGGATAAAATGGGTATAGTGTGGATAAAATGGATATTGAGTGGATAAAATGGATATTGAGTGGATAAAATGGATATAGAGTGGATAAAATCGATATAAAGTGGATAAAATGGAGATAGAGTGGATAAAATCGATATAAAGTGGATAAAATGGAGATAGAGTGGATGAAATCGATGTAGAGTGGATAAAATGGGTATAGGGTGGATAAAATTTATATTGAGTGGATAAAATGGATATAGAGTGGATAAAATGGATATAGAGTGGATAAAATGGATATAGAGTGGATAAAATCGATATAAAGTGGATAAAATGGAGATAGAGTGGATAAAATGGATATAGCGTGGATAAAATGGGAATAGGGTGGATAAAATGTATATTGAGTGGATAAAATGGATATAGAGTGGATAAAATCGATATAAAGTGGATAAAATCGATATAAAGTGGATAAAATGGATATAGAGTGGATAAAATGGATATAGAGTGGATAAAATGGATATAGAGAGGTTAAAATGGATATAGAGTGGATAAAATGGAGATAGAGTGGATGAAATCGATGTAGAGTGGATAAAATGGATATAGAGTGGATAAAATGGGTATAGTGTGGATAAAATGGATATTGAGTGGATAAAATGGATATTGAGTGGATAAAATGGATATAGAGTGGATAAAATGGATATTGAGTGGATAAAATGGATATAGAGTGGATAAAATGGATATAGAGTGGATAAAATGGATATAGAGTGGATAAAATCGATATAAAGTGGATGAAATCGATATAGAGTGGATAAAATGGACATAGAGTGGATAAAATGGACATAGAGTGGATAAAATGGAGATAGAGTGGATAAAATGGATATAGTGTGGATGAAATCGATATAGAGTGGATAAAATGGATATAGAGTGGATAAAATGGATATAGGGTGGATAAAATGGATATTGAGTGGATAAAATGGATATAGAGTGGATAAAATGGATATAGAGAGGTTAAAATGGATATAGAGTGGATGAAATCGATATAGAGGTGATAAAATGGATATAGAGTGGATAAAATGGAGATAGAGTGGATAAAATGGATATAGGGTGGATAAAATGGATATTGAGTGGATAAAATGGATATAGAGTGGATAAAATGGATATAGAGAGGTTAAAATGGATATAGAGTGGATGAAATCGATATAGAGGTGATAAAATGGATATAGAGTGGATAAAATGGAGATAGAGTGGATAAAATGGATATAGGGTGGATAAAATCGATATAAAGTGGATAAAATGGAGATAGAGTGGATAAAATGGATATAGCGTGGATAAAATGGGAATAGGGTGGATAAAATGTATATTGAGTGGATAAAATGGATATAGAGTGGATAAAATCGATATAAAGTGGATAAAATCGATATAAAGTGGATAAAATGGAGATAGAGTGGATAAAATCGATATAAAGTGGATAAAATGGAGATAGAGTGGATAAAATCGATATAAAGTGGATAAAATGGAGATAGAGTGGATGAAATCGATGTAGAGTGGATAAAATGGGTATAGGGTGGATAAAATTTATATTGAGTGGATAAAATGGATATAGAGTGGATAAAATGGATATAGAGTGGATAAAATGGATATAGAGTGGATAAAATGGATATAGAGTGGATAAAATGGATATAGAGTGGATAAAATCGATATAAAGTGGATAAAATGGAGATAGAGTGGATGAAACCGATGTAGAGTGGATAAAATGGATATAGAGTGGATAAAATGGGTATAGGGTGGATAAAATGTATATTGAGAGGGTAAAATGAATATAGAGTGGATAAAATGGATATAGAGTGGATAAAATGGATATAGAGTGGATAAAATGGAGATAGAGTGGATGAAATCGATGTAGAATGGATAAAATGGATATAGAGTGGATAAAATGGGTATAGTGTGGATAAAATGTATATTGAGAGGATAAAATGGATATAGAGTGGATAAAATGGATATAGAGTGGACAAAATGGATATAGAGTGGATAAAAGGGATATAGAGTGGATAAAATGGAGATAGAGTGGATAAAATGGATATAGGGTGGATAAAATCGATATAGAGTGGTTAAAATGGGTATAGTGTGGATAAAATGGATATTGAGTGGATAAAATGGATATAGAGTGGATAAAATGGATATAGGGTGGATAAAATGTATATTGAGTGGATAAAATGGATATAGAGTGGATAAAATGGATATAGAGTGGATAAAATGGATATAGAAAGGTTAAAATGGATATAGGGTGGATAAAATATATGTAGAGTGGATAAAATGGATATAGAGTGGATAAAATGGATATAGAGTGGATAAAATGGATATAGAGTGGATAAAAAGGATATAGGATGGATAAAATCGATATAGAGTTGATAAAATGGATATAGGGTGGATAAAATCGATATAGAGTGGAGAAAATGGGTATAGTGTGGATAAAATGGATATTGAGTGGATAAAATGGATATAGAGTGGATAAAATGGATATAGAGTGGATAAAATGGATATAGGGTGGATAAAATGTATATAGAGTGGATAAAATGGATATAGGATGGATAAAATCGATATAGAGTTGATAAAATGGATATAGGGTGGATAAAATCGATATAGGGTGGATAAAACGGGTATAGTGTGGATAAAATGGATATTGAGTGGATAAAATGGATATAGAGTGGATAAAATGGATATAGAGTGGATAAAATGGATATAGAGTGGATAAAATGGATATAGAGTGGATAAAATGGATATAGGGTGGATAAAATCGATATAGGGTGGATAAAACGGGTATAGTGTGGATAAAATGGATATAGAGTGGATAAAATGGATATAGGGTGGATAAAATCGATATAAACTGGATAAAATGGAGATAGAGTGGATGAAATCGATATAGAGGTGATAAAATGGATATAGAGTGGATAAAATGGAGATAGAGTGGATAAAATGGATATAGGGTGGATAAAATCGATATAAAGTGGATAAAATGGATATAGAGTGGATAAAATGGGTATAGGGTGGATAAAATGGATATAGAGTGGATAAAATGGATATAGGATGGATAAAATCGATATAGAGTTGATAAAATAGATATAGGGTGGATAAAATCGATGTAGAGTGGATAAAATGGATATAGAGTGGATAAAATGGGTATAGGGTGGATAAAATGTATATTGAGAGGATAAAATGAATATAGAGTGGATAAAATGGATATAGAGTGGATAAAATGGATATAGAGTGGATAAAATGGAGATAGAGTGGATGAAATCGATGTAGAGTGGATAAAATGGATATAGAGTGGATAAAATGGGTATAGTGTGGATAAAATGGATACTGAGTGGATAAAATGGATATAGAGTGGATAAAATGGATATAGAGTGGATAAAATGGATATAGAGTGGATAAAATGGATATAGGATGGATAAAATCGATATAGAGTTGATAAAATGGATATAGGGTGGATAAAATCGATATAGGGTGGATAAAACGGGTATAGTGTGGATAAAATGGATATTGAGTGGATAAAATGGATATAGAGTGGATAAAATGTATATTGAGTGGATAAAATGGATATAGAGTGGATAAAATGGATATAGAGTGGATAAAATGGATATAGAGAGGTTAAAATGGATATAGATTGGATAAAATGGAGATAGAGTGGATGAAATCGATGTAGAGTGGATAAAATGGATATAGAGTGGATAAAATGGGTATAGTGTGGATAAAATGGATATTGAGTGGATAAAATGGATATTGAGTGGATAAAATGGATATAGAGTGGATAAAATCGATATAAAGTGGATAAAATGGAGATAGAGTGGATAAAATCGATATAAAGTGGATAAAATGGAGATAGAGTGGATGAAATCGATGTAGAGTGGATAAAATGGGTATAGGGTGGATAAAATTTATATTGAGTGGATAAAATGGATATAGAGTGGATAAAATGGATATAGAGTGGATAAAATCGATATAAAGTGGATAAAATGGAGATAGAGTGGATAAAATGGATATAGCGTGGATAAAATGGGAATAGGGTGGATAAAATGTATATTGAGTGGATAAAATGGATATAGAGTGGATAAAATCGATATAAAGTGGATAAAATCGATATAAAGTGGATAAAATGGATATAGAGTGGATAAAATGGATATAGAGTGGATAAAATGGATATAGAGAGGTTAAAATGGATATAGAGTGGATAAAATGGAGATAGAGTGGATGAAATCGATGTAGAGTGGATAAAATGGATATAGAGTGGATAAAATGGGTATAGTGTGGATAAAATGGATATTGAGTGGATAAAATGGATATTGAGTGGATAAAATGGATATAGAGTGGATAAAATGGATATTGAGTGGATAAAATGGATATAGAGTGGATAAAATGGATATAGAGTGGATAAAATGGATATAGAGTGGATAAAATCGATATAAAGTGGATGAAATCGATATAGAGTGGATAAAATGGACATAGAGTGGATAAAATGGACATAGAGTGGATAAAATGGAGATAGAGTGGATAAAATGGATATAGTGTGGATGAAATCGATATAGAGTGGATAAAATGGATATAGAGTGGATAAAATGGATATAGGGTGGATAAAATGGATATTGAGTGGATAAAATGGATATAGAGTGGATAAAATGGATATAGAGAGGTTAAAATGGATATAGAGTGGATGAAATCGATATAGAGGTGATAAAATGGATATAGAGTGGATAAAATGGAGATAGAGTGGATAAAATGGATATAGGGTGGATAAAATCGATATAAAGTGGATAAAATGGATATAGAGTGGATAAAATGGATATAGGGTGGATAAAATGGATATTGAGTGGATAAAATGGATATAGAGTGGATAAAATGGATATAGAGAGGTTAAAATGGATATAGAGTGGATGAAATCGATATAGAGGTGATAAAATGGATATAGAGTGGATAAAATGGAGATAGAGTGGATAAAATGGATATAGGGTGGATAAAATCGATATAAAGTGGATAAAATGGAGATAGAGTGGATAAAATGGATATAGCGTGGATAAAATGGGAATAGGGTGGATAAAATGTATATTGAGTGGATAAAATGGATATAGAGTGGATAAAATCGATATAAAGTGGATAAAATCGATATAAAGTGGATAAAATGGAGATAGAGTGGATAAAATCGATATAAAGTGGATAAAATGGAGATAGAGTGGATAAAATCGATATAAAGTGGATAAAATGGAGATAGAGTGGATGAAATCGATGTAGAGTGGATAAAATGGGTATAGGGTGGATAAAATTTATATTGAGTGGATAAAATGGATATAGAGTGGATAAAATGGATATAGAGTGGATAAAATGGATATAGAGTGGATAAAATGGATATAGAGTGGATAAAATGGATATAGAGTGGATAAAATCGATATAAAGTGGATAAAATGGAGATAGAGTGGATGAAACCGATGTAGAGTGGATAAAATGGATATAGAGTGGATAAAATGGGTATAGGGTGGATAAAATGTATATTGAGAGGGTAAAATGAATATAGAGTGGATAAAATGGATATAGAGTGGATAAAATGGATATAGAGTGGATAAAATGGAGATAGAGTGGATGAAATCGATGTAGAATGGATAAAATGGATATAGAGTGGATAAAATGGGTATAGTGTGGATAAAATGTATATTGAGAGGATAAAATGGATATAGAGTGGATAAAATGGATATAGAGTGGACAAAATGGATATAGAGTGGATAAAATGGATATAGAGTGGATAAAATGGATATAGAGAGGTTAAAATGGATATAGGATGGATAAAATCGATATAGAGTTGATAAAATGGATATAGGGTGGATAAAATATATGTAGAGTGGATAAATTGGATATAGAGTGGATAAAATGGATATAGAGTGGATAAAATGGATATAGGGTGGATAAAATGTATATTGAGTGGATAAAATGGATATAGAGTGGATAAAATGGATATAGAGTGGATAAAATGGATATAGAGAGGTTAAAATGGATATAGATTGGATAAAATGGAGATAGAGTGGATGAAATCGATGTAGAGTGGATAAAATGGATATAGAGTGGATAAAATGGGTATAGTGTGGATAAAATGGATATTGAGTGGATAAAATGGATATTGAGTGGATAAAATGGATATAGAGTGGATAAAATGGATATTGAGTGGATAAAATGGATATAGAGTGGATAAAATGGATATAGAGTGGATAAAATGGATATAGAGTGGATAAAATCGATATAAAGTGGATGAAATCGATATAGAGTGGATAAAATGGATATAGAGTGGATAAAATGGACATAGAGTGGATAAAATGGAGATAGAGTGGATAAAATGGATATAGTGTGGATGAAATCGATATAGAGTGGATAAAATGGATATAGAGTGGATAAAATGGATATAGGGTGGATGAAATCGATATACAGGTGATAAAATGGATATAGAGTGGATAAAATGGAGATAGAGTGGATAAAATGGATATAGGGTGGATAAAATCGATATAAAGTGGATAAAATGGAGATAGAGTGGATAAAATGGATATAGCGTGGATAAAATGGGAATAGGGTGGATAAAATGTATATTGAGTGGATAAAATGGATATAGAGTGGATAAAATCGATATAAAGTGGATAAAATCGATATAAAGTGGATAAAATGGAGATAGAGTGGATAAAATCGATATAAAGTGGATAAAATGGAGATAGAGTGGATGAAATCGATGTAGAGTGGATAAAATGGGTATAGGGTGGATAAAATTTATATTGAGTGGATAAAATGGATATAGAGTGGATAAAATGGATATAGAGTGGATAAAATGGATATAGAGTGGATAAAATGGATATAGAGTGGATAAAATGGATATAGAGTGGATAAAATGGATATAGGATGGATAAAATCGATATAGAGTTGATAAAATGGATATAGGGTGGATAAAATGGATATAGAGTGGATAAAATGGATATAGAGTGGATAAAATCGATATAAAGTGGATAAAATGGAGATAGAGTGGATGAAATCGATGTAGAGTGGATAAAATGGATATAGAGTGGATAAAATGGGTATAGGGTGGATAAAATGTATATTGAGAGGATAAAATGGATATAGAGTGGATAAAATGGATATAGAGTGGATAAAATGGATATAGAGTGGATAAAATGGAGATAGAGTGGATGAAATCGATGTAGAGTGGATAAAATGGATATAGAGTGGATAAAATGGGTATAGTGTGGATAAAATGGATATTGAGTGGATAAAATGGATATAGAGTGGATAAAATGGATATAGAGTGGATAAAATGGATATAGAGTGGATAAAATGGGTATAGGGTGGATAAAATGGATATTGAGAGGATAAAATGAATATAGAGTGGATGAAATCGATGTAGAGTGGATAAAATGGATATAGAGTGGATAAAATGGATATAGAATGGATAAAATGGATATAGAGTGGATAAAATGGATATAGAGTGGATAAAATGGATATAGAGTGGATAAAATGGATATAGAGTGGATAAAATCGATATAAAGTGGATAAAATGGAGATAGAGTGGATGAAACCGATGTAGAGTGGATAAAATGGATATAGAGTGGATAAAATGGGTATAGGGTGGATAAAATGTATATTGAGAGGGTAAAATGAATATAGAGTGGATAAAATGGATATAGAGTGGATAAAATGGATATAAAGTGGATAAAATGGAGATAGAGTGGATGAAACCGATGTAGAGTGGATAAAATGGATATAGAGTGGATAAAATGGGTATAGGGTGGATAAAATGTATATTGAGAGGGTAAAATGAATATAGAGTGGATAAAATGGATATAGAGTGGATAAAATGGATATAGAGTGGATAAAATGGAGATAGAGTGGATGAAATCGATGTAGAGTGGATAAAATGGATATAGAGTGGATAAAATGGGTATAGTGTGGATAAAATGTATATTGAGAGGATAAAATGGATATAGAGTGGATAAAATGGATATAGAGTGGACAAAATGGATATAGAGTGGATAAAAGGGATATAGAGTGGATAAAATGGATATAGAGAGGTTAAAATGGATATAGGATGGATAAAATCGATATAGAGTGGATAAAATGGATATAGAGTGGATAAAATGGATATAGAGAGGTTAAAATGGATATAGAGTGGATAAAATGGAGATAGAGTGGATGAAATCGATGTAGAGTGGATAAAATGGATATAGAGTGGATAAAATGGATATAGAGTGGATAAAATGGGTATAGTGTGGATAAAATGGATATTGAGTGGATAAAATGGATATTGAGTGGATAAAATGGATATAGAGTGGATAAAATGGATATAGAGTGGATAAAATGGATATAGAGTGGATAAAATCGATATAAAGTGGATGAAATCGATATAGAGTGGATAAAATGGACATAGAGTGGATAAAATGGACATAGAGTGGATAAAATGGATATAGAGTGGATAAAATCGATATAAAGTGGATAAAATGGAGATAGAGTGGATGAAACCGATGTAGAGTGGATAAAATGGATATAGAGTGGATAAAATGGGTATAGGGTGGATAAAATGTATATTGAGAGGGTAAAATGAATATAGAGTGGATAAAATGGATATAGAGTGGATAAAATGGATATAGAGTGGATAAAATGGAGATAGAGTGGATGAAATCGATGTAGAATGGATAAAATGGATATAGAGTGGATAAAATGGGTATAGTGTGGATAAAATGTATATTGAGAGGATAAAATGGATATAGAGTGGATAAAATGGATATAGAGTGGACAAAATGGATATAGAGTGGATAAAAGGGATATAGAGTGGATAAAATGGATATAGAGAGGTTAAAATGGATATAGGATGGATAAAATCGATATAGAGTTGATAAAATGGATATAGGGTGGATAAAATATATGTAGAGTGGATAAATTGGATATAGAGTGGATAAAATGGATATAGAGTGGATAAAATGGATATAGGGTGGATAAAATGTATATTGAGTGGATAAAATGGATATAGAGTGGATAAAATGGATATAGAGTGGATAAAATGGATATAGAGAGGTTAAAATGGATATAGATTGGATAAAATGGAGATAGAGTGGATGAAATCGATGTAGAGTGGATAAAATGGATATAGAGTGGATAAAATGGGTATAGTGTGGATAAAATGGATATTGAGTGGATAAAATGGATATTGAGTGGATAAAATGGATATAGAGTGGATAAAATGGATATTGAGTGGATAAAATGGATATAGAGTGGATAAAATGGATATAGAGTGGATAAAATGGATATAGAGTGGATAAAATCGATATAAAGTGGATGAAATCGATATAGAGTGGATAAAATGGACATAGAGTGGATAAAATGGATATAGAGTGGATAAAATGGAGATAGAGTGGATAAAATGGATATAGTGTGGATGAAATCGATATAGAGTGGATAAAATGGATATAGAGTGGATAAAATGGATATAGGGTGGATGAAATCGATATACAGTTGATAAAATGGATATAGAGTGGATAAAATGGAGATAGAGTGGATAAAATGGATATAGGGTGGATAAAATCGATATAAAGTGGATAAAATGGAGATAGAGTGGATAAAATGGATATAGCGTGGATAAAATGGGAATAGGGTGGATAAAATGTATATTGAGTGGATAAAATGGATATAGAGTGGATAAAATCGATATAAAGTGGATAAAATCGATATAAAGTGGATAAAATGGAGATAGAGTGGATAAAATCGATATAAAGTGGATAAAATGGAGATAGAGTGGATGAAATCGATGTAGAGTGGATAAAATGGGTATAGGGTGGATAAAATTTATATTGAGTGGATAAAATGGATATAGAGTGGATAAAATGGATATAGAGTGGATAAAATGGATATAGAGTGGATAAAATGGATATAGAGTGGATAAAATGGATATAGAGTGGATAAAATGGATATAGGATGGATAAAATCGATATAGAGTTGATAAAATGGATATAGGGTGGATAAAATGGATATAGAGTGGATAAAATGGATATAGAGTGGATAAAATCGATATAAAGTGGATAAAATGGAGATAGAGTGGATGAAATCGATGTAGAGTGGATAAAATGGATATAGAGTGGATAAAATGGGTATAGGGTGGATAAAATGTATATTGAGAGGATAAAATGAATATAGAGTGGATAAAATGGATATAGAGTGGATAAAATGGATATAGAGTGGATAAAATGGAGATAGAGTGGATGAAATCGATGTAGAGTGGATAAAATGGATATAGAGTGGATAAAATGGGTATAGTGTGGATAAAATGGATATTGAGTGGATAAAATGGATATAGAGTGGATAAAATGGATATAGAGTGGATAAAATGGATATAGAGTGGATAAAATGGGTATAGGGTGGATAAAATGGATATTGAGAGGATAAAATGAATATAGAGTGGATGAAATCGATGTAGAGTGGATAAAATGGATATAGAGTGGATAAAATGGATATAGAATGGATAAAATGGATATAGAGTGGATAAAATGGATATAGAGTGGATAAAATGGATATAGAGTGGATAAAATGGATATAGAGTGGATAAAATCGATATAAAGTGGATAAAATGGAGATAGAGTGGATGAAACCGATGTAGAGTGGATAAAATGGATATAGAGTGGATAAAATGGGTATAGGGTGGATAAAATGTATATTGAGAGGGTAAAATGAATATAGAGTGGATAAAATGGATATAGAGTGGATAAAATGGATATAAAGTGGATAAAATGGAGATAGAGTGGATGAAACCGATGTAGAGTGGATAAAATGGATATAGAGTGGATAAAATGGGTATAGGGTGGATAAAATGTATATTGAGAGGGTAAAATGAATATAGAGTGGATAAAATGGATATAGAGTGGATAAAATGGATATAGAGTGGATAAAATGGAGATAGAGTGGATGAAATCGATGTAGAGTGGATAAAATGGATATAGAGTGGATAAAATGGGTATAGTGTGGATAAAATGTATATTGAGAGGATAAAATGGATATAGAGTGGATAAAATGGATATAGAGTGGACAAAATGGATATAGAGTGGATAAAAGGGATATAGAGTGGATAAAATGGATATAGAGAGGTTAAAATGGATATAGGATGGATAAAATCGATATAGAGTGGATAAAATGGATATAGAGTGGATAAAATGGATATAGAGAGGTTAAAATGGATATAGAGTGGATAAAATGGAGATAGAGTGGATGAAATCGATGTAGAGTGGATAAAATGGATATAGAGTGGATAAAATGGATATAGAGTGGATAAAATGGGTATAGTGTGGATAAAATGGATATTGAGTGGATAAAATGGATATTGAGTGGATAAAATGGATATAGAGTGGATAAAATGGATATAGAGTGGATAAAATGGATATAGAGTGGATAAAATCGATATAAAGTGGATGAAATCGATATAGAGTGGATAAAATGGACATAGAGTGGATAAAATGGACATAGAGTGGATAAAATGGAGATAGAGTGGATAAAATGGATATAGTGTGGATGAAATCGATATAGAGTGGATAAAATGGATATAGAGTGGATAAAATGGATATAGGGTGGATAAAATGGATATTGAGTGGATAAAATGGATATAGAGTGGATAAAATGGATATAGAGTGGATAAAATGGATATAGAGAGGTTAAAATGGATATAGGGTGGATAAAATATATGTAGAGTGGATAAAATGGAGATAGAGTGGATGAAATCGATGTAGAGTGGATAAAATGGATATAGAGGGGATAAAATGGGTATAGTGTGGATAAAATGGATATTGAGTGGATAAAATGGATATTGAGGTGGATAAAATGGATATAGAGTGGATAAAATGGATATAGAGTGGACAAAATGGATATAGAGTGGATAAAATCGATATAAAGTGGATGAAATCGATATAGAGTGGATAAAATGGACATAGAGTGGATAAAATGGAGATAGAGTGGATAAAATGGATATAGTGTGGATGAAATCGATATAGAGTGGATAAAATGGATATAGAGTGGATAAAATGGAGATAGAGTGGATAAAATGGATATAGGGTGGATAAAATGGGAATAGGGTGGATAAAATGTATATTGAGAGGGTAAAATGAATATAGAGTGGATAAAATGGATATAGAGTGGATAAAATGGATATAGAGTGGATAAAATGTATATTGAGAGGATAAAATGGATATAGAGTGGATAAAATGGATATAGAGTGGACAAAATGGATATAGAGAGGTTAAAATGGATATAGGATGGATAAAATCGATATAGAGTTGATAAAATGGATATAGGGTGGATAAAATATATGTAGAGTGGATAAATTGGATATAGAGTGGATAAAATGGATATAGAGTGGATAAAATGGATATAGGGTGGATAAAATGTATATTGAGTGGATAAAATGGATATTTGAGTGGATAAAATGGATATAGAGTGGATAAAATGGATATAGAGAGGTTAAAATGGATATAGAGTGGATAAAATGGAGATAGAGTGGATGAAATCGATGTAGAGTGGATAAAATGGATATAGAGTGGATAAAATGGGTATAGTGTGGATAAAATGGATATTGAGTGGATAAAATGGATATTGAGTGGATAAAATGGATATAGAGTGGATAAAATGGATATTGAGAGGATAAAATGGATATAGAGTGGATAAAATGGATATAGAGTGGATAAAATGGATATAGAGTGGATAAAATCGATATAAAGTGGATGAAATCGATATAGAGTGGATAAAATGGACATAGAGTGGATAAAATGGACATAGAGTGGATAAAATGGAGATAGAGTGGATAAAATGGCTATAGTGTGGATGAAATCGATATAGAGTGGATAAAATGGATATAGAGTGGATAAAATGGATATAGGGTGGATGAAATGGATATTGAGTGGATAAAATGGATATAGAGTGGATAAAATGGATATAGAGTGGATAAAATGGATATAGAGTGGATAAAATGGATATAGAGTGGATAAAATGGGTATAGGGTGGATAAAATGGATATTGAGAGGATAAAATGAATATAGAGTGGATGAAATCGATGTAGAGTGGATAAAATGGATATAGAGTGGATAAAATGGATATAGAATGGATAAAATGGATATAGAGTGGATAAAATGGATATAGAGTGGATAAAATGGATATAGAGTGGATAAAATGGATATAGAGTGGATAAAATCGATATAAAGTGGATAAAATGGAGATAGAGTGGATAAAATCGATATAAAGTGGATAAAATGGAGATAGAGTGGATGAAATCGATGTAGAGTGGATAAAATGGGTATAGGGTGGATAAAATTTATATTGAGTGGATAAAATGGATATAGAGTGGATAAAATGGATATAGAGTGGATAAAATGGATATAGAGTGGATAAAATGGATATAGAGTGGATAAAATGGATATAGGATGGATAAAATCGATATAGAGTTGATAAAATGGATATAGGGTGGATAAAATGGATATAGAGTGGATAAAATGGATATAGAGTGGATAAAATCGATATAAACTGGATAAAATGGAGATAGAGTGGATGAAATCGATGTAGAGTGGATAAAATGGATATAGAGTGGATAAAATGGGTATAGGGTGGATAAAATGTATATTGAGAGGATAAAATGAATATAGAGTGGATAAAATGGATATAGAGTGGATAAAATGGATATAGAGTGGATAAAATGGAGATAGAGTGGATGAAATCGATGTAGAGTGGATAAAATGGGTATAGAGTGGATAAAATGGGTATAGTGTGGATAAAATGGATACTGAGTGGATAAAATGGATATAGAGTGGATAAAATGGATATAGAGTGGATAAAATGGATATAGAGTGGATAAAATGGATATAGGATGGATAAAATCGATATAGAGTTGATAAAATGGATATAGGGTGGATAAAATCGATATAGGGTGGATAAAACGGGTATAGTGTGGATAAAATGGATATTGAGTGGATAAAATGGATATAGAGTGGATAAAATGGATATAGAGTGGATAAAATGGATATAGAGTGGATAAAATGGATATAGAGTGGATAAAATGGATATAGAGTGGATAAAATGGGTATAGGGTGGATAAAATGGATATTGAGAGGATAAAATGAATATAGAGTGGATGAAATCGATGTAGAGTGGATAAAATGGATATAGAATGGATAAAATGGGTATAGTGTGGATAAAATGGATACTGAGTGGATAAAATGGATATAGAGTGGATAAAATGGATATAGAGTGGATAAAATGGATATAGAGTGGATAAAATGGATATAGGATGGATAAAATCGATATAGAGTTGATAAAATGGATATAGGGTGGATAAAATCGATATAGGGTGGATAAAATGGATATAGAGTGGATAAAATGGGTATAGGGTGGATAAAATGGATATTGAGAGGATAAAATGAATATAGAGTGGATGAAATCGATGTAGAGTGGATAAAATGGATATAGAGTGGATAAAATGGATATAGAATGGATAAAATGGATATAGAGTGGATAAAATGGATATAGAGTGGATAAAATGGATATAGAGTGGATAAAATGGATATAGAGTGGATAAAATCGATATAAAGTGGATAAAATGGAGATAGAGTGGATGAAACCGATGTAGAGTGGATAAAATGGATATAGAGTGGATAAAATGGGTATAGGGTGGATAAAATGTATATTGAGAGGGTAAAATGAATATAGAGTGGATAAAATGGATATAGAGTGGATAAAATGGATATAGAGTGGATAAAATGGAGATAGAGTGGATGAAATCGATGTAGAGTGGATAAAATGGATATAGAGTGGATAAAATGGGTATAGTGTGGATAAAATGTATATTGAGAGGATAAAATGGATATAGAGTGGATAAAATGGATATAGAGTGGACAAAATGGATATAGAGTGGATAAAAGGGATATAGAGTGGATAAAATGGATATAGAGAGGTTAAAATGGATATAGGATGGATAAAATCGATATAGAGTGGATAAAATGGATATAGAGTGGATAAAATGGATATAGAGTGGATAAAATGGATATAGAGTGGATAAAATGGAGATAGAGTGGATGAAATCGATGTAGAGTGGATAAAATGGATATAGAGTGGATAAAATGGATATAGAGTGGATAAAATGGGTATAGTGTGGATAAAATGGATATTGAGTGGATAAAATGGATATTGAGTGGATAAAATGGATATAGAGTGGATAAAATGGATATAGAGTGGATAAAATGGATATAGAGTGGATAAAATCGATATAAAGTGGATGAAATCGATATAGAGTGGATAAAATGGACATAGAGTGGATAAAATGGACATAGAGTGGATAAAATGGAGATAGAGTGGATAAAATGGATATAGTGTGGATGAAATCGATATAGAGTGGATAAAATGGATATAGAGTGGATAAAATGGATATAGGGTGGATAAAATGGATATTGAGTGGATAAAATGGATATAGAGTGGATAAAATGGATATAGAGTGGATAAAATGGATATAGAGAGGTTAAAATGGATATAGGGTGGATAAAATATATGTAGAGTGGATAAAATGGAGATAGAGTGGATGAAATCGATGTAGAGTGGATAAAATGGATATAGAGTGGATAAAATGGGTATAGTGTGGATAAAATGGATATTGAGTGGATAAAATGGATATTGAGGTGGATAAAATGGATATAGAGTGGATAAAATGGATATAGAGTGGACAAAATGGATATAGAGTGGATAAAATCGATATAAAGTGGATGAAATCGATATAGAGTGGATAAAATGGACATAGAGTGGATAAAATGGAGATAGAGTGGATAAAATGGATATAGTGTGGATGAAATCGATATAGAGTGGATAAAATGGATATAGAGTGGATAAAATGGAGATAGAGTGGATAAAATGGATATAGGGTGGATAAAATGGGAATAGGGTGGATAAAATGTATATTGAGAGGGTAAAATGAATATAGAGTGGATAAAATGGATATAGAGTGGATAAAATGGATATAGAGTGGATAAAATGGAGATAGAGTGGATGAAATCGATGTAGAGTGGATAAAATGGATATAGAGTGGATAAAATGGGTATAGTGTGGATAAAATGTATATTGAGAGGATAAAATGGATATAGAGTGGATAAAATGGATATAGAGTGGACAAAATGGATATAGAGTGGATAAAAGGGATATAGAGTGGATAAAATGGATATAGAGAGGTTAAAATGGATATAGGATGGATAAAATCGATATAGAGTTGATAAAATGGATATAGGGTGGATAAAATGTATATTGAGTGGATAAAATGGATATAGAGTGGATAAAATGGATATAGAGTGGATAAAATGGATATAGAGAGGTTAAAATGGATATAGAGTGGATAAAATGGAGATAGAGTGGATGAAATCGATGTAGAGTGGATAAAATGGATATAGAGTGGATAAAATGGGTATAGTGTGGATAAAATGGATATTGAGTGGATAAAATGGATATTGAGTGGATAAAATGGATATAGAGTGGATAAAATGGATATTGAGTGGATAAAATGGATATAGAGTGGATAAAATGGATATAGAGTGGATAAAATGGATATAGAGTGGATAAAATCGATATAAAGTGGATGAAATCGATATAGAGTGGATAAAATGGACATAGAGTGGATAAAATGGACATAGAGTGGATAAAATGGAGATAGAGTGGATAAAATGGATATAGTGTGGATGAAATCGATATAGAGTGGATAAAATGGATATAGAGTGGATAAAATGGATATAGGGTGGATAAAATGGATATTGAGTGGATAAAATGGATATAGAGTGGATAAAATGGATATAGAGTGGATAAAATGGATATAGAGTGGATAAAATGGATATAGAGTGGATAAAATGGGTATAGGGTGGATAAAATGGATATTGAGAGGATAAAATGAATATAGAGTGGATGAAATCGATGTAGAGTGGATAAAATGGATATAGAGTGGATAAAATGGATATAGAATGGATAAAATGGATATAGAGTGGATAAAATGGATATAGAGTGGATAAAATGGATATAGAGTGGATAAAATGGATATAGAGTGGATAAAATCGATATAAAGTGGATAAAATGGAGATAGAGTGGATAAAATCGATATAAAGTGGATAAAATGGAGATAGAGTGGATGAAATCGATGTAGAGTGGATAAAATGGGTATAGGGTGGATAAAATTTATATTGAGTGGATAAAATGGATATAGAGTGGAGAAAATGGATATAGAGTGGATAAAATGGATATAGAGTGGATAAAATGGATATAGAGTGGATAAAATGGATAAGGATGGATAAAATCGATATAGAGTTGATAAAATGGATATAGGGTGGATAAAATGGATATAGAGTGGATAAAATGGATATAGAGTGGATAAAATCGATATAAACTGGATAAAATGGAGATAGAGTGGATGAAATCGATGTAGAGTGGATAAAATGGATATAGAGTGGATAAAATGGGTATAGGGTGGATAAAATGTATATTGAGAGGATAAAATGAATATAGAGTGGATAAAATGGATATAGAGTGGATAAAATGGATATAGAGTGGATAAAATGGAGATAGAGTGGATGAAATCGATGTAGAGTGGATAAAATGAATATAGAGTGGATAAAATGGGTATAGTGTGGATAAAATGGATACTGAGTGGATAAAATGGATATAGAGTGGATAAAATGGATATAGAGTGGATAAAATGGATATTGAGTGGATAAAATGGATATAGAGTGGATAAAATGGATATAGAGTGGATAAAATGGATATAGAGTGGATAAAATCGATATAAAGTGGATGAAATCGATATAGAGTGGATAAAATGGACATAGAGTGGATAAAATGGACATAGAGTGGATAAAATGGAGATAGAGTGGATAAAATGGATATAGTGTGGATGAAATCGATATAGAGTGGATAAAATGGATATAGAGTGGATAAAATGGATATAGGGTGGATAAAATGGATATTGAGTGGATAAAATGGATATAGAGTGGATAAAATGGATATAGAGTGGATAAAATGGATATAGAGTGGATAAAATGGATATAGAGTGGATAAAATGGGTATAGGGTGGATAAAATGGATATTGAGAGGATAAAATGAATATAGAGTGGATGAAATCGATGTAGAGTGGATAAAATGGATATAGAGTGGATAAAATGGATATAGAATGGATAAAATGGATATAGAGTGGATAAAATGGATATAGAGTGGATAAAATGGATATAGAGTGGATAAAATGGATATAGAGTGGATAAAATCGATATAAAGTGGATAAAATGGAGATAGAGTGGATAAAATCGATATAAAGTGGATAAAATGGAGATAGAGTGGATGAAATCGATGTAGAGTGGATAAAATGGGTATAGGGTGGATAAAATTTATATTGAGTGGATAAAATGGATATAGAGTGGAGAAAATGGATATAGAGTGGATAAAATGGATATAGAGTGGATAAAATGGATATAGAGTGGATAAAATGGATAAGGATGGATAAAATCGATATAGAGTTGATAAAATGGATATAGGGTGGATAAAATGGATATAGAGTGGATAAAATGGATATAGAGTGGATAAAATCGATATAAACTGGATAAAATGGAGATAGAGTGGATGAAATCGATGTAGAGTGGATAAAATGGATATAGAGTGGATAAAATGGGTATAGGGTGGATAAAATGTATATTGAGAGGATAAAATGAATATAGAGTGGATAAAATGGATATAGAGTGGATAAAATGGATATAGAGTGGATAAAATGGAGATAGAGTGGATGAAATCGATGTAGAGTGGATAAAATGGATATAGAGTGGATAAAATGGGTATAGTGTGGATAAAATGGATACTGAGTGGATAAAATGGATATAGAGTGGATAAAATGGATATAGAGTGGATAAAATGGATATAGAGTGGATAAAATGGATATAGGATGGATAAAATCGATATAGAGTTGATAAAATGGATATAGGGTGGATAAAACGGGTATAGTGTGGATAAAATGGATATTGAGTGGATAAAATGGATACAGAGTGGATAAAATGGATATAGAGTGGATAAAATGGATATAGAGTGGATAAAATGGATATAGAGTGGATAAAATGGGTATAGGGTGGATAAAATGGATATTGAGAGGATAAAATGAATATAGAGTGGATGAAATCGATGTAGAGTGGATAAAATGGATATAGAGTGGATAACATGGATATAGAATGGATAAAATGGATATAGAGTGGATAAAATGGATATAGAGTGGATAAAATGGATATAGAGTGGATAAAATGGGTATAGGGTGGATAAAATGGATATTGAGAGGATAAAATGAATATAGAGTGGATGAAATCGATGTAGAGTGGATAAAATGGATATAGAGTGGATAACATGGATATAGAATGGATAAAATGGATATAGAGTGGATAAAATGGATATAGAGTGGATAAAATGGATATAGAGTGGATAAAATGGATATAGAGTGGATAAAATGGATATAGAGAGGTTAAAATGGATATAGAGTGGATAAAATGGAGATAGAGTGGATGAAATCGATGTAGAGTGGATAAAATGGATATAGAGTGGATAAAATGGGTATAGTGTGGATAAAATGGATATTGAGTGGATAAAATGGATATTGAGTGGATAAAATGGATATAGAGTGGATAAAATGGATATTGAGTGGATAAAATGGATATAGAGTGGATAAAATGGATATAGAGTGGATAAAATGGATATAGAGTGGATAAAATCGATATAAAGTGGATGAAATCGATATAGAGTGGATAAAATGGACATAGAGTGGATAAAATGGACATAGAGTGGATAAAATGGAGATAGAGTGGATAAAATGGATATAGTGTGGATGAAATCGATATAGAGTGGATAAAATGGATATAGAGTGGATAAAATGGATATAGGGTGGATAAAATGGATATTGAGTGGATAAAATGGATATAGAGTGGATAAAATGGATATAGAGTGGATAAAATGGATATTGAGTGGATAAAATGGATATAGAGTGGATAAAATGGATATAGAGTGGATAAAATGGATATAGAGTGGATAAAATCGATATAAAGTGGATGAAATCGATATAGAGTGGATAAAATGGACATAGAGTGGATAAAATGGACATAGAGTGGATAAAATGGAGATAGAGTGGATAAAATGGATATAGAGTGGATGAAATCGATATAGAGTGGATAAAATGGATATAGAGTGGATAAAATGGATATAGGGTGGATAAAATGGATATTGAGTGGATAAAATGGATATAGAGTGGATAAAATGGATATAGAGTGGATAAAATGGATATAGAGTGGATAAAATGGATATAGAGTGGATAAAATGGGTATAGGGTGGATAAAATGGATATTGAGAGGATAAAATGAATATAGAGTGGATGAAATCGATGTAGAGTGGATAAAATGGATATAGAGTGGATAAAATGGATATAGAATGGATAAAATGGATATAGAGTGGATAAAATGGATATAGAGTGGATAAAATGGATATAGAGTGGATAAAATGGATATAGAGTGGATAAAATCGATATAAAGTGGATAAAATGGAGATAGAGTGGATAAAATCGATGTAAAGTGGATAAAATGGAGATAGAGTGGATGAAATCGATGTAGAGTGGATAAAATGGGTATAGGGTGGATAAAATTTATATTGAGTGGATAAAATGGATATAGAGTGGATAAAATGGATATAGAGTGGATAAAATGGATATAGAGTGGATAAAATGGATATAGAGTGGATAAAATGGATATAGAGTGGATAAAATGGATATAGGATGGATAAAATCGATATAGAGTTGATAAAATGGATATAGGGTGGATAAAATGGATATAGAGTGGATAAAATGGATATAGAGTGGATAAAATCGATATAAACTGGATAAAATGGAGATAGAGTGGATGAAATCGATGTAGAGTGGATAAAATGGATATAGAGTGGATAAAATGGGTATAGGGTGGATAAAATGTATATTGAGAGGATAAAATGAATATAGAGTGGATAAAATGGATATAGAGTGGATAAAATGGATATAGAGTGGATAAAATGGAGATAGAGTGGATGAAATCGATGTAGAGTGGATAAAATGGATATAGAGTGGATAAAATGGGTATAGTGTGGATAAAATGGATACTGAGTGGATAAAATGGATATAGAGTGGATAAAATGGATATAGAGTGGATAAAATGGATATAGAGTGGATAAAATGGATATAGGATGGATAAAATCGATATAGAGTTGATAAAATGGATATAGGGTGGATAAAATCGATATAGGGTGGATAAAACGGGTATAGTGTGGATAAAATGGATATTGAGTGGATAAAATGGATACAGAGTGGATAAAATGGATATAGAGTGGATAAAATGGATATAGAGTGGATAAAATGGATATAGAGTGGATAAAATGGATATAGAGTGGATAAAATGGGTATAGGGTGGATAAAATGGATATTGAGAGGATAAAATGAATATAGAGTGGATGAAATCGATGTAGAGTGGATAAAATGGATATAGAGTGGATAACATGGATATAGAATGGATAAAATGGATATAGAGTGGATAAAATGGATATAGAGTGGATAAAATGGATATAGAGTGGATAAAATGGATATAGAGTGGATAAAATGGATATAGAGAGGTTAAAATGGATATAGAGTGGATAAAATGGAGATAGAGTGGATGAAATCGATGTAGAGTGGATAAAATGGATATAGAGTGGATAAAATGGGTATAGTGTGGATAAAATGGATATTGAGTGGATAAAATGGATATTGAGTGGATAAAATGGATATAGAGTGGATAAAATGGATATTGAGTGGATAAAATGGATATAGAGTGGATAAAATGTATATAGAGTGGATAAAATGGATATAGAGTGGATAAAATCGATATAAAGTGGATGAAATCGATATAGAGTGGATAAAATGGACATAGAGTGGATAAAATGGACATAGAGTGGATAAAATGGAGATAGAGTGGATAAAATGGATATAGTGTGGATGAAATCGATATAGAGTGGATAAAATGGATATAGAGTGGATAAAATGGATATAGGGTGGATAAAATGGATATTGAGTGGATAAAATGGATATAGAGTGGATAAAATGGATATAGAGTGGATAAAATGGATATAGAGTGGATAAAATGGATATAGAGTGGATAAAATGGGTATAGGGTGGATAAAATGGATATTGAGAGGATAAAATGAATATAGAGTGGATGAAATCGATGTAGAGTGGATAAAATGGATATAGAGTGGATAAAATGGATATAGAGTGGATAAAATGGATATAGAATGGATAAAATGGATATAGAGTGGATAAAATGGATATAGAGTGGATAAAATGGATATAGAGTGGATAAAATGGATATAGAGTGGATAAAATCGATATAAAGTGGATAAAATGGAGATAGAGTGGATAAAATCGATATAAAGTGGATAAAATGGAGATAGAGTGGATGAAATCGATGTAGAGTGGATAAAATGGGTATAGGGTGGATAAAATTTATATTGAGTGGATAAAATGGATATAGAGTGGATAAAATGGATATAGAGTGGATAAAATGGATATAGAGTGGATAAAATGGATATAGAGTGGATAAAATGGATATAGGATGGATAAAATCGATATAGAGTTGATAAAATGGATATAGGGTGGATAAAATGGATATAGAGTGGATAAAATGGATATAGAGTGGATAAAATCGATATAAACTGGATAAAATGGAGATAGAGTGGATGAAATCGATGTAGAGTGGATAAAATGGATATAGAGTGGATAAAATGGGTATAGGGTGGATAAAATGTATATTGAGAGGATAAAATGAATATAGAGTGGATAAAATGGATATAGAGTGGATAAAATGGATATAGAGTGGATAAAATGGAGATAGAGTGGATGAAATCGTTGTAGAGTGGATAAAATGAATATAGAGTGGATAAAATGGGTATAGTGTGGATAAAATGGATACTGAGTGGATAAAATGGATATAGAGTGGATAAAATGGATATAGGATGGATAAAATCGATATAGAGTTGATAAAATGGATATAGGGTGGATAAAATCGATATAGGGTGGATAAAACGGGTATAGTGTGGATAAAATGGATATAGAGTGGATAAAATGGATATATAGTGGATAAAATGGATATAGAGTGGATAAAATGGGTATAGGGTGGATAAAATGGATATTGAGAGGATAAAATGAATATAGAGTGGATGAAATCGATGTAGAGTGGATAAAATGGATATAGAGTGGATAACATGGATATAGAATGGATAAAATGGATATAGAGTGGATAAAATGGATATAGAGTGGATAAAATCGATATAAAGTGGATAAAATGGAGATAGAGTGGATGAAACCGATGTAGAGTGGATAAAATGGATATAGAGTGGATAAAATGGGTATAGGGTGGATAAAATGTATATTGAGAGGGTAAAATGAATATAGAGTGGATAAAATGGATATAGAGTGGATAAAATGGATATAGAGTGGATAAAATGGAGATAGAGTGGATGAAATCGATGTAGAGTGGATAAAATGGATATAGAGTGGATAAAATGGGTATAGTGTGGATAAAATGTATATTGAGAGGATAAAATGGATATAGAGTGGATAAAATGGATATAGAGTGGACAAAATGGATATAGAGTGGATAAAAGGGATATAGAGTGGATAAAATGGATATAGAGAGGTTAAAATGGATATAGGATGGATACAATCGATATAGAGTTGATAAAATGGATATAGGGTGGATAAAATATATGTAGAGTGGATAAATTGGATATAGAGTGGATAAAATGGATATAGAGTGGATAAAATGGATATAGGGTGGATAAAATGTATATTGAGTGGATAAAATGGATATAGAGTGGATAAAATGGATATAGAGTGGATAAAATGGATATAGAGAGGTTAAAATGGATATAGAGTGGATAAAATGGAGATAGAGTGGATGAAATCGATGTAGAGTTGATAAAACGGATATAGGGTGGATAAAATCGATATAGGGTGGATAAAACGGGTATAGTGTGGATAAAATGGATATTGAGTGGATAAAATGGATACAGAGTGGATAAAATGGATATAGGGTGGATAAAACGGGTATAGTGTGGATAAAATGGATATTGAGTGGATAAAATGGATACAGAGTGGATAAAATGGATATAGAGTGGATAAAATGGATATAGAGTGGATAAAATGGATATAGAGTGGATAAAATGGATATAGAGTGGATAAAATGGGTATAGGGTGGATAAAATGGATATTGAGAGGATAAAATGAATATAGAGTGGATGAAATCGATGTAGAGTGGATAAAATGGATATAGAGTGGATAACATGGATATAGAATGGATAAAATGGATATAGAGTGGATAAAATGGATATAGAGTGGATAAAATGGATATAGAGTGGATAAAATGGATATAGAGTGGATAAAATCGATATAAAGTGGATAAAATGGAGATAGAGTGGATGAAACCGATGTAGAGTGGATAAAATGGATATAGAGTGGATAAAATGGGTATAGGGTGGATAAAATGTATATTGAGAGGGTAAAATGAATATAGAGTGGATAAAATGGATATAGAGTGGATAAAATGGATATAGAGTGGATAAAATGGAGATAGAGTGGATGAAATCGATGTAGAGTGGATAAAATGGATATAGAGTGGATAAAATGGGTATAGTGTGGATAAAATGTATATTGAGAGGATAAAATGGATATAGAGTGGATAAAATGTATATAGAGTGGACAAAATGGATATAGAGTGGATAAAAGGGATATAGAGTGGATAAAATGGATATAGAGAGGTTAAAATGGATATAGGATGGATAAAATCGATATAGAGTTGATAAAATGGATATAGGGTGGATAAAATCGATATAGGGTGGATAAAACGGGTATAGTGTGGATAAAATGGATATTGAGTGGATAAAATGTATACAGAGTGGATAAAATGGATATAGAGTGGATAAAATGGATATAGAGTGGATAAAATGGATATAGAGTGGATAAAATGGATATAGAGTGGATAAAATGGGTATAGGGTGGATAAAATGGATATTGAGAGGATAAAATGAATATAGAGTGGATGAAATCGATGTAGAGTGGATAAAATGGATATAGAGTGGATAACATGGATATAGAATGGATAAAATGGATATAGAGTGGATAAAATGGATATAGAGTGGATAAAATGGATATAGAGTGGATAAAATGGATATAGAGTGGATAAAATGGATATAGAGAGGTTAAAATGGATATAGAGTGGATAAAATGGAGATAGAGTGGATGAAATCGATGTAGAGTGGATAAAATGGATATAGAGTGGATAAAATGGGTATAGTGTGGATAAAATGGATATTGAGTGGATAAAATGGATATTGAGTGGATAAAATGGATATAGAGTGGATAAAATGGATATTGAGTGGATAAAATGGATATAGAGTGGATAAAATGTATATAGAGTGGATAAAATGGATATAGAGTGGATAAAATCGATATAAAGTGGATGAAATCGATATAGAGTGGATAAAATGGACATAGAGTGGATAAAATGGACATAGAGTGGATAAAATGGAGATAGAGTGGATAAAATGGATATAGTGTGGATGAAATCGATATAGAGTGGATAAAATGGATATAGAGTGGATAAAATGGATATAGGGTGGATAAAATGGATATTGAGTGGATAAAATGGATATAGAGTGGATAAAATGGATATAGAGTGGATAAAATGGATATAGAGTGGATAAAATGGATATAGAGTGGATAAAATGGGTATAGGGTGGATAAAATGGATATTGAGAGGATAAAATGAATATAGAGTGGATGAAATCGATGTAGAGTGGATAAAATGGATATAGAGTGGATAAAATGGATATAGAGTGGATAAAATGGATATAGAATGGATAAAATGGATATAGAGTGGATAAAATGGATATAGAGTGGATAAAATGGATATAGAGTGGATGAAATCGATGTAGAGTGGATAAAATGGGTATAGGGTGGATAAAATTTATATTGAGTGGATAAAATGGATATAGAGTGGATAAAATGGATATAGAGTGGATAAAATGGATATAGAGTGGATAAAATGGATATAGAGTGGATAAAATGGATATAGGATGGATAAAATCGATATAGAGTTGATAAAATGGATATAGGGTGGATAAAATGGATATAGAGTGGATAAAATGGATATAGAGTGGATAAAATCGATATAAACTGGATAAAATGGAGATAGAGTGGATGAAATCGATGTAGAGTGGATAAAATGGATATAGAGTGGATAAAATGGGTATAGGGTGGATAAAATGTATATTGAGAGGATAAAATGAATATAGAGTGGATAAAATGGATATAGAGTGGATAAAATGGATATAGAGTGGATAAAATGGAGATAGAGTGGATGAAATCGTTGTAGAGTGGATAAAATGGATATAGAGTGGATAAAATGGGTATAGTGTGGATAAAATGGATACTGAGTGGATAAAATGGATATAGAGTGGATAAAATGGATATAGAGTGGATAAAATGGATATAGAGTGGATAAAATGGATATAGGATGGATAAAATCGATATAGAGTTGATAAAATGGATATAGGGTGGATAAAATCGATATAGGGTGGATAAAACGGGTATAGTGTGGATAAAATGGATATTGAGTGGATAAAATGGATACAGAGTGGATAAAATGGATATAGAGTGGATAAAATGGATATAGGGTGGATAAAACGGGTATAGTGTGGATAAAATGGATATTGAGTGGATAAAATGGATACAGAGTGGATAAAATGGATATAGAGTGGATAAAATGGATATAGAGTGGATAAAATGGATATAGAGTGGATAAAATGGATATAGAGTGGATAAAATGGGTATAGGGTGGATAAAATGGATATTGAGAGGATAAAATGAATATAGAGTGGATGAAATCGATGTAGAGTGGATAAAATGGATATAGAGTGGATAACATGGATATAGAATGGATAAAATGGATATAGAGTGGATAAAATGGATATAGAGTGGATAAAATCGATATAAAGTGGATAAAATGGAGATAGAGTGGATGAAACCGATGTAGAGTGGATAAAATGGATATAGAGTGGATAAAATGGGTATAGGGTGGATAAAATGTATATTGAGAGGGTAAAATGAATATAGAGTGGATAAAATGGATATAGAGTGGATAAAATGGATATAGAGTGGATAAAATGGAGATAGAGTGGATGAAATCGATGTAGAGTGGATAAAATGGATATAGAGTGGATAAAATGGGTATAGTGTGGATAAAATGTATATTGAGAGGATAAAATGGATATAGAGTGGATAAAATGGATATAGAGTGGACAAAATGGATATAGAGTGGATAAAAGGGATATAGAGTGGATAAAATGGATATAGAGAGGTTAAAATGGATATAGGATGGATAAAATCGATATAGAGTTGATAAAATGGATATAGGGTGGATAAAATATATGTAGAGTGGATAAATTGGATATAGAGTGGATAAAATGGATATAGAGTGGATAAAATGGATATAGGGTGGATAAAATGTATATTGAGTGGATAAAATGGATATAGAGTGGATAAAATGGATATAGAGTGGATAAAATGGATATAGAGAGGTTAAAATGGATATAGAGTGGATAAAATGGAGATAGAGTGGATGAAATCGATGTAGAGTTGATAAAACGGATATAGGGTGGATAAAATCGATATAGGGTGGATAAAACGGGTATAGTGTGGATAAAATGGATATTGAGTGGATAAAATGGATACAGAGTGGATAAAATGGATATAGGGTGGATAAAACGGGTATAGTGTGGATAAAATGGATATTGAGTGGATAAAATGGATACAGAGTGGATAAAATGGATATAGAGTGGATAAAATGGATATAGAGTGGATAAAATGGATATAGAGTGGATAAAATGGATATAGAGTGGATAAAATGGGTATAGGGTGGATAAAATGGTTATTGAGAGGATAAAATGAATATAGAGTGGATGAAATCGATGTAGAGTGGATAAAATGGATATAGAGTGGATAACATGGATATAGAATGGATAAAATGGATATAGAGTGGATAAAATGGATATAGAGTGGATAAAATGGATATAGAGTGGATAAAATGGATATAGAGTGGATAAAATCGATATAAAGTGGATAAAATGGAGATAGAGTGGATGAAACCGATGTAGAGTGGATAAAATGGATATAGAGTGGATAAAATGGGTATAGGGTGGATAAAATGTATATTGAGAGGGTAAAATGAATATAGAGTGGATAAAATGGATATAGAGTGGATAAAATGGATATAGAGTGGATAAAATGGAGATAGAGTGGATGAAATCGATGTAGAGTGGATAAAATGGATATAGAGTGGATAAAATGGGTATAGTGTGGATAAAATGTATATTGAGAGGATAAAATGGATATAGAGTGGATAAAATGTATATAGAGTGGACAAAATGGATATAGAGTGGATAAAAGGGATATAGAGTGGATAAAATGGATATAGAGAGGTTAAAATGGATATAGGATGGATAAAATCGATATAGAGTTGATAAAATGGATATAGGGTGGATAAAATATATGTAGAGTGGATAAATTGGATATAGAGTGGATAAAATGGATATAGAGTGGATAAAATGGATATAGGGTGGATAAAATGTATATTGAGTGGATAAAATGGATATAGAGTGGATAAAATGGATATAGAGTGGATAAAATGGATATAGAGAGGTTAAAATGGATATAGAGTGGATAAAATGGAGATAGAGTGGATGAAATCGATGTAGAGTGGATAAAATGGATATAGAGTGGATAAAATGGGTATAGTGTGGATAAAATGGATATTGAGTGGATAAAATGGATATTGAGTGGATAAAATGGATATAGAGTGGATAAAATGGATATAGAGTGGATAAAATGGATATAGAGTGGATAAAATCGATATAAAGTGGATGAAATCGATATAGAGTGGATAAAACGGACATAGAGTGGATAAAATGGACATAGAGTGGATAAAATGGAGATAGAGTGGATAAAATGGATATAGTGTGGATGAAATCGATATAGAGTGGATAAAATGGATATAGAGTGGATAAAATGGATATAGGGTGGATAAAATGGATATTGAGTGGATAAAATGGATATAGAGTGGATAAAATGGATATAGAGTGGATAAAATGGATATAGAGAGGTTAAAATGGATATAGGGTGGATAAAATATATGTAGAGTGGATAAAATGGAGATAGAGTGGATGAAATCGATGTAGAGTGGATAAAATGGATATAGAGTGGATAAAATGGGTATAGTGTGGATAAAATGGATATTGAGTGGATAAAATGGATATTGAGGTGGATAAAATGGATATAGAGTGGATAAAATGGATATAGAGTGGACAAAATGGATATAGAGTGGATAAAATCGATATAAAGTGGATGAAATCGATATAGAGTGGATAAAATGGACATAGAGTGGATAAAATGGAGATAGAGTGGATAAAATGGATATAGTGTGGATGAAATCGATATAGAGTGGATAAAATGGATATAGAGTGGATAAAATGGAGATAGAGTGGATAAAATGGATATAGGGTGGATAAAATGGGAATAGGGTGGATAAAATGTATATTGAGTGGATAAAATGGATATAGAGTGGATAAAATCGATATAAAGTGGATAAAATCGATATAAAGTGGATAAAATGGAGATAGAGTGGATAAAATCGATATAAAGTGGATAAAATGGAGATAGAGTGGATGAAATCGATGTAGAGTGGATAAAATGGGTATAGGGTGGATAAAATTTATATTGAGTGGATAAAATGGATATAGAGTGGATAAAATGGGTATAGGGTGGATAAAATGGATATTGAGAGGATAAAATGAATATAGAGTGGATGAAATCGATGTAGAGTGGATAAAATGGATATAGAGTGGATAAAATGGATATAGAATGGATAAAATGGATATAGAGTGGATAAAATGGATATAGAGTGGATAAAATGGATATAGAGTGGATAAAATGGATATAGAGTGGATAAAATCGATATAAAGTGGATAAAATGGAGATAGAGTGGATAAAATCGATATAAAGTGGATAAAATGGAGATAGAGTGGATGAAATCGATGTAGAGTGGATAAAATGGGTATAGGGTGGATAAAATTTATATTGAGTGGATAAAATGGATATAGAGTGGATAAAATGGATATAGAGTGGATAAAATGGATATAGAGTGGATAAAATGGATATAGAGTGGATAAAATGGATATAGGATGGATAAAATCGATATAGAGTTGATAAAATGGATATAGGGTGGATAAAATGGATATAGAGTGGATAAAATGGATATAGAGTGGATAAAATCGATATAAAGTGGATAAAATGGAGATAGAGTGGATGAAATCGATGTAGAGTGGATAAAATGGATATAGAGTGGATAAAATGGGTATAGGGTGGATAAAATGTATATTGAGAGTATAAAATGAATATAGAGTGGATAAAATGGATATAGAGTGGATAAAATGGATATAGAGTGGATAAAATGGAGATAGAGTGGATGAAATCGATGTAGAGTGGATAAAATGGATATAGAGTGGATAAAATGGGTATAGTGTGGATAAAATGGATACTGAGTGGATAAAATGGATATAGAGTGGATAAAATGGATATAGAGTGGATAAAATGGATATAGAGTGGATAAAATGGATATAGGATGGATAAAATCGATATAGAGTTGATAAAATGGATATAGGGTGGATAAAATCGATATAGGGTGGATAAAACGGGTATAGTGTGGATAAAATGGATATTGAGTGGATAAAATGGATACAGAGTGGATAAAATGGATATAGAGTGGATAAAATGGATATAGGGTGGATAAAACGGGTATAGTGTGGATAAAATGGATATTGAGTGGATAAAATGGATACAGAGTGGATAAAATGGATATAGAGTGGATAAAATGGATATAGAGTGGATAAAATGGATATAGAGTGGATAAAATGGATATAGAGTGGATAAAATGGGTATAGGGTGGATAAAATGGATATTGAGAGGATAAAATGAATATAGAGTGGATGAAATCGATGTAGAGTGGATAAAATGGATATAGAGTGGATAACATGGATATAGAATGGATAAAATGGATATAGAGTGGATAAAATGGATATAGAGTGGATAAAATTGATATAGAGTGGATAAAATGGATATAGAGTGGATAAAATCGATATAAAGTGGATAAAATGGAGATAGAGTGGATGAAACCGATGTAGAGTGGATAAAATGGATATAGAGTGGATAAAATGGGTATAGGGTGGATAAAATGTATATTGAGAGGGTAAAATGAATATAGAGTGGATAAAATGGATATAGAGTGGATAAAATGGATATAGAGTGGATAAAATGGAGATAGAGTTGATGAAATCGATGAAGAGTGGATAAAATGGAAATAGAGTGGATAAAATGGGTATAGTGTGGATAAAATGTATATTGAGAGGATAAAATGGATATAGAGTGGATAAAATGGATATAGAGTGGACAAAATGGATATAGAGTGGATAAAAGGGATATAGAGTGGATAAAATGTATATTGAGTGGATAAAATGGATATAGAGTGGATAAAATGGATATAGAGTGGATAAAATGGATATAGAGAGGTTAAAATGGATATAGAGTGGATAAAATGGAGATAGAGTGGATGAAATCGATGTAGAGTGGATAAAATGGATATAGAGTGGATAAAATGGGTATAGTGTGGATAAAATGGATATTGAGTGGATAAAATGGATATTGAGTGGATAAAATGGATATAGAGTGGATAAAATGGATATAGGGTGGATAAAATGTATATTGAGTGGATAAAATGGATATAGAGTGGATAAAATGGATATAGAGTGGATAAAATGGATATAGAGAGGTTAAAATGGATATAGAGTGGATAAAATGGAGATAGAGTGGATGAAATCGATGTAGAGTGGATAAAATGGATATAGAGTGGATAAAATGGGTATAGTGTGGATAAAATGGATATTGAGTGGATAAAATGGATATTGAGTGGATAAAATGGATATAGAGTGGATAAAATGGATATAGAGTGGATAAAAAGGATATAGAGTGGATAAAATCGATATAAAGTGGATGAAATCGATATAGAGTGGATAAAATGGACATAGAGTGGATAAAATGGACATAGAGTGGATAAAATGGAGATAGAGTGGATAAAATGGATATAGTGTGGATGTAATCGATATAGAGTGGATAAAATGGATATAGAGTGGATAAAATGGATATAGGGTGGATAAAATGGATATTGAGTGGATAAAATGGATATAGAGTTGATAAAATGGATATAGGGTGGATAAAATATATGTAGAGTGGATAAATTGGATATAGAGTGGATAAAATGGATATAGAGTGGATAAAATGGATATAGGGTGGATAAAATGTATATTGAGTGGATAAAATGGATATAGAGTGGATAAAATGGATATAGAGTGGATAAAATGGATATAGAGAGGTTAAAATGGATATAGAGTGGATAAAATGGAGATAGAGTGGATGAAATCGATGTAGAGTGGATAAAATGGATATAGAGTGGATAAAATGGGTATAGTGTGGATAAAATGGATATTGAGTGGATAAAATGGATATTGAGTGGATAAAATGGATATAGAGTGGATAAAATGGATATAGAGTGGATAAAATGGATATAGAGTGGATAAAATCGATATAAAGTGGATGAAATCGATATAGAGTGGATAAAATGGACATAGAGTGGATAAAATGGACATAGAGTGGATAAAATGGAGATAGAGTGGATAAAATGGATATAGTGTGGATGAAATCGATATAGAGTGGATAAAATGGATATAGAGTGGACAAAATGGATATAGAGTGGATAAAATCGATATAAAGTGGATGAAATCGATATAGAGTGGATAAAATGGACATAGAGTGGATAAAATGGAGATAGAGTGGATAAAATGGATATAGTGTGGATGAAATCGATATAGAGTGGATAAAATGGATATAGAGTGGATAAAATGGAGATAGAGTGGATAAAATGGATATAGGGTGGATAAAATGGGAATAGGGTGGATAAAATGTATATTGAGTGGATAAAATGGATATAGAGTGGATAAAATCGATATAAAGTGGATAAAATCGATATAAAGTGGATAAAATGGAGATAGAGTGGATAAAATCGATATAAAGTGGATAAAATGGAGATAGAGTGGATGAAATCGATGTAGAGTGGATAAAATGGGTATAGGGTGGATAAAATTTATATTGAGTGGATAAAATGGATATAGAGTGGATAAAATGGGTATAGGGTGGATAAAATGGATATTGAGAGGATAAAATGAATATAGAGTGGATGAAATCGATGTAGAGTGGATAAAATGGATATAGAGTGGATAAAATGGATATAGAATGGATAAAATGGATATAGAGTGGATAAAATGGATATAGAGTGGATAAAATGGATATAGAGTGGATAAAATGGATATAGAGTGGATAAAATCGATATAAAGTGGATAAAATGGAGATAGAGTGGATAAAATCGATATAAAGTGGATAAAATGGAGATAGAGTGGATGAAATCGATGTAGAGTGGATAAAATGGGTATAGGGTGGATAAAATTTATATTGAGTGGATAAAATGGATATAGAGTGGATAAAATGGATATAGAGTGGATAAAATGGATATAGAGTGGATAAAATGGATATAGAGTGGATAAAATGGATATAGGATGGATAAAATCGATATAGAGTTGATAAAATGGATATAGGGTGGATAAAATGGATATAGAGTGGATAAAATGGATATAGAGTGGATAAAATCGATATAAACTGGATAAAATGGAGATAGAGTGGATGAAATCGATGTAGAGTGGATAAAATGGATATAGAGTGGATAAAATGGGTATAGGGTGGATAAAATGTATATTGAGAGTATAAAATGAATATAGAGTGGATAAAATGGATATAGAGTGGATAAAATGGATATAGAGTGGATAAAATGGAGATAGAGTGGATGAAATCGATGTAGAGTGGATAAAATGGATATAGAGTGGATAAAATGGGTATAGTGTGGATAAAATGGATATTGAGTGGATAAAATGGATATAGAGTGGATAAAATGGATATAGAGTGGATAAAATGGATATAGAGTGGATAAAATGGATATAGGATGGATAAAATCGATATAGAGTTGATAAAATGGATATAGGGTGGATAAAATCGATATAGGGTGGATAAAACGGGTATAGTGTGGATAAAATGGATATTGAGTGGATAAAATGGATACAGAGTGGATAAAATGGATATAGAGTGGATAAAATGGATATAGGGTGGATAAAACGGGTATAGTGTGGATAAAATGGATATTGAGTGGATAAAATGGATACAGAGTGGATAAAATGGATATAGAGTGGATAAAATGGATATAGAGTGGATAAAATGGATATAGAGTGGATAAAATGGATATAGAGTGGATAAAATGGGTATAGGGTGGATAAAATGGATATTGAGAGGATAAAATGAATATAGAGTGGATGAAATCGATGTAGAGTGGATAAAATGGATATAGAGTGGATAACATGGATATAGAATGGATAAAATGGATATAGAGTGGATAAAATGGATATAGAGTGGATAAAATGGATATAGAGTGGATAAAATGGATATAGAGTGGATAAAATCGATATAAAGTGGATAAAATGGAGATAGAGTGGATGAAACCGATGTAGAGTGGATAAAATGGATATAGAGTGGATAAAATGGGTATAGGGTGGATAAAATGTATATTGAGAGGGTAAAATGAATATAGAGTGGATAAAATGGATATAGAGTGGATAAAATGGATATAGAGTGGATAAAATGGAGATAGAGTGGATGAAATCGATGTAGAGTGGATAAAATGGATATAGAGTGGATAAAATGGGTATAGTGTGGATAAAATGTATATTGAGAGGATAAAATGGATATAGAGTGGATAAAATGGATATAGAGTGGACAAAATGGATATAGAGTGGATAAAAGGGATATAGAGTGGATAAAATGTATATTGAGTGGATAAAATGGATATAGAGTGGATAAAATGGATATAGAGTGGATAAAATGGATATAGAGAGGTTAAAATGGATATAGAGTGGATAAAATGGAGATTGAGTGGATGAAATCGATGTAGAGTGGATAAAATGGATATAGAGTGGATAAAATGGGTATAGTGTGGATAAAATGGATATTGAGTGGATAAAATGGATATTGAGTGGATAAAATGGATATAGAGTGGATAAAATGGATATAGGGTGGATAAAATGTATATTGAGTGGATAAAATGGATATAGAGTGGATAAAATGGATATAGAGTGGATAAAATGGATATAGAGAGGTTAAAATGGATATAGAGTGGATAAAATGGAGATAGAGTGGATGAAATCGATGTAGAGTGGATAAAATGGATATAGAGTGGATAAAATGGGTATAGTGTGGATAAAATGGATATTGAGTGGATAAAATCGATATAAAGTGGATGAAATCGATATAGAGTGGATAAAATGGACATAGAGTGGATAAAATGGACATAGAGTGGATAAAATGGAGATAGAGTGGATAAAATGGATATAGTGTGGATGAAATCGATATAGAGTGGATAAAATGGATATAGAGTGGATAAAATGGATATAGGGTGGATAAAATGGATATTGAGTGGATAAAATGGATATAGAGTTGATAAAATGGATATAGGGTGGATAAAATATATGTAGAGTGGATAAATTGGATATAGAGTGGATAAAATGGATATAGAGTGGATAAAATGGATATAGGGTGGATAAAATGTATATTGAGTGGATAAAATGGATATAGAGTGGATAAAATGGATATAGAGTGGATAAAATGGATATAGAGAGGTTAAAATGGATATAGAGTGGATAAAATGGAGATAGAGTGGATGAAATCGATGTAGAGTGGATAAAATGGATATAGAGTGGATAAAATGGGTATAGTGTGGATAAAATGGATATTGAGTGGATAAAATGGATATTGAGTGGATAAAATGGATATAGAGTGGATAAAATGGATATAGAGTGGATAAAATGGATATAGAGTGGATAAAATCGATATAAAGTGGATGAAATCGATATAGAGTGGATAAAATGGACATAGAGTGGATAAAATGGACATAGAGTGGATAAAATGGAGATAGAGTGGATAAAATGGATATAGTGTGGATGAAATCGATATAGAGTGGATAAAATGGATATAGAGTGGATAAAATGGATATAGGGTGGATAAAATGGATATTGAGTGGATAAAATGGATATAGAGTGGATAAAATGGATATAGAGTGGATAAAATGGATATAGAGAGGTTAAAATGGATATAGGGTGGATAAAATATATGTAGAGTGGATAAAATGGAGATAGAGTGGATGAAATCGATGTAGAGTGGATAAAATGGATATAGAGTGGATAAAATGGGTATAGTGTGGATAAAATGGATATTGAGTGGATAAAATGGATATTGAGGTGGATAAAATGGATATAGAGTGGATAAAATGGATATAGAGTGGACAAAATGGATATAGAGTGGATAAAATCGATATAAAGTGGATGAAATCGATATAGAGTGGATAAAATGGACATAGAGTGGATAAAATGGAGATAGAGTGGATAAAATGGATATAGTGTGGATGAAATCGATATAGAGTGGATAAAATGGATATAGAGTGGATAAAATGGAGATAGAGTGGATAAAATGGATATAGGGTGGATAAAATGGGAATAGGGTGGATAAAATGTATATTGAGTGGATAAAATGGATATAGAGTGGATAAAATCGATATAAAGTGGATAAAATCGATATAAAGTGGATAAAATGGAGATAGAGTGGATAAAATCGATATAAAGTGGATAAAATGGAGATAGAGTGGATGAAATCGATGTAGAGTGGATAAAATGGGTATAGGGTGGATAAAATTTATATTGAGTGGATAAAATGGATATAGAGTGGATAAAATGGATATAGAGTGGACAAAATGGATATAGAGTGGATAAAATCGATATAAAGTGGATGAAATCGATATAGAGTGGATAAAATGGACATAGAGTGGATAAAATGGAGATAGAGTGGATAAAATGGATATAGTGTGGATGAAATCGATATAGAGTGGATAAAATGGATATAGAGTGGATAAAATGGAGATAGAGTGGATAAAATCGATATAGGGTGGATAAAACGGGTATAGTGTGGATAAAATGGATATTGAGTGGATAAAATGGATATAGAGTGGATAAAATGGATATAGAGTGGATAAAATGGATATAGAGTGGATAAAATGGATATAGAGTGGATAAAATGGATATAGAGTGGATAAAATCGATATAAAGTGGATAAAATGGAGATAGAGTGGATAAAATCGATATAAAGTGGATAAAATGGAGATAGAGTGGATGAAATCGATGTAGAGTGGATAAAATGGGTATAGGGTGGATAAAATGTATATTGAGTGGATAAAATGGATATAGAGTGGATAAAATGGATATAGAGTGGATAAAATGGATATAGAGTGGATAAAATGGATATAGGATGGATAAAATCGATATAGAGTTGATAAAATGGATATAGGGTGGATAAAATCGATATAGAGTGGATAAAATGGGTATAGTGTGGATAAAATGGATATTGAGTGGATAAAATGGATATAGAGTGGATAAAATGGATATAGAGTGGATAAAATGGATATAGAGTGGATAAAATGGATATAGAGTGGATAACATGGATATAGAGTGGATAAAATGGATATAGAGTGGATAAAATCGATATAAACTGGATAAAATGGAGATAGAGTGGATGAAATCGATATAGAGGTGATAAAATGGATATAGAGTGGATAAAATGGAGATAGAGTGGATAAAATGGATATAGGGTGGATAAAATCGATATAAAGTGGATAAAATGGAGATAGAGTGGATAAAATGGATATAGCGTGGATAAAATGGGAATAGGGTGGATAAAATGTATATTGAGTGGATAAAATGGATATAGAGTGGATAAAATCGATATAAAGTGGATAAAATCGATATAAAGTGGATAAAATGGAGATAGAGTGGATGAAATCGATGTAGAGTGGATAAAATGGGTATAGGGTGGATAAAATTTATATTGAGTGGATAAAATGGATATAGAGTGGATAAAATGGATATAGAGTGGATAAAATGGATATAGAGTGGATAAAATGGATATAGAGTGGATAAAATGGATATAGGATGGATAAAATCGATATAGAGTTGATAAAATGGATATAGGGTGGATAAAATCGATATAGGGTGGATAAAACGGGTATAGAGTGGATAAAATGGGTATAGGGTGGATAAAATGTATATTGAGAGGATAAAATGAATATAGAGTGGATAAAATGGATATAGAGTGGATAAAATGGATATAGAGTGGATAAAATGGAGATAGAGTGGATGAAATCGATGTAGAGTGGATAAAATGGATATAGAGTGGATAAAATGGGTATAGTGTGGATAAAATGGATACTGAGTGGATAAAATGGATATAGAGTGGATAAAATGGATATAGAGTGGATAAAATGGATATAGAGTGGATAAAATGGATATAGGATGGATAAAATCGATATAGAGTTGATAAAATGGATATAGGGTGGATAAAATCGATATAGGGTGGATAAAACGGGTATAGTGTGGATAAAATGGATATTGAGTGGATAAAATAGATATAGAGTGGATAAAATGGATATTGAGTGGATAAAATGGATATAGAGTGGATAAAATGGGTATAGGGTGGATAAAATGTATATTGAGTGGATAAAATGGATATAGAGTGGATAAAATGGATATAGAGTGGATAAAATGGATATAGAGTGGATAAAATGGATATAGGATGGATAAAATCGATATAGAGTTGATAAAATGGATATAGGGTGGATAAAATCGATATAGAGTGGATAAAATGGGTATAGTGTGGATAAAATGGATATTGAGTGGATAAAATGGATATAGAGTGGATAAAATGGATATAGAGTGGATAAAATGGATATAGAGTGGATAAAATGGATATAGAGTGGATAAAATCGATATAAAGTGGATAAAATGGAGATAGAGTGGATGAAATCGATGTAGAGTGGATAAAATGGATATAGAGTGGGTAAAATGGGTATAGGGTGGATAAAATGTATATTGAGAGGATAAAATGGATATAGAGTGGATAAAATGGATATAGAGTGGATAAAATGGATATAAAGTGGATAAGATGGATATAGAGTGGATAAAATGGATATAGAGTGGATAAAATCGATATAAAGTGGATAAAATGGAGATAGAGTGGATGAAATCGATGTAGAGTGGATAAAATGGATATAGAGTGGATAAAATGGGTATAGGGTGGATAAAATGTATATTGAGAGGATAAAATGGATATAGAGTGGATAAAATGGATATAGAGTGGATAAAATATATGTAGAGTGGATAAATTGGATATTGAGTGGATAAAATGGATATAGAGTGGATAAAATGGATATAGGATGGATAAAATCGATATAGAGTTGATAAAATGGATATAGGGTGGATAAAATCGATATAGAGTGGATAAAATGGGTATAGTGTGGATAAAATGGATATTGAGTGGATAAAATGGATATAGAGTGGATAAAATGGATATAGAGTGGATAAAATGGATATAGAGTGGATAAAATCGATATAAAGTGGATAAAATGGGGATAGAGTGGACGAAATCGATGTAGAGTGGATAAAATGGATATTGAGTGGATAAAATGGATATAGAGTGGATAAAATCGATATAAAGTGGATAAAATGGAGATAGAGTGGATGAAATCGATGTAGAGTGGATAAAATGGGTATAGGGTGGATAAAATGTATATTGAGTGGATAAAATGGATATAGAGCGGATAAAATGGATATAGAGTGGATAAAATGGATATAGAGTGGATAAAAGGGATATAGAGTGGATAAAATGGATATAGAGAGGTTAAAATGGATATAGGATGGATAAAATCGATATAGAGTTGATAAAATGGATATAGGGTGGATAAAATATATGTAGAGTGGATAAATTGGATATAGAGTGGATAAAATGGATATAGAGTGGATAAAATGGATATAGGGTGGATAAAATGTATATTGAGTGGATAAAATGGATATAGAGTGGATAAAATGGATATAGAGTGGATAAAATGGATATAGAGAGGTTAAAATGGATATAGAGTGGATAAAATGGAGATAGAGTGGATGAAATCGATGTAGAGTGGATAAAATGGATATAGAGTGGATAAAATGGGTATAGTGTGGATAAAATGGATATTGAGTGGATAAAATGGATATTGAGTGGATAAAATGGATATAGAGTGGATAAAATGGATATTGAGTGGATAAAATGGATATAGAGTGGATAAAATGGATATAGAGTGGATAAAATGGATATAGAGTGGATAAAATCGATATAAAGTGGATGAAATCGATATAGAGTGGATAAAATGGACATAGAGTGCATAAAATGGACATAGAGTGGATAAAATGGAGATAGAGTGGATAAAATGGATATAGTGTGGATGAAATCGATATAGAGTGGATAAAATGGATATAGAGTGGATAAAATGGATATAGGGTGGATAAAATGGATATTGAGTGGATAAAATGGATATAGAGTGGATAAAATGGATATAGAGTGGATAAAATGGATATAGAGAGGTTAAAATGGATATAGGGTGGATAAAATATATGTAGAGTGGATAAAATGGAGATAGAGTGGATGAAATCGATGTAGAGTGGATAAAATGGATATAGAGTGGATAAAATGGGTATAGTGTGGATAAAATGGATATTGAGGTGGATAAAATGGATATAGAGTGGATAAAATGGATATTGAGTGGATAAAATGGATATAGAGTGGATAAAATGGATATAGAGTGGACAAAATGGATATAGAGTGGATAAAATCGATATAAAGTGGATGAAATCGATATAGAGTGGATAAAATGGACATAGAGTGGATAAAATGGAGATAGAGTGGATAAAATGGATATAGTGTGGATGAAATCGATATAGAGTGGATAAAATGGATATAGAGTGGATAAAATGGAGATAGAGTGGATAAAATGGATATAGGGTGGATAAAATGGGAATAGGGTGGATAAAATGTATATTGAGTGGATAAAATGGATATAGAGTGGATAAAATCGATATAAAGTGGATAAAATCGATATAAAGTGGATAAAATGGAGATAGAGTGGATAAAATCGATATAAAGTGGATAAAATGGAGATAGAGTGGATGAAATCGATGTAGAGTGGATAAAATGGGTATAGGGTGGATAAAATTTATATTGAGTGGATAAAATGGATATAGAGTGGATAAAATGGATATAGAGTGGATAAAATGGATATAGAGTGGATAAAATGGATATAGAGTGGATAAAATGGATATAGAGTGGATAAAATGGATATAGGATGGATAAAATCGATATAGAGTTGATAAAATGGATATAGGGTGGATAAAATCGATATAGGGTGGATAAAACGGGTATAGTGTGGATAAAATGGATATTGAGTGGATAAAATGGATATAGAGTGGATAAAATGGATATAGAGTGGATAAAATGGATATAGAGTGGATAAAATGGATATAGAGGGGATAAAATGGATATAGAGTGGATAAAATCGATATAAAGTGGATAAAATGGAGATAGAGTGGATAAAATCGATATAAAGTGGATAAAATGGAGATAGAGTGGATGAAATCGATGTAGAGTGGATAAAATGGATATAGAGTGGGTAAAATGGGTATAGGGTGGATAAAATGTATATTGAGAGGATAAAATGGATATAGAGTGGATAAAATGGATATAGAGTGGATAAAATGGATATAGAGTGGATAAGATGGATATAGAGTGGATAAAATGGATATAGAGTGGATAAAATCGATATAAAGTGGATAAAATGGAGATAGAGTGGATGAAATCGATGTAGAGTGGATAAAATGGATATAGAGTGGATAAAATGGGTATAGGGTGGATAAAATGTATATTGAGAGGATAAAATGGATATAGAGTGGATAAAATGGATATAGAGTGGATAAAATATATGTAGAGTGGATAAATTGGATATTGAGTGGATAAAATGGATATAGAGTGGATAAAATGGATATAGGATGGATAAAATCGATATAGAGTTGATAAAATGGATATAGGCTGGATAAAATCGATATAGAGTGGATAAAATGGGTATAGTGTGGATAAAATGGATATTGAGTGGATAAAATGGATATAGAGTGGATAAAATGGATATAGAGTGGATAAAATGGATATAGAGTGGATAAAATGGAGATAGAGTGGATGAAATCGATGTAGAGTGGATAAAATGGGTATAGGGTGGATAAAATGTATATTGAGTGGATAAAATGGATATAGAGTGGATAAAATGGATATAGAGTGGATAAAATGGATATAGAGTGGATAAAAGGGATATAGAGTGGATAAAATGGATATAGAGAGGTTAAAATGGATATAGGATGGATAAAATCGATATAGAGTTGATAAAATGGATATAGGGTGGATAAAATATATGTAGAGTGGATAAATTGGATATAGAGTGGATAAAATGGATATAGAGTGGATAAAATGGATATAGGGTGGATAAAATGTATATTGAGTGGATAAAATGGATATAGAGTGGATAAAATGGATATAGAGTGGATAAAATGGATATAGAGAGGTTAAAATGGATATAGAGTGGATAAAATGGAGATAGAGTGGATGAAATCGATGTAGAGTGGATAAAATGGATATAGAGTGGATAAAATGGGTATAGTGTGGATAAAATGGATATTGAGTGGATAAAATGGATATAGAGAGGTTAAAATGGATATAGAGTGGATAAAATGGATATTGAGTGGATGAAATCGATGTAGAGTGGATAAAATGGATATAGAGTGGATAAAATGGGTATAGTGTGGATAAAATGGATATTGAGTGGATAAAATGGATATTGAGTGGATAAAATGGATATAGAGTGGATAAAATGGATATTGAGTGGATAAAATGGATATAGAGTGGATAAAATGGATATAGAGTGGATAAAATGGATATAGAGTGGATAAAATCGATATAAAGTGGATGAAATCGATATAGAGTGGATAAAATGGACATAGAGTGCATAAAATGGACATAGAGTGGATAAAATGGAGATAGAGTGGATAAAATGGATATAGTGTGGATGAAATCGATATAGGCTGGATAAAATCGATATAGAGTGGATAAAATGGGTATAGTGTGGATAAAATGGATATTGAGTGGATAAAATGGATATAGAGTGGATAAAATGGATATAGAGTGGATAAAATGGATATAGAGTGGATAAAATGGAGATAGAGTGGATGAAATCGATGTAGAGTGGATAAAATGGGTATAGGGTGGATAAAATGTATATTGAGTGGATAAAATGGATATAGAGTGGATAAAATGGATATAGAGTGGATAAAATGGATATAGAGTGGATAAAAGGGATATAGAGTGGATAAAATGGATATAGAGAGGTTAAAATGGATATAGGATGGATAAAATCGATATAGAGTTGATAAAATGGATATAGGGTGGATAAAATATATGTAGAGTGGATAAATTGGATATAGAGTGGATAAAATGGATATAGAGTGGATAAAATGGATATAGGGTGGATAAAATGTATATTGAGTGGATAAAATGGATATAGAGTGGATAAAATGGATATAGAGTGGATAAAATGGATATAGAGAGGTTAAAATGGATATAGAGTGGATAAAATGGAGATAGAGTGGATGAAATCGATGTAGAGTGGATAAAATGGATATAGAGTGGATAAAATGGGTATAGTGTGGATAAAATGGATATTGAGTGGATAAAATGGATATTGAGTGGATAAAATGGATATAGAGTGGATAAAATGGATATTGAGTGGATAAAATGGATATAGAGTGGATAAAATGGATATAGAGTGGATAAAATGGATATAGAGTGGATAAAATCGATATAAAGTGGATGAAATCGATATAGAGTGGATAAAATGGACATAGAGTGCATAAAATGGACATAGAGTGGATAAAATGGAGATAGAGTGGATAAAATGGATATAGTGTGGATGAAATCGATATAGAGTGGATAAAATGGATATAGAGTGGATAAAATGGATATAGGGTGGATAAAATGGATATTGAGTGGATAAAATGGATATAGAGTGGATAAAATGGATATAGAGTGGATAAAATGGATATAGAGAGGTTAAAATGGATATAGGGTGGATAAAATATATGTAGAGTGGATAAAATGGAGATAGAGTGGATGAAATCGATGTAGAGTGGATAAAATGGATATAGAGTGGATAAAATGGGTATAGTGTGGATAAAATGGATATTGAGTGGATAAAATGGATATTGAGGTGGATAAAATGGATATAGAGTGGATAAAATGGATATTGAGTGGATAAAATGGATATAGAGTGGATAAAATGGATATAGAGTGGACAAAATGGATATAGAGTGGATAAAATCGATATAAAGTGGATGAAATCGATATAGAGTGGATAAAATGGACATAGAGTGGATAAAATGGAGATAGAGTGGATAAAATGGATATAGTGTGGATGAAATCGATATAAAGTGGATAAAATCGATATAAAGTGGATAAAATGGAGATAGAGTGGATAAAATCGATATAAAGTGGATAAAATGGAGATAGAGTGGATGAAATCGATGTAGAGTGGATAAAATGGGTATAGGGTGGATAAAATTTATATTGAGTGGATAAAATGGATATAGAGTGGATAAAATGGATATAGAGTGGATAAAATGGATATAGAGTGGATAAAATGGATATAGAGTGGATAAAATGGATATAGGATGGATAAAATCGATATAGAGTTGATAAAATGGATATAGGGTGGATAAAATCGATATAGGGTGGATAAAACGGGTATAGTGTGGATAAAATGGATATTGAGTGGATAAAATGGATATAGAGTGGATAAAATGGATATAGAGTGGATAAAATGGATATAGAGTGGATAAAATGGATATAGAGTGGATAAAATGGATATAGAGTGGATAAAATCGATATAAAGTGGATAAAATGGAGATAGAGTGGATAAAATCGATATAAAGTGGATAAAATGGAGATAGAGTGGTTGAAATCGATGTAGAGTGGATAAAATGGGTATAGGGTGGATAAAATGTATATTGAGTGGATAAAATGGATATAGAGTGGATAAAATGGATATAGAGTGGATAAAATGGATATAGAGTGGATAAAATGGATATAGGATGGATAAAATCGATATAGAGTTGATAAAATGGATATAGGGTGGATAAAATCGATATAGAGTGGATAAAATGGGTATAGTGTGGATAAAATGGATATTGAGTGGATAAAATGGATATAGAGTGGATAAAATGGATATAGAGTGGATAAAATGGATATAGAGTGGATAAAATCGATATAAAGTGGATAAAATAGAGATAGAGTGGATGAAATCGATGTAGAGTGGATAAAATGGATATAGAGTGGGTAAAATGGGTATAGGGTGGATAAAATGTATATTGAGAGGATAAAATGGATATAGAGTGGATAAAATGGATATAGAGTGGATAAAATGGATATAGAGTGGATAAAATGGATATAGAGTGGATAAGATGGATATAGAGTGGATAAAATGGATATAAAGTGGATAAAATGGAGATAGAGTGGATGAAATCGATGTAGAGTGGATAAAATGGATATAGAGTGGATAAAATGGGTATAGGGTGGATAAAATGTATATTGAGAGGATAAAATGGATATAGAGTGGATAAAATATATGTAGAGTGGATAAATTGGATATTGAGTGGATAAAATGGATATAGAGTGGATAAAATGGATATAGGATGGATAAAATCGATATAGAGTTGATAAAATGGATATAGGGTGGATAAAATCGATATAGAGTGGATGAAATGGGTATAGTGTGGATAAAATGGATATTGAGTGGATAAAATGGATATAGAGTGGATAAAATCGATATAAAGTGGATAAAATGGAGATAGAGTGGATGAAATCGATGTAGAGTGGATAAAATGGATATAGAGTGGACAAAATGGATATAGAGTGGATAAAAGGGATATAGGGTGGATAAAATGTATATTGAGTGGATAAAATGGATATAGAGTGGATAAAATGGATATAGAGTGGATAAAATGGATATAGAGAGGTTAAAATGGATATAGGATGGATAAAATCGATATGGAGTTGATAAAATGGATATAGGGTGGATAAAATATATGTAGAGTGGATAAATTGGATATAGAGTGGATAAAATGGATATAGAGTGGATAAAATGGATATAGGGTGGATAAAATGTATATTGAGTGGATAAAATGGATATAGAGTGGATAAAATGGATATAGAGTGGATAAAATGGATATAGAGAGGTTAAAATGGATATAGAGTGGATAAAATGGAGATAGAGTGGATGAAATCGATGTAGAGTGGATAAAATGGATATAGAGTGGATAAAATGGGTATAGTGTGGATAAAATGGATATTGAGTGGATAAAATGGATATTGAGTGGATAAAATGGATATAGAGTGGATAAAATGGATATAGAGTGGATAAAATGGATATAGAGTGGATAAAATCGATATAAAGTGGATGAAATCGATATAGAGTGGATAAAATGGACATAGAGTGGATAAAATGGACATAGAGTGGATAAAATGGAGATAGAGTGGATAAAATGGATATAGTGTGGATGAAATCGATATAGAGTGGATAAAATGGATATAGAGTGGATAAAATGGATATAGGGTGGATAAAATGTATATTGAGTGGATAAAATGGATATAGAGTGGATAAAATGGATATAGAGTGGATAAAATGGATATAGAGAGGTTAAAATGGATATAGAGTGGATAAAATGGAGATAGAGTGGATGAAATCGATGTAGAGTGGATAAAATGGATATAGAGTGGATAAAATGGGTATAGTGTGGATAAAATGGATATTGATTGGATAAAATGGATATTGAGTGGATAAAATGGATATAGAGTGGATAAAATGGATATAGAGAGGTTAAAATGGATATAGAGTGGATAAAATGGAGATAGAGTGGATGAAATCGATGTAGAGTGGATAAAATGGATATAGAGTGGATAAAATGGGTATAGTGTGGATAAAATGGATATTGATTGGATAAAATGGATATTGAGTGGATAAAATGGATATAGAGTGGATAAAATGGATATAGAGTGGATGAAATGGATATAGAGTGGATAAAATCGATATAAAGTGGATGAAATCGATATAGAGTGGATAAAATGGACATAGAGTGGATAAAATGGACATAGAGTGGATAAAATGGAGATAGAGTGGATAAAATGGATATAGTGTGGATGAAATCGATATAGAGTGGATAAAATGGATATAGAGTGGATGAAATCGATGTAGAGTGGATAAAATGGATATAGAGTGGATAAAATGGATATAGGGTGGATAAAATGGATATTGAGTGGATAAAATGGATATAGAGTGGACAAAATGGATATAGAGTGGATAAAATCGATATAAAGTGGATGAAATCGATATAGAGTGGATAAAATGGACATAGAGTGGATAAAATGGAGATAGAGTGGATAAAATGGATATAGTGTGGATGAAATCGATATAGAGTGGATAAAATGGATATAGAGTGGATAAAATGGAGATAGAGTGGATAAAATGGATATAGGGTGGATAAAATGGGAATAGGGTGGATAAAATGTATATTGAGTGGATAAAATGGATATAGAGTGGATAAAATCGATATAAAGTGGATAAAATCGATATAAAGTGGATAAAATGGAGATAGAGTGGATAAAATCGATATAAAGTGGATAAAATGGAGATAGAGTGGATGAAATCGATGTAGAGTGGATAAAATGGGTATAGGGTGGATAAAATTTATATTGAGTGGATAAAATGGATATAGAGTGGATAAAATGGATATAGAGTGGACAAAATGGATATAGAGTGGATAAAATCGATATAAAGTGGATGAAATCGATATAGAGTGGATAAAATGGACATAGAGTGGATAAAATGGAGATAGAGTGGATAAAATGGATATAGTGTGGATGAAATCGATATAGAGTGGATAAAATGGATATAGAGTGGATAAAATGGAGATAGAGTGGATAAAATCGATATAGGGTGGATAAAACGGGTATAGTGTGGATAAAATGGATATTGAGTGGATAAAATGGATATAGAGTGGATAAAATGGATATAGAGTGGATAAAATGGATATAGAGTGGATAAAATGGATATAGAGTGGATAAAATGGATATAGAGTGGATAAAATCGATATAAAGTGGATAAAATGGAGATAGAGTGGATAAAATCGATATAAAGTGGATAAAATGGAGATAGAGTGGATGAAATCGATGTAGAGTGGATAAAATGTATATTGAGTGGATAAAATGGATATAGAGTGGATAAAATGGATATAGAGTGGATAAAATGGATATAGAGTGGATAAAATGGATATAGGATGGATAAAATCGATATAGAGTTGATAAAATGGATATAGGGTGGATAAAATCGATATAGAGTGGATAAAATGGGTATAGTGTGGATAAAATGGATATTGAGTGGATAAAATGGATATAGAGTGGATAAAATGGATATAGAGTGGATAAAATGGATATAGAGTGGATAAAATGGATATAGAGTGGATAACATGGATATAGAGTGGATAAAATGGATATAGAGTGGATAAAATCGATATAAACTGGATAAAATGGAGATAGAGTGGATGAAATCGATATAGAGGTGATAAAATGGATATAGAGTGGATAAAATGGAGATAGAGTGGATAAAATGGATATAGGGTGGATAAAATCGATATAAAGTGGATAAAATGGAGATAGAGTGGATAAAATGGATATAGCGTGGATAAAATGGGAATAGGGTGGATAAAATGTATATTGAGTGGATAAAATGGATATAGAGTGGATAAAATCGATATAAAGTGGATAAAATCGATATAAAGTGGATAAAATGGAGATAGAGTGGATAAAATCGATATAAAGTGGATAAAATGGAGATAGAGTGGATGAAATCGATGTAGAGTGGATAAAATGGGTATAGGGGGATAAAATTTATATTGAGTGGATAAAATGGATATAGAGTGGATAAAATGGATATAGAGTGGATAAAATGGATATAGAGTGGATAAAATGGATATAGGATGGATAAAATCGATATAGAGTTGATAAAATGGATATAGGGTGGATAAAATCGATATAGGGTGGATAAAACGGGTATAGAGTGGATAAAATGGGTATAGGGTGGATAAAATGTATATTGAGAGGATAAAATGAATATAGAGTGGATAAAATGGATATAGAGTGGATAAAATGGATATAGAGTGGATAAAATGGAGATAGAGTGGATGAAATCGATGTAGAGTGGATAAAATGGATATAGAGTGGATAAAATGGGTATAGTGTGGATAAAATGGATACTGAGTGGATAAAATGGATATAGAGTGGATAAAATGGATATAGAGTGGATAAAATGGATATAGAGTGGATAAAATGGATATAGGATGGATAAAATCGATATAGAGTTGATAAAATGGATATAGGGTGGATAAAATCGATATAGAGTGGATAAAATGGGTATAGTGTGGATAAAATGGATATTGAGTGGATAAAATGGATATAGAGTGGATAAAATGGATATAGAGTGGATAAAATGGATATAGAGTGGATAAAATGGATATAGAGTGGATAAAATCGATATAGAGTGGATAAAATGGGTATAGTGTGGATAAAATGGATATTGAGTGGATAAAATGGATATAGAGTGGATAAAATGGATATAGAGTGGATAAAATGGATATAGAGTGGATAAAATCGATATAAAGTGGATAAAATGGGGATAGAGTGGATGAAATCGATGTAGAGTGGATAAAATGGATATAGAGTGGATAAAATGGGTATAGGGTGGATAAAATGTATATTGAGAGGATAAAATGGATATAGAGTGGATAAAATGGATATAGAGTGGATAAAATATATGTAGAGTGGATAAATTGGATATTGAGTGGATAAAATGGATATAGAGTGGATAAAATGGATATAGGATGGATAAAATCGATATAGAGTGGATAAAATGGATATAGAGTGGATAAAATCGATATAAAGTGGATAAAATGGGGATAGAGTGGACGAAATCGATGTAGAGTGGATAAAATGGATATTGAGTGGATAAAATGGATATAGAGTGGATAAAATCGATATAAAGTGGATAAAATGGAGATAGAGTGGATGAAATCGATGTAGAGTGGATAAAATGGGTATAGGGTGGATAAAATGTATATTGAGTGGATAAAATGGATATAGAGCGGATAAAATGGATATAGAGTGGATAAAATGGATATAGAGTGGATAAAAGGGATATAGAGTGGATAAAATGGATATAGAGAGGTTAAAATGGATATAGGATGGATAAAATCGATATAGAGTTGATAAAATGGATATAGGGTGGATAAAATATATGTAGAGTGGATAAATTGGATATAGAGTAGATAAAATGGATATAGAGTGGATAAAATGGATATAGGGTGGATAAAATGTATATTGAGTGGATAAAATGGATATAGAGTGGATAAAATGGATATAGAGTGGATAAAATGGATATAGAGAGGTTAAAATGGATATAGAGTGGATAAAATGGAGATAGAGTGGATGAAATCGATGTAGAGTGGATAAAATGGATATAGAGTGGATAAAATGGGTATAGTGTGGATAAAATGGATATTGAGTGGATAAAATGGATATTGAGTGGATAAAATGGATATAGAGTGGATAAAATGGATATTGAGTGGATAAAATGGATATAGAGTGGATAAAATGGATATAGAGTGGGTAAAATGGATATAGAGTGGATAAAATCGATATAAAGTGGATGAAATCGATATAGAGTGGATAAAATGGACATAGAGTGCATAAAATGGACATAGAGTGGATAAAATGGAGATAGAGTGGATAAAATGGATATAGTGTGGATGAAATCGATATAGAGTGGATAAAATGGATATAGAGTGGATAAAATGGATATAGGGTGGATAAAATGGATATTGAGTGGATAAAATGGATATGGAGTGGATAAAATGGATATAGAGTGGATAAAATGGATATAGAGAGGTTAAAATGGATATAGGGTGGATAAAATATATGTAGAGTGGATAAAATGGAGATAGAGTGGATGAAATCGATGTAGAGTGGATAAAATGGATATAGAGTGGATAAAATGGGTATAGTGTGGATAAAATGGATATTGAGTGGATAAAATGGATATTGAGGTGGATAAAATGGATATAGAGTGGATAAAATGGATATTGAGTGGATAAAATGGATATAGAGTGGATAAAATGGATATAGAGTGGACAAAATGGATATAGAGTGGATAAAATCGATATAAAGTGGATGAAATCGATATAGAGTGGATAAAATGGACATAGAGTGGATAAAATGGAGATAGAGTGGATAAAATGGATATAGTGTGGATGAAATCGATATAGAGTGGATAAAATGGATATAGAGTGGATAAAATGGAGATAGAGTGGATAAAATGGATATAGGGTGGATAAAATGGGAATAGGGTGGATAAAATGTATATTGAGTGGATAAAATGGATATAGAGTGGATAAAATCGATATAAAGTGGATAAAATCGATATAAAGTGGATAAAATGGAGATAGAGTGGATAAAATCGATATAAAGTGGATAAAATGGAGATAGAGTGGATGAAATCGATGTAGAGTGGATAAAATGGGTATAGGGTGGATAAAATTTATATTGAGTGGATAAAATGGATATAGAGTGGATAAAATGGATATAGAGTGGATAAAATGGATATAGAGTGGATAAAATGGATATAGAGTGGATAAAATGGATATAGGATGGATAAAATCGATATAGAGTTGATAAAATGGATATAGGGTGGATAAAATCGATATAGGGTGGATAAAACGGGTATAGTGTGGATAAAATGGATATTGAGTGGATAAAATGGATATAGAGTGGATAAAATGGATATAGAGTGGATAAAATGGATATAGAGTGGATAAAATGGATATAGAGTGGATAAAATCGATATAAAGTGGATAAAATGGAGATAGAGTGGATAAAATCGATATAAAGTGGATAAAATGGAGATAGAGTGGATGAAATCGATGTAGAGTGGATAAAATGGGTATAGGGTGGATAAAATGTATATTGAGTGGATAAAATGGATATAGAGTGGATAAAATGGATATAGAGTGGATAAAATGGATATAGGATGGATAAAATCGATATAGAGTTGATAAAATGGATATAGGGTGGATAAAATCGATATAGAGTGGATAAAATGGGTATAGTGTGGATAAAATGGATATTGAGTGGATAAAATGGATATAGAGTGGATAAAATGGATATAGAGTGGATAAAATGGATATAGAGTGGATAAAATCGATATAAAGTGGATAAAATAGAGATAGAGTGGATGAAATCGATGTAGAGTGGATAAAATGGATATAGAGTGGGTAAAATGGGTATAGGGTGGATAAAATGTATATTGAGAGGATAAAATGGATATAGAGTGGATAAAATGGATATAGAGTGGATAAAATGGATATAGAGTGGATAAGATGGATATAGAGTGGATAAAATGGATATAAAGTGGATAAAATGGATATAGAGTGGATAAAATGGATATAGAGTGGATAAAATGGATATAGAGTGGATAAAATCGATATAAAGTGGATAAAATGGAGATAGAGTGGATAAAATCGATATAAAGTGGATAAAATGGAGATAGAGTGGATGAAATCGATGTAGAGTGGATAAAATGGGTATAGGGTGGATAAAATGTATATTGAGTGGATAAAATGGATATAGAGTGGATAAAATGGATATAGAGTGGATAAAATGGATATAGAGTGGATAAAATGGATATAGGATGGATAAAATCGATATAGAGTTGATAAAATGGATATAGGGTGGATAAAATCGATATAGAGTGGATAAAATGGGTATAGTGTGGATAAAATGGATATTGAGTGGATAAAATGGATATAGAGTGGATAAAATGGATATAGAGTGGATAAAATGGATATAGAGTGGATAAAATGGATATAGAGTGGATAACATGGATATAGAGTGGATAAAATGGATATAGAGTGGATAAAATCGATATAAACTGGATAAAATGGAGATAGAGTGGATGAAATCGATATAGAGGTGATAAAATGGATATAGAGTGGATAAAATGGAGATAGAGTGGATAAAATGGATATAGGGTGGATAAAATCGATATAAAGTGGATAAAATGGAGATAGAGTGGATAAAATGGATATAGCGTGGATAAAATGGGAATAGGGTGGATAAAATGTATATTGAGTGGATAAAATGGATATAGAGTGGATAAAATCGATATAAAGTGGATAAAATCGATATAAAGTGGATAAAATGGAGATAGAGTGGATAAAATCGATATAAAGTGGATAAAATGGAGATAGAGTGGATGAAATCGATGTAGAGTGGATAAAATGGGTATAGGGTGGATAAAATTTATATTGAGTGGATAAAATGGATATAGAGTGGATAAAATGGATATAGAGTGGATAAAATGGATATAGAGTGGATAAAATGGATATAGAGTGGATAAAATGGATATAGGATGGATAAAATCGATATAGAGTTGATAAAATGGATATAGGGTGGATAAAATCGATATAGGGTGGATAAAACGGGTATAGAGTGGATAAAATGGGTATAGGGTGGATAAAATGTATATTGAGAGGATAAAATGAATATAGAGTGGATAAAATGGATATAGAGTGGATAAAATGGATATAGAGTGGATAAAATGGAGATAGAGTGGATGAAATCGATGTAGAGTGGATAAAATGGATATAGAGTGGATAAAATGGGTATAGTGTGGATAAAATGGATACTGAGTGGATAAAATGGATATAGAGTGGATAAAATGGATATAGAGTGGATAAAATGGATATAGAGTGGATAAAATGGATATAGGATGGATAAAATCGATATTGAGTTGATAAAATGGATATAGGGTGGATAAAATCGATATAGGGTGGATAAAACGGGTATAGTGTGGATAAAATGGATATTGAGTGGATAAAATAGATATAGAGTGGATAAAATGGATATTGAGTGGATAAAATGGATATAGAGTGGATAAAATGGGTATAGGGTGGATAAAATGTATATTGAGTGGATAAAATGGATATAGAGTGGATAAAATGGATATAGAGTGGATAAAATGGATATAGGATGGATAAAATCGATATAGAGTTGATAAAATGGATATAGGGTGGATAAAATCGATATAGAGTGGATAAAACGGGTATAGTGTGGATAAAATGGATATTGAGTGGATAAAATGGATATAGAGTGGATAAAATGGATATAGAGTGGATAAAATGGATATAGAGTGGATAAAATGGATATAGAGTGGATAAAATCGATATAAAGTGGATAAAATGGAGATAGAGTGGATGAAATCGATGTAGAGTGGATAAAATGGATATAGAGTGGGTAAAATGGGTATAGGGTGGATAAAATGTATATTGAGAGGATAAAATGGATATAGAGTGGATAAAATGGATATAGAGTGGATAAAATGGATATAGAGTGGATAAGATGGATATAGAGTGGATAAAATGGATATAGAGTGGATAAAATCGATATAAAGTGGATAAAATGGAGATAGAGTGGATGAAATCGATGTAGAGTGGATAAAATGGATATAGAGTGGATAAAATGGGTATAGGGTGGATAAAATGTATATTGAGAGGATAAAATGGATATAGAGTGGATAAAATGGATATAGAGTGGATAATATATATGTAGAGTGGATAAATTGGATATTGAGTGGATAAAATGGATATAGAGTGGATAAAATGGATATAGGATGGATAAAATCGATATAGAGTTGATAAAATGGATATAGGGTGGATAAAATCGATATAGAGTGGATAAAATGGGTATAGTGTGGATAAAATGGATATTGAGTGGATAAAATGGATATAGAGTGGATAAAATGGATATATAGTGGATAAAATGGATATAGAGTGGATAAAATCGATATAAAGTGGATAAAATGGGGATAGAGTGGACGAAATCGATGTAGAGTGGATAAAATGGATATTGAGTGGATAAAATGGATATAGAGTGGATAAAATCGATATAAAGTGGATAAAATGGAGATAGAGTGGATGAAATCGATGTAGAGTGGATAAAATGGGTATAGGGTGGATAAAATGTATATTGAGTGGATAAAATGGATATAGAGTGGATAAAATGGATATAGAGTGGATAAAATGGATATAGAGTGGATAAAAGGGATATAGAGTGGATAAAATGGATATAGAGAGGTTAAAATGGATATAGGATGGATAAAATGGATATAGAGTGGATAAAATGGATATAGGATGGATAAAATCGATATAGAGTTGATAAAATGGATATAGGGTGGATAAAATCGATATAGAGTGGATAAAATGGGTATAGTGTGGATAAAATGGATATTGAGTGGATAAAATGGATATAGAGTGGATAAAATGGATATAGAGTGGATAAAATGGATATAGAGTGGATAAAATGGATATAGAGTGGATAACATGGATATAGAGTGGATAAAATGGATATAGAGTGGATAAAATCGATATAAACTGGATAAAATGGAGATAGAGTGGATGAAATCGATATAGAGGTGATAAAATGGATATAGAGTGGATAAAATGGAGATAGAGTGGATAAAATGGATATAGGGTGGATAAAATCGATATAAAGTGGATAAAATGGAGATAGAGTGGATAAAATGGATATAGCGTGGATAAAATGGGAATAGGGTGGATAAAATGTATATTGAGTGGATAAAATGGATATAGAGTGGATAAAATCGATATAAAGTGGATAAAATCGATATAAAGTGGATAAAATGGAGATAGAGTGGATAAAATCGATATAAAGTGGATAAAATGGAGATAGAGTGGATGAAATCGATGTAGAGTGGATAAAATGGGTATAGGGTGGATAAAATTTATATTGAGTGGATAAAATGGATATAGAGTGGATAAAATGGATATAGAGTGGATAAAATGGATATAGAGTGGATAAAATGGATATAGAGTGGATAAAATGGATATAGGATGGATAAAATCGATATAGAGTTGATAAAATGGATATAGGGTGGATAAAATCGATATAGGGTGGATAAAACGGGTATAGAGTGGATAAAATGGGTATAGGGTGGATAAAATGTATATTGAGAGGATAAAATGGATATAGAGTGGATAAAATGGATATAGAGTGGATAAAATGGAGATAGAGTGGATGAAATCGATGTAGAGTGGATAAAATGGATATAGAGTGGATAAAATGGGTATAGTGTGGATAAAATGGATACTGAGTGGATAAAATGGATATAGAGTGGATAAAATGGATATAGAGTGGATAAAATGGATATAGAGTGGATAAAATGGATATAGGATGGATAAAATCGATATTGAGTTGATAAAATGGATATAGGGTGGATAAAATCGATATAGGGTGGATAAAACGGGTATAGTGTGGATAAAATGGATATTGAGTGGATAAAATAGATATAGAGTGGATAAAATGGATATTGAGTGGATAAAATGGATATAGAGTGGATAAAATGGGTATAGGGTGGATAAAATGTATATTGAGTGGATAAAATGGATATAGAGTGGATAAAATGGATATAGAGTGGATAAAATGGATATAGGATGGATAAAATCGATATAGAGTTGATAAAATGGATATAGGGTGGATAAAATCGATATAGAGTGGATAAAACGGGTATAGTGTGGATAAAATGGATATTGAGTGGATAAAATGGATATAGAGTGGATAAAATGGATATAGAGTGGATAAAATGGATATAGAGTGGATAAAATGGATATAGAGTGGATAAAATCGATATAAAGTGGATAAAATGGAGATAGAGTGGATGAAATCGATGTAGAGTGGATAAAATGGATATAGAGTGGGTAAAATGGGTATAGGGTGGATAAAATGTATATTGAGAGGATAAAATGGATATAGAGTGGATAAAATGGATATAGAGTGGATAAAATGGATATAGAGTGGATAAGATGGATATAGAGTGGATAAAATGGATATAGAGTGGATAAAATCGATATAAAGTGGATAAAATGGAGATAGAGTGGATGAAATCGATGTAGAGTGGATAAAATGGATATAGAGTGGATAAAATGGGTATAGGGTGGATAAAATGTATATTGAGAGGATAAAATGGATATAGAGTGGATAAAATGGATATAGAGTGGATAATATATATGTAGAGTGGATAAATTGGATATTGAGTGGATAAAATGGATATAGAGTGGATAAAATGGATATAGGATGGATAAAATCGATATAGAGTTGATAAAATGGATATAGGGTGGATAAAATCGATATAGAGTGGATAAAATGGGTATAGTGTGGATAAAATGGATATTGAGTGGATAAAATGGATATAGAGTGGATAAAATGGATATATAGTGGATAAAATGGATATAGAGTGGATAAAATCGGTATAAAGTGGATAAAATGGGGATAGAGTGGACGAAATCGATGTAGAGTGGATAAAATGGATATTGAGTGGATAAAATGGATATAGAGTGGATAAAATCGATATAAAGTGGATAAAATGGAGATAGAGTGGATGAAATCGATGTAGAGTGGATAAAATGGGTATAGGGTGGATAAAATGTATATTGAGTGGATAAAATGGATATAGAGTGGATAAAATGGATATAGAGTGGATAAAATGGATATAGAGTGGATAAAAGGGATATAGAGTGGATAAAATGGATATAGAGAGGTTAAAATGGATATAGGATGGATAAAATCGATATAGAGTTGATAAAATGGATATAGGGTGGATAAAATATATGTAGAGTGGATAAATTGGATATAGAGTGGATAAAATGGATATAGAGTGGATAAAATGGATATAGGGTGGATAAAATGTATATTGAGTGGATAAAATGGATATAGAGTGGATAAAATGGATATAGAGTGGATAAAATGGACATAGAGTGGATAAAATGGATATAGAGTGGATAAAATGGATATAGTGTGGATGAAATCGATATAGAGTGGATAAAATGGATATAGAGTGGATAAAATGGATATAGGGTGGATAAAATGGATATTGAGTGGATAAAATGGATATAGAGTGGATAAAATGGATATAGAGTGGATAAAATGGATATAGAGAGGTTAAAATGGATATAGGGTGGATAAAATATATGTAGAGTGGATAAAATGGAGATAGAGTGGATGAAATCGATGTAGAGTGGATAAAATGGATATAGAGTGGATAAAATGGGTATAGTGTGGATAAAATGGATATTGAGTGGATAAAATGGATATTGAGGTGGATAAAATGGATATAGAGTGGATAAAATGGATATTGAGTGGATAAAATGGATATAGAGTGGATAAAATGGATATAGAGTGGACAAAATGGATATAGAGTGGATAAAATCGATATAAAGTGGATGAAATCGATATAGAGTGGATAAAATGGACATAGAGTGGATAAAATGGAGATAGAGAGGATAAAATGGATATAGTGTGGATGAAATCGATATAGAGTGGATAAAATGGATATAGAGTGGATAAAATGGAGATAGAGTGGATAAAATGGATATAGGGTGGATAAAATGGGAATAGGGTGGATAAAATGTATATTGAGTGGATAAAATGGATATAGAGTGGATAAAATCGATATAAAGTGGATAAAATGGAGATAGAGTGGATAAAATCGATATAAAGTGGATAAAATGGAGATAGAGTGGATGAAATCGATGTAGAGTGGATAAAATGGGTATAGGGTGGATAAAATTTATATTGAGTGGATAAAATGGATATAGAGTGGATAAAATGGATATAGAGTGGATAAAATGGATATAGAGTGGATAAAATGGATATAGAGTGGATAAAATGGATATAGGATGGATAAAATCGATATAGAGTTGATAAAATGGATATAGGGTGGATAAAATCGATATAGGGTGGATAAAACGGGTATAGTGTGGATAAAATGGATATTGAGTGGATAAAATGGATATAGAGTGGATAAAATGGATATAGAGTGGATAAAATGGATATAGAGTGGATAAAATGGATATAGAGTGGATAAAATGGATATAGAGTGGATAAAATCGATATAAAGTGGATAAAATGGAGATAGAGTAGATAAAATCGATATAAAGTGGATAAAATGGAGATAGAGTGGATGAAATCGATGTAGAGTGGATAAAATGGATATAGAGTGGGTAAAATGGGTATAGGGTGGATAAAATGTATATTGAGAGGATAAAATGGATATAGGATGGATAAAATGGATATAGAGTGGATAAAATGGATATAGGATGGATAAAATCGATATAGAGTTGATAAAATGGATATAGGGTGGATAAAATCGATATAGAGTGGATAAAATGGGTATAGTGTGGATAAAATGGATATTGAGTGGATAAAATGGATATAGAGTGGATAAAATGGATATAGAGGGGATAAAATGGATATAGAGTGGATAAAATGGATATAGAGTGGATAAAATCGATATAAAGTGGATAAAATAGAGATAGAGTGGATGAAATCGATGTAGAGTGGATAAAATGGATATAGAGTGGGTAAAATGGGTATAGGGTGGATAAAATGTATATTGAGAGGATAAAATGGATATAGGATGGATAAAATCGATATAGAGTTGATAAAATGGATATAGGGTGGATAAAATCGATATAGAGTGGATAAAATGGGTATAGTGTGGATAAAATGGATATTGAGTGGATAAAATGGATATAGAGTGGATAAAATCGATATAAAGTGGATAAAATGGAGATAGAGTGGACGAAATCGATGTAGAGTGGATAAAATGGATATTGAGTGGATAAAATGGATATAGAGTGGATAAAATCGATATAAAGTGGATAAAATGGAGATAGAGTGGATAAAATCGATATAGAGTGGATAAAATGGGTATAGTGTGGATAAAATGGATATTGAGTGGATTAAATGGATATAGAGTGGATAAAATGGATATAGAGGGGATAAAATGGATATAGAGTGGATAAAATGGATATAGAGTGGATAAAATCGATATAAAGTGGATAAAATAGAGATAGAGTGGATGAAATCGATGTAGAGTGGATAAAATGGATATAGAGTGGGTAAAATGGGTATAGGGTGGATAAAATGTATATTGAGAGGATAAAATGGATATAGGATGGATAAAATGGATATAGAGTGGATAAAATGGATATAGGATGGATAAAATCGATATAGAGTTGATAAAATGGATATAGGGTGGATAAAATCGATATAGAGTGGATAAAATGGGTATAGTGTGGATAAAATGGATATAAAGTGGATAAAATGGAGATAGAGTGGATGAAATCGATGTAGAGTGGATAAAATGGATATAGAGTGGATAAAATGGGTATAGGGTGGATAAAATGTATATTGAGAGGATAAAATGGATATAGAGTGGATAAAATGGATATAGAGTGGATAAAATATATGTAGAGTGGATAAATTGGATATTGAGTGGATAAAATGGATATAGAGTGGATAAAATGGATATAGGATGGATAAAATCGATATAGAGTTGATAAAATGGATATAGGGTGGATAAAATCGATATAGAGTGGATAAAATGGGTATAGTGTGGATAAAATGGATATTGAGTGGATAAAATGGATATAGAGTGGATAAAATCGATATAAAGTGGATAAAATGGAGATAGAGTGGACGAAATCGATGTAGAGTGGATAAAATGGATATTGAGTGGATAAAATGGATATAGAGTGGATAAAATCGATATAAAGTGGATAAAATGGAGATAGAGTGGATGAAATCGATGTAGAGTGGATAAAATGGGTATAGTGTGGATAAAATGGATATTGAGTGGATAAAATGGATATAGAGTGGATAAAATCGATATAAAGTGGATAAAATGGAGATAGAGTGGATGAAATCGATGTAGAGTGGATAAAATGGGTATAGGGTGGATAAAATTTATATTGAGTGGATAAAATGGATATAGAGTGGATAAAATGGATATAGAGTGGATAAAATGGATATAGAGTGGATAAAATGGATATAGAGTGGATAAAATGGATATAGGATGGATAAAATCGATATAGAGTTGATAAAATGGATATAGGGTGGATAAAATCGATATAGGGTGGATAAAACGGGTATAGTGTGGATAAAATGGATATTGAGTGGATAAAATGGATATAGAGTGGATAAAATGGATATAGAGTGGATAAAATGGATATAGAGTGGATAAAATGGATATAGAGTGGATAAAATGGATATAGAGTGGATAAAATCGATATAAAGTGGATAAAATGGAGATAGAGTGGATAAAATCGATATAAAGTGGATAAAATGGAGATAGAGTGGATGAAATCGATGTAGAGTGGATAAAATGGGTATAGGGTGGATAAAATGTATATTGAGTGGATAAAATGGATATAGAGTGGATAAAATGGATATAGAGTGGATAAAATGGATATAGAGTGGATAAAATGGATATAGGATGGATAAAATCGATATAGAGTTGATAAAATGGATATAGGGTGGATAAAATCGATATAGAGTGGATAAAATGGGTATAGTGTGGATAAAATGGATATTGAGTGGATAAAATGGATATAGAGTGGATAAAATGGATATAGAGTGGATAAAATCGATATAAAGTGGATAAAATAGAGATAGAGTGGATGAAATCGATGTAGAGTGGATAAAATGGATATAGAGTGGGTAAAATGGGTATAGGGTGGATAAAATGTATATTGAGAGGATAAAATGGATATAGAGTGGATAAAATGGATATAGAGTGGATAAAATGGATATAGAGTGGATAAGATGGATATAGAGTGGATAAAATGGATATAAAGTGGATAAAATGGAGATAGAGTGGATGAAATCGATGTAGAGTGGATAAAATGGATATAGAGTGGATAAAATGGGTATAGGGTGGATAAAATGTATATTGAGAGGATAAAATGGATATAGAGTGGATAAAATGGATATAGAGTGGATAAAATATATGTAGAGTGGATAAATTGGATATTGAGTGGATAAAATGGATATAGAGTGGATAAAATGGATATAGGATGGATAAAATGGATATTGAGTGGATAAAATGGATATAGAGTGGATAAAATCGATATAAAGTGGATAAAATGGAGATAGAGTGGACGAAATCGATGTAGAGTGGATAAAATGGATATTGAGTGGATAAAATGGATATAGAGTGGATAAAATCGATATAAAGTGGATAAAATGGAGATAGAGTGGATGAAATCGATGTAGAGTGGATAAAATGGGTATAGTGTGGATAAAATGGATATTGAGTGGATAAAATGGATATAGAGTGGATAAAATCGATATAAAGTGGATAAAATGGAGATAGAGTGGACGAAATCGATGTAGAGTGGATAAAATGGATATTGAGTGGATAAAATGGATATAGAGTGGATAAAATCGATATAAAGTGGATAAAATGGAGATAGAGTGGACGAAATCGATGTAGAGTGGATAAAATGGATATTGAGTGGATAAAATGGATATAGAGTGGATAAAATCGATATAAAGTGGATAAAATGGAGATAGAGTGGATGAAACCGATGTAGAGTGGATAAAATGGATATAGAGTGGATAAAATGGGTATAGGGTGGATAAAATGTATATTGAGAGGGTAAAATGAATATAGAGTGGATAAAATGGATATAGAGTGGATAAAATGGATATAGAGTGGATAAAATGGAGATAGAGTGGATAAAATGGATATAGGGTGGATAAAATGGGAATAGGGTGGATAAAATGTATATTGAGTGGATGAAATGGATATAGAGTGGATAAAATCGATATAAAGTGGATAAAATCGATATAAAGTGGATAAAATGGAGATAGAGTGGGTAAAATCGATATAAAGTGGATATAATGGAGATAGAGTGGATGAAATCGATGTAGAGTGGATAAAATGGGTATAGGGTGGATAAAATTTATATTGAGTGGATAAAATGGATATAGAGTGGATAAAATGGATATAGAGTGGACAAAATGGATATAGAGTGGATAAAATCGATATAAAGTGGATGAAATCGATATAGAGTGGATAAAATGGACATAGAGTGGATAAAATGGAGATAGAGTGGATAAAATGGATATAGTGTGGATGAAATCGATATAGAGTGGATAAAATGGATATAGAGTGGATAAAATGGAGATAGAGTGGATAAAATCGATATAGGGTGGATAAAACGGGTATAGTGTGGATAAAATGGATATTGAGTGGATAAAATGGATATAGAGTGGATAAAATGGATATAGAGTGGATAAAATGGATATAGAGTGGATAAAATGGATATAGAGTGGATAAAATGGATATAGAGTGGATAAAATCGATATAAAGTGGATAAAATGGAGATAGAGTGGATAAAATCGATATAAAGTGGATAAAATGGAGATAGAGTGGATGAAATCGATGTAGAGTGGATAAAATGGGTATAGGGTGGATAAAATGTATATTGAGTGGATAAAATGGATATAGAGTGGATAAAATGGATATAGAGTGGATAAAATGGATATAGAGTGGATAAAATGGATATAGGATGGATAAAATCGATATAGAGTTGATAAAATGGATATAGGGTGGATAAAATCGATATAGAGTGGATAAAATGGGTATAGTGTGGATAAAATGGATATTGAGTGGATAAAATGAATATAGAGTGGATAAAATGGATATAGAGTGGATAAAATGGATATAGAGTGGATAAAATGGATATAGAGTGGATAACATGGATATAGAGTGGATAAAATGGATATAGAGTGGATAAAATCGATATAAACTGGATAAAATGGAGATAGAGTGGATGAAATCGATATAGAGGTGATAAAATGGATATAGAGTGGATAAAATGGAGATAGAGTGGATAAAATGGATATAGGGTGGATAAAATCGATATAAAGTGGATAAAATGGAGATAGAGTGGATAAAATGGATATAGCGTGGATAAAATGGGAATAGGGTGGATAAAATGTATATTGAGTGGATAAAATGGATATAGAGTGGATAAAATCGATATAAAGTGGATAAAATGGAGATAGAGTGGATGAAATCGATGTAGAGTGGATAAAATGGGTATAGGGTGGATAAAATTTATATTGAGTGGATAAAATGGATATAGAGTGGATAAAATGGATATAGAGTGGATAAAATGGATATAGAGTGGATAAAATGGATATAGAGTGGATAAAATGGATATAGGATGGATAAAATCGATATAGAGTTGATAAAATGGATATAGGGTGGATAAAATCGATATAGGGTGGATAAAACGGGTATAGAGTGGATAAAATGGGTATAGGGTGGATAAAATGTATATTGAGAGGATAAAATGAATATAGAGTGGATAAAATGGATATAGAGTGGATAAAATGGATATAGAGTGGATAAAATGGAGATAGAGTGGATGAAATCGATGTAGAGTGGATAAAATGGATATAGAGTGGATAAAATGGGTATAGTGTGGATAAAATGGATACTGAGTGGATAAAATGGATATAGAGTGGATAAAATGGATATAGAGTGGATAAAATGGATATAGAGTGGATAAAATGGATATAGGATGGATAAAATCGATATTGAGTTGATAAAATGGATATAGGGTGGATAAAATCGATATAGGGTGGATAAAACGGGTATAGTGTGGATAAAATGGATATTGAGTGGATAAAATAGATATAGAGTGGATAAAATGGATATTGAGTGGATAAAATGGATATAGAGTGGATAAAATGGGTATAGGGTGGATAAAATGTATATTGAGTGGATAAAATGGATATAGAGTGGATAAAATGGATATAGAGTGGATAAAATGGATATAGGATGGATAAAATCGATATAGAGTTGATAAAATGGATATAGGGTGGATAAAATCGATATAGAGTGGATAAAACGGGTATAGTGTGGATAAAATGGATATTGAGTGGATAAAATGGATATAGAGTGGATAAAATGGATATAGAGTGGATAAAATGGATATAGAGTGGATAAAATGGATATAGAGTGGATAAAATCGATATAAAGTGGATAAAATGGAGATAGAGTGGATGAAATCGATGTAGAGTGGATAAAATGGATATAGAGTGGGTAAAATGGGTATAGGGTGGATAAAATGTATATTGAGAGGATAAAATGGATATAGAGTGGATAAAATGGATATAGAGTGGATAAAATGGATATAGAGTGGATAAGATGGATATAGAGTGGATAAAATGGATATAGAGTGGATAAAATCGATATAAAGTGGATAAAATGGAGATAGAGTGGATGAAATCGATGTAGAGTGGATAAAATGGATATAGAGTGGATAAAATGGGTATAGGGTGGATAAAATGTATATTGAGTGGATAAAATGGATATAGAGTGGATAAAATGGATATAGAGTGGATAATATATATGTAGAGTGGATAAATTGGATATTGAGTGGATAAAATGGATATAGAGTGGATAAAATGGATATAGGATGGATAAAATCGATATAGAGTTGATAAAATGGATATAGGGTGGATAAAATCGATATAGAGTGGATAAAATGGGTATAGTGTGGATAAAATGGATATTGAGTGGATAAAATGGATATAGAGTGGATAAAATGGATATAGAGTGGATAAAATGGATATAGAGTGGATAAAATGGAGATAGAGTGGATAAAATGGATATAGGGTGGATAAAATCGATATAAAGTGGATAAAATGGAGATAGAGTGGATAAAATGGATATAGCGTGGATAAAATGGGAATAGGGTGGATAAAATGTATATTGAGTGGATAAAATGGATATAGAGTGGATAAAATCGATATAAAGTGGATAAAATCGATATAAAGTGGATAAAATGGAGATAGAGTGGATAAAATCGATATAAAGTGGATAAAATGGAGATAGAGTGGATGAAATCGATGTAGAGTGGATAAAATGGGTATAGGGTGGATAAAATTTATATTGAGTGGATAAAATGGATATAGAGTGGATAAAATGGATATAGAGTGGATAAAATGGATATAGAGTGGATAAAATGGATATAGAGTGGATAAAATGGATATAGGATGGATAAAATCGATATAGAGTTGATAAAATGGATATAGGGTGGATAAAATCGATATAGGGTGGATAAAACGGGTATAGAGTGGATAAAATGGGTATAGGGTGGATAAAATGTATATTGAGAGGATAAAATGGATATAGAGTGGATAAAATGGATATAGAGTGGATAAAATGGATATAGAGTGGATAAAATGGAGATAGAGTGGATGAAATCGATGTAGAGTGGATAAAATGGATATAGAGTGGATAAAATGGGTATAGTGTGGATAAAATGGATACTGAGTGGATAAAATGGATATAGAGTGGATAAAATGGATATAGAGTGGATAAAATGGATATAGAGTGGATAAAATGGATATAGGATGGATAAAATCGATATTGAGTTGATAAAATGGATATAGGGTGGATAAAATCGATATAGGGTGGATAAAACGGGTATAGTGTGGATAAAATGGATATTGAGTGGATAAAATAGATATAGAGTGGATAAAATGGATATTGAGTGGATAAAATGGATATAGAGTGGATAAAATGGGTATAGGGTGGATAAAATGTATATTGAGTGGATAAAATGGATATAGAGTGGATAAAATGGATATAGAGTGGATAAAATGGATATAGGATGGATAAAATCGATATAGAGTTGATAAAATGGATATAGGGTGGATAAAATCGATATAGAGTGGATAAAACGGGTATAGTGTGGATAAAATGGATATTGAGTGGATAAAATGGATATAGAGTGGATAAAATGGATATAGAGTGGATAAAATGGATATAGAGTGGATAAAATGGATATAGAGTGGATAAAATCGATATAAAGTGGATAAAATGGAGATAGAGTGGATGAAATCGATGTAGAGTGGATAAAATGGATATAGAGTGGGTAAAATGGGTATAGGGTGGATAAAATGTATATTGAGAGGATAAAATGGATATAGAGTGGATAAAATGGATATAGAGTGGATAAAATGGATATAGAGTGGATAAGATGGATATAGAGTGGATAAAATGGATATAGAGTGGATAAAATCGATATAAAGTGGATAAAATGGAGATAGAGTGGATGAAATCGATGTAGAGTGGATAAAATGGATATAGAGTGGATAAAATGGGTATAGGGTGGATAAAATGTATATTGAGAGGATAAAATGGATATAGAGTGGATAAAATGGATATAGAGTGGATAATATATATGTAGAGTGGATAAATTGGATATTGAGTGGATAAAATGGATATAGAGTGGATAAAATGGATATAGGATGGATAAAATCGATATAGAGTTGATAAAATGGATATAGGGTGGATAAAATCGATATAGAGTGGATAAAATGGGTATAGTGTGGATAAAATGGATATTGAGTGGATAAAATGGATATAGAGTGGATAAAATGGATATAGAGTGGATAAAATGGATATAGAGTGGATAAAATCGATATAAAGTGGATAAAATGGGGATAGAGTGGACGAAATCGATGTAGAGTGGATAAAATGGATATTGAGTGGATAAAATGGATATAGAGTGGATAAAATCGATATAAAGTGGATAAAATGGAAATAGAGTGGATGAAATCGATGTAGAGTGGATAAAATGGGTATAGGGTGGATAAAATGTATATTGAGTGGATAAAATGGATATAGAGTGGATAAAATGGATATAGAGTGGATAAAATGGATATAGAGTGGATAAAAGGGATATAGAGTGGATAAAATGGATATAGAGAGGTTAAAATGGATATAGGATGGATAAAATCGATATAGAGTTGATAAAATGGATATAGGGTGGATAAAATATATGTAGAGTGGATAAATTGGATATAGAGTGGATAAAATGGATATAGAGTGGATAAAATGGATATAGGGTGGATAAAATGTATATTGAGTGGATAAAATGGATATAGAGTGGATAAAATGGATATAGAGTGGATAAAATGGACATAGAGTGGATAAAATGGATATAGAGTGGATAAAATGGATATAGTGTGGATGAAATCGATATAGAGTGGATAAAATGGATATAGAGTGGATAAAATGGATATAGAGAGGTTAAAATGGATATAGGGTGGATAAAATATATGTAGAGTGGATAAAATGGAGATAGAGTGGATGAAATCGATGTAGAGTGGATAAAATGGATATAGAGTGGATAAAATGGGTATAGTGTGGATAAAATGGATATTGAGTGGATAAAATGGATATTGAGGTGGATAAAATGGATATAGAGTGGATAAAATGGATATTGAGTGGATAAAATGGATATAGAGTGGATAAAATGGATATAGAGTGGACAAAATGGATATAGAGTGGATAAAATCGATATAAAGTGGATGAAATCGATATAGAGTGGATAAAATGGACATAGAGTGGATAAAATGGAGATAGAGAGGATAAAATGGATATAGTGTGGATGAAATCGATATAGAGTGGATAAAATGGATATAGAGTGGATAAAATGGAGATAGAGTGGATAAAATGGATATAGGGTGGATAAAATGGGAATAGGGTGGATAAAATGTATATTGAGTGGATAAAATGGATATAGAGTGGATAAAATCGATATAAAGTGGATAAAATGGAGATAGAGTGGATAAAATCGATATAAAGTGGATAAAATGGAGATAGAGTGGATGAAATCGATGTAGAGTGGATAAAATGGGTATAGGGTGGATAAAATTTATATTGAGTGGATAAAATGGATATAGAGTGGATAAAATGGATATAGAGTGGATAAAATGGATATAGAGTGGATAAAATGGATATAGAGTGGATAAAATGGATATAGAGTGGATAAAATCGATATAAAGTGGATAAAATGGAGATAGAGTGGATAAAATCGATATAAAGTGGATAAAATGGAGATAGAGTGGATGAAATCGATGTAGAGTGGATAAAATGGGTATAGGGTGGATAAAATGTATATTGAGTGGATAAAATGGATATAGAGTGGATAAAATGGATATAGAGTGGATAAAATGGATATAGGATGGATAAAATCGATATAGAGTTGATAAAATGGATATAGGGTGGATAAAATCGATATAGAGTGGATAAAATGGGTATGGTGTGGATAAAATGGATATTGAGTGGATAAAATGGATATAGAGTGGATAAAATGGATATAGAGGGGATAAAATGGATATAGAGTGGATAAAATGGATATAGAGTGGATAAAATCGATATAAAGTGGATAAAATAGAGATAGAGTGGATGAAATCGATGTAGAGTGGATAAAATGGATATAGAGTGGGTAAAATGGGTATAGGGTGGATAAAATGTATATTGAGAGGATAAAATGGATATAGGATGGATAAAATCGATATAGAGTTGATAAAATGGATATAGGGTGGATAAAATCGATATAGAGTGGATAAAATGGGTATAGTGTGGATAAAATGGATATTGAGTGGATAAAATGGATATAGAGTGGATAAAATCGATATAAAGTGGATAAAATGGAGATAGAGTGGACGAAATCGATGTAGAGTGGATAAAATGGATATTGAGTGGATAAAATGGATATAGAGTGGATAAAATCGATATAAAGTGGATAAAATGGAGATAGAGTGGATAAAATCGATATAGAGTGGATAAAATGGGTATAGTGTGGATAAAATGGATATTGAGTGGATAAAATGGATATAGAGTGGATAAAATGGATATAGAGGGGATAAAATGGATATAGAGTGGATAAAATGGATATAGAGTGGATAAAATCGATATAAAGTGGATAAAATAGAGATAGAGTGGATGAAATCGATGTAGAGTGGATAAAATGGATATAGAGTGGGTAAAATGGGTATAGGGTGGATAAAATGTATATTGAGAGGATAAAATGGATATAGGATGGATAAAATGGATATAGAGTGGATAAAATGGATATAGGATGGATAAAATCGATATAGAGTTGATAAAATGGATATAGGGTGGATAAAATCGATATAGAGTGGATAAAATGGGTATAGTGTGGATAAAATGGATATAAAGTGGATAAAATGGAGATAGAGTGGATGAAATCGATGTAGAGTGGATAAAATGGATATAGAGTGGATAAAATGGGTATAGGGTGGATAAAATGTATATTGAGAGGATAAAATGGATATAGAGTGGATAAAATGGATATAGAGTGGATAATATATATGTAGAGTGGATAAATTGGATATTGAGTGGATAAAATGGATATAGAGTGGATAAAATGGATATAGGATGGATAAAATCGATATAGAGTTGATAAAATGGATATAGGGTGGATAAAATCGATATAGAGTGGATAAAATGGGTATAGTGTGGATAAAATGGATATTGAGTGGATAAAATGGATATAGAGTGGATAAAATGGATATAGAGTGGATAAAATGGATATAGAGTGGATAAAATGGAGATAGAGTGGATAAAATGGATATAGGGTGGATAAAATCGATATAAAGTGGATAAAATGGAGATAGAGTGGATAAAATGGATATAGCGTGGATAAAATGGGAATAGGGTGGATAAAATGTATATTGAGTGGATAAAATGGATATAGAGTGGATAAAATCGATATAAAGTGGATAAAATCGATATAAAGTGGATAAAATGGAGATAGAGTGGATAAAATCGATATAAAGTGGATAAAATGGAGATAGAGTGGATGAAATCGATGTAGAGTGGATAAAATGGGTATAGGGTGGATAAAATTTATATTGAGTGGATAAAATGGATATAGAGTGGATAAAATGGATATAGAGTGGATAAAATGGATATAGAGTGGATAAAATGGATATAGAGTGGATAAAATGGATATAGGATGGATAAAATCGATATAGAGTTGATAAAATGGATATAGGGTGGATAAAATCGATATAGGGTGGATAAAACGGGTATAGAGTGGATAAAATGGGTATAGGGTGGATAAAATGTATATTGAGAGGATAAAATGAATATAGAGTGGATAAAATGGATATAGAGTGGATAAAATGGATATAGAGTGGATAAAATGGAGATAGAGTGGATGAAATCGATGTAGAGTGGATAAAATGGATATAGAGTGGATAAAATGGGTATAGTGTGGATAAAATGGATACTGAGTGGATAAAATGGATATAGAGTGGATAAAATGGATATAGAGTGGATAAAATGGATATAGAGTGGATAAAATGGATATAGGATGGATAAAATCGATATTGAGTTGATAAAATGGATATAGGGTGGATAAAATCGATATAGGGTGGATAAAACGGGTATAGTGTGGATAAAATGGATATTGAGTGGATAAAATAGATATAGAGTGGATAAAATGGATATTGAGTGGATAAAATGGATATAGAGTGGATAAAATGGGTATAGGGTGGATAAAATGTATATTGAGTGGATAAAATGGATATAGAGTGGATAAAATGGATATAGAGTGGATAAAATGGATATAGGATGGATAAAATCGATATAGAGTTGATAAAATGGATATAGGGTGGATAAAATCGATATAGAGTGGATAAAACGGGTATAGTGTGGATAAAATGGATATTGAGTGGATAAAATGGATATAGAGTGGATAAAATGGATATAGAGTGGATAAAATGGATATAGAGTGGATAAAATGGATATAGAGTGGATAAAATCGATATAAAGTGGATAAAATGGAGATAGAGTGGATGAAATCGATGTAGAGTGGATAAAATGGATATAGAGTGGGTAAAATGGGTATAGGGTGGATAAAATGTATATTGAGAGGATAAAATGGATATAGAGTGGATAAAATGGATATAGAGTGGATAAAATGGATATAGAGTGGATAAGATGGATATAGAGTGGATAAAATGGATATAGAGTGGATAAAATCGATATAAAGTGGATAAAATGGAGATAGAGTGGATGAAATCGATGTAGAGTGGATAAAATGGATATAGAGTGGATAAAATGGGTATAGGGTGGATAAAATGTATATTGAGAGGATAAAATGGATATAGAGTGGATAAAATGGATATAGAGTGGATAATATATATGTAGAGTGGATAAATTGGATATTGAGTGGATAAAATGGATATAGAGTGGATAAAATGGATATAGGATGGATAAAATCGATATAGAGTTGATAAAATGGATATAGGGTGGATAAAATCGATATAGAGTGGATAAAATGGGTATAGTGTGGATAAAATGGATATTGAGTGGATAAAATCGATATAGAGTGGATAAAATGGATATAGAGTGGATAAAATGGATATAGAGTGGATAAAATCGATATAAAGTGGATAAAATGGGGATAGAGTGGACGAAATCGATGTAGAGTGGATAAAATGGATATTGAGTGGATAAAATGGATATAGAGTGGATAAAATCGATATAAAGTGGATAAAATGGAAATAGAGTGGATGAAATCGATGTAGAGTGGATAAAATGGGTATAGGGTGGATAAAATGTATATTGAGTGGATAAAATGGATATAGAGTGGATAAAATGGATATAGAGTGGATAAAATGGATATAGAGTGGATAAAAGGGATATAGAGTGGATAAAATGGATATAGAGAGGTTAAAATGGATATAGGATGGATAAAATCGATATAGAGTTGATAAAATGGATATAGGGTGGATAAAATATATGTAGAGTGGATAAATTGGATATAGAGTGGATAAAATGGATATAGAGTGGATAAAATGGATATAGGGTGGATAAAATGTATATTGAGTGGATAAAATGGATATAGAGTGGATAAAATGGATATAGAGTGGATAAAATGGACATAGAGTGGATAAAATGGATATAGAGTGGATAAAATGGATATAGTGTGGATGAAATCGATATAGAGTGGATAAAATGGATATAGAGTGGATAAAATGGATATAGAGAGGTTAAAATGGATATAGGGTGGATAAAATATATGTAGAGTGGATAAAATGGAGATAGAGTGGATGAAAACGAAGTAGAGTGGATAAAATGGATATAGAGTGGATAAAATGGGTATAGTGTGGATAAAATGGATATTGAGTGGATAAAATGGATATTGAGGTGGATAAAATGGATATAGAGTGGATAAAATGGATATTGAGTGGATAAAATGGATATAGAGTGGATAAAATGGATATAGAGTGGACAAAATGGATATAGAGTGGATAAAATCGATATAAAGTGGATGAAATCGATATAGAGTGGATAAAATGGACATAGAGTGGATAAAATGGAGATAGAGAGGATAAAATGGATATAGTGTGGATGAAATCGATATAGAGTGGATAAAATGGATATAGAGTGGATAAAATGGAGATAGAGTGGATAAAATGGATATAGGGTGGATAAAATGGGAATAGGGTGGATAAAATGTATATTGAGTGGATAAAATGGATATAGAGTGGATAAAATCGATATAAAGTGGATAAAATGGAGATAGAGTGGATAAAATCGATATAAAGTGGATAAAATGGAGATAGAGTGGATGAAATCGATGTAGAGTGGATAAAATGGGTATAGGGTGGATAAAATTTATATTGAGTGGATAAAATGGATATAGAGTGGATAAAATGGATATAGAGTGGATAAAATGGATATAGAGTGGATAAAATGGATATAGAGTGGATAAAATGGATATAGAGTGGATAAAATGGATATAGAGTGGATAAAATCGATATAAAGTGGATAAAATGGAGATAGAGTGGATAAAATCGATATAAAGTGGATAAAATGGAGATAGAGTGGATGAAATCGATGTAGAGTGGATAAAATGGGTATAGGGTGGATAAAATGTATATTGAGTGGATAAAATGGATATAGAGTGGATAAAATGGATATAGAGTGGATAAAATGGATATAGGATGGATAAAATCGATATAGAGTTGATAAAATGGATATAGGGTGGATAAAATCGATATAGAGTGGATAAAATGGGTATAGTGTGGATAAAATGGATATTGAGTGGATAAAATGGATATAGAGTGGATAAAATGGATATAGAGGGGATAAAATGGATATAGAGTGGATAAAATGGATATAGAGTGGATAAAATCGATATAAAGTGGATAAAATAGAGATAGAGTGGATGAAATCGATGTAGAGTGGATAAAATGGATATAGAGTGGGTAAAATGGGTATAGGGTGGATAAAATGTATATTGAGAGGATAAAATGGATATAGGATGGATAAAATCGATATAGAGTTGATAAAATGGATATAGGGTGGATAAAATCGATATAGAGTGGATAAAATGGGTATAGTGTGGATAAAATGGATATTGAGTGGATAAAATGGATATAGAGTGGATAAAATCGATATAAAGTGGATAAAATGGAGATAGAGTGGACGAAATCGATGTAGAGTGGATAAAATGGATATTGAGTGGATAAAATGGATATAGAGTGGATAAAATCGATATAAAGTGGATAAAATGGAGATAGAGTGGATAAAATCGATATAGAGTGGATAAAATGGGTATAGTGTGGATAAAATGGATATTGAGTGGATAAAATGGATATAGAGTGGATAAAATGGATATAGAGGGGATAAAATGGATATAGAGTGGATAAAATGGATATAGAGTGGATAAAATCGATATAAAGTGGATAAAATAGAGATAGAGTGGATGAAATCGATGTAGAGTGGATAAAATGGATATAGAGTGGGTAAAATGGGTATAGGGTGGATAAAATGTATATTGAGAGGATAAAATGGATATAGGGTGGATAAAATGGATATAGAGTGGATAAAATGGATATAGGATGGATAAAATCGATATAGAGTTGATAAAATGGATATAGGGTGGATAAAATCGATATAGAGTGGATAAAATGGGTATAGTGTGGATAAAATGGATATAAAGTGGATAAAATGGAGATAGAGTGGATGAAATCGATGTAGAGTGGATAAAATGGATATAGAGTGGATAAAATGGGTATAGGGTGGATAAAATGTATATTGAGAGGATAAAATGGATATAGAGTGGATAAAATGGATATAGAGTGGATAAAATATATGTAGAGTGGATAAATTGGATATTGAGTGGATAAAATGGATATAGAGTGGATAAAATGGATATAGGATGGATAAAATCGATATAGAGTTGATAAAATGGATATAGGGTGGATAAAATCGATATAGAGTGGATAAAATGGGTATAGTGTGGATAAAATGGATATTGAGTGGATAAAATGGATATAGAGTGGATAAAATCGATATAAAGTGGATAAAATGGAGATAGAGTGGACGAAATCGATGTAGAGTGGATAAAATGGATATTGAGTGGATAAAATGGATATAGAGTGGATAAAATCGATATAAAGTGGATAAAATGGAGATAGAGTGGATGAAATCGATGTAGAGTGGATAAAATGGGTATAGTGTGGATAAAATGGATATTGAGTGGATAAAATGGATATAGAGTGGATAAAATCGATATAAAGTGGATAAAATGGAGATAGAGTGGATGAAATCGATGTAGAGTGGATAAAATGGGTATAGGGTGGATAAAATTTATATTGAGTGGATAAAATGGATATAGAGTGGATAAAATGGATATAGAGTGGATAAAATGGATATAGAGTGGATAAAATGGATATAGAGTGGATAAAATGGATATAGGATGGATAAAATCGATATAGAGTTGATAAAATGGATATAGGGTGGATAAAATCGATATAGGGTGGATAAAACGGGTATAGTGTGGATAAAATGGATATTGAGTGGATAAAATGGATATAGAGTGGATAAAATGGATATAGAGTGGATAAAATGGATATAGAGTGGATAAAATGGATATAGAGTGGATAAAATGGATATAGAGTGGATAAAATCGATATAAAGTGGATAAAATGGAGATAGAGTGGATAAAATCGATATAAAGTGGATAAAATGGAGATAGAGTGGATGAAATCGATGTAGAGTGGATAAAATGGGTATAGGGTGGATAAAATGTATATTGAGTGGATAAAATGGATATAGAGTGGATAAAATGGATATAGAGTGGATAAAATGGATATAGAGTGGATAAAATGGATATAGGATGGATAAAATCGATATAGAGTTGATAAAATGGATATAGGGTGGATAAAATCGATATAGAGTGGATAAAATGGGTATAGTGTGGATAAAATGGATATTGAGTGGATAAAATGGATATAGAGTGGATAAAATGGATATAGAGTGGATAAAATGGATATAGAGTGGATAAAATCGATATAAAGTGGATAAAATAGAGATAGAGTGGATGAAATCGATGTAGAGTGGATAAAATGGATATAGAGTGGGTAAAATGGGTATAGGGTGGATAAAATGTATATTGAGAGGATAAAATGGATATAGAGTGGATAAAATGGATATAGAGTGGATAAAATGGATATAGAGTGGATAAGATGGATATAGAGTGGATAAAATGGATATAAAGTGGATAAAATGGAGATAGAGTGGATGAAATCGATGTAGAGTGGATAAAATGGATATAGAGTGGATAAAATGGGTATAGGGTGGATAAAATGTATATTGAGAGGATAAAATGGATATAGAGTGGATAAAATGGATATAGAGTGGATAAAATATATGTAGAGTGGATAAATTGGATATTGAGTGGATAAAATGGATATAGAGTGGATAAAATGGATATAGGATGGATAAAATCGATATAGAGTTGATAAAATGGATATAGGGTGGATAAAATCGATATAGAGTGGATAAAATGGGTATAGTGTGGATAAAATGGATATTGAGTGGATAAAATGGATATAGAGTGGATAAAATCGATATAAAGTGGATAAAATGGAGATAGAGTGGACGAAATCGATGTAGAGTGGATAAAATGGATATTGAGTGGATAAAATGGATATAGAGTGGATAAAATCGATATAAAGTGGATAAAATGGAGATAGAGTGGATGAAACCGATGTAGAGTGGATAAAATGGATATAGAGTGGATAAAATGGGTATAGGGTGGATAAAATGTATATTGAGAGGGTAAAATGAATATAGAGTGGATAAAATGGATATAGAGTGGATAAAATGGATATAGAGTGGATAAAATGGAGATAGAGTGGATGAAATCGATGTAGAGTGGATAAAATGGATATAGAGTGGATAAAATGGGTATAGTGTGGATAAAATGTATATTGAGAGGATAAAATGGATATAGAGTGGATAAAATGGATATAGAGTGGACAAAATGGATATAGAGTGGATAAAAGGGATATAGAGTGGATAAAATGGATATAGAGAGGTTAAAATGGATATAGGATGGATAAAATCGATATAGAGTTGATAAAATGGATATAGGGTGGATAAAATATATGTAGAGTGGATAAATTGGATATAGAGTGGATAAAATGGATATAGAGTGGATAAAATGGATATAGGGTGGATAAAATGTATATTGAGTGGATAAAATGGATATAGAGTGGATAAAATGGATATAGAGTGGATAAAATGGATATAGAGAGGTTAAAATGGATATAGAGTGGATAAAATGGAGATAGAGTGGATGAAATCGATGTAGAGTGGATAAAATGGATATAGAGTGGATAAAATGGGTATAGTGTGGATAAAATGGATATTGAGTGGATAAAATGGATATTGAGTGGATAAAATGGATATAGTGTGGATGAAATCGATATAGAGTGGATAAAATGGATATAGAGTGGATAAAATGGATATAGGGTGGATAAAATGGATATTGAGTGGATAAAATGGATATAGAGTGGATAAAATGGATATAGAGTGGATAAAATGGATATAGAGAAGTTAAAATGGATATAGGGTGGATAAAATATATGTAGAGTGGATAAAATGGAGATAGAGTGGATGAAATCGATGTAGAGTGGATAAAATGGATATAGAGTGGATAAAATGGGTATAGTGTGGATAAAATGGATATTGAGTGGATAAAATGGATATTGAGGTGGATAAAATGGATATAGAGTGGATAAAATGGATATAGAGTGGACAAAATGGATATAGAGTGGATAAAATCGATATAAAGTGGATGAAATCGATATAGAGTGGATAAAATGGACATAGAGTGGATAAAATGGAGATAGAGTGGATAAAATGGATATAGTGTGGATGAAATCGATATAGAGTGGATAAAATGGATATAGAGTGGATAAAATGGAGATAGAGTGGATAAAATCGATATAGGGTGGATAAAACGGGTATAGTGTGGATAAAATGGATATTGAGTGGATAAAATGGATATAGAGTGGATAAAATGGATATAGAGTGGATAAAATGGATATAGAGTGGATAAAATGGATATAGAGTGGATAAAATGGATATAGAGTGGATAAAATCGATATAAAGTGGATAAAATGGAGATAGAGTGGATAAAATCGATATAAAGTGGATAAAATGGAGATAGAGTGGATGAAATCGATGTAGAGTGGATAAAATGGGTATAGGGTGGATAAAATGTATATTGAGTGGATAAAATGGATATAGAGTGGATAAAATGGATATAGAGTGGATAAAATGGATATAGAGTGGATAAAATGGATATAGGATGGATAAAATCGATATAGAGTTGATAAAATGGATATAGGGTGGATAAAATCGATATAGAGTGGATAAAATGGGTATAGTGTGGATAAAATGGATATTGAGTGGATAAAATGGATATAGAGTGGATAAAATGGATATAGAGTGGATAAAATGGATATAGAGTGGATAAAATGGATATAGAGTGGATAACATGGATATAGAGTGGATAAAATGGATATAGAGTGGATAAAATCGATATAAACTGGATAAAATGGAGATAGAGTGGATGAAATCGATATAGAGGTGATAAAATGGATATAGAGTGGATAAAATGGAGATAGAGTGGATAAAATGGATATAGGGTGGATAAAATCGATATAAAGTGGATAAAATGGAGATAGAGTGGATAAAATGGATATAGCGTGGATAAAATGGGAATAGGGTGGATAAAATGTATATTGAGTGGATAAAATGGATATAGAGTGGATAAAATCGATATAAAGTGGATAAAATCGATATAAAGTGGATAAAATGGAGATAGAGTGGATAAAATCGATATAAAGTGGATAAAATGGAGATAGAGTGGATGAAATCGATGTAGAGTGGATAAAATGGGTATAGGGTGGATAAAATTTATATTGAGTGGATAAAATGGATATAGAGTGGATAAAATGGATATAGAGTGGATAAAATGGATATAGAGTGGATAAAATGGATATAGAGTGGATAAAATGGATATAGGGTGGATAAAATCGATATAGAGTTGATAAAATGGATATAGGGTGGATAAAATCGATATAGGGTGGATAAAACGGGTATAGAGTGGATAAAATGGGTATAGGGTGGATAAAATGTATATTGAGAGGATAAAATGAATATAGAGTGGATAAAATGGATATAGAGTGGATAAAATGGATATAGAGTGGATAAAATGGAGATAGAGTGGATGAAATCGATGTAGAGTGGATAAAATGGATATAGAGTGGATAAAATGGGTATAGTGTGGATAAAATGGATATTGAGTGGATAAAATGGATATAGAGTGGATAAAATGGATATAGAGTGGATAAAATGGATATAGAGTGGATAAAATGGATATAGGATGGATAAAATCGATATTGAGTTGATAAAATGGATATAGGGTGGATAAAATCGATATAGGGTGGATAAAACGGGTATAGTGTGGATAAAATGGATATTGAGTGGATAAAATAGATATAGAGTGGATAAAATGGATATTGAGTGGATAAAATGGATATAGAGTGGATAAAATGGATATAGAGTGGATAAAATGGATATAGGGTGGATAAAATGGATATTGAGTGGATAAAATGGATATAGAGTGGATAAAATGGATATAGAGTGGATAAAATGGATATAGAGTGGATAAAATCGATATAAAGTGGATGAAATCGATATAGAGTAGATAAAATGGATATAGAGTGGATGAAATGGATATAGGATGGATAAAATCGATATAGAGTTGATAAAATGGATATAGGGTGGATAAAATCGATATAGAGTGGATAAAATGGGTATAGTGTGGATAAAATGGATATTGAGTGGATAAAATGGATATAGAGTGGATAAAATCGATATAAAGTGGATAAAATGGAGATAGAGTGGACGAAATCGATGTAGAGTGGATAAAACGGGTATAGAGTGGATAAAATGGGTATAGGGTGGATAAAATGTATATTGAGAGGATAAAATGAATATAGAGTGGATAAAATGGATATAGAGTGGATAAAATGGATATAGAGTGGATAAAATGGAGATAGAGTGGATGAAATCGATGTAGAGTGGATAAAATGGATATAGAGTGGATAAAATGGGTATAGTGTGGATAAAATGGATATTGAGTGGATAAAATGGATATAGAGTGGATAAAATGGATATAGAGTGGATAAAATGGATATAGAGTGGATAAAATGGATATAGGATGGATAAAATCGATATTGAGTTGATAAAATGGATATAGGGTGGATAAAATCGATATAGGGTGGATAAAACGGGTATAGTGTGGATAAAATGGATATTGAGTGGATAAAATAGATATAGAGTGGATAAAATGGATATTGAGTGGATAAAATGGATATAGAGTGGATAAAATGGATATAGAGTGGATAAAATGGATATTGAGTGGATAAAATGGATATAGAGTGGATAAAATGGATATAGAGGGGATAAAATGGATATAGAGTGGATAAAATGGATATAGAGTGGATAAAATCGATATAAAGTGGATAAAATAGAGATAGAGTGGATGAAATCGATGTAGAGTGGATAAAATGGATATAGAGTGGGTAAAATGGGTATAGGGTGGATAAAATGTATATTGAGAGGATAAAATGGATATAGGATGGATAAAATCGATATAGAGTTGATAAAATGGATATAGGGTGGATAAAATCGATATAGAGTGGATAAAATGGGTATAGTGTGGATAAAATGGATATTGAGTGGATAAAATGGATATAGAGTGGATAAAATCGATATAAAGTGGATAAAATGGAGATAGAGTGGACGAAATCGATGTAGAGTGGATAAAATGGATATTGAGTGGATAAAATGGATATAGAGTGGATAAAATCGATATAAAGTGGATAAAATGGAGATAGAGTGGATAAAATCGATATAGAGTGGATAAAATGGGTATAGTGTGGATAAAATGGATATAAAGTGGATAAAATGGAGATAGAGTGGATGAAATGGATATTGAGTGGATAAAATGGATATTGAGTGGATTAAATGGATATAGAGTGGATAAAATGGATATAGAGGGGATAAAATGGATATAGAGTGGATAAAATGGATATAGAGTGGATAAAATCGATATAAAGTGGATAAAATAGAGATAGAGTGGATGAAATCGATGTAGAGTGGATAAAATGGATATAGAGTGGGTAAAATGGGTATAGGGTGGATAAAATGTATATTGAGAGGATAAAATGGATATAGGATGGATAAAATGGATATAGAGTGGATAAAATGGATATAGGATGGATAAAATCGATATAGAGTTGATAAAATGGATATAGGGTGGATAAAATCGATATAGAGTGGATAAAATGGGTATAGTGTGGATAAAATGGATATAAAGTGGATAAAATGGAGATAGAGTGGATGAAATCGATGTAGAGTGGATAAAATGGATATAGAGTGGATAAAATGGGTATAGGGTGGATAAAATGTATATTGAGAGGATAAAATGGATATAGAGTGGATAAAATGGATATAGAGTGGATAAAATATATGTAGAGTGGATAAATTGGATATTGAGTGGATAAAATGGATATAGAGTGGATAAAATGGATATAGGATGGATAAAATCGATATAGAGTTGATAAAATGGATATAGGGTGGATAAAATCGATATAGAGTGGATAAAATGGGTATAGTGTGGATAAAATGGATATTGAGTGGATAAAATGGATATAGAGTGGATAAAATCGATATAAAGTGGATAAAATGGAGATAGAGTGGACGAAATCGATGTAGAGTGGATAAAATGGATATTGAGTGGATAAAATGGATATAGAGTGGATAAAATCGATATAAAGTGGATAAAATGGAGATAGAGTGGATGAAATCGATGTAGAGTGGATAAAATGGGTATAGTGTGGATAAAATGGATATTGAGTGGATAAAATGGATATAGAGTGGATAAAATCGATATAAAGTGGATAAAATGGAGATAGAGTGGATGAAATCGATGTAGAGTGGATAAAATGGGTATAGGGTGGATAAAATTTATATTGAGTGGATAAAATGGATATAGAGTGGATAAAATGGATATAGAGTGGATAAAATGGATATAGAGTGGATAAAATGGATATAGAGTGGATAAAATGGATATAGGATGGATAAAATCGATATAGAGTTGATAAAATGGATATAGGGTGGATAAAATCGATATAGGGTGGATAAAACGGGTATAGTGTGGATAAAATGGATATTGAGTGGATAAAATGGATATAGAGTGGATAAAATGGATATAGAGTGGATAAAATGGATATAGAGTGGATAAAATGGATATAGAGTGGATAAAATCGATATAAAGTGGATAAAATGGAGATAGAGTGGATAAAATCGATATAAAGTGGATAAAATGGAGATAGAGTGGATGAAATCGATGTAGAGTGGATAAAATGGGTATAGGGTGGATAAAATGTATATTGAGTGGATAAAATGGATATAGAGTGGATAAAATGGATATAGAGTGGATAAAATGGATATAGAGTGGATAAAATGGATATAGGATGGATAAAATCGATATAGAGTTGATAAAATGGATATAGGGTGGATAAAATCGATATAGAGTGGATAAAATGGGTATAGTGTGGATAAAATGGATATTGAGTGGATAAAATGGATATAGAGTGGATAAAATGGATATAGAGTGGATAAAATGGATATAGAGTGGATAAAATCGATATAAAGTGGATAAAATAGAGATAGAGTGGATGAAATCGATGTAGAGTGGATAAAATGGATATAGAGTGGGTAAAATGGGTATAGGGTGGATAAAATGTATATTGAGAGGATAAAATGGATATAGAGTGGATAAAATGGATATAGAGTGGATAAAATGGATATAAAGTGGATAAAATGGAGATAGAGTGGATGAAATCGATGTAGAGTGGATAAAATGGATATAGAGTGGATAAAATGGGTATAGGGTGGATAAAATGTATATTGAGAGGATAAAATGGATATAGAGTGGATAAAATGGATATAGAGTGGATAAAATATATGTAGAGTGGATAAATTGGATATTGAGTGGATAAAATGGATATAGAGTGGATAAAATGGATATAGGATGGATAAAATCGATATAGAGTTGATAAAATGGATATAGGGTGGATAAAATCGATATAGAGTGGATAAAATGGGTATAGTGTGGATAAAATGGATATTGAGTGGATAAAATGGATATAGAGTGGATAAAATCGATATAAAGTGGATAAAATGGAGATAGAGTGGACGAAATCGATGTAGAGTGGATAAAATGGATATTGAGTGGATAAAATGGATATAGAGTGGATAAAATCGATATAAAGTGGATAAAATGGAGATAGAGTGGATGAAATCGATGTAGAGTGGATAAAATGGGTATAGTGTGGATAAAATGGATATTGAGTGGATAAAATGGATATAGAGTGGATAAAATCGATATAAAGTGGATAAAATGGAGATAGAGTGGACGAAATCGATGTAGAGTGGATAAAATGGATATTGAGTGGATAAAATGGATATAGAGTGGATAAAATCGATATAAAGTGGATAAAATGGAGATAGAGTGGACGAAATCGATGTAGAGTGGATAAAATGGATATTGAGTGGATAAAATGGATATAGAGTGGATAAAATCGATATAAAGTGGATAAAATGGAGATAGAGTGGATGAAACCGATGTAGAGTGGATAAAATGGATATAGAGTGGATAAAATGGGTATAGGGTGGATAAAATGTATATTGAGAGGGTAAAATGAATATAGAGTGGATAAAATGGATATAGAGTGGATAAAATGGATATAGAGTGGATAAAATGGAGATAGAGTGGATAAAATGGATATAGGGTGGATAAAATGGGAATAGGGTGGATAAAATGTATATTGAGTGGATGAAATGGATATAGAGTGGATAAAATCGATATAAAGTGGATAAAATCGATATAAAGTGGATAAAATGGAGATAGAGTGGGTAAAATCGATATAAAGTGGATATAATGGAGATAGAGTGGATGAAATCGATGTAGAGTGGATAAAATGGGTATAGGGTGGATAAAATTTATATTGAGTGGATAAAATGGATATAGAGTGGATAAAATGGATATAGAGTGGACAAAATGGATATAGAGTGGATAAAATCGATATAAAGTGGATGAAATCGATATAGAGTGGATAAAATGGACATAGAGTGGATAAAATGGAGATAGAGTGGATAAAATGGATATAGTGTGGATGAAATCGATATAGAGTGGATAAAATGGATATAGAGTGGATAAAATGGAGATAGAGTGGATAAAATCGATATAGGGTGGATAAAACGGGTATAGTGTGGATAAAATGGATATTGAGTGGATAAAATGGATATAGAGTGGATAAAATGGATATAGAGTGGATAAAATGGATATAGAGTGGATAAAATGGATATAGAGTGGATAAAATGGATATAGAGTGGATAAAATCGATATAAAGTGGATAAAATGGAGATAGAGTGGATAAAATCGATATAAAGTGGATAAAATGGAGATAGAGTGGATGAAATCGATGTAGAGTGGATAAAATGGGTATAGGGTGGATAAAATGTATATTGAGTGGATAAAATGGATATAGAGTGGATAAAATGGATATAGAGTGGATAAAATGGATATAGAGTGGATAAAATGGATATAGGATGGATAAAATCGATATAGAGTTGATAAAATGGATATAGGGTGGATAAAATCGATATAGAGTGGATAAAATGGGTATAGTGTGGATAAAATGGATATTGAGTGGATAAAATGGATATAGAGTGGATAAAATGGATATAGAGTGGATAAAATGGATATAGAGTGGATAAAATGGATATAGAGTGGATAACATGGATATAGAGTGGATAAAATGGATATAGAGTGGATAAAATCGATATAAACTGGATAAAATGGAGATAGAGTGGATGAAATCGATATAGAGGTGATAAAATGGATATAGAGTGGATAAAATGGAGATAGAGTGGATAAAATGGATATAGGGTGGATAAAATCGATATAAAGTGGATAAAATGGAGATAGAGTGGATAAAATGGATATAGCGTGGATAAAATGGGAATAGGGTGGATAAAATGTATATTGAGTGGATAAAATGGATATAGAGTGGATAAAATCGATATAAAGTGGATAAAATCGATATAAAGTGGATAAAATGGAGATAGAGTGGATAAAATCGATATAAAGTGGATAAAATGGAGATAGAGTGGATGAAATCGATGTAGAGTGGATAAAATGGGTATAGGGTGGATAAAATTTATATTGAGTGGATAAAATGGATATAGAGTGGATAAAATGGATATAGAGTGGATAAAATGGATATAGAGTGGATAAAATGGATATAGAGTGGATAAAATGGATATAGGATGGATAAAATCGATATAGAGTTGATAAAATGGATATAGGGTGGATAAAATCGATATAGGGTGGATAAAACGGGTATAGAGTGGATAAAATGGGTATAGGGTGGATAAAATGTATATTGAGAGGATAAAATGAATATAGAGTGGATAAAATGGATATAGAGTGGATAAAATGGATATAGAGTGGATAAAATGGAGATAGAGTGGATGAAATCGATGTAGAGTGGATAAAATGGATATAGAGTGGATAAAATGGGTATAGTGTGGATAAAATGGATACTGAGTGGATAAAATGGATATAGAGTGGATAAAATGGATATAGAGTGGATAAAATGGATATAGAGTGGATAAAATGGATATAGGATGGATAAAATCGATATTGAGTTGATAAAATGGATATAGGGTGGATAAAATCGATATAGGGTGGATAAAACGGGTATAGTGTGGATAAAATGGATATTGAGTGGATAAAATAGATATAGAGTGGATAAAATGGATATTGAGTGGATAAAATGGATATAGAGTGGATAAAATGGGTATAGGGTGGATAAAATGTATATTGAGTGGATAAAATGGATATAGAGTGGATAAAATGGATATAGAGTGGATAAAATGGATATAGGATGGATAAAATCGATATAGAGTTGATAAAATGGATATAGGGTGGATAAAATCGATATAGAGTGGATAAAACGGGTATAGTGTGGATAAAATGGATATTGAGTGGATAAAATGGATATAGAGTGGATAAAATGGATATAGAGTGGATAAAATGGATATAGAGTGGATAAAATGGATATAGAGTGGATAAAATCGATATAAAGTGGATAAAATGGAGATAGAGTGGATGAAATCGATGTAGAGTGGATAAAATGGATATAGAGTGGGTAAAATGGGTATAGGGTGGATAAAATGTATATTGAGAGGATAAAATGGATATAGAGTGGATAAAATGGATATAGAGTGGATAAGATGGATATAGAGTGGATAAAATGGATATAGAGTGGATAAAATCGATATAAAGTGGATAAAATGGAGATAGAGTGGATGAAATCGATGTAGAGTGGATAAAATGGATATAGAGTGGATAAAATGGGTATAGGGTGGATAAAATGTATATTGAGAGGATAAAATGGATATAGAGTGGATAAAATGGATATAGAGTGGATAATATATATGTAGAGTGGATAAATTGGATATTGAGTGGATAAAATGGATATAGAGTGGATAAAATGGATATAGGATGGATAAAATCGATATAGAGTTGATAAAATGGATATAGGGTGGATAAAATCGATATAGAGTGGATAAAATGGGTATAGTGTGGATAAAATGGATATTGAGTGGATAAAATGGATATAGAGTGGATAAAATGGATATAGAGTGGATAAAATGGATATAGAGTGGATAAAATGGAGATAGAGTGGATAAAATGGATATAGGGTGGATAAAATCGATATAAAGTGGATAAAATGGAGATAGAGTGGATAAAATGGATATAGCGTGGATAAAATGGGAATAGGGTGGATAAAATGTATATTGAGTGGATAAAATGGATATAGAGTGGATAAAATCGATATAAAGTGGATAAAATCGATATAAAGTGGATAAAATGGAGATAGAGTGGATAAAATCGATATAAAGTGGATAAAATGGAGATAGAGTGGATGAAATCGATGTAGAGTGGATAAAATGGGTATAGGGTGGATAAAATTTATATTGAGTGGATAAAATGGATATAGAGTGGATAAAATGGATATAGAGTGGATAAAATGGATATAGAGTGGATAAAATGGATATAGAGTGGATAAAATGGATATAGGATGGATAAAATCGATATAGAGTTGATAAAATGGATATAGGGTGGATAAAATCGATATAGGGTGGATAAAACGGGTATAGAGTGGATAAAATGGGTATAGGGTGGATAAAATGTATATTGAGAGGATAAAATGGATATAGAGTGGATAAAATGGATATAGAGTGGATAAAATGGATATAGAGTGGATAAAATGGAGATAGAGTGGATGAAATCGATGTAGAGTGGATAAAATGGATATAGAGTGGATAAAATGGGTATAGTGTGGATAAAATGGATACTGAGTGGATAAAATGGATATAGAGTGGATAAAATGGATATAGAGTGGATAAAATGGATATAGAGTGGATAAAATGGATATAGGATGGATAAAATCGATATTGAGTTGATAAAATGGATATAGGGTGGATAAAATCGATATAGGGTGGATAAAACGGGTATAGTGTGGATAAAATGGATATTGAGTGGATAAAATAGATATAGAGTGGATAAAATGGATATTGAGTGGATAAAATGGATATAGAGTGGATAAAATGGGTATAGGGTGGATAAAATGTATATTGAGTGGATAAAATGGATATAGAGTGGATAAAATGGATATAGAGTGGATAAAATGGATATAGGATGGATAAAATCGATATAGAGTTGATAAAATGGATATAGGGTGGATAAAATCGATATAGAGTGGATAAAACGGGTATAGTGTGGATAAAATGGATATTGAGTGGATAAAATGGATATAGAGTGGATAAAATGGATATAGAGTGGATAAAATGGATATAGAGTGGATAAAATGGATATAGAGTGGATAAAATCGATATAAAGTGGATAAAATGGAGATAGAGTGGATGAAATCGATGTAGAGTGGATAAAATGGATATAGAGTGGGTAAAATGGGTATAGGGTGGATAAAATGTATATTGAGAGGATAAAATGGATATAGAGTGGATAAAATGGATATAGAGTGGATAAAATGGATATAGAGTGGATAAAATGGATATAGAGTGGATAAAATGGATATAGAGTGGATAAAATCGATATAAAGTGGATAAAATGGAGATAGAGTGGATGAAATCGATGTAGAGTGGATAAAATGGATATAGAGTGGATAAAATGGGTATAGGGTGGATAAAATGTATATTGAGAGGATAAAATGGATATAGAGTGCATAAAATGGATATAGAGTGGATAATATATATGTAGAGTGGATAAATTGGATATTGAGTGGATAAAATGGATATAGAGTGGATAAAATGGATATAGGATGGATAAAATCGATATAGAGTTGATAAAATGGATATAGGGTGGATAAAATCGATATAGAGTGGATAAAATGGGTATAGTGTGGATAAAATGGATATTGAGTGGATAAAATGGATATAGAGTGGATAAAATGGATATAGAGTGGATAAAATGGATATAGAGTGGATAAAATCGATATAAAGTGGATAAAATGGGGATAGAGTGGACGAAATCGATGTAGAGTGGATAAAATGGATATTGAGTGGATAAAATGGATATAGAGTGGATAAAATCGATATAAAGTGGATAAAATGGAAATAGAGTGGATGAAATCGATGTAGAGTGGATAAAATGGGTATAGGGTGGATAAAATGTATATTGAGTGGATAAAATGGATATAGAGTGGATAAAATGGATATAGAGTGGATAAAATGGATATAGAGTGGATAAAAGGGATATAGAGTGGATAAAATGGATATAGAGAGGTTAAAATGGATATAGGATGGATAAAATCGATATAGAGTTGATAAAATGGATATAGGGTGGATAAAATATATGTAGAGTGGATAAATTGGATATAGAGTGGATAAAATGGATATAGAGTGGATAAAATGGATATAGGGTGGATAAAATGTATATTGAGTGGATAAAATGGATATAGAGTGGATAAAATGGATATAGAGTGGATAAAATGGACATAGAGTGGATAAAATGGATATAGAGTGGATAAAATGGATATAGTGTGGATGAAATCGATATAGAGTGGATAAAATGGATATAGAGTGGATAAAATGGATATAGAGAGGTTAAAATGGATATAGGGTGGATAAAATATATGTAGAGTGGATAAAATGGAGATAGAGTGGATGAAATCGATGTAGAGTGGATAAAATGGATATAGAGTGGATAAAATGGGTATAGTGTGGATAAAATGGATATTGAGTGGATAAAATGGATATTGAGGTGGATAAAATGGATATAGAGTGGATAAAATGGATATTGAGTGGATAAAATGGATATAGAGTGGATAAAATGGATATAGAGTGGACAAAATGGATATAGAGTGGATAAAAGGGATATAGAGTGGATAAAATGGATATAGAGAGGTTAAAATGGATATAGGATGGATAAAATCGATATAGAGTTGATAAAATGGATATAGGGTGGATAAAATATATGTAGAGTGGATAAATTGGATATAGAGTGGATAAAATGGATATAGAGTGGATAAAATGGATATAGGGTGGATAAAATGTATATTGAGTGGATAAAATGGATATAGAGTGGATAAAATGAATATAGAGTGGATAAAATGGATATAGAGTGGATAAAATGGATATAGAGTGGATAAAATGGAGATAGAGTGGATGAAATCGATGTAGAGTGGATAAAATGGATATAGAGTGGATAAAATGGGTATAGTGTGGATAAAATGGATACTGAGTGGATAAAATGGATATAGAGTGGATAAAATGGATATAGAGTGGATAAAATGGATATAGAGTGGATAAAATGGATATAGGATGGATAAAATCGATATTGAGTTGATAAAATGGATATAGGGTGGATAAAATCGATATAGGGTGGATAAAACGGGTATAGTGTGGATAAAATGGATATTGAGTGGATAAAATAGATATAGAGTGGATAAAATGGATATTGAGTGGATAAAATGGATATAGAGTGGATAAAATGGGTATAGGGTGGATAAAATGTATATTGAGTGGATAAAATGGATATAGAGTGGATAAAATGGATATAGAGTGGATAAAATGGATATAGGATGGATAAAATCGATATAGAGTTGATAAAATGGATATAGGGTGGATAAAATCGATATAGAGTGGATAAAACGGGTATAGTGTGGATAAAATGGATATTGAGTGGATAAAATGGATATAGAGTGGATAAAATGGATATAGAGTGGATAAAATGGATATAGAGTGGATAAAATGGATATAGAGTGGATAAAATCGATATAAAGTGGATAAAATGGAGATAGAGTGGATGAAATCGATGTAGAGTGGATAAAATGGATATAGAGTGGGTAAAATGGGTATAGGGTGGATAAAATGTATATTGAGAGGATAAAATGGATATAGAGTGGATAAAATGGATATAGAGTGGATAAAATGGATATAGAGTGGATAAAATGGATATAGAGTGGATAAGATGGATATAGAGTGGATAAAATGGATATAGAGTGGATAAAATCGATATAAAGTGGATAAAATGGAGATAGAGTGGATGAAATCGATGTAGAGTGGATAAAATGGATATAGAGTGGATAAAATGGGTATAGGGTGGATAAAATGTATATTGAGAGGATAAAATGGATATAGAGTGGATAAAATGGATATAGAGTGGATAATATATATGTAGAGTGGATAAATTGGATATTGAGTGGATAAAATGGATATAGAGTGGATAAAATGGATATAGGATGGATAAAATCGATATAGAGTTGATAAAATGGATATAGGGTGGATAAAATCGATATAGAGTGGATAAAATGGGTATAGTGTGGATAAAATGGATATTGAGTGGATAAAATGGATATAGAGTGGATAAAATGGATATAGAGTGGATAAAATGGATATAGAGTGGATAAAATGGAGATAGAGTGGATAAAATGGATATAGGGTGGATAAAATCGATATAAAGTGGATAAAATGGAGATAGAGTGGATAAAATGGATATAGCGTGGATAAAATGGGAATAGGGTGGATAAAATGTATATTGAGTGGATAAAATGGATATAGAGTGGATAAAATCGATATAAAGTGGATAAAATCGATATAAAGTGGATAAAATGGAGATAGAGTGGATAAAATCGATATAAAGTGGATAAAATGGAGATAGAGTGGATGAAATCGATGTAGAGTGGATAAAATGGGTATAGGGTGGATAAAATTTATATTGAGTGGATAAAATGGATATAGAGTGGATAAAATGGATATAGAGTGGATAAAATGGATATAGAGTGGATAAAATGGATATAGAGTGGATAAAATGGATATAGGATGGATAAAATCGATATAGAGTTGATAAAATGGATATAGGGTGGATAAAATCGATATAGGGTGGATAAAACGGGTATAGAGTGGATAAAATGGGTATAGGGTGGATAAAATGTATATTGAGAGGATAAAATGAATATAGAGTGGATAAAATGGATATAGAGTGGATAAAATGGATATAGAGTGGATAAAATGGAGATAGAGTGGATGAAATCGATGTAGAGTGGATAAAATGGATATAGAGTGGATAAAATGGGTATAGTGTGGATAAAATGGATACTGAGTGGATAAAATGGATATAGAGTGGATAAAATGGATATAGAGTGGATAAAATGGATATAGAGTGGATAAAATGGATATAGGATGGATAAAATCGATATTGAGTTGATAAAATGGATATAGGGTGGATAAAATCGATATAGGGTGGATAAAACGGGTATAGTGTGGATAAAATGGATATTGAGTGGATAAAATAGATATAGAGTGGATAAAATGGATATTGAGTGGATAAAATGGATATAGAGTGGATAAAATGGATATAGGGTGGATAAAATGTATATTGAGTGGATAAAATGGATATAGAGTGGATAAAATGGATATAGAGTGGATAAAATGGATATAGGATGGATAAAATCGATATAGAGTTGATAAAATGGATATAGGGTGGATAAAATCGATATAGAGTGGATAAAACGGGTATAGTGTGGATAAAATGGATATTGAGTGGATAAAATGGATATAGAGTGGATAAAATGGATATAGAGTGGATAAAATGGATATAGAGTGGATAAAATGGATATAGAGTGGATAAAATCGATATAAAGTGGATAAAATGGAGATAGAGTGGATGAAATCGATGTAGAGTGGATAAAATGGATATAGAGTGGGTAAAATGGGTATAGGGTGGATAAAATGTATATTGAGAGGATAAAATGGATATAGAGTGGATAAAATGGATATAGAGTGGATAAAATGGATATAGAGTGGATAAGATGGATATAGAGTGGATAAAATGGATATAGAGTGGATAAAATCGATATAAAGTGGATAAAATGGAGATAGAGTGGATGAAATCGATGTAGAGTGGATAAAATGGATATAGAGTGGATAAAATGGGTATAGGGTGGATAAAATGTATATTGAGAGGATAAAATGGATATAGAGTGCATAAAATGGATATAGAGTGGATAATATATATGTAGAGTGGATAAATTGGATATTGAGTGGATAAAATGGATATAGAGTGGATAAAATGGATATAGGATGGATAAAATCGATATAGAGTTGATAAAATGGATATAGGGTGGATAAAATCGATATAGAGTGGATAAAATGGGTATAGTGTGGATAAAATGGATATTGAGTGGATAAAATGGATATAGAGTGGATAAAATGGATATAGAGTGGATAAAATGGATATAGAGTGGATAAAATCGATATAAAGTGGATAAAATGGGGATAGAGTGGACGAAATCGATGTAGAGTGGATAAAATGGATATTGAGTGGATAAAATGGATATAGAGTGGATAAAATCGATATTGAGTGGATAAAATGGAAATAGAGTGGATGAAATCGATGTAGAGTGGATAAAATGGGTATAGGGTGGATAAAATGTATATTGAGTGGATAAAATGGATATAGAGTGGATAAAATGGATATAGAGTGGATAAAATGGATATAGAGTGGATAAAAGGGATATAGAGTGGATAAAATGGATATAGAGAGGTTAAAATGGATATAGGATGGATAAAATCGATATAGAGTTGATAAAATGGATATAGGGTGGATAAAATATATGTAGAGTGGATAAATTGGATATAGAGTGGATAAAATGGATATAGAGTGGATAAAATGGATATAGGGTGGATAAAATGTATATTGAGTGGATAAAATGGATATAGAGTGGATAAAATGGATATAGAGTGGATAAAATGGACATAGAGTGGATAAAATGGATATAGAGTGGATAAAATGGATATAGTGTGGATGAAATCGATATAGAGTGGATAAAATGGATATAGAGTGGATAAAATGGATATAGAGAGGTTAAAATGGATATAGGGTGGATAAAATATATGTAGAGTGGATAAAATGGAGATAGAGTGGATGAAATCGATGTAGAGTGGATAAAATGGATATAGAGTGGATAAAATGGGTATAGTGTGGATAAAATGGATATTGAGTGGATAAAATGGATATTGAGGTGGATAAAATGGATATAGAGTGGATAAAATGGATATTGAGTGGATAAAATGGATATAGAGTGGATAAAATGGATATAGAGTGGACAAAATGGATATAGAGTGGATAAAATCGATATAAAGTGGATGAAATCGATATAGAGTGGATAAAATGGACATAGAGTGGATAAAATGGAGATAGAGAGGATAAAATGGATATAGTGTGGATGAAATCGATATAGAGTGGATAAAATGGATATAGAGTGGATAAAATGGAGATAGAGTGGATAAAATGGATATAGGGTGGATAAAATGGGAATAGGGTGGATAAAATGTATATTGAGTGGATAAAATGGATATAGAGTGGATAAAATCGATATAAAGTGGATAAAATGGAGATAGAGTGGATAAAATCGATATAAAGTGGATAAAATGGAGATAGAGTGGATGAAATCGATGTAGAGTGGATAAAATGGGTATAGGGTGGATAAAATTTATATTGAGTGGATAAAATGGATATAGAGTGGATAAAATGGATATAGAGTGGATAAAATGGATATAGAGTGGATAAAATGGATATAGAGTGGATAAAATGGATATAGGATGGATAAAATCGATATAGAGTTGATAAAATGGATATAGGGTGGATAAAATCGATATAGGGTGGATAAAACGGGTATAGTGTGGATAAAATGGATATTGAGTGGATAAAATGGATATAGAGTGGATAAAATGGATATAGAGTGGATAAAATGGATATAGAGTGGATAAAATGGATATAGAGTGGATAAAATGGATATAGAGTGGATAAAATCGATATAAAGTGGATAAAATGGAGATAGAGTGGATAAAATCGATATAAAGTGGATAAAATGGAGATAGAGTGGATGAAATCGATGTAGAGTGGATAAAATGGGTATAGGGTGGATAAAATGTATATTGAGTGGATAAAATGGATATAGAGTGGATAAAATGGATATAGAGTGGATAAAATGGATATAGGATGGATACAATCGATATAGAGTTGATAAAATGGATATAGGGTGGATAAAATCGATATAGAGTGGATAAAATGGGTATAGTGTGGATAAAATGGATATTGAGTGGATAAAATGGATATAGAGTGGATAAAATGGATATAGAGGGGATAAAATGGATATAGAGTGGATAAAATGGATATAGAGTGGATAAAATCGATATAAAGTGGATAAAATAGAGATAGAGTGGATGAAATCGATGTAGAGTGGATAAAATGGATATAGAGTGGGTAAAATGGGTATAGGGTGGATAAAATGTATATTGAGAGGATAAAATGGATATAGGATGGATAAAATCGATATAGAGTTGATAAAATGGATATAGGGTGGATAAAATCGATATAGAGTGGATAAAATGGGTATAGTGTGGATAAAATGGATATTGAGTGGATAAAATGGATATAGAGTGGATAAAATCGATATAAAGTGGATAAAATGGAGATAGAGTGGATAAAATCGATATAGAGTGGATAAAATGGGTATAGTGTGGATAAAATGGATATTGAGTGGATAAAATGGATATAGAGTGGATAAAATGGATATAGAGGGGATAAAATGGATATAGAGTGGATAAAATGGATATAGAGTGGATAAAATCGATATAAAGTGGATAAAATAGAGATAGAGTGGATGAAATCGATGTAGAGTGGATAAAATGGATATAGAGTGGGTAAAATGGGTATAGGGTGGATAAAATGTATATTGAGAGGATAAAATGGATATAGGATGGATAAAATGGATATAGAGTGGATAAAATGGATATAGAGTGGATAAAATGGATATAGAGTGGATAAAATCGATATAAAGTGGATAAAATGGGGATAGAGTGGACGAAATCGATGTAGAGTGGATAAAATGGATATTGAGTGGATAAAATGGATATAGAGTGGATAAAATCGATATAAAGTGGATAAAATGGAAATAGAGTGGATGAAATCGATGTAGAGTGGATAAAATGGGTATAGGGTGGATAAAATGTATATTGAGTGGATAAAATGGATATAGAGTGGATAAAATGGATATAGAGTGGATAAAATGGATATAGAGTGGATAAAAGGGATATAGAGTGGATAAAATGGATATAGAGAGGTTAAAATGGATATAGGATGGATAAAATCGATATAGAGTTGATAAAATGGATATAGGGTGGATAAAATATATGTAGAGTGGATAAATTGGATATAGAGTGGATAAAATGGATATAGAGTGGATAAAATGGATATAGGGTGGATAAAATGTATATTGAGTGGATAAAATGGATATAGAGTGGATAAAATGGATATAGAGTGGATAAAATGGACATAGAGTGGATAAAATGGATATAGAGTGGATAAAATGGATATAGTGTGGATGAAATCGATATAGAGTGGATAAAATGGATATAGAGTGGATAAAATGGATATAGAGAGGTTAAAATGGATATAGGGTGGATAAAATATATGTAGAGTGGATAAAATGGAGATAGAGTGGATGAAATCGATGTAGAGTGGATAAAATGGATATAGAGTGGATAAAATGGGTATAGTGTGGATAAAATGGATATTGAGTGGATAAAATGGATATTGAGGTGGATAAAATGGATATAGAGTGGATAAAATGGATATTGAGTGGATAAAATGGATATAGAGTGGATAAAATGGATATAGAGTGGACAAAATGGATATAGAGTGGATAAAATCGATATAAAGTGGATGAAATCGATATAGAGTGGATAAAATGGACATAGAGTGGATAAAATGGAGATAGAGAGGATAAAATGGATATAGTGTGGATGAAATCGATATAGAGTGGATAAAATGGATATAGAGTGGATAAAATGGAGATAGAGTGGATAAAATGGATATAGGGTGGATAAAATGGGAATAGGGTGGATAAAATGTATATTGAGTGGATAAAATGGATATAGAGTGGATAAAATCGATATAAAGTGGATAAAATGGAGATAGAGTGGATAAAATCGATATAAAGTGGATAAAATGGAGATAGAGTGGATGAAATCGATGTAGAGTGGATAAAATGGGTATAGGGTGGATAAAATTTATATTGAGTGGATAAAATGGATATAGAGTGGATAAAATGGATATAGAGTGGATAAAATGGATATAGAGTGGATAAAATGGATATAGAGTGGATAAAATGGATATAGGATGGATAAAATCGATATAGAGTTGATAAAATGGATATAGGGTGGATAAAATCGATATAGGGTGGATAAAACGGGTATAGTGTGGATAAAATGGATATTGAGTGGATAAAATGGATATAGAGTGGATAAAATGGATATAGAGTGGATAAAATGGATATAGAGTGGATAAAATGGATATAGAGTGGATAAAATGGATATAGAGTGGATAAAATCGATATAAAGTGGATAAAATGGAGATAGAGTGGATAAAATCGATATAAAGTGGATAAAATGGAGATAGAGTGGATGAAATCGATGTAGAGTGGATAAAATGGGTATAGGGTGGATAAAATGTATATTGAGTGGATAAAATGGATATAGAGTGGATAAAATGGATATAGAGTGGATAAAATGGATATAGGATGGATACAATCGATATAGAGTTGATAAAATGGATATAGGGTGGATAAAATCGATATAGAGTGGATAAAATGGGTATAGTGTGGATAAAATGGATATTGAGTGGATAAAATGGATATAGAGTGGATAAAATGGATATAGAGGGGATAAAATGGATATAGAGTGGATAAAATGGATATAGAGTGGATAAAATCGATATAAAGTGGATAAAATAGAGATAGAGTGGATGAAATCGATGTAGAGTGGATAAAATGGATATAGAGTGGGTAAAATGGGTATAGGGTGGATAAAATGTATATTGAGAGGATAAAATGGATATAGGATGGATAAAATCGATATAGAGTTGATAAAATGGATATAGGGTGGATAAAATCGATATAGAGTGGATAAAATGGGTATAGTGTGGATAAAATGGATATTGAGTGGATAAAATGGATATAGAGTGGATAAAATCGATATAAAGTGGATAAAATGGAGATAGAGTGGATAAAATCGATATAGAGTGGATAAAATGGGTATAGTGTGGATAAAATGGATATTGAGTGGATAAAATGGATATAGAGTGGATAAAATGGATATAGAGGGGATAAAATGGATATAGAGTGGATAAAATGGATATAGAGTGGATAAAATCGATATAAAGTGGATAAAATAGAGATAGAGTGGATGAAATCGATGTAGAGTGGATAAAATGGATATAGAGTGGGTAAAATGGGTATAGGGTGGATAAAATGTATATTGAGAGGATAAAATGGATATAGGATGGATAAAATGGATATAGAGTGGATAAAATGGATATAGGATGGATAAAATCGATATAGAGTTGATAAAATGGATATAGGGTGGATAAAATCGATATAGAGTGGATAAAATGGGTATAGTGTGGATAAAATGGATATAAAGTGGATAAAATGGAGATAGAGTGGATGAAATCGATGTAGAGTGGATAAAATGGATATAGAGTGGATAAAATGGGTATAGGGTGGATAAAATGTATATTGAGAGGATAAAATGGATATAGAGTGCATAAAATGGATATAGAGTGGATAATATATATGTAGAGTGGATAAATTGGATATTGAGTGGATAAAATGGATATAGAGTGGATAAAATGGATATAGGATGGATAAAATCGATATAGAGTTGATAAAATGGATATAGGGTGGATAAAATCGATATAGAGTGGATAAAATGGGTATAGTGTGGATAAAATGGATATTGAGTGGATAAAATGGATATAGAGTGGATAAAATGGATATAGAGTGGATAAAATGGATATAGAGTGGATAAAATCGATATAAAGTGGATAAAATGGGGATAGAGTGGACGAAATCGATGTAGAGTGGATAAAATGGATATTGAGTGGATAAAATGGATATAGAGTGGATAAAATCGATATAAAGTGGATAAAATGGAAATAGAGTGGATGAAATCGATGTAGAGTGGATAAAATGGGTATAGGGTGGATAAAATGTATATTGAGTGGATAAAATGGATATAGAGTGGATAAAATGGATATAGAGTGGATAAAATGGATATAGAGTGGATAAAAGGGATATAGAGTGGATAAAATGGATATAGAGAGGTTAAAATGGATATAGGATGGATAAAATCGATATAGAGTTGATAAAATGGATATAGGGTGGATAAAATATATGTAGAGTGGATAAATTGGATATAGAGTGGATAAAATGGATATAGAGTGGATAAAATGGATATAGGGTGGATAAAATGTATATTGAGAGGATAAAATGGATATAGGATGGATAAAATCGATATAGAGTTGATAAAATGGATATAGGGTGGATAAAATCGATATAGAGTGGATAAAATGGGTATAGTGTGGATAAAATGGATATAGAGTGGATAAAATGGATATAGAGTGGATAAAATGGATATAGAGTGGATAAGATGGATATAGAGTGGATAAAATGGATATAGAGTGGATAAAATCGATATAAAGTGGACAAAATGGAGATAGAGTGGATGAAATCGATGTAGAGTGGATAAAATGGATATAGAGTGGATAAAATGGGTATAGGGTGGATAAAATGTATATTGAGAGGATAAAATGGATATAGAGTGCATAAAATGGATATAGAGTGGATAATATATATGTAGAGTGGATAAATTGGATATTGAGTGGATAAAATGGATATAGAGTGGATAAAATGGATATAGGATGGATAAAATCGATATAGAGTTGATAAAATGGATATAGGGTGGATAAAATCGATATAGAGTGGATAAAATGGGTATAGTGTGGATAAAATGGATATTGAGTGGATAAAATGGATATAGAGTGGATAAAATGGATATAGAGTGGATAAAATGGATATAGAGTGGATAAAATCGATATAAAGTGGATAAAATGGGGATAGAGTGGACGAAATCGATGTAGAGTGGATAAAATGGATATTGAGTGGATAAAATGGATATAGAGTGGATAAAATCGATATAAAGTGGATAAAATGGAAATAGAGTGGATGAAATCGATGTAGAGTGGATAAAATGGGTATAGGGTGGATAAAATGTATATTGAGTGGATAAAATGGATATAGAGTGGATAAAATGGATATAGAGTGGATAAAATGGATATAGAGTGGATAAAAGGGATATAGAGTGGATAAAATGGATATAGAGTTGATAAAATGGATATAGGGTGGATAAAATCGATATAGAGTGGATAAAATGGGTATAGTGTGGATAAAATGGATATTGAGTGGATAAAATGGATATAGAGTGGATAAAATCGATATAAAGTGGATAAAATGGAGATAGAGTGGACGAAATCGATGTAGAGTGGATAAAATGGATATTGAGTGGATAAAATGGATATAGAGTGGATAAAATCGATATAAAGTGGATAAAATGGAGATAGAGTGGATGAAATCGATGTAGAGTGGATAAAATGGGTATAGTGTGGATAAAATGGATATTGAGTGGATAAAATGGATATAGAGTGGATAAAATCGATATAAAGTGGATAAAATGGAGATAGAGTGGACGAAATCGATGTAGAGTGGATAAAATGGATATTGAGTGGATAAAATGGATATAGAGTGGATAAAATCGATATAAAGTGGATAAAATGGAGATAGAGTGGACGAAATCGATGTAGAGTGGATAAAATGGATATTGAGTGGATAAAATGGATATAGAGTGGATAAAATCGATATAAAGTGGATAAAATGGAGATAGAGTGGATGAAACCGATGTAGAGTGGATAAAATGGATATAGAGTGGATAAAATGGGTATAGGGTGGATAAAATGTATATTGAGAGGGTAAAATGAATATAGAGTGGATAAAATGGATATAGAGTGGATAAAATGGATATAGAGTGGATAAAATGGAGATAGAGTGGATGAAATCGATGTAGAGTGGATAAAATGGATATAGAGTGGATAAAATGGGTATAGTGTGGATAAAATGTATATTGAGAGGATAAAATGGATATAGAGTGGATAAAATGGATATAGAGTGGACAAAATGGATATAGAGTGGATAAAAGGGATATAGAGTGGATAAAATGGATATAGAGAGGTTAAAATGGATATAGGATGGATAAAATCGATATAGAGTTGATAAAATGGATATAGGGTCGATAAAATATATGTAGAGTGGATAAATTGGATATAGAGTGGATAAAATGGATATAGAGTGGATAAAATGGATATAGGGTGGATAAAATGTATATTGAGTGGATAAAATGGATATAGAGTGGATAAAATGGATATAGAGTGGATAAAATGGATATAGAGAGGTTAAAATGGATATAGAGTGGATAAAATGGAGATAGAGTGGATGAAATCGATGTAGAGTGGATAAAATGGATATAGAGTGGATAAAATGGGTATAGTGTGGATAAAATGGATATTGAGTGGATAAAATGGATATTGAGTGGATAAAATGGATATAGTGTGGATGAAATCGATATAGAGTGGATAAAATGGATATAGAGTGGATAAAATGGATATAGGGTGGATAAAATGGATATTGAGTGGATAAAATGGATATAGAGTGGATAAAATAGATATAGAGTGGATAAAATGGATATAGAGAAGTTAAAATGGATATAGGGTGGATAAAATATATGTAGAGTGGATAAAATGGAGATAGAGTGGATGAAATCGATGTAGAGTGGATAAAATGGATATAGAGTGGATAAAATGGGTATAGTGTGGATAAAATGGATATTGAGTGGATAAAATGGATATTGAGGTGGATAAAATGGATATAGAGTGGATAAAATGGATATATAGTGGACAAAATGGATATAGAGTGGATAAAATCGATATAAAGTGGATGAAATCGATATAGAGTGGATAAAATGGACATAGAGTGGATAAAATGGAGATAGAGTGGATAAAATGGATATAGTGTGGATGAAATCGATATAGAGTGGATAAAATGGATATAGAGTGGATAAAATGGAGATAGAGTGGATAAAATCGATATAGGGTGGATAAAACGGGTATAGTGTGGATAAAATGGATATTGAGTGGATAAAATGGATATAGAGTGGATAAAATGGATATAGAGTGGATAAAATGGATATAGAGTGGATAAAATGGATATAGAGTGGATAAAATGGATATAGAGTGGATAAAATCGATATAAAGTGGATAAAATGGAGATAGAGTGGATAAAATCGATATAAAGTGGATAAAATGGAGATAGAGTGGATGAAATCGATGTAGAGTGGATAAAATGGGTATAGGGTGGATAAAATGTATATTGAGTGGATAAAATGGATATAGAGTGGATAAAATGGATATAGAGTGGATAAAATGGATATAGAGTGGATAAAATGGATATAGGATGGATAAAATCGATATAGAGTTGATAAAATGGATATAGGGTGGATAAAATCGATATAGAGTGGATAAAATGGGTATAGTGTGGATAAAATGGATATTGAGTGGATAAAATGGATATAGAGTGGATAAAATGGATATAGAGTGGATAAAATGGATATAGAGTGGATAAAATGGATATAGAGTGGATAACATGGATATAGAGTGGATAAAATGGATATAGAGTGGATAAAATCGATATAAACTGGATAAAATGGAGATAGAGTGGATGAAATCGATATAGAGGTGATAAAATGGATATAGAGTGGATAAAATGGAGATAGAGTGGATAAAATGGATATAGGGTGGATAAAATCGATATAAAGTGGATAAAATGGAGATAGAGTGGATAAAATGGATATAGCGTGGATAAAATGGGAATAGGGTGGATAAAATGTATATTGAGTGGATAAAATGGATATAGAGTGGATAAAATCGATATAAAGTGGATAAAATCGATATAAAGTGGATAAAATGGAGATAGAGTGGATAAAATCGATATAAAGTGGATAAAATGGAGATAGAGTGGATGAAATCGATGTAGAGTGGATAAAATGGGTATAGGGTGGATAAAATTTATATTGAGTGGATAAAATGGATATAGAGTGGATAAAATGGATATAGAGTGGATAAAATGGATATAGAGTGGATAAAATGGATATAGAGTGGATAAAATGGATATAGGATGGATAAAATCGATATAGAGTTGATAAAATGGATATAGGGTGGATAAAATCGATATAGGGTGGATAAAACGGGTATAGAGTGGATAAAATGGGTATAGGGTGGATAAAATGTATATTGAGAGGATAAAATGAATATAGAGTGGATAAAATGGATATAGAGTGGATAAAATGGATATAGAGTGGATAAAATGGAGATAGAGTGGATGAAATCGATGTAGAGTGGATAAAATGGATATAGAGTGGATAAAATGGGTATAGTGTGGATAAAATGGATACTGAGTGGATAAAATGGATATAGAGTGGATAAAATGGATATAGAGTGGATAAAATGGATATAGAGTGGATAAAATGGATATAGGATGGATAAAATCGATATTGAGTTGATAAAATGGATATAGGGTGGATAAAATCGATATAGGGTGGATAAAACGGGTATAGTGTGGATAAAATGGATATTGAGTGGATAAAATAGATATAGAGTGGATAAAATGGATATTGAGTGGATAAAATGGATATAGAGTGGATAAAATGGATATAGAGTGGATAAAATGGATATAGGGTGGATAAAATGGATATTGAGTGGATAAAATGGATATAGAGTGGATAAAATGGATATAGAGTGGATAAAATGGATATAGAGTGGATAAAATCGATATAAAGTGGATGAAATCGATATAGAGTAGATAAAATGGATATAGAGTGGATGAAATGGATATAGGATGGATAAAATCGATATAGAGTTGATAAAATGGATATAGGGTGGATAAAATCGATATAGAGTGGATAAAATGGGTATAGTGTGGATAAAATGGATATTGAGTGGATAAAATGGATATAGAGTGGATAAAATCGATATAAAGTGGATAAAATGGAGATAGAGTGGACGAAATCGATGTAGAGTGGATAAAACGGGTATAGAGTGGATAAAATGGGTATAGGGTGGATAAAATGTATATTGAGAGGATAAAATGAATATAGAGTGGATAAAATGGATATAGAGTGGATAAAATGGATATAGAGTGGATAAAATGGAGATAGAGTGGATGAAATCGATGTAGAGTGGATAAAATGGATATAGAGTGGATAAAATGGGTATAGTGTGGATAAAATGGATACTGAGTGGATAAAATGGATATAGAGTGGATAAAATGGATATAGAGTGGATAAAATGGATATAGAGTGGATAAAATGGATATAGGATGGATAAAATCGATATTGAGTTGATAAAATGGATATAGGGTGGATAAAATCGATATAGGGTGGATAAAACGGGTATAGTGTGGATAAAATGGATATTGAGTGGATAAAATAGATATAGAGTGGATAAAATGGATATTGAGTGGATAAAATGGATATAGAGTGGATAAAATGGATATAGAGTGGATAAAATGGATATTGAGTGGATAAAATGGATATAGAGTGGATAAAATGGATATAGAGGGGATAAAATGGATATAGAGTGGATAAAATGGATATAGAGTGGATAAAATCGATATAAAGTGGATAAAATAGAGATAGAGTGGATGAAATCGATGTAGAGTGGATAAAATGGATATAGAGTGGGTAAAATGGGTATAGGGTGGATAAAATGTATATTGAGAGGATAAAATGGATATAGGATGGATAAAATCGATATAGAGTTGATAAAATGGATATAGGGTGGATAAAATCGATATAGAGTGGATAAAATGGGTATAGTGTGGATAAAATGGATATTGAGTGGATAAAATGGATATAGAGTGGATAAAATCGATATAAAGTGGATAAAATGGAGATAGAGTGGACGAAATCGATGTAGAGTGGATAAAATGGATATTGAGTGGATAAAATGGATATAGAGTGGATAAAATCGATATAAAGTGGATAAAATGGAGATAGAGTGGATAAAATCGATATAGAGTGGATAAAATGGGTATAGTGTGGATAAAATGGATATTGAGTGGATTAAATGGATATAGAGTGGATAAAATGGATATAGAGGGGATAAAATGGATATAGAGTGGATAAAATGGATATAGGATGGATAAAATCGATATAGAGTTGATAAAATGGATATAGGGTGGATAAAATCGATATAGAGTGGATAAAATGGGTATAGTGTGGATAAAATGGATATTGAGTGGATAAAATCGATATAAAGTGGATAAAATGGAGATAGAGTGGACGAAATCGATGTAGAGTGGATAAAATGGATATTGAGTGGATAAAATGGATATAGAGTGGATAAAATCGATATAAAGTGGATAAAATGGAGATAGAGTGGATGAAATCGATGTAGAGTGGATAAAATGGGTATAGTGTGGATAAAATGGATATTGAGTGGATAAAATGGATATAGAGTGGATAAAATCGATATAAAGTGGATAAAATGGAGATAGAGTGGACGAAATCGATGTAGAGTGGATAAAATGGATATTGAGTGGATAAAATGGATATAGAGTGGATAAAATCGATATAAAGTGGATAAAATGGAGATAGAGTGGATGAAATCGATGTAGAGTGGATAAAATGGGTATAGTGTGGATAAAATGGATATTGAGTGGATAAAATGGATATAGAGTGGATAAAATCGATATAAAGTGGATAAAATGGAGATAGAGTGGATGAAATCGATGTAGAGTGGATAAAATGGGTATAGGGTGGATAAAATTTATATTGAGTGGATAAAATGGATATAGAGTGGATAAAATGGATATAGAGTGGATAAAATGGATATAGAGTGGATAAAATGGATATAGAGTGGATAAAATGGATATAGGATGGATAAAATCGATATAGAGTTGATAAAATGGATATAGGGTGGATAAAATCGATATAGGGTGGATAAAACGGGTATAGTGTGGATAAAATGGATATTGAGTGGATAAAAAGGATATAGAGTGGATAAAATGGATATAGAGTGGATAAAATGGATATAGAGTGGATAAAATGGATATAGAGTGGATAAAATGGATATAGAGTGGATAAAATCGATATAAAGTGGATAAAATGGAGATAGAGTGGATAAAATCGATATAAAGTGGATAAAATGGAGATAGAGTGGATGAAATCGATGTAGAGTGGATAAAATGGGTATAGGGTGGATAAAATGTATATTGAGTGGATAAAATGGATATAGAGTGGATAAAATGGATATAGAGTGGATAAAATGGATATAGAGTGGATAAAATGGATATAGGATGGATAAAATCGATATAGAGTTGATAAAATGGATATAGGGTGGATAAAATCGATATAGAGTGGATAAAATGGGTATAGTGTGGATAAAATGGATATTGAGTGGATAAAATGGATATAGAGTGGATAAAATGGATATAGAGTGGATAAAATGGATATAGAGTGGATAAAATCGATATAAAGTGGATAAAATAGAGATAGAGTGGATGAAATCGATGTAGAGTGGATAAAATGGATATAGAGTGGGTAAAATGGGTATAGGGTGGATAAAATGTATATTGAGAGGATAAAATGGATATAGAGTGGATAAAATGGATATAGAGTGGATAAAATGGATATAGAGTGGATAAAATGGATATAGAGTGGATAAAATGGATATAAAGTGGATAAAATGGAGATAGAGTGGATGAAATCGATGTAGAGTGGATAAAATGGATATAGAGTGGATAAAATGGGTATAGGGTGGATAAAATGTATATTGAGAGGATAAAATGGATATAGAGTGGATAAAATGGATATAGAGTGGATAAAATATATGTAGAGTGGATAAATTGGATATTGAGTGGATAAAATGGATATAGAGTGGATAAAATGGATATAGGATGGATAAAATCGATATAGAGTTGATAAAATGGATATAGGGTGGATAAAATCGATATAGAGTGGATAAAATGGGTATAGTGTGGATAAAATGGATATTGAGTGGATAAAATGGATATAGAGTGGATAAAATCGATATAAAGTGGATAAAATGGAGATAGAGTGGACGAAATCGATGTAGAGTGGATAAAATGGATATTGAGTGGATAAAATGGATATAGAGTGGATAAAATCGATATAAAGTGGATAAAATGGAGATAGAGTGGATGAAATCGATGTAGAGTGGATAAAATGGGTATAGTGTGGATAAAATGGATATTGAGTGGATAAAATGGATATAGAGTGGATAAAATCGATATAAAGTGGATAAAATGGAGATAGAGTGGACGAAATCGATGTAGAGTGGATAAAATGGATATTGAGTGGATAAAATGGATATAGAGTGGATAAAATCGATATAAAGTGGATAAAATGGAGATAGAGTGGACGAAATCGATGTAGAGTGGATAAAATGGATATTGAGTGGATAAAATGGATATAGAGTGGATAAAATCGATATAAAGTGGATAAAATGGAGATAGAGTGGATGAAACCGATGTAGAGTGGATAAAATGGATATAGAGTGGATAAAATGGGTATAGGGTGGATAAAATGTATATTGAGAGGGTAAAATGAATATAGAGTGGATAAAATGTATATTGAGTGGATGAAATGGATATAGAGTGGATAAAATCGATATAAAGTGGATAAAATCGATATAAAGTGGATAAAATGGAGATAGAGTGGGTAAAATCGATATAAAGTGGATATAATGGAGATAGAGTGGATGAAATCGATGTAGAGTGGATAAAATGGGTATAGGGTGGATAAAATTTATATTGAGTGGATAAAATGGATATAGAGTGGATAAAATGGATATAGAGTGGACAAAATGGATATAGAGTGGATAAAATCGATATAAAGTGGATGAAATCGATATAGAGTGGATAAAATGGACATAGAGTGGATAAAATGGAGATAGAGTGGATAAAATGGATATAGTGTGGATGAAATCGATATAGAGTGGATAAAATGGATATAGAGTGGATAAAATGGAGATAGAGTGGATAAAATCGATATAGGGTGGATAAAACGGGTATAGTGTGGATAAAATGGATATTGAGTGGATAAAATGGATATAGAGTGGATAAAATGGATATAGAGTGGATAAAATGGATATAGAGTGGATAAAATGGATATAGAGTGGATAAAATGGATATAGAGTGGATAAAATCGATATAAAGTGGATAAAATGGAGATAGAGTGGATAAAATCGATATAAAGTGGATAAAATGGAGATAGAGTGGATGAAATCGATGTAGAGTGGATAAAATGGGTATAGGGTGGATAAAATGTATATTGAGTGGATAAAATGGATATAGAGTGGATAAAATGGAGATAGAGTGGATAAAATGGATATAGCGTGGATAAAATGGGAATAGGGTGGATAAAATGTATATTGAGTGGATAAAATGGATATAGAGTGGATAAAATCGATATAAAGTGGATAAAATCGATATAAAGTGGATAAAATGGAGATAGAGTGGATAAAATCGATATAAAGTGGATAAAATGGAGATAGAGTGGATGAAATCGATGTAGAGTGGATAAAATGGGTATAGGGTGGATAAAATTTATATTGAGTGGATAAAATGGATATAGAGTGGATAAAATGGATATAGAGTGGATAAAATGGATATAGAGTGGATAAAATGGATATAGAGTGGATAAAATGGATATAGGATGGATAAAATCGATATAGAGTTGATAAAATGGATATAGGGTGGATAAAATCGATATAGGGTGGATAAAACGGGTATAGAGTGGATAAAATGGGTATAGGGTGGATAAAATGTATATTGAGAGGATAAAATGAATATAGAGTGGATAAAATGGATATAGAGTGGATAAAATGGATATAGAGTGGATAAAATGGAGATAGAGTGGATGAAATCGATGTAGAGTGGATAAAATGGATATAGAGTGGATAAAATGGGTATAGTGTGGATAAAATGGATACTGAGTGGATAAAATGGATATAGAGTGGATAAAATGGATATAGAGTGGATAAAATGGATATAGAGTGGATAAAATGGATATAGGATGGATAAAATCGATATTGAGTTGATAAAATGGATATAGGGTGGATAAAATCGATATAGGGTGGATAAAACGGGTATAGTGTGGATAAAATGGATATTGAGTGGATAAAATAGATATAGAGTGGATAAAATGGATATTGAGTGGATAAAATGGATATAGAGTGGATAAAATGGGTATAGGGTGGATAAAATGTATATTGAGTGGATAAAATGGATATAGAGTGGATAAAATGGATATAGAGTGGATAAAATGGATATAGGATGGATAAAATCGATATAGAGTTGATAAAATGGATATAGGGTGGATAAAATCGATATAGAGTGGATAAAACGGGTATAGTGTGGATAAAATGGATATTGAGTGGATAAAATGGATATAGAGTGGATAAAATGGATATAGAGTGGATAAAATGGATATAGAGTGGATAAAATGGATATAGAGTGGATAAAATCGATATAAAGTGGATAAAATGGAGATAGAGTGGATGAAATCGATGTAGAGTGGATAAAATGGATATAGAGTGGGTAAAATGGGTATAGGGTGGATAAAATGTATATTGAGAGGATAAAATGGATATAGAGTGGATAAAATGGATATAGAGTGGATAAAATGGATATAGAGTGGATAAGATGGATATAGAGTGGATAAAATGGATATAGAGTGGATAAAATCGATATAAAGTGGATAAAATGGAGATAGAGTGGATGAAATCGATGTAGAGTGGATAAAATGGATATAGAGTGGATATAATGGGTATAGGGTGGATAAAATGTATATTGAGAGGATAAAATGGATATAGAGTGGATAAAATGGATATAGAGTGGATAATATATATGTAGAGTGGATAAATTGGATATTGAGTGGATAAAATGGATATAGAGTGGATAAAATGGATATAGGATGGATAAAATCAATATAGAGTTGATAAAATGGATATAGGGTGGATAAAATCGATATAGAGTGGATAAAATGGGTATAGTGTGGATAAAATGGATATTGAGTGGATAAAATGGATATAGAGTGGATAAAATGGATATAGAGTGGATAAAATGGATATAGAGTGGATAAAATGGAGATAGAGTGGATAAAATGGATATAGGGTGGATAAAATCGATATAAAGTGGATAAAATGGAGATAGAGTGGATAAAATGGATATAGCGTGGATAAAATGGGAATAGGGTGGATAAAATGTATATTGAGTGGATAAAATGGATATAGAGTGGATAAAATCGATATAAAGTGGATAAAATCGATATAAAGTGGATAAAATGGAGATAGAGTGGATAAAATCGATATAAAGTGGATAAAATGGAGATAGAGTGGATGAAATCGATGTAGAGTGGATAAAATGGGTATAGGGTGGATAAAATTTATATTGAGTGGATAAAATGGATATAGAGTGGATAAAATGGATATAGAGTGGATAAAATGGATATAGAGTGGATAAAATGGATATAGAGTGGATAAAATGGATATAGGATGGATAAAATCGATATAGAGTTGATAAAATGGATATAGGGTGGATAAAATCGATATAGGGTGGATAAAACGGGTATAGAGTGGATAAAATGGGTATAGGGTGGATAAAATGTATATTGAGAGGATAAAATGAATATAGAGTGGATAAAATGGATATAGAGTGGATAAAATGGATATAGAGTGGATAAAATGGAGATAGAGTGGATGAAATCGATGTAGAGTGGATAAAATGGATATAGAGTGGATAAAATGGGTATAGTGTGGATAAAATGGATACTGAGTGGATAAAATGGATATAGAGTGGATAAAATGGATATAGAGTGGATAAAATGGATATAGAGTGGATAAAATGGATATAGGATGGATAAAATCGATATTGAGTTGATAAAATGGATATAGGGTGGATAAAATCGATATAGGGTGGATAAAACGGGTATAGTGTGGATAAAATGGATATTGAGTGGATAAAATGGATATAGAGTGGATAAAATCGATATAAAGTGGATAAAATGGAGATAGAGTGGACGAAATCGATGTAGAGTGGATAAAATGGATATTGAGTGGATAAAATGGATATAGAGTGGATAAAATCGATATAAAGTGGATAAAATGGAGATAGAGTGGATGAAATCGATGTAGAGTGGATAAAATGGGTATAGTGTGGATAAAATGGATATTGAGTGGATAAAATGGATATAGAGTGGATAAAATCGATATAAAGTGGATAAAATGGAGATAGAGTGGATGAAATCGATGTAGAGTGGATAAAATGGGTATAGGGTGGATAAAATTTATATTGAGTGGATAAAATGGATATAGAGTGGATAAAATGGATATAGAGTGGATAAAATGGATATAGAGTGGATAAAATGGATATAGAGTGGATAAAATGGATATAGGATGGATAAAATCGATATAGAGTTGATAAAATGGATATAGGGTGGATAAAATCGATATAGGGTGGATAAAACGGGTATAGTGTGGATAAAATGGATATTGAGTGGATAAAATGGATATAGAGTGGATAAAATGGATATAGAGTGGATAAAATGGATATAGAGTGGATAAAATGGATATAGAGTGGATAAAATGGATATAGAGTGGATAAAATCGATATAAAGTGGATAAAATGGAGATAGAGTGGATAAAATCGATATAAAGTGGATAAAATGGAGATAGAGTGGATGAAATCGATGTAGAGTGGATAAAATGGGTATAGGGTGGATAAAATGTATATTGAGTGGATAAAATGGATATAGAGTGGATAAAATGGATATAGAGTGGATAAAATGGATATAGAGTGGATAAAATGGATATAGGATGGATAAAATCGATATAGAGTTGATAAAATGGATATAGGGTGGATAAAATCGATATAGAGTGGATAAAATGGGTATAGTGTGGATAAAATGGATATTGAGTGGATAAAATGGATATAGAGTGGATAAAATGGATATAGAGTGGATAAAATGGATATAGAGTGGATAAAATCGATATAAAGTGGATAAAATAGAGATAGAGTGGATGAAATCGATGTAGAGTGGATAAAATGGATATAGAGTGGGTAAAATGGGTATAGGGTGGATAAAATGTATATTGAGAGGATAAAATGGATATAGAGTGGATAAAATGGATATAGAGTGGATAAAATGGATATAGAGTGGATAAGATGGATATAGAGTGGATAAAATGGATATAAAGTGGATAAAATGGAGATAGAGTGGATGAAATCGATGTAGAGTGGATAAAATGGATATAGAGTGGATAAAATGGGTATAGGGTGGATAAAATGTATATTGAGAGGATAAAATGGATATAGAGTGGATAAAATGGATATAGAGTGGATAAAATATATGTAGAGTGGATAAATTGGATATTGAGTGGATAAAATGGATATAGAGTGGATAAAATGGATATAGGATGGATAAAATCGATATAGAGTTGATAAAATGGATATAGGGTGGATAAAATCGATATAGAGTGGATAAAATGGGTATAGTGTGGATAAAATGGATATTGAGTGGATAAAATGGATATAGAGTGGATAAAATCGATATAAAGTGGATAAAATGGAGATAGAGTGGACGAAATCGATGTAGAGTGGATAAAATGGATATTGAGTGGATAAAATGGATATAGAGTGGATAAAATCGATATAAAGTGGATAAAATGGAGATAGAGTGGATGAAATCGATGTAGAGTGGATAAAATGGGTATAGTGTGGATAAAATGGATATTGAGTGGATAAAATGGATATAGAGTGGATAAAATCGATATAAAGTGGATAAAATGGAGATAGAGTGGACGAAATCGATGTAGAGTGGATAAAATGGATATTGAGTGGATAAAATGGATATAGAGTGGATAAAATCGATATAAAGTGGATAAAATGGAGATAGAGTGGACGAAATCGATGTAGAGTGGATAAAATGGATATTGAGTGGATAAAATGGATATAGAGTGGATAAAATCGATATAAAGTGGATAAAATGGAGATAGAGTGGATGAAACCGATGTAGAGTGGATAAAATGGATATAGAGTGGATAAAATGGGTATAGGGTGGATAAAATGTATATTGAGAGGGTAAAATGAATATAGAGTGGATAAAATGTATATTGAGTGGATGAAATGGATATAGAGTGGATAAAATCGATATAAAGTGGATAAAATCGATATAAAGTGGATAAAATGGAGATAGAGTGGGTAAAATCGATATAAAGTGGATATAATGGAGATAGAGTGGATGAAATCGATGTAGAGTGGATAAAATGGGTATAGGGTGGATAAAATTTATATTGAGTGGATAAAATGGATATAGAGTGGATAAAATGGATATAGAGTGGACAAAATGGATATAGAGTGGATAAAATCGATATAAAGTGGATGAAATCGATATAGAGTGGATAAAATGGACATAGAGTGGATAAAATGGAGATAGAGTGGATAAAATGGATATAGAGTGGATAAAATCGATATAGAGTGGATAAAATGGATATAGAGTGGATAAAATGGAGATAGAGTGGATAAAATCGATATAGGGTGGATAAAACGGGTATAGTGTGGATAAAATGGATATTGAGTGGATAAAATGGATATAGAGTGGATAAAATGGATATAGAGTGGATAAAATGGATATAGAGTGGATAAAATGGATATAGAGTGGATAAAATGGATATAGAGTGGATAAAATCGATATAAAGTGGATAAAATGGAGATAGAGTGGATAAAATCGATATAAAGTGGATAAAATGGAGATAGAGTGGATGAAATCGATGTAGAGTGGATAAAATGGGTATAGGGTGGATAAAATGTATATTGAGTGGATAAAATGGATATAGAGTGGATAAAATGGAGATAGAGTGGATAAAATGGATATAGCGTGGATAAAATGGGAATAGGGTGGATAAAATGTATATTGAGTGGATAAAATGGATATAGAGTGGATAAAATCGATATAAAGTGGATAAAATCGATATAAAGTGGATAAAATGGAGATAGAGTGGATAAAATCGATATAAAGTGGATAAAATGGAGATAGAGTGGATGAAATCGATGTAGAGTGGATAAAATGGGTATAGGGTGGATAAAATTTATATTGAGTGGATAAAATGGATATAGAGTGGATAAAATGGATATAGAGTGGATAAAATGGATATAGAGTGGATAAAATGGATATAGAGTGGATAAAATGGATATAGGATGGATAAAATCGATATAGAGTTGATAAAATGGATATAGGGTGGATAAAATCGATATAGGGTGGATAAAACGGGTATAGAGTGGATAAAATGGGTATAGGGTGGATAAAATGTATATTGAGAGGATAAAATGAATATAGAGTGGATAAAATGGATATAGAGTGGATAAAATGGATATAGAGTGGATAAAATGGAGATAGAGTGGATGAAATCGATGTAGAGTGGATAAAATGGATATAGAGTGGATAAAATGGGTATAGTGTGGATAAAATGGATACTGAGTGGATAAAATGGATATAGAGTGGATAAAATGGATATAGAGTGGATAAAATGGATATAGAGTGGATAAAATGGATATAGGATGGATAAAATCGATATTGAGTTGATAAAATGGATATAGGGTGGATAAAATCGATATAGGGTGGATAAAACGGGTATAGTGTGGATAAAATGGATATTGAGTGGATAAAATAGATATAGAGTGGATAAAATGGATATTGAGTGGATAAAATGGATATAGAGTGGATAAAATGGGTATAGGGTGGATAAAATGTATATTGAGTGGATAAAATGGATATAGAGTGGATAAAATGGATATAGAGTGGATAAAATGGATATAGGATGGATAAAATCGATATAGAGTTGATAAAATGGATATAGGGTGGATAAAATCGATATAGAGTGGATAAAACGGGTATAGTGTGGATAAAATGGATATTGAGTGGATAAAATGGATATAGAGTGGATAAAATGGATATAGAGTGGATAAAATGGATATAGAGTGGATAAAATGGATATAGAGTGGATAAAATCGATATAAAGTGGATAAAATGGAGATAGAGTGGATGAAATCGATGTAGAGTGGATAAAATGGATATAGAGTGGGTAAAATGGGTATAGGGTGGATAAAATGTATATTGAGAGGATAAAATGGATATAGAGTGGATAAAATGGATATAGAGTGGATAAAATGGATATAGAGTGGATAAAATGGATATAGAGTGGATAAAATGGATATAGAGTGGATAAAATCGATATAAAGTGGATAAAATGGAGATAGAGTGGATGAAATCGATGTAGAGTGGATAAAATGGATATAGAGTGGATATAATGGGTATAGGGTGGATAAAATGTATATTGAGAGGATAAAATGGATATAGAGTGGATAAAATGGATATAGAGTGGATAATATATATGTAGAGTGGATAAATTGGATATTGAGTGGATAAAATGGATATAGAGTGGATAAAATGGATATAGGATGGATAAAATCAATATAGAGTTGATAAAATGGATATAGGGTGGATAAAATCGATATAGAGTGGATAAAATGGGTATAGTGTGGATAAAATGGATATTGAGTGGATAAAATGGATATAGAGTGGATAAAATGGATATAGAGTGGATAAAATGGATATAGAGTGGATAAAATGGAGATAGAGTGGATAAAATGGATATAGGGTGGATAAAATCGATATAAAGTGGATAAAATGGAGATAGAGTGGATAAAATGGATATAGGGTGGATAAAATGGGAATAGGGTGGATAAAATGTATATTGAGTGGATAAAATGGATATAGAGTGGATAAAATCGATATAAAGTGGATAAAATGGATATAAAGTGGATAAAATGGATATAGAGTGGATAAAATCGATATAAAGTGGATAAAATGGAGATAGAGTGGATGAAATCGATGTAGAGTGGATAAAATGGGTATAGGGTGGATAAAATTTATATTGAGTGGATAAAATGGATATAGAGTGGATAAAATGGATATAGAGTGGATAAAATGGATATAGAGTGGATAAAATGGATATAGAGTGGATAAAATGGATATAGGATGGATAAAATCGATATAGAGTTGATAAAATGGATATAGGGTGGATAAAATCGATATAGGGTGGATAAAACGGGTATAGAGTGGATAAAATGGGTATAGGGTGGATAAAATGTATATTGAGAGGATAAAATGAATATAGAGTGGATAAAATGGATATAGAGTGGATAAAATGGATATAGAGTGGATAAAATGGAGATAGAGTGGATGAAATCGATGTAGAGTGGATAAAATGGATATAGAGTGGATAAAATGGGTATAGTGTGGATAAAATGGATACTGAGTGGATAAAATGGATATAGAGTGGATAAAATGGATATAGAGTGGATAAAATGGATATAGAGTGGATAAAATGGATATAGGATGGATAAAATCGATATTGAGTTGATAAAATGGATATAGGGTGGATAAAATCGATATAGGGTGGATAAAACGGGTATAGTGTGGATAAAATGGATATTGAGTGGATAAAATAGATATAGAGTGGATAAAATGGATATTGAGTGGATAAAATGGATATAGAGTGGATAAAATGGGTATAGGGTGGATAAAATGTATATTGAGTGGATAAAATGGATATAGAGTGGATAAAATGGATATAGAGTGGATAAAATGGATATAGGATGGATAAAATCGATATAGAGTTGATAAAATGGATATAGGGTGGATAAAATCGATATAGAGTGGATAAAACGGGTATAGTGTGGATAAAATGGATATTGAGTGGATAAAATGGATATAGAGTGGATAAAATGGATATAGAGTGGATAAAATGGATATAGAGTGGATAAAATGGATATAGAGTGGATAAAATCGATATAAAGTGGATAAAATGGAGATAGAGTGGATGAAATCGATGTAGAGTGGATAAAATGGATATAGAGTGGGTAAAATGGGTATAGGGTGGATAAAATGTATATTGAGAGGATAAAATGGATATAGAGTGGATAAAATGGATATAGAGTGGATAAAATGGATATAGAGTGGATAAGATGGATATAGAGTGGATAAAATGGATATAGAGTGGATAAAATCGATATAAAGTGGATAAAATGGAGATAGAGTGGATGAAATCGATGTAGAGTGGATAAAATGGATATAGAGTGGATAAAATGGGTATAGGGTGGATAAAATGTATATTGAGAGGATAAAATGGATATAGAGTGCATAAAATGGATATAGAGTGGATAATATATATGTAGAGTGGATAAATTGGATATTGAGTGGATAAAATGGATATAGAGTGGATAAAATGGATATAGGATGGATAAAATCGATATAGAGTTGATAAAATGGATATAGGGTGGATAAAATCGATATAGAGTGGATAAAATGGGTATAGTGTGGATAAAATGGATATTGAGTGGATAAAATGGATATAGAGTGGATAAAATGGATATAGAGTGGATAAAATGGATATAGAGTGGATAAAATCGATATAAAGTGGATAAAATGGGGATAGAGTGGACGAAATCGATGTAGAGTGGATAAAATGGATATTGAGTGGATAAAATGGATATAGAGTGGATAAAATCGATATAAAGTGGATAAAATGGAAATAGAGTGGATGAAATCGATGTAGAGTGGATAAAATGGGTATAGGGTGGATAAAATGTATATTGAGTGGATAAAATGGATATAGAGTGGATAAAATGGATATAGAGTGGATAAAATGGATATAGAGTGGATAAAAGGGATATAGAGTGGATAAAATGGATATAGAGAGGTTAAAATGGATATAGGATGGATAAAATCGATATAGAGTTGATAAAATGGATATAGGGTGGATAAAATATATGTAGAGTGGATAAATTGGATATAGAGTGGATAAAATGGATATAGAGTGGATAAAATGGATATAGGGTGGATAAAATGTATATTGAGTGGATAAAATGGATATAGAGTGGATAAAATGGATATAGAGTGGATAAAATGGACATAGAGTGGATAAAATGGATATAGAGTGGATAAAATGGATATAGTGTGGATGAAATCGATATAGAGTGGATAAAATGGATATAGAGTGGATAAAATGGATATAGAGAGGTTAAAATGGATATAGGGTGGATAAAATATATGTAGAGTGGATAAAATGGAGATAGAGTGGATGAAATCGATGTAGAGTGGATAAAATGGATATAGAGTGGATAAAATGGGTATAGTGTGGATAAAATGGATATTGAGTGGATAAAATGGATATTGAGGTGGATAAAATGGATATAGAGTGGATAAAATGGATATTGAGTGGATAAAATGGATATAGAGTGGATAAAATGGATATAGAGTGGACAAAATGGATATAGAGTGGATAAAATCGATATAAAGTGGATGAAATCGATATAGAGTGGATAAAATGGACATAGAGTGGATAAAATGGAGATAGAGAGGATAAAATGGATATAGTGTGGATGAAATCGATATAGAGTGGATAAAATGGATATAGAGTGGATAAAATGGAGATAGAGTGGATAAAATGGATATAGGGTGGATAAAATGGGAATAGGGTGGATAAAATGTATATTGAGTGGATAAAATGGATATAGAGTGGATAAAATCGATATAAAGTGGATAAAATGGAGATAGAGTGGATAAAATCGATATAAAGTGGATAAAATGGAGATAGAGTGGATGAAATCGATGTAGAGTGGATAAAATGGGTATAGGGTGGATAAAATTTATATTGAGTGGATAAAATGGATATAGAGTGGATAAAATGGATATAGAGTGGATAAAATGGATATAGAGTGGATAAAATGGATATAGAGTGGATAAAATGGATATAGGATGGATAAAATCGATATAGAGTTGATAAAATGGATATAGGGTGGATAAAATCGATATAGGGTGGATAAAACGGGTATAGTGTGGATAAAATGGATATTGAGTGGATAAAATGGATATAGAGTGGATAAAATGGATATAGAGTGGATAAAATGGATATAGAGTGGATAAAATGGATATAGAGTGGATAAAATGGATATAGAGTGGATAAAATCGATATAAAGTGGATAAAATGGAGATAGAGTGGATAAAATCGATATAAAGTGGATAAAATGGAGATAGAGTGGATGAAATCGATGTAGAGTGGATAAAATGGGTATAGGGTGGATAAAATGTATATTGAGTGGATAAAATGGATATAGAGTGGATAAAATGGATATAGAGTGGATAAAATGGATATAGGATGGATAAAATCGATATAGAGTTGATAAAATGGATATAGGGTGGATAAAATCGATATAGAGTGGATAAAATGGGTATAGTGTGGATAAAATGGATATTGAGTGGATAAAATGGATATAGAGTGGATAAAATGGATATAGAGGGGATAAAATGGATATAGAGTGGATAAAATGGATATAGAGTGGATAAAATCGATATAAAGTGGATAAAATAGAGATAGAGTGGATGAAATCGATGTAGAGTGGATAAAATGGATATAGAGTGGGTAAAATGGGTATAGGGTGGATAAAATGTATATTGAGAGGATAAAATGGATATAGGATGGATAAAATCGATATAGAGTTGATAAAATGGATATAGGGTGGATAAAATCGATATAGAGTGGATAAAATGGGTATAGTGTGGATAAAATGGATATTGAGTGGATAAAATGGATATAGAGTGGATAAAATCGATATAAAGTGGATAAAATGGAGATAGAGTGGACGAAATCGATGTAGAGTGGATAAAATGGATATTGAGTGGATAAAATGGATATAGAGTGGATAAAATCGATATAAAGTGGATAAAATGGAGATAGAGTGGATAAAATCGATATAGAGTGGATAAAATGGGTATAGTGTGGATAAAATGGATATTGAGTGGATAAAATGGATATAGAGTGGATAAAATGGATATAGAGTGGATAAAATGGATATAGAGTGGATAAAATGGATATAGAGTGGATAAAATCGATATAAAGTGGATAAAATAGAGATAGAGTGGATGAAATCGATGTAGAGTGGATAAAATGGATATAGAGTGGGTAAAATGGGTATAGGGTGGATAAAATGTATATTGAGAGGATAAAATGGATATAGGATGGATAAAATGGATATAGAGTGGATAAAATGGATATAGGATGGATAAAATCGATATAGAGTTGATAAAATGGATATAGGGTGGATAAAATCGATATAGAGTGGATAAAATGGGTATAGTGTGGATAAAATGGATATAAAGTGGATAAAATGGAGATAGAGTGGATGAAATCGATGTAGAGTGGATAAAATGGATATAGAGTGGATAAAATGGGTATAGGGTGGATAAAATGTATATTGAGAGGATAAAATGGATATAGAGTGCATAAAATGGATATAGAGTGGATAATATATATGTAGAGTGGATAAATTGGATATTGAGTGGATAAAATGGATATAGAGTGGATAAAATGGATATAGGATGGATAAAATCGATATAGAGTTGATAAAATGGATATAGGGTGGATAAAATCGATATAGAGTGGATAAAATGGGTATAGTGTGGATAAAATGGATATTGAGTGGATAAAATGGATATAGAGTGGATAAAATGGATATAGAGTGGATAAAATGGATATAGAGTGGATAAAATCGATATAAAGTGGATAAAATGGGGATAGAGTGGACGAAATCGATGTAGAGTGGATAAAATGGATATTGAGTGGATAAAATGGATATAGAGTGGATAAAATCGATATAAAGTGGATAAAATGGAAATAGAGTGGATGAAATCGATGTAGAGTGGATAAAATGGGTATAGGGTGGATAAAATGTATATTGAGTGGATAAAATGGATATAGAGTGGATAAAATGGATATAGAGTGGATAAAATGGATATAGAGTGGATAAAAGGGATATAGAGTGGATAAAATGGATATAGAGAGGTTAAAATGGATATAGGATGGATAAAATCGATATAGAGTTGATAAAATGGATATAGGGTGGATAAAATATATGTAGAGTGGATAAATTGGATATAGAGTGGATAAAATGGATATAGAGTGGATAAAATGGATATAGGGTGGATAAAATGTATATTGAGTGGATAAAATGGATATAGAGTGGATAAAATGGATATAGAGTGGATAAAATGGACATAGAGTGGATAAAATGGATATAGAGTGGATAAAATGGATATAGTGTGGATGAAATCGATATAGAGTGGATAAAATGGATATAGAGTGGATAAAATGGATATAGAGAGGTTAAAATGGATATAGGGTGGATAAAATATATGTAGAGTGGATAAAATGGAGATAGAGTGGATGAAATCGATGTAGAGTGGATAAAATGGATATAGAGTGGATAAAATGGGTATAGTGTGGATAAAATGGATATTGAGTGGATAAAATGGATATTGAGGTGGATAAAATGGATATAGAGTGGATAAAATGGATATTGAGTGGATAAAATGGATATAGAGTGGATAAAATGGATATAGAGTGGACAAAATGGATATAGAGTGGATAAAATCGATATAAAGTGGATGAAATCGATATAGAGTGGATAAAATGGACATAGAGTGGATAAAATGGAGATAGAGAGGATAAAATGGATATAGTGTGGATGAAATCGATATAGAGTGGATAAAATGGATATAGAGTGGATAAAATGGAGATAGAGTGGATAAAATGGATATAGGGTGGATAAAATGGGAATAGGGTGGATAAAATGTATATTGAGTGGATAAAATGGATATAGAGTGGATAAAATCGATATAAAGTGGATAAAATGGAGATAGAGTGGATAAAATCGATATAAAGTGGATAAAATGGAGATAGAGTGGATGAAATCGATGTAGAGTGGATAAAATGGGTATAGGGTGGATAAAATTTATATTGAGTGGATAAAATGGATATAGAGTGGATAAAATGGATATAGAGTGGATAAAATGGATATAGAGTGGATAAAATGGATATAGAGTGGATAAAATGGATATAGGATGGATAAAATCGATATAGAGTTGATAAAATGGATATAGGGTGGATAAAATCGATATAGGGTGGATAAAACGGGTATAGTGTGGATAAAATGGATATTGAGTGGATAAAATGGATATAGAGTGGATAAAATGGATATAGAGTGGATAAAATGGATATAGAGTGGATAAAATGGATATAGAGTGGATAAAATGGATATAGAGTGGATAAAATCGATATAAAGTGGATAAAATGGAGATAGAGTGGATAAAATCGATATAAAGTGGATAAAATGGAGATAGAGTGGATGAAATCGATGTAGAGTGGATAAAATGGGTATAGGGTGGATAAAATGTATATTGAGTGGATAAAATGGATATAGAGTGGATAAAATGGATATAGAGTGGATAAAATGGATATAGGATGGATAAAATCGATATAGAGTTGATAAAATGGATATAGGGTGGATAAAATCGATATAGAGTGGATAAAATGGGTATAGTGTGGATAAAATGGATATTGAGTGGATAAAATGGATATAGAGTGGATAAAATGGATATAGAGGGGATAAAATGGATATAGAGTGGATAAAATGGATATAGAGTGGATAAAATCGATATAAAGTGGATAAAATAGAGATAGAGTGGATGAAATCGATGTAGAGTGGATAAAATGGATATAGAGTGGGTAAAATGGGTATAGGGTGGATAAAATGTATATTGAGAGGATAAAATGGATATAGGATGGATAAAATCGATATAGAGTTGATAAAATGGATATAGGGTGGATAAAATCGATATAGAGTGGATAAAATGGGTATAGTGTGGATAAAATGGATATTGAGTGGATAAAATGGATATAGAGTGGATAAAATCGATATAAAGTGGATAAAATGGAGATAGAGTGGACGAAATCGATGTAGAGTGGATAAAATGGATATTGAGTGGATAAAATGGATATAGAGTGGATAAAATCGATATAAAGTGGATAAAATGGAGATAGAGTGGATAAAATCGATATAGAGTGGATAAAATGGGTATAGTGTGGATAAAATGGATATTGAGTGGATAAAATGGATATAGAGTGGATAAAATGGATATAGAGGGGATAAAATGGATATAGAGTGGATAAAATGGATATAGAGTGGATAAAATCGATATAAAGTGGATAAAATAGAGATAGAGTGGATGAAATCGATGTAGAGTGGATAAAATGGATATAGAGTGGGTAAAATGGGTATAGGGTGGATAAAATGTATATTGAGAGGATAAAATGGATATAGGATGGATAAAATGGATATAGAGTGGATAAAATGGATATAGGATGGATAAAATCGATATAGAGTTGATAAAATGGATATAGGGTGGATAAAATCGATATAGAGTGGATAAAATGGGTATAGTGTGGATAAAATGGATATAAAGTGGATAAAATGGAGATAGAGTGGATGAAATCGATGTAGAGTGGATAAAATGGATATAGAGTGGATAAAATGGGTATAGGGTGGATAAAATGTATATTGAGAGGATAAAATGGATATAGAGTGGATAAAATGGATATAGAGTGGATAAAATATATGTAGAGTGGATAAATTGGATATTGAGTGGATAAAATGGATATAGAGTGGATAAAATGGATATAGGATGGATAAAATCGATATAGAGTTGATAAAATGGATATAGGGTGGATAAAATCGATATAGAGTGGATAAAATGGGTATAGTGTGGATAAAATGGATATTGAGTGGATAAAATGGATATAGAGTGGATAAAATCGATATAAAGTGGATAAAATGGAGATAGAGTGGACGAAATCGATGTAGAGTGGATAAAATGGATATTGAGTGGATAAAATGGATATAGAGTGGATAAAATCGATATAAAGTGGATAAAATGGAGATAGAGTGGATGAAATCGATGTAGAGTGGATAAAATGGGTATAGTGTGGATAAAATGGATATTGAGTGGATAAAATGGATATAGAGTGGATAAAATCGATATAAAGTGGATAAAATGGAGATAGAGTGGATGAAATCGATGTAGAGTGGATAAAATGGGTATAGGGTGGATAAAATTTATATTGAGTGGATAAAATGGATATAGAGTGGATAAAATGGATATAGAGTGGATAAAATGGATATAGAGTGGATAAAATGGATATAGAGTGGATAAAATGGATATAGGATGGATAAAATCGATATAGAGTTGATAAAATGGATATAGGGTGGATAAAATCGATATAGGGTGGATAAAACGGGTATAGTGTGGATAAAATGGATATTGAGTGGATAAAATGGATATAGAGTGGATAAAATGGATATAGAGTGGATAAAATGGATATAGAGTGGATAAAATGGATATAGAGTGGATAAAATCGATATAAAGTGGATAAAATGGAGATAGAGTGGATAAAATCGATATAAAGTGGATAAAATGGAGATAGAGTGGATGAAATCGATGTAGAGTGGATAAAATGGGTATAGGGTGGATAAAATGTATATTGAGTGGATAAAATGGATATAGAGTGGATAAAATGGATATAGAGTGGATAAAATGGATATAGAGTGGATAAAATGGATATAGGATGGATAAAATCGATATAGAGTTGATAAAATGGATATAGAGTGGATAAAATCGATATAGAGTGGATAAAATGGGTATAGTGTGGATAAAATGGATATTGAGTGGATAAAATGGATATAGAGTGGATAAAATGGATATAGAGTGGATAAAATGGATATAGAGTGGATAAAATCGATATAAAGTGGATAAAATAGAGATAGAGTGGATGAAATCGATGTAGAGTGGATAAAATGGATATAGAGTGGGTAAAATGGGTATAGGGTGGATAAAATGTATATTGAGAGGATAAAATGGATATAGAGTGGATAAAATGGATATAGAGTGGATAAAATGGATATAGAGTGGATAAGATGGATATAGAGTGGATAAAATGGATATAAAGTGGATAAAATGGAGATAGAGTGGATGAAATCGATGTAGAGTGGATAAAATGGATATAGAGTGGATAAAATGGGTATAGGGTGGATAAAATGTATATTGAGAGGATAAAATGGATATAGAGTGGATAAAATGGATATAGAGTGGATAAAATATATGTAGAGTGGATAAATTGGATATTGAGTGGATAAAATGGATATAGAGTGGATAAAATGGATATAGGATGGATAAAATCGATATAGAGTTGATAAAATGGATATAGGGTGGATAAAATCGATATAGAGTGGATAAAATGGGTATAGTGTGGATAAAATGGATATTGAGTGGATAAAATGGATATAGAGTGGATAAAATCGATATAAAGTGGATAAAATGGAGATAGAGTAGACGAAATCGATGTAGAGTGGATAAAATGGATATTGAGTGGATAAAATGGATATAGAGTGGATAAAATCGATATAAAGTGGATAAAATGGAGATAGAGTGGATGAAATCGATGTAGAGTGGATAAAATGGGTATAGTGTGGATAAAATGGATATTGAGTGGATAAAATGGATATAGAGTGGATAAAATCGATATAAAGTGGATAAAATGGAGATAGAGTGGACGAAATCGATGTAGAGTGGATAAAATGGATATTGAGTGGATAAAATGGATATAGAGTGGATAAAATCGATATAAAGTGGATAAAATGGAGATAGAGTGGACGAAATCGATGTAGAGTGGATAAAATGGATATTGAGTGGATAAAATGGATATAGAGTGGATAAAATCGATATAAAGTGGATAAAATGGAGATAGAGTGGATGAAACCGATGTAGAGTGGATAAAATGGATATAGAGTGGATAAAATGGGTATAGGGTGGATAAAATGTATATTGAGAGGGTAAAATGAATATAGAGTGGATAAAATGGATATAGAGTGGATAAAATGGATATAGAGTGGATAAAATGGAGATAGAGTGGATGAAATCGATGTAGAGTGGATAAAATGGATATAGAGTGGATAAAATGGGTATAGTGTGGATAAAATGTATATTGAGAGGATAAAATGGATATAGAGTGGATAAAATGGATATAGAGTGGACAAAATGGATATAGAGTGGATAAAAGGGATATAGAGTGGATAAAATGGATATAGAGAGGTTAAAATGGATATAGGATGGATAAAATCGATATAGAGTTGATAAAATGGATATAGGGTGGATAAAATATATGTAGAGTGGATAAATTGGATATAGAGTGGATAAAATGGATATAGAGTGGATAAAATGGATATAGGGTGGATAAAATGTATATTGAGTGGATAAAATGGATATAGAGTGGATAAAATGGATATAGAGTGGATAAAATGGATATAGAGAGGTTAAAATGGATATAGAGTGGATAAAATGGAGATAGAGTGGATGAAATCGATGTAGAGTGGATAAAATGGATATAGAGTGGATAAAATGGGTATAGTGTGGATAAAATGGATATTGAGTGGATAAAATGGATATTGAGTGGATAAAATGGATATAGTGTGGATAAAATGGATATAGAGTGGATAAAATGGATATAGGGTGGATAAAATGGATATTGAGTGGATAAAATGGATATAGAGTGGATAAAATGGATATAGAGTGGATAAAATGGATATAGAGAAGTTAAAATGGATATAGGGTGGATAAAATATATGTAGAGTGGATAAAATGGAGATAGAGTGGATGAAATCGATGTAGAGTGGATAAAATGGATATAGAGTGGATAAAATGGGTATAGTGTGGATAAAATGGATATTGAGTGGATAAAATGGATATTGAGGTGGATAAAATGGATATAGAGTGGATAAAATGGATATAGAGTGGACAAAATGGATATAGAGTGGATAAAATCGATATAAAGTGGATGAAATCGATATAGAGTGGATAAAATGGACATAGAGTGGATAAAATGGAGATAGAGTGGATAAAATGGATATAGTGTGGATGAAATCGATATAGAGTGGATAAAATGGATATAGAGTGGATAAAATGGAGATAGAGTGGATAAAATCGATATAGGGTGGATAAAACGGGTATAGTGTGGATAAAATGGATATTGAGTGGATAAAATGGATATAGAGTGGATAAAATGGATATGGAGTGGATAAAATGGATATAGAGTGGATAAAATGGATATAGAGTGGATAAAATGGATATAGAGTGGATAAAATCGATATAAAGTGGATAAAATGGAGATAGAGTGGATAAAATCGATATAAAGTGGATAAAATGGAGATAGAGTGGATGAAATCGATGTAGAGTGGATAAAATGGGTATAGGGTGGATAAAATGTATATTGAGTGGATAAAATGGATATAGAGTGGATAAAATGGATATAGAGTGGATAAAATGGATATAGAGTGGATAAAATGGATATAGGATGGATAAAATCGATATAGAGTTGATAAAATGGATATAGGGTGGATAAAATCGATATAGAGTGGATAAAATGGGTATAGTGTGGATAAAATGGATATTGAGTGGATAAAATGGATATAGAGTGGATAAAATGGATATAGAGTGGATAAAATGGATATAGAGTGGATAAAATGGATATAGAGTGGATAACATGGATATAGAGTGGATAAAATGGATATAGAGTGGATAAAATCGATATAAACTGGATAAAATGGAGATAGAGTGGATGAAATCGATATAGAGGTGATAAAATGGATATAGAGTGGATAAAATGGAGATAGAGTGGATAAAATGGATATAGGGTGGATAAAATCGATATAAAGTGGATAAAATGGAGATAGAGTGGATAAAATGGATATAGCGTGGATAAAATGGGAATAGGGTGGATAAAATGTATATTGAGTGGATAAAATGGATATAGAGTGGATAAAATCGATATAAAGTGGATAAAATCGATATAAAGTGGATAAAATGGAGATAGAGTGGATAAAATCGATATAAAGTGGATAAAATGGAGATAGAGTGGATGAAATCGATGTAGAGTGGATAAAATGGGTATAGGGTGGATAAAATTTATATTGAGTGGATAAAATGGATATAGAGTGGATAAAATGGATATAGAGTGGATAAAATGGATATAGAGTGGATAAAATGGATATAGAGTGGATAAAATGGATATAGGATGGATAAAATCGATATAGAGTTGATAAAATGGATATAGGGTGGATAAAATCGATATAGGGTGGATAAAACGGGTATAGAGTGGATAAAATGGGTATAGGGTGGATAAAATGTATATTGAGAGGATAAAATGAATATAGAGTGGATAAAATGGATATAGAGTGGATAAAATGGATATAGAGTGGATAAAATGGAGATAGAGTGGATGAAATCGATGTAGAGTGGATAAAATGGATATAGAGTGGATAAAATGGGTATAGTGTGGATAAAATGGATACTGAGTGGATAAAATGGATATAGAGTGGATAAAATGGATATAGAGTGGATAAAATGGATATAGAGTGGATAAAATGGATATAGGATGGATAAAATCGATATTGAGTTGATAAAATGGATATAGGGTGGATAAAATCGATATAGGGTGGATAAAACGGGTATAGTGTGGATAAAATGGATATTGAGTGGATAAAATAGATATAGAGTGGATAAAATGGATATTGAGTGGATAAAATGGATATAGAGTGGATAAAATGGATATAGAGTGGATAAAATGGATATAGGGTGGATAAAATGGATATTGAGTGGATAAAATGGATATAGAGTGGATAAAATGGATATAGAGTGGACAAAATGGATATAGAGTGGATAAAATCGATATAAAGTGGATGAAATCGATATAGAGTGGATAAAATGGATATAGAGTGGATAAAATGGAGATAGAGTGGATAAAATCGATATAGGGTGGATAAAACGGGTATAGTGTGGATAAAATGGATATTGAGTGGATAAAATGGATATAGAGTGGATAAAATGGATATAGAGTGGATAAAATGGATATAGAGTGGATAAAATGGATATAGAGTGGATAAAATGGATATAGAGTGGATAAAATGGAGATAGAGTGGATGAAATCGATGTAGAGTGGATAAAATGGGTATAGGGTGGATAAAATTTATATTGAGTGGATAAAATGGATATAGAGTGGATAAAATGGATATAGAGTGGACAAAATGGATATAGAGTGGATAAAATCGATATAAAGTGGATGAAATCGATATAGAGTGGATAAAATGGATATAGAGTGGATAAAATGGAGATAGAGTGGATAAAATCGATATAGGGTGGATAAAACGGGTATAGTGTGGATAAAATGGATATTGAGTGGATAAAATGGATATAGAGTGGATAAAATGGATATAGAGTGGATAAAATGGATATAGAGTGGATAAAATGGATATAGAGTGGATAAAATGGATATAGAGTGGATAAAATCGATATAAAGTGGATAAAATGGAGATAGAGTGGATGAAATCGATGTAGAGTGGATAAAATGGGTATAGGGTGGATAAAATGTATATTGAGTGGATAAAATGGATATAGAGTGGATAAAATGGATATAGAGTGGATAAAATGGATATAGGATGGATAAAATCGATATAGAGTTGATAAAATGGATATAGGGTGGATAAAATCGATATAGAGTGGATAAAATGGGTATAGTGTGGATAAAATGGATATTGAGTGGATAAAATGGATATAGAGTGGATAAAATGGATATAGAGTGGATAAAATGGATATAGAGTGGATAAAATGGATATAGAGTGGATAACATGGATATAGAGTGGATAAAATGGATATAGAGTGGATAAAATCGATATAAACTGGATAAAATGGAGATAGAGTGGATGAAATCGATATAGAGGTGATAAAATGGATATAGAGTGGATAAAATGGAGATAGAGTGGATAAAATGGATATAGGGTGGATAAAATCGATATAAAGTGGATAAAATGGAGATAGAGTGGATAAAATGGATATAGCGTGGATAAAATGGGAATAGGGTGGATAAAATGTATATTGAGTGGATAAAATGGATATAGAGTGGATAAAATCGATATAAAGTGGATAAAATCGATATAAAGTGGATAAAATGGAGATAGAGTGGATAAAATCGATATAAAGTGGATAAAATGGAGATAGAGTGGATGAAATCGATGTAGAGTGGATAAAATGGGTATAGGGTGGATAAAATTTATATTGAGTGGATAAAATGGATATAGAGTGGATAAAATGGATATAGAGTGGATAAAATGGATATAGAGTGGATAAAATGGATATAGAGTGGATAAAATGGATATAGGATGGATAAAATCGATATAGAGTTGATAAAATGGATATAGGGTGGATAAAATCGATATAGGGTGGATAAAACGGGTATAGAGTGGATAAAATGGGTATAGGGTGGATAAAATGTATATTGAGAGGATAAAATGAATATAGAGTGGATAAAATGGATATAGAGTGGATAAAATGGATATAGAGTGGATAAAATGGAGATAGAGTGGATGAAATCGATGTAGAGTGGATAAAATGGATATAGAGTGGATAAAATGGGTATAGTGTGGATAAAATGGATACTGAGTGGATAAAATGGATATAGAGTGGATAAAATGGATATAGAGTGGATAAAATGGATATAGAGTGGATAAAATGGATATAGGATGGATAAAATCGATATTGAGTTGATAAAATGGATATAGGGTGGATAAAATCGATATAGGGTGGATAAAACGGGTATAGTGTGGATAAAATGGATATTGAGTGGATAAAATAGATATAGAGTGGATAAAATGTATATTGAGTGGATAAAATGGATATAGAGTGGATAAAATGGGTATAGGGTGGATAAAATGTATATTGAGTGGATAAAATGGATATAGAGTGGATAAAATGGATATAGAGTGGATAAAATGGATATAGAGTGGATAAAATGGATATAGGATGGATAAAATCGATATAGAGTTGATAAAATGGATATAGGGTGGATAAAATCGATATAGAGTGGATAAAACGGGTATAGTGTGGGTAAAATGGGTATAGGGTGGATAAAATGTATATTGAGAGGATAAAATGGATATAGAGTGGATAAAATGGATATAGAGTGGATAAAATGGATATAGAGTGGATAAGATGGATATAGAGTGGATAAAATGGATATAGAGTGGATAAAATCGATATAAAGTGGATAAAATGGAGATAGAGTGGATGAAATCGATGTAGAGTGGATAAAATGGATATAGAGTGGATAAAATGGGTATAGGGTGGATAAAATGTATATTGAGAGGATAAAATGGATATAGAGTGGATAAAATGGATATAGAGTGGATAAAATATATGTAGAGTGGATAAATTGGATATTGAGTGGATAAAATGGATATAGAGTGGATAAAATGGATATAGGATGGATAAAATCGATATAGAGTTGATAAAATGGATATAGGGTGGATAAAATCGATATAGAGTGGATAAAATGGGTATAGTGTGGATAAAATGGATATTGAGTGGATAAAATGGATATAGAGTGGATAAAATGGATATAGAGTGGATAAAATGGATATAGAGTGGATAAAATATATGTAGAGTGGATAAATTGGATATTGAGTGGATAAAATGGATATAGAGTGGATAAAATGGATATAGGATGGATAAAATCGATATAGAGTTGATAAAATGGATATAGAGTGGATAAAATGGATATAGAGTGGATAAAATGGATATAGAGTGGATAAAATCGATATAAAGTGGATAAAATGGGGATAGAGTGGACGAAATCGATGTAGAGTGGATAAAATGGATATTGAGTGGATAAAATGGATATAGAGTGGATAAAATCGATATAAAGTGGATAAAATGGAGATAGAGTGGATGAAATCGATGTAGAGTGGATAAAATGGGTATAGGGTGGATAAAATGTATATTGAGTGGATAAAATGGATATAGAGTGGATAAAATGGATATAGAGTGGATAAAATGGATATAGAGTGGATAAAAGGGATATAGAGTGGATAAAATGGATATAGAGAGGTTAAAATGGATATAGGATGGATAAAATCGATATAGAGTTGATAAAATGGATATAGGGTGGATAAAATATATGTAGAGTGGATAAATTGGATATAGAGTGGATAAAATGGATATAGAGTGGATAAAATGGATATAGGGTGGATAAAATGTATATTGAGTGGATGAAATCGATGTAGAGTGGATAAAATGGATATAGAGTGGATAAAATGGGTATAGTGTGGATAAAATGGATATTGAGTGGATAAAATGGATATTGAGTGGATAAAATGGATATAGAGTGGATAAAATGGATATTGAGTGGATAAAATGGATATAGAGTGGATAAAATGGATATAGAGTGGATAAAATGGATATAGAGTGGATAAAATCGATATAAAGTGGATGAAATCGATATAGAGTGGATAAAATGGACATAGAGTGGATAAAATGGACATAGAGTGGATAAAATGGAGATAGAGTGGATAAAATGGATATAGTGTGGATGAAATCGATATAGAGTGGATAAAATGGATATAGAGTGGATAAAATGGATATAGGGTGGATAAAATGGATATTGAGTGGATAAAATGGATATAGAGTGGATAAAATGGATATAGAGTGGATAAAATGGATATAGAGAGGTTAAAATGGATATAGGGTGGATAAAATATATGTAGAGTGGATAAAATGGAGATAGAGTGGATGAAATCGATGTAGAGTGGATAAAATGGATATAGAGTGGATAAAATGGGTATAGAGAGGTTAAAATGGATATAGGGTGGATAAAATATATGTAGAGTGGATAAAATGGAGATAGAGTGGATGAAATCGATATAGAGTGGATAAAATGGACATAGAGTGGATAAAATGGACATAGAGTGGATAAAATGGAGATAGAGTGGATAAAATGGATATAGTGTGGATGAAATCGATATAGAGTGGATAAAATGGATATAGAGTGGATAAAATGGATATAGGGTGGATAAAATGGATATTGAGTGGATAAAATGGATATAGAGTGGATAAAATGGATATAGAGTGGATAAAATGGATATAGAGAGGTTAAAATGGATATAGGGTGGATAAAATATATGTAGAGTGGATAAAATGGAGATAGAGTGGATGAAATCGATATAAAGTGGATAAAATGGAGATAGAGTGGATAAAATGGATATAGCGTGGATAAAATGGGAATAGGGTGGATAAAATGTATATTGAGTGGATAAAATGGATATAGAGTGGATAAAATCGATATAAAGTGGATAAAATCGATATAAAGTGGATAAAATGGAGATAGAGTGGATAAAATCGATATAAAGTGGATAAAATGGAGATAGAGTGGATGAAATCGATGTAGAGTGGATAAAATGGGTATAGGGTGGATAAAATTTATATTGAGTGGATAAAATGGATATAGAGTGGATAAAATGGATATAGAGTGGATAAAATGGATATAGAGTGGATAAAATGGATATAGAGTGGATAAAATGGATATAGGATGGATAAAATCGATATAGAGTTGATAAAATGGATATAGGGTGGATAAAATCGATATAGGGTGGATAAAACGGGTATAGAGTGGATAAAATGGGTATAGGGTGGATAAAATGTATATTGAGAGGATAAAATGAATATAGAGTGGATAAAATGGATATAGAGTGGATAAAATGGATATAGAGTGGATAAAATGGAGATAGAGTGGATGAAATCGATGTAGAGTGGATAAAATGGATATAGAGTGGATAAAATGCGTATAGTGTGGATAAAATGGATACTGAGTGGATAAAATGGATATAGAGTGGATAAAATGGATATAGAGTGGATAAAATGGATATAGAGTGGATAAAATGGATATAGGATGGATAAAATCGATATAGAGTTGATAAAATGGATATAGGGTGGATAAAATCGATATAGGGTGGATAAAACGGGTATAGAGTTGATAAAATGGATATAGGGTGGATAAAATCGATATAGAGTGGATAAAACGGGTATAGTGTGGGTAAAATGGGTATAGGGTGGATAAAATGTATATTGAGAGGATAAAATGGATATAGAGTGGATAAAATGGATATAGAGTGGATAAAATGGATATAGAGTGGATAAGATGGATATAGAGTGGATAAAATGGATATAGAGTGGATAAAATCGATATAAAGTGGATAAAATGGAGATAGAGTGGATGAAATCGATGTAGAGTGGATAAAATGGATATAGAGTGGATAAAATGGGTATAGGGTGGATAAAATGTATATTGAGAGGATAAAATGGATATAGAGTGGATAAAATGGATATAGAGTGGATAAAATATATGTAGAGTGGATAAATTGGATATTGAGTGGATAAAATGGATATAGAGTGGATAAAATGGATATAGGATGGATAAAATCGATATAGAGTTGATAAAATGGATATAGGGTGGATAAAATCGATATAGAGTGGATAAAATGGGTATAGTGTGGATAAAATGGATATTGAGTGGATAAAATGGATATAGAGTGGATAAAATGGATATAGAGTGGATAAAATGGATATAGAGTGGATAAAATATATGTAGAGTGGATAAATTGGATATTGAGTGGATAAAATGGATATAGAGTGGATAAAATGGATATAGGATGGATAAAATCGATATAGAGTTGATAAAATGGATATAGGGTGGATAAAATCGATATAGAGTGGATAAAATGGGTATAGTGTGGATAAAATGGATATTGAGTGGATAAAATGGATATAGAGTGGATAAAATGGATATAGAGTGGATAAAATGGATATAGAGTGGATAAAATCGATATAAAGTGGATAAAATGGGGATAGAGTGGACGAAATCGATGTAGAGTGGATAAAATGGATATTGAGTGGATAAAATGGATATAGAGTGGATAAAATCGATATAAAGTGGATAAAATGGAGATAGAGTGGATGAAATCGATGTAGAGTGGATAAAATGGGTATAGGGTGGATAAAATGTATATTGAGTGGATAAAATGGATATAGAGTGGATAAAATGGATATAGAGTGGATAAAATGGATATAGAGTGGATAAAAGGGATATAGAGTGGATAAAATGGATATAGAGAGGTTAAAATGGATATAGGATGGATAAAATCGATATAGAGTTGATAAAATGGATATAGGGTGGATAAAATATATGTAGAGTGGATAAATTGGATATAGAGTGGATAAAATGGATATAGAGTGGATAAAATGGATATAGGGTGGATAAAATGTATATTGAGTGGATGAAATCGATGTAGAGTGGATAAAATGGATATAGAGTGGATAAAATGGGTATAGTGTGGATAAAATGGATATTGAGTGGATAAAATGGATATTGAGTGGATAAAATGGATATAGAGTGGATAAAATGGATATTGAGTGGATAAAATGGATATAGAGTGGATAAAATGGATATAGAGTGGATAAAATGGATATAGAGTGGATAAAATCGATATAAAGTGGATGAAATCGATATAGAGTGGATAAAATGGACATAGAGTGGATAAAATGGACATAGAGTGGATAAAATGGAGATAGAGTGGATAAAATGGATATAGTGTGGATGAAATCGATATAGAGTGGATAAAATGGATATAGAGTGGATAAAATGGATATAGGGTGGATAAAATGGATATTGAGTGGATAAAATGGATATAGAGTGGATAAAATGGATATAGAGTGGATAAAATGGATATAGAGAGGTTAAAATGGATATAGGGTGGATAAAATATATGTAGAGTGGATAAAATGGAGATAGAGTGGATGAAATCGATGTAGAGTGGATAAAATGGATATAGAGTGGATAAAATGGGTATAGAGAGGTTAAAATGGATATAGGGTGGATAAAATATATGTAGAGTGGATAAAATGGAGATAGAGTGGATGAAATCGATATAGAGTGGATAAAATGGACATAGAGTGGATAAAATGGACATAGAGTGGATAAAATGGAGATAGAGTGGATAAAATGGATATAGTGTGGATGAAATCGATATAGAGTGGATAAAATGGATATAGAGTGGATAAAATGGATATAGGGTGGATAAAATGGATATTGAGTGGATAAAATGGATATAGAGTGGATAAAATGGATATAGAGTGGATAAAATGGATATAGAGAGGTTAAAATGGATATAGGGTGGATAAAATATATGTAGAGTGGATAAAATGGAGATAGAGTGGATGAAATCGATATAAAGTGGATAAAATGGAGATAGAGTGGATAAAATGGATATAGCGTGGATAAAATGGGAATAGGGTGGATAAAATGTATATTGAGTGGATAAAATGGATATAGAGTGGATAAAATCGATATAAAGTGGATAAAATCGATATAAAGTGGATAAAATGGAGATAGAGTGGATAAAATCGATATAAAGTGGATAAAATGGAGATAGAGTGGATGAAATCGATGTAGAGTGGATAAAATGGGTATAGGGTGGATAAAATTTATATTGAGTGGATAAAATGGATATAGAGTGGATAAAATGGATATAGAGTGGATAAAATGGATATAGAGTGGATAAAATGGATATAGAGTGGATAAAATGGATATAGGATGGATAAAATCGATATAGAGTTGATAAAATGGATATAGGGTGGATAAAATCGATATAGGGTGGATAAAACGGGTATAGAGTGGATAAAATGGGTATAGGGTGGATAAAATGTATATTGAGAGGATAAAATGAATATAGAGTGGATAAAATGGATATAGAGTGGATAAAATGGATATAGAGTGGATAAAATGGAGATAGAGTGGATGAAATCGATGTAGAGTGGATAAAATGGATATAGAGTGGATAAAATGCGTATAGTGTGGATAAAATGGATACTGAGTGGATAAAATGGATATAGAGTGGATAAAATGGATATAGAGTGGATAAAATGGATATAGAGTGGATAAAATGGATATAGGATGGATAAAATCGATATAGAGTTGATAAAATGGATATAGGGTGGATAAAACGGGTATAGTGTGGATAAAATGGATATTGAGTGGATAAAATAGATATAGAGTGGATAAAATGGATATTGAGTGGATAAAATGGATATAGAGTGGATAAAATGGGTATAGGGTGGATAAAATGTATATTGAGTGGATAAAATGGATATAGAGTGGATAAAATGGATATAGAGTGGATAAAATGGATATAGAGTGGATAAAATGGATATAGGATGGATAAAATCGATATAGAGTTGATAAAATGGATATAGGGTGGATAAAATCGATATAGAGTGGATAAAATGGGTATAGTGTGGATAAAATGGATATTGAGTGGATAAAATGGATATAGAGTGGATAAAATGGATATAGAGTGGATAAAATGGATATAGAGTGGATAAAATGGATATAGAGTGGATAAAATCGATATAAAGTGGATAAAATGGAGATAGAGTGGATGAAATCGATGTAGAGTGGATAAAATGGATATAGAGTGGGTAAAATGGGTATTGGGTGGATAAAATGTATATTGAGAGGATAAAATGGATATAGAGTGGATAAAATGGATATAGAGTGGATAAAATGGATATACAGGGTGTCCCGTAACTACCCTAAAATCGGTAAATGAGGGGTAGCTGGGGTGATTCTGAACAAGTTTTTCCTTAAAATTAATGTTGTAACCCCTCCCGTTTTTGAGTTATTAACGAAACGGCTAGGCCAATCCCAGCGCGTATCGGGCGCGCGCTCGAAACGAGAGTGTGGTCTCTGGATCGTGCTCGACCGCGAGCTTGAACAAGTGCATCGCGTGGGTATCGAGGGAAGCGTACGGCAAAAGTCACATCGCCTTCAAATAAACTAATACTCGTTGAATAACTGTGTCCGATGCTCTTACCCGTTATTCAATAGGAACGAAGATTGTAGTAATTGTGGAAAAAATGTTTCTCTTAACAGCACGTTTTCAGGTGAATAAATTATCGTTAGAATAATTTATAATGACTAACGTTAGAAAAGCCTTGTTAAACTCACCCATTCGTCCACGAATCACCCTGCCTCGGCGAAAGTAGGTCATTGGCACTAGGTCACAGTGCTGATTTTGCCCTTCCTAAGAATCTCGAGAGCCTCAACAGCTGATTTTACGGCCGGTTCTGTGAACTCACTTGACACTGACACACACAGTAGGAACGGCACTTGCCTAATTTATGGCAGGGCGCACGGCTAATCGCAGGTACGCGGACACCCCCGAGAGTCGAGCGGCGATCGGCGATCGGGTCACATTACCGAACGTGCATTTCACTGCGTGAGCACTTTCACCGATAACTCCGAATAAAACAATTATGTAGAGGAACGTAATTGAACCTACGTTAGAGATAGTTGGTGGAACTGAAAAGGGCCGATTGTTATTGCCAAAATTGCCAAGATCGGCTCGACGTGCCCTCCTCGCGCTTGCATGCACGTCTCGGAGCACCGGCGGACGTTGCGCTGCACTTCTTCCAATGTTTTTCGATTAAGAAACGTAACAAATATCCTGTAATACTCCGCGTTAGTTCGTTGCTGTATGGTACCCGTTCGGTTTGAAAAACGATTCTGCCAGCTCTAGCGTTTCTTGGGTCTTGCTTAGAAGGACGTTCGTTGGGGAAGGGATATTTTTACAATAGTACAACGTAGTGGCTCGCACATTTGGAGTCAATTCAGCCAAAAAATACCCGTGCGCTCGGGGCGGCCGCATGGTCTTCGTCACTACGAACGCGCTAGCGAAGACGCAGGGCAGGGAGTGCCATAAATTTCACTATTGTCCATACCGTGTCGTAAAGGGAAAGTGTGGCTATTTTACGAAATACGTGCATCGTCTTAAAACTACATCGACAGCGTACACGCAACATAATCCTTTAATATTTTCTTACGATTCTTCCCGCAAAGAAGGAACAGTACATACAATTCCCAAAATTATCAATTTAGTATTGTATTGTATTGCGAAGACACTGCTTGCGACGCATACACGCTTGCCCGTGTCATTTGTAATATTATAAATTTAATGTTGTGGGATGTTTAGTGTAGAGTGCATGGCGTGAATAAAAGTACAAGCGCGAAGACACTGTTTGCGGCGTGTCGCAATGCTTAAAATCTTAAACAGTCGGCTCCCTAAGAACCTCTGATTTCGATCTTGTTATGATTATCGCACGCGCGCGGCAACCGACTGTTTACGGGAACGCGAGCAGCAAAGCGTGCCGCGGTACATGGGCCCGATCAGGGGGACCTGTTCCAGACGACCAAAATGTTGATAGACATAACGATGTCTGTCTCGAAATACGTATCAAACAGTGTCTTCGCTAATACAATACAATATTAAATTGATCATCTTCCAAGTTGTGTGTACTGTTCCGTCTTCGCGGAAAGAATCGTAAGAAAATATTAAAGGTTTACGTTGCGTGTACGCTGCCGATGCAGTTTTAAGCCGATGCACGTGTTTCGTAAAATAGCCACACTTTCCCTTTACGACACGGTATGGACAATAGTGAAATTTATGGCACTCCTTGCCCTGCGTCTTCGCTAGCGCGTTCGTAGTGACGAAGACCATGCGGCCGCCCCGAGCGCACGGGTATTTTTTGGCTGAATTGACTCCAAATGTGCGAGCCACTACGTTGTACTAGTGTAAAAATATCCCTTCCCCAACGAACGTCCTTCTAAGCAAGACCCAAGAAACGCTAGAGCTGGCAGAATCGTTTTTCAAACCGAACGGGTACCATACAGCAACGAACTAACGCGGAGTATTACAGGATATTTGTTACGTTTCTTAATCGAAAAACATTGGAAGAAGTGCAGCGCAACGTCCGCCGGTGCTCCGAGACGTGCATGCAAGCGCGAGGAGGGCACGTCGAGCCGATCTTGGCAATTTTGGCAATAACAATCGGCCCTTTTCAGGGCCACCAACTATCTCTAACGTAGGTTCAATTACGTTCCTCTACATAATTGTTTTATTCGGAGTTATCGGTGAAAGTGCTCACGCAGTGAAATGCACGTTCGGTAATGTGACCCGATCGCCGATCGCCGCTCGACTCTCGGGGGTGTCCGCGTACCTGCGATTAGCCGTGCGCCCTGCCATAAATTAGGCAAGTGCCGTTCCTACTGTGTGTGTCAGTGTCAAGTGAGTTCACAGAACCGGCCGTAAAATCAGCTGTTGAGGCTCTCGAGATTCTTAGGAAGGGCAAAATCGGCACTGTGACCTAGTTCCAATGACCTACTTTCGTCGAGGCAGGGTGATTCGTGGACGAATGGGTGAGTTTAACAAGGCTTTTCTAACGTTAGTCATTATAAATTATTCTAACGATAATTTATCCACCTGAAAACGTGCTGTTAAGAGAAACATTTTTTCCACAAATACTACAATCTTCGTTCCTATTGAATAACGGGTAAGAGCATCGGACACAGTTATTCAACGAGTATTAGTTTATTTGAAGGCGATGTGACTTTTGCCGTACGCTTCCCTCGATACCCACGCGATGCACTTGTTCAAGCTCGCGGTCGAGCACGATCCAGAGACCACACTCTCGTTTCGAGCGCGCGCCCGATACGCGCTGGGATTGGCCTAGCCGTTTCGTTAATAACTCAAAAACGAGAGGGGTTACAACATTATTTTTAAGGAAAAACTTGTTCAGAATCACCCCAGCTACCCCTCATTTACCGATTTTAGGGTAGTTACGGGACACCCTGTAGAGTGGATAAGATGGATATAGAGTGGATAAAATGGATATAGAGTGGATAAAATCGATATAAAGTGGATAAAATGGAGATAGAGTGGATGAAATCGATGTAGAGTGGATAAAATGGATATAGAGTGGATAAAATGGGTATAGGGTGGATAAAATGTATATTGAGAGGATAAAATGGATATAGAGTGGATAAAATGGGTATAGGGTGGATAAAATGTATATTGAGAGGATAAAATGGATATAGAGTGGATAAAATGGATATAGAGTGGATAAAATATATGTAGAGTGGATAAATTGGATATTGAGTGGATAAAATGGATATAGAGTGGATAAAATGGATATAGGATGGATAAAATCGATATAGAGTTGATAAAATGGATATAGGGTGGATAAAATCGATATAGAGTGGATAAAATGGGTATAGTGTGGATAAAATGGATATTGAGTGGATAAAATGGATATAGAGTGGATAAAATGGATATAGAGTGGATAAAATGGATATAGAGTGGATAAAATCGATATAAAGTGGATAAAATGGGGATAGAGTGGACGAAATCGATGTAGAGTGGATAAAATGGATATTGAGTGGATAAAATGGATATAGAGTGGATAAAATCGATATAAAGTGGATAAAAGGGATATAGAGTGGATAAAATGGATATAGAGAGGTTAAAATGGATATAGGATGGATAAAATCGATATAGAGTTGATAAAATGGATATAGGGTGGATAAAATATATGTAGAGTGGATAAATTGGATATAGAGTGGATAAAATGGATATAGAGTGGATAAAATGGATATAGGGTGGATAAAATGTATATTGAGTGGATAAAATGGATATAGAGTGGATAAAATGGATATAGAGTGGATAAAATGGATATAGAGTGGATAAAATGGATATAGAGTGGATAAAAGGGATATAGAGTGGATAAAATGGATATAGAGAGGTTAAAATGGATATAGGATGGATAAAATCGATATAGAGTTGATAAAATGGATATAGGGTGGATAAAATATATGTAGAGTGGATAAATTGGATATAGAGTGGATAAAATGGATATAGAGTGGATAAAATGGATATAGGGTGGATAAAATGTATATTGAGTGGATAAAATGGATATAGAGTGGATAAAATGGATATAGAGTGGATAAAATGGATATAGAGAGGTTAAAATGGATATAGAGTGGATAAAATGGAGATAGAGTGGATGAAATCGATGTAGAGTGGATAAAATGGATATAGAGTGGATAAAATGGGTATAGTGTGGATAAAATGGATATTGAGTGGATAAAATGGATATTGAGTGGATAAAATGGATATAGAGTGGATAAAATGGATATTGAGTGGATAAAATGGATATAGAGTGGATAAAATGGATATAGAGTGGATAAAATGGATATAGAGTGGATAAAATCGATATAAAGTGGATGAAATCGATATAGAGTGGATAAAATGGACATAGAGTGGATAAAATGGACATAGAGTGGATAAAATGGAGATAGAGTGGATAAAATGGATATAGTGTGGATGAAATCGATATAGAGTGGATAAAATGGATATAGAGTGGATAAAATGGATATAGGGTGGATAAAATGGATATTGAGTGGATAAAATGGATATAGAGTGGATAAAATGGATATAGAGTGGATAAAATGGATATAGAGAGGTTAAAATGGATATAGGGTGGATAAAATATATGTAGAGTGGATAAAATGGAGATAGAGTGGATGAAATCGATGTAGAGTGGATAAAATGGATATAGAGTGGATAAAATGGGTATAGTGTGGATAAAATGGATATTGAGTGGATAAAATGGATATTGAGGTGGATAAAATGGATATAGAGTGGATAAAATGGATATTGAGTGGATAAAATGGATATAGAGTGGATAAAGTGGATATAGAGTGGACAAAATGGATATAGAGTGGATAAAATCGATATAAAGTGGATGAAATCGATATAGAGTGGATAAAATGGACATAGAGTGGATAAAATGGAGATAGAGTGGATAAAATGGATATAGTGTGGATGAAATCGATATAGAGTGGATAAAATGGAGATAGAGTGGATAAAATGGATATAGGGTGGATAAAATGGGAATAGGGTGGATAAAATGTATATTGAGTGGATAAAATGGATATAGAGTGGATAAAATCGATATAAAGTGGATAAAATCGATATAAAGTGGATAAAATGGAGATAGAGTGGATAAAATCGATATAAAGTGGATAAAATGGAGATAGAGTGGATGAAATCGATGTAGAGTGGATAAAATGGGTATAGGGTGGATAAAATTTATATTGAGTGGATAAAATGGATATAGAGTGGATAAAATGGATATAGAGTGGATAAAATGGATATAGAGTGGATAAAATGGATATAGAGTGGATAAAATGGATATAGGATGGATAAAATCGATATAGAGTTGATAAAATGGATATAGGGTGGATAAAATCGATATAGGGTGGATAAAACGGGTATAGTGTGGATAAAATGGATATTGAGTGGATAAAATGGATATAGAGTGGATAAAATGGATATAGAGTGGATAAAATGGATATAGAGTGGATAAAATGGATATAGAGTGGATAAAATGGATATAGAGTGGATAAAATCGATATAAAGTGGATAAAATGGAGATAGAGTGGATAAAATCGATATAAAGTGGATAAAATGGAGATAGAGTGGATGAAATCGATGTAGAGTGGATAAAATGGGTATAGGGTGGATAAAATGTATATTGAGTGGATAAAATGGATATAGAGTGGATAAAATGGATATAGAGTGGATAAAATGGATATAGAGTGGATAAAATGGATATAGGATGGATAAAATCGATATAGAGTTGATAAAATGGATATAGGGTGGATAAAATCGATATAGAGTGGATAAAATGGGTATAGTGTGGATAAAATGGATATTGAGTGGATAAAATGGATATAGAGTGGATAAAATGGATATAGAGTGGATAAAATGGATATAGAGTGGATAAAATGGATATAGAGTGGATAAAATCGATATAAAGTGGATAAAATAGAGATAGAGTGGATGAAATCGATGTAGAGTGGATAAAATGGATATAGAGTGGGTAAAATGGGTATAGGGTGGATAAAATGTATATTGAGAGGATAAAATGGATATAGAGTGGATAAAATGGATATAGAGTGGATAAAATGGATATAGAGTGGATAAGATGGATATAGAGTGGATAAAATGGATATAAAGTGGATAAAATGGAGATAGAGTGGATGAAATCGATGTAGAGTGGATAAAATGGATATAGAGTGGATAAAATGGGTATAGGGTGGATAAAATGTATATTGAGAGGATAAAATGGATATAGAGTGGATAAAATGGATATAGAGTGGATAAAATATATGTAGAGTGGATAAATTGGATATTGAGTGGATAAAATGGATATAGAGTGGATAAAATGGATATAGGATGGATAAAATCGATATAGAGTTGATACAATGGATATAGGGTGGATAAAATCGATATAGAGTGGATAAAATGGGTATAGTGTGGATAAAATGGATATTGAGTGGATAAAATGGATATAGAGTGGATAAAATCGATATAAAGTGGATAAAATGGAGATAGAGTGGACGAAATCGATGTAGAGTGGATAAAATGGATATTGAGTGGATAAAATGGATATAGAGTGGATAAAATCGATATAAAGTGGATAAAATGGAGATAGAGTGGATGAAATCGATGTAGAGTGGATAAAATGGGTATAGGGTGGATAAAATGTATATTGAGTGGATAAAATGGATATAGAGTGGATAAAATGGATATAGAGTGGATAAAATGGATACTGAGTGGATAAAATGGATATAGAGTGGATAAAATGGAGATAGAGTGGATGAAATCGATGTAGAGTGGATAAAATGGATATTGAGTGGATAAAATGGATATAGAGTGGATAAAATGGATATAGAGTGGATAAAATGGGTATAGTGTGGATAAAATGGATATTGAGTGGATAAAATGGATATAGAGTGGATAAAATGGATATAGAGTGGATAAAATGGATATAGAGTGGATAAAATGGATATAGAGTGGATGAAATCGATGTAGAGTTTATGAAATCGATGTAGAGTGGATAAAATGGATATACAGTGGATAAAATGGGTATAGTGTGGATAAAATGGATATAGAGTGGATAAAATGGATATAGAGTGGATAAAATGGATATAGAGTGGATAAAATGGGTATAGGGTGGATAAAATGTATATTGAGTGGATAAAATGGATATAGAGTGGATAAAATGGATATAGAGTGGATAAAATGGATATAGGATGGATAAAATCGATATAGAGTTGATAAAATGGATATAGGGTGGATAAAATCGATATAGAGTGGATAAAATGGGTATAGTGTGGATAAAATGGATATTGAGTGGATAAAATGGATATAGAGTGGATAAAATGGATATAGAGTGGATAAAATGGATATAGAGTGGATAAAATGGGTATAGGGTGGATAAAATGTATATTGAGTGGATAAAATGGATATAGAGTGGATAAAATGGATATAGAGTGGATAAAATGGATATAGAGTGGATAAAATGGATATAGGATGGATAAAATCGATATAGAGTTGATAAAATGGATATAGGGTGGATAAAATCGATATAGAGTGGATAAAATGGGTATAGTGTGGATAAAATGGATATTGAGTGGATAAAATGGATATAGAGTGGATAAAATGGATATAGAGTGGATAAAATGGATATAGAGTGGAAAAAATGGATATAGAGTGGATAAAATGGATATAGAGTGGATAAAATGGATATAGGATGGATAAAATCGATATAGAGTTGATAAAATGGATATAGGGTGGATAAAATCGATATAGGGTGGATAAAACGGGTATAGTGTGGATAAAATGGATATTGAGTGGATAAAATGGATATAGAGTGGATAAAATGGATATAGAGTGGATAAAATGGATATAGAGTGGATAAAATGGATATAGAGTGGATAAAATCGATATAAAGTGGATAAAATAGAGATAGAGTGGATGAAATCGATGTAGAGTGGATAAAATGGGTATAGGGTGGATAAAATGTATATTGAGTGGATAAAATGGATATAGAGTGGATAAAATGGATATAGAGTGGATAAAATGGATATAGAGTGGATAAAATGGATATAGGATGGATAAAATCGATATAGAGTTGATAAAATGGATATAGGGTGGATAAAATCGATATAGAGTGGATAAAATGGGTATAGTGTGGATAAAATGGATATTGAGTGGATAAAATGGATATAGAGTGGATAAAATGGATATAGAGTGGATAAAATAGATATAGAGTGGATAAAATGGATATAGAGTGGATAAAATCGATATAAAGTGGATAAAATAGAGATAGAGTGGATGAAATCGATGTAGAGTGGATAAAATGGATATAGAGTGGGTAAAATGGGTATAGGGTGGATAAAATGTATATTGAGAGGATAAAATGGATATAGAGTGGATAAAATGGATATAGAGTGGATAAAATGGATATAAAGTGGATAAAATGGAGATAGAGTGGATGAAATGGATATAAGGTGGATAAAATGGATATAGGGTGGATAAAATGGATATAGGGTGGATAAATTGGATATAGAGTGGATAAAATGGATATAGGGTGGATAAATTGGTTATAAGGTGGATAAATTGGATATAGAGTGGATAAAATGGATATAAGGTGGATAAAATGGATATAGGGTAGATAAAATGGATATAGGGTGGATAAATTGGATATAGAGAGGTTAAAATGGATATAGGGTGGATAAAATATATGTAGAGTGGATAAAATGGAGATAGAGTGGATGAAATCGATGTAGAGTGGATAAAATGGATATAGAGTGGATAAAATGGGTATAGTGTGGATAAAATGGATATTGAGTGGATAAAATGGATATTGAGGTGGATAAAATGGATATAGAGTGGATAAAATGGATATTGAGTGGATAAAATGGATATAGAGTGGATAAAATGGATATAGAGTGGACAAAATGGATATAGAGTGGATAAAATCGATATAAAGTGGATAAAATGGATATAGAGTGGATAAAATGGAGATAGAGTGGAGAAAATGGATATAGGGTGGATAAAATGGGAATAGGGTGGATAAAATGTATATTGAGTGGATAAAATGGATATAGAGTGGATAAAATCGATATAAAGTGGATAAAATCGATATAAAGTGGATAAAATGGAGATAGAGTGGATAAAATCGATATAAAGTGGATAAAATGGAGATAGAGTGGATGAAATCGATGTAGAGTGGATAAAATGGGTATAGGGTGGATAAAATTTATATTGAGTGGATAAAATGGATATAGAGTGGATAAAATGGATATAGAGTGGATAAAATGGATATAGAGTGGATAAAATGGATATAGAGTGGATAAAATGGATATAGGATGGATAAAATCGATATAGAGTTGATAAAATGGATATAGGGTGGATAAAATCGATATAGGGTGGATAAAACGGGTATAGTGTGGATAAAATGGATATTGAGTGGATAAAATGGATATAGAGTGGATAAAATGGATATAGAGTGGATAAAATGGATATAGAGTGGATAAAATGGATATAGAGTGGATAAAATGGATATAGAGTGGATAAAATCGATATAAAGTGGATAAAATGGAGATAGAGTGGATAAAATCGATATAAAGTGGATAAAATGGAGATAGAGTGGATGAAATCGATGTAGAGTGGATAAAATGGGTATAGGGTGGATAAAATGTATATTGAGTGGATAAAATGGATATAGAGTGGATAAAATGGATATAGAGTGGATAAAATGGATATAGAGTGGATAAAATGGATATAGGATGGATAAAATCGATATAGAGTTGATAAAATGGATATAGGGTGGATAAAATTGATATAGAGTGGATAAAATGGGTATAGTGTGGATAAAATGGATATTGAGTGGATAAAATGGATATAGAGTGGATAAAATGGATATAGAGTGGATAAAATGGATATAGAGTGGATAAAATCGATATAAAGTGGATAAAATAGAGATAGAGTGGATGAAATCGATGTAGAGTGGATAAAATGGATATAGAGTGGGTAAAATGGGTATAGGGTGGATAAAATGTATATTGAGAGGATAAAATGGATATAGAGTGGATAAAATGGATATAGAGTGGATAAAATGGATATAGAGTGGATAAAATGGATATAGAGTGGATAAAATGGATATAAAGTGGATAAAATGGAGATAGAGTGGATGAAATCGATGTAGAGTGGATAAAATGGATATAGAGTGGATAAAATGGGTATAGGGTGGATAAAATGTATATTGAGAGGATAAAATGGATATAGAGTGGATAAAATCGATATAAAGTGGATAAAATGGAGATAGAGTGGATGAAATCGATGTAGAGTGGATAAAATGGGTATAGGGTGGATAAAATGTATATTGAGTGGATAAAATGGATATAGAGTGGATAAAATGGATATAGAGTGGATAAAATGGATACTGAGTGGATAAAATGGATATAGAGTGGATAAAATGGAGATAGAGTGGATGAAATCGATGTAGAGTGGATAAAATGGATGTTGAGTGGATAAAATGGATATAGAGTGGATAAAATGGATATAGAGTGGATAAAATGGGTATAGTGTGGATAAAATGGATATTGAGTGGATAAAATGGATATAGAGTGGATAAAATGGATATAGAGTGGATAAAATGGATATAGAGTGGATAAAATGGATATAGAGTGGATGAAATCGATGTAGAGTTTATGAAATCGATGTAGAGTGGATAAAATGGATATAGAGTGGATAAAATGGGTATAGTGTGGATAAAATGGATATAGAGTGGATAAAATGGATATAGAGTGGATAAAATGGATATAGAGTGGATAAAATGGGTATAGGGTGGATAAAATGTATATTGAGTGGATAAAATGGATATAGAGTGGATAAAATGGATATAGAGTGGATAAAATGGATATAGGATGGATAAAATCGATATAGAGTTGATAAAATGGATATAGGGTGGATAAAATCGATATAGAGTGGATAAAATGGGTATAGTGTGGATAAAATGGATATTGAGTGGATAAAATGGATATAGAGTGGATAAAATGGATATAGAGTGGATAAAATGGATATAGAGTGGATAAAATGGGTATAGGGTGGATAAAATGTATATTGAGTGGATAAAATGGATATAGAGTGGATAAAATGGATATAGAGTGGATAAAATGGATATAGAGTGGATAAAATGGATATAGGATGGATAAAATCGATATAGAGTTGATAAAATGGATATAGGGTGGATAAAATCGATATAGAGTGGATAAAATGGGTATAGTGTGGATAAAATGGATATTGAGTGGATAAAATGGATATAGAGTGGATAAAATGGATATAGAGTGGATAAAATGGATATAGAGTGGAAAAAATGGATATAGGATGGATAAAATCGATATAGAGTTGATAAAATGGATATAGGGTGGATAAAATCGATATAGAGTGGATAAAATGGGTATAGTGTGGATAAAATGGATATTGAGTGGATAAAATGGATATAGAGTGGATAAAATGGATATAGAGTGGATAAAATGGATATAGAGTGGATAAAATCGATATAAAGTGGATAAAATGGAGATAGAGTGGATGAAATCGATGTAGAGTGGATAAAATGGATATAGAGTGGATAAAATGGGTATAGGGTGGATAAAATGTATATTGAGAGGATAAAATGGATATAGAGTGGATAAAATCGATATAAAGTGGATAAAATGGAGATAGAGTGGATGAAATCGATGTAGAGTGGATAAAATGGGTATAGGGTGGATAAAATTTATATTGAGTGGATAAAATGGATATAGAGTGGATAAAATGGATATAGAGTGGATAAAATGGATATAGAGTGGATAAAATGGATATAGAGTGGATAAAATGGATATAGGATGGATAAAATCGATATAGAGTTGATAAAATGGATATAGGGTGGATAAAATCGATATAGGGTGGATAAAACGGGTATAGTGTGGATAAAATGGATATTGAGTGGATAAAATGGATATAGAGTGGATAAAATGGATATAGAGTGGATAAAATGGATATAGAGTGGATAAAATGGATATAGAGTGGATAAAATGGATATAGAGTGGATAAAATCGATATAAAGTGGATAAAATGGAGATAGAGTGGATAAAATCGATATAAAGTGGATAAAATGGAGATAGAGTGGATGAAATCGATGTAGAGTGGATAAAATGGGTATAGGGTGGATAAAATGTATATTGAGTGGATAAAATGGATATAGAGTGGATAAAATGGATATAGAGTGGATAAAATGGATATAGAGTGGATAAAATGGATATAGGATGGATAAAATCGATATAGAGTTGATAAAATGGATATAGGGTGGATAAAATTGATATAGAGTGGATAAAATGGGTATAGTGTGGATAAAATGGATATTGAGTGGATAAAATGGATATAGAGTGGATAAAATGGATATAGAGTGGATAAAATGGATATAGAGTGGATAAAATCGATATAAAGTGGATAAAATAGAGATAGAGTGGATGAAATCGATGTAGAGTGGATAAAATGGATATAGAGTGGATAAAATGGGTATAGGGTGGATAAAATGTATATTGAGAGGATAAAATGGATATAGAGTGGATAAAATGGATATAGAGTGGATAAAATGGATATAGAGTGGATAAAATGGATATAGAGTGGATAAAATGGATATAAAGTGGATAAAATGGAGATAGAGTGGATGAAATCGATGTAGAGTGGATAAAATGGATATAGAGTGGATAAAATGGGTATAGGGTGGATAAAATGTATATTGAGAGGATAAAATGGATATAGAGTGGATAAAATCGATATAAAGTGGATAAAATGGAGATAGAGTGGATGAAATCGATGTAGAGTGGATAAAATGGGTATAGGGTGGATAAAATGTATATTGAGTGGATAAAATGGATATAGAGTGGATAAAATGGATATAGAGTGGATAAAATGGATACTGAGTGGATAAAATGGATATAGAGTGGATAAAATGGAGATAGAGTGGATGAAATCGATGTAGAGTGGATAAAATGGATGTTGAGTGGATAAAATGGATATAGAGTGGATAAAATGGATATAGAGTGGATAAAATGGGTATAGTGTGGATAAAATGGATATTGAGTGGATAAAATGGATATAGAGTGGATAAAATGGATATAGAGTGGATAAAATGGATATAGAGTGGATAAAATGGATATAGAGTGGATGAAATCGATGTAGAGTTTATGAAATCGATGTAGAGTGGATAAAATGGATATAGAGTGGATAAAATGGGTATAGTGTGGATAAAATGGATATAGAGTGGATAAAATGGATATAGAGTGGATAAAATGGATATAGAGTGGATAAAATGGGTATAGGGTGGATAAAATGTATATTGAGTGGATAAAATGGATATAGAGTGGATAAAATGGATATAGAGTGGATAAAATGGATATAGGATGGATAAAATCGATATAGAGTTGATAAAATGGATATAGGGTGGATAAAATCGATATAGAGTGGATAAAATGGGTATAGTGTGGATAAAATGGATATTGAGTGGATAAAATGGATATAGAGTGGATAAAATGGATATAGAGTGGATAAAATGGATATAGAGTGGATAAAATGGGTATAGGGTGGATAAAATGTATATTGAGTGGATAAAATGGATATAGAGTGGATAAAATGGATATAGAGTGGATAAAATGGATATAGAGTGGATAAAATGGATATAGGATGGATAAAATCGATATAGAGTTGATAAAATGGATATAGGGTGGATAAAATCGATATAGAGTGGATAAAATGGGTATAGTGTGGATAAAATGGATATTGAGTGGATAAAATGGATATAGAGTGGATAAAATGGATATAGAGTGGATAAAATGGATATAGAGTGGAAAAAATGGATATAGGATGGATAAAATCGATATAGAGTTGATAAAATGGATATAGGGTGGATAAAATCGATATAGAGTGGATAAAATGGGTATAGTGTGGATAAAATGGATATTGAGTGGATAAAATCGATATAGAGTGGATAAAATGGGTATTGTGTGGATAAAATGGATATTGAGTGGATAAAATGGATATAGAGTGGATAAAATGGATATAGGATGGATAAAATCGATATAGAGTTGATAAAATGGATATAGGGTGGATAAAATCGATATAGAGTGGATAAAATGGGTATAGTGTGGATAAAATGGATATTGAGTGGATAAAATGGATATAGAGTGGATAAAATGGATATAGAGTGGATAAAATGGATATAGAGTGGATAAAATGGATATAGAGAGGTTAAAATGGATATAGGGTGGATAAAATATATGTAGAGTGGATAAAATGGAGATAGAGTGGCTGAAATTGATGTAGAGTGGATAAAATGGATATAGAGTGGATAAAATGGGTATAGTGTGGTTAAAAAAGATATTGAGTTGATAAAATGGATATAGGGTGGATAAAATCGATATAGAGTGGATAAAATGGGTATAGTGTGGATAAAATGGATATTGAGTGGATAAAATCGATATAGAGTGGATAAAATGGGTATAGTGTGGATAAAATGGATATTGAGTGGATAAAATGGATATAGAGTGGATAAAATGGATATAGGATGGATAAAATCGATATAGAGTTGATAAAATGGATATAGGGTGGATAAAATCGATATAGAGTGGATAAAATGGGTATAGTGTGGATAAAATGGATATTGAGTGGATAAAATGGATATAGAGTGGATAAAATGGATATAGAGTGGATAAAATGGATATAGAGTGGATAAAATGGATATAGAGAGGTTAAAATGGATATAGGGTGGATAAAATATATGTAGAGTGGATAAAATGGAGATAGAGTGGATGAAATTGATGTAGAGTGGATAAAATGGATATAGAGTGGATAAAATGGGTATAGTGTGGTTAAAATAGATATTGAGTGGATAAAATGGATATTGAGTGGATAAAATGGATATAGAGTGGATAAAATGGATATAGAGTGGATAAAATGGATATAGAGTGGATAAAATGGATATAGAGAGGTTAAAATGGATATAGGGTGGATAAAATATATGTAGAGTGGATAAAATGGAGATAGAGGGGCTGAAATTGATGTAGAGTGGATAAAATGGATATAGAGTGGATAAAATGGGTATAGTGTGGTTAAAATAGATATTGAGTGGATAAAATGGATATTGAGTGGATAAAATGGATATAGAGTGGATAAAATGGATATTGAGTGGATAAAATGGATATAGAGTGGATAAAATGGATATAGAGTGGATAAAATGGATATAAAGTGGATAAAATGGATATAGAGTGGATGAAATCGATGTAGAGTGGATAAAATGGATATAGAGTGGATAAAATGGGTATAGTGTGGATAAAATGGATACTGAGTGGATAAAATGGATATAGAGTGGATAAAATGGATATAGAGTGGATAAAATGGATATAGAGTGGATAAAATGGATATAGAGTGGATAAAATGGATATAGAGAGGTTAAAATGGATATAGGGTGGATAAAATCGATATAGAGTGGATAAAATGGGTATAGTGTGGATAAAATGGATATTGAGTGGATAAAATGGATATAGAGTGGATAAAATGGATATAGAGTGGATAAAATGGGTATAGGGTGGATAAAATGTATATTGAGTGGATAAAACGGATATAGAGTGGATAAAATGGATATAGAGTGGATAAAATGGATATAGAGTGGATAAAATGGGTATAGGGTGGATAAAATGTATATTGAGAGGATAAAATGGATATAGAGTGGATAAAATGGATATAGAGTGGATAAAATATATGTAGAGTGGATAAATTGGATATTGAGTGGATAAAATGGATATAGAGTGGATAAAATGGATATAGGATGGATAAAATCGATATAGAGTTGATAAAATGGATATAGGGTGGATAAAATCGATATAGAGTGGATAAAATGGGTATAGTGTGGATAAAATGGATATTGAGTGGATAAAATGGATATAGAGTGGATAAAATGGATATAGAGTGGATAAAATGGATATAGAGTGGATAAAATCGATATAAAGTGGATAAAATGGGGATAGAGTGGACGAAATCGATGTAGAGTGGATAAAATGGATATTGAGTGGATAAAATGGATATAGAGTGGATAAAATCGATATAAAGTGGATAAAAGGGATATAGAGTGGATAAAATGGATATAGAGAGGTTAAAATGGATATAGGATGGATAAAATCGATATAGAGTTGATAAAATGGATATAGGGTGGATAAAATATATGTAGAGTGGATAAATTGGATATAGAGTGGATAAAATGGATATAGAGTGGATAAAATGGATATAGGGTGGATAAAATGTATATTGAGTGGATAAAATGGATATAGAGTGGATAAAATGGATATAGAGTGGATAAAATGGATATAGAGTGGATAAAATGGATATAGAGTGGATAAAATGGATATAGAGTGGATAAAATGGATATAGAGAGGTTAAAATGGATATAGGATGGATAAAATCGATATAGAGTTGATAAAATGGATATAGGGTGGATAAAATATATGTAGAGTGGATAAATTGGATATAGAGTGGATAAAATGGATATAGAGTGGATAAAATGGATATAGGGTGGATAAAATGTATATTGAGTGGATAAAATGGATATAGAGTGGATAAAATGGATATAGAGTGGATAAAATGGATATAGAGAGGTTAAAATGGATATAGAGTGGATAAAATGGAGATAGAGTGGATGAAATCGATGTAGAGTGGATAAAATGGATATAGAGTGGATAAAATGGGTATAGTGTGGATAAAATGGATATTGAGTGGATAAAATGGATATTGAGTGGATAAAATGGATATAGAGTGGATAAAATGGATATTGAGTGGATAAAATGGATATAGAGTGGATAAAATGGATATAGAGTGGATAAAATGGATATAGAGTGGATAAAATCGGTATAAAGTGGATGAAATCGATATAGAGTGGATAAAATGGACATAGAGTGGATAAAATGGACATAGAGTGGATAAAATGGAGATAGAGTGGATAAAATGGATATAGTGTGGATGAAATCGATATAGAGTGGATAAAATGGATATAGAGTGGATAAAATGGATATAGGGTGGATAAAATGGATATTGAGTGGATAAAATGGATATAGAGTGGATAAAATGGATATAGAGTGGATAAAATGGATATAGAGAGGTTAAAATGGATATAGGGTGGATAAAATATATGTAGAGTGGATAAAATGGAGATAGAGTGGATGAAATCGATGTAGAGTGGATAAAATGGATATAGAGTGGATAAAATGGGTATAGTGTGGATAAAATGGATATTGAGTGGATAAAATGGATATTGAGGTGGATAAAATGGATATAGAGTGGATAAAATGGATATAGAGTGGATAAAATGGATATAGAGTGGATAAAATGGATATAGAGTGGACAAAATGGATATAGAGTGGATAAAATCGATATAAAGTGGATGAAATCGATATAGAGTGGATAAAATGGACATAGAGTGGATAAAATGGAGATAGAGTGGATAAAATGGATATAGTGTGGATGAAATCGATATAGAGTGGATAAAATGGATATAGAGTGGATAAAATGGAGATAGAGTGGATAAAATGGATATAGGGTGGATAAAATGGGAATAGGGTGGATAAAATGTATATTGAGTGGATAAAATGGATATAGAGTGGATAAAATCGATATAAAGTGGATAAAATCGATATAAAGTGGATAAAATGGAGATAGAGTGGATAAAATCGATATAAAGTGGATAAAATGGAGATAGAGTGGATGAAATCGATGTAGAGTGGATAAAATGGGTATAGGGTGGATAAAATTTATATTGAGTGGATAAAATGGATATAGAGTGGATAAAAAGGATATAGAGTGGATAAAATGGATATAGAGTGGATAAAATGGATATAGAGTGGATAAAATGGATATAGGATGGATAAAATCGATATAGAGTTGATAAAATGGATATAGGGTGGATAAAATCGATATAGGGTGGATAAAACGGGTATAGTGTGGATAAAATGGATATTGAGTGGATAAAATGGATATAGAGTGGATAAAATGGATATAGAGTGGATAAAATTGATATAGAGTGGATAAAATGGATATAGAGTGGATAAAATGGATATAGAGTGGATAAAATCGATATAAAGTGGATAAAATGGAGATAGAGTGGATAAAATCGATATAAAGTGGATAAAATGGAGATAGAGTGGATGAAATCGATGTAGAGTGGATAAAATGGGTATAGGGTGGATAAAATGTATATTGAGTGGATAAAATGGATATAGAGTGGATAACATGGATATAGAGTGGATAAAATGGATATAGAGTGGATAAAATGGATATAGGATGGATAAAATCGATATAGAGTTGATAAAATGGATATAGGGTGGATAAAATCGATATAGAGTGGATAAAATGGGTATAGTGTGGATAAAATGGATATTGAGTGGATAAAATGGATATAGAGTGGATAAAATGGATATAGAGTGGATAAAATGGATATAGAGTGGATACAATGGATATAGAGTGGATAAAATCGATATAAAGTGGATAAAATAGAGATAGAGTAGATGAAATCGATGTAGAGTGGATAAAATGGATATAGAGTGGGTAAAATGGGTATAGGGTGGATAAAATGTATATTGAGAGGATAAAATGGATATAGAGTGGATAAAATGGATATAGAGTGGATAAAATGGATATAGAGTGGATAAGATGGATATAGAGTGGATAAAATGGATATAAAGTGGATAAAATGGAGATAGAGTGGATGAAATCGATGTAGAGTGGATAAAATGGATATAGAGTGGATAAAATGGGTATAGGGTGGATAAAATGTATATTGAGAGGATAAAATGGATATAGAGTGGATAAAATGGATATAGAGTGGATAAAATATATGTAGAGTGGATAAATTGGATATTGAGTGGATAAAATGGATATAGAGTGGATAAAATGGATATAGGATGGATAAAATCGATATAGAGTTGATACAATGGATATAGGGTGGATAAAATCGATATAGAGTGGATAAAATGGGTATAGTGTGGATAAAATGGATATTGAGTGGATAAAATGGATATAGAGTGGATAAAATCGATATAAAGTGGATAAAATGGAGATAGAGTGGACGAAATCGATGTAGAGTCGATAAAATGGATATTGAGTGGATAAAATGGATATAGAGTGGATAAAATGGATATAGAGTGGATAAAATGGATACTGAGTGGATAAAATGGATATAGAGTGGATAAAATGGAGATAGAGTGGACGAAATCGATGTAGAGTGGATAAAATGGATATTGAGTGGATAAAATGGATATAGAGTGGATAAAATGGATATAGAGTGGATAAAATGGATACTGAGTGGATAAAATGGATATAGAGTGGATAAAATGGGTATAGTGTGGATAAAATGGATATTGAGTGGATAAAATGGATATAGAGTGGATAAAATGGATATAGAGTGGATAAAATGGATATAGAGTGGATAAAATGGATATAGAGTGGATGAAATCGATGTAGAGTTTATGAAATCGATGTAGAGTGGATAAAATGGATATAGAGTGGATAAAATGGGTATAGTGTGGATAAAATGGATATAGAGTGGATAAAATGGATATAGAGTGGATAAAATGGATATAGAGTGGATAAAATGGGTATAGGGTGGATAAAATGTATATTGAGTGGATAAAATGGATATAGAGTGGATAAAATGGATATAGAGTGGATAAAATGGATATAGGATGGATAAAATCGATATAGAGTTGATAAAATGGATATAGGGTGGATAAAATCGATATAGAGTGGATAAAATGGGTATAGTGTGGATAAAATGGATATTGAGTGGATAAAATGGATATAGAGTGGATAAAATGGATATAGAGTGGATAAAATGGATATAGAGTGGATAAAATGGGTATAGGGTGGATAAAATGTATATTGAGTGGATAAAATGGATATAGAGTGGATAAAATGGATATAGAGTGGATAAAATGGATATAGAGTGGATAAAATGGATATAGGATGGATAAAATCGATATAGAGTTGATAAAATGGATATAGAGTGGATAAAATCGATATAGAGTGGATAAAATGGGTATAGTGTGGATAAAATGGATATTGAGTGGATAAAATGGATATAGAGTGGATAAAATGGATATAGAGTGGATAAAATGGATATAGAGTGGAAAAAATGGATATAGAGTGGATAAAATGGATATAGAGTGGATAAAATGGATATAGGATGGATAAAATCGATATAGAGTTGATAAAATGGATATAGGGTGGATAAAATCGATATAGGGTGGATAAAACGGGTATAGTGTGGATAAAATGGATATTGAGTGGATAAAATGGATATAGAGTGGATAAAATGGATATAGAGTGGATAAAATGGATATAGAGTGGATAAAATGGATATAGAGTGGATAAAATGGATATAGAGTGGATAAAATCGATATAAAGTGGATAAAATGGAGATAGCGTGGATAAAATCGATATAAAGTGGATAAAATGGAGATAGAGTGGATGAAATCGATGTAGAGTGGATAAAATGGGTATAGGGTGGATAAAATGTATATTGAGTGGATAAAATGGATATAGAGTGGATAAAATGGATATAGAGTGGATAAAATGGATATAGAGTGGATAAAATGGATATAGGATGGATAAAATCGATATAGAGTTGATAAAATGGATATAGGGTGGATAAAATCGATATAGAGTGGATAAAATGGGTATAGTGTGGATAAAATGGATATTGAGTGGATAAAATGGATATAGAGTGGATAAAATGGATATAGAGTGGATAAAATGGATATAGAGTGGATAAAATGGATATAGAGTGGATAAAATCGATATAAAGTGGATAAAATAGAGATAGAGTGGATGAAATCGATGTAGAGTGGATAAAATGGATATAGAGTGGGTAAAATGGGTATAGGGTGGATAAAATGTATATTGAGAGGATAAAATGGATATAGAGTGGATAAAATGGATATAGAGTGGATAAAATGGATATAAAGTGGATAAAATGGAGATAGATTGGATGAAATCGATGTAGAGTGGATAAAATGGATATAGAGTGGATAAAATGGGTATAGGGTGGATAAAATGTATATTGAGAGGATAAAATGGATATAGAGTGGATAAAATGGATATAGAGTGGATAAAATATATGTAGAGTGGATAAATTGGATATTGAGTGGATAAAATGGATATAGAGTGGATAAAATGGATATAGGATGGATAAAATCGATATAGAGTTGATAAAATGGATATAGGGTGGATAAAATCGATATAAAGTGGATAAAATGGAGATAGAGTGGATGAAATCGATGTAGAGTGGATAAAATGGATATTGAGTGGATAAAATGGATATAGAGTGGATAAAATCGATATAAAGTGGATAAAATGGAGATAGAGTGGATGAAATCGATGTAGAGTGGATAAAATGGGTATAGGGTGGATAAAATGTATATTGAGTGGATAAAATGGATATAGAGTGGATAAAATGGATATAGAGTGGATAAAATGGATACTGAGTGGATAAAATGGATATAGAGTGGATAAAATGGAGATAGAGTGGATGAAATCGATGTAGAGTGGATAAAATGGATGTTGAGTGGATAAAATGGATATAGAGTGGATAAAATGGATATAGAGTGGATAAAATGGGTATAGTGTGGATAAAATGGATATTGAGTGGATAAAATGGATATAGAGTGGATAAAATGGATATAGAGTGGATAAAATGGATATAGAGTGGATAAAATGGATATAGAGTGGATAAAATGGGTATAGGGTGGATAAAATGTATATTGAGTGGATAAAATGGATATAGAGTGGATAAAATGGATATAGAGTGGATAAAATGGATATAGGATGGATAAAATCGATATAGAGTTGATAAAATGGATATAGGGTGGATAAAATCGATATAGAGTGGATAAAATGGGTATAGTGTGGATAAAATGGATATTGAGTGGATAAAATGGATATAGAGTGGATAAAATGGATATAGAGTGGATAAAATGGATATAGAGTGGATAAAATGGGTATAGGGTGGATAAAATGTATATTGAGTGGATAAAATGGATATAGAGTGGATAAAATGGATATAAAGTGGATAAAATGGAGATAGAGTGGATGAAATCGATGTAGAGTGGATAAAATGGATATAGAGTGGATAAAATGGGTATAGGGTGGATAAAATGTATATTGAGAGGATAAAATGGATATAGAGTGGATAAAATGGATATAGAGTGAATAAAATATATGTAGAGTGGATAAATTGGATATTGAGTGGATAAAATGGATATAGAGTGGATAAAATGGATATAGGATGGATAAAATCGATATAGAGTTGATACAATGGATATAGGGTGGATAAAATCGATATAGAGTGGATAAAATGGGTATAGTGTGGATAAAATGGATATTGAGTGGATAAAATGGATATAGAGTGGATAAAATCGATATAAAGTGGATAAAATGGAGATAGAGTGGACGAAATCGATGTAGAGTGGATAAAATGGATATTGAGTGGATAAAATGGATATAGAGTGGATAAAATGGGTATAGGGTGGATAAAATGTATATTGAGTGGATAAAATGGATATAGAGTGGATAAAATGGATATAAAGTGGATAAAATGGAGATAGAGTGGATGAAATCGATGTAGAGTGGATAAAATGGATATAGAGTGGATAAAATGGGTATAGGGTGGATAAAATGTATATTGAGAGGATAAAATGGATATAGAGTGGATAAAATGGATATAGAGTGGATAAAATATATGTAGAGTGGATAAATTGGATATTGAGTGGATAAAATGGATATAGAGTGGATAAAATGGATATAGGATGGATAAAATCGATATAGAGTTGATACAATGGATATAGGGTGGATAAAATCGATATAGAGTGGATAAAATGGGTATAGTGTGGATAAAATGGATATTGAGTGGATAAAATGGATATAGAGTGGATAAAATCGATATAAAGTGGATAAAATGGAGATAGAGTGGACGAAATCGATGTAGAGTGGATAAAATGGATATTGAGTGGATAAAATGGATATAGAGTGGATAAAATGGATATAGAGTGGATAAAATGGATACTGAGTGGATAAAATGGATATAGAGTGGATAAAATGGGTATAGTGTGGATAAAATGGATATTGAGTGGATAAAATGGATATAGAGTGGATAAAATGGATATAGAGTGGATAAAATGGATATAGAGTGGATAAAATGGATATAGAGTGGATGAAATCGATGTAGAGTTTATGAAATCGATGTAGAGTGGATAAAATGGATATAGAGTGGATAAAATGGGTATAGTGTGGATAAAATGGATATAGAGTGGATAAAATGGATATAGAGTGGATAAAATGGATATAGAGTGGATAAAATGGGTATAGGGTGGATAAAATGTATATTGAGTGGATAAAATGGATATAGAGTGGATAAAATGGATATAGAGTGGATAAAATGGATATAGGATGGATAAAATCGATATAGAGTTGATAAAATGGATATAGGGTGGATAAAATCGATATAGAGTGGATAAAATGGGTATAGTGTGGATAAAATGGATATTGAGTGGATAAAATGGATATAGAGTGGATAAAATGGATATAGAGTGGATAAAATGGATATAGAGTGGATAAAATGGGTATAGGGTGGATAAAATGTATATTGAGTGGATAAAATGGATATAGAGTGGATAAAATGGATATAGAGTGGATAAAATGGATATAGAGTGGATAAAATGGATATAGGATGGATAAAATCGATATAGAGTTGATAAAATGGATATAGGGTGGATAAAATCGATATAGAGTGGATAAAATGGGTATAGTGTGGATAAAATGGATATTGAGTGGATAAAATGGATATAGAGTGGATAAAATGGATATAGAGTGGATAAAATGGATATAGAGTGGAAAAAATGGATATAGAGTGGATAAAATGGATATAGAGTGGATAAAATGGATATAGGATGGATAAAATCGATATAGAGTTGATAAAATGGATATAGGGTGGATAAAATCGATATAGGGTGGATAAAACGGGTATAGTGTGGATAAAATGGATATTGAGTGGATAAAATGGATATAGAGTGGATAAAATGGATATAGAGTGGATAAAATGGATATAGAGTGGATAAAATGGATATAGAGTGGATAAAATGGATATAGAGTGGATAAAATGGATATAGAGTGGATAAAATGGATATAGAGTGGATAAAATGGATATAGAGTGGATAAAATCGATATAAAGTGGATAAAATAGAGATAGAGTGGATGAAATCGATGTAGAGTGGATAAAATGGATATAGAGTGGGTAAAATGGGTATAGGGTGGATAAAATGTATATTGAGAGGATAAAATGGATATAGAGTGGATAAAATGGATATAGAGTGGATAAAATGGATATAAAGTGGATAAAATGGAGATAGAGTGGATGAAATCGATGTAGAGTGGATAAAATGGATATAGAGTGGATAAAATGGGTATAGGGTGGATAAAATGTATATTGAGAGGATAAAATGGATATAGAGTGGATAAAATGGATATAGAGTGGATAAAATATATGTAGAGTGGATAAATTGGATATTGAGTGGATAAAATGGATATAGAGTGGATAAAATGGATATAGGATGGATAAAATCGATATAGAGTTGATAAAATGGATATAGGGTGGATAAAATCGATATAAAGTGGATAAAATGGAGATAGAGTGGATGAAATCGATGTAGAGTGGATAAAATGGATATTGAGTGGATAAAATGGATATAGAGTGGATAAAATCGATATAAAGTGGATAAAATGGAGATAGAGTGGATGAAATCGATGTAGAGTGGATAAAATGGGTATAGGGTGGATAAAATGTATATTGAGTGGATAAAATGGATATAGAGTGGATAAAATGGATATAGAGTGGATAAAATGGATACTGAGTGGATAAAATGGATATAGAGTGGATAAAATGGAGATAGAGTGGATGAAATCGATGTAGAGTGGATAAAATGGATGTTGAGTGGATAAAATGGATATAGAGTGGATAAAATGGATATAGAGTGGATAAAATGGGTATAGTGTGGATAAAATGGATATTGAGTGGATAAAATGGATATAGAGTGGATAAAATGGATATAGAGTGGATAAAATGGATATAGAGTGGATAAAATGGATATAGAGTGGATAAAATGGGTATAGGGTGGATAAAATGTATATTGAGTGGATAAAATGGATATAGAGTGGATAAAATGGATATAGAGTGGATAAAATGGATATAGGATGGATAAAATCGATATAGAGTTGATAAAATGGATATAGGGTGGATAAAATCGATATAGAGTGGATAAAATGGGTATAGTGTGGATAAAATGGATATTGAGTGGATAAAATGGATATAGAGTGGATAAAATGGATATAGAGTGGATAAAATGGATATAGAGTGGATAAAATGGGTATAGGGTGGATAAAATGTATATTGAGTGGATAAAATGGATATAGAGTGGATAAAATGGATATAGAGTGGATAAAACGGATATAGAGTGGATAAAATGGATATAGGATGGATAAAATCGATATAGAGTTGATAAAATGGATATAGGGTGGATAAAATCGATATAGAGTGGATAAAATGGGTATAGTGTGGATAAAATGGATATTGAGTGGATAAAATGGATATAGAGTGGATAAAATGGATATAGAGTGGATAAAATGGATATAGAGTGGAAAAAATGGATATAGGATGGATAAAATCGATATAGAGTTGATAAAATGGATATAGGGTGGATAAAATCGATATAGAGTGGATAAAATGGGTATAGTGTGGATAAAATGGATATTGAGTGGATAAAATCGATATAGAGTGGATAAAATGGGTATAGTGTGGATAAAATGGATATTGAGTGGATAAAATGGATATAGAGTGGATAAAATGGATATAGGATGGATAAAATCGATATAGAGTTGATAAAATGGATATAGGGTGGATAAAATCGATATAGAGTGGATAAAATGGGTATAGTGTGGATAAAATGGATATAGAGTGGATAAAATGGGTATAGTGTGGATAAAATGGATATTGAGTGGATAAAATGGATATAGAGTGGATAAAATGGATATAGAGTGGATAAAATGGATATAGAGTGGATAAAATGGATATAGAGAGGTTAAAATGGATATAGGGTGGATAAAATATATGTAGAGTGGATAAAATGGAGATAGAGTGGATGAAATTGATGTAGAGTGGATAAAATGGATATAGAGTGGATAAAATGGGTATAGTGTGGTTAAAATAGATATTGAGTGGATAAAATGGATATTGAGTGGATAAAATGGATATAGAGTGGATAAAATGGATATAGAGTGGATAAAATGGATATAGAGTGGATAAAATGGATATAGAGAGGTTAAAATGGATATAGGGTGGATAAAATATATGTAGAGTGGATAAAATGGAGATAGAGTGGCTGAAATTGATGTAGAGTGGATAAAATGGATATAGAGTGGATAAAATGGGTATAGTGTGGTTAAAATAGATATTGAGTGGATAAAATGGATATTGAGTGGATAAAATGGATATAGAGTGGATAAAATGGATATTGAGTGGATAAAATGGATATAGAGTGGATAAAATGGATATAGAGTGGATGAAATGGATATAAAGTGGATAAAATGGATATAGAGTGGATGAAATCGATGTAGAGTGGATAAAATGGATATAGAGTGGATAAAATGGGTATAGTGTGGATAAAATGGATACTGAGTGGATAAAATGGATATAGAGTGGATAAAATGGATATAGAGTGGATAAAATGGGTATAGGGTGGATAAAATGTATATTGAGTGGATAAAATGGATATAGAGTGGATAAACTGGATATAGAGTGGATAAAATGGATATAGAGTGGATAAAATGGATATAGGATGGATAAAATCGATATAGAGTTGATAAAATGGATATAGGGTGGATAAAATGGATATAGAGTGGATAAAATGGATATTGAGTGGATAAAATGGATATAGAGTGGATAAAATGGATATAGAGTGGATAAAATGGATATAGAGTGGATGAAATCGATATAGAGTGGATAAAATGGATATAGAGTGGATAAAATGGATATAGGGTGGATAAAATGGATATAGAGTGGATAAAATGGATATAGAGTGGATAAAATGGATATAGAGAGGTTAAAATGGATATAGGGTGGATAAAATATATGTAGAGTGGATAAAATGGAGATAGAGTTTATGAAATCGATGTAGAGTGGATAAAATGGATATAGAGTGGATAAAATGGGTATAGTGTGGATAAAATGGATATAGAGTGGATAAAATGGATATAGAGTGGATAAAATGGATATAGAGTGGATAAAATGGGTATAGGGTGGATAAAATGTATATTGAGTGGATAAAATGGATATAGAGTGGATAAAATGGATATAGAGTGGATAAAATGGATATAGAGTGGATAAAATGGATATAGAGTGGATAAAATGGATATAGAGAGGTTAAAATGGATATAGGGTGGATAAAATATATGTAGAGTGGATAAAATGGAGATAGAGTTTATGAAATCGATGTAGAGTGGATAAAATGGATATAGAGTGGATAAAATGGGTATAGTGTGGATAAAATGGATATAGAGTGGATAAAATGGATATAGAGTGGATAAAATGGATATAGAGTGGATAAAATGGGTATAGGGTGGATAAAATGTATATTGAGTGGATAAAATGGATATAGAGTGGATAAAATGGGTATAGAGTGGATAAAATGGATATAGAGTGGATAAAATGGATATAGAGTGGATAAAATGGGTATAGGGTGGATAAAATGCATATTGAGTGGATAAAATGGATATAGAGTGGATAAAATGGATATAGAGTGGATAAAATGGATATAGAGTGGATAAAATGGATATAGGATGGATAAAATCGATATAGAGTTGATAAAATGGATATAGGGTGGATAAAATCGATATAGAGTGGATAAAATGGGTATAGTGTGGTTAAAATAGATATTGAGTGGATAAAATGGATATTGAGTGGATAAAATGGATATAGAGTGGATAAAATGGATATTGAGTGGATAAAATGGATATAGAGTGGATAAAATGGATATAGAGTGGATAAAATGGATATAGAGTGGATAAAATCGATATAAAGTGGATGAAATCGATATAGAGTGGATAAAATGGACATAGAGTGGATAAAATGGAGATAGAGTGGATAAAATGGATATAGTGTGGATGAAATCGATATAGAGTGGATAAAATGGATATAGAGTGGATAAAATGGATATAGGGTGGATAAAATGTATATTGAGTGGATAAAATGGATATAGAGTGGATAAAATGGATATAGAGTGGATAAAATGGATATAGAGAGGTTAAAATGGATATAGGGTGGATAAAATATATGTAGAGTGGATAAAATGGAGATAGAGTTTATGAAATCGATGTAGAGTGGATAAAATGGATATAGAGTGGATAAAATTGGTATAGATTGGATAAAATGGATATAGAGTGGATAAAATGGATATAGAGCGGATAAAATGGATATAGAGTGGATAAAATGGGTATAGGGTGGATACAATGTATATTGAGTGGATAAAATGGATATAGAGTGGATAAAATGGATATAGAGTGGATAAAATGGATATAGGATGGATAAAATCGATATAGAGTTGATAAAATGGATATAGGGTGGATAAAATCGATATAGAGTGGATAAAATGGGTATAGTGTGGATAAAATGGATATTGAGTGGATAAAATGGATATAGAGTGGATAAAATGGATATAGAGTGGATAAAATGGATATAGAGTGGATAAAATGGGTATAGGGTGGATAAAATGTATATTGAGTGGATAAAATGGATATAGAGTGGATAAAATGGATATAGGATGGATAAAATCGATATAGAGTTGATAAAATGGATATAGGGTGGATAAAATGGATATAGAGTGGATAAAATGGATATAGAGTGGAAAAAATGGATATAGGATGGATAAAATCGATATAGAGTTGATAAAATGGATATAGGGTGGATAAAATCGATATAGAGTGGATAAAATGGGTATAGTGTGGATAAAATGGATATTGAGTGGATAAAATCGATATAGAGTGGATAAAATGGGTATAGTGTGGATAAAATGGATATTGAGTGGATAAAATGGATATAGAGTGGATAAAATGGATATAGGGTGGATAAAATGTATATTGAGTGGATAAAATGGATATAGAGTGGATAAAATGGATATAGAGTGGATAAAATGGATATAGAGAGGTTAAAATGGATATAGGGTGGATAAAATATATGTAGAGTGGATAAAATGGAGATAGAGTGGATGAAATCGATGTAGAGTGGATAAAATGGATATAGAGTGGATAAAATGGGTATAGAGTGGATGAAATCGATGTAGAGTGGATAAAATGGATATAGAGTGGATAAAATGGGTATAGTGTGGATAAAATGGATATAGAGTGGATAAAATGGATATAGAGTGGATAAAATGGGTATAGGGTGGATAAAATGGATATAGAGTGGATAAAATGGATATAGAGTGGATAAAATGGATATAGAGAGGTTAAAATGGATATAGGGTGGATAAAATATATGTAGAGTGGATAAAATGGAGATAGAGTTTATGAAATCGATGTAGAGTGGATAAAATGGATATAGAGTGGATAAAATGGGTATAGTGTGGATAAAATGGATATAGAGTGGATAAAATGGATATAGAGTGGATAAAATGGATATAGAGTGGATAAAATGGGTATAGGGTGGATAAAATGTATATTGAGTGGATAAAATGGATATAGAGTGGATAAAATGGATATAGAGTGGATAAAATGGATATAGGATGGATAAAATCGATATAGAGTTGATAAAATGGATATAGGGTGGATAAAATCGATATAGAGTGGATAAAATGGGTATAGTGTGGATAAAATGGATATTGAGTGGATAAAATGGATATAGAGTGGATAAAATGGATATAGAGTGGATAAAATGGATATAGAGTGGATAAAATGGATATAGAGTGGATAAAATGGATATAGAGAGGTTAAAATGGATATAGGGTGGATAAAATATATGTAGAGTGGATAAAATGGAGATAGAGTTTATGAAATCGATGTAGAGTGGATAAAATGGATATAGAGTGGATAAAATGGGTATAGTGTGGATAAAATGGATATAGAGTGGATAAAATGGATATAGAGTGGATAAAATGGATATAGAGTGGATAAAATGGGTATAGGGTGGATAAAATGTATATTGAGTGGATAAAATGGATATAGAGTGGATAAAATGGGTATAGAGTGGATAAAATGGATATAGATGGATAAAATGGATATAGAGTGGATAAAATGGGTATAGGGTGGATAAAATGCATATTGAGTGGATAAAATGGATATAGAGTGGATAAAATGGATATAGAGTGGATAAAATGGATATAGAGTGGATAAAATGGATATAGGATGGATAAAATCGATATAGAGTTGATAAAATGGATATAGGGTGGATAAAATCGATATAGAGTGGATAAAATGGGTATAGTGTGGTTAAAATAGATATTGAGTGGATAAAATGGATATTGAGTGGATAAAATGGATATAGAGTGGATAAAATGGATATTGAGTGGATAAAATGGATATAGAGTGGATAAAATGGATATAGAGTGGATAAAATGGATATAGAGTGGATAAAATCGATATAAAGTGGATGAAATCGATATAGAGTGGATAAAATGGACATAGAGTGGATAAAATGGAGATAGAGTGGATAAAATGGATATAGTGTGGATGAAATCGATATAGAGTGGATAAAATGGATATAGAGTGGATAAAATGGATATAGGGTGGATAAAATGTATATTGAGTGGATAAAATGGATATAGAGTGGATAAAATGGATATAGAGTGGATAAAATGGATATAGAGAGGTTAAAATGGATATAGGGTGGATAAAATATATGTAGAGTGGATAAAATGGAGATAGAGTTTATGAAATCGATGTAGAGTGGATAAAATGGATATAGAGTGGATAAAATTGGTATAGATTGGATAAAATGGATATAGAGTGGATAAAATGGATATAGAGCGGATAAAATGGATATAGAGTGGATAAAATGGGTATAGGGTGGATACAATGTATATTGAGTGGATAAAATGGATATAGAGTGGATAAAATAGATATAGAGTGGATAAAATGGATATAGGATGGATAAAATCGATATAGAGTTGATAAAATGGATATAGGGTGGATAAAATCGATATAGAGTGGATAAAATGGGTATAGTGTGGATAAAATGGATATTGAGTGGATAAAATGGATATAGAGTGGATAAAATGGATATAGAGTGGATAAAATGGATATAGAGTGGATAAAATGGGTATAGGGTGGATAAAATGTATATTGAGTGGATAAAATGGATATAGAGTGGATAAAATGGATATAGGATGGATAAAATCGATATAGAGTTGATAAAATGGATATAGAGTGGATAAAATGGATATAGAGTGGATAAAATGGATATAGAGTGGAAAAAATGGATATAGGATGGATAAAATCGATATAGAGTTGATAAAATGGATATAGGGTGGATAAAATCGATATAGAGTGGATAAAATGGGTATAGTGTGGATAAAATGGATATTGAGTGGATAAAATCGATATAGAGTGGATAAAATGGGTATAGTGTGGATAAAATGGATATTGAGTGGATAAAATGGATATAGAGTGGATAAAATGGATATAGGGTGGATAAAATGTATATTGAGTGGATAAAATGGATATAGAGTGGATAAAATGGATATAGAGTGGATAAAATGGATATAGAGAGGTTAAAATGGATATAGGGTGGATAAAATATATGTAGAGTGGATAAAATGGAGATAGAGTGGATGAAATCGATGTAGAGTGGATAAAATGGATATAGAGTGGATAAAATGGGTATAGAGTGGATGAAATCGATGTAGAGTGGATAAAATGGATATAGAGTGGATAAAATGGGTATAGTGTGGATAAAATGGATATAGAGTGGATAAAATGGATATAGAGTGGATAAAATGGGTATAGGGTGGATAAAATGTATATTGAGTGGATAAAATGGATATAGAGTGGATAAAATGGGTATAGTGTGGATAAAATGGATATTGAGTGGATAAAATGGATATAGAGTGGATAAAATGGATACAGAGTGGATAAAATGGATATAGAGTGGATAAAATGGGTATAGGGTGGATAAAATGTATATTGAGTGGATAAAATGGATATAGAGTGGATAAAATGGGTATAGTGTGGATAAAATGGATATTGAGTGGATAAAATGGATATAGAGTGGATAAAATGGATATAGAGTGGATAAAATGGAGATAGAGTGGATAAAATGGATATAGGGTGGATAAAATGGATATAGAGTGGATAAAATGGATATAGAGTGGATAAAATGGATATAGAGTGGATAAAATGGAGATAGAGTGGATAAAATGGATATAGGGTGGATAAAATGGATATAGAGTGGATAAAATGGATATAGGGTGGATGAAATGTATATTGAGTGGATAAAATGGATATAGGGTGGATAAAATATATGTAGAGTGGATAAAATGGATATAGAGTGGATAAAATGGATATTGAGTGGATAAAATGGATATAGAGTGGATAAAATGGATATTGAGTGGATAAAATGGATATAGAGTGGATAAAATGGGTATAGTGTGGATAAAATGGATATTGAGTGGATAAAATGGATATTGAGTGGATAAAATGGATATAGAGTGGATAAAATGGATATAGAGTGGATAAAATGGATATAGAGTGGATAAAATGGAGATAGAGTGGATAAAATGGATATAGAGTGGATAAAATGGGTATAGGGTGGATAAAATGTATATTGAGTGGATAAAATGGATATAGAGTGGATAAAATGGATATAGAGTGGATAAAATGGATATAGAGTGGATAAAATGGATATAGGATGGATAAAATCGATATAGAGTTGATAAAATGGATATAGGGTGGATAAAATCGATATAGAGTGTATAAAATGGGTATAGTGTGGATAAAATGGATATTGAGTGGATAAAATGGATATAGAGTGGATAAAATGGATATAGAGTGGATAAAATGGATATAGAGTGGATGAAATCGATGTAGAGTGGATAAAATGGATATAGAGTGGATAAAATGGGTATAGTGTGGATAAAATGGATACTGAGTGGATAAAATGGATATAGAGTGGATAAAATGGATATAGAGTGGATAAAATGGATATAGAGTGGATAAAATGGGTATAGGGTGGATAAAATGTATATTGAGTGGATAAAATGGATATAGAGTGGATAAAATGGATATAGAGTGGATAAAATGGATATAGAGTGGATAAAATGGATATAGGATGGATAAAATCGATATAGAGTTGATAAAATGGATATAGGGTGGATAAAATCGATATAGAGTGGATAAAATGGGTATAGTGTGGATAAAATGGATATTGAGTGGATAAAATGGATATAGAGTGGATAAAATGGATATAGAGTGGATAAAATGGGTATAGGGTGGATAAAATGGATATAGGATGGATAAAATCGATATAGAGTTGATAAAATGGATATAGGGTGGATAAAATCGATATAGAGTGGATAAAATGTGTATAGTGTGGATAAAATGGATATTGAGTGGATAAAATGGATATAGAGTGGATAAAATGGATATAGAGTGGATAAAATGGATATAGAGTGGATAAAATGGATATAGAGTGGATGAAATCGATGTAGAGTGGATAAAATGGATATAGAGTGGATAAAATGGATATAGAGTGGATAAAATGGATATAGAGTGGATGAAATCGATGTAGAGTGGATAAAATGGATATAGAGTGGATAAAATGGGTATAGTGTGGATAAAATGGATACTGAGTGGATAAAATGGATATAGAGTGGATAAAATGGATATAGAGTGGATAAAATGGATATAGAGTGGATAAAATGGGTATAGGGTGGATAAAATGTATATTGAGTGGATAAAATGGATATAGAGTGGATAAAATGGATATAGAGTGGATAAAATGGATATAGAGTGGATAAAATGGATATAGGATGGATAAAATCGATATAGAGTTGATAAAATGGATATAGGGTGGATAAAATCGATATAGAGTGGATAAAATGGGTATAGTGTGGATAAAATGGATATTGAGTGGATAAAATGGATATAGAGTGGATAAAATGGATATAGAGTGGATAAAATGGGTATAGGGTGGATAAAATGTATATGGAGTGGATAAAATGGATATACAGTGGATAAAATGGATATAGAGTGGATAAAATGGATATAGAGTGGATAAAATGGATATAGGATGGATAAAATCGATATAGAGTTGATAAAATGGATATAGGGTGGATAAAATCGATATAGAGTGGATAAAATGGGTATAGTGTGGATAAAATGGATATTGAGTGGATAAAATGGATATAGAGTGGATAAAATGGATATAGAGTGGATAAAATGGATATAAAGTGGATAAAATGGATATAGAGTGGATGAAATCGATATAGAGTGGATAAAATGGATATAGAGTGGATAAAATGGGTATAGTGTGGATAAAATGGATACTGAGTGGATAAAATGGATATAGAGTGGATAAAATGGATATAGAGTGGATAAAATGGATATAGAGTGGATAAAATGGGTATAGGGTGGATAAAATGTATATTGAGTGGATAAAATGGATATAGAGTGGATAAAATGGATATAGAGAGGTTAAAATGGATATAGGGTGGATAAAATATATGTAGAGTGGATAAAATGGAGATAGAGTTTATGAAATCGATGTAGGGTGGATAAAATGGATATAGAGTGGATAAAATGGGTATAGTGTGGATAAAATGGATATAGAGTGGATAAAATGGATATAGAGTGGATAAAATGGATATAGAGTAGATAAAATGGGTATAGGGTGAATAAAATGTATATTGAGTGGATAAAATGGATATAGAGTGGATAAAATGGATATAGAGTGGATAAAATGGATATAGGATGGATAAAATCGATATAGAGTTGATAAAATGGATATAGGGTGGATAAAATCGATATAGAGTGGATAAAATGGGTATAGTGTGGATAAAATGGATATTGAGTGGATAAAATGGATATAGAGTGGATAAAATGGATATAGAGTGGATAAAATGGATATAGAGTGGATAAAATGGGTATAGGGTGGATAAAATGTATATTGAGTGGATAAAATGGATATAGAGTGGATAAAATGGATATAGAGTGGATAAAATGGATATAGAGTGGATAAAATGGATATAGGATGGATAAAATCGATATAGAGTTGATAAAATGGATATAGGGTGGATAAAATCGATATAGAGTGGATAAAATGGGTATAGTGTGGATAAAATGGATATTGAGTGGATAAAATGGATATAGAGTGGATAAAATGGATATAGAGTGGATAAAATGGATATTGAGTGGATAAAATGGATATAGAGTGGATAAAATCGATATAAAGTGGATAAAATGGAGATAGAGTGGATGAAATCGATATAGAGTGGATAAAATCGATATAAAGTGGATAAAATGGAGATAGAGTGGATGAAATCGATGTAGAGTGGATAAAATGGATATAGAGTGGATAAAATGGATATAGGATGGATAAAATCGATATAGAGTTGATAAAATGGATATAGGGTGAATAAATCGATATAGAGTGGATAAAATGGGTATAGTGTGGATAAAATGGATATTGAGTGGATAAAATGGATATAGAGTGGATAAAATGGATATAGAGTGGATAAAATGGATATAGAGTGGATAAAATGGGTATAGTGTGGATAAAATGGATACTGAGTGGATAAAATGGATATAGAGTGGATAAAATGGATATAGAGTGGATAAAATGGATATAGAGTGGATAAAATGGGTATAGGGTGGATAAAATGTATATTGAGTGGATCAAATGGATATAGAGTGGATAAAATGGATATAGAGTGGATAAAATGGATATAGAGTGGATAAAATGGATATAGAGTGGATAAAATGGATATAGAGTGGATAAAATGGGTATAGGGTGGATAAAATGTATATTGAGTGGATAAAATGGATATAGAGTGGATAAAATGGATATAGAGTGGATAAAATGGATATAGAGTGGATAAAATGGATATAGAGTGGATAAAATGGGTATAGTGTGGATAAAATGGATATTGAGTGGATAAAATGGATATAGAGTGGATAAAATGGGTATAGGGTGGATAAAATGTATATTGAGTGGATCAAATGGATATAGAGTGGATAAAATGGATATAGAGTGGATAAAATGGATATAGAGTGGATAAAATGGATATAGAGTGGATAAAATGGATATAGAGTGGATAAAATGGGTATAGGGTGGATAAAATGTATATTGAGTGGATAAAATGGATATAGAGTGGATAAAATGGATATAGAGTGGATAAAATGGATATAGAGTGGATAAAATGGATATAGAGTGGATAAAATGGGTATAGTGTGGATAAAATGGATATTGAGTGGATAAAATGGATATAGAGTGGATAAAATGGATATAGAGTGGATAAAATGGGTATAGGGTGGATAAAATGTATATGGAGTGGATAAAATGGATATACAGTGGATAAAATGGATATAGAGTGGATAAAATGGATATAGAGTGGATAAAATGGATATAGGATGGATAAAATCGATATAGAGTGGATAAAATGGGTATAGTGTGGATAAAATGGATATTGAGTGGATAAAATGGATATAGAGTGGATAAAATGGATATAGAGTGGATAAAATGGATATAAAGTGGATAAAATGGATATAGAGTGGATGAAATCGATATAGAGTGGATAAAATGGGTATAGTGTGGATAAAATGGATACTGAGTGGATAAAATGGATATAGAGTGGATAAAATGGATATAGAGTGGATAAAATGGATATAGAGTGGATAAAATGGGTATAGGGTGGATAAAATGTATATTGAGTGGATCAAATGGATATAGAGTGGATAAAATGGATATAGAGTGGATAAAATGGATATAGTGTGGATAAAATGGATATAGGATGGATAAAATCGATATAGAGTTGATAAAATGGATATAGGGTGGATAAAATCGATATAGAGTGGATAAAATGGGTATAGTGTGGATAAAATGGATATTGAGTGGATAAAATGGATATAGAGTGGATAAAATGGATATAGAGTGGATAAAATGGATATAGAGTGGATAAAATGGATATAGAGTGGATGAAATCGATGTAGAGTGGATAAAATGGATATAGAGTGGATAAAATGGGTATAGTGTGGATAAAAGGGATATAGGATGGATAAAATCGATATAGAGTTGATAAAATGGATGTAGGGTGGATAAAATCGATATAGAGTGGATAAAATGGGTATAGTGTGGATAAAATGGATATTGAGTGGATAAAATGGATATAGAGTGGATAAAATGGATATAGAGTGGATAAAATGGATATAGAGTGGATAAAATGGGTATAGGGTGGATAAAATGTATATTGAGTGGATAAAATGGATATAGAGTGGATAAAATGGATATAGAGTGGATAAAATGGATATAGAGTGGATAAAATTGATATAGAGTGGATAAAATGGGTATAGGGTGGATAAAATGTATATTGAGTGGATAAAATGGATATAGAGTGGATAAAATGGATATAGAGTGGATAAAATGGATATAGGATGGATAAAATCGATATAGAGTTGATAAAATGGATATAGGGTGGATAAAATCGATATAGAGTGGATAAAATGGGTATAGTGTGGATAAAATGGATATTGAGTGGATAAAATGGATATAGAGTGGATAAAATGGATATAGAGTGGATAAAATGGATATAGAGTGGATAAAATGGGTATAGGGTGGATAAAATGGGTATAGTGTGGATAAAATGGATATTGAGTGGATAAAATGGATATAGAGTGGATAAAATGGATACAGAGTGGATAAAATGGATATAGAGTGGATAAAATGGGTATAGGGTGGATAAAATGTATATTGAGTGGATAAAATGGATATAGAGTGGATAAAATGGGTATAGTGTGGATAAAATGGATATTGAGTGGATAAAATGGATATAGAGTGGATAAAATGGATATAGGGTGGATAAAATGGATATAGAGTGGATAAAATGGATATAGAGTGGATAAAATGGATATAGAGTGGATAAAATGGAGATAGAGTGGATAAAATGGATATAGGGTGGATAAAATGGATATAGAGTGGATAAAATGGATATAGGGTGGATGAAATGTATATTGAGTGGATAAAATGGATATAGGGTGGATAAAATATATGTAGAGTGGATAAAATGGATATAGAGTGGATAAAATGGATATTGAGTGGATAAAATGGATATAGAGTGGATAAAATGGATATTGAGTGGATAAAATGGATATAGAGTGGATAAAATGGGTATAGTGTGGATAAAATGGATATTGAGTGGATAAAATGGATATTGAGTGGATAAAATGGATATAGAGTGGATAAAATGGATATAGAGTGGATAAAATGGATATAGAGTGGATAAAATGGAGATAGAGTGGATAAAATGGATATAGAGTGGATAAAATGGGTATAGGGTGGATAAAATGTATATTGAGTGGATAAAATGGATATAGAGTGGATAAAATGGATATAGAGTGGATAAAATGGATATAGAGTGGATAAAATGGATATAGGATGGATAAAATCGATATAGAGTTGATAAAATGGATATAGGGTGGATAAAATCGATATAGAGTGTATAAAATGGGTATAGTGTGGATAAAATGGATATTGAGTGGATAAAATGGATATAGAGTGGATAAAATGGATATAGAGTGGATAAAATGGATATAGAGTGGATGAAATCGATGTAGAGTGGATAAAATGGATATAGAGTGGATAAAATGGGTATAGTGTGGATAAAATGGATACTGAGTGGATAAAATGGATATAGAGTGGATAAAATGGATATAGAGTGGATAAAATGGATATAGAGTGGATAAAATGGGTATAGGGTGGATAAAATGTATATTGAGTGGATAAAATGGATATAGAGTGGATAAAATGGATATAGAGTGGATAAAATGGATATAGAGTGGATAAAATGGATATAGGATGGATAAAATCGATATAGAGTTGATAAAATGGATATAGGGTGGATAAAATCGATATAGAGTGGATAAAATGGGTATAGTGTGGATAAAATGGATATTGAGTGGATAAAATGGATATAGAGTGGATAAAATGGATATAGAGTGGATAAAATGGGTATAGGGTGGATAAAATGGATATAGGATGGATAAAATCGATATAGAGTTGATAAAATGGATATAGGGTGGATAAAATCGATATAGAGTGGATAAAATGTGTATAGTGTGGATAAAATGGATATTGAGTGGATAAAATGGATATAGAGTGGATAAAATGGATATAGAGTGGATAAAATGGATATAGAGTGGATAAAATGGATATAGAGTGGATGAAATCGATGTAGAGTGGATAAAATGGATATAGAGTGGATAAAATGGATATAGAGTGGATAAAATGGATATAGAGTGGATGAAATCGATGTAGAGTGGATAAAATGGATATAGAGTGGATAAAATGGGTATAGTGTGGATAAAATGGATACTGAGTGGATAAAATGGATATAGAGTGGATAAAATGGATATAGAGTGGATAAAATGGATATAGAGTGGATAAAATGGGTATAGGGTGGATAAAATGTATATTGAGTGGATAAAATGGATATAGAGTGGATAAAATGGATATAGAGTGGATAAAATGGATATAGAGTGGATAAAATGGATATAGGATGGATAAAATCGATATAGAGTTGATAAAATGGATATAGGGTGGATAAAATCGATATAGAGTGGATAAAATGGGTATAGTGTGGATAAAATGGATATTGAGTGGATAAAATGGATATAGAGTGGATAAAATGGATATAGAGTGGATAAAATGGGTATAGGGTGGATAAAATGTATATGGAGTGGATAAAATGGATATACAGTGGATAAAATGGATATAGAGTGGATAAAATGGATATAGAGTGGATAAAATGGATATAGGATGGATAAAATCGATATAGAGTTGATAAAATGGATATAGGGTGGATAAAATCGATATAGAGTGGATAAAATGGGTATAGTGTGGATAAAATGGATATTGAGTGGATAAAATGGATATAGAGTGGATAAAATGGATATAAAGTGGATAAAATGGATATAGAGTGGATGAAATCGATGTAGAGTGGATAAAATGGATATAGAGTGGATAAAATGGGTATAGTGTGGATAAAATGGATACTGAGTGGATAAAATGGATATAGAGTGGATAAAATGGATATAGAGTGGATAAAATGGATATAGAGTGGATAAAATGGGTATAGGGTGGATAAAATGTATATTGAGTGGATAAAATGGATATAGAGTGGATAAAATGGATATAGAGAGGTTAAAATGGATATAGGGTGGATAAAATATATGTAGAGTGGATAAAATGGAGATAGAGTTTATGAAATCGATGTAGGGTGGATAAAATGGATATAGAGTGGATAAAATGGGTATAGTGTGGATAAAATGGATATAGAGTGGATAAAATGGATATAGAGTGGATAAAATGGATATAGAGTAGATAAAATGGGTATAGGGTGAATAAAATGTATATTGAGTGGATAAAATGGATATAGAGTGGATAAAATGGATATAGAGTGGATAAAATGGATATAGGATGGATAAAATCGATATAGAGTTGATAAAATGGATATAGGGTGGATAAAATCGATATAGAGTGGATAAAATGGGTATAGTGTGGATAAAATGGATATTGAGTGGATAAAATGGATATAGAGTGGATAAAATGGATATAGAGTGGATAAAATGGATATAGAGTGGATAAAATGGGTATAGGGTGGATAAAATGTATATTGAGTGGATAAAATGGATATAGAGTGGATAAAATGGATATAGAGTGGATAAAATGGATATAGAGTGGATAAAATGGATATAGGATGGATAAAATCGATATAGAGTTGATAAAATGGATATAGGGTGGATAAAATCGATATAGAGTGGATAAAATGGGTATAGTGTGGATAAAATGGATATTGAGTGGATAAAATGGATATAGAGTGGATAAAATGGATATAGAGTGGATAAAATGGATATTGAGTGGATAAAATGGATATAGAGTGGATAAAATCGATATAAAGTGGATAAAATGGAGATAGAGTGGATGAAATCGATATAGAGTGGATAAAATCGATATAAAGTGGATAAAATGGAGATAGAGTGGATGAAATCGATGTAGAGTGGATAAAATGGATATAGAGTGGATAAAATGGATATAGGGTGGATAAAATCGATATAGAGTTGATAAAATGGATATAGGGTGAATAAATCGATATAGAGTGGATAAAATGGGTATAGTGTGGATAAAATGGATATTGAGTGGATAAAATGGATATAGAGTGGATAAAATGGATATAGAGTGGATAAAATGGATATAGAGTGGATAAAATGGGTATAGGGTGGATAAAATGTATATTGAGTGGATAAAATGGATATAGAGTGGATAAAATGGGTATAGTGTGGATAAAATGGATATTGAGTGGATAAAATGGATATAGAGTGGATAAAATGGATATAGAGTGGATAAAATGGATATAGAGTGGATAAAATGGGTATAGTGTGGATAAAATGGATACTGAGTGGATAAAATGGATATAGAGTGGATAAAATGGATATAGAGTGGATAAAATGGATATAGAGTGGATAAAATGGGTATAGGGTGGATAAAATGTATATTGAGTGGATAAAATGGATATAGAGTGGATAAAATGGATATAGAGTGGATAAAATGGATATAGAGTGGATAAAATGGATATAGAGTGGATAAAATGGGTATAGTGTGGATAAAATGGATATTGAGTGGATAAAATGGATATAGAGTGGATAAAATGGATATAGAGTGGATAAAATGGGTATAGGGTGGATAAAATGTATATGGAGTGGATAAAATGGATATACAGTGGATAAAATGGATATAGAGTGGATAAAATGGATATAGAGTGGATAAAATGGATATAGGATGGATAAAATCGATATAGAGTGGATAAAATGGGTATAGTGTGGATAAAATGGATATTGAGTGGATAAAATGGATATAGAGTGGATAAAATGGATATAGAGTGGATAAAATGGATATAAAGTGGATAAAATGGATATAGAGTGGATGAAATCGATATAGAGTGGATAAAATGGGTATAGTGTGGATAAAATGGATACTGAGTGGATAAAATGGATATAGAGTGGATAAAATGGATATAGAGTGGATAAAATGGATATAGAGTGGATAAAATGGGTATAGGGTGGATAAAATGTATATTGAGTGGATCAAATGGATATAGAGTGGATAAAATGGATATAGAGTGGATAAAATGGATATAGAGTGGATAAAATGGATATAGGATGGATAAAATCGATATAGAGTTGATAAAATGGATATAGGGTGGATAAAATCGATATAGAGTGGATAAAATGGGTATAGTGTGGATAAAATGGATATTGAGTGGATAAAATGGATATAGAGTGGATAAAATGGATATAGAGTGGATAAAATGGATATAGAGTGGATAAAATGGATATAGAGTGGATGAAATCGATGTAGAGTGGATAAAATGGATATAGAGTGGATAAAATGGGTATAGTGTGGATAAAATGGATATAGGATGGATAAAATCGATATAGAGTTGATAAAATGGATGTAGGGTGGATAAAATCGATATAGAGTGGATAAAATGGGTATAGTGTGGATAAAATGGATATTGAGTGGATAAAATGGATATAGAGTGGATAAAATGGATATAGAGTGGATAAAATGGATATAGAGTGGATAAAATGGGTATAGGGTGGATAAAATGTATATTGAGTGGATAAAATGGATATAGAGTGGATAAAATGGATATAGAGTGGATAAAATGGATATAGAGTGGATAAAATTGATATAGAGTGGATAAAATGGGTATAGGGTGGATAAAATGTATATTGAGTGGATAAAATGGATATAGAGTGGATAAAATGGATATAGAGTGGATAAAATGGATATAGGATGGATAAAATCGATATAGAGTTGATAAAATGGATATAGGGTGGATAAAATCGATATAGAGTGGATAAAATGGGTATAGTGTGGATAAAATGGATATTGAGTGGATAAAATGGATATAGAGTGGATAAAATGGATATAGAGTGGATAAAATGGATATAGAGTGGATAAAATGGGTATAGGGTGGATAAAATGTATATTGAGTGGATAAAATGGATATAGAGTGGATAAAATGGATATAGAGTGGATAAAATGGATATAGAGTGGATAAAATGGATATTGAGTGGATAAAATGGATATAGAGTGGATAAAATGGATATAGAGTGGATAAAATGGATATAGAGTGGATAAAATGGGTATAGGGTGGATAAAATGTATATTGAGTGGATAAAATGGATATAGAGTGGATAAAATGGATATAGAGTGGATAAAATGGATATAGAGTGGATAAAATGGAGATAGAGTGGATAAAATGGATATAGAGTGGATAAAATGGATATAGAGTGGATGAAATCGATGTAGAGTGGATAAAATGGATATAGAGTGGATAAAATGGGTATAGTGTGGATAAAATGGATACTGAGTGGATAAAATGGATATAGAGTGGATAAAATGGATATAGAGTGGATAAAATGGATATAGAGTGGATAAAATGGGTATAGGGTGGATAAAATGTATATTGAGTGGATAAAATGGATATAGAGTGGATAAAATGGATATAGAGTGGATAAAATGGATATAGAGTGGATAAAATGGATATAGAGTGGATAAAATGGGTATAGTGTGGATAAAATGGATATTGAGTGGATAAAATGGATATAGAGTGGATAAAATGGATATAGAGTGGATAAAATGGGTATAGGGTGGATAAAATGTATATGGAGTGGATAAAATGGATATACAGTGGATAAAATGGATATAGAGTGGATAAAATGGATATAGAGTGGATAAAATGGATATAGGATGGATAAAATCGATATAGAGTGGATAAAATGGGTATAGTGTGGATAAAATGGATATTGAGTGGATAAAATGGATATAGAGTGGATAAAATGGATATAGAGTGGATAAAATGGATATAAAGTGGATAAAATGGATATAGAGTGGATGAAATCGATGTAGAGTGGATAAAATGGATATAGAGTGGATAAAATGGGTATAGTGTGGATAAAATGGATACTGAGTGGATAAAATGGATATAGAGTGGATAAAATGGATATAGAGTGGATAAAATGGATATAGAGTGGATAAAATGGGTATAGGGTGGATAAAATGTATATTGAGTGGATCAAATGGATATAGAGTGGATAAAATGGATATAGAGTGGATAAAATGGATATAGAGTGGATAAAATGGATATAGGATGGATAAAATCGATATAGAGTTGATAAAATGGATATAGGGTGGATAAAATCGATATAGAGTGGATAAAATGGGTATAGTGTGGATAAAATGGATATTGAGTGGATAAAATGGATATAGAGTGGATAAAATGTATATAGAGTGGATAAAATGGATATAGAGTGGATAAAATGGATATAGAGTGGATGAAATCGATGTAGAGTGGATAAAATGGATATAGAGTGGATAAAATGGGTATAGTGTGGATAAAATGGATATAGGATGGATAAAATCGATATAGAGTTGATAAAATGGATGTAGGGTGGATAAAATCGATATAGAGTGGATAAAATGGGTATAGTGTGGATAAAATGGATATTGAGTGGATAAAATGGATATAGAGTGGATAAAATGGATATAGAGTGGATAAAATGGATATAGAGTGGATAAAATGGGTATAGGGTGGATAAAATGTATATTGAGTGGATAAAATGGATATAGAGTGGATAAAATGGATATAGAGTGGATAAAATGGATATAGAGTGGATAAAATTGATATAGAGTGGATAAAATGGGTATAGGGTGGATAAAATGTATATTGAGTGGATAAAATGGATATAGAGTGGATAAAATGGATATAGAGTGGATAAAATGGATATAGGATGGATAAAATCGATATAGAGTTGATAAAATGGATATAGGGTGGATAAAATCGATATAGAGTGGATAAAATGGGTATAGTGTGGATAAAATGGATATTGAGTGGATAAAATGGATATAGAGTGGATAAAATGGATATAGAGTGGATAAAATGGATATAGAGTGGATAAAATGGGTATAGGGTGGATAAAATGTATATTGAGTGGATAAAATGGATATAGAGTGGATAAAATGGATATAGAGTGGATAAAATGGATATAGAGTGGATAAAATGGATATAGAGTGGATAAAATGGGTATAGGGTGGATAAAATGTATATTGAGTGGATAAAATGGATATAGAGTGGATAAAATGGATATAGAGTGGATAAAATGGATATAGGATGGATAAAATCGATATAGAGTTGATAAAATGGATATAGGGTGGATAAAATCGATATAGAGTGGATAAAATGGGTATAGTGTGGATAAAATGGATATTGAGTGGATAAAATGGATATAGAGTGGATAAAATGGATATAGAGTGGATAAAATGGATATAGAGTGGATAAAATGGGTATAGGGTGGATAAAATGTATATTGAGTGGATAAAATGGATATAGAGTGGATAAAATGGATATAGAGTGGATAAAATGGATATAGAGTGGATAAAATGGATATAGGATGGATAAAATCGATATAGAGTTGATAAAATGGATATAGGGTGGATAAAATCGATATAGAGTGGATAAAATGGGTATAGTGTGGATAAAATGGATATTGAGTGGATAAAATGGATATAGAGTGGATAAAATGGATATAGAGTGGATAAAATGGATATAGAGTGGAAAAAATGGATATAGAGTGGATAAAATGGATATAGAGTGGATAAAATGGATATAGGATGGATAAAATCGATATAGAGTTGATAAAATGGATATAGGGTGGATAAAATCGATATAGGGTGGATAAAACGGGTATAGTGTGGATAAAATGGATATTGAGTGGATAAAATGGATATAGAGTGGATAAAATGGATATAGAGTGGATAAAATGGATATAGAGTGGATAAAATGGATATAGAGTGGATAAAATGGATATAGAGTGGATAAAATCGATATAGAGTTGATAAAATGGATATAGGGTGGATAAAATCGATATAGAGTGGATAAAATGGGTATAGTGTGGATAAAATGGATATTGAGTGGATAAAATGGATATAGAGTGGATAAAATGGATATAGAGTGGATAAAATGGATATAGAGTGGATAAAATGGGTATAGGGTGGATAAAATGTATATTGAGTGGATAAAATGGATATAGAGTGGATAAAATGGATATAGAGTGGATAAAATGGATATAGAGTGGATAAAATGGATATAGAGTGGATAAAATGGGTATAGGGTGGATAAAATGTATATTGAGTGGATAAAATGGATATAGAGTGGATAAAATGGATATAGAGTGGATAAAATGGATATAGGATGGATAAAATCGATATAGAGTTGATAAAATGGATATAGGGTGGATAAAATCGATATAGAGTGGATAAAATGGGTATAGTGTGGATAAAATGGATATTGAGTGGATAAAATGGATATAGAGTGGATAAAATGGATATAGAGTGGATAAAATGGATATAGAGTGGATAAAATGGGTATAGGGTGGATAAAATGTATATTGAGTGGATAAAATGGATATAGAGTGGATAAAATGGATATAGAGTGGATAAAATGGATATAGAGTGGATAAAATGGATATAGGATGGATAAAATCGATATAGAGTTGATAAAATGGATATAGGGTGGATAAAATCGATATAGAGTGGATAAAATGGGTATAGTGTGGATAAAATGGATATTGAGTGGATAAAATGGATATAGAGTGGATAAAATGGATATAGAGTGGATAAAATGGATATAGAGTGGAAAAAATGGATATAGAGTGGATAAAATGGATATAGAGTGGATAAAATGGATATAGGATGGATAAAATCGATATAGAGTTGATAAAATGGATATAGGGTGGATAAAATCGATATAGGGTGGATAAAACGGGTATAGTGTGGATAAAATGGATATTGAGTGGATAAAATGGATATAGAGTGGATAAAATGGATATAGAGTGGATAAAATGGATATAGAGTGGATAAAATGGATATAGAGTGGATAAAATGGATATAGAGTGGATAAAATCGATATAAAGTGGATAAAATGGAGATAGCGTGGATAAAATCGATATAAAGTGGATAAAATGGAGATAGAGTGGATGAAATCGATGTAGAGTGGATAAAATGGGTATAGGGTGGATAAAATGTATATTGAGTGGATAAAATGGATATAGAGTGGATAAAATGGATATAGAGTGGATAAAATGGATATAGAGTGGATAAAATGGATATAGGATGGATAAAATCGATATAGAGTTGATAAAATGGATATAGGGTGGATAAAATCGATATAGAGTGGATAAAATGGGTATAGTGTGGATAAAATGGATATTGAGTGGATAAAATGGATATAGAGTGGATAAAATGGATATAGAGTGGATAAAATGGATATAGAGTGGATAAAATGGATATAGAGTGGATAAAATCGATATAAAGTGGATAAAATAGAGATAGAGTGGATGAAATCGATGTAGAGTGGATAAAATGGATATAGAGTGGGTAAAATGGGTATAGGGTGGATAAAATGTATATTGAGAGGATAAAATGGATATAGAGTGGATAAAATGGATATAGAGTGGATAAAATGGATATAAAGTGGATAAAATGGAGATAGATTGGATGAAATCGATGTAGAGTGGATAAAATGGATATAGAGTGGATAAAATGGGTATAGGGTGGATAAAATGTATATTGAGAGGATAAAATGGATATAGAGTGGATAAAATGGATATAGAGTGGATAAAATATATGTAGAGTGGATAAATTGGATATTGAGTGGATAAAATGGATATAGAGTGGATAAAATGGATATAGGATGGATAAAATCGATATAGAGTTGATAAAATGGATATAGGGTGGATAAAATCGATATAGAGTGGATAAAATGGGTATAGTGTGGATAAAATGGATATTGAGTGGATAAAATGGATATAGAGTGGATAAAATGGATATAGAGTGGATAAAATGGATATTGAGTGGATAAAATGGATATAGAGTGGATAAAATCGATATAAAGTGGATAAAATGGAGATAGAGTGGATGAAATCGATATAGAGTGGATAAAATCGATATAAAGTGGATAAAATGGAGATAGAGTGGATGAAATCGATGTAGAGTGGATAAAATGGATATAGAGTGGATAAAATGGATATAGGATGGATAAAATCGATATAGAGTTGATAAAATGGATATAGGGTGAATAAATCGATATAGAGTGGATAAAATGGGTATAGTGTGGATAAAATGGATATTGAGTGGATAAAATGGATATAGAGTGGATAAAATGGATATAGAGTGGATAAAATGGATATAGAGTGGATAAAATGGGTATAGGGTGGATAAAATGTATATTGAGTGGATAAAATGGATATAGAGTGGATAAAATGGGTATAGTGTGGATAAAATGGATATTGAGTGGATAAAATGGATATAGAGTGGATAAAATGGATATAGAGTGGATAAAATGGATATAGAGTGGATAAAATGGGTATAGTGTGGATAAAATGGATACTGAGTGGATAAAATGGATATAGAGTGGATAAAATGGATATAGAGTGGATAAAATGGATATAGAGTGGATAAAATGGGTATAGGGTGGATAAAATGTATATTGAGTGGATAAAATGGATATAGAGTGGATAAAATGGATATAGAGTGGATAAAATGGATATAGAGTGGATAAAATGGATATAGAGTGGATAAAATGGGTATAGTGTGGATAAAATGGATATTGAGTGGATAAAATGGATATAGAGTGGATAAAATGGATATAGAGTGGATAAAATGGGTATAGGGTGGATAAAATGTATATGGAGTGGATAAAATGGATATACAGTGGATAAAATGGATATAGAGTGGATAAAATGGATATAGAGTGGATAAAATGGATATAGGATGGATAAAATCGATATAGAGTGGATAAAATGGGTATAGTGTGGATAAAATGGATATTGAGTGGATAAAATGGATATAGAGTGGATAAAATGGATATAGAGTGGATAAAATGGATATAAAGTGGATAAAATGGATATAGAGTGGATGAAATCGATATAGAGTGGATAAAATGGGTATAGTGTGGATAAAATGGATACTGAGTGGATAAAATGGATATAGAGTGGATAAAATGGATATAGAGTGGATAAAATGGATATAGAGTGGATAAAATGGGTATAGGGTGGATAAAATGTATATTGAGTGGATCAAATGGATATAGAGTGGATAAAATGGATATAGAGTGGATAAAATGGATATAGAGTGGATAAAATGGATATAGGATGGATAAAATCGATATAGAGTTGATAAAATGGATATAGGGTGGATAAAATCGATATAGAGTGGATAAAATGGGTATAGTGTGGATAAAATGGATATTGAGTGGATAAAATGGATATAGAGTGGATAAAATGGATATAGAGTGGATAAAATGGATATAGAGTGGATAAAATGGATATAGAGTGGATGAAATCGATGTAGAGTGGATAAAATGGATATAGAGTGGATAAAATGGGTATAGTGTGGATAAAATGGATATAGGATGGATAAAATCGATATAGAGTTGATAAAATGGATGTAGGGTGGATAAAATCGATATAGAGTGGATAAAATGGGTATAGTGTGGATAAAATGGATATTGAGTGGATAAAATGGATATAGAGTGGATAAAATGGATATAGAGTGGATAAAATGGATATAGAGTGGATAAAATGGGTATAGGGTGGATAAAATGTATATTGAGTGGATAAAATGGATATAGAGTGGATAAAATGGATATAGAGTGGATAAAATGGATATAGAGTGGATAAAATTGATATAGAGTGGATAAAATGGGTATAGGGTGGATAAAATGTATATTGAGTGGATAAAATGGATATAGAGTGGATAAAATGGATATAGAGTGGATAAAATGGATATAGGATGGATAAAATCGATATAGAGTTGATAAAATGGATATAGGGTGGATAAAATCGATATAGAGTGGATAAAATGGGTATAGTGTGGATAAAATGGATATTGAGTGGATAAAATGGATATAGAGTGGATAAAATGGATATAGAGTGGATAAAATGGATATAGAGTGGATAAAATGGGTATAGGGTGGATAAAATGTATATTGAGTGGATAAAATGGATATAGAGTGGATAAAATGGATATAGAGTGGATAAAATGGATATAGAGTGGATAAAATGGATATTGAGTGGATAAAATGGATATAGAGTGGATAAAATGGATATAGAGTGGATAAAATGGATATAGAGTGGATAAAATGGGTATAGGGTGGATAAAATGTATATTGAGTGGATAAAATGGATATAGAGTGGATAAAATGGATATAGAGTGGATAAAATGGATATAGAGTGGATAAAATGGAGATAGAGTGGATAAAATGGATATAGAGTGGATAAAATGGATATAGAGTGGATGAAATCGATGTAGAGTGGATAAAATGGATATAGAGTGGATAAAATGGGTATAGTGTGGATAAAATGGATACTGAGTGGATAAAATGGATATAGAGTGGATAAAATGGATATAGAGTGGATAAAATGGATATAGAGTGGATAAAATGGGTATAGGGTGGATAAAATGTATATTGAGTGGATAAAATGGATATAGAGTGGATAAAATGGATATAGAGTGGATAAAATGGATATAGAGTGGATAAAATGGATATAGAGTGGATAAAATGGGTATAGTGTGGATAAAATGGATATTGAGTGGATAAAATGGATATAGAGTGGATAAAATGGATATAGAGTGGATAAAATGGGTATAGGGTGGATAAAATGTATATGGAGTGGATAAAATGGATATACAGTGGATAAAATGGATATAGAGTGGATAAAATGGATATAGAGTGGATAAAATGGATATAGGATGGATAAAATCGATATAGAGTGGATAAAATGGGTATAGTGTGGATAAAATGGATATTGAGTGGATAAAATGGATATAGAGTGGATAAAATGGATATAGAGTGGATAAAATGGATATAAAGTGGATAAAATGGATATAGAGTGGATGAAATCGATGTAGAGTGGATAAAATGGATATAGAGTGGATAAAATGGGTATAGTGTGGATAAAATGGATATTGAGTGGATAAAATGGATATAGAGTGGATAAAATGGATATAGAGTGGATAAAATGGATATAGAGTGGATAAAATGGGTATAGGGTGGATAAAATGTATATTGAGTGGATCAAATGGATATAGAGTGGATAAAATGGATATAGAGTGGATAAAATGGATATAGAGTGGATAAAATGGATATAGGATGGATAAAATCGATATAGAGTTGATAAAATGGATATAGGGTGGATAAAATCGATATAGAGTGGATAAAATGGGTATAGTGTGGATAAAATGGATATTGAGTGGATAAAATGGATATAGAGTGGATAAAATGTATATAGAGTGGATAAAATGGATATAGAGTGGATAAAATGGATATAGAGTGGATGAAATCGATGTAGAGTGGATAAAATGGATATAGAGTGGATAAAATGGGTATAGTGTGGATAAAATGGATATAGGATGGATAAAATCGATATAGAGTTGATAAAATGGATGTAGGGTGGATAAAATCGATATAGAGTGGATAAAATGGGTATAGTGTGGATAAAATGGATATTGAGTGGATAAAATGGATATAGAGTGGATAAAATGGATATAGAGTGGATAAAATGGATATAGAGTGGATAAAATGGGTATAGGGTGGATAAAATGTATATTGAGTGGATAAAATGGATATAGAGTGGATAAAATGGATATAGAGTGGATAAAATGGATATAGAGTGGATAAAATTGATATAGAGTGGATAAAATGGGTATAGGGTGGATAAAATGTATATTGAGTGGATAAAATGGATATAGAGTGGATAAAATGGATATAGAGTGGATAAAATGGATATAGGATGGATAAAATCGATATAGAGTTGATAAAATGGATATAGGGTGGATAAAATCGATATAGAGTGGATAAAATGGGTATAGTGTGGATAAAATGGATATTGAGTGGATAAAATGGATATAGAGTGGATAAAATGGATATAGAGTGGATAAAATGGATATAGAGTGGATAAAATGGGTATAGGGTGGATAAAATGTATATTGAGTGGATAAAATGGATATAGAGTGGATAAAATGGATATAGAGTGGATAAAATGGATATAGAGTGGATAAAATGGATATAGAGTGGATAAAATGGGTATAGGGTGGATAAAATGTATATTGAGTGGATAAAATGGATATAGAGTGGATAAAATGGATATAGAGTGGATAAAATGGATATAGGATGGATAAAATCGATATAGAGTTGATAAAATGGATATAGGGTGGATAAAATCGATATAGAGTGGATAAAATGGGTATAGTGTGGATAAAATGGATATTGAGTGGATAAAATGGATATAGAGTGGATAAAATGGATATAGAGTGGATAAAATGGATATAGAGTGGATAAAATGGGTATAGGGTGGATAAAATGTATATTGAGTGGATAAAATGGATATAGAGTGGATAAAATGGATATAGAGTGGATAAAATGGATATAGAGTGGATAAAATGGATATAGGATGGATAAAATCGATATAGAGTTGATAAAATGGATATAGGGTGGATAAAATCGATATAGAGTGGATAAAATGGGTATAGTGTGGATAAAATGGATATTGAGTGGATAAAATGGATATAGAGTGGATAAAATGGATATAGAGTGGATAAAATGGATATAGAGTGGAAAAAATGGATATAGAGTGGATAAAATGGATATAGAGTGGATAAAATGGATATAGGATGGATAAAATCGATATAGAGTTGATAAAATGGATATAGGGTGGATAAAATCGATATAGGGTGGATAAAACGGGTATAGTGTGGATAAAATGGATATTGAGTGGATAAAATGGATATAGAGTGGATAAAATGGATATAGAGTGGATAAAATGGATATAGAGTGGATAAAATGGATATAGAGTGGATAAAATGGATATAGAGTGGATAAAATCGATATAGAGTTGATAAAATGGATATAGGGTGGATAAAATCGATATAGAGTGGATAAAATGGGTATAGTGTGGATAAAATGGATATTGAGTGGATAAAATGGATATAGAGTGGATAAAATGGATATAGAGTGGATAAAATGGATATAGAGTGGATAAAATGGGTATAGGGTGGATAAAATGTATATTGAGTGGATAAAATGGATATAGAGTGGATAAAATGGATATAGAGTGGATAAAATGGATATAGAGTGGATAAAATGGATATAGAGTGGATAAAATGGGTATAGGGTGGATAAAATGTATATTGAGTGGATAAAATGGATATAGAGTGGATAAAATGGATATAGAGTGGATAAAATGGATATAGGATGGATAAAATCGATATAGAGTTGATAAAATGGATATAGGGTGGATAAAATCGATATAGAGTGGATAAAATGGGTATAGTGTGGATAAAATGGATATTGAGTGGATAAAATGGATATAGAGTGGATAAAATGGATATAGAGTGGATAAAATGGATATAGAGTGGATAAAATGGGTATAGGGTGGATAAAATGTATATTGAGTGGATAAAATGGATATAGAGTGGATAAAATGGATATAGAGTGGATAAAATGGATATAGAGTGGATAAAATGGATATAGGATGGATAAAATCGATATAGAGTTGATAAAATGGATATAGGGTGGATAAAATCGATATAGAGTGGATAAAATGGGTATAGTGTGGATAAAATGGATATTGAGTGGATAAAATGGATATAGAGTGGATAAAATGGATATAGAGTGGATAAAATGGATATAGAGTGGAAAAAATGGATATAGAGTGGATAAAATGGATATAGAGTGGATAAAATGGATATAGGATGGATAAAATCGATATAGAGTTGATAAAATGGATATAGGGTGGATAAAATCGATATAGGGTGGATAAAACGGGTATAGTGTGGATAAAATGGATATTGAGTGGATAAAATGGATATAGAGTGGATAAAATGGATATAGAGTGGATAAAATGGATATAGAGTGGATAAAATGGATATAGAGTGGATAAAATGGATATAGAGTGGATAAAATCGATATAAAGTGGATAAAATGGAGATAGCGTGGATAAAATCGATATAAAGTGGATAAAATGGAGATAGAGTGGATGAAATCGATGTAGAGTGGATAAAATGGGTATAGGGTGGATAAAATGTATATTGAGTGGATAAAATGGATATAGAGTGGATAAAATGGATATAGAGTGGATAAAATGGATATAGAGTGGATAAAATGGATATAGGATGGATAAAATCGATATAGAGTTGATAAAATGGATATAGGGTGGATAAAATCGATATAGAGTGGATAAAATGGGTATAGTGTGGATAAAATGGATATTGAGTGGATAAAATGGATATAGAGTGGATAAAATGGATATAGAGTGGATAAAATGGATATAGAGTGGATAAAATGGATATAGAGTGGATAAAATCGATATAAAGTGGATAAAATAGAGATAGAGTGGATGAAATCGATGTAGAGTGGATAAAATGGATATAGAGTGGATAAAATGGGTATAGGGTGGATAAAATGTATATTGAGAGGATAAAATGGATATAGAGTGGATAAAATGGATATAGAGTGGATAAAATGGATATAAAGTGGATAAAATGGAGATAGATTGGATGAAATCGATGTAGAGTGGATAAAATGGATATAGAGTGGATAAAATGGGTATAGGGTGGATAAAATGTATATTGAGAGGATAAAATGGATATAGAGTGGATAAAATGGATATAGAGTGGATAAAATATATGTAGAGTGGATAAATTGGATATAGAGTGGATAAAATGGATATAGAGTGGATAAAATGGATATAGGATGGATAAAATCGATATAGAGTTGATAAAATGGATATAGGGTGGATAAAATCGATATAAAGTGGATAAAATGGAGATAGAGTGGATGAAATCGATGTAGAGTGGATAAAATGGATATTGAGTGGATAAAATGGATATAGAGTGGATAAAATCGATATAAAGTGGATAAAATGGAGATAGAGTGGATGAAATCGATGTAGAGTGGATAAAATGGGTATAGGGTGGATAAAATGTATATTGAGTGGATAAAATGGATATAGAGTGGATAAAATGGATATAGAGTGGATAAAATGGATACTGAGTGGATAAAATGGATATAGAGTGGATAAAATGGAGATAGAGTGGATGAAATCGATGTAGAGTGGATAAAATGGATGTTGAGTGGATAAAATGGATATAGAGTGGATAAAATGGATATAGAGTGGATAAAATGGGTATAGTGTGGATAAAATGGATATTGAGTGGATAAAATGGATATAGAGTGGATAAAATGGATATAGAGTGGATAAAATGGATATAGAGTGGATAAAATGGATATAGAGTGGATAAAATGGGTATAGGGTGGATAAAATGTATATTGAGTGGATAAAATGGATATAGAGTGGATAAAATGGATATAGAGTGGATAAAATGGATATAGGATGGATAAAATCGATATAGAGTTGATAAAATGGATATAGGGTGGATAAAATCGATATAGAGTGGATAAAATGGGTATAGTGTGGATAAAATGGATATTGAGTGGATAAAATGGATATAGAGTGGATAAAATGGATATAGAGTGGATAAAATGGATATAGAGTGGATAAAATGGGTATAGGGTGGATAAAATGTATATTGAGTGGATAAAATGGATATAGAGTGGATAAAATGGATATAAAGTGGATAAAATGGAGATAGAGTGGATGAAATCGATGTAGAGTGGATAAAATGGATATAGAGTGGATAAAATGGGTATAGGGTGGATAAAATGTATATTGAGAGGATAAAATGGATATAGAGTGGATAAAATGGATATAGAGTGGATAAAATATATGTAGAGTGGATAAATTGGATATTGAGTGGATAAAATGGATATAGAGTGGATAAAATGGATATAGGATGGATAAAATCGATATAGAGTTGATACAATGGATATAGGGTGGATAAAATCGATATAGAGTGGATAAAATGGGTATAGTGTGGATAAAATGGATATTGAGTGGATAAAATGGATATAGAGTGGATAAAATCGATATAAAGTGGATAAAATGGAGATAGAGTGGACGAAATCGATGTAGAGTGGATAAAATGGATATTGAGTGGATAAAATGGATATAGAGTGGATAAAATGGGTATAGGGTGGATAAAATGTATATTGAGTGGATAAAATGGATATAGAGTGGATAAAATGGATATAAAGTGGATAAAATGGAGATAGAGTGGATGAAATCGATGTAGAGTGGATAAAATGGATATAGAGTGGATAAAATGGGTATAGGGTGGATAAAATGTATATTGAGAGGATAAAATGGATATAGAGTGGATAAAATGGATATAGAGTGGATAAAATATATGTAGAGTGGATAAATTGGATATTGAGTGGATAAAATGGATATAGAGTGGATAAAATGGATATAGGATGGATAAAATCGATATAGAGTTGATAAAATGGATATAGGGTGGATAAAATCGATATAGAGTGGATAAAATGGGTATAGTGTGGATAAAATGGATATTGAGTGGATAAAATGGATATAGAGTGGATAAAATCGATATAAAGTGGATAAAATGGAGATAGAGTGGACGAAATCGATGTAGAGTGGATAAAATGGATATTGAGTGGATAAAATGGATATAGAGTGGATAAAATGGATATAGAGTGGATAAAATGGATACTGAGTGGATAAAATGGATATAGAGTGGATAAAATGGAGATAGAGTGGATGAAATCGATGTAGAGTGGATAAAATGGATATTGAGTGGATAAAATGGATATAGAGTGGATAAAATGGATATAGAGTGGATAAAATGGGTATAGTGTGGATAAAATGGATATTGAGTGGATAAAATGGATATAGAGTGGATAAAATGGATATAGAGTGGATAAAATGGATATAGAGTGGATAAAATGGATATAGAGTGGATGAAATCGATGTAGAGTTTATGAAATCGATGTAGAGTGGATAAAATGGATATAGAGTGGATAAAATGGGTATAGTGTGGATAAAATGGATATAGAGTGGATAAAATGGATATAGAGTGGATAAAATGGATATAGAGTGGATAAAATGGGTATAGGGTGGATAAAATGTATATTGAGTGGATAAAATGGATATAGAGTGGATAAAATGGATATAGAGTGGATAAAATGGATATAGGATGGATAAAATCGATATAGAGTTGATAAAATGGATATAGGGTGGATAAAATCGATATAGAGTGGATAAAATGGGTATAGTGTGGATAAAATGGATATTGAGTGGATAAAATGGATATAGAGTGGATAAAATGGATATAGAGTGGATAAAATGGATATAGAGTGGATAAAATGGGTATAGGGTGGATAAAATGTATATTGAGTGGATAAAATGGATATAGAGTGGATAAAATGGATATAGAGTGGATAAAATGGATATAGAGTGGATAAAATGGATATAGGATGGATAAAATCGATATAGAGTTCATAAAATGGATATAGGGTGGATAAAATCGATATAGAGTGGATAAAATGGGTATAGTGTGGATAAAATGGATATTGAGTGGATAAAATGGATATAGAGTGGATAAAATGGATATAGAGTGGATAAAATGGATATAGAGTGGAAAAAATGGATATAGAGTGGATAAAATGGATATAGAGTGGATAAAATGGATATAGGATGGATAAAATCGATATAGAGTTGATAAAATGGATATAGGGTGGATAAAATCGATATAGGGTGGATAAAACGGGTATAGTGTGGATAAAATGGATATTGAGTGGATAAAATGGATATAGAGTGGATAAAATGGATATAGAGTGGATAAAATGGATATAGAGTGGATAAAATGGATATAGAGTGGATAAAATGGATATAGAGTGGATAAAATCGATATAAAGTGGATAAAATGGAGATAGCGTGGATAAAATCGATATAAAGTGGATAAAATGGAGATAGAGTGGATGAAATCGATGTAGAGTGGATAAAATGGGTATAGGGTGGATAAAATGTATATTGAGTGGATAAAATGGATATAGAGTGGATAAAATGGATATAGAGTGGATAAAATGGATATAGAGTGGATAAAATGGATATAGGATGGATAAAATCGATATAGAGTTGATAAAATGGATATAGGGTGGATAAAATCGATATAGAGTGGATAAAATGGGTATAGTGTGGATAAAATGGATATTGAGTGGATAAAATGGATATAGAGTGGATAAAATGGATATAGAGTGGATAAAATGGATATAGAGTGGATAAAATGGATATAGAGTGGATAAAATGGATATAGAGTGGATAAAATCGATATAAAGTGGATAAAATAGAGATAGAGTGGATGAAATCGATGTAGAGTGGATAAAATGGATATAGAGTGGGTAAAATGGGTATAGGGTGGATAAAATGTATATTGAGAGGATAAAATGGATATAGAGTGGATAAAATGGATATAGAGTGGATAAAATGGATATAAAGTGGATAAAATGGAGATAGAGTGGATGAAATCGATGTAGAGTGGATAAAATGGATATAGAGTGGATAAAATGGGTATAGGGTGGATAAAATGTATATTGAGAGGATAAAATGGATATAGAGTGGATAAAATGGATATAGAGTGGATAAAATATATGTAGAGTGGATAAATTGGATATTGAGTGGATAAAATGGATATAGAGTGGATAAAATGGATATAGGATGGATAAAATCGATATAGAGTTTATAAAATGGATATAGGGTGGATAAAATCGATATAAAGTGGATAAAATGGAGATAGAGTGGACGAAATCGATGTAGAGTGGATAAAATGGATATTGAGTGGATAAAATGGATATAGAGTGGATAAAATCGATATAAAGTGGATAAAATGGAGATAGAGTGGATGAAATCGATGTAGAGTGGATAAAATGGGTATAGGGTGGATAAAATGTATATTGAGTGGATAAAATGGATATAGAGTGGATAAAATGGATATAGAGTGGATAAAATGGATACTGAGTGGATAAAATGGATATAGAGTGGATAAAATGGAGATAGAGTGGATGAAATCGATGTAGAGTGGATAAAATGGATGTTGAGTGGATAAAATGGATATAGAGTGGATAAAATGGATATAGAGTGGATAAAATGGGTATAGTGTGGATAAAATGGATATTGAGTGGATAAAATGGATATAGAGTGGATAAAATGGATATAGAGTGGATAAAATGGATATAGAGTGGATAAAATGGATATAGAGTGGATAAAATGGGTATAGGGTGGATAAAATGTATATTGAGTGGATAAAATGGATATAGAGTGGATAAAATGGATATAGAGTGGATAAAATGGATATAGGATGGATAAAATCGATATAGAGTTGATAAAATGGATATAGGGTGGATAAAATCGATATAGAGTGGATAAAATGGGTATAGTGTGGATAAAATGGATATTGAGTGAATAAAATGGATATAGAGTGGATAAAATGGATATAGAGTGGATAAAATGGATATAGAGTGGATAAAATGGGTATAGGGTGGATAAAATGTATATTGAGTGGATAAAATGGATATAGAGTGGATAAAATGGATATAGAGTGGATAAAATGGATATAGAGTGGATAAAATGGATATAGGATGGATAAAATCGATATAGAGTTGATAAAATGGATATAGGGTGGATAAAATCGATATAGAGTGGATAAAATGGGTATAGTGTGGATAAAATGGATATTGAGTGGATAAAATGGATATAGAGTGGATAAAATGGATATAGAGTGGATAAAATGGATATAGAGTGGAAAAAATGGATATAGGATGGATAAAATCGATATAGAGTTGATAAAATGGATATAGGGTGGATAAAATCGATATAGAGTGGATAAAATGGGTATAGTGTGGATAAAATGGATATTGAGTGGATAAAATCGATATAGAGTGGATAAAATGGGTATAGTGTGGATAAAATGGATATTGAGTGGATAAAATGGATATAGAGTGGATAAAATGGATATAGGATGGATAAAATCGATATAGAGTTGATAAAATGGATATAGGGTGGATAAAATCGATATAGAGTGGATAAAATGGGTATAGTGTGGATAAAATGGATATTGAGTGGATAAAATGGATATAGAGTGGATAAAATGGATATAGAGTGGATAAAATGGATATAGAGTGGATAAAATGGATATAGAGAGGTTTAAATGGATATAGGGTGGATAAAATATATGTAGAGTGGATAAAATGGAGATAGAGTGGATGAAATTGATGTAGAGTGGATAAAATGGATATAGAGTGGATAAAATGGGTATAGTGTGGTTAAAATAGATATTGAGTGGATAAAATGGATATTGAGTGGATAAAATGGATATAGAGTGGATAAAATGGATATAGAGTGGATAAAATGGATATAGAGTGGATAAAATGGATATAGAGAGGTTAAAATGGATATAGGGTGGATAAAATATATGTAGAGTGGATAAAATGGAGATAGAGTGGCTGAAATTGATGTAGAGTGGATAAAATGGATATAGAGTGGATAAAATGGGTATAGTGTGGTTAAAATAGATATTGAGTGGATAAAATGGATATTGAGTGGATAAAATGGATATAGAGTGGATAAAATGGATATTGAGTGGATAAAATGGATATAGAGTGGATAAAATGGATATAGAGTGGATAAAATGGATATAAAGTGGATAAAATGGATATAGAGTGAATGAAATCGATGTAGAGTGGATAAAATGGATATAGAGTGGATAAAATGGGTATAGTGTGGATAAAATGGATACTGAGTGGATAAAATGGATATAGAGTGGATAAAATGGATATAGAGTGGATAAAATGGGTATAGGGTGGATAAAATGGATATAGAGTGGATAAAATGGATATAGGATGGATAAAATCGATATAGAGTTGATAAAATGGATATAGGGTGGATAAAATGGATATAGAGTGGATAAAATGGATATTGAGTGGATAAAATGGATATAGAGTGGATAAAATGGATATAGAGTGGATAAAATGGATATAGAGTGGATGAAATCGATATAGAGTGGATAAAATGGATATAGAGTGGATAAAATGGATATAGGGTGGATAAAATGGATATAGAGTGGATAAAATGGATATAGAGTGGATAAAATGGATATAGAGAGGTTAAAATGGATATAGGGTGGATAAAATATATGTAGAGTGGATAAAATGGAGATAGAGTTTATGAAATCGATGTAGAGTGGATAAAATGGATATAGAGTGGATAAAATGGGTATAGTGTGGATAAAATGGATATAGAGTGGATAAAATGGATATAGAGTGGATAAAATGGATATAGAGTGGATAAAATGGGTATAGGGTGGATAAAATGTATATTGAGTGGATAAAATGGATATAGAGTGGATAAAATGGATATAGAGTGGATAAAATGGATATAGGATGGATAAAATCGATATAAAGTTGATAAAATGGATATAGGGTGGATAAAATCGATATAGAGTGGATAAAATGGGTATAGTGTGGATAAAATGGATATTGAGTGGATAAAATGGATATAGAGTGGATAAAATGGATATAGAGTGGATAAAATGGATATAGAGTGGATAAAATGGATATAGAGTGGATAAAATGGATATAGAGAGGTTAAAATGGATATAGGGTGGATAAAATATATGTAGAGTGGATAAAATGGAGATAGAGTTTATGAAATCGATGTAGAGTGGATAAAATGGATATAGAGTGGATAAAATGGGTATAGTGTGGATAAAATGGATATAGAGTGGATAAAATGGATATAGAGTGGATAAAATGGATATAGAGTGGATAAAATGGGTATAGGGTGGATAAAATGTATATTGAGTGGATAAAATGGATATAGAGTGGATAAAATGGGTATAGAGTGGATAAAATGGATATAGAGTGGATAAAATGGATATAGAGTGGATAAAATGGGTATAGGGTGGATAAAATGGATATTGAGTGGATAAAATGGATATAGAGTGGATAAAATGGATATAGAGTGGATAAAATGGATATAGAGTGGATAAAATGGATATAGGATGGATAAAATCGATATAGAGTTGATAAAATGGATATAGGGTGGATAAAATCGATATAGAGTGGATAAAATGGGTATAGTGTGGTTAAAATAGATATTGAGTGGATAAAATGGATATTGAGTGGATAAAATGGATATAGAGTGGATAAAATGGATATTGAGTGGATAAAATGGATATAGAGTGGATAAAATGGATATAGAGTGGATAAAATGGATATAGAGTGGATAAAATCGATATAAAGTGGATGAAATCGATATAGAGTGGATAAAATGGACATAGAGTGGATAAAATGGAGATAGAGTGGATAAAATGGATATAGTGTGGATGAAATCGATATAGAGTGGATAAAATGGATATAGAGTGGATAAAATGGATATAGGGTGGATAAAATGTATATTGAGTGGATAAAATGGATATAGAGTGGATAAAATGGATATAGAGTGGATAAAATGGATATAGAGAGGTTAAAATGGATATAGGGTGGATAAAATATATGTAGAGTGGATAAAATGGAGATAGAGTTTATGAAATCGATGTAGAGTGGATAAAATGGATATAGAGTGGATAAAATTGGTATAGATTGGATAAAATGGATATAGAGTGGATAAAATGGATATAGAGCGGATAAAATGGATATAGAGTGGATAAAATGGGTATAGGGTGGATACAATGTATATTGAGTGGATAAAATGGATATAGAGTGGATAAAATGGATATAGAGTGGATAAAATGGATATAGGATGGATAAAATCGATATAGAGTTGATAAAATGGATATAGGGTGGATAAAATCGATATAGAGTGGATAAAATGGGTATAGTGTGGATAAAATGGATATTGAGTGGATAAAATGGATATAGAGTGGATAAAATGGATATAGAGTGGATAAAATGGATATAGAGTGGATAAAATGGGTATAGGGTGGATAAAATGTATATTGAGTGGATAAAATGGATATAGAGTGGATAAAATGGATATAGGATGGATAAAATCGATATAGAGTTGATAAAATGGATATAGGGTGGATAAAATGGATATAGAGTGGATAAAATGGATATAGAGTGGAAAAAATGGATATAGGATGGATAAAATCGATATAGAGTTGATAAAATGGATATAGGGTGGATAAAATCGATATAGAGTGGATAAAATGGGTATAGTGTGGATAAAATGGATATTGAGTGGATAAAATCGATATAGAGTGGATAAAATGGGTATAGTGTGGATAAAATGGATATTGAGTGGATAAAATGGATATAGGGTGGATAAAATCGATATAGAGTGGATAAAATGGGTATAGTGTGGATAAACTGGATATAGAGTGGATAAAATGGATATAGAGTGGATAAAATGGATATAGGATGGATAAAATCGATATAGAGTTGATAAAATGGATATAGGGTGGATAAAATGGATATAGAGTGGATAAAATGGATATTGAGTGGATAAAATGGATATAGAGTGGATAAAATGGATATAGAGTGGATAAAATGGATATAGAGTGGATGAAATCGATATAGAGTGGATAAAATGGATATAGAGTGGATAAAATGGATATAGGGTGGATAAAATGGATATAGAGTGGATAAAATGGATATAGAGTGGATAAAATGGATATAGAGAGGTTAAAATGGATATAGGGTGGATAAAATATATGTAGAGTGGATAAAATGGAGATAGAGTTTATGAAATCGATGTAGAGTGGATAAAATGGATATAGAGTGGATAAAATGGGTATAGTGTGGATAAAATGGATATAGAGTGGATAAAATGGATATAGAGTGGATAAAATGGATATAGAGTGGATAAAATGGGTATAGGGTGGATAAAATGTATATTGAGTGGATAAAATGGATATAGAGTGGATAAAATGGATATAGAGTGGATAAAATGGATATAGGATGGATAAAATCGATATAGAGTTGATAAAATGGATATAGGGTGGATAAAATCGATATAGAGTGGATAAAATGGGTATAGTGTGGATAAAATGGATATTGAGTGGATAAAATGGATATAGAGTGGATAAAATGGATATAGAGTGGATAAAATGGATATAGAGTGGATAAAATGGATATAGAGTGGATAAAATGGATATAGAGAGGTTAAAATGGATATAGGGTGGATAAAATATATGTAGAGTGGATAAAATGGAGATAGAGTTTATGAAATCGATGTAGAGTGGATAAAATGGATATAGAGTGGATAAAATGGGTATAGTGTGGATAAAATGGATATAGAGTGGATAAAATGGATATAGAGTGGATAAAATGGATATAGAGTGGATAAAATGGGTATAGGGTGGATAAAATGTATATTGAGTGGATAAAATGGATATAGAGTGGATAAAATGGGTATAGAGTGGATAAAATGGATATAGAGTGGATAAAATGGATATAGAGTGGATAAAATGGGTATAGGGTGGATAAAATGGATATTGAGTGGATAAAATGGATATAGAGTGGATAAAATGGATATAGAGTGGATAAAATGGATATAGAGTGGATAAAATGGATATAGGATGGATAAAATCGATATAGAGTTGATAAAATGGATATAGGGTGGATAAAATCGATATAGAGTGGATAAAATGGGTATAGTGTGGTTAAAATAGATATTGAGTGGATAAAATGGATATTGAGTGGATAAAATGGATATAGAGTGGATAAAATGGATATTGAGTGGATAAAATGGATATAGAGTGGATAAAATGGATATAGAGTGGATAAAATGGATATAGAGTGGATAAAATCGATATAAAGTGGATGAAATCGATATAGAGTGGATAAAATGGACATAGAGTGGATAAAATGGAGATAGAGTGGATAAAATGGATATAGTGTGGATGAAATCGATATAGAGTGGATAAAATGGATATAGAGTGGATAAAATGGATATAGGGTGGATAAAATGTATATTGAGTGGATAAAATGGATATAGAGTGGATAAAATGGATATAGAGTGGATAAAATGGATATAGAGAGGTTAAAATGGATATAGGGTGGATAAAATATATGTAGAGTGGATAAAATGGAGATAGAGTTTATGAAATCGATGTAGAGTGGATAAAATGGATATAGAGTGGATAAAATTGGTATAGATTGGATAAAATGGATATAGAGTGGATAAAATGGATATAGAGCGGATAAAATGGATATAGAGTGGATAAAATGGGTATAGGGTGGATACAATGTATATTGAGTGGATAAAATGGATATAGAGTGGATAAAATGGATATAGAGTGGATAAAATGGATATAGGATGGATAAAATCGATATAGAGTTGATAAAATGGATATAGGGTGGATAAAATCGATATAGAGTGGATAAAATGGGTATAGTGTGGATAAAATGGATATTGAGTGGATAAAATGGATATAGAGTGGATAAAATGGATATAGAGTGGATAAAATGGATATAGAGTGGATAAAATGGGTATAGGGTGGATAAAATGTATATTGAGTGGATAAAATGGATATAGAGTGGATAAAATGGATATAGGATGGATAAAATCGATATAGAGTTGATAAAATGGATATAGGGTGGATAAAATGGATATAGAGTGGATAAAATGGATATAGAGTGGATAAAATGGATATAGGATGGATAAAATCGATATAGAGTTGATAAAATGGATATAGGGTGGATAAAATCGATATAGAGTGGATAAAATGGGTATAGTGTGGATAAAATGGATATTGAGTGGATAAAATCGATATAGAGTGGATAAAATGGGTATAGTGTGGATAAAATGGATATTGAGTGGATAAAATGGATATAGAGTGGATAAAATGGATATAGGGTGGATAAAATGTATATTGAGTGGATAAAATGGATATAGAGTGGATAAAATGGATATAGAGTGGATAAAATGGATATAGAGAGGTTAAAATGGATATAGGGTGGATAAAATATATGTAGAGTGGATAAAATGGAGATAGAGTGGATGAAATCGATGTAGAGTGGATAAAATGGATATAGAGTGGATAAAATGGGTATAGAGTGGATGAAATCGATGTAGAGTGGATAAAATGGATATAGAGTGGATAAAATGGGTATAGTGTGGATAAAATGGATATAGAGTGGATAAAATGGATATAGAGTGGATAAAATGGGTATAGGGTGGATAAAATGGATATAGAGTGGATAAAATGGATATAGAGTGGATAAAATGGATATAGAGAGGTTAAAATGGATATAGGGTGGATAAAATATATGTAGAGTGGATAAAATGGAGATAGAGTTTATGAAATCGATGTAGAGTGGATAAAATGGATATAGAGTGGATAAAATGGGTATAGTGTGGATAAAATGGATATAGAGTGGATAAAATGGATATAGAGTGGATAAAATGGATATAGAGTGGATAAAATGGGTATAGGGTGGATAAAATGTATATTGAGTGGATAAAATGGATATAGAGTGGATAAAATGGATATAGAGTGGATAAAATGGATATAGGATGGATAAAATCGATATAGAGTTGATAAAATGGATATAGGGTGGATAAAATCGATATAGAGTGGATAAAATGGGTATAGTGTGGATAAAATGGATATTGAGTGGATAAAATGGATATAGAGTGGATAAAATGGATATAGAGTGGATAAAATGGATATAGAGTGGATAAAATGGATATAGAGAGGTTAAAATGGATATAGGGTGGATAAAATATATGTAGAGTGGATAAAATGGAGATAGAGTTTATGAAATCGATGTAGAGTGGATAAAATGGATATAGAGTGGATAAAATGGGTATAGTGTGGATAAAATGGATATAGAGTGGATAAAATGGATATAGAGTGGATAAAATGGATATAGAGTGGATAAAATGGGTATAGGGTGGATAAAATGTATATTGAGTGGATAAAATGGATATAGAGTGGATAAAATGGGTATAGAGTGGATAAAATGGATATAGAGTGGATAAAATGGATATAGAGTGGATAAAATGGGTATAGGGTGGATAAAATGGATATTGAGTGGATAAAATGGATATAGAGTGGATAAAATGGATATAGAGTGGATAAAATGGATATAGAGTGGATAAAATGGATATAGGATGGATAAAATCGATATAGAGTTGATAAAATGGATATAGGGTGGATAAAATCGATATAGAGTGGATAAAATGGGTATAGTGTGGTTAAAATAGATATTGAGTGGATAAAATGGATATTGAGTGGATAAAATGGATATAGAGTGGATAAAATGGATATTGAGTGGATAAAATGGATATAGAGTGGATAAAATGGATATAGAGTGGATAAAATGGATATAGAGTGGATAAAATCGATATAAAGTGGATGAAATCGATATAGAGTGGATAAAATGGACATAGAGTGGATAAAATGGAGATAGAGTGGATAAAATGGATATAGTGTGGATGAAATCGATATAGAGTGGATAAAATGGATATAGAGTGGATAAAATGGATATAGGGTGGATAAAATGTATATTGAGTGGATAAAATGGATATAGAGTGGATAAAATGGATATAGAGTGGATAAAATGGATATAGAGAGGTTAAAATGGATATAGGGTGGATAAAATATATGTAGAGTGGATAAAATGGAGATAGAGTTTATGAAATCGATGTAGAGTGGATAAAATGGATATAGAGTGGATAAAATTGGTATAGAGTGGATAAAATGGATATAGAGTGGATAAAATGGATATAGAGCGGATAAAATGGATATAGAGTGGATAAAATGGGTATAGGGTGGATACAATGTATATTGAGTGGATAAAATGGATATAGAGTGGATAAAATGGATATAGAGTGGATAAAATGGATATAGGATGGATAAAATCGATATAGAGTTGATAAAATGGATATAGGGTGGATAAAATCGATATAGAGTGGATAAAATGGGTATAGTGTGGATAAAATGGATATTGAGTGGATAAAATGGATATAGAGTGGATAAAATGGATATAGAGTGGATAAAATGGATATAGAGTGGATAAAATGGGTATAGGGTGGATAAAATGTATATTGAGTGGATAAAATGGATATAGAGTGGATAAAATGGATATAGGATGGATAAAATCGATATAGAGTTGATAAAATGGATATAGGGTGGATAAAATGGATATAGAGTGGATAAAATGGATATAGAGTGGAAAAAATGGATATAGGATGGATAAAATCGATATAGAGTTGATAAAATGGATATAGGGTGGATAAAATCGATATAGAGTGGATAAAATGGGTATAGAGTGGATGAAATCGATATAGAGTGGATAAAATGGGTATAGTGTGGATAAAATGGATATTGAGTGGATAAAATGGATATAGAGTGGATAAAATGGATATAGGGTGGATAAAATGTATATTGAGTGGATAAAATGGATATAGAGTGGATAAAATGGATATAGAGTGGATAAAATGGATATAGAGAGGTTAAAATGGATATAGGGTGGATAAAATATATGTAGAGTGGATAAAATGGAGATAGAGTGGATGAAATCGATGTAGAGTGGATAAAATGGATATAGAGTGGATAAAATGGGTATAGAGTGGATGAAATCGATGTAGAGTGGATAAAATGGATATAGAGTGGATAAAATGGGTATAGTGTGGATAAAATGGATATAGAGTGGATAAAATGGATATAGAGTGGATAAAATGGGTATAGGGTGGATAAAATGTATATTGAGTGGATAAAATGGATATAGAGTGGATAAAATGGGTATAGTGTGGATAAAATGGATATTGAGTGGATAAAATGGATATAGAGTGGATAAAATGGATACAGAGTGGATAAAATGGATATAGAGTGGATAAAATGGGTATAGGGTGGATAAAATGTATATTGAGTGGATAAAATGGATATAGAGTGGATAAAATGGGTATAGTGTGGATAAAATGGATATTGAGTGGATAAAATGGATATAGAGTGGATAAAATGGATATAGAGTGGATAAAATGGAGATAGAGTGGATAAAATGGATATAGGGTGGATAAAATGGATATAGAGTGGATAAAATGGATATAGAGTGGATAAAATGGATATAGAGTGGATAAAATGGAGATAGAGTGGATAAAATGGATATAGGGTGGATAAAATGGATATAGAGTGGATAAAATGGATATAGGGTGGATGAAATGTATATTGAGTGGATAAAATGGATATAGGGTGGATAAAATATATGTAGAGTGGATAAAATGGATATAGAGTGGATAAAATGGATATTGAGTGGATAAAATGGATATAGAGTGGATAAAATGGATATTGAGTGGATAAAATGGATATAGAGTGGATAAAATGGGTATAGTGTGGATAAAATGGATATTGAGTGGATAAAATGGATATTGAGTGGATAAAATGGATATAGAGTGGATAAAATGGATATAGAGTGGATGAAATGGATATAGAGTGGATAAAATGGAGATAGAGTGGATAAAATGGATATAGAGTGGATAAAATGGGTATAGGGTGGATAAAATGTATATTGAGTGGATAAAATGGATATAGAGTGGATAAAATGGATATAGAGTGGATAAAATGGATATAGAGTGGATAAAATGGATATAGGATGGATAAAATCGATATAGAGTTGATAAAATGGATATAGGGTGGATAAAATCGATATAGAGTGTATAAAATGGGTATAGTGTGGATAAAATGGATATTGAGTGGATAAAATGGATATAGAGTGGATAAAATGGATATAGAGTGGATAAAATGGATATAGAGTGGATGAAATCGATGTAGAGTGGATAAAATGGATATAGAGTGGATAAAATGGGTATAGTGTGGATAAAATGGATACTGAGTGGATAAAATGGATATAGAGTGGATAAAATGGATATAGAGTGGATAAAATGGATATAGAGTGGATAAAATGGGTATAGGGTGGATAAAATGTATATTGAGTGGATAAAATGGATATAGAGTGGATAAAATGGATATAGAGTGGATAAAATGGATATAGAGTGGATAAAATGGATATAGGATGGATAAAATCGATATAGAGTTGATAAAATGGATATAGGGTGGATAAAATCGATATAGAGTGGATAAAATGGGTATAGTGTGGATAAAATGGATATTGAGTGGATAAAATGGATATAGAGTGGATAAAATGGATATAGAGTGGATAAAATGGGTATAGGGTGGATAAAATGGATATAGGATGGATAAAATCGATATAGAGTTGATAAAATGGATATAGGGTGGATAAAATCGATATAGAGTGGATAAAATGTGTATAGTGTGGATAAAATGGATATTGAGTGGATAAAATGGATATAGAGTGGATAAAATGGATATAGAGTGGATAAAATGGATATAAAGTGGATAAAATGGATATAGAGTGGATGAAATCGATGTAGAGTGGATAAAATGGATATAGAGTGGATAAAATGGATATAGAGTGGATAAAATGGATATAGAGTGGATGAAATCGATGTAGAGTGGATAAAATGGATATAGAGTGGATAAAATGGGTATAGTGTGGATAAAATGGATACTGAGTGGATAAAATGGATATAGAGTGGATAAAATGGATATAGAGTGGATAAAATGGATATAGAGTGGTTAAAATGGGTATAGGGTGGATAAAATGTATATTGAGTGGATAAAATGGATATAGAGTGGATAAAATGGATATAGAGTGGATAAAATGGATATAGAGTGGATAAAATGGATATAGGATGGATAAAATCGATATAGAGTTGATAAAATGGATATAGGGTGGATAAAATCGATATAGAGTGGATAAAATGGGTATAGTGTGGATAAAATGGATATTGAGTGGATAAAATGGATATAGAGTGGATAAAATGGATATAGAGTGGATAAAATGGGTATAGGGTGGATAAAATGTATATGGAGTGGATAAAATGGATATACAGTGGATAAAATGGATATAGAGTGGATAAAATGGATATAGAGTGGATAAAATGGATATAGGATGGATAAAATCGATATAGAGTTGATAAAATGGATATAGGGTGGATAAAATCGATATAGAGTGGATAAAATGGGTATAGTGTGGATAAAATGGATATTGAGTGGATAAAATGGATATAGAGTGGATAAAATGGATATAGAGTGGATAAAATGGATATAAAGTGGATAAAATGGATATAGAGTGGATGAAATCGATATAGAGTGGATAAAATGGATATAGAGTGGATAAAATGGGTATAGTGTGGATAAAATGGATACTGAGTGGATAAAATGGATATAGAGTGGATAAAATGGATATAGAGTGGATAAAATGGATATAGAGTGGATAAAATGGGTATAGGGTGGATAAAATGTATATTGAGTGGATAAAATGGATATAGAGTGGATAAAATGGATATAGAGAGGTTAAAATGGATATAGGGTGGATAAAATATATGTAGAGTGGATAAAATGGAGATAGAGTTTATGAAATCGATGTAGGGTGGATAAAATGGATATAGAGTGGATAAAATGGGTATAGTGTGGATAAAATGGATATAGAGTGGATAAAATGGATATAGAGTGGATAAAATGGATATAGAGTAGATAAAATGGGTATAGGGTGAATAAAATGTATATTGAGTGGATAAAATGGATATAGAGTGGATAAAATGGATATAGAGTGGATAAAATGGATATAGGATGGATAAAATCGATATAGAGTTGATAAAATGGATATAGGGTGGATAAAATCGATATAGAGTGGATAAAATGGGTATAGTGTGGATAAAATGGATATTGAGTGGATAAAATGGATATAGAGTGGATAAAATGGATATAGAGTGGATAAAATGGATATAGAGTGGATAAAATGGGTATAGGGTGGATAAAATGTATATTGAGTGGATAAAATGGATATAGAGTGGATAAAATGGATATAGAGTGGATAAAATGGATATAGAGTGGATAAAATGGATATAGGATGGATAAAATCGATATAGAGTTGATAAAATGGATATAGGGTGGATAAAATCGATATAGAGTGGATAAAATGGGTATAGTGTGGATAAAATGGATATTGAGTGGATAAAATGGATATAGAGTGGATAAAATGGATATAGAGTGGATAAAATGGATATTGAGTGGATAAAATGGATATAGAGTAGATAAAATCGATATAAAGTGGATAAAATGGAGATAGAGTGGATGAAATCGATATAGAGTGGATAAAATCGATATAAAGTGGATAAAATGGAGATAGAGTGGATGAAATCGATGTAGAGTGGATAAAATGGATATAGAGTGGATAAAATGGATATAGGATGGATAAAATCGATATAGAGTTGATAAAATGGATATAGGGTGAATAAATCGATATAGAGTGGATAAAATGGGTATAGTGTGGATAAAATGGATATTGAGTGGATAAAATGGATATAGAGTGGATAAAATGGATATAGAGTGGATAAAATGGATATAGAGTGGATAAAATGGGTATAGTGTGGATAAAATGGATACTGAGTGGATAAAATGGATATAGAGTGGATAAAATGGATATAGAGTGGATAAAATGGATATAGAGTGGATAAAATGGGTATAGGGTGGATAAAATGTATATTGAGTGGATCAAATGGATATAGAGTGGATAAAATGGATATAGAGTGGATAAAATGGATATAGAGTGGATAAAATGGATATAGAGTGGATAAAATGGATATAGAGTGGATAAAATGGGTATAGGGTGGATAAAATGTATATTGAGTGGATAAAATGGATATAGAGTGGATAAAATGGATATAGAGTGGATAAAATGGATATAGAGTGGATAAAATGGATATAGAGTGGATAAAATGGGTATAGTGTGGATAAAATGGATATTGAGTGGATAAAATGGATATAGAGTGGATAAAATGGATATAGAGTGGATAAAATGGGTATAGGGTGGATAAAATGTATATTGAGTGGATAAAATGGATATACAGTGGATAAAATGGATATAGAGTGGATAAAATGGATATAGAGTGGATAAAATGGATATAGGATGGATAAAATCGATATAGAGTGGATAAAATGGGTATAGTGTGGATAAAATGGATATTGAGTGGATAAAATGGATATAGAGTGGATAAAATGGATATAGAGTGGATAAAATGGATATAAAGTGGATAAAATGGATATAGAGTGGATGAAATCGATATAGAGTGGATAAAATGGGTATAGTGTGGATAAAATGGATACTGAGTGGATAAAATGGATATAGAGTGGATAAAATGGATATAGAGTGGATAAAATGGATATAGAGTGGATAAAATGGGTATAGGGTGGATAAAATGTATATTGAGTGGATCAAATGGATATAGAGTGGATAAAATGGATATAGAGTGGATAAAATGGATATAGAGTGGATAAAATGGATATAGGATGGATAAAATCGATATAGAGTTGATAAAATGGATATAGGGTGGATAAAATCGATATAGAGTGGATAAAATGGGTATAGTGTGGATAAAATGGATATTGAGTGGATAAAATGGATATAGAGTGGATAAAATGGATATAGAGTGGATAAAATGGATATAGAGTGGATAAAATGGATATAGAGTGGATGAAATCGATGTAGAGTGGATAAAATGGATATAGAGTGGATAAAATGGGTATAGTGTGGATAAAATGGATATAGGATGGATAAAATCGATATAGAGTTGATAAAATGGATGTAGGGTGGATAAAATCGATATAGAGTGGATAAAATGGGTATAGTGTGGATAAAATGGATATTGAGTGGATAAAATGGATATAGAGTGGATAAAATGGATATAGAGTGGATAAAATGGATATAGAGTGGATAAAATGGGTATAGGGTGGATAAAATGTATATTGAGTGGATAAAATGGATATAGAGTGGATAAAATGGATATAGAGTGGATAAAATGGATATAGAGTGGATAAAATTGATATAGAGTGGATAAAATGGGTATAGGGTGGATAAAATGTATATTGAGTGGATAAAATGGATATAGAGTGGATAAAATGGATATAGAGTGGATAAAATGGATATAGGATGGATAAAATCGATATAGAGTTGATAAAATGGATATAGGGTGGATAAAATCGATATAGAGTGGATAAAATGGGTATAGTGTGGATAAAATGGATATTGAGTGGATAAAATGGATATAGAGTGGATAAAATGGATATAGAGTGGATAAAATGGATATAGAGTGGATAAAATGGGTATAGGGTGGATAAAATGGGTATAGTGTGGATAAAATGGATATTGAGTGGATAAAATGGATATAGAGTGGATAAAATGGATACAGAGTGGATAAAATGGATATAGAGTGGATAAAATGGGTATAGGGTGGATAAAATGTATATTGAGTGGATAAAATGGATATAGAGTGGATAAAATGGGTATAGTGTGGATAAAATGGATATTGAGTGGATAAAATGGATATAGAGTGGATAAAATGGATATAGAGTGGATAAAATGGAGATAGAGTGGATAAAATGGATATAGGGTGGATAAAATGGATATAGAGTGGATAAAATGGATATAGAGTGGATAAAATGGATATAGAGTGGATAAAATGGAGATAGAGTGGATAAAATGGATATAGGGTGGATAAAATGGATATAGAGTGGATAAAATGGATATAGGGTGGATGAAATGTATATTGAGTGGATAAAATGGATATAGGGTGGATAAAATATATGTAGAGTGGATAAAATGGATATAGAGTGGATAAAATGGATATTGAGTGGATAAAATGGATATAGAGTGGATAAAATGGATATTGAGTGGATAAAATGGATATAGAGTGGATAAAATGGGTATAGTGTGGATAAAATGGATATTGAGTGGATAAAATGGATATTGAGTGGATAAAATGGATATAGAGTGGATAAAATGGATATAGAGTGGATAAAATGGATATAGAGTGGATAAAATGGAGATAGAGTGGATAAAATGGATATAGAGTGGATAAAATGGGTATAGGGTGGATAAAATGTATATTGAGTGGATAAAATGGATATAGAGTGGATAAAATGGATATAGAGTGGATAAAATGGATATAGAGTGGATAAAATGGATATAGGATGGATAAAATCGATATAGAGTTGATAAAATGGATATAGGGTGGATAAAATCGATATAGAGTGTATAAAATGGGTATAGTGTGGATAAAATGGATATTGAGTGGATAAAATGGATATAGAGTGGATAAAATGGATATAGAGTGGATAAAATGGATATAGAGTGGATGAAATCGATGTAGAGTGGATAAAATGGATATAGAGTGGATAAAATGGGTATAGTGTGGATAAAATGGATATAGAGTGGATAAAATGGATATAGAGTGGATAAAATGGATATAGAGTGGATAAAATGGATATAGAGTGGATAAAATGGGTATAGGGTGGATAAAATGTATATTGAGTGGATAAAATGGATATAGAGTGGATAAAATGGATATAGAGTGGATAAAATGGATATAGAGTGGATAAAATGGATATAGGATGGATAAAATCGATATAGAGTTGATAAAATGGATATAGGGTGGATAAAATCGATATAGAGTGGATAAAATGGGTATAGTGTGGATAAAATGGATATTGAGTGGATAAAATGGATATAGAGTGGATAAAATGGATATAGAGTGGATAAAATGGGTATAGGGTGGATAAAATGGATATAGGATGGATAAAATCGATATAGAGTTGATAAAATGGATATAGGGTGGATAAAATCGATATAGAGTGGATAAAATGTGTATAGTGTGGATAAAATGGATATTGAGTGGATAAAATGGATATAGAGTGGATAAAATGGATATAGAGTGGATAAAATGGATATAGAGTGGATAAAATGGATATAGAGTGGATGAAATCGATGTAGAGTGGATAAAATGGATATAGAGTGGATAAAATGGATATAGAGTGGATAAAATGGATATAGAGTGGATGAAATCGATGTAGAGTGGATAAAATGGATATAGAGTGGATAAAATGGGTATAGTGTGGATAAAATGGATACTGAGTGGATAAAATGGATATAGAGTGGATAAAATGGATATAGAGTGGATAAAATGGATATAGAGTGGATAAAATGGGTATAGGGTGGATAAAATGTATATTGAGTGGATAAAATGGATATAGAGTGGATAAAATGGATATAGAGTGGATAAAATGGATATAGAGTGGATAAAATGGATATAGGATGGATAAAATCGATATAGAGTTGATAAAATGGATATAGGGTGGATAAAATCGATATAGAGTGGATAAAATGGGTATAGTGTGGATAAAATGGATATTGAGTGGATAAAATGGATATAGAGTGGATAAAATGGATATAGAGTGGATAAAATGGATATAAAGTGGATAAAATGGATATAGAGTGGATGAAATCGATGTAGAGTGGATAAAATGGATATAGAGTGGATAAAATGGGTATAGTGTGGATAAAATGGATACTGAGTGGATAAAATGGATATAGAGTGGATAAAATGGATATAGAGTGGATAAAATGGATATAGAGTGGATAAAATGGGTATAGGGTGGATAAAATGTATATTGAGTGGATAAAATGGATATAGAGTGGATAAAATGGATATAGAGAGGTTAAAATGGATATAGGGTGGATAAAATATATGTAGAGTGGATAAAATGGAGATAGAGTTTATGAAATCGATGTAGGGTGGATAAAATGGATATAGAGTGGATAAAATGGGTATAGTGTGGATAAAATGGATATAGAGTGGATAAAATGGATATAGAGTGGATAAAATGGATATAGAGTAGATAAAATGGGTATAGGGTGAATAAAATGTATATTGAGTGGATAAAATGGATATAGAGTGGATAAAATGGATATAGAGTGGATAAAATGGATATAGGATGGATAAAATCGATATAGAGTTGATAAAATGGATATAGGGTGGATAAAATCGATATAGAGTGGATAAAATGGGTATAGTGTGGATAAAATGGATATTGAGTGGATAAAATGGATATAGAGTGGATAAAATGGATATAGAGTGGATAAAATGGATATAGAGTGGATAAAATGGGTATAGGGTGGATAAAATGTATATTGAGTGGATAAAATGGATATAGAGTGGATAAAATGGATATAGAGTGGATAAAATGGATATAGAGTGGATAAAATGGATATAGGATGGATAAAATCGATATAGAGTTGATAAAATGGATATAGGGTGGATAAAATCGATATAGAGTGGATAAAATGGGTATAGTGTGGATAAAATGGATATTGAGTGGATAAAATGGATATAGAGTGGATAAAATGGATATTGAGTGGATAAAATGGATATAGAGTGGATAAAATGGATATAGAGTGGATAAAATGGATATAAAGTGGATAAAATGGATATAGAGTGGATGAAATCGATGTAGAGTGGATAAAATGGATATAGAGTGGATAAAATGGATATAGAGTGGATAAAATGGATATAGAGTGGATGAAATCGATGTAGAGTGGATAAAATGGATATAGAGTGGATAAAATGGGTATAGTGTGGATAAAATGGATACTGAGTGGATAAAATGGATATAGAGTGGATAAAATGGATATAGAGTGGATAAAATGGATATAGAGTGGATAAAATGGGTATAGGGTGGATAAAATGTATATTGAGTGGATAAAATGGATATAGAGTGGATAAAATGGATATAGAGTGGATAAAATGGATATAGAGTGGATAAAATGGATATAGGATGGATAAAATCGATATAGAGTTGATAAAATGGATATAGGGTGGATAAAATCGATATAGAGTGGATAAAATGGGTATAGTGTGGATAAAATGGATATTGAGTGGATAAAATGGATATAGAGTGGATAAAATGGATATAGAGTGGATAAAATGGATATAAAGTGGATAAAATGGATATAGAGTGGATGAAATCGATGTAGAGTGGATAAAATGGATATAGAGTGGATAAAATGGGTATAGTGTGGATAAAATGGATACTGAGTGGATAAAATGGATATAGAGTGGATAAAATGGATATAGAGTGGATAAAATGGATATAGAGTGGATAAAATGGGTATAGGGTGGATAAAATGTATATTGAGTGGATAAAATGGATATAGAGTGGATAAAATGGATATAGAGAGGTTAAAATGGATATAGGGTGGATAAAATATATGTAGAGTGGATAAAATGGAGATAGAGTTTATGAAATCGATGTAGGGTGGATAAAATGGATATAGAGTGGATAAAATGGGTATAGTGTGGATAAAATGGATATAGAGTGGATAAAATGGATATAGAGTGGATAAAATGGATATAGAGTAGATAAAATGGGTATAGGGTGAATAAAATGTATATTGAGTGGATAAAATGGATATAGAGTGGATAAAATGGATATAGAGTGGATAAAATGGATATAGGATGGATAAAATCGATATAGAGTTGATAAAATGGATATAGGGTGGATAAAATCGATATAGAGTGGATAAAATGGGTATAGTGTGGATAAAATGGATATTGAGTGGATAAAATGGATATAGAGTGGATAAAATGGATATAGAGTGGATAAAATGGATATAGAGTGGATAAAATGGGTATAGGGTGGATAAAATGTATATTGAGTGGATAAAATGGATATAGAGTGGATAAAATGGATATAGAGTGGATAAAATGGATATAGAGTGGATAAAATGGATATAGGATGGATAAAATCGATATAGAGTTGATAAAATGGATATAGGGTGGATAAAATCGATATAGAGTGGATAAAATGGGTATAGTGTGGATAAAATGGATATTGAGTGGATAAAATGGATATAGAGTGGATAAAATGGATATAGAGTGGATAAAATGGATATTGAGTGGATAAAATGGATATAGAGTGGATAAAATCGATATAAAGTGGATAAAATGGAGATAGAGTGGATGAAATCGATATAGAGTGGATAAAATCGATATAAAGTGGATAAAATGGAGATAGAGTGGATGAAATCGATGTAGAGTGGATAAAATGGATATAGAGTGGATAAAATGGATATAGGGTGGATAAAATCGATATAGAGTTGATAAAATGGATATAGGGTGAATAAATCGATATAGAGTGGATAAAATGGGTATAGTGTGGATAAAATGGATATTGAGTGGATAAAATGGATATAGAGTGGATAAAATGGATATAGAGTGGATAAAATGGATATAGAGTGGATAAAATGGGTATAGGGTGGATAAAATGTATATTGAGTGGATAACATGGATATAGAGTGGATAAAATGGGTATAGTGTGGATAAAATGGATATTGAGTGGATAAAATGGATATAGAGTGGATAAAATGGATATAGAGTGGATAAAATGGATATAGAGTGGATAAAATGGGTATAGTGTGGATAAAATGGATACTGAGTGGATAAAATGGATATAGAGTGGATAAAATGGATATAGAGTGGATAAAATGGATATAGAGTGGATAAAATGGGTATAGGGTGGATAAAATGTATATTGAGTGGATAAAATGGATATAGAGTGGATAAAATGGATATAGAGTGGATAAAATGGATATAGAGTGGATAAAATGGATATAGAGTGGATAAAATGGGTATAGTGTGGATAAAATGGATATTGAGTGGATAAAATGGATATAGAGTGGATAAAATGGATATAGAGTGGATAAAATGGGTATAGGGTGGATAAAATGTATATGGAGTGGATAAAATGGATATACAGTGGATAAAATGGATATAGAGTGGATAAAATGGATATAGAGTGGATAAAATGGATATAGGATGGATAAAATCGATATAGAGTGGATAAAATGGGTATAGTGTGGATAAAATGGATATTGAGTGGATAAAATGGATATAGAGTGGATAAAATGGATATAGAGTGGATAAAATGGATATAAAGTGGATAAAATGGATATAGAGTGGATGAAATCGATATAGAGTGGATAAAATGGGTATAGTGTGGATAAAATGGATACTGAGTGGATAAAATGGATATAGAGTGGATAAAATGGATATAGAGTGGATAAAATGGATATAGAGTGGATAAAATGGGTATAGGGTGGATAAAATGTATATTGAGTGGATCAAATGGATATAGAGTGGATAAAATGGATATAGAGTGGATAAAATGGATATAGAGTGGATAAAATGGATATAGGATGGATAAAATCGATATAGAGTTGATAAAATGGATATAGGGTGGATAAAATCGATATAGAGTGGATAAAATGGGTATAGTGTGGATAAAATGGATATTGAGTGGATAAAATGGATATAGAGTGGATAAAATGGATATAAAGTGGATAAAATGGATATAGAGTGGATGAAATCGATGTAGAGTGGATAAAATGGATATAGAGTGGATAAAATGGATATAGAGTGGATAAAATGGATATAGAGTGGATGAAATCGATGTAGAGTGGATAAAATGGATATAGAGTGGATAAAATGGGTATAGTGTGGATAAAATGGATACTGAGTGGATAAAATGGATATAGAGTGGATAAAATGGATATAGAGTGGATAAAATGGATATAGAGTGGATAAAATGGGTATAGGGTGGATAAAATGTATATTGAGTGGATAAAATGGATATAGAGTGGATAAAATGGATATAGAGTGGATAAAATGGATATAGAGTGGATAAAATGGATATAGGATGGATAAAATCGATATAGAGTTGATAAAATGGATATAGGGTGGATAAAATCGATATAGAGTGGATAAAATGGGTATAGTGTGGATAAAATGGATATTGAGTGGATAAAATGGATATAGAGTGGATAAAATGGATATAGAGTGGATAAAATGGATATAAAGTGGATAAAATGGATATAGAGTGGATGAAATCGATGTAGAGTGGATAAAATGGATATAGAGTGGATAAAATGGGTATAGTGTGGATAAAATGGATACTGAGTGGATAAAATGGATATAGAGTGGATAAAATGGATATAGAGTGGATAAAATGGATATAGAGTGGATAAAATGGGTATAGGGTGGATAAAATGTATATTGAGTGGATAAAATGGATATAGAGTGGATAAAATGGATATAGAGAGGTTAAAATGGATATAGGGTGGATAAAATATATGTAGAGTGGATAAAATGGAGATAGAGTTTATGAAATCGATGTAGGGTGGATAAAATGGATATAGAGTGGATAAAATGGGTATAGTGTGGATAAAATGGATATAGAGTGGATAAAATGGATATAGAGTGGATAAAATGGATATAGAGTAGATAAAATGGGTATAGGGTGAATAAAATGTATATTGAGTGGATAAAATGGATATAGAGTGGATAAAATGGATATAGAGTGGATAAAATGGGTATAGGGTGGATAAAATGTATATTGAGTGGATAAAATGGATATAGAGTGGATAAAATGGATATAGAGTGGATAAAATGGATATAGAGTGGATAAAATGGATATAGGATGGATAAAATCGATATAGAGTTGATAAAATGGATATAGGGTGGATAAAATCGATATAGAGTGGATAAAATGGGTATAGTGTGGATAAAATGGATATTGAGTGGATAAAATGGATATAGAGTGGATAAAATGGATATTGAGTGGATAAAATGGATATAGAGTGGATAAAATGGATATAGAGTGGATAAAATGGATATAAAGTGGATAAAATGGATATAGAGTGGATGAAATCGATGTAGAGTGGATAAAATGGATATAGAGTGGATAAAATGGATATAGAGTGGATAAAATGGATATAGAGTGGATGAAATCGATGTAGAGTGGATAAAATGGATATAGAGTGGATAAAATGGGTATAGTGTGGATAAAATGGATACTGAGTGGATAAAATGGATATAGAGTGGATAAAATGGATATAGAGTGGATAAAATGGATATAGAGTGGATAAAATGGGTATAGGGTGGATAAAATGTATATTGAGTGGATAAAATGGATATAGAGTGGATAAAATGGATATAGAGTGGATAAAATGGATATAGAGTGGATAAAATGGATATAGGATGGATAAAATCGATATAGAGTTGATAAAATGGATATAGGGTGGATAAAATCGATATAGAGTGGATAAAATGGGTATAGTGTGGATAAAATGGATATTGAGTGGATAAAATGGATATAGAGTGGATAAAATGGATATAGAGTGGATAAAATGGATATAAAGTGGATAAAATGGATATAGAGTGGATGAAATCGATGTAGAGTGGATAAAATGGATATAGAGTGGATAAAATGGGTATAGTGTGGATAAAATGGATACTGAGTGGATAAAATGGATATAGAGTGGATAAAATGGATATAGAGTGGATAAAATGGATATAGAGTGGATAAAATGGGTATAGGGTGGATAAAATGTATATTGAGTGGATAAAATGGATATAGAGTGGATAAAATGGATATAGAGAGGTTAAAATGGATATAGGGTGGATAAAATATATGTAGAGTGGATAAAATGGAGATAGAGTTTATGAAATCGATGTAGGGTGGATAAAATGGATATAGAGTGGATAAAATGGGTATAGTGTGGATAAAATGGATATAGAGTGGATAAAATGGATATAGAGTGGATAAAATGGATATAGAGTAGATAAAATGGGTATAGGGTGAATAAAATGTATATTGAGTGGATAAAATGGATATAGAGTGGATAAAATGGATATAGAGTGGATAAAATGGATATAGGATGGATAAAATCGATATAGAGTTGATAAAATGGATATAGGGTGGATAAAATCGATATAGAGTGGATAAAATGGGTATAGTGTGGATAAAATGGATATTGAGTGGATAAAATGGATATAGAGTGGATAAAATGGATATAGAGTGGATAAAATGGATATAGAGTGGATAAAATGGGTATAGGGTGGATAAAATGTATATTGAGTGGATAAAATGGATATAGAGTGGATAAAATGGATATAGAGTGGATAAAATGGATATAGAGTGGATAAAATGGATATAGGATGGATAAAATCGATATAGAGTTGATAAAATGGATATAGGGTGGATAAAATCGATATAGAGTGGATAAAATGGGTATAGTGTGGATAAAATGGATATTGAGTGGATAAAATGGATATAGAGTGGATAAAATGGATATAGAGTGGATAAAATGGATATTGAGTGGATAAAATGGATATAGAGTGGATAAAATCGATATAAAGTGGATAAAATGGAGATAGAGTGGATGAAATCGATATAGAGTGGATAAAATCGATATAAAGTGGATAAAATGGAGATAGAGTGGATGAAATCGATGTAGAGTGGATAAAATGGATATAGAGTGGATAAAATGGATATAGGATGGATAAAATGGATATAGAGTTGATAAAATGGATATAGGGTGAATAAATCGATATAGAGTGGATAAAATGGGTATAGTGTGGATAAAATGGATATTGAGTGGATAAAATGGATATAGAGTGGATAAAATGGATATAGAGTGGATAAAATGGATATAGAGTGGATAAAATGGGTATAGGGTGGATAAAATGTATATTGAGTGGATAACATGGATATAGAGTGGATAAAATGGGTATAGTGTGGATAAAATGGATATTGAGTGGATAAAATGGATATAGAGTGGATAAAATGGATATAGAGTGGATAAAATGGATATAGAGTGGATAAAATGGGTATAGTGTGGATAAAATGGATACTGAGTGGATAAAATGGATATAGAGTGGATAAAATGGATATAGAGTGGATAAAATGGATATAGAGTGGATAAAATGGGTATAGGGTGGATAAAATGTATATTGAGTGGATAAAATGGATATAGAGTGGATAAAATGGATATAGAGTGGATAAAATGGATATAGAGTGGATAAAATGGATATAGAGTGGATAAAATGGGTATAGTGTGGATAAAATGGATATTGAGTGGATAAAATGGATATAGAGTGGATAAAATGGATATAGAGTGGATAAAATGGGTATAGGGTGGATAAAATGTATATGGAGTGGATAAAATGGATATACAGTGGATAAAATGGATATAGAGTGGATAAAATGGATATAGAGTGGATAAAATGGATATAGGATGGATAAAATCGATATAGAGTGGATAAAATGGGTATAGTGTGGATAAAATGGATATTGAGTGGATAAAATGGATATAGAGTGGATAAAATGGATATAGAGTGGATAAAATGGATATAAAGTGGATAAAATGGATATAGAGTGGATGAAATCGATATAGAGTGGATAAAATGGGTATAGTGTGGATAAAATGGATACTGAGTGGATAAAATGGATATAGAGTGGATAAAATGGATATAGAGTGGATAAAATGGATATAGAGTGGATAAAATGGGTATAGGGTGGATAAAATGTATATTGAGTGGATCAAATGGATATAGAGTGGATAAAATGGATATAGAGTGGATAAAATGGATATAGAGTGGATAAAATGGATATAGGATGGATAAAATCGATATAGAGTTGATAAAATGGATATAGGGTGGATAAAATCGATATAGAGTGGATAAAATGGGTATAGTGTGGATAAAATGGATATTGAGTGGATAAAATGGATATAGAGTGGATAAAATGGATATAGAGTGGATAAAATGGATATAGAGTGGATAAAATGGATATAGAGTGGATGAAATCGATGTAGAGTGGATAAAATGGATATAGAGTGGATAAAATGGGTATAGTGTGGATAAAATGGATATTGAGTGGATAAAATCGATATAGAGTTGATAAAATGGATGTAGGGTGGATAAAATCGATATAGAGTGGATAAAATGGGTATAGTGTGGATAAAATGGATATTGAGTGGATAAAATGGATATAGAGTGGATAAAATGGATATAGAGTGGATAAAATGGATATAGAGTGGATAAAATGGGTATAGGGTGGATAAAATGTATATTGAGTGGATAAAATGGATATAGAGTGGATAAAATGGATATAGAGTGGATAAAATGGATATAGAGTGGATAAAATTGATATAGAGTGGATAAAATGGGTATAGGGTGGATAAAATGTATATTGAGTGGATAAAATGGATATAGAGTGGATAAAATGGATATAGAGTGGATAAAATGGATATAGGATGGATAAAATCGATATAGAGTTGATAAAATGGATATAGGGTGGATAAAATCGATATAGAGTGGATAAAATGGGTATAGTGTGGATAAAATGGATATTGAGTGGATAAAATGGATATAGAGTGGATAAAATGGATATAGAGTGGATAAAATGGATATAGAGTGGATAAAATGGGTATAGGGTGGATAAAATGTATATTGAGTGGATAAAATGGATATAGAGTGGATAAAATGGATATAGAGTGGATAAAATGGATATAGAGTGGATAAAATGGATATTGAGTGGATAAAATGGATATAGAGTGGATAAAATGGATATAGAGTGGATAAAATGGATATAGAGTGGATAAAATGGGTATAGGGTGGATAAAATGTATATTGAGTGGATAAAATGGATATAGAGTGGATAAAATGGATATAGAGTGGATAAAATGGATATAGAGTGGATAAAATGGAGATAGAGTGGATAAAATGGATATAGAGTGGATAAAATGGATATAGAGTGGATGAAATCGATGTAGAGTGGATAAAATGGATATAGAGTGGATAAAATGGGTATAGTGTGGATAAAATGGATACTGAGTGGATAAAATGGATATAGAGTGGATAAAATGGATATAGAGTGGATAAAATGGATATAGAGTGGATAAAATGGGTATAGTGTGGATAAAATGGATATTGAGTGGATAAAATGGATATAGAGTGGATAAAATGGATATAGAGTGGATAAAATGGGTATAGGGTGGATAAAATGTATATGGAGTGGATAAAATGGATATAGAGTGGATAAAATGGATATAGAGTGGATAAAATGTATATTGAGTGGATAAAATGGATATAGAGTGGATAAAATGGATATAGAGTGGATAAAATGGATATAGAGTGGATAAAATGGATATAGAGTGGATAAAATGGGTATAGTGTGGATAAAATGGATATTGAGTGGATAAAATGGATATAGAGTGGATAAAATGGATATAGAGTGGATAAAATGGGTATAGGGTGGATAAAATGTATATGGAGTGGATAAAATGGATATACAGTGGATAAAATGGATATAGAGTGGATAAAATGGATATAGAGTGGATAAAATGGATATAGGATGGATAAAATCGATATAGAGTGGATAAAATGGGTATAGTGTGGATAAAATGGATATTGAGTGGATAAAATGGATATAGAGTGGATAAAATGGATATAGAGTGGATAAAATGGATATAAAGTGGATAAAATGGATATAGAGTGGATGAAATCGATGTAGAGTGGATAAAATGGATATAGAGTGGATAAAATGGGTATAGTGTGGATAAAATGGATACTGAGTGGATAAAATGGATATAGAGTGGATAAAATGGATATAGAGTGGATAAAATGGATATAGAGTGGATAAAATGGGTATAGGGTGGATAAAATGTATATTGAGTGGATCAAATGGATATAGAGTGGATAAAATGGATATAGAGTGGATAAAATGGATATAGAGTGGATAAAATGGATATAGGATGGATAAAATCGATATAGAGTTGATAAAATGGATATAGGGTGGATAAAATCGATATAGAGTGGATAAAATGGGTATAGTGTGGATAAAATGGATATTGAGTGGATAAAATGGATATAGAGTGGATAAAATGGATATAGAGTGGATAAAATGGATATAGAGTGGATAAAATGGATATAGAGTGGATGAAATCGATGTAGAGTGGATAAAATGGATATAGAGTGGATAAAATGGGTATAGTGTGGATAAAATGGATATAGGATGGATAAAATCGATATAGAGTTGATAAAATGGATGTAGGGTGGATAAAATCGATATAGAGTGGATAAAATGGGTATAGTGTGGATAAAATGGATATTGAGTGGATAAAATGGATATAGAGTGGATAAAATGGATATAGAGTGGATAAAATGGATATAGAGTGGATAAAATGGATATAGAGTGGATGAAATCGATGTAGAGTGGATAAAATGGATATAGAGTGGATAAAATGGGTATAGTGTGGATAAAATGGATATAGGATGGATAAAATCGATATAGAGTTGATAAAATGGATGTAGGGTGGATAAAATCGATATAGAGTGGATAAAATGGGTATAGTGTGGATAAAATGGATATTGAGTGGATAAAATGGATATAGAGTGGATAAAATGGATATAGAGTGGATAAAATGGATATAGAGTGGATAAAATGGGTATAGGGTGGATAAAATGTATATTGAGTGGATAAAATGGATATAGAGTGGATAAAATGGATATAGAGTGGATAAAATGGATATAGAGTGGATAAAATTGATATAGAGTGGATAAAATGGGTATAGGGTGGATAAAATGTATATTGAGTGGATAAAATGGATATAGAGTGGATAAAATGGATATAGAGTGGATAAAATGGATATAGGATGGATAAAATCGATATAGAGTTGATAAAATGGATATAGGGTGGATAAAATCGATATAGAGTGGATAAAATGGGTATAGTGTGGATAAAATGGATATTGAGTGGATAAAATGGATATAGAGTGGATAAAATGGATATAGAGTGGATAAAATGGATATAGAGTGGATAAAATGGGTATAGGGTGGATAAAATGTATATTGAGTGGATAAAATGGATATAGAGTGGATAAAATGGATATAGAGTGGATAAAATGGATATAGAGTGGATAAAATGGATATTGAGTGGATAAAATGGATATAGAGTGGATAAAATGGATATAGAGTGGATAAAATGGATATAGAGTGGATAAAATGGGTATAGGGTGGATAAAATGTATATTGAGTGGATAAAATGGATATAGAGTGGATAAAATGGATATAGAGTGGATAAAATGGATATAGAGTGGATAAAATGGAGATAGAGTGGATAAAATGGATATAGAGTGGATAAAATGGATATAGAGTGGATGAAATCGATGTAGAGTGGATAAAATGGATATAGAGTGGATAAAATGGGTATAGTGTGGATAAAATGGATACTGAGTGGATAAAATGGATATAGAGTGGATAAAATGGATATAGAGTGGATAAAATGGATATAGAGTGGATAAAATGGGTATAGTGTGGATAAAATGGATATTGAGTGGATAAAATGGATATAGAGTGGATAAAATGGATATAGAGTGGATAAAATGGGTATAGGGTGGATAAAATGTATATGGAGTGGATAAAATGGATATAGAGTGGATAAAATGGATATAGAGTGGATAAAATGTATATTGAGTGGATAAAATGGATATAGAGTGGATAAAATGGATATAGAGTGGATAAAATGGATATAGAGTGGATAAAATGGATATAGAGTGGATAAAATGGGTATAGTGTGGATAAAATGGATATTGAGTGGATAAAATGGATATAGAGTGGATAAAATGGATATAGAGTGGATAAAATGGGTATAGGGTGGATAAAATGTATATTGAGTGGATAAAATGGATATACAGTGGATAAAATGGATATAGAGTGGATAAAATGGATATAGAGTGGATAAAATGGATATAGGATGGATAAAATCGATATAGAGTGGATAAAATGGGTATAGTGTGGATAAAATGGATATTGAGTGGATAAAATGGATATAGAGTGGATAAAATGGATATAGAGTGGATAAAATGGATATAAAGTGGATAAAATGGATATAGAGTGGATGAAATCGATGTAGAGTGGATAAAATGGATATAGAGTGGATAAAATGGGTATAGTGTGGATAAAATGGATACTGAGTGGATAAAATGGATATAGAGTGGATAAAATGGATATAGAGTGGATAAAATGGATATAGAGTGGATAAAATGGGTATAGGGTGGATAAAATGTATATTGAGTGGATCAAATGGATATAGAGTGGATAAAATGGATATAGAGTGGATAAAATGGATATAGAGTGGATAAAATGGATATAGGATGGATAAAATCGATATAGAGTTGATAAAATGGATATAGGGTGGATAAAATCGATATAGAGTGGATAAAATGGGTATAGTGTGGATAAAATGGATATTGAGTGGATAAAATGGATATAGAGTGGATAAAATGGATATAGAGTGGATAAAATGGATATAGAGTGGATAAAATGGATATAGAGTGGATGAAATCGATGTAGAGTGGATAAAATGGATATAGAGTGGATAAAATGGGTATAGTGTGGATAAAATGGATATAGGATGGATAAAATGGATGTAGAGTTGATAAAATGGATGTAGGGTGGATAAAATCGATATAGAGTGGATAAAATGGGTATAGTGTGGATAAAATGGATATTGAGTGGATAAAATGGATATAGAGTGGATAAAATGGATATAGAGTGGATAAAATGGATATAGAGTGGATAAAATGGGTATAGGGTGGATAAAATGTATATTGAGTGGATAAAATGGATATAGAGTGGATAAAATGGATATAGAGTGGATAAAATGGATATAGAGTGGATAAAATTGATATAGAGTGGATAAAATGGGTATAGGGTGGATAAAATGTATATTGAGTGGATAAAATGGATATAGAGTGGATAAAATGGATATAGAGTGGATAAAATGGATATAGGATGGATAAAATCGATATAGAGTTGATAAAATGGATATAGGGTGGATAAAATCGATATAGAGTGGATAAAATGGGTATAGTGTGGATAAAATGGATATTGAGTGGATAAAATGGATATAGAGTGGATAAAATGGATATAGAGTGGATAAAATGGATATAGAGTGGATAAAATGGGTATAGGGTGGATAAAATGTATATTGAGTGGATAAAATGGATATAGAGTGGATAAAATGGATATAGAGTGGATAAAATGGATATAGAGTGGATAAAATGGATATTGAGTGGATAAAATGGATATAGAGTGGATAAAATGGATATAGAGTGGATAAAATGGATATAGAGTGGATAAAATGGGTATAGGGTGGATAAAATGTATATTGAGTGGATAAAATGGATATAGAGTGGATAAAATGGATATAGAGAGGTTAAAATGGATATAGGGTGGATAAAATATATGTAGAGTGGATAAAATGGAGATAGAGTTTATGAAATCGATGTAGAGTGGATAAAATGGATATAGAGTGGATAAAATGGGTATAGTGTGGATAAAATGGATATAGAGTGGATAAAATGGATATAGAGTGGATAAAATGGATATAGAGTGGATAAAATGGGTATAGGGTGAATAAAATGTATATTGAGTGGATAAAATGGATATAGAGTGGATAAAATGGATATAGAGTGGATAAAATGGATATAGGATGGATAAAATCGATATAGAGTTGATAAAATGGATATAGGGTGGATAAAATCGATATAGAGTGGATAAAATGGGTATAGTGTGGATAAAATGGATATTGAGTGGATAAAATGGATATAGAGTGGATAAAATGGATATAGAGTGGATAAAATGGATATAAAGTGGATAAAATGGATATAGAGTGGATAAAATGGATATAGAGTGGATAAAATGGGTATAGTGTGGATAAAATGGATACTGAGTGGATAAAATGGATATAGAGTGGATAAAATGGATATAGAGTGGATAAAATGGATATAGAGTGGATAAAATGGGTATAGGGTGGATAAAATGTATATTGAGTGGATAAAATGGATATAGAGTGGATAAAATGGATATAGAGAGGTTAAAATGGATATAGGGTGGATAAAATATATGTAGAGTGGATAAAATGGAGATAGAGTTTATGAAATCGATGTAGAGTGGATAAAATGGATATAGAGTGGATAAAATGGGTATAGTGTGGATAAAATGGATATAGAGTGGATAAAATGGATATAGAGTGGATAAAATGGATACAGAGTGGATAAAATGGATATAGAGTGGATAAAATGGGTATAGGGTGGATAAAATGTATATTGATTGGATAAAATGGATATAGAGTGGATAAAATGGATATAGAGTGGATAAAATGGATATAGGATGGATAAAATCGATATAGAGTGGATAAAATGGGTATAGTGTGGATAAAATGGATATTGAGTGGATAAAATGGATATAGAGTGGATAAAATGGATATAGAGTGGATAAAATGGATATAGAGTGGATAAAATGGGTATAGGGTGGATAAAATGTATATTGAGTGGATAAAATGGATATAGAGTGGATAAAATGGATATAGAGTGGATAAAATGGATATAGAGTGGATAAAATTGATATAGAGTGGATAAAATGGGTATAGGGTGGATAAAATGTATATTGAGTGGATAAAATGGATATAGAGTGGATAAAATGGATATAGAGTGGATAAAATGGATATAGGATGGATAAAATCGATATAGAGTTGATAAAATGGATATAGGGTGGATAAAATCGATATAGAGTGGATAAAATGGGTATAGTGTGGATAAAATGGATATTGAGTGGATAAAATGGATATAGAGTGGATAAAATGGATATAGAGTGGATAAAATGGATATAAAGTGGATAAAATGGATATAGAGTGGATAAAATGGATATAGAGTGGATAAAATGGGTATAGTGTGGATAAAATGGATACTGAGTGGATAAAATGGATATAGAGTGGATAAAATGGATATAGAGTGGATAAAATGGATATAGAGTGGATAAAATGGGTATAGGGTGGATAAAATGTATATTGAGTGGATAAAATGGATATAGAGTGGATAAAATGGATATAGAGAGGTTAAAATGGATATAGGGTGGATAAAATATATGTAGAGTGGATAAAATGGAGATAGAGTTTATGAAATCGATGTAGAGTGGATAAAATGGATATAGAGTGGATAAAATGGGTATAGTGTGGATAAAATGGATATAGAGTGGATAAAATGGATATAGAGTGGATAAAATGGATACAGAGTGGATAAAATGGATATAGAGTGGATAAAATGGGTATAGGGTGGATAAAATGTATATTGATTGGATAAAATGGATATAGAGTGGATAAAATGGATATAGAGTGGATAAAATGGATATAGGATGGATAAAATCGATATAGAGTGGATAAAATGGGTATAGTGTGGATAAAATGGATATTGAGTGGATAAAATGGATATAGAGTGGATAAAATGGATATAGAGTGGATAAAATGGATATAGAGTGGATAAAATGGGTATAGGGTGGATAAAATGTATATTGAGTGGATAAAATGGATATAGAGTGGATAAAATGGATATAGAGTGGATAAAATGGATATAGAGTGGATAAAATTGATATAGAGTGGATAAAATGGGTATAGGGTGGATAAAATGTATATTGAGTGGATAAAATGGATATAGAGTGGATAAAATGGATATAGAGTGGATAAAATGGATATAGGATGGATAAAATCGATATAGAGTTGATAAAATGGATATAGGGTGGATAAAATCGATATAGAGTGGATAAAATGGGTATAGTGTGGATAAAATGGATATTGAGTGGATAAAATGGATATAGAGTGGATAAAATGGATATAGAGTGGATAAAATGGATATAGAGTGGATAAAATGGGTATAGGGTGGATAAAATGTATATTGAGTGGATAAAATGGATATAGAGTGGATGAAATCGATGTAGAGTGGATAAAATGGATATAGAGTGGATAAAATGGGTATAGTGTGGATAAAATGGATACTGAGTGGATAAAATGGATATAGAGTGGATAAAATGGATATAGAGTGGATAAAATGGATATAGAGTGGATAAAATCGATATGAAGTGGATGAAATCGATATAGAGTGGATAAAATGGATATAGAGTGGATAAAATGGGTATAGGGTGAATAAAATGTATATTGAGTGGATAAAATGGATATAGAGTGGATAAAATGGATATAGAGTGGATAAAATGGATATAGGATGGATAAAATCGATATAGAGTTGATAAAATGGATATAGGGTGGATAAAATCGATATAGAGTGGATAAAATGGGTATAGGGTGGATAAAATGTATATTGAGTGGATAAAATGGATATAGAGAGGATAAAATGGATATAGAGTGGATAAAATGGATATAGAGTGGATAAAATGGATATAGGATGGATAAAATCGATATAGAGTTGATAAAATGGATATAGGGTGGATAAAATCGATATAGAGTGGATAAAATGGGTATAGTGTGGATAAAATGGATATTGAGTGGATAAAATGGATATAGAGTGGATAAAATGGATATAGAGTGGATAAAATGGATATAGAGTGGATAAAATGGATATAGAGAGGTTAAAATGGATATAGGGTGGATAAAATATATGTAGAGTGGATAAAATGGAGATAGAGTGGATGAAATTGATGTAGAGTGGATGAAATTGATGTAGAGTGGATAAAATGGATATAGAGTGGATAAAATGGGTATAGTGTGGTTAAAATAGATATTGAGTGGATAAAATGGATATTGAGTGGATAAAATGGATATAGAGTGGATAAAATGGATATTGAGTGGATAAAATGGATATAGAGTGGATAAAATGGATATAGAGTGGATAAAATGGATATAGAGTGGATAAAATCGATATGAAGTGGATGAAATCGATATAGAGTGGATAAAATGGACATAGAGTGGATAAAATGGAGATAGAGTGGATAAAATGGATATAGTGTGGATGAAATCGATATAGAGTGGATAAAATGGATATAGAGTGGATAAAATGGATATAGGGTGGATAAAATGTATATTGAGTGGATAAAATGGATATAGAGTGGATAAAATGGATATAGAGTGGATAAAATGGATATAGAGAGGTTAAAATGGATATAGGGTGGATAAAATATATGTAGAGTGGATAAAATGGAGATAGAGTTTATGAAATCGATGCAGAGTGGATAAAATGGATATAGAGTGGATAAAATGGGTATAGTGTGGATAAAATGGATATAGAGTGGATAAAATGGATATAGAGTGGATAAAATGGGTATAGTGTGGATAAAATGGATATAGAGTGGATAAAATGGATATAGAGTGGATAAAATGGATATAGAGTGGATAAAATGGGTATAGGGTGGATAAAATGTATATTGAGTGGATAAAATGGATATAGAGTGGATAAAATGGATATAGAGTGGATAAAATGGATATAGGATGGATAAAATCGATATAGAGTTGATAAAATGGATATAGGGTGGATAAAATCGATATAGAGTGGATAAAATGGGTATAGTGTGGATAAAATGGATATTGAGTGGATAAAATGGATATAGAGTGGATAAAATGGATATAGAGTGGATAAAATGGATATAGAGTGGATAAAATGGGTATAGGGTGGATAAAATGTATATTGAGTGGATAAAATGGATATAGAGTGGATAAAATGGATATAGAGTGGATAAAATGGATATAGAGTGGATAAAATGGATATAGGATGGATAAAATCGATATAGAGTTGATAAAATGGATATAGGGTGGATAAAATCGATATAGAGTGGATAAAATGGGTATAGTGTGGATAAAATGGGTATAGTGTGGATAAAATGGATATTGAGTGGATAAAATGGATATAGAGTGGATAAAATGGATATAGGGTGGATAAAATGTATATTGAGTGGATAAAATGGATATAGAGTGGATAAAATGGATATAGAGAGGTTAAACTGGATATAGGGTGGATAAAATGTATATTGAGTGGATAAAATGGATATAGAGTGGATAAAATGGATATAGAGTGGATAAAATGGATATAGAGAGGTTAAAATGGATATAGGGTGGATAAAATATATGTAGAGTGGATAAAATGGAGATAGAGTGGATGAAATCGATGTAGAGTGGATAAAATGGATATAGAGTGGATAAAATGGGTATAGTGTGGATAAAATGGATATAGAGTGGATAAAATGGATATAGAGTGGATAAAATGGGTATAGGGTGGATAAAATGTATATTGAGTGGATAAAATGGATATAGAGTGGATAAAATGGGTATAGTGTGGATAAAATGGATATTGAGTGAATAAAATGGATATAGAGTGGATAAAATGGATACAGAGTGGATAAAATGGATATAGAGTGGATAAAATGGGTATAGGGTGGATAAAATGTATATTGAGTGGATAAAATGGATATAGAGTGGATAAAATGGGTATAGTGTGGATAAAATGGATATTGAGTGGATAAAATGGATATAGAGTGGATAAAATGGATATAGAGTGGATAAAATGGATATAGAGTGGATAAAATGGAGATAGAGTGGATAAAATGGATATAGGGTGGATAAAATCGATATAGAGTGGTTAAAATGGGTATAGTGTGGATAAAATGGATATTGAGTGGATAAAATGGATATAGAGTGGATAAAATGGATATAGGGTGGATAAAATGTATATTGAGTGGATAAAATGGATATAGAGTGGATAAAATGGATATAGAGTGGATAAAATGGATATAGAGAGGTTAAAATGGATATAGGGTGGATAAAATATATGTAGAGTGGATAAAATGGATATAGAGTGGATAAAATGGATATAGAGTGGATAAAATGGATATAGAGTGGATAAAATGGATATAGGATGGATAAAATCGATATAGAGTTGATAAAATGGATATAGGGTGGATAAAATCGATATAGAGTGGAGAAAATGGGTATAGTGTGGATAAAATGGATATTGAGTGGATAAAATGGATATAGAGTGGATAAAATGGATATAGAGTGGATAAAATGGATATAGAGTGGATAAAATGGGTATAGGGTGGATAAAATGTATATTGAGTGGATAAAATGGATATAGAGTGGATAAAATGGATATAGAGTGGATAAAATGGATATAGAGTGGATAAAATGGATATAGGATGGATAAAATCGATATAGAGTTGATAAAATGGATATAGGGTGGATAAAATCGATATAGAGTGGATAAAATGGGTATAGTGTGGATAAAATGGATATTGAGTGGATAAAATGGATATAGAGTGGATAAAATGGATATAGAGTGGATGAAATCGATGTAGAGTGGATAAAATGGATATAGAGTGGATAAAATGGGTATAGTGTGGATAAAATGGATACTGAGTGGATAAAATGGATATAGAGTGGATAAAATGGATATAGAGTGGATAAAATGGGTATAGTGTGGATAAAATGGATACTGAGTGGATAAAATGGATATAGAGTGGATAAAATGGATATAGAGTGGATAAAATGGGTATAGGGTGGATAAAATGTATATTGAGTGGATAAAATGGATATAGAGTGGATAAAATGGATATAGAGTGGATAAAATGGATATAGAGTGGAAAAATGGATATAGGATGGATAAAATCGATATAGAGTTGATAAAATGGATATAGGGTGGATAAAATCGATATAGAGTGGATAAAATGGGTATAGTGTGGATAAAATGGATATTGAGTGGATAAAATGGATATAGAGTGGATAAAATGGATATAGAGTGGATAAAATGGGTATAGGGTGGATAAAATGTATATGGAGTGGATAAAATGGATATACAGTGGATAAAATGGATATAGAGTGGATAAAATGGATATAGAGTGGATAAAATGGATATAGGATGGATAAAATCGATATAGAGTTGATAAAATGGATATAGGGTGGATAAAATCGATATAGAGTGGATAAAATGGGTATAGTGTGGATAAAATGGATATTGAGTGGATAAAATGGATATAGAGTGGATAAAATGGATATAGAGTGGATAAAATGGATATAAAGTGGATAAAATGGATATAGAGTGGATGAAATCGATGTAGAGTGGATAAAATGGATATAGAGTGGATAAAATGGGTATAGTGTGGATAAAATGGATACTGAGTGGATAAAATGGATATAGAGTGGATAAAATGGATATAGAGTGGATAAAATGGATATAGAGTGGATAAAATGGGTATAGGGTGGATAAAATGTATATTGAGTGGATAAAATGGATATAGAGAGGTTAAAATGGATATAGGGTGGATAAAATATATGTAGAGTGGATAAAATGGAGATAGAGTTTATGAAATCGATGTAGAGTGGATAAAATGGATATAGAGTGGATAAAATGGGTATAGTGTGGATAAAATGGATATAGAGTGGATAAAATGGATATAGAGTGGATAAAATGGATATAGAGTGGATAAAATGGATATAGGATGGATAAAATCGATATAGAGTTGATAAAATGGATATAGGGTGGATAAAATCGATATAGAGTGGATAAAATGGGTATAGTGTGGATAAAATGGATACTGAGTGGATAAAATGGATATAGAGTGGATAAAATGGATATAGAGTGGATAAAATGGATATAGAGTGGATAAAATGGGTATAGGGTGGATAAAATGTATATTGAGTGGATAAAATGGATATAGAGAGGTTAAAATGGATATAGGGTGGATAAAATATATGTAGAGTGGATAAAATGGAGATAGAGTTTATGAAATCGATGTAGAGTGGATAAAATGGATATAGAGTGGATAAAATGGGTATAGTGTGGATAAAATGGATACTGAGTGGATAAAATGGATATAGAGTGGATAAAATGGATATAGAGTGGATAAAATGGATATAGAGTGGATAAAATGGGTATAGGGTGGATAAAATGTATATTGAGTGGATAAAATGGATATAGAGAGGTTAAAATGGATATAGGGTGGATAAAATATATGTAGAGTGGATAAAATGGAGATAGAGTTTATGAAATCGATGTAGAGTGGATAAAATGGATATAGAGTGGATAAAATGGGTATAGTGTGGATAAAATGGATATAGAGTGGATAAAATGGATATAGAGTGGATAAAATGGATATAGAGTGGATAAAATGGATATAGGATGGATAAAATCGATATAGAGTTGATAAAATGGATATAGGGTGGATAAAATCGATATAGAGTGGATAAAATGGGTATAGTGTGGATAAAATGGATATTGAGTGGATAAAATGGATATAGAGTGGATAAAATGGATATAGAGTGGATAAAATGGATATAGAGTGGATAAAATGGGTATAGGGTGGATAAAATGTATATTGAGTGGATAAAATGGATATAGAGTGGATAAAATGGATATAGAGTGGATAAAATGGATATAGAGTGGATAAAATGGATATAGGATGGATAAAATCGATATAGAGTTGATAAAATGGATATAGGGTGGATAAAATCGATATAGAGTGGATAAAATGGGTATAGTGTGGATAAAATGGATATTGAGTGGATAAAATGGATATAGAGTGGATAAAATGGATATAGAGTGGATAAAATGGATATAGAGTGGATAAAATGGATATAGAGTGGATAAAATGGATATAGAGTGGATAAAATGGATATAGGGTGGATAAAATCGATATGAAGTGGATGAAATCGATATAGAGTGGATAAAATGGACATAGAGTGGATAAAATGGAGATAGAGTGGATAAAATGGATATAGTGTGGATGAAATCGATATAGAGTGGATAAAATGGATATAGAGTGGATAAAATGGATATAGGGTGGATAAAATGTATATTGAGTGGATAAAATGGATATAGAGTGGATAAAATGGATATAGAGTGGATAAAATGGATATAGAGTGGATAAAATGGGTATAGGGTGGATAAAATGTATATTGAGTGGATAAAATGGATATAGAGTGGATAAAATGGATATAGAGTGGATAAAATGGATATAGAGTGGATAAAATGGGTATAGGGTGGATAAAATGTATATTGAGTGGATAAAATGGATATAGAGTGGATAAACTGGATATAGAGTGGATAAAATGGATATAGAGTGGATAAAATGGATATAGGATGGATAAAATCGATATAGAGTTGATAAAATGGATATAGGGTGGATAAAATCGATATAGAGTGGATAAAATGGGTATAGTGTGGTTAAAATAGATATTGAGTGGATAAAATGGATATTGAGTGGATAAAATGGATATAGAGTGGATAAAATGGATATTGAGTGGATAAAATGGATATAGAGTGGATAAAATGGATATAGAGTGGATAAAATGGATATAGAGTGGATAAAATCGATATAAAGTGGATGAAATCGATATAGAGTGGATAAAATGGACATAGATTGGATAAAATGGAGATAGAGTGGATAAAATGGATATAGTGTGGATGTGTTATAATTATAGGTTTATCGATCCACGTGAGTGGAATGATTTCCAGTCTCAGCTATAGCAAAATTTATGTGTTTATTGCTAGCCAGCGTTGTGGAATAATAATGATGGCTGTAATAGGTTTTACAATACTTATATCAATAGTGATTATACAAACTTAAGGGAGCCTCGAAGACGTGCGACCGGACAGCACAGGAAGAACGGATTTCCTTTTTGTAGGATCGATCGCGGCGGTCGATAAAATGAACGTGGTCTGGGCCATCTCGTGGCGTCCAGTGAGTTAGAAAGCGCGCGCAATTGGAAGTGATTAAATTTAACTATCTAACACTTCCCCTTAAATTTAATTTATCTTAAACTTAAACTACATTAACGGTGAAATCCTAACATACTGACACAATTTTGGTGTTTTGAACCACACAGCGCTTTAGTTAAGATGTCTGCTATCATTTCATTTGTGCCTAAATATTTTAACTTAACAGCCCCTATCTTTAATACCTCGCGTATGAAATGATGTTTTATGGATATATGTTTCGTCCGTGCGTGGTATATTGGGTTTTTACTTAACTTTAGGGCGCTAGCATTATCGTTGAATATAACAACTTCGGAAGTTAGTTTCACCCCTAATTCAGCAAGAGCTGCATTTAAATAGGTCGCTTCTTTTGCGGCTTCAGTGATAGCCATGTATTCTGCTTCGGTAGACGACAATGCAATCGTACGTTGCTTTCTTGACTCCCAAGAAATGGGTCCGCCACCGAAGAAGAATACATACCCTGTATACGAATGACGGTCGTTTTGACAGCTACCCCAATCAGCATCTGTATACCCCTTTAAAACTAAATTGTTGTACCGATACTTTATACTATAATCTTCGGTGCCCTTAATATATCTTAAAACCCTTTTCGCTGCCTCCCAATGCTCGGGACCATAGCAATTATAAAATTGCCCGAGTACACTAACAGCATGCGCAATGTCGGGTCTGGTAGTGACTGACAAGTACATTAAGCTTCCTATCAGTTCCCGGTATGGATACTGCTCACTGTTCTGTCCGAAATGAGGGTCTCCTTTGGTGAGAGTTATTCCGGGGTCCATAGGGGTTTTCACTGGATTTGCCTCGTTCATATTAAACTTGTGGAGTATTTCCCTTGCGTATCCTTTTTGACTTATTGTGATTTCTCCTTCTGTTATAGAAAATTCTATTCCAAGACAATGTTTAGCGGTGCCCTGGTCCTTGATGTTAAAAAATTTCTGTAAATAAACTTTGAACTGTTCTATTTCGATTTGGTTTTTGGAAACAATTAGAATATCATCAACATAAACAATAATTAAAAATAAAACTTCCCCTTTTCCTACATAGTAAACGCAAGGATCAAAATTAGATTGTTTTAATCCAAACCCCTTTAATACTTTACTTAATTTGTCATTCCATTGTTTTCCGGCCTGCTTAAGCCCATATATTGCCTTATTTAGCTTGCAAACCTTGTTTCCTAATTTAAATTGTGCAAGCATTTCCTGAGCCTTTTTCTTTATTGAAGAGTTATTTTCTTCGAGTTCTATTAGCCTGTTTAGCATGTCCTCTAGTTTTTCTGGGGTTTCCATATATATTTCCTCTTCCAGAGAACCATACAAGTATGCCGTGCTAACATCAATCTGATGAATTTTCATATGATGTTGAGCTGCTAATGCCGTCATGAAGCGAATAGACGTAGATCTTGCAACGGGTGCGTAAGTTTCAAAGAAATCTACCCCCGGTTTCTGGCTGAATCCTCTGGCCACAATTCTTGCTTTTTGTCTGACTATACTTCCATCCGGCCCGTGTTTTTTGGTTAGAATTACACGGCTGCCTATAACATTCTTCTGATCTGGTTGGTCTATCAAATTCCAAACGTTATTTGACAGCATTGCCCGAAGTTCATGAGCCATTGCAGTTAACCATTCATTTCTATTTGTTCCATTGATGGCTAGATGCATCGGGATCTCAGTTGCATAAGCCACAGAATCCTTTGTTCGATTATTCTGATGATAAGAATATACCTTACGTGGTCTGCCAGGAGTTCCTGTCCTTATAATTCTTGGCCTCCCTCGACTTCTCTTCAGATTGTTAGACGTTTCTTCGTTATTCGAATCTTCATTGGCACCCAGGTCTTCGCTTACTTCTTGCTCTTCTTCGTTGCTGATTTCATCTCCTCCCGCTTTGTAATCAATGATAATTTCATTTGACAATTTTTCATCCATGTTATTCGCTCTACTTTTGTTGGTCGAGTCTGTCTTCTCGCGGATATTTCCCTGGTTCCATTTAAAGTCATCCATAAACCTCACATCTCGACTTACTGTTATTTTATCTGTAGTTGTGTCCAGTAGGCGATATCCTTTTGTATTCTCGTCGAAACCTACAAAAGTCCACTCTTTAGCCTTTACATCCAATTTTCTTCTTAATTCCTTTGGAATGTGTGCAAATGACTTTGATCCGAAGACAGGCATGCATTTAAAATCGGGTTGTACATTGCACCATCTTTCCAGTGGCGTTGTTCCTGTTGCTTTGGTGATCAATCTATTTTGTAAGTAATTCGCAAAATTAACCGCTTCTCCCCAATATTTATTTGCTAGCCCTGAATCAATAAGCAAACATCTCGCCATTTCTAATAGGGATCTATTCTTTCGCTCAGCGACTCCGTTTTGTTCTGGTGAATAACTGGCTGTATATTGCGCTTTGATACCCTCTTTGGCGAATAAATCCTTAATACCCTGATTTATAAATTCCGTTCCTCTATCAGATCTAAATGTCTTTGGTGTTTTGTTAAACCGAGTTTTAGTGTATTGTATGTATTCTTGAATTCTTTGGCTAACTTCAGACTTGTGTTTTATTAAATACATGACAGTGTACCTGCTATAATCATCGATGAGAGTCAACAAGTAGCGATTATGACTAGGGGTTATTGTTTGCATTGGCCCGCACACATCAGTATGAATGAGTTCCATAGTAGACAGAGATTGACCTTTGGATTTGTGTGGAAACGGCTTTCTAGTCATCTTTCCTTTTAAGCATATTTCACACGTCTCCCTTATTCCGCAGTCCTTTATTGTTAGGCCCTTGACAATTCCCTTAGATGCCATTTGTATAATAGCTTCACTGTTGCGATGACCCAACCTCTTGTGCCACATGTGTTGGCAGTCCGGAAGATGTCGATTTCCTGCTATATTGCCAGTTATTAATGCCTTATGAATACTATTTAATTTATATAGGTTACCACATAACTTCGCAGTTACCACAGTTTCGTAGTTTTTCATTATAAAGCACTCATGAGCCTCAAAGATTACCTTAAAACCTCTATCTGTTAATCTTTTAACGGAAAGTAAGTTTTCTTTAAGAGTAGGGATATACAGTACGTCTTTTATAGTGATTACCTTAGATTTTCCTTCATGGTTTGTATATGTAATCTCACCCGTTCCAAGCCCCTTGATCTCAGCATTTGCACCATTCGCTAACTTTACACAGTCATTGTATTCATGGAGGTATGTGAAGAATTCTCTGCTATTAGCCATATGGCTAGTAGCCCCTGAATCAATACACCAGTCCTCGTTATTTAGATTTGAATCTTTTATCAGGAAACACACGTCGGTATAGCGTGTGTCTGTGACCTGACCAACTTTAGGTTTAGGGTTTCTTTCCTTCCATTTCTTATACTTAAAGCAATCCCTCTTTAGATGTCCCACCTTATTACAAAAGTAACATGTAGATGTAGTTCCTGGCTTTTCCTTAGTTTCTGTACGCTTCACGCCATGTGCCTGAATTTTTGAAACGTTGAGAGCTTTATCATCGATATCATGTATGTCATGTTTTGAATTGTCTCGTCTCGATGCTTCATCGAGCAATTTTCCCTTTACAAGTTCTAACGTGAGCTCTGTATCAGATCTTGTTTCCAAGGCCATAATTAACGTACTGAAAGATTCTGGTAAACTACTTAATAACATAGCTATTATTAGCTTTTCTTTTAATACTTCACCAAGAGCAGCTAATTGATCGACAAGGTTTAACATATCATTTACGTGTTTCTCCATGTTGCCACTTTCGTGTAATTTTAAGTTACATAATTTCTTTAATAAATAGACTTGATTACTTAATGTAGCTTTCTCGTGATAATTCCGTAGTTTCTCCCAGACTTCCTTTGCACCTGTAGTTTCCTTTATATGCCTTAATTGATCGTCTTCCACTAGTAGCCCTATTGTTGCTCTTGCTTGTCCGTCCGCCTTTAACCACCTTTCATCAGGATTTTCTGGCTTTACTTTGCTTACTGTATGCCATAAATCCTCCTTAATGAGCAATAGCTCTACTTTATGTTTCCACACTTGAAAATTGGAATTATTCAATTTAGATATTGTAAAACGTGGTTCCGCCATTATCTCGCACCTGGGCCCATAACCTGTTATAATTATAGGTTTATCGATCCACGTGAGTGGAATGATTTCCAGTCTCAGCTATAGCAAAATTTATGTGTTTATTGCTAGCCAGCGTTGTGGAATAATAATGATGGCTGTAATAGGTTTTACAATACTTATATCAATAGTGATTATACAAACTTAAGGGAGCCTCGAAGACGTGCGACCGGACAGCACAGGAAGAACGGATTTCCTTTTTGTAGGATCGATCGCGGCGGTCGATAAAATGAACGTGGTCTGGGCCATCTCGTGGCGTCCAGTGAGTTAGAAAGCGCGCGCAATTGGAAGTGATTAAATTTAACTATCTAACAGGATGAAATCGATATAGAGTGGATAAAATGGATATAGAGTGGATAAAATGGATATAGGGTGGATAAAATGGATATAGAGTGGATAAAATGGATATAGAGTGGATAAAATGGATATAGAGAGGTTAAAATGGATATAGGGTGGATAAAATATATGTAGAGTGGATAAAATGGAGATAGAGTTTATGAAATCGATGTAGAGTGGATAAAATGGATATAGAGTGGATAAAATGGGTATAGTGTGGATAAAATGGATATAGAGTGGATAAAATGGATATAGAGTGGATAAAATGGATATAGAGTGGATAAAATGGATATAGAGTGGATAAAATGGGTATAGGGTGGATAAAATGTATATTGAGTGGATAAAATGGATATAGAGTGGATAAAATGGATATAGAGTGGATAAAATGGATATAGGGTGGATAAAATGTATATTGAGTGGATAAAATGGATATAGAGTGGATAAAATGGATATAGAGTGGATAAAATGGATATAGAGAGGTTAAAATGGATATAGGGTGGATAAAATATATGTAGAGTGGATAAAATGGAGATAGAGTTTATGAAATCGATGTAGAGTGTATAAAATGGATATAGAGTGGATAAAATTGGTATAGATTGGATAAAATGGATATAGAGTGGATAAAATGGATATAGAGCGGATAAAATGGATATAGAGTGGATAAAATGGGTATAGGGTGGATACAATGTATATTGAGTGGATAAAATGGATATAGAGTGGATAAAATGGATATAGGATGGATAAAATCGATATAGAGTTGATAAAATGGATATAGGGTGGATAAAATCGATATAGAGTGGATAAAATGGGTATAGTGTGGATAAAATGGATATTGAGTGGATAAAATGGATATAGAGTGGATAAAATGGATATAGAGTGGATAAAATGGATATAGAGTGGATAAAATGGGTATAGGGTGGATAAAATGTATATTGAGTGGATAAAATGGATATAGAGTGGATAAAATGGATATAGGATGGATAAAATCGATATAGAGTTGATAAAATGGATATAGGGTGGATAAAATGGATATAGAGTGGATAAAATGGATATAGAGTGGAAAAAATGGATATAGGATGGATAAAATCGATATAGAGTTGATAAAATGGATATAGGGTGGATAAAATCGATATAGAGTGGATAAAATGGGTATAGTGTGGATAAAATGGATATTGAGTGGATAAAATCGATATAGAGTGGATAAAATGGGTATAGTGTGGATAAAATGGATATTGAGTGGATAAAATGGATATAGAGTGGATAAAATGGATATAGGGTGGATAAAATGTATATTGAGTGGATAAAATGGATATAGAGTGGATAAAATGGATATAGAGTGGATAAAATGGATATAGAGAGGTTAAAATGGATATAGGGTGGATAAAATATATGTAGAGTGGATAAAATGGAGATAGAGTGGATGAAATCGATGTAGAGTGGATAAAATGGATATAGAGTGGATAAAATGGGTATAGAGTGGATGAAATCGATGTAGAGTGGATAAAATGGATATAGAGTGGATAAAATGGGTATAGTGTGGATAAAATGGATATAGAGTGGATAAAATGGATATAGAGTGGATAAAATGGGTATAGGGTGGATAAAATGTATATTGAGTGGATAAAATGGATATAGAGTGGATAAAATGGGTATAGTGTGGATAAAATGGATATTGAGTGGATAAAATGGATATAGAGTGGATAAAATGGATACAGAGTGGATAAAATGGATATAGAGTGGATAAAATGGGTATAGGGTGGATAAAATGTATATTGAGTGGATAAAATGGATATAGAGTGGATAAAATGGGTATAGTGTGGATAAAATGGATATTGAGTGGATAAAATGGATATAGAGTGGATAAAATGGATATAGAGTGGATAAAATGGAGATAGAGTGGATAAAATGGATATAGGGTGGATAAAATGGATATAGAGTGGATAAAATGGATATAGAGTGGATAAAATGGATATAGAGTGGATAAAATGGAGATAGAGTGGATAAAATGGATATAGGGTGGATAAAATGGATATAGAGTGGATAAAATGGATATAGGGTGGATGAAATGTATATTGAGTGGATAAAATGGATATAGGGTGGATAAAATATATGTAGAGTGGATAAAATGGATATAGAGTGGATAAAATGGATATTGAGTGGATAAAATGGATATAGAGTGGATAAAATGGATATTGAGTGGATAAAATGGATATAGAGTGGATAAAATGGGTATAGTGTGGATAAAATGGATATTGAGTGGATAAAATGGATATTGAGTGGATAAAATGGATATAGAGTGGATAAAATGGATATAGAGTGGATAAAATGGATATAGAGTGGATAAAATGGAGATAGAGTGGATAAAATGGATATAGAGTGGATAAAATGGGTATAGGGTGGATAAAATGTATATTGAGTGGATAAAATGGATATAGAGTGGATAAAATGGATATAGAGTGGATAAAATGGATATAGAGTGGATAAAATGGATATAGGATGGATAAAATCGATATAGAGTTGATAAAATGGATATAGGGTGGATAAAATCGATATAGAGTGGATAAAATGGGTATAGTGTGGATAAAATGGATATTGAGTGGATAAAATGGATATAGAGTGGATAAAATGGATATAGAGTGGATAAAATGGATATAAAGTGGATAAAATGGATATAGAGTGGATGAAATCGATGTAGAGTGGATAAAATGGATATAGAGTGGATAAAATGGATATAGAGTGGATAAAATGGATATAGAGTGGATGAAATCGATGTAGAGTGGATAAAATGGATATAGAGTGGATAAAATGGGTATAGTGTGGATAAAATGGATACTGAGTGGATAAAATGGATATAGAGTGGATAAAATGGGTATAGTGTGGATAAAATGGATATAGAGTGGATAAAATGGATATAGAGTGGATAAAATGGATATAGAGTGGATGAAATCGATGTAGAGTGGATAAAATGGATATAGAGTGGATAAAATGGGTATAGTGTGGATAAAATGGATACTGAGTGGATAAAATGGATATAGAGTGGATAAAATGGATATAGAGTGGATAAAATGGATATAGAGTGGATAAAATGGGTATAGGGTGGATAAAATGTATATTGAGTGGATAAAATGGATATAGAGTGGATAAAATGGATATAGAGTGGATAAAATGGATATAGAGTGGATAAAATGGATATAGGATGGATAAAATCGATATAGAGTTGATAAAATGGATATAGGGTGGATAAAATCGATATAGAGTGGATAAAATGGGTATAGTGTGGATAAAATGGATATTGAGTGGATAAAATGGATATAGAGTGGATAAAATGGATATAGAGTGGATAAAATGGGTATAGGGTGGATAAAATGTATATGGAGTGGATAAAATGGATATACAGTGGATAAAATGGATATAGAGTGGATAAAATGGATATAGAGTGGATAAAATGGATATAGGATGGATAAAATCGATATAGAGTTGATAAAATGGATATAGGGTGGATAAAATCGATATAGAGTGGATAAAATGGGTATAGTGTGGATAAAATGGATATTGAGTGGATAAAATGGATATAGAGTGGATAAAATGGATATAGAGTGGATAAAATGGATATAAAGTGGATAAAATGGATATAGAGTGGATGAAATCGATGTAGAGTGGATAAAATGGATATAGAGTGGATAAAATGGGTATAGTGTGGATAAAATGGATACTGAGTGGATAAAATGGATATAGAGTGGATAAAATGGATATAGAGTGGATAAAATGGATATAGAGTGGATAAAATGGGTATAGGGTGGATAAAATGTATATTGAGTGGATAAAATGGATATAGAGTGGATAAAATGGATATAGAGAGGTTAAAATGGATATAGGGTGGATAAAATATATGTAGAGTGGATAAAATGGAGATAGAGTTTATGAAATCGATGTAGAGTGGATAAAATGGATATAGAGTGGATAAAATGGGTATAGTGTGGATAAAATGGATATAGAGTGGATAAAATGGATATAGAGTGGATAAAATGGATATAGAGTGGATAAAATGGGTATAGGGTGGATAAAATGTATATTGAGTGGATAAAATGGATATAGAGTGGATAAAATGGATATAGAGTGGATAAAATGGATATAGAGTGGATAAAATTGATATAGAGTGGATAAAATGGGTATAGTGTGGATAAAATGGATATAGAGTGGATAAAATGGATATAGAGTGGATAAAATGGATATAGAGTGGATAAAATGGGTATAGGGTGGATAAAATGTATATTGAGTGGATAAAATGGATATAGAGTGGATAAAATGGATATAGAGTGGATAAAATGGATATAGAGTGGATAAAATGGATATAGGATGGATAAAATCGATATAGAGTTGATAAAATGGATATAGGGTGGATAAAATCGATATAGAGTGGATAAAATGGGTATAGTGTGGATAAAATGGATATTGAGTGGATAAAATGGATATAGAGTGGATAAAATGGATATAGAGTGGATAAAATGGATATTGAGTGGATAAAATGGATATAGAGTGGATAAAATCGATATAAAGTGGATAAAATGGAGATAGAGTGGATGAAATCGATATAGAGTGGATAAAATCGATATAAAGTGGATAAAATGGAGATAGAGTGGATGAAATCGATGTAGAGTGGATAAAATGGATATAGAGTGGATAAAATGGATATAGGATGGATAAAATCGATATAGAGTTGATAAAATGGATATAGGGTGGATAAAATCGATATAGAGTGGATAAAATGGGTATAGTGTGGATAAAATGGATATTGAGTGGATAAAATGGATATAGAGTGGATAAAATGGATATAGAGTGGATAAAATGGATATAAAGTGGATAAAATGGATATAGAGTGGATAAAATCGATGTAGAGTGGATAAAATGGATATAGAGTGGATAAAATGGGTATAGTGTGGATAAAATGGATACTGAGTGGATAAAATGGATATAGAGTGGATAAAATGGATATAGAGTGGATAAAATGGATATAGAGTGGATAAAATGGGTATAGGGTGGATAAAATGTATATTGAGTGGATCAAATGGATATAGAGTGGATAAAATGGATATAGAGTGGATAAAATGGATATAGAGTGGATAAAATGGATATAGGATGGATAAAATCGATATAGAGTTGATAAAATGGATATAGGGTGGATAAAATCGATATAGAGTGGATAAAATGGGTATAGTGTGGATAAAATGGATATTGAGTGGATAAAATGGATATAGAGTGGATAAAATGGATATAGAGTGGATAAAATGGATATAGAGTGGATAAAATGGATATAGAGTGGATGAAATCGATGTAGAGTGGATAAAATGGATATAGAGTGGATAAAATGGGTATAGTGTGGATAAAATGGATATAGGATGGATAAAATCGATATAGAGTTGATAAAATGGATGTAGGGTGGATAAAATCGATATAGAGTGGATAAAATGGGTATAGTGTGGATAAAATGGATATTGAGTGGATAAAATGGATATAGAGTGGATAAAATGGATATAGAGTGGATAAAATGGGTATAGGGTGGATAAAATGTATATTGAGTGGATAAAATGGATATAGAGTGGATAAAATGGATATAGAGTGGATAAAATGGATATAGAGTGGATAAAATTGATATAGAGTGGATAAAATGGGTATAGGGTGGATAAAATGTATATTGAGTGGATAAAATGGATATAGAGTGGATAAAATGGATATAGAGTGGATAAAATGGATATAGGATGGATAAAATCGATATAGAGTTGATAAAATGGATATAGGGTGGATAAAATCGATATAGAGTGGATAAAATGGGTATAGTGTGGATAAAATGGATATTGAGTGGATAAAATGGATATAGAGTGGATAAAATGGATATAGAGTGGATAAAATGGATATAGAGTGGATAAAATGGGTATAGGGTGGATAAAATGTATATTGAGTGGATAAAATGGATATAGAGTGGATAAAATGGATATAGAGTGGATAAAATGGATATAGAGTGGATAAAATGGATATTGAGTGGATAAAATGGATATAGAGTGGATAAAATGGATATAGAGTGGATAAAATGGATATAGAGTGGATAAAATGGGTATAGGGTGGATAAAATGTATATTGAGTGGATAAAATGGATATAGAGTGGATAAAATGGATATAGAGAGGTTAAAATGGATATAGGGTGGATAAAATATATGTAGAGTGGATAAAATGGAGATAGAGTTTATGAAATCGATGTAGAGTGGATAAAATGGATATAGAGTGGATAAAATGGGTATAGTGTGGATAAAATGGATATAGAGTGGATAAAATGGATATAGAGAGGTTAAAATGGATATAGGGTGGATAAAATATATGTAGAGTGGATAAAATGGAGATAGAGTTTATGAAATCGATGCAGAGTGGATAAAATGGATATAGAGTGGATAAAATGGGTATAGTGTGGATAAAATGGATATAGAGTGGATAAAATGGATATAGAGTGGATAAAATGGATATAGAGTGGATAAAATGGGTATAGGGTGGATAAAATGGATATAAAGTGGATAAAATGGATATAGAGTAGATGAAATCGATGTAGAGTGGATAAAATGGATATAGAGTGGATAAAATGGGTATAGTGTGGATAAAATGGATACTGAGTGGATAAAATGGATATAGAGTGGATAAAATGGATATAGAGTGGATAAAATGGATATAGAGTGGATAAAATGGGTATAGGGTGGATAAAATGTATATTGAGTGGATAAAATGGATATAGAGTGGATAAAATGGATATAGAGAGGTTAAAATGGATATAGGGTGGATAAAATATATGTAGAGTGGATAAAATGGAGATAGAGTTTATGAAATCGATGTAGAGTGGATAAAATGGATATAGAGTGGATAAAATGGGTATAGTGTGGATAAAATGGATATTGAGTGGATAAAATGGATATAGAGTGGATAAAATGGATATAGAGTGGATAAAATGGATATAGAGTGGATAAAATGGATATAGAGTGGATAAAATGGATATAGGATGGATAAAATCGATATAGAGTTGATAAAATGGATATAGGGTGGATAAAATCGATATAGAGTGGATAAAATGGGTATAGTGTGGATAAAATGGATATTGAGTGGATAAAATGGATATAGAGTGGATAAAATGGATATAGAGTGGATAAAATGGATATAGAGTGGATAAAATGGGTATAGGGTGGATAAAATGTATATTGAGTGGATAAAATGGATATAGAGTGGATAAAATGGATATAGAGTGGATAAAATGGATATAGAGTGGATAAAATGGATATTGAGTGGATAAAATGGATATAGAGTGGATAAAATGGATATAGAGTGGATAAAATGGATATAGAGTGGATAAAATGGGTATAGGGTGGATAAAATGTATATTGAGTGGATAAAATGGATATAGAGTGGATAAAATGGATATAGAGAGGTTAAAATGGATATAGGGTGGATAAAATATATGTAGAGTGGATAAAATGGAGATAGAGTTTATGAAATCGATGTAGAGTGGATAAAATGGATATAGAGTGGATAAAATGGGTATAGTGTGGATAAAATGGATATAGAGTGGATAAAATGGATATAGAGTGGATAAAATGGATATAGAGTGGATAAAATGGGTATAGGGTGAATAAAATGTATATTGAGTGGATAAAATGGATATAGAGTGGATAAAATGGATATAGAGTGGATAAAATGGATATAGGATGGATAAAATCGATATAGAGTTGATAAAATGGATATAGGGTGGATAAAATCGATATAGAGTGGATAAAATGGGTATAGTGTGGATAAAATGGATATTGAGTGGATAAAATGGATATAGAGTGGATAAAATGGATATAGAGTGGATAAAATGGATATAAAGTGGATAAAATGGATATAGAGTGGATGAAATCGATGTAGAGTGGATAAAATGGATATAGAGTGGATAAAATGGGTATAGTGTGGATAAAATGGATACTGAGTGGATAAAATGGATATAGAGTGGATAAAATGGATATAGAGTGGATAAAATGGATATAGAGTGGATAAAATGGGTATAGGGTGGATAAAATGTATATTGAGTGGATAAAATGGATATAGAGTGGATAAAATGGATATAGAGAGGTTAAAATGGATATAGGGTGGATAAAATATATGTAGAGTGGATAAAATGGAGATAGAGTTTATGAAATCGATGTAGAGTGGATAAAATGGATATAGAGTGGATAAAATGGGTATAGTGTGGATAAAATGGATATAGAGTGGATAAAATGGATATAGAGTGGATAAAATGGGTATAGGGTGAATAAAATGTATATTGAGTGGATAAAATGGATATAGAGTGGATAAAATGGATATAGAGTGGATAAAATGGATATAGGATGGATAAAATCGATATAGAGTTGATAAAATGGATATAGGGTGGATAAAATCGATATAGAGTGGATAAAATGGGTATAGTGTGGATAAAATGGATATTGAGTGGTTAAAATGGATATAGAGTGGATAAAATGGATATAGAGTGGATAAAATGGATATAGAGTGGATAAAATGGGTATAGGGTGGATAAAATGTATATTGAGTGGATAAAATGGATATAGAGTGGATAAAATGGATATAGAGTGGATAAAATGGATATAGAGTGGATAAAATGGATATAGGATGTATAAAATCGATATAGAGTTGATAAAATGGATATAGGGTGGATAAAATCGATATAGAGTGGATAAAATGGGTATAGTGTGGATAAAATGGATATTGAGTGGATAAAATGGATATAGAGTGGATAAAATGGATATAGAGTGGATAAAATGGATATAGAGTGGATAAAATGGATATAGAGAGGTTAAAATGGATATAGGGTGGATAAAATATATGTAGAGTGGATAAAATGGAGATAGAGTGGATGAAATTGATGTAGAGTGGATAAAATGGATATAGAGTGGATAAAATGGGTATAGTGTGGTTAAAATAGATATTGAGTGGATAAAATGGATATTGAGTGGATAAAATGGATATAGAGTGGATAAAATGGATATTGAGTGGATAAAATGGATATAGAGTGGATAAAATGGATATAGAGTGGATAAAATGGATATAGAGTGGATAAAATCGATATGAAGTGGATGAAATCGATATAGAGTGGATAAAATGGACATAGAGTGGATAAAATGGAGATAGAGTGGATAAAATGGATATAGTGTGGATGAAATCGATATAGAGTGGATAAAATGGATATAGAGTGGATAAAATGGATATAGGGTGGATAAAATGTATATTGAGTGGATAAAATGGATATAGAGTGGATAAAATGGATATAGAGTGGATAAAATGGATATAGAGAGGTTAAAATGGATATAGGGTGGATAAAATATATGTAGAGTGGATAAAATGGAGATAGAGTTTATGAAATCGATGCAGAGTGGATAAAATGGATATAGAGTGGATAAAATGGGTATAGTGTGGATAAAATGGATATAGAGTGGATAAAATGGATATAGAGTGGATAAAATGGATATAGAGTGGATAAAATGGGTATAGGGTGGATAAAATGGATATAAAGTGGATAAAATGGATATAGAGTGGATGAAATCGATGTAGAGTGGATAAAATGGATATAGAGTGGATAAAATGGGTATAGTGTGGATAAAATGGATACTGAGTGGATAAAATGGATATAGAGTGGATAAAATGGATATAGAGTGGATAAAATGGATATAGAGTGGATAAAATGGGTATAGGGTGGATAAAATGTATATTGAGTGGATAAAATGGATATAGAGTGGATAAAATGGATATAGAGAGGTTAAAATGGATATAGGGTGGATAAAATATATGTAGAGTGGATAAAATGGAGATAGAGTTTATGAAATCGATGTAGAGTGGATAAAATGGATATAGAGTGGATAAAATGGGTATAGTGTGGATAAAATGGATATTGAGTGGATAAAATGGATATAGAGTGGATAAAATGGATATAGAGTGGATAAAATGGATATAGAGTGGATAAAATGGATATAGAGTGGATAAAATGGATATAGGATGGATAAAATCGATATAGAGTTGATAAAATGGATATAGGGTGGATAAAATCGATATAGAGTGGATAAAATGGGTATAGTGTGGATAAAATGGATATTGAGTGGATAAAATGGATATAGAGTGGATAAAATGGATATAGAGTGGATAAAATGGATATAGAGTGGATAAAATGGGTATAGGGTGGATAAAATGTATATTGAGTGGATAAAATGGATATAGAGTGGATAAAATGGATATAGAGTGGATAAAATGGATATAGAGTGGATAAAATGGATATTGAGTGGATAAAATGGATATAGAGTGGATAAAATGGATATAGAGTGGATAAAATGGATATAGAGTGGATAAAATGGGTATAGGGTGGATAAAATGTATATTGAGTGGATAAAATGGATATAGAGTGGATAAAATGGATATAGAGAGGTTAAAATGGATATAGGGTGGATAAAATATATGTAGAGTGGATAAAATGGAGATAGAGTTTATGAAATCGATGTAGAGTGGATAAAATGGATATAGAGTGGATAAAATGGGTATAGTGTGGATAAAATGGATATAGAGTGGATAAAATGGATATAGAGTGGATAAAATGGATATAGAGTGGATAAAATGGGTATAGGGTGAATAAAATGTATATTGAGTGGATAAAATGGATATAGAGTGGATAAAATGGATATAGAGTGGATAAAATGGATATAGGATGGATAAAATCGATATAGAGTTGATAAAATGGATATAGGGTGGATAAAATCGATATAGAGTGGATAAAATGGGTATAGTGTGGATAAAATGGATATTGAGTGGATAAAATGGATATAGAGTGGATAAAATGGATATAGAGTGGATAAAATGGATATAAAGTGGATAAAATGGATATAGAGTGGATGAAATCGATGTAGAGTGGATAAAATGGATATAGAGTGGATAAAATGGGTATAGTGTGGATAAAATGGATACTGAGTGGATAAAATGGATATAGAGTGGATAAAATGGATATAGAGTGGATAAAATGGATATAGAGTGGATAAAATGGGTATAGGGTGGATAAAATGTATATTGAGTGGATAAAATGGATATAGAGTGGATAAAATGGATATAGAGTGGATAAAATGGATATAGGGTGGATAAAATATATGTAGAGTGGATAAAATGGAGATAGAGTTTATGAAATCGATGTAGAGTGGATAAAATGGATATAGAGTGGATAAAATGGGTATAGTGTGGATAAAATGGATATAGAGTGGATAAAATGGATATAGAGTGGATAAAATGGGTATAGGGTGAATAAAATGTATATTGAGTGGATAAAATGGATATAGAGTGGATAAAATGGATATAGAGTGGATAAAATGGATATAGGATGGATAAAATCGATATAGAGTTGATAAAATGGATATAGGGTGGATAAAATCGATATAGAGTGGATAAAATGGGTATAGTGTGGATAAAATGGATATTGAGTGGTTAAAATGGATATAGAGTGGATAAAATGGATATAGAGTGGATAAAATGGATATAGAGTGGATAAAATGGGTATAGGGTGGATAAAATGTATATTGAGTGGATAAAATGGATATAGAGTGGATAAAATGGATATAGAGTGGATAAAATGGATATAGAGTGGATAAAATGGATATAGGATGTATAAAATCGATATAGAGTTGATAAAATGGATATAGGGTGGATAAAATCGATATAGAGTGGATAAAATGGGTATAGTGTGGATAAAATGGATATTGAGTGGATAAAATGGATATAGAGTGGATAAAATGGATATAGAGTGGATAAAATGGATATAGAGTGGATAAAATGGATATAGAGAGGTTAAAATGGATATAGGGTGGATAAAATATATGTAGAGTGGATAAAATGGAGATAGAGTGGATGAAATTGATGTAGAGTGGATAAAATGGATATAGAGTGGATAAAATGGGTATAGTGTGGTTAAAATAGATATTGAGTGGATAAAATGGATATTGAGTGGATAAAATGGATATAGAGTGGATAAAATGGATATTGAGTGGATAAAATGGATATAGAGTGGATAAAATGGATATAGAGTGGATAAAATGGATATAGAGTGGATAAAATCGATATGAAGTGGATGAAATCGATATAGAGTGGATAAAATGGATATAGAGTGGATAAAATGGATATAGAGTGGATAAAATGGATATAGTGTGGATGAAATCGATATAGAGTGGATAAAATGGATATAGAGTGGATAAAATGGATATAGGGTGGATAAAATGTATATTGAGTGGATAAAATGGATATAGAGTGGATAAAATGGATATAGAGTGGATAAAATGGATATAGAGAGGTTAAAATGGATATAGGGTGGATAAAATATATGTAGAGTGGATAAAATGGAGATAGAGTTTATGAAATCGATGCAGAGTGGATAAAATGGATATAGAGTGGATAAAATGGGTATAGTGTGGATAAAATGGATATAGAGTGGATAAAATGGATATAGAGTGGATAAAATGGATATAGAGTGGATAAAATGGGTATAGGGTGGATAAAATGGATATAAAGTGGATAAAATGGATATAGAGTGGATGAAATCGATGTAGAGTGGATAAAATGGATATAGAGTGGATAAAATGGGTATAGTGTGGATAAAATGGATACTGAGTGGATAAAATGGATATAGAGTGGATAAAATGGATATAGAGTGGATAAAATGGATATAGAGTGGATAAAATGGGTATAGGGTGGATAAAATGTATATTGAGTGGATAAAATGGATATAGAGTGGATAAAATGGATATAGAGAGGTTAAAATGGATATAGGGTGGATAAAATATATGTAGAGTGGATAAAATGGAGATAGAGTTTATGAAATCGATGTAGAGTGGATAAAATGGATATAGAGTGGATAAAATGGGTATAGTGTGGATAAAATGGATATAGAGTGGATAAAATGGATATAGAGTGGATAAAATGGATATAGAGTGGATAAAATGGGTATAGGGTGAATAAAATGTATATTGAGTGGATAAAATGGATATAGAGTGGATAAAATGGATATAGAGTGGATAAAATGGATATAGGATGGATAAAATCGATATAGAGTTGATAAAATGGATATAGGGTGGATAAAATCGATATAGAGTGGATAAAATGGGTATAGTGTGGATAAAATGGATATTGAGTGGATAAAATGGATATAGAGTGGATAAAATGGATATAGAGTGGATAAAATGGATATAGAGTGGATAAAATGGATATTGAGTGGATAAAATGGATATAGAGTGGGTAAAATGGATATAGAGTGGATAAAATGGATATAGAGTGGATAAAATCGATATGAAGTGGATGAAATCGATATAGAGTGGATAAAATGGATATAGAGTGGATAAAATGGATATAGGATGGATAAAATCGATATAGAGTTGATAAAATGGATATAGGGTGGATAAAATCGATATAGAGTGGATAAAATGGGTATAGTGTGGATAAAATGGATATTGAGTGGATAAAATGGATATAGAGTGGATAAAATGGATATTGAGTGGATAAAATGGATATAGAGTGGATAAAATGGATATAGTGTGGATAAAATGGATATAGAGTGGATAAAATGGATATAGAGTGGATAAAATGGATATAGAGTGGATAAAATGGGTATAGGGTGAATAAAATGTATATTGAGTGGATAAAATGGATATAGAGTGGATAAAATGGATATAGAGTGGATAAAATGGATATAGGATGGATAAAATCGATATAGAGTTGATAAAATGGATATAGGGTGGATAAAATCGATATAGAGTGGATAAAATGGGTATAGGGTGGATAAAATGTATATTGAGTGGATAAAATGGATATAGAGAGGATAAAATGGATATAGAGTGGATAAAATGGATATAGAGTGGATAAAATGGATATAGGATGGATAAAATCGATATAGAGTTGATAAAATGGATATAGGGTGGATAAAATCGATATAGAGTGGATAAAATGGGTATAGTGTGGATAAAATGGATATTGAGTGGATAAAATGGATATAGAGTGGATAAAATGGATATAGAGTGGATAAAATGGATATAGAGTGGATAAAATGGATATAGAGAGGTTAAAATGGATATAGGGTGGATAAAATATATGTAGAGTGGATAAAATGGAGATAGAGTGGATGAAATTGATGTAGAGTGGATAAAATGGATATAGAGTGGATAAAATGGGTATAGTGTGGTTAAAATAGATATTGAGTGGATAAAATGGATATTGAGTGGATAAAATGGATATAGAGTGGATAAAATGGATATTGAGTGGATAAAATGGATATAGAGTGGATAAAATGGATATAGAGTGGATAAAATGGATATAGAGTGGATAAAATCGATATGAAGTGGATGAAATCGATATAGAGTGGATAAAATGGACATAGAGTGGATAAAATGGAGATAGAGTGGATAAAATGGATATAGTGTGGATGAAATCGATATAGAGTGGATAAAATGGATATAGAGTGGATAAAATGGATATAGGGTGGATAAAATGTATATTGAGTGGATAAAATGGATATAGAGTGGATAAAATGGATATAGAGTGGATAAAATGGATATAGAGAGGTTAAAATGGATATAGGGTGGATAAAATATATGTAGAGTGGATAAAATGGAGATAGAGTTTATGAAATCGATGCAGAGTGGATAAAATGGATATAGAGTGGATAAAATGGGTATAGTGTGGATAAAATGGATATAGAGTGGATAAAATGGATATAGAGTGGATAAAATGGATATAGAGTGGATAAAATGGGTATAGGGTGGATAAAATGGGTATAGGGTGGATAAAATGTATATTGAGTGGATAAAATGGATATAGAGTGGATAAAATGGATATAGAGTGGATAAAATGGATATAGAGTGGATAAAATGGATATAGGATGGATAAAATCGATATAGAGTTGATAAAATGGATATAGGGTGGATAAAATCGATATAGAGTGGATAAAATGGGTATAGTGTGGATAAAATGGGTATAGTGTGGATAAAATGGATATTGAGTGGATAAAATGGATATAGAGTGGATAAAATGGATATAGGGTGGATAAAATGTATATAGAGTGGATAAAATGGATATAGAGAGGTTAAACTGGATATAGGGTGGATAAAATGTATATTGAGTGGATAAAATGGATATAGAGTGGATAAAATGGATATAGAGTGGATAAAATGGATATAGAGAGGTTAAAATGGATATAGGGTGGATAAAATATATGTAGAGTGGATAAAATGGAGATAGAGTGGATGAAATCGATGTAGAGTGGATAAAATGGATATAGAGTGGATAAAATGGGTATAGTGTGGATAAAATGGATATAGAGTGGATAAAATGGATATAGAGTGGATAAAATGGGTATAGGGTGGATAAAATGTATATTGAGTGGATAAAATGGATATAGAGTGGATAAAATGGGTATAGTGTGGATAAAATGGATATTGAGTGGATAAAATGGATATAGAGTGGATAAAATGGATACAGAGTGGATAAAATGGATATAGAGTGGATAAAATGGGTATAGGGTGGATAAAATGTATATTGAGTGGATAAAATGGATATAGAGTGGATAAAATGGGTATAGTGTGGATAAAATGGATATTGAGTGGATAAAATGGATATAGAGTGGATAAAATGGATATAGAGTGGATAAAATGGATATAGAGTGGATAAAATGGAGATAGAGTGGATAAAATGGATATAGGGTGGATAAAATCGATATAGAGTGGTTAAAATGGGTATAGTGTGGATAAAATGGATATTGAGTGGATAAAATGGATATAGAGTGGATAAAATGGATATAGGGTGGATAAAATGTATATTGAGTGGATAAAATGGATATAGAGTGGATAAAATGGATATAGAGTGGATAAAATGGATATAGAGAGGTTAAAATGGATATAGGGTGGATAAAATATATGTAGAGTGGATAAAATGGATATAGAGTGGATAAAATGGATATAGAGTGGATAAAATGGATATAGAGTGGATAAAATGGATATAGGATGGATAAAATCGATATAGAGTTGATAAAATGGATATAGGGTGGATAAAATCGATATAGAGTGGAGAAAATGGGTATAGTGTGGATAAAATGGATATTGAGTGGATAAAATGGATATAGAGTGGATAAAATGGATATAGAGTGGATAAAATGGATATAGAGTGGATAAAATGGGTATAGGTTGGATAAAATGTATATTGAGTGGATAAAATGGATATAGAGTGGATAAAATGGATATAGAGTGGATAAAATGGATATAGAGTGGATAAAATGGATATAGGATGGATAAAATCGATATAGAGTTGATAAAATGGATATAGGGTGGATAAAATCGATATAGAGTGGATAAAATTGGTATAGTGTGGATAAAATGGATATTGAGTGGATAAAATGGATATAGAGTGGATAAAATGGATATAGAGTGGATAAAATGGATATAGAGTGGATGAAATCGATGTAGAGTGGATAAAATGGATATAGAGTGGATAAAATGGGTATAGTGTGGATAAAATGGATACTGAGTGGATAAAATGGATATAGAGTGGATAAAATGGATATAGAGTGGATAAAATGGGTATAGGGTGGATAAAATGTATATTGAGTGGATAAAATGGATATAGAGTGGATAAAATGGATATAGAGTGGATAAAATGGATATAGAGTGGAAAAATGGATATAGGATGGATAAAATCGATATAGAGTTGATAAAATGGATATAGGGTGGATAAAATCGATATAGAGTGGATAAAATGGGTATAGTGTGGATAAAATGGATATTGAGTGGATAAAATGGATATAGAGTGGATAAAATGGATATAGAGTGGATAAAATGGGTATAGGGTGGATAAAATGTATATGGAGTGGATAAAATGGATATACAGTGGATAAAATGGATATAGAGTGGATAAAATGGATATAGAGTGGATAAAATGGATATAGAGTGGATAAAATGGATATAGAGTGGATAAAATGGATATAGAGTGGATAAAATGGATATAGAGTGGATAAAATCGATATGAAGTGGATGAAATCGATATAGAGTGGATAAAATGGACATAGAGTGGATAAAATGGAGATAGAGTGGATAAAATGGATATAGTGTGGATGAAATCGATATAGAGTGGATAAAATGGATATAGAGTGGATAAAATGGATATAGGGTGGATAAAATGTATATTGAGTGGATAAAATGGATATAGAGTGGATAAAATGGATATAGAGTGGATAAAATGGATATAGAGTGGATAAAATGGATATAGGGTGGATAAAATGTATATTGAGTGGATAAAATGTATATTGAGTGGATAAAATGGATATAGAGTGGATAAAATGGGTATAGGGTGGATAAAATGTATATTGAGTGGATAAAATGGATATAGAGTGGATAAAATGGATATAGAGTGGATAAAATGGATATAGAGTGGATAAAATGGATATAGGATGGATAAAATCGATATAGAGTTGATAAAATGGATATAGGGTGGATAAAATCGATATAGAGTGGATAAAATGGGTATAGTGTGGATAAAATGGGTATAGTGTGGATAAAATGGATATTGAGTGGATAAAATGGATATAGAGTGGATAAAATGGATATTGAGTGGATAAAATGGATATAGAGTGGATAAAATGGATATAGAGTGGATAAAATGGATATAGAGTGGATAAAATCGATATGAAGTGGATGAAATCGATATAGAGTGGATAAAATGGACATAGAGTGGATAAAATGGAGATAGAGTGGATAAAATGGATATAGTGTGGATGAAATCGATATAGAGTGGATAAAATGGATATAGGGTGGATAAAATGTATATTGAGTGGATAAAATGGATATAGAGTGGATAAAATGGATATAGAGTGGATAAAATGGATATAGAGAGGTTAAAATGGATATAGGGTGGATAAAATATATGTAGAATGGATAAAATGGAGATAGAGTTTATGAAATCGATGCAGAGTGGATAAAATGGATATAGAGTGGATAAAATGGGTATAGTGTGGATAAAATGGATATAGAGTGGATAAAATGGATATAGAGTGGATAAAATGGATATAGAGTGGATAAAATGGGTATAGGGTGGATAAAATGTATATTGAGTGGATAAAATGGATATAGAGTGGATAAAATGGATATAGAGTGGATAAAATGGATATAGGATGGATAAAATCGATATAGAGTTGATAAAATGGATATAGGGTGGATAAAATCGATATAGAGTGGATAAAATGGGTATAGTGTGGATAAAATGGATATTGAGTGGATAAAATGGATATAGAGTGGATAAAATGGATATAGAGTGGATAAAATGGATATAGAGTGGATAAAATGGGTATAGGGTGGATAAAATGTATATTGAGTGGATAAAATGGATATAGAGTGGATAAAATGGATATAGAGTGGATAAAATGGATATAGAGTGGATAAAATGGATATAGGATGGATAAAATCGATATAGAGTTGATAAAATGGATATAGGGTGGATAAAATCGATATAGAGTGGATAAAATGGGTATAGTGTGGATAAAATGGGTATAGTGTGGATAAAATGGATATTGAGTGGATAAAATGGATATAGAGTGGATAAAATGGATATAGGGTGGATAAAATGTATATTGAGTGGATAAAATGGATATAGAGTGGATAAAATGGATATAGAGAGGTTAAAATGGATATAGGGTGGATAAAATGTATATTGAGTGGATAAAATGGATATAGAGTGGATAAAATGGATATAGAGTGGATAAAATGGATATAGAGAGGTTAAAATGGATATAGGGTGGATAAAATATATGTAGAGTGGATAAAATGGAGATAGAGTGGATGAAATCGATGTAGAGTGGATAAAATGGATATAGAGTGGATAAAATGGGTATAGTGTGGATAAAATGGATATAGAGTGGATAAAATGGATATAGAGTGGATAAAATGGGTATAGGGTGGATAAAATGTATATTGAGTGGATAAAATGGATATAGAGTGGATAAAATGGGTATAGTGTGGATAAAATGGATATTGAGTGGATAAAATGGATATAGAGTGGATAAAATGGATACAGAGTGGATAAAATGGATATAGAGTGGATAAAATGGGTATAGGGTGGATAAAATGTATATTGAGTGGATAAAATGGATATAGAGTGGATAAAATGGGTATAGTGTGGATAAAATGGATATAGAGTGGATAAAATGGAGATAGAGTGGATAAAATGGATATAGGGTGGATAAAATCGATATAGAGTGGTTAAAATGGGTATAGTGTGGATAAAATGGATATTGAGTGGATAAAATGGATATAGAGTGGATAAAATGGATATAGGGTGGATAAAATGTATATTGAGTGGATAAAATGGATATAGAGTGGATAAAATGGATATAGAATGGATAAAATGGATATAGAGAGGTTAAAATGGATATAGGGTGGATAAAATATATGTAGAGTGGATAAAATGGATATAGAGTGGATAAAATGGATATAGAGTGGATAAAATGGATATAGGATGGATAAAATCGATATAGAGTTGATAAAATGGATATAGGGTGGATAAAATCGATATAGAGTGGAGAAAATGGGTATAGTGTGGATAAAATGGATATTGAGTGGATAAAATAGATATAGAGTGGATAAAATGGATATAGAGTGGATAAAATGGGTATAGGGTGGATAAAATGTATATTGAGTGGATAAAATGGATATAGAGTGGATAAAATGGATATAGAGTGGATAAAATGGATATAGAGTGGATAAAATGGATATAGGATGGATAAAATCGATATAGAGTTGATAAAATGGATATAGGGTGGATAAAATCGATATAGAGTGGATAAAATGGGTATAGTGTGGATAAAATGGGTATAGTGTGGATAAAATGGATATTGAGTGGATAAAATGGATATAGAGTGGATAAAATGGATATAGGGTGGATAAAATGTATATTGAGTGGATAAAATGGATATAGAGTGGATAAAATGGATATAGAGAGGTTAAAATGGATATAGGGTGGATAAAATGTATATTGAGTGGATAAAATGGATATAGAGTGGATAAAATGGATATAGAGTGGATAAAATGGATATAGAGAGGTTAAAATGGATATAGGGTGGATAAAATATATGTAGAGTGGATAAAATGGAGATAGAGTGGATGAAATCGATGTAGAGTGGATAAAATGGATATAGAGTGGATAAAATGGGTATAGTGTGGATAAAATGGATATAGAGTGGATAAAATGGATATAGAGTGGATAAAATGGGTATAGGGTGGATAAAATGTATATTGAGTGGATAAAATGGATATAGAGTGGATAAAATGGGTATAGTGTGGATAAAATGGATATTGAGTGGATAAAATGGATATAGAGTGGATAAAATGGATACAGAGTGGATAAAATGGATATAGAGTGGATAAAATGGGTATAGGGTGGATAAAATGTATATTGAGTGGATAAAATGGATATAGAGTGGATAAAATGGGTATAGTGTGGATAAAATGGATATAGAGTGGATAAAATGGAGATAGAGTGGATAAAATGGATATAGGGTGGATAAAATCGATATAGAGTGGATAAAATGGGTATAGTGTGGATAAAATGGATATTGAGTGGATAAAATGGATATAGAGTGGATAAAATGGATATAGGGTGGATAAAATGTATATTGAGTGGATAAAATGGATATAGAGTGGATAAAATGGATATAGAATGGATAAAATGGATATAGAGAGGTTAAAATGGATATAGGGTGGATAAAATATATGTAGAGTGGATAAAATGGATATAGAGTGGATAAAATGGATATAGAGTGGATAAAATGGATATAGGATGGATAAAATCGATATAGAGTTGATAAAATGGATATAGGGTGGATAAAATCGATATAGAGTGGAGAAAATGGGTATAGTGTGGATAAAATGGATATTGAGTGGATAAAATGGATATAGAGTGGATAAAATGGATATAGAGTGGATAAAATGGGTATAGGGTGGATAAAATGTATATTGAGTGGATAAAATGGATATAGAGTGGATAAAATGGATATAGAGTGGATAAAATGGATATAGAGTGGATAAAATGGATATAGGATGGATAAAATCGATATAGAGTTGATAAAATGGATATAGGGTGGATAAAATCGATATAGAGTGGATAAAATGGGTATAGTGTGGATAAAATGGATATTGAGTGGATAAAATGGATATAGAGTGGATAAAATGGATATAGAGTGGATAAAATGGATATAGAGTGGATGAAATCGATGTAGAGTGGATAAAATGGATATAGAGTGGATAAAATGGGTATAGTGTGGATAAAATGGATACTGAGTGGATAAAATGGATATAGAGTGGATAAAATGGATATAGAGTGGATAAAATGGATATAGAGTGGATGAAATGGGTATAGGGTGGATAAAATGTATATTGAGTGGATAAAATGGATATAGAGTGGATAAAATGGATATAGAGTGGATAAAATGGATATAGAGTGGATAAAATGGATATAGGATGGATAAAATCGATATAGAGTTGATAAAATGGATATAGGGTGGATAAAATCGATATAGAGTGGATAAAATGGGTATAGTGTGGATAAAATGGATATTGAGTGGATAAAATGGATATAGAGTGGATAAAATGGATATAGAGTGGATAAAATGGATATAGAGTGGATAAAATGGGTATAGGGTGGATAAAATGTATATTGAGTGGATAAAATGGATATACAGTGGATAAAATGGATATAGAGTGGATAAAATGGATATAGAGTGGATAAAATGGATATAGGATGGATAAAATCGATATAGAGTTGATAAAATGGATATAGGGTGGATAAAATCGATATAGAGTGGATAAAATGGGTATAGTGTGGATAAAATGGATATTGAGTGGATAAAATGGATATAGAGTGGATAAAATGGATATAGAGTGGATAAAATGGATATAAAGTGGATAAAATGGATATAGAGTGGATGAAATCGATGTAGAGTGGATAAAATGGATATAGAGTGGATAAAGTGGGTATAGTGTGGATAAAATGGATACTGAGTGGATAAAATGGATATAGAGTGGATAAAATGGATATAGAGTGGATAAAATGGATATAGAGTGGATAAAATGGGTATAGGGTGGATAAAATGTATATTGAGTGGATAAAATGGATATAGAGTGGATAAAATGGATATAGAGTGGATAAAATGGATATAGAGTGGATAAAATGGATATAGAGTGGATAAAATGGATATAGGATGGATAAAATCGATATAGAGTTGATAAAATGGATATAGGGTGGATAAAATCGATATAGAGTGGATAAAATGGGTATAGTGTGGATAAAATGGATATTGAGTGGATAAAATGGATATAGAGTGGATAAAATGGATATAGAGTGGATAAAATGGATATAGAGTGGATAAAATGGGTATAGGGTGGATAAAATCGATATAAAGTGGATAAAATGGAGATAGAGTGGATGAAATCGATGTAGAGTGGATAAAATGGATATAGAGTGGATAAAATGGATTTAGGATGGATAAAATCGATATAGAGTTGATAAAATGGATATAGGGTGGATAAAATCGATATAGAGTGGATAAAATGGGTATAGTGTGGATAAAATGGATATTGAGTGGATAAAATGGATATAGAGTGGATAAAATCGATATAAAGTGGATAAAATGGAGATAGAGTGGATGAAATCGATGTAGAGTGGATAAAATGGATATAGAGTGGATAAAATGGATATAGGATGGATAAAATCGATATAGAGTTGATAAAATGGATATAGGGTGGATAAAATCGATATAGAGTGGATAAAATGGGTATAGTGTGGATAAAATGGATATTGAGTGGATAAAATGGATATAGAGTGGATAAAATGGATATAGAGTGGATAAAATGGATATAGAGTGGATAAAATGGGTATAGGGTGGATAAAATGTATATTGAGTGGATAAAATGGATATAGAGTGGATAAAATGGGTATAGTGTGGATAAAATGGATATTGAGTGGATAAAATGGATATAGAGTGGATGAAATCGATGTAGAGTGGATAAAATGGATATAGAGTGGATAAAATGGGTATAGTGTGGATAAAATGGATACTGAGTGGATAAAATGGATATAGAGTGGATAAAATGGATATAGAGTGGATAAAATGGATATAGAGTGGATAAAATGGGTATAGTGTGGATAAAATGGATACTGAGTGGATAAAATGGATATAGAGTGGATAAAATGGATATAGAGTGGATAAAATGGATATAGACTGGATAAAATGGGTATAGGGTGGATAAAATGTATATTGAGTGGATAAAATGGATATAGAGTGGATAAAATGGATATAGAGTGGATAAAATCGATATAAAGTGGATAAAATGGAGATAGAGTGGATAAAATGGGTATAGTGTGGATAAAATGGATATTGAGTGGATAAAATGGATATAGAGTGGATAAAATCGATATAAAGTGGATAAAATGGAGATAGAGTGGATGAAATCGATGTAGAGTGGATAAAATGGATATAGAGTGGATAAAATGGATATAGGATGGATAAAATCGATATAGAGTTGATAAAATGGATATAGGGTGGATAAAATCGATATAGAGTGTATAAAATGGGTATAGTGTGGATAAAATGGATATTGAGTGGATAAAATGGATATAGAGTGGATAAAATGGATATAGAGTGGATAAAATGGATATAGAGTGGATAAAATGGGTATAGGGTGGATAAAATGTATATTGAGTGGATAAAATGGATATAGAGTGGATAAAATGGGTATAGTGTGGATAAAATGGATATTGAGTGGATAAAATGGATATAGAGTGGATAAAATGGATATAGAGTGGATAAAATGGATATAGAGTGGATAAAATGGAGATAGAGTGGATAAAATGGATATAGAGTGGATAAAATGGATATAGAGTGGATGAAATCGATGTAGAGTGGATAAAATGGATATAGAGTGGATAAAATGGGTATAGTGTGGATAAAATGGATACTGAGTGGATAAAATGGATATAGAGTGGATAAAATGGATATAGAGTGGATAAAATGGATATAGAGTGGATAAAATGGATATAGAGTGGATAAAATGGGTATAGGGTGGATAAAATGTATATTGAGTGGATAAAATGGATATAGAGTGGATAAAATGGATATAGAGAGGTTAAAATGGATATAGGGTGGATAAAATATATGTAGAGTGGATAAAATGGAGATAGAGTTTATGAAATCGATGTAGAGTGGATAAAATGGATATAGAGTGGATAAAATGGATATAGAGTGGATAAAATGGATATTGAGTGGATAAAATGGATATAGAGTGGATAAAATGGATATAGAGTGGATAAAATGGATATAGAGTGGATAAAATGGGTATAGGGTGGATAAAATGTATATTGAGTGGATAAAATGGATATAGAGTGGATAAAATGGATATAGAGAGGTTAAAATGGATATAGGGTGGATAAAATATATGTAGAGTGGATAAAATGGAGATAGAGTTTATGAAATCGATGTAGAGTGGATAAAATGGATATAGAGTGGATAAAATGGGTATAGTGTGGATAAAATGGATATAGAGTGGATAAAATGGATATAGAGTGGATAAAATGGATATAGAGTGGATAAAATGGGTATAGGGTGAATAAAATGTATATTGAGTGGATAAAATGGATATAGAGTGGATAAAATGGATATAGAGTGGATAAAATGGATATAGGATGGATAAAATCGATATAGAGTTGATAAAATGGATATAGGGTGGATAAAATCTATATAGAGTGGATAAAATGGGTATAGTGTGGATAAAATGGATATTGAGTGGATAAAATGGATATAGAGTGGATAAAATGGATATAGAGTGGATAAAATGGATATAAAGTGGATAAAATGGATATAGAGTGGATGAAATCGATGTAGAGTGGATAAAATGGATATAGAGTGGATAAAATGGGTATAGTGTGGATAAAATGGATACTGAGTGGATAAAATGGATATAGAGTGGATAAAATGGATATAGAGTGGATAAAATGGATATAGAGTGGATAAAATGGGTATAGGGTGGATAAAATGTATATTGAGTGGATAAAATGGATATAGAGTGGATAAAATGGATATAGAGAGGTTAAAATGGATATAGGGTGGATAAAATATATGTAGAGTGGATAAAATGGAGATAGAGTTTATGAAATCGATGTAGAGTGGATAAAATGGATATAGAGTGGATAAAATGGGTATAGTGTGGATAAAATGGATATAGAGTGGATAAAATGGATATAGAGTGGATAAAATGGGTATAGGGTGAATAAAATGTATATTGAGTGGATAAAATGGATATAGAGTGGATAAAATGGATATAGAGTGGATAAAATGGATATAGGATGGATAAAATCGATATAGAGTTGATAAAATGGATATAGGGTGGATAAAATCGATATAGAGTGGATAAAATGGGTATAGTGTGGATAAAATGGATATTGAGTGGTTAAAATGGATATAGAGTGGATAAAATGGATATAGAGTGGATAAAATGGATATAGAGTGGATAAAATGGGTATAGGGTGGATAAAATGGATATTGAGTGGATAAAATGGATATAGAGTGGATAAAATGGATATAGAGTGGATAAAATGGATATAGAGTGGATAAAATGGGTATAGTGTGGTTAAAATAGATATTGAGTGGATAAAATGGATATTGAGTGGATAAAATGGATATAGGATGGATAAAATCGATATAGAGTTGATAAAATGGATATAGGGTGGATAAAATCGATATAGAGTGGATAAAATGGGTATAGTGTGGATAAAATGGATATTGAGTGGATAAAATGGATATAGAGTGGATAAAATGGATATAGAGTGGATAAAATGGATATAGAGTGGATAAAATGGATATAGAGAGGTTAAAATGGATATAGGGTGGATAAAATATATGTAGAGTGGATAAAATGGAGATAGAGTGGATGAAATTGATGTAGAGTGGATAAAATGGATATAGAGTGGATAAAATGGGTATAGTGTGGTTAAAATAGATATTGAGTGGATAAAATGGATATTGAGTGGATAAAATGGATATAGAGTGGATAAAATGGATATTGAGTGGATAAAATGGATATAGAGTGGATAAAATGGATATAGAGTGGATAAAATGGATATAGAGTGGATAAAATCGATATGAAGTGGATGAAATCGATATAGAGTGGATAAAACGGACATAGAGTGGATAAAATGGAGATAGAGTGGATAAAATGGATATAGTGTGGATGAAATCGATATAGAGTGGATAAAATGGATATAGAGTGGATAAAATGGATATAGGGTGGATAAAATGTATATTGAGTGGATAAAATGGATATAGAGTGGATAAAATGGATATAGAGTGGATAAAATGGATATAGAGAGGTTAAAATGGATATAGGGTGGATAAAATATATGTAGAGTGGATAAAATGGAGATAGAGTTTATGAAATCGATGCAGAGTGGATAAAATGGATATAGAGTGGATAAAATGGGTATAGTGTGGATAAAATGGATATAGAGTGGATAAAATGGATATAGAGTGGATAAAATGGATATAGAGTGGATAAAATGGGTATAGGGTGGATAAAATGGGTATAGGGTGGATAAAATGTATATTGAGTGGATAAAATGGATATAGAGTGGATAAAATGGATATAGAGTGGATAAAATGGATATAGAGTGGATAAAATGGATATAGGATGGATAAAATCGATATAGAGTTGATAAAATGGATATAGGGTGGATAAAATCGATATAGAGTGGATAAAATGGGTATAGTGTGGATAAAATGGGTATAGTGTGGATAAAATGGATATTGAGTGGATAAAATGGATATAGAGTGGATAAAATGGATATAGGGTGGATAAAATGTATATAGAGTGGATAAAATGGATATAGAGAGGTTAAACTGGATATAGGGTGGATAAAATGTATATTGAGTGGATAAAATGGATATAGAGTGGATAAAATGGATATAGAGTGGATAAAATGGATATAGAGAGGTTAAAATGGATATAGGGTGGATAAAATATATGTAGAGTGGATAAAATGGAGATAGAGTGGATGAAATCGATGTAGAGTGGATAAAATGGATATAGAGTGGATAAAATGGGTATAGTGTGGATAAAATGGATATAGAGTGGATAAAATGGATATAGAGTGGATAAAATGGGTATAGGGTGGATAAAATGTATATTGAGTGGATAAAATGGATATAGAGTGGATAAAATGGGTATAGTGTGGATAAAATGGATATTGAGTGGATAAAATGGATATAGAGTGGATAAAATGGATACAGAGTGGATAAAATGGATATAGAGTGGATAAAATGGGTATAGGGTGGATAAAATGTATATTGAGTGGATAAAATGGATATAGAGTGGATAAAATGGGTATAGTGTGGATAAAATGGATATTGAGTGGATAAAATGGATATAGAGTGGATAAAATGGATATAGAGTGGATAAAATGGATATAGAGTGGATAAAATGGAGATAGAGTGGATAAAATGGATATAGGGTGGATAAAATCGATATAGAGTGGTTAAAATGGGTATAGTGTGGATAAAATGGATATTGAGTGGATAAAATGGATATAGAGTGGATAAAATGGATATAGGGTGGATAAAATGTATATTGAGTGGATAAAATGGATATAGAGTGGATAAAATGGATATAGAGTGGATAAAATGGATATAGAGAGGTTAAAATGGATATAGGGTGGATAAAATATATGTAGAGTGGATAAAATGGATATAGAGTGGATAAAATGGATATAGAGTGGATAAAATGGATATAGAGTGGATAAAATGGATATAGAGTGGATAAAATGGATATAGGATGGATAAAATCGATATAGAGTTGATAAAATGGATATAGGGTGGATAAAATCGATATAGAGTGGAGAAAATGGGTATAGTGTGGATAAAATGGATATTGAGTGGATAAAATGGATATAGAGTGGATAAAATGGATATAGAGTGGATAAAATGGATATAGAGTGGATAAAATGGGTATAGGTTGGATAAAATGTATATTGAGTGGATAAAATGGATATAGAGTGGATAAAATGGATATAGAGTGGATAAAATGGATATAGAGTGGATAAAATGGATATAGGATGGATAAAATCGATATAGAGTTGATAAAATGGATATAGGGTGGATAAAATCGATATAGAGTGGATAAAATTGGTATAGTGTGGATAAAATGGATATTGAGTGGATAAAATGGATATAGAGTGGATAAAATGGATATAGAGTGGATAAAATGGATATAGAGTGGATGAAATCGATGTAGAGTGGATAAAATGGATATAGAGTGGATAAAATGGGTATAGTGTGGATAAAATGGATACTGAGTGGATAAAATGGATATAGAGTGGATAAAATGGATATAGAGTGGATAAAATGGGTATAGTGTGGATAAAATGGATACTGAGTGGATAAAATGGATATAGAGTGGATAAAATGGATATAGAGTGGATAAAATGGGTATAGGGTGGATAAAATGTATATTGAGTGGATAAAATGGATATAGAGTGGATAAAATGGATATAGAGTGGATAAAATGGATATAGAGTGGAAAAATGGATATAGGATGGATAAAATCGATATAGAGTTGATAAAATGGATATAGGGTGGATAAAATCGATATAGAGTGGATAAAATGGGTATAGTGTGGATAAAATGGATATTGAGTGGATAAAATGGATATAGAGTGGATAAAATGGATATAGAGTGGATAAAATGGGTATAGGGTGGATAAAATGTATATGGAGTGGATAAAATGGATATACAGTGGATAAAATGGATATAGAGTGGATAAAATGGATATAGAGTGGATAAAATGGATATAGAGTGTATAAAATGGATATAGAGTGGATAAAATGGATATAGAGTGGATAAAATGGATATAGAGTGGATAAAATCGATATGAAGTGGATGAAATCGATATAGAGTGGATAAAATGGACATAGAGTGGATAAAATGGAGATAGAGTGGATAAAATGGATATAGTGTGGATGAAATCGATATAGAGTGGATAAAATGGATATAGAGTGGATAAAATGGATATAGGGTGGATAAAATGTATATTGAGTGGATAAAATGGATATAGAGTGGATAAAATGGATATAGAGTGGATAAAATGGATATAGAGTGGATAAAATGGATATAGGGTGGATAAAATGTATATTGAGTGGATAAAATGTATATTGAGTGGATAAAATGGATATAGAGTGGATAAAATGGGTATAGGGTGGATAAAATGTATATTGAGTGGATAAAATGGATATAGAGTGGATAAAATGGATATAGAGTGGATAAAATGGATATAGAGTGGATAAAATGGATATAGGATGGATAAAATCGATATAGAGTTGATAAAATGGATATAGGGTGGATAAAATCGATATAGAGTGGATAAAATGGGTATAGTGTGGATAAAATGGGTATAGTGTGGATAAAATGGATATTGAGTGGATAAAATGGATATAGAGTGGATAAAATGGATATTGAGTGGATAAAATGGATATAGAGTGGATAAAATGGATATAGAGTGGATAAAATGGATATAGAGTGGATAAAATCGATATGAAGTGGATGAAATCGATATAGAGTGGATAAAATGTACATAGAGTGGATAAAATGGAGATAGAGTGGATAAAATGGATATAGTGTGGATGAAATCGATATAGAGTGGATAAAATGGATATAGAGTGGATAAAATGGATATAGGGTGGATAAAATGTATATTGAGTGGATAAAATGGATATAGAGTGGATAAAATGGATATAGAGTGGATAAAATGGATATAGAGAGGTTAAAATGGATATAGGGTGGATAAAATATATGTAGAATGGATAAAATGGAGATAGAGTTTATGAAATCGATGCAGAGTGGATAAAATGGATATAGAGTGGATAAAATGGGTATAGTGTGGATAAAATGGATATAGAGTGGATAAAATGGATATAGAGTGGATAAAATGGATATAGAGTGGATAAAATGGGTATAGGGTGGATAAAATGTATATTGAGTGGATAAAATGGATATAGAGTGGATAAAATGGATATAGAGTGGATAAAATGGATATAGGATGGATAAAATCGATATAGAGTTGATAAAATGGATATAGGGTGGATAAAATCGATATAGAGTGGATAAAATGGGTATAGTGTGGATAAAATGGATATTGAGTGGATAAAATGGATATAGAGTGGATAAAATGGATATAGAGTGGATAAAATGGATATAGAGTGGATAAAATGGGTATAGGGTGGATAAAATGTATATTGAGTGGATAAAATGGATATAGAGTGGATAAAATGGATATAGAGTGGATAAAATGGATATAGAGTGGATAAAATGGATATAGGATGGATAAAATCGATATAGAGTTGATAAAATGGATATAGGGTGGATAAAATCGATATAGAGTGGATAAAATGGGTATAGTGTGGATAAAATGGGTATAGTGTGGATAAAATGGATATTGAGTGGATAAAATGGATATAGAGTGGATAAAATGGATATAGGGTGGATAAAATGTATATTGAGTGGATAAAATGGATATAGAGTGGATAAAATGGATATAGAGAGGTTAAAATGGATATAGGGTGGATAAAATGTATATTGAGTGGATAAAATGGATATAGAGTGGATAAAATGGATATAGAGTGGATAAAATGGATATAGAGAGGTTAAAATGGATATAGGGTGGATAAAATATATGTAGAGTGGATAAAATGGAGATAGAGTGGATGAAATCGATGTAGAGTGGATAAAATGGATATAGAGTGGATAAAATGGGTATAGTGTGGATAAAATGGATATAGAGTGGATAAAATGGATATAGAGTGGATAAAATGGGTATAGGGTGGATAAAATGTATATTGAGTGGATAAAATGGATATAGAGTGGATAAAATGGGTATAGTGTGGATAAAATGGATATTGAGTGGATAAAATGGATATAGAGTGGATAAAATGGATACAGAGTGGATAAAATGGATATAGAGTGGATAAAATGGGTATAGGGTGGATAAAATGTATATTGAGTGGATAAAATGGATATAGAGTGGATAAAATGGGTATAGTGTGGATAAAATGGATATAGAGTGGATAAAATGGAGATAGAGTGGATAAAATGGATATAGGGTGGATAAAATCGATATAGAGTGGATAAAATGGGTATAGTGTGGATAAAATGGATATTGAGTGGATAAAATGGATATAGAGTGGATAAAATGGATATAGGGTGGATAAAATGTATATTGAGTGGATAAAATGGATATAGAGTGGATAAAATGGATATAGAATGGATAAAATGGATATAGAGAGGTTAAAATGGATATAGGGTGGATAAAATATATGTAGAGTGGATAAAATGGATATAGAGTGGATAAAATGGATATAGAGTGGATAAAATGGATATAGGATGGATAAAATCGATATAGAGTTGATAAAATGGATATAGGGTGGATAAAATCGATATAGAGTGGAGAAAATGGGTATAGTGTGGATAAAATGGATATTGAGTGGATAAAATGGATATAGAGTGGACAAAATGGATATAGAGTGGATAAAATGGGTATAGGGTGGATAAAATGTATATTGAGTGGATAAAATGGATATAGAGTGGATAAAATGGATATAGAGTGGATAAAATGGATATAGAGTGGATAAAATGGATATAGGATGGATAAAATCGATATAGAGTTGATAAAATGGATATAGGGTGGATAAAATCGATATAGAGTGGATAAAATGGGTATAGTGTGGATAAAATGGATATTGAGTGGATAAAATGGATATAGAGTGGATAAAATGGATATAGAGTGGATAAAATGGATATAGAGTGGATGAAATCGATGTAGAGTGGATAAAATGGATATAGAGTGGATAAAATGGGTATAGTGTGGATAAAATGGATACTGAGTGGATAAAATGGATATAGAGTGGATAAAATGGATATAGAGTGGATAAAATGGATATAGAGTGGATGAAATGGGTATAGGGTGGATAAAATGTATATTGAGTGGATAAAATGGATATAGAGTGGATAAAATGGATATAGAGTGGATAAAATGGATATAGAGTGGATAAAATGGATATAGGATGGATAAAATCGATATAGAGTTGATAAAATGGATATAGGGTGGATAAAATCGATATAGAGTGGATAAAATGGGTATAGTGTGGATAAAATGGATATTGAGTGGATAAAATGGATATAGAGTGGATAAAATGGATATAGAGTGGATAAAATGGATATAGAGTGGATAAAATGGGTATAGGGTGGATAAAATGTATATGGAGTGGATAAAATGGATATACAGTGGATAAAATGGATATAGAGTGGATAAAATGGATATAGAGTGGATAAAATGGATATAGGATGGATAAAATCGATATAGAGTTGATAAAATGGATATAGGGTGGATAAAATCGATATAGAGTGGATAAAATGGGTATAGTGTGGATAAAATGGATATTGAGTGGATAAAATGGATATAGAGTGGATAAAATGGATATAGAGTGGATAAAATGGATATAAAGTGGATAAAATGGATATAGAGTGGATGAAATCGATGTAGAGTGGATAAAATGGATATAGAGTGGATAAAGTGGGTATAGTGTGGATAAAATGGATACTGAGTGGATAAAATGGATATAGAGTGGATAAAATGGATATAGAGTGGATAAAATGGATATAGAGTGGATAAAATGGGTATAGGGTGGATAAAATGTATATTGAGTGGATAAAATGGATATAGAGTGGATAAAATGGATATAGAGTGGATAAAATGGATATAGAGTGGATAAAATGGATATAGAGTGGATAAAATGGATATAGGATGGATAAAATCGATATAGAGTTGATAAAATGGATATAGGGTGGATAAAATCGATATAGAGTGGATAAAATGGGTATAGTGTGGATAAAATGGATATTGAGTGGATAAAATGGATATAGAGTGGATAAAATGGATATAGAGTGGATAAAATGGATATAGAGTGGATAAAATGGGTATAGGGTGGATAAAATCGATATAAAGTGGATAAAATGGAGATAGAGTGGATGAAATCGATGTAGAGTGGATAAAATGGATATAGAGTGGATAAAATGGATTTAGGATGGATAAAATCGATATAGAGTTGATAAAATGGATATAGGGTGGATAAAATCGATATAGAGTGGATAAAATGGGTATAGTGTGGATAAAATGGATATTGAGTGGATAAAATGGATATAGAGTGGATAAAATCGATATAAAGTGGATAAAATGGAGATAGAGTGGATGAAATCGATGTAGAGTGGATAAAATGGATATAGAGTGGATAAAATGGATATAGGATGGATAAAATCGATATAGAGTTGATAAAATGGATATAGGGTGGATAAAATCGATATAGAGTGGATAAAATGGGTATAGTGTGGATAAAATGGATATTGAGTGGATAAAATGGATATAGAGTGGATAAAATGGATATAGAGTGGATAAAATGGATATAGAGTGGATAAAATGGGTATAGGGTGGATAAAATGTATATTGAGTGGATAAAATGGATATAGAGTGGATAAAATGGGTATAGTGTGGATAAAATGGATATTGAGTGGATAAAATGGATATAGAGTGGATGAAATCGATGTAGAGTGGATAAAATGGATATAGAGTGGATAAAATGGGTATAGTGTGGATAAAATGGATACTGAGTGGATAAAATGGATATAGAGTGGATAAAATGGATATAGAGTGGATAAAATGGATATAGAGTGGATAAAATGGGTATAGTGTGGATAAAATGGATACTGAGTGGATAAAATGGATATAGAGTGGATAAAATGGATATAGAGTGGATAAAATGGATATAGAGTGGATAAAATGGGTATAGGGTGGATAAAATGTATATTGAGTGGATAAAATGGATATAGAGTGGATAAAATGGATATAGAGTGGATAAAATCGATATAAAGTGGATAAAATGGAGATAGAGTGGATAAAATGGGTATAGTGTGGATAAAATGGATATTGAGTGGATAAAATGGATATAGAGTGGATAAAATCGATATAAAGTGGATAAAATGGAGATAGAGTGGATGAAATCGATGTAGAGTGGATAAAATGGATATAGAGTGGATAAAATGGATATTGAGTGGATAAAATGGATATAGAGTGGATAAAATGGATATAGAGTGGATAAAATGGATATAGAGTGGATAAAATGGGTATAGGGTGGATAAAATGTATATTGAGTGGATAAAATGGATATAGAGTGGATAAAATGGGTATAGTGTGGATAAAATGGATATTGAGTGGATAAAATGGATATAGAGTGGATAAAATGGATATAGAGTGGATAAAATGGATATAGAGTGGATAAAATGGAGATAGAGTGGATAAAATGGATATAGAGTGGATAAAATGGATATAGAGTGGATGAAATCGATGTAGAGTGGATAAAATGGATATAGAGTGGATAAAATGGGTATAGTGTGGATAAAATGGATACTGAGTGGATAAAATGGATATAGAGTGGATAAAATGGATATAGAGTGGATAAAATGGATATAGAGTGGATAAAATGGGTATAGGGTGGATAAAATGTATATTGAGTGGATAAAATGGATATAGAGTGGATAAAATGGATATAGAGTGGATAAAATGGATATAGAGTGGATAAAATGGATATAGGGTGGATAAAATCGATATAGAGTGGATAAAATGGGTATAGTGTGGATAAAATGCATATAGAGTGGATAAAATGGATATAGGATGGATAAAATCGATATAGAGTTGATAAAATGGATATAGGGTGGATAAAATCGATATAGAGTGGATAAAATGGGTATAGTGTGGATAAAATGGATATTGAGTGGATAAAATGGATATAGAGTGGATAAAATCGATATAAAGTGGATAAAATGGAGATAGAGTGGATGAAATCGATATAGAGTGGATAAAATCGATATAGAGTGGATAAAATGGATATAGAGTGGATGAAATCGATGTAGAGTGGATAAAATGGATATAGAGTGGATAAAATGGGTATAGTGTGGATAAAATGGATACTGAGTGGATAAAATGGATATAGAGTGGATAAAATGGATATAGAGTGGATAAAATGGATATAGAGTGGATAAAATGGGTATAGGGTGGATAAAATGTATATTGAGTGGATAAAATGGATATAGAGTGGATAAAATGGATATAGAGTGGATAAAATGGATATAGAGTGGATAAAATGGATATAGGATGGATAAAATCGATATAGAGTTGATAAAATGGATATAGGGTGGATAAAATCGATATAGAGTGGATAAAATGGGTATAGTGTGGATAAAATGGATATTGAGTGGATAAAATGGATATAGAGTGGATAAAATGGATATAGAGTGGATAAAATGGATATAGAGTGGATAAAATGGGTATAGGGTGGATAAAATGTATATGGAGTGGATAAAATGGATATACAGTGGATAAAATGTATATAGAGTGGATAAAATGGATATAGAGTGGATAAAATGGATATAGGATGGATAAAATCGATATAGAGTGGATAAAATGGATATAGAGTGGATAAAATCGATATAAAGTGGATAAAATGGAGATAGAGTGGATGAAATCGATGTAGAGTGGATAAAATGGATATAGAGTGGATAAAATGGATATAGGATGGATAAAATCGATATAGAGTTGATAAAATGGATATAGGGTGGATAAAATCGATATAGAGTGGATAAAATGGGTATAGTGTGGATAAAATGGATATTGAGTGGATAAAATGGATATAGAGTGGATAAAATGGATATAGAGTGGATAAAATGGATATAGAGTGGATAAAATGGGTATAGGGTGGATAAAATGTATATTGAGTGGATAAAATGGATATAGAGTGGATAAAATGGGTATAGTGTGGATAAAATGGATATTGAGTGGATAAAATGGATATAGAGTGGATAAAATGGATATAGAGTGGATAAAATGGATATAGAGTGGATAAAATGGAGATAGAGTGGATAAAATGGATATAGAGTGGATAAAATGGATATAGAGTGGATGAAATCGATATAGAGTGGATAAAATGGATATAGGATGGATAAAATCGATATAGAGTTGATAAAATGGATATAGGGTGGATAAAATCGATATAGAGTGGATAAAATGGGTATAGTGTGGATAAAATGCATATAGAGTGGATAAAATGGATATAGAGTGGATAAAATGGATATAGGATGGATAAAATCGATATAGAGTTGATAAAATGGATATAGGGTGGATAAAATCGATATAGAGTGGATAAAATGGGTATAGTGTGGATAAAATGGATATTGAGTGGATAAAATGGATATAGAGTGGATAAAATCGATATAAAGTGGATAAAATGGAGATAGAGTGGATGAAATCGATATAGAGTGGATAAAATCGATATAAAGTGGATAAAATGGAGATAGAGTGGATGAAATCGATGTAGAGTGGATAAAATGGATATAGAGTGGATAAAATGGATATAGGATGGATAAAATCGATATAGAGTTGATAAAATGGATATAGGGTGGATAAAATCGATATAGAGTGGATAAAATGGGTATAGTGTGGATAAAATGGATATTGAGTGGATAAAATGGATATAGAGTTGATAAAATGGATATAGAGTGGATAAAATGGATATAGAGTGGATAAAATGGGTATAGGGTGGATAAAATGTATATTGAGTGGATAAAATGGATATAGAGTGGATAAAATGGATATAGAGTGGATAAAATGGGTATAGGGTGGATAAAATGTATATTGAGTGGATAAAATGGATATAGAGTGGATAAAATGGATATAGAGTGGATAAAATGGATATAGAGTGGATAAAATGGATATAGGATGGATAAAATCGATATAGAGTTGATAAAATGGATATAGGGTGGATAAAATCGATATAGAGTGGATAAAATGGGTATAGTGTGGATAAAATGGATATTGAGTGGATAAAATGGATATAGAGTGGATAAAATGGATATAGAGTGGATAAAATGGATATAGAGTGGATAAAATGGATATAGAGTGGATAAAATGGGTATAGGGTGGATAAAATGTATATGGAGTGGATAAAATGGATATACAGTGGATAAAATGGATATAGAGTGGATAAAATGGATATAGAGTGGATAAAATGGATATAGGATGGATAAAATCGATATAGAGTTGATAAAATGGATATAGGGTGGATAAAATCGATATAGAGTAGATAAAATGGGTATAGTGTGGATAAAATGGATATTGAGTGGATAAAATGGATATAGAGTGGATAAAATGGATATAGAGTGGATAAAATGGATATAAAGTGGATAAAATGGATATAGAGTGGATGAAATCGATGTAGAGTGGATAAAATGGATATAGAGTGGATAAAATGGGTATAGTGTGGATAAAATGGATACTGAGTGGATAAAATGGATATAGAGTGGATAAAATGGATATAGAGTGGATAAAATGGATATAGAGTGGATAAAATGGGTATAGGGTGGATAAAATGTATATTGAGTGGATAAAATGGATATAGAGTGGATAAAATGGATATAGAGTGGATAAAATGGATATAGAGTGGATAAAATGGATATAGGATGGATAAAATCGATATAGAGTTGATAAAATGGATATAGGGTGGATAAAATCGATATAGAGTGGATAAAATGGGTATAGTGTGGATAAAATGGATATTGAGTGGATAAAATGGATATAGAGTGGATAAAATGAATATAGAGTGGATAAAATGGATATAGAGTGGATAAAATGGATATAGAGTGGATGAAATCGATGTAGAGTGGATAAAATGGATATAGAGTGGATAAAATGGGTATAGTGTGGATAAAATGGATATAGGATGGATAAAATCGATATAGAGTTGATAAAATGGATATAGGGTGGATAAAATCGATATAGAGTGGATAAAATGGGTACAGTGTGGATAAAATGGATATTGAGTGGATAAAATGGATATAGAGTGGATAAAATGGATATAGAGTGGATAAAATGGATATAGAGTGGATAAAATGGGTATAGGGTGGATAAAATGTATATTGAGTGGATAAAATGGATATAGAGTGGATAAAATGGATATAGAGTGGATAAAATGGATATAGAGTGGATAAAATTGATATAGAGTGGATAAAATGGGTATAGGGTGGATAAAATGTATATTGAGTGGATAAAATGGATATAGAGTGGATAAAATGGATATAGAGTGGATAAAATGGATATAGGATGGATAAAATCGATATAGAGTTGATAAAATGGATATAGGGTGGATAAAATCGATATAGAGTGGATAAAATGGATATAGTGTGGATAAAATGGATATTGAGTGGATAAAATGGATTAGAGTGGATAAAATGGATATAGAGTGGATAAAATGGATATAGAGTGGATAAAATGGGTATAGGGTGGATAAAATGTATATTGAGTGGATAAAATGGATATAGAGTGGATAAAATGGATATAGAGTGGATAAAATGGATATAGAGTGGATAAAATGGATATAGAGTGGATAAAATGGATATAGGATGGATAAAATCGATATAGAGTTGATAAAATGGATATAGGGTGGATAAAATCGATATAGAGTGGATAAAATGGGTATAGTGTGGATAAAATGGATATTGAGTGGATAAAATGGATATACAGTGGATAAAATGGATATAGAGTGGATAAAATGGATATAGAGTGGATAAAATGGGTATAGGGTGGATAAAATGTATATTGAGTGGATAAAATGGAGATAGAGTGGATAAAATGGGTATAGTGTGGATAAAATGGATATTGAGTGGATAAAATGGATATAGAGTGGATAAAATGGATATTGGGTGGATAAAATGTATATTGAGTGGATAAAATGGATATAGAGTGGATAAAATGGATATAGAGTGGATAAAATGGATATAGAGAGGTTAAAATGGATATAGGGTGGATAAAATATATGTAGAGTGGATAAAATGGAGATAGAGTGGATGAAATTGATGTAGAGTGGATAAAATGGATATAGAGTGGATAAAATGGGTATAGTGTGGTTAAAATAGATATTGAGTGGATAAAATGGATATAGAGTGGATAAAATGGATATAGAGTGGATAAAATGGATATTGAGTGGATAAAATGGATATAGAGTGGATAAAATGGATATAGAGTGGATAAAATGGATATAGAGTGGATAAAATCGATATAAAGTGGATGAAATCGATATAGAGTGGATAAAATGGACATAGTGTGGATAAAATGGAGATAGAGTGGATAAAATGGATATAGTGTGGACGAAATCGATATAGAGTGGATAAAATGGATATAGAGTGGATAAAATGGATATAGAGTGGATAAAATGTATATTGAGTGGATAAAATGGATATAGAGTGGATAAAATGGATATAGAGTGGATAAAATGGATATAGAGAGGTTAAAATGGATATAGGGTGGATAAAATATATGTAGAGTGGATAAAATGGAGATAGAGTTTATGAAATCGATGTAGAGAGGATAAAATGGATATAGAGTGGATAAAATGGGTATAGTGTGGATAAAATGGATATAGAGTGGATAAAATGGATATAGAGTGGATAAAATGGATATAGAGTGGATAAAATGGGTATAGGGTGAATAAAATGTATATTGAGTGGATAAAATGGATATAGAGTGGATAAAATGGATATAGAGTGGATAAAATGGATATAGGATGGATAAAATCGATATAGAGTTGATAAAATGGATATAGGGTGGATAAAATCGATATAGAGTGGATAAAATGGGTATAGTGTGGATAAAATGGATATTGAGTGGATAAAATGGATATAGAGTGGATAAAATTGATATAGAGTGGATAAAATGGGTATAGGGTGGATAAAATGTATATTGAGTGGATAAAATGGATATAGAGTGGATAAAATGGATATAGAGTGGATAAAATGGATATAGAGTGGATAAAATGGATATAGGATGGATAAAATCGATATAGAGTTGATAAAATGGATATAGGGTGGATAAAATCGATATAGAGTGGATAAAATGGGTATAGTGTGGATAAAATGGATATTGAGTGGATAAAATGGATATAGAGTGGATAAAATGGATATAGGGTGGATAAAATCGATATAGAGTGGATAAAATGGGTATAGTGTGGATAAAATGGATATTGAGTGGATAAAATGGATATAGAGTGGATAAAATGGATATAGAGTGGATAAAATGGATATAGAGTGGATAAAATGGGTATAGGGTGGATAAAATGTATATTGAGTGGATAAAATGGATATAGAGTGGATAAAATGGATATAGAGTGGATAAAATGGATATAGAGTGGATAAAATTGATATAGAGTGGATAAAATGGGTATAGGGTGGATAAAATGTATATTGAGTGGATAAAATGGATATAGAGTGGATAAAATGGATATAGAGTGGATAAAATGGATATAGGATGGATAAAATCGATATAGAGTTGATAAAATGGATATAGGGTGGATAAAATCGATATAGAGTGGATAAAATGTGTATAGTGTGGATAAAATGGATATTGAGTGGATAAAATGGATATAGAGTGGATAAAATGGATATAGAGTGGATAAAATGGATATAGAGTGGATAAAATGGGTATAGGGTGGATAAAATGTATATTGAGTGGATAAAATGGATATAGAGTGGATAAAATGGATATAGAGTGGATAAAATGGATATAGAGTGGATAAAATGGATATAGAGTGGATAAAATGGATATAGGATGGATAAAATCGATATAGAGTTGATAAAATGGATATAGGGTGGATAAAATCGATATAGAGTGGATAAAATGGGTATAGTGTGGATAAAATGGATATTGAGTGGATAAAATGGATATACAGTGGATAAAATGGATATAGAGTGGATAAAATGGATATAGAGTGGATAAAATGGGTATAGGGTGGATAAAATGTATATTGAGTGGATAAAATGGAGATAGAGTGGATAAAATGGGTATAGTGTGGATAAAATGGATATTGAGTGGATAAAATGGATATAGAGTGGATAAAATGGATATTGGGTGGATAAAATGTATATTGAGTGGATAAAATGGATATAGAGTGGATAAAATGGATATAGAGTGGATAAAATGGATATAGAGAGGTTAAAATGGATATAGGGTGGATAAAATACAGGGTGTCCCGTAACTAGCTCGACACCGGGAAATGAGGGGTAGCTGAGGTGATTCTGAACAACTTTCTCCTTAGCAATAATGTCCTAAGCGCCTTCGGTTTTGAATTATTAACGAAACGGCTAGGCCAATCCGAGCGCTTATCTGGCGCGCGCTCGAAACGAGAGTGTGGTCTCTGGATCGTGCTCGACCGCGAGCGTGAACAAGTGCACCGCCTGGGTATCGACGGAAGCCTACGGCAAATGTCACATCGCCTTCAAATAAACTAATACTCGTTGAATAACTGTGTCCGATGCTCTTACCCGTTATTCAATAGGAACGAAGATTGTAGTATTTGTGGAAAAAATGTTTCTTTTAACAGCACGTTTTCAGGTGGATAAATTATCGTTAGAATAATTTATAATAACTAACGTTAGAAAAGCCTTGTTAAACTCACCCATTCGACCACGAATCACCCAGCTTCGACGAAAGTAGGTCATTGGCACTAGGTCACAGTGCCGATTTTGCCCTTCCTAAGAATCTCGAGAGCCTCAACAGCTCATTTTACGGTAAACTCACTTGACACTGACACACACAGTAGGAACGGCACTTGCCTAATTTATGGCAGGGCGCACGGCTAATCGCAGGTACGCGAACACCCCCGAGAGTCGAGCGGCCGTCGGGTCACTTTACCGAACGCGCATTTCACCGCACGAGCACTGTTACCGATATTCCGTAATAAAATAATTATGTTTGAACGTGATTGAGCCTACGTAAGAGATGTTGGTGGCCCTGAAAAGGGCCCATTGTTGTTATGCCAAAATTGCCAAGTTTAGTTCGACGTACCCGCGTCACACTTGCATGCACACATCGGAGCACCGGTGGACGTTGCGCTGCACTTCTCCCAATGTTTCTCGATTAAGAAACGTAACAAATATCCTGTAATACTCCGCGTTAGTTCGTTGCTGTATGGTACCCGTTCGGTTTGAAAAACGATTCTGCCAGCTCTAGCGTTTCTTGGGTCTTGCTTAGAACGACGTTCGTTAGGGAAGGGATATTTTTACAATAGTACAACGGAGTGGGTCGCACATTTGGAGTCACCGTTCATTCAGCAAAAAAATACACGCGCATTTAGGGCGGCCGCATGGTCTTCTCCACTACGAACGCGCTAGCGAAGACAAGGGCAAGGAGTGCCATAAATTTCACTATTGTCCATACCGTGTCGTAAAGGGAAAGTGTGGCTATTTTACGAAATACGTGCATCGGCTTAAGACTGCATCGACAGCGTACACGCAACATAAACCTTTAATATTTTCTTACGATTCTTTCCGCGAAGACGAAACAGTACACACAACTTGGAAAATGATCAATTTAATATTGTATTGTGTTAGCGAGGACACTGTTTGATACGCATTTCGAGACAGACATCGTTATGTCTATCAACATTTTGGTCGTCTGGAACAGGTCCCCCTGATCGGGCCCATGTACCGCGGCACGCTTTGCTGCTCGCGTTCCCGTAAACAGTCGGTTGCCGCGCGCGTGCGATAATCATAACAAGATCGAAATCAGAGATTCTTAGGGAGCCGACTGTTTAAGATTTTAAGCATTTCGACACGCCGCAAACAGTGTCTTCGCGCTTGTACTTTTATTCACGCCATGCACTCTACACTAAACATCCCACAACATTAAATTTATAATATTACAAATGACACGGGCAAGCGTGTATGCGTCGCAAGCAGTGTCTTCGCAATACAATACAATACTAAATTGATAATTTTGGGAATTGTATGTACTGTTCCTTCTTTGCGGGAAGAATCGTAAGAAAATATTAAAGGATTATGTTGCGTGTACGCTGTCGATGTAGTTTTAAGACGATGCACGTATTTCGTAAAATAGCCACACTTTCCCTTTACGACACGGTATGGACAATAGTGAAATTTATGGCACTCCTTGCCCTGCGTCTTCGCTAGCGCGTTCGTAGTGACGAAGACCATGCGGCCGCCCCGAGCGCACGGGTATTTTTTGGCTGAATTGACTCCAAATGTGCGAGCCACTACGTTGTACTATTGTAAAAATATCCCTTCCCCAACGAACGTCCTTCTAAGCAAGACCCAAGAAACGCTAGAGCTGGCAGAATCGTTTTTCAAACCGAACGGGTACCATACAGCAACGAACTAACGCGGAGTATTACAGGATATTTGTTACGTTTCTTAATCGAAAACCATTGGAAGAATGCAGCGCAACGTTCGCCGGTGCTCCGAGACGTGCATGCAAGCGCGAGGAGGGCACGTCGAGCCGATCTTGGCAATTTTGGCAATAACAATCGGCCCTTTTCAGGGCCACCAACTATCTCTAACGTAGGTTCAATTACGTTCCTCTACATAATTGTTTTATTCGGAGTTATCGGTGAAAGTGCTCACGCAGTGAAATGCACGTTCGGTAAAGTGACCCGATCGCCGATCGCCGCTCGACTCTCGGGGGTGTCCGCGTACCTGCGATTAGCCGTGCGCCCTGCCATAAATTAGACAAGTGCCGTTCCTACTGTGTGTGTCAGTGTCAAGAGAGTTCACCGAACCGGCCGTATAATCAGCTGTTGAAGTTCTCGAGATTCTTACGAAGGACAAAATCGGCACTGTGACCTACTGCCAACGACTTACTTCCGTCGAGGGCAGGTTGATTCGTTGGCGAAAAGGTGAGTTTAACAAGATTCTTCTAACGTTAGTTATTCACATCGTTTATCTTAGACCATAATTTACCCACCTGAAAACATGCTGTTAAGAAAATCATTTTTTCCACAAATACTACAACTTTTCATACCTCCCGAATTACGAGTGACAGTATTGAACACAGTTATGCAACGACTATTAGTTTATTTGAAGACGATATGTGATATTTGCCGTATGCTTTTCTCGATACCCACGCGATCTACTTGTTCACGCTCGCGGCGGAGCGTGTCAGAGACCACACTCTCGTTTCGAGCGCGCGTTCAATACGCGCTCGGATTGGCCTAGCCGTTTCGTTAATAATTCAAAACCGAAGGCGCTTAGGACATTATTGCTAAGGAAAAAGTTGTTCAGAATCACCTCAGCTACCCCTCATTTCCCGGTGTCGAGCTAGTTACGGGACACCCTGTATATGTAGAGTGGATAAAATGGAGATAGAGTGGATGAAATTGATGTAGAGTGGATAAAATGGATATAGAGTGGATAAAATGGGTATAGTGTGGTTAAAATAGATATTGAGTGGATAAAATGGATATTGAGTGGATAAAATGGATATAGAGTGGATAAAATGGATATTGAGTGGATAAAATGGATATAGAGTGGATAAAATGGATATAGAGTGGATAAAATGGATATAGAGTGGATAAAATCGATATAAAGTGGATGAAATCGATATAGAGTGGATAAAATGGACATAGAGTGGATAAAATGGAGATAGAGTGGATAAAATGGATATAGTGTGGACGAAATCGATATAGAGTGGATAAAATGGATATAGAGTGGATAAAATGGATATAGGGTGGATAAAATGTATATTGAGTGGATAAAATGGATATAGAGTGGATAAAATGGATATAGAGTGGATAAAATGGATATAGAGAGGTTAAAATGGATATAGGGTGGATAAAATATATGTAGAGTGGATAAAATGGAGATAGAGTTTATGAAATCGATGTAGAGTGGATAAAATGGATATAGAGTGGATAAAATGGGTATAGTGTGGATAAAATGGATATAGAGTGGATAAAATGGATATAGAGTGGATAAAATGGATATAGAGTGGATAAAATGGGTATAGGGTGAATAAAATGTATATTGAGTGGATAAAATGGATATAGAGTGGATAAAATGGATATAGAGTGGATAAAATGGATATAGGATGGATAAAATCGATATAGAGTTGATAAAATGGATATAGGGTGGATAAAATCGATATAGAGTGGATAAAATGGGTATAGTGTGGATAAAATGGATATTGAGTGGATAAAATGGATATAGAGTGGATAAAATTAATATAGAGTGGATAAAATGGGTATAGGGTGGATAAAATGTATATTGAGTGGATAAAATGGATATAGAGTGGATAAAATGGATATAGAGTGGATAAAATTGATATAGAGTGGATAAAATGGGTATAGGGTGGATAAAATGTATATTGAGTGGATAAAATGGATATAGAGTGGATAAAATGGATATAGAGTGGATAAAATGGATATAGGATGGATAAAATCGATATAGAGTTGATAAAATGGATATAGGGTGGATAAAATCGATATAGAGTGGATAAAATGGGTATAGTGTGGATAAAATGGATATTGAGTGGATAAAATGGATATAGAGTGGATAAAATGGATATAGAGTGGATAAAATGGATATAGAGTGGATAAAATGGGTATAGGGTGGATAAAATGTATATTGAGTGGATAAAATGGATATAGAGTGGATAAAATGGATATAGGGTGGATAAAATGTATATTGAGTGGATAAAATGGATATAGAGTGGATAAAATGGATATAGAGTGGATAAAATGGATATAGGATGGATAAAATCGATATAGAGTTGATAAAATGGATATAGGGTGGATAAAATCGATATAGAGTGGATAAAATGGGTATAGTGTGGATAAAATGGATATTGAGTGGATAAAATGGATATAGAGTGGATAAAATGGATATAGAGTGGATAAAATGGATATAGAGTGGATAAAATGGATATAGAGAGGTTAAAATGGATATAGGGTGGATAAAATATATGTAGAGTGGATAAAATGGAGATAGAGTGGATGAAATTGATGTAGAGTGGATAAAATGGATATAGAGTGGATAAAATGGGTATAGTGTGGTTAAAATAGATATTGAGTGGATAAAATGGATATTGAGTGGATAAAATGGATATAGAGTGGATAAAATGGATATTGAGTGGATACAATGGATATAGAGTGGATAAAATGGATATAGAGTGGATAAAATGGATATAGAGTGGATAAAATCGATATAAAGTGGATGAAATCGATATAGAGTGGATAAAATGGACATAGAGTGGATAAAATGGAGATAGAGTGGATAAAATGGATATAGTGTGGATGAAATCGATATAGAGTGGATAAAATGGATATAGAGTGGATAAAATGGATATAGGGTGGATAAAATGTATATTGAGTGGATAAAATGGATATAGAGTGGATAAAATGGATATAGAGTGGATAAAATGGATATAGAGAGGTTAAAATGGATATAGGGTGGATAAAATATATGTAGAGTGGATAAAATGGAGATAGAGTTTATGAAATCGATGTAGAGTGGATAAAATGGATATAGAGTGGATAAAATGGGTATAGTGTGGATAAAATGGATATAGAGTTGATAAAATGGATATAGAGTGGATAAAATGGATATAGAGTGGATAAAATGGGTATAGGGTGGATAAAATGTATATTGAGTGGATAAAATGGATATAGAGTGGATAAAATGGATATAGAGTGGATAAAATGGATATAGAGTGGATAAAATGGATATAGAGTGGATAAAATGGGTATAGGGTGGATAAAATGTATATTGAGTGGATAAAATGGATATAGAGTGGATAAAATGGATATAGGGTGGATAAAATGTATATTGAGTGGATAAAATGGATATAGAGTGGATAAAATGGATATAGAGTGGATAAAATGGATATAGAGTGGATAAAATGGATATAGGATGGATAAAATCGATATAGAGTTGATAAAATGGATATAGGGTGGATAAAATCGATATAGAGTGGATAAAATGGGTATAGTGTGGATAAAATGGATATTGAGTGGATAAAATGGATATAGAGTGGATAAAATGGATATAGAGTGGATAAAATGGATATAGAGTGGATAAAATGGATATAGAGAGGTTAAAATGGATATAGGGTGGATAAAATATATGTAGAGTGGATAAAATGGAGATAGAGTGGATGAAATTGATGTAGAGTGGATAAAATGGAGATAGAGTTTATGAAATCGATGTAGAGTGGATAAAATGGATATAGAGTGGATAAAATGGGTATAGTGTGGATAAAATGGATATAGAGTGGATAAAATGGATATAGAGTGGATAAAATGGATATAGAGTGGATAAAATGGGTATAGGGTGGATAAAATGTATATTGAGTGGATAAAATGGATATAGAGTGGATAAAATGGATATGGAGTGGATAAAATGGATATAGGATGGATAAAATCGATATAGAGTTGATAAAATGGATATAGGGTGGATAAAATCGATATAGAGTGGATAAAATGGGTATAGTGTGGATAAAATGGATATTGAGTGGATAAAATGGATATAGAGTGGATAAAATGGATATAGAGTGGATAAAATGGATATAGAGTGGATAAAATGGGTATAGGGTGGATAAAATGTATATTGAGTGGATAAAATGGATATAGAGTGGATAAAATGGATATAGAGTGGATAAAATGGATATAGGGTGGATAAAATGTATATTGAGTGGATAAAATGGATATAGAGTGGATAAAATGGATATAGAGTGGATAAAATGGATATAGAGAGGTTAAAATGGATATAGGGTGGATAAAATATATGTAGAGTGGATAAAATGGAGATAGAGTTTATGAAATCGATGTAGAGTGGATAAAATGGATATAGAGTGGATAAAATGGGTATAGTGTGGATAAAATGGATATAGAGTTGATAAAATGGATATAGAGTGGATAAAATGGATATAGAGTGGATAAAATGGGTATAGGGTGGATAAAATGTATATTGAGTGGATAAAATGGATATAGAGTGGATAAAATGGATATAGAGTGGATAAAATGGATATAGAGTGGATAAAATGGATATAGAGTGGATAAAATGGGTATAGGGTGGATAAAATGTATATTGAGTGGATAAAATGGATATAGAGTGGATAAAATGGATATAGGGTGGATAAAATGTATATTGAGTGGATAAAATGGATATAGAGTGGATAAAATGGATATAGAGTGGATAAAATGGATATAGAGTGGATAAAATGGATATAGGATGGATAAAATCGATATAGAGTTGATAAAATGGATATAGGGTGGATAAAATCGATATAGAGTGGATAAAATGGGTATAGTGTGGATAAAATGGATATTGAGTGGATAAAATGGATATAGAGTGGATAAAATGGATATAGAGTGGATAAAATGGATATAGAGTGGATAAAATGGATATAGAGAGGTTAAAATGGATATAGGGTGGATAAAATATATGTAGAGTGGATAAAATGGAGATAGAGTGGATGAAATTGATGTAGAGTGGATAAAATGGATATAGAGTGGATAAAATGGGTATAGTGTGGTTAAAATAGATATTGAGTGGATAAAATGGATATTGAGTGGATAAAATGGATATAGAGTGGATAAAATGGATATTGAGTGGATACAATGGATATAGAGTGGATAAAATGGATATAGAGTGGATAAAATGGATATAGAGTGGATAAAATCGATATAAAGTGGATGAAATCGATATAGAGTGGATAAAATGGACATAGAGTGGATAAAATGGAGATAGAGTGGATAAAATGGATATAGTGTGGATGAAATCGATATAGAGTGGATAAAATGGATATAGAGTGGATAAAATGGATATAGGGTGGATAAAATGTATATTGAGTGGATAAAATGGATATAGAGTGGATAAAATGGATATAGAGTGGATAAAATGGATATAGAGAGGTTAAAATGGATATAGGGTGGATAAAATATATGTAGAGTGGATAAAATGGAGATAGAGTTTATGAAATCGATGTAGAGTGGATAAAATGGATATAGAGTGGATAAAATGGGTATAGTGTGGATAAAATGGATATAGAGTGGATAAAATGGATATAGAGTGGATAAAATGGATATAGAGTGGATAAAATGGGTATAGGGTGGATAAAATGTATATTGAGTGGATAAAATGGATATAGAGTGGATAAAATGGATATGGAGTGGATAAAATGGATATAGGATGGATAAAATCGATATAGAGTTGATAAAATGGATATAGGGTGGATAAAATCGATATAGAGTGGATAAAATGGGTATAGTGTGGATAAAATGGATATTGAGTGGATAAAATGGATATAGAGTGGATAAAATGGATATAGAGTGGATAAAATGGATATAGAGTGGATAAAATGGGTATAGGGTGGATAAAATGTATATTGAGTGGATAAAATGGATATAGAGTGGATAAAATGGATATAGAGTGGATAAAATGGATATAGAGTGGATAAAATGGATATAGGATGGATAAAATCGATATAGAGTTGATAAAATGGATATAGGGTGGATAAAATCGATATAGAGTGGATAAAATGGGTATAGTGTGGATAAAATGGATATTGAGTGGATAAAATGGAGATAGAGTGGATAAAATGGATATAGTGTGGATGAAATCGATATAGAGTGGATAAAATGGATATAGAGTGGATAAAATGGATATAGGGTGGATAAAATGTATATTGAGTGGATAAAATGGATATAGAGTGGATAAAATGGATATAGAGTGGATAAAATGGATATAGAGAGGTTAAAATGGATATAGGGTGGATAAAATATATGTAGAGTGGATAAAATGGAGATAGAGTTTATGAAATCGATGTAGAGTGGATAAAATGGATATAGAGTGGATAAAATGGGTATAGTGTGGATAAAATGGATATAGAGTGGATAAAATGGATATAGAGTGGATAAAATGGATATAGAGTGGATAAAATGGGTATAGGGTGGATAAAATGTATATTGAGTGGATAAAATGGATATAGAGTGGATAAAATGGATATGGAGTGGATAAAATGGATATAGGATGGATAAAATCGATATAGAGTTGATAAAATGGATATAGGGTGGATAAAATCGATATAGAGTGGATAAAATGGGTATAGTGTGGATAAAATGGATATTGAGTGGATAAAATGGATATAGAGTGGATAAAATGGATATAGAGTGGATAAAATGGATATAGAGTGGATAAAATGGGTATAGGGTGGATAAAATGTATATTGAGTGGATAAAATGGATATAGAGTGGATAAAATGGATATAGAGTGGATAAAATGGATATAGAGTGGATAAAATGGATATAGGATGGATAAAATCGATATAGAGTTGATAAAATGGATATAGGGTGGATAAAATCGATATAGAGTGGATAAAATGGGTATAGTGTGGATAAAATGGATATTGAGTGGATAAAATGGAGATAGAGTGGATAAAATGGATATAGTGTGGATGAAATCGATATAGAGTGGATAAAATGGATATAGAGTGGATAAAATGGATATAGGGTGGATAAAATGTATATTGAGTGGATAAAATGGATATAGAGTGGATAAAATGGATATAGAGTGGATAAAATGGATATAGAGAGGTTAAAATGGATATAGGGTGGATAAAATATATGTAGAGTGGATAAAATGGAGATAGAGTTTATGAAATCGATGTAGAGTGGATAAAATGGATATAGAGTGGATAAAATGGGTATAGTGTGGATAAAATGGATATAGAGTGGATAAAATGGATATAGAGTGGATAAAATGGATATAGAGTGGATAAAATGGGTATAGGGTGGATAAAATGTATATTGAGTGGATAAAATGGATATAGAGTGGATAAAATGGATATGGAGTGGATAAAATGGATATAGGATGGATAAAATCGATATAGAGTTGATAAAATGGATATAGGGTGGATAAAATCGATATAGAGTGGATAAAATGGGTATAGTGTGGATAAAATGGATATTGAGTGGATAAAATGGATATAGAGTGGATAAAATGGATATAGAGTGGATAAAATGGATATAGAGTGGATAAAATGGGTATAGGGTGGATAAAATGTATATTGAGTGGATAAAATGGATATAGAGTGGATAAAATGGATATAGAGTGGATAAAATGGATATAGAGTGGATAAAATGGATATAGGATGGATAAAATCGATATAGAGTTGATAAAATGGATATAGGGTGGATAAAATCGATATAGAGTGGATAAAATGGGTATAGTGTGGATAAAATGGATATTGAGTGGATAAAATGGATATAGAGTGGATAAAATGGATATAGAGTGGATAAAATGGATATAGAGTGGAAAAAATGGATATAGGATGGATAAAATCGATATAGAGTTGATAAAATGGATATAGAGTGGATAAAATGGATATAGAGTGGATAAAATGGATATAGAGAGGTTAAAATGGATATAGGGTGGATAAAATATATGTAGAGTGGATAAAATGGAGATAGAGTGGATGAAATTGATGTAGAGTGGATAAAATGGATATAGAGTGGATAAAATGGGTATAGTGTGGTTAAAATAGATATTGAGTGGATAAAATGGATATTGAGTGGATAAAATGGATATAAAGTGGATAAAATGGATATAGAGTGGATAAAATGGATATAGAGTGGATAAAATCGATATAAAGTGGATAAAATGGATATAGAGTGGATAAAATGGATATAGAGTGGATAAAATCGATATAAAGTGGATGAAATCGATATAGAGTGGATAAAATGGATATAGAGTGGATAAAATGGATATAGGGTGGATAAAATGTATATTGAGTGGATAAAATGGATATAGAGTGGATAAAATGGATATAGAGTGGATAAAATGGATATAGAGAGGTTAGAATGGATATAGGGTGGATAAAATATATGTAGAGTGGATAAAATGGAGATAGAGTTTATGAAATCGATGTAGAGTGGATAAAATGGATATAGAGTGGATAAAATGGGTATAGTGTGGATAAAATGGATATAGAGTGGATAAAATGGATATAGAGTGGATAAAATGGATATAGAGTGGATAAAATGGGTATAGGGTGGATAAAATGTATATTGAGTGGATAAAATGGATATAGAGTGGATAAAATGGATATAGAGTGGATAAAATGGATATAGGATGGATAAAATCGATATAGAGTTGATAAAATGGATATAGGGTGGATAAAATCGATATAGAGTGGATAAAATGGGTATAGTGTGGATAAAATGGATATTGAGTGGATAAAATGGATATAGAGTGGATAAAATGGATATAGAGTGGATAAAATGGATATAGAGTGGATAAAATGGGTATAGGGTGGATAAAATGTATATTGAGTGGATAAAATGGATATAGAGTGGATAAAATGGATATAGAGTGGATAAAATGGATATAGAGTGGATAAAATGGATATAGGATGGATAAAATCGATATAGAGTTGATAAAATGGATATAGGGTGGATAAAATCGATATAGAGTGGATAAAATGGGTATAGTGTGGATAAAATGGATATTGAGTGGATAAAATGGATATAGAGTGGATAAAATGGGTATAGTGTGGATAAAATGGATATTGAGTGGATAAAATGGATATAGAATGGATAAAATGGATATAGGGTGGATAAAATGTATATTGAGTGGATAAAATGGATATAGAGTGGATAAAATGGATATAGAGTGGATAAAATGGATATAGAGAGGTTAAAATGGATATAGGGTGGATAAAATATATGTAGAGTGGATAAAATGGAGATAGAGTGGATGAAATCGATGTAGAGTGGATAAAATGGATATAGAGTGGATAAAATGGGTATAGTGTGGATAAAATGGATATAGAGTGGATAAAATGGATATAGAGTGGATAAAATGGGTATAGGGTGGATAAAATGTATATTGAGTGGATAAAATGGATATAGAGTGGATAAAATGGGTATAGTGTGGATAAAATGGATATAGAGTGGATAAAATGGATATAGAGTGGATAAAATGGATATAGAGTGGATAAAATGGAGATAGAGTGGATAAAATGGATATAGGGTGGATAAAATCGATATAGAGTGGTTAAAATGGGTATAGTGTGGATAAAATGGATATTGAGTGGATAAAATGGATATAGAGTGGATAAAATGGATATAGGGTGGATAAAATGTATATTGAGTGGATAAAATGGATATAGAGTGGATAAAATGGATATAGAGTGGATAAAATGGATATAGAGAGGTTAAAATGGATATAGGGTGGATAAAATATATGTAGAGTGGATAAAATGGATATAGAGTGGATAAAATGGATATAGAGTGGATAAAATGGATATAGAGTGGATAAAATGGATATAGGATGGATAAAATCGATATAGAGTTGATAAAATGGATATAGGATGGATAAAATCGATATAGAGTGGAGAAAATGGGTATAGTGTGGATAAAATGGATATTGAGTGGATAAAATGGATATAGAGTGGATAAAATGGATATAGAGTGGATAAAATGGGTATAGGGTGGATAAAATGTATATTGAGTGGATAAAATGGATATAGAGTGGATAAAATGGATATAGAGTGGATAAAATGGATATAGAGTGGATAAAATGGATATAGGATGGATAAAATCGATATAGAGTTGATAAAATGGATATAGGGTGGATAAAATCGATATAGAGTGGATAAAATGGGTATAGTGTGGATAAAATGGATATTGAGTGGATAAAATGGATATAGAGTGGATAAAATGGATATAGAGTGGATAAAATGGATATAGAGTGGATGAAATCGATGTAGAGTGGATAAAATGGATATAGAGTGGATAAAATGGGTATAGTGTGGATAAAATGGATACTGAGTGGATAAAATGGATATAGAGTGGATAAAATGGATATAGAGTGGATAAAATGGATATAGAGTGGATAAAATGGGTATAGGGTGGATAAAATGTATATTGAGTGGATAAAATGGATATAGAGTGGATAAAATGGATATAGAGTGGATAAAATGGATATAGAGTGGATAAAATGGATATAGGATGGATAAAATCGATATAGAGTTGATAAAATGGATATAGGGTGGATAAAATCGATATAGAGTGGATAAAATGGGTATAGTGTGGATAAAATGGATATTGAGTGGATAAAATGGATATAGAGTGGATAAAATGGATATAGAGTGGATAAAATGGATATAGAGTGGATAAAATGGGTATAGGGTGGATAAAATGTATATGGAGTGGATAAAATGGATATACAGTGGATAAAATGGATATAGAGTGGACCCTTTCGCCAACGAATCAACCTGTCCTCGACGGAAGTAAGTCGTTGGCAGTAGGTCACAGTGCCGATTTTGTCCTTCGTAAGAATCTCGAGAACTTCAACAGCTGATTATACGGCCGGTTCGGTGAACTCTGACACTGACACACACAGTAGGAACGGCACTTGTCTAATTTATGGCAGGGCGCACGGCTAATCGCAGGTACGCGGACACCCCCGAGAGTCGAGCGGCGATCGGCGATCGGGTCACTTTACCGAACGTGCATTTCACTGCGTGAGCACTTTCACCGATAACTCCGAATAAAACAATTATGTAGAGCAGGCCCGGCAAACGGTGGAGAAATGCACTCTCCTCACGCGCTATTTTTTACCCCCACCCGTCAGCTTTTAGACCTACGTCGTAGGCACGCCGTGCGAACGTAAAGAAGGACAGCGCTACACCATACAGTTTTTTCATCAATCGTTTCGGTAACACGATCCAGTAAAAAAACAAAACAGCGCTATCGCAGAGTCGAACGCCGGAGACGTGGTGTGAGTAAAGCCACGAGGAGAGGGTAATGACGTGCTGTGCGGCGGGTTGCGAATTTACTCAAAGAGCAGGCGTTTGCCGCGCCTGATGTAGAGGAACGTAATTGAACCTACGTTAGAGATACTTGGTGGCCCTGAAAAGGGCCGATTGTTATTGCCAAAGTTGCCAAGATCGGCTCGACGTGCCCTCCTCGCGCTTGCATGCACGTCTCGGAGCACCGGCGGACGTTGCGCTGCACTTCTTCCAATGGTTTTCGATTAAGAAACGTAACAAATATCCTGTAATACTCCGCGTTAGTTCGTTGCTGTATGGTACCCGTTTGGTTTGAAAAACGATTCTGCCAGCTCTAGCGTTTCTTGGGTCTTGCTTAGAAGGACGTTCGTTGGGGAAGGGATATTTTTACAATAGTACAACGTAGTGGCTCGCACATATGGAGTCAATTCAGCCAAAAAATACCCGTACGCTCGGGGCGGCCGCATGGTCTTCGTCACTACGAACGCGCTAGCGAAGACGCAGGGCAAGGAGTGCCATAAATTTCACTATTGTCCATACCGTGTCGTAAAGGGAAAGTGTGGCTATTTTACGAAATACGTGCATCGTCTTAAAACTACATCGACAGCGTACACGCAACATAATCCTTTAATATTTTCTTACGATTCTTCCCGTAAAGAAGGAACAGTACATACAATTCCCAAAATTATCAATTTAGTATTGTATTGTATTGCGAAGACACTGCTTGCGACGCATACACGCTTGCCCGTGTCATTTGTAATATTATAAATTTAATGTTGTGGGATGTTTAGTGTAGAGTGCATGGCGTGAATAAAAGTACAAGCGCGAAGACACTGTTTGCGGCGTGTCGAAATGCTTAAAATCTTAAACAGGCGGCTCCCTAAGAATATCTGATTTCGATATTGTTATGATTATCGCACGCGCGCGGCAACCGACTGTTTACGGGAACGCGAGCAGCAAAGCGTGCCGCGGTACATGGGCCCGATCAGGGGGACCTGTTCCAGACGACCAAAATGTTGAATATACATAACGATGTCTGTCTCGAAATGCGTATCAAGCAGTGTCCTCGCTAACACAATACAATATTAAATTGATCATTTTCCAAGTTGTGTGTACTGTTTCGTCTTCGCGGAAAGAATCGTAAGAAAATATTAAAGGTTTATGTTGCGTGTACGCTGTCGATGCAGTCTTAAGCCGATGCACGTATTTCGTAAAATAGCCACACTTTCCCTTTACGACACGGTATGGACAATAGTGAAATTTATGGCACTCCTTGCCCTTGCCTTCGCTAGCGCGTTCGTAGTGGAGAAGACCATGCGGCCGCCCTAAATGCGCGTGTATTTTTTTGCTGAATGAACGGTGACTCCAAATGTGCGACCCACTCCGTTGTACTATTGTAAAAATATCCCTTCCCTAACGAACGTCGTTCTAAGCAAGACCCAAGAAACGCTAGAGCTGGCAGAATCGTTTTTCAAACCGAACGGGTACCATACAGCAACGAACTAACGCGGAGTATTACAGGATATTTGTTACGTTTCTTAATCGAGAAACATTGGGAGAAGTGCAGCGCAACGTCCACCGGTGCTCCGATGTGTGCATGCAAGTGTGACGCGGGTACGTCGAACTAAACTTGGCAATTTTGGCATAACAACAATGGGCCCTTTTCAGGGCCACCAACATCTCTTACGTAGGCTCAATCACGTTCAAACATAATTATTTTATTACGGAATATCGGTAACAGTGCTCGTGCGGTGAAATGCGCGTTCGGTAAAGTGACCCGACGGCCGCTCGACTCTCGGGGGTGTTCGCGTACCTGCGATTAGCCGTGCGCCCTGCCATAAATTAGGCAAGTGCCGTTCCTACTGTGTGTGTCAGTGTCAAGTGAGTTTACCGTAAAATGAGCTGTTGAGGCTCTCGAGATTCTTAGGAAGGGCAAAATCGGCACTGTGACCTAGTGCCAATGACCTACTTTCGTCGAAGCAGGGTGATTCGTGGTCGAATGGGTGAGTTTAACAAGGCTTTTCTAACGTTAGTTATTATAAATTATTCTAACGATAATTTATCCACCTGAAAACGTGCTGTTAAGAGAAACATTTTTTCCACAAATACTACAATCTTCGTTCCTATTGAATAACGGGTAAGAGCATCGGACACAGTTATTCAACGAGTATTAGTTTATTTGAAGGCGATGTGACATTTGCCGTAGGCTTCCGTCGATACCCAGGCGATGCACTTGTTCACGCTCGCGGTCGAGCACGATCCAGAGACCACACTCTCGTTTCGAGCGCGCGCCAGATAAGCGCTCGGATTGGCCTAGCCGTTTCGTTAATAATTCAAAACCGAAGGCGCTTAGGACATTATTGCTAAGGAGAAAGTTGTTCAGAATCACCTCAGCTACCCCTCATTTCCCGGTGTCGAGCTAGTTACGGGACACCCTGTAGAGTGGATAAAATCGATATAAAGTGGATAAAATCGATATAAAGTGGATAAAATGGAGATAGAGTGGATAAAATCGATATAAAGTGGATAAAATGGAGATAGAGTGGATGAAATCGATGTAGAGTGGATAAAATGGGTATAGGGTGGATAAAATTTATATTGAGTGGATAAAATGGATATAGAGTGGATAAAATGGATATAGAGTGGATAAAATGGATATAGAGTGGATAAAATGGATATAGGATTGATAAAATCGATATAAAGTGGATAAAATGGAGATAGAGTGGATAAAATGGATATAGCGTGGATAAAATGGGAATAGGGTGGATAAAATGTATATTGAGTGGATAAAATGGATATAGAGTGGATAAAATCGATATAAAGTGGATAAAATCGATATAAAGTGGATAAAATGGAGATAGAGTGGATAAAATCGATATAAAGTGGATAAAATGGAGATAGAGTGGATGAAATCGATGTAGAGTGGATAAAATGGGTATAGGGTGGATAAAATTTATATTGAGTGGATAAAATGGATATAGAGTGGATAAAATGGATATAGAGTGGATAAAATGGATATAGAGTGGATAAAATGGATATAGGATGGATAAAATCGATATAGAGTTGATAAAATGGATATAGGGTGGATAAAATCGATATAGGGTGGATAAAACGGGTATAGTGTGGATAAAATGGATATTGAGTGGATAAAATGGATATAGAGTGGATAAAATGGATATAGAGTGGATAAAATGGATATAGAGTGGATAAAATGGATATAGAGTGGATAAAATGGATATAGGGTGGATAAAATCGATATAGGGTGAATAAAACGGGTATAGTGTGGATAAAATGGATATAGAGTGGATAAAATGGATATAGGGTGGATAAAATCGATATAAACTGGATAAAATGGAGATAGAGTGGATGAAATCGATATAGAGGTGATAAAATGGATATAGAGTGGATAAAATGGAGATAGAGTGGATAAAATGGATATAGGGTGGATAAAATCGATATAAAGTGGATAAAATGGAGATAGAGTGGATAAAATGGATATAGCGTGGATAAAATGGGAATAGGGTGGATAAAATGTATATTGAGTGGATAAAATGGATATAGAGTGGATAAAATCGATATAAAGTGGATAAAATCGATATAAAGTGGATAAAATGGAGATAGAGTGGATGAAATCGATGTAGAGTGGATAAAATGGGTATAGGGTGGATAAAATTTATATTGAGTGGATAAAATGGATATAGAGTGGATAAAATGGAGATAGAGTGGATAAAATGGATATAGGGTGGATAAAATCGATATAAAGTGGATAAAATGGAGATAGAGTGGATAAAATGGATATAGCGTGGATAAAATGGGAATAGGGTGGATAAAATGTATATTGAGTGGATAAAATGGATATAGAGTGGATAAAATCGATATAAAGTGGATAAAATCGATATAAAGTGGATAAAATGGAGATAGAGTGGATGAAATCGATGTAGAGTGGATAAAATGGGTATAGGGTGGATAAAATTTATATTGAGTGGATAAAATGGATATAGAGTGGATAAAATGGATATAGAGTGGATAAAATGGATATAGAGTGGATAAAATGGATATAGAGTGGATAAAATGGATATAGAGTGGATAAAATGGATATAGGATGGATAAAATCGATATAGAGTTGATAAAATGGATATAGGGTGGATAAAATGGATATAGAGTGGATAAAATGGATATAGAGTGGATAAAATCGATATAAACTGGATGAAATGGAGATAGAGTGGATGAAATCGATGTAGAGTGGATAAAATGGATATAGAGTGGATATAAAATGGATATAGGGTGGATAAAATCGATATAAAGTGGATGAAATCGATATAGAGTGGATAAAATGGATATAGAATGGATAAAAACGATATAGAGTGGATACAATGGATATACAGTGGATAAAATCGATATAGAGTGGATAAAATGGATATAGAGTGGATAAAATGGAGATAGAGTGAATAAAATGGATATAGGGTTGATAAAATATATGTAGAGTGGATAAATTGGATATAGAGTGGATAAAATAGAGATAGAGTGGATAAAATGGACATAGGGTGGATAAAATCGATGTAAAGGGGATGAAATCGATATAGAGTGGATTAAATGGATTTAGAGTGGATAAAATGGAGATAGAGTGGATAAAATGGATATAGGGTGGATAAAATCGATATAAAGTGGATGAAATATATGTAGAGTGGATAAATTGGATATAGAGTGGATAAAATAGAGATAGAGTGGATAAAATGGATATAGGGTGGATAAAATCGATATAAAGTGGATGAAATCGATGTAGAGTGGATAAAATGGATATAGAGTGGATAAAATGGAGATAGAGTGAATAAAATGGATATAGGGTTGATAAAATATATGTAGAGTGGATAAATTGGATATAGAGTGGATAAAATAGAGATAGAGTGGATAAAATGGACATAGGGTGGATAAAATCGATGTAAAGGGGATGAAATCGATATAGAGTGGATTAAATGGATTTAGAGTGGATAAAATGGAGATAGAGTGGATAAAATGGATATAGGGTGGATAAAATCGATATAAAGTGGATGAAATATATGTAGAGTGGATAAATTGGATATAGAGTGGATAAAATAGAGATAGAGTGGATAAAATGGATATAGGGTGGATAAAATCGATATAAAGTGGATGAAATCGATATAGAGTGGATAAAATGGATATAGAATGGATAAAAACGATATAGAGTGGATACAATGGATATACAGTGGATAAAATCGATATAGAGTGGATAAAATGGTGATAGAGTGGATAAAATGGATATAGAGTGGATAAAATGGATATAGAGTGGATAAAATGGATATAGAGTGGATCAACTCGATATAGAGTGGATAAAATGGATATAGGGTGGATAAAATCGATATAGAGTGGATAAAATGGATATAGAGTGGATAAAATGGATATAGGGTGGATAAAATGGATATAAAGAGGTTAAAATGGATATAGGGTGGATAAAATATATGTAGAGTGGATAAATTGGATATAGAGTGGATAAAATAGAGATAGAGTGGATAAAATGGATATAGGGTGGATAAAATCGATATAAAGTGGATGAAATCGATATAGAGTGGATAAAATGGATATAGAGTGGATAAAATGGAGATAGAGTGAATAAAATGGATATAGGGTTGATAAAATATATGTAGAGTGGATAAATTGGATATAGAGTGGATAAAATAGAGATAGAGTGGATAAAATGGACATAGGGTGGATAAAATCGATATAAAGGGGATGAAATCGATATAGAGTGGATTAAATGGATTTAGAGTGGATAAAATGGATATAGGGTGGATAAAATCGATATAAAGTGGATGAAATATATGTAGAGTGGATAAATTGGATATAGAGTGGATAAAATAGAGATAGAGTGGATAAAATGGATATAGGGTGGATAAAATCGATATAAAGTGGATGAAATCGATATAGAGTGGATAAAATGGATATAGAATGGATAAAAACGATATAGAGTGGATACAATGGATATACAGTGGATAAAATCGATATAGAGTGGATAAAATGGAGATAGCGTGGATAAAATGGGTATAGTGTGGATAAAATGGATATTGAGTGGATAAAATGGATATAGAGTGGATAAAATGGAGATAGAGTGGATAAAATGGATATAGGGTGGATAAAATCGATATAAAGGGGATGAAATCGATATAGAGTGGATTAAATGGATTTAGAGTGGATAAAATGGAGATAGAGTGGATAAAATGGATATAGGGTGGATAAAATCGATATAAAGTGGATGAAATATATGTAGAGTGGATAAATGGGATATAGAGTGGATAAAATAGAGATAGAGTGGATAAAATGGATATAGGGTGGATAAAATCGATATAAAGGGGATGAAATCGATATAGAGTGGATTAAATGGATTTAGAGTGGATAAAATGGAGATAGAGTGGATAAAATGGATATAGGGTGGATAAAATCGATATAAAGTGGATGAAATATATGTAGAGTGGATAAATTGGATACAGAGTGGATAAAATAGAGATAGAGTGGATAAAATGGATATAGGGTGGATAAAATCGATATAAAGTGGATGAAATCGATATAGAGTGGATAAAATGGATATAGAGTGGATAAAATGGAGATAGAGTGAATAAAATGGATATAGGGTTGATAAAATATATGTAGAGTGGATAAATTGGATATAGAGTGGATAAAATAGAGATAGAGTGGATAAAATGGACATAGGGTGGATAAAATCGATATAAAGGGGATGAAATCGATATAGAGTGGATTAAATGGATTTAGAGTGGATAAAATGGATATAGGGTGGATAAAATCGATATAAAGTGGATGAAATATATGTAGAGTGGATAAATTGGATATAGAGTGGATAAAATAGAGATAGAGTGGATAAAATGGATATAGGGTGGATAAAATCGATATAAAGTGGATGAAATCGATATAGAGTGGATAAAATGGATATAGAATGGATAAAAACGATATAGAGTGGATACAATGGATATACAGTGGATAAAATCGATATAGAGTGGATAAAATGGTGATAGAGTGGATAAAATGGATATAGAGTGGATAAAATGGATATAGGGTGGATAAAATCGATATAAAGTGGATGAAATCGATATAGAGTGGATAAAATGGATATAGAGTGGATAAAATGAAGATAGCGTGGATAAAATGGGTATAGTGTGGATAAAATGGATATTGAGTGGATAAAATGGATATAGAGTGGATAAAATGGAGATAGAGTGGATAAAATGGATATAGGGTGGATAAAATCGATATAAAGTGGATAAAATGGAGATAGCGTGGATAAAATGGGTATAGTGTGGATAAAATGGATATTGAGTGGATAAAATGGATATAGAGTGGATAAAATGGAGATAGAGTGGATAAAATGGATATAGGGTGGATAAAATCGATATAAAGTGGATGAAATCGATATAAAGTGGATAAAATGGATATAGGGTGGATAACATCGATATAAAGTGGATGAAATCGATATAGAGTGGATAAAATGGATATAGAGTGGATAAAATGGAGATAGAGTGGATAAAATGGATATAGGGTGGATAAAATCGATATAAAGTGGATGAAATCGATATAAAGTGGATAAAATGGATATAGGGTGGATAACATCGATATAAAGTGGATGAAATCGATATAGAGTGGATAAAATGGATATAGAGTGGATAAAATGGAGATAGAGTGGATAAAATCGATATAGAGTGGATAAAATGGATATAGAGTGGATAAAATGGATATAGGGTGGATAAAATCGATATAGAGTGGATAAAATGGAGATAGAGTGGATAAAATCCATATAGAGTGGATAAAATGGTGATAAAGTGGATAAAATGGATATAGGGTGGATAAAATCGATATAAAGTGGATGAAATGGATATAGAGTGGGTAAAATGGATATAGAGTGGATAAAATCGATATAGAGTGGATAAAATGGATATAGAGTGGATAAAATGGATATAGGGTGGATAAAATGGATATAGAGAGGTTAAAATGGATATAGAGTGGATAAACTCGATATAGAGTGGATAAAATGGATATAGGATGGATAAAATCGATATAGAGTTGATAAAATCGATATAGAGTGGGTAAAATGGATATAGAGTGGATAAAATCGATATAGAGTGGATAAAATGGATATAGGGTGGATAAAATCGATATAAAGTGGATGAAATCGATATAGAGTGGATAAAATGGATATAGAGTGGATAAAATGGAGATAGAGTGGATAAAATCGATATAGAGTGGATAAAATGGATATAGAGTGGATAAAATGGATATAGGGTGGATAAAATCGATATAGAGTGGATAAAATGGAGATAGAGTGGATAAAATCCATATAGAGTGGATAAAATGGTGATAAAGTGGATAAAATGGATATAGGGTGGATAAAATCGATATAAAGTGGATGAAATGGATATAGAGTGGGTAAAATGGATATAGAGTGGATAAAATCGATATAGAGTGGATAAAATGGATATAGAGTGGATAAAATGGATATAGGGTGGATAAAATGGATATAGAGAGGTTAAAATGGATATAGAGTGGATAAACTCGATATAGAGTGGATAAAATGGATATAGGGTGGATAAAATCGATATAGAGTGGATAAAATGGGTATAGTGTGGATAAAATGGATATTGAGTGGATAAAATGGATATAGGATGGATAAAATCGATATAGAGTTGATAAAATCGATATAGAGTGGATACAATGCATATACAGTGGATAAAATCGATATAGAGTGGATAAAATGGATATAGAGTGGATAAAATGGATATAAAGTGGATGAAATCGATATAGAGTGGATAAAATGGATATAGAGTGGATAAAATGGAGATGGAGTGGATAAAATACATATAGAGTGGATACAATTGTGATAGAGTGGATAAAATCGATATAGAGTGGATAAAATGGATATAGGGTGGATAAAATGGATATAAAGTGGATAAAATGGATATAAAGTGGATGAAATCGATATAAAGTGGATAAAATGGAGATAGAGTGGATGAAATCGATGTAGAGTGGATAAAATGGATATAAAGTGGATAAAATAGGTATAGGGTGGATAAAATGTATATTGAGTGGATAAAATGGATACATAGTGGATAAAATGGATATAGAGTGGATAAAATGGATATAGAGTGGATAAAATCGATATAAAGTGGATAAAATGGAGATAGAGTGGATGAAATCGATGTAGAGTGGATAAAATGGATATAGAGTGGATAAAATGGGTATAGGGTGGATAAAATGGATATTGAGTGGATAAAATGGATATAGGATGGATAAAATCGATATAGAGTTGATAAAATCGATATAGAGTTGATAAAATCGATATAGAGTGGGTAAAATGGATATAGAGTGGATAAAATGGATATAGGGTGGATAAAATGGATATAGAGAGGTTAAAATGGATATAGGGTGGATAAAATATATGTAGAGTGGATAAATTGGATATAGAGTGGATAAAATAGAGATAGAGTGGATAAAATGGATATAGGGTGGATAAAAACGATATAGAGTGGATACAATGGATATACAGTGGATAAAATCGATATAGAGTGGATAAAATGGTGATAGAGTGGATAAAATGGATATAGGGTGGATAAAATCGATATAAAGTGGATGAAATCGATATAGAGTGGATAAAATGGATATAGAGTGGATAAAAACGATATAGAGTGGATACAATGGATATACAGTGGATAAAATCGATATAGAGTGGATAAAATGGTGATAGAGTGGATAAAATGGATATAGAGTGGATAAAATGGATATAGAGTGGATAAAATGGATATAGAGTGGATCAACTCGATATAGAGTGGATAAAATGGATATAGGGTGGATAAAATCGATATAGAGTGGATAAAATGGATATAGAGTGGATAAAATGGATATAGGGTGGATAAAATGGATATAGAGAGGTTAAAATGGATATAGGGTGGATAAAATATATGTAGAGTGGATAAATTGGATATAGAGTGGATAAAATAGAGATAGAGTGGATAAAATGGATATAGGGTGGATAAAATCGATATAAAGTGGATGAAATCGATATAGAGTGGATAAAATGGATATAGAGTGGATAAAATGGAGATAGAGTGAATAAAATGGATATAGGGTTGATAAAATATATGTAGAGTGGATAAATTGGATATAGAGTGGATAAAATAGAGATAGAGTGGATAAAATGGACATAGGGTGGATAAAATCGATATAAAGGGGATGAAATCGATATAGAGTGGATTAAATGGATTTAGAGTGGATAAAATGGATATAGGGTGGATAAAATCGATATAAAGTGGATGAAATATATGTAGAGTGGATAAATTGGATATAGAGTGGATAAAATAGAGATAGAGTGGATAAAATGGATATAGGGTGGATAAAATCGATATAAAGTGGATGAAATCGATATAGAGTGGATAAAATGGATATAGAATGGATAAAAACGATATAGAGTGGATACAATGGATATACAGTGGATAAAATCGATATAGAGTGGATAAAATGGAGATAGCGTGGATAAAATGGGTATAGTGTGGATAAAATGGATATTGAGTGGATAAAATGGATATAGAGTGGATAAAATGGATATAGAGTGGATAAAATGGATATAGGGTGGATAAAATCGATATAAAGGGGATGAAATCGATATAGAGTGGATTAAATGGATTTAGAGTGGATAAAATGGAGATAGAGTGGATAAAATGGATATAGGGTGGATAAAATCGATATAAAGTGGATGAAATATATGTAGAGTGGATAAATTGGATATAGAGTGGATAAAATAGAGATAGAGTGGATAAAATGGATATAGGGTGGATAAAATCGATATAAAGGGGATGAAATCGATATAGAGTGGATTAAATGGATTTAGAGTGGATAAAATGGAGATAGAGTGGATAAAATGGATATAGGGTGGATAAAATCGATATAAAGTGGATGAAATATATGTAGAGTGGATAAATTGGATACAGAGTGGATAAAATAGAGATAGAGTGGATAAAATGGATATAGGGTGGATAAAATCGATATAAAGTGGATGAAATCGATATAGAGTGGATAAAATGGATATAGAGTGGATAAAATGGAGATAGAGTGAATAAAATGGATATAGGGTTGATAAAATATATGTAGAGTGGATAAATTGGATATAGAGTGGATAAAATAGAGATAGAGTGGATAAAATGGACATAGGGTGGATAAAATCGATATAAAGGGGATGAAATCGATATAGAGTGGATTAAATGGATATAGAGTGGATAAAATGGATATAGGGTGGATAAAATCGATATAAAGTGGATGAAATATATGTAGAGTGGATAAATTGGATATAGAGTGGATAAAATAGAGATAGAGTGGATAAAATGGATATAGGGTGGATAAAATCGATATAAAGTGGATGAAATCGATATAGAGTGGATAAAATGGATATAGAGTGGATAAAAACGATATAGAGTGGATACAATGGATATACAGTGGATAAAATCGATATAGAGTGGATAAAATGGTGATAGAGTGGATAAAATGGATATAGAGTGGATAAAATGGATATAGGGTGGATAAAATCGATATAAAGTCGATGAAATCGATATAGAGTGGATAAAATGGATATAGAGTGGATAAAATGAAGATAGCGTGGATAAAATGGGTATAGTGTGGATAAAATGGATATTGAGTGGATAAAATGGATATAGAGTGGATAAAATGGATATAGAGTGGATAAAATGGATATAGGGTGGATAAAATCGATATAAAGTGGATAAAATGGAGATAGCGTGGATAAAATGGGTATAGTGTGGATAAAATGGATATTGAGTGGATAAAATGGATATAGAGTGGATAAAATGGAGATAGAGTGGATAAAATGGATATAGGGTGGATAAAATCGATATAAAGTGGATGAAATCGATATAAAGTGGATAAAATGGATATAGGGTGGATAACATCGATATAAAGTGGATGAAATCGATATAGAGTGGATAAAATGGATATAGAGTGGATAAAATGGAGATAGAGTGGATAAAATGGATATAGGGTGGATAAAATCGATATAAAGTGGATGAAATCGATATAAAGTGGATAAAATGGATATAGGGTGGATAACATCGATATAAAGTGGATGAAATCGATATAGAGTGGATAAAATGGATATAGAGTGGATAAAATGGAGATAGAGTGGATAAAATCGATATAGAGTGGATAAAATGGATATAGAGTGGATAAAATGGATATAGGGTGGATAAAATCGATATAGAGTGGATAAAATGGAGATAGAGTGGATAAAATCCATATAGAGTGGATAAAATGGTGATAAAGTGGATAAAATGGATATAGGGTGGATAAAATCGATATAAAGTGGATGAAATGGGTATAGAGTGGGTAAAATGGATATAGAGTGGATAAAATCGATATAGAGTGGATAAAATGGATATAGAGTGGATAAAATCGATATAAAGTGGATAAAATGGAGATAGAGTGGATGAAATCGATGTAGAGTGGATAAAATGGATATAGAGTGGATAAAATGGGTATAGGGTGGATAAAATGGATATTGAGTGGATAAAATGGATATAGGATGGATAAAATCGATATAGAGTTGATAAAATCGATATAGAGTGGGTAAAATGGATATAGAGTGGATAAAATGGATATAGGGTGGATAAAATGGATATAGAGAGGTTAAAATGGATATAGGGTGGATAAAATATATGTAGAGTGGATAAATTGGATATAGAGTGGATAAAATAGAGATAGAGTGGATAAAATGGATATAGGGTGGATAAAAACGATATAGAGTGGATACAATGGATATACAGTGGATAAAATCGATATAGAGTGGATAAAATGGTGATAGAGTGGATAAAATGGATATAGGGTGGATAAAATCGATATAAAGTGGATGAAATCGATATAGAGTGGATAAAATGGATATAAAGTGGATAAAATGGAGATAGAGTGAATAAAATGGATATAGGGTTGATAAAATATATGTAGAGTGGATAAATTGGATATAGAGTGGATAAAATAGAGATAGAGTGGATAAAATGGACATAGGGTGGATAAAATCGATGTAAAGGGGATGAAATCGATATAGAGTGGATTAAATGGATTTAGAGTGGATAAAATGGAGATAGAGTGGATAAAATGGATATAGGGTGGATAAAATCGATATAAAGTGGATGAAATATATGTAGAGTGGATAAATTGGATATAGAGTGGATAAAATAGAGATAGAGTGGATAAAATGGATATAGGGTGGATAAAATCGATATAAAGTGGATGAAATCGATATAGAGTGGATTAAATGGATTTAGAGTGGATAAAATGGAGATAGAGTGGATAAAATGGATATAGGGTGGATAAAATCGATATAAAGTGGATGAAATATATGTAGAGTGGATAAATTGGATATAGAGTGGATAAAATAGAGATAGAGTGGATAAAATGGATATAGGGTGGATAAAATCGATATAGAGTGGATGAAATCGATATAAAGTGGATAAAATGGATATAGGGTGGATAACATCGATATAAAGTGGATGAAATCGATATAGAGTGGATAAAATGGAGATAGAGTGGATAAAATGGATATAGGGTGGATAAAATCGATATAAAGTGGATGAAATCGATATAAAGTGGATAAAATGGATATAGGGTGGATAAAATCGATATAAAGTGGATGAAATATATGTAGAGTGGATAAATTGGATATAGAGTGGATAAAATAGAGATAGAGTGGATAAAATGGATATAGGGTGGATAAAATCGATATAAAGTGGATGAAATCGATATAGAGTGGATAAAATGGATATAGAATGCATAAAAACGATATAGAGTGGATACAATGGATATACAGTGGATAAAATCGATATAGAGTGGATAAAATGGATATAGAGTGGATCAACTCGATATAGAGTGGATAAAATGGATATAGGGTGGATAAAATCGATATAGAGTGGATAAAATGGATATAGGGTGGATAAAATGGATATAGAGAGGTTAAAATGGATATAGGGTGGATAAAATATATGTAGAGTGGATAAATTGGATATAGAGTGGATAAAATAGAGATAGAGTGGATAAAATGGATATAGGGTGGATAAAATCGATATAAAGTGGATGAAATCGATATAGAGTGGATAAAATGGATATAGAGTGGATAAACTCGATATAGAGTGGATAAAATGGATATAGGGTGGATAAAATCGATATAGAGTGGATAAAATGGGTATAGTGTGGATAAAATGGATATAGATTTGATAAAATGGAGATAGAGAGGATAAAATGGATATAGGGTGGATAAAATCGATATAAAGTGGATGAAATCGATATAGAGTGGATAAAATGGATATAGAGTGGATAAAATGGAGATGGAGTGGATAAAATACATATAGAGTGGATAAAATTGTGATAGAGTGGATAAAATCGATGTAGAGTGGATAAAATGGATATAAAGTGGATAAAATAGGTATAGGGTGGATGAAATGTATATTGAGTGGATAAAATGGATATATAGTGGATAAAATGGATATAGAGTGGATAAAATGGATATAGAGAGGTTAAAATGGATATAGGGTGGATAAAATATATGTAGAGTGGATAAATTGGATATAGAGTGGATAAAATAGAGATAGAGTGGATAAAATGGATATAGGGTGGATAAAATCGATATAAAGTGGATGAAATCGATATAGAGTGGATAAAATGGATATAGAGTGGATAAAAACGATATAGAGTGGATACAATGCATATACAGTGGATAAAATCGATATAGAGTGGATAAAATGGATATAGAGTGGATAAAATGGATATAGGGTGGATAAAATGGATATAGAGAGGTTAAAATGGATATAGGGTGGATAAAATATATGTAGAGTGGATAAATTGGATATAGAGTGGATAAAATAGAGATAGAGTGGATAAAATGGATATAGGGTGGATAAAATCGATATAAAGTGGATGAAATCGATATAGAGTGGATAAAATGGATATAGAGTGGATAAAAACGATATAGAGTGGATACAATGGATATACAGTGGATAAAATCGATATAGAGTGGATAAAATGGTGATAGAGTGGATAAAATGGATATAGGGTGGTTAAAATCGATATAAAGTGGATGAAATGGATATAGAGTGGATAAAATGGATATAGATTTGATAAAATGGAGATAGAGAGGATAAAATGGATATAGGGTGGATAAAATCGATATAGAGTGGATAAAATGGTGATAGAGTGGATAAAATGGATATAGGGTGGTTAAAATCGATATAAAGTGGATAAAATGGATATAGGGGAAATAAAATGGATATAAAGTGGATAAAATGGATATAAAGTGGATGAAATCGATATAAAGTGGATAAAATGGAGATAGAGTGGATGAAATCGATGTAGAGTGGATAAAATGGATATAAAGTGGATAAAATAGGTATAGGGTGGATAAAATGTATATTGAGTGGATAAAATGGATATATAGTGGATAAAATGGATATAGAGTGGATAAAATGGATATAGGATGGATAAAATCGATATAGAGTTGATAAAATCGATATAGAGTGGGTAAAATGGATATAGAGTGGATAAAATGGATATAGGGTGGATAAAATGGATATAGGATGGATAAAATCGATATAGAGTTGATAAAATCGATATAGAGTGGGTAAAATGGATATAGAGTGGATAAAATGGATATAGGGTGGATAAAATGGATATAGAGAGGTTAAAATGGATATAGGGTGGATAAAATATATGTAGAGTGGATAAATTGGATATAGAGTGGATAAAATAGAGATAGAGTGGATAAAATGGATATAGGGTGGATAAAAACGATATAGAGTGGATACAATGGATATACAGTGGATAAAATCGATATAGAGTGGAAAAAATGGTGATAGAGTGGATAAAATGGATATAGGGTGGATAAAATCGATATAAAGTGGATGAAATCGATATAGAGTGGATAAAATGGATATAGAGTGGATAAAATGGAGATAGAGTGGATAAAATGGATATAGGGTTGATAAAATATATGTAGAGTGGATAAATTGGATATACAGGGTGTCCCGTAACTACCCTAAAATCGGTAAATGAGGGGTAGCTGGGGTGATTCTGAACAAGTTTTTCCTTAAAAATAATGTTGTAACCCCTCTCGTTTTTGAGTTATTAACGAAACGGCTAGGCCAATCCCAGCGCGTATCGGGCGCGCGCTCGAAACGAGAGTGTGGTCTCTGGATCGTGCTCGACCGCGAGCTTGAACAAGTGCATCGCCTGGGTATCGAGGGAAGCGTACGGCAAATGTCACATCGCCTTCAAATAAACTAATACTCGTTGAATAACTGTGTCCGATGCTCTTACCCGTTATTCAATAGGAACGAAGATTGTAGTATTTGTGGAAAAAATGTTTCTCTTAACCGCACGTTTTCAGGTGGATAAATTATCGTTAGAATAATTTATAATAACCAACGTTAGAAAAGCCTTGTTAAACTCACCCATTCGTCCACGAATCACCCTGCCTCGACGAAAGTAGGTCATTGGCACTAGGTCACAGTGCCGATTTTGCACTTCCTAAAAATCTCGAGAGCCTCAACAGCTCATTTTACGGTGAACTCACTTGACACTGACACACACAGTAGGAACGGCACTTGCCTAATTTATGGCAGGGCGCACGGCTAATCGCAGGTACGCGGACACCCCCGAGAACCGAGCGGCGATCGGCGATCGGGTCACTTTACCGAACGTGCATTTCACTGCATGAGCACTTTCACTGATAACTCCGAATAAAACAATTATGTAGAGGAACGGAATTGAACCTACGTTAGAGATATTTGGTGGCCTTGAAAAGGGCCGATTGTTATTGCCAAAATTGCCAAGATCGGCTCGACGTACCCTCCTCGCGCTTGCATGCACGTCTCGGAGCACCGGCGGACGTTGCGCTGCACTTCTTCCAATGTTTCTCGATTAAGAAACGTAACAAATATCCTGTAATACTCCGCGTTAGTTCGTTGCTGTATGGTACCCGTTCGGTTTGAAAAACGATTCTGCCAGCTCTAGCGTTTCTTGGGTCTTGCTTAGAAGGACGTTCGTTAGGGAAGGGATATTTTTACAATAGTACAACGTAGTGGCTCGCACATTTGGAGTCAATTCAGCCAAAAAATACCCGTGCGCTCGGGGCGGCCGCATGGTCTTCGTTACTACGAACGCGCTAGTGCAGACGCAGGGCAAGGAGTGCCATAAATTTCACTATTGTCCATACCGTGCTGTAAAGGGGAAGTCTGCTATTTTGTGAAACACGTGCATCGGCTTAAAACTGCATCGGCAGCGTACACGCAACGTAAACCTTTAATATTTTCTTACGATTCTTTCCGCGAAGACGGAACAATACACACAACTTGGAAGATGATCAATTTAATATTGTATTGTATTAGCGAAGACACTGTTTGATACGTATTTCGAGACAGACATCGTTATGTCTATCAACATTTTGGTCGTCTGGAACAGGTCCCCCTGATCGGGCCCATGTACCGCGGCACGCTTTGCTGCTCGCGTTCCTGTAAACAGTCGGTTGCCACGCGCGTGCGATAATCATAACAAGATCGAAATCAGAGATTCTTAGGGAGCCGACTGTTTAAGAATTTAAGCATTTCGACACGCCGCAAACAGTGTCTTCGCGTTTGTACTTTTATTCACGCCATACAATCGACACTAAACATCCCACAACATTAAGTTTATAATATTACAAATGACACGGGCAAGAGTGTATGCGTCGCAAGCAGTGTCTTCGCAATACAATACAATACTAAATTGATAATTTTGGGAATTGTATGTACTGTTCCTTCTTTGCGGGAAGAATCGTAAGAAAATATTAAAGGATTATGTTGCGTGTACGCTGTCGATGTAGTTTTAAGACGATGCACGTATTTCGTAAAATAGCCACACTTTCCCTTTACGACACGGTATGGACAATAATGAAATTTATGGCACTCCTTGCCCTGCGTCTTCGCTAGCGCGTTCGTAGTGACGAAGACCATGCGGCCGCCCCGAGTGCACGGGTATTTTTTGGCTGAATTGACTCCAAATGTGCGAGCCACTACGTTGTACTATTGTAAAAATATCCCTTCCCTAACGAACGTCCTTCTAAGCAAGACCCAAGAAACGCTAGAGCTGGCAGAATCGTTTTTCAAACCGAACGGGTACCATACAGCAACGAACTAACGCGCAGTATTACAGGATATTTGTTACGTTTCTTAATCGAGAAACATTGGAAGAAGTGCAGCGCAACGTCCGCCGGTGCTCCGAGACGTGCATGCAAGCGCGAGGAGGGTACGTCGAGCCGATCTTGGCAATTTTGGCAATAACAATCGGCCCTTTTCAGGGCCACCAAATATCTCTAACGTAGATTCAATTACGTTCCTCTACATAATTGCTTTATTCGGAGTTATCGGTGAAAGTGCTCGCGCAGTGAAATGCACGTTCGGTAAAGTGACCCGATCGCCGATCGCCGCTCGACTCTCGGGGGTGTCCGCGTACCTGCGATTAGCCGTGTGCCCTGCCATTAATTAGGCAAGTGCCGTTCCTACTGTGTGTGTCAGTGTCAAGTGAGTTCACAGACCCGGCCGTAAAATCAGCTGTCGAGGCCCTCGAGATTCTTAGGAAGGGCAAAATCGGCACTGTGACCTAGTGCCAATGACCTACTTTCGTCGAGGCAGGGTGATTCGTGGACGAATGGGTGAGTTTAACAAGGCTTTTCTAACGTTAGTTATTATAAATTATTCTAACGATAATTTATCCACCTGAAAACGTGCGGTTAAGAGAAACATTTTTTCCACAAATACTACAATCTTCGTTCCTATTGAATAACGGGTAAGAGCATCGGACACAGTTATTCAACGAGTATTAGTTTATTTGAAGGCGATGCGACATTTGCCGTACGCTTCCCTCGATACCCAGGCGATGCACTTGTTCAAGCTCGCGGTCGAGCACGATCCAGAGACCACACTCTCGTTTCGAGCGCGCGCCCGATACGCGCTGGGATTGGCCTAGCCGTTTCGTTAATAACTCAAAAACGATAGGGGTTACAACATTATTTTTAAGGAAAAACTTGTTCAGAATCACCCCAGCTACCCCTCATTTACCGATTTTAGGGTAGTTACGGGACACCCTGTAGAGTGGATAAAATAGAGATAGAGTGGATAAAATGGACATAGGGTGGATAAAATCGATATAAAGGGGATAAAATCGATATAGAGTGGATTAAATGGATTTAGAGTGGATAAAATGGAGATAGAGTGGATAAAATGGATATAGAGTGGATAAAATCGATATAAAGTGGATGAAATATATGTAGAGTGGATAAATTGGATACAGAGTGGATAAAATAGAGATAGAGTGGATAAAATGGATATAGGGTGGATAAAATCGATATAAAGTGGATGAAATCGATATAGAGTGGATAAAATGGATATAGAATGGATAAAAACGATATAGAGTGGATACAATGGATATACAGTGGATAAAATCGATATAGAGTGGATAAAATGGTGATAGAGTGGATAAAATGGATATAGAGTGGATAAAATGGATATAGAGTGGATAAAATGGATATAGAGTGGATAAAATCGATATAGAGTGGATAAAATGGATATAGGGTGGATAAAATCGATATAGAATGGATAAAATGGATATAGAGTGGATAAAATGGATATAGGGTGGATAAAATGGATATAGAGAGGTTAAAATGGATATAGGGTGGATAAAATATATGTAGAGTGGATAAATTGGATTTAGAGTGGATAAAATAGAGATAGAGTGGATAAAATGGATATAGGGTGGATAAAATCGATATAGAGTGGATACAATGGATATACAGTGGATAAAATCGATATAGAGTGGATGAAATGGATATAGAGTGGATAAAATGGATATAGATTTGATAAAATGGAGATAGAGTGGATAAAATCGATATAAAGTGGATCAAATGGATATAGAGTGGATAAAATGGAGATAGAGTGGATAAAATCCATATAGAGTGGATAAAATGGTGATAGAGTGGATAAAATCGATATAAAGTGGATAAAATGGAGATAGCGTTGATAAAATGGGTATAGTGTGGATAAAATGGATATAGAGTGGATAAAATTGATATAAAGTGGATAAAATGGATATAGAGTGGATAAAATGGATATAAAGTGGATGAAATCGATATAGAGTGGATAAAATGGATATAGAGTGGATAAAAACGATATAGAGTAGATACAATGGATATACAGTGGATAAAATCGATATAGAGTGGATGAAATGGATATAGAGTGGATAAAATGGATATAGATTTCATAAAATGGAGATAGAGTGGATAAAATCGATATAAAGTGGATAAAATGGATATAGAGTGGATAAAATGGAGATAGAGTGGATAAAATCCATATAGAGTGGATAAAATCGATATAAAGTGGATAAAATGGAGATAGAGTGGATGAAATCGATGTAGAGTGGATAAAATGGATATAGAGTGGATAAAATGGGTATAGGGTGGATAAAATGGATATTGAGTGGATAAAATGGATATAGGATGGATAAAATCGATATAGAGTTGATAAAATCGATATAGAGTTGATAAAATCGATATAGAGTGGGTAAAATGGATATAGAGTGGATAAAATGGATATAGGGTGGATAAAATGGATATAGAGAGGTTAAAATGGATATAGGGTGGATAAAATATATGTAGAGTGGATAAATTGGATATAGAGTGGATAAAATAGAGATAGAGTGGATAAAATGGATATAGGGTGGATAAAAACGATATAGAGTGGATACAATGGATATACAGTGGATAAAATCGATATAGAGTGGATAAAATGGTGATAGAGTGGATAAAATGGATATAGGGTGGATAAAATCGATATAAAGTGGATGAAATCGATATAGAGTGGATAAAATGGATATAGAATGGATAAAAACGATATAGAGTGGATACAATGGATATACAGTGGATAAAATCGATATAGAGTGGATAAAATGGTGATAGAGTGGATAAAATGGATATAGAGTGGATAAAATGGATATAGAGTGGATAAAATGGATATAGAGTGGATCAACTCGATATAGAGTGGATAAAATGGATATAGGGTGGATAAAATCGATATAGAGTGGATAAAATGGATATAGAGTGGATAAAATGGATATAGGGTGGATAAAATGGATATAGAGAGGTTAAAATGGATATAGGGTGGATAAAATATATGTAGAGTGGATAAATTGGATATAGAGTGGATAAAATAGAGATAGAGTGGATAAAATGGATATAGGGTGGATAAAATCGATATAAAGTGGATGAAATCGATATAGAGTGGATAAAATGGATATAGAGTGGATAAAATGGAGATAGAGTGAATAAAATGGATATAGGGTTGATAAAATATATGTAGAGTGGATAAATTGGATATAGAGTGGATAAAATAGAGATAGAGTGGATAAAATGGACATAGGGTGGATAAAATCGATATAAAGGGGATGAAATCGATATAGAGTGGATTAAATGGATTTAGAGTGGATAAAATGGATATAGGGTGGATAAAATCGATATAAAGTGGATGAAATATATGTAGAGTGGATAAATTGGATATAGAGTGGATAAAATAGAGATAGAGTGGATAAAATGGATATAGGGTGGATAAAATCGATATAAAGTGGATGAAATCGATATAGAGTGGATAAAATGGATATAGAATGGATAAAAACGATATAGAGTGGATACAATGGATATACAGTGGATAAAATCGATATAGAGTGGATAAAATGGAGATAGCGTGGATAAAATGGGTATAGTGTGGATAAAATGGATATTGAGTGGATAAAATGGATATAGAGTGGATAAAATGGAGATAGAGTGGATAAAATGGATATAGGGTGGATAAAATCGATATAAAGGGGATGAAATCGATATAGAGTGGATTAAATGGATTTAGAGTGGATAAAATGGAGATAGAGTGGATAAAATGGATATAGGGTGGATAAAATCGATATAAAGTGGATGAAATATATGTAGAGTGGATAAATTGGATATAGAGTGGATAAAATAGAGATAGAGTGGATAAAATGGATATAGGGTGGATAAAATCGATATAAAGGGGATGAAATCGATATAGAGTGGATTAAATGGATTTAGAGTGGATAAAATGGAGATAGAGTGGATAAAATGGATATAGGGTGGATAAAATCGATATAAAGTGGATGAAATATATGTAGAGTGGATAAATTGGATACAGAGTGGATAAAATAGAGATAGAGTGGATAAAATGGATATAGGGTGGATAAAATCGATATAAAGTGGATGAAATCGATATAGAGTGGATAAAATGGATATAGAGTGGATAAAATGGATATAGAGTGGATAAAATGGAGATAGAGTGAATAAAATGGATATAGGGTTGATAAAATATATGTAGAGTGGATAAATTGGATATAGAGTGGATAAAATAGAGATAGAGTGGATAAAATGGACATAGGGTGGATAAAATCGATATAAAGGGGATGAAATCGATATAGAGTGGATTAAATGGATTTAGAGTGGATAAAATGGATATAGGGTGGATAAAATCGATATAAAGTGGATGAAATATATGTAGAGTGGATAAATTGGATATAGAGTGGATAAAATAGAGATAGAGTGGATAAAATGGATATAGGGTGGATAAAATCGATATAAAGTGGATGAAATCGATATAGAGTGGATAAAATGGATATAGAATGGATAAAAACGATATAGAGTGGATACAATGGATATACAGTGGATAAAATCGATATAGAGTGGATAAAATGGTGATAGAGTGGATAAAATGGATATAGAGTGGATAAAATGGATATAGGGTGGATAAAATCGATATAAAGTCGATGGAATCGATATAGAGTGGATAAAATGGATATAGAGTGGATAAAATGAAGATAGCGTGGATAAAATGGGTATAGTGTGGATAAAATGGATATTGAGTGGATAAAATGGATATAGAGTGGATAAAATGGAGATAGAGTGGATAAAATGGATATAGGGTGGATAAAATCGATATAAAGTGGATAAAATGGAGATAGCGTGGATAAAATGGGTATAGTGTGGATAAAATGGATATTGAGTGGATAAAATGGATATAGAGTGGATAAAATGGAGATAGAGTGGATAAAATGGATATAGGGTGGATAAAATCGATATAAAGTGGATGAAATCGATATAAAGTGGATAAAATGGATATAGGGTGGATAACATCGATATAAAGTGGATGAAATCGATATAGAGTGGATAAAATGGATATAGAGTGGATAAAATGGAGATAGAGTGGATAAAATGGATATAGGGTGGATAAAATCGATATAAAGTGGATGAAATCGATATAAAGTGGATAAAATGGATATAGGGTGGATAACATCGATATAAAGTGGATGAAATCGATATAGAGTGGATAAAATGGATATAGAGTGGATAAAATGGAGATAGAGTGGATAAAATCGATATAGAGTGGATAAAATGGATATAGAGTGGATAAAATGGATATAGGGTGGATAAAATCGATATAGAGTGGATAAAATGGAGATAGAGTGGATAAAATCCATATAGAGTGGATAAAATGGTGATAAAGTGGATAAAATGGATATAGGGTGGATAAAATCGATATAAAGTGGATGAAATGGATATAGAGTGGGTAAAATGGATATAGAGTGGATAAAATCGATATAGAGTGGATAAAATGGATATAGAGTGGATAAAATGGATATAGGGTGGATAAAATGGATATAGAGAGGTTAAAATGGATATAGAGTGGATAAACTCGATATAGAGTGGATAAAATGGATATAGGATGGATAAAATCGATATAGAGTTGATAAAATCGATATAGAGTGGGTAAAATGGATATAGAGTGGATAAAATCGATATAGAGTGGATAAAATGGATATAGGGTGGATAAAATCGATATAAAGTGGATGAAATCGATATAGAGTGGATAAAATGGATATAGAGTGGATAAAATGGAGATAGAGTGGATAAAATCGATATAGAGTGGATAAAATGGATATAGAGTGGATAAAATGGATATAGGGTGGATAAAATCGATATAGAGTGGATAAAATGGAGATAGAGTGGATAAAATCCATATAGAGTGGATAAAATGGTGATAAAGTGGATAAAATGGATATAGGGTGGATAAAATCGATATAAAGTGGATGAAATGGATATAGAGTGGGTAAAATGGATATAGAGTGGATAAAATCGATATAGAGTGGATAAAATGGATATAGAGTGGATAAAATGGATATAGGGTGGATAAAATGGATATAGAGAGGTTAAAATGGATATAGAGTGGATAAACTCGATATAGAGTGGATAAAATGGATATAGGGTGGATAAAATCGATATAGAGTGGATAAAATGGGTATAGTGTGGATAAAATGGATATTGAGTGGATAAAATGGATATAGGATGGATAAAATCGATATAGAGTTGATAAAATCGATATAGAGTGGATACAATGCATATACAGTGGATAAAATCGATATAGAGTGGATAAAATGGATATAGAGTGGATAAAATGGATATAAAGTGGATGAAATCGATATAGAGTGGATAAAATGGATATAGAGTGGATAAAATGGAGATGGAGTGGATAAAATACATATAGAGTGGATACAATTGTGATAGAGTGGATAAAATCGATATAGAGTGGATAAAATGGATATAGGGTGGATAAAATGGATATAAAGTGGATAAAATGGATATAAAGTGGATGAAATCGATATAAAGTGGATAAAATGGAGATAGAGTGGATGAAATCGATGTAGAGTGGATAAAATGGATATAAAGTGGATAAAATAGGTATAGGGTGGATAAAATGTATATTGAGTGGATAAAATGGATACATAGTGGATAAAATGGATATAGAGTGGATAAAATGGATATAGAGTGGATAAAATCGATATAAAGTGGATAAAATGGAGATAGAGTGGATGAAATCGATGTAGAGTGGATAAAATGGATATAGAGTGGATAAAATGGGTATAGGGTGGATAAAATGGATATTGAGTGGATAAAATGGATATAGGATGGATAAAATCGATATAGAGTTGATAAAATCGATATAGAGTGGGTAAAATGGATATAGAGTGGATAAAATGGATATAGGGTGGATAAAATGGATATAGAGAGGTTAAAATGGATATAGGGTGGATAAAATATATGTAGAGTGGATAAATTGGATATAGAGTGGATAAAATAGAGATAGAGTGGATAAAATGGATATAGGGTGGATAAAAACGATATAGAGTGGATACAATGGATATACAGTGGATAAAATCGATATAGAGTGGATAAAATGGTGATAGAGTGGATAAAATGGATATAGGGTGGATAAAATCGATATAAAGTGGATGAAATCGATATAGAGTGGATAAAATGGATATAAAGTGGATAAAATGGAGATAGAGTGAATAAAATGGATATAGGGTTGATAAAATATATGTAGAGTGGATAAATTGGATATAGAGTGGATAAAATAGAGATAGAGTGGATAAAATGGACATAGGGTGGATAAAATCGATGTAAAGGGGATGAAATCGATATAGAGTGGATTAAATGGATTTAGAGTGGATAAAATGGAGATAGAGTGGATAAAATGGATATAGGGTGGATAAAATCGATATAAAGTGGATGAAATATATGTAGAGTGGATAAATTGGATATAGAGTGGATAAAATAGAGATAGAGTGGATAAAATGGATATAGGGTGGATAAAATCGATATAAAGTGGATGAAATCGATATAGAGTGGATTAAATGGATTTAGAGTGGATAAAATGGAGATAGAGTGGATAAAATGGATATAGGGTGGATAAAATCGATATAAAGTGGATGAAATATATGTAGAGTGGATAAATTGGATATAGAGTGGATAAAATAGAGATAGAGTGGATAAAATGGATATAGGGTGGATAAAATCGATATAAAGTGGATGAAATCGATATAAAGTGGATAAAATGGATATAGGGTGGATAACATCGATATAAAGTGGATGAAATCGATATAGAGTGGATAAAATGGAGATAGAGTGGATAAAATGGATATAGGGTGGATAAAATCGATATAAAGTGGATGAAATCGATATAAAGTGGATAAAATGGATATAGGGTGGATAAAATCGATATAAAGTGGATGAAATATATGTAGAGTGGATAAATTGGATATAGAGTGGATAAAATAGAGATAGAGTGGATAAAATGGATATAGGGTGGATAAAATCGATATAAAGTGGATGAAATCGATATAGAGTGGATAAAATGGATATAGAATGCATAAAAACGATATAGAGTGGATACAATGGATATACAGTGGATAAAATCGATATAGAGTGGATAAAATGGATATAGAGTGGATAAAATCGATATAGAGTGGATAAAATGGATATAGGGTGGATAAAATCGATATAGAGTGGATAAAATGGATATAGGGTGGATAAAATGGATATAGAGAGGTTAAAATGGATATAGGGTGGATAAAATATATGTAGAGTGGATAAATTGGATATAGAGTGGATAAAATAGAGATAGAGTGGATAAAATGGATATAGGGTGGATAAAATCGATATAAAGTGGATGAAATCGATATAGAGTGGATAAAATGGATATAGAGTGGATAAACTCGATATAGAGTGGATAAAATGGATATAGGGTGGATAAAATCGATATAGAGTGGATAAAATGGGTATAGTGTGGATAAAATGGATATAGATTTGATAAAATGGAGATAGAGAGGATAAAATGGATATAGGGTGGATAAAATCGATATAAAGTGGATGAAATCGATATAGAGTGGATAAAATGGATATAGAGTGGATAAAATGGAGATGGAGTGGATAAAATACATATAGAGTGGATAAAATTGTGATAGAGTGGATAAAATCGATGTAGAGTGGATAAAATGGATATAAAGTGGATAAAATAGGTATAGGGTGGATGAAATGTATATTGAGTGGATAAAATGGATATATAGTGGATAAAATGGATATAGAGTGGATAAAATGGATATAGAGAGGTTAAAATGGATATAGGGTGGATAAAATATATGTAGAGTGGATAAATTGGATATAGAGTGGATAAAATAGAGATAGAGTGGATAAAATGGATATAGGGTGGATAAAATCGATATAAAGTGGATGAAATCGATATAGAGTGGATAAAATGGATATAGAGTGGATAAAAACGATATAGAGTGGATACAATGCATATACAGTGGATAAAATCGATATAGAGTGGATAAAATGGATATAGAGTGGATAAAATGGATATAGGGTGGATAAAATGGATATAGAGAGGTTAAAATGGATATAGGGTGGATAAAATATATGTAGAGTGGATAAATTGGATATAGAGTGGATAAAATAGAGATAGAGTGGATAAAATGGATATAGGGTGGATAAAATCGATATAAAGTGGATGAAATCGATATAGAGTGGATAAAATGGATATAGAGTGGATAAAAACGATATAGAGTGGATACAATGGATATACAGTGGATAAAATCGATATAGAGTGGATAAAATGGTGATAGAGTGGATAAAATGGATATAGGGTGGTTAAAATCGATATAAAGTGGATGAAATGGATATAGAGTGGATAAAATGGATATAGATTTGATAAAATGGAGATAGAGAGGATAAAATGGATATAGGGTGGATAAAATCGATATAGAGTGGATAAAATGGTGATAGAGTGGATAAAATGGATATAGGGTGGTTAAAATCGATATAAAGTGGATAAAATGGATATAGGGGAAATAAAATGGATATAAAGTGGATAAAATGGATATAAAGTGGATGAAATCGATATAAAGTGGATAAAATGGAGATAGAGTGGATGAAATCGATGTAGAGTGGATAAAATGGATATAAAGTGGATAAAATAGGTATAGGGTGGATAAAATGTATATTGAGTGGATAAAATGGATATATAGTGGATAAAATGGATATAGAGTGGATAAAATGGATATAGGATGGATAAAATCGATATAGAGTTGATAAAATCGATATAGAGTGGGTAAAATGGATATAGAGTGGATAAAATGGATATAGGGTGGATAAAATGGATATAGGATGGATAAAATCGATATAGAGTTGATAAAATCGATATAGAGTGGGTAAAATGGATATAGAGTGGATAAAATGGATATAGGGTGGATAAAATGGATATAGAGAGGTTAAAATGGATATAGGGTGGATAAAATATATGTAGAGTGGATAAATTGGATATAGAGTGGATAAAATAGAGATAGAGTGGATAAAATGGATATAGGGTGGATAAAAACGATATAGAGTGGATACAATGGATATACAGTGGATAAAATCGATATAGAGTGGAAAAAATGGTGATAGAGTGGATAAAATGGATATAGGGTGGATAAAATCGATATAAAGTGGATGAAATCGATATAGAGTGGATAAAATGGATATAGAGTGGATAAAATGGAGATAGAGTGAATAAAATGGATATAGGGTTGATAAAATATATGTAGAGTGGATAAATTGGATATACAGGGTGTCCCGTAACTACCCTAAAATCGGTAAATGAGGGGTAGCTGGGGTGATTCTGAACAAGTTTTTCCTTAAAAATAATGTTGTAACCCCTCTCGTTTTTGAGTTATTAACGAAACGGCTAGGCCAATCCCAGCGCGTATCGGGCGCGCGCTCGAAACGAGAGTGTGGTCTCTGGATCGTGCTCGACCGCGAGCTTGAACAAGTGCATCGCCTGGGTATCGAGGGAAGCGTACGGCAAATGTCACATCGCCTTCAAATAAACTAATACTCGTTGAATAACTGTGTCCGATGCTCTTACCCGTTATTCAATAGGAACGAAGATTGTAGTATTTGTGGAAAAAATGTTTCTCTTAACCGCACGTTTTCAGGTGGATAAATTATCGTTAGAATAATTTATAATAACCAACGTTAGAAAAGCCTTGTTAAACTCACCCATTCGTCCACGAATCACCCTGCCTCGACGAAAGTAGGTCATTGGCACTAGGTCACAGTGCCGATTTTGCACTTCCTAAAAATCTCGAGAGCCTCAACAGCTCATTTTACGGTGAACTCACTTGACACTGACACACACAGTAGGAACGGCACTTGCCTAATTTATGGCAGGGCGCACGGCTAATCGCAGGTACGCGGACACCCCCGAGAACCGAGCGGCGATCGGCGATCGGGTCACTTTACCGAACGTGCATTTCACTGCATGAGCACTTTCACTGATAACTCCGAATAAAACAATTATGTAGAGGAACGGAATTGAACCTACGTTAGAGATATTTGGTGGCCTTGAAAAGGGCCGATTGTTATTGCCAAAATTGCCAAGATCGGCTCGACGTACCCTCCTCGCGCTTGCATGCACGTCTCGGAGCACCGGCGGACGTTGCGCTGCACTTCTTCCAATGTTTCTCGATTAAGAAACGTAACAAATATCCTGTAATACTCCGCGTTAGTTCGTTGCTGTATGGTACCCGTTCGGTTTGAAAAACGATTCTGCCAGCTCTAGCGTTTCTTGGGTCTTGCTTAGAAGGACGTTCGTTAGGGAAGGGATATTTTTACAATAGTACAACGTAGTGGCTCGCACATTTGGAGTCAATTCAGCCAAAAAATACCCGTGCGCTCGGGGCGGCCGCATGGTCTTCGTTACTACGAACGCGCTAGTGCAGACGCAGGGCAAGGAGTGCCATAAATTTCACTATTGTCCATACCGTGCTGTAAAGGGGAAGTCTGCTATTTTGTGAAACACGTGCATCGGCTTAAAACTGCATCGGCAGCGTACACGCAACGTAAACCTTTAATATTTTCTTACGATTCTTTCCGCGAAGACGGAACAATACACACAACTTGGAAGATGATCAATTTAATATTGTATTGTATTAGCGAAGACACTGTTTGATACGTATTTCGAGACAGACATCGTTATGTCTATCAACATTTTGGTCGTCTGGAACAGGTCCCCCTGATCGGGCCCATGTACCGCGGCACGCTTTGCTGCTCGCGTTCCTGTAAACAGTCGGTTGCCACGCGCGTGCGATAATCATAACAAGATCGAAATCAGAGATTCTTAGGGAGCCGACTGTTTAAGAATTTAAGCATTTCGACACGCCGCAAACAGTGTCTTCGCGTTTGTACTTTTATTCACGCCATACAATCGACACTAAACATCCCACAACATTAAGTTTATAATATTACAAATGACACGGGCAAGAGTGTATGCGTCGCAAGCAGTGTCTTCGCAATACAATACAATACTAAATTGATAATTTTGGGAATTGTATGTACTGTTCCTTCTTTGCGGGAAGAATCGTAAGAAAATATTAAAGGATTATGTTGCGTGTACGCTGTCGATGTAGTTTTAAGACGATGCACGTATTTCGTAAAATAGCCACACTTTCCCTTTACGACACGGTATGGACAATAATGAAATTTATGGCACTCCTTGCCCTGCGTCTTCGCTAGCGCGTTCGTAGTGACGAAGACCATGCGGCCGCCCCGAGTGCACGGGTATTTTTTGGCTGAATTGACTCCAAATGTGCGAGCCACTACGTTGTACTATTGTAAAAATATCCCTTCCCTAACGAACGTCCTTCTAAGCAAGACCCAAGAAACGCTAGAGCTGGCAGAATCGTTTTTCAAACCGAACGGGTACCATACAGCAACGAACTAACGCGCAGTATTACAGGATATTTGTTACGTTTCTTAATCGAGAAACATTGGAAGAAGTGCAGCGCAACGTCCGCCGGTGCTCCGAGACGTGCATGCAAGCGCGAGGAGGGTACGTCGAGCCGATCTTGGCAATTTTGGCAATAACAATCGGCCCTTTTCAGGGCCACCAAATATCTCTAACGTAGATTCAATTACGTTCCTCTACATAATTGCTTTATTCGGAGTTATCGGTGAAAGTGCTCGCGCAGTGAAATGCACGTTCGGTAAAGTGACCCGATCGCCGATCGCCGCTCGACTCTCGGGGGTGTCCGCGTACCTGCGATTAGCCGTGTGCCCTGCCATTAATTAGGCAAGTGCCGTTCCTACTGTGTGTGTCAGTGTCAAGTGAGTTCACAGACCCGGCCGTAAAATCAGCTGTCGAGGCCCTCGAGATTCTTAGGAAGGGCAAAATCGGCACTGTGACCTAGTGCCAATGACCTACTTTCGTCGAGGCAGGGTGATTCGTGGACGAATGGGTGAGTTTAACAAGGCTTTTCTAACGTTAGTTATTATAAATTATTCTAACGATAATTTATCCACCTGAAAACGTGCGGTTAAGAGAAACATTTTTTCCACAAATACTACAATCTTCGTTCCTATTGAATAACGGGTAAGAGCATCGGACACAGTTATTCAACGAGTATTAGTTTATTTGAAGGCGATGCGACATTTGCCGTACGCTTCCCTCGATACCCAGGCGATGCACTTGTTCAAGCTCGCGGTCGAGCACGATCCAGAGACCACACTCTCGTTTCGAGCGCGCGCCCGATACGCGCTGGGATTGGCCTAGCCGTTTCGTTAATAACTCAAAAACGATAGGGGTTACAACATTATTTTTAAGGAAAAACTTGTTCAGAATCACCCCAGCTACCCCTCATTTACCGATTTTAGGGTAGTTACGGGACACCCTGTAGAGTGGATAAAATAGAGATAGAGTGGATAAAATGGACATAGGGTGGATAAAATCGATATAAAGGGGATGAAATCGATATAGAGTGGATTAAATGGATTTAGAGTGGATAAAATGGAGATAGAGTGGATAAAATGGATATAGGGTGGATAAAATCGATATAAAGTGGATGAAATATATGTAGAGTGGATAAATTGGATACAGAGTGGATAAAATAGAGATAGAGTGGATAAAATGGATATAGGGTGGATAAAATCGATATAAAGTGGATGAAATCGATATAGAGTGGATAAAATGGATATAGAATGGATAAAAACGATATAGAGTGGATACAATGGATATACAGTGGATAAAATCGATATAGAGTGGATAAAATGGTGATAGAGTGGATAAAATGGATATAGAGTGGATAAAATGGATATAGAGTGGATAAAATGGATATAGAGTGGATAAAATCGATATAGAGTGGATAAAATGGATATAGGGTGGATAAAATCGATATAGAATGGATAAAATGGATATAGAGTGGATAAAATGGATATAGGGTGGATAAAATGGATATAGAGAGGTTAAAATGGATATAGGGTGGATAAAATATATGTAGAGTGGATAAATTGGATTTAGAGTGGATAAAATAGAGATAGAGTGGATAAAATGGATATAGGGTGGATAAAATCGATATAGAGTGGATACAATGGATATACAGTGGATAAAATCGATATAGAGTGGATGAAATGGATATAGAGTGGATAAAATGGATATAGATTTGATAAAATGGAGATAGAGTGGATAAAATCGATATAAAGTGGATCAAATGGATATAGAGTGGATAAAATGGAGATAGAGTGGATAAAATCCATATAGAGTGGATAAAATGGTGATAGAGTGGATAAAATCGATATAAAGTGGATAAAATGGAGATAGCGTTGATAAAATGGGTATAGTGTGGATAAAATGGATATAGAGTGGATAAAATTGATATAAAGTGGATAAAATGGATATAGAGTGGATAAAATGGATATAAAGTGGATGAAATCGATATAGAGTGGATAAAATGGATATAGAGTGGATAAAAACGATATAGAGTAGATACAATGGATATACAGTGGATAAAATCGATATAGAGTGGATGAAATGGATATAGAGTGGATAAAATGGATATAGATTTCATAAAATGGAGATAGAGTGGATAAAATCGATATAAAGTGGATAAAATGGATATAGAGTGGATAAAATGGAGATAGAGTGGATAAAATCGATATAGAGTGGATAAAATCGATATAAAGTGGATAAAATGGAGATAGCGTGGATAAAATGGGTATAGTGTGGATAAAATGGATATAGAGTGGATAAAATGGAGATAGAGTGGATAAAATCGATATAAAGTGGATAAAATGGATATAGAGTGGATAAAATGGATATAAAGTGGATAAAATGGATATAGAGTGGATAAAATGGATATAAAGTGGATGAAATCGATATAGAGTGGATAAAATGGATATAGAGTGGATAAAAACGATATAGAGTGGATACAATGGATATACAGTGGATAAAATCGATATAGAGTGGATGAAATGGATATTGAGTGGATAAAATGGATATAGATTTGATAAAATGGAGATAGAGTGGATAAAATCGATATAAAGTGGATAAAATGGATATAGAGTGGATAAAATGGAGATAGAGTGGATAAAATCCATATAGAGTGGATAAAATGGTGATAGAGTGGATAAAATCGATATAAAGTGGATAAAATGGAGATAGCGTTGATAAAATGGGTATAGTGTGGATAAAATGGATATAGAGTGGATAAAATGGAGATAGAGTGGATAAAATCGATATAAAGAGGATAAAATGGATATAGAGTGGATATAATGGATATAGAGAGGTTAAAATGGATATAGGGTGGATAAAATGGATATTGAGTGGATAAAATGGATATAGAGTGGATAAAATGGGTATAGGGTTGATAAAATGGATATTGAGTGGATAAAATGGATATAGAGTGGATAAAATGGATATAGAGTGGATAAAATGGATATAGAGTGGATCAACTCGATATAGAGTGGATAAAATGGATATAGGGTGGATAAAATCGATATAGAGTGGATAAAATGGATATAGAGCGGATAAAATGGATATAGGGTGGATAAAATGGATATAGAGAGGTTAAAATGGATATAGGGTTGATAAAATATATGTAGAGTGGATAAAATGGACATAGGGTGGATAAAATCGATATAGAGTGGATGAAATGGATATTGAGTGGATAAAATGGATATAGATTTGATAAAATGGAGATAGAGTGGATAAAATCGATATAAAGTGGATAAAATGGATATAGAGTGGATAAAATGGAGATAGAGTGGATAAAATCCATATAGAGTGGATAAAATGGTGATAGAGTGGATAAAATCGATATAAAGTGGATAAAATGGAGATAGCGTTGATAAAATGGGTATAGTGTGGATAAAATGGATATAGAGTGGATAAAATGGAGATAGAGTGGATAAAATCGATATAAAGTGGATAAAATGGATATAGAGTGGATAAAATTGATATAAAGTGGATAAAATGGATATAGAGTGGATAAAATGGATATAAAGTGGATGAAATCGATATAGAGTGGATAAAATGGATATAGAGTGGATAAAAACGATATAGAGTGGATACAATGGATATACAGTGGATAAAATCGATATAGAGTGGATGAAATGGATATTGAGTGGATAAAATGGATATAGATTTGATAAAATGGAGATAGAGTGGATAAAATCGATATAAAGTGGATAAAATGGATATAGAGTGGATAAAATGGAGATGGAGTGGATAAAATACATATAGAGTGGATACAATTGTGATAGAGTGGATAAAATCGATATAGAGTGGATAAAATGGATATAGGGTGGATAAAATGGATATAAAGTGGATAAAATGGATATAAAGTGGATGAAATCGATATAAAGTGGATAAAATGGAGATAGAGTGGATGAAATCGATGTAGAGTGGATAAAATGGATATAAAGTGGATAAAATAGGTATAGGGTGGATAAAATGTATATTGAGTGGATAAAATGGATACATAGTGGATAAAATGGATATAGAGTGGATAAAATGGATATAGAGTGGATAAAATCGATATAAAGTGGATAAAATGGAGATAGAGTGGATGAAATCGATGTAGAGTGGATAAAATGGATATAGAGTGGATAAAATGGGTATAGGGTGGATAAAATGGATATTGAGTGGATAAAATGGATATAGGATGGATAAAATCGATATAGAGTTGATAAAATCGATATAGAGTGGGTAAAATGGATATAGAGTGGATAAAATGGATATAGAGAGGTTAAAATGGATATAGGGTGGATAAAATATATGTAGAGTGGATAAATTGGATATAGAGTGGATAAAATAGAGATAGAGTGGATAAAATGGATATAGGGTGGATAAAAACGATATAGAGTGGATACAATGGATATACAGTGGATAAAATCGATATAGAGTGGATAAAATGGTGATAGAGTGGATAAAATGGATATAGGGTGGATAAAATCGATATAAAGTGGATGAAATCGATATAGAGTGGATAAAATGGATATAGAATGGATAAAAACGATATAGAGTGGATACAATGGATATACAGTGGATAAAATCGATATAGAGTGGATAAAATGGTGATAGAGTGGATAAAATGGATATAGAGTGGATAAAATGGATATAGAGTGGATAAAATGGATATAGAGTGGATCAACTCGATATAGAGTGGATAAAATGGATATAGGGTGGATAAAATCGATATAGAGTGGATAAAATGGATATAGAGTGGATAAAATGGATATAGGGTGGATAAAATGGATATAGAGAGGTTAAAATGGATATAGGGTGGATAAAATATATGTAGAGTGGATAAATTGGATATAGAGTGGATAAAATAGAGATAGAGTGGATAAAATGGATATAGGGTGGATAAAATCGATATAAAGTGGATGAAATCGATATAGAGTGGATAAAATGGATATAGAGTGGATAAAATGGAGATAGAGTGAATAAAATGGATATAGGGTTGATAAAATATATGTAGAGTGGATAAATTGGATATAGAGTGGATAAAATAGAGATAGAGTGGATAAAATGGACATAGGGTGGATAAAATCGATATAAAGGGGATGAAATCGATATAGAGTGGATTAAATGGATTTAGAGTGGATAAAATGGATATAGGGTGGATAAAATCGATATAAAGTGGATGAAATATATGTAGAGTGGATAAATTGGATATAGAGTGGATAAAATAGAGATAGAGTGGATAAAATGGATATAGGGTGGATAAAATCGATATAAAGTGGATGAAATCGATATAGAGTGGATAAAATGGATATAGAGTGGATAAAATCGATATAGAGTGGATAAAATGGATATAGAGTGGATAAAATCGATATAGAGTGGATAAAATGGAGATAGCGTGGATAAAATGGGTATAGTGTGGATAAAATGGATATTGAGTGGATAAAATGGATATAGAGTGGATAAAATGGATATAGAGTGGATAAAATGGATATAGGGTGGATAAAATCGATATAAAGGGGATGAAATCGATATAGAGTGGATTAAATGGATTTAGAGTGGATAAAATGGAGATAGAGTGGATAAAATGGATATAGGGTGGATAAAATCGATATAAAGTGGATGAAATATATGTAGAGTGGATAAATTGGATATAGAGTGGATAAAATAGAGATAGAGTGGATAAAATGGATATAGGGTGGATAAAATCGATATAAAGGGGATGAAATCGATATAGAGTGGATTAAATGGATTTAGAGTGGATAAAATGGAGATAGAGTGGATAAAATGGATATAGGGTGGATAAAATCGATATAAAGTGGATGAAATATATGTAGAGTGGATAAATTGGATACAGAGTGGATAAAATAGAGATAGAGTGGATAAAATGGATATAGGGTGGATAAAATCGATATAAAGTGGATGAAATCGATATAGAGTGGATAAAATGGATATAGAGTGGATAAAATGGAGATAGAGTGAATAAAATGGATATAGGGTTGATAAAATATATGTAGAGTGGATAAATTGGATATAGAGTGGATAAAATAGAGATAGAGTGGATAAAATGGACATAGGGTGGATAAAATCGATATAAAGGGGATGAAATCGATATAGAGTGGATTAAATGGATATAGAGTGGATAAAATGGATATAGGGTGGATAAAATCGATATAAAGTGGATGAAATATATGTAGAGTGGATAAATTGGATATAGAGTGGATAAAATAGAGATAGAGTGGATAAAATGGATATAGGGTGGATAAAATCGATATAAAGTGGATGAAATCGATATAGAGTGGATAAAATGGATATAGAATGGATAAAAACGATATAGAGTGGATACAATGGATATACAGTGGATAAAATCGATATAGAGTGGATAAAATGGTGATAGAGTGGATAAAATGGATATAGAGTGGATAAAATGGATATAGGGTGGATAAAATCGATATAAAGTCGATGAAATCGATATAGAGTGGATAAAATGGATATAGAGTGGATAAAATGAAGATAGCGTGGATAAAATGGGTATAGTGTGGATAAAATGGATATTGAGTGGATAAAATGGATATAGAGTGGATAAAATGGATATAGAGTGGATAAAATGGATATAGGGTGGATAAAATCGATATAAAGTGGATAAAATGGAGATAGCGTGGATAAAATGGGTATAGTGTGGATAAAATGGATATTGAGTGGATAAAATGGATATAGAGTGGATAAAATGGAGATAGAGTGGATAAAATGGATATAGGGTGGATAAAATCGATATAAAGTGGATGAAATCGATATAAAGTGGATAAAATGGATATAGGGTGGATAACATCGATATAAAGTGGATGAAATCGATATAGAGTGGATAAAATGGATATAGAGTGGATAAAATGGAGATAGAGTGGATAAAATGGATATAGGGTGGATAAAATCGATATAAAGTGGATGAAATCGATATAAAGTGGATAAAATGGATATAGGGTGGATAACATCGATATAAAGTGGATGAAATCGATATAGAGTGGATAAAATGGATATAGAGTGGATAAAATGGAGATAGAGTGGATAAAATCGATATAGAGTGGATAAAATGGATATAGAGTGGATAAAATGGATATAGGGTGGATAAAATCGATATAGAGTGGATAAAATGGAGATAGAGTGGATAAAATCCATATAGAGTGGATAAAATGGTGATAAAGTGGATAAAATGGATATAGGGTGGATAAAATCGATATAAAGTGGATGAAATGGATATAGAGTGGGTAAAATGGATATAGAGTGGATAAAATCGATATAGAGTGGATAAAATGGATATAGAGTGGATAAAATGGATATAGGGTGGATAAAATGGATATAGAGAGGTTAAAATGGATATAGAGTGGATAAACTCGATATAGAGTGGATAAAATGGATATAGGATGGATAAAATCGATATAGAGTTGATAAAATCGATATAGAGTGGGTAAAATGGATATAGAGTGGATAAAATCGATATAGAGTGGATAAAATGGATATAGGGTGGATAAAATCGATATAAAGTGGATGAAATCGATATAGAGTGGATAAAATGGATATAGAGTGGATAAAATGGAGATAGAGTGGATAAAATCGATATAGAGTGGATAAAATGGATATAGAGTGGATAAAATGGATATAGGGTGGATAAAATCGATATAGAGTGGATAAAATGGAGATAGAGTGGATAAAATCCATATAGAGTGGATAAAATGGTGATAAAGTGGATAAAATGGATATAGGGTGGATAAAATCGATATAAAGTGGATGAAATGGATATAGAGTGGGTAAAATGGATATAGAGTGGATAAAATCGATATAGAGTGGATAAAATGGATATAGAGTGGATAAAATGGATATAGGGTGGATAAAATGGATATAGAGAGGTTAAAATGGATATAGAGTGGATAAACTCGATATAGAGTGGATAAAATGGATATAGGGTGGATAAAATCGATATAGAGTGGATAAAATGGGTATAGTGTGGATAAAATGGATATTGAGTGGATAAAATGGATATAGGATGGATAAAATCGATATAGAGTTGATAAAATCGATATAGAGTGGATACAATGCATATACAGTGGATAAAATCGATATAGAGTGGATAAAATGGATATAGAGTGGATAAAATGGATATAAAGTGGATGAAATCGATATAGAGTGGATAAAATGGATATAGAGTGGATAAAATGGAGATGGAGTGGATAAAATACATATAGAGTGGATACAATTGTGATAGAGTGGATAAAATCGATATAGAGTGGATAAAATGGATATAGGGTGGATAAAATGGATATAAAGTGGATAAAATGGATATAAAGTGGATGAAATCGATATAAAGTGGATAAAATGGAGATAGAGTGGATGAAATCGATGTAGAGTGGATAAAATGGATATAAAGTGGATAAAATAGGTATAGGGTGGATAAAATGTATATTGAGTGGATAAAATGGATACATAGTGGATAAAATGGATATAGAGTGGATAAAATGGATATAGAGTGGATAAAATCGATATAAAGTGGATAAAATGGAGATAGAGTGGATGAAATCGATGTAGAGTGGATAAAATGGATATAGAGTGGATAAAATGGGTATAGGGTGGATAAAATGGATATTGAGTGGATAAAATGGATATAGGATGGATAAAATCGATATAGAGTTGATAAAATCGATATAGAGTGGGTAAAATGGATATAGAGTGGATAAAATGGATATAGGGTGGATAAAATGGATATAGAGAGGTTAAAATGGATATAGGGTGGATAAAATATATGTAGAGTGGATAAATTGGATATAGAGTGGATAAAATAGAGATAGAGTGGATAAAATGGATATAGGGTGGATAAAAACGATATAGAGTGGATACAATGGATATACAGTGGATAAAATCGATATAGAGTGGATAAAATGGTGATAGAGTGGATAAAATGGATATAGGGTGGATAAAATCGATATAAAGTGGATGAAATCGATATAGAGTGGATAAAATGGATATAAAGTGGATAAAATGGAGATAGAGTGAATAAAATGGATATAGGGTTGATAAAATATATGTAGAGTGGATAAATTGGATATAGAGTGGATAAAATAGAGATAGAGTGGATAAAATGGACATAGGGTGGATAAAATCGATGTAAAGGGGATGAAATCGATATAGAGTGGATTAAATGGATTTAGAGTGGATAAAATGGAGATAGAGTGGATAAAATGGATATAGGGTGGATAAAATCGATATAAAGTGGATGAAATATATGTAGAGTGGATAAATTGGATATAGAGTGGATAAAATAGAGATAGAGTGGATAAAATGGATATAGGGTGGATAAAATCGATATAAAGTGGATGAAATCGATATAGAGTGGATTAAATGGATTTAGAGTGGATAAAATGGAGATAGAGTGGATAAAATGGATATAGGGTGGATAAAATCGATATAAAGTGGATGAAATATATGTAGAGTGGATAAATTGGATATAGAGTGGATAAAATAGAGATAGAGTGGATAAAATGGATATAGGGTGGATAAAATCGATATAAAGTGGATGAAATCGATATAAAGTGGATAAAATGGATATAGGGTGGATAACATCGATATAAAGTGGATGAAATCGATATAGAGTGGATAAAATGGAGATAGAGTGGATAAAATGGATATAGGGTGGATAAAATCGATATAAAGTGGATGAAATCGATATAAAGTGGATAAAATGGATATAGGGTGGATAAAATCGATATAAAGTGGATGAAATATATGTAGAGTGGATAAATTGGATATAGAGTGGATAAAATAGAGATAGAGTGGATAAAATGGATATAGGGTGGATAAAATCGATATAAAGTGGATGAAATCGATATAGAGTGGATAAAATGGATATAGAATGCATAAAAACGATATAGAGTGGATACAATGGATATACAGTGGATAAAATCGATATAGAGTGGATAAAATGGATATAGAGTGGATAAAATCGATATAGAGTGGATAAAATGGATATAGGGTGGATAAAATCGATATAGAGTGGATAAAATGGATATAGGGTGGATAAAATGGATATAGAGAGGTTAAAATGGATATAGGGTGGATAAAATATATGTAGAGTGGATAAATTGGATATAGAGTGGATAAAATAGAGATAGAGTGGATAAAATGGATATAGGGTGGATAAAATCGATATAAAGTGGATGAAATCGATATAGAGTGGATAAAATGGATATAGAGTGGATAAACTCGATATAGAGTGGATAAAATGGATATAGGGTGGATAAAATCGATATAGAGTGGATAAAATGGGTATAGTGTGGATAAAATGGATATAGATTTGATAAAATGGAGATAGAGAGGATAAAATGGATATAGGGTGGATAAAATCGATATAAAGTGGATGAAATCGATATAGAGTGGATAAAATGGATATAGAGTGGATAAAATGGAGATGGAGTGGATAAAATACATATAGAGTGGATAAAATTGTGATAGAGTGGATAAAATCGATGTAGAGTGGATAAAATGGATATAAAGTGGATAAAATAGGTATAGGGTGGATGAAATGTATATTGAGTGGATAAAATGGATATATAGTGGATAAAATGGATATAGAGTGGATAAAATGGATATAGAGAGGTTAAAATGGATATAGGGTGGATAAAATATATGTAGAGTGGATAAATTGGATATAGAGTGGATAAAATAGAGATAGAGTGGATAAAATGGATATAGGGTGGATAAAATCGATATAAAGTGGATGAAATCGATATAGAGTGGATAAAATGGATATAGAGTGGATAAAAACGATATAGAGTGGATACAATGCATATACAGTGGATAAAATCGATATAGAGTGGATAAAATGGATATAGAGTGGATAAAATGGATATAGGGTGGATAAAATGGATATAGAGAGGTTAAAATGGATATAGGGTGGATAAAATATATGTAGAGTGGATAAATTGGATATAGAGTGGATAAAATAGAGATAGAGTGGATAAAATGGATATAGGGTGGATAAAATCGATATAAAGTGGATGAAATCGATATAGAGTGGATAAAATGGATATAGAGTGGATAAAAACGATATAGAGTGGATACAATGGATATACAGTGGATAAAATCGATATAGAGTGGATAAAATGGTGATAGAGTGGATAAAATGGATATAGGGTGGTTAAAATCGATATAAAGTGGATGAAATGGATATAGAGTGGATAAAATGGATATAGATTTGATAAAATGGAGATAGAGAGGATAAAATGGATATAGGGTGGATAAAATCGATATAGAGTGGATAAAATGGTGATAGAGTGGATAAAATGGATATAGGGTGGTTAAAATCGATATAAAGTGGATAAAATGGATATAGGGGAAATAAAATGGATATAAAGTGGATAAAATGGATATAAAGTGGATGAAATCGATATAAAGTGGATAAAATGGAGATAGAGTGGATGAAATCGATGTAGAGTGGATAAAATGGATATAAAGTGGATAAAATAGGTATAGGGTGGATAAAATGTATATTGAGTGGATAAAATGGATATATAGTGGATAAAATGGATATAGAGTGGATAAAATGGATATAGGATGGATAAAATCGATATAGAGTTGATAAAATCGATATAGAGTGGGTAAAATGGATATAGAGTGGATAAAATGGATATAGGGTGGATAAAATGGATATAGGATGGATAAAATCGATATAGAGTTGATAAAATCGATATAGAGTGGGTAAAATGGATATAGAGTGGATAAAATGGATATAGGGTGGATAAAATGGATATAGAGAGGTTAAAATGGATATAGGGTGGATAAAATATATGTAGAGTGGATAAATTGGATATAGAGTGGATAAAATAGAGATAGAGTGGATAAAATGGATATAGGGTGGATAAAAACGATATAGAGTGGATACAATGGATATACAGTGGATAAAATCGATATAGAGTGGATAAAATGGTGATAGAGTGGATAAAATGGATATAGGGTGGATAAAATCGATATAAAGTGGATGAAATCGATATAGAGTGGATAAAATGGATATAGAGTGGATAAAATGGAGATAGAGTGAATAAAATGGATATAGGGTTGATAAAATATATGTAGAGTGGATAAATTGGATATACAGGGTGTCCCGTAACTACCCTAAAATCGGTAAATGAGGGGTAGCTGGGGTGATTCTGAACAAGTTTTTCCTTAAAAATAATGTTGTAACCCCTCTCGTTTTTGAGTTATTAACGAAACGGCTAGGCCAATCCCAGCGCGTATCGGGCGCGCGCTCGAAACGAGAGTGTGGTCTCTGGATCGTGCTCGACCGCGAGCTTGAACAAGTGCATCGCCTGGGTATCGAGGGAAGCGTACGGCAAATGTCACATCGCCTTCAAATAAACTAATACTCGTTGAATAACTGTGTCCGATGCTCTTACCCGTTATTCAATAGGAACGAAGATTGTAGTATTTGTGGAAAAAATGTTTCTCTTAACCGCACGTTTTCAGGTGGATAAATTATCGTTAGAATAATTTATAATAACCAACGTTAGAAAAGCCTTGTTAAACTCACCCATTCGTCCACGAATCACCCTGCCTCGACGAAAGTAGGTCATTGGCACTAGGTCACAGTGCCGATTTTGCACTTCCTAAAAATCTCGAGAGCCTCAACAGCTCATTTTACGGTGAACTCACTTGACACTGACACACACAGTAGGAACGGCACTTGCCTAATTTATGGCAGGGCGCACGGCTAATCGCAGGTACGCGGACACCCCCGAGAACCGAGCGGCGATCGGCGATCGGGTCACTTTACCGAACGTGCATTTCACTGCATGAGCACTTTCACTGATAACTCCGAATAAAACAATTATGTAGAGGAACGGAATTGAACCTACGTTAGAGATATTTGGTGGCCTTGAAAAGGGCCGATTGTTATTGCCAAAATTGCCAAGATCGGCTCGACGTACCCTCCTCGCGCTTGCATGCACGTCTCGGAGCACCGGCGGACGTTGCGCTGCACTTCTTCCAATGTTTCTCGATTAAGAAACGTAACAAATATCCTGTAATACTCCGCGTTAGTTCGTTGCTGTATGGTACCCGTTCGGTTTGAAAAACGATTCTGCCAGCTCTAGCGTTTCTTGGGTCTTGCTTAGAAGGACGTTCGTTAGGGAAGGGATATTTTTACAATAGTACAACGTAGTGGCTCGCACATTTGGAGTCAATTCAGCCAAAAAATACCCGTGCGCTCGGGGCGGCCGCATGGTCTTCGTTACTACGAACGCGCTAGTGCAGACGCAGGGCAAGGAGTGCCATAAATTTCACTATTGTCCATACCGTGCTGTAAAGGGGAAGTCTGCTATTTTGTGAAACACGTGCATCGGCTTAAAACTGCATCGGCAGCGTACACGCAACGTAAACCTTTAATATTTTCTTACGATTCTTTCCGCGAAGACGGAACAATACACACAACTTGGAAGATGATCAATTTAATATTGTATTGTATTAGCGAAGACACTGTTTGATACGTATTTCGAGACAGACATCGTTATGTCTATCAACATTTTGGTCGTCTGGAACAGGTCCCCCTGATCGGGCCCATGTACCGCGGCACGCTTTGCTGCTCGCGTTCCTGTAAACAGTCGGTTGCCACGCGCGTGCGATAATCATAACAAGATCGAAATCAGAGATTCTTAGGGAGCCGACTGTTTAAGAATTTAAGCATTTCGACACGCCGCAAACAGTGTCTTCGCGTTTGTACTTTTATTCACGCCATACAATCGACACTAAACATCCCACAACATTAAGTTTATAATATTACAAATGACACGGGCAAGAGTGTATGCGTCGCAAGCAGTGTCTTCGCAATACAATACAATACTAAATTGATAATTTTGGGAATTGTATGTACTGTTCCTTCTTTGCGGGAAGAATCGTAAGAAAATATTAAAGGATTATGTTGCGTGTACGCTGTCGATGTAGTTTTAAGACGATGCACGTATTTCGTAAAATAGCCACACTTTCCCTTTACGACACGGTATGGACAATAATGAAATTTATGGCACTCCTTGCCCTGCGTCTTCGCTAGCGCGTTCGTAGTGACGAAGACCATGCGGCCGCCCCGAGTGCACGGGTATTTTTTGGCTGAATTGACTCCAAATGTGCGAGCCACTACGTTGTACTATTGTAAAAATATCCCTTCCCTAACGAACGTCCTTCTAAGCAAGACCCAAGAAACGCTAGAGCTGGCAGAATCGTTTTTCAAACCGAACGGGTACCATACAGCAACGAACTAACGCGCAGTATTACAGGATATTTGTTACGTTTCTTAATCGAGAAACATTGGAAGAAGTGCAGCGCAACGTCCGCCGGTGCTCCGAGACGTGCATGCAAGCGCGAGGAGGGTACGTCGAGCCGATCTTGGCAATTTTGGCAATAACAATCGGCCCTTTTCAGGGCCACCAAATATCTCTAACGTAGATTCAATTACGTTCCTCTACATAATTGCTTTATTCGGAGTTATCGGTGAAAGTGCTCGCGCAGTGAAATGCACGTTCGGTAAAGTGACCCGATCGCCGATCGCCGCTCGACTCTCGGGGGTGTCCGCGTACCTGCGATTAGCCGTGTGCCCTGCCATTAATTAGGCAAGTGCCGTTCCTACTGTGTGTGTCAGTGTCAAGTGAGTTCACAGACCCGGCCGTAAAATCAGCTGTCGAGGCCCTCGAGATTCTTAGGAAGGGCAAAATCGGCACTGTGACCTAGTGCCAATGACCTACTTTCGTCGAGGCAGGGTGATTCGTGGACGAATGGGTGAGTTTAACAAGGCTTTTCTAACGTTAGTTATTATAAATTATTCTAACGATAATTTATCCACCTGAAAACGTGCGGTTAAGAGAAACATTTTTTCCACAAATACTACAATCTTCGTTCCTATTGAATAACGGGTAAGAGCATCGGACACAGTTATTCAACGAGTATTAGTTTATTTGAAGGCGATGCGACATTTGCCGTACGCTTCCCTCGATACCCAGGCGATGCACTTGTTCAAGCTCGCGGTCGAGCACGATCCAGAGACCACACTCTCGTTTCGAGCGCGCGCCCGATACGCGCTGGGATTGGCCTAGCCGTTTCGTTAATAACTCAAAAACGATAGGGGTTACAACATTATTTTTAAGGAAAAACTTGTTCAGAATCACCCCAGCTACCCCTCATTTACCGATTTTAGGGTAGTTACGGGACACCCTGTAGAGTGGATAAAATAGAGATAGAGTGGATAAAATGGATATAGGGTGGATAAAATCGATATAAAGGGGATGAAATCGATATAGAGTGGATTAAATGGATTTAGAGTGGATAAAATGGAGATAGAGTGGATAAAATGGATATAGGGTGGATAAAATCGATATAAAGTGGATGAAATATATGTAGAGTGGATAAATTGGATACAGAGTGGATAAAATAGAGATAGAGTGGATAAAATGGATATAGGGTGGATAAAATCGATATAAAGTGGATGAAATCGATATAGAGTGGATAAAATGGATATAGAATGGATAAAAACGATATAGAGTGGATACAATGGATATACAGTGGATAAAATCGATATAGAGTGGATAAAATGGTGATAGAGTGGATAAAATGGATATAGAGTGGATAAAATGGATATAGAGTGGATAAAATGGATATAGAGTGGATAAAATCGATATAGAGTGGATAAAATGGATATAGGGTGGATAAAATCGATATAGAATGGATAAAATGGATATAGAGTGGATAAAATGGATATAGGGTGGATAAAATGGATATAGAGAGGTTAAAATGGATATAGGGTGGATAAAATATATGTAGAGTGGATAAATTGGATTTAGAGTGGATAAAATAGAGATAGAGTGGATAAAATGGATATAGGGTGGATAAAATCGATATAGAGTGGATACAATGGATATACAGTGGATAAAATCGATATAGAGTGGATGAAATGGATATAGAGTGGATAAAATGGATATAGATTTGATAAAATGGAGATAGAGTGGATAAAATCGATATAAAGTGGATCAAATGGATATAGAGTGGATAAAATGGAGATAGAGTGGATAAAATCCATATAGAGTGGATAAAATGGTGATAGAGTGGATAAAATCGATATAAAGTGGATAAAATGGAGATAGCGTTGATAAAATGGGTATAGTGTGGATAAAATGGATATAGAGTGGATAAAATTGATATAAAGTGGATAAAATGGATATAGAGTGGATAAAATGGATATAAAGTGGATGAAATCGATATAGAGTGGATAAAATGGATATAGAGTGGATAAAAACGATATAGAGTAGATACAATGGATATACAGTGGATAAAATCGATATAGAGTGGATGAAATGGATATAGAGTGGATAAAATGGATATAGATTTCATAAAATGGAGATAGAGTGGATAAAATCGATATAAAGTGGATAAAATGGATATAGAGTGGATAAAATGGAGATAGAGTGGATAAAATCGATATAGAGTGGATAAAATCGATATAAAGTGGATAAAATGGAGATAGCGTGGATAAAATGGGTATAGTGTGGATAAAATGGATATAGAGTGGATAAAATGGAGATAGAGTGGATAAAATCGATATAAAGTGGATAAAATGGATATAGAGTGGATAAAATTGATATAAAGTGGATAAAATGGATATAGAGTGGATAAAATGGATATAAAGTGGATGAAATCGATATAGAGTGGATAAAATGGATATAGAGTGGATAAAATCGATATAGAGTGGATAAAATGGATATAGAGTGGATAAAATCGATATAGAGTGGATGAAATGGATATTGAGTGGATAAAATGGATATAGATTTGATAAAATGGAGATAGAGTGGATAAAATCGATATAAAGTGGATAAAATGGATATAGAGTGGATAAAATGGAGATAGAGTGGATAAAATCCATATAGAGTGGATAAAATGGTGATAGAGTGGATAAAATCGATATAAAGTGGATAAAATGGAGATAGCGTTGATAAAATGGGTATAGTGTGGATAAAATGGATATAGAGTGGATAAAATGGAGATAGAGTGGATAAAATCGATATAAAGAGGATAAAATGGATATAGAGTGGATATAATGGATATAGAGAGGTTAAAATGGATATAGGGTGGATAAAATGGATATTGAGTGGATAAAATGGATATAGAGTGGATAAAATGGGTATAGGGTTGATAAAATGGATATTGAGTGGATAAAATGGATATAGAGTGGATAAAATGGATATAGAGTGGATAAAATGGATATAGAGTGGATCAACTCGATATAGAGTGGATAAAATGGATATAGGGTGGATAAAATCGATATAGAGTGGATAAAATGGATATAGAGCGGATAAAATGGATATAGGGTGGATAAAATGGATATAGAGAGGTTAAAATGGATATAGGGTGGATAAAATATATGTAGAGTGGATAAATTGGATATAGAGTGGATAAAATGGATATAGGGTTGATAAAATATATGTAGAGTGGATAAAATGGATATAGGGTGGATAAAATCGATATAGAGTGGATGAAATGGATATTGAGTGGATAAAATGGATATAGATTTGATAAAATGGAGATAGAGTGGATAAAATCGATATAAAGTGGATAAAATGGATATAGAGTGGATAAAATGGAGATAGAGTGGATAAAATCCATATAGAGTGGATAAAATGGTGATAGAGTGGATAAAATCGATATAAAGTGGATAAAATGGAGATAGCGTTGATAAAATGGGTATAGTGTGGATAAAATGGATATAGAGTGGATAAAATAGAGATAGAGTGGATAAAATGGATATAGGGTGGATAAAATCGATATAAAGTGGATGAAATCGATATAGAGTGGATAAAATGGATATAGAGTGGATAAAATGGAGATAGAGTGAATAAAATGGATATAGGGTTGATAAAATATATGTAGAGTGGATAAATTGGATATAGAGTGGATAAAATAGAGATAGAGTGGATAAAATGGACATAGGGTGGATAAAATCGATATAAAGGGGATGAAATCGATATAGAGTGGATTAAATGGATTTAGAGTGGATAAAATGGATATAGGGTGGATAAAATCGATATAAAGTGGATGAAATATATGTAGAGTGGATAAATTGGATATAGAGTGGATAAAATAGAGATAGAGTGGATAAAATGGATATAGGGTGGATAAAATTGATATAAAGTGGATGAAATCGATATAGAGTGGATAAAATGGATATAGAATGGATAAAAACGATATAGAGTGGATACAATGGATATACAGTGGATAAAATCGATATAGAGTGGATAAAATGGTGATAGAGTGGATAAAATGGATATAGGGTGGATAAAATCGATATAAAGTGGATGAAATCGATATAGAGTGGATAAAATGGATATAGAGTGGATAAAATGGAGATAGAGTGAATAAAATGGATATAGGGTTGATAAAATATATGTAGAGTGGATAAATTGGATATAGAGTGGATAAAATAGAGATAGAGTGGATAAAATGGACATAGGGTGGATAAAATCGATATAAAGGGGATGAAATCGATATAGAGTGGATTAAATGGATTTAGAGTGGATAAAATGGATATAGGGTGGATAAAATCGATATAAAGTGGATGAAATATATGTAGAGTGGATAAATTGGATATAGAGTGGATAAAATAGAGATAGAGTGGATAAAATGGATATAGGGTGGATAAAATCGATATAAAGTGGATGAAATCGATATAGAGTGGATAAAATGGATATAGAATGGATAAAAACGATATAGAGTGGATACAATGGATATACAGTGGATAAAATCGATATAGAGTGGATAAAATGGTGATAGAGTGGATAAAATGGATATAGAGTGGATAAAATGGATATAGGGTGGATAAAATCGATATAAAGTCGATGAAATCGATATAGAGTGGATAAAATGGATATAGAGTGGATAAAATGGAGATAGCGTGGATAAAATGGGTATAGTGTGGATAAAATGGATATTGAGTGGATAAAATGGATATAGAGTGGATAAAATGGAGATAGAGTGGATAAAATGGATATAGGGTGGATAAAATCGATATAAAGTGGATAAAATGGAGATAGCGTGGATAAAATGGGTATAGTGTGGATAAAATGGATATTGAGTGGATAAAATGGATATAGAGTGGATAAAATGGAGATAGAGTGGATAAAATGGATATAGGGTGGATAAAATCGATATAAAGTGGATGAAATCGATATAAAGTGGATAAAATGGATATAGGGTGGATAACATCGATATAAAGTGGATGAAATCGATATAGAGTGGATAAAATGGATATAGAGTGGATAAAATGGAGATAGAGTGGATAAAATGGATATAGGGTGGATAAAATCGATATAAAGTGGATGAAATCGATATAAAGTGGATAAAATGGATATAGGGTGGATAACATCGATATAAAGTGGATGAAATCGATATAGAGTGGATAAAATGGATATAGAGTGGATAAAATGGAGATAGAGTGGATAAAATCGATATAGAGTGGATAAAATGGATATAGAGTGGATAAAATGGATATAGGGTGGATAAAATCGATATAGAGTGGATAAAATGGAGATAGAGTGGATAAAATCCATATAGAGTGGATAAAATGGTGATAAAGTGGATAAAATGGATATAGGGTGGATAAAATCGATATAAAGTGGATGAAATGGATATAGAGTGGGTAAAATGGATATAGAGTGGATAAAATCGATATAGAGTGGATAAAATGGATATAGAGTGGATAAAATGGATATAGGGTGGATAAAATGGATATAGAGAGGTTAAAATGGATATAGAGTGGATAAACTCGATATAGAGTGGATAAAATGGATATAGGATGGATAAAATCGATATAGAGTTGATAAAATCGATATAGAGTGGGTAAAATGGATATAGAGTGGATAAAATCGATATAGAGTGGATAAAATGGATATAGGGTGGATAAAATCGATATAAAGTGGATGAAATCGATATAGAGTGGATAAAATGGATATAGAGTGGATAAAATGGAGATAGAGTGGATAAAATCGATATAGAGTGGATAAAATGGATATAGAGTGGATAAAATGGATATAGGGTGGATAAAATCGATATAAAGTGGATGAAATCGATATAGAGTGGATAAAATGGATATAGAATGGATAAAAACGATATAGAGTGGATACAATGGATATACAGTGGATAAAATCGATATAGAGTGGATAAAATGGTGATAGAGTGGATAAAATGGATATAGGGTGGATAAAATCGATATAAAGTGGATGAAATCGATATAGAGTGGATAAAATGGATATAGAGTGGATAAAATGGAGATAGAGTGAATAAAATGGATATAGGGTTGATAAAATATATGTAGAGTGGATAAATTGGATATAGAGTGGATAAAATAGAGATAGAGTGGATAAAATGGACATAGGGTGGATAAAATCGATATAAAGGGGATGAAATCGATATAGAGTGGATTAAATGGATTTAGAGTGGATAAAATGGATATAGGGTGGATAAAATCGATATAAAGTGGATGAAATATATGTAGAGTGGATAAATTGGATATAGAGTGGATAAAATAGAGATAGAGTGGATAAAATGGATATAGGGTGGATAAAATCGATATAAAGTGGATGAAATCGATATAGAGTGGATAAAATGGATATAGAATGGATAAAAACGATATAGAGTGGATACAATGGATATACAGTGGATAAAATCGATATAGAGTGGATAAAATGGTGATAGAGTGGATAAAATGGATATAGAGTGGATAAAATGGATATAGGGTGGATAAAATCGATATAAAGTCGATGAAATCGATATAGAGTGGATAAAATGGATATAGAGTGGATAAAATGGAGATAGCGTGGATAAAATGGGTATAGCGTGGATAAAATGGATATTGAGTGGATAAAATGGATATAGAGTGGATAAAATGGAGATAGAGTGGATAAAATGGATATAGGGTGGATAAAATCGATATAAAGTGGATAAAATGGAGATAGCGTGGATAAAATGGGTATAGTGTGGATAAAATGGATATTGAGTGGATAAAATGGATATAGAGTGGATAAAATGGAGATAGAGTGGATAAAATGGATATAGGGTGGATAAAATCGATATAAAGTGGATGAAATCGATATAAAGTGGATAAAATGGATATAGGGTGGATAACATCGATATAAAGTGGATGAAATCGATATAGAGTGGATAAAATGGATATAGAGTGGATAAAATGGAGATAGAGTGGATAAAATGGATATAGGGTGGATAAAATCGATATAAAGTGGATGAAATCGATATAAAGTGGATAAAATGGATATAGGGTGGATAACATCGATATAAAGTGGATGAAATCGATATAGAGTGGATAAAATGGATATAGAGTGGATAAAATGGAGATAGAGTGGATAAAATCGATATAGAGTGGATAAAATGGATATAGAGTGGATAAAATGGATATAGGGTGGATAAAATCGATATAGAGTGGATAAAATGGAGATAGAGTGGATAAAATCCATATAGAGTGGATAAAATGGTGATAAAGTGGATAAAATGGATATAGGGTGGATAAAATCGATATAAAGTGGATGAAATGGATATAGAGTGGGTAAAATGGATATAGAGTGGATAAAATCGATATAGAGTGGATAAAATGGATATAGAGTGGATAAAATGGATATAGGGTGGATAAAATGGATATAGAGAGGTTAAAATGGATATAGAGTGGATAAACTCGATATAGAGTGGATAAAATGGATATAGGATGGATAAAATCGATATAGAGTTGATAAAATCGATATAGAGTGGGTAAAATGGATATAGAGTGGATAAAATGGAGATAGAGTGGATAAAATCGATATAGAGTGGATAAAATGGATATAGAGTGGATAAAATGGATATAGGGTGGATAAAATCGATATAGAGTGGATAAAATGGAGATAGAGTGGATAAAATCCATATAGAGTGGATAAAATGGTGATAAAGTGGATAAAATGGATATAGGGTGGATAAAATCGATATAAAGTGGATGAAATGGATATAGAGTGGGTAAAATGGATATAGAGTGGATAAAATCGATATAGAGTGGATAAAATGGATATAGAGTGGATAAAATGGATATAGGGTGGATAAAATGGATATAGAGAGGTTAAAATGGATATAGAGTGGATAAACTCGATATAGAGTGGATAAAATGGATATAGGGTGGATAAAATCGATATAGAGTGGATAAAATGGGTATAGTGTGGATAAAATGGATATTGAGTGGATAAAATGGATATAGGATGGATAAAATCGATATAGAGTTGATAAAATCGATATAGAGTGGATACAATGCATATACAGTGGATAAAATCGATATAGAGTGGATAAAATGGATATAGAGTGGATAAAATGGATATAAAGTGGATGAAATCGATATAGAGTGGATAAAATGGATATAGAGTGGATAAAATGGAGATGGAGTGGATAAAATACATATAGAGTGGATACAATTGTGATAGAGTGGATAAAATCGATATAGAGTGGATAAAATGGATATAGGGTGGATAAAATGGATATAAAGTGGATAAAATGGATATAAAGTGGATGAAATCGATATAAAGTGGATAAAATGGAGATAGAGTGGATGAAATCGATGTAGAGTGGATAAAATGGATATAAAGTGGATACAATAGGTATAGGGTGGATAAAATGTATATTGAGTGGATAAAATGGATACATAGTGGATAAAATGGATATAGAGTGGATAAAATGGATATAGAGTGGATAAAATCGATATAAAGTGGATAAAATGGAGATAGAGTGGATGAAATCGATGTAGAGTGGATAAAATGGATATAGAGTGGATAAAATGGGTATAGGGTGGATAAAATGGATATTGAGTGGATAAAATGGATATAGGATGGATAAAATCGATATAGAGTTGATAAAATCGATATAGAGTGGGTAAAATGGATATAGAGTGGATAAAATGGATATAGGGTGGATAAAATGGATATAGAGAGGTTAAAATGGATATAGGGTGGATAAAATATATGTAGAGTGGATAAATTGGATATAGAGTGGATAAAATAGAGATAGAGTGGATAAAATGGATATAGGGTGGATAAAAACGATATAGAGTGGATACAATGGATATACAGTGGATAAAATCGATATAGAGTGGGTAAAATGGATATAGAGTGGATAAAATGGATATAGGGTGGATAAAATGGATATAGAGAGGTTAAAATGGATATAGGGTGGATAAAATATATGTAGAGTGGATAAATTGGATATAGAGTGGATAAAATAGAGATAGAGTGGATAAAATGGATATAGGGTGGATAAAATCGATATAAAGTGGATGAAATCGATATAGAGTGGATAAAATGGATATAGAATGGATAAAAACGATATAGAGTGGATACAATGGATATACAGTGGATAAAATCGATATAGAGTGGATAAAATGGTGATAGAGTGGATAAAATGGATATAGAGTGGATAAAATGGATATAGAGTGGATAAAATGGATATAGAGTGGATCAACTCGATATAGAGTGGATAAAATGGATATAGGGTGGATAAAATCGATATAGAGTGGATAAAATGGATATAGAGTGGATAAAATGGATATAGGGTGGATAAAATGGATATAGAGAGGTTAAAATGGATATAGGGTGGATAAAATATATGTAGAGTGGATAAATTGGATATAGAGTGGATAAAATAGAGATAGAGTGGATAAAATGGATATAGGGTGGATAAAATCGATATAAAGTGGATGAAATCGATATAGAGTGGATAAAATGGATATAGAGTGGATAAAATGGAGATAGAGTGAATAAAATGGATATAGGGTTGATAAAATATATGTAGAGTGGATAAATTGGATATAGAGTGGATAAAATAGAGATAGAGTGGATAAAATGGATTTAGAGTGGATAAAATGGATATAGGGTGGATAAAATCGATATAAAGTGGATGAAATCGATATAGAGTGGATAAAATGGATATAGAGTGGATAAAATGGAGATAGAGTGAATAAAATGGATATAGGGTTGATAAAATATATGTAGAGTGGATAAATTGGATATAGAGTGGATAAAATAGAGATAGAGTGGATAAAATGGACATAGGGTGGATAAAATCGATATAAAGTGGATGAAATCGATATAGAGTGGATAAAATGGATATAGAATGGATAAAAACGATATAGAGTGGATACAATGGATATACAGTGGATAAAATCGATATAGAGTGGATAAAATGGTGATAGAGTGGATAAAATGGATATAGAGTGGATAAAATGGATATAGAGTGGATCAACTCGATATAGAGTGGATAAAATGGATATAGGGTGGATAAAATCGATATAGAGTGGATAAAATGGATATAGAGTGGATAAAATGGATATAGGGTGGATAAAATGGATATAGAGAGGTTAAAATGGATATAGGGTGGATAAAATATATGTAGAGTGGATAAATTGGATATAGAGTGGATAAAATAGAGATAGAGTGGATAAAATGGATATAGGGTGGATAAAATCGATATAAAGTGGATGAAATCGATATAGAGTGGATAAAATGGATATAGAGTGGATAAAATGGAGATAGAGTGAATAAAATGGATATAGGGTTGATAAAATATATGTAGAGTGGATAAATTGGATATAGAGTGGATAAAATGGATATAGGGTGGATAAAATGGATATAAAGTGGATAAAATGGATATAAAGTGGATGAAATCGATATAAAGTGGATAAAATGGAGATAGAGTGGATGAAATCGATGTAGAGTGGATAAAATGGATATAAAGTGGATAAAATAGGTATAGGGTGGATAAAATGTATATTGAGTGGATAAAATGGATACATAGTGGATAAAATGGATATAGAGTGGATAAAATGGATATAGAGTGGATAAAATCGATATAAAGTGGATAAAATGGAGATAGAGTGGATGAAATCGATGTAGAGTGGATAAAATGGATATTCAGTGGATAAAATGGGTATAGGGTGGATAAAATGGATATTGAGTGGATAAAATGGATATAGGATGGATAAAATCGATATAGAGTTGATAAAATCGATATAGAGTGGGTAAAATGGATATAGAGTGGATAAAATGGATATAGGGTGGATAAAATGGATATAGAGAGGTTAAAATGGATATAGGGTGGATAAAATATATGTAGAGTGGATAAATTGGATATAGAGTGGATAAAATAGAGATAGAGTGGATAAAATGGATATAGGGTGGATAAAAACGATATAGAGTGGATACAATGGATATACAGTGGATAAAATCGATATAGAGTGGATAAAATGGTGATAGAGTGGATAAAATGGATATAGGGTGGATAAAATCGATATAAAGTGGATGAAATCGATATAGAGTGGATAAAATGGATATAAAGTGGATAAAATGGAGATAGAGTGAATAAAATGGATATAGGGTTGATAAAATATATGTAGAGTGGATAAATTGGATATAGAGTGGATAAAATAGAGATAGAGTGGATAAAATGGACATAGGGTGGATAAAATCGATGTAAAGGGGATGAAATCGATATAGAGTGGATTAAATGGATTTAGAGTGGATAAAATGGAGATAGAGTGGATAAAATGGATATAGGGTGGATAAAATCGATATAAAGTGGATGAAATATATGTAGAGTGGATAAATTGGATATAGAGTGGATAAAATAGAGATAGAGTGGATAAAATGGATATAGGGTGGATAAAATCGATATAAAGTGGATGAAATCGATATAGAGTGGATTAAATGGATTTAGAGTGGATAAAATGGAGATAGAGTGGATAAAATGGATATAGGGTGAATAAAATCGATATAAAGTGGATGAAATATATGTAGAGTGGATAAATTGGATATAGAGTGGATAAAATAGAGATAGAGTGGATAAAATGGATATAGGGTGGATAAAATCGATATAAAGTGGATGAAATCGATATAAAGTGGATAAAATGGATATAGGGTGGATAACATCGATATAAAGTGGATGAAATCGATATAGAGTGGATAAAATGGAGATAGAGTGGATAAAATGGATATAGGGTGGATAAAATCGATATAAAGTGGATGAAATCGATATAAAGTGGATAAAATGGATATAGGGTGGATAAAATCGATATAAAGTGGATGAAATATATGTAGAGTGGATAAATTGGATATAGAGTGGATAAAATAGAGATAGAGTGGATAAAATGGATATAGGGTGGATAAAATCGATATAAAGTGGATGAAATCGATATAGAGTGGATAAAATGGATATAGAATGCATAAAAACGATATAGAGTGGATACAATGGATATACAGTGGATAAAATCGATATAGAGTGGATAAAATGGATATAGAGTGGATCAACTCGATATAGAGTGGATAAAATGGATATAGGGTGGATAAAATCGATATAGAGTGGATAAAATGGATATAGGGTGGATAAAATGGATATAGAGAGGTTAAAATGGATATAGGGTGGATAAAATATATGTAGAGTGGATAAATTGGATATAGAGTGGATAAAATAGAGATAGAGTGGATAAAATGGATATAGGGTGGATAAAATCGATATAAAGTGGATGAAATCGATATAGAGTGGATAAAATGGAGATAGAGTGGATGAAATCGATGTAGAGTGGATAAAATGGATATAAAGTGGATAAAATAGGTATAGGGTGGATAAAATGTATATTGAGTGGATAAAATGGATACATAGTGGATAAAATGGATATAGAGTGGATAAAATGGATATAGAGTGGATAAAATCGATATAAAGTGGATAAAATGGAGATAGAGTGGATGAAATCGATGTAGAGTGGATAAAATGGATATAGAGTGGATAAAATGGGTATAGGGTGGATAAAATGGATATTGAGTGGATAAAATGGATATAGGATGGATAAAATCGATATAGAGTTGATAAAATCGATATAGAGTGGGTAAAATGGATATAGAGTGGATAAAATGGATATAGGGTGGATAAAATGGATATAGAGAGGTTAAAATGGATATAGGGTGGATAAAATATATGTAGAGTGGATAAATTGGATATAGAGTGGATAAAATAGAGATAGAGTGGATAAAATGGATATAGGGTGGATAAAAACGATATAGAGTGGATACAATGGATATACAGTGGATAAAATCGATATAGAGTGGATAAAATGGTGATAGAGTGGATAAAATGGATATAGGGTGGATAAAATCGATATAAAGTGGATGAAATCGATATAGAGTGGATAAAATGGATATAAAGTGGATAAAATGGAGATAGAGTGAATAAAATGGATATAGGGTTGATAAAATATATGTAGAGTGGATAAATTGGATATAGAGTGGATAAAATAGAGATAGAGTGGATAAAATGGATATAGGGTGGATAAAATCGATATAAAGTGGATGAAATCGATATAAAGTGGATAAAATGGATATAGGGTGGATAACATCGATATAAAGTGGATGAAATCGATATAGAGTGGATAAAATGGAGATAGAGTGGATAAAATGGATATAGGGTGGATAAAATCGATATAAAGTGGATGAAATCGATATAAAGTGGATAAAATGGATATAGGGTGGATAAAATCGATATAAAGTGGATGAAATATATGTAGAGTGGATAAATTGGATATAGAGTGGATAAAATAGAGATAGAGTGGATAAAATGGATATAGGGTGGATAAAATCGATATAAAGTGGATGAAATCGATATAGAGTGGATAAAATGGATATAGAATGCATAAAAACGATATAGAGTGGATACAATGGATATACAGTGGATAAAATCGATATAGAGTGGATAAAATGGATATAGAGTGGATCAACTCGATATAGAGTGGATAAAATGGATATAGGGTGGATAAAATCGATATAGAGTGGATAAAATGGATATAGGGTGGATAAAATGGATATAGAGAGGTTAAAATGGATATAGGGTGGATAAAATATATGTAGAGTGGATAAATTGGATATAGAGTGGATAAAATAGAGATAGAGTGGATAAAATGGATATAGGGTGGATAAAATCGATATAAAGTGGATGAAATCGATATAGAGTGGATAAAATGGAGATAGAGTGGATGAAATCGATGTAGAGTGGATAAAATGGATATAAAGTGGATAAAATAGGTATAGGGTGGATAAAATGTATATTGAGTGGATAAAATGGATACATAGTGGATAAAATGGATATAGAGTGGATAAAATGGATATAGAGTGGATAAAATCGATATAAAGTGGATAAAATGGAGATAGAGTGGATGAAATCGATGTAGAGTGGATAAAATGGATATAGAGTGGATAAAATGGGTATAGGGTGGATAAAATGGATATTGAGTGGATAAAATGGATATAGGATGGATAAAATCGATATAGAGTTGATAAAATCGATATAGAGTGGGTAAAATGGATATAGAGTGGATAAAATGGATATAGGGTGGATAAAATGGATATAGAGAGGTGTTAAAATGGATATAGGGTGGATAAAATATATGTAGAGTGGATAAATTGGATATAGAGTGGATAAAATAGAGATAGAGTGGATAAAATGGATATAGGGTGGATAAAAACGATATAGAGTGGATACAATGGATATACAGTGGATAAAATCGATATAGAGTGGATAAAATGGTGATAGAGTGGATAAAATGGATATAGGGTGGATAAAATCGATATAAAGTGGATGAAATCGATATAGAGTGGATAAAATGGATATAAAGTGGATAAAATGGAGATAGAGTGAATAAAATGGATATAGGGTTGATAAAATATATGTAGAGTGGATAAATTGGATATAGAGTGGATAAAATAGAGATAGAGTGGATAAAATGGACATAGGGTGGATAAAATCGATGTAAAGGGGATGAAATCGATATAGAGTGGATTAAATGGATTTAGAGTGGATAAAATGGAGATAGAGTGGATAAAATGGATATAGGGTGGATAAAATCGATATAAAGTGGATGAAATATATGTAGAGTGGATAAATTGGATATAGAGTGGATAAAATAGAGATAGAGTGGATAAAATGGATATAGGGTGGATAAAATCGATATAAAGTGGATGAAATCGATATAGAGTGGATTAAATGGATTTAGAGTGGATAAAATGGAGATAGAGTGGATAAAATGGATATAGGGTGGATAAAATCGATATAAAGTGGATGAAATATATGTAGAGTGGATAAATTGGATATAGAGTGGATAAAATAGAGATAGAGTGGATAAAATGGATATAGGGTGGATAAAATCGATATAAAGTGGATGAAATCGATATAAAGTGGATAAAATGGATATAGGGTGGATAACATCGATATAAAGTGGATGAAATCGATATAGAGTGGATAAAATGGAGATAGAGTGGATAAAATGGATATAGGGTGGATAAAATCGATATAAAGTGGATGAAATCGATATAAAGTGGATAAAATGGATATAGGGTGGATAAAATCGATATAAAGTGGATGAAATATATGTAGAGTGGATAAATTGGATATAGAGTGGATAAAATAGAGATAGAGTGGATAAAATGGATATAGGGTGGATAAAATCGATATAAAGTGGATGAAATCGATATAGAGTGGATAAAATGGATATAGAATGCATAAAAACGATATAGAGTGGATACAATGGATATACAGTGGATAAAATCGATATAGAGTGGATAAAATGGATATAGAGTGGATCAACTCGATATAGAGTGGATAAAATGGATATAGGGTGGATAAAATCGATATAGAGTGGATAAAATGGATATAGGGTGGATAAAATGGATATAGAGAGGTTAAAATGGATATAGGGTGGATAAAATATATGTAGAGTGGATAAATTGGATATAGAGTGGATAAAATAGAGATAGAGTGGATAAAATGGATATAGGGTGGATAAAATCGATATAAAGTGGATGAAATCGATATAGAGTGGATAAAATGGATATAGAGTGGATAAACTCGATATAGAGTGGATAAAATGGATATAGGGTGGATAAAATCGATATAGAGTGGATAAAATGGGTATAGTGTGGATAAAATGGATATAGATTTGATAAAATGGAGATAGAGAGGATAAAATGGATATAGGGTGGATAAAATCGATATAAAGTGGATGAAATCGATATAGAGTGGATAAAATGGATATAGAGTGGATAAAATGGAGATGGAGTGGATAAAATACATATAGAGTGGATAAAATTGTGATAGAGTGGATAAAATCGATGTAGAGTGGATAAAATGGATATAAAGTGGATAAAATAGGTATAGGGTGGATGAAATGTATATTGAGTGGATAAAATGGATATATAGTGGATAAAATGGATATAGAGTGGATAAAATGGATATAGAGAGGTTAAAATGGATATAGGGTGGATAAAATATATGTAGAGTGGATAAATTGGATATAGAGTGGATAAAATAGAGATAGAGTGGATAAAATGGATATAGGGTGGATAAAATCGATATAAAGTGGATGAAATCGATATAGAGTGGATAAAATGGATATAGAGTGGATAAAAACGATATAGAGTGGATACAATGCATATACAGTGGATAAAATCGATATAGAGTGGATAAAATGGATATAGAGTGGATAAAATGGATATAGGGTGGATAAAATGGATATAGAGAGGTTAAAATGGATATAGGGTGGATAAAATATATGTAGAGTGGATAAATTGGATATAGAGTGGATAAAATAGAGATAGAGTGGATAAAATGGATATAGGGTGGATAAAATCGATATAAAGTGGATGAAATCGATATAGAGTGGATAAAATGGATATAGAGTGGATAAAAACGATATAGAGTGGATACAATGGATATACAGTGGATAAAATCGATATAGAGTGGATAAAATGGTGATAGAGTGGATAAAATGGATATAGGGTGGTTAAAATCGATATAAAGTGGATGAAATGGATATAGAGTGGATAAAATGGATATAGATTTGATAAAATGGAGATAGAGAGGATAAAATGGATATAGGGTGGATAAAATCGATATAGAGTGGATAAAATGGTGATAGAGTGGATAAAATGGATATAGGGTGGTTAAAATCGATATAAAGTGGATAAAATGGATATAGGGGAAATAAAATGGATATAAAGTGGATAAAATGGATATAAAGTGGATGAAATCGATATAAAGTGGATAAAATGGAGATAGAGTGGATGAAATCGATGTAGAGTGGATAAAATGGATATAAAGTGGATAAAATAGGTATAGGGTGGATAAAATGTATATTGAGTGGATAAAATGGATATATAGTGGATAAAATGGATATAGAGTGGATAAAATGGATATAGGATGGATAAAATCGATATAGAGTTGATAAAATCGATATAGAGTGGGTAAAATGGATATAGAGTGGATAAAATGGATATAGGGTGGATAAAATGGATATAGGATGGATAAAATCGATATAGAGTTGATAAAATCGATATAGAGTGGGTAAAATGGATATAGAGTGGATAAAATGGATATAGGGTGGATAAAATGGATATAGAGAGGTTAAAATGGATATAGGGTGGATAAAATATATGTAGAGTGGATAAATTGGATATAGAGTGGATAAAATGGATATAGAGTGGATAAAATGGATATAGGGTGGATAAAAACGATATAGAGTGGATACAATGGATATACAGTGGATAAAATCGATATAGAGTGGATAAAATGGTGATAGAGTGGATAAAATGGATATAGGGTGGATAAAATCGATATAAAGTGGATGAAATCGATATAGAGTGGATAAAATGGATATAGAGTGGATAAAATGGAGATAGAGTGGATAAAATGGATATAGGGTTGATAAAATATATGTAGAGTGGATAAATTGGATATACAGGGTGTCCCGTAACTACCCTAAAATCGGTAAATGAGGGGTAGCTGGGGTGATTCTGAACAAGTTTTTCCTTAAAAATAATGTTGTAACCCCTCTCGTTTTTGAGTTATTAACGAAACGGCTAGGCCAATCCCAGCGCGTATCGGGCGCGCGCTCGAAACGAGAGTGTGGTCTCTGGATCGTGCTCGACCGCGAGCTTGAACAAGTGCATCGCCTGGGTATCGAGGGAAGCGTACGGCAAATGTCACATCGCCTTCAAATAAACTAATACTCGTTGAATAACTGTGTCCGATGCTCTTACCCGTTATTCAATAGGAACGAAGATTGTAGTATTTGTGGAAAAAATGTTTCTCTTAACCGCACGTTTTCAGGTGGATAAATTATCGTTAGAATAATTTATAATAACCAACGTTAGAAAAGCCTTGTTAAACTCACCCATTCGTCCACGAATCACCCTGCCTCGACGAAAGTAGGTCATTGGCACTAGGTCACAGTGCCGATTTTGCACTTCCTAAAAATCTCGAGAGCCTCAACAGCTCATTTTACGGTGAACTCACTTGACACTGACACACACAGTAGGAACGGCACTTGCCTAATTTATGGCAGGGCGCACGGCTAATCGCAGGTACGCGGACACCCCCGAGAACCGAGCGGCGATCGGCGATCGGGTCACTTTACCGAACGTGCATTTCACTGCATGAGCACTTTCACTGATAACTCCGAATAAAACAATTATGTAGAGGAACGGAATTGAACCTACGTTAGAGATATTTGGTGGCCTTGAAAAGGGCCGATTGTTATTGCCAAAATTGCCAAGATCGGCTCGACGTACCCTCCTCGCGCTTGCATGCACGTCTCGGAGCACCGGCGGACGTTGCGCTGCACTTCTTCCAATGTTTCTCGATTAAGAAACGTAACAAATATCCTGTAATACTCCGCGTTAGTTCGTTGCTGTATGGTACCCGTTCGGTTTGAAAAACGATTCTGCCAGCTCTAGCGTTTCTTGGGTCTTGCTTAGAAGGACGTTCGTTAGGGAAGGGATATTTTTACAATAGTACAACGTAGTGGCTCGCACATTTGGAGTCAATTCAGCCAAAAAATACCCGTGCGCTCGGGGCGGCCGCATGGTCTTCGTTACTACGAACGCGCTAGTGCAGACGCAGGGCAAGGAGTGCCATAAATTTCACTATTGTCCATACCGTGCTGTAAAGGGGAAGTCTGCTATTTTGTGAAACACGTGCATCGGCTTAAAACTGCATCGGCAGCGTACACGCAACGTAAACCTTTAATATTTTCTTACGATTCTTTCCGCGAAGACGGAACAATACACACAACTTGGAAGATGATCAATTTAATATTGTATTGTATTAGCGAAGACACTGTTTGATACGTATTTCGAGACAGACATCGTTATGTCTATCAACATTTTGGTCGTCTGGAACAGGTCCCCCTGATCGGGCCCATGTACCGCGGCACGCTTTGCTGCTCGCGTTCCTGTAAACAGTCGGTTGCCACGCGCGTGCGATAATCATAACAAGATCGAAATCAGAGATTCTTAGGGAGCCGACTGTTTAAGAATTTAAGCATTTCGACACGCCGCAAACAGTGTCTTCGCGTTTGTACTTTTATTCACGCCATACAATCGACACTAAACATCCCACAACATTAAGTTTATAATATTACAAATGACACGGGCAAGAGTGTATGCGTCGCAAGCAGTGTCTTCGCAATACAATACAATACTAAATTGATAATTTTGGGAATTGTATGTACTGTTCCTTCTTTGCGGGAAGAATCGTAAGAAAATATTAAAGGATTATGTTGCGTGTACGCTGTCGATGTAGTTTTAAGACGATGCACGTATTTCGTAAAATAGCCACACTTTCCCTTTACGACACGGTATGGACAATAATGAAATTTATGGCACTCCTTGCCCTGCGTCTTCGCTAGCGCGTTCGTAGTGACGAAGACCATGCGGCCGCCCCGAGTGCACGGGTATTTTTTGGCTGAATTGACTCCAAATGTGCGAGCCACTACGTTGTACTATTGTAAAAATATCCCTTCCCTAACGAACGTCCTTCTAAGCAAGACCCAAGAAACGCTAGAGCTGGCAGAATCGTTTTTCAAACCGAACGGGTACCATACAGCAACGAACTAACGCGCAGTATTACAGGATATTTGTTACGTTTCTTAATCGAGAAACATTGGAAGAAGTGCAGCGCAACGTCCGCCGGTGCTCCGAGACGTGCATGCAAGCGCGAGGAGGGTACGTCGAGCCGATCTTGGCAATTTTGGCAATAACAATCGGCCCTTTTCAGGGCCACCAAATATCTCTAACGTAGATTCAATTACGTTCCTCTACATAATTGCTTTATTCGGAGTTATCGGTGAAAGTGCTCGCGCAGTGAAATGCACGTTCGGTAAAGTGACCCGATCGCCGATCGCCGCTCGACTCTCGGGGGTGTCCGCGTACCTGCGATTAGCCGTGTGCCCTGCCATTAATTAGGCAAGTGCCGTTCCTACTGTGTGTGTCAGTGTCAAGTGAGTTCACAGACCCGGCCGTAAAATCAGCTGTCGAGGCCCTCGAGATTCTTAGGAAGGGCAAAATCGGCACTGTGACCTAGTGCCAATGACCTACTTTCGTCGAGGCAGGGTGATTCGTGGACGAATGGGTGAGTTTAACAAGGCTTTTCTAACGTTAGTTATTATAAATTATTCTAACGATAATTTATCCACCTGAAAACGTGCGGTTAAGAGAAACATTTTTTCCACAAATACTACAATCTTCGTTCCTATTGAATAACGGGTAAGAGCATCGGACACAGTTATTCAACGAGTATTAGTTTATTTGAAGGCGATGCGACATTTGCCGTACGCTTCCCTCGATACCCAGGCGATGCACTTGTTCAAGCTCGCGGTCGAGCACGATCCAGAGACCACACTCTCGTTTCGAGCGCGCGCCCGATACGCGCTGGGATTGGCCTAGCCGTTTCGTTAATAACTCAAAAACGATAGGGGTTACAACATTATTTTTAAGGAAAAACTTGTTCAGAATCACCCCAGCTACCCCTCATTTACCGATTTTAGGGTAGTTACGGGACACCCTGTAGAGTGGATAAAATAGAGATAGAGTGGATAAAATGGACATAGGGTGGATAAAATCGATATAAAGGGGATGAAATCGATATAGAGTGGATTAAATGGATTTAGAGTGGATAAAATGGAGATAGAGTGGATAAAATGGATATAGGGTGGATAAAATCGATATAAAGTGGATGAAATATATGTAGAGTGGATAAATTGGATACAGAGTGGATAAAATAGAGATAGAGTGGATAAAATGGATATAGGGTGGATAAAATCGATATAAAGTGGATGAAATCGATATAGAGTGGATAAAATGGATATAGAATGGATAAAAACGATATAGAGTGGATACAATGGATATACAGTGGATAAAATCGATATAGAGTGGATAAAATGGTGATAGAGTGGATAAAATGGATATAGAGTGGATAAAATGGATATAGAGTGGATAAAATGGATATAGAGTGGATCAACTCGATATAGAGTGGATAAAATGGATATAGGGTGGATAAAATCGATATAGAGTGGATAAAATGGATATAGAGTGGATAAAATGGATATAGGGTGGATAAAATGGATATAGAGAGGTTAAAATGGATATAGGGTGGATAAAATATATGTAGAGTGGATAAATTGGATATAGAGTGGATAAAATAGAGATAGAGTGGATAAAATGGATATAGGGTGGATAAAATCGATATAGAGTGGATACAATGGATATACAGTGGATAAAATCGATATAAAGTGGATAAAATGGAGATAGCGTTGATAAAATGGGTATAGTGTGGATAAAATGGATATAGAGTGGATAAAATGGAGATAGAGTGGATAAAATCGATATAAAGAGGATAAAATGGATATAGAGTGGATATAATGGATATAGAGAGGTTAAAATGGATATAGGGTGGATAAAATGGATATTGAGTGGATAAAATGGATATAGAGTGGATAAAATGGGTATAGGGTTGATAAAATGGATATTGAGTGGATAAAATGGATATAGAGTGGATAAAATGGATATAGAGTGGATAAAATGGATATAGAGTGGATCAACTCGATATAGAGTGGATAAAATGGATATAGGGTGGATAAAATCGATATAGAGTGGATAAAATGGATATAGAGCGGATAAAATGGATATAGGGTGGATAAAATGGATATAGAGAGGTTAAAATGGATATAGGGTGGATAAAATATATGTAGAGTGGATAAATTGGATATAGAGTGGATAAAATGGATATAGGGTTGATAAAATATATGTAGAGTGGATAAAATGGATATAGGGTGGATAAAATCGATATAGAGTGGATGAAATGGATATTGAGTGGATAAAATGGATATAGATTTGATAAAATGGAGATAGAGTGGATAAAATCGATATAAAGTGGATAAAATGGATATAGAGTGGATAAAATGGAGATAGAGTGGATAAAATCCATATAGAGTGGATAAAATGGTGATAGAGTGGATAAAATCGATATAAAGTGGATAAAATGGTGATAGAGTGGATAAAATGGATATAGGGTGGATAAAATCGATATAAAGTGGATGAAATCGATATAGAGTGGATAAAATGGATATAGAGTGGATAAAATGGAGATAGAGTGAATAAAATGGATATAGGGTTGATAAAATATATGCAGAGTGGATAAATTGGATATAGAGTGGATAAAATAGAGATAGAGTGGATAAAATGGACATAGGGTGGATAAAATCGATATAAAGGGGATGAAATCGATATAGAGTGGATTAAATGGATTTAGAGTGGATAAAATGGATATAGGGTGGATAAAATCGATATAAAGTGGATGAAATATATGTAGAGTGGATAAATTGGATATAGAGTGGATAAAATAGAGATAGAGTGGATAAAATGGATATAGGGTGGATAAAATCGATATAAAGTGGATGAAATCGATATAGAGTGGATAAAATGGATATAGAATGGATAAAAACGATATAGAGTGGATACAATGGATATACAGTGGATAAAATCGATATAGAGTGGATAAAATGGTGATAGAGTGGATAAAATGGATATAGAGTGGATAAAATGGATATAGGGTGGATAAAATCGATATAAAGTCGATGAAATCGATATAGAGTGGATAAAATGGATATAGAGTGGATAAAATGGAGATAGCGTGGATAAAATGGGTATAGCGTGGATAAAATGGATATTGAGTGGATAAAATGGATATAGAGTGGATAAAATGGAGATAGAGTGGATAAAATGGATATAGGGTGGATAAAATCGATATAAAGTGGATAAAATGGAGATAGCGTGGATAAAATGGGTATAGTGTGGATAAAATGGATATTGAGTGGATAAAATGGATATAGAGTGGATAAAATGGAGATAGAGTGGATAAAATGGATATAGGGTGGATAAAATCGATATAAAGTGGATGAAATCGATATAAAGTGGATAAAATGGATATAGGGTGGATAACATCGATATAAAGTGGATGAAATCGATATAGAGTGGATAAAATGGATATAGAGTGGATAAAATGGAGATAGAGTGGATAAAATCGATATAGAGTGGATAAAATGGATATAGAGTGGATAAAATGGATATAGGGTGGATAAAATCGATATAGAGTGGATAAAATGGAGATAGAGTGGATAAAATCCATATAGAGTGGATAAAATGGTGATAAAGTGGATAAAATGGATATAGGGTGGATAAAATCGATATAAAGTGGATGAAATGGATATAGAGTGGGTAAAATGGATATAGAGTGGATAAAATCGATATAGAGTGGATAAAATGGATATAGAGTGGATAAAATGGATATAGGGTGGATAAAATGGATATAGAGAGGTTAAAATGGATATAGAGTGGATAAACTCGATATAGAGTGGATAAAATGGATATAGGATGGATAAAATCGATATAGAGTTGATAAAATCGATATAGAGTGGGTAAAATGGATATAGAGTGGATAAAATCGATATAGAGTGGATAAAATGGATATAGGGTGGATAAAATCGATATAAAGTGGATGAAATCGATATAGAGTGGATAAAATGGATATAGAGTGGATAAAATGGAGATAGAGTGGATAAAATCGATATAGAGTGGATAAAATGGATATAGAGTGGATCAACTCGATATAGAGTGGATAAAATGGATATAGGGTGGATAAAATCGATATAGAGTGGATAAAATGGATATAGAGTGGATAAAATGGATATAGGGTGGATAAAATGGATATAGAGAGGTTAAAATGGATATAGGGTGGATAAAATATATGTAGAGTGGATAAATTGGATATAGAGTGGATAAAATAGAGATAGAGTGGATAAAATGGATATAGGGTGGATAAAATCGATATAGAGTGGATACAATGGATATACAGTGGATAAAATCGATATAAAGTGGATAAAATGGAGATAGCGTTGATAAAATGGGTATAGTGTGGATAAAATGGATATAGAGTGGATAAAATGGAGATAGAGTGGATAAAATCGATATAAAGAGGATAAAATGGATATAGAGTGGATATAATGGATATAGAGAGGTTAAAATGGATATAGGGTGGATAAAATGGATATTGAGTGGATAAAATGGATATAGAGTGGATAAAATGGGTATAGGGTTGATAAAATGGATATTGAGTGGATAAAATGGATATAGAGTGGATAAAATGGATATAGAGTGGATAAAATGGATATAGAGTGGATCAACTCGATATAGAGTGGATAAAATGGATATAGGGTGGATAAAATCGATATAGAGTGGATAAAATGGATATAGAGCGGATAAAATGGATATAGGGTGGATAAAATGGATATAGAGAGGTTAAAATGGATATAGGGTGGATAAAATATATGTAGAGTGGATAAATTGGATATAGAGTGGATAAAATGGATATAGGGTTGATAAAATATATGTAGAGTGGATAAAATGGACATAGGGTGGATAAAATCGATATAGAGTGGATGAAATGGATATTGAGTGGATAAAATGGATATAGATTTGATAAAATGGAGATAGAGTGGATAAAATCGATATAAAGTGGATAAAATGGATATAGAGTGGATAAAATGGAGATAGAGTGGATAAAATCCATATAGAGTGGATAAAATGGTGATAGAGTGGATAAAATCGATATAAAGTGGATAAAATGGTGATAGAGTGGATAAAATGGATATAGGGTGGATAAAATCGATATAAAGTGGATGAAATCGATATAGAGTGGATAAAATGGATATAGAGTGGATAAAATGGAGATAGAGTGAATAAAATGGATATAGGGTTGATAAAATATATGTAGAGTGGATAAATTGGATATAGAGTGGATAAAATAGAGATAGAGTGGATAAAATGGACATAGGGTGGATAAAATCGATATAAAGGGGATGAAATCGATATAGAGTGGATTAAATGGATTTAGAGTGGATAAAATGGATATAGGGTGGATAAAATCGATATAAAGTGGATGAAATATATGTAGAGTGGATAAATTGGATATAGAGTGGATAAAATAGAGATAGAGTGGATAAAATGGATATAGGGTGGATAAAATCGATATAAAGTGGATGAAATCGATATAGAGTGGATAAAATGGATATAGAATGGATAAAAACGATATAGAGTGGATACAATGGATATACAGTGGATAAAATCGATATAGAGTGGATAAAATGGTGATAGAGTGGATAAAATGGATATAGAGTGGATAAAATGGATATAGGGTGGATAAAATCGATATAAAGTCGATGAAATCGATATAGAGTGGATAAAATGGATATAGAGTGGATAAAATGGAGATAGCGTGGATAAAATGGGTATAGCGTGGATAAAATGGATATTGAGTGGATAAAATGGATATAGAGTGGATAAAATGGAGATAGAGTGGATAAAATGGATATAGGGTGGATAAAATCGATATAAAGTGGATAAAATGGAGATAGCGTGGATAAAATGGGTATAGTGTGGATAAAATGGATATTGAGTGGATAAAATGGATATAGAGTGGATAAAATGGAGATAGAGTGGATAAAATGGATATAGGGTGGATAAAATCGATATAAAGTGGATGAAATCGATATAAAGTGGATAAAATGGATATAGGGTGGATAACATCGATATAAAGTGGATGAAATCGATATAGAGTGGATAAAATGGATATAGAGTGGATAAAATGGAGATAGAGTGGATAAAATGGATATAGGGTGGATAAAATCGATATAAAGTGGATGAAATCGATATAAAGTGGATAAAATGGATATAGGGTGGATAACATCGATATAAAGTGGATGAAATCGATATAGAGTGGATAAAATGGATATAGAGTGGATAAAATGGAGATAGAGTGGATAAAATCGATATAGAGTGGATAAAATGGATATAGAGTGGATAAAATGGATATAGGGTGGATAAAATCGATATAGAGTGGATAAAATGGAGATAGAGTGGATAAAATCCATATAGAGTGGATAAAATGGTGATAAAGTGGATAAAATGGATATAGGGTGGATAAAATCGATATAAAGTGGATGAAATGGATATAGAGTGGGTAAAATGGATATAGAGTGGATAAAATCGATATAGAGTGGATAAAATGGATATAGAGTGGATAAAATGGATATAGGGTGGATAAAATGGATATAGAGAGGTTAAAATGGATATAGAGTGGATAAACTCGATATAGAGTGGATAAAATGGATATAGGATGGATAAAATCGATATAGAGTTGATAAAATCGATATAGAGTGGGTAAAATGGATATAGAGTGGATAAAATCGATATAGAGTGGATAAAATGGATATAGGGTGGATAAAATCGATATAAAGTGGATGAAATCGATATAGAGTGGATAAAATGGATATAGAGTGGATAAAATGGAGATAGAGTGGATAAAATCGATATAGAGTGGATAAAATGGATATAGAGTGGATAAAATGGATATAGGGTGGATAAAATCGATATAGAGTGGATAAAATGGAGATAGAGTGGATAAAATCCATATAGAGTGGATAAAATGGTGATAAAGTGGATAAAATGGATATAGGGTGGATAAAATCGATATAAAGTGGATGAAATGGATATAGAGTGGATAAAATGGATATAGAGTGGATAAAATCGATATAGAGTGGATAAAATGGATATAGAGTGGATAAAATGGATATAGGGTGGATAAAATGGATATAGAGAGGTTAAAATGGATATAGAGTGGATAAACTCGATATAGAGTGGATAAAATGGATATAGGGTGGATAAAATCGATATAGAGTGGATAAAATGGGTATAGTGTGGATAAAATGGATATTGAGTGGATAAAATGGATATAGGATGGATAAAATCGATATAGAGTTGATAAAATCGATATAGAGTGGATACAATGCATATACAGTGGATAAAATCGATATAGAGTGGATAAAATGGATATAGAGTGGATAAAATGGATATAAAGTGGATGAAATCGATATAGAGTGGATAAAATGGATATAGAGTGGATAAAATGGAGATGGAGTGGATAAAATACATATAGAGTGGATACAATTGTGATAGAGTGGATAAAATCGATATAGAGTGGATAAAATGGATATAGGGTGGATAAAATGGATATAGAGTGGATAAAATGGATATAAAGTGGATGAAATCGATATAAAGTGGATAAAATGGAGATAGAGTGGATGAAATCGATGTAGAGTGGATAAAATGGATATAAAGTGGATACAATAGGTATAGGGTGGATAAAATGTATATTGAGTGGATAAAATGGATACATAGTGGATAAAATGGATATAGAGTGGATAAAATGGATATAGAGTGGATAAAATCGATATAAAGTGGATAAAATGGAGATAGAGTGGATGAAATCGATGTAGAGTGGATAAAATGGATATAGAGTGGATAAAATGGGTATAGGGTGGATAAAATGGATATTGAGTGGATAAAATGGATATAGGATGGATAAAATCGATATAGAGTTGATAAAATCGATATAGAGTGGGTAAAATGGATATAGAGTGGATAAAATGGATATAGAGTGGATAAAATGGATATAGAGAGGTTAAAATGGATATAGGGTGGATAAAATATATGTAGAGTGGATAAATTGGATATAGAGTGGATAAAATAGAGATAGAGTGGATAAAATGGATATAGGGTGGATAAAAACGATATAGAGTGGATACAATGGATATACAGTGGATAAAATCGATATAGAGTGGATAAAATGGTGATAGAGTGGATAAAATGGATATAGGGTGGATAAAATCGATATAAAGTGGATGAAATCGATATAGAGTGGATAAAATGGATATAGAGTGGATAAAATGGAGATAGAGTGAATAAAATGGATATAGGGTTGATAAAATATATGTAGAGTGGATAAATTGGATATAGAGTGGATAAAATAGAGATAGAGTGGATAAAATGGATATAGGGTGGATAAAATCGATGTAAAGGGGATGAAATCGATATAGAGTGGATTAAATGGATTTAGAGTGGATAAAATGGAGATAGAGTGGATAAAATGGATATAGGGTGGATAAAATCGATATAAAGTGGATGAAATATATGTAGAGTGGATAAATTGGATATAGAGTGGATAAAATAGAGATAGAGTGGATAAAATGGATATAGGGTGGATAAAATCGATATAAAGTGGATGAAATCGATATAGAGTGGATAAAATGGATATAGAATGGATAAAAACGATATAGAGTGGATACAATGGATATACAGTGGATAAAATCGATATAGAGTGGATAAAATGGTGATAGAGTGGATAAAATGGATATAGAGTGGATAAAATGGATATAGAGTGGATAAAATGGATATAGAGTGGATCAACTCGATATAGAGTGGATAAAATGGATATAGGGTGGATAAAATCGATATAGAGTGGATAAAATGGATATAGAGTGGATAAAATGGATATAGGGTGGATAAAATGGATATAGAGAGGTTAAAATGGATATAGGGTGGATAAAATATATGTAGAGTGGATAAATTGGATATAGAGTGGATAAAATAGAGATAGAGTGGATAAAATGGATATAGGGTGGATAAAATCGATATAAAGTGGATGAAATCGATATAGAGTGGATAAAATGGATATAGAGTGGATAAAATGGAGATAGAGTGAATAAAATGGATATAGGGTTGATAAAATATATGTAGAGTGGATAAATTGGATATAGAGTGGATAAAATAGAGATAGAGTGGATAAAATGGATTTAGAGTGGATAAAATGGATATAGGGTGGATAAAATCGATATAAAGTGGATGAAATCGATATAGAGTGGATAAAATGGATATAGAGTGGATAAAATGGAGATAGAGTGAATAAAATGGATATAGGGTTGATAAAATATATGTAGAGTGGATAAATTGGATATAGAGTGGATAAAATAGAGATAGAGTGGATAAAATGGACATAGGGTGGATAAAATCGATATAAAGTGGATGAAATCGATATAGAGTGGATAAAATGGATATAGAATGGATAAAAACGATATAGAGTGGATACAATGGATATACAGTGGATAAAATCGATATAGAGTGGATAAAATGGTGATAGAGTGGATAAAATGGATATAGAGTGGATAAAATGGATATAGAGTGGATCAACTCGATATAGAGTGGATAAAATGGATATAGGGTGGATAAAATCGATATAGAGTGGATAAAATGGATATAGAGTGGATAAAATGGATATAGGGTGGATAAAATGGATATAGAGTGGATAAAATGGAGATAGAGTGAATAAAATGGATATAGGGTTGATAAAATATATGTAGAGTGGATAAATTGGATATAGAGTGGATAAAATGGATATAGGGTGGATAAAATGGATATAAAGTGGATAAAATGGATATAAAGTGGATGAAATCGATATAAAGTGGATAAAATGGAGATAGAGTGGATGAAATGGATATAGGGTGGATAAAATGGATATAAAGTGGATAAAATGGATATAAAGTGGATGAAATCGATATAAAGTGGATAAAATGGAGATAGAGTGGATGAAATCGATGTAGAGTGGATAAAATGGATATAAAGTGGATAAAATGGAGATAGAGTGGATGAAATCGATGTAGAGTGGATAAAATGGATATAGAGTGGATAAAATGGGTATAGGGTGGATAAAATGGATATAAAGTGGATAAAATGGATATAAAGTGGATGAAATCGATATAAAGTGGATAAAATGGAGATAGAGTGGATGAAATCGATGTAGAGTGGATAAAATGGATATAAAGTGGATAAAATAGGTATAGGGTGGATAAAATGTATATTGAGTGGATAAAATGGATACATAGTGGATAAAATGGATATAGAGTGGATAAAATGGATATAGAGTGGATAAAATCGATATAAAGTGGATAAAATGGAGATAGAGTGGATGAAATCGATGTAGAGTGGATAAAATGGATATAGAGTGGATAAAATGGGTATAGGGTGGATAAAATGGATATTGAGTGGATAAAATGGATATAGAGTGGATAAAATGGATATAGGGTGGATAAAATGGATATAAAGTGGATAAAATGGATATAAAGTGGATGAAATCGATATAAAGTGGATAAAATGGAGATAGAGTGGATGAAATGGATATAGGGTGGATAAAATGGATATAAAGTGGATAAAATGGATATAAAGTGGATGAAATCGATATAAAGTGGATAAAATGGAGATAGAGTGGATGAAATCGATGTAGAGTGGATAAAATGGATATAAAGTGGATAAAATGGAGATAGAGTGGATGAAATCGATGTAGAGTGGATAAAATGGATATAGGGTGGATAAAATATATGTAGAGTGGATAAATTGGATATAGAGTGGATAAAATAGAGATAGAGTGGATAAAATGGATATAGGGTGGATAAAATCGATATAAAGTGGATGAAATCGATATAGAGTGGATAAAATGGATATAGAGTGGATAAAATGGAGATAGAGTGAATAAAATGGATATAGGGTTGATAAAATATATGTAGAGTGGATAAATTGGATATAGAGTGGATAAAATGGATATAGGGTGGATAAAATGGATATAAAGTGGATAAAATGGATATAAAGTGGATGAAATCGATATAAAGTGGATAAAATGGAGATAGAGTGGATGAAATCGATGTAGAGTGGATAAAATGGATATAAAGTGGATAAAATAGGTATAGGGTGGATAAAATGTATATTGAGTGGATAAAATGGATACATAGTGGATAAAATGGATATAGAGTGGATAAAATGGATATAGAGTGGATAAAATCGATATAAAGTGGATAAAATGGAGATAGAGTGGATGAAATCGATGTAGAGTGGATAAAATGGATATAGAGTGGATAAAATGGGTATAGGGTGGATAAAATGGATATTGAGTGGATAAAATGGATATAGGATGGATAAAATCGATATAGAGTTGATAAAATCGATATAGAGTGGGTAAAATGGATATAGAGTGGATAAAATGGATATAGGGTGGATAAAATGGATATAGAGAGGTTAAAATGGATATAGGGTGGATAAAATATATGTAGAGTGGATAAATTGGATATAGAGTGGATAAAATAGAGATAGAGTGGATAAAATGGATATAGGGTGGATAAAAACGATATAGAGTGGATACAATGGATATACAGTGGATAAAATCGATATAGAGTGGATAAAATGGTGATAGAGTGGATAAAATGGATATAGGGTGGATAAAATCGATATAAAGTGGATGAAATCGATATAGAGTGGATAAAATGGATATAAAGTGGATAAAATGGAGATAGAGTGAATAAAATGGATATAGGGTTGATAAAATATATGTAGAGTGGATAAATTGGATATAGAGTGGATAAAATAGAGATAGAGTGGATAAAATGGACATAGGGTGGATAAAATCGATGTAAAGGGGATGAAATCGATATAGAGTGGATTAAATGGATTTAGAGTGGATAAAATGGAGATAGAGTGGATAAAATGGATATAGGGTGGATAAAATCGATATAAAGTGGATGAAATATATGTAGAGTGGATAAATTGGATATAGAGTGGATAAAATAGAGATAGAGTGGATAAAATGGATATAGGGTGGATAAAATCGATATAAAGTGGATGAAATCGATATAGAGTGGATTAAATGGATTTAGAGTGGATAAAATGGAGATAGAGTGGATAAAATGGATATAGGGTGGATAAAATCGATATAAAGTGGATGAAATATATGTAGAGTGGATAAATTGGATATAGAGTGGATAAAATAGAGATAGAGTGGATAAAATGGATATAGGGTGGATAAAATCGATATAAAGTGGATGAAATCGATATAAAGTGGATAAAATGGATATAGGGTGGATAACATCGATATAAAGTGGATGAAATCGATATAGAGTGGATAAAATGGAGATAGAGTGGATAAAATGGATATAGGGTGGATAAAATCGATATAAAGTGGATGAAATCGATATAAAGTGGATAAAATGGATATAGGGTGGATAAAATCGATATAAAGTGGATGAAATATATGTAGAGTGGATAAATTGGATATAGAGTGGATAAAATAGAGATAGAGTGGATAAAATGGATATAGGGTGGATAAAATCGATATAAAGTGGATGAAATCGATATAGAGTGGATAAAATGGATATAGAATGCATAAAAACGATATAGAGTGGATACAATGGATATACAGTGGATAAAATCGATATAGAGTGGATAAAATGGATATAGAGTGGATCAACTCGATATAGAGTGGATAAAATGGATATAGGGTGGATAAAATCGATATAGAGTGGATAAAATGGATATAGGGTGGATAAAATGGATATAGAGAGGTTAAAATGGATATAGGGTGGATAAAATATATGTAGAGTGGATAAATTGGATATAGAGTGGATAAAATAGAGATAGAGTGGATAAAATGGATATAGGGTGGATAAAATCGATATAAAGTGGATGAAATCGATATAGAGTGGATAAAATGGATATAGAGTGGATAAACTCGATATAGAGTGGATAAAATGGATATAGGGTGGATAAAATCGATATAGAGTGGATAAAATGGGTATAGTGTGGATAAAATGGATATAGATTTGATAAAATGGAGATAGAGAGGATAAAATGGATATAGGGTGGATAAAATCGATATAAAGTGGATGAAATCGATATAGAGTGGATAAAATGGATATAGAGTGGATAAAATGGAGATGGAGTGGATAAAATACATATAGAGTGGATAAAATTGTGATAGAGTGGATAAAATCGATGTAGAGTGGATAAAATGGATATAAAGTGGATAAAATAGGTATAGGGTGGATGAAATGTATATTGAGTGGATAAAATGGATATATAGTGGATAAAATGGATATAGAGTGGATAAAATGGATATAGAGAGGTTAAAATGGATATAGGGTGGATAAAATATATGTAGAGTGGATAAATTGGATATAGAGTGGATAAAATAGAGATAGAGTGGATAAAATGGATATAGGGTGGATAAAATCGATATAAAGTGGATGAAATCGATATAGAGTGGATAAAATGGATATAGAGTGGATAAAAACGATATAGAGTGGATACAATGCATATACAGTGGATAAAATCGATATAGAGTGGATAAAATGGATATAGAGTGGATAAAATGGATATAGGGTGGATAAAATGGATATAGAGAGGTTAAAATGGATATAGGGTGGATAAAATATATGTAGAGTGGATAAATTGGATATAGAGTGGATAAAATAGAGATAGAGTGGATAAAATGGATATAGGGTGGATAAAATCGATATAAAGTGGATGAAATCGATATAGAGTGGATAAAATGGATATAGAGTGGATAAAAACGATATAGAGTGGATACAATGGATATACAGTGGATAAAATCGATATAGAGTGGATAAAATGGTGATAGAGTGGATAAAATGGATATAGGGTGGTTAAAATCGATATAAAGTGGATGAAATGGATATAGAGTGGATAAAATGGATATAGATTTGATAAAATGGAGATAGAGAGGATAAAATGGATATAGGGTGGATAAAATCGATATAGAGTGGATAAAATGGTGATAGAGTGGATAAAATGGATATAGGGTGGTTAAAATCGATATAAAGTGGATAAAATGGATATAGGGGAAATAAAATGGATATAAAGTGGATAAAATGGATATAAAGTGGATAAAATGGAGATAGAGTGGATGAAATCGATGTAGAGTGGATAAAATGGATATAAAGTGGATAAAATAGGTATAGGGTGGATAAAATGTATATTGAGTGGATAAAATGGATATATAGTGGATAAAATGGATATAGAGTGGATAAAATGGATATAGGATGGATAAAATCGATATAGAGTTGATAAAATCGATATAGAGTGGGTAAAATGGATATAGAGTGGATAAAATGGATATAGGGTGGATAAAATGGATATAGGATGGATAAAATCGATATAGAGTTGATAAAATCGATATAGAGTGGGTAAAATGGATATAGAGTGGATAAAATGGATATAGGGTGGATAAAATGGATATAGAGAGGTTAAAATGGATATAGGGTGGATAAAATATATGTAGAGTGGATAAATTGGATATAGAGTGGATAAAATAGAGATAGAGTGGATAAAATGGATATAGGGTGGATAAAAACGATATAGAGTGGATACAATGGATATACAGTGGATAAAATCGATATAGAGTGGATAAAATGGTGATAGAGTGGATAAAATGGATATAGGGTGGATAAAATCGATATAAAGTGGATGAAATCGATATAGAGTGGATAAAATGGATATAGAGTGGATAAAATGGAGATAGAGTGAATAAAATGGATATAGGGTTGATAAAATATATGTAGAGTGGATAAATTGGATATACAGGGTGTCCCGTAACTACCCTAAAATCGGTAAATGAGGGGTAGCTGGGGTGATTCTGAACAAGTTTTTCCTTAAAAATAATGTTGTAACCCCTCTCGTTTTTGAGTTATTAACGAAACGGCTAGGCCAATCCCAGCGCGTATCGGGCGCGCGCTCGAAACGAGAGTGTGGTCTCTGGATCGTGCTCGACCGCGAGCTTGAACAAGTGCATCGCCTGGGTATCGAGGGAAGCGTACGGCAAATGTCACATCGCCTTCAAATAAACTAATACTCGTTGAATAACTGTGTCCGATGCTCTTACCCGTTATTCAATAGGAACGAAGATTGTAGTATTTGTGGAAAAAATGTTTCTCTTAACCGCACGTTTTCAGGTGGATAAATTATCGTTAGAATAATTTATAATAACCAACGTTAGAAAAGCCTTGTTAAACTCACCCATTCGTCCACGAATCACCCTGCCTCGACGAAAGTAGGTCATTGGCACTAGGTCACAGTGCCGATTTTGCACTTCCTAAAAATCTCGAGAGCCTCAACAGCTCATTTTACGGTGAACTCACTTGACACTGACACACACAGTAGGAACGGCACTTGCCTAATTTATGGCAGGGCGCACGGCTAATCGCAGGTACGCGGACACCCCCGAGAACCGAGCGGCGATCGGCGATCGGGTCACTTTACCGAACGTGCATTTCACTGCATGAGCACTTTCACTGATAACTCCGAATAAAACAATTATGTAGAGGAACGGAATTGAACCTACGTTAGAGATATTTGGTGGCCTTGAAAAGGGCCGATTGTTATTGCCAAAATTGCCAAGATCGGCTCGACGTACCCTCCTCGCGCTTGCATGCACGTCTCGGAGCACCGGCGGACGTTGCACTGCACTTCTTCCAATGTTTCTCGATTAAGAAACGTAACAAATATCCTGTAATACTCCGCGTTAGTTCGTTGCTGTATGGTACCCGTTCGGTTTGAAAAACGATTCTGCCAGCTCTAGCGTTTCTTGGGTCTTGCTTAGAAGGACGTTCGTTAGGGAAGGGATATTTTTACAATAGTACAACGTAGTGGCTCGCACATTTGGAGTCAATTCAGCCAAAAAATACCCGTGCGCTCGGGGCGGCCGCATGGTCTTCGTTACTACGAACGCGCTAGTGCAGACGCAGGGCAAGGAGTGCCATAAATTTCACTATTGTCCATACCGTGCTGTAAAGGGGAAGTCTGCTATTTTGTGAAACACGTGCATCGGCTTAAAACTGCATCGGCAGCGTACACGCAACGTAAACCTTTAATATTTTCTTACGATTCTTTCCGCGAAGACGGAACAATACACACAACTTGGAAGATGATCAATTTAATATTGTATTGTATTAGCGAAGACACTGTTTGATACGTATTTCGAGACAGACATCGTTATGTCTATCAACATTTTGGTCGTCTGGAACAGGTCCCCCTGATCGGGCCCATGTACCGCGGCACGCTTTGCTGCTCGCGTTCCTGTAAACAGTCGGTTGCCACGCGCGTGCGATAATCATAACAAGATCGAAATCAGAGATTCTTAGGGAGCCGACTGTTTAAGAATTTAAGCATTTCGACACGCCGCAAACAGTGTCTTCGCGTTTGTACTTTTATTCACGCCATACAATCGACACTAAACATCCCACAACATTAAGTTTATAATATTACAAATGACACGGGCAAGAGTGTATGCGTCGCAAGCAGTGTCTTCGCAATACAATACAATACTAAATTGATAATTTTGGGAATTGTATGTACTGTTCCTTCTTTGCGGGAAGAATCGTAATAAAATATTAAAGGATTATGTTGCGTGTACGCTGTCGATGTAGTTTTAAGACGATGCACGTATTTCGTAAAATAGCCACACTTTCCCTTTACGACACGGTATGGACAATAATGAAATTTATGGCACTCCTTGCCCTGCGTCTTCGCTAGCGCGTTCGTAGTGACGAAGACCATGCGGCCGCCCCGAGTGCACGGGTATTTTTTGGCTGAATTGACTCCAAATGTGCGAGCCACTACGTTGTACTATTGTAAAAATATCCCTTCCCTAACGAACGTCCTTCTAAGCAAGACCCAAGAAACGCTAGAGCTGGCAGAATCGTTTTTCAAACCGAACGGGTACCATACAGCAACGAACTAACGCGCAGTATTACAGGATATTTGTTACGTTTCTTAATCGAGAAACATTGGAAGAAGTGCAGCGCAACGTCCGCCGGTGCTCCGAGACGTGCATGCAAGCGCGAGGAGGGTACGTCGAGCCGATCTTGGCAATTTTGGCAATAACAATCGGCCCTTTTCAGGGCCACCAAATATCTCTAACGTAGATTCAATTACGTTCCTCTACATAATTGCTTTATTCGGAGTTATCGGTGAAAGTGCTCGCGCAGTGAAATGCACGTTCGGTAAAGTGACCCGATCGCCGATCGCCGCTCGACTCTCGGGGGTGTCCGCGTACCTGCGATTAGCCGTGTGCCCTGCCATTAATTAGGCAAGTGCCGTTCCTACTGTGTGTGTCAGTGTCAAGTGAGTTCACAGACCCGGCCGTAAAATCAGCTGTCGAGGCCCTCGAGATTCTTAGGAAGGGCAAAATCGGCACTGTGACCTAGTGCCAATGACCTACTTTCGTCGAGGCAGGGTGATTCGTGGACGAATGGGTGAGTTTAACAAGGCTTTTCTAACGTTGGTTATTATAAATTATTCTAACGATAATTTATCCACCTGAAAACGTGCGGTTAAGGGAAACATTTTTTCCACAAATACTACAATCTTCGTTCCTATTGAATAACGGGTAAGAGCATCGGACACAGTTATTCAACGAGTATTAGTTTATTTGAAGGCGATGCGACATTTGCCGTACGCTTCCCTCGATACCCAGGCGATGCACTTGTTCAAGCTCGCGGTCGAGCACGATCCAGAGACCACACTCTCGTTTCGAGCGCGCGCCCGATACGCGCTGGGATTGGCCTAGCCGTTTCGTTAATAACTCAAAAACGATAGGGGTTACAACATTATTTTTAAGGAAAAACTTGTTCAGAATCACCCCAGCTACCCCTCATTTACCGATTTTAGGGTAGTTACGGGACACCCTGTAGAGTGGATAAAATAGAGATAGAGTGGATAAAATGGACATAGGGTGGATAAAATCGATATAAAGGGGATGAAATCGATATAGAGTGGATTAAATGGATTTAGAGTGGATAAAATGGAGATAGAGTGGATAAAATGGATATAGGGTGGATAAAATCGATATAAAGTGGATGAAATATATGTAGAGTGGATAAATTGGATACAGAGTGGATAAAATAGAGATAGAGTGGATAAAATGGATATAGGGTGGATAAAATCGATATAAAGTGGATGAAATCGATATAGAGTGGATAAAATGGATATAGAATGGATAAAAACGATATAGAGTGGATACAATGGATATACAGTGGATAAAATCGATATAGAGTGGATAAAATGGTGATAGAGTGGATAAAATGGATATAGAGTGGATAAAATGGATATAGAGTGGATAAAATGGATATAGAGTGGATCAACTCGATATAGAGTGGATAAAATGGATATAGGGTGGATAAAATCGATATAGAGTGGATAAAATGGATATAGAGTGGATAAAATGGATATAGGGTGGATAAAATGGATATAGAGAGGTTAAAATGGATATAGGGTGGATAAAATATATGTAGAGTGGATAAATTGGATATAGAGTGGATAAAATAGAGATAGAGTGGATAAAATGGATATAGGGTGGATAAAATCGATATAGAGTGGATACAATGGATATACAGTGGATAAAATCGATATAGAGTGGATGAAATGGATATAGAGTGGATAAAATGGATATAGATTTGATAAAATGGAGATAGAGTGGATAAAATCGATATAAAGTGGATCAAATGGATATAGAGTGGATAAAATGGAGATAGAGTGGATAAAATCCATATAGAGTGGATAAAATGGTGATAGAGTGGATAAAATCGATATAAAGTGGATAAAATGGAGATAGCGTTGATAAAATGGGTATAGTGTGGATAAAATGGATATAGAGTGGATAAAATTGATATAAAGTGGATAAAATGGATATAGAGTGGATAAAATGGATATAAAGTGGATGAAATCGATATAGAGTGGATAAAATGGATATAGAGTGGATAAAAACGATATAGAGTAGATACAATGGATATACAGTGGATAAAATCGATATAGAGTGGATGAAATGGATATAGAGTGGATAAAATGGATATAGATTTCATAAAATGGAGATAGAGTGGATAAAATCGATATAAAGTGGATAAAATGGATATAGAGTGGATAAAATGGAGATAGAGTGGATAAAATCCATATAGAGTGGATAAAATCGATATAAAGTGGATAAAATGGAGATAGCGTGGATAAAATGGGTATAGTGTGGATAAAATGGATATAGAGTGGATAAAATGGAGATAGAGTGGATAAAATCGATATAAAGTGGATAAAATGGATATAGAGTGGATAAAATTGATATAAAGTGGATAAAATGGATATAGAGTGGATAAAATGGATATAAAGTGGATGAAATCGATATAGAGTGGATAAAATGGATATAGAGTGGATAAAAACGATATAGAGTGGATACAATGGATATACAGTGGATAAAATCGATATAGAGTGGATAAAATGGATATTGAGTGGATAAAATGGATATAGATTTGATAAAATGGAGATAGAGTGGATAAAATCGATATAAAGTGGATAAAATGGATATAGAGTGGATAAAATGGAGATAGAGTGGATAAAATCCATATAGAGTGGATAAAATGGTGATAGAGTGGATAAAATCGATATAAAGTGGATAAAATGGAGATAGCGTTGATAAAATGGGTATAGTGTGGATAAAATGGATATAGAGTGGATAAAATGGAGATAGAGTGGATAAAATCGATATAAAGAGGATAAAATGGATATAGAGTGGATAAAATGGATATAGAGAGGTTAAAATGGATATAGGGTGGATAAAATGGATATTGAGTGGATAAAATGGATATAGAGTGGATAAAATGGGTATAGGGTTGATAAAATGGATATTGAGTGGATAAAATGGATATAGAGTGGATAAAATGGATATAGAGTGGATAAAATGGATATAGAGTGGATCAACTCGATATAGAGTGGATAAAATGGATATAGGGTGGATAAAATCGATATAGAGTGGATAAAATGGATATAGAGCGGATAAAATGGATATAGGGTGGATAAAATGGATATAGAGAGGTTAAAATGGATATAGGGTGGATAAAATATATGTAGAGTGGATAAATTGGATATAGAGTGGATAAAATGGATATAGGGTTGATAAAATATATGTAGAGTGGATAAAATGGACATAGGGTGGATAAAATCGATATAGAGTGGATAAAATGGATATAGAGTGGATAAAATGGATATAGATTTGATAAAATGGAGATAGAGTGGATAAAATCGATATAAAGTGGATAAAATGGATATAGAGTGGATAAAATGGAGATAGAGTGGATAAAATCCATATAGAGTGGATAAAATGGTGATAGAGTGGATAAAATCGATATAAAGTGGATAAAATGGAGATAGCGTTGATAAAATGGGTATAGTGTGGATAAAATGGATATAGAGTGGATAAAATAGAGATAGAGTGGATAAAATGGATATAGGGTGGATAAAATCGATATAAAGTGGATGAAATCGATATAGAGTGGATAAAATGGATATAGAGTGGATAAAATGGAGATAGAGTGAATAAAATGGATATAGGGTTGATAAAATATATGTAGAGTGGATAAATTGGATATAGAGTGGATAAAATAGAGATAGAGTGGATAAAATGGACATAGGGTGGATAAAATCGATATAAAGGGGATGAAATCGATATAGAGTGGATTAAATGGATTTAGAGTGGATAAAATGGATATAGGGTGGATAAAATCGATATAAAGTGGATAAATTGGATATAGAGTGGATAAAATAGAGATAGAGTGGATAAAATGGATATAGGGTGGATAAAATTGATATAAAGTGGATGAAATCGATATAGAGTGGATAAAATGGATATAGAATGGATAAAAACGATATAGAGTGGATACAATGGATATACAGTGGATAAAATCGATATAGAGTGGATAAAATGGTGATAGAGTGGATAAAATGGATATAGGGTGGATAAAATCGATATAAAGTGGATGAAATCGATATAGAGTGGATAAAATGGATATAGAGTGGATAAAATGGAGATAGAGTGAATAAAATGGATATAGGGTTGATAAAATATATGTAGAGTGGATAAATTGGATATAGAGTGGATAAAATAGAGATAGAGTGGATAAAATGGACATAGGGTGGATAAAATCGATATAAAGGGGATGAAATCGATATAGAGTGGATTAAATGGATTTAGAGTGGATAAAATGGATATAGGGTGGATAAAATCGATATAAAGTGGATGAAATATATGTAGAGTGGATAAATTGGATATAGAGTGGATAAAATAGAGATAGAGTGGATAAAATGGATATAGGGTGGATAAAATCGATATAAAGTGGATGAAATCGATATAGAGTGGATAAAATGGATATAGAATGGATAAAAACGATATAGAGTGGATACAATGGATATACAGTGGATAAAATCGATATAGAGTGGATAAAATGGTGATAGAGTGGATAAAATGGATATAGAGTGGATAAAATGGATATAGGGTGGATAAAATCGATATAAAGTCGATGAAATCGATATAGAGTGGATAAAATGGATATAGAGTGGATAAAATGGAGATAGCGTGGATAAAATGGGTATAGTGTGGATAAAATGGATATTGAGTGGATAAAATGGATATAGAGTGGATAAAATGGAGATAGAGTGGATAAAATGGATATAGGGTGGATAAAATCGATATAAAGTGGATAAAATGGAGATAGCGTGGATAAAATGGGTATAGTGTGGATAAAATGGATATTGAGTGGATGAAATGGATATAGAGTGGATAAAATGGATATAGATTTCATAAAATGGAGATAGAGTGGATAAAATCGATATAAAGTGGATAAAATGGATATAGAGTGGATAAAATGGAGATAGAGTGGATAAAATCCATATAGAGTGGATAAAATCGATATAAAGTGGATAAAATGGAGATAGCGTGGATAAAATGGGTATAGTGTGGATAAAATGGATATAGAGTGGATAAAATGGAGATAGAGTGGATAAAATCGATATAAAGTGGATAAAATGGATATAGAGTGGATAAAATTGATATAAAGTGGATAAAATGGATATAGAGTGGATAAAATGGATATAAAGTGGATGAAATCGATATAGAGTGGATAAAATGGATATAGAGTGGATAAAAACGATATAGAGTGGATACAATGGATATACAGTGGATAAAATCGATATAGAGTGGATGAAATGGATATTGAGTGGATAAAATGGATATAGATTTGATAAAATGGAGATAGAGTGGATAAAATCGATATAAAGTGGATAAAATGGATATAGAGTGGATAAAATGGAGATAGAGTGGATAAAATCCATATAGAGTGGATAAAATGGTGATAGAGTGGATAAAATCGATATAAAGTGGATAAAATGGAGATAGCGTTGATAAAATGGGTATAGTGTGGATAAAATGGATATAGAGTGGATAAAATGGAGATAGAGTGGATAAAATCGATATAAAGAGGATAAAATGGATATAGAGTGGATATAATGGATATAGAGAGGTTAAAATGGATATAGGGTGGATAAAATGGATATTGAGTGGATAAAATGGATATAGAGTGGATAAAATGGGTATAGGGTTGATAAAATGGATATTGAGTGGATAAAATGGATATAGAGTGGATAAAATGGATATAGAGTGGATAAAATGGATATAGAGTGGATCAACTCGATATAGAGTGGATAAAATGGATATAGGGTGGATAAAATCGATATAGAGTGGATAAAATGGATATAGAGCGGATAAAATGGATATAGGGTGGATAAAATGGATATAGAGAGGTTAAAATGGATATAGGGTGGATAAAATATATGTAGAGTGGATAAATTGGATATAGAGTGGATAAAATGGATATAGGGTTGATAAAATATATGTAGAGTGGATAAAATGGACATAGGGTGGATAAAATCGATATAGAGTGGATGAAATGGATATTGAGTGGATAAAATGGATATAGATTTGATAAAATGGAGATAGAGTGGATAAAATCGATATAAAGTGGATAAAATGGATATAGAGTGGATAAAATGGAGATAGAGTGGATAAAATCCATATAGAGTGGATAAAATGGTGATAGAGTGGATAAAATCGATATAAAGTGGATAAAATGGAGATAGCGTTGATAAAATGGGTATAGTGTGGATAAAATGGATATAGAGTGGATAAAATAGAGATAGAGTGGATAAAATGGATATAGGGTGGATAAAATCGATATAAAGTGGATGAAATCGATATAGAGTGGATAAAATGGATATAGAGTGGATAAAATGGAGATAGAGTGAATAAAATGGATATAGGGTTGATAAAATATATGTAGAGTGGATAAATTGGATATAGAGTGGATAAAATAGAGATAGAGTGGATAAAATGGACATAGGGTGGATAAAATCGATATAAAGGGGATGAAATCGATATAGAGTGGATTAAATGGATTTAGAGTGGATAAAATGGATATAGGGTGGATAAAATCGATATAAAGTGGATAAAATGGATATAGAGCGGATAAAATGGATATAGGGTGGATAAAATCGATATAAAGTGGATAAATTGGATATAGAGTGGATAAAATAGAGATAGAGTGGATAAAATGGATATAGGGTGGATAAAATTGATATAAAGTGGATGAAATCGATATAGAGTGGATAAAATGGATATAGAATGGATAAAAACGATATAGAGTGGATACAATGGATATACAGTGGATAAAATCGATATAGAGTGGATAAAATGGTGATAGAGTGGATAAAATGGATATAGGGTGGATAAAATCGATATAAAGTGGATGAAATCGATATAGAGTGGATAAAATGGATATAGAGTGGATAAAATGGAGATAGAGTGAATAAAATGGATATAGGGTTGATAAAATATATGTAGAGTGGATAAATTGGATATAGAGTGGATAAAATAGAGATAGAGTGGATAAAATGGACATAGGGTGGATAAAATCGATATAAAGGGGATGAAATCGATATAGAGTGGATTAAATGGATATAGAGTGGATAAAATGGATATAGGGTGGATAAAATCGATATAAAGTGGATGAAATATATGTAGAGTGGATAAATTGGATATAGAGTGGATAAAATAGAGATAGAGTGGATAAAATGGATATAGGGTGGATAAAATCGATATAAAGTGGATGAAATCGATATAGAGTGGATAAAATGGATATAGAATGGATAAAAACGATATAGAGTGGATACAATGGATATACAGTGGATAAAATCGATATAGAGTGGATAAAATGGTGATAGAGTGGATAAAATGGATATAGAGTGGATAAAATGGATATAGGGTGGATAAAATCGATATAAAGTCGATGAAATCGATATAGAGTGGATAAAATGGATATAGAGTGGATAAAATGGAGATAGCGTGGATAAAATGGGTATAGTGTGGATAAAATGGATATTGAGTGGATAAAATGGATATAGAGTGGATAAAATGGAGATAGAGTGGATAAAATGGATATAGGGTGGATAAAATCGATATAAAGTGGATAAAATGGAGATAGCGTGGATAAAATGGGTATAGTGTGGATAAAATGGATATTGAGTGGATAAAATGGATATAGAGTGGATAAAATGGAGATAGAGTGGATAAAATGGATATAGGGTGGATAAAATCGATATAAAGTGGATGAAATCGATATAAAGTGGATAAAATGGATATAGGGTGGATAACATCGATATAAAGTGGATGAAATCGATATAGAGTGGATAAAATGGATATAGAGTGGATAAAATGGAGATAGAGTGGATAAAATGGATATAGGGTGGATAAAATCGATATAAAGTGGATGAAATCGATATAAAGTGGATAAAATGGATATAGGGTGGATAACATCGATATAAAGTGGATGAAATCGATATAGAGTGGATAAAATGGATATAGAGTGGATAAAATGGAGATAGAGTGGATAAAATCGATATAGAGTGTATAAAATGGATATAGAGTGGATAAAATGGATATAGGGTGGATAAAATCGATATAGAGTGGATAAAATGGAGATAGAGTGGATAAAATCCATATAGAGTGGATAAAATGGTGATAAAGTGGATAAAATGGATATAGGGTGGATAAAATCGATATAAAGTGGATGAAATGGATATAGAGTGGGTAAAATGGATATAGAGTGGATAAAATCGATATAGAGTGGATAAAATGGATATAGAGTGGATAAAATGGATATAGGGTGGATAAAATGGATATAGAGAGGTTAAAATGGATATAGAGTGGATAAACTCGATATAGAGTGGATAAAATGGATATAGGATGGTTAAAATCGATATAGAGTTGATAAAATCGATATAGAGTGGGTAAAATGGATATAGAGTGGATAAAATCGATATAGAGTGGATAAAATGGATATAGGGTGGATAAAATCGATATAAAGTGGATGAAATCGATATAGAGTGGATAAAATGGATATAGAGTGGATAAAATGGAGATAGAGTGGATAAAATCGATATAGAGTGGATAAAATGGATATAGAGTGGATAAAATGGATATAGGGTGGATAAAATCGATATAAAGTGGATGAAATCGATATAGAGTGGATAAAATGGATATAGAATGGATAAAAACGATATAGAGTGGATACAATGGATATACAGTGGATAAAATCGATATAGAGTGGATAAAATGGTGATAGAGTGGATAAAATGGATATAGGGTGGATAAAATCGATATAAAGTGGATGAAATCGATATAGAGTGGATAAAATGGATATAGAGTGGATAAAATGGAGATAGAGTGAATAAAATGGATATAGGGTTGATAAAATATATGTAGAGTGGATAAATTGGATATAGAGTGGATAAAATAGAGATAGAGTGGATAAAATGGACATAGGGTGGATAAAATCGATATAAAGGGGATGAAATCGATATAGAGTGGATTAAATGGATTTAGAGTGGATAAAATGGATATAGGGTGGATAAAATCGATATAAAGTGGATGAAATATATGTAGAGTGGATAAATTGGATATAGAGTGGATAAAATAGAGATAGAGTGGATAAAATGGATATAGGGTGGATAAAATCGATATAAAGTGGATGAAATCGATATAGAGTGGATAAAATGGATATAGAATGGATAAAAACGATATAGAGTGGATACAATGGATATACAGTGGATAAAATCGATATAGAGTGGATAAAATGGTGATAGAGTGGATAAAATGGATATAGAGTGGATAAAATGGATATAGGGTGGATAAAATCGATATAAAGTCGATGAAATCGATATAGAGTGGATAAAATGGATATAGAGTGGATAAAATGGAGATAGCGTGGATAAAATGGGTATAGCGATGATAAAATGGATATTGAGTGGATAAAATGGATATAGAGTGGATAAAATGGAGATAGAGTGGATAAAATGGATATAGGGTGGATAAAATCGATATAAAGTGGATAAAATGGAGATAGCGTGGATAAAATGGGTATAGTGTGGATAAAATGGATATTGAGTGGATAAAATGGATATAGAGTGGATAAAATGGAGATAGAGTGGATAAAATGGATATAGGGTGGATAAAATCGATATAAAGTGGATGAAATCGATATAAAGTGGATAAAATGGATATAGGGTGGATAACATCGATATAAAGTGGATGAAATCGATATAGAGTGGATAAAATGGATATAGAGTGGATAAAATGGAGATAGAGTGGATAAAATGGATATAGGGTGGATAAAATCGATATAAAGTGGATGAAATCGATATAAAGTGGATAAAATGGATATAGGGTGGATAACATCGATATAAAGTGGATGAAATCGATATAGAGTGGATAAAATGGATATAGAGTGGATAAAATGGAGATAGAGTGGATAAAATCGATATAGAGTGGATAAAATGGATATAGAGTGGATAAAATGGATATAGGGTGGATAAAATCGATATAGAGTGGATAAAATGGAGATAGAGTGGATAAAATCCATATAGAGTGGATAAAATGGTGATAAAGTGGATAAAATGGATATAGGGTGGATAAAATCGATATAAAGTGGATGAAATGGATATAGAGTGGGTAAAATGGATATAGAGTGGATAAAATCGATATAGAGTGGATAAAATGGATATAGAGTGGATAAAATGGATATAGGGTGGATAAAATGGATATAGAGAGGTTAAAATGGATATAGAGTGGATAAACTCGATATAGAGTGGATAAAATGGATATAGGATGGATAAAATCGATATAGAGTTGATAAAATCGATATAGAGTGGGTAAAATGGATATAGAGTGGATAAAATCGATATAGAGTGGATAAAATGGATATAGGGTGGATAAAATCGATATAAAGTGGATGAAATCGATATAGAGTGGATAAAATGGATATAGAGTGGATAAAATGGAGATAGAGTGGATAAAATCGATATAGAGTGGATAAAATGGATATAGAGTGGATAAAATGGATATAGGGTGGATAAAATCGATATAGAGTGGATAAAATGGAGATAGAGTGGATAAAATCCATATAGAGTGGATAAAATGGTGATAAAGTGGATAAAATGGATATAGGGTGGATAAAATCGATATAAAGTGGATGAAATGGATATAGAGTGGGTAAAATGGATATAGAGTGGATAAAATCGATATAGAGTGGATAAAATGGATATAGAGTGGATAAAATGGATATAGGGTGGATAAAATGGATATAGAGAGGTTAAAATGGATATAGAGTGGATAAACTCGATATAGAGTGGATAAAATGGATATAGGGTGGATAAAATCGATATAGAGTGGATAAAATGGGTATAGTGTGGATAAAATGGATATTGAGTGGATAAAATGGATATAGGATGGATAAAATCGATATAGAGTTGATAAAATCGATATAGAGTGGATACAATGCATATACAGTGGATAAAATCGATATAGAGTGGATAAAATGGATATAGAGTGGATAAAATGGATATAAAGTGGATGAAATCGATATAGAGTGGATAAAATGGATATAGAGTGGATAAAATGGAGATGGAGTGGATAAAATACATATAGAGTGGATACAATTGTGATAGAGTGGATAAAATCGATATAGAGTGGATAAAATGGATATAGGGTGGATAAAATGGATATAAAGTGGATAAAATGGATATAAAGTGGATGAAATCGATATAAAGTGGATAAAATGGAGATAGAGTGGATGAAATCGATGTAGAGTGGATAAAATGGATATAAAGTGGATACAATAGGTATAGGGTGGATAAAATGTATATTGAGTGGATAAAATGGATACATAGTGGATAAAATGGATATAGAGTGGATAAAATGGATATAGAGTGGATAAAATCGATATAAAGTGGATAAAATGGAGATAGAGTGGATGAAATCGATGTAGAGTGGATAAAATGGATATAGAGTGGATAAAATGGGTATAGGGTGGATAAAATGGATATTGAGTGGATAAAATGGATATAGGATGGATAAAATCGATATAGAGTTGATAAAATCGATATAGAGTGGGTAAAATGGATATAGAGTGGATAAAATGGATATAGGGTGGATAAAATGGATATAGAGAGGTTAAAATGGATATAGGGTGGATAAAATATATGTAGAGTGGATAAATTGGATATAGAGTGGATAAAATAGAGATAGAGTGGATAAAATGGATATAGGGTGGATAAAAACGATATAGAGTGGATACAATGGATATACAGTGGATAAAATCGATATAGAGTGGATAAAATGGTGATAGAGTGGATAAAATGGATATAGGGTGGATAAAATCGATATAAAGTGGATGAAATCGATATAGAGTGGATAAAATGGATATAGAGTGGATAAAATGGAGATAGAGTGAATAAAATGGATATAGGGTTGATAAAATATATGTAGAGTGGATAAATTGGATATAGAGTGGATAAAATAGAGATAGAGTGGATAAAATGGACATAGGGTGGATAAAATCGATGTAAAGGGGATGAAATCGATATAGAGTGGATTAAATGGATTTAGAGTGGATAAAATGGAGATAGAGTGGATAAAATGGATATAGGGTGGATAAAATCGATATAAAGTGGATGAAATATATGTAGAGTGGATAAATTGGATATAGAGTGGATAAAATAGAGATAGAGTGGATAAAATGGATATAGGGTGGATAAAATCGATATAAAGTGGATGAAATCGATATAGAGTGGATAAAATGGATATAGAATGGATAAAAACGATATAGAGTGGATACAATGGATATACAGTGGATAAAATCGATATAGAGTGGATAAAATGGTGATAGAGTGGATAAAATGGATATAGAGTGGATAAAATGGAGATAGAGTGGATAAAATGGATATAGGGTGGATAAAATCGATATAAAGTGGATGAAATCGATATAAAGTGGATAAAATGGATATAGGGTGGATAACATCGATATAATGTGGATGAAATCGATATAGAGTGGATAAAATGGATATAGAGTGGATAAAATGGAGATAGAGTGGATAAAATGGATATAGAGTGGATAAAATGGATATAGAGTGGATCAACTCGATATAGAGTGGATAAAATGGATATAGGGTGGATAAAATCGATATAGAGTGGATAAAATGGATATAGAGTGGATAAAATGGATATAGGGTGGATAAAATGGATATAGAGAGGTTAAAATGGATATAGGGTGGATAAAATATATGTAGAGTGGATAAATTGGATATAGAGTGGATAAAATAGAGATAGAGTGGATAAAATGGATATAGGGTGGATAAAATCGATATAAAGTGGATGAAATCGATATAGAGTGGATAAAATGGATATAGAGTGGATAAAATGGAGATAGAGTGGATAAAATGGATATAGAGTGGATAAAATGGATATAGAGTGGATCAACTCGATATAGAGTGGATAAAATGGATATAGGGTGGATAAAATCGATATAGAGTGGATAAAATGGATATAGAGTGGATAAAATGGATATAGGGTGGATAAAATGGATATAGAGAGGTTAAAATGGATATAGGGTGGATAAAATATATGTAGAGTGGATAAATTGGATATAGAGTGGATAAAATAGAGATAGAGTGGATAAAATGGATATAGGGTGGATAAAATCGATATAAAGTGGATGAAATCGATATAGAGTGGATAAAATGGATATAGAGTGGATAAAATGGAGATAGAGTGAATAAAATGGATATAGGGTTGATAAAATATATGTAGAGTGGATAAATTGGATATAGAGTGGATAAAATAGAGATAGAGTGGATAAAATGGATTTAGAGTGGATAAAATGGATATAGGGTGGATAAAATCGATATAAAGTGGATGAAATCGATATAGAGTGGATAAAATGGATATAGAGTGGATAAAATGGAGATAGAGTGAATAAAATGGATATAGGGTTGATAAAATATATGTAGAGTGGATAAATTGGATATAGAGTGGATAAAATAGAGATAGAGTGGATAAAATGGACATAGGGTGGATAAAATCGATATAAAGTGGATGAAATCGATATAGAGTGGATAAAATGGATATAGAATGGATAAAAACGATATAGAGTGGATACAATGGATATACAGTGGATAAAATCGATATAGAGTGGATAAAATGGTGATAGAGTGGATAAAATGGATATAGAGTGGATAAAATGGATATAGAGTGGATCAACTCGATATAGAGTGGATAAAATGGATATAGGGTGGATAAAATCGATATAGAGTGGATAAAATGGATATAGAGTGGATAAAATGGATATAGGGTGGATAAAATGGATATAGAGAGGTTAAAATGGATATAGGGTGGATAAAATATATGTAGAGTGGATAAATTGGATATAGAGTGGATAAAATAGAGATAGAGTGGATAAAATGGATATAGGGTGGATAAAATCGATATAAAGTGGATGAAATCGATATAGAGTGGATAAAATGGATATAGAGTGGATAAAATGGAGATAGAGTGAATAAAATGGATATAGGGTTGATAAAATATATGTAGAGTGGATAAATTGGATATAGAGTGGATAAAATAGAGATAGAGTGGATAAAATGGATTTAGAGTGGATAAAATGGATATAGGGTGGATAAAATCGATATAAAGTGGATGAAATATATGTAGAGTGGATAAATTGGATATAGAGTGGATAAAATAGAGATAGAGTGGATAAAATGGATATAGGGTGGATAAAATCGATATAAAGTGGATGAAATCGATATAGAGTGGATAAAATGGATATAGAATGGATAAAAACGATATAGAGTGGATACAATGGATATACAGTGGATAAAATCGATATAGAGTGGATAAAATGGTGATAGAGTGGATAAAATGGAGATAGAGTGGATAAAATGGATATAGGGTGGATAAAATCGATATAAAGTGGATGAAATCGATATAAAGTGGATAAAATGGATATAGGGTGGATAACATCGATATAATGTGGATGAAATCGATATAGAGTGGATAAAATGGATATAGAGTGGATAAAATGGAGATAGAGTGGATAAAATGGATATAGGGTGGATAAAATCGATATAAAGTCGATGAAATCGATATAGAGTGGATAAAATGGATATAGAGTGGATAAAATGGAGATAGCGTGGATAAAATGGGTATAGTGTGGATAAAATGGATATTGAGTGGATAAAATGGATATAGAGTGGATAAAATGGAGATAGAGTGGATAAAATGGATATAGGGTGGATAAAATCGATATAAAGTGGATAAAATGGAGATAGCGTGGATAAAATGGGTATAGTGTGGATAAAATGGATATTGAGTGGATAAAATGGATATAGAGTGGATAAAATGGAGATAGAGTGGATAAAATGGATATAGGGTGGATAAAATCGATATAAAGTGGATGAAATCGATATAAAGTGGATAAAATGGATATAGGGTGGATAACATCGATATAAAGTGGATGAAATCGATATAGAGTGGATAAAATGGATATAGAGTGGATAAAATGGAGATAGAGTGGATAAAATGGATATAGGGTGGATAAAATGGATATAAAGTGGATAAAATGGATATAAAGTGGATGAAATCGATATAAAGTGGATAAAATGGAGATAGAGTGGATGAAATCGATGTAGAGTGGATAAAATGGATATAAAGTGGATAAAATAGGTATAGGGTGGATAAAATGTATATTGAGTGGATAAAATGGATACATAGTGGATAAAATGGATATAGAGTGGATAAAATGGATATAGAGTGGATAAAATGGGTATAGGGTGGATAAAATGGATATTGAGTGGATAAAATGGATATAGGATGGATAAAATCGATATAGAGTTGATAAAATCGATATAGAGTGGGTAAAATGGATATAGAGTGGATAAAATGGATATAGGGTGGATAAAATGGATATAGAGAGGTTAAAATGGATATAGGGTGGATAAAATATATGTAGAGTGGATAAATTGGATATAGAGTGGATAAAATAGAGATAGAGTGGATAAAATGGATATAGGGTGGATAAAAACGATATAGAGTGGATACAATGGATATACAGTGGATAAAATCGATATAGAGTGGATAAAATGGTGATAGAGTGGATAAAATGGATATAGGGTGGATAAAATCGATATAAAGTGGATGAAATCGATATAGAGTGGATAAAATGGATATAGAGTGGATAAAATGGAGATAGAGTGAATAAAATGGATATAGGGTTGATAAAATATATGTAGAGTGGATAAATTGGATATAGAGTGGATAAAATAGAGATAGAGTGGATAAAATGGACATAGGGTGGATAAAATCGATGTAAAGGGGATGAAATCGATATAGAGTGGATTAAATGGATTTAGAGTGGATAAAATGGAGATAGAGTGGATACAATGGATATACAGTGGATAAAATCGATATAGAGTGGATAAAATGGTGATAGAGTGGATAAAATGGATATAGAGTGGATAAAATGGATATAGAGTGGATAAAATGGATATAGAGTGGATCAACTCGATATAGAGTGGATAAAATGGATATAGGGTGGATAAAATCGATATAGAGTGGATAAAATGGATATAGAGTGGATAAAATGGATATAGGGTGGATAAAATGGATATAGAGAGGTTAAAATGGATATAGGGTGGATAAAATATATGTAGAGTGGATAAATTGGATATAGAGTGGATAAAATAGAGATAGAGTGGATAAAATGGATATAGGGTGGATAAAATCGATATAAAGTGGATGAAATCGATATAGAGTGGATAAAATGGATATAGAGTGGATAAAATGGAGATAGAGTGAATAAAATGGATATAGGGTTGATAAAATATATGTAGAGTGGATAAATTGGATATAGAGTGGATAAAATAGAGATAGAGTGGATAAAATGGATATAGGGTGGATAAAATCGATATAAAGTGGATGAAATATATGTAGAGTGGATAAATTGGATATAGAGTGGATAAAATAGAGATAGAGTGGATAAAATGGATATAGGGTGGATAAAATCGATATAAAGTGGATGAAATCGATATAGAGTGGATAAAATGGATATAGAATGGATAAAAACGATATAGAGTGGATACAATGGATATACAGTGGATAAAATCGATATAGAGTGGATAAAATGGTGATAGAGTGGATAAAATGGATATAGAGTGGATAAAATGGAGATAGAGTGGATAAAATGGATATAGGGTGGATAAAATCGATATAAAGTGGATGAAATCGATATAGAGTGGATAAAATGGATATAGAGTGGATAAAATGGAGATAGAGTGGATAAAATCGATATAGAGTGGATAAAATGGATATAGAGTGGATAAAATGGATATAGGGTGGATAAAATTGATATAGAGTGGATAAAATGGATATAGGGTGGATAAAATCGATATAGAGTGGATAAAATGGAGATAGAGTGGATAAAATCCATATAGAGTGGATAAAATGGTGATAAAGTGGATAAAATGGATATAGGGCGGATAAAATCGATATAAAGTGGATGAAATGGATATAGAGTGGGTAAAATGGATATAGAGTGGATAAAAACGATATAGAGTGGATAAAATGGATATAGAGTGGATAAAATGGATATAGGGTGGATAAAATGGATATAGAGAGGTTAAAATGGATATAGGGTGGATAAAATATATGTAGAGTGGATAAATTGGATATAGAGTGGATAAAATGGATATAGGGTGGATAAAATCGATATAAAGTGGATGAAATCGATATAGAGTGGATAAAATGGATATAGAGTGGATAAAAACGATATAGAGTGGATAAAATGGTGATAGAGTGGATAAAATGGATATAGGGTGGATAAAATGGATATAGGGTGGATAAAATTGATATAAAGTGGATGAAATCGATATAAAGTGGATAAAATGGATATAGGGTGGATAACATCGATATAAAGTGGATGAAATCGATATAAAGTGGATAAAATGGATATAGGGTGGATAACATCGATATAAAGTGGATGAAATCGATATAGAGTGGATAAAATGGATATAGAGTGGATAAAATCGATATAAAGTGGATGAAATCGATATAGAGTGGATAAAATGGATATAGAGTGGATAAAATGGAGATAGAGTGGATAAAATCGATATAGAGTGGATAAAATGGATATAGAGTGGATAAAATGGATATAGGGTGGATAAAATTGATATAGAGTGGATAAAATGGATATAGAGTGGATAAAATGGATATAGGGTGGATAAAATGGATATAGAGAGGTTAAAATGGATATAGGGTGGATAAAATATATGTAGAGTGGATAAATTGGTTATAGAGTGGATAAAATGGATATAGGGTGGATAAAATCGATATAAAGTGGATGAAATCGATATAGAGTGGATAAAATGGATATAAAGTGGATAAAATAGGTATAGGGTGGATAAAATGTATATTGAGTGGATAAAATGGATACATAGTGGATAAAATGGATATAGAGTGGATAAAATGGATATAGAGTGGATAAAATCGATATAAAGTGGATAAAATGGAGATAGAGTGGATGAAATCGATGTAGAGTGGATAAAATGGATATAGAGTGGATAAAATGGGTATAGGGTGGATAAAATGGATATTGAGTGGATAAAATGGATATAGGATGGATAAAATCGATATAGAGTTGATAAAATCGATATAGAGTGGGTAAAATGGATATAGAGTGGATAAAATGGATATAGGGTGGATAAAATGGATATAGAGAGGTTAAAAAGGATATAGGGTGAATAAAATATATGTAGAGTGGATAAATTGGATATAGAGTGGATAAAATAGAGATAGAGTGGATAAAATGGATATAGGGTGGATAAAAACGATATAGAGTGGATACAATGGATATACAGTGGATAAAATCGATATAGAGTGGATAAAATGGTGATAGAGTGGATAAAATGGATATAGGGTGGATAAAATCGATATAAAGTGGATGAAATCGATATAGAGTGGATAAAATGGATATAGAGTGGATAAAATGGAGATAGCGTGGATAAAATGGGTATAGTGTGGATAAAATGGATATTGAGTGGATAAAATGGATATAGAGTGGATAAAATGGAGATAGAGTGGATAAAATGGATATAGGGTGGATAAAATCGATATAAAGTGGATAAAATGGAGATAGCGTGGATAAAATGGGTATAGTGTGGATAAAATGGATATTGAGTGGATAAAATGGATATAGAGTGGATAAAATGGAGATAGAGTGGATAAAATGGATATAGGGTGGATAAAATCGATATAAAGTGGATGAAATCGATATAAAGTGGATAAAATGGATATAGGGTGGATAACATCGATATAAAGTGGATGAAATCGATATAGAGTGGATAAAATGGAGATAGAGTGGATAAAATGGATATAGGGTGGATAAAATCGATATAAAGTGGATGAAATCGATATAAAGTGGATAAAATGGATATAGGGTGGATAACATCGATATAAAGTGGATGAAATCGATATAGAGTGGATAAAATGGATATAGAGTGGATAAAATGGAGATAGAGTGGATAAAATGGATATAGGGTGGATAAAATCGATATAAAGTGGATGAAATCGATATAGAGTGGATAAAATGGATATAGAGTGGATAAAATGGAGATAGAGTGGATAAAATCGATATAGAGTGGATAAAATGGATATAGAGTGGATAAAATGGATATAGGGTGGATAAAATTGATATAGAGTGGATAAAATGGATATAGGGTGGATAAAATCGATATAGAGTGGATAAAATGGAGATAGAGTGGATACAATCCATATAGAGTGGATAAAATGGTGATAAAGTGGATAAAATGGATATAGGGTGGATAAAATCGATATAAAGTGGATGAAATGGATATAGAGTGGGTAAAATGGATATAGAGTGGATAAAATCGATATAGAGTGGATAAAATGGATATAGAGTGGATAAAATGGATATAGGGTGGATAAAATGGATATAGAGAGGTTAAAATGGATATAGAGTGGATAAACTCGATATAGAGTGGATAAAATGGATATAGGGTGGATAAAATCGATATAAAGTGGATGAAATGGATATAGAGTGGGTAAAATGGATATAGAGTGGATAAAAACGATATAGAGTGGATAAAATGGATATAGAGTGGATAAAATGGATATAGGGTGGATAAAATGGATATAGAGAGGTTAAAATGGATATAGGGTGGATAAAATATATGTAGAGTGGATAAATTGGATATAGAGTGGATAAAATGGATATAGGGTGGATAAAATCGATATAAAGTGGATGAAATCGATATAGAGTGGATAAAATGGATATAGAGTGGATAAAAACGATATAGAGTAGATAAAATGGTGATACAGTGGATAAAATGGATATAGGGTGGATAAAATGGATATAGGGTGGATAAAATTGATATAAAGTGGATGAAATCGATATAAAGTGGATAAAATGGATATAGGGTGGATAACATCGATATAAAGTGGATGAAATCGATATAAAGTGGATAAAATGGATATAGGGTGGATAACATCGATATAAAGTGGATGAAATCGATTTAGAGTGGATAAAATGGATATAGAGTGGATAAAATCGATATAAAGTGGATGAAATCGATATAGAGTGGATAAAATGGATATAGAGTGGATAAAATGGAGATAGAGTGGATAAAATCGATATAGAGTGGATAAAATGGATATAGAGTGGATAAAATGGATATAGGGTGGATAAAATTGATATAGAGTGGATAAAATGGATATAGGGTGGATAAAATCGATATAGAGTGGATAAAATGGAGATAGAGTGGATAAAATCCATATAGAGTGGATGAAATGGTGATAAAGTGGATAAAATGGATATAGAGTGGATAAAATCGATATAAAGTGGATGAAATGGATATAGAGTGGGTAAAATGGATATAGAGTGGATAAAATGGATATAGGGTGGATAAAATGGATATAGAGTGGATAAAATGGATATAGGGTGGATAAAATGGATATAGAGAGGTTAAAATGGATATAGGGTGGATAAAATATATGTAGAGTGGATAAATTGGTTATAGAGTGGATAAAATGGATATAGGGTGGATAAAATCGATATAGAGTGGATAAAATGGATATAAAGTGGATAAAATAGGTATAGGGTGGATAAAATGTATATTGAGAGGTTAAAATGGATATAGGGTGGATAAAATATATGTAGAGTGGATAAATTGGATATAGAGTGGATAAAATGGATATAGGGTGGATAAAATCGATATAAAGTGGATGAAATCGATATAGAGTGGATAAAATGGATATAGAGTGGATAAAAACGATATAGAGTGGATAAAATGGTGATACAGTGGATAAAATGGATATAGGGTGGATAAAATGGATATAGGGTGGATAAAATTGATATAAAGTGGATGAAATCGATATAAAGTGGATAAAATGGATATAGGGTGGATAACATCGATATAAAGTGGATGAAATCGATATAAAGTGGATAAAATGGATATAGGGTGGATAACATCGATATAAAGTGGATGAAATCGATATAGAGTGGATAAAATGGATATAGGGTGGATAAAATCGATATAGAGTGGATAAAATGGAGATAGAGTGGATAAAATCCATATAGAGTGGATAAAATGGTGATAAAGTGGATAAAATGGATATAGGGTGGATAAAATCGATATAAAGTGGATGAAATGGATATAGAGTGGGTAAAATGGATATAGAGTGGATAAAATCGATATAGAGTGGATAAAATGGATATAGAGTGGATAAAATGGATATAGGGTGGATAAAATGGATATAGAGAGGTTAAAATGGATATAGAGTGGATAAACTCGATATAGAGTGGATAAAATGGATATAGGGTGGATAAAATCGATATAAAGTGGATGAAATGGATATAGAGTGGGTAAAATGGATATAGAGTGGATAAAAACGATATAGAGTGGATAAAATGGATATAGAGTGGATAAAATGGATATAGGGTGGATAAAATGGATATAGAGAGGTTAAAATGGATATAGGGTGGATAAAATATATGTAGAGTGGATAAATTGGATATAGAGTGGATAAAATGGATATAGGGTGGATAAAATCGATATAAAGTGGATGAAATCGATATAGAGTGGATAAAATGGATATAGAGTGGATAAAAACGATATAGAGTAGATAAAATGGTGATACAGTGGATAAAATGGATATAGGGTGGATAAAATGGATATAGGGTGGATAAAATTGATATAAAGTGGATGAAATCGATATAAAGTGGATAAAATGGATATAGGGTGGATAACATCGATATAAAGTGGATGAAATCGATATAAAGTGGATAAAATGGATATAGGGTGGATAACATCGATATAAAGTGGATGAAATCGATTTAGAGTGGATAAAATGGATATAGAGTGGATAAAATCGATATAAAGTGGATGAAATCGATATAGAGTGGATAAAATGGATATAGAGTGGATAAAATGGAGATAGAGTGGATAAAATCGATATAGAGTGGATAAAATGGATATAGAGTGGATAAAATGGATATAGGGTGGATAAAATTGATATAGAGTGGATAAAATGGATATAGGGTGGATAAAATCGATATAGAGTGGATAAAATGGAGATAGAGTGGATAAAATCCATATAGAGTGGATGAAATGGTGATAAAGTGGATAAAATGGATATAGAGTGGATAAAATCGATATAAAGTGGATGAAATGGATATAGAGTGGGTAAAATGGATATAGAGTGGATAAAATGGATATAGGGTGGATAAAATGGATATAGAGTGGATAAAATGGATATAGGGTGGATAAAATGGATATAGAGAGGTTAAAATGGATATAGGGTGGATAAAATATATGTAGAGTGGATAAATTGGTTATAGAGTGGATAAAATGGATATAGGGTGGATAAAATCGATATAGAGTGGATAAAATGGATATAAAGTGGATAAAATAGGTATAGGGTGGATAAAATGTATATTGAGAGGTTAAAATGGATATAGGGTGGATAAAATATATGTAGAGTGGATAAATTGGATATAGAGTGGATAAAATGGATATAGGGTGGATAAAATCGATATAAAGTGGATGAAATCGATATAGAGTGGATAAAATGGATATAGAGTGGATAAAAACGATATAGAGTGGATAAAATGGTGATACAGTGGATAAAATGGATATAGGGTGGATAAAATGGATATAGGGTGGATAAAATGGATATAAAGTGGATGAAATCGATATAAAGTGGATAAAATGGATATAGGGTGGATAACATCGATATAAAGTGGATGAAATCGATATAAAGTGGATAAAATGGATATAGGGTGGATAACATCGATATAAAGTGGATGAAATCGATATAGAGTGGATAAAATGGATATAGAGTGGATAAAATCGATATAAAGTGGATGAAATCGATATAGAGTGGATAAAATGGATATAGAGTGGATAAAATGGAGATAGAGTGGATAAAATCGATATAGAGTGGATAAAATGGATATAGAGTGGATAAAATGGATATAGGGTGGATAAAATTGATATAGAGTGGATAAAATGGATATAGGGTGGATAAAATCGATATAGAGTGGATAAAATGGAGATAGAGTGGATAAAATCCATATAGAGTGGATGAAATGGTGATAAAGTGGATAAAATGGATATAGAGTGGATAAAATCGATATAAAGTGGATGAAATGGATATAGAGTGGATAAAATGGATATAGAGTGGATAAAATGGATATAGGGTGGATAAAATGGATATAGAGTGGATAAAATGGATATAGGGTGGATAAAATGGATATAGAGAGGTTAAAATGGATATAGGGTGGATAAAATATATGTAGAGTGGATAAATTGGTTATAGAGTGGATAAAATGGATATAGGGTGGATAAAATCGATATAGAGTGGATAAAATGGATATAAAGTGGATAAAATAGGTATAGGGTGGATAAAATGTATATTGAGTGGATAAAATGGATACATAGTGGATAAAATGGATATAGAGTGGATAAAATGGATATAGAGTGGATAAAATCGATATAAAGTGGATAAAATGGAGATAGAGTGGATAAAATCGATATAGAGTGGATAAAATGGATATAGAGTGGATAAAATGGGTATAGGGTGGATAAAATGGATATTGAGTGGATAAAATGGATATAGGATGGATAAAATCGATATAGAGTTGATAAAATCGATATAGAGTGGGTAAAATGGATATAGAGTGGATAAAATGGATATAGGGTGGATAAAATGGATATAGAGAGGTTAAAAAGGATATAGGGTGAATAAAATATATGTAGAGTGGATAAATTGGATATAGAGTGGATAAAATAGAGATAGAGTGGATAAAATGGATATAGGGTGGATAAAAACGATATAGAGTGGATACAATGGATATACAGTGGATAAAATCGATATAGAGTGGATAAAATGGTGATAGAGTGGATAAAATGGATATAGGGTGGATAAAATCGATATAAAGTGGATGAAATCGATATAGAGTGGATAAAATGGATATAGAGTGGATAAAATGGAGATAGCGTGGATAAAATGGGTATAGTGTGGATAAAATGGATATTGAGTGGATAAAATGGATATAGAGTGGATAAAATGGAGATAGAGTGGATAAAATGGATATAGGGTGGATAAAATCGATATAAAGTGGATAAAATGGAGATAGCGTGGATAAAATGGGTATAGTGTGGATAAAATGGATATTGAGTGGATAAAATGGATATAGAGTGGATAAAATGGAGATAGAGTGGATAAAATGGATATAGGGTGGATAAAATCGATATAAAGTGGATGAAATCGATATAAAGTGGATAAAATGGATATAGGGTGGATAACATCGATATAAAGTGGATGAAATCGATATAGAGTGGATAAAATGGAGATAGAGTGGATAAAATGGATATAGGGTGGATAAAATCGATATAAAGTGGATGAAATCGATATAAAGTGGATAAAATGGATATAGGGTGGATAACATCGATATAAAGTGGATGAAATCGATATAGAGTGGATAAAATGGATATAGAGTGGATAAAATGGAGATAGAGTGGATAAAATGGATATAGGGTGGATAAAATCGATATAAAGTGGATGAAATCGATATAGAGTGGATAAAATGGATATAGAGTGGATAAAATGGAGATAGAGTGGATAAAATCGATATAGAGTGGATAAAATGGATATAGAGTGGATAAAATGGATATAGGGTGGATAAAATTGATATAGAGTGGATAAAATGGATATAGGGTGGATAAAATCGATATAGAGTGGATAAAATGGAGATAGAGTGGATAAAATCCATATAGAGTGGATAAAATGGTGATAAAGTGGATAAAATGGATATAGGGTGGATAAAATCGATATAAAGTGGATGAAATGGATATAGAGTGGGTAAAATGGATATAGAGTGGATAAAATCGATATAGAGTGGATAAAATGGATATAGAGTGGATAAAATGGATATAGGGTGGATAAAATGGATATAGAGAGGTTAAAATGGATATAGAGTGGATAAACTCGATATAGAGTGGATAAAATGGATATAGGGTGGATAAAATCGATATAAAGTGGATGAAATGGATATAGAGTGGGTAAAATGGATATAGAGTGGATAAAAACGATATAGAGTGGATAAAATGGATATAGAGTGGATAAAATGGATATAGGGTGGATAAAATGGATATAGAGAGGTTAAAATGGATATAGGGTGGATAAAATATATGTAGAGTGGATAAATTGGATATAGAGTGGATAAAATGGATATAGGGTGGATAAAATCGATATAAAGTGGATGAAATCGATATAAAGTGGATAAAATGGATATAGGGTGGATAACATCGATATAAAGTGGATGAAATCGATATAGAGTGGATAAAATGGATATAGAGTGGATAAAATGGAGATAGAGTGGATAAAATGGATATAGGGTGGATAAAATCGATATAAAGTGGATGAAATCGATATAGAGTGGATAAAATGGATATAGAGTGGATAAAATGGAGATAGAGTGGATAAAATCGATATAGAGTGGATAAAATGGATATAGAGTGGATAAAATGGATATAGGGTGGATAAAATTGATATAGAGTGGATAAAATGGATATAGGGTGGATAAAATCGATATAGAGTGGATAAAATGGAGATAGAGTGGATAAAATCCATATAGAGTGGATAAAATGGTGATAAAGTGGATAAAATGGATATAGGGTGGATAAAATCGATATAAAGTGGATGAAATGGATATAGAGTGGGTAAAATGGATATAGAGTGGATAAAATCGATATAGAGTGGATAAAATGGATATAGAGTGGATAAAATGGATATAGGGTGGATAAAATGGATATAGAGAGGTTAAAATGGATATAGGGTGGATAAAATATATGTAGAGTGGATAAATTGGATATAGAGTGGATAAAATAGAGATAGAGTGGATAAAATGGATATAGGGTGGATAAAATCGATATAAAGTGGATGAAATCGATATAGAGTGGATAAAATGGATATAGAGTGGATAAAATGGAGATAGAGTGAATAAAATGGATATAGGGTTGATAAAATATATGTAGAGTGGATAAATTGGATATAGAGTGGATGAAATAGAGATAGAGTGGATAAAATGGATATAGGGTGGATAAAATCGATATAAAGTGGATGAAATATATGTAGAGTGGATAAATTGGATATAGAGTGGATAAAATAGAGATAGAGTGGATAAAATGGATATAGGGTGGATAAAATCGATATAAAGTGGATGAAATCGATATAGAGTGGATAAAATGGATATAGAATGGATAAAAACGATATAGAGTGGATACAATGGATATACAGTGGATAAAATCGATATAGAGTGGATAAAATGGTGATAGAGTGGATAAAATGGATATAGAGTGGATAAAATGGAGATAGAGTGGATAAAATGGATATAGGGTGGATAAAATCGATATAAAGTGGATGAAATCGATATAGAGTGGATAAAATGGATATAGAGTGGATAAAATGGAGATAGAGTGGATAAAATCGATATAGAGTGGATAAAATGGATATAGAGTGGATAAAATGGATATAGGGTGGATAAAATTGATATAGAGTGGATAAAATGGATATAGGGTGGATAAAATCGATATAGAGTGGATAAAATGGAGATAGAGTGGATAAAATCCATATAGAGTGGATAAAATGGTGATAAAGTGGATAAAATGGATATAGGGCGGATAAAATCGATATAAAGTGGATGAAATGGATATAGAGTGGGTAAAATGGATATAGAGTGGATAAAAACGATATAGAGTGGATAAAATGGATATAGAGTGGATAAAATGGATATAGGGTGGATAAAATGGATATAGAGAGGTTAAAATGGATATAGGGTGGATAAAATATATGTAGAGTGGATAAATTGGATATAGAGTGGATAAAATGGATATAGGGTGGATAAAATCGATATAAAGTGGATGAAATCGATATAGAGTGGATAAAATGGATATAGAGTGGATAAAAACGATATAGAGTGGATAAAATGGTGATACAGTGGATAAAATGGATATAGGGTGGATAAAATGGATATAGGGTGGATAAAATTGATATAAAGTGGATGAAATCGATATAAAGTGGATAAAATGGATATAGGGTGGATAACATCGATATAAAGTGGATGAAATCGATATAAAGTGGATAAAATGGATATAGGGTGGATAACATCGATATAAAGTGGATGAAATCGATATAGAGTGGATAAAATGGATATAGAGTGGATAAAATCGATATAAAGTGGATGAAATCGATATAGAGTGGATAAAATGGATATAGAGTGGATAAAATGGAGATAGAGTGGATAAAATCGATATAGAGTGGATAAAATGGATATAGAGTGGATAAAATGGATATAGGGTGGATAAAATGGATATAGAGTGGATAAAATGGATATAGAGTGGATAAAATGGATATAGGGTGGATAAAATGGATATAGAGAGGTTAAAATGGATATAGGGTGGATAAAATATATGTAGAGTGGATAAATTGGTTATAGAGTGGATAAAATGGATATAGGGTGGATAAAATCGATATAAAGTGGATGAAATCGATATAGAGTGGATAAAATGGATATAAAGTGGATAAAATAGGTATAGGGTGGATAAAATGTATATTGAGTGGATAAAATGGATATATAGTGGATAAAATGGATATAGAGTGGATAAAATGGATATAGAGTGGATAAAATCGATATAAAGTGGATAAAATGGAGATAGAGTGGATGAAATCGATGTAGAGTGGATAAAATGGATATAGAGTGGATAAAATGGGTATAGGGTGGATAAAATGGATATTGAGTGGATAAAATGGATATAGGATGGATAAAATCGATATAGAGTTGATAAAATCGATATAGAGTGGGTAAAATGGATATAGAGTGGATAAAATGGATATAGGGTGGATAAAATGGATATAGAGAGGTTAAAAAGGATATAGGGTGAATAAAATATATGTAGAGTGGATAAATTGGATATAGAGTGGATAAAATAGAGATAGAGTGGATAAAATGGATATAGGGTGGATAAAAACGATATAGAGTGGATACAATGGATATACAGTGGATAAAATCGATATAGAGTGGATAAAATGGTGATAGAGTGGATAAAATGGATATAGGGTGGATAAAATCGATATAAAGTGGATGAAATCGATATAGAGTGGATAAAATGGATATAGAGTGGATAAAATGGAGATAGCGTGGATAAAATGGGTATAGTGTGGATAAAATGGATATTGAGTGGATAAAATGGATATAGAGTGGATAAAATGGAGATAGAGTGGATAAAATGGATATAGGGTGGATAAAATCGATATAAAGTGGATAAAATGGAGATAGCGTGGATAAAATGGGTATAGTGTGGATAAAATGGATATTGAGTGGATAAAATGGATATAGAGTGGATAAAATGGAGATAGAGTGGATAAAATGGATATAGGGTGGATAAAATCGATATAAAGTGGATGAAATCGATATAAAGTGGATAAAATGGATATAGGGTGGATAACATCGATATAAAGTGGATGAAATCGATATAGAGTGGATAAAATGGAGATAGAGTGGATAAAATGGATATAGGGTGGATAAAATCGATATAAAGTGGATGAAATCGATATAAAGTGGATAAAATGGATATAGGGTGGATAACATCGATATAAAGTGGATGAAATCGATATAGAGTGGATAAAATGGATATAGAGTGGATAAAATGGAGATAGAGTGGATAAAATGGATATAGGGTGGATAAAATCGATATAAAGTGGATGAAATCGATATAGAGTGGATAAAATGGATATAGAGTGGATAAAATGGAGATAGAGTGGATAAAATCGATATAGAGTGGATAAAATGGATATAGAGTGGATAAAATGGATATAGGGTGGATAAAATTGATATAGAGTGGATAAAATGGATATAGGGTGGATAAAATCGATATAGAGTGGATAAAATGGAGATAGAGTGGATAAAATCCATATAGAGTGGATAAAATGGTGATAAAGTGGATAAAATGGATATAGGGTGGATAAAATCGATATAAAGTGGATGAAATGGATATAGAGTGGGTAAAATGGATATAGAGTGGATAAAATCGATATAGAGTGGATAAAATGGATATAGAGTGGATAAAATGGATATAGGGTGGATAAAATGGATATAGAGAGGTTAAAATGGATATAGAGTGGATAAACTCGATATAGAGTGGATAAAATGGATATAGGGTGGATAAAATCGATATAAAGTGGATGAAATGGATATAGAGTGGGTAAAATGGATATAGAGTGGATAAAAACGATATAGAGTGGATAAAATGGATATAGAGTGGATAAAATGGATATAGGGTGGATAAAATGGATATAGAGAGGTTAAAATGGATATAGGGTGGATAAAATATATGTAGAGTGGATAAATTGGATATAGAGTGGATAAAATGGATATAGGGTGGATAAAATCGATATAAAGTGGATGAAATCGATATAGAGTGGATAAAATGGATATAGAGTGGATAAAAACGATATAGAGTAGATAAAATGGTGATACAGTGGATAAAATGGATATAGGGTGGATAAAATGGATATAGGGTGGATAAAATTGATATAAAGTGGATGAAATCGATATAAAGTGGATAAAATGGATATAGGGTGGATAACATCGATATAAAGTGGATGAAATCGATATAAAGTGGATAAAATGGATATAGGGTGGATAACATCGATATAAAGTGGATGAAATCGATTTAGAGTGGATAAAATGGATATAGAGTGGATAAAATCGATATAAAGTGGATGAAATCGATATAGAGTGGATAAAATGGATATAGAGTGGATAAAATGGAGATAGAGTGGATAAAATCGATATAGAGTGGATAAAATGGATATAGAGTGGATAAAATGGATATAGGGTGGATAAAATTGATATAGAGTGGATAAAATGGATATAGGGTGGATAAAATCGATATAGAGTGGATAAAATGGAGATAGAGTGGATAAAATCCATATAGAGTGGATGAAATGGTGATAAAGTGGATAAAATGGATATAGAGTGGATAAAATCGATATAAAGTGGATGAAATGGATATAGAGTGGGTAAAATGGATATAGAGTGGATAAAATGGATATAGGGTGGATAAAATGGATATAGAGTGGATAAAATGGATATAGGGTGGATAAAATGGATATAGAGAGGTTAAAATGGATATAGGGTGGATAAAATATATGTAGAGTGGATAAATTGGTTATAGAGTGGATAAAATGGATATAGGGTGGATAAAATCGATATAGAGTGGATAAAATGGATATAAAGTGGATAAAATAGGTATAGGGTGGATAAAATGTATATTGAGAGGTTAAAATGGATATAGGGTGGATAAAATATATGTAGAGTGGATAAATTGGATATAGAGTGGATAAAATGGATATAGGGTGGATAAAATCGATATAAAGTGGATGAAATCGATATAGAGTGGATAAAATGGATATAGAGTGGATAAAAACGATATAGAGTGGATAAAATGGTGATACAGTGGATAAAATGGATATAGGGTGGATAAAATGGATATAGGGTGGATAAAATTGATATAAAGTGGATGAAATCGATATAAAGTGGATAAAATGGATATAGGGTGGATAACATCGATATAAAGTGGATGAAATCGATATAAAGTGGATAAAATGGATATAGGGTGGATAACATCGATATAAAGTGGATGAAATCGATATAGAGTGGATAAAATGGATATAGAGTGGATAAAATCGATATAAAGTGGATGAAATCGATATAGAGTGGATAAAATGGATATAGAGTGGATAAAATGGAGATAGAGTGGATAAAATCGATATAGAGTGGATAAAATGGATATAGAGTGGATAAAATGGATATAGGGTGGATAAAATTGATATAGAGTGGATAAAATGGATATAGGGTGGATAAAATCGATATAGAGTGGATAAAATGGAGATAGAGTGGATAAAATCCATATAGAGTGGATGAAATGGTGATAAAGTGGATAAAATGGATATAGAGTGGATAAAATCGATATAAAGTGGATGAAATGGATATAGAGTGGGTAAAATGGATATAGAGTGGATAAAATGGATATAGGGTGGATAAAATGGATATAGAGTGGATAAAATGGATATAGGGTGGATAAAATGGATATAGAGAGGTTAAAATGGATATAGGGTGGATAAAATATATGTAGAGTGGATAAATTGGTTATAGAGTGGATAAAATGGATATAGGGTGGATAAAATCGATATAGAGTGGATAAAATGGATATAAAGTGGATAAAATAGGTATAGGGTGGATAAAATGTATATTGAGTGGATAAAATGGATACATAGTGGATAAAATGGATATAGAGTGGATAAAATGGATATAGAGTGGATAAAATCGATATAAAGTGGATAAAATGGAGATAGAGTGGATGAAATCGATGTAGAGTGGATAAAATGGATATAGAGTGGATAAAATGGGTATAGGGTGGATAAAATGGATATTGAGTGGATAAAATGGATATAGGATGGATAAAATCGATATAGAGTTGATAAAATCGATATAGAGTGGGTAAAATGGATATAGAGTGGATAAAATGGATATAGGGTGGATAAAATGGATATAGAGAGGTTAAAAAGGATATAGGGTGAATAAAATATATGTAGAGTGGATAAAATGGATATAGAGTGGATAAAATAGAGATAGAGTGGATAAAATGGATATAGGGTGGATAAAAACGATATAGAGTGGATACAATGGATATACAGTGGATAAAATCGATATAGAGTGGATAAAATGGTGATAGAGTGGATAAAATGGATATAGGGTGGATAAAATCGATATAAAGTGGATGAAATCGATATAGAGTGGATAAAATGGATATAGAGTGGATAAAATGGAGATAGCGTGGATAAAATGGGTATAGTGTGGATAAAATGGATATTGAGTGGATAAAATGGATATAGAGTGGATAAAATGGAGATAGAGTGGATAAAATGGATATAGGGTGGATAAAATCGATATAAAGTGGATAAAATGGAGATAGCGTGGATAAAATGGGTATAGTGTGGATAAAATGGATATTGAGTGGATAAAATGGATATAGAGTGGATAAAATGGAGATAGAGTGGATAAAATGGATATAGGGTGGATAAAATCGATATAAAGTGGATGAAATCGATATAAAGTGGATAAAATGGATATAGGGTGGATAACATCGATATAAAGTGGATGAAATCGATATAGAGTGGATAAAATGGAGATAGAGTGGATAAAATGGATATAGGGTGGATAAAATCGATATAAAGTGGATGAAATCGATATAAAGTGGATAAAATGGATATAGGGTGGATAACATCGATATAAAGTGGATGAAATCGATATAGAGTGGATAAAATGGATATAGAGTGGATAAAATGGAGATAGAGTGGATAAAATCGATATAGAGTGGATAAAATGGATATAGAGTGGATAAAATGGATATAGGGTGGATAAAATTGATATAGAGTGGATAAAATGGATATAGGGTGGATAAAATCGATATAGAGTGGATAAAATGGAGATAGAGTGGATAAAATCCATATAGAGTGGATAAAATGGTGATAAAGTGGATAAAATGGATATAGGGTGGATAAAATCGATATAAAGTGGATGAAATGGATATAGAGTGGGTAAAATGGATATAGAGTGGATAAAATCGATATAGAGTGGATAAAATGGATATAGAGTGGATAAAATGGATATAGGGTGGATAAAATGGATATAGAGAGGTTAAAATGGATATAGAGTGGATAAACTCGATATAGAGTGGATAAAATGGATATAGGGTGGATAAAATCGATATAAAGTGGATGAAATGGATATAGAGTGGGTAAAATGGATATAGAGTGGATAAAAACGATATAGAGTGGATAAAATGGATATAGAGTGGATAAAATGGATATAGGGTGGATAAAATGGATATAGAGAGGTTAAAATGGATATAGGGTGGATAAAATATATGTAGAGTGGATAAATTGGATATAGAGTGGATAAAATGGATATAGGGTGGATAAAATCGATATAAAGTGGATGAAATCGATATAGAGTGGATAAAATGGATATAGAGTGGATAAAAACGATATAGAGTGGATAAAATGGTGATACAGTGGATAAAATGGATATAGGGTGGATAAAATTGATATAAAGTGGATGAAATCGATATAAAGTGGATAAAATGGATATAGGGTGGATAACATCGATATAAAGTGGATGAAATCGATATAAAGTGGATAAAATGGATATAGGGTGGATAAAATCGATATAAAGTGGATGAAATCGATATAAAGTGGATAAAATGGATATAGGGTGGATAACATCGATATAAAGTGGATGAAATCGATATAGAGTGGATAAAATGGATATAGAGTGGATAAAATGGAGATAGAGTGGATAAAATGGATATAGGGTGGATAAAATCGATATAAAGTGGATGAAATCGATATAGAGTGGATAAAATGGATATAGAGTGGATAAAATGGAGATAGAGTGGATAAAATCGATATAGAGTGGATAAAATGGATATAGAGTGGATAAAATGGATATAGGGTGGATAAAATTGATATAGAGTGGATAAAATGGATATAGGGTGGATAAAATCGATATAGAGTGGATAAAATGGAGATAGAGTGGATAAAATCCATATAGAGTGGATAAAATGGTGATAAAGTGGATAAAATGGATATAGGGTGGATAAAATCGATATAAAGTGGATGAAATGGATATAGAGTGGGTAAAATGGATATAGAGTGGATAAAATCGATATAGAGTGGATAAAATGGATATAGAGTGGATAAAATGGATATAGGGTGGATAAAATGGATATAGAGAGGTTAAAATGGATATAGAGTGGATAAACTCGATATAGAGTGGATAAAATGGATATAGGGTGGATAAAATCGATATAAAGTGGATGAAATGGATATAGAGTGGGTAAAATGGATATAGAGTGGATAAAAACGATATAGAGTGGATAAAATGGATATAGAGTGGATAAAATGGATATAGGGTGGATAAAATGGATATAGAGAGGTTAAAATGGATATAGGGTGGATAAAATATATGTAGAGTGGATAAATTGGATATAGAGTGGATAAAATGGATATAGGGTGGATAAAATCGATATAAAGTGGATAAAATCGATATAGAGTGGATAAAATGGATATAGAGTGGATAAAAACGATATAGAGTAGATAAAATGGTGATACAGTGGATAAAATGGATATAGGGTGGATAAAATGGATATAGGGTGGATAAAATTGATATAAAGTGGATGAAATCGATATAAAGTGGATAAAATGGATATAGGGTGGATAACATCGATATAAAGTGGATGAAATCGATATAAAGTGGATAAAATGGATATAGGGTGGATAACATCGATATAAAGTGGATGAAATCGATTTAGAGTGGATAAAATGGATATAGAGTGGATAAAATCGATATAAAGTGGATGAAATCGATATAGAGTGGATAAAATGGATATAGAGTGGATAAAATGGAGATAGAGTGGATAAAATCGATATAGAGTGGATAAAATGGATATAGAGTGGATAAAATGGATATAGGGTGGATAAAATTGATATAGAGTGGATAAAATGGATATAGGGTGGATAAAATCGATATAGAGTGGATAAAATGGAGATAGAGTGGATAAAATCCATATAGAGTGGATGAAATGGTGATAAAGTGGATAAAATGGATATAGAGTGGATAAAATCGATATAAAGTGGATGAAATGGATATAGAGTGGGTAAAATGGATATAGAGTGGATAAAATGGATATAGGGTGGATAAAATGGATATAGAGTGGATAAAATGGATATAGGGTGGATAAAATGGATATAGAGAGGTTAAAATGGATATAGGGTGGATAAAATATATGTAGAGTGGATAAATTGGTTATAGAGTGGATAAAATGGATATAGGGTGGATAAAATCGATATAGAGTGGATAAAATGGATATAAAGTGGATAAAATAGGTATAGGGTGGATAAAATGTATATTGAGAGGTTAAAATGGATATAGGGTGGATAAAATATATGTAGAGTGGATAAATTGGATATAGAGTGGATAAAATGGATATAGGGTGGATAAAATCGATATAAAGTGGATGAAATCGATATAGAGTGGATAAAATGGATATAGAGTGGATAAAAACGATATAGAGTGGATAAAATGGTGATACAGTGGATAAAATGGATATAGGGTGGATAAAATGGATATAGGGTGGATAAAATTGATATAAAGTGGATGAAATCGATATAAAGTGGATAAAATGGATATAGGGTGGATAACATCGATATAAAGTGGATGAAATCGATATAAAGTGGATAAAATGGATATAGGGTGGATAACATCGATATAAAGTGGATGAAATCGATATAGAGTGGATAAAATGGATATAGAGTGGATAAAATCGATATAAAGTGGATGAAATCGATATAGAGTGGATAAAATGGATATAGAGTGGATAAAATGGAGATAGAGTGGATAAAATCGATATAGAGTGGATAAAATGGATATAGAGTGGATAAAATGGATATAGGGTGGATAAAATGGATATAGAGTGGATAAAATGGATATAGGGTGGATAAAATCGATATAGAGTGGATAAAATGGAGATAGAGTGGATAAAATCCATATAGAGTGGATGAAATGGTGATAAAGTGGATAAAATGGATATAGAGTGGATAAAATCGATATAAAGTGGATGAAATGGATATAGAGTGGATAAAATGGATATAGAGTGGATAAAATGGATATAGGGTGGATAAAATGGATATAGAGTGGATAAAATGGATATAGGGTGGATAAAATGGATATAGAGAGGTTAAAATGGATATAGGGTGGATAAAATATATGTAGAGTGGATAAATTGGTTATAGAGTGGATAAAATGGATATAGGGTGGATAAAATCGATATAGAGTGGATAAAATGGATATAAAGTGGATAAAATAGGTATAGGGTGGATAAAATGTATATTGAGTGGATAAAATGGATACATAGTGGATAAAATGGATATAGAGTGGATAAAATGGATATAGAGTGGATAAAATCGATATAAAGTGGATAAAATGGAGATAGAGTGGATGAAATCGATGTAGAGTGGATAAAATGGATATAGAGTGGATAAAATGGGTATAGGGTGGATAAAATGGATATTGAGTGGATAAAATGGATATAGGATGGATAAAATCGATATAGAGTTGATAAAATCGATATAGAGTGGGTAAAATGGATATAGAGTGGATAAAATGGATATAGGGTGGATAAAATGGATATAGAGAGGTTAAAAAGGATATAGGGTGAATAAAATATATGTAGAGTGGATAAATTGGATATAGAGTGGATAAAATAGAGATAGAGTGGATAAAATGGATATAGGGTGGATAAAAACGATATAGAGTGGATACAATGGATATACAGTGGATAAAATCGATATAGAGTGGATAAAATGGTGATAGAGTGGATAAAATGGATATAGGGTGGATAAAATCGATATAAAGTGGATGAAATCGATATAGAGTGGATAAAATGGATATAGAGTGGATAAAATGGAGATAGCGTGGATAAAATGGGTATAGTGTGGATAAAATGGATATTGAGTGGATAAAATGGATATAGAGTGGATAAAATGGAGATAGAGTGGATAAAATGGATATAGGGTGGATAAAATCGATATAAAGTGGATAAAATGGAGATAGCGTGGATAAAATGGGTATAGTGTGGATAAAATGGATATTGAGTGGATAAAATGGATATAGAGTGGATAAAATGGAGATAGAGTGGATAAAATGGATATAGGGTGGATAAAATCGATATAAAGTGGATGAAATCGATATAAAGTGGATAAAATGGATATAGGGTGGATAACATCGATATAAAGTGGATGAAATCGATATAGAGTGGATAAAATGGAGATAGAGTGGATAAAATGGATATAGGGTGGATAAAATCGATATAAAGTGGATGAAATCGATATAAAGTGGATAAAATGGATATAGGGTGGATAACATCGATATAAAGTGGATGAAATCGATATAGAGTGGATAAAATGGATATAGAGTGGATAAAATGGAGATAGAGTGGATAAAATGGATATAGGGTGGATAATATCGATATAAAGTGGATGAAATCGATATAAAGTGGATAAAATGGATATAGGGTGGATAAAATCGATATAAAGTGGATGAAATCGATATAAAGTGGATAAAATGGATATAGGGTGGATAACATCGATATAAAGTGGATGAAATCGATATAGAGTGGATAAAATGGATATAGAGTGGATAAAATGGAGATAGAGTGGATAAAATGGATATAGGGTGGATAAAATCGATATAAAGTGGATGAAATCGATATAGAGTGGATAAAATGGATATAGAGTGGATAAAATGGAGATAGAGTGGATAAAATCGATATAGAGTGGATAAAATGGATATAGAGTGGATAAAATGGATATAGGGTGGATAAAATTGATATAGAGTGGATAAAATGGATATAGGGTGGATAAAATCGATATAGAGTGGATAAAATGGAGATAGAGTGGATAAAATCCATATAGAGTGGATAAAATGGTGATAAAGTGGATAAAATGGATATAGGGTGGATAAAATCGATATAAAGTGGATGAAATGGATATAGAGTGGGTAAAATGGATATAGAGTGGATAAAATCGATATAGAGTGGGTAAAATGGATATAGAGTGGATAAAAACGATATAGAGTGGATAAAATGGATATAGAGTGGATAAAATGGATATAGGGTGGATAAAATGGATATAGAGAGGTTAAAATGGATATAGGGTGGATAAAATATATGTAGAGTGGATAAATTGGATATAGAGTGGATAAAATGGATATAGGGTGGATAAAATCGATATAAAGTGGATGAAATCGATATAGAGTGGATAAAATGGATATAGAGTGGATAAAAACGATATAGAGTAGATAAAATGGTGATACAGTGGATAAAATGGATATAGGGTGGATAAAATGGATATAGGGTGGATAAAATTGATATAAAGTGGATGAAATCGATATAAAGTGGATAAAATGGATATAGGGTGGATAACATCGATATAAAGTGGATGAAATCGATATAAAGTGGATAAAATGGATATAGGGTGGATAACATCGATATAAAGTGGATGAAATCGATTTAGAGTGGATAAAATGGATATAGAGTGGATAAAATCGATATAAAGTGGATGAAATCGATATAGAGTGGATAAAATGGATATAGAGTGGATAAAATGGAGATAGAGTGGATAAAATCGATATAGAGTGGATAAAATGGATATAGAGTGGATAAAATGGATATAGGGTGGATAAAATTGATATAGAGTGGATAAAATGGATATAGGGTGGATAAAATCGATATAGAGTGGATAAAATGGAGATAGAGTGGATAAAATCCATATAGAGTGGATGAAATGGTGATAAAGTGGATAAAATGGATATAGAGTGGATAAAATCGATATAAAGTGGATGAAATGGATATAGAGTGGGTAAAATGGATATAGAGTGGATAAAATGGATATAGGGTGGATAAAATGGATATAGAGTGGATAAAATGGATATAGGGTGGATAAAATGGATATAGAGAGGTTAAAATGGATATAGGGTGGATAAAATATATGTAGAGTGGATAAATTGGTTATAGAGTGGATAAAATGGATATAGGGTGGATAAAATCGATATAGAGTGGATAAAATGGATATAAAGTGGATAAAATAGGTATAGGGTGGATAAAATGTATATAGAGAGGTTAAAATGGATATAGGGTGGATAAAATATATGTAGAGTGGATAAATTGGATATAGAGTGGATAAAATGGATATAGGGTGGATAAAATCGATATAAAGTGGATGAAATCGATATAGAGTGGATAAAATGGATATAGAGTGGATAAAAACGATATAGAGTGGATAAAATGGTGATACAGTGGATAAAATGGATATAGGGTGGATAAAATGGATATAGGGTGGATAAAATTGATATAAAGTGGATGAAATCGATATAAAGTGGATAAAATGGATATAGGGTGGATAACATCGATATAAAGTGGATGAAATCGATATAAAGTGGATAAAATGGATATAGGGTGGATAACATCGATATAAAGTGGATGAAATCGATATAGAGTGGATAAAATGGATATAGAGTGGATAAAATCGATATAAAGTGGATGAAATCGATATAGAGTGGATAAAATGGATATAGAGTGGATAAAATGGAGATAGAGTGGATAAAATCGATATAGAGTGGATAAAATGGATATAGAGTGGATAAAATGGATATAGGGTGGATAAAATGGATATAGAGTGGATAAAATGGATATAGGGTGGATAAAATCGATATAGAGTGGATAAAATGGAGATAGAGTGGATAAAATCCATATAGAGTGGATGAAATGGTGATAAAGTGGATAAAATGGATATAGAGTGGATAAAATCGATATAAAGTGGATGAAATGGATATAGAGTGGATAAAATGGATATAGAGTGGATAAAATGGATATAGGGTGGATAAAATGGATATAGAGTGGATAAAATGGATATAGGGTGGATAAAATGGATATAGAGAGGTTAAAATGGATATAGGGTGGATAAAATATATGTAGAGTGGATAAATTGGTTATAGAGTGGATAAAATGGATATAGGGTGGATAAAATCGATATAGAGTGGATAAAATGGATATAAAGTGGATAAAATAGGTATAGGGTGGATAAAATGTATATTGAGTGGATAAAATGGATATATAGTGGATAAAATGGATATAGAGTGGATAAAATGGATATAGAGTGGATAAAATCGATATAAAGTGGATAAAATGGAGATAGAGTGGATGAAATCGATGTAGAGTGGATAAAATGGATATAGAGTGGATAAAATGGGTATAGGGTGGATAAAATGGATATTGAGTGGATAAAATGGATATAGGATGGATAAAATCGATATAGAGTTGATAAAATCGATATAGAGTGGGTAAAATGGATATAGAGTGGATAAAATGGATATAGGGTGGATAAAATGGATATAGAGAGGTTAAAAAGGATATAGGGTGAATAAAATATATGTAGAGTGGATAAATTGGATATAGAGTGGATAAAATAGAGATAGAGTGGATAAAATGGATATAGGGTGGATAAAAACGATATAGAGTGGATACAATGGATATACAGTGGATAAAATCGATATAGAGTGGATAAAATGGTGATAGAGTGGATAAAATGGATATAGGGTGGATAAAATCGATATAAAGTGGATGAAATCGATATAGAGTGGATAAAATGGATATAGAGTGGATAAAATGGAGATAGCGTGGATAAAATGGGTATAGTGTGGATAAAATGGATATTGAGTGGATAAAATGGATATAGAGTGGATAAAATGGAGATAGAGTGGATAAAATGGATATAGGGTGGATAAAATCGATATAAAGTGGATAAAATGGAGATAGCGTGGATAAAATGGGTATAGTGTGGATAAAATGGATATTGAGTGGATAAAATGGATATAGAGTGGATAAAATGGAGATAGAGTGGATAAAATGGATATAGGGTGGATAAAATCGATATAAAGTGGATGAAATCGATATAGAGTGGATAAAATGGAGATAGAGTGGATAAAATGGATATAGGGTGGATAAAATCGATATAAAGTGGATGAAATCGATATAAAGTGGATAAAATGGATATAGGGTGGATAACATCGATATAAAGTGGATGAAATCGATATAGAGTGGATAAAATGGATATAGAGTGGATAAAATGGAGATAGAGTGGATAAAATGGATATAGGGTGGATAATATCGATATAAAGTGGATGAAATCGATATAGAGTGGATAAAATGGATATAGAGTGGATAAAATGGAGATAGAGTGGATAAAATCGATATAGAGTGGATAAAATGGATATAGAGTGGATAAAATGGATATAGGGTGGATAAAATTGATATAGAGTGGATAAAATGGATATAGGGTGGATAAAATCGATATAGAGTGGATAAAATGGAGATAGAGTGGATAAAATCCATATAGAGTGGATAAAATGGTGATAAAGTGGATAAAATGGATATAGGGTGGATAAAATCGATATAAAGTGGATGAAATGGATATAGAGTGGGTAAAATGGATATAGAGTGGATAAAATCGATATAGAGTGGATAAAATGGATATAGAGTGGATAAAATGGATATAGGGTGGATAAAATGGATATAGAGAGGTTAAAATGGATATAGAGTGGATAAACTCGATATAGAGTGGATAAAATGGATATAGGGTGGATAAAATCGATATAAAGTGGATGAAATGGATATAGAGTGGGTAAAATGGATATAGAGTGGATAAAAACGATATAGAGTGGATAAAATGGATATAGAGTGGATAAAATGGATATAGGGTGGATAAAATGGATATAGAGAGGTTAAAATGGATATAGGGTGGATAAAATATATGTAGAGTGGATAAATTGGATATAGAGTGGATAAAATGGATATAGGGTGGATAAAATCGATATAAAGTGGATGAAATCGATATAGAGTGGATAAAATGGATATAGAGTGGATAAAAACGATATAGAGTGGATAAAATGGTGATACAGTGGATAAAATGGATATAGGGTGGATAAAATGGATATAGGGTGGATAAAATTGATATAAAGTGGATGAAATCGATATAAAGTGGATAAAATGGATATAGGGTGGATAACATCGATATAAAGTGGATGAAATCGATATAAAGTGGATAAAATGGATATAGGGTGGATAACATCGATATAAAGTGGATGAAATCGATATAGAGTGGATAAAATGGATATAGAGTGGATAAAATCGATATAAAGTGGATGAAATCGATATAGAGTGGATAAAATGGATATAGAGTGGATAAAATCGATATAAAGTGGATGAAATGGATATAGAGTGGGTAAAATGGATATAGAGTGGATAAAAACGATATAGAGTGGATAAAATGGATATAGAGTGGATAAAATGGATATAGGGTGGATAAAATGGATATAGAGAGGTTAAAATGGATATAGGGTGGATAAAATATATGTGGAGTGGATAAATTGGTTATAGAGTGGATAAAATGGATATAGGGTGGATAAAATCGATATAAAGTGGATGAAATCGATATAGAGTGGATAAAATGGATATAAAGTGGATAAAATAGGTATAGGGTGGATAAAATGTATATTGAGTGGATAAAATGGATACATAGTGGATAAAATGGATATAGAGTGGATAAAATGGATATAGAGTGGATAAAATCGATATAAAGTGGATAAAATGGAGATAGAGTGGATGAAATCGATGTAGAGTGGATAAAATGGATATAGAGTGGATAAAATGGGTATAGGGTGGATAAAATGGATATTGAGTGGATAAAATGGATATAGGATGGATAAAATCGATATAGAGTTGATAAAATCGATATAGACTGGGTAAAATGGATATAGAGTGGATAAAATGGATATAGGGTGGATAAAATGGATATAGAGAGGTTAAAAAGGATATAGGGTGAATAAAATATATGTAGAGTGGATAAAATAGAGATAGAGTGGATAAAATGGATATAGGGTGGATAAAAACGATATAGAGTGGATACAATGGATATACAGTGGATAAAATCGATATAGAGTGGATAAAATGGTGATAGAGTGGATAAAATGGATATAGGGTGGATAAAATCGATATAAAGTGGATGAAATCGATATAGAGTGGATAAAATGGATATAGAGTGGATAAAATGGAGATAGCGTGGATAAAATGGGTATAGTGTGGATAAAATGGATATTGAGTGGATAAAATGGATATAGAGTGGATAAAATGGAGATAGAGTGGATAAAATGGATATAGGGTGGATAAAATCGATATAAAGTGGATAAAATGGAGATAGCGTGGATAAAATGGGTATAGTGTGGATAAAATGGATATTGAGTGGATAAAATGGATATAGAGTGGATAAAATGGAGATAGAGTGGATAAAATGGATATAGGGTGGATAAAATCGATATAAAGTGGATGAAATCGATATAAAGTGGATAAAATGGATATAGGGTGGATAACATCGATATAAAGTGGATGAAATCGATATAGAGTGGATAAAATGGAGATAGAGTGGATAAAATGGATATAGGGTGGATAAAATCGATATAAAGTGGATAAAATGGAGATAGCGTGGATAAAATGGGTATAGTGTGGATAAAATGGATATTGAGTGGATAAAATGGATATAGAGTGGATAAAATGGAGATAGAGTGGATAAAATCGATATAGAGTGGATAAAATGGATATAGAGTGGATAAAATGGATATAGGGTGGATAAAATTGATATAGAGTGGATAAAATGGATATAGGGTGGATAAAATCGATATAGAGTGGATAAAATGGAGATAGAGTGGATAAAATCCATATAGAGTGGATAAAATGGTGATAAAGTGGATAAAATGGATATAGGGTGGATAAAATGGATATAGAGAGGTTAAAATGGATATAGAGTGGATAAACTCGATATAGAGTGGATAAAATGGATATAGGATGGATAAAATCGATATAGAGTTGATAAAATCGATATAGAGTGGGTAAAATGGATATAGAGTGGATAAAATCGATATAGAGTGGATAAAATGGATATAGAGTGGATAAAATGGATATAGGGTGGATAAAATGGATATAGAGAGGTTAAAATGGATATAGAGTGGATAAACTCGATATAGAGTGGATAAAATGGATATAGGGTGGATAAAATCGATATAGAGTGGATAAAATGGGTATAGTGTGGATAAAATGGATATTGAGTGGATAAAATGGATATAGGATGGATAAAATCGATATAGAGTTGATAAAATCGATATAGAGTGGATACAATGCATATACAGTGGATAAAATCGATATAGAGTGGATAAAATGGATATAGAGTGGATAAAATGGATATAAAGTGGATGAAATCGATATAGAGTGGATAAAATGGATATAGAGTGGATAAAATGGAGATGGAGTGGATAAAATACATATAGAGTGGATACAATTGTGATAGAGTGGATAAAATCGATATAGAGTGGATAAAATGGATATAGGGTGGATAAAATGGATATAAAGTGGATAAAATGGATATAAAGTGGATGAAATCGATATAAAGTGGATAAAATGGAGATAGAGTGGATGAAATCGATGTAGAGTGGATAAAATGGATATAAAGTGGATAAAATAGGTATAGTCTGGATAAAATGTATATTGAGTGGATAAAATGGATATATAGTGGATAAAATGGATATAGAGTGGATAAAATGGATATAGAGTGGATAAAATCGATATAAAGTGGATAAAATGGAGATAGAGTGGATAAAATGGATATAGGGTGGATAAAATCGATATAAAGTGGATGAAATCGATATAGAGTGGATAAAATGGATATAGAATGGATAAAAACGATATAGAGTGGATACAATGGATATACAGTGGATAAAATCGATATAGAGTGGATAAAATGGATATAGAGTGGATAAAATGGAGATAGAGTGAATAAAATGGATATAGGGTTGATAAAATATATGTAGAGTGGATAAATTGGATATAGAGTGGATAAAATAGAGATAGAGTGGATAAAATGCACATAGGGTGGATAAAATCGATGTAAAGGGGATGAAATCGATATAGAGTGGATTAAATGGATTTAGAGTGGATAAAATGGAGATAGAGTGGATAAAATGGATATAGGGTGGATAAAATCGATATAAAGTGGATGAAATATATGTAGAGTGGATAAATTGGATATAGAGTGGATAAAATAGAGATAGAGTGGATAAAATGGATATAGGGTGGATAAAATCGATATAAAGTGGATGAAATCGATATAGAGTGGATAAAATGGATATAGAGTGGATAAAATGGAGATAGAGTGAATAAAATGGATATAGGGTTGATAAAATATATGTAGAGTGGATAAATTGGATATAGAGTGGATAAAATAGAGATAGAGTGGATAAAATGGACATAGGGTGGATAAAATCGATGTAAAGGGGATGAAATCGATATAGAGTGGATTAAATGGATTTAGAGTGGATAAAATGGAGATAGAGTGGATAAAATGGATATAGGGTGGATAAAATCGATATAAAGTGGATGAAATATATGTAGAGTGGATAAATTGGATATAGAGTGGATAAAATAGAGATAGAGTGGATAAAATGGATATAGGGTGGATAAAATCGATATAAAGTGGATGAAATCGATATAGAGTGGATAAAATGGATATAGAATGGATAAAAACGATATAGAGTGGATACAATGGATATACAGTGGATAAAATCGATATAGAGTGGATAAAATGGTGATAGAGTGGATAAAATGGATATAGAGTGGATAAAATGGATATAGAGTGGATAAAATGGATATAGAGTGGATCAACTCGATATAGAGTGGATAAAATGGATATAGGGTGGATAAAATCGATATAGAGTGGATAAAATGGATATAGAGTGGATAAAATGGATATAGGGTGGATAAAATGGATATAGAGAGATTAAAATGGATATAGGGTGGATAAAATATATGTAGAGTGGATAAATTGGATATAGAGTGGATAAAATAGAGATAGAGTGGATAAAATGGATATAGGGTGGATAAAATCGATATAAAGTGGATGAAATCGATATAGAGTGGATAAAATGGATATAGAGTGGATAAAATGGAGATAGAGTGAATAAAATGGATATAGGGTTGATAAAATATATGTAGAGTGGATAAATTGGATATAGAGTGGATAAAATAGAGATAGAGTGGATAAAATGGACATAGGGTGGATAAAATCGATATAAAGGGGATGAAATCGATATAGAGTGGATTAAATGGATTTAGAGTGGATAAAATGGATATAGGGTGGATAAAATGGAGATAGCGTGGATAAAATGGGTATAGTGTGGATAAAATGGATATTGAGTGGATAAAATGGATATAGAGTGGATAAAATGGAGATAGAGTGGATAAAATGGATATAGGGTGGATAAAATCGATATAAAGTGGATAAAATGGAGATAGCGTGGATAAAATGGGTATAGTGTGGATAAAATGGATATTGAGTGGATAAAATGGATATAGAGTGGATAAAATGGAGATAGAGTGGATAAAATGGATATAGGGTGGATAAAATCGATATAAAGTGGATGAAATCGATATAAAGTGGATAAAATGGATATAGGGTGGATAACATCGATATAAAGTGGATGAAATCGATATAGAGTGGATAAAATGGATATAGAGTGGATAAAATGGAGATAGTGTGGATAAAATGGATATAGGGTGGATAAAATCGATATAAAGTGGATGAAATCGATATAAAGTGGATAAAATGGATATAGGGTGGATAACATCGATATAAAGTGGATGAAATCGATATAGAGTGGATAAAATGGATATAGAGTGGATAAAATGGAGATAGAGTGGATAAAATGGATATAGGGTGGATAAAATCGATATAAAGTGGATGAAATCGATATAGAGTGGATAAAATGGATATAGAGTGGATAAAATGGAGATAGAGTGGATAAAATCGATATAGAGTGGATAAAATGGATATAGAGTGGATAAAATGGATATAGGGTGGATAAAATTGATATAGAGTGGATAAAATGGATATAGGGTGGATAAAATCGATATAGAGTGGATAAAATGGAGATAGAGTGGATAAAATCCATATAGAGTGGATAAAATGGTGATAAAGTGGATAAAATGGATATAGGGTGGATAAAATCGATATAAAGTGGATGAAATGGATATAGAGTGGGTAAAATGGATATAGAGTGGATAAAATCGATATAGAGTGGATAAAATGGATATAGAGTGGATAAAATGGATATAGGGTGGATAAAATGGATATAGAGAGGTTAAAATGGATATAGAGTGGATAAACTCGATATAGAGTGGGTAAAATGGATATAGGATGGATAAAATCGATATAGAGTTGATAAAATCGATATAGAGTGGGTAAAATGGATATAGAGTGGATAAAATCGATATAGAGTGGATAAAATGGATATAGAGTGGATAAAATGGATATAGGGTGGATAAAATGGATATAGAGAGGTTAAAATGGATATAGAGTGGATAAACTCGATATAGAGTGGATAAAATGGATATAGGGTGGATAAAATCGATATAGAGTGGATAAAATGGGTATAGTGTGGATAAAATGGATATTGAGTGGATAAAATGGATATAGGATGGATAAAATCGATATAGAGTTGATAAAATCGATATAGAGTGGATACAATGCATATACAGTGGATAAAATCGATATAGAGTGGATAAAATGGATATAGAGTGGATAAAATGGATATAGGGTGGATAAAATGGATATAGAGAGGTTAAAATGGATATAGGGTGGATAAAATATATGTAGAGTGGATAAATTGGATATAGAGTGGATAAAATGGATATAGGGTGGATAAAATCGATATAAAGTGGATGAAATCGATATAGAGTGGATAAAAACGATATAGAGTGGATACAATGGATATACAGTGGATAAAATCGATATAGAGTGGATAAAATGGTGATACAGTGGATAAAATGGATATAGGGTGGATAAAATCGATATAAAGTGGATGAAATGGATATAGAGTAGATAAAATGGATATAGATTTGATAAAATGGAGATAGAGAGGATAAAATGGATATAGGGTGGATAAAATCGATATAAAGTGGATGAAATCGATATAGAGTGGATAAAATGGATATAGAGTGGATAAAATGGAGATGGAGTGGATAAAATACATATAGAGTGGATACAATTGTGATAGAGTGGATAAAATCGATATAGAGTGGATAAAATGGATATGGGGTGGATAAAATGGATATAAAGTGGATAAAATGGATATAAAGTGGATAAAATAGGTATAGGGTGGATAAAATGTATATTGAGTGGATAAAATGGATATATAGTGGATAAAATGGATATAGAGTGGATAAAATGGATATAGAGTGGATAAAATCGATATAAAGTGGATAAAATGGAGATAGAGTGGATGAAATCGATGTAGAGTGGATAAAATGGATATAGAGTGGATAAAATGGGAATAGGGTGGATAAAATGGATATTGAGTGGATAAAATGGATATAGGATGGATAAAATCGATATAGAGTTGATAAAATCGATATATAGTGGGTAAAATGGATATAGAGTGGATAAAATGGATATAGGGTGGATAAAATGGATATAGAGAGGTTAAAATGGATATAGGGTGGATAAAATATATGTAGAGTGGATAAATTGGATATAGAGTGGATAAAATAGAGATAGAGTGGATAAAATGGATATAGGGTGGATAAAAACGATATAGAGTGGATACAATGGATATACAGTGGATAAAATCGATATAGAGTGGATAAAATGGTGATAGAGTGGATAAAATGGATATAGGGTGGATAAAATCGATATAAAGTGGATGAAATCGATATAGAGTAGATAAAATGGATATAGAGTGGATAAAATGGAGATAGAGTGAATAAAATGGATATAGGGTTGATAAAATATATGTAGAGTGGATAAATTGGATATAGAGTGGATAAAATAGAGATAGAGTGGATAAAATGGACATAGGGTGGATAAAATCGATGTAAAGGGGATGAAATCGATATAGAGTGGATTAAATGGATTTAGAGTGGATAAAATGGAGATAGAGTGGATAAAATGGATATAGGGTGGATAAAATCGATATAGAGTGGATAAAATGGATATAGAGTGGATCAACTCGATATAGAGTGGATAAAATGGATATAGGGTGGATAAAATCGATATAGAGTGGATAAAATGGATATAGGGTGGATAAAATCGATATAGAGTGGATAAAATGGATATAGAGTGGATCAACTCGATATAGAGTGGATAAAATGGATATAGGGTGGATAAAATCGATATAGAGTGGATAAAATGGATATAGGGTGGATAAAATGGATATAGAGAGGTTAAAATGGATATAGGGTGGATAAAATATATGTAGAGTGGATAAATTGGATATAGAGTGGATAAAATAGAGATAGAGTGGATAAAATGGATATAGGGTGGATAAAATCGATATAAAGTGGATGAAATCGATATAGAGTGGATAAAATGGATATAGAGTGGATAAACTCGATATAGAGTGAATAAAATGGATATAGGGTGGATAAAATCGATATAGAGTGGATAAAATGGGTATAGTGTGGATAAAATGGATATAGATTTGATAAAATGGAGATAGAGAGGATAAAATGGATATAGGGTGGATAAAATCGATATAAAGTGGATGAAATCGATATAGAGTGGATAAAATGGATATAGAGTGGATAAAATGGAGATGGAGTGGATAAAATACATATAGAGTGGATAAAATTGTGATAGAGTTGATAAAATCGATATAGAGTGGATAAAATGGATATAGGGTGGATAAAATGGATATAAAGTGGATAAAATGGATATAAAGTGGATGAAATCGATATAAAGTGGATAAAATGGAGATAGAGTGGATGAAATCGATGTAGAGTGGATAAAATGGATATAAAGTGGATAAAATAGGTATAGGGTGGATAAAATGTATATTGAGTGGATAAAATGGATATATAGTGGATAAAATGGATATAGAGTGGATAAAATGGATATAGAGAGGTTAAAATGGATATAGGGTGGATAAAATATATGTAGAGTGGATAAATTGGATATAGAGTGGATAAAATAGAGATAGAGTGGATAAAATGGATATAGGGTGGATAAAATCGATATAAAGTGGATGAAATCGATATAGAGTGGATAAAATGGATATAGAGTGGATAAAAACGATATAGAGTGGATACAATGCATATACAGTGGATAAAATCGATATAGAGTGGATAAAATGGATATAGAGTGGATAAAATGGATATAGGGTGGATAAAATGGATATAGAGAGGTTAAAATGGATATAGGGTGGATAAAATATATGTAGAGTGGATAAATTGGATATAGAGTGGATAAAATAGAGATAGAGTGGATAAAATGGATATAGGGTGGATAAAATCGATATAAAGTGGATGAAATCGATATAGAGTGGATAAAATGGATATAGAGTGGATAAAAACGATATAGAGTGGATACAATGGATATACAGTGGATAAAATCGATATAGAGTGGATAAAATGGTGATAGAGTGGATAAAATGGATATATGGTGGATAAAATCGATATAAAGTGGATGAAATGGATATAGAGTGGATAAAATGGATATAGATTTGATAAAATGGAGATAGAGAGGATAAAATGGATATAGGGTGGATAAAATCGATATAAAGTGGATGAAATCGATATAGAGTGGATAAAATGGATATAGAGTGGATAAAATGGATATAGGGTGGATAAAATCGATATAAAGTGGATGAAATCGATATAGAGTGGATAAAATGGATATAGAGTGGATAAAATGGAGATAGAGTGGATCAACTCGATATAGAGTGGATAAAATGGATATAGGGTGGATAAAATCGATATAGAGTGGATAAAATGGATATAGAGTGGATAAAATGGATATAGGGTGGATAAAATGGATATAGAGAGGTTAAAATGGATATAGGGTGGATAAAATATATGTAGAGTGGATAATTTGGATATAGAGTGGATAAAATAGAGATAGAGTGGATAAAATGGATATAGGGTGGATAAAATATATGTAGAGTGGATAAATTGGATATAGAGTGGATAAAATAGAGATAGAGTGGATAAAATGGATATAGAGTGGATAAAATGGAGATGGAGTGGATAAAATACATATAGAGTTGATAAAATTGTGATAGAGTGGATAAAATCGATATAGAGTGGATAAAATGGATATAGGGGAAATAAAATGGATATAAAGTGGATAAAATGGATATAAAGTGGATGAAATCGATATAAAGTGGATAAAATGGAGATAGAGTGGATGAAATCGATGTAGAGTGGATAAAATGGATATAAAGTGGATAAAATAGGTATAGGGTGGATAAAATGTATATTGAGTGGATAAAATGGATATATAGTGGATAAAATGGATATAGAGTGGATAAAATGGATATAGGATGGATAAAATCGATATAGAGTTGATAAAATCGATATAGAGTGGGTAAAATGGATATAGAGTGGATAAAATGGATATAGGGTGGATAAAATGGATATAGGATGGATAAAATCGATATAGAGTTGATAAAATCGATATAGAGTGGGTAAAATGGATATAGAGTGGATAAAATGGATATAGGGTGGATAAAATATATGTAGAGTGGATAAATTGGATATAGAGTGGATAAAATAGAGATAGAGTGGATAAAATGGATATAGGGTGGATAAAAACGATATAGAGTGGATACAATGGATATACAGTGGATAAAATCGATATAGAGTGGATAAAATGGTGATAGAGTGGATAAAATGGATATAGGGTGGATAAAATCGATATAAAGTGGATGAAATCGATATAGAGTGGATAAAATGTATATAGAGTGGATAAAATGGATATAGGGTGGATAAAATCGATATAAAGTGGATGAAATCGATATAGAGTGGATAAAATGGATATAGAGTGGATAAAATGGAGATAGAGTGGATCAACTCGATATAGAGTGGATAAAATGGATATAGGGTGGATAAAATCGATATAGAGTGGATAAAATGGATATAGATTTGATAAAATGGAGATAGAGTGGATAAAATCGATATAAAGTGGATCAAATGGATATAGAGTGGATAAAATGGAGATAGAGTGGATAAAATCCATATAGAGTGGATAAAATGGTGATAGAGTGGATAAAATCGATATAAAGTGGATAAAATGGAGATAGCGTTGATAAAATGGGTATAGTGTGGATAAAATGGATATAGAGTGGATAAAATTGATATAAAGTGGATAAAATGGATATAGAGTGGATAAAATGGATATAAAGTGGATGAAATCGATATAGAGTGGATAAAATGGATATAGAGTGGATAAAAACGATATAGAGTGGATACAATGGATATACAGTGGATAAAATCGATATAGAGTGGATGAAATGGATATAGAGTGGATAAAATGGATATAGATTTCATAAAATGGAGATAGAGTGGATAAAATCGATATAAAGTGGATAAAATGGATATAGAGTGGATAAAATGGAGATAGAGTGGATAAAATCCATATAGAGTGGATAAAATCGATATAAAGTGGATAAAATGGAGATAGCGTGGATAAAATGGGTATAGTGTGGATAAAATGGATATAGAGTGGATAAAATGGAGATAGAGTGGATAAAATCGATATAAAGTGGATAAAATGGATATAGAGTGGATAAAATTGATATAAAGTGGATAAAATGGATATAGAGTGGATAAAATGGATATAAAGTGGATGAAATCGATATAGAGTGGATAAAATGGATATAGGATGGATAAAATCGATATAGAGTTGATAAAATCGATATAGAGTGGGTAAAATGGATATAGAGTGGATAAAATGGATATAGGGTGGATAAAATGGATATAGGATGGATAAAATCGATATAGAGTTGATAAAATCGATATAGAGTGGGTAAAATGGATATAGAGTGGATAAAATGGATATAGGGTGGATAAAATGGATATAGAGAGGTTAAAATGGATATAGGGTGGATAAAATATATGTAGAGTGGATAAATTGGATATAGAGTGGATAAAATAGAGATAGAGTGGATAAAATGGATATGGGGTGGATAAAAACGATATAGAGTGGATACAATGGATATACAGTGGATAAAATCGATATAGAGTGGATAAAATGGTGATAGAGTGGATAAAATGGATATAGGGTGGATAAAATCGATATAAAGTGGATGAAATCGATATAGAGTGGATAAAATGGATATAGAGTGGATAAAATGGAGATAGAGTGAATAAAATGGATATAGGGTAGATAAAATATATGTAGAGTGGATAAATTGGATATAGAGTGGATAAAATAGAGATAGAGTGGATAAAATGGACATAGGGTGGATAAAATCGATATAAAGGGGATGAAATCGATATAGAGTGGATTAAATGGATTTAGAGTGGATAAAATGGAGATAGAGTGGATAAAATGGATATAGGGTGGATAAAATCGATATAAAGTGGATGAAATATATGTAGAGTGGATAAATTGGATACAGAGTGGATAAAATAGAGATAGAGTGGATAAAATGGATATAGGGTGGATAAAATCGATATAAAGTGGATGAAATCGATATAGAGTGGATAAAATGGATATTGAATGGATAAAAACGATATAGAGTGGATACAATGGATATACAGTGGATAAAATCGATATAGAGTGGATAAAATGGTGATAGAGTGGATAAAATGGATATAGAGTGGATAAAATGGATATAGAGTGGATAAAATGGATATAGGGTGGATAAAATCGATATAAAGTGGATGAAATGGATATAGAGTGGGTAAAATGGATATAGAGTGGATAAAATCGATATAGAGTGGATAAAATGGATATAGAGTGGATAAAATGGATATAGGGTGGATAAAATGGATATAGAGAGGTTAAAATCGATATAGAGTGGATAAACTCGATATAGAGTGGATAAAATGGATATAGGATGGATAAAATCGATATAGAGTTGATAAAATCGATATAGAGTGGGTAAAATGGATATAGAGTGGATAAAATCGATATAGAGTGGATAAAATGGATATAGAGTGGATAAAATGGATATAGGGTGGATAAAATGGATATAGAGAGGTTAAAATGGATATAGAGTGGATAAACTCGATATAGAGTGGATAAAATGGATATAGGGTGGATAAAATCGATATAGAGTGGATAAAATGGGTATACTGTGGATAAAATGGATATTGAGTGGATAAAATGGATATAGGATGGATAAAATCGATATAGAGTTGATAAAATCGATATAGAGTGGATACAATGCATATACAGTGGATAAAATCGATATAGAGTGGATAAAATGGATATAGGGTGGATAAAATGGATATAAAGTGGATAAAATGGATATAAAGTGCATGAAATCGATATAAAGTGGATAAAATGGAGATAGAGTGGATAAAATGGATATAGGGTGGATAAAATCGATATAAAGTGGATGAAATCGATATAAAGTGGATAAAATGGATATAGGGTTGATAACATCGATATAAAGTGGATGAAATCGATATAGAGTGGATAAAATGGATATAGAGTGGATAAAATGGAGATAGAGTGGATAAAATGGATATAGGGTGGATAAAATCGATATAAAGTGGATGAAATCGATATAAAGTGGATAAAATGGATATAGGGTGGATAACATCGATATAAAGTGGATGAAATCGATATAGAGTGGATAAAATGGATATAGAGTGGATAAAATGGAGATAGAGTGGATAAAATGGATATAGGGTGGATAAAATCGATATAAAGTGGATGAAATCGATATAGAGTGGATAAAATGGATATAGAGTGGATAAAATGGAGATAGAGTGGATAAAATCGATATAGAGTGGATAAAATGGATATAGAGTGGATAAAATGGATATAGGGTGGATAAAATTGATATAGAGTGGATAAAATGGATATAGGGTGGATAAAATCGATATAGAGTGGATAAAATGGAGATAGAGTGGATAAAATCCATATAGAGTGGATAAAATGGTGATAAAGTGGATAAAATGGATATAGGGTGGATAAAATCGATATAAAGTGGATGAAATGGATATAGAGTGGGTAAAATGGATATAGAGTGGATAAAAACGATATAGAGTGGATAAAATGGATATAGAGTGGATAAAATGGATATAGGGTGGATAAAATGGATATAGAGAGGTTAAAATGGATATAGGGTGGATAAAATCGATATAAAGTGGATGAAATCGATATAAAGTGGATAAAATGGATATAGGGTGGATAACATCGATATAAAGTGGATGAAATCGATATAGAGTGGATAAAATGGATATAGAGTGGATAAAATGGAGATAGAGTGGATAAAATGGATATAGGGTGGATAAAATCGATATAAAGTGGATGAAATCGATATAGAGTGGATAAAATGGATATAGAGTGGATAAAATGGAGATAGAGTGGATAAAATCGATATAGAGTGGATAAAATGGATATAGAGTGGATAAAATGGATATAGGGTGGATAAAATTGATATAGAGTGGATAAAATGGATATAGGGTGGATAAAATCGATATAGAGTGGATAAAATGGAGATAGAGTGGATAAAATCCATATAGAGTGGATAAAATGGTGATAGAGTGGATAAAATCGATATAGAGTGGATAAAATGGATATAGAGTGGATAAAATGGAGATAGAGTGGATAAAATCGATATAGAGTGGATAAAATGGATATAGAGTGGATAAAATGGATATAGGGTGGATAAAATTGATATAGAGTGGATAAAATGGATATAGGGTGGATAAAATCGATATAGAGTGGATAAAATGGAGATAGAGTGGATAAAATCGATATAGAGTGGATAAAATGGTGATAAAGTGGATAAAATGGATATAGGGTGGATAAAATCGATATAAAGTGGATGAAATGGATATAGAGTGGGTAAAATGGATATAGAGTGGATAAAATCGATATAGAGTGGATAAAATGGATATAGAGTGGATAAAATGGATATAGGGTGGATAAAATGGATATAGAGAGGTTAAAATCTATATAGAGTGGATAAACTCGATATAGAGTGGATAAAATGGATATAGGATGGATAAAATCGATATAGAGTTGATAAAATCGATATAGAGTGGGTAAAATGGATATAGAGTGGATAAAATCGATATAGAGTGGATAAAATGGATATAGAGTGGATAAAATGGATATAGGGTGGATAAAATGGATATAGAGAGGTTAAAATGGATATAGAGTGGATAAACTCGATATAGAGTGGATAAAATGGATATAGGGTGGATAAAATCGATATAGAGTGGATAAAATGGGTATACTGTGGATAAAATGGATATTGAGTGGATAAAATGGATATAGGGTGGATAAAATCGATATAGAGTGGATAAAATCGATATAGAGTGGATACAATGCATATACAGTGGATAAAATCGATATAGAGTGGATAAAATGGATATAGGGTGGATAAAATGGATATAAAGTGGATAAAATGGATATAAAGTGCATGAAATCGATATAAAGTGGATAAAATGGAGATAGAGTGGATAAAATGGATATAGGGTGGATAAAATCGATATAAAGTGGATGAAATCGATATAGAGTGGATAAAATGGATATAGAGTGGATAAAATGGAGATAGAGTGGATAAAATCGATATAGAGTGGATAAAATGGATATAGAGTGGATAAAATGGATATAGGGTGGATAAAATGGATATAGAGTGGATAAAATGGATATAGGGTGGATAAAATCGATATAGAGTGGATAAAATGGAGATAGAGTGGATAAAATCCATATAGAGTGGATAAAATGGTGATAAAGTGGATAAAATGGATATAGGGTGGATAAAATCGATATAAAGTGGATGAAATGGATATAGAGTGGGTAAAATGGATATAGAGTGGATAAAAACGATATAGAGTGGATAAAATGGATATAGAGTGGATAAAATGGATATAGGGTGGATAAAATGGATATAGAGAGGTTAAAATGGATATAGGGTGGATAAAATCGATATAAAGTGGATGAAATCGATATAAAGTGGATAAAATGGATATAGGGTGGATAACATCGATATAAAGTGGATGAAATCGATATAGAGTGGATAAAATGGATATAGAGTGGATAAAATGGAGATAGAGTGGATAAAATGGATATAGGGTGGATAAAATCGATATAAAGTGGATGAAATCGATATAGAGTGGATAAAATGGATATAGAGTGGATAAAATGGAGATAGAGTGGATAAAATCGATATAGAGTGGATAAAATGGATATAGAGTGGATAAAATGGATATAGGGTGGATAAAATTGATATAGAGTGGATAAAATGGATATAGGGTGGATAAAATCGATATAGAGTGGATAAAATGGAGATAGAGTGGATAAAATCCATATAGAGTGGATAAAATGGTGATAAAGTGGATGAAATCGATATAGAGTGGATAAAATGGATATAGAGTGGATAAAATGGAGATAGAGTGGATAAAATCGATATAGAGTGGATAAAATGGATATAGAGTGGATAAAATGGATATAGGGTGGATAAAATTGATATAGAGTGGATAAAATGGATATAGGGTGGATAAAATCGATATAGAGTGGATAAAATGGAGATAGAGTGGATAAAATGGATATAGGGTGGATAAAATCGATATAGAGTGGATAAAATGGAGATAGAGTGGATAAAATCCATATAGAGTGGATAAAATGGTGATAAAGTGGATGAAATCGATATAGAGTGGATAAAATGGATATAGAGTGGATAAAATGGAGATAGAGTGGATAAAATCGATATAGAGTGGATAAAATGGATATAGAGTGGATAAAATGGATATAGGGTGGATAAAATTGATATAGAGTGGATAAAATGGATATAGGGTGGATAAAATCGATATAGAGTGGATAAAATGGAGATAGAGTGGATAAAATCCATATAGAGTGGATAAAATGGTGATAAAGTGGATAAAATGGATATAGGGTGGATAAAATCGATATAAAGTGGATGAAATGGATATAGAGTGGGTAAAATGGATATAGAGTGGATAAAATCGATATAGAGTGGATAAAATGGATATAGAGTGGATAAAATGGATATAGGGTGGATAAAATGGATATAGAGAGGTTAAAATCTATATAGAGTGGATAAACTCGATATAGAGTGGATAAAATGGATATAGGATGGATAAAATCGATATAGAGTTGATAAAATCGATATAGAGTGGGTAAAATGGATATAGAGTGGATAAAATCGATATAGAGTGGATAAAATGGATATAGAGTGGATAAAATGGATATAGGGTGGATAAAATGGATATAGAGAGGTTAAAATGGATATAGAGTGGATAAACTCGATATAGAGTGGATAAAATGGATATAGGGTGGATAAAATCGATATAGAGTGGATAAAATGGGTATACTGTGGATAAAATGGATATTGAGTGGATAAAATGGATATAGGATGGATAAAATCGATATAGAGTTGATAAAATCGATATAGAGTGGATACAATGCATATACAGTGGATAAAATCGATATAGAGTGGATAAAATGGATATAGGGTGGATAAAATGGATATAAAGTGGATAAAATGGATATAAAGTGCATGAAATCGATATAAAGTGGATAAAATGGAGATAGAGTGGATAAAATGGATATAGGGTGGATAAAATCGATATAAAGTGGATGAAATCGATATAGAGTGGATAAAATGGATATAGAGTGGATAAAATGGAGATAGAGTGGATAAAATCGATATAGAGTGGATAAAATGGATATAGAGTGGATAAAATGGATATAGGGTGGATAAAATGGATATAGAGTGGATAAAATGGATATAGGGTGGATAAAATCGATATAGAGTGGATAAAATGGAGATAGAGTGGATAAAATCCATATAGAGTGGATAAAATGGTGATAAAGTGGATAAAATGGATATAGGGTGGATAAAATCGATATAAAGTGGATGAAATGGATATAGAGTGGATAAAATGGATATAGAGTGGATAAAAACGATATAGAGTGGATAAAATGGATATAGAGTGGATAAAATGGATATAGGGTGGATAAAATGGATATAGAGAGGTTAAAATGGATATAGGGTGGATAAAATCGATATAAAGTGGATGAAATCGATATAAAGTGGATAAAATGGATATAGGGTGGATAACATCGATATAAAGTGGATGAAATCGATATAGAGTGGATAAAATGGATATAGAGTGGATAAAATGGAGATAGAGTGGATAAAATGGATATAGGGTGGATAAAATCGATATAAAGTGGATGAAATCGATATAGAGTGGATAAAATGGATATAGAGTGGATAAAATGGAGATAGAGTGGATAAAATCGATATAGAGTGGATAAAATGGATATAGAGTGGATAAAATGGATATAGGGTGGATAAAATTGATATAGAGTGGATAAAATGGATATAGGGTGGATAAAATCGATATAGAGTGGATAAAATGGAGATAGAGTGGATAAAATCCATATAGAGTGGATAAAATGGTGATAAAGTGGATGAAATCGATATAGAGTGGATAAAATGGATATAGAGTGGATAAAATGGAGATAGAGTGGATAAAATCGATATAGAGTGGATAAAATGGATATAGAGTGGATAAAATGGATATAGGGTGGATAAAATTGATATAGAGTGGATAAAATGGATATAGGGTGGATAAAATCGATATAGAGTGGATAAAATGGAGATAGAGTGGATAAAATCCATATAGAGTGGATAAAATGGTGATAAAGTGGATAAAATGGATATAGGGTGGATAAAATCGATATAAAGTGGATGAAATGGATATAGAGTGGGTAAAATGGATATAGAGTGGATAAAATCGATATAGAGTGGATAAAATGGATATAGAGTGGATAAAATGGATATAGGGTGGATAAAATGGATATAGAGAGGTTAAAATCGATATAGAGTGGATAAACTCGATATAGAGTGGATAAAATGGATATAGGATGGATAAAATCGATATAGAGTTGATAAAATCGATATAGAGTGGGTAAAATGGATATAGAGTGGATAAAATCGATATAGAGTGGATAAAATGGATATAGAGTGGATAAAATGGATATAGGGTGGATAAAATGGATATAGAGAGGTTAAAATGGATATAGAGTGGATAAACTCGATATAGAGTGGATAAAATGGATATAGGGTGGATAAAATCGATATAGAGTGGATAAAATGGGTATACTGTGGATAAAATGGATATTGAGTGGATAAAATGGATATAGGATGGATAAAATCGATATAGAGTTGATAAAATCGATATAGAGTGGATACAATGCATATACAGTGGATAAAATCGATATAGAGTGGATAAAATGGATATAGGGTGGATAAAATGGATATAAAGTGGATAAAATGGATATAAAGTGCATGAAATCGATATAAAGTGGATAAAATGGAGATAGAGTGGATAAAATGGATATAGGGTGGATAAAATCGATATAAAGTGGATGAAATCGATATAAAGTGGATAAAATGGATATAGGGTTGATAACATCGATATAAAGTGGATGAAATCGATATAGAGTGGATAAAATGGATATAGAGTGGATAAAATGGAGATAGAGTGGATAAAATGGATATAGGGTGGATAAAATCGATATAAAGTGGATGAAATCGATATAAAGTGGATAAAATGGATATAGGGTGGATAACATCGATATAAAGTGGATGAAATCGATATAGAGTGGATAAAATGGATATAGAGTGGATAAAATGGAGATAGAGTGGATAAAATGGATATAGGGTGGATAAAATCGATATAAAGTGGATGAAATCGATATAGAGTGGATAAAATGGATATAGAGTGGATAAAATGGAGATAGAGTGGATAAAATCGATATAGAGTGGATAAAATGGATATAGAGTGGATAAAATGGATATAGGGTGGATAAAATTGATATAGAGTGGATAAAATGGATATAGGGTGGATAAAATCGATATAAAGTGGATGAAATGGATATAGAGTGGGTAAAATGGATATAGAGTGGATAAAAACGATATAGAGTGGATAAAATGGATATAGAGTGGATAAAATGGATATAGGGTGGATAAAATGGATATAGAGAGGTTAAAATGGATATAGGGTGGATAAAATATATGTAGAGTGGATAAATTGGATATAGAGTGGATAAAATGGATATAGGGTGGATAAAATCGATATAAAGTGGATGAAATCGATATAGAGTGGATAAAATGGATATAGAGTGGATAAAATGGAGATAGAGTGGATAAAATCGATATAGAGTGGATAAAATGGATATAGAGTGGATAAAATGGATATAGGGTGGATAAAATTGATATAGAGTGGATAAAATGGATATAGGGTGGATAAAATCGATATAAAGTGGATGAAATGGATATAGAGTGGGTAAAATGGATATAGAGTGGATAAAAACGATATAGAGTGGATAAAATGGATATAGAGTGGATAAAATGGATATAGGGTGGATAAAATGGATATAGAGAGGTTAAAATGGATATAGGGTGGATAAAATATATGTAGAGTGGATAAATTGGATATAGAGTGGATAAAATGGATATAGGGTGGATAAAATCGATATAAAGTGGATGAAATGGATATAGAGTGGGTAAAATGGATATAGAGTGGATAAAAACGATATAGAGTGGATAAAATGGATATAGAGTGGATAAAATGGATATAGGGTGGATAAAATGGATATAGAGAGGTTAAAATGGATATAGGGTGGATAAAATATATGTAGAGTGGATAAATTGGATATAGAGTGGATAAAATGGATATAGGGTGGATAAAATCGATATAAAGTGGATGAAATCGATATAAAGTGGATAAAATGGATATAGGGTGGATAACATCGATATAAAGTGGATGAAATCGATATAGAGTGGATAAAATGGATATAGAGTGGATAAAATGGAGATGGAGTGGATAAAATACATATAGAGTGGATACAATTGTGATAGAGTGGATAAAATCGATATAGAGTGGATAAAATGGATATAGGGTGGATAAAATGGATATAAAGTGGATAAAATGGATATAAAGTGGATGAAATCGATATAAAGTGGATAAAATGGAGATAGAGTAGATGAAATCGATGTAGAGTGGATAAAATGGATATAAAGTGGATAAAATAGGTATAGGGTGGATAAAATGTATATTGAGTGGATAAAATGGATATATAGTGGATAAAATGGATATAGAGTGGATAAAATGGATATAGAGTGGATAAAATCGATATAAAGTGGATAAAATGGAGATAGAGTGGATAAAATGGATATAGGGTGGATAAAATCGATATAGAGTGGATAAAATGGAGATAGAGTGGATAAAATCCATATAGAATGGATAAAATGGTGATAAAGTGGATAAAATGGATATAGGGTGGATAAAATCGATATAAAGTGGATGAAATGGATATAGAGTGGGTAAAATGGATATAGAGTGGATAAAAACGATATAGAGTGGATAAAATGGATATAGAGTGGATAAAATGGATATAGGGTGGATAAAATGGATATAGAGAGGTTAAAATGGATATAGGGTGGATAAAATATATGTAGAGTGGATAAATTGGATATAGAGTGGATAAAATGGATATAGGGTGGATAAAATCGATATAAAGTGGATGAAATCGATATAGAGTGGATAAAATGGATATAGAGTGGATAAACTCGATATAGAGTGGGTAAAATGGATATAGGATGGATAAAATCGATATAGAGTTGATAAAATCGATATAGAGTGGGTAAAATGGATATAGAGTGGATAAAATCGATATAGAGTGGATAAAATGGATATAGAGTGGATAAAATGGATATAGGGTGGATAAAATGGATATAGAGAGGTTAAAATGGATATAGGGTGGATAAAATATATGTAGAGTGGATAAATTGGATATAGAGTGGATAAAATGGATATAGGGTGGATAAAATCGATATAAAGTGGATGAAATCGATATAGAGTGGATAAAATGGATATAGAGTGGATAAAAACGATATAGAGTGGATACAATGGATATACAGTGGATAAAATCGATATAGAGTGGATAAAATGGTGATACAGTGGATAAAATGGATATTGGGTGGATAAAATCGATATAAAGTGGATGAAATGGATATAGAGTGGATAAAATGGATATAGATTTGATAAAATGGAGATAGAGAGGATAAAATGGATATAGGGTGGATAAAATCGATATAAAGTGGATGAAATCGATATAGAGTGGATAAAATGGATATAGAGTGGATAAAATGGAGATGGAGTGGATAAAATACATATAGAGTGGATACAATTGTGATAGAGTGGATAAAATCGATATAGAGTGGATAAAATGGATATAGGGTGGATAAAATGGATATAAAGTGGATAAAATGGATATAAAGTGGATGAAATCGATATAAAGTGGATAAAATGGAGATAGAGTAGATGAAATCGATGTAGAGTGGATAAAATGGATATAAAGTGGATAAAATAGGTATAGGGTGGATAAAATGTATATTGAGTGGATAAAATGGATATATAGTGGATAAAATGGATATAGAGTGGATAAAATGGATATAGAGTGGATAAAATCGATATAAAGTGGATAAAATGGAGATAGAGTGGATAAAATGGATATAGGGTGGATAAAATCGATATAGAGTGGATAAAATGGAGATAGAGTGGATAAAATCCATATAGAGTGGATAAAATGGTGATAAAGTGGATAAAATGGATATAGGGTGGATAAAATCGATATAAAGTGGATGAAATGGATATAGAGTGGGTAAAATGGATATAGAGTGGATAAAAACGATATAGAGTGGATAAAATGGATATAGAGTGGATAAAATGGATATAGGGTGGATAAAATGGATATAGAGAGGTTAAAATGGATATAGGGTGGATAAAATATATGTAGAGTGGATAAATTGGATATAGAGTGGATAAAATGGATATAGGGTGGATAAAATCGATATAAAGTGGATGAAATCGATATAGAGTGGATAAAATGGATATAGAGTGGATAAACTCGATATAGAGTGGGTAAAATGGATATAGGATGGATAAAATCGATATAGAGTTGATAAAATCGATATAGAGTGGGTAAAATGGATATAGAGTGGATAAAATCGATATAGAGTGGATAAAATGGATATAGAGTGGATAAAATGGATATAGGGTGGATAAAATGGATATAGAGAGGTTAAAATGGATATAGGGTGGATAAAATATATGTAGAGTGGATAAATTGGATATAGAGTGGATAAAATGGATATAGGGTGGATAAAATCGATATAAAGTGGATGAAATCGATATAGAGTGGATAAAATGGATATAGAGTGGATAAAAACGATATAGAGTGGATACAATGGATATACAGTGGATAAAATCGATATAGAGTGGATAAAATGGTGATACAGTGGATAAAATGGATATTGGGTGGATAAAATCGATATAAAGTGGATGAAATGGATATAGAGTGGATAAAATGGATATAGATTTGATAAAATGGAGATAGAGAGGATAAAATGGATATAGGGTGGATAAAATGTATATTGAGTGGATAAAATGGATATATAGTGGATAAAATGGATATAGAGTGGATAAAATGGATATAGAGTGGATAAAATCGATATAAAGTGGATAAAATGGAGATAGAGTGGATAAAATGGATATAGGGTGGATAAAATCGATATAGAGTGGATAAAATGGAGATAGAGTGGATAAAATCCATATAGAGTGGATAAAATGGTGATAAAGTGGATAAAATGGATATAGGGTGGATAAAATCGATATAAAGTGGATGAAATGGATATAGAGTGGGTAAAATGGATATAGAGTGGATAAAAACGATATAGAGTGGATAAAATGGATATAGAGTGGATAAAATGGATATAGGGTGGATAAAATGGATATAGAGAGGTTAAAATGGATATAGGGTGGATAAAATATATGTAGAGTGGATAAATTGGATATAGAGTGGATAAAATGGATATAGGGTGGATAAAATCGATATAAAGTGGATGAAATCGATATAGAGTGGATAAAATGGATATAGAGTGGATAAACTCGATATAGAGTGGGTAAAATGGATATAGGATGGATAAAATCGATATAGAGTTGATAAAATCGATATAGAGTGGGTAAAATGGATATAGAGTGGATAAAATCGATATAGAGTGGATAAAATGGATATAGAGTGGATAAAATGGATATAGGGTGGATAAAATGGATATAGAGAGGTTAAAATGGATATAGGGTGGATAAAATATATGTAGAGTGGATAAATTGGATATAGAGTGGATAAAATGGATATAGGGTGGATAAAATCGATATAAAGTGGATGAAATCGATATAGAGTGGATAAAATGGATATAGAGTGGATAAAAACGATATAGAGTGGATACAATGGATATACAGTGGATAAAATCGATATAGAGTGGATAAAATGGTGATACAGTGGATAAAATGGATATTGGGTGGATAAAATCGATATAAAGTGGATGAAATGGATATAGAGTGGATAAAATGGATATAGATTTGATAAAATGGAGATAGAGAGGATAAAATGGATATAGGGTGGATAAAATCGATATAAAGTGGATGAAATCGATATAGAGTGGATAAAATGGATATAGAGTGGATAAAATGGAGATGGAGTGGATAAAATACATATAGAGTGGATACAATTGTGATAGAGTGGATAAAATCGATATAGAGTGGATAAAATGGATATAGGGTGGATAAAATGGATATAAAGTGGATAAAATGGATATAAAGTGGATGAAATCGATATAAAGTGGATAAAATGGAGATAGAGTAGATGAAATCGATGTAGAGTGGATAAAATGGATATAAAGTGGATAAAATAGGTATAGGGTGGATAAAATGTATATTGAGTGGATAAAATGGATATATAGTGGATAAAATGGATATAGAGTGGATAAAATCGATATAAAGTGGATAAAATGGAGATAGAGTGGATAAAATGGATATAGGGTGGATAAAATCGATATAGAGTGGATAAAATGGAGATAGAGTGGATAAAATCCATATAGAGTGGATAAAATGGTGATAAAGTGGATAAAATGGATATAGGGTGGATAAAATCGATATAAAGTGGATGAAATGGATATAGAGTGGGTAAAATGGATATAGAGTGGATAAAAACGATATAGAGTGGATAAAATGGATATAGAGTGGATAAAATGGATATAGGGTGGATAAAATGGATATAGAGAGGTTAAAATGGATATAGGGTGGATAAAATATATGTAGAGTGGATAAATTGGATATAGAGTGGATAAAATGGATATAGGGTGGATAAAATCGATATAAAGTGGATGAAATCGATATAGAGTGGATAAAATGGATATAGAGTGGATAAACTCGATATAGAGTGGGTAAAATGGATATAGGATGGATAAAATCGATATAGAGTTGATAAAATCGATATAGAGTGGGTAAAATGGATATAGAGTGGATAAAATCGATATAGAGTGGATAAAATGGATATAGAGTGGATAAAATGGATATAGGGTGGATAAAATGGATATAGAGAGGTTAAAATGGATATAGGGTGGATAAAATATATGTAGAGTGGATAAATTGGATATAGAGTGGATAAAATGGATATAGGGTGGATAAAATCGATATAAAGTGGATGAAATCGATATAGAGTGGATAAAATGGATATAGAGTGGATAAAAACGATATAGAGTGGATACAATGGATATACAGTGGATAAAATCGATATAGAGTGGATAAAATGGTGATACAGTGGATAAAATGGATATTGGGTGGATAAAATCGATATAAAGTGGATGAAATGGATATAGAGTGGATAAAATGGATATAGATTTGATAAAATGGAGATAGAGAGGATAAAATGGATATAGGGTGGATAAAATCGATATAAAGTGGATGAAATCGATATAGAGTGGATAAAATGGATATAGAGTGGATAAAATGGAGATGGAGTGGATAAAATACATATAGAGTGGATACAATTGTGATAGAGTGGATAAAATCGATATAGAGTGGATAAAATGGATATAGGGTGGATAAAATGGATATAAAGTGGATAAAATGGATATAAAGTGGATGAAATCGATATAAAGTGGATAAAATGGAGATAGAGTAGATGAAATCGATGTAGAGTGGATAAAATGGATATAAAGTGGATAAAATAGGTATAGGGTGGATAAAATGTATATTGAGTGGATAAAATGGATATATAGTGGATAAAATGGATATAGAGTGGATAAAATGGATATAGAGTGGATAAAATCGATATAAAGTGGATAAAATGGAGATAGAGTGGATGAAATCGATGTAGAGTGGATAAAATGGATATAGAGTGGATAAAATGGGTATAGGGTGGATAAAATGGATATTGAGTGGATAAAATGGATATAGGATGGATAAAATCGATATAGAGTTGATAAAATCGATATAGAGTGGGTAAAATGGATATAGAGTGGATAAAATGGATATAGGGTGGATAAAATGGATATAGAGAGGTTAAAATGGATATAGGGTGGATAAAATATATGTAGAGTGGATAAATTGGATATAGAGTGGATAAAATAGAGATAGAGTGGATAAAATGGATATAGGGTGGATAAAAACGATATAGAGTGGATACAATGGATATACAGTGGATAAAATCGATATAGAGTAGATAAAATGGTGATAGAGTGGATAAAATGGATATAGGGTGGATAAAATCGATATAAAGTGGATGAAATCGATATAGAGTGGATAAAATGGATATAGAGTGGATAAAATGGAGATAGAGTGAATAAAATGGATATAGGGTTGATAAAATATATGTAGAGTGGATAAATTGGATATAGAGTGGATAAAATAGAGATAGAGTGGATAAAATGGACATAGGGTGGATAAAATCGATATAAAGGGGATGAAATCGATATAGAGTGGATTAAATGGATTTAGAGTGGATAAAATGGAGATAGAGTGGATAAAATGGATATAGGGTGGATAAAATCGATATAAAGTGGATGAAATATATGTAGAGTGGATAAATTGGATATAGAGTGGATAAAATAGAGATAGAGTGGATAAAATGGATATAGGGTGGATAAAATCGATATAAAGTGGATGAAATCGATATAGAGTGGATAAAATGGATATAGAATGGATAAAAACGATATAGAGTGGATACAATGGATATACAGTGGATAAAATCGATATACAGTGGATAAAATGGTGATAGAGTGGATAAAATGGATATAGAGTGGATAAAATGGATATAGAGTGGATCAACTCGATATAGAGTGGATAAAATGGATATAGGGTGGATAAAATCGATATAGAGTGGATAAAATGGATATAGGGTGGATAAAATGGATATAGAGAGGTTAAAATGGATATAGGGTGGATAAAATATATGTAGAGTGGATAAATTGGATATAGAGTGGATAAAATAGAGATAGAGTGGATAAAATGGATATAGGGTGGATAAAATCGATATAAAGTGGATGAAATCGATATAGAGTGGATAAAATGGATATAGAGTGGATAAACTCGATATAGAGTGGATAAAATGGATATAGGGTGGATAAAATCGATATAGAGTGGATAAAATGGGTATAGTGTGGATAAAATGGATATAGATTTGATAAAATGGAGATAGAGAGGATAAAATGGATATAGGGTGGATAAAATCGATATAAAGTGGATGAAATCGATATAGAGTGGATAAAATGGAGATGGAGTGGATAAAATACATATAGAGTGGATAAAATTGTGATGGAGTGGATAAAATCGATATAGAGTGGAAAAAATGGATATAGGGTGGATAAAATGGATATAAAGTGGATAAAATGGATATCAAGTGGATGAAATCGATATAAAGTGGATAAAATGGAGATAGAGTGGATGAAATCGATGTAGAGTGGATAAAATGGATATAAAGTGGATAAAATAGGTATAGGGTGGATAAAATGTATATTGAGTGGATAAAATGGATATATAGTGGATAAAATGGATATAGAGTGGATAAAATGGATATAGAGAGGTTAAAATGGATATAGGGTGGATAAAATATATGTAGAGTGGATAAATTGGATATAGAGTGGATAAAATAGAGATAGAGTGGATAAAATGGATATAGGGTGGATAAAATCGATATAAAGTGGATGAAATCGATATAGAGTGGATAAAATGGATATAGAGTGGATAAAATGGAGATGGAGTGGATAAAATACATATAGAGTGGATACAATTGTGATAGAGTGGATAAAATCGATATAGAGTGGATAAAATGGATATAGGGTGGATAAAATGGATATAAAGTGGATAAAATGGATATAAAGTGGATGAAATCGATATAAAGTGGATAAAATGGAGATAGAGTAGATGAAATCGATGTAGAGTGGATAAAATGGATATAAAGTGGATAAAATAGGTATAGGGTGGATAAAATGTATATTGAGTGGATAAAATGGATATATAGTGGATAAAATGGATATAGAGTGGATAAAATGGATATAGAGTGGATAAAATCGATATAAAGTGGATAAAATGGAGATAGAGTGGATGAAATCGATGTAGAGTGGATAAAATGGATATAGAGTGGATAAAATGGGTATAGGGTGGATAAAATGGATATTGAGTGGATCAAATGGATATAGGATGGATAAAATCGATATAGAGTTGATAAAATCGATATAGAGTGGGTAAAATGGATATAGAGTGGATAAAATGGATATAGGGTGGATAAAATGGATATAGAGAGGTTAAAATGGATATAGGGTGGATAAAATATATGTAGAGTGGATAAATTGGATATAGAGTGGATAAAATAGAGATAGAGTGGATAAAATGGATATAGGGTGGATAAAAACGATATAGAGTGGATACAATAGATATACAGTGGATAAAATCGATATAGAGTAGATAAAATGGTGATAGAGTGGATAAAATGGATATAGGGTGGATAAAATCGATATAAAGTGGATGAAATCGATATAGAGTGGATAAAATGGATATAGAGTGGATAAAATGGAGATAGAGTGAATAAAATGGATATAGGGTTGATAAAATATATGTAGAGTGGATAAATTGGATATAGAGTGGATAAAATAGAGATAGAGTGGATAAAATGGACATAGGGTGGATAAAATCGATATAAAGTGGATGAAATCGATATAGAGTGGATAAAATGGATATAGAGTGGATAAAATGGAGATAGAGTGAATAAAATGGATATAGGGTTGATAAAATATATGTAGAGTGGATAAATTGGATATAGAGTGGATAAAATAGAGATAGAGTGGATAAAATGGACATAGGGTGGATAAAATCGATATAAAGGGGATGAAATCGATATAGAGTGGATTAAATGGATTTAGAGTGGATAAAATGGAGATAGAGTGAATAAAATGGATATAGGGTTGATAAAATATATGTAGAGTGGATAAATTGGATATAGAGTGGATAAAATAGAGATAGAGTGGATAAAATGGATATAGGGTGGATAAAATCGATATAAAGTGGATGAAATCGATATAGAGTGGATAAAATGGATATAGAATGGATAAAAACGATATAGAGTGGATACAATGGATATACAGTGGATAAAATCGATATACAGTGGATAAAATGGTGATAGAGTGGATAAAATGGATATAGAGTGGATAAAATGGATATAGAGTGGATCAACTCGATATAGAGTGGATAAAATGGATATAGGGTGGATAAAATCGATATAGAGTGGATAAAATGGATATAGGGTGGATAAAATGGATATAGAGAGGTTAAAATGGATATAGGGTGGATAAAATATATGTAGAGTGGATAAATTGGATATAGAGTGGATAAAATAGAGATAGAGTGGATAAAATGGATATAGGGTGGATAAAATCGATATAAAGTGGATGAAATCGATATAGAGTGGATAAAATGGATATAGAGTGGATAAACTCGATATAGAGTGGATAAAATGGATATAGGGTGGATAAAATCGATATAGAGTGGATAAAATGGGTATAGTGTGGATAAAATGGATATAGATTTGATAAAATGGAGATAGAGAGGATAAAATGGATATAGGGTGGATAAAATCGATATAAAGTGGATGAAATCGATATAGAGTGGATAAAATGGAGATGGAGTGGATAAAATACATATAGAGTGGATAAAATTGTGATGGAGTGGATAAAATCGATATAGAGTGGAAAAAATGGATATAGGGTGGATAAAATGGATATAAAGTGGATAAAATGGATATCAAGTGGATGAAATCGATATAAAGTGGATAAAATGGAGATAGAGTGGATGAAATCGATGTAGAGTGGATAAAATGGATATAAAGTGGATAAAATAGGTATAGGGTGGATAAAATGTATATTGAGTGGATAAAATGGATATATAGTGGATAAAATGGATATAGAGTGGATAAAATGGATATAGAGAGGTTAAAATGGATATAGGGTGGATAAAATATATGTAGAGTGGATAAATTGGATATAGGGTGGATAAAATCGATATAAAGTGGATGAAATCGATATAGAGTGGATAAAATGGATATAGAGTGGATAAAAACGATATAGAGTGGATACAATGCATATACAGTGGATAAAATCGATATAGAGTGGATAAAATGGATATAGAGTGGATAAAATGGATATAGGGTGGATAAAATGGATATAGAGAGGTTAAAATGGATATAGGGTGGATAAAATATATGTAGAGTGGATAAATTGGATATAGAGTGGATAAAATAGAGATAGAGTGGATAAAATGGATATAGGGTGGATAAAATCGATATAAAGTGGATGAAATCGATATAGAGTGGATAAAATGGATATAGAGTGGATAAAAACGATATAGAGTGGATACAATGCATATACAGTGGATAAAATCGATATAGAGTGGATAAAATGGATATAGAGTGGATAAAATGGATATAGGGTGGATAAAATGGATATAGAAAGGTTAAAATGGATATAGGGTGGATAAAATATATGTAGAGTGGATAAATTGGATATAGAGTGGATAAAATAGAGATAGAGTGGATAAAATGGATATAGGGTGGATAAAATCGATATAGAGTGGATACAATGGATATACAGTGGATAAAATCGATATAGAGTGGATAAAATGGTGATAGAGTGGATAAAATGGATATAGGGTGGATAAAATCGATATAAAGTGGATGAAATCGATATAGAGTGGATAAAATGGATATAGAGTGGATAAAATGGAGATAGAGTGAATAAAATGGATATAGGGTTGATAAAATATATGTAGAGTGGATAAATTGGATATAGAGTGGATAAAATAGAGATAGAGTGGATAAAATGGACATAGGGTGGATAAAATCGATATAAAGGGGATGAAATCGATATAGAGTGGATTAAATGGATTTAGAGTGGATAAAATGGAGATAGAGTGGATAAAATGGATATAGGGTGGATAAAATCGATATAAAGTGGATGAAATATATGTAGAGTGGATAAATTGGATATAGAGTGGATAAAATAGAGATAGAGTGGATAAAATGGATATAGGGTGGATAAAATGGATATAGAGTGGATAAAATGGATATAGAGTGGATCAACTCGATATAGAGTGGATAAAATGGATATAGGGTGGATAAAATCGATATAGAGTGGATAAAATGGATATAGAGTGGATAAAATGGATATAGGGTGGATAAAATGGATATAGAGATTAAAATGGATATAGGGTGGATAAAATATATGTAGAGTGGATAAATTGGATATAGAGTGGATAAAATAGAGATAGAGTGGATAAAATGGATATAGGGTGGATAAAATCGATATAAAGTGGATGAAATCGATATAGAGTGGATAAAATGGATATAGAGTGGATAAAATGGAGATAGAGTGAATAAAATGGATATAGGGTTGATAAAATATATGTAGAGTGGATAAATTGGATATAGAGTGGATAAAATAGAGATAGAGTGGATAAAATGGATTTAGAGTGGATAAAATGGAGATAGAGTGGATAAAATCCATATAGAGTGGATAAAATGGTGATAGAGTGGATAAAATCGATATAAAGTGGATAAAATGGAGATAGCGTTGATAAAATGGGTATAGTGTGGATAAAATGGATATAGAGTGGATAAAATTGATATAAAGTGGATGAAATCGATATAGAGTGGATAAAATGGATATAGAATGAATAAAAACGATATAGAGTGGATACAATGGATATACAGTGGATAAAATCGATATAGAGTGGATAAAATGGTGATAGAGTGGATTAAATGGATATAGAGTGGATAAAATGGATATAGAGTGGATCAACTCGATATAGAGTGGATAAAATGGATATAGGGTGGATAAAATGGATATAGAGAGGTTAAAATGGATATAGGGTGGATAAAATATATGTAGAGTGGATAAATTGGATATAGAGTGGATAAAATAGAGATAGAGTGGATAAAATGGATATAGGGTGGATAAAATCGATATAAAGTGGATGAAATCGATATAGAGTGGATAAAATGGATATAGAGTCGATAAACTCGATATAGAGTGGATAAAATGGATATAGGGTGGATAAAATCGATATAGAGTGGATAAAATGGGTATAGTGTGGATAAAATGGATATAGATTTGATAAAATGGAGATAGAGAGGATAAAATGGATATAGGGTGGATAAAATCGATATAAAGTGGATGAAATCGATATAGAGTGGATAAAATGGATATAGAGTGGATAAAATGGAGATGGAGTGGATAAAATACATATAGAGTGGATAAAATTGTGATAGAGTGGATAAAATCGATATAGAGTTGGTAAAATGGATATAGGGTGGATAAAATGGATATAAAGTGGATAAAATGGATATAAAGTGGATGAAATCGATATAAAGTGGATAAAATGGAGATAGAGTGGATGAAATCGATGTAGAGTGGATAAAATGGATATAAAGTGGATAAAATAGGTATAGGGTGGATAAAATGTATATTGAGTGGATAAAATGGATATATAGTGGATAAAATGGATATAGAGTGGATAAATTGGATATAAAGTGGATAAAATAGAGATAGAGTGGATAAAATGGATATAGGGTGGATAAAATCGATATAAAGTGGATGAAATCGATATAGAGTGGATAAAATGGATATAGAGTGGATAAAAACGATATAGAGTGGATACAATGCATATACAGTGGATAAAATCGATATAGAGTGGATAAAATGGATATAGAGTGGATAAAATGGATATAGGGTGGATAAAATGGATATAGAGAGGTTAAAATGGATATAGGGTGGATAAAATATATGTAGAGTGGATAAATTGGATATAGAGTGGATAAAATAGAGATAGAGTGGATAAAATGGATATAGGGTGGATAAAATCGATATAAAGTGGATGAAATCGATATAGAGTGGATAAAATGGATATAGAGTGGATAAAAACGATATAGAGTGGATACAATGGATATACAGTGGATAAAATCGATATAGAGTGGATAAAATGGTGATAGAGTGGATAAAATGGATATAGGGTGGATAAAATCGATATAAAGTGGATGAAATGGATATAGAGTGGATAAAATGGATATAGATTTGATAAAATGGAGATAGAGTGGATAAAATGGTTATAGGGTGGATAAAATCGATATAAAGTGAATGAAATCGATATAGAGTGGGTAAAATGGATATAGAGTGGATAAAATGGAGATAGAGTGGATAAAATCCATATAGAGTGGATAAAATGGTGATAGAGTGGATAAAATCCATATAGAGTGGATAAAATGGTGATAGAGTGGATAAAATCGATATAAAGTGGATAAAATGGATATAGAGTGGATAAAATGGAGATAGAGTGGATAAAATCCATATAGAGTGGATAAAATGGTGATAGAGTGGATAAAATCGATATAAAGTGGATAAAATGGAGATAGCGTGGATAAAATGGGTATAGTGTGGATAAAATGGATATAAAGTGGATAAAATGGAGATAGAGTGGATAAAATCGATATAAAGTGGATAAAATGGATATAGAGTGGATATAATGGATATAGAGAGGTTAAAATGGATATAGGGTGGATAAAATGGATATTGAGTGGATAAAATGGATATAGAGTGGATAAAATGGGTATAGGGTTGATAAAATGGATATTGAGTGGATAAAATGGATATAGAGTGGATAAAATGGGTATAGGGTTGATAAAATAGTTATAGAGTGGATAAAATGGATATAGGGCGGATTAAATCGATATAGAGATGATAAAATGGATATAGGGTGGATAAAATTGATATAGAGTGGATAAAATGGATATAGATTTGATAAAATGGAGATAGAGTGGATAAAATCGATATAAAGTGGATAAAATGGATATAGAGTGGATAAAATGGAGATAGAGTGGATAAAATCGATATAAAGTGGATAAAATGGATATAGAGTGGATAAAATTGATATAAAGTGGATAAAATGGATATAGAGTGGATAAAATGGATATAAAGTGGATGAAATCGATATAGAGTGGATAAAATGGATATAGAGTGGATAAAAACGATATAGAGTGGATACAATGGATATACAGTGGATAAAATCGATATAGAGTGGATGAAATGGATATAGAGTGGATAAAATGGATATAGATTTGATAAAATGGAGATAGAGTGGATAAAATCCATATAGAGTGGATAAAATGGTGATAGAGTGGATAAAATCGATATAAAGTGGATATAATGGAGATAGAGTGGATAAAATCCATATAGAGTGGATAAAATGGTGATAGAGTGGATAAAATCGATATAAAGTGGATAAAATGGAGATAGCGTTGATAAAATGGGTATAGTGTGGATAAAATGGATATAGAGTGGATAAAATGGAGATAGAGTGGATAAAATCGATATAAAGTGGATAAAATGGATATAGAGTGGATATAATGGATATAGAGAGGTTAAAATGGATATAGGGTGGATAAAATGGATATTGAGTGGATAAAATGGATATAGAGTGGATAAAATGGGTATAGGGTTGATAAAATGGATATTGAGTGGATAAAATGGATATAGAGTGGATAAAATGGGTATAGGGTTGATAAAATGGATATTGAGTGGATAAAATGGATACAGAGTGGATAAAATGGATATAGAGTGGATAAAATGAATATAGGGTGGATAAAATAGTTATAGAGTGGATAAAATGGATATAGGGCGGATTAAATCGATATAGAGTTGATAAAATGGATATAGGGTGGATAAAATTGATATAGAGTGGATAAAATCGATATAGAGTGGATACAATGCATATACAGTGGATAAAATCGATATAAAGTGGATGAAATCGATATAGAGTGGATAAAATGGATATAGAGTGGATAAAATGGAGATAGAGTGGATAAAATGGATATAGGGTGGATAAAATCGATATAAGGTGGATAAAATCGATATAGAGTGGATAAAATGGATATAGAGTGAATAAAATGGAGATAGAGTGGATAAAATCGATATAGAGTGGATAAAATGGATATAGGGTGGATAAAATGGAGATAGAGTGGATAAAATCGATATAGAGTGAATAAAATGGATATAGAGTGGATAAAATGGATATAGAGTGGATAAAATGGATATAGGGTGGATAAAATTGATATAGAGAGGTTAAAATGGATATAGGGTGGATAAAATATATGTAGAGTGGATAAATTGGATATAGAGTGGATAAAATAGAGATAGAGTGGATAAAATGGATATAGGGTGGATAAAATCGATATAAAGTGGATGAAATCGATATAGAGTGGATAAAATGGATATAGAGTGGATAAAAACGATATAGAGTGGATACAATGGATATACAGTGGATAAAATCGATATAGAATGGATAAAATGGTGATAGAGTGGATAAAATGGATATAGGGTGGATAAAATCGATATAAAGTGGATGAAATGGATATAGAGTGGATAAAATGGATATAGATTTGATAAAATGGAGATAGAGAGGATAAAATGGATATAGGGTGGATAAAATCGATATAAAGTGGATGAAATCGATATAGAGTGGATAAAATCGATATAGAGTGGATAAAATGGATATAGGGTGGATAAAATGGATATAAAGTGGATAAAATGGATATAAAGTGGATGAAATCGATATAAAGTGGATAAAATGGAGATAGAGTGGATGAAATCGATGTAGAGTGGATAAAATGGATATAAAGTGGATAAAATAGGTATAGGGTGGATAAAATGTATATTGAGTGGATAAAATGGATATATAGTGGATAAAATGGATATAGAGTGGATAAAATGGATATAGAGTGGATAAAATCGATATAAAGTGGATAAAATGGAGATAGAGTGGATGAAATCGATGTAGAGTGGATAAAATGGATATAGAGTGGATAAAATGGGTATAGGGTGGATAAAATGGATATTGAGTGGATAAAATGGATATAGGATGGATAAAATCGATATAGAGTTGATAAAATCGATATAGAGTGGGTAAAATGGATATAGAGTGGATAAAATGGATATAGGGTGGATAAAATGGATATAGAGAGGTTAAAATGGATATAGGGTGGATAAAATATATGTAGAGTGGATAAATTGGATATAGAGTGGATAAAATAGAGATAGAGTGGATAAAATGGATATAGGGTGGATAAAAACGATATAGAGTGGATACAATGGATATACAGTGGATAAAATCGATATAGAGTGGATAAAATGGTGATAGAGTGGATAAAATGGATATAGGGTGGATAAAATCGATATAAAGTGGATGAAATCGATATAGAGTGGATAAAATGGATATAGAGTGGATAAAATGGAGATAGAGTGAATAAAATGGATATAGGGTGGATAAAATCGATATAGAGTGGATAAAATGGATACAGGGTGGATAAAATCGATATAGAGTGGATAAAATGGAGATAGAGTGGATAAAATCCATATAGAGTGGATAAAATGGTGATAAAGTGGATAAAATGGATATAGGGTGGATAAAATCGATATAAAGTGGATGAAATGGATATAGAGTGGGTAAAATGGATATAGAGTGGATAAAATCGATATAGAGTGGATAAACTGGATATAGAGTGGATAAAATGGATATAGGGTGGATAAAATGGATATAGAGAGGTTAAAATGGATATAGAGTGGATAAACTCGATATAGAGTGGGTAAAATGGATATAGGATGGATAAAATCGATATAGAGTTGATAAAATCGATATAGAGTGGGTAAAATGGATATAGAGTGGATAAAATCGATATAGAGTGGATAAAATGGATATAGAGTGGATAAAATGGATATAGGGTGGATAAAATGGATATAGAGAGGTTAAAATGGATATAGAGTGGATAAACTCGATATAGAGTGGATAAAATGGATATAGGGTGGATAAAATCGATATAGAGTGGATAAAATGGGTATAGTGTGGATAAAATGGATATTGAGTGGATAAAATGGATATAGGATGGATAAAATCGATATAGAGTTGATAAAATCGATATAGAGTGGATACAATGCATATACAGTGGATAAAATCGATATAGAGTGGATAAAATGGATATAGAGTGGATAAAATGGATATAGGGTGGATAAAATGGATATAGAGAGGTTAAAATGGATATAGGGTGGATAAAATATATGTAGAGTGGATAAATTGGATATAGAGTGGATAAAATGGATATAGGGTGGATAAAATCGATATAAAGTGGATGAAATCGATATAGAGTGGATAAAATGGATATAGAGTGGATAAAAACGATATAGAGTGGATACAATGGATATACAGTGGATAAAATCGATATAGAGTGGATAAAATGGTGATACAGTGGATAAAATGGATATAGGGTGGATAAAATCGATATAAAGTGGATGAAATGGATATAGAGTGGATAAAATGGATATAGATTTGATAAAATGGAGATAGAGAGGATAAAATGGATATAGGGTGGATAAAATCGATATAAAGTGGATGAAATCGATATAGAGTGGATAAAATGGATATAGAGTGGATAAAATGGAGATGGAGTGGATAAAATACATATAGAGTGGATACAATTGTGATAGAGTGGATAAAATCGATATAGAGTGGATAAAATGGATATAGGGTGGATAAAATGGATATAAAGTGGATAAAATGGATATAAAGTGGATAAAATAGGTATAGGGTGGATAAAATGTATATTGAGTGGATAAAATGGATATATAGTGGATAAAATGGATATAGAGTGGATAAAATCGATATAAAGTGGATAAAATGGAGATAGAGTGGATGAAATCGATGTAGAGTGGATAAAATGGATATAGAGTGGATAAAATGGGTATAGGGTGGATAAAATGGATATTGAGTGGATAAAATGGATATAGGATGGATAAAATCGATATAGAGTTGATAAAATCGATATAGAGTGGGTAAAATGGATATAGAGTGGATGAAATGGATATAGGGTGGATAAAATGGATATAGAGAGGTTAAAATGGATATAGGGTGGATAAAATATATGTAGAGTGGATAAATTGGATATAGAGTGGATAAAATAGAGATAGAGTGGATAAAATGGATATAGGGTGGATAAAAACGATATAGAGTGGATACAATGGATATACAGTGGATAAAATCGATATAGAGTGGATAAAATGGTGATAGAGTGGATAAAATGGATATAGGGTGGATAAAATCGATATAAAGTCGATGAAATCGATATAGAGTGGATAAAATGGATATAGAGTGGATAAAATGGAGATAGAGTGAATAAAATGGATATAGGGTTGATAAAATATATGTAGAGTGGATAAATTGGATATAGAGTGGATAAAATAGAGATAGAGTGGATAAAATGGACATAGGGTGGATAAAATCGATATAAAGGGGATGAAATCGATATAGAGTGGATTAAATGGATTTAGAGTGGATAAAATGGAGATAGAGTGGATAAAATGGATATAGGGTGGATAAAATCGATATAAAGTGGATGAAATATATGTAGAGTGGATAAATTGGATATAGAGTGGATAAAATAGAGATAGAGTGGATAAAATGGATATAGGGTGGATAAAATCGATATAAAGTGGATGAAATCGATATAGAGTGGATAAAATGGATATAGAATGGATAAAAACGATATAGAGTGGATACAATGGATATACAGTGGATAAAATCGATATAGAGTGGATAAAATGGATATAGAGTGGATCAACTCGATATAGAGTGGATAAAATGGATATAGGGTGGATAAAATCGATATAGAGTGGATAAAATGGATATAGGGTGGATAAAATGGATATAGAGAGGTTAAAATAGAGATAGAGTGGATAAAATGGATATAGGGTGGATAAAATCGATATAAAGTGGATGAAATCGATATAGAGTGGATAAAATGGATATAGAGTGGATAAACTCGATATAGAGTGGATAAAATGGATATAGGGTGGATAAAATCGATATAGAGTGGATAAAATGGGTATAGTGTGGATAAAATGGATATAGAGTGGATAAAATGGATATAGGGTGGATAAAATTGATATAGAGAGGTTAAAATGGATATAGGGTGGATAAAATATATGTAGAGTGGATAAATTGGATATAGAGTGGATAAAATAGAGATAGAGTGGATAAAATGGATATAGGGTGGATAAAATCGATATAAAGTGGATGAAATCGATATAGAGTGGATAAAATGGATATAGAGTGGATAAAAACGATATAGAGTGGATACAATGGATATACAGTGGATAAAATCGATATAGAATGGATAAAATGGTGATAGAGTGGATAAAATGGATATAGGGTGGATAAAATCGATATAAAGTGGATGAAATGGATATAGAGTGGATAAAATGGATATAGATTTGATAAAATGGAGATAGAGAGGATAAAATGGATATAGGGTGGATAAAATCGATATAAAGTGGATGAAATCGATATAGAGTGGATAAAATCGATATAGAGTGGATAAAATGGATATAGGGTGGATAAAATGGATATAAAGTGGATAAAATGGATATAAAGTGGATGAAATCGATATAAAGTGGATAAAATGGAGATAGAGTGGATGAAATCGATGTAGAGTGGATAAAATGGATATAAAGTGGATAAAATAGGTATAGGGTGGATAAAATGTATATTGAGTGGATAAAATGGATATATAGTGGATAAAATGGATATAGAGTGGATAAAATGGATATAGAGTGGATAAAATCGATATAAAGTGGATAAAATGGAGATAGAGTGGATGAAATCGATGTAGAGTGGATAAAATGGATATAGAGTGGATAAAATGGGTATAGGGTGGATAAAATGGATATTGAGTGGATAAAATGGATATAGGATGGATAAAATCGATATAGAGTTGATAAAATCGATATAGAGTGGGTAAAATGGATATAGAGTGGATAAAATGGATATAGGGTGGATAAAATGGATATAGAGAGGTTAAAATGGATATAGGGTGGATAAAATATATGTAGAGTGGATAAATTGGATATAGAGTGGATAAAATAGAGATAGAGTGGATAAAATGGATATAGGGTGGATAAAAACGATATAGAGTGGATACAATGGATATACAGTGGATAAAATCGATATAGAGTGGATAAAATGGTGATAGAGTGGATAAAATGGATATAGGGTGGATAAAATCGATATAAAGTGGATGAAATCGATATAGAGTGGATAAAATGGATATAGAGTGGATAAAATGGAGATAGAGTGGATAAAATGGATATAGGGTGGATAAAATCGATATAGAGTGGATAAAATGGATACAGGGTGGATAAAATCGATATAGAGTGGATAAAATGGAGATAGAGTGGATAAAATCCATATAGAGTGGATAAAATGGTGATAAAGTGGATAAAATGGATATAGGGTGGATAAAATCGATATAAAGTGGATGAAATGGATATAGAGTGGGTAAAATGGATATAGAGTGGATAAAATCGATATAGAGTGGATAAACTGGATATAGAGTGGATAAAATGGATATAGGGTGGATAAAATGGATATAGAGAGGTTAAAATGGATATAGAGTGGATAAACTCGATATAGAGTGGGTAAAATGGATATAGGATGGATAAAATCGATATAGAGTTGATAAAATCGATATAGAGTGGGTAAAATGGATATAGAGTGGATAAAATCGATATAGAGTGGATAAAATGGATATAGAGTGGATAAAATGGATATAGGGTGGATAAAATGGATATAGAGAGGTTAAAATGGATATAGAGTGGATAAACTCGATATAGAGTGGATAAAATGGATATAGGGTGGATAAAATCGATATAGAGTGGATAAAATGGGTATAGTGTGGATAAAATGGATATTGAGTGGATAAAATGGATATAGGATGGATAAAATCGATATAGAGTTGATAAAATCGATATAGAGTGGATACAATGCATATACAGTGGATAAAATCGATATAGAGTGGATAAAATGGATATAGAGTGGATAAAATGGATATAGGGTGGATAAAATGGATATAGAGAGGTTAAAATGGATATAGGGTGGATAAAATATATGTAGAGTGGATAAATTGGATATAGAGTGGATAAAATGGATATAGGGTGGATAAAATCGATATAAAGTGGATGAAATCGATATAGAGTGGATAAAATGGATATAGAGTGGATAAAAACGATATAGAGTGGATACAATGGATATACAGTGGATAAAATCGATATAGAGTGGATAAAATGGTGATACAGTGGATAAAATGGATATAGGGTGGATAAAATCGATATAAAGTGGATGAAATGGATATAGAGTGGATAAAATGGATATAGATTTGATAAAATGGAGATAGAGAGGATAAAATGGATATAGGGTGGATAAAATCGATATAAAGTGGATGAAATCGATATAGAGTGGATAAAATGGATATAGAGTGGATAAACTCGATATAGAGTGGATAAAATGGATATAGGGTGGATAAAATCGATATAGAGTGGATAAAATGGGTATAGTGTGGATAAAATGGATATAGAGTGGATAAAATGGATATAGGGTGGATAAAATTGATATAGAGAGGTTAAAATGGATATAGGGTGGATAAAATATATGTAGAGTGGATAAATTGGATATAGAGTGGATAAAATAGAGATAGAGTGGATAAAATGGATATAGGGTGGATAAAATCGATATAAAGTGGATGAAATCGATATAGAGTGGATAAAATGGATATAGAGTGGATAAAAACGATATAGAGTGGATACAATGGATATACAGTGGATAAAATCGATATAGAATGGATAAAATGGTGATAGAGTGGATAAAATGGATATAGGGTGGATAAAATCGATATAAAGTGGATGAAATGGATATAGAGTGGATAAAATGGATATAGATTTGATAAAATGGAGATAGAGAGGATAAAATGGATATAGGGTGGATAAAATCGATATAAAGTGGATGAAATCGATATAGAGTGGATAAAATCGATATAGAGTGGATAAAATGGATATAGGGTGGATAAAATGGATATAGAGTGGATAAAATGGATATAAAGTGGATGAAATCGATATAAAGTGGATAAAATGGAGATAGAGTGGATGAAATCGATGTAGAGTGGATAAAATGGATATAAAGTGGATAAAATAGGTATAGGGTGGATAAAATGTATATTGAGTGGATAAAATGGATATATAGTGGATAAAATGGATATAGAGTGGATAAAATGGATATAGAGTGGATAAAATCGATATAAAGTGGATAAAATGGAGATAGAGTGGATGAAATCGATGTAGAGTGGATAAAATGGATATAGAGTGGATAAAATGGGTATAGGGTGGATAAAATGGATATTGAGTGGATAAAATGGATATAGGATGGATAAAATCGATATAGAGTTGATAAAATCGATATAGAGTGGGTAAAATGGATATAGAGTGGATAAAATGGATATAGGGTGGATAAAATGGATATAGAGAGGTTAAAATGGATATAGGGTGGATAAAATATATGTAGAGTGGATAAATTGGATATAGAGTGGATAAAATAGAGATAGAGTGGATAAAATGGATATAGGGTGGATAAAAACGATATAGAGTGGATACAATGGATATACAGTGGATAAAATCGATATAGAGTGGATAAAATGGTGATAGAGTGGATAAAATGGATATAGGGTGGATAAAATCGATATAAAGTGGATGAAATCGATATAGAGTGGATAAAATGGATATAGAGTGGATAAAATGGAGATAGAGTGAATAAAATGGATATAGGGTGGATAAAATCGATATAGAGTGGATAAAATGGATACAGGGTGGATAAAATCGATATAGAGTGGATAAAATGGAGATAGAGTGGATAAAATCCATATAGAGTGGATAAAATGGTGATAAAGTGGATAAAATGGATATAGGGTGGATAAAATCGATATAAAGTGGATGAAATGGATATAGAGTGGGTAAAATGGATATAGAGTGGATAAAATCGATATAGAGTGGATAAACTGGATATAGAGTGGATAAAATGGATATAGGGTGGATAAAATGGATATAGAGAGGTTAAAATGGATATAGAGTGGATAAACTCGATATAGAGTGGGTAAAATGGATATAGGATGGATAAAATCGATATAGAGTTGATAAAATCGATATAGAGTGGGTAAAATGGATATAGAGTGGATAAAATCGATATAGAGTGGATAAAATGGATATAGAGTGGATAAAATGGATATAGGGTGGATAAAATGGATATAGAGAGGTTAAAATGGATATAGAGTGGATAAACTCGATATAGAGTGGATAAAATGGATATAGGGTGGATAAAATCGATATAGAGTGGATAAAATGGGTATAGTGTGGATAAAATGGATATTGAGTGGATAAAATGGATATAGGATGGATAAAATCGATATAGAGTTGATAAAATCGATATAGAGTGGATACAATGCATATACAGTGGATAAAATCGATATAGAGTGGATAAAATGGATATAGAGTGGATAAAATGGATATAGGGTGGATAAAATGGATATAGAGAGGTTAAAATGGATATAGGGTGGATAAAATATATGTAGAGTGGATAAATTGGATATAGAGTGGATAAAATGGATATAGGGTGGATAAAATCGATATAAAGTGGATGAAATCGATATAGAGTGGATAAAATGGATATAGAGTGGATAAAAACGATATAGAGTGGATACAATGGATATACAGTGGATAAAATCGATATAGAGTGGATAAAATGGTGATACAGTGGATAAAATGGATATAGGGTGGATAAAATCGATATAGAGTGGATAAACTGGATATAGAGTGGATAAAATGGATATAGGGTGGATAAAATGGATATAGAGAGGTTAAAATGGATATAGAGTGGATAAACTCGATATAGAGTGGGTAAAATGGATATAGGATGGATAAAATCGATATAGAGTTGATAAAATCGATATAGAGTGGGTAAAATGGATATAGAGTGGATAAAATCGATATAGAGTGGATAAAATGGATATAGAGTGGATAAAATGGATATAGGGTGGATAAAATGGATATAGAGAGGTTAAAATAGAGATAGAGTGGATAAAATGGATATAGGGTGGATAAAATCGATATAAAGTGGATGAAATCGATATAGAGTGGATAAAATGGATATAGAGTGGATAAACTCGATATAGAGTGGATAAAATGGATATAGGGTGGATAAAATCGATATAGAGTGGATAAAATGGGTATAGTGTGGATAAAATGGATATAGAGTGGATAAAATGGATATAGGGTGGATAAAATTGATATAGAGAGGTTAAAATGGATATAGGGTGGATAAAATATATGTAGAGTGGATAAATTGGATATAGAGTGGATAAAATAGAGATAGAGTGGATAAAATGGATATAGGGTGGATAAAATCGATATAAAGTGGATGAAATCGATATAGAGTGGATAAAATGGATATAGAGTGGATAAAAACGATATAGAGTGGATACAATGGATATACAGTGGATAAAATCGATATAGAATGGATAAAATGGTGATAGAGTGGATAAAATGGATATAGGGTGGATAAAATCGATATAAAGTGGATGAAATGGATATAGAGTGGATAAAATGGATATAGATTTGATAAAATGGAGATAGAGAGGATAAAATGGATATAGGGTGGATAAAATCGATATAAAGTGGATGAAATCGATATAGAGTGGATAAAATCGATATAGAGTGGATAAAATGGATATAGGGTGGATAAAATGGATATAAAGTGGATAAAATGGATATAAAGTGGATGAAATCGATATAAAGTGGATAAAATGGAGATAGAGTGGATGAAATCGATGTAGAGTGGATAAAATGGATATAAAGTGGATAAAATAGGTATAGGGTGGATAAAATGTATATTGAGTGGATAAAATGGATATATAGTGGATAAAATGGATATAGAGTGGATAAAATGGATATAGAGTGGATAAAATCGATATAAAGTGGATAAAATGGAGATAGAGTGGATGAAATCGATGTAGAGTGGATAAAATGGATATAGAGTGGATAAAATGGGTATAGGGTGGATAAAATGGATATTGAGTGGATAAAATGGATATAGGATGGATAAAATCGATATAGAGTTGATAAAATGGATATAGAGTGGATAAAATGGATATAGAGTGGATAAAATGGATATAGGGTGGATAAAATGGATATAGAGAGGTTAAAATGGATATAGGGTGGATAAAATATATGTAGAGTGGATAAATTGGATATAGAGTGGATAAAATAGAGATAGAGTGGATAAAATGGATATAGGGTGGATAAAAACGATATAGAGTGGATACAATGGATATACAGTGGATAAAATCGATATAGAGTGGATAAAATGGTGATAGAGTGGATAAAATGGATATAGGGTGGATAAAATCGATATAAAGTGGATGAAATCGATATAGAGTGGATAAAATGGATATAGAGTGGATAAAATGGAGATAGAGTGGATAAAATGGATATAGGGTGGATAAAATCGATATAGAGTGGATAAAATGGATACAGGGTGGATAAAATCGATATAGAGTGGATAAAATGGAGATAGAGTGGATAAAATCCATATAGAGTGGATAAAATGGTGATAAAGTGGATAAAATGGATATAGGGTGGATAAAATCGATATAAAGTGGATGAAATGGATATAGAGTGGGTAAAATGGATATAGAGTGGATAAAATCGATATAGAGTGGATAAACTGGATATAGAGTGGATAAAATGGATATAGGGTGGATAAAATGGATATAGAGAGGTTAAAATGGATATAGAGTGGATAAACTCGATATAGAGTGGGTAAAATGGATATAGGATGGATAAAATCGATATAGAGTTGATAAAATCGATATAGAGTGGGTAAAATGGATATAGAGTGGATAAAATCGATATAGAGTGGATAAAATGGATATAGAGTGGATAAAATGGATATAGGGTGGATAAAATGGATATAGAGAGGTTAAAATGGATATAGAGTGGATAAACTCGATATAGAGTGGATAAAATGGATATAGGGTGGATAAAATCGATATAGAGTGGATAAAATGGGTATAGTGTGGATAAAATGGATATTGAGTGGATAAAATGGATATAGGATGGATAAAATCGATATAGAGTTGATAAAATCGATATAGAGTGGATACAATGCATATACAGTGGATAAAATCGATATAGAGTGGATAAAATGGATATAGAGTGGATAAAATGGATATAGGGTGGATAAAATGGATATAGAGAGGTTAAAATGGATATAGGGTGGATAAAATATATGTAGAGTGGATAAATTGGATATAGAGTGGATAAAATGGATATAGGGTGGATAAAATCGATATAAAGTGGATGAAATCGATATAGAGTGGATAAAATGGATATAGAGTGGATAAAAACGATATAGAGTGGATACAATGGATATACAGTGGATAAAATCGATATAGAGTGGATAAAATGGTGATACAGTGGATAAAATGGATATAGGGTGGATAAAATCGATATAAAGTGGATGAAATGGATATAGAGTGGATAAAATGGATATAGATTTGATAAAATGGAGATAGAGAGGATAAAATGGATATAGGGTGGATAAAATCGATATAGAGTGGATGAAATCGATATAGAGTGGATAAAATGGATATAGAGTGGATAAAATGGAGATGGAGTGGATAAAATACATATAGAGTGGATACAATTGTGATAGAGTGGATAAAATCGATATAGAGTGGATAAAATGGATATAGGGTGGATAAAATGGATATAAAGTGGATAAAATGGATATAAAGTGGATAAAATAGGTATAGGGTGGATAAAATGTATATTGAGTGGATAAAATGGATATATAGTGGATAAAATGGATATAGAGTGGATAAAATCGATATAAAGTGGATAAAATGGAGATAGAGTGGATGAAATCGATGTAGAGTGGATAAAATGGATATAGAGTGGATAAAATGGGTATAGGGTGGATAAAATGGATATTGAGTGGATAAAATGGATATAGGATGGATAAAATCGATATAGAGTTGATAAAATCGATATAGAGTGGGTAAAATGGATATAGAGTGGATGAAATGGATATAGGGTGGATAAAATGGATATAGAGAGGTTAAAATGGATATAGGGTGGATAAAATATATGTAGAGTGGATAAATTGGATATAGAGTGGATAAAATAGAGATAGAGTGGATAAAATGGATATAGGGTGGATAAAAACGATATAGAGTGGATACAATGGATATACAGTGGATAAAATCGATATAGAGTGGATAAAATGGTGATAGAGTGGATAAAATGGATATAGGGTGGATAAAATCGATATAAAGTCGATGAAATCGATATAGAGTGGATAAAATGGATATAGAGTGGATAAAATGGAGATAGAGTGAATAAAATGGATATAGGGTTGATAAAATATATGTAGAGTGGATAAATTGGATATAGAGTGGATAAAATAGAGATAGAGTGGATAAAATGGACATAGGGTGGATAAAATCGATATAAAGGGGATGAAATCGATATAGAGTGGATTAAATGGATTTAGAGTGGATAAAATGGAGATAGAGTGGATAAAATGGATATAGGGTGGATAAAATCGATATAAAGTGGATGAAATATATGTAGAGTGGATAAATTGGATATAGAGTGGATAAAATAGAGATAGAGTGGATAAAATGGATATAGGGTGGATAAAATCGATATAAAGTGGATGAAATCGATATAGAGTGGATAAAATGGATATAGAATGGATAAAAACGATATAGAGTGGATACAATGGATATACAGTGGATAAAATCGATATAGAGTGGATAAAATGGATATAGAGTGGATCAACTCGATATAGAGTGGATAAAATGGATATAGGGTGGATAAAATCGATATAGAGTGGATAAAATGGATATAGGGTGGATAAAATGGATATAGAGAGGTTAAAATAGAGATAGAGTGGATAAAATGGATATAGGGTGGATAAAATCGATATAAAGTGGATGAAATCGATATAGAGTGGATAAAATGGATATAGAGTGGATAAACTCGATATAGAGTGGATAAAATGGATATAGGGTGGATAAAATCGATATAGAGTGGATAAAATGGGTATAGTGTGGATAAAATGGATATAGATTTGATAAAATGGAGATAGAGAGGATAAAATGGATATAGGGTGGATAAAATCGATATAAAGTGGATGAAATCGATATAGAGTGGATAAAATGGATATAGAGTGGATAAAATTGTGATAGAGTGGATAAAATCGATATAGAGTGGATAAAATGGATATAGGGTGGATAAAATGGATATAAAGTGGATAAAATGGATATAAAGTGGATGAAATCGATATAAAGTGGATAAAATGGAGATAGAGTGGATGAAATCGATGTAGAGTGGATAAAATGGATATAAAGTGGATAAAATAGGTATAGGGTGGATAAAATGTATATTGAGTGGATAAAATGGATATATAGTGGATAAAATGGATATAGAGTGGATAAAATGGATATAGAGAGGTTAAAATGGATATAGGGTGGATAAAATATATGTAGAGTGGATAAATTGGATATAGAGTGGATAAAATAGAGATAGAGTGGATAAAATGGATATCGGGTGGATAAAATCGATATAAAGTGGATGAAATCGATATAGAGTGGATAAAATGGATATAGAGTGGATAAAAACGATATAGAGTGGATACAATGCATATACAGTGGATAAAATCGATATAGAGTGGATAAAATGGATATAGAGTGGATAAAATGGATATAGGGTGGATAAAATGGATATAGAGAGGATAAAATGGATATAGGGTGGATAAAATATATGTAGAGTGGATAAATTGGATATAGAGTGGATAAAATAGAGATAGAGTGGATAAAATGGATATAGGGTGGATAAAATCGATATAAAGTGGATGAAATCGATATAGAGTGGATAAAATGGATATAGAGTGGATAAAAACGATATAGAGTGGATACAATGGATATACAGTGGATAAAATCGATATAGAGTGGATAAAATGGTGATAGAGTGGATAAAATGGATATAGGGTGGATAAAATCGATATAAAGTGGATGAAATGGATATAGAGTGGATAAAATGGATATAGATTTGATAAAATGGAGATAGAGAGGATAAAATGGATATAGGGTGGATAAAATCGATATAAAGTGGATGAAATCGATATAGAGTGGATAAAATGGATATAGAGTGGATAAAATGGAGATGGAGTGGAAAAAATACATATAGAGTGGATAAAATTGTGATAGAGTGGATAAAATCGATATAGAGTGGATAAAATGGATATAGGGGAAATAAAATGGATATAAAGTGGATAAAATGGATATAAAGTGGATGAAATCGATATAAAGTGGATAAAATGGAGATAGAGTGGATGAAATCGATGTAGAGTGGATAAAATGGATATAAAGTGGATAAAATAGGTATAGGGTGGATAAAATGTATATTGAGTGGATAAAATGGATATATAGGGGATAAAATGGATATAGAGTGGATAAAATGGATATAGGATGGATAAAATCGATATAGAGTTGATAAAATCGATATAGAGTGGGTAAAATGGATATAGAGTGGATAAAATGGATATAGGGTGGATAAAATGGATATAGGATGGATAAAATCGATATAGAGTTGATAAAATCGATATAGAGTGGGTAAAATGGATATAGAGTGGATAAAATGGATATAGGGTGGATAAAATGGATATAGAGAGGTTAAAATGGATATAGGGTGGATAAAATATATGTAGAGTGGATAAATTGGATATAGAGTGGATAAAATAGAGATAGAGTGGATAAAATGGACATAGGGTGGATAAAATCGATATAAAGGGGATGAAATCGATATAGAGTGGATTAAATGGATTTAGAGTGGATAAAATGGATATAGGGTGGATAAAATCGATATAAAGTGGATGAAATATATGTAGAGTGGATAAATTGGATATAGAGTGGATAAAATAGAGATAGAGTGGATAAAATGGATATAGGGTGGATAAAATCGATATAAAGTGGATGAAATCGATATAGAGTGGATAAAATGGATATAGAATGGATAAAAACGATATAGAGTGGATACAATGGATATACAGTGGATAAAATGGTTATAGAGTGGATAAAATGGAGATAGAGTGAATAAAATGGATATAGGGTTGATAAAATATATGTAGAGTGGATAAATTGGATATAGAGTGGATAAAATAGAGATAGAGTGGATAAAATGGACATAGGGTGGATAAAATCGATGTAAAGGGGATGAAATCGATATAGAGTGGATTAAATGGATTTAGAGTGGATAAAATGGAGATAGAGTGGATAAAATGGATATAGGGTGGATAAAATCGATATAAAGTGGATGAAATATATGTAGAGTGGATAAATTGGATATAGAGTGGATAAAATAGAGATAGAGTGGATAAAATGGATATAGGGTGGATAAAATCGATATAAAGTGGATGAAATCGATATAGAGTGGATAAAATAGATATAGAATGGATAAAAACGATATAGAGTGGATACAATGGATATACAGTGGATAAAATCGATATAGAGTGGATAAAATGGTGATAGAGTGGATAAAATGGATATAGAGTGGATAAAATGGATATAGAGTGGATAAAATGGATATAGAGTGGATAAAATGGATATAGAGTGGATCAACTCGATATAGAGTGGATAAAATGGATATAGGGTGGATAAAATCGATATAGAGTGGATAAAATGGATATAGAGTGGATAAAATGGATATAGGGTGGATAAAATGGATATAGAGAGGTTAAAATGGATATAGGGTGGATAAAATATATGTAGAGTGGATAAATTGGATATAGAGTGGATAAAATAGAGATAGAGTGGATAAAATGGATATAGGGTGGATAAAATCGATATAAAGTGGATGAAATCGATATAGAGTGGATAAAATGGATATAGAGTGGATAAAATGGAGATAGAGTGAATAAAATGGATATACGGTTGATAAAATATATGTAGAGTGGATAAATTGGATATAGAGTGGATAAAATAGAGATAGAGTGGATAAAATGGATATAGGGTGGATAAAATCGATATAAAGTGGATGAAATCGATATAAAGTGGATAAAATGGATATAGGGTGGATAACATCGATATAAAGTGGATGAAATCGATATAGAGTGGATAAAATGGATATAGAGTGGATAAAATGGAGATAGAGTGGATAAAATGGATATAGGGTGGATAAAATCGATATAAAGTGGATGAAATCGATATAAAGTGGATAAAATGGATATAGGGTGGATAACATCGATATAAAGTGGATGAAATCGATATAGAGTGGATAAAATGGATATAGAGTGGATAAAATGGAGATAGAGAGGATAAAATGGATATAGGGTGGATAAAATCGATATAAAGTGGATGAAATCGATATAGAGTGGATAAAATGGATATAGAGTGGATAAAGTGGAAATAGAGTGGATAAAATCGATATAGAGTGGATAAAATGGATATAGAGTGGATAAAATGGATATAGGGTGGATAAAATTGATATAGAGTGGATAAAATGGATATAGGGTGGATAAAATCGATATAGAGTGGATAAAATGGAGATAGAGTGGTTAAAATCCATATAGAGTGGATAAAATGGTGATAAAGTGGATAAAATGGATATAGGGTGGATAAAATCGATATAAAGTGGATGAAATGGATATAGAGTGGGTAAAATGGATATAGAGTGGATAAAATCGATATAGAGTGGATAAAATGGATATAGAGTGGATAAAATGGATATAGGGTGGATAAAATGGATATAGAGAGGTTAAAATGGATATAGAGTGGATAAACTCGATATAGAGTGGGTAAAATGGATATAGGATGGATAAAATCGATATAGAGTTGATAAAATCGATATAGAGTGGGTAAAATGGATATAGAGTGGATAAAATCGATATAGAGTGGATAAAATGGATATAGAGTGGATAAAATGGATATAGGGTGGATAAAATGGATATAGAGAGGTTAAAATGGATATAGAGTGGATAAACTCGATATAGAGTGGATAAAATGGATATAGGGTGGATAAAATCGATATAGAGTGGATAAAATGAGTATAGTGTGGATAAAATGGATATTGAGTGGATAAAATGGATATAGGATGGATAAAATCGATATAGAGTTGATAAAATCGATATAGAGTGGATACAATGCATATACAGTGGATAAAATCGATATAGAGTGGATAAAATGGATATAGAGTGGATAAAATGGATATAGGGTGGATAAAATGGATATAGAGAGGTTAAAATGGATATAGGGTGGATAAAATATATGTAGAGTGGATAAATTGGATATAGAGTGGATAAAATGGATATAGGGTGGATAAAATCGATATAAAGTGGATGAAATCGATATAGAGTGGATAAAATGGATATAGAGTGGATAAAAACGATATAGAGTGGATACAATGGATATACAGTGGATAAAATGGATATAGGGTGGATAAAATGGATATAGAGAGGTTAAAATGGATATAGAGTGGATAAACTCGATATAGAGTGGATAAAATGGATATAGGGTGGATAAAATCGATATAGAGTGGATAAAATGGGTATAGTGTGGATAAAATGGATATTGAGTGGATAAAATGGATATAGGATGGATAAAATCGATATAGAGTTGATAAAATCGATATAGAGTGGATACAATGCATATACAGTGGATAAAATCGATATAGAGTGGATAAAATGGATATAGAGTGGATAAAATGGATATAGGGTGGATAAAATGGATATAGAGAGGTTAAAATGGATATAGGGTGGATAAAATATATGTAGAGTGGATAAATTGGATATAGAGTGGATAAAATGGATATAGGGTGGATAAAATCGATATAAAGTGGATGAAATCGATATAGAGTGGATAAAATGGATATAGAGTGGATAAAAACGATATAGAGTGGATACAATGGATATACAGTGGATAAAATCGATATAGAGTGGATAAAATGGCGATACAGTGGATAAAATGGATATAGGGTGGATAAAATCGATATAAAGTGGATGAAATGGATATAGAGTGGATAAAATGGATATAGATTTGATAAAATGGAGATAGAGAGGATAAAATGGATATAGGGTGGATAAAATCGATATAAAGTGGATGAAATCGATATAGAGTAGATAAAATGGATATAGAGTGGATAAAATGGAGATGGAGTGGATAAAATACATATAGAGTGGATACAATTGTGATAGAGTGGATAAAATCGATATAGAGTGGATAAAATGGATATAGGGTGGATAAAATGGATATAAAGTGGATAAAATGGATATAAAGTGGATAAAATAGGTATAGGGTGGATAAAATGTATATTGAGTGGATAAAATGGATATATAGTGGATAAAATGGATATAGAGTGGATAAAATGGATATAGAGTGGATAAAATCGATATAAAGTGGATAAAATGGAGATAGAGTGGATGAAATCGATATAGAGTGGATAAAATGGATATAGGGTGGATAAAATGGATATAGAGAGGTTAAAATGGATATAGGGTGGATAAAATATATGTAGAGTGGATAAATTGGATATAGAGTGGATAAAATAGAGATAGAGTGGATAAAATGGATATAGGGTGGATAAAATCGATATAAAGGGGATGAAATCGATATAGAGTGGATTAAATGGATTTAGAGTGGATAAAATGGATATAGGGTGGATAAAATCGATATAAAGTGGATGAAATATATGTAGAGTGGATAAATTGGATATAGAGTGGATAAAATAGAGATAGAGTGGATAAAATGGATATAGGGTGGATAAAATCGATATAAAGTGGATGAAATCGATATAAAGTGGATAAAATGGATATAGGGTGGATAACATCGATATAAAGTGGATGAAATCGATATAGAGTGGATAAAATGGATATAGAGTGGATAAAATGGAGATAGAGTGGATAAAATGGATATAGGGTGGATAAAATCGATATAAAGTGGATGAAATCGATATAAAGTGGATAAAATGGATATAGGGTGGATAACATCGATATAAAGTGGATGAAATCGATATAGAGTGGATAAAATGGATATAGAGTGGATAAAATGGAGATAGAGTGGATAAAATGGATATAGGGTGGATAAAATCGATATAAAGTGGATGAAATCGATATAGAGTGGATAAAATGGATATAGAGTGGATAAAGTGGAGATAGAGTGGATAAAATCGATATAGAGTGGATAAAATGGATATAGAGTGGATAAAATGGATATAGGGTGGATAAAATTGATATAGAGTGGATAAAATGGATATAGGGTGGATAAAATCGATATAGAGTGGATAAAATGGAGATAGAGTGGATAAAATCCATATAGAGTGGATAAAATGGTGATAAAGTGGATAAAATGGATATAGGGTGGATAAAATCGATATAAAGTGGATGAAATGGATATAGAGTGGGTAAAATGGATATAGAGTGGATAAAATCGATATAGAGTGGATAAAATGGATATAGAGTGGATAAAATGGATATAGGGTGGATAAAATGGATATAGAGAGGTTAAAATGGATATAGAGTGGATAAACTCGATATAGAGTGGGTAAAATGGATATAGGATGGATAAAATCGATATAGAGTTGATAAAATCGATATAGAGTGGGTAAAATGGATATAGAGTGGATAAAATCGATATAGAGTGGATAAAATGGATATAGAGTGGATAAAATGGATATAGGGTGGATAAAATGGATATAGAGAGGTTAAAATGGATATAGAGTGGATAAACTCGATATAGAGTGGATAAAATGGATATAGGGTGGATAAAATCGATATAGAGTGGATAAAATGGGTATAGTGTGGATAAAATGGATATTGAGTGGATAAAATGGATATAGGATGGATAAAATCGATATAGAGTGGATACAATGCATATACAGTGGATAAAATCGATATAGAGTGGATAAAATGGATATAGAGTGGATAAAATGGATATAGGGTGGATAAAATGGATATAGAGAGGTTAAAATGGATATAGGGTGGATAAAATATATGTAGAGTGGATAAATTGGATATAGAGTGGATAAAATGGATATAGGGTGGATAAAATCGATATAAAGTGGATGAAATCGATATAGAGTGGATAAAATGGATATAGAGTGGATAAAAACGATATAGAGTGGATACAATGGATATACAGTGGATAAAATCGATATAGAGTGGATAAAATGGTGATACAGTGGATAAAATGGATATAGGGTGGATAAAATCGATATAAAGTGGATGAAATGGATATAGAGTGGATAAAATGGATATAGATTTGATAAAATGGAGATAGAGAGGATAAAATGGATATAGGGTGGATAAAATCGATATAAAGTGGATGAAATCGATATAGAGTGGATAAAATGGATATAGAGTGGATAAAATGGAGATGGAGTGGATAAAATACATATAGAGTGGATACAATTGTGATAGAGTGGATAAAATCGATATAGAGTGGATAAAATGGATATAGGGTGGATAAAATGGATATAAAGTGGATAAAATGGATATAAAGTGGATAAAATAGGTATAGGGTGGATAAAATGTATATTGAGTGGATAAAATGGATATATAGTGGATAAAATGGATATAGAGTGGATAAAATGGATATAGAGTGGATAAAATCGATATAAAGTGGATAAAATGGAGATAGAGTGGATGAAATCGATGTAGAGTGGATAAAATGGATATAGAGTGGATAAAATGGGTATAGGGTGGATAAAATGGATATTGAGTGGATAAAATGGATATAGGATGGATAAAATCGATATAGAGTTGATAAAATCGATATAGAGTGGGTAAAATGGATATAGAGTGGATAAAATGGATATAGGGTGGATAAAATGGATATAGAGAGGTTAAAATGGATATAGGGTGGATAAAATATATGTAGAGTGGATAAATTGGATATAGAGTGGATAAAATAGAGATAGAGTGGATAAAATGGATATAGGGTGGATAAGAACGATATAGAGTGGATACAATGGATATACAGTGGATAAAATCGATATAGAGTGGATAAAATGGTGATAGAGTGGATAAAATGGATATAGGGTGGATAAAATCGATATAAAGTGGATGAAATCGATATAGAGTGGATAAAATGGATATAGAGTGGATAAAATGGAGATAGATTGAATAAAATGGATATAGGGTTGATAAAATATATGTAGAGTGGATAAATTGGATATAGAGTGGATAAAATAGAGATAGAGTGGATAAAATGGACATAGGGTGGATAAAATCGATATAAAGGGGATGAAATCGATATAGAGTGGATTAAATGGATTTAGAGTGGATAAAATGGAGATAGAGTGGATAAAATGGATATAGGGTGGATAAAATCGATATAAAGTGGATGAAATATATGTAGAGTGGATAAATTGGATATAGAGTGGATAAAATAGAGATAGAGTGGATAAAATGGATATAGGGTGGATAAAATCGATATAAAGTGGATGAAATCGATATAGAGTGGATAAAATGGATATAGAATGGATAAAAACGATATAGAGTGGATACAATGGATATACAGTGGATAAAATCGATATAGAGTGGATAAAATGGATATAGAGTGGATAAAATGGATATAGAGTGGATAAAATGGATATAGAGTGGATAAAATAGGTATAGGGTGGATAAAATGTATATTGAGTGGATAAAATGGATATATAGTGGATAAAATGGATATAGAGTGGATAAAATGGATATAGGATGGATAAAATCGATATAGAGTTGATAAAATCGATATAGAGTGGGTAAAATGGATATAGAGTGGATAAAATGGATATAGGGTGGATAAAATGGATATAGGATGGATAAAATCGATATAGAGTTGATAAAATCGATATAGAGTGGGTAAAATGGATATAGAGTGGATAAAATGGATATAGGGTGGATAAAATGGATATAGAGAGGTTAAAATGGATATAGGGTGGATAAAATATATGTAGAGTGGATAAATTGGATATAGAGTGGATAAAATAGAGATAGAGTGGATAAAATGGACATAGGGTGGATAAAATCGATATAAAGGGGATGAAATCGATATAGAGTGGATTAAATGGATTTAGAGTGGATAAAATGGATATAGGGTGGATAAAATCGATATAAAGTGGATGAAATATATGTAGAGTGGATAAATTGGATATAGAGTGGATAAAATAGAGATAGAGTGGATAAAATGGATATAGGGTGGATAAAATCGATATAAAGTGGATGAAATCGATATAGAGTGGATAAAATGGATATAGAATGGATAAAAACGATATAGAGTGGATACAATGGATATACAGTGGATAAAATCGATATAGAGTGGATAAAATGGATATAGAGTGGATAAAATGGAGATAGAGTGAATAAAATGGATATAGGGTTGATAAAATATATGTAGAGTGGATAAATTGGATATAGAGTGGATAAAATAGAGATAGAGTGGATAAAATGGACATAGGGTGGATAAAATCGATGTAAAGGGGATGAAATCGATATAGAGTGGATTAAATGGATTTAGAGTGGATAAAATGGAGATAGAGTGGATAAAATGGATATAGGGTGGATAAAATCGATATAAAGTGGATGAAATATATGTAGAGTGGATAAATTGGATATAGAGTGGATAAAATAGAGATAGAGTGGATAAAATGGATATAGGGTGGATAAAATCGATATAAAGTGGATGAAATCGATATAGAGTGGATAAAATAGATATAGAATGGATAAAAACGATATAGAGTGGATACAATGGATATACAGTGGATAAAATCGATATAGAGTGGATAAAATGGATATAGAGTGGATAAAATGGATATAGAGTGGATAAAATGGATATAGAGTGGATCAACTCGATATAGAGTGGATAAAATGGATATAGGGTGGATAAAATCGATATAGAGTTGATAAAATCGATATAGAGAGGTTAAAATGGATATAGAGTGGATAAACTCGATATAGAGTGGATAAAATGGATATAGGGTGGATAAAATCGATATAGAGTGGATAAAATGGGTATAGTGTGGATAAAATGGATATTGAGTGGATAAAATGGATATAGGATGGATAAAATCGATATAGAGTTGATAAAATCGATATAGAGTGGATACAATGCATATACAGTGGATAAAATCGATATAGAGTGGATCAAATGGATATAGAGTGGATAAAATGAATATAGGGTGGATAAAATGGATATAGAGAGGTTAAAATGGATATAGGGTGGATAAAATATATGTAGAGTGGATAAATTGGATATAGGGTGGATAAAATGGATATAGGGTGGATAAAATCGATATAAAGTGGATGAAATCGATATAGAGTGGATAAAATGGATATAGAGTGGATAAAAACGATATAGAGTGGATACAATGGATATACAGTGGATAATATCGATATAGAGTGGATAAAATGGTGATACAGTGGATAAAATGGATATAGGGTGGATAAAATCGATATAAAGTGGATGAAATGGATATAGAGTGGATAAAATGGATATAGATTTGATAAAATGGAGATAGAGAGGATAAAATGGATATAGGGTGGATAAAATCGATATAAAGTGGATGAAATCGATATAGAGTGGATAAAATGGATATAGAGTGGATAAAATGGAGATGGAGTGGATAAAATACATATAGAGTGGATACAATTGTGATAGAGTGGATAAAATCGATATAGAGTGGATAAAATGGATATAGGGTGGATAAAATGGATATAAAGTGGATAAAATGGATATAAAGTGGATAAAATAGGTATAGGGTGGATAAAATGTATATTGAGTGGATAAAATGGATATATAGTGGATAAAATGGATATAGAGTGGATAAAATGGATATAGAGTGGATAAAATCGATATAAAGTGGATAAAATGGAGATAGAGTGGATGAAATCGATGTAGAGTGGATAAAATGGATATAGAGTGGATAAAATGGGTATAGGGTGGATAAAATGGATATTGAGTGGATAAAATGGATATAGGATGGATAAAATCGATATAGAGTTGATAAAATCGATATAGAGTGGGTAAAATGGATATAGAGTGGATAAAATGGATATAGGGTGGATAAAATGGATATAGAGAGGTTAAAATGGATATAGGGTGGATAAAATATATGTAGAGTGGATAAATTGGATATAGAGTGGATAAAATAGAGATAGAGTGGATAAAATGGATATAGGGTGGATAAAATCGATATAAAGGGGATGAAATCGATATAGAGTGGATTAAATGGATTTAGAGTGGATAAAATGGATATAGGGTGGATAAAATCGATATAAAGTGGATGAAATATATGTAGAGTGGATAAATTGGATATAGAGTGGATAAAATAGAGATAGAGTGGATAAAATGGATATAGGGTGGATAAAATCGATATAAAGTGGATGAAATCGATATAAAGTGGATAAAATGGATATAGGGTGGATAACATCGATATAAAGTGGATGAAATCGATATAGAGTGGATAAAATGGATATAGAGTGGATAAAATGGAGATAGAGTGGATAAAATGGATATAGGGTGGATAAAATCGATATAAAGTGGATGAAATCGATATAAAGTGGATAAAATGGATATAGGGTGGATAACATCGATATAAAGTGGATGAAATCGATATAGAGTGGATAAAATGGATATAGAGTGGATAAAATGGAGATAGAGTGGATAAAATGGATATAGGGTGGATAAAATCGATATAAAGTGGATGAAATCGATATAGAGTGGATAAAATGGATATAGAGTGGATAAAGTGGAGATAGAGTGGATAAAATCGATATAGAGTGGATAAAATGGATATAGAGTGGATAAAATGGATATAGGGTGGATAAAATTGATATAGAGTGGATAAAATGGATATAGGGTGGATAAAATCGATATAGAGTGGATAAAATGGAGATAGAGTGGATAAAATCCATATAGAGTGGATAAAATGGTGATAAAGTGGATAAAATGGATATAGGGTGGATAAAATCGATATAAAGTGGATGAAATGGATATAGAGTGGGTAAAATGGATATAGAGTGGATAAAATCGATATAGAGTGGATAAAATGGATATAGAGTGGATAAAATGGATATAGGGTGGATAAAATGGATATAGAGAGGTTAAAATGGATATAGAGTGGATAAACTCGATATAGAGTGGGTAAAATGGATATAGGATGGATAAAATCGATATAGAGTTGATAAAATCGATATAGAGTGGGTAAAATGGATATAGAGTGGATAAAATCGATATAGAGTGGATAAAATGGATATAGAGAGGTTAAAATGGATATAGAGTGGATAAACTCGATATAGGGTGGATAAAATCGATATAGAGTGGATAAAATGGGTATAGTGTGGATAAAATGGATATTGAGTGGATAAAATGGATATAGGATGGATAAAATCGATATAGAGTGGATACAATGCATATACAGTGGATAAAATCGATATAGAGTGGATAAAATGGATATAGAGTGGATAAAATGGATATAGGGTGGATAAAATGGATATAGAGAGGTTAAAATGGATATAGGGTGGATAAAATATATGTAGAGTGGATAAATTGGATATAGAGTGGATAAAATGGATATAGGGTGGATAAAATCGATATAAAGTGGATGAAATCGATATAGAGTGGATAAAATGGATATAGAGTGGATAAAAACGATATAGAGTGGATACAATGGATATACAGTGGATAAAATCGATATAGAGTGGATAAAATGGTGATACAGTGGATAAAATGGATATAGGGTGGATAAAATCGATATAAAGTGGATGAAATGGATATAGAGTGGATAAAATGGATATAGATTTGATAAAATGGAGATAGAGAGGATAAAATGGATATAGGGTGGATAAAATCGATATAAAGTGGATGAAATCGATATAGAGTGGATAAAATGGATATAGAGTGGATAAAATGGAGATGGAGTGGATAAAATACATATAGAGTGGATACAATTGTGATAGAGTGGATAAAATCGATATAGAGTGGATAAAATGGATATAGGGTGGATAAAATGGATATAAAGTGGATAAAATGGATATAAAGTGGATAAAATAGGTATAGGGTGGATAAAATGTATATTGAGTGGATAAAATGGATATATAGTGGATAAAATGCATATAGAGTGGATAAAATGGATATAGAGTGGATAAAATCGATATAAAGTGGATAAAATGGAGATAGAGTGGATGAAATCGATGTAGAGTGGATAAAATGGATATAGAGTGGATAAAATGGGTATAGGGTGGATAAAATGGATATTGAGTGGATAAAATGGATATAGGATGGATAAAATCGATATAGAGTTGATAAAATCGATATAGAGTGGATAAATTGGATATAGAGTGGATAAAATAGAGATAGAGTGGATAAAATGGATATAGGGTGGATAAAAACGATATAGAGTGGATACAATGGATATACAGTGGATAAAATCGATATAGAGTGGATAAAATGGTGATAGAGTGGATAAAATGGATATAGGGTGGATAAAATCGATATAAAGTGGATGAAATCGATATAGAGTGGATAAAATGGATATAGAGTGGATAAAATGGAGATAGAGTGAATAAAATGGATATAGGGTTGATAAAATATATGTAGAGTGGATAAATTGGATATAGAGTGGATAAAATAGAGATAGAGTGGATAAAATGGACATAGGGTGGATAAAATCGATATAAAGGGGATGAAATCGATATAGAGTGGATTAAATGGATTTAGAGTGGATAAAATGGAGATAGAGTGGATAAAATGGATATAGGGTGGATAAAATCGATATAAAGTGGATGAAATATATGTAGAGTGGATAAATTGGATATAGAGTGGATAAAATAGAGATAGAGTGGATAAAATGGATATAGGGTGGATAAAATCGATATAAAGTGGATGAAATCGATATAGAGTGGATAAAATGGATATAGAATGGATAAAAACGATATAGAGTGGATACAATGGATATACAGTGGATAAAATCGATATAGAGTGGATAAAATGGATATAGAGTGGATCAACTCGATATAGAGTGGATAAAATGGATATAGGGTGGATAAAATCGATATAGAGTGGATAAAATGGATATAGGGGAAATAAAATGGATATAAAGTGGATAAAATGGATATAAAGTGGATGAAATCGATATAAAGTGGATAAAATGGAGATAGAGTGGATGAAATCGATGTAGAGTGGATAAAATGGATGTAAAGTGGATAAAATAGGTATAGGGTGGATAAAATGTATATTGAGTGGATAAAATGGATATATAGTGGATAAAATGGATATAGAGTGGATAAAATGGATATAGGATGGATAAAATCGATATAGAGTTGATAAAATCGATATAGAGTGGGTAAAATGGATATAGAGTGGATAAACTCGATATAGAGTGGATAAAATGGATATAGGGTGGATAAAATCGATATAGAGTGGATAAAATGGGTATAGTGTGGATAAAATGGATATTGAGTGGATAAAATGGATATAGGATGGATAAAATCGATATAGAGTTGATAAAATCGATATAGAGTGGATACAATGCATATACAGTGGATAAAATCGATATAGAGTGGATCAAATGGATATAGAGTGGATAAAATGAATATAGGGTGGATAAAATGGATATAGAGAGGTTAAAATGGATATAGGGTGGATAAAATATATGTAGAGTGGATAAATTGGATATAGGGTGGATAAAATGGATATAGGGTGGATAAAATCGATATAAAGTGGATGAAATCGATATAGAGTGGATAAAATGGATATAGAGTGGATAAAAACGATATAGAGTGGATACAATGGATATACAGTGGATAATATCGATATAGAGTGGATAAAATGGTGATACAGTGGATAAAATGGATATAGGGTGGATAAAATCGATATAAAGTGGATGAAATGGATATAGAGTGGATAAAATGGATATAGATTTGATAAAATGGAGATAGAGAGGATAAAATGGATATAGGGTGGATAAAATCGATATAAAGTGGATGAAATCGATATAGAGTGGATAAAATGGATATAGAGTGGATAAAATGGAGATGGAGTGGATAAAATACATATAGAGTGGATACAATTGTGATAGAGTGGATAAAATCGATATAGAGTGGATAAAATGGATATAGGGTGGATAAAATGGATATAAAGTGGATAAAATGGATATAAAGTGGATAAAATAGGTATAGGGTGGATAAAATGTATATTGAGTGGATAAAATGGATATATAGTGGATAAAATGGATATAGAGTGGATAAAATGGATATAGAGTGGATAAAATCGATATAAAGTGGATAAAATGGAGATAGAGTGGATGAAATCGATGTAGAGTGGATAAAATGGATATAGAGTGGATAAAATGGGTATAGGGTGGATAAAATGGATATTGAGTGGATAAAATGGATATAGGATGGATAAAATCGATATAGAGTTGATAAAATCGATATAGAGTGGGTAAAATGGATATAGAGTGGATAAAATGGATATAGGGTGGATAAAATGGATATAGAGAGGTTAAAATGGATATAGGGTGGATAAAATATATGTAGAGTGGATAAATTGGATATAGAGTGGATAAAATAGAGATAGAGTGGATAAAATGGATATAGGGTGGATAAAATCGATATAAAGGGGATGAAATCGATATAGAGTGGATTAAATGGATTTAGAGTGGATAAAATGGATATAGGGTGGATAAAATCGATATAAAGTGGATGAAATATATGTAGAGTGGATAAATTGGATATAGAGTGGATAAAATAGAGATAGAGTGGATAAAATGGATATAGGGTGGATAAAATCGATATAAAGTGGATGAAATCGATATAAAGTGGATAAAATGGATATAGGGTGGATAACATCGATATAAAGTGGATGAAATCGATATAGAGTGGATAAAATGGATATAGAGTGGATAAAATGGAGATAGAGTGGATAAAATGGATATAGGGTGGATAAAATCGATATAAAGTGGATGAAATCGATATAAAGTGGATAAAATGGATATAGGGTGGATAACATCGATATAAAGTGGATGAAATCGATATAGAGTGGATAAAATGGATATAGAGTGGATAAAATGGAGATAGAGTGGATAAAATGGATATAGGGTGGATAAAATCGATATAAAGTGGATGAAATCGATATAGAGTGGATAAAATGGATATAGAGTGGATAAAGTGGAGATAGAGTGGATAAAATCGATATAGAGTGGATAAAATGGATATAGAGTGGATAAAATGGATATAGGGTGGATAAAATTGATATAGAGTGGATAAAATGGATATAGGGTGGATAAAATCGATATAGAGTGGATAAAATGGAGATAGAGTGGATAAAATCCATATAGAGTGGATAAAATGGTGATAAAGTGGATAAAATGGATATAGGGTGGATAAAATCGATATAAAGTGGATGAAATGGATATAGAGTGGGTAAAATGGATATAGAGTGGATAAAATCGATATAGAGTGGATAAAATGGATATAGAGTGGATAAAATGGATATAGGGTGGATAAAATGGATATAGAGAGGTTAAAATGGATATAGAGTGGATAAACTCGATATAGAGTGGGTAAAATGGATATAGGATGGATAAAATCGATATAGAGTTGATAAAATCGATATAGAGTGGGTAAAATGGATATAGAGTGGATAAAATCGATATAGAGTGGATAAAATGGATATAGAGAGGTTAAAATGGATATAGAGTGGATAAACTCGATATAGGGTGGATAAAATCGATATAGAGTGGATAAAATGGGTATAGTGTGGATAAAATGGATATTGAGTGGATAAAATGGATATAGGATGGATAAAATCGATATAGAGTGGATACAATGCATATACAGTGGATAAAATCGATATAGAGTGGATAAAATGGATATAGAGTGGATAAAATGGATATAGGGTGGATAAAATGGATATAGAGAGGTTAAAATGGATATAGGGTGGATAAAATATATGTAGAGTGGATAAATTGGATATAGAGTGGATAAAATGGATATAGGGTGGATAAAATCGATATAAAGTGGATGAAATCGATATAGAGTGGATAAAATGGATATAGAGTGGATAAAAACGATATAGAGTGGATACAATGGATATACAGTGGATAAAATCGATATAGAGTGGATAAAATGGTGATACAGTGGATAAAATGGATATAGGGTGGATAAAATCGATATAAAGTGGATGAAATGGATATAGAGTGGATAAAATGGATATAGATTTGATAAAATGGAGATAGAGAGGATAAAATGGATATAGGGTGGATAAAATCGATATAAAGTGGATGAAATCGATATAGAGTGGATAAAATGGATATAGAGTGGATAAAATGGAGATGGAGTGGATAAAATACATATAGAGTGGATACAATTGTGATAGAGTGGATAAAATCGATATAGAGTGGATAAAATGGATATAGGGTGGATAAAATGGATATAAAGTGGATAAAATGGATATAAAGTGGATAAAATAGGTATAGGGTGGATAAAATGTATATTGAGTGGATAAAATGGATATATAGTGGATAAAATGCATATAGAGTGGATAAAATGGATATAGAGTGGATAAAATCGATATAAAGTGGATAAAATGGAGATAGAGTGGATGAAATCGATGTAGAGTGGATAAAATGGATATAGAGTGGATAAAATGGGTATAGGGTGGATAAAATGGATATTGAGTGGATAAAATGGATATAGGATGGATAAAATCGATATAGAGTTGATAAAATCGATATAGAGTGGATAAATTGGATATAGAGTGGATAAAATAGAGATAGAGTGGATAAAATGGATATAGGGTGGATAAAAACGATATAGAGTGGATACAATGGATATACAGTGGATAAAATCGATATAGAGTGGATAAAATGGTGATAGAGTGGATAAAATGGATATAGGGTGGATAAAATCGATATAAAGTGGATGAAATCGATATAGAGTGGATAAAATGGATATAGAGTGGATAAAATGGAGATAGAGTGAATAAAATGGATATAGGGTTGATAAAATATATGTAGAGTGGATAAATTGGATATAGAGTGGATAAAATAGAGATAGAGTGGATAAAATGGACATAGGGTGGATAAAATCGATATAAAGGGGATGAAATCGATATAGAGTGGATTAAATGGATTTAGAGTGGATAAAATGGAGATAGAGTGGATAAAATGGATATAGGGTGGATAAAATCGATATAAAGTGGATGAAATATATGTAGAGTGGATAAATTGGATATAGAGTGGATAAAATAGAGATAGAGTGGATAAAATGGATATAGGGTGGATAAAATCGATATAAAGTGGATGAAATCGATATAGAGTGGATAAAATGGATATAGAATGGATAAAAACGATATAGAGTGGATACAATGGATATACAGTGGATAAAATCGATATAGAGTGGATAAAATGGATATAGAGTGGATCAACTCGATATAGAGTGGATAAAATGGATATAGGGTGGATAAAATCGATATAGAGTGGATAAAATGGATATAGGGTGGATAAAATCGATATAAAGTGGATGAAATCGATATAGAGTGGATAAAATGGATATAGAGTGGATAAAATGGAGATGGAGTGGATAAAATACATATAGAGTGGATAAAATTGTGATAGAGTGGATAAAATCGATATAGAGTGGATAAAATGGATATAGGGGAAATAAAATGGATATAAAGTGGATAAAATGGATATAAAGTGGATGAAATCGATATAAAGTGGATAAAATGGAGATAGAGTGGATGAAATCGATGTAGAGTGGATAAAATGGATGTAAAGTGGATAAAATAGGTATAGGGTGGATAAAATGTATATTGAGTGGATAAAATGGATATATAGTGGATAAAATGGATATAGAGTGGATAAAATGGATATAGGATGGATAAAATCGATATAGAGTTGATAAAATCGATATAGAGTGGGTAAAATGGATATAGAGTGGATAAAATGGATATAGGGTGGATAAAATGGATATAGGATGGATAAAATCGATATAGAGTTGATAAAATCGATATAGAGTGGGTAAAATGGATATAGAGTGGATAAAATGGATATAGGGTGGATAAAATGGATATAGAGAGGTTAAAATGGATATAGGGTGGATAAAATATATGTAGAGTGGATAAATTGGATATAGAGTGGATAAAATAGAGATAGAGTGGATAAAATGGACATAGGGTGGATAAAATCGATATAAAGGGGATGAAATCGATATAGAGTGGATTAAATGGATTTAGAGTGGATAAAATGGATATAGGGTGGATAAAATCGATATAAAGTGGATGAAATATATGTAGAGTGGATAAATTGGATATAGAGTGGATAAAATAGAGATAGAGTGGATAAAATGGATATAGGGTGGATAAAATCGATATAAAGTGGATGAAATCGATATAGAGTGGATAAAATGGATATAGAATGGATAAAAACGATATAGAGTGGATACAATGGATATACAGTGGATAAAATCGATATAGAGTGGATAAAATGGATATAGAGTGGATAAAATGGAGATAGAGTGAATAAAATGGATATAGGGTTGATAAAATATATGTAGAGTGGATAAATTGGATATAGAGTGGATAAAATAGAGATAGAGTGGATAAAATGGACATAGGGTGGATAAAATCGATGTAAAGGGGATGAAATCGATATAGAGTGGATTAAATGGATTTAGAGTGGATAAAATGGAGATAGAGTGGATAAAATGGATATAGGGTGGATAAAATCGATATAAAGTGGATGAAATATATGTAGAGTGGATAAATTGGATATAGAGTGGATAAAATAGAGATAGAGTGGATAAAATGGATATAGGGTGGATAAAATCGATATAAAGTGGATGAAATCGATATAGAGTGGATAAAATAGATATAGAATGGATAAAAACGATATAGAGTGGATACAATGGATATACAGTGGATAAAATGGATATAGAGTGGATAAAATGGATATAGAGTGGATCAACTCGATATAGAGTGGATAAAATGGATATAGGGTGGATAAAATCGATATAGAGTGGATAAAATGGATATAGAGTGGATAAAATGGATATAGGGTGGATAAAATGGATATAGAGAGGTTAAAATGGATATAGGGTGGATAAAATATATGTAGAGTGGATAAATTGGATATAGAGTGGATAAAATAGAGATAGAGTGGATAAAATGGATATAGGGTGGATAAAATCGATATAAAGTGGATGAAATCGATATAGAGTGGATAAAATGGATATAGAGTGGATAAAATGGAGATAGAGTGAATAAAATGGATATACGGTTGATAAAATATATGTAGAGTGGATAAATTGGATATAGAGTGGATAAAATAGAGATAGAGTGGATAAAATGGACATAGGGTGGATAAAATCGATATAAAGGGGATGAAATCGATATAGAGTGGATTAAATGGATTTAGAGTGGATAAAATGGATATAGGGTGGATAAAATCGATATAAAGTGGATGAAATATATGTAGAGTGGATAAATTGGATATAGAGTGGATAAAATAGAGATAGAGTGGATAAAATGGATATAGGGTGGATAAAATCGATATAAAGTGGATAAAATGGATATAGGGTGGATAACATCGATATAAAGTGGATGAAATCGATATAGAGTGGATAAAATGGATATAGAGTGGATAAAATGGAGATAGAGTGGATAAAATGGATATAGGGTAGATAAAATCGATATAAAGTGGATGAAATCGATATAAAGTGGATAAAATGGATATAGGGTGGATAACATCGATATAAAGTGGATGAAATCGATATAGAGTGGATAAAATGGATATAGAGTGGATAAAATGGAGATAGAGTGGATAAAATGGATATAGGGTGGATAAAATCGATATAAAGTGGATGAAATCGATATAGAGTGGATAAAATGGATATAGAGTGGATAAAGTGGAGATAGAGTGGATAAAATCGATATAGAGTGGATAAAATGGATATAGAGTGGACAAAATGGATATAGGGTGGATAAAATTGATATAGAGTGGATAAAATGGATATAGGGTGGATAAAATCGATATAGAGTGGATAAAATGGAGATAGAGTGGATAAAATCCATATAGAGTGGATAAAATGGTGATAAAGTGGATAAAATGGATATAGGGTGGATAAAATCGATATAAAGTGGATGAAATGGATATAGAGTGGGTAAAATGGATATAGAGTGGATAAAATCGATATAGAGTGGATAAAATGGATATAGAGTGGATAAAATGGATATAGGGTGGATAAAATGGATATAGAGAGGTTAAAATGGATATAGAGTGGATAAACTCGATATAGAGTGGGTAAAATGGATATAGGATGGATAAAATCGATATAGAGTTGATAAAATCGATATAGAGTGGGTAAAATGGATATAGAGTGGATAAAATCGATATAGAGTGGATAAAATGGATATAGAGTGGATAAAATGGATATAGGGTGGATAAAATGGATATAGAGAGGTTAAAATGGATATAGAGTGGATAAACTCGATATAGAGTGGATAAAATGGATATAGGGTGGATAAAATCGATATAGAGTGGATAAAATGGGTATAGTGTGGATAAAATGGATATTGAGTGGATAAAATGGATATAGGATGGATAAAATCGATATAGAGTTGATAAAATCGATATAGAGTGGATACAATGCATATACAGTGGATAAAATCGATATAGAGTGGATAAAATGGATATAGAGTGGATAAAATGGATATAGGGTGGATAAAATGGATATAGAGAGGTTAAAATGGATATAGGGTGGATAAAATCGATATAAAGTGGATGAAATCGATATAGAGTGGATAAAATGGATATAGAGTGGATAAAAACGATATAGAGTGGATACAATGGATATACAGTGGATAAAATCGATATAGAGTGGATAAAATGGTGATACAGTGGATAAAATGGATATAGGGTGGATAAAATCGATATAGAGTGGATAAAATGGATATAGAGTGGATAAAATGGATATAGGGTGGATAAAATGGATATAGGATGGATAAAATCGATATAGAGTTGATAAAATCGATATAGAGTGGGTAAAATGGATATAGAGTGGATAAAATGGATATAGGGTGGATAAAATGGATATAGAGAGGTTAAAATGGATATAGGGTGGATAAAATATATGTAGAGTGGATAAATTGGATATAGAGTGGATAAAATAGAGATAGAGTGGATAAAATGGACATAGGGTGGATAAAATCGATATAAAGGGGATGAAATCGATATAGAGTGGATTAAATGGATTTAGAGTGGATAAAATGGATATAGGGTGGATAAAATCGATATAAAGTGGATGAAATATATGTAGAGTGGATAAATTGGATATAGAGTGGATAAAATAGAGATAGAGTGGATAAAATGGATATAGGGTGGATAAAATCGATATAAAGTGGATGAAATCGATATAGAGTGGATAAAATGGATATAGAATGGATAAAAACGATATAGAGTGGATACAATGGATATACAGTGGATAAAATCGATATAGAGTGGATAAAATGGATATAGAGTGGATAAAATGGAGATAGAGTGAATAAAATGGATATAGGGTTGATAAAATATATGTAGAGTGGATAAATTGGATATAGAGTGGATAAAATAGAGATAGAGTGGATAAAATGGACATAGGGTGGATAAAATCGATGTAAAGGGGATGAAATCGATATAGTGTGGATTAAATGGATTTAGAGTGGATAAAATGGAGATAGAGTGGATAAAATGGATATAGGGTGGATAAAATCGATATAAAGTGGATGAAATATATGTAGAGTGGATAAATTGGATATAGAGTGGATAAAATAGAGATAGAGTGGATAAAATGGATATAGGGTGGATAAAATCGATATAAAGTGGATGAAATCGATATAGAGTGGATAAAATAGATATAGAATGGATAAAAACGATATAGAGTGGATACAATGGATATACAGTGGATAAAATCGATATAGAGTGGATAAAATGGATATAGAGTGGATAAAATGGATATAGAGTGGATAAAATGGATATAGAGTGGATCAACTCGATATAGAGTGGATAAAATGGATATAGGGTGGATAAAATCGATATAGAGTGGATAAAATGGATATAGAGTGGATAAAATGGATATAGGGTGGATAAAATGGATATAGAGAGGTTAAAATGGATATAGGGTGGATAAAATATATGTAGAGTGGATAAATTGGATATAGAGTGGATAAAATAGAGATAGAGTGGATAAAATGGATATAGGGTGGATAAAATCGATATAAAGTGGATGAAATCGATATAGAGTGGATAAAATGGATATAGAGTGGATAAAATGGAGATAGAGTGAATAAAATGGATATACGGTTGATAAAATATATGTAGAGTGGATAAATTGGATATAGAGTGGATAAAATAGAGATAGAGTGGATAAAATGGACATAGGGTGGATAAAATCGATATAAAGGGGATGAAATCGATATAGAGTGGATTAAATGGATTTAGAGTGGATAAAATGGATATAGGGTGGATAAAATCGATATAAAGTGGATGAAATATATGTAGAGTGGATAAATTGGATATAGAGTGGATAAAATAGAGATAGAGTGGATAAAATGGATATAGGGTGGATAAAATCGATATAAAGTGGATGAAATCGATATAAAGTGGATAAAATGGATATAGGGTGGATAACATCGATATAAAGTGGATGAAATCGATATAGAGTGGATAAAATGGATATAGAGTGGATAAAATGGAGATAGAGTGGATAAAATGGATATAGGGTAGATAAAATCGATATAAAGTGGATGAAATCGATATAAAGTGGATAAAATGGATATAGGGTGGATAACATCGATATAAAGTGGATGAAATCGATATAGAGTGGATAAAATGGATATAGAGTGGATAAAATGGAGATAGAGTGGATAAAATCGATATAGAGTGGATAAAATGGATATAGGGTGGATAAAATCGATATAAAGTGGATGAAATCGATATAGAGTGGATAAAATGGATATAGAGTGGATAAAGTGGAGATAGAGTGGATAAAATCGATATAGAGTGGATAAAATGGATATAGAGTGGACAAAATGGATATAGGGTGGATAAAATTGATATAGAGTGGATAAAATGGATATAGGGTGGATAAAATCGATATAGAGTGGATAAAATGGAGATAGAGTGGATAAAATCCATATAGAGTGGATAAAATGGTGATAAAGTGGATAAAATGGATATAGGGTGGATAAAATCGATATAAAGTGGATAAAATGGATATAGGGTGGATAAAATGGATATTGAGTGGATAAAATGGATATAGGATGGATAAAATCGATATAGAGTTGATAAAATCGATATAGAGTGGATACAATGCATATACAGTGGATAAAATCGATATAGAGTGGATAAAATGGATATAGAGTGGATAAAATGGATATAGGGTGGATAAAATGGATATAGAGTGGATAAAGTGGAGATAGAGTGGATAAAATCGATATAGAGTGGATAAAATGGATATAGAGTGGACAAAATGGATATAGGGTGGATAAAATTGATATAGAGTGGATAAAATGGATATAGGGTGGATAAAATCGATATAGAGTGGATAAAATGGATATAGAGTGGATAAAATCGATATAGAGTGGATAAAATGGATATAGAGTGGATAAAATGGATATAGGGTGGATAAAATGGATATAGAGAGGTTAAAATGGATATAGAGTGGATAAACTCGATATAGAGTGGGTAAAATGGATATAGGATGGATAAAATCGATATAGAGTTGATAAAATCGATATAGAGTGGGTAAAATGGATATAGAGTTGATAAAATCGATATAGAGTGGGTAAAATGGATATAGAGTGGATAAAATCGATATAGAGTGGATAAAATGGATATAGAGTGGATAAAATGGATATAGGGTGGATAAAATGGATATAGAGAGGTTAAAATGGATATAGAGTGGATAAACTCGATATAGAGTGGATAAAATGGATATAGGGTGGATAAAATCGATATAGAGTGGATAAAATGGGTATAGTGTGGATAAAATGGATATTGAGTGGATAAAATGGATATAGGATGGATAAAATCGATATAGAGTTGATAAAATCGATATAGAGTGGATACAATGCATATACAGTGGATAAAATCGATATAGAGTGGATAAAATGGATATAGAGTGGATAAAATGGATATAGGGTGGATAAAATGGATATAGAGAGGTTAAAATGGATATAGGGTGGATAAAATCGATATAAAGTGGATGAAATCGATATAGAGTGGATAAAATGGATATAGAGTGGATAAAAACGATATAGAGTGGATACAATGGATATACAGTGGATAAAATCGATATAGAGTGGATAAAATGGTGATACAGTGGATAAAATGGATATAGGGTGGATAAAATCGATATAAAGTGGATGAAATGGATATAGAGTGGATAAAATGGATATAGATTTGATAAAATGGAGATAGAGAGGATAAAATGGATATAGGGTGGATAAAATCGATATAAAGTGGATGAAATCGATATAGAGTGGATAAAATGGATATAGAGTGGATAAAATGGAGATGGAGTGGATAAAATACATATAGAGTGGATACAATTGTGATAGAGTGGATAAAATCGATATAGAGTGGATAAAATGGATATAGGGTGGATAAAATGGATATAAAGTGGATAAAATGGATATAAAGTGGATAAAATAGGTATAGGGTGGATAAAATGTATATAGAGTGGATAAAATGGGTATAGTGTGGATAAAATGGATATTGAGTGGATAAAATGGATATAGGATGGATAAAATCGATATAGAGTTGATAAAATCGATATAGAGTGGATACAATGCATATACAGTGGATAAAATCGATATAGAGTGGATAAAATGGATATAGAGTGGATAAAATGGATATAGGGTGGATAAAATGGATATAGAGAGGTTAAAATGGATATAGGGTGGATAAAATCGATATAAAGTGGATGAAATCGATATAGAGTGGATAAAATGGATATAGAGTGGATAAAAACGATATAGAGTGGATACAATGGATATACAGTGGATAAAATCGATATAGAGTGGATAAAATGGTGATACAGTGGATAAAATGGATATAGGGTGGATAAAATCGATATAGAGTGGATAAAATGGATATAGAGTGGATAAAATGGATATAGGGTGGATAAAATGGATATAGGATGGATAAAATCGATATAGAGTTGATAAAATCGATATAGAGTGGGTAAAATGGATATAGAGTGGATAAAATGGATATAGGGTGGATAAAATGGATATAGAGAGGTTAAAATGGATATAGGGTGGATAAAATATATGTAGAGTGGATAAATTGGATATAGAGTGGATAAAATAGAGATAGAGTGGATAAAATGGACATAGGGTGGATAAAATCGATATAAAGGGGATGAAATCGATATAGAGTGGATTAAATGGATTTAGAGTGGATAAAATGGATATAGGGTGGATAAAATCGATATAAAGTGGATGAAATATATGTAGAGTGGATAAATTGGATATAGAGTGGATAAAATAGAGATAGAGTGGATAAAATGGATATAGGGTGGATAAAATCGATATAAAGTGGATGAAATCGATATAGAGTGGATAAAATGGATATAGAATGGATAAAAACGATATAGAGTGGATACAATGGATATACAGTGGATAAAATCGATATAGAGTGGATAAAATGGATATAGAGTGGATAAAATGGAGATAGAGTGAATAAAATGGATATAGGGTTGATAAAATATATGTAGAGTGGATAAATTGGATATAGAGTGGATAAAATAGAGATAGAGTGGATAAAATGGACATAGGGTGGATAAAATCGATGTAAAGGGGATGAAATCGATATAGAGTGGATTAAATGGATTTAGAGTGGATAAAATGGAGATAGAGTGGATAAAATGGATATAGGGTGGATAAAATCGATATAAAGTGGATGAAATATATGTAGAGTGGATAAATTGGATATAGAGTGGATAAAATAGAGATAGAGTGGATAAAATGGATATAGGGTGGATAAAATCGATATAAAGTGGATGAAATCGATATAGAGTGGATAAAATAGATATAGAATGGATAAAAACGATATAGAGTGGATACAATGGATATACAGTGGATAAAATCGATATAGAGTGGATAAAATGGATATAGAGTGGATAAAATGGATATAGAGTGGATAAAATGGATATAGAGTGGATCAACTCGATATAGAGTGGATAAAATGGATATAGGGTGGATAAAATCGATATAGAGTGGATAAAATGGATATAGAGTGGATAAAATGGATATAGGGTGGATAAAATGGATATAGAGAGGTTAAAATGGATATAGGGTGGATAAAATATATGTAGAGTGGATAAATTGGATATAGAGTGGATAAAATAGAGATAGAGTGGATAAAATGGATATAGGGTGGATAAAATCGATATAAAGTGGATGAAATCGATATAGAGTGGATAAAATGGATATAGAGTGGATAAAATGGAGATAGAGTGAATAAAATGGATATACGGTTGATAAAATATATGTAGAGTGGATAAATTGGATATAGAGTGGATAAAATAGAGATAGAGTGGATAAAATGGACATAGGGTGGATAAAATCGATATAAAGGGGATGAAATCGATATAGAGTGGATTAAATGGATATAGAGTGGATAAAATGGATATAGGGTGGATAAAATCGATATAAAGTGGATGAAATATATGTAGAGTGGATAAATTGGATATAGAGTGGATAAAATAGAGATAGAGTGGATAAAATGGATATAGGGTGGATAAAATCGATATAAAGTGGATGAAATCGATATAAAGTGGATAAAATGGATATAGGGTGGATAACATCGATATAAAGTGGATGAAATCGATATAGAGTGGATAAAATGGATATAGAGTGGATAAAATGGAGATAGAGTGGATAAAATGGATATAGGGTAGATAAAATCGATATAAAGTGGATGAAATCGATATAAAGTGGATAAAATGGATATAGGGTGGATAACATCGATATAAAGTGGATGAAATCGATATAGAGTGGATAAAATGGATATAGAGTGGATAAAATGGAGATAGAGTGGATAAAATCGATATAGAGTGGATAAAATGGATATAGGGTGGATAAAATCGATATAAAGTGGATGAAATCGATATAGAGTGGATAAAATGGATATAGAGTGGATAAAATGGAGATAGAGTGGATAAAATCGATATAGAGTGGATAAAATGGATATAGAGTGGACAAAATGGATATAGGGTGGATAAAATTGATATAGAGTGGATAAAATGGATATAGGGTGGATAAAATCGATATAGAGTGGATAAAATGGAGATAGAGTGGATAAAATCCATATAGAGTGGATAAAATGGTGATAAAGTGGATAAAATGGATATAGGGTGGATAAAATCGATATAAAGTGGATGAAATGGATATAGAGTGGGTAAAATGGATATAGAGTGGATAAAATCGATATAGAGTGGATAAAATGGATATAGAGTGGATAAAATGGATATAGGGTGGATAAAATGGATATAGAGAGGTTAAAATGGATATAGAGTGGATAAACTCGATATAGAGTGGGTAAAATGGATATAGGATGGATAAAATCGATATAGAGTTGATAAAATCGATATAGAGTGGGTAAAATGGATATAGAGTGGATAAAATCGATATAGAGTGGATAAAATGGATATAGAGTGGATAAAATGGATATAGGGTGGATAAAATGGATATAGAGAGGTTAAAATGGATATAGAGTGGATAAACTCGATATAGAGTGGATAAAATGGATATAGGGTGGATAAAATCGATATAGAGTGGATAAAATGGGTATAGTGTGGATAAAATGGATATTGAGTGGATAAAATGGATATAGGATGGATAAAATCGATATAGAGTTGATAAAATCGATATAGAGTGGATACAATGCATATACAGTGGATAAAATCGATATAGAGTGGATAAAATGGATATAGAGTGGATAAAATGGATATAGGGTGGATAAAATGGATATAGAGAGGTTAAAATGGATATAGGGTGGATAAAATCGATATAAAGTGGATGAAATCGATATAGAGTGGATAAAATGGATATAGAGTGGATAAAAACGATATAGAGTGGATACAATGGATATACAGTGGATAAAATCGATATAGAGTGGATAAAATGGTGATACAGTGGATAAAATGGATATAGGGTGGATAAAATCGATATAAAGTGGATGAAATGGATATAGAGTGGATAAAATGGATATAGATTTGATAAAATGGAGATAGAGAGGATAAAATGGATATAGGGTGGATAAAATCGATATAAAGTGGATGAAATCGATATAGAGTGGATAAAATGGATATAGAGTGGATAAAATGGAGATGGAGTGGATAAAATACATATAGAGTGGATACAATTGTGATAGAGTGGATAAAATCGATATAGAGTGGATAAAATGGATATAGGGTGGATAAAATGGATATAAAGTGGATAAAATGGATATAAAGTGGGTAAAATAGGTATAGGGTGGATAAAATGTATATTGAGTGGATAAAATGGATATATAGTGGATAAAATGGATATAGAGTGGATAAAATGGATATAGAGTGGATAAAATCGATATAAAGTGGATAAAATGGAGATAGAGTGGATGAAATCGATGTAGAGTGGATAAAATGGATATAGAGTGGATAAAATGGGTATAGGGTGGATAAAATGGATATAGGATGGATAAAATCGATATAGAGTTGATAAAATCGATATAGAGTGGGTAAAATGGATATAGAGTGGATAAAATGGATATAGGGTGGATAAAATGGATATAGAGAGGTTAAAATGGATATAGGGTGGATAAAATATATGTAGAGTGGATAAATTGGATATAGAGTGGATAAAATAGAGATAGAGTGGATAAAATGGATATAGGGTGGATAAAAACGATATAGAGTGGATACAATGGATATACAGTGGATAAAATCGATATAGAGTGGATAAAATGGTGATAGAGTGGATAAAATGGATATAGGGTGGATAAAATCGATATAAAGTGGATGAAATCGATATAGAGTGGATAAAATGGATATAGAGTGGATAAAATGGAGATAGAGTGAATAAAATGGATATAGGGTTGATACAATATATGTAGAGTGGATAAATTGGATATAGAGTGGATAAAATAGAGATAGAGTGGATAAAATGGACATAGGGTGGATAAAATCGATATAAAGGGGATGAAATCGATATAGAGTGGATTAAATGGATTTAGAGTGGATAAAATGGAGATAGAGTGGATAAAATGGATATAGGGTGGATAAAATCGATATAAAGTGGATGAAATATATGTAGAGTGGATAAATTGGATATAGAGTGGATAAAATAGAGATAGAGTGGATAAAATGGATATAGGGTGGATAAAATCGATATAAAGTGGATGAAATCGATATAGAGTGGATAAAATGGATATAGAATGGATAAAAACGATATAGAGTGGATACAATGGATATACAGTGGATAAAATCGATATAGAGTGGATAAAATGGATATAGAGTGGATCAACTCGATATAGAGTGGATAAAATGGATATAGGGTGGATAAAATCGATATAGAGTGGATAAAATGGATATAGGGTGGATAAAATGGATATAGAGAGGTTAAAATGGATATAGGGTGGATAAAATATATGTAGAGTGGATAAATTGGATATAGAGTGGATAAAATAGAGATAGAGTGGATAAAATGGATATAGGGTGGATAAAATCGATATAAAGTGGATGAAATCGATATAGAGTGGATAAAATGGATATAGAGTGGATAAACTCGATATAGAGTGGATAAAATGGATATAGGGTGGATAAAATCGATATAGAGTGGATAAAATGGGTATAGTGTGGATAAAATGTATATTGAGTGGATAAAATGGATATATAGTGGATAAAATGGATATAGAGTGGATAAAATGGATATAGAGAGGTTAAAATGGATATAGGGTGGATAAAATATATGTAGAGTGGATAAATTGGATATAGAGTGGATAAAATAGAGATAGAGTGGATAAAATGGATATAGGGTGGATAAAATCGATATAAAGTGGATGAAATCGATATAGAGTGGATAAAATGGATATAGAGTGGATAAAAACGATATAGAGTGGATACAATGCATATACAGTGGATAAAATCGATATAGAGTGGATAAAATGGATATAGAGTGGATAAAATGGATATAGGGTGGATAAAATGGATATAGAGAGGTTAAAATGGATATAGGGTGGATAAAATATATGTAGAGTGGATAAATTGGATATAGAGTGGATAAAATAGAGATAGAGTGGATAAAATGGATATAGGGTGGATAAAATCGATATAAAGTGGATGAAATCGATATAGAGTGGATAAAATGGATATAGAGTGGATAAACTCGATATAGAGTGGATAAAATGGATATAGGGTGGATAAAATCGATATAGAGTGGATAAAATGGGTATAGTGTGGATAAAATGTATATTGAGTGGATAAAATGGATATATAGTGGATAAAATGGATATAGAGTGGATAAAATGGATATAGAGAGGTTAAAATGGATATAGGGTGGATAAAATATATGTAGAGTGGATAAATTGGATATAGAGTGGATAAAATAGAGATAGAGTGGATAAAATGGATATAGGGTGGATAAAAACGATATAGAGTGGATACAATGGATATACAGTGGATAAAATCGATATAGAGTGGATAAAATGGTGATAGAGTGGATAAAATGGATATAGGGTGGATAAAATCGATATAAAGTGGATGAAATCGATATAGAGTGGATAAAATGGATATAGAGTGGATAAAATGGAGATAGAGTGAATAAAATGGATATAGGGTTGATACAATATATGTAGAGTGGATAAATTGGATATAGAGTGGATAAAATAGAGATAGAGTGGATAAAATGGACATAGGGTGGATAAAATCGATATAAAGGGGATGAAATCGATATAGAGTGGATTAAATGGATTTAGAGTGGATAAAATGGAGATAGAGTGGATAAAATGGATATAGGGTGGATAAAATCGATATAAAGTGGATGAAATATATGTAGAGTGGATAAATTGGATATAGAGTGGATAAAATAGAGATAGAGTGGATAAAATGGATATAGGGTGGATAAAATCGATATAAAGTGGATGAAATCGATATAGAGTGGATAAAATGGATATAGAATGGATAAAAACGATATAGAGTGGATACAATGGATATACAGTGGATAAAATCGATATAGAGTGGATAAAATGGATATAGAGTGGATCAACTCGATATAGAGTGGATAAAATGGATATAGGGTGGATAAAATCGATATAGAGTGGATAAAATGGATATAGGGTGGATAAAATGGATATAGAGAGGTTAAAATGGATATAGGGTGGATAAAATATATGTAGAGTGGATAAATTGGATATAGAGTGGATAAAATAGAGATAGAGTGGATAAAATGGATATAGGGTGGATAAAATCGATATAAAGTGGATGAAATCGATATAGAGTGGATAAAATGGATATAGAGTGGATAAACTCGATATAGAGTGGATAAAATGGATATAGGGTGGATAAAATCGATATAGAGTGGATAAAATGGGTATAGTGTGGATAAAATGTATATTGAGTGGATAAAATGGATATAGAGTGGATAAAATGGATATAGAGTGGATAAAATGGATATAGAGAGGTTAAAATGGATATAGGGTGGATAAAATATATGTAGAGTGGATAAATTGGATATAGAGTGGATAAAATAGAGATAGAGTGGATAAAATGGATATAGGGTGGATAAAATCGATATAAAGTGGATGAAATCGATATAGAGTGGATAAAATGGATATAGAGTGGATAAAAACGATATAGAGTGGATACAATGCATATACAGTGGATAAAATCGATATAGAGTGGATAAAATGGATATAGAGTGGATAAAATGGATATAGGGTGGATAAAATGGATATAGAGAGGTTAAAATGGATATAGGGTGGATAAAATATATGTAGAGTGGATAAATTGGATATAGAGTGGATAAAATAGAGATAGAGTGGATAAAATGGATATAGGGTGGATAAAATCGATATAAAGTGGATGAAATCGATATAGAGTGGATAAAATGGATATAGAGTGGATAAAAACGATATAGAGTGGATACAATGCATATACAGTGGATAAAATCGATATAGAGTGGATAAAATGGATATAGAGTGGATAAAATAGATATAGGGTGGATAAAATCGATATAAAGTGGATGAAATGGATATAGAGTGGATAAAATGGATATAGATTTGATAAAATGGAGATAGAGAGGATAAAATGGATATAGGGTGGATAAAATCGATATAGAGTGGATAAAATGGATATCGGGGAAATAAAATGGATATAAAGTGGATAAAATGGATATAAAGTGGATGAAATCGATATAAAGTGGATAAAATGGAGATAGAGTGGATGAAATCGATGTAGAGTGGATAAAATGGATATAAAGTGGATAAAATAGGTATAGGGTGGATAAAATGTATATTGAGTGGATAAAATGGATATATAGTGGATAAAATGGATATAGAGTGGATAAAATGGATATAGGATGGATAAAATCGATATAGAGTTGATAAAATCGATATAGAGTGGGTAAAATGGATATAGAGTGGATAAAATGGATATAGGGTGGATAAAATGGATATAGGATGGATAAAATCGATATAGAGTTGATAAAATCGATATAGAGTGGGTAAAATGGATATAGAGTGGATAAAATGGATATAGGGTGGATAAAATGGATATAGAGAGGTTAAAATGGATATAGGGTGGATAAAATATATGTAGAGTGGATAAATTGGATATAGAGTGGATAAAATAGAGATAGAGTGGATAAAATGGACATAGGGTGGATAAAATCGATATAAAGGGGATGAAATCGATATAGAGTGGATTAAATGGATTTAGAGTGGATAAAATGGATATAGGGTGGATAAAATCGATATAAAGTGGATGAAATATATGTAGAGTGGATAAATTGGATATAGAGTGGATAAAATAGAGATAGAGTGGATAAAATGGATATAGGGTGGATAAAATCGATATAAAGTGGATGAAATCGATATAGAGTGGATAAAATGGATATAGAATGGATAAAAACGATATAGAGTGGATACAATGGATATACAGTGGATAAAATCGATATAGAGTGGATAAAATGGAGATAGCGTGGATAAAATGGGTATAGTGTGGATAAAATGGATATTGAGTGGATAAAATGGATATAGAGTGGATAAAATGGAGATAGAGTGGATAAAATGGATATAGGGTGGATAAAATCGATATAAAGTGGATAAAATGGAGATAGCGTGGATAAAATGGGTATAGTGTGGATAAAATGGATATTGAGTGGATAAAATGGATATAGAGTGGATAAAATGGAGATAGAGTGGATAAAATGGATATAGGGTGGATAAAATCGATATAAAGTGGATGAAATCGATATAAAGTGGATAAAATGGATATAGGGTGGATAACATCGATATAAAGTGGATGAAATCGATATAGAGTGGATAAAATGGATATAGAGGGGATAAAATGGAGATAGAGTGGATAAAATGGATATAGGGTGGATAAAATCGATATAAAGTGGATGAAATCGATATAAAGTGGATAAAATGGATATAGGGTGGATAACATCGATATAAAGTGGATGAAATCGATATAGAGTGGATAAAATGGATATAGAGTGGATAAAATGGAGATAGAGTGGATAAAATGGATATAGGGTGGATAAAATCGATATAAAGTGGATGAAATCGATATAGAGTGGATAAAATGGATATAGAGTGGATAAAGTGGAGATAGAGTGGATAAAATCGATATAGAGTGGATAAAATGGATATAGAGTGGATAAAATGGATATAGGGTGGATAAAATTGATATAGAGTGGATAAAATGGATATAGGGTGGATAAAATCGATATAGAGTGGATAAAATGGAGATAGAGTGGATAAAATCCATATAGAGTGGATAAAATGGTGATAAAGTGGATAAAATGGATATAGGGTGGATAAAATCGATATAAAGTGGATGAAATGGATATAGAGTGGGTAAAATGGATATAGAGTGGATAAAATCGATATAGAGTGGATAAAATGGATATAGAGTGGATAAAATGGATATAGGGTGGATAAAATGGATATAGAGAGGTTAAAATGGATATAGAGTGGATAAACTCGATATAGAGTGGGTAAAATGGATATAGGATGGATAAAATCGATATAGAGTTGATAAAATCGATATAGAGTGGGTAAAATGGATATAGAGTGGATAAAATCGATATAGAGTGGATAAAATGGATATAGAGTGGATAAAATGGATATAGGGTGGATAAAATGGATATAGAGAGGTTAAAATGGATATAGAGTGGATAAATTCGATATAGAGTGGATAAAATGGATATAGGGTGGATAAAATCGATATAGAGTGGATAAAATGGGTATAGTGTGGATAAAATGGATATTGAGTGGATAAAATGGATATAGGATGGATAAAATCGATATAGAGTGGATAAAATGGATATAGAGTGGATAAAATGGATATAGGGTGGATAAAATGGATATAGAGAGGTTAAAATGGATATAGGGTGGATAAAATATATGTAGAGTGGATAAATTGGATATAGAGTGGATAAAATGGATATAGGGTGGATAAAATCGATATAAAGTGGATGAAATCGATATAGAGTGGATAAAATGGATATAGAGTGGATAAAAACGATATAGAGTGGATACAATGGATATACAGTGGATAAAATCGATATAGAGTGGATAAAATGGTGATACAGTGGATAAAATGGATATAGGGTGGATAAAATCGATATAAAGTGGATGAAATGGATATAGAGTGGATAAAATAGATATAGATTTGATAAAATGGAGATAGAGAGGATAAAATGGATATAGGGTGGATAAAATCGATATAAAGTGGATGAAATCGATATAGAGTGGATAAAATGGATATAGAGTGGATAAAATGGAGATGGAGTGGATAAAATACATATAGAGTGGATACAATTGTGATAGAGTGGATAAAATCGATATAGAGTGGATAAAATGGATATAGGGTGGATAAAATGGATATAAAGTGGATAAAATGGATATAAAGTGGATAAAATAGGTATAGGGTGGATAAAATGTATATTGAGTGGATAAAATGGATATATAGTGGATAAAATGGATATAGAGTGGATAAAATGGATATAGAGTGGATAAAATCGATATAAAGTGGATAAAATGGAGATAGAGTGGATGAAATCGATGTAGAGTGGATAAAATGGATATAGAGTGGATAAAATGGGTATAGGGTGGATAAAATGGATATTGAGTGGATAAAATGGATATAGGATGGATAAAATCGATATAGAGTTGATAAAATCGATATAGAGTGGGTAAAATGGATATAGAGTGGATAAAATGGATATAGGGTGGATAAAATGGATATAGAGAGGTTAAAATGGATATAGGGTGGATAAAATATATGTAGAGTGGATAAATTGGATATAGAGTGGATAAAATAGAGATAGAGTGGATAAAATGGATATAGGGTGGATAAAAACGATATAGAGTTGATACAATGGATATACAGTGGATAAAATCGATATAGAGTGGATAAAATGGTGATAGAGTGGATAAAATGGATATAGGGTGGATAAAATCGATATAAAGTGGATGAAATCGATATAGAGTGGATAAAATGGATATAGAGTGGATAAAATGGAGATAGAGTGAATAAAATGGATATAGGGTTGATAAAATATATGTAGAGTGGATAAATTGGATATAGAGTGGATAAAATAGAGATAGAGTGGATAAAATGGACATAGGGTGGATAAAATCGATATAAAGGGGATGAAATCGATATAGAGTGGATTAAATGGATTTAGAGTGGATAAAATGGAGATAGAGTGGATAAAATGGATATAGGGTGGATAAAATCGATATAAAGTGGATGAAATATATGTAGAGTGGATAAATTGGATATAGAGTGGATAAAATAGAGATAGAGTGGATAAAATGGATATAGGGTGGATAAAATCGATATAAAGTGGATGAAATCGATATAGAGTGGATAAAATGGATATAGAATGGATAAAAACGATATAGAGTGGATACAATGGATATACAGTGGATAAAATCGATATAGAGTGGATAAAATGGATATAGAGTGGATCAACTCGATATAGAGTGGATAAAATGGATATAGGGTGGATAAAATCGATATAGAGTGGATAAAATGGATATAGGGTGGATAAAATGGATATAGAGAGGTTAAAATGGATATAGGCTGGATAAAATATATGTAGAGTGGATAAATTGGATATAGAGTGGATAAAATAGAGATAGAGTGGATAAAATGGATATAGGGTGGATAAAATCGATATAAAGTGGATGAAATCGATATAGAGTGGATAAAATGGATATAGAGTGGATAAACTCGATATAGAGTGGATAAAATGGATATAGGGTGGATAAAATGGATATAGAGAGGTTAAAATGGATATAGGGTGGATAAAATATATGTAGAGTGGATAAATTGGATATAGAGTGGATAAAATGGATATAGGGTGGATAAAATCGATATAAAGTGGATGAAATCGATATAGAGTGGATAAAATGGATATAGAGTGGATAAAAACGATATAGAGTGGATACAATGGATATACAGTGGATAAAATCGATATAGAGTGGATAAAATGGTGATACAGTGGATAAAATGGATATAGGGTGGATAAAATCGATATAAAGTGGATGAAATGGATATAGAGTGGATAAAATGGATATAGATTTGATAAAATGGAGATAGAGAGGATAAAATGGATATAGGGTGGATAAAATCGATATAAAGTGGATGAAATCGATATAGAGTGGATAAAATGGATATAGAGTGGATAAAATGGAGATGGAGTGGATAAAATACATATAGAGTGGATACAATTGTGATAGAGTGGATAAAATCGATATAGAGTGGATAAAATGGATATAGGGTGGATAAAATGGATATAAAGTGGATAAAATGGATATAAAGTGGATAAAATAGGTATAGGGTGGATAAAATGTATATTGAGTGGATAAAATGGATATATAGTGGATAAAATGGATATAGAGTGGATAAAATGGATATAGAGTGGATAAAATCGATATAAAGTGGATAAAATGGAGATAGAGTGGATGAAATCGATGTAGAGTGGATAAAATGGATATAGAGTGGATAAAATGGGTATAGGGTGGATAAAATGGATATTGAGTGGATAAAATGGATATAGGATGGATAAAATCGATATAGAGTTGATAAAATCGATATAGAGTGGGTAAAATGGATATAGAGTGGATAAAATGGATATAGGGTGGATAAAATGGATATAGAGAGGTTAAAATGGATATAGGGTGGATAAAATATATGTAGAGTGGATAAATTGGATATAGAGTGGATAAAATAGAGATAGAGTGGATAAAATGGATATAGGGTGGATAAAAACGATATAGAGTGGATACAATGGATATACAGTGGATAAAATCGATATAGAGTGGATAAAATGGTGATAGAGTGGATAAAATGGATATAGGGTGGATAAAATCGATATAAAGTGGATGAAATCGATATAGAGTGGATAAAATGGATATAGAGTGGATAAAATGGAGATAGAGTGAATAAAATGGATATAGGGTTGATAAAATATATGTAGAGTGGATAAATTGGATATAGAGTGGATAAAATAGAGATAGAGTGGATAAAATGGACATAGGGTGGATAAAATCGATATAAAGGGGATGAAATCGATATAGAGTGGATTAAATGGATTTAGAGTGGATAAAATGGAGATAGAGTGGATAAAATGGATATAGGGTGGATAAAATCGATATAAAGTGGATGAAATATATGTAGAGTGGATAAATTGGATATAGAGTGGATAAAATAGAGATAGAGTGGATAAAATGGATATAGGGTGGATAAAATCGATATAAAGTGGATGAAATCGATATAGAGTGGATAAAATGGATATAGAATGGATAAAAACGATATAGAGTGGATACAATGGATATACAGTGGATAAAATCGATATTGAGTGGATAAAATGGATATAGAGTGGATCAACTCGATATAGAGTGGATAAAATGGATATAGGGTGGATAAAATCGATATAGAGTGGATAAAATGGATATAGGGTGGATAAAATGGATATAGAGAGGTTAAAATGGATATAGGCTGGATAAAATATATGTAGAGTGGATAAATTGGATATAGAGTGGATAAAATAGAGATAGAGTGGATAAAATGGATATAGGGTGGATAAAATCGATATAAAGTGGATGAAATCGATATAGAGTGGATAAAATGGATATAGAGTGGATAAACTCGATATAGAGTGGATAAAATGGATATAGGGTGGATAAAATCGATATAGAGTGGATAAAATGGGTATAGTGTGGATAAAATGGATATAGATTTGATAAAATGGAGATAGAGAGGATAAAATGGATATAGGGTGGATAAAATCGATATAAAGTGGATGAAATCGATATAGAGTGGATAAAATGGATATAGAGTGGATAAAATGGAGATGGAGTGGATAAAATACATATAGAGTGGATAAAATTGTGATAGAGTGGATAAAATTGTGATAGAGTGGATAAAATCGATATAGAGTGGATAAAATGGATATAGGGTGGATAAAATGGATATAAAGTGGATAAAATGGATATAAAGTGGATGAAATCGATATAAAGTGGATAAAATGGAGATAGAGTGGATAAAATGGATATAGGGTGGATAAAATCGATATAAAGTGGATGAAATCGATATAGAGTGGATAAAATGGATATAGAGTGGATAAAAACGATATAGAGTGGATACAATGGATATACAGTGGATAAAATCGATATAGAGTGGATAAAATGGTGATAGAGTGGATAAAATGGATATAGGGTGGATAAAATCGATATAAAGTGGATGAAATGGATATAGAGTGGATAAAATGGATATAGATTTGATAAAATGGAGATAGAGAGGATAAAATGGATATAGGGTGGATAAAATCGATATAAAGTGGATGAAATCGATATAGAGTGGATAAAATGGATATAGAGTGGATAAAATGGAGATGGAGTGGATAAAATACATATAGAGTGGATAAAATTGTGATAGAGTGGATAAAATCGATATAGAGTGGATAAAATGGATATAGGGGAAATAAAATGGATACAAAGTGGATAAAATGGATATAAAGTGGATGAAATCGATATAAAGTGGATAAAATTGAGATAGAGTGGATGAAATCGATGTAGAGTGGATAAAATGGATATAAAGTGGATAAAATAGGTATAGTGTGGATAAAATGTATATTGAGTGGATAAAATGGATATATAGTGGATAAAATGGATATAGAGTGGATAAAATGGATATAGGATGGATAAAATCGATATAGAGTTGATAAAATCGATATAGAGTGGGTAAAATGGATATAGAGTGGATAAAATGGATATAGGGTGGATAAAATGGATATAGAGAGGTTAAAATGGATATAGGGTGGATAAAATATATGTAGAGTAGATAAATTGGATATAGAGTGGATAAAATAGAGATAGAGTGGATAAAATGGATATAGGGTGGATAAAAACGATATAGAGTGGATACAATGGATATACAGTGGATAAAATCGATATAGAGTGGATAAAATGGTGATAGAGTGGATAAAATGGATATAGGGTGGATAAAATCGATATAAAGTGGATGAAATCGATATAGAGTGGATAAAATGGATATAGAGTGGATAAAATGGAGATAGAGTGAATAAAATGGATATAGGGTTGATAAAATATATGTAGAGTGGATAAATTGGATATACAGTGGATAAAATAGAGATAGAGTGGATAAAATGGACATAGGGTGGATAAAATCGATGTAAAGGGGATGAAATCGATATAGAGTGGATTAAATGGATTTAGAGTGGATAAAATGGAGATAGAGTGGATAAAATGGATATAGGGTGGATAAAATCGATATATAGTGGATGAAATATATGTAGAGTGGATAAATTGGATATAGAGTGGATAAAATAGAGATAGAGTGGATAAAATGGATATAGGGTGGATAAAATCGATATAAAGTGGATGAAATCGATATAGAGTGGATAAAATGGATATAGAATGGATAAAATGGAGATAGAGTGGATAAAATGGATATAGGGTGGATAAAATCGATATAAAGTGGATGAAATCGATATAAAGTGGATAAAATGGATATAGGGTGGATAACATCGATATAAAGTGGATGAAATCGATATAGAGTGGATAAAATGGATATAGAGTGGATAAAATGGATATAGAGTGGATAAAATCGATATAAAGTGGATGAAATCGATATAGAGTGGATAAAATGGATATAGAGTGGATAAAATGGAGATAGAGTGGATAAAATCGATATAGAGTGGATAAAATGGATATAGAGTGGATAAAATGGATATAGGGTGGATAAAATTGATATAGAGTGGATAAAATGGATATAGGGTGGATAAAATCGATATAGAGTGGATAAAATGGATATAGAGTGGATAAAAACGATATAGAGTGGATACAATGCATATACAGTGGATAAAATCGATATAGAGTGGATAAAATGGATATAGAGTGGATAAAATGGATATAGGGTGGATAAAATGGATATAGAGAGGTTAAAATGGATATAGGGTGGATAAAATATATGTAGAGTGGATAAATTGGATATAGAGTGGATAAAATAGAGATAGAGTGGATAAAATGGATATAGGGTGGATAAAATCGATATAAAGTGGATGAAATCGATATAGAGTGGATAAAATGGATATAGAGTGGATAAAAACGATATAGAGTGGATACAATGGATATACAGTGGATAAAATCGATATAGAGTGGATAAAATGGTGATAGAGTGGATAAAATGGATATAGGGTGGATAAAATCGATATAAAGTGGATGAAATGGATATAGAGTGGATAAAATGGATATAGATTTGATAAAATGGAGATAGAGAGGATAAAATGGATATAGGGTGGATAAAATCGATATAAAGTGGATGAAATCGATATAGAGTGGATAAAATGGATATAGAGTGGATAAAATGGAGATGGAGTGGATAAAATGGAGATAGAGTGGATAAAATCGATATAAAGTGGATAAAATGGATATAGAGTGGATAAAATTGATATAAAGTGGATAAAATGGATATAGAGTGGATAAAATGGATATAAAGTGGATGAAATCGATATAGAGTGGATAAAATGGATATAGAGTGGATAAAAACGATATAGAGTGGATACAATGGATATACAGTGGATAAAATCGATATAGAGTGGATGAAATGGATATTGAGTGGATAAAATGGATATAGATTTGATAAAATGGAGATAGAGTGGATAAAATGGATATAGGGTGGATAAAATCGATATAAAGTGGATGAAATCGATATAGAGTGGATAAAATGGATATAGAGTGGATAAAATGGAGATGGAGTGGATAAAATACATATAGAGTGGATAAAATTGTGATAGAGTGGATAAAATCGATATAGAGTGGATAAAATGGATATAGGGGAAATAAAATGGATATAAAGTGGATAAAATGGATATAAAGTGGATGAAATCGATATAAAGTGGATAAAATTGAGATAGAGTGGATGAAATCGATGTAGAGTGGATAAAATGGATATAAAGTGGATAAAATAGGTATAGGGTGGATAAAATGTATATTGAGTGGATAAAATGGATATATAGTGGATAAAATGGATATAGAGTGGATAAAATGGATATAGGATGGATAAAATCGATATAGAGTTGATAAAATCGATATAGAGTGGGTAAAATGGATATAGAGTGGATAAAATGGATATAGGGTGGATAAAATGGATATAGGATGGATAAAATCGATATAGAGTTGATAAAATCGATATAGAGTGGGTAAAATGGATATAGAGTGGATAAAATGGATATAGGGTGGATAAAATGGATATAGAGAGGTTAAAATGGATATAGGGTGGATAAAATATATGTAGAGTGGATAAATTGGATATAGAGTGGATAAAATAGAGATAGAGTGGATAAAATGGATATAGGGTGGATAAAAACGATATAGAGTGGATACAATGGATATACAGTGGATAAAATCGATATAGAGTGGATAAAATGGTGATAGAGTGGATAAAATGGATATAGGGTGGATAAAATCGATATAAAGTGGATGAAATCGATATAGAGTGGATAAAATGGATATAGAGTGGATAAAATGGAGATAGAGTGAATAAAATGGATATAGGGTTGATAAAATATATGTAGAGTGGATAAATTGGATATACAGTGGATAAAATAGAGATAGAGTGGATAAAATGGACATAGGGTGGATAAAATCGATGTAAAGGGGATGAAATCGATATAGAGTGGATTAAATGGATTTAGAGTGGATAAAATGGAGATAGAGTGGATAAAATGGATATAGGGTGGATAAAATCGATATAAAGTGGATGAAATATATGTAGAGTGGATAAATTGGATATAGAGTGGATAAAATAGAGATAGAGTGGATAAAATGGATATAGGGTGGATAAAATCGATATAAAGTGGATGAAATCGATATAGAGTGGATAAAATGGATATAGAATGGATAAAAACGATATAGTGTGGATACAATGGATATACAGTGGATAAAATCGATATAGAGTGGATAAAATGGTGATAGAGTGGATAAAATGGATATAGAGTGGATCAACTCGATATAGAGTGGATAAAATGGATATAGGGTGGATAAAATCGATATAGAGTGGATAAAATGGATATAGAGTGGATAAAATGGATATAGGGTGGATAAAATGGATATAGAGAGGTTAAAATGGATATAGGGTGGATAAAATATATGTAGAGTGGATAAATTGGATATAGAGTGGATAAAATAGAGATAGAGTGGATAAAATGGATATAGGGTGGATAAAATCGATATAAAGTGGATGAAATCGATATAGAGTGGATAAAATGGATATAGAGTGGATAAAATGGAGATAGAGTGAATAAAATGGATATAGGGTTGATAAAATATATGTAGAGTGGATAAATTGGATATAGAGTGGATAAAATAGAGATAGAGTGGATAAAATGGATTTAGAGTGGATAAAATGGATATAGGGTGGATAAAATCGATATAAAGTGGATGAAATATATGTAGAGTGGATAAATTGGATATAGAGTGGATAAAATAGAGATAGAGTGGATAAAATGGATATAGGGTGGATAAAATCGATATAAAGTGGATGAAATCGATATAGAGTGGATAAAATGGATATAGAATGGATAAAAACGATATAGAGTGGATACAATGGATATACAGTGGATAAAATCGATATAGAGTGGATAAAATCGTGATAGAGTGGATAAAATGGATATAGAGTGGATAAAATGGATATAGGGTGGATAAAATCGATATAAAGTGGATGAAATCGATATAAAGTGGATAAAATGGATATAGGGTGGATAACATCGATATAAAGTGGATGAAATCGATATAGAGTGGATAAAATGGATATAGAGTGGATAAAATGGAGATAGAGTGGATAAAATGGATATAGGGTGGATAAAATCGATATAAAGTGGATGAAATCGATATAAAGTGGATAAAATGGATATAGGGTGGATAACATCGATATAAAGTGGATGAAATCGATATAGAGTGGATAAAATGGATATAGAGTGGATAAAATGGAGATAGAGTGGATAAAATGGATATAGGGTGGATAAAATCGATATAAAGTGGATGAAATATATGTAGAGTGGATAAATTGGATATAGAGTGGATAAAATAGAGATAGAGTGGATAAAATGGATATAGGGTGGATAAAATCGATATAAAGTGGATGAAATCGATATAGAGTGGATAAAATGGATATAGAATGGATAAAAACGATATAGAGTGGATACAATGGATATACAGTGGATAAAATCGATATAGAGTGGATAAAATGGTGATAGAGTGGATAAAATGGATATAGAGTGGATAAAATGGATATAGAGTGGATAAAATGGATATAGAGTGGATCAACTCGATATAGAGTGGATAAAATGGATATAGGGTGGATAAAATCGATATAGAGTGGATAAAATGGATATAGAGTGGATAAAATGGATATAGGGTGGATAAAATGGATATAGAGAGGTTAAAATGGATATAGGGTGGATAAAATATATGTAGAGTGGATAAATTGGATATAGAGTGGATAAAATGGAGATAGAGTGAATAAAATGGATATAGGGTTGATAAAATATATGTAGAGTGGATAAATTGGATATAGAGTGGATAAAATAGAGATAGAGTGGATAAAATGGATTTAGAGTGGATAAAATGGATATAGGGTGGATAAAATGGATATAGAGAGGTTAAAATGGATATAGGGTGGATAAAATATATGTAGAGTGGATAAATTGGATATAGAGTGGATAAAATAGAGATAGAGTGGATAAAATGGATATAGGGTGGATAAAATCGATATAAAGTGGATGAAATCGATATAGAGTGGATAAAATGGATATAGAGTGGATAAAATGGAGATAGAGTGAATAAAATGGATATAGGGTTGATAAAATATATGTAGAGTGGATAAATTGGATATAGAGTGGATAAAATAGAGATAGAGTGGATAAAATGGATTTAGAGTGGATAAAATGGATATAGGGTGGATAAAATCGATATAAAGTGGATGAAATATATGTAGAGTGGATAAATTGGATATAGAGTGGATAAAATAGAGATAGAGTGGATAAAATGGATATAGGGTGGATAAAATCGATATAAAGTGGATGAAATCGATATAGAGTGGATAAAATGGATATAGAGTGGATAAAATGGAGATGGAGTGGATAAAATACATATAGAGTGGATAAAATTGTGATAGAGTGGATAAAATCGATATAGAGTGGATAAAATGGATATAGGGGAAATAAAATGGATATAAAGTGGATAAAATGGATATAAAGTGGATGAAATCGATATAAAGTGGATAAAATTGAGATAGAGTGGATGAAATCGATGTAGAGTGGATAAAATGGATATAAAGTGGATAAAATAGGTATAGGGTGGATAAAATGTATATTGAGTGGATAAAATGGATATATAGTGGATAAAATGGATATAGAGTGGATAAAATGGATATAGGATGGATAAAATCGATATAGAGTTGATAAAATCGATATAGAGTGGGTAAAATGGATATAGAGTGGATAAAATGGATATAGGGTGGATAAAATGGATATAGGATGGATAAAATCGATATAGAGTTGATAAAATCGATATAGAGTGGGTAAAATGGATATAGAGTGGATAAAATGGATATAGGGTGGATAAAATGGATATAGAGAGGTTAAAATGGATATAGGGTGGATAAAATATATGTAGAGTGGATAAATTGGATATAGAGTGGATAAAATAGAGATAGAGTGGATAAAATGGATATAGGGTGGATAAAAACGATATAGAGTGGATACAATGGATATACAGTGGATAAAATCGATATAGAGTGGATAAAATGGTGATAGAGTGGATAAAATGGATATAGGGTGGATAAAATCGATATAAAGTGGATGAAATCGATATAGAGTGGATAAAATGGATATAGAGTGGATAAAATGGAGATAGAGTGAATAAAATGGATATAGGGTTGATAAAATATATGTAGAGTGGATAAATTGGATATACAGTGGATAAAATAGAGATAGAGTGGATAAAATGGACATAGGGTGGATAAAATCGATGTAAAGGGGATGAAATCGATATAGAGTGGATTAAATGGATTTAGAGTGGATAAAATGGAGATAGAGTGGATAAAATGGATATAGGGTGGATAAAATCGATATAAAGTGGATGAAATATATGTAGAGTGGATAAATTGGATATAGAGTGGATAAAATAGAGATAGAGTGGATAAAATGGATATAGGGTGGATAAAATCGATATAAAGTGGATGAAATCGATATAGAGTGGATAAAATGGATATAGAATGGATAAAAACGATATAGTGTGGATACAATGGATATACAGTGGATAAAATCGATATAGAGTGGATAAAATGGTGATAGAGTGGATAAAATGGATATAGAGTGGATAAAATGGATATAGAGTGGATAAAATGGATATAGAGTGGATCAACTCGATATAGAGTGGATAAAATGGATATAGGGTGGATAAAATCGATATAGAGTGGATAAAATGGATATAGAGTGGATAAAATGGATATAGGGTGGATAAAATGGATATAGAGAGGTTAAAATGGATATAGGGTGGATAAAATATATGTAGAGTGGATAAATTGGATATAGAGTGGATAAAATAGAGATAGAGTGGATAAAATGGATATAGGGTGGATAAAATCGATATAAAGTGGATGAAATCGATATAGAGTGGATAAAATGGATATAGAGTGGATAAAATGGAGATAGAGTGAATAAAATGGATATAGGGTTGATAAAATATATGTAGAGTGGATAAATTGGATATAGAGTGGATAAAATAGAGATAGAGTGGATAAAATGGATATAGAGTGGATAAAATGGATATAGGGTGGATAAAATCGATATAAAGTGGATGAAATATATGTAGAGTGGATAAATTGGATATAGAGTGGATAAAATAGAGATAGAGTGGATAAAATGGATATAGGGTGGATAAAATCGATATAAAGTGGATGAAATCGATATAGAGTGGATAAAATGGATATAGAATGGATAAAAACGATATAGAGTGGATACAATGGATATACAGTGGATAAAATCGATATAGAGTGGATAAAATCGTGATAGAGTGGATAAAATGGATATAGAGTGGATAAAATGGATATAGGGTGGATAAAATCGATATAAAGTCGATGAAATCGATATAGAGTGGATAAAATGGATATAGAGTGGATAAAATGGAGATAGCGTGGATAAAATGGGTATAGTGTGGATAAAATGGATATTGAGTGGATAAAATGGATATAGAGTGGATAAAATGGAGATAGAGTGGATAAAATGGATATAGGGTGGATAAAATCGATATAAAGTGGATGAAATCGATATAAAGTGGATAAAATGGATATAGGGTGGATAACATCGATATAAAGTGGATGAAATCGATATAGAGTGGATAAAATGGATATAGAGTGGATAAAATGGAGATAGAGTGGATAAAATGGATATAGGGTGGATAAAATCGATATAAAGTGGATGAAATATATGTAGAGTGGATAAATTGGATATAGAGTGGATAAAATAGAGATAGAGTGGATAAAATGGATATAGGGTGGATAAAATCGATATAAAGTGGATGAAATCGATATAGAGTGGATAAAATGGATATAGAATGGATAAAAACGATATAGAGTGGATACAATGGATATACAGTGGATAAAATCGATATAGAGTGGATAAAATGGTGATAGAGTGGATAAAATGGATATAGAGTGGATAAAATGGATATAGAGTGGATAAAATGGATATAGAGTGGATCAACTCGATATAGAGTGGATAAAATGGATATAGGGTGGATAAAATCGATATAGAGTGGATAAAATGGATATAGAGTGGATAAAATGGATATAGGGTGGATAAAATGGATATAGAGAGGTTAAAATGGATATAGGGTGGATAAAATATATGTAGAGTGGATAAATTGGATATAGAGTGGATAAAATAGAGATAGAGTGGATAAAATGGATATAGGGTGGATAAAATCGATATAAAGTGGATGAAATCGATATAGAGTGGATAAAATGGATATAGAGTGGATAAAATGGAGATAGAGTGAATAAAATGGATATAGGGTTGATAAAATATATGTAGAGTGGATAAATTGGATATAGAGTGGATAAAATAGAGATAGAGTGGATAAAATGGATTTAGAGTGGATAAAATGGAGATAGAGTGGATAAAATCGATATAGAGTGGATAAAATGGATATAGAGTGGATAAAATGGATATAGGGTGGATAAAATTGATATAGAGTGGATAAAATGGATATAGGGTGGATAAAATCGATATAGAGTGGATAAAATGGAGATAGAGTGGATAAAATCCATATAGAGTGGATAAAATGGATATAGAGTGGATAAAATGGAGATAGAGTGGATAAAATCGATATAAAGTGGATGAAATCGATATAGAGTGGATAAAATGGATACAGAGTGGATAAAATGGAGATGGAGTGGATAAAATGGGTATAGTGTGGATAAAATGGAGATAGAGTGGATAAAATGGAGATAGAGTGGATAAAATCGATATAAAGTGGATAAAATGGATATTGAGTGGATAAAATGGATATAGAGTGGATAAAATGGATATAGAGTGGATAAAATGGATATAGAGTGGATCAACTCGATATAGAGTGGATAAAATGGATATAGGGTGGATAAAATCGATATAGAGTGGATAAAATGGATATAGAGCGGATAAAATGGATATAGGGTGGATAAAATGGATATAGAGAGGTTAAAATGGATATAGGGTGGATAAAATATATGTAGAGTGGATAAATTGGATATAGAGTGGATAAAATCGATATAAAGTGGATGAAATCGATATAGAGTGGATAAAATGGATACAGAGTGGATAAAATGGAGATGGAGTGGATAAAATGGGTATAGTGTGGATAAAATGGATATTGAGTGGATAAAATGGATATAGAGTGGATAAAATGGAGATAGAGTGGATAAAATGGATATAGGGTGGATAAAATCGATATAAAGTGGATAAAATGGAGATAGCGTGGATAAAATGGGTATAGTGTGGATAAAATGGATATTGAGTGGATAAAATGGATATAGAGTGGATAAAATGGAGATAGAGTGGATAAAATGGATATAGGGTGGATGAAATCGATATAAAGTGGATAAAATGGAGATAGAGTGGATGAAATCGATGTAGAGTGGATAAAATGGATATAAAGTGGATAAAATAGGTATAGGGTGGATAAAATGTATATTGAGTGGATAAAATGGATATATAGTGGATAAAATGGATATAGAGTGGATAAAATCGATATAAAGTGGATAAAATGGAGATAGAGTGGATGAAATCGATGTAGAGTGGATAAAATGGATATAGAGTGGATAAAATGGGTATAGGGTGGATAAAATGGATATTGAGTGGATAAAATGGATATAGGATGGATAAAATCGATATAGAGTTGATAAAATCGATATAGAGTGGGTAAAATGGATATAGAGTGGATAAAATGGATATAGGGTGGATAAAATGGATATAGAGAGGTTAAAATGGATATAGGGTGGATAAAATATATGTAGAGTGGATAAATTGGATATAGAGTGGATAAAATAGAGATAGAGTGGATAAAATGGATATAGGGTGGATAAAAACGATATAGAGTGGATACAATGGATATACAGTGGATAAAATCGATATAGAGTGGATAAAATGGTGATAGAGTGGATAAAATGGATATAGGGTGGATAAAATCGATATAAAGTGGATGAAATCGATATAGAGTGGATAAAATGGATATACAGGGTGTCCCGTAACTAGCTCGACACCGGGAAATGAGGGGTAGCTGAGGTGATTCTGAACAACTTTCTCCTTAGCAATAATGTCCTAAGCGCCTTCGGTTTTGAATTATTAACGAAACGGCTAGGCCAATCCGAGCGCTTATCTGGCGCGCGCTCGAAACGAGAGTGTGGTCTCTGGATCGTGCTCGACCGCGAGCGTGAACAAGTGCATCGCCTGGGTATCGACGGAAGCCTACGGCAAATGTTACATCGCCTTCAAATAAACTAATACTCGTTGAATAACTGTGTCCGATGCTCTTACCCGTTATTCAATAGGAACGAAGATTGTAGTATTTGTGGAAAAAATGTTTCTCTTAACAGCACGTTTTCAGGTGGATAAATTATCGTTAGAATAATTTATAATAACTAACGTTAGAAAAGCCTTGTTAAACTCACCCATTCGACCACGAATCACCCAGCTTCGACGAAAGTAGGTCATTGGCACTAGGTCACGGTGCCGATTTTGCCCTTCCTAAGAATCTCGAGGGCCTCAACAGCTCATTTTACGGTAAACTCACTTGACACTGACACACACAGTAGGAACGGCACTTGCCTAATTTATGGCAGGGCGCACGGCTAATCGCAGGTACGCGAACACCCCCGAGAGTCGAGCGGCCGTCGGGTCACTTTACCGAACGCGCATTTCACCGCACGAGCACTGTTACCGATATTCCGTAATAAAATAATTATGTTTGAACGTGATTGAGCCTACGTAAGAGATGTTGGTGGCCCTGAAAAGGGCCCATTGTTGTTATGCCAAAATTGCCAAGTTTAGTTCGACGTACCCGCGTCACACTTGCATGCACACATCGGAGCACCGGTGGACGTTGCGCTGCACTTCTCCCAATGTTTCTCGATTAAGAAACGTAACAAATATCCTGTAATACTCCGCGTTAGTTCGTTGCTGTATGGTACCCGTTCGGTTTGAAAAACGATTCTGCCAGCTCTAGCGTTTCTTGGGTCTTGCTTAGAACGACGTTCGTTAGGGAAGGGATATTTTTACAATAGTACAACGGAGTGGGTCGCACATTTGGAGTCACCGTTCATTCAGCAAAAAAATACACGCGCATTTAGGGCGGCCGCATGGTCTTCTCCACTACGAACGCGCTAGCGAAGACAAGGGCAAGGAGTGCCATAAATTTCACTATTGTCCATACCGTGTCGTAAAGGGAAAGTGTGGCTATTTTACGAAATACGTGCATCGGCTTAAGACTGCATCGACAGCGTACACGCAACATAAACCTTTAATATTTTCTTCCGATTCTTTCCGCGAAGACGAAACAGTACACACAACTTGGAAAATGATCAATTTAATATTGTATTGTGTTAGCGAGGACACTGTTTGATACGCATTTCGAGACAGACATCGTTATGTCTATCAACATTTTGGTCGTCTGGAACAGGTCCCCCTGATCGGGCCCATGTACCGCGGCACGCTTTGCTGCTCGCGTTCCCGTAAACAGTCGGTTGCCGCGCGCGAGCGATAATCATAACAAGATCGAAATCAGAGATTCTTAGGGAGCCGACTGTTTAAGATTTTAAGCATTTCGACACGCCGCAAACAGTGTCTTCGCGCTTGTACTTTTATTCATGCCATGCACTCTACACTAAACATCCCACAACATTAAATTTATAATATTACAAATGACACGGGCAAGCGTGTATGCGTCGCAAGCAGTGTCTTCGCAATACAATACAATACTAAATTGATAATTTTGGGAATTGTATGTACTGTTCCTTCTTTGCGGGAAGAATCGTAAGAAAATATTAAAGGATTATGTTGCGTGTACGCTGTCGTTGTAGTTTTAAGACGATGCACGTATTTCGTAAAATAGCCACACTTTCCCTTTACGACACGGTATGGACAATAGTGAAATTTATGGCACTCCTTGTCCTGCGTCTTCGCTAGCGCGTTCGTAGTGACGAAGACCATGCGGCCGCCACGAGCGCACGGGTATTTTTTGGCTGAATTGACTCCAAATGTGCGAGCCACTACGTTGTACTATTGTAAAAATATCCCTTCCCCAACGAACGTCCTTCTAAGCAAGACTCAAGAAACGCTAGGGCTGGCAGAATCGTTTTTCAAACCGAACGGGTACCATACAGCAACGAACTAAAGCGGAGTATTACAGGATATTTGCTACGTTTCTTAATCGAGAAACATTGGAAGAATGCAGCGCAACGTCCGCCGGTGCTCCGAGACGTGCATGCAAGCGCGAGGAGGGCACGTCCAGCCGATCTTGGCAATTTTGGCAATAACAATCGGCCCTTTTCAGGGCCACCAACTATCTCTAACGTAGGTTCAATTACGTTCCTCTACATAATTGTTTTATTCGGAGTTATCGGTGAAAGTGCTCACGCAGTGAAATGCACGTTCGGTAAAGTGACCCGATCGCCGATCGCCGCTCGACTCTCGGGGGTGTCCGCGTACCTGCGATTAGCCGTGCGCCCTGCCATAAATTAGACAAGTGCCGTTCCTACTGTGTGTGTCAGTGTCAAGTGAGTTCACCGAACCGGCCGTATAATCAGCTGTTGAAGTTCTCGAGATTCTTACGAAGGACAAAATCGGCACTGTGACCTACTGCCAACGACTTACTTCCGTCGAGGGCAGGTTGATTCGTTGGCGAAAGGGTGAGTTTAACAAGATTCTTCTAACGTTAGTTATTCACATCGTTTATCTTAGACCATAATTTACCCACCTGAAAACATGCTGTTAAGAAAATCATTTTTTCCACAAATACTACAACTTTTCATACCTCCCGAATTACGAGTGACAGTATTGAACACAGTTATGCAACGACTATTAGTTTATTTGAAGACGATATGTGATATTTGCCGTATGCTTTTCTCGATACCCACGCGATCTACTTGTTCACGCTCGCGGCGGAGCGTGTCAGAGACCACACTCTCGTTTCGAGCGCGCGTTCAATACGCGCTCGGATTGGCCTAGCCGTTTCGTTAATAATTCAAAACCGAAGGCGCTTAGGACATTATTGCTAAGGAAAAAGTTGTTCAGAATCACCTCAGCTACCCCTCATTTCCCGGTGTCGAGCTAGTTACGGGACACCCTGTAGAGTGGATAAAATGGAGATAGAGTGAATAAAATGGATATAGGGTTGATAAAATATATGTAGAGTGGATAAATTGGATATAGAGTGGATAAAATAGAGATAGAGTGGATAAAATGGACATAGGGTGGATAAAATCGATGTAAAGGGGATGAAATCGATATAGAGTGGATTAAATGGATTTAGAGTGGATAAAATGGAGATAGAGTGGATAAAATGGATATAGGGTGGATAAAATCGATATAAAGTGGATGAAATATATGTAGAGTGGATAAATTGGATATAGAGTGGATAAAATAGAGATAGAGTGGATAAAATGGATATAGGGTGGATAAAATCGATATAAAGTGGATGAAATCGATATAGAGTGGATAAAATGGATATAGAATGGATAAAAACGATATAGAGTGGATACAATGGATATACAGTGGATAAAATCGATATAGAGTGGATAAAATGGTGATAGAGTGGATAAAATGGATATAGAGTGGATAAAATGGATATAGAGTGGATAAAATGGATATAGAGTGGATCAACTCGATATAGAGTGGATAAAATGGATATAGGGTGGATAAAATCGATATAGAGTGGATAAAATGGATATAGAGTGGATAAAATGGATATAGGGTGGATAAAATGGATATAGAGAGGTTAAAATGGATATAGGGTGGATAAAATATATGTAGAGTGGATAAATTGGATATAGAGTGGATAAAATAGAGATAGAGTGGATAAAATGGATATAGGGTGGATAAAATCGATATAAAGTGGATGAAATCGATATAGAGTGGATAAAATGGATATAGAGTGGATGAAATGGAGATAGAGTGAATAAAATGGATATAGGGTTGATAAAATATATGTAGAGTGGATAAATTGGATATAGAGTGGATAAAATAGAGATAGAGTGGATAAAATGGATTTAGAGTGGATAAAATGGATATAGGGTGGATAAAATCGATATAAAGTGGATGAAATATATGTAGAGTGGATAAATTGGATATAGAGTGGATAAAATAGAGATAGAGTGGATAAAATGGATATAGGGTGGATAAAATCGATATAAAGTGGATGAAATCGATATAGAGTGGATAAAATGGATATAGAATGGATAAAAACGATATAGAGTGGATACAATGGATATACAGTGGATAAAATCGATATAGAGTGGATAAAATGGTGATAGAGTGGATAAAATGGATATAGAGTGGATAAAATGGATATAGGGTGGATAAAATCGATATAAAGTCGATGAAATCGATATAGAGTGGATAAAATGGATATAGAGTGGATAAAATGGAGATAGCGTGGATAAAATGGGTATAGTGTGGATAAAATGGATATTGAGTGGATAAAATGGATATAGAGTGGATAAAATGGAGATAGAGTGGATAAAATGGATATAGGGTGGATAAAATCGATATAAAGTGGATAAAATGGAGATAGCGTGGATAAAATGGGTATAGTGTGGATAAAATGGATATTGAGTGGATAAAATGGATATAGAGTGGATAAAATGGAGATAGAGTGGATAAAATGGATATAGGGTGGATAAAATCGATATAAAGTGGATGAAATCGATATAAAGTGGATAAAATGGATATAGGGTGGATAACATCGATATAAAGTGGATGAAATCGATATAGAGTGGATAAAATGGATATAGAGTGGATAAAATGGAGATAGAGTGGATAAAATGGATATAGGGTGGATAAAATCGATATAAAGTGGATGAAATTGATATAAAGTGGATAAAATGGATATAGGGTGGATAAAATCGATATAAAGTGGATGAAATCGATATAGAGTGGATAAAATGGATATAGAGTGGATAAAATGGAGATAGAGTGGATAAAATGGATATAGGGTGGATAAAATCGATATAAAGTGGATGAAATCGATATAGAGTGGATAAAATGGATATAGAGTGGATAAAATGGAGATAGAGTGGAAAAATCGATATAGAGTGGATAAAATGGATATAGAGTGGATAAAATGGATATAGGGTGGATAAAATTGATATAGAGTGGATAAAATGGATATAGGGTGGATAAAATCGATATAGAGTGGATAAAATGGAGGTAGAGTGGATAAAATCCATATAGAGTGGATAAAATGGTGATAAAGTGGATAAAATGGATATAGGGTGGATAAAATCGATATAAAGTGGATGAAATGGATATAGAGTGGGTAAAATGGATATAGAGTGGATAAAAACGATATAGAGTGGATAAAATGGATATAGAGTGGATAAAATGGATATAGGGTGGATAAAATGGATATAGAGAGGTTAAAATGGATATAGGGTGGATAAAATATATGTAGAGTGGATAAATTGGATATAGAGTGGATAAAATGGATATAGGGTGGATAAAATCGATATAAAGTGGATGAAATCGATATAGAGTGGATAAAATGGATATAGAGTGGATAAAATGGTGATACAGTGGATAAAATGGATATAGGGTGGATAAAATCGATATAAAGTGGATGAAATCGATATAAAGTGGATAAAATGGATATAGGGTGGATAACATCGATATAAAGTGGATGAAATCGATATAGAGTGGATAAAATGGATATAGAGTGGATAAAATGGAGATAGAGTGGATAAAATGGATATAGGGTGGATAAAATCGATATAAAGTGGATGAAATCGATATAAAGTGGATAAAATGGATATAGGGTGGATAACATCGATATAAAGTGGATGAAATCGATATAGAGTGGATAAAATGGATATAGAGTGGATAAAATCGATATAGAGTGGATAAAATGGATATAGAGTGGATAAAATGGATATAGGGTGGATAAAATGGATATAGAGAGGTTAAAATGGATATAGGGTGGATAAAATATATGTAGAGTGGATAAATTGGATATAGGGTGGATAAAATCGATATAAAGTGGATGAAATGGATATAGAGTGGGTAAAATGGATATAGAGTGGATAAAAACGATATAGAGTGGATAAAATGGATATAGAGTGGATAAAATGGATATAGGGTGGATAAAATGGATATAGAGAGGTTAAAATGGATATAGGGTGGATAAAATATATGTAGAGTGGATAAATTGGATATAGAGTGGATAAAATGGATATAGGGTGGATAAAATCGATATAAAGTGGATGAAATCGATATAGAGTGGATAAAATGGATATAGAGTGGATAAACTCGATATAGAGTGGGTAAAATGGATATAGGATGGATAAAATCGATATAGAGTTGATAAAATCGATATAGAGTGGGTAAAATGGATATAGAGTGGATAAAATCGATATAGAGTGGATAAAATGGATATAGAGTGGATAAAATGGATATAGGGTGGATAAAATGGATATAGAGAGGTTAAAATGGATATAGGGTGGATAAAATATATGTAGAGTGGATAAATTGGATATAGAGTGGATAAAATGGATATAGGGTGGATAAAATCAATATAAAGTGGATGAAATCGATATAGAGTGGATAAAATGGATATAGAGTGGATAAAAACGATATAGAGTGGATACAATGGATATACAGTGGATAAAATCGATATAGAGTGGATAAAATGGTGATACAGTGGATAAAATGGATATAGGGTGGATAAAATCGATATAAAGTGGATGAAATGGATATAGAGTGGATAAAATGGATATAGATTTGATAAAATGGAGATAGAGAGGATAAAATGGATATAGGGTGGATAAAATCGATATAAAGTGGATGAAATCGATATAGAGTGGATAAAATGGATATAGAGTGGATAAAATGGAGATGGAGTGGATAAAATACATATAGAGTGGATACAATTGTGATAGAGTGGATATAATCGATATAGAGTGGATAAAATGGATATAGGGTGGATAAAATGGATATAGAGTGGATAAAATGGAGATAGCGTGGATAAAATGTGTATAGTGTGGATAAAATGGATATTGAGTGGATAAAATGGATATAGAGTGGATAAAATGGAGATAGAGTGGATAAAATGGATATAGGGTGGATAAAGTCGCTATAAAGTGGATAAAATGGAGATAGCGTGGATAAAATGGGTATAGTGTGGATAAAATGGATATTGAGTGGATAAAATGGATATAGAGTGGATAAAATGGAGATAGAGTGGATAAAATGGAGATAGAGTGGATAAAATGGATATAGGGTGGATAAAATCGATATAAAGTGGATGAAATCGATATAAAGTGGATAAAATGGATATAGGGTGGATAACATCGATATAAAGTGGATGAAATCGATATAGAGTGGATAAAATGGATATAGAGTGGATAAAATGGAGATAGAGTGGATAAAATGGATATAGGGTGGATAAAATCGATATAAAGTGGATAAAATGGATATAGGGTGGATAACATCGATATAAAGTGGATGAAATCGATATAAAGTGGATAAAATGGATATAGAGTGGATAAAATGGAGATAGAGTGGATGAAATGGATATAGGGTGGATAAAATCGATATAAAGTGGATGAAATCGATATAGAGTGGATAAAATGGATATAGAGTGGATAAAATGGAGATAGAGTGGATAAAATCGATATAGAGTGGATAAAATGGATATAGAGTGGATAAAATGGATATAGGGTGGATAAAATTGATATAGAGTGGATAAAATGGATATAGGGTGGATAAAATCGATATAGAGTGGATAAAATGGAGATAGAGTGGATAAAATCCATATAGAGTGGATAAAATGGTGATAAAGTGGATAAAATGGATATAGGGTGGATAAAATCGATATAAAGTGGATGAAATGGATATAGAGTGGGTAAAATGGATATAGAGTGGATAAAATCGATATAGAGTGGATAAAATGGATATAGAGTGGATAAAATGGATATAGGGTGGATAAAATGGATATAGAGAGGTTAAAATCGATATAGAGTGGATAAAATGGATATAGAGTGGATAAAATGGATATAGGATGGATAAAATCGATATAGAGTTGATAAAATCGATATAGAGTGGGTAAAATGGATATAGAGTGGATAAAATCGATATAGAGTGGATAAAATGGATATAGAGTGGATAAAATGGATATAGGGTGGATAAAATGGATATAGAGAGGTTAAAATGGATATAGAGTGGATAAACTCGATATAGAGTGGATAAAATGGATATAGGGTGGATAAAATCGATATAGAGTGGATAAAATGGGTATAGTGTGGATAAAATGGATATTGAGTGGATAAAATGGATATAGGATGGATAAAATCGATATAGAGTTGATAAAATCGATATAGAGTGGATACAATGCATATACAGTGGATAAAATCGATATAGAGTGGATAAAATGGATATAGAGTGGATAAAATGGATATAAAGTGGATGAAATCGATATAGAGTGGATAAAATGGATATAGAGTGGATAAAATGGAGATGGAGTGGATAAAATACATATAGAGTGGATACAATTGTGATAGAGTGGATAAAATCGATATAGAGTGGATAAAATGGATATAGGGTGGATAAAATGGATATAAAGTGGATAAAATGGATATAAAGTGGATGAAATCGATATAAAGTGGATAAAATGGAGATAGAGTGGATGAAATCGATGTAGAGTGGATAAAATGGATATAAAGTGGATAAAATAGGTATAGGGTGGATAAAATGTATATTGAGTGGATAAAATGGATATATAGTGGATAAAATGGATATAGAGTGGATAAAATGGATATAGAGTGGATAAAATCGATATAAAGTGGATAAAATGGAGATAGAGTGGATGAAATCGATGTAGAGTGGATAAAATGGATATAGAGTGGATAAAATGGGTATAGGGTGGATAAAATGGATATTGAGTGGATAAAATGGATATAGGATGGATAAAATCGATATAGAGTTGATAAAATCGATATAGAGTGGGTAAAATGGATATAGAGTGGATAAAATGGAGATAGAGTGAATAAAATGGATATAGGGTTGATAAAATATATGTAGAGTGGATAAATTGGATATAGAGTGGATAAAATAGAGATAGAGTGGATAAAATGGACATAGGGTGGATAAAATCGATGTAAAGGGGATGAAATCGATATAGAGTGGATTAAATGGATTTAGAGTGGATAAAATGGAGATAGAGTGGATAAAATGGATATAGGGTGGATAAAATCGATATAAAGTGGATGAAATATATGTAGAGTGGATAAATTGGATATAGAGTGGATAAAATAGAGATAGAGTGGATAAAATGGATATAGGGTGGATAAAATCGATATAAAGTGGATGAAATCGATATAGAGTGGATAAAATGGATATAGAATGGATAAAAACGATATAGAGTGGATACAATGGATATACAGTGGATAAAATCGATATAGAGTGGATAAAATGGTGATAGAGTGGATATAATGGATATAGAGTGGATAAAATGGATATAGAGTGGATAAAATGGATATAGAGTGGATCAACTCGATATAGAGTGGATAAAATGGATATAGGGTGGATAAAATCGATATAGAGTGGATAAAATGGATATAGAGTGGATAAAATGGATATAGGGTGGATAAAATGGATATAGAGAGGTTAAAATGGATATAGGGTGGATAAAATATATGTAGAGTGGATAAATTGGATATAGAGTGGATAAAATAGAGATAGAGTGGATAAAATGGATATAGGGTGGATAAAATCGATATAAAGTGGATGAAATCGATATAGAGTGGATAAAATGGATATAGAGTGGATAAAATGGATATAGAGTGGATAAAATGGAGATAGAGTGGATAAAATGGATATAGGGTGGATAAAATCGATATAAAGTGGATAAAATGGAGATAGCGTGGATAAAATGGGTATAGTGTGGATAAAATGGATATTGAGTGGATAAAATGGATATAGAGTGGATAAAATGGAGATAGAGTGGATAAAATGGATATAGGGTGGATAAAATCGATATAAAGTGGATGAAATCGATATAAAGTGGATAAAATGGATATAGGGTTGATAACATCGATATAAAGTGGATGAAATCGATATAGAGTGGATAAAATGGATATAGAGTGGATAAAATGGAGATAGAGTGGATAAAATGGATATAGGGTGGATAAAATCGATATAAAGTGGATGAAATCGATATAAAGTGGATAAAATGGATATAGGGTGGATAACATCGATATAGAGTGGATGAAATCGATATAGAGTGGATAAAATGGATATAGAGTGGATAAAATGGATATAGGGTGGATAAAATCGATATAAAGTGGATGAAATCGATATAGAGTGGATAAAATGGATATAGAGTGGATAAAATGGAGATAGCGTGGATAAAATGGGTATAGTGTGGATAAAATGGATATTGAGTGGATAAAATGGATATAGAGTGGATAAAATGGAGATAGAGTGGATAAAATGGATATAGGGTGGATAAAATCGATATAAAGTGGATAAAATGGAGATAGCGTGGATAAAATGGGTATAGTGTGGATAAAATGGATATTGAGTGGATAAAATGGATATAGAGTGGATAAAATGGAGATAGAGTGGATAAAATGGATATAGGGTGGATAAAATCGATATAAAGTGGATGAAATCGATATAAAGTGGATAAAATGGATATAGGGTGGATAACATCGATATAAAGTGGATGAAATCGATATAGAGTGGATAAAATGGATATAGAGTGGATAAAATGGAGATAGAGTGGATAAAATGGATATAGGGTGGATAAAATCGATATAAAGTGGATGAAATTGATATAAAGTGGATAAAATGGATATAGGGTGGATAACATCGATATAAAGTGGATGAAATCGATATAGAGTGGATAAAATGGATATAGAGTGGATAAAATGGAGATAGAGTGGATAAAATGGATATAGGGTGGATAAAATCGATATAAAGTGGATGAAATCGATATAGAGTGGATAAAATGGATATAGAGTGGATAAAATGGAGATAGAGTGGAAAAATCGATATAGAGTGGATAAAATGGATATAGAGTGGATAAAATGGATATAGGGTGGATAAAATTGATATAGAGTGGATAAAATGGATATAGGGTGGATAAAATCGATATAGAGTGGATAAAATGGAGGTAGAGTGGATAAAATCCATATAGAGTGGATAAAATGGTGATAAAGTGGATAAAATGGATATAGGGTGGATAAAATCGATATAAAGTGGATGAAATGGATATAGAGTGGGTAAAATGGATATAGAGTGGATAAAAACGATATAGAGTGGATAAAATGGATATAGAGTGGATAAAATGGATATAGGGTGGATAAAATGGATATAGAGAGGTTAAAATGGATATAGGGTGGATAAAATATATGTAGAGTGGATAAATTGGATATAGAGTGGATAAAATGGATATAGGGTGGATAAAATCGATATAAAGTGGATGAAATCGATATAGAGTGGATAAAATGGATATAGAGTGGATAAAATGGTGATACAGTGGATAAAATGGATATAGGGTGGATAAAATCGATATAAAGTGGATGAAATCGATATAAAGTGGATAAAATGGATATAGGGTGGATAACATCGATATAAAGTGGATGAAATCGATATAGAGTGGATAAAATGGATATAGAGTGGATAAAATGGAGATAGAGTGGATAAAATGGATATAGGGTGGATAAAATCGATATAAAGTGGATGAAATCGATATAAAGTGGATAAAATGGATATAGGGTGGATAACATCGATATAAAGTGGATGAAATCGATATAGAGTGGATAAAATGGATATAGAGTGGATAAAATCGATATAAAGTGGATGAAATCGATATAAAGTGGATAAAATGGATATAGGGTGGATAACATCGATATAAAGTGGATGAAATCGATATAGAGTGGATAAAATGGATATAGAGTGGATAAAATGGAGATAGAGTGGATAAAATGGATATAGGGTGGATAAAATCGATATAAAGTGGATGAAATTGATATAAAATGGATAAAATGGATATAGGGTGGATAACATCGATATAAAGTGGATGAAATCGATATAGAGTGGATAAAATGGATATAGAGTGGATAAAATGGAGATAGAGTGGATAAAATGGATATAGGGTGGATAAAATCGATATAAAGTGGATGAAATCGATATAGAGTGGATAAAATGGATATAGAGTGGATAAAATGGAGATAGAGTGGATAAAATCGATATAGAGTGGATAAAATGGATATAGAGTGGATAAAATGGATATAGGGTGGATAAAATTGATATAGAGTGGATAAAATGGATATAGGGTGGATAAAATCGATATAGAGTGGATAAAATGGAGATAGAGTGGATAAAATCCATATAGAGTGGATGAAATGGTGATAAAGTGGATAAAATGGATATAGAGTGGATAAAATCGATATAAAGTGGATGAAATGGATATAGAGTGGGTAAAATGGATATAGAGTGGATAAAAACGATATAGAGTGGATAAAATGGATATAGAGTGGATAAAATGGATATAGGGTGGATAAAATGGATATAGAGAGGTTAAAATGGATATAGGGTGGATAAAATATATGTAGAGTGGATAAATTGGATATAGAGTGGATAAAATGGATATAGGGTGGATAAAATCGATATAAAGTGGATGAAATCGATATAGAGTGGATAAAATGGATATAGAGTGGATAAACTCGATATAGAGTGGGTAAAATGGATATAGGATGGATAAAATCGATATAGAGTTGATAAAATCGATATAGAGTGGGTAAAATGGATATAGAGTGGATAAAATCGATATAGAGTGGATAAAATGGATATAGAGTGGATAAAATGGATATAGGGTGGATAAAATGGATATAGAGAGGTTAAAATGGATATAGGGTGGATAAAATATATGTAGAGTGGATAAATTGGATATAGAGTGGATAAAATGGATATAGGGTGGATAAAATCGATATAAAGTGGATGAAATCGATATAGAGTGGATAAAATGGATATAGAGTGGATAAAAACGATATAGAGTGGATACAATGGATATACAGTGGATAAAATCGATATAGAGTGGATAAAATGGTGATACAGTGGATAAAATGGATATAGGGTGGATAAAATCGATATAAAGTGGATGAAATGGATATAGAGTGGATAAAATGGATATAGATTTGATAAAATGGAGATAGAGAGGATAAAATGGATATAGGGTGGATAAAATCGATATAAAGTGGATGAAATCGATATAGAGTGGATAAAATGGATATAGAGTGGATAAAATGGAGATGGAGTGGATAAAATACATATAGAGTGGATACAATTGTGATAGAGTGGATATAATCGATATAGAGTGGATAAAATGGATATAGGGTGGATAAAATGGATATAGAGTGGATAAAATGGAGATAGCGTGGATAAAATGTGTATAGTGTGGATAAAATGGTTATTGAGTGGATAAAATGGATATAGAGTGGATAAAATGGAGATAGAGTGGATAAAATGGATATAGGGTGGATAAAGTCGCTATAAAGTGGATAAAATGGAGATAGCGTGGATAAAATGGGTATAGTGTGGATAAAATGGATATTGAGTGGATAAAATGGATATAGAGTGGATAAAATGGAGATAGAGTGGATAAAATGGAGATAGAGTGGATAAAATGGATATAGGGTGGATAAAATCGATATAAAGTGGATGAAATCGATATAAAGTGGATAAAATGGATATAGGGTGGATAACATCGATATAAAGTGGATGAAATCGATATAGAGTGGATAAAATGGATATAGAGTGGATAAAATGGAGATAGAGTGGATAAAATGGATATAGGGTGGATAAAATCGATATAAAGTGGATAAAATGGATATAGGGTGGATAACATCGATATAAAGTGGATGAAATCGATATAGAGTGGATAAAATGGATATAGAGTGGATAAAATGGAGATAGAGTGGATGAAATGGATATAGGGTGGATAAAATCGATATAAAGTGGATGAAATCGATATAGAGTGGATAAAATGGATATAGAGTGGATAAAATGGAGATAGAGTGGATAAAATCGATATAGAGTGGATAAAATGGATATAGAGTGGATAAAATGGATATAGGGTGGATAAAATCGATATAAAGTCGATGAAATCGATATAGAGTGGATAAAATGGATATAGAGTGGATAAAATGGAGATAGCGTGGATAAAATGGGTATAGTGTGGATAAAATGGATATAGAGTGGATAAAATGGATATAGGGTGGATAAAATCGATATAAAGTCGATGAAATCGATATAGAGTGGATAAAATGGATATAGAGTGGATAAAATGGAGATAGCGTGGATAAAATGGGTATAGTGTGGATAAAATGGATATTGAGTGGATAAAATGGATATAGAGTGGATAAAATGGAGATAGAGTGGATAAAATGGATATAGGGTGGATAAAATCGATATAAAGTGGATAAAATGGAGATAGCGTGGATAAAATGGGTATAGTGTGGATAAAATGGATATTGAGTGGATAAAATGGATATAGAGTGGATAAAATGGAGATAGAGTGGATAAAATGGATATAGGGTGGATAAAATCGATATAAAGTGGATGAAATCGATATAAAGTGGATAAAATGGATACAGGGTGGATAACATCGATATAAAGTGGATGAAATCGATATAGAGTGGATAAAATGGATATAGAGTGGATAAAATGGAGATAGAGTGGATAAAATGGATATAGGGTGGATAAAATCGATATAAAGTGGATGAAATTGATATAAAGTGGATAAAATGGATATAGGGTGGATAACATCGATATAAAGTGGATGAAATCGATATAGAGTGGATAAAATGGATATAGAGTGGATAAAATGGAGATAGAGTGGATAAAATGGATATAGGGTGGATAAAATCGATATAAAGTGGATGAAATCGATATAGAGTGGATAAAATGGATATAGAGTGGATAAAATGGAGATAGAGTGGAAAAATCGATATAGAGTGGATAAAATGGATATAGAGTGGATAAAATGGATATAGGGTGGATAAAATTGATATAGAGTGGATAAAATGGATATAGGGTGGATAAAATCGATATAGAGTGGATAAAATGGAGGTAGAGTGGATAAAATCCATATAGAGTGGATAAAATGGTGATAAAGTGGATAAAATGGATATAGGGTGGATAAAATCGATATAAAGTGGATGAAATGGATATAGAGTGGGTAAAATGGATATAGAGTGGATAAAAACGATATAGAGTGGATAAAATGGATATAGAGTGGATAAAATGGATATAGGGTGGATAAAATGGATATAGAGAGGTTAAAATGGATATAGGGTGGATAAAATATATGTAGAGTGGATAAATTGGATATAGAGTGGATAAAATGGATATAGGGTGGATAAAATCGATATAAAGTGGATGAAATCGATATAGAGTGGATAAAATGGATATAGAGTGGATAAAATGGTGATACAGTGGATAAAATGGATATAGGGTGGATAAAATCGATATAAAGTGGATGAAATCGATATAAAGTGGATAAAATGGATATAGGGTGGATAACATCGATATAAAGTGGATGAAGTCGATATAGAGTGGATAAAATGGATATAGAGTGGATAAAATGGAGATAGAGTGGATAAAATGGATATAGGGTGGATAAAATCGATATAAAGTGGATGAAATCGATATAAAGTGGATAAAATGGATATAGGGTGGATAACATCGATATAAAGTGGATGAAATCGATATAGAGTGGATAAAATGGATATAGAGTGGATAAAATCGATATAAAGTGGATGAAATCGATATAAAGTGGATAAAATGGATATAGGGTGGATAACATCGATATAATGTGGATGAAATCGATATAGAGTGGATAAAATGGATATAGAGTGGATAAAATGGAGATAGAGTGGATAAAATGGATATAGGGTGGATAAAATCGATATAAAGTGGATGAAATTGATATAAAGTGGATAAAATGGATATAGGGTGGATAACATCGATATAAAGTGGATGAAATCGATATAGAGTGGATAAAATGGATATAGAGTGGATAAAATGGAGATAGAGTGGATAAAATGGATATAGGGTGGATAAAATCGATATAAAGTGGATGAAATCGATATAGAGTGGATAAAATGGATATAGAGTGGATAAAATGGAGATAGAGTGGATAAAATCGATATAGAGTGGATAAAATGGATATAGAGTGGATAAAATGGATATAGGGTGGATAAAATTGATATAGAGTGGATAAAATGGATATAGGGTGGATAAAATCGATATAGAGTGGATAAAATGGAGATAGAGTGGATAAAATCCATATAGAGTGGATGAAATGGTGATAAAGTGGATAAAATGGATATAGAGTGGATAAAATCGATATAAAGTGGATGAAATGGATATAGAGTGGGTAAAATGGATATAGAGTGGATAAAAACGATATAGAGTGGATAAAATGGATATAGAGTGGATAAAATGGATATAGGGTGGATAAAATGGATATAGAGAGGTTAAAATGGATATAGGGTGGATAAAATATATGTAGAGTGGATAAATTGGATATAGAGTGGATAAAATGGATATAGGGTGGATAAAATCGATATAAAGTGGATGAAATCGATATAGAGTGGATAAAATGGATATAGAGTGGATAAACTCGATATAGAGTGGGTAAAATGGATATAGGATGGATAAAATCGATATAGAGTTGATAAAATCGATATAGAGTGGGTAAAATGGATATAGAGTGGATAAAATCGATATAGAGTGGATAAAATGGATATAGAGTGGATAAAATGGATATAGGGTGGATAAAATGGATATAGAGAGGTTAAAATGGATATAGGGTGGATAAAATATATGTAGAGTGGATAAATTGGATATAGAGTGGATAAAATGGATATAGGGTGGATAAAATCGATATAAAGTGGATGAAATCGATATAGAGTGGATAAAATGGATATAGAGTGGATAAAAACGATATAGAGTGGATACAATGGATATACAGTGGATAAAATCGATATAGAGTGGATAAAATGGTGATACAGTGGATAAAATGGATATAGGGTGGATAAAATCGATATAAAGTGGATGAAATGGATATAGAGTGGATAAAATGGATATAGATTTGATAAAATGGAGATAGAGAGGATAAAATGGATATAGGGTGGATAAAATCGATATAAAGTGGATGAAATCGATATAGAGTGGATAAAATGGATATAGAGTGGATAAAATGGAGATGGAGTGGATAAAATACATATAGAGTGGATACAATTGTGATAGAGTGGATATAATCGATATAGAGTGGATAAAATGGATATAGGGTGGATAAAATGGATATAGAGTGGATAAAATGGAGATAGCGTGGATAAAATGTGTATAGTGTGGATAAAATGGATATTGAGTGGATAAAATGGATATAGAGTGGATAAAATGGAGATAGAGTGGATAAAATGGATATAGGGTGGATAAAGTCGCTATAAAGTGGATAAAATGGAGATAGCGTGGATAAAATGGGTATAGTGTGGATAAAATGGATATTGAGTGGATAAAATGGATATAGAGTGGATAAAATGGAGATAGAGTGGATAAAATGGAGATAGAGTGGATAAAATGGATATAGGGTGGATAAAATCGATATAAAGTGGATGAAATCGATATAAAGTGGATAAAATGGATATAGGGTGGATAACATCGATATAAAGTGGATGAAATCGATATAGAGTGGATAAAATGGATATAGAGTGGATAAAATGGAGATAGAGTGGATAAAATGGATATAGGGTGGATAAAATCGATATAAAATGGATAAAATGGATATAGGGTGGATAACATCGATATAAAGTGGATGAAATCGATATAGAGTGGATAAAATGGATATAGAGTGGATAAAATGGAGATAGAGTGGATGAAATGGATATAGGGTGGATAAAATCGATATAAAGTGGATGAAATCGATATAGAGTGGATAAAATGGATATAGAGTGGATAAAATGGAGATAGAGTGGATAAAATCGATATAGAGTGGATAAAATGGATATAGAGTGGATAAAATGGATATAGGGTGGATAAAATTGATATAGAGTGGATAAAATGGATATAGGGTGGATAAAATCGATATAGAGTGGATAAAATGGAGATAGAGTGGATAAAATCCATATAGAGTGGATAAAATGGTGATAAAGTGGATAAAATGGATATAGGGTGGATAAAATCGATATAAAGTGGATGAAATGGATATAGAGTGGGTAAAATGGATATAGAGTGGATAAAATCGATATAGAGTGGATAAAATGGATATAGAGTGGATAAAATGGATATAGGGTGGATAAAATGGATATAGAGAGGTTAAAATCGATATAGAGTGGATAAACTCGATATAGAGTGGATAAAATGGATATAGGATGGATAAAATCGATATAGAGTTGATAAAATCGATATAGAGTGGGTAAAATGGATATAGAGTGGATAAAATCGATATAGAGTAGATAAAATGGATATAGAGTGGATAAAATGGATATAGGGTGGATAAAATGGATATAGAGAGGTTAAAATGGATATAGAGTGGATAAACTCGATATAGAGTGGATAAAATGGATATAGGGTGGATAAAATCGATATAGAGTGGATAAAATGGGTATAGTGTGGATAAAATGGATATTGAGTGGATAAAATGGATATAGGATGGATAAAATCGATATAGAGTGGATACAATGCATATACAGTGGATAAAATCGATATAGAGTGGATAAAATGGATATAGAGTGGATAAAATGGATATAAAGTGGATGAAATCGATATAGAGTGGATAAAATGGATATAGAGTGGATAAAATGGAGATGGAGTGGATAAAATACATATAGAGTGGATACAATTGTGATAGAGTGGATAAAATCGATATAGAGTGGATAAAATGGATATAGGGTGGATAAAATGGATATAAAGTGGATAAAATGGATATAAAGTGGATGAAATCGATATAAAGTGGATAAAATGGAGATAGAGTGGATGAAATCGATGTAGAGTGGATAAAATGGATATAAAGTGGATAAAATAGGTATAGGGTGGATAAAATGTATATTGAGTGGATAAAATGGATATATAGTGGATAAAATGGATATAGAGTGGATAAAATGGATATAGAGTGGATAAAATCGATATAAAGTGGATAAAATGGAGATAGAGTGGATGAAATCGATGTAGAGTGGATAAAATGGATATAGAGTGGATAAAATGGGTATAGGGTGGATAAAATGGATATTGAGTGGATAAAATGGATATAGGATGGATAAAATCGATATAGAGTTGATAAAATCGATATAGAGTGGGTAAAATGGATATAGAGTGGATAAAATCGATATAAAGTGGATGAAATCGATATAGAGTGGATAAAATGGATATAGAGTGGATAAAATGGAGATAGAGTGAATAAAATGGATATAGGGTTGATAAAATATATGTAGAGTGGATAAATTGGATATAGAGTGGATAAAATAGAGATAGAGTGGATAAAATGGACATAGGGTGGATAAAATCGATGTAAAGGGGATGAAATCGATATAGAGTGGATTAAATGGATTTAGAGTGGATAAAATGGAGATAGAGTGGATAAAATGGATATAGGGTGGATAAAATCGATATAAAGTGGATGAAATATATGTAGAGTGGATAAATTGGATATAGAGTGGATAAAATAGAGATAGAGTGGATAAAATGGATATAGGGTGGATAAAATCGATATAAAGTGGATGAAATCGATATAGAGTGGATAAAATGGATATAGAATGGATAAAAACGATATAGAGTGGATACAATGGATATACAGTGGATAAAATCGATATAGAGTGGATAAAATGGTGATAGAGTGGATAAAATGGATATAGAGTGGATAAAATGGATATAGAGTGGATAAAATGGATATAGAGTGGATCAACTCGATATAGAGTGGATAAAATGGATATAGGGTGGATAAAATCGATATAGAGTGGATAAAATGGATATAGAGTGGATAAAATGGATATAGGGTGGATAAAATGGATATAGAGAGGTTAAAATGGATATAGGGTGGATAAAATATATGTAGAGTGGATAAATTGGATATAGAGTGGATAAAATAGAGATAGAGTGGATAAAATGGATATAGGGTGGATAAAATCGATATAAAGTGGATGAAATCGATATAGAGTGGATAAAATGGATATAGAGTGGATAAAATGGATATAGAGTGGATAAAATGGAGATAGAGTGGATAAAATGGATATAGGGTGGATAAAATCGATATAAAGTGGATAAAATGGAGATAGCGTGGATAAAATGGGTATAGTGTGGATAAAATGGATATTGAGTGGATAAAATGGATATAGAGTGGATAAAATGGAGATAGAGTGGATAAAATGGATATAGGGTGGATAAAATCGATATAAAGTGGATGAAATCGATATAAAGTGGATAAAATGGATATAGGGTTGATAACATCGATATAAAGTGGATGAAATCGATATAGAGTGGATAAAATGGATATAGAGTGGATAAAATGGAGATAGAGCGGATAAAATGGATATAGGGTGGATAAAATCGATATAAAGTGGATGAAATCGATATAGAGTGGATAAAATGGATATAGAGTGGATAAAATGGAGATAGAGTGGATAAAATCGATATAGAGTGGATAAAATGGATATAGAGTGGATAAAATGGATATAGGGTGGATAAAATTGATATAGAGTGGATAAAATGGATATAGGGTGGATAAAATCGATATAGAGTGGATAAAATGGAGATAGAGTGGATAAAATCCATATAGAGTGGATGAAATGGTGATAAAGTGGATAAAATGGATATAGAGTGGATAAAATCGATATAAAGTGGATGAAATGGATATAGAGTGGGTAAAATGGATATAGAGTGGATAAAAACGATATAGAGTGGATAAAATGGATATAGAGTGGATAAAATGGATATAGGGTGGATAAAATGGATATAGAGAGGTTAAAATGGATATAGGGTGGATAAAATATATGTAGAGTGGATAAATTGGATATAGAGTGGATAAAATGGATATAGGGTGGATAAAATCGATATAAAGTGGATGAAATCGATATAGAGTGGATAAAATGGATATAGAGTGGATAAACTCGATATAGAGTGGGTAAAATGGATATAGGATGGATAAAATCGATATAGAGTTGATAAAATCGATATAGAGTGGGTAAAATGGATATAGAGTGGATAAAATCGATATAGAGTGGATAAAATGGATATAGAGTGGATAAAATGGATATAGGGTGGATAAAATGGATATAGAGAGGTTAAAATGGATATAGGGTGGATAAAATATATGTAGAGTGGATAAATTGGATATAGAGTGGATAAAATGGATATAGGGTGGATAAAATCGATATAAAGTGGATGAAATCGATATAGAGTGGATAAAATGGATATAGAGTGGATAAAAACGATATAGAGTGGATACAATGGATATACAGTGGATAAAATCGATATAGAGTGGATAAAATGGTGATACAGTGGATAAAATGGATATAGGGTGGATAAAATCGATATAAAGTGGATGAAATGGATATAGAGTGGATAAAATGGATATAGATTTGATAAAATGGAGATAGAGAGGATAAAATGGATATAGGGTGGATAAAATCGATATAAAGTGGATGAAATCGATATAGAGTGGATAAAATGGATATAGAGTGGATAAAATGGAGATGGAGTGGATAAAATACATATAGAGTGGATACAATTGTGATAGAGTGGATATAATCGATATAGAGTGGATAAAATGGATATAGGGTGGATAAAATGGATATAAAGTGGATAAAATGGATATAAAGTGGATGAAATCGATATAAAGTGGATAAAATGGAGATAGAGTGGATGAAATCGATGTAGAGTGGATAAAATGGATATAAAGTGGATAAAATAGGTATAGGGTGGATAAAATGTATATTGAGTGGATAAAATGGATATATAGTGGATAAAATGGATATAGAGTGGATAAAATGGATATAGAGTGGATAAAATCGATATAAAGTGGATAAAATGGAGATAGAGTGGATGAAATCGATGTAGAGTGGATAAAATGGATATAGAGTGGATAAAATGGGTATAGGGTGGATAAAATGGATATTGAGTGGATAAAATGGATATAGGATGGATAAAATCGATATAGAGTTGATAAAATCGATATAGAGTGGGTAAAATGGATATAGAGTGGATAAAATCGATATAAAGTGGATGAAATCGATATAGAGTGGATAAAATGGATATAGAGTGGATAAAATGGAGATAGAGTGAATAAAATGGATATAGGGTTGATAAAATATATGTAGAGTGGATAAATTGGATATAGAGTGGATAAAATAGAGATAGAGTGGATAAAATGGACATAGGGTGGATAAAATCGATGTAAAGGGGATGAAATCGATATAGAGTGGATTAAATGGATTTAGAGTGGATAAAATGGAGATAGAGTGGATAAAATGGATATAGGGTGGATAAAATCGATATAAAGTGGATGAAATATATGTAGAGTGGATAAATTGGATATAGAGTGGATAAAATAGAGATAGAGTGGATAAAATGGATATAGGGTGGATAAAATCGATATAAAGTGGATGAAATCGATATAGAGTGGATAAAATGGATATAGAATGGATAAAAACGATATAGAGTGGATACAATGGATATACAGTGGATAAAATCGATATAGAGTGGATAAAATGGTGATAGAGTGGATAAAATGGATATAGAGTGGATAAAATGGATATAGAGTGGATAAAATGGATATAGAGTGGATCAACTCGATATAGAGTGGATAAAATGGATATAGGGTGGATAAAATCGATATAGAGTGGATAAAATGGATATAGAGTGGATAAAATGGATATAGGGTGGATAAAATGGATATAGAGAGGTTAAAATGGATATAGGGTGGATAAAATATATGTAGAGTGGATAAATTGGATATAGAGTGGATAAAATAGAGATAGAGTGGATAAAATGGATATAGGGTGGATAAAATCGATATAAAGTGGATGAAATCGATATAGAGTGGATAAAATGGATATAGAGTGGATAAAATGGATATAGAGTGGATAAAATGGAGATAGAGTGGATAAAATGGATATAGGGTGGATAAAATCGATATAAAGTGGATAAAATGGAGATAGCGTGGATAAAATGGGTATAGTGTGGATAAAATGGATATTGAGTGGATAAAATGGATATAGAGTGGATAAAATGGAGATAGAGTGGATAAAATGGATATAGGGTGGATAAAATCGATATAAAGTGGATGAAATCGATATAAAGTGGATAAAATGGATATAGGGTTGATAACATCGATATAAAGTGGATGAAATCGATATAGAGTGGATAAAATGGATATAGAGTGGATAAAATGGAGATAGAGCGGATAAAATGGATATAGGGTGGATAAAATCGATATAAAGTGGATGAAATCGATATAGAGTGGATAAAATGGATATAGAGTGGATAAAATGGAGATAGAGTGGATAAAATCGATATAGAGTGGATAAAATGGATATAGAGTGGATAAAATGGATATAGGGTGGATAAAATTGATATAGAGTGGATAAAATGGATATAGGGTGGATAAAATCGATATAGAGTGGATAAAATGGAGATAGAGTGGATAAAATCCATATAGAGTGGATGAAATGGTGATAAAGTGGATAAAATGGATATAGAGTGGATAAAATCGATATAAAGTGGATGAAATGGATATAGAGTGGGTAAAATGGATATAGAGTGGATAAAAACGATATAGAGTGGATAAAATGGATATAGAGTGGATAAAATGGATATAGGGTGGATAAAATGGATATAGAGAGGTTAAAATGGATATAGGGTGGATAAAATATATGTAGAGTGGATAAATTGGATATAGAGTGGATAAAATGGATATAGGGTGGATAAAATCGATATAAAGTGGATGAAATCGATATAGAGTGGATAAAATGGATATAGAGTGGATAAACTCGATATAGAGTGGGTAAAATGGATATAGGATGGATAAAATCGATATAGAGTTGATAAAATCGATATAGAGTGGGTAAAATGGATATAGAGTGGATAAAATCGATATAGAGTGGATAAAATGGATATAGAGTGGATAAAATGGATATAGGGTGGATAAAATGGATATAGAGAGGTTAAAATGGATATAGGGTGGATAAAATATATGTAGAGTGGATAAATTGGATATAGAGTGGATAAAATGGATATAGGGTGGATAAAATCGATATAAAGTGGATGAAATCGATATAGAGTGGATAAAATGGATATAGAGTGGATAAAAACGATATAGAGTGGATACAATGGATATACAGTGGATAAAATCGATATAGAGTGGATAAAATGGTGATACAGTGGATAAAATGGATATAGGGTGGATAAAATCGATATAAAGTGGATGAAATGGATATAGAGTGGATAAAATGGATATAGATTTGATAAAATGGAGATAGAGAGGATAAAATGGATATAGGGTGGATAAAATCGATATAAAGTGGATGAAATCGATATAGAGTGGATAAAATGGATATAGAGTGGATAAAATGGAGATGGAGTGGATAAAATACATATAGAGTGGATACAATTGTGATAGAGTGGATATAATCGATATAGAGTGGATAAAATGGATATAGGGTGGATAAAATGGATATAGAGTGGATAAAATGGAGATAGCGTGGATAAAATGTGTATAGTGTGGATAAAATGGATATTGAGTGGATAAAATGGATATAGAGTGGATAAAATGGAGATAGAGTGGATAAAATGGATATAGGGTGGATAAAGTCGCTATAAAGTGGATAAAATGGAGATAGCGTGGATAAAATGGGTATAGTGTGGATAAAATGGATATTGAGTGGATAAAATGGATATAGAGTGGATAAAATGGAGATAGAGTGGATAAAATGGAGATAGAGTGGATAAAATGGATATAGGGTGGATAAAATCGATATAAAGTGGATGAAATCGATATAAAGTGGATAAAATGGATATAGGGTGGATAACATCGATATAAAGTGGATGAAATCGATATAGAGTGGATAAAATGGATATAGAGTGGATAAAATGGAGATAGAGTGGATAAAATGGATATAGGGTGGATAAAATCGATATAAAGTGGATAAAATGGATATAGGGTGGATAAAATCGATATAAAGTGGATGAAATCGATATAGAGTGGATAAAATGGATATAGAGTGGATAAAATGGAGATAGAGTGGATGAAATGGATATAGGGTGGATAAAATCGATATAAAGTGGATGAAATCGATATAGAGTGGATAAAATGGATATAGAGTGGATAAAATGGAGATAGAGTGGATAAAATCGATATAGAGTGGATAAAATGGATATAGAGTGGATAAAATGGATATAGGGTGGATAAAATTGATATAGAGTGGATAAAATGGATATAGGGTGGATAAAATCGATATAGAGTGGATAAAATGGAGATAGAGTGGATAAAATCCATATAGAGTGGATAAAATGGTGATAAAGTGGATAAAATGGATATAGGGTGGATAAAATCGATATAAAGTGGATGAAATGGATATAGAGTGGGTAAAATGGATATAGAGTGGATAAAATCGATATAGAGTGGATAAAATGGATATAGAGTGGATAAAATGGATATAGGGTGGATAAAATGGATATAGAGAGGTTAAAATCGATATAGAGTGGATAAACTCGATATAGAGTGGATAAAATGGATATAGGATGGATAAAATCGATATAGAGTTGATAAAATCGATATAGAGTGGGTAAAATGGATATAGAGTGGATAAAATCGATATAGAGTGGATAAAATGGATATAGAGTGGATAAAATGGATATAGGGTGGATAAAATGGATATAGAGAGGTTAAAATGGATATAGAGTGGATAAACTCGATATAGAGTGGATAAAATGGATATAGGGTGGATAAAATCGATATAGAGTGGATAAAATGGGTATAGTGTGGATAAAATGGATATTGAGTGGATAAAATGGATATAGGATGGATAAAATCGATATAGAGTTGATAAAATCGATATAGAGTGGATACAATGCATATACAGTGGATAAAATCGATATAGAGTGGATAAAATGGATATAGAGTGGATAAAATGGATATAAAGTGGATGAAATCGATATAAAGTGGATAAAATGGAGATAGAGTGGATGAAATCGATGTAGAGTGGATAAAATGGATATAAAGTGGATAAAATAGGTATAGGGTGGATAAAATGTATATTGAGTGGATAAAATGGATATATAGTGGATAAAATGGATATAGAGTGGATAAAATGGATATAGAGTGGATAAAATCGATATAAAGTGGATAAAATGGAGATAGAGTGGATGAAATCGATGTAGAGTGGATAAAATGGATATAGAGTGGATAAAATGGGTATAGGGTGGATAAAATGGATATTGAGTGGATAAAATGGATATAGGATGGATAAAATCGATATAGAGTTGATAAAATCGATATAGAGTGGATAAAATGGATATAGAGTGGATAAAATCGATATAAAGTGGATGAAATCGATATAGAGTGGATAAAATGGATATAGAGTGGATAAAATGGAGATAGAGTGAATAAAATGGATATAGGGTTGATAAAATATATGTAGAGTGGATAAATTGGATATAGAGTGGATAAAATAGAGATAGAGTGGATAAAATGGACATAGGGTGGATAAAATCGATGTAAAGGGGATGAAATCGATATAGAGTGGATTAAATGGATTTAGAGTGGATAAAATGGAGATAGAGTGGATAAAATGGATATAGGGTGGATAAAATCGATATAAAGTGGATGAAATATATGTAGAGTGGATAAATTGGATATAGAGTGGATAAAATAGAGATAGAGTGGATAAAATGGATATAGGGTGGATAAAATCGATATAAAGTGGATGAAATCGATATAGAGTGGATAAAATGGATATAGAATGGATAAAAACGATATAGAGTGGATACAATGGATATACAGTGGATAAAATCGATATAGAGTGGATAAAATGGTGATAGAGTGGATAAAATGGATATAGAGTGGATAAAATGGATATAGAGTGGATAAAATGGATATAGAGTGGATCAACTCGATATAGAGTGGATAAAATGGATATAGGGTGGATAAAATCGATATAGAGTGGATAAAATGGATATAGAGTGGATAAAATGGATATAGGGTGGATAAAATGGATATAGAGAGGTTAAAATGGATATAGGGTGGATAAAATATATGTAGAGTGGATAAATTGGATATAGAGTGGATAAAATAGAGATAGAGTGGATAAAATGGATATAGGGTGGATAAAATCGATATAAAGTGGATGAAATCGATATAGAGTGGATAAAATGGATATAGAGTGGATAACATGGATATAGAGTGGATAAAATGGATATAGGGTGGATAAAATCGATATAAAGTGGATAAAATGGAGATAGCGTGGATAAAATGGGTATAGTGTGGATAAAATGGATATTGAGTGGATAAAATGGATATAGAGTGGATAAAATGGAGATAGAGTGGATAAAATGGATATAGGGTGGATAAAATCGATATAAAGTGGATGAAATCGATATAAAGTGGATAAAATGGATATAGGGTTGATAACATCGATATAAAGTGGATGAAATCGATATAGAGTGGATAAAATGGATATAGAGTGGATAAAATGGAGATAGAGTGGATAAAATGGATATAGGGTGGATAAAATCGATATAAAGTGGATGAAATCGATATAAAGTGGATAAAATGGATATAGGGTGGATAACATCGATATAGAGTGGATGAAATCGATATAGAGTGGATAAAATGGATATAGAGTGGATAAAATGGATATAGGGTGGATAAAATCGATATAAAGTCGATGAAATCGATATAGAGTGGATAAAATGGATATAGAGTGGATAAAATGGAGATAGCGTGGATAAAATGGGTATAGTGTGGATAAAATGGATATTGAGTGGATAAAATGGATATAGAGTGGATAAAATGGAGATAGAGTGGATAAAATGGATATAGGGTGGATAAAATCGATATAAAGTGGATAAAATGGAGATAGCGTGGATAAAATGGGTATAGTGTGGATAAAATGGATATTGAGTGGATAAAATGGATATAGAGTGGATAAAATGGAGATAGAGTGGATAAAATGGATATAGGGTGGATAAAATCGATATAAAGTGGATGAAATCGATATAAAGTGGATAAAATGGATATAGGGTGGATAACATCGATATAAAGTGGATGAAATCGATATAGAGTGGATAAAATGGATATAGAGTGGATAAAATGGATATAGAGTGGATAAAATGGATATAGGGTGGATAAAATCGATATAAAGTGGATGAAATTGATATAAAGTGGATAAAATGGATATAGGGTGGATAACATCGATATAAAGTGGATGAAATCGATATAGAGTGGATAAAATGGATATAGAGTGGATAAAATGGAGATAGAGTGGATAAAATGGATATAGGGTGGATAAAATCGATATAAAGTGGATGAAATCGATATAGAGTGGATAAAATGGATATAGAGTGGATAAAATGGAGATAGAGTGGAAAAATCGATATAGAGTGGATAAAATGGATATAGAGTGGATAAAATGGATATAGGGTGGATAAAATTGATATAGAGTGGATAAAATGGATATAGGGTGGATAAAATCGATATAGAGTGGATAAAATGGAGGTAGAGTGGATAAAATCCATATAGAGTGGATAAAATGGTGATAAAGTGGATAAAATGGATATAGGGTGGATAAAATCGATATAAAGTGGATGAAATGGATATAGAGTGGGTAAAATGGATATAGAGTGGATAAAAACGATATAGAGTGGATAAAATGGATATAGAGTGGATAAAATGGATATAGGGTGGATAAAATGGATATAGAGAGGTTAAAATGGATATAGGGTGGATAAAATATATGTAGAGTGGATAAATTGGATATAGAGTGGATAAAATGGATATAGGGTGGATAAAATCGATATAAAGTGGATGAAATCGATATAGAGTGGATAAAATGGATATAGAGTGGATAAAATGGAGATAGAGTGGATAAAATCGATATAGAGTGGATAAAATGGATATAGAGTGGATAAAATGGATATAGGGTGGATAAAATTGATATAGAGTGGATAAAATGGATATAGGGTGGATAAAATCGATATAGAGTGGATAAAATGGATATAGAGTGGATAAAATGGATATAGGGTGGATAAAATTGATATAGAGTGGATAAAATGGATATAGGGTGGATAAAATCGATATAGAGTGGATAAAATGGAGATAGAGTGGATAAAATCCATATAGAGTGGATGAAATGGTGATAAAGTGGATAAAATGGATATAGAGTGGATAAAATCGATATAAAGTGGATGAAATGGATATAGAGTGGGTAAAATGGATATAGAGTGGATAAAAACGATATAGAGTGGATAAAATGGATATAGAGTGGATAAAATGGATATAGGGTGGATAAAATGGATATAGAGAGGTTAAAATGGATATAGGGTGGATAAAATATATGTAGAGTGGATAAATTGGATATAGAGTGGATAAAATGGATATAGGGTGGATAAAATCGATATAAAGTGGATGAAATCGATATAGAGTGGATAAAATGGATATAGAGTGGATAAACTCGATATAGAGTGGGTAAAATGGATATAGGATGGATAAAATCGATATAGAGTTGATAAAATCGATATAGAGTGGGTAAAATGGATATAGACTGGATAAAATCGATATAGAGTGGATAAAATGGATATAGAGTGGATAAAATGGATATAGGGTGGATAAAATGGATATAGAGAGGTTAAAATGGATATAGGGTGGATAAAATATATGTAGAGTGGATAAATTGGATATAGAGTGGATAAAATGGATATAGGGTGGATAAAATCGATATAAAGTGGATGAAATCGATATAGAGTGGATAAAATGGATATAGAGTGGATAAAAACGATATAGAGTGGATACAATGGATATACAGTGGATAAAATCGATATAGAGTGGATAAAATGGTGATACAGTGGATAAAATGGATATAGGGTGGATAAAATCGATATAAAGTGGATGAAATGGATATAGAGTGGATAAAATGGATATAGATTTGATAAAATGGAGATAGAGAGGATAAAATGGATATAGGGTGGATAAAATCGATATAAAGTGGATGAAATCGATATAGAGTGGATAAAATGGATATAGAGTGGATAAAATGGAGATGGAGTGGATAAAATACATATAGAGTGGATACAATTGTGATAGAGTGGATATAATCGATATAGAGTGGATAAAATGGATATAGGGTGGATAAAATGGATATAGAGTGGATAAAATGGAGATAGCGTGGATAAAATGGGTATAGTGTGGATAAAATGGATATTGAGTGGATAAAATGGATATAGAGTGGATAAAATGGAGATAGAGTGGATAAAATGGATATAGGGTGGATAAAGTCGCTATAAAGTGGATAAAATGGAGATAGCGTGGATAAAATGGGTATAGTGTGGATAAAATGGATATTGAGTGGATAAAATGGATATAGAGTGGATAAAATGGAGATAGAGTGGATAAAATGGAGATAGAGTGGATAAAATGGATATAGGGTGGATAAAATCGATATAAAGTGGATGAAATCGATATAAAGTGGATAAAATGGATATAGGGTGGATAAAATCGATATAAAGTGGATGAAATCGATATAGAGTGGATAAAATGGATATAGAGTGGATAAAATGGAGATAGAGTGGATAAAATGGATATAGGGTGGATAAAATCGATATAAAGTGGATAAAATGGATATAGGGTGGATAACATCGATATAAAGTGGATGAAATCGATATAGAGTGGATAAAATGGATATAGAGTGGATAAAATGGAGATAGAGTGGATGAAATGGATATAGGGTGGATAAAATCGATATAAAGTGGATGAAATCGATATAGAGTGGATAAAATGGATATAGAGTGGATAAAATGGAGATAGAGTGGATAAAATCGATATAGAGTGGATAAAATGGATATAGAGTGGATAAAATGGATATAGGGTGGATAAAATTGATATAGAGTGGATAAAATGGATATAGGGTGGATAAAATCGATATAGAGTGGATAAAATGGAGATAGAGTGGATAAAATCCATATAGAGTGGATAAAATGGTGATAAAGTGGATAAAATGGATATAGGATGGATAAAATCGATATAAAGTGGATGAAATGGATATAGAGTGGGTAAAATGGATATAGAGTGGATAAAATCGATATAGAGTGGATAAAATGGATATAGAGTGGATAAAATGGATATAGGGTGGATAAAATGGATATAGAGAGGTTAAAATCGATATAGAGTGGATAAACTCGATATAGAGTGGATAAAATGGATATAGGATGGATAAAATCGATATAGAGTTGATAAAATCGATATAGAGTGGGTAAAATGGATATAGAGTGGATAAAATCGATATAGAGTGGATAAAATGGATATAGAGTGGATAAAATGGATATAGGGTGGATAAAATGGATATAGAGAGGTTAAAATGGATATAGAGTGGATAAACTCGATATAGAGTGGATAAAATGGATATAGGGTGGATAAAATCGATATAGAGTGGATAAAATGGGTATAGTGTGGATAAAATGGATATTGAGTGGATAAAATGGATATAGGATGGATAAAATCGATATAGAGTTGATAAAATCGATATAGAGTGGATACAATGCATATACAGTGGATAAAATCGATATAGAGTGGATAAAATGGATATAGAGTGGATAAAATGGATATAAAGTGGATGAAATCGATATAGAGTGGATAAAATGGATATAGAGTGGATAAAATGGAGATGGAGTGGATAAAATACATATAGAGTGGATACAATTGTGATAGAGTGGATAAAATCGATATAGAGTGGATAAAATGGATATAGGGTGGATAAAATGAATATAAAGTGGATAAAATGGATATAAAGTGGATGAAATCGATATAAAGTGGATAAAATGGAGATAGAGTGGATGAAATCGATGTAGAGTGGATAAAATGGATATAAAGTGGATAAAATAGGTATAGGGTGGATAAAATGTATATTGAGTGGATAAAATGGATATATAGTGGATAAAATGGATATAGAGTGGATAAAATGGATATAGAGTGGATAAAATCGATATAAAGTGGTTAAAATGGAGATAGAGTGGATGAAATCGATGTAGAGTGGATAAAATGGATATAGAGTGGATAAAATGGGTATAGGGTGGATAAAATGGATATTGAGTGGATAAAATGGATATAGGATGGATAAAATCGATATAGAGTTGATAAAATCGATATAGAGTGGGTAAAATGGATATAGAGTGGATAAAATCGATATAAAGTGGATGAAATCGATATAGAGTGGATAAAATGGATATAGAGTGGATAAAATGGAGATAGAGTGAATAAAATGGATATAGGGTTGATAAAATATATGTAGAGTGGATAAATTGGATATAGAGTGGATAAAATAGAGATAGAGTGGATAAAATGGACATAGGGTGGATAAAATCGATGTAAAGGGGATGAAATCGATATAGAGTGGATTAAATGGATTTAGAGTGGATAAAATGGAGATAGAGTGGATAAAATGGATATAGGGTGGATAAAATTGATATAAAGTGGATGAAATATATGTAGAGTGGATAAATTGGATATAGAGTGGATAAAATAGAGATAGAGTGGATAAAATGGATATAGGGTGGATAAAATCGATATAAAGTGGATGAAATCGATATAGAGTGGATAAAATGGATATAGAATGGATAAAAACGATATAGAGTGGATACAATGGATATACAGTGGATAAAATCGATATAGAGTGGATAAAATGGTGATAGAGTGGATAAAATGGATATAGAGTGGATAAAATGGATATAGAGTGGATAAAATGGATATAGAGTGGATCAACTCGATATAGAGTGGATAAAATGGATATAGGGTGGATAAAATCGATATAGAGTGGATAAAATGGATATAGAGTGGATAAAATGGATATAGGGTGGATAAAATGGATATAGAGAGGTTAAAATGGATATAGGGTGGATAAAATATATGTAGAGTGGATAAATTGGATATAGAGTGGATAAAATAGAGATAGAGTGGATAAAATGGATATAGGGTAGATAAAATCGATATAAAGTGGATGAAATCGATATAGAGTGGATAAAATGGATATAGAGTGGATAACATGGATATAGAGTGGATAAAATGGAGATAGAGTGGATAAAATGGATATAGGGTGGATAAAATCGATATAAAGTGGATAAAATGGAGATAGCGTGGATAAAATGGGTATAGTGTGGATAAAATGGATATTGAGTGGATAAAATGGATATAGAGTGGATAAAATGGAGATAGAGTGGATAAAATGGATATAGAGTGGATAAAATGGAGATAGAGTGGATAAAATGGATATAGGGTGGATAAAATCGATATAAAGTGGATGAAATCGATATAAAGTGGATGAAATCGATATAAAGTGGATAAAATGGATATAGGGTTGATAACATCGATATAAAGTGGATGAAATCGATATAGAGTGGATAAAATGGATATAGAGTGGATAAAATGGAGATAGAGTGGATAAAATGGATATAGGGTGGATAAAATCGATATAAAGTGGATGAAATCGATATAGAGTGGATAAAATGGATATAGAGTGGATAAACTCGATATAGAGTGGGTAAAATGGATATAGGATGGATAAAATCGATATAGAGTTGATAAAATCGATATAGAGTGGGTAAAATGGATATAGAGTGGATAAAATCGATATAGAGTGGATAAAATGGATATAGAGTGGATAAAATGGATATAGGGTGGATAAAATGGATATAGAGAGGTTAAAATGGATATAGGGTGGATAAAATATATGTAGAGTGGATAAATTGGATATAGAGTGGATAAAATGGATATAGGGTGGATAAAATCGATATAAAGTGGATGAAATCGATATAGAGTGGATAAAATGGATATAGAGTGGATAAAACGATATAGAGTGGATACAATGGATATACAGTGGATAAAATCGATATAGAGTGGATAAAATGGTGATACAGTGGATAAAATGGATATAGGGTGGATAAAATCGATATAAAGTGGATGAAATGGATATAGAGTGGATAAAATGGATATAGATTTGATCAAATGGAGATAGAGAGGATAAAATGGATATAGGGTGGATAAAATCGATATAAAGTGGATGAAATCGATATAGAGTGGATAAAATGGATATAGAGTGGATAAAATGGAGATGGAGTCGATAAAATACATATAGAGTGGATACAATTGTGATAGAGTGGATAAAATCGATATAGAGTGGATAAAATGGATATAGGGTGGATAAAATGGATATAAAGTGGATAAAATGGATATAAAGTGGATGAAATCGATATAAAGTGGATAAAATGGAGATAGAGTGGATGAAATCGATGTAGAGTGGATAAAATGGATATAAAGTGGATAAAATAGGTATAGGGTGGATAAAATGTATATTGAGTGGATAAAATGAATATATAGTGGATAAAATGGATATAGAGTGGATAAATTGGATATAGAGTGGATAAAATCGATATAAAGTGGATAAAATGGAGATAGAGTGGATGAAATCGATGTAGAGTGGATAAAATGGATATAGAGTGGATAAAATGGGTATAGGGTGGATAAAATGGATATTGAGTGGATAAAATGGATATAGGATGGATAAAATCGATATAGAGTTGATAAAATCGATATAGAGTGGGTAAAATGGATATAGAGTGGATAAAATGGATATAGGGTGGATAAAAACGATATAGAGTGGATACAATGGATATACAGTGGATAAAATCGATATAGAGTAGATAAAATGGTGATAGAGTGGATAAAATGGATATAGGGTGGATAAAATCGATATAAAGTGGATGAAATCGATATAGAGTGGATAAAATGGATATAGAGTGGATAAAATGGAGATAGAGTGAATAAAATGGATATAGGGTTGATAAAATATATGTAGAGTGGATAAATTGGATATAGAGTGGATAAAATGGACATAGGGTGGATAAAATCGATATAAAGGGGATGAAATCGATATAGAGTGGATTAAATGGATTTAGAGTGGATAAAATGGAGATAGAGTGGATAAAATGGATATAGGGTGGATAAAATCGATATAAAGTGGATGAAATCGATATAGAGTGGATAAAATGGATATAGAATGGATAAAAACGATATAGAGTGGATACAATGGATATACAGTGGATAAAATCGATATAGAGTGGATAAAATGGTGATAGAGTGGATAAAATGGATATAGAGTGGATAAAATGGATATAGAGTGAATCAACTCGATATAGAGTGGATAAAATGGATATAGGGTGGATAAAATCGATATAGAGTGGATAAAATGGATATAGGGTGGATAAAATGGATATAGAGAGGTTAAAATGGATATAGGGTGGATAAAATATATGTAGAGTGGATAAATTGGATATAGAGTGGATAAAATAGAGATAGAGTGGATAAAATGGATATAGGGTGGATAAAATCGATATAAAGTGGATGAAATCGATATAGAGTGGATAAAATGGATATAGAGTGGATAAACTCGATATAGAGTGGATAAAATGGATATAGGGTGGATAAAATCGATATAAAGTGGATGAAATCGATATAGAGTGGATAAAATGGATATAGAGTGGATAAACTCGATATAGAGTGGATAAAATGGATATAGGGTGGATAAAATCGATATAGAGTGGATAAAATGGGTATAGTGTGGATAAAATGGATATAGATTTGATAAAATGGAGATAGAGAGGATAAAATGGATATAGGGTGGATAAAATCGATATAAAGTGGATGAAATCGATATAGAGTGGATAAAATGGATATAGAGTGGATAAAATGGAGATGGAGTGGATAAAATGGATATAGGGTGGATAAAATCGATATAGAGTGGATAAAATGGGTATAGTGTGGATAAAATGGATATAGATTTGATAAAATGAAGATAGAGAGGATAAAATGGATATAGGGTGGATAAAATCGATATAAAGTGGATGAAATCGATATAGAGTGGATAAAATGGATATAGAGTGGATAAAATGGAGATGGAGTGGATAAAATACATATAGAGTGGATAAAATTGTGATAGAGTGGATAAAATCGATATAGAGCGGATAAAATGGATATAGGGTGGATAAAATGGATATAAAGTGGATAAAATGGATATAAAGTGGATGAAATCGATATAAAGTGGATAAAATGGAGATAGAGTGGATGAAATCGATGTAGAGTGGATAAAATGGATATAAAGTGGATAAAATAGGTATAGGGTGGATAAAATGTATATTGAGTGGATAAAATGGATATATAGTGGATAAAATGGATATAGAGTGGATAAAATGGATATAGAGAGGTTAAAATGGATATAGGGTGGATAAAATATATGTAGAGTGGATAAATTGGATATAGAGTGGATAAAATAGAGATAGAGTGGATAAAATGGATATAGGGTGGATAAAATCGATATAAAGTGGATGAAATCGATATAGAGTGGATAAAATGGATATAGGGTGGATAAAATGGATATAGAGAGGTTAAAATGGATATAGGGTGGATAAAATATATGTAGAGTGGATAAATTGGATATAGAGTGGATAAAATAGAGATAGAGTGGATAAAATGGATATAGGGTGGATAAAATCGATATAAAGTGGATGAAATCGATATAGAGTGGATAAAATGGATATAGAGTGGATAAACTCGATATAGAGTGGATAAAATGGATATAGGGTGGATAAAATCGATATAGAGTGGATAAAATGGGTATAGTGTGGATAAAATGGATATAGATTTGATAAAATGGAGATAGAGAGGATAAAATGGATATAGGGTGGATAAAATCGATATAAAGTGGATGAAATCGATATAGAGTGGATAAAATGGATATAGAGTGGATAAAATGGAGATGGAGTGGATAAAATACATATAGAGTGGATAAAATTGTGATAGAGTGGATAAAATCGATATAGAGTGGATAAAATGGATATAGGGTGGATAAAATGGATATAAAGTGGATAAAATGGATATAAAGTGGATGAAATCGATATAAAGTGGATAAAATGGAGATAGAGTGGATGAAATCGATGTAGAGTGGATAAAATGGATATAAAGTGGATAAAATAGGTATAGGGTGGATAAAATGTATATTGAGTGGATAAAATGGATATATAGTGGATAAAATGGATATAGAGTGGATAAAATGGATATAGAGAGGTTAAAATGGATATAGGGTGGATAAAATATATGTAGAGTGGATAAATTGGATATAGAGTGGATAAAATAGAGATAGAGTGGATAAAATGGATATAGGGTGGATAAAATCGATATAAAGTGGATGAAATCGATATAGAGTGGATAAAATGGATATAGAGTGGATAAAAACGATATAGAGTGGATACAATGCATATACAGTGGATAAAATCGATATAGAGTGGATAAAATGGATATAGAGTGGATAAAATGGGTATAGTGTGGATAAAATGGATATTGAGTGGATAAAATGGATATAGAGTGGATAAAATGGAGATAGAGTGGATAAAATGGATATAGGGTGGATAAAATCGATATAAAGTGGATAAAATGGAGATAGCGTGGATAAAATGGGTATAGTGTGGATAAAATGGATATTGAGTGGATAAAATGGATATAGAGTGGATAAAATGGAGATAGAGTGGATAAAATGGATATAGGGTGGATAAAATCGATGTAAAGTGGATGAAATCGATATAAAGTGGATAAAATGGATATAGGGTGGATAACATCGATATAAAGTGGATGAAATCGATATAAAGTGGATAAAATGGATATAGGGTGGATAACATCGATATAAAGTGGATGAAATCGATATAGAGTGGATAAAATGGATATAGAGTGGATAAAATGGAGATAGAGTGGATAAAATGGATACAGGGTGGATAAAATCGATATAAAGTGGATGAAATCGATATAGAGTGGATAAAATGGATATAGAGTGGATAAAATGGAGATAGAGTGGATAAAATCGATATAGAGTGGATAAAATGGATATAGAGTGGATAAAATGGATATAGGGTGGATAAAATTGATATAGAGTGGATAAAATGGATATAGGGTGGATAAAATCGATATAGAGTGGATAAAATGGAGATAGAGTGGATAAAATCCATATAGAGTGGATAAAATGGTGATAAAGTGGATAAAATGGATATAGGGTGGATAAAATCGATATAAAGTGGATGAAATGGATATAGAGTGGGTAAAATGGATATAGAGTGGATAAAATCGATATAGAGTGGATAAAATGGATATAGAGTGGATAAAATGGATATAGGGTGGATAAAATGGATATAGAGAGGTTAAAATCGATATAGAGTGGATAAACTCGATATAGAGTGGATAAAATGGATATAGGATGGATAAAATCGATATAGAGTTGATAAAATCGATATAGAGTGGGTAAAATGGATATAGAGTGGATAAAATCGATATAGAGTGGATAAAATGGATATAGAGTGGATAAAATGGATATAGGGTGGATAAAATGGATATAGAGAGGTTAAAATGGATATAGAGTGGATAAACTCGATATAGAGTGGATAAAATGGATATAGGGTGGATAAAATCGATATAGAGTGGATAAAATGGGTATAGTGTGGATAAAATGTATATTGAGTGGATAAAATGGATATAGGATGGATAAAATCGATATAGAGTTGATAAAATCGATATAGAGTGGATACAATGCATATACAGTGGATAAAATCGATATAGAGTGGATAAAATGGATATAGAGTGGATAAAATGGATATAAAGTGGATGAAATCGATATAGAGTGGATAAAATGGATATAGAGTGGATAAAATGGAGATGGAGTGGATAAAATACATATAGAGTGGATACAATTGTGATAGAGTGGATAAAATCGATATAGAGTGGATAAAATGGATATAGGGTGGATAAAATGGATATAAAGTGGATAAAATGGATATAAAGTGGATGAAATCGATATAAAGTGGATAAAATGGAGATAGAGTGGATGAAATCGATGTAGAGTGGATAAAATGGATATAAAGTGGATAAAATAGGTATAGGGTGGATAAAATGTATATTGAGTGGATAAAATGGATATATAGTGGATAAAATGGATATAGAGTGGATAAAATGGATATAGAGTGGATAAAATCGATATAAAGTGGATAAAATGGATTTAGAGTGGATGAAATCGATGTAGAGTGGATAAAATGGATATAGAGTGTATAAAATGGGTATAGGGTGGATAAAATGGATATTGAGTGGATAAAATGGATATAGGATGGATAAAATCGATATAGAGTTGATAAAATCGATATAGAGTGGGTAAAATGGATATAGAGTGGATAAAATGGATATAGGGTGGATAAAATGGATATAGAGAGGTTAAAATGGATATAGGGTGGATAAAATATATGTAGAGTGGATAAATTGGATATAGAGTGGATAAAATAGAGATAGAGTGGATAAAATGGATATAGGGTGGATAAAAACGATATAGAGTGGATACAATGGATATACAGTGGATAAAATCGATATAGAGTGGATAAAATGGTGATAGAGTGGATAAAATGGATATAGGGTGGATAAAATCGATATAAAGTGGATGAAATCGATATAGAGTGGATAAAATGGATATAGAGTGGATAAAATGGAGATAGAGTGAATAAAATGGATATAGGGTTGATAAAATATATGTAGAGTGGATAAATTGGATATAGAGTGGATAAAATAGAGATAGAGTGGATAAAATGGACATAGGGTGGATAAAATCGATGTAAAGGGGATGAAATCGATATAGAGTGGATTAAATGGATTTAGAGTGGATAAAATGGAGATAGAGTGGATAAAATGGATATAGGGTGGATAAAATCGATATAAAGTGGATGAAATATATGTAGAGTGGATAAATTGGATATAGAGTGGATAAAATAGAGATAGAGTGGATAAAATGGATATAGGGTGGATAAAATCGATATAAAGTGGATGAAATCGATATAGAGTGGATAAAATGGATATAGAATGGATAAAAACGATATAGAGTGGATACAATGGATATACAGTGGATAAAATCGATATAGAGTGGATAAAATGGTGATAGAGTGGATAAAATGGATATAGAGTGGATAAAATGGATATAGAGTGGATAAAATGGATATAGAGTGGATCAACTCGATATAGAGTGGATAAAATGGATATAGGGTGGATAAAATCGATATAGAGTGGATAAAATGGATATAGAGTGGATAAAATGGATATAGGGTGGATAAAATGGATATAGAGAGGTTAAAATGGATATAGGGTGGATAAAATATATGTAGAGTGGATAAATTGGATATAGAGTGGATAAAATAGAGATAGAGTGGATAAAATGGATATAGGGTGGATAAAATCGATATAAAGTGGATGAAATCGATATAGAGTGGATAAAATGGATATAGAGTGGATAAAATGGAGATAGAGTGAATAAAATGGATATAGGGTTGATAAAATATATGTAGAGTGGATAAATTGGATATAGAGTGGATAAAATAGAGATAGAGTGGATAAAATGGATTTAGAGTGGATAAAATGGATATAGGGTGGATAAAATCGATATAAAGTGGATGAAATATATGTAGAGTGGATAAATTGGATATAGAGTGGATAAAATAGAGATAGAGTGGATAAAATGGATTTAGAGTGGATAAAATGGATATAGGGTGGATAAAATCGATATAAAGTGGATGAAATATATGTAGAGTGGATAAATTGGATATAGAGTGGATAAAATAGAGATAGAGTGGATAAAATGGATATAGGGTGGATAAAATCGATATAAAGTGGATGAAATCGATATAGAGTGGATAAAATGGATATAGAATGGATAAAAACGATATAGAGTGGATACAATGGATATACAGTGGATAAAATCGATATAGAGTGGATAAAATGGTGATAGAGTGGATAAAATGGATATAGAGTGGATAAAATGGATATAGGGTGGATAAAATCGATATAAAGTCGATGAAATCGATATAGAGTGGATAAAATGGATATAGAGTGGATAAAATGGAGATAGCGTGGATAAAATGGGTATAGTGTGGATAAAATGGATATTGAGTGGATAAAATGGATATAGAGTGGATAAAATGGAGATAGAGTGTATAAAATGGATATAGGGTGGATAAAATCGATATAAAGTGGATAAAATGGAGATAGCGTGGATAAAATGGGTATAGTGTGGATAAAATGGATATTGAGTGGATAAAATGGATATAGAGTGGATAAAATGGAGATAGAGTGGATAAAATGGATATAGGGTGGATAAAATCGATATAAAGTGGATGAAATCGATATAAAGTGGATAAAATGGATATCGGGTTGATAACATCGATATAAAGTGGATGAAATCGATATAGAGTGGATAAAATGGATATAGAGTGGATAAAATGGAGATAGAGTGGATAAAATGGATATAGGGTGGATAAAATCGATATAAAGTGGATGAAAACGATATAAAGTGGATAAAATGGTTATAGGGTGGATAACATCGATATAAAGTGGATGAAATCGATATAGAGTGGATAAAATGGATATAGAGTGGATAAAATGGAGATAGAGTGGATAAAATGGATATAGGGTGGATAAAATCGATATAAAGTGGATGAAATCGATATAGAGTGGATAAAATGGAGATAGAGTGGATAAAATGGATATAGGGTGGATAAAATGGATATAGAGAGGTTAAAATGGATATAGGGTGGATAAAATATATGTAGAGTGGATAAATTGGATATAGAGTGGATAAAATGGATATAGGGTGGATAAAATCGATATAAAGTGGATGAAATCGATATAGAGTGGATAAAATGGATATAGAGTGGATAAAATGGAGATAGAGTGGATAAAATGGATATAGGGTGGATAAAATCGATATAAAGTGGATGAAATCGATATAAAGTGGATAAAATGGATATAGGGTGGATAACATCGATATAAAGTGGATGAAATCGATATAGAGTGGATAAAATGGATATAGAGTGGATAAAATGGAGATAGAGTGGAAAAAATGGATATAGGGTGGATAAAATCGATATAAAGTGGATGAAATCGATATAGAGTGGATAAAATGGATATAGAGTGGATAAAATGGAGATAGAGTGGATAAAATCGATATAGAGTGGATAAAATGGATATAGAGTGGATAAAATGGATATAGGGTGGATAAAATTGATATAGAGTGGATAAAATGGATATAGAGTGGATAAAATGGATATAGGGTGGATAAAATCCATATAGAGTGGATAAAATGGTGATAAAGTGGATAAAATGGATATAGGGTGGATAAAATCGATATAAAGTGGATGAAATGGATATAGAGTGGGTAAAATGGATATAGAGTGGATAAAAACGATATAGAGTGGATAAAATGGATATAGAGTGGATAAAATGGATATAGGGTGGATAAAATGGATATAGAGAGGTTAAATGGATATAGGGTGGATAAAATATATGTAGAGTGGATAAATTGGATATAGAGTGGATAAAATGGATATAGGGTGGATAAAATCGATATAAAGTGGATGAAATCGATATAGAGTGGATAAAATGGATATAGAGTGGATAAACTCGATATAGAGTGGGTAAAATGGATATAGGATGGATAAAATCGATATAGAGTTGATAAAATCGATATAGAGTGGGTAAAATGGATATAGAGTGGATAAAATCGATATAGAGTGGATAAAATGGATATAGAGTGGATAAAATGGATATAGGGTGGATAAAATGGATATAGAGAGGTTAAAATGGATATAGGGTGGATAAAATATATGTAGAGTGGATAAATTGGATATAGAGTGGATAAAATGGATATAGGGTGGATAAAATCGATATAAAGTGGATGAAATCGATATAGAGTGGATAAAATGGATATAGAGTGTGTTATCCGGCCGGGGTGTTAGGTGCAATTTTGAGATATTGCTCCGGTCAGGATAAGCTTGTCCAGGATATTCTTGGATATGTTGTAGGGATCGTTGCCAATTAAGAGTTGGAACTCCGCGTACAAGTAAATGAAGTAACTTTATTTAAAATACTTATTCTATCACTCCTTCAAACGGCACTCAATCGTTCACTCCCGTTCGCGATTCCAAGAGCCTGCTCAAAAGCTAACAACTCTCGCTCCGTGTAAAATACAGAAAAGCTAGGGCGTCCGATTTGTACTTCGCTAACTATTAGCTGACCGTTTCTCTAATGATATTCTTACTATGAGTATTTCTGCCTGAATCTGGCGCGCGGGCCGGCGTCGCGTGTTTTATGCACGCGACGTTTTTCAGAAAATCGGAGTGGGGTTTTGGCCTAGCAACCGCCCAACTTTGGTTTACCTATGCAGTTTTTGTAAATCGTCCGAGGGCCGTTCCCACGCGCTCTTCGCGCACGTGCCGTGGGCTCAGCGGTTTTCAGCGTCGCGCACGGCACGACCGGATGGTATACTCTTACAGATAAGGTGATTTCGAAGAAGCGCGAGAAATAGTATGAAATAATAAATGTTAGAGGATAATCTTAATTGTGCGTTACGCGCGTATAACATCCCTCCCCCCTTAAAAAGAAAAATTAGTTCGCGAATTTTTCGACCAGCCACACACTCACCCATACATGCATTCCGATACAAATTTTTCCGGTACAATCTGTGTATAATCGTGTTCTTACTTGCTATGTATGTTCGCTACATTTGTTATACGCTCGCGTGATGTACTGCTGCTGCAGTGGTCGGGAGGTGGGGTATGTTTATAGTGGTTACGTGGTTATCCGGGTCCCTTTTGGGATTTTTGAACTTGTGGTAAATTAAATAGGCTATGGTAAGTATTATTCCTGCGATTACAAGGTAAGTGGTAATAGTTATTGGGTGCAATACTATGTGTGAGGTGAGATTTGATTCGTCTACGTTGTCTAATTCTTTATTTATTTCTTCTAGGTATCTGCTAATGGAATTAATTTCGTGGGGGTGTTGAATAAGCTTTGTCATTTTGGTATCTTTCTCTAAATTAGTTATGTACGGAGGGGTTCTGCTGAAGTTAAAAGTTTCGTAGGTTAGATTGAACGATGGTGCGAAGTTGAGTTGAAAGTTTTGTGTTATGTAGCCTGGGGAGGTTAGGGTTAAATCTGCAGTCGTCAGGGTGCACCTTTTTTTGAGGGTTAGGATTCCCGACCCGAATAGCGTTTCGCGGTATACGTTATGGTTTTCGCATTCTATCGAAATGTCCTCCGGTTTGTCCGCAACATAAATTAGAGAGGAGGGGTTATTCATTTGTAACCAAAGTGTTTTTTCAAGTATGAGGTGACGTATCTTGCAATTTCTGTGTAATTTATTCGCATTGAAATATAGCTGTATCTCACATGGGGCATATTCCCGTAGTTGGTATATGGGCATGATAGCATCGCATAGATAGGCATCCCCGATATGTTTCATTTTGTCGAGCTCAAATTTTACGATGGAATAGGTGCGACTGTTTTTTGTAATTATTATTTTATCGTAATTTATTTCCACCGTGGAATAATGGGAGATGTTATCATAAAGTTTCGCGGGTACCGACGTGACTTTGTATAATTCAGAGGTTTCGGCAGTTATTAAAGGGATTTTGAGGAGGACGATTAAGTTTTCATTTGTGCTGTATGCCGTGACGTGACTAACTTTTTGTATTAAGTGCATGTTCGCTTCTGTTATGGGAATAGGGAAACTAGTACCTTCGGGGAGATAAGTCGTGGCGTTACGTAGCAAAGAAGTTATTTGGGTACTTGACATTACGTTAGGATGGATCATGCCTTGGTGTAAGGTTGTTATGAATGTAATTAGATCACTAAAATCCGAGGTTAGTTCGTTGGTTAGTGCGGTTAGTGCGGTGAGGTGTTCGTTTAGGTTTTCTCGTAAGTTCATGGACTGTATAGATCTGGTTAATAATGCTGAGGTATGTGTTAGGAGATTTGCGTTGTGTGCAATTGCGTTATCGATATCGCTAAGGTGGAGTAATGTGGAATTCATAACATGTAATTGCCCCTTTAGGACTTTAGCGAGGTGTCGTTGGTTTCCGTCCAGACGGTTTAATTCCTGGTGTATTGTTTGTTCGTCATCGGCGTCCATTGTTCCGAACAGTGTTTTTGCTACTGAGCCCAACGCGTCAAACAATCCGCGGCGTTTTTCGGAATCGTGAAAGGTGTTGAGGTAGTTTACCTGATTCTGGAGTTTTCCCAGGCGTCGTTGCATAATTTTGTCGAAATTTTGCACGGTAGATCTAAGGTCTTTATCTAATTCGATCATGCGACTGACTTTGAGAGTCTCGGAATAGTACTTTTCTAATTGGGCTACCCTTCGTTTCAGGGGTTGTAATTTTACTATAATCATTAATTTCCACGTATCGTGGATGCGAGTTACCTTCCCTATTTTCTCGTAGTGTATTCCCGGTTGATATTCCAAGAGCCGGTTTGAGTAGTCGTTATTCTTGGTGTACGCGTGCACGGCAAGCAAAGCGTAGGCGGTGGAGATGGTATACCTGTGAAACGTGTGTGTATATTTTTCTGGGTACGTTAGTTTATCTCGGCGTCCCACGGGTATGGTCAAGGGGTACTGCGAATATGCGAAATGCTGAGTTAGCGCTTTCCCCTACTTACGTGACCGCGAAACTCTTAAGGGCTTGCGCCGGGCCGCGCGTCTCATTCGATTGTGTTTTTCTGAGCTGTTTGTTCACCTGTTAGTTCACCAGACAATGACGAGGTCTAGGAAACGGGGGGTGGGAGGCGTTCCTGCCGAGATGGTAGAGGGATTGGTAGGAGCAGTTAATTTGGGTCTTAGTTTGACGAGATTACGCAGTGTTTGTGCCAGTTTAGTGTATCTACTGCCTTTCGTTTTTCTTCAGCGAACGCGGTGGCCACACCTGCCGGGGTTCATTAATATCCACCAATGCTCCGTACTAAGAGTGTGGAGAAGTTCGTGGAGAGAGATGCTGGCCGCGGAAGACCCCATCGACGGGTATTACCCCCCCTCGTCCAACGCTTGGGGGCTCTTGTTTCTGTTTGGGGAGCTCCCATACGAGGAGGAAGAGCAGTGGTGATGTAAGAAATTTTTTTTTTTTTTTTTTTTTTTTTTTTTTTACAAGTAAATGAAGCTGTACTAAGTACTGATCCTGTAGCCAGATGAATATATAGATTTTCTCTTGTTTTACAGATCCGGGGTTTATGGAGTTGTTCCCCCTTTTTTTTCAATATAGTTTGATATTTTACTTATGGTGTTTAACCCGATTATTTTCCATTACTACCTGATCCCCGTTCCGCCCTTTTAGGTTATTTAGTTTTATACTCGCGATGCGCTAGCTGCTTAGGGTTAAGGGGTAACAATTTTAATGATAATTTTTAAGGGCATTATTATTATTATTATTATTATTCCTGCTTCGGTTCCAGGTAAGTATATATTTTGTATTTTATTTTATTAATTAATTAACTAATTAATGGATTAAATTTGAATCTGTTTCTTTATTTCTTTATTTGTTTATTTATTTGTTTATTTATTTATTTATTTATTTATTTATTTATTTATTTATTTATTTAATTTTCCACGAAGTGTTTGAGCCGGTTCACGTGTACGCGTTGGGATCTCCGTCCCTTCTTTATTGTCGCGTTTACATCGGAGTGCATCGTGATTATGGTATACGGTCCTATCCATTGCGCTGACAGTTTTTTCGATCGGCCGCGTCTAACGGTTTCGTCGTTCATTAATACTTTATCACCGACGCGGAATTGTATCGTTTTCGCGTCGTGATCGTAATATTTTTTCGCCCTTTCTTTCGCTTCGCGTAGGTTTTCTTTAGCTATCTGGTGGGAGGTCCGGAGTCGTATTTTCAGTTCGTCTGCGTAATCGTCGTAATTATAGGAGGGTTTCGGCGGAAGGGTAAGCGCGGTAGGCAATTCGGCCTTTTTCCCGTAGACAAGTTCGAAAGGAGAGTAACCGGTGGAGGTGTGCGGGGTGGTATTGTAAGTGAACATAGCGTACGGAATCCATTCATCCCAATTATTCTGTTCGTCGTTTATATAATGCCGTAAATATTCTGCTAAAGTGCGATGTGATCTTTCCAATGCTCCGTTTGTTTGGGGATGGTATGCCGTGGTTTGGAGTTTAGTTATCTTGAGTAATTTACATATGTGTTTAAACGTTTCACTCAGAAAGTTGGTGCCTTGGTCAGTGAGTAATTTTAAGGGAATCCCGTATTCACAGATTATTTTGGTGGTAAATTCTTTCGCGATTGTCTCGGCTTCTTGGTTCGGGAGTGGTATGGCTTTGCTAAATTTAGTTAATCCGTCTTGAAATGTTAATAAATATTTATTTCCGTTATTAGTTTCGGGTAATGGCCCCACAATGTCCAGCGCGCATTTTTCGAAGGGTTGTTCCGGCGTGTCGGTGATTACTAGTGGCATTTTCACTTTTCGACTTAACTTATTTTTTTGACACAGCGCGCATGACTTTATATATTCCTCCACGTCTCGTGTTATCCCTTTCCAATTGTGCCGTTCCCGAATGCGCTTGAGAGTGACATCTACTCCGCGGTGTCCTCCCAGGGGCGTGTCGTGAAATTCGTGCATTATTGTTTTCTTTTCGTCCGTAGTAAGAATTCGTTCGTCAGTATTCGTAATGCATGAGTCATCGATCGCGGGGGCTATCTGATATGCTATCCTACTTAACGCATCGGCATTCGCGTTGCATTTGCCGGATTTATGGATTATTTCGTAGTTATATTCTTCCAATTTTATTCTCCACCTAATTAATCGTGAGCCGGGGTCTTTAACATTAAATAACCAAACGAGTGCTTTATGATCTGTTACGATTTTAAATTTTGTGCCGTACAAGTACGGTCGGAAGTGGTTTACTGCCCAAACTATTGCTAACAGTTCCTTCTCGGTGGTAGTGTAATTTCTCTCGGCCGGGTTTAGGGACCTACTCGCGTACGCGATTGGTTGGTCGTCGCCCGGGGTTCCTTGCGACAGCACTGCTCCGAGTGCAAGGTCGGATGCATCCGTCGTCACTATGAATTCTTTAGAGAAATCGGGGTAGATTAGCAGAGGGGCGGTAATTAGCTTTTCTTTTAGTGTTTCGAAAGCAGATTGTTGGTCATGAGTCCATTTGAATTCGGTTCCTTTAGTTAGCAGGGTTGTCATTGGTTTAGCGATTTTTGAAAAATGTTTTATAAATTTCCGGTAATATCCTGCAAGTCCTAAAAATGATTGGATATGTTTAGCTTTCGTGGGGGTCGGGAAATTTTTTACCGCGTTTAATTTAGAAGGGTCTGGTTTTATGCCCTCGTCGGTTATTTTATGCCCTAGGTATGTGGCTTCCTTTCTTAAAAATTCACATTTATCTGGTTGTAATTTCAGATTATGGTCCCTAAGCCGTTGGAATACCTCTACTAGTCTTTGATTGTGTTGGGTTAACGTGTTCCCGTGTATGACAATATCGTCTAAATAAACAAAACATTTTATTCCTTGTAAGCCGGCTAGGACAGAATTCATTAACCGTTGAAAAGTCGCGGGGGCGTTTTTCAGACCGAACGGCATACGGTTGTATTCATAATGCCCATAGGGTGTGGAAAAAGCTGTTTTTTCCTTTTCGGATTCCCCCATGGGTATTTGGTGGTACCCTGAAGCGAGATCTAAGGTCGTAAAATATTTCGCGTTCCCTAATTGATCCAATATCTCCGTTATGTTTGGAATAGGGAAGGAATCGCCGATAGTAATGTCATTTAATTTTCGGAAGTCTACTACGACGCGTAGTTTGGGTTTTCCGGAAACGTCACCCTTTTTGGGTACTACCAGTAGTGGAGCGTTCCACTGGCTCTTACTTGTGCGAATAACCCCATCGTGAAGCATTTCTTTGACTTGTCTGTCAACCTCCTTTTTATGTACTTCTGGTAATCGGTAAGGCCGGACGTTAATGGGTGAGCTATCTGTTTTTATCGGTATCTTGTGGGTCGTTGTTCGCGTACAGGTTAATGGTTCGTTTTCTAATTTGAATATGTCGCAAAATCGTTCGCAGTGCTCGAAAAGGCTTTGTTTTTCTTCCGTGTTTAGGTGTTCGGTGCGTAACAATTGTTTTACACGTCGCGCGCGCTGTGGTATCGCGTTGTAACTCGCGTGTGTCGATAAGGAGTGCAAACGTAGTTCTGAGTCATCTTCGCGGGACGGAATGGGTGTTACGCTGACTATTGGAATTTTTATCGAACGTTCGCGTTCCGTGGTGTTCAGAATGCTTAGGGTGCATTCAAAATTTTGTGGCCTTACTAGGCAATTTCCTATAAAAAGTCCGGGTTCCAGTTCGTGTTTTTCGACAATGCCCTCTGCGTTAGTATTTGTCCTAGCCATGATTATTGTTTCGGACCGGGGTGGTAAATTTATTTTTTTGTGTGATTCTTTAGCGGGGAACGTTTTCCATACGGTGGTTCCTAGTACGATTTCGTGTTTTAGGCAATCTATTCTAGCCCCATACTTAGTAAGAAAATCTATTCCTAATAATCCCTCGTATCGGATCGGAAATTCGTTGGGTATGACGTACAAGATGTGTTTGACCCTGTCGTTACCGATTTGGATGTGTCCCTCTAATTTCCCTATAGTTTTTAGTTGCGTACCCGTGGCTCCTGTAATGGGAGTTTCGTCCGGGTGAATGAATACGTTTTCCTGTATATTTCGCCGTTTGATTAAACAGATTGACGCGCCCGTATCTACTAGCATCCTAACGTTACCAGTTCGCGTCTCCCGTAGTGGTAGGTTAGTTACCCGGAGGCTATCGTTCCCGGAGTGCGAGAGACTTATCTCGATAACGCGGCGCTCTCGCTCCGTCGCGTCTCGTCCTCGTTTTCCGAATTGCTGGTGCTTTTTACTGGAACGATTGCTACATGACGTAGGGGCTCGCTCTGCGGAGGTGTGTTGCTTCGCATAAACGGGGTCGGGCTCGGATTCGAGGTGCACGCGGTGGGGGGTGGGAGTGCGCGGAGCACCGGCGTAGTGTAACCGCATTCGGTTTTGTCGTGGCCCTCCACTTTACAGACAAAGCAGTATTTTTCCATAAGGTTTATGGGCCTTTCTCGCGGCGGGGGAGGTAGTGAGAATCGATTTGCGTAACGGCTCACACGGCAGGCATCTCCCGTATGCCCTGACCTCCCGCATTTTCGGCAGATAGGCGGTCGTGCCGGTGGAATATTCCTCCCATTTACCGCGGGGTAGGTTCGCGGATAGCTACGGGGTGGCGGCCCGGAAGGATTCTGTACGGGGGGCCTAGGAGTAGGGTACCGCCGGGCTTCCTCTTTGGAGGCCTCGGAAATCGCTTCTCGGAGGGACTGACCCGTTTTCCAACGAACGTAACCACTGATGTGCTGATCCCGTAAACCTAACACAAAAACTTCATGCGCCTGTTGCAGAAAAAGCTGTTCTCGTGCGGCGTTGTCCGTGGGGGTAAGGAAGGGGTCCGTAATCGCTGCGACTAGCTCCGATACTAAACTTTGGACCCTATTTCCGAATTCTCTTGCGGTTTCTCCCGGTCTCTGTCGGGCGCATGCTAACTCTCCTTGCAGATGAATGACCGATTTTCTATCCCCGACCCGGTCTTCTAAGTCTAGCCGAAATTCCTCGAAGGAATTATAATGTCGGTTTTCGAAAGCATCGAGGGCTTCTCCGTCTAATTTTGTTTTTAGAATGGCGTGTAATAGGTATATACGCTGGTCGGGTGCAACACCGTCAAAAGCATACGTGCAGACAGTTAGGAATCGCTTTATGGGTCGCCTGGTGAGTTGCGTCAAGGTAGGAATGGTTTGGAGCGCGTCCTTGGGGTTAACGAACCCGTCGGCGGGATTGTGGTAGGTTCGTTCGAATGGGTGACTTTCGCGAGGTGCGTTATAGTCGGGAGTAATTTGGAATCCGTGTGACCGATCGTGTTCCTCCCGACGATCGCCGTAGGTGGGCGCGGGGTTGGGTCGCGGTACTTGTGGGGTGTCGCGTTCGCGATATGCCGCGAATTCAGTTTGTAGCCTGGCTAATTGTGCGCGTAGGGACTCGATTTCTCGATCGACTTCGCTAGGTGTAGGGTTTCGCGAAGTTTGACCTTGAGCGTGGTCCATGTTACCTCGGGAGGCGTAATATTCTTCGGGGTCGAATACGCTACTGTCGTATGACGTAAGGGAGAAGGTTCTTCTCTCGGAAAGTCGACTAGGGGTCCGTGAGTTGACGGGGCTATCGATAAGGTCTTCCTGGTCGTTGACGTCTGGTAGGTCGGGGAATGAATTATCGTCTAATGGGGAGCGGTTTACAACGGTGTTAGTGTCAGAGTCGGGCGAGAAAATAGATGCTAGGTTTCGCCTTGCGCTCTCGCTTATATCTCTTAACGCGCGTTCGGCGATGTCGACAGAGCTTCCTGGAAGCGGTTGTCGAAGGGCTTCGATACTAAGACGCGCGGGAGGGGAGTGTAACCAACTAACGTTAGGGGTTCGGCCCGGTACGTTCCTCCCTTCTGACATTAACGATTTTCACGAGGGAAAACACGGCGTTTGGTTATTTTTGATGCGCTCGCTCGAGTATGTGTGACTTACAGTATCGCTCGCATTGTTGTCGTCGTCGTCTGTCGCTGTGGTCCTTATCGCCGTACGAGTTGTCGTAGGTCAGTCTACCTCTCCGGGTGCTGATAGCGGCGTCAGGGAAGTATCCACTGGACTGGTTCGAATAGGGGCCCCGTTGCTCTGTCGCTTATTCGTTCCTGGAGGCGTCTTCTTCTCTTTTCCTTCCCTTTTTCTGGGTTGTTTTTGGTTTTGCCGACTGCGTGGCTTATTATTTATTCTTCTTATCTATTTCCTTGTTTATTTGTACCTTTTGCCGACTGCGTGGCTTATTATATATTCTTCTTATTTAACCAATACTTTCTTGACAGTATTGTTGAATTTCAGGCGTTTGAGTATTCAGGCGTCCTTCACTGTTGTACGTTGGCAGATCCCACCGCTGCCACCAATTTGTTATCCGGCCGGGGTGTTAGGTGCAATTTTGAGATATTGCTCCGGTCAGGATAAGCTTGTCCAGGATATTCTTGGATATGTTGTAGGGATCGTTGCCAATTAAGAGTTGGAACTCCGCGTACAAGTAAATGAAGTAACTTTATTTAAAATACTTATTCTATCACTCCTTCAAACGGCACTCAATCGTTCACTCCCGTTCGCGATTCCAAGAGCCTGCTCAAAAGCTAACAACTCTCGCTCCGTGTAAAATACAGAAAAGCTAGGGCGTCCGATTTGTACTTCGCTAACTATTAGCTGACCGTTTCTCTAATGATATTCTTACTATGAGTATTTCTGCCTGAATCTGGCGCGCGGGCCGGCGTCGCGTGTTTTATGCACGCGACGTTTTTCAGAAAATCGGAGTGGGGTTTTGGCCTAGCAACCGCCCAACTTTGGTTTACCTATGCAGTTTTTGTAAATCGTCCGAGGGCCGTTCCCACGCGCTCTTCGCGCACGTGCCGTGGGCTCAGCGGTTTTCAGCGTCGCGCACGGCACGACCGGATGGTATACTCTTACAGATAAGGTGATTTCGAAGAAGCGCGAGAAATAGTATGAAATAATAAATGTTAGAGGATAATCTTAATTGTGCGTTACGCGCGTATAACAAGTGGATAAAAACGATATAGAGTGGATACAATGGATATACAGTGGATAAAATCGATATAGAGTGGATAAAATGGTGATACAGTGGATAAAATGGATATAGGGTGGATAAAATCGATATAAAGTGGATGAAATGGATATAGAGTGGATAAAATGGATATAGATTTGATAAAACGGAGATAGAGAGGATAAAATGGATATAGGGTGGATAAAATCGATATAAAGTGGATGAAATCGATATAGAGTGGATAAAATGGATATAGAGTGGATAAAATGGAGATGGAGTGGATAAAATACATATAGAGTGGATACAATTGTGATAGAGTGGATAAAAGCGATATAGAGTGGATAAAATGGATATAGGGTGGATAAAATGGATATAAAGTGGATAAAATGGATATAAAGTGGATGAAATCGATATAAAGTGGATAAAATGGAGATAGAGTGGATGAAATCGATGTAGAGTGGATAAAATGGATATAAAGTGGATAAAATAGGTATAGGGTGGATAAAATGTATATTGAGTGGATAAAATGGATATATAGTGGATACAATGGATATAGAGTGGATAAAATGGATATAGAGTGGATAAAATCGATATAAAGTGGATAAAATGGAGATAGAGTGGATGAAATCGATGTAGAGTGGATAAAATGGATATAGAGTGGATAAAATGGGTATAGGGTGGATAAAATGGATATTGAGTGGATAAAATGGATATAGGATGGATAAAATCGATATAGAGTTGATAAAATCGATATAGAGTGGGTAAAATGGATATAGAGTGGATAAAATGGATATAGGGTGGATAAAATGGATATAGAGAGGTTAAAATGGATATAGGGTGGATAAAATATATGTAGAGTGGATAAATTGGATATAGAGTGGATAAAATAGAGATAGAGTGGATAAAATGGATATAGGGTGGATAAAAACGATATAGAGTGGATACAATGGATATACAGTGGATAAAATCGATATAGAGTAGATAAAATGGTGATAGAGTGGATAAAATGGATATAGGGTGGATAAAATCGATATAAAGTGGATGAAATCGATATAGAGTGGATAAAATGGATATAGAGTGGATAAAATGGAGATAGAGCGAATAAAATGGATATAGGGTTGATAAAATATATGTAGAGTGGATAAATTGGATATAGAGTGGATAAAATAGAGATAGAGTGGATAAAATGGACATAGGGTGGATAAAATCGATATAAAGGGGATGAAATCGATATAGAGTGGATTAAATGGATTTAGAGTGGATAAAATGGAGATAGAGTGGATAAAATGGATATAGGGTGGATAAAATCGATATAAAGTGGATGAAATATATGTAGAGTGGATAAATTGGATATAGAGTGGATAAAATAGAGATAGAGTGGATAAAATGGATATAGGGTGGATAAAATCGATATAAAGTGGATGAAATCGATATAGAGTGGATAAAATGGATATAGAATGGATAAAAACGATATAGAGTGGATACAATGGATATACAGTGGATAAAATCGATATAGAGTGGATAAAATGGTGATAGAGTGGATAAAATGGATATAGAGTGGATAAAATGGATATAGAGTGGATAAAATGGATATAGAGTGGATCAACTCGATATAGAGTGGATAAAATGGATATAGGGTGGATAAAATCGATATAGAGTGGATAAAATGGATATAGAGTGGATAAAATGGATATAGGGTGGATAAAATGGATATAGAGAGGTTAAAATGGATATAGGGTGGATAAAATATATGTAGAGTGGATAAATTGGATATAGAGTGGATAAAATAGAGATAGAGTGGATAAAATGGATATAGGGTGGATAAAATCGATATAAAGTGGATGAAATCGATATAGAGTGGATAATATGGATATAGAGTGGATAAAATGGAGATAGAGTGAATAAAATGGATATAGGGTTGATAAAATATATGTAGAGTGGATAAATTGGATATAGAGTGGATAAAATGGAGATAGAGTGGATAAAATGGATTTAGAGTGGATAAAATGGATATAGGGTGGATAAAATCGATATAAAGTGGATGAAATATATGTAGAGTGGATAAATTGGATATAGAGTGGATAAAATAGAGATAGAGTGGATAAAATGGATTTAGAGTGGATAAAATGGATATAGGGTGGATAAAATCGATATAAAGTGGATGAAATATATGTAGAGTGGATAAATTGGATATAGAGTGGATAAAATAGAGATAGAGTGGATAAAATGGATATAGGGTGGATAAAATCGATATAAAGTGGATGAAATCGATATAGAGTGGATAAAATGGATATAGAATGGATAAAAACGATATAGAGTGGATACAATGGATATACAGTGGATAAAATCGATATAGAGTGGATCAACTCGATATAGAGTGGATAAAATGGATATAGGGTGGATAAAATCGATATAGAGTGGATAAAATGGATATAGAGTGGATAAAATGGATATAGGGTGGATAAAATGGATATAGAGAGGTTAAAATGGATATAGGGTGGATAAAATATATGTAGAGTGGATAAATTGGATATAGAGTGGATAAAATAGAGATAGAGTGGATAAAATGGATATAGGGTGGATAAAATCGATATAAAGTGGATAAAATCGATATAGAGTGGATAAAATGGATATAGAGTGGATAGAATGGAGATAGAGTGAATAAAATGGATATAGGGTTGATAAAATATATGTAGAGTGGATAAATTGGATATAGAGTGGATAAAATGGAGATAGAGTGGATAAAATGGATTTAGAGTGGATAAAATGGATATAGGGTGGATAAAATCGATATAAAGTGGATGAAATATATGTAGAGTGGATAAATTGGATATAGAGTGGATAAAATAGAGATAGAGTGGATAAAATGGATTTAGAGTGGATAAAATGGATATAGGGTGGATAAAATCGATATAAAGTGGATGAAATATATGTAGAGTGGATAAATTGGATATAGAGTGGATAAAATAGAGATAGAGTGGATAAAATGGATATAGGGTGGATAAAATCGATATAAAGTGGATGAAATCGATATAGAGTGGATAAAATGGATATAGAATGGATAAAAACGATATAGAGTGGATACAATGGATATACAGTGGATAAAATCGATATAGAGTGGATAAAATGGTGATAGAGTGGATAAAATGGATATAGAGTGGATAAAATGGATATAGGGTGGATAAAATCGATATAAAGTCGATGAAATCGATATAGAGTGGATAAAATGGATATAGAGTGGATAAAATGGAGATAGCGTGGATAAAATGGGTATAGTGTGGATGAAATGGATATTGAGTGGATAAAATGGATATAGAGTGGATAAAATGGAGATAGAGTGGATAAAATGGATATAGGGTGGATAAAATCGATATAAAGTGGATAAAATGGAGATAGCGTGGATAAAATGGGTATAGTGTGGATAAAATGGATATTGAGTGGATAAAATGGATATAGAGTGGATAAAATGGAGATAGAGTGGATAAAATGGATATAGGGTGGATAAAATCGATATAAAGTGGATGAAATCGATATAAAGTGGATAAAATGGATATAGGGTTGATAACATCGATATAAAGTGGATGAAATCGATATAGAGTGGATAAAATGGATATAGAGTGGATAAAATGGAGATAGAGTGGATAAAATGGATATAGGGTGGATAAAATCGATATAAAGTGGATGAAATCGATATAAAGTGGATAAAATGGATATAGGGTGGATAACATCGATATAAAGTGGATGAAATCGATATAGAGTGGATAAAATGGATATAGAGTGGATAAAATGGTGATAGAGTGGATAAAATGGATATAGGGTGGATAAAATCGATATAAAGTGGATGAAATCGATATAGAGTGGATAAAATGGATATAGAGTGGATAAAATGGAGATAGAGTGGATAAAATCGATATAGAGTGGATAAAATGGATATAGAGTGGATAAAATGGATATAGGGTGGATAAAATTGATATAGAGTGGATAAAATGGATATAGGGTGGATAAAATCGATATAGAGTGGATAAAATGGAGATAGAGTGGATAAAATCCATATAGAGTGGATAAAATGGTGATAAAGTGGATAAAATGGATATAGGGTGGATAAAATCGATATAAAGTGGATGAAATGGATATAGAGTGGGTAAAATGGATATAGAGTGGATAAAAACGATATAGAGTGGATAAAATGGATATAGAGTGGATAAAATGGATATAGGGTGGATAAAATGGATATAGAGAGGTTAAAATGGATATAGGGTGGATAAAATATATGTAGAGTGGATAAATTGGATATAGAGTGGATAAAATGGATATAGGGTGGATAAAATCGATATAAAGTGGATGAAATCGATATAGAGTGGATAAAATGGATATAGAGTGGATAAAAACGATATAGAGTGGATAAAATGGTGATACAGTGGATAAAATGGATATAGGGTGGATAAAATCGATATAAAGTGGATGAAATCGATATAAAGTGGATAAAATGGATATAGGGTGGATAACATCGATATAAAGTGGATGAAATCGATATAGAGTGGATAAAATGGATATAGAGTGGATAAAATGGATATAGAGTGGATAAAATGGATATAGGGTGGATAAAATCGATATAAAGTGGATGAAATCGATATAAAGTGGATAAAATGGATATAGGGTGGATAACATCGATATAAAGTGGATGAAATCGATATAGAGTGGATAAAATGGATATAGAGTGGATAAAATGGAGATAGAGTGGATAAAATGGATATAGGGTGGATAAAATCGATATAAAGTGGATGAAATCGATATAGAGTGGATAAAATGGATATAGAGTGGATAAAATGGAGATAGAGTGGATAAAATCGATATAGAGTGGATAAAATGGATATAGAGTGGATAAAATGGATATAGGGTGGATAAAATTGATATAGAGTGGATAAAATGGATATAGGGTGGATAAAATCGATATAGAGTGGATAAAATGGAGATAGAGTGGATAAAATCCATATAGAGTGGATAAAATGGTGATAAAGTGGATAAAATGGATATAGGGTGGATAAAATCGATATAAAGTGGATGAAATGGATATAGAGTGGGTAAAAGGGATATAGAGTGGATAAAAACGATATAGAGTGGATAAAATGGATATAGAGTGGATAAAATGGATATAGGGTGGAGAAAATGGATATAGAGAGGTTAAAATGGATATAGGGTGGATAAAATATATGTAGAGTGGATAAATTGGATATAGAGTGGATAAAATGGATATAGGGTGGATAAAATCGATATAAAGTGGATGAAATCGATATAGAGTGGATAAAATGGATATAGAGTGGATAAACTCGATATAGAGTGGGTAAAATGGATATAGGATGGATAAAATCGATATAGAGTTGATAAAATCGATATAGAGTGGGTAAAATGGATATAGAGTGGATAAAATCGATATAGAGTGGATAAAATGGATATAGAGTGGATAAAATGGATATAGGGTGGATAAAATGGATATAGAGAGGTTAAAATGGATATAGGGTGGATAAAATATATGTAGAGTGGATAAATTGGATATAGAGTGGATAAAATGGATATAGGGTGGATAAAATCGATATAAAGTGGATGAAATCGATATAGAGTGGATAAAATGGTGATACAGTGGATAAAATGGATATAGGGTGGATAAAATCGATATAAAGTGGATGAAATGGATATAGAGTGGATAAAATGGATATAGGGTGGATAAAATGGATATAGAGAGGTTAAAATGGATATAGGGTGGATAAAATATATGTAGAGTGGATAAATTGGATATAGAGTGGATAAAATAGAGATAGAGTGGATAAAATGGATATAGGGTGGATAAAATCGATATAAAGTGGATGAAATCGATATAGAGTGGATAAAATGGATATAGAGTGGATAAAATGGAGATAGAGTGGATAAAATGGATATAGGGTGGATAAAATCGATATAAAGTGGATGAAATGGATATAGAGTGGGTAAAAGGGATATAGAGTGGATAAAAACGATATAGAGTGGATAAAATGGATATAGAGTGGATAAAATGGATATAGGGTGGAGAAAATGGATATAGAGAGGTTAAAATGGATATAGGGTGGATAAAATATATGTAGAGTGGATAAATTGGATATAGAGTGGATAAAATGGATATAGGGTGGATAAAATCGATATAAAGTGGATGAAATCGATATAGAGTGGATAAAATGGATATAGAGTGGATAAACTCGATATAGAGTGGGTAAAATGGATATAGGATGGATAAAATCGATATAGAGTGGATAAAATCGATATAGAGTGGATAAAATGGATATAGAGTGGATAAAATCGATATAGAGTGGATAAAATGGATATAGAGTGGATAAAATGGATATAGGGTGGATAAAATGGATATAGAGAGGTTAAAATGGATATAGGGTGGATAAAATATATGTAGAGTGGATAAATTGGATATAGAGTGGATAAAATGGATATAGGGTGGATAAAATCGATATAAAGTGGATGAAATCGATATAGAGTGGATAAAATGGATATAGAGTGGATAAAAACGATATAGAGTGGATACAATGGATATACAGTGGATAAAATCGATATAGAGTGGATAAAATGGTGATACAGTGGATAAAATGGATATAGGGTGGATAAAATCGATATAAAGTGGATGAAATGGATATAGAGTGGATAAAATGGATATAGGGTGGATAAAATGGATATAGAGAGGTTAAAATGGATATAGGGTGGATAAAATATATGTAGAGTGGATAAATTGGATATAGAGTGGATAAAATAGAGATAGAGTGGATAAAATGGATATAGAGTGGATAAAATGGATATAGAGTGGATAAAATGGATATAGAGTGGATCAACTCGATATAGAGTGGATAAAATGGATATAGGGTGGATAAAATCGATATAGAGTGGATAAAATGGATATAGAGTGGATAAAATGGATATAGGGTGGATAAAATGGATATAGAGAGGTTAAAATGGATATAGGGTGGATAAAATATATGTAGAGTGGATAAATTGGATATAGAGTGGATAAAATAGAGATAGAGTGGATAAAATGGATATAGGGTGGATAAAATCGATATAAAGTGGATGAAATCGATATAGAGTGGATAAAATGGATATAGAGTGGATAAAATGGAGATAGAGTGAATAAAATGGATATAGGGTTGATAAAATATATGTAGAGTGGATAAATTGGATATAGAGTGGATAAAATGGAGATAGAGTGGATAAAATGGATTTAGAGTGGATAAAATGGATATAGGGTGGATAAAATCGATATAAAGTGGATGAAATATATGTAGAGTGGATAAATTGGATATAGAGTGGATAAAATAGAGATAGAGTGGATAAAATGGATTTAGAGTGGATAAAATGGATATAGGGTGGATAAAATCGATATAAAGTGGATGAAATATATGTAGAGTGGATAAATTGGATATAGAGTGGATAAAATAGAGATAGAGTGGATAAAATGGATATAGGGTGGATAAAATCGATATAAAGTGGATGAAATCGATATAGAGTGGATAAAATGGATATAGAATGGATAAAAACGATATAGAGTGGATACAATGGATATACAGTGGATAAAATCGATATAGAGTGGATCAACTCGATATAGAGTGGATAAAATGGATATAGGGTGGATAAAATCGATATAGAGTGGATAAAATGGATATAGAGTGGATAAAATGGATATAGGGTGGATAAAATGGATATAGAGAGGTTAAAATGGATATAGGGTGGATAAAATATATGTAGAGTGGATAAATTGGATATAGAGTGGATAAAATAGAGATAGAGTGGATAAAATGGATATAGGGTGGATAAAATCGATATAAAGTGGATAAAATCGATATAGAGTGGATAAAATGGATATAGAGTGGATAGAATGGAGATAGAGTGAATAAAATGGATATAGGGTTGATAAAATATATGTAGAGTGGATAAATTGGATATAGAGTGGATAAAATGGAGATAGAGTGGATAAAATGGATTTAGAGTGGATAAAATGGATATAGGGTGGATAAAATCGATATAAAGTGGATGAAATATATGTAGAGTGGATAAATTGGATATAGAGTGGATAAAATAGAGATAGAGTGGATAAAATGGATTTAGAGTGGATAAAATGGATATAGGGTGGATAAAATCGATATAAAGTGGATGAAATATATGTAGAGTGGATAAATTGGATATAGAGTGGATAAAATAGAGATAGAGTGGATAAAATGGATATAGGGTGGATAAAATCGATATAAAGTGGATGAAATCGATATAGAGTGGATAAAATGGATATAGGGTGGATAAAATGGATATAGAGAGGTTAAAATGGATATAGGGTGGATAAAATATATGTAGAGTGGATAAATTGGATATAGAGTGGATAAAATAGAGATAGAGTGGATAAAATGGATATAGGGTGGATAAAATCGATATAAAGTGGATGAAATCGATATAGAGTGGATAAAATGGATATAGAGTGGATAAAATGGAGATAGAGTGAATAAAATGGATATAGGGTTGATAAAATATATGTAGAGTGGATAAATTGGATATAGAGTGGATAAAATGGAGATAGAGTGGATAAAATGGATTTAGAGTGGATAAAATGGATATAGGGTGGATAAAATCGATATAAAGTGGATGAAATATATGTAGAGTGGATAAATTGGATATAGAGTGGATAAAATAGAGATAGAGTGGATAAAATGGATTTAGAGTGGATAAAATGGATATAGGGTGGATAAAATCGATATAAAGTGGATGAAATATATGTAGAGTGGATAAATTGGATATAGAGTGGATAAAATAGAGATAGAGTGGATAAAATGGATATAGGGTGGATAAAATCGATATAAAGTGGATGAAATCGATATAGAGTGGATAAAATGGATATAGAATGGATAAAAACGATATAGAGTGGATACAATGGATATACAGTGGATAAAATCGATATAGAGTGGATCAACTCGATATAGAGTGGATAAAATGGATATAGGGTGGATAAAATCGATATAGAGTGGATAAAATGGATATAGAGTGGATAAAATGGATATAGGGTGGATAAAATGGATATAGAGAGGTTAAAATGGATATAGGGTGGATAAAATATATGTAGAGTGGATAAATTGGATATAGAGTGGATAAAATAGAGATAGAGTGGATAAAATGGATATAGGGTGGATAAAATCGATATAAAGTGGATAAAATCGATATAGAGTGGATAAAATGGATATAGAGTGGATAGAATGGAGATAGAGTGAATAAAATGGATATAGGGTTGATAAAATATATGTAGAGTGGATAAATTGGATATAGAGTGGATAAAATGGAGATAGAGTGGATAAAATGGATTTAGAGTGGATAAAATGGATATAGGGTGGATAAAATCGATATAAAGTGGATGAAATATATGTAGAGTGGATAAATTGGATATAGAGTGGATAAAATAGAGATAGAGTGGATAAAATGGATTTAGAGTGGATAAAATGGATATAGGGTGGATAAAATCGATATAAAGTGGATGAAATATATGTAGAGTGGATAAATTGGATATAGAGTGGATAAAATAGAGATAGAGTGGATAAAATGGATATAGGGTGGATAAAATCGATATAAAGTGGATGAAATCGATATAGAGTGGATAAAATGGATATAGAATGGATAAAAACGATATAGAGTGGATACAATGGATATACAGTGGATAAAATCGATATAGAGTGGATAAAATGGTGATAGAGTGGATAAAATGGATATAGAGTGGATAAAATGGATATAGGGTGGATAAAATCGATATAAAGTCGATGAAATCGATATAGAGTGGATAAAATGGATATAGAGTGGATAAAATGGAGATAGCGTGGATAAAATGGGTATAGTGTGGATAAAATGGATATTGAGTGGATAAAATGGATATAGAGTGGATAAAATGGAGATAGAGTGGATAAAATGGATATAGGGTGGATAAAATCGATATAAAGTGGATGAAATGGATATAGAGTGGATAAAATGGATATAGGGTGGATAAAATGGATATAGAGAGGTTAAAATGGATATAGGGTGGATAAAATATATGTAGAGTGGATAAATTGGATATAGAGTGGATAAAATAGAGATAGAGTGGATAAAATGGATATAGGGTGGATAAAATCGATATAAAGTGGATGAAATCGATATAGAGTGGATAAAATGGATATAGAGTGGATAAAATGGAGATAGAGTGGATAAAATGGATATAGGGTGGATAAAATCGATATAAAGTGGATGAAATGGATATAGAGTGGGTAAAAGGGATATAGAGTGGATAAAAACGATATAGAGTGGATAAAATGGATATAGAGTGGATAAAATGGATATAGGGTGGAGAAAATGGATATAGAGAGGTTAAAATGGATATAGGGTGGATAAAATATATGTAGAGTGGATAAATTGGATATAGAGTGGATAAAATGGATATAGGGTGGATAAAATCGATATAAAGTGGATGAAATCGATATAGAGTGGATAAAATGGATATAGAGTGGATAAACTCGATATAGAGTGGGTAAAATGGATATAGGATGGATAAAATCGATATAGAGTTGATAAAATCGATATAGAGTGGGTAAAATGGATATAGAGTGGATAAAATCGATATAGAGTGGATAAAATGGATATAGAGTGGATAAAATGGATATAGGGTGGATAAAATGGATATAGAGAGGTTAAAATGGATATAGGGTGGATAAAATATATGTAGAGTGGATAAATTGGATATAGAGTGGATAAAATGGATATAGGGTGGATAAAATCGATATAAAGTGGATGAAATCGATATAGAGTGGATAAAATGGATATAGAGTGGATAAAAACGATATAGAGTGGATACAATGGATATACAGTGGATAAAATCGATATAGAGTGGATAAAATGGTGATACAGTGGATAAAATGGATATAGGGTGGATAAAATCGATATAAAGTGGATGAAATGGATATAGAGTGGATAAAATGGATATAGGGTGGATAAAATGGATATAGAGAGGTTAAAATGGATATAGGGTGGATAAAATATATGTAGAGTGGATAAATTGGATATAGAGTGGATAAAATAGAGATAGAGTGGATAAAATGGATATAGAGTGGATAAAATGGATATAGAGTGGATAAAATGGATATAGAGTGGATCAACTCGATATAGAGTGGATAAAATGGATATAGGGTGGATAAAATCGATATAGAGTGGATAAAATGGATATAGAGTGGATAAAATGGATATAGGGTGGATAAAATGGATATAGAGAGGTTAAAATGGATATAGGGTGGATAAAATATATGTAGAGTGGATAAATTGGATATAGAGTGGATAAAATAGAGATAGAGTGGATAAAATGGATATAGGGTGGATAAAATCGATATAAAGTGGATGAAATCGATATAGAGTGGATAAAATGGATATAGAGTGGATAAAATGGAGATAGAGTGAATAAAATGGATATAGGGTTGATAAAATATATGTAGAGTGGATAAATTGGATATAGAGTGGATAAAATGGAGATAGAGTGGATAAAATGGAGATAGAGTGGATAAAATGGATATAGGGTGGATAAAATCGATATAAAGTGGATGAAATATATGTAGAGTGGATAAATTGGATATAGAGTGGATAAAATAGAGATAGAGTGGATAAAATCGATATAGAGTGGATAAAATGGATATAGGGTGGATAAAATCGATATAAAGTGGATGAAATATATGTAGAGTGGATAAATTGGATATAGAGTGGATAAAATAGAGATAGAGTGGATAAAATGGATATAGGGTGGATAAAATCGATATAAAGTGGATGAAATCGATATAGAGTGGATAAAATGGATATAGAATGGATAAAAACGATATAGAGTGGATACAATGGATATACAGTGGATAAAATCGATATAGAGTGGATCAACTCGATATAGAGTGGATAAAATGGATATAGGGTGGATAAAATCGATATAGAGTGGATAAAATGGATATAGAGTGGATAAAATGGATATAGGGTGGATAAAATGGATATAGAGAGGTTAAAATGGATATAGGGTGGATAAAATATATGTAGAGTGGATAAATTGGATATAGAGTGGATAAAATAGAGATAGAGTGGATAAAATGGATATAGGGTGGATAAAATCGATATAAAGTGGATAAAATCGATATAGAGTGGATAAAATGGATATAGAGTGGATAGAATGGAGATAGAGTGAATAAAATGGATATAGGGTTGATAAAATATATGTAGAGTGGATAAATTGGATATAGAGTGGATAAAATGGAGATAGAGTGGATAAAATGGATTTAGAGTGGATAAAATGGATATAGGGTGGATAAAATCGATATAAAGTGGATGAAATATATGTAGAGTGGATAAATTGGATATAGAGTGGATAAAATAGAGATAGAGTGGATAAAATGGATTTAGAGTGGATAAAATGGATATAGGGTGGATAAAATCGATATAAAGTGGATGAAATATATGTAGAGTGGATAAATTGGATATAGAGTGGATAAAATAGAGATAGAGTGGATAAAATGGATATAGGGTGGATAAAATCGATATAAAGTGGATGAAATCGATATAGAGTGGATAAAATGGATATAGAATGGATAAAAACGATATAGAGTGGATACAATGGATATACAGTGGATAAAATCGATATAGAGTGGATAAAATGGTGATAGAGTGGATAAAATGGATATAGAGTGGATAAAATGGATATAGGGTGGATAAAATCGATATAAAGTCGATGAAATCGATATAGAGTGGATAAAATGGATATAGAGTGGATAAAATGGAGATAGCGTGGATAAAATGGGTATAGTGTGGATAAAATGGATATTGAGTGGATAAAATGGATATAGAGTGGATAAAATGGAGATAGAGTGGATAAAATGGATATAGGGTGGATAAAATCGATATAAAGTGGATAAAATGGAGATAGCGTGGATAAAATGGGTATAGTGTGGATAAAATGGATATTGAGTGGATAAAATGGATATAGAGTGGATAAAATGGAGATAGAGTGGATAAAATGGATATAGGGTGGATAAAATCGATATAAAGTGGATGAAATCGATATAAAGTGGATAAAATGGATATAGGGTTGATAACATCGATATAAAGTGGATGAAATCGATATAGAGTGGATAAAATGGATATAGAGTGGATAAAATGGAGATAGAGTGGATAAAATGGATATAGGGTGGATAAAATCGATATAAAGTGGATGAAATCGATATAAAGTGGATAAAATGGATATAGGGTGGATAACATCGATATAAAGTGGATGAAATCGATATAGAGTGGATAAAATGGATATAGAGTGGATAAAATGGTGATAGAGTGGATAAAATGGATATAGGGTGGATAAAATCGATATAAAGTGGATGAAATCGATATAGAGTGGATAAAATGGATATAGAGTGGATAAAATGGAGATAGAGTGGATAAAATCGATATAGAGTGGATAAAATGGATATAGAGTGGATAAAATGGATATAGGGTGGATAAAATGGATATAGAGTGGATAAAATGGATATAGGGTGGATAAAATATATGTAGAGTGGATAAATTGGATATAGAGTGGATAAAATGGATATAGGGTGGATAAAATCGATATAAAGTGGATGAAATCGATATAGAGTGGATAAAATGGATATAGAGTGGATAAACTCGATATAGAGTGGGTAAAATGGATATAGGATGGATAAAATCGATATAGAGTTGATAAAATCGATATAGAGTGGGTAAAATGGATATAGAGTGGATAAAATCGATATAGAGTGGATAAAATGGATATAGAGTGGATAAAATGGATATAGGGTGGATAAAATGGATATAGAGAGGTTAAAATGGATATAGGGTGGATAAAATATATGTAGAGTGGATAAATTGGATATAGAGTGGATAAAATGGATATAGGGTGGATAAAATCGATATAAAGTGGATGAAATCGATATAGAGTGGATAAAATGGATATAGAGTGGATAAAAACGATATAGAGTGGATACAATGGATATACAGTGGATAAAATCGATATAGAGTGGATAAAATGGTGATACAGTGGATAAAATGGATATAGGGTGGATAAAATCGATATAAAGTGGATGAAATGGATATAGAGTGGATAAAATGGATATAGGGTGGATAAAATGGATATAGAGAGGTTAAAATGGATATAGGGTGGATAAAATATATGTAGAGTGGATAAATTGGATATAGAGTGGATAAAATAGAGATAGAGTGGATAAAATGGATATAGAGTGGATAAAATGGATATAGAGTGGATAAAATGGATATAGAGTGGATCAACTCGATATAGAGTGGATAAAATGGATATAGGGTGGATAAAATCGATATAGAGTGGATAAAATGGATATAGAGTGGATAAAATGGATATAGGGTGGATAAAATGGATATAGAGAGGTTAAAATGGATATAGGGTGGATAAAATATATGTAGAGTGGATAAATTGGATATAGAGTGGATAAAATAGAGATAGAGTGGATAAAATGGATATAGGGTGGATAAAATCGATATAAAGTGGATGAAATCGATATAGAGTGGATAAAATGGATATAGAGTGGATAAAATGGAGATAGAGTGAATAAAATGGATATAGGGTTGATAAAATATATGTAGAGTGGATAAATTGGATATAGAGTGGATAAAATGGAGATAGAGTGGATAAAATGGATTTAGAGTGGATAAAATGGATATAGGGTGGATAAAATCGATATAAAGTGGATGAAATATATGTAGAGTGGATAAATTGGATATAGAGTGGATAAAATAGAGATAGAGTGGATAAAATGGATTTAGAGTGGATAAAATGGATATAGGGTGGATAAAATCGATATAAAGTGGATGAAATATATGTAGAGCGGATAAATTGGATATAGAGTGGATAAAATAGAGATAGAGTGGATAAAATGGATATAGGGTGGATAAAATCGATATAAAGTGGATGAAATCGATATAGAGTGGATAAAATGGATATAGAATGGATAAAAACGATATAGAGTGGATACAATGGATATACAGTGGATAAAATCGATATAGAGTGGATCAACTCGATATAGAGTGGATAAAATGGATATAGGGTGGATAAAATCGATATAGAGTGGATAAAATGGATATAGAGTGGATAAAATGGATATAGGGTGGATAAAATGGATATAGAGAGGTTAAAATGGATATAGGGTGGATAAAATATATGTAGAGTGGATAAATTGGATATAGAGTGGATAAAATAGAGATAGAGTGGATAAAATGGATATAGGGTGGATAAAATCGATATAAAGTGGATAAAATCGATATAGAGTGGATAAAATGGATATAGAGTGGATAGAATGGAGATAGAGTGAATAAAATGGATATAGGGTTGATAAAATATATGTAGAGTGGATAAATTGGATATAGAGTGGATAAAATGGAGATAGAGTGGATAAAATGGATTTAGAGTGGATAAAATGGATATAGGGTGGATAAAATCGATATAAAGTGGATGAAATATATGTAGAGTGGATAAATTGGATATAGAGTGGATAAAATAGAGATAGAGTGGATAAAATGGATTTAGAGTGGATAAAATGGATATAGGGTGGATAAAATCGATATAAAGTGGATGAAATATATGTAGAGTGGATAAATTGGATATAGAGTGGATAAAATAGAGATAGAGTGGATAAAATGGATATAGGGTGGATAAAATCGATATAAAGTGGATGAAATCGATATAGAGTGGATAAAATGGATATAGAATGGATAAAAACGATATAGAGTGGATACAATGGATATACAGTGGATAAAATCGATATAGAGTGGATAAAATGGTGATAGAGTGGATAAAATGGATATAGAGTGGATAAAATGGATATAGGGTGGATAAAATCGATATAAAGTCGATGAAATCGATATAGAGTGGATAAAATGGATATAGAGTGGATAAAATGGAGATAGCGTGGATAAAATGGGTATAGTGTGGATAAAATGGATATTGAGTGGATAAAATGGATATAGAGTGGATAAAATGGAGATAGAGTGGATAAAATGGATATAGGGTGGATAAAATCGATATAAAGTGGATAAAATGGAGATAGCGTGGATAAAATGGGTATAGTGTGGATAAAATGGATATTGAGTGGATAAAATGGATATAGAGTGGATAAAATGGAGATAGAGTGGATAAAATGGATATAGGGTGGATAAAATCGATATAAAGTGGATGAAATCGATATAAAGTGGATAAAATGGATATAGGGTTGATAACATCGATATAAAGTGGATGAAATCGATATAGAGTGGATAAAATGGATATAGAGTGGATAAAATGGAGATAGAGTGGATAAAATGGATATAGGGTGGATAAAATCGATATAAAGTGGATGAAATCGATATAAAGTGGATAAAATGGATATAGGGTGGATAACATCGATATAAAGTGGATGAAATCGATATAGAGTGGATAAAATGGATATAGAGTGGATAAAATGGTGATAGAGTGGATAAAATGGATATAGGGTGGATAAAATCGATATAAAGTGGATGAAATCGATATAGAGTGGATAAAATGGATATAGAGTGGATAAAATGGAGATAGAGTGGATAAAATCGATATAGAGTGGATAAAATGGATATAGAGTGGATAAAATGGATATAGGGTGGATAAAATTGATATAGAGTGGATAAAATGGATATAGGGTGGATAAAATCGATATAGAGTGGATAAAATGGAGATAGAGTGGATAAAATCCATATAGAGTGGATAAAATGGTGATAAAGTGGATAAAATGGATATAGGGTGGATAAAATCGATATAAAGTGGATGAAATGGATATAGAGTGGATAAAATGGATATAGATTTGATAAAACGGAGATAGAGAGGATAAAATGGATATAGGGTGGATAAAATCGATATAAAGTGGATGAAATCGATATAGAGTGGATAAAATGGATATAGAGTGGATAAAATGGAGATGGAGTGGATAAAATACATATAGAGTGGATACAATTGTGATAGAGTGGATAAAAGCGATATAGAGTGGATAAAATGGATATAGGGTGGATAAAATGGATATAAAGTGGATAAAATGGATATAAAGTGGATGAAATCGATATAAAGTGGATAAAATGGAGATAGAGTGGATGAAATCGATGTAGAGTGGATAAAATGGATATAAAGTGGATAAAATAGGTATAGGGTGGATAAAATGTATATTGAGTGGATAAAATGGATATATAGTGGATACAATGGATATAGAGTGGATAAAATGGATATAGAGTGGATAAAATCGATATAAAGTGGATAAAATGGAGATAGAGTGGATGAAATCGATGTAGAGTGGATAAAATGGATATAGAGTGGATAAAATGGGTATAGGGTGGATAAAATGGATATTGAGTGGATAAAATGGATATAGGATGGATAAAATCGATATAGAGTTGATAAAATCGATATAGAGTGGGTAAAATGGATATAGAGTGGATAAAATGGATATAGGGTGGATAAAATGGATATAGAGAGGTTAAAATGGATATAGGGTGGATAAAATATATGTAGAGTGGATAAATTGGATATAGAGTGGATAAAATAGAGATAGAGTGGATAAAATGGATATAGGGTGGATAAAAACGATATAGAGTGGATACAATGGATATACAGTGGATAAAATCGATATAGAGTAGATAAAATGGTGATAGAGTGGATAAAATGGATATAGGGTGGATAAAATCGATATAAAGTGGATGAAATCGATATAGAGTGGATAAAATGGATATAGAGTGGATAAAATGGAGATAGAGTGAATAAAATGGATATAGGGTTGATAAAATATATGTAGAGTGGATAAATTGGATATAGAGTGGATAAAATAGAGATAGAGTGGATAAAATGGACATAGGGTGGATAAAATCGATATAAAGGGGATGAAATCGATATAGAGTGGATTAAATGGATTTAGAGTGGATAAAATGGAGATAGAGTGGATAAAATGGATATAGGGTGGATAAAATCGATATAAAGTGGATGAAATATATGTAGAGTGGATAAATTGGATATAGAGTGGATAAAATAGAGATAGAGTGGATAAAATGGATATAGGGTGGATAAAATCGATATAAAGTGGATGAAATCGATATAGAGTGGATAAAATGGATATAGAGTGGATAAAAACGATATAGAGTGGATACAATGGATATACAGTGGATAAAATCGATATAGAGTGGATAAAATGGTGATAGAGTGGATAAAATGGATATAGAGTGGATAAAATGGATATAGAGTGGATAAAATCGATATAGAGTGGATAAAATGGATATAGGGTGGATAAAATCGATATAGAGTGGATAAAATGGATATAGAGTGGATAAAATGGATATAGGGTGGATAAAATGGATATAGAGAGGTTAAAATGGATATAGGGTGGATAAAATATATGTAGAGTGGATAAATTGGATATAGAGTGGATAAAATAGAGATAGAGTGGATAAAATGGATATAGGGTGGATAAAATCGATATAAAGTGGATGAAATCGATATAGAGTGGATAAAATGGATATAGAGTGGATAAAATGGAGATAGAGTGAATAAAATGGATATAGGGTTGATAAAATATATGTAGAGTGGATAAATTGGATATAGAGTGGATAAAATGGAGATAGAGTGGATAAAATGGATTTAGAGTGGATAAAATGGATATAGGGTGGATAAAATCGATATAAAGTGGATGAAATATATGTAGAGTGGATAAATTGGATATAGAGTGGATAAAATAGAGATAGAGTGGATAAAATGGATATAGAGTGGATAAAATGGATATAGGGTGGATAAAATCGATATAAAGTGGATGAAATATATGTAGAGTGGATAAATTGGATATAGAGTGGATAAAATAGAGATAGAGTGGATAAAATGGATATAGGGTGGATAAAATCGATATAAAGTGGATGAAATCGATATAGAGTGGATAAAATGGATATAGAATGGATAAAAACGATATAGAGTGGATACAATGGATATACAGTGGATAAAATCGATATAGAGTGGATCAACTCGATATAGAGTGGATAAAATGGATATAGGGTGGATAAAATCGATATAGAGTGGATAAAATGGATATAGAGTGGATAAAATGGATATAGGGTGGATAAAATGGATATAGAGAGGTTAAAATGGATATAGGGTGGATAAAATATATGTAGAGTGGATAAATTGGATATAGAGTGGATAAAATAGAGATAGAGTGGATAAAATGGATATAGGGTGGATAAAATCGATATAAAGTGGATAAAATCGATATAGAGTGGATAAAATGGATATAGAGTGGATAGAATGGAGATAGAGTGAATAAAATGGATATAGGGTTGATAAAATATATGTAGAGTGGATAAATTGGATATAGAGTGGATAAAATGGAGATAGAGTGGATAAAATGGATTTAGAGTGGATAAAATGGATATAGGGTGGATAAAATCGATATAAAGTGGATGAAATATATGTAGAGTGGATAAATTGGATATAGAGTGGATAAAATAGAGATAGAGTGGATAAAATGGATTTAGAGTGGATAAAATGGATATAGGGTGGATAAAATCGATATAAAGTGGATGAAATATATGTAGAGTGGATAAATTGGATATAGAGTGGATAAAATAGAGATAGAGTGGATAAAATGGATATAGGGTGGATAAAATCGATATAAAGTGGATGAAATCGATATAGAGTGGATAAAATGGATATAGAATGGATAAAAACGATATAGAGTGGATACAATGGATATACAGTGGATAAAATCGATATAGAGTGGATAAAATGGTGATAGAGTGGATAAAATGGATATAGAGTGGATAAAATGGACATAGGGTGGATAAAATCGATATAAAGTCGATGAAATCGATATAGAGTGGATAAAATGGATATAGAGTGGATAAAATGGAGATAGCGTGGATAAAATGGGTATAGTGTGGATAAAATGGATATTGAGTGGATAAAATGGATATAGAGTGGATAAAATGGAGATAGAGTGGATAAAATGGATATAGGGTGGATAAAATCGATATAAAGTGGATAAAATGGAGATAGCGTGGATAAAATGGGTATAGTGTGGATAAAATGGATATTGAGTGGATAAAATGGATATAGAGTGGATAAAATGGAGATAGAGTGGATAAAATGGATATAGGGTGGATAAAATCGATATAAAGTCGATGAAATCGATATAGAGTGGATAAAATGGATATAGAGTGGATAAAATGGAGATAGCGTGGATAAAATGGGTATAGTGTGGATAAAATGGATATTGAGTGGATAAAATGGATATAGAGTGGATAAAATGGAGATAGAGTGGATAAAATGGATATAGGGTGGATAAAATCGATATAAAGTGGATAAAATGGAGATAGCGTGGATAAAATGGGTATAGTGTGGATAAAATGGATATTGAGTGGATAAAATGGATATAGAGTGGATAAAATGGAGATAGAGTGGATAAAATGGATATAGGGTGGATAAAATCGATATAAAGTGGATGAAATCGATATAAAGTGGATAAAATGGATATAGGGTTGATAACATCGATATAAAGTGGATGAAATCGATATACAGGGTGTCCCGTAACTAGCTCGACACCGGGAAATGAGGGGTAGCTGAGGTGATTCTGAACAACTTTTTCCTTAGCAATAATGTCCTAAGCGCCTTTGGTTTTGAATTATTAACGAAACGGCTAGGCCAATCCGAGCGCGTATCGAACGCGCGCTCGAAACGAGAGTGTGGTCTCTGACACGCTCCGCCGCGAGCGTGAACAAGTAGATCGCGTGGGTATCGAGAAAAGCATACGGCAAATATCACATATCGTCTTCAAATAAACTAATAGTCGTTGCATAACTGTGTTCAATACTGTCACTCGTAATTCGGGAGGTATGAAAAGTTGTAGTATTTGTGGAAAAAATGATTTTCTTAACAGCACGTTTTCAGGTGGGTAAATTATGGTCTAAGATAAACGATGTGAATAACTAACGTTAGAAGAATCTTGTTAAACTCACCCTTTCGCCAACGAATCAACCTGCCCTCGACGGAAGTAAGTCGTTGGCAGTAGGTCACAGTGCCGATTTTGTCCTTCGTAAGAATCTCGAGAACTTCAACAGCTGATTATACGGCCGGTTCGGTGAACTCACTTGACACTGACACACACAGTAGGAACGGCACTTGTCTAATTTATGGCAGGGCGCACGGCTAATCGCAGGTACGCGGACACCCCCGAGAGTCGAGCGGCGATCGGCGATCGGGTCACTTTACCGAACGTGCATTTCACTGCGTGAGCACTTTCACCGATAACTCCGAATAAAACAATTATGTAGAGGAACGTAATTGAACCTACGTTAGAGATAGTTGGTGGCCCTGAAAAGGGCCGATTGTTATTGCCAAAATTGCCAAGATCGGCTCGACGTGTCCTCCTCGCGCTTGCATGCACGTCTCGGAGCACCGGCGGACGTTGCGCTGCACTTCTTCCAATGGTTTTCGATTAAGAAACGTAACAAATATCCTGTAATACTCCGCGTTAGTTCGTTGCTGTATGGTACCCGTTCGGTTTGAAAAACGATTCTGCCAGCTCCAGCGTTTCTTGGGTCTTGCTTAGAAGGACGTTCGTTGGGGAAGGGATATTTTTACAATAGTACAACGTAGTGGCTCGCACATTTGGAGTCAATTCAGCCAAAAAATACCCGTGCGCTCGGGGCGGCCGCATGGTCTTCGTCACTACGAACGCGCTAGCGAAGACGCAGGGCAAGGAGTGCCATAAATTTCACTATTGTCCATACCGTGTCGTAAAGGGAAAGTGTGGCTATTTTACGAAATACGTGCATCGTCTTAAAACTACATCGACAGCGTACACGCAACATAATCCTTTAATATTTTCTTACGATTCTTCCCGCAAAGAAGGAACAGTACATACAATTCCCAAAATTATCAATTTAGTATTGTATTGTATTGCGAAGACACTGCTTGCGACGCATACACGCTTTCCCGTGTCATTTGTAATATTATAAATTTAATGTTGTGGGATGTTTAGTGTAGAGTGCATGGCGTGAATAAAAGTACAAGCGCGAAGACACTGTTTGCGGCGTGTCGAAATGCTTAAAATCTTAAACAGTCGGCTCCCTAAGAATCTCTGATTTCGATCTTGTTATGATTATCGCACGCGCGCGGCAACCGACTGTTTACGGGAACGCGAGCAGCAAAGCGTGCCGCGGTACATGGGCCCGATCAGGGGGACCTGTTCCAGACGACCAAAATGTTGATAGACATAACGATGTCTGTCTCGAAATGCGTATCACACAGTGTCCTCGCTAACACAATACAATATTAAATTGATCATTTTCCAAGTTGTGTGTACTGTTTCGTCCTCGCGGAAAGAATCGTAAGAAAATATTAAAGGTTTATGTTGCGTGTACGCTGTCGATGCAGTCTTAAGCCGATGCACGTATTTCGTAAAATAGCCACACTTTCCCTTTACGACACGGTATGGACAATAGTGAAATTTATGGCACTCCTTGCCCATGTCTTCGCTAGCGCGTTCGTAGTGGAGAAGACCATGCGGCCGCCCTAAATGCGCGTGTATTTTTTTGCTGAATGAACGGTGACTCCAAATGTGCGACCCACTCCGTTGTACTATTGTAAAAATATCCCTTCCCTAACGAACGTCGTTCTAAGCAAGACCCAAGAAACGCTAGAGCTGGCAGAATCGTTTTTCAAACCGAACGGGTACCATACAGCAACGAACTAACGCGGAGTATTACAGGATATTTGTTACGTTTCTTAATCGAGAAACATTGGGAGAAGTGCAGCGCAACGTCCACCGGTGCTCCGATGTGTGCATGCAAGTGTGACGCGGGTACGTCGAACTAAACTTGGCAATTTTGGCATAACAACAATGGGCCCTTTTCAGGGCCACCAACATCTCTTACGTAGGCTCAATCACGTTCAAACATAATTATTTTATTACGGAATATCGGTAACAGTGCTCGTGCGGTGAAATGCGCGTTCGGTAAAGTGACCCGACGGCCGCTCGACTCTCGGGGGGTGTTCGCGTACCTGCGATTAGCCGTGCGCCCTGCCATAAATTAGGCAAGTGCCGTTCCTACTGTGTGTGTCAGTGTCAAGTGAGTTTACCGTAAAATGAGCTGTTGAGGCTCTCGAGATTCTTAGGAAGGGCAAAATCGGCACCGTGACCTAGTGCCAATGACCTACTTTCGTCGAAGCAGGGTGATTCGTGGTCGAATGGGTGAGTTTAACAAGGCTTTTCTAACGTTAGTTATTATAAATTATTCTAACGATAATTTATCCACCTGAAAACGTGCTGTTAAGAGAAACATTTTTTCCACAAATACTACAATCTTCGTTCCTATTGAATAACGGGTAAGAGCATCGGACACAGTTATTCAACGAGTATTAGTTTATTTGAAGGCGATGTGACATTTGCCGTAGGCTTCCGTCGATACCCAGGCGATGCACTTGTTCACGCTCGCGGTCGAGCACGATCCAGAGACCACACTCTCGTTTCGAGCGCGCGCCAGATAAGCGCTCGGATTGGCCTAGCCGTTTCGTTAATAATTCAAAACCGAAGGCGCTTAGGACATTATTGCTAAGGAAAAAGTTGTTCAGAATCACCTCAGCTACCCCTCATTTCCCGGTGTCGAGCTAGTTACGGGACACCCTGTAGAGTGGATAAAATGGATATAGAGTGGATAAAATGGAGATAGAGTGGATAAAATGGATATAGGGTGGATAAAATCGATATAAAGTGGATGAAATCGATATAAAGTGGATAAAATGGATATAGGGTGGATAACATCGATATAAAGTGGATGAAATCGATATAGAGTGGATAAAATGGATATAGAGTGGATAAAATGGTGATAGAGTGGATAAAATGGATATAGGGTGGATAAAATCGATATAAAGTGGATGAAATCGATATAGAGTGGATAAAATGGATATAGAGTGGATAAAATGGAGATAGAGTGGATAAAATCGATATAGAGTGGATAAAATGGATATAGAGTGGATAAAATGGATATAGGGTGGATAAAATTGATATAGAGTGGATAAAATGGATATAGGGTGGATAAAATCGATATAGAGTGGATAAAATGGAGATAGAGTGGATAAAATCCATATAGAGTGGATAAAATGGTGATAAAGTGGATAAAATGGATATAGGGTGGATAAAATCGATATAAAGTGGATGAAATGGATATAGAGTGGATAAAATGGATATAGATTTGATAAAACGGAGATAGAGAGGATAAAATGGATATAGGGTGGATAAAATCGATATAAAGTGGATGAAATCGATATAGAGTGGATAAAATGGATATAGAGTGGATAAAATGGAGATGGAGTGGATAAAATACATATAGAGTGGATACAATTGTGATAGAGTGGATAAAAGCGATATAGAGTGGATAAAATGGATATAGGGTGGATAAAATGGATATAAAGTGGATAAAATGGATATAAAGTGGATGAAATCGATATAAAGTGGATAAAATGGAGATAGAGTGGATGAAATCGATGTAGAGTGGATAAAATGGATATAAAGTGGATAAAATAGGTATAGGGTGGATAAAATGTATATTGAGTGGATAAAATGGATATATAGTGGATACAATGGATATAGAGTGGATAAAATGGATATAGAGTGGATAAAATCGATATAAAGTGGATAAAATGGAGATAGAGTGGATGAAATCGATGTAGAGTGGATAAAATGGATATAGGGTGGATAAAATGGATATTGAGTGGATAAAATGGATATAGGATGGATAAAATCGATATAGAGTTGATAAAATCGATATAGAGTGGGTAAAATGGATATAGAGTGGATAAAATGGATATAGGGTGGATAAAATGGATATAGAGAGGTTAAAATGGATATAGGGTGGATAAAATATATGTAGAGTGGATAAATTGGATATAGAGTGGATAAAATAGAGATAGAGTGGATAAAATGGATATAGGGTGGATAAAAACGATATAGAGTGGATACAATGGATATACAGTGGATAAAATCGATATAGAGTAGATAAAATGGTGATAGAGTGGATAAAATGGATATAGGGTGGATAAAATCGATATAAAGTGGATGAAATCGATATAGAGTGGATAAAATGGATATAGAGTGGATAAAATGGAGATAGAGTGAATAAAATGGATATAGGGTTGATAAAATATATGTAGAGTGGATAAATTGGATATAGAGTGGATAAAATAGAGATAGAGTGGATAAAATGGACATAGGGTGGATAAAATCGATATAAAGGGGATGAAATCGATATAGAGTGGATTAAATGGATTTAGAGTGGATAAAATGGAGATAGAGTGGATAAAATGGATATAGGGTGGATAAAATCGATATAAAGTGGATGAAATATATGTAGAGTGGATAAATTGGATATAGAGTGGATAAAATAGAGATAGAGTGGATAAAATGGATATAGGGTGGATAAAATCGATATAAAGTGGATGAAATCGATATAGAGTGGATAAAATGGATATAGAATGGATAAAAACGATATAGAGTGGATACAATGGATATACAGTGGATAAAATCGATATAGAGTGGATAAAATGGTGATAGAGTGGATAAAATGGATATAGAGTGGATAAAATGGATATAGAGTGGATCAACTCGATATAGAGTGGATAAAATGGATATAGGGTGGATAAAATCGATATAGAGTGGATAAAATGGATATAGAGTGGATAAAATGGATATAGGGTGGATAAAATGGATATAGAGAGGTTAAAATGGATATAGGGTGGATAAAATATATGTAGAGTGGATAAATTGGATATAGAGTGGATAAAATAGAGATAGAGTGGATAAAATGGATATAGGGTGGATAAAATCGATATAAAGTGGATGAAATCGATATAGAGTGGATAAAATGGATATAGAGTGGATAAAATGGAGATAGAGTGAATAAAATGGATATAGGGTTGATAAAATATATGTAGAGTGGATAAATTGGATATAGAGTGGATAAAATGGAGATAGAGTGGATAAAATCGATATAGAGTGGATAAAATGGATATAGGGTGGATAAAATCGATATAAAGTGGATGAAATATATGTAGAGTGGATAAATTGGATATAGAGTGGATAAAATAGAGATAGAGTGGATAAAATGGATTTAGAGTGGATAAAATGGATATAGGGTGGATAAAATCGATATAAAGTGGATGAAATATATGTAGAGTGGATAAATTGGATATAGAGTGGATAAAATAGAGATAGAGTGGATAAAATGGATATAGGGTGGATAAAATCGATATAAAGTGGATGAAATCGATATAGAGTGGATAAAATGGATATAGAATGGATAAAAACGATATAGAGTGGATACAATGGATATACAGTGGATAAAATCGATATAGAGTGGATCAACTCGATATAGAGTGGATAAAATGGATATAGGGTGGATAAAATCGATATAGAGTGGATAAAATGGATATAGAGTGGATAAAATGGATATAGGGTGGATAAAATGGATATAGAGAGGTTAAAATGGATATAGGGTGGGTAAAATATATGTAGAGTGGATAAATTGGATATAGAGTGGATAAAATAGAGATAGAGTGGATAAAATGGATATAGGGTGGATAAAATCGATATAAAGTGGATAAAATCGATATAGAGTGGATAAAATGGATATAGAGTGGATAGAATGGAGATAGAGTGAATAAAATAGATATAGGGTTGATAAAATATATGTAGAGTGGATAAATTGGATATAGAGTGGATAAAATGGAGATAGAGTGGATAAAATGGATTTAGAGTGGATAAAATGGATATAGGGTGGATAAAATCGATATAAAGTGGATGAAATATATGTAGAGTGGATAAATTGGATATAGAGTGGATAAAATAGAGATAGAGTGGATAAAATGGATTTAGAGTGGATAAAATGGATATAGGGTGGATAAAATCGATATAAAGTGGATGAAATATATGTAGAGTGGATAAATTGGATATAGAGTGGATAAAATAGAGATAGAGTGGATAAAATGGATATAGGGTGGATAAAATCGATATAAAGTGGATGAAATCGATATAGAGTGGATAAAATGGATATAGAATGGATAAAAACGATATAGAGTGGATACAATGGATATACAGTGGATAAAATCGATATAGAGTGGATAAAATGGTGATAGAGTGGATAAAATGGATATAGAGTGGATAAAATGGACATAGGGTGGATAAAATCGATATAAAGGGGATGAAATCGATATAGAGTGGATTAAATGGATTTAGAGTGGATAAAATGGAGATAGAGTGGATAAAATGGATATAGGGTGGATAAAATCGATATAAAGTGGATGAAATATATGTAGAGTGGATAAATTGGATATAGAGTGGATAAAATAGAGATAGAGTGGATAAAATGGATATAGGGTGGATAAAATCGATATAAAGTGGATGAAATCGATATAGAGTGGATAAAATGGATATAGAATGGATAAAAACGATATAGAGTGGATACAATGGATATACAGTGGATAAAATCGATATAGAGTGGATAAAATGGTGATAGAGTGGATAAAATGGATATAGAGTGGATAAAATGGATATAGAGTGGATCAACTCGATATAGAGTGGATAAAATGGATATAGGGTGGATAAAATCGATATAGAGTGGATAAAATGGATATAGAGTGGATAAAATGGATATAGGGTGGATAAAATGGATATAGAGAGGTTAAAATGGATATAGGGTGGATAAAATATATGTAGAGTGGATAAATTGGATATAGAGTGGATAAAATAGAGATAGAGTGGATAAAATGGATATAGGGTGGATAAAATCGATATAAAGTGGATGAAATCGATATAGAGTGGATAAAATGGATATAGAGTGGATAAAATGGAGATAGAGTGAATAAAATGGATATAGGGTTGATAAAATATATGTAGAGTGGATAAATTGGATATAGAGTGGATAAAATGGAGATAGAGTGGATAAAATGGATTTAGAGTGGATAAAATGGATATAGGGTGGATAAAATCGATATAAAGTGGATGAAATATATGTAGAGTGGATAAATTGGATATAGAGTGGATAAAATAGAGATAGAGTGGATAAAATGGATTTAGAGTGGATAAAATGGATATAGGGTGGATAAAATCGATATAAAGTGGATGAAATATATGTAGAGTGGATAAATTGGATATAGAGTGGATAAAATAGAGATAGAGTGGATAAAATGGATATAGGGTGGATAAAATCGATATAAAGTGGATGAAATCGATATAGAGTGGATAAAATGGATATAGAATGGATAAAAACGATATAGAGTGGATACAATGGATATACAGTGGATAAAATCGATATAGAGTGGATCAACTCGATATAGAGTGGATAAAATGGATATAGGGTGGATAAAATCGATATAGAGTGGATAAAATGGATATAGAGTGGATAAAATGGATATAGGGTGGATAAAATGGATATAGAGAGGTTAAAATGGATATAGGGTGGATAAAATATATGTAGAGTGGATAAATTGGATATAGAGTGGATAAAATAGAGATAGAGTGGATAAAATGGATATAGGGTGGATAAAATCGATATAAAGTGGATAAAATCGATATAGAGTGGATAAAATGGATATAGAGTGAATAGAATGGAGATAGAGTGAATAAAATGGATATAGGGTTGATAAAATATATGTAGAGTGGATAAATTGGATATAGAGTGGATAAAATGGAGATAGAGTGGATAAAATGGATTTAGAGTGGATAAAATGGATATAGGGTGGATAAAATCGATATAAAGTGGATGAAATATATGTAGAGTGGATAAATTGGATATAGAGTGGATAAAATAGAGATAGAGTGGATAAAATGGATTTAGAGTGGATAAAATGGATATAGGGTGGATAAAATCGATATAAAGTGGATGAAATATATGTAGAGTGGATAAATTGGATATAGAGTGGATAAAATAGAGATAGAGTGGATAAAATGGATATAGGGTGGATAAAATCGATATAAAGTGGATGAAATCGATATAGAGTGGATAAAATGGATATAGAATGGATAAAAACGATATAGAGTGGATACAATGGATATACAGTGGATAAAATCGATATAGAGTGGATAAAATGGTGATAGAGTGGATAAAATGGATATAGAGTGGATAAAATGGATATAGGGTGGATAAAATCGATATAAAGTCGATGAAATCGATATAGAGTGGATAAAATGGATATAGAGTGGATAAAATGGAGATAGCGTGGATAAAATGGGTATAGTGTGGATAAAATGGATATTGAGTGGATAAAATGGATATAGAGTGGATAAAATGGAGATAGAGTGGATAAAATGGATATAGGGTGGATAAAATCGATATAAAGTGGATAAAATGGAGATAGCGTGGATAAAATGGGTATAGTGTGGATAAAATGGATATTGAGTGGATAAAATGGATATAGAGTGGATAAAATGGAGATAGAGTGGATAAAATGGATATAGGGTGGATAAAATCGATATAAAGTGGATGAAATCGATATAAAGTGGATAAAATGGATATAGGGTTGATAACATCGATATAAAGTGGATGAAATCGATATAGAGTGGATAAAATGGATATAGAGTGGATAAAATGGAGATAGAGTGGATAAAATGGATATAGGGTGGATAAAATCGATATAAAGTGGATGAAATCGATATAAAGTGGATAAAATGGATATAGGGTGGATAACATCGATATAAAGTGGATGAAATCGATATAGAGTGGATAAAATGGATATAGAGTGGATAAAATGGTGATAGAGTGGATAAAATGGATATAGGGTGGATAAAATCGATATAAAGTGGATGAAATCGATATAGAGTGGATAAAATGGATATAGAGTGGATAAAATGGAGATAGAGTGGATGAAATGGATATAGAGTGGGTAAAATGGATATAGAGTGGATAAAAACGATATAGAGTGGATAAAATGGATATAGAGTGGATAAAATGGATATAGGGTGGATAAAATGGATATAGAGAGGTTAAAATGGATATAGGGTGGATAAAATATATGTAGAGTGGATAAATTGGATATAGAGTGGATAAAATGGATATAGGGTGGATAAAATCGATATAAAGTGGATGAAATCGATATAGAGTGGATAAAATGGATATAGAGTGGATAAAAACGATATAGAGTGGATAAAATGGTGATACAGTGGATAAAATGGATATAGGGTGGATAAAATCGATATAAAGTGGATGAAATCGATATAAAGTGGATAAAATGGATATAGGGTGGATAACATCGATATAAAGTGGATGAAATCGATATAGAGTGGATAAAATGGATATAGAGTGGATAAAATGGAGATAGAGTGGATAAAATGGATATAGGGTGGATAAAATCGATATAAAGTGGATGAAATCGATATAAAGTGGATAAAATGGATATAGGGTGGATAACATCGATATAAAGTGGATGAAATCGATATAGAGTGGATAAAATGGATATAGAGTGGATAAAATGGAGATAGAGTGGATAAAATGGATATAGGGTGGATAAAATCGATATAAAGTGGATGAAATCGATATAGAGTGGATAAAATGGATATAGAGTGGATAAAATGGAGATAGAGTGGATAAAATCGATATAGAGTGGATAAAATGGATATAGAGTGGATAAAATGGATATAGGGTGGATAAAATTGATATAGAGTGGATAAAATGGATATAGGGTGGATAAAATCGATATAGAGTGGATAAAATGGAGATAGAGTGGATAAAATCCATATAGAGTGGATAAAATGGTGATAAAGTGGATAAAATGGATATAGGGTGGATAAAATCGATATAAAGTGGATGAAATGGATATAGAGTGGGTAAAAGGGATATAGAGTGGATAAAAACGATATAGAGTGGATAAAATGGATATAGAGTGGATAAAATGGATATAGGGTGGAGAAAATGGATATAGAGAGGTTAAAATGGATATAGGGTGGATAAAATATATGTAGAGTGGATAAATTGGATATAGAGTGGATAAAATGGATATAGGGTGGATAAAATCGATATAAAGTGGATGAAATCGATATAGAGTGGATAAAATGGATATAGAGTGGATAAACTCGATATAGAGTGGGTAAAATGGATATAGGATGGATAAAATCGATATAGAGTTGATAAAATCGATATAGAGTGGGTAAAATGGATATAGAGTGGATAAAATCGATATAGAGTGGATAAAATGGATATAGAGTGGATAAAATGGATATAGGGTGGATAAAATGGATATAGAGAGGTTAAAATGGATATAGGGTGGATAAAATATATGTAGAGTGGATAAATTGGATATAGAGTGGATAAAATGGATATAGGGTGGATAAAATCGATATAAAGTGGGTAAAATGGATATAGAGTGGATAAAATCGATATAGAGTGGATAAAATGGATATAGGGTGGATAAAATGGATATAGAGAGGTTAAAATGGATATAGGGTGGATAAAATATATGTAGAGTGGATAAATTGGATATAGAGTGGATAAAATGGATATAGGGTGGATAAAATCGATATAAAGTGGATGAAATCGATATAGAGTGGATAAAATGGTGATACAGTGGATAAAATGGATATAGGGTGGATAAAATCGATATAAAGTGGATGAAATGGATATAGAGTGGATAAAATGGATATAGGGTGGATAAAATGGATATAGAGAGGTTAAAATGGATATAGGGTGGATAAAATATATGTAGAGTGGATAAATTGGATATAGAGTGGATAAAATAGAGATAGAGTGGATAAAATGGATATAGGGTGGATAAAATCGATATAAAGTGGATGAAATCGATATAGAGTGGATAAAATGGATATAGAGTGGATAAAATGGAGATAGAGTGGATAAAATGGATATAGGGTGGATAAAATCGATATAAAGTGGATGAAATGGATATAGAGTGGGTAAAAGGGATATAGAGTGGATAAAAACGATATAGAGTGGATAAAATGGATATAGAGTGGATAAAATGGATATAGGGTGGAGAAAATGGATATAGAGAGGTTAAAATGGATATAGGGTGGATAAAATATATGTAGAGTGGATAAATTGGATATAGAGTGGATAAAATGGATATAGGGTGGATAAAATCGATATAAAGTGGATGAAATCGATATAGAGTGGATAAAATGGATATAGAGTGGATAAACTCGATATAGAGTGGGTAAAATGGATATAGGATGGATAAAATCGATATAGAGTTGATAAAATCGATATAGAGTGGGTAAAATGGATATAGAGTGGATAAAATCGATATAGAGTGGATAAAATGGATATAGAGTGGATAAAATGGATATAGGGTGGATAAAATGGATATAGAGAGGTTAAAATGGATATAGGGTGGATAAAATATATGTAGAGTGGATAAATTGGATATAGAGTGGATAAAATGGATATAGGGTGGATAAAATCGATATAAAGTGGATGAAATCGATATAGAGTGGATAAAATGGATATAGAGTGGATAAAAACGATATAGAGTGGATACAATGGATATACAGTGGATAAAATCGATATAGAGTGGATAAAATGGTGATACAGTGGATAAAATGGATATAGGGTGGATAAAATCGATATAAAGTGGATGAAATGGATATAGAGTGGATAAAATGGATATAGGGTGGATAAAATGGATATAGAGAGGTTAAAATGGATATAGGGTGGATAAAATATATGTAGAGTGGATAAATTGGATATAGAGTGGATAAAATAGAGATAGAGTGGATAAAATGGATATAGAGTGGATAAAATGGATATAGAGTGGATAAAATGGATATAGAGTGGATCAACTCGATATAGAGTGGATAAAATGGATATAGGGTGGATAAAATCGATATAGAGTGGATAAAATGGATATAGAGTGGATAAAATGGATATAGGGTGGATAAAATGGATATAGAGAGGTTAAAATGGATATAGGGTGGATAAAATATATGTAGAGTGGATAAATTGGATATAGAGTGGATAAAATAGAGATAGAGTGGATAAAATGGATATAGGGTGGATAAAATCGATATAAAGTGGATGAAATCGATATAGAGTGGATAAAATGGATATAGAGTGGATAAAATGGAGATAGAGTGAATAAAATGGATATAGGGTTGATAAAATATATGTAGAGTGGATAAATTGGATATAGAGTGGATAAAATGGAGATAGAGTGGATAAAATGGATATAGGGTGGATAAAATGGATATAGGGTGGATAAAATCGATATAAAGTGGATGAAATATATGTAGAGTGGATAAATTGGATATAGAGTGGATAAAATAGAGATAGAGTGGATAAAATGGATTTAGAGTGGATAAAATGGATATAGGGTGGATAAAATCGATATAAAGTGGATGAAATATATGTAGAGTGGATAAATTGGATATAGAGTGGATAAAATAGAGATAGAGTGGATAAAATGGATATAGGGTGGATAAAATCGATATAAAGTGGATGAAATCGATATAGAGTGGATAAAATGGATATAGAATGGATAAAAACGATATAGAGTGGATACAATGGATATACAGTGGATAAAATCGATATAGAGTGGATGAAATCGATATAGAGTGGATAAAATGGATATAGGGTGGATAAAATCGATATAGAGTGGATAAAATGGATATAGAGTGGATAAAATGGATATAGGGTGGATAAAATGGATATAGAGAGGTTAAAATGGATATAGGGTGGATAAAATATATGTAGAGTGGATAAATTGGATATAGAGTGGATAAAATAGAGATAGAGTGGATAAAATGGATATAGGGTGGATAAAATCGATATAAAGTGGATAAAATCGATATAGAGTGGATAAAATGGATATAGAGTGGATAAAATGGATATAGAGTGAATAAAATGGATATAGGGTTGATAAAATATATGTAGAGTGGATAAATTGGATATAGAGTGGATAAAATGGAGATAGAGTGGATAAAATGGATTTAGAGTGGATAAAATGGATATAGGGTGGATAAAATCGATATAAAGTGGATGAAATATATGTAGAGTGGATAAATTGGATATAGAGTGGATAAAATAGAGATAGAGTGGATAAAATGGATTTAGAGTGGATAAAATGGATATAGGGTGGATAAAATCGATATAAAGTGGATGAAATATATGTAGAGTGGATAAATTGGATATAGAGTGGATAAAATAGAGATAGAGTGGATAAAATGGATATAGGGTGGATAAAATCGATATAAAGTGGATGAAATCGATATAGAGTGGATAAAATGGATATAGAATGGATAAAAACGATATAGAGTGGATACAATGGATATACAGTGGATAAAATCGATATAGAGTGGATAAAATGGTGATAGAGTGGATAAAATGGATATAGAGTGGATAAAATGGATATAGGGTGGATAAAATCGATATAAAGTCGATGAAATCGATATAGAGTGGATAAAATGGATATAGAGTGGATAAAATGGAGATAGCGTGGATAAAATGGGTATAGTGTGGATAAAATGGATATTGAGTGGATAAAATGGATATAGAGTGGATAAAATGGAGATAGAGTGGATAAAATGGATATAGGGTGGATAAAATCGATATAAAGTGGATAAAATGGAGATAGCGTGGATAAAATGGGTATAGTGTGGATAAAATGGATATTGAGTGGATAAAATGGATATAGAGTGGATAAAATGGAGATAGAGTGGATAAAATGGATATAGGGTGGATAAAATCGATATAAAGTGGATAAAATCGATATAAAGTGGATAAAATGGATATAGGGTTGATAACATCGATATAAAGTGGATGAAATCGATATAGAGTGGATAAAATGGATATAGAGTGGATAAAATGGAGATAGAGTGGATAAAATGGATATAGGGTGGATAAAATCGATATAAAGTGGATGAAATCGATATAAAGTGGATAAAATGGATATAGGGTGGATAACATCGATATAAAGTGGATGAAATCGATATAGAGTGGATAAAATGGATATAGAGTGGATAAAATGGTGATAGAGTGGATAAAATGGATATAGGGTGGATAAAATCGATATAAAGTGGATGAAATCGATATAGAGTGGATAAAATGGATATAGAGTGGATAAAATGGAGATAGAGTGGATAAAATCGATATAGAGTGGATAAAATGGATATAGAGTGGATAAAATGGATATAGGGTGGATAAAATTGATATAGAGTGGATAAAATGGATATAGGGTGGATAAAATCGATATAGAGTGGATAAAATGGAGATAGAGTGGATAAAATCCATATAGAGTGGATAAAATGGTGATAAAGTGGATAAAATGGATATAGGGTGGATAAAATCGATATAAAGTGGATGAAATGGATATAGAGTGGGTAAAATGGATATAGAGTGGATAAAAACGATATAGAGTGGATAAAATGGTGATACAGTGGATAAAATGGATATAGGGTGGATAAAATCGATATAAAGTGGATGAAATCGATATAAAGTGGATAAAATGGATATAGGGTGGATAACATCGATATAAAGTGGATGAAATCGATATAGAGTGGATAAAATGGATATAGAGTGGATAAAATGGAGATAGAGTGGATAAAATGGATATAGGGTGGATAAAATCGATATAAAGTGGATGAAATCGATATAAAGTGGATAAAATGGATATAGGGTGGATAACATCGATATAAAGTGGATGAAATCGATATAGAGTGGATAAAATGGATATAGAGTGGATAAAATGGAGATAGAGTGGATAAAATGGATATAGGGTGGATAAAATCGATATAAAGTGGATGAAATCGATATAGAGTGGATAAAATGGATATAGAGTGGATAAAATGGAGATAGAGTGGATAAAATCGATATAGAGTGGATAAAATGGATATAGAGTGGATAAAATGGATATAGGGTGGATAAAATTGATATAGAGTGGATAAAATGGATATAGGGTGGATAAAATCGATATAGAGTGGATAAAATGGAGATAGAGTGGATAAAATCCATATAGAGTGGATAAAATGGTGATAAAGTGGATAAAATGGATATAGGGTGGATAAAATCGATATAAAGTGGATGAAATGGATATAGAGTGGGTAAAAGGGATATAGAGTGGATAAAAACGATATAGAGTGGATAAAATGGATATAGAGTGGATAAAATGGATATAGGGTGGAGAAAATGGATATAGAGAGGTTAAAATGGATATAGGGTGGATAAAATATATGTAGAGTGGATAAATTGGATATAGAGTGGATAAAATAGAGATAGAGTGGATAAAATGGACATAGGGTGGATAAAATCGATATAAAGGGGATGAAATCGATATAGAGTGGATTAAATGGATTTAGAGTGGATAAAATGGAGATAGAGTGGATAAAATGGATATAGGGTGGATAAAATCGATATAAAGTGGATGAAATATATGTAGAGTGGATAAATTGGATATAGAGTGGATAAAATAGAGATAGAGTGGATAAAATGGATATAGGGTGGATAAAATCGATATAAAGTGGATGAAATCGATATAGAGTGGATAAAATGGATATAGAATGGATAAAAACGATATAGAGTGGATACAATGGATATACAGTGGATAAAATCGATATAGAGTGGATAAAATGGTGATAGAGTGGATAAAATGGATATAGAGTGGATAAAATGGATATAGAGTGGATCAACTCGATATAGAGTGGATAAAATGGATATAGGGTGGATAAAATCGATATAGAGTGGATAAAATGGATATAGGGTGGATAAAATGGATATAGAGAGGTTAAAATGGATATAGGGTGGATAAAATATATGTAGAGTGGATAAATTGGATATAGAGTGGATAAAATAGAGATAGAGTGGATAAAATGGATATAGGGTGGATAAAATCGATATAAAGTGGATGAAATCGATATAGAGTGGATAAAATGGATATAGAGTGGATAAACTCGATATAGAGTGGATAAAATGGATATAGGGTGGATAAAATCGATATAGAGTGGATAAAATGGGTATAGTGTGGATATAATGGATATAGATTTGATAAAATGGAGATAGAGAGGATAAAATGGATATAGGGTGGATAAAATCGATATAAAGTGGATGAAATCGATATAGAGTGGATAAAATGGATATAGAGTGGATAAAATGGAGATGGAGTGGATAACATACATATAGAGTGGATAAAATTGTGATAGAGTGGATAAAATCGATATAGAGTGGATAAAATGGATATAGGGTGGATAAAATGGATATAAAGTGGATAAAATGGATATAAAGTGGATGAAATCGATATAAAGTGGATAAAATGGAGATACAGTGGATGAAATCGATGTAGAGTGGATAAAATGGATATAAAGTGGATAAAATAGGTATAGGGTGGATAAAATGTATATTGAGTGGATAAAATGGATATATAGTGGATAAAATGGATATAGAGTGGATAAAATGGATATAGAGAGGTTAAAATGGATATAGGGTGGATAAAATATATGTAGAGTGGATAAATTGGATATAGAGTGGATAAAATAGAGATAGAGTCGATAAAATGGATATAGGGTGGATAAAATCGATATAAAGTGGATGAAATCGATATAGAGTGGATAAAATGGATATAGAGTGGATAAAAACGATATAGAGTGGATACAATGCATATACAGTGGATAAAATCGATATAGAGTGGATAAAATGGATATAGGGTGGATAAAATGGATATAGAGAGGTTAAAATGGATATAGGGTGGATAAAATATATGTAGAGTGGATAAATTGGATATAGAGTGGATAAAATAGAGATAGAGTGGATAAAATGGATATAGGGTGGATAAAATCGATATAAAGTGGATGAAATCGATATAGAGTGGATAAAATGGATATAGAGTGGATAAAAACGATATAGAGTGGATACAATGGATATACAGTGGATAAAATCGATATAGAGTGGATAAAATGGTGATAGAGTGGATAAAATGGATATAGGGTGGATAAAATCGATATAAAGTGGATGAAATGGATATAGAGTGGATAAAATGGATATAGATTTGATAAAATGGAGATAGAGAGGATAAAATGGATATAGGGTGGATAAAATCGATATAAAGTGGATGAAATCGATATAGAGTGGATAAAATGGATATAGAGTGGATAAAATGGAGATGGAGTGGATAAAATACATATAGAGTGGATAAAATTGTGATAGAGTGGATAAAATCGATATAGAGTGGATAAAATGGATATAGGGGAAATAAAATGGATATAAAGTGGATAAAATGGATATAAAGTTGATGAAATCGATATAAAGTGGATAAAATGGAGATAGAGTGGATGAAATCGATGTAGAGTGGATAAAATGGATATAAAGTGGATAAAATAGGTATAGGGTGGATAAAATGTATATTGAGTGGATAAAATGGATATATAGTGGATAAAATGGATATAGAGTGGATAAAATGGATATAGGATGGATAAAATCGATATAGAGTTGATAAAATCGATATAGAGTGGGTAAAATGGATATAGAGTGGATAAAATGGATATAGGGTGGATAAAATGGATATAGAGAGGTTAAAATGGATATAGGGTGGATAAAATATATGTAGAGTGGATAAATTGGATATAGAGTGGATAAAATAGAGATAGAGTGGATAAAATGGATATAGGGTGGATAAAAACGATATAGAGTGGATACAATGGATATACAGTGGATAAAATCGATATAGAGTGGATAAAATGGTGATAGAGTGGATAAAATGGATATAGGGTGGATAAAATCGATATAAAGGGGATGAAATCGATATAGAGTGGATTAAATGGATTTAGAGTGGATAAAATGGAGATAGAGTGGATAAAATGGATATAGGGTGGATAAAATCGATATAAAGTGGATGAAATATATGTAGAGTGGATAAATTGGATATAGAGTGGATAAAATAGAGATAGAGTGGATAAAATGGATATAGGGTGGGTAAAATCGATATAAAGTGGATGAAATCGATATAGAGTGGATAAAATGGATATAGAATGGATAAAAACGATATAGAGTGGATACAATGGATATACAGTGGATAAAATCGATATAGAGTGGATAAAATGGTGATAGAGTGGATAAAATGGATATAGAGTGGATAAAATGGATATAGAGTGGATAAAATGGATATAGAGTGGATCAACTCGATATAGAGTGGATAAAATGGATATAGAGTGGATAAAATGGAGATAGAGTGGATAAAATGGACATAGGGTGGATAAAATCGATATAAAGTCGATGAAATCGATATAGAGTGGATGAAATGGATATAGAGTGGATAAAATGGATATAGATTTGATAAAATGGAGATAGAGTGGATAAAATCCATATAGAGTGGATAAAATGGTGATAGAGTGGATAAAATCGATATAAAGTGGATAAAATGGAGATAGAGTGGATAAAATCGATATAAAGTGGATAAAATGGATATAGAGTGGATAAAATGGAGATAGAGTGGATAAAATCCATATAGAGTGGATAAAATGGTGATAGAGTGGATAAAATCGATATAAAGTGGATAAAATGGAGATAGCGTTGATAAAATGGGTATAGTGTGGATAAAATGGATATAGAGTGGATAAAATTGATATAAAGTGGATAAAATGGATATAGGGTGGATAAAATCGATATAAAGTGGATGAAATCGATATAGAGTGGATAAAATGGATATAGAGTGGATAAAAACGATATAGAGTGGATACAATGGATATACAGTGGATAAAATCGATATAGAGTGGATGAAATGGATATAGAGTGGATAAAATGGATATAGATTTGATAAAATGGAGATAGAGTGGATAAAATCGATATAAAGTGGATAAAATGGATATAGAGTGGATAAAATGGAGATAGAGTGGATAAAATCCATATAGAGTGGATAAAATGGTGATAGAGTGGATAAAATCGATATAAAGTGGATAAAATGGAGATAGCGTTGATAAAATGGGTATAGTGTGGATAAAATGGATATAGAGTGGATAAAATTGATATAAAGTGGATAAAATGGATATAGAGTGGATAAAATGGATATAAAGTGGATGAAATCGATATAGAGTGGATAAAATGGATATAGAGTGGATAAAAACGATATAGAGTGGATACAATGGATATACAGTGGATAAAATCGATATAGAGTGGATGAAATGGATATAGAGTGGATAAAATGGATATAGATATCATAAAATGGAGATAGAGTGGATAAAATCGATATAGAGTGGATAAAATGGATATAGGGTGGATAAAATGGATATAGAGAGGTTAAAATGGATATAGGGTGGATAAAATATATGTAGAGTGGATAAATTGGATATAGAGTGGATAAAATAGAGATAGAGTGGATAAAATGGATATAGGGTGGATAAAAACGATATAGAGTGGATACAATGGATATACAGTGGATAAAATCGGTATAGAGTGGATAAAATGGTGATAGAGTGGATAAAATGGATATAGGGTGGATAAAATCGATATAAAGTGGATGAAATCGATATAGAGTAGATAAAATGGATATAGAGTGGATAAAATGGAGATAGAGTGAATAAAATGGATATAGGGTTGATAAAATATATGTAGAGTGGATAAATTGGATATAGAGTGGATAAAATAGAGATAGAGTGGATAAAATGGACATAGGGTGGATAAAATCGATATAAAGGGGATGAAATCGATATAGAGTGGATTAAATGGATTTAGAGTGGATAAAATGGAGATAGAGTGGATAAAATGGATATAGGGTGGATAAAATCGATATAAAGTGGATGAAATATATGTAGAGTGGATAAATTGGATATAGAGTGGATAAAATAGAGATAGAGTGGATAAAATGGATATAGGGTGGATAAAATCGATATAAAGTGGATGAAATCGATATAGAGTGGATAAAATGGATATAGAGTGGATAAACTCGATATAGAGTGGATAAAATGGATATAGGGTGGATAAAATCGATATAGAGTGGATAAAATGGGTATAGTGTGGATAAAATGGATATAGATTTGATAAAATGGAGATAGAGAGGATAAAATGGATATAGGGTGGATAAAATCGATATAAAGTGGATGAAATCGATATAGAGTGGATAAAATGGATATAGAGTGGATAAAATGGAGATGGAGTGGATAAAATACATATAGAGTGGATAAAATTGTGATAGAGTGGATAAAATCGATATAGAGTGGATAAAATGGATATAGGGTGGATAAAATGGATATAAAGTGGATAAAATGGATATAAAGTGGATGAAATCGATATAAAGTGGATAAAATGGAGATAGAGTGGATGAAATCGATGTAGAGTGGATAAAATGGATATAAAGTGGATAAAATAGGTATAGGGTGGATAAAATGTATATTGAGTGGATAAAATGGATATATAGTGGATAAAATGGAAATAGAGTGGATAAAATGGATATAGAGAGGTTAAAATGGATATAGGGTGGATAAAATATATGTAGAGTGGATAAATTGGATATAGAGTGGATAAAATAGAGATAGAGTGGATAAAATGGATATAGGGTGGATAAAATCGATATAAAGTGGATGAAATCGATATAGAGTGGATAAAATGGATATAGAGTGGATAAAAACGATATAGAGTGGATACAATGCATATACAGTGGATAAAATCGATATAGAGTGGATAAAATGGATATAGAGTGGATAAAATGGATATAGGGTGGATAAAATGGATATAGAGAGGTTAAAATGGATATAGGGTGGATAAAATATATGTAGAGTGGATAAATTGGATATAGAGTGGATAAAATAGAGATAGAGTGGATAAAATGGATATAGGGTGGATAAAATCGATATAAAGTGGATGAAATCGATATAGAGTGGATAAAATGGATATAGAGTGGATAAAAACGATATAGAGTGGATACAATGGATATACAGTGGATAAAATCGATATAGAGTGGATAAAATGGTGATAGAGTGGATAAAATGGATATAGGGTGGATAAAATCGATATAAAGTGGATGAAATGGATATAGAGTGGATAAAATGGATATAGATTTGATAAAATGGAGATAGAGAGGATAAAATGGATATAGGGTGGATAAAATCGATATAAAGTGGATGAAATCGATATAGAGTGGATAAAATGGATATAGAGTGGATAAAATGGATATAAAGTGGATGAAATCGATATAGAGTGGATAAAATGGATATAGAGTGGATAAAAACGATATAGAGTGGATACAATGGATATACAGTGGATAAAATCGATATAGAGTGGATGAAATGGATATAGAGTGGATAAAATGGATATAGATTTCATAAAATGGAGATAGAGTGGATAAAATCGATATAAAGTGGATAAAATGGATATAGAGTGGATAAAATGGAGATGGAGTGGATAAAATACATATAGAGTGGATAAAATTGTGATAGAGTGGATAAAATTGTGATAGAGTGGATGAAATCGATATAGAGTGGATACAATGGATATACAGTGGATAAAATCGATATAGAGTGGATGAAATGGATATAGAGTGGATAAAATGGATATAGATTTGATAAAATGGAGATAGAGTGGATAAAATCGATATAAAGTGGATAAAATGGATATAGAGTGGATAAAATGGAGATAGAGTGGATAAAATCCATATAGAGTGGATAAAATGGTGATAGAGTGGATAAAATCGATATAAAGTGGATAAAATGGAGATAGCGTTGATAAAATGGGTATAGTGTGGATAAAATGGATATAGAGTGGATAAAATTGATATAAAGTGGATAAAATGGATATAGAGTGGATAAAATGGATATAAAGTGGATGAAATCGATATAGAGTGGATAAAATGGATATAGAGTGGATAAAAACGATATAGAGTGGATACAATGGATATACAGTGGATAAAATCGATATAGAGTGGATGAAATGGATATAGAGTGGATAAAATGGATATAGATTTCATAAAATGGAGATAGAGTGGATAAAATCGATATAAAGTGGATAAAATGGATATAGAGTGGATAAAATGGAGATAGAGTGGATAAAATCCATATAGAGTGGATAAAATCGATATAAAGTGGATAAAATGGAGATAGCGTGGATAAAATGGGTATAGTGTGGATAAAATGGAGATAGAGTGGATAAAATCCATATAGAGTGGATAAAATGGTGATAGAGTGGATAAAATCGATATAAAGTGGATAAAATGGAGATAGCGTTGATAAAATGTGTATAGTGTGGATAAAATGGATATAGAGTGGATAAAATGGAGATAGAGTGGATAAAATCGATATAAAGTGGATAAAATGGATATAGAGTGGATATAATGGATATAGAGAGGTTAAAATGGATATAGGGTGGATAAAATGGATATTGAGTGGATAAAATGGATATAGAGTGGATAAAATGGGTATAGGGTTGATAAAATGGATATTGAGTGGATAAAATGGATATAGAGTGGATAAAATGGGTATAGGGTTGATAAAATGGATATTGAGTGGATAAAATGGATACAGAGTGGATAAAATGGATATAGAGTGGATAAAATGGATATAGAGTGGATAAAATGAATATAGGGTGGATAAAATGGATATAGAGTGGATAAAATGGATATTGAGTGGATAAAATGGATATAGAGTGGATAAAATGGGTATAGGGTTGATAAAATGGATATTGAGTGGATAAAATGGATATAGAGTGGATGAAATGGATATAGGGCGGATTAATCGATATAGAGTTGATAAAATGGATATAGGGTGGATAAAATTGATATAGAGTGGATAAAATCGATATAGAGTGGATACAATGCATATACAGTGGATAAAATCGATATAAAGTGGATGAAATCGATACAGAGTGGATAAAATGGATATAGAGTGGATAAAATGGATATAGAGTGGATAAAATGGAGATAGAGTGAATAAAATGGATATAGGGTTGATAAAATATATGTAGAGTGGATAAATTGGATATAGAGTGGATAAAATAGAGATAGAGTGGATAAAATGGACATAGGGTGGATAAAATCGATATAAAGGGGATGAAATCGATATAGAGTGGATTAAATGGATTTAGAGTGGATAAAATGGAGATAGAATGGATAAAATGGATATAGGGTGGATAAAATCGATATAAAGTGGATGAAATATATGTAGAGTGGATAAATTGGATATAGAGTGGATAAAATAGAGATAGAGTGGATAAAATGGATATAGGGTGGATAAAATCGATATAAAGTGGATGAAATCGATATAGAGTGGATAAAATGGATATAGAATGGATAAAAACGATATAGAGTGGATACAATGGATATACAGTGGATAAAATCGATATAGAGTGGATAAAATGGTGATAGAGTGGATAAAATGGATATAGAGTGGATAAAATGGATATAGAGTGGATAAAATGGATATAGAGTGGATCAACTCGATATAGAGTGGATAAAATGGATATAGGGTGGATAAAATCGATATAGAGTGGATAAAATGGATATAGAGTGGATAAAATGGATATAGGGTGGATAAAATGGATATAGAGAGGTTAAAATGGATATAGGGTGGATAAAATATATGTAGAGTGGATAAATTGGATATAGAGTGGATAAAATAGAGATAGAGTGGATAAAATGGATATAGGGTGGATAAAATCGATATAAAGTGGATGAAATCGATATAGAGTGGATAAAATGGATATAGAGTGGATAAAAACGATATAGAGTGGATACAATGGATATACAGTGGATAAAATCGATATAGAGTGGATGAAATGGATATAGAGTGGATAAAATGGATATAGATTTCATAAAATGGAGATAGAGTGGATAAAATCGATATAAAGTGGATAAAATGGATATAGAGTGGATAAAATGGGTATAGTGTGGATAAAATGGATATAGAGTGGATAAAATGGATATAGAGTGGATATAATGGATATAGAGAGGTTAAAATGGATATAGGGTGGATAAAATGGATATTGAGTGGATAAAATGGATATAGAGTGGATAAAATGGGTATAGGGTTGATAAAATGGATATTGAGTGGATAAAATGGATATAGAGTGGATAAAATGGGTATAGGGTTGATAAAATGGATATTGAGTGGATAAAATGGATACAGAGAGGATAAAATGGATATAGAGTGGATAAAATGGATATAGAGTGGATAAAATGGATATAGGGTGGATAAAATGGATATAGAGTGGATAAAATGGATATTGAGTGGATAAAATGGATATAGAGTGGATAAAATGGGTATAGGGTTGATAAAATGGATATTGAGTGGATAAAATGGATATAGAGTGGATGAAATGGATATAGGGCGGATTAAATCGATATAGAGTTGATAAAATGGATATAGGGTGGATAAAATTGATATAGAGTGGATAAAATCGATATAGAGTGGATACAATGCATATACAGTGGATAAAATCGATATAAAGTGGATGAAATCGATATAGAGTGGATAAAATGGATATAGAGTGGATAAAATGGAGATAGAGTGGATAAAATGGATATAGGGTGGATAAAATCGATATAAGGTGGATAAAATCGATATAGAGTGGATAAAATGGATATAGAGTGGATAAAATGGATATAGAGTGGATAAAATGGATATAGAGTGGATAAAATGGAGATAGAGTGGATAAAATGGATATAGGGTGGATAAAATCGATATAAAGTGGATGAAATCGATATAAAGTGGATAAAATGGATATAGGGTGGATAACATCGATATAAAGTGGATGAAATCGATATAGAGTGGATAAAATGGATATAGAGTGGATAAAATGGAGATAGAGTGGATAAAATCGATATAGAGTGGATAAAATGGATATAGAGTGGATAAAATGGATATAGGGTGGATAAAATTGATATAGAGTGGATAAAATGGATTTAGGGTGGATAAAATCGATATAGAGTGGATAAAATGGAGATAGAGTGGATAAAATCCATATAGAGTGGATAAAATGGTGATAAAGTGGATAAAATAGAGATAGCGTGGATAAAATGGGTATAGTGTGGATAAAATGGATATTGAGTGGATAAAATGGATATAGAGTGGATATAATGGATATAGAGAGGTTAAAATGGATATAGGGTGGATAAAATGGATATTGAGTGGATAAAATGGATATAGAGTGGATAAAATGGATATAGAGTGGATAAAATGGATATAGAGTGGATAAAATGGATATAGAGTGGATAAAATCGATATAAAGTGGATAAAATGGATATAGAGTGGATAAAATGGATATAGAGTGGATAAAATGGAGATAGAGTGGATAAAATGGATATAGAGTGGATAAAATGGATATAGTGTGGATAAAATGGATATAGAGTGGATAAACTCGATATAGAGTGGATAAAATGGATATAGGGTGGTTAAAATCGATATAGAGTGGATAAAATGGGTATAGTGTGGATAAAATGGATATTGAGTGGATAAAATGGATATAGGATGGATAAAATCGATATAAAGTTGATAAAATCGATATAGAGTGGATAAAATGGATATAGAGTGGATAAAATGGAGATAGAGTGGATAAAATGGATATAGGGTGGATAAAATCGATATAAAGTGAATGAAATCGATATAAAGTGGATAAAATGGATATAGGGTGGATAACATCGATATAAAGTGGATGAAATCGATATAGAGTGGATAAAATGGATATAGAGTGGATAAAATGGATATAGAGAGGTTAAAATGGATATAGGGTGGATAAAATATATGTAGAGTGGATAAATTGGATATAGAATGGATAAAATAGAGATAGAGTGGATAAAATGGACATAGGGTGGATGAAATCGATATAGAGTGGATAAAATGGATATAGAGTGGATAAAATGGATATAGAGTGGATAAAATGGATATAGGGTGGATAAAATGGATATAGAGAGGTTAAAATGGATATAGGTTGGATAAAATTGATATAAAGTGGATAAAATGGATATAGAGTGGATAAAATGGATATAAAGTGGATGAAATCGATATAGAGTGGATAAAATGGATATAGAGTGGATAAAAACGATATAGAGTGGATACAATGGATATACAGTGGATAAAATCGATATAGAGTGGATGAAATGGATATAGAGTGGATAAAATGGAGATAGAGTGGATAAAATCGATATAGAGTGGATAAAATGGATATAGAGTGGATAAAATGGATATAGGGTGGATAAAATTGATATAGAGTGGATAAAATGGATATAGGGTGGATAACATCGATATAAAGTGGATGAAATCGATATAAAGTGGATAAAATGGATATAGGGTGGATAACATCGATATAAAGTGGATGAAATCGATATAGAGTGGATAAAATGGATATAGAGTGGATAAAATGGATATAGAGAGGTTAAAATGGATATAGGTTGGATAAAATTGATATAAAGTGGATAAAATGGATATAGAGTGGATAAAATGGATATAAAGTGGATGAAATCGATATAGAGTGGATAAAATGGATATAGAGTGGATAAAAACGATATAGAGTGGATACAATGGATATACAGTGGATAAAATCGATATAGAGTGGATGAAATGGATATAGAGTGGATAAAATGGAGATAGAGTGGATAAAATCGATATAGAGTGGATGAAATGGATATAGAGTGGATAAAATGGAGATAGAGTGGATAAAATCGATATAGAGTGGATAAAATGGATATAGGGTGGATAAAATCGATATAAAGTGGATGAAATCGATATAAAGTGGATAAAATGGATATAGGGTGGATAACATCGATATAAAGTGGATGAAATCGATATAGAGTGGATAAAATGGATATAGAGTGGATAAAATGGAGATAGAGTGGATAAAATCGATATAGAGTGGATAAAATGGATATAGAGTGGATAAAATGGATATAGGGTGGATAAAATTGATATAGAGTGGATAAAATGGATTTAGGGTGGATAAAATCGATATAGAGTGGATAAAATGGAGATAGAGTGGATAAAATGGATATAGAGTGGATAAAATGGTGATAAAGTGGATAAAATAGAGATAGCGTGGATAAAATGGGTATAGTGTGGATAAAATGGATATTGAGTGGATAAAATGGATATAGAGTGGATATAATGGATATAGAGAGGTTAAAATGGATATAGGGTGGATAAAATGGATATTGAGTGGATAAAATGGATATAGAGTGGATAAAATGGATATAGAGTGGATAAAATGGATATAGAGTGGATAAAATGGATATAGAGTGGATAAAATCGATATAAAGTGGATAAAATGGATATAGAGTGGATAAAATGGATATAGAGTGGATAAAATGGAGATAGAGTGGATAAAATGGATATAGAGTGGATAAAATGGATATAGTGTGGATAAAATGGATATAGAGTGGATAAACTCGATATAGAGTGGATAAAATGGATATAGGGTGGTTAAAATCGATATAGAGTGGATAAAATGGGTATAGTGTGGATAAAATGGATATTGAGTGGATAAAATGGATATAGGATGGATAAAATCGATATAAAGTGGATAAAATGGATATAGAGTGGATAAAAACGATATAGAGTGGATACAATGGATATACAGTGGATAAAATCGATATAGAGTGGATAAAATGGATATAGAGTGGATAAAATGGAGATAGAGTGGATAAAATCGATATAGAGTGGATGAAATGGATATAGAGTGGATAAAATGGAGATAGAGTGGATAAAATCGATATAGAGTGGATAAAATGGATATAGGGTGGATAAAATCGATATAAAGTGGATGAAATCGATATAAAGTGGATAAAATGGATATAGGGTGGATAACATCGATATAAAGTGGATGAAATCGATATAGAGTGGATAAAATGGATATAGAGTGGATAAAATGGAGATAGAGTGGATAAAATCGATATAGAGTGGATAAAATGGATATAGAGTGGATAAAATGGATATAGGGTGGATAAAATTGATATAGAGTGGATAAAATGGATTTAGGGTGGATAAAATCGATATAGAGTGGATAAAATGGAGATAGAGTGGATAAAATGGATATAGAGTGGATAAAATGGAGATAGAGTGGATAAAATAGAGATAGCGTGGATAAAATGGGTATAGTGTGGATAAAATGGATATTGAGTGGATAAAGTGGATATAGAGTGGATATAATGGATATAGAGAGGTTAAAATGGATATAGGGTGGATAAAATGGATATTGAGTGGATAAAATGGATATAGAGTGGATAAAATGGATATAGAGTGGATAAAATGGATATAGAGTGGATAAAATGGATATAGAGTGGATAAAATCGATATAAAGTGGATAAAATGGATATAGAGTGGATAAAATGGATATAGAGTGGATAAAATGGAGATAGAGTGGATAAAATGGATATAGAGTGGATAAAATGGATATAGTGTGGATAAAATGGATATAGAGTGGATAAACTCGATATAGAGTGGATAAAATGGATATAGGGTGGTTAAAATCGATATAGAGTGGATAAAATGGGTATAGTGTGGATAAAATGGATATTGAGTGGATAAAATGGATATAGGATGGATAAAATCGATATAAAGTTGATAAAATCGATATAGAGTGGATAAAATGGATATAGAGTGGATAAAATGGAGATAGAGTGGATAAAATGGATATAGGGTGGATAAAATCGATATAAAGTGGATGAAATCGATATAAAGTGGATAAAATGGATATAGGGTGGATAACATCGATATAAAGTGGATGAAATCGATATAGAGTGGATAAAATGGATATAGAGTGGATAAAATGGATATAGAGAGGTTAAAATGGATATAGGGTGGATAAAATATATGTAGAGTGGATAAATTGGATATAGAATGGATAAAATAGAGATAGAGTGGATAAAATGGACATAGGGTGGATGAAATCGATATAGAGTGGATAAAATGGATATAGAGTGGATAAAATGGATATAGAGTGGATAAAATGGATATAGGGTGGATAAAATGGATATAGAGAGGTTAAAATGGATATAGGTTGGATAAAATTGATATAAAGTGGATAAAATGGATATAGAGTGGATAAAATGGATATAAAGTGGATGAAATCGATATAGAGTGGATAAAATGGATATAGAGTGGATAAAAACGATATAGAGTGGATACAATGGATATACAGTGGATAAAATCGATATAGAGTGGATGAAATGGATATAGAGTGGATAAAATGGATATAGATTTCATAAAATGGAGATAGAGTGGATAAAATCGATATAAAGTGGATAAAACGGATATAGAGTGGATAAAATGGAGATAGAGTGGATAAAATCCATATAGAGTGGATAAAATCGATATAAAGTGGATAAAATGGAGATAGCGTGGATAAAATGGGTATAGTGTGGATAAAATGGAGATAGAGTGGATAAAATCCATATAGAGTGGATAAAATGGTGATAGAGTGGATAAAATCGATATAAAGTGGATAAAATGGAGATAGCGTTGATAAAATGTGTATAGTGTGGATAAAATGGATATAGAGTGGATAAAATGGAGATAGAGTGGATAAAATCGATATAGAGTGGATAAAATGGATATAGAGTGGATAAAATGGATATAGAGAGGTTAAAATGGATATAGGGTGGATAAAATGGATATTGAGTGGATAAAATGGATATAGAGTGGATAAAATGGGTATAGGGTTGATAAAATGGATATTGAGTGGATAAAATGGATATAGAGTGGATAAAATGGGTATAGGGTTGATAAAATGGATATTGAGTGGATAAAATGGATACAGAGTGGATAAAATGGATATAGAGTGGATAAAATGGATATAGAGTGGATAAAATGAATATAGGGTGGATAAAATGGATATAGAGTGGATAAAATGGATATTGAGTGGATAAAATGGATATAGAGTGGATAAAATGGGTATAGGGTTGATAAAATGGATATTGAGTGGATAAAATGGATATAGAGTGGATGAAATGGATATAGGGCGGATTAATCGATATAGAGTTGATAAAATGGATATAGGGTGGATAAAATTGATATAGAGTGGATAAAATCGATATAGAGTGGATACAATGCATATACAGTGGATAAAATCGATATAAAGTGGATGAAATCGATATAGAGTGGATAAAATGGATATAGAGTGGATAAAATGGATATAGAGTGGATAAAATGGAGATAGAGTGAATAAAATGGATATAGGGTTGATAAAATATATGTAGAGTGGATAAATTGGATATAGAGTGGATAAAATAGAGATAGAGTGGATAAAATGGACATAGGGTGGATAAAATCGATATAAAGGGGATGAAATCGATATAGAGTGGATTAAATGGATTTAGAGTGGATAAAATGGAGATAGAGTGGATAAAATGGATATAGGGTGGATAAAATCGATATAAAGTGGATGAAATATATGTAGAGTGGATAAATTGGATATAGAGTGGATAAAATAGAGATAGAGTGGATAAAATGGATATAGGGTGGATAAAATCGATATAAAGTGGATGAAATCGATATAGAGTGGATAAAATGGATATAGAATGGATAAAAACGATATAGAGTGGATACAATGGATATACAGTGGATAAAATCGATATAGAGTGGATAAAATGGTGATAGAGTGGATAAAATGGATATAGAGTGGATAAAATGGATATAGAGTGGATAAAATGGATATAGAGTGGATAAAATCGATATAGAGTGGATAAAATGGATATAGTGTGGATAAAATCGATATAGAGTGGATAAAATGGATATAGAGTGGATAAAATGGATATAGGGTGGATAAAATGGATATAGAGAGGTTAAAATGGATATAGGGTGGATAAAATATATGTAGAGTGGATAAATTGGATATAGAGTGGATAAAATAGAGATAGAGTGGATAAAATGGATATAGGGTGGATAAAATCGATATAAAGTGGATGAAATCGATATAGAGTGGATAAAATGGATATAGAGTGGATAAAAACGATATAGAGTGGATAAAATGGTGATAGAGTGGATAAAATGGATATAGAGTGGATAAAATGGATATAGAGTGGATAAAATGGATATAGAGTGGATCAACTCGATATAGAGTGGATAAAATGGATATAGTGTGGATAAAATCGATATAGAGTGGATAAAATGGATATAGAGTGGATAAAATGGATATAGGGTGGATAAAATGGATATAGAGAGGTTAAAATGGATATAGGGTGGATAAAATATATGTAGAGTGGATAAATTGGATATAGAGTGGATAAAATAGAGATAGAGTGGATAAAATGGATATAGGGTGGATAAAATCGATATAAAGTGGATGAAATCGATATAGAGTGGATAAAATGGATATAGAGTGGATAAAAACGATATAGAGTGGATACAATGGATATACAGTGGATAAAATCGATATAGAGTGGATGAAATGGATATAGAGTGGATAAAATGGATATAGATTTCATAAAATGGAGATAGAGTGGATAAAATCGATATAAAGTGGATAAAATGGATATAGAGTGGATAAAATGGGTATAGTGTGGATAAAATGGATATAGAGTGGATAAAATGGAGATAGAGTGGATAAAATCGATATAAAGTGGATAAAATGGATATAGAGTGGATATAATGGATATAGAGAGGTTAAAATGGATATAGGGTGGATAAAATGGATATTGAGTGGATAAAATGGATATAGAGTGGATAAAATGGGTATAGGGTTGATAAAATGGATATTGAGTGGATAAAATGGATATAGAGTGGATAAAATGGGTATAGGGTTGATAAAATGGATATTGAGTGGATAAAATGGATACAGAGAGGATAAAATGGATATAGAGTGGATAAAATGGATATAGAGTGGATAAAATGGATATAGGGTGGATAAAATGGATATAGAGTGGATAAAATGGATATTGAGTGGATAAAATGGATATAGAGTGGATAAAATGGGTATAGGGTTGATAAAATGGATATTGAGTGGATAAAATGGATATAGAGTGGATGAAATGGATATAGGGCGGATTAAATCGATATAGAGTTGATAAAATGGATATAGGGTGGATAAAATTGATATAGAGTGGATAAAATCGATATAGAGTGGATACAATGCATATACAGTGGATAAAATCGATATAAAGTGGATGAAATCGATATAGAGTGGATAAAATGGATATAGAGTGGATAAAATGGAGATAGAGTGGATAAAATGGATATAGGGTGGATAAAATCGATATAAGGTGGATAAAATCGATATAGAGTGGATAAAATGGATATAGAGTGGATAAAATGGATATAGAGTGGATAAAATGGATATAGAGTGGATAAAATGGAGATAGAGTGGATAAAATGGATATAGGGTGGATAAAATCGATATAAAGTGGATGAAATCGATATAAAGTGGATAAAATGGATATAGGGTGGATAACATCGATATAAAGTGGATGAAATCGATATAGAGTGGATAAAATGGATATAGAGTGGATAAAATGGAGATAGAGTGGATAAAATCGATATAGAGTGGATAAAATGGATATAGAGTGGATAAAATGGATATAGGGTGGATAAAATTGATATAGAGTGGATAAAATGGATTTAGGGTGGATAAAATCGATATAGAGTGGATAAAATGGAGATAGAGTGGATAAAATCCATATAGAGTGGATAAAATGGTGATAAAGTGGATAAAATAGAGATAGCGTGGATAAAATGGGTATAGTGTGGATAAAATGGATATTGAGTGGATAAAATGGATATAGAGTGGATATAATGGATATAGAGAGGTTAAAATGGATATAGGGTGGATAAAATGGATATTGAGTGGATAAAATGGATATAGAGTGGATAAAATGGATATAGAGTGGATAAAATGGATATAGAGTGGATAAAATGGATATAGAGTGGATAAAATCGATATAAAGTGGATAAAATGGATATAGAGTGGATAAAATGGATATAGAGTGGATAAAATGGAGATAGAGTGGATAAAATGGATATAGAGTGGATAAAATGGATATAGTGTGGATAAAATGGATATAGAGTGGATAAACTCGATATAGAGTGGATAAAATGGATATAGGGTGGTTAAAATCGATATAGAGTGGATAAAATGGGTATAGTGTGGATAAAATGGATATTGAGTGGATAAAATGGATATAGGATGGATAAAATCGATATAAAGTTGATAAAATCGATATAGAGTGGATAAAATGGATATAGAGTGGATAAAATGGAGATAGAGTGGATAAAATGGATATAGGGTGGATAAAATCGATATAAAGTGAATGAAATCGATATAAAGTGGATAAAATGGATATAGGGTGGATAACATCGATATAAAGTGGATGAAATCGATATAGAGTGGATAAAATGGATATAGAGTGGATAAAATGGATATAGAGAGGTTAAAATGGATATAGGGTGGATAAAATATATGTAGAGTGGATAAATTGGATATAGAATGGATAAAATAGAGATAGAGTGGATAAAATGGACATAGGGTGGATGAAATCGATATAGAGTGGATAAAATGGATATAGAGTGGATAAAATGGATATAGAGTGGATAAAATGGATATAGGGTGGATAAAATGGATATAGAGAGGTTAAAATGGATATAGGTTGGATAAAATTGATATAAAGTGGATAAAATGGATATAGAGTGGATAAAATGGATATAAAGTGGATGAAATCGATATAGAGTGGATAAAATGGATATAGAGTGGATAAAAACGATATAGAGTGGATACAATGGATATACAGTGGATAAAATCGATATAGAGTGGATGAAATGGATATAGAGTGGATAAAATGGAGATAGAGTGGATAAAATCGATATAGAGTGGATAAAATGGATATAGAGTGGATAAAATGGATATAGGGTGGATAAAATGGATATAGAGTGGATAAAATGGATATAGGGTGGATAACATCGATATAAAGTGGATGAAATCGATATAAAGTGGATAAAATGGATATAGGGTGGATAACATCGATATAAAGTGGATGAAATCGATATAGAGTGGATAAAATGGATATAGAGTGGATAAAATGGATATAGAGAGGTTAAAATGGATATAGGTTGGATAAAATTGATATAAAGTGGATAAAATGGATATAGAGTGGATAAAATGGATATAAAGTGGATGAAATCGATATAGAGTGGATAAAATGGATATAGAGTGGATAAAAACGATATAGAGTGGATACAATGGATATACAGTGGATAAAATCGATATAGAGTGGATGAAATGGATATAGAGTGGATAAAATGGAGATAGAGTGGATAAAATCGATATAGAGTGGATGAAATGGATATAGAGTGGATAAAATGGAGATAGAGTGGATAAAATCGATATAGAGTGGATAAAATGGATATAGGGTGGATAAAATCGATATAAAGTGGATGAAATCGATATAAAGTGGATAAAATGGATATAGGGTGGATAACATCGATATAAAGTGGATGAAATCGATATAGAGTGGATAAAATGGATATAGAGTGGATAAAATGGAGATAGAGTGGATAAAATCGATATAGAGTGGATAAAATGGATATAGAGTGGATAAAATGGATATAGGGTGGATAAAATTGATATAGAGTGGATAAAATGGATTTAGGGTGGATAAAATCGATATAGAGTGGATAAAATGGAGATAGAGTGGATAAAATCCATATAGAGTGGATAAAATGGTGATAAAGTGGATAAAATGGATATAGCGTGGATAAAATGGGTATAGTGTGGATAAAATGGATATTGAGTGGATAAAATGGATATAGAGTGGATATAATGGATATAGAGAGGTTAAAATGGATATAGGGTGGATAAAATGGATATTGAGTGGATAAAATGGATATAGAGTGGATAAAATGGATATAGAGTGGATAAAATGGATATAGAGTGGATAAAATGGATATAGAGTGGATAAAATCGATATAAAGTGGATAAAATGGATATAGAGTGGATAAAATGGATATAGAGTGGATAAAATGGAGATAGAGTGGATAAAATGGATATAGAGTGGATAAAATGGATATAGGGTGGATAAAATGGATATAGAGTGGATAAAATCGATATAGAGTGGATAAAATGGATATAGGGTGGTTAAAATCGATATAGAGTGGATAAAATGGGTATAGTGTGGATAAAATGGATATTGAGTGGATAAAATGGATATAGGATGGATAAAATCGATATAAAGTGGATAAAATGGATATAGAGTGGATAAAAACGATATAGAGTGGATACAATGGATATACAGTGGATAAAATCGATATAGAGTGGATGAAATGGATATAGAGTGGATAAAATGGAGATAGAGTGGATAAAATCGATATAGAGTGGATGAAATGGATATAGAGTGGATAAAATGGAGATAGAGTGGATAAAATCGATATAGAGTGGATAAAATGGATATAGGGTGGATAAAATCGATATAAAGTGGATGAAATCGATATAAAGTGGATAAAATGGATATAGGGTGGATAACATCGATATAAAGTGGATGAAATCGATATAGAGTGGATAAAATGGATATAGAGTGGATAAAATGGAGATAGAGTGGATAAAATCGATATAGAGTGGATAAAATGGATATAGAGTGGATAAAATGGATATAGGGTGGATAAAATTGATATAGAGTGGATAAAATGGATTTAGGGTGGATAAAATCGATATAGAGTGGATAAAATGGAGATAGAGTGGATAAAATCCATATAGAGTGGATAAAATGGTGATAAAGTGGATAAAATAGAGATAGCGTGGATAAAATGGGTATAGTGTGGATAAAATGGATATTGAGTGGATAAAGTGGATATAGAGTGGATATAATGGATATAGAGAGGTTAAAATGGATATAGGGTGGATAAAATGGATATTGAGTGGATAAAATGGATATAGAGTGGATAAAATGGATATAGAGTGGATAAAATGGATATAGAGTGGATAAAATGGATATAGAGTGGATAAAATCGATATAAAGTGGATAAAATGGATATAGAGTGGATAAAATGGATATAGAGTGGATAAAATGGAGATAGAGTGGATAAAATGGATATAGAGTGGATAAAATGGATATAGTGTGGATAAAATGGATATAGAGTGGATAAACTCGATATAGAGTGGATAAAATGGATATAGGGTGGTTAAAATCGATATAGAGTGGATAAAATGGGTATAGTGTGGATAAAATGGATATTGAGTGGATAAAATGGATATAGGATGGATAAAATCGATATAAAGTTGATAAAATCGATATAGAGTGGATAAAATGGATATAGAGTGGATAAAATGGAGATAGAGTGGATAAAATGGATATAGGGTGGATAAAATCGATATAAAGTGAATGAAATCGATATAAAGTGGATAAAATGGATATAGGGTGGATAACATCGATATAAAGTGGATGAAATCGATATAGAGTGGATAAAATGGATATAGAGTGGATAAAATGGATATAGAGAGGTTAAAATGGATATAGGGTGGATAAAATATATGTAGAGTGGATAAATTGGATATAGAATGGATAAAATAGAGATAGAGTGGATAAAATGGACATAGGGTGGATGAAATCGATATAGAGTGGATAAAATGGATATAGAGTGGATAAAATGGATATAGAGTGGATAAAATGGATATAGGGTGGATAAAATGGATATAGAGAGGTTAAAATGGATATAGGTTGGATAAAATTGATATAGAGTGGATAAAATGGATATAGAGTGGATAAAATGGATATAAAGTGGATGAAATCGATATAGAGTGGATAAAATGGATATAGAGTGGATAAAAACGATATAGAGTGGATACAATGGATATACAGTGGATAAAATCGATATAGAGTGGATGAAATGGATATAGAGTGGATAAAATGGATATAGATTTCATAAAATGGAGATAGAGTGGATAAAATCGATATAAAGTGGATAAAACGGATATAGAGTGGATAAAATGGAGATAGAGTGGATAAAATCCATATAGAGTGGATAAAATCGATATAAAGTGGATAAAATGGAGATAGCGTGGATAAAATGGGTATAGTGTGGATAAAATGGAGATAGAGTGGATAAAATCCATATAGAGTGGATAAAATGGTGATAGAGTGGATAAAATCGATATAAAGTGGATAAAATGGAGATAGCGTTGATAAAATGTGTATAGTGTGGATAAAATGGATATAGAGTGGATAAAATGGAGATAGAGTGGATAAAATCGATATAAAGTGGATAAAATGGATATAGAGTGGATAAAATGGATATAGAGAGGTTAAAATGGATATAGGGTGGATAAAATGGATATTGAGTGGATAAAATGGATATAGAGTGGATAAAATGGGTATAGGGTTGATAAAATGGATATTGAGTGGATAAAATGGATATAGAGTGGATAAAATGGGTATAGGGTTGATAAAATGGATATTGAGTGGATAAAATGGATACAGAGTGGATAAAATGGATATAGAGTGGATAAAATGGATATAGAGTGGATAAAATGAATATAGGGTGGATAAAATGGATATAGAGTGGATAAAATGGATATTGAGTGGATAAAATGGATATAGAGTGGATAAAATGGGTATAGGGTTGATAAAATGGATATTGAGTGGATAAAATGGATATAGAGTGGATGAAATGGATATAGGGCGGATTAATCGATATAGAGTTGATAAAATGGATATAGGGTGGATAAAATTGATATAGAGTGGATAAAATCGATATAGAGTGGATACAATGCATATACAGTGGATAAAATCGATATAAAGTGGATGAAATCGATATAGAGTGGATAAAATGGATATAGAGTGGATAAAATGGATATAGAGTGGATAAAATGGAGATAGAGTGAATAAAATGGATATAGGGTTGATAAAATATATGTAGAGTGGATAAATTGGATATAGAGTGGATAAAATAGAGATAGAGTGGATAAAATGGACATAGGGTGGATAAAATCGATATAAAGGGGATGAAATCGATATAGAGTGGATTAAATGGATTTAGAGTGGATAAAATGGAGATAGAGTGGATAAAATGGATATAGGGTGGATAAAATCGATATAAAGTGGATGAAATATATGTAGAGTGGATAAATTGGATATAGAGTGGATAAAATAGAGATAGAGTGGATAAAATGGATATAGGGTGGATAAAATCGATATAAAGTGGATGAAATCGATATAGAGTGGATAAAATGGATATAGAATGGATAAAAACGATATAGAGTGGATACAATGGATATACAGTGGATAAAATCGATATAGAGTGGATAAAATGGTGATAGAGTGGATAAAATGGATATAGAGTGGATAAAATGGATATAGAGTGGATAAAATGGATATAGAGTGGATCAACTCGATATAGAGTGGATAAAATGGATATAGTGTGGATAAAATCGATATAGAGTGGATAAAATGGATATAGAGTGGATAAAATGGATATAGGGTGGATAAAATGGATATAGAGAGGTTAAAATGGATATAGGGTGGATAAAATATATGTAGAGTGGATAAATTGGATATAGAGTGGATAAAATAGAGATAGAGTGGATAAAATGGATATAGGGTGGATAAAATCGATATAAAGTGGATGAAATCGATATAGAGTGGATAAAATGGATATAGAGTGGATAAAAACGATATAGAGTGGATAAAATGGTGATAGAGTGGATAAAATGGATATAGAGTGGATAAAATGGATATAGAGTGGATAAAATGGATATAGAGTGGATCAACTCGATATAGAGTGGATAAAATGGATATAGTGTGGATAAAATCGATATAGAGTGGATAAAATGGATATAGAGTGGATAAAATGGATATAGGGTGGATAAAATGGATATAGAGAGGTTAAAATGGATATAGGGTGGATAAAATATATGTAGAGTGGATAAATTGGATATAGAGTGGATAAAATAGAGATAGAGTGGATAAAATGGATATAGGGTGGATAAAATCGATATAAAGTGGATGAAATCGATATAAAGTGGATAAAATGGATATAGGGTGGATAACATCGATATAAAGTGGATGAAATCGATATAGAGTGGATAAAATGGATATAGAGTGGATAAAATGGAGATAGAGTGGATAAAATCGATATAGAGTGGATAAAATGGATATAGAGTGGATAAAATGGATATAGGGTGGATAAAATTGATATAGAGTGGATAAAATGGATTTAGGGTGGATAAAATCGATATAGAGTGGATAAAATGGAGATAGAGTGGATAAAATCCATATAGAGTGGATAAAATGGTGATAAAGTGGATAAAATAGAGATAGCGTGGATAAAATGGGTATAGTGTGGATAAAATGGATATTGAGTGGATAAAGTGGATATAGAGTGGATATAATGGATATAGAGAGGTTAAAATGGATATAGGGTGGATAAAATGGATATTGAGTGGATAAAATGGATATAGAGTGGATAAAATGGATATAGAGTGGATAAAATGGATATAGAGTGGATAAAATGGATATAGAGTGGATAAAATCGATATAAAGTGGATAAAATGGATATAGAGTGGATAAAATGGATATAGAGTGGATAAAATGGAGATAGAGTGGATAAAATGGATATAGAGTGGATAAAATGGATATAGTGTGGATAAAATGGATATAGAGTGGATAAAATGGATATAGAGTGGATAAAATGGATATAGGGTGGTTAAAATCGATATAGAGTGGATAAAATGGGTATAGTGTGGATAAAATGGATATTGAGTGGATAAAATGGATATAGGATGGATAAAATCGATATAAAGTGGATAAAATGGATATAGAGTGGATAAAAACGATATAGAGTGGATACAATGGATATACAGTGGATAAAATCGATATAGAGTGGATAAAATGGATATAGAGTGGATAAAATGGAGATAGAGTGGATAAAATCGATATAGAGTGGATGAAATGGATATAGAGTGGATAAAATGGAGATAGAGTGGATAAAATCGATATAGAGTGGATAAAATGGATATAGGGTGGATAAAATCGATATAAAGTGGATGAAATCGATATAAAGTGGATAAAATGGATATAGGGTGGATAACATCGATATAAAGTGGATGAAATCGATATAGAGTGGATAAAATGGATATAGAGTGGATAAAATGGAGATAGAGTGGATAAAATCGATATAGAGTGGATAAAATGGATATAGAGTGGATAAAATGGATATAGGGTGGATAAAATTGATATAGAGTGGATAAAATGGATATAGGGTGGATAAAATGGATATAGAGTGGATAAAATGGAGATAGAGTGGATAAAATCCATATAGAGTGGATAAAATGGTGATAAAGTGGATAAAATAGAGATAGCGTGGATAAAATGGGTATAGTGTGGATAAAATGGATATAGAGTGGATAAAATGGATATAGAGTGGATATAATGGATATAGAGAGGTTAAAATGGATATAGGGTGGATAAAATGGATATTGAGTGGATAAAATGGATATAGAGTGGATAAAATGGATATAGAGTGGATAAAATGGATATAGAGTGGATAAAATGGATATAGAGTGGATAAAATCGATATAAAGTGGATAAAATGGATATAGAGTGGATAAAATGGATATAGAGTGGATAAAATGGAGATAGAGTGGATAAAATGGATATAGAGTGGATAAAATGGATATAGTGTGGATAAAATGGATATAGAGTGGATAAACTCGATATAGAGTGGATAAAATGGATATAGGGTGGTTAAAATCGATATAGAGTGGATAAAATGGGTATAGTGTGGATAAAATGGATATTGAGTGGATAAAATGGATATAGGATGGATAAAATCGATATAAAGTTGATAAAATCGATATAGAGTGGATAAAATGGATATAGAGTGGATAAAATGGAGATAGAGTGGATAAAATGGATATAGGGTGGATAAAATCGATATAAAGTGAATGAAATCGATATAAAGTGGATAAAATGGATATAGGGTGGATAACATCGATATAAAGTGGATGAAATCGATATAGAGTGGATAAAATGGATATAGAGTGGATAAAATGGATATAGAGAGGTTAAAATGGATATAGGGTGGATAAAATATATGTAGAGTGGATAAATTGGATATAGAATGGATAAAATAGAGATAGAGTGGATAAAATGGACATAGGGTGGATGAAATCGATATAGAGTGGATAAAATGGATATAGAGTGGATAAAATGGATATAGAGTGGATAAAATGGATATAGGGTGGATAAAATGGATATAGAGAGGTTAAAATGGATATAGGTTGGATAAAATTGATATAAAGTGGATAAAATGGATATAGAGTGGATAAAATGGATATAAAGTGGATAAAATCGATATAGAGTGGATAAAATGGATATAGAGTGGATAAAAACGATATAGAGTGGATACAATGGATATACAGTGGATAAAATCGATATAGAGTGGATGAAATGGATATAGAGTGGATAAAATGGATATAGATTTCATAAAATGGAGATAGAGTGGATAAAATCGATATAAAGTGGATAAAACGGATATAGAGTGGATAAAATGGAGATAGAGTGGATAAAATCCATATAGAGTGGATAAAATCGATATAAAGTGGATAAAATGGAGATAGCGTGGATAAAATGGGTATAGTGTGGATAAAATGGAGATAGAGTGGATAAAATCGATATAGAGTGGATAAAATGGTGATAGAGTGGATAAAATCGATATAAAGTGGATAAAATGGAGATAGCGTTGATAAAATGTGTATAGTGTGGATAAAATGGATATAGAGTGGATAAAATGGAGATAGAGTGGATAAAATCGATATAAAGTGGATAAAATGGATATAGAGTGGATATAATGGATATAGAGAGGTTAAAATGGATATAGGGTGGATAAAATGGATATTGAGTGGATAAAATGGATATAGAGTGGATAAAATGGGTATAGGGTTGATAAAATGGATATTGAGTGGATAAAATGGATATAGAGTGGATAAAATGGGTATAGGGTTGATAAAATGGATATTGAGTGGATAAAATGGATACAGAGTGGATAAAATGGATATAGAGTGGATAAAATGGATATAGAGTGGATAAAATGAATATAGGGTGGATAAAATGGATATAGAGTGGATAAAATGGATATTGAGTGGATAAAATGGATATAGAGTGGATAAAATGGGTATAGGGTTGATAAAATGGATATTGAGTGGATAAAATGGATATAGAGTGGATGAAATGGATATAGGGCGGATTAATCGATATAGAGTTGATAAAATGGATATAGGGTGGATAAAATTGATATAGAGTGGATAAAATCGATATAGAGTGGATACAATGCATATACAGTGGATAAAATCGATATAAAGTGGATGAAATCGATATAGAGTGGATAAAATGGATATAGAGTGGATAAAATGGATATAGAGTGGATAAAATGGAGATAGAGTGAATAAAATGGATATAGGGTTGATAAAATATATGTAGAGTGGATAAATTGGATATAGAGTGGATAAAATAGAGATAGAGTGGATAAAATGGACATAGGGTGGATAAAATCGATATAAAGGGGATGAAATCGATATAGAGTGGATTAAATGGATTTAGAGTGGATAAAATGGAGATAGAGTGGATAAAATGGATATAGGGTGGATAAAATCGATATAAAGTGGATGAAATATATGTAGAGTGGATAAATTGGATATAGAGTGGATAAAATAGAGATAGAGTGGATAAAATGGATATAGGGTGGATAAAATCGATATAAAGTGGATGAAATCGATATAGAGTGGATAAAATGGATATAGAATGGATAAAAACGATATAGAGTGGATACAATGGATATACAGTGGATAAAATCGATATAGAGTGGATAAAATGGTGATAGAGTGGATAAAATGGATATAGAGTGGATAAAATGGATATAGAGTGGATAAAATGGATATAGAGTGGATCAACTCGATATAGAGTGGATAAAATGGATATAGTGTGGATAAAATCGATATAGAGTGGATAAAATGGATATAGAGTGGATAAAATGGATATAGGGTGGATAAAATGGATATAGAGAGGTTAAAATGGATATAGGGTGGATAAAATATATGTAGAGTGGATAAATTGGATATAGAGTGGATAAAATAGAGATAGAGTGGATAAAATGGATATAGGGTGGATAAAATCGATATAAAGTGGATGAAATCGATATAGAGTGGATAAAATGGATATAGAGTGGATAAAAACGATATAGAGTGGATACAATGGATATACAGTGGATAAAATCGATATAGAGTGGATGAAATGGATATAGAGTGGATAAAATGGATATAGATTTGATAAAATGGAGATAGAGTGGATAAAATCGATATAAAGTGGATAAAATGGATATAGAGTGGATAAAATGGAGATAGAGTGGATAAAATCCATATAGAGTGGATAAAATGGTGATAGAGTGGATAAAATCGATATAAAGTGGATAAAATGGAGATAGCGTTGATAAAATGGGTATAGTGTGGATAAAATGGATATAGAGTGGATAAAATTGATATAAAGTGGATAAAATGGATATAGAGTGGATAAAATGGATATAAAGTGGATGAAATCGATATAGAGTGGATAAAATGGATATAGAGTGGATAAAAACGATATAGAGTGGATACAATGGATATACAGTGGATAAAATCGATATAGAGTGGATGAAATGGATATAGAGTGGATAAAATGGATATAGATTTCATAAAATGGAGATAGAGTGGATAAAATCGATATAAAGTGGATAAAATGGATATAGAGTGGATAAAATGGAGATAGAGTGGATAAAATCCATATAGAGTGGATAAAATCGATATAAAGTGGATAAAATGGAGATAGCGTGGATAAAATGGGTATAGTGTGGATAAAATGGATATAGAGTGGATAAAATGGAGATAGAGTGGATAAAATCGATATAAAGTGGATAAAATGGATATAGAGTGGATAAAATTGATATAAAGTGGATAAAATGGATATAGAGTGGATAAAATGGATATAAAGTGGATGAAATCGATATAGAGTGGATAAAATGGATATAGAGTGGATAAAAACGATATAGAGTGGATACAATGGATATACAGTGGATAAAATCGATATAGAGTGGATGAAATGGATATAGAGTGGATAAAATGAATATAGATTTGATAAAATGGAGATAGAGTGCATAAAATCGATATAAAGTGGATAAAATGGATATAGAGTGGATAAAATGGGTATAGTGTGGATAAAATGGATATAGAGTGGATAAAATGGAGATAGAGTGGATAAAATCGATATAAAGTGGATAAAATGGATATAGAGTGGATATAATGGATATAGAGAGGTTAAAATGGATATAGGGTGGATAAAATGGATATTGAGTGGATAAAATGGATATAGAGTGGATAAAATGGGTATAGGGTTGATAAAATGGATATTGAGTGGATAAAATGGATATAGAGTGGATAAAATGGGTATAGGGTTGATAAAATGGATATTGAGTGGATAAAATGGATACAGAGTGGATAAAATGGATATAGAGTGGATAAAATGGATATAGAGTGGATAAAATGAATATAGGGTGGATAAAATGGATATAGAGTGGATAAAATGGATATTGAGTGGATAAAATGGATATAGAGTGGATAAAATGGGTATAGGGTTGATAAAATGGATATTGAGTGGATAAAATGGATATAGAGTGGATGAAATGGATATAGGGCGGATTAAATCGATATAGAGTTGATAAAATGGATATAGGGTGGATAAAATTGATATAGAGTGGATAAAATCGATATAGAGTGGATACAATGCATATACAGTGGATAAAATCGATATAAAGTGGATGAAATCGATATAGAGTGGATAAAATGGATATAGAGTGGATAAAATGGAGATAGAGTGGATAAAATGGATATAGGGTGGATAAAATCGATATAAGGTGGATAAAATCGATATAGAGTGGATAAAATGGATATAGGGTGGATAAAATGGAGATAGAGTGGATAAAATCGATATAGAGTGAATAAAATGGATATAGAGTGGATAAAATGGATATAGAGTGGATAAAATGGATATAGGGTGGATAAAATGGATATAGAGAGGTTAAAATGGATATAGGTTGGATAAAATCGATATAAAGTGGATGAAATCGATATAGAGTGGATAAAATGGATATAGAGTGGATAAAATGGAGATAGAGTGGATAAAATGGATATAGGGTGGATAAAATCGATATAAAGTGGATGAAATCGATATAAAGTGGATAAAATGGATATAGGGTGGATAACATCGATATAAAGTGGATGAAATCGATATAGAGTGGATAAAATGGATATAGAGTGGATAAAATGGAGATAGAGTGGATAAAATCGATATAGAGTGGATAAAATGGAAATAGAGTGGATAAAATGGATATAGGGTGGATAAAATTGATATAGAGTGGATAAAATGGATTTAGGGTGGATAAAATCGATATAGAGTGGATAAAATGGAGATAGAGTGGATAAAATCCATATAGAGTGGATAAAATGGTGATAAAGTGGGTAAAATGGAGATAGCGTGGATAAAATGGGTATAGTGTGGATAAAATGGATATTGAGTGGATAAAGTGGATATAGAGTGGATATAATGGATATAGAGAGGTTAAAATGGATATAGGGTGGATAAAATGGATATTGAGTGGATAAAATGGATATAGAGTGGATAAAATGGATATAGAGTGGATAAAATGGATATAGAGTGGATAAAATGGATATAGAGTGGATAAAATCGATATAAAGTGGATAAAATGGATATAGAGTGGATAAAATGGATATAGAGTGGATAAAATGGAGATAGAGTGGATAAAATGGATATAGAGTGGATAAAATGGATATAGTGTGGATAAAATGGATATAGAGTGGATAAACTCGATATAGAGTGGATAAAATGGATATAGGGTGGTTAAAATCGATATAGAGTGGATAAAATGGGTATAGTGTGGATAAAATGGATATTGAGTGGATAAAATGGATATAGGATGGATAAAATCGATATAAAGTTGATAAAATCGATATAGAGTGGATAAAATGGATATAGAGTGGATAAAATGGAGATAGAGTGGATAAAATGGATATAGGGTGGATAAAATCGATATAAAGTGAATGAAATCGATATAAAGTGGATAAAATGGATATAGGGTGGATAACATCGATATAAAGTGGATGAAATCGATATAGAGTGGATAAAATGGATATAGAGTGGATAAAATGGATATAGAGAGGTTAAAATGGATATAGGGTGGATAAAATATATGTAGAGTGGATAAATTGGATATAGAATGGATAAAATAGAGATAGAGTGGATAAAATGGACATAGGGTGGATAAAATCGATATAAAGTGGATGAAATCGATATAGAGTGGATAAAATGGATATAGAGTGGATAAAATGGAGATAGAGTGGATAAAATGGATATAGGGTGGATAAAATCGATATAAAGTGGATGACATCGATATAGAGTGGATAAAATCGATATAAAGTGGATGAAATCGATATAGAGTGGATAAAATGGATATAGAGTGGATAAAATGGAGATAGAGTGGATAAAATGGATATAGGGTGGATAAAATCGATATAAAGTGGATGAAATCGATATAGAGTGGATACAATGCATATACTGTGGATAAAATCGATATAGAGTGGATAAAATGGAGATAGAGTGGATGAAATCGATGTAGAATGGATAAAATGGATATAGAGTGGATAAAATGGGTATAGGGTGGATAAAATGTATATTGAGTGGATAAAATGGATATAGAGTGGATAAAATGGGTATAGGGTTGATAAAATGGATATTGAGTGGATAAAATGGATATAGAGTGGATAAAATGGGTATAGGGTTGATAAAATGGATATTGAGTGGATAAAATGGATACAGAGTGGATAAAATGGATATAGAGTGGATAAAATGGATATAGAGTGGATAAAATGAATATAGGGTGGATAAAATGGATATAGAGTGGATAAAATGGATATTGAGTGGATAAAATGGATATAGAGTGGATAAAATGGGTATAGGGTTGATAAAATGGATATTGAGTGGATAAAATGGATATAGAGTGGATGAAATGGATATAGGGCGGATTAATCGATATAGAGTTGATAAAATGGATATAGGGTGGATAAAATTGATATAGAGTGGATAAAATCGATATAGAGTGGATACAATGCATATACAGTGGATAAAATCGATATAAAGTGGATGAAATCGATATAGAGTGGATAAAATGGATATAGAGTGGATAAAATGGAGATAGAGTGAATAAAATGGATATAGGGTTGATAAAATATATGTAGAGTGGATAAATTGGATATAGAGTGGATAAAATAGAGATAGAGTGGATAAAATGGACATAGGGTGGATAAAATCGATATAAAGGGGATGAAATCGATATAGAGTGGATTAAATGGATTTAGAGTGGATAAAATGGAGATAGAGTGGATAAAATGGATATAGGGTGGATAAAATCGATATAAAGTGGATGAAATATATGTAGAGTGGATAAATTGGATATAGAGTGGATAAAATAGAGATACAGTGGATAAAATGGATATAGGGTGGATAAAATCGATATAAAGTGGATGAAATCGATATAGAGTGGATAAAATGGATATAGAATGGATAAAAACGATATAGAGTGGATACAATGGATATACAGTGGATAAAATCGATATAGAGTGGATAAAATGGTGATAGAGTGGATAAAATGGATGTAGAGTGGATAAAATGGATATAGAGTGGATCAACTCGATATAGAGTGGATAAAATGGATATAGGGTGGATAAAATCGATATAGAGTGGATAAAATGGATATAGAGTGGATAAAATGGATATAGGGTGGATAAAATGGATATAGAGAGGTTAAAATGGATATAGGGTGGATAAAATATATGTAGAGTGGATAAATTGGATATAGAGTGGATAAAATAGAGATATAGTGGATAAAATGGATATAGGGTGGATAAAATCGATATAAAGTGGATGAAATCGATATAGAGTGGATAAAATGGATATAGAGTGGATAAAAACGATATAGAGTGGATACAATGGATATACAGTGGATAAAATCGATATAGAGTGGATGAAATGGATATAGAGTGGATAAAATGGATATAGATTTGATAAAATGGAGATAGAGTGGATAAAATCGATATAAAGTGGATAAAATGGATATAGAGTGGATAAAATGGAGATAGAGTGGATAAAATCCATATAGAGTGGATAAAATGGTGATAGAGTGGATAAAATCGATATAAAGTGGATAAAATGGAGATAGCGTTGATAAAATGGGTATAGTGTGGATAAAATGGATATAGAGTGGATAAAATTGATATAAAGTGGATAAAATGGATATAGAGTGGATAAAATGGATATAAAGTGGATGAAATCGATATAGAGTGGATAAAATGGATATAGAGTGGATAAAAACGATATAGAGTGGATACAATGGATATACAGTGGATAAAATCGATATAGAGTGGATGAAATGGATATAGAGTGGATAAAATGGATATAGATTTCATAAAATGGAGATAGAGTGGATAAAATCGATATAAAGTGGATAAAATGGATATAGAGTGGATAAAATGGAGATAGAGTTGATAAAATCCATATAGAGTGGATAAAATCGATATAAAGTGGATAAAATGGAGATAGCGTGGATAAAATGGGTATAGTGTGGATAAAATGGATATAGAGTGGATAAAATGGAGATAGAGTGGATAAAATCGATATAAAGTGGATAAAATGGATATAGAGTGGATAAAATTGATATAAAGTGGATAAAATGGATATAGAGTGGATAAAATGGATATAAAGTGGATGAAATCGATATAGAGTGGATAAAATGGATATAGAGTGGATAAAAACGATATAGAGTGGATACAATGGATATACAGTGGATAAAATCGATATAGAGTGGATGAAATGGATATAGAGTGGATAAAATGAATATAGATTTGATAAAATGGAGATAGAGTGGATAAAATCGATATAAAGTGGATAAAATGGATATAGAGTGGATAAAATGGGTATAGTGTGGATAAAATGGATATTGAGTGGATAAAATGGATATAGAGTGGATGAAATGGATATAGGGCGGATTAAATCGATATAGAGTTGATAAAATGGATATAGGGTGGATAAAATTGATATAGAGTGGATAAAATCGATATAGAGTGGATACAATGCATATACAGTGGATAAAATCGATATAAAGTGGATGAAATCGATATAGAGTGGATAAAATGGATATAGAGTGGATAAAATGGAGATAGAGTGGATAAAATGGATATAGGGTGGATAAAATCGATATAAGGTGGATAAAATCGATATAGAGTGGATAAAATGGATATAGAGTGGATAAAATGGAGATAGAGTGGATAAAATCGATATAGAGTGGATAAAATGGATATAGGGTGGATAAAATGGAGATAGAGTGGATAAAATCGATATAGAGTGGATAAAATGGATATAGAGTGGATAAAATGGATATAGAGTGGATAAAATGGATATAGGGTGGATAAAATGGATATAGAGAGGTTAAAATGGATATAGGGTGGATAAAATATATGTAGAGTGGATAAATTGGATATAGAGTGGATAAAATAGAGATAGAGTGGATAAAATGGATATAGGGTGGATAAAATCGATATAAAGTGGATGAAATCGATATAGAGTGGATAAAATGGATATAGAGTGGATAAAAACGATATAGAGTGGATACAATGGATATACAGTGGATAAAATCGATATAGAGTGGATAAAATGGTGATAGAGTGGATAAAATGGATATAGGTTGGATAAAATCGATATAAAGTGGATGAAATCGATATAGAGTGGATAAAATGGATATAGAGTGGATAAAATGGAGATAGAGTGGATAAAATGGATATAGGGTGGATAAAATCGATATAAAGTGGATGAAATCGATATAAAGTGGATAAAATGGATATAGGGTGGATAACATCGATATAAAGTGGATGAAATCGATATAGAGTGGATAAAATGGATATAGAGTGGATAAAATGGAGATAGAGTGGATAAAATCGATATAGAGTGGATAAAATGGATATAGAGTGGATAAAATGGATATAGGGTGGATAAAATTGATATAGAGTGGATAAAATGGATTTAGGGTGGATAAAATCGATATAGAGTGGATAAAATGGAGATAGAGTGGATAAAATCCATATAGAGTGGATAAAATGGTGATAAAGTGGATAAAATGGAGATAGCGTGGATAAAATGGGTATAGTGTGGATAAAATGGATATTGAGTGGATAAAGTGGATATAGAGTGGATATAATGGATATAGAGAGGTTAAAATGGATATAGGGTGGATAAAATGGATATTGAGTGGATAAAATGGATATAGAGTGGATAAAATGGATATAGAGTGGATAAAATGGATATAGAGTGGATAAAATGGATATAGAGTGGATAAAATCGATATAAAGTGGATAAAATGGATATAGAGTGGATAAAATGGATATAGAGTGGATAAAATGGAGATAGAGTGGATAAAATGGATATAGAGTGGATAAAATGGATATAGGGTGGATAAAATGGATATAGAGTGGATAAAATGGATATAGAGTGGATAAAATGGATATAGGGTGGTTAAAATCGATATAGAGTGGATAAAATGGGTATAGTGTGGATAAAATGGATATTGAGTGGATAAAATGGATATAGGATGGATAAAATCGATATAAAGTGGATAAAATCGATATAGAGTGGATAAAATGGATATAGAGTGGATAAAATGGAGATAGAGTGGATAAAATGGATATAGGGTGGATAAAATCGATATAAAGTGAATGAAATCGATATAAAGTGGATAAAATAGATATAGGGTGGATAACATCGATATAAAGTGGATGAAATCGATATAGAGTGGATAAAATGGATATAGAGTGGATAAAATGGATATAGAGAGGTTAAAATGGATATAGGGTGGATAAAATATATGTAGAGTGGATAAATTGGATATAGAATGGATAAAATAGAGATAGAGTGGATAAAATGGACATAGGGTGGATAAAATCGATATAAAGTGGATGAAATCGATATAGAGTGGATAAAATGGATATAGAGTGGATAAAATGGAGATAGAGTGGATAAAATGGATATAGGGTGGATAAAATCGATATAAAGTGGATGAAATCGATATAGAGTGGATAAAATCGATATAAAGTGGATGAAATCGATATAGAGTGGATAAAATGGATATAGAGTGGATAAAATGGAGATAGAGTGGATAAAATGGATATAGGGTGGATAAAATCGATATAAAGTGGATGAAATCGATATAGAGTGGATACAATGCATATACTGTGGATAAAATCGATATAGAGTGGATAAAATGGATATAGAGTGGATAAAATGGATATAGGGTGGATAAAATGGATATAGAGAGGTTAAAATGGATATAGGGTGGATAAAATATATGTAGAGTGGATAAATTGGATATAGAATGGATAAAATCGATATAGAGTGGATAAAATGGATATAGGGTGGATAAAATGGGTATAGGGTGGATAAAATGTATATTGAGTGGATAAAATGGATATAGAGTGGATAAAATGGATATAGGGTGGATAAAATGGATATAGAGTGGATAAAATGGATATAAAGTGGATGAAATCGATATAAAGTGGATAAAATGGAGATAGAGTGGATGAAATCGATGTAGAATGGATAAAATGGATATAGAGTGGATAAAATGGGTATAGGGTGGATAAAATGTATATTGAGTGGATAAAATGGATATAGAGTGGATAAAATGGATATAGGGTGGATAAATTGGATATAGAGTGGATGAAATCGATGTAGAGTGGATAAAATGGATATAGAGTGGATAAAATGGGTATAGGGTGGATAAAATGTATATTGAGTGGATAAAATGGAGATAGAGTGGATAAAATGGATATAGAGTGGATAAAATGGATATAGGGTGGATAAAATGGATATAGGGTGGATAAAATCGATATAAAGTGGATGAAATCGATATAGAGTGGATAAAATGGATATAGAGTGGATAAAATGGATATAGAGTGGATAAAATTGATATAAAGTGGATAAAATGGAGATAGAGTGGATGAAATCGATGTAGAGTGGATAAAATGGATATAGAGTGGATAAAATGGGTATAGGGTGGATAAAATGTATATTGAGTGGATAAAATGGATATAGAGTGGATAAAATGGATATAGGGTGGATAAAAAGGATATAGATTGGATAAAATGGATATAAAGTGGATGAAATCGATATAGAGTGGATAAAATGGATATAGAGTGGATAAAATGGAGATAGAGTGGATAAAATCGATATAGAGTGGATAAAATGGAGATAGAGTGGATAAAATCGATATAGAGTGGATAAAATGGTGATAGAGTGGATAAAATGTAAATAGAGTGGATAAAATCGATATAAGGTGGATAAAATGGAGATAGAGTGGATGAAATCGATGTAGAGTGGATAAAATGGATATAGAGTGGATAAAATGGGTATAGGGTGGATAAAATGTATATTGAGTGGATAAAATGGATATAAAGTGGATGAAATCGATATAGAGTGGATAAAATGGATATAGAGTGGATAAAATGGATATAGAGTGGATAAAATGGAGATAGAGTGGATAAAATCGATATAGAGTGGATAAAATCGATATAAAGTGGATGACATCGATATAGAGTGGATAAAATCGATATAAAGTGGATGAAATCGATATAGAGTGGATAAAATGGATATAGAGTGGATAAAATGGAGATAGAGTGGATAAAATGGATATAGGGTGGATAAAATCGATATAAAGTGGATGAAATCGATATAGAGTGGATACAATGCATATACTGTGGATAAAATCGATATAGAGTGGATAAAATGGAGATAGAGTGGATGAAATCGATGTAGAATGGATAAAATGGATATAGAGTGGATAAAATGGGTATAGGGTGGATAAAATGTATATTGAGTGGATAAAATGGATATAGAGTGGATAAAATGGGTATAGGGTTGATAAAATGGATATTGAGTGGATAAAATGGATATAGAGTGGATAAAATGGGTATAGGGTTGATAAAATGGATATTGAGTGGATAAAATGGATACAGAGTGGATAAAATGGATATAGAGTGGATAAAATGGATATAGAGTGGATAAAATGAATATAGGGTGGATAAAATGGATATAGAGTGGATAAAATGGATATTGAGTGGATAAAATGGATATAGAGTGGATAAAATGGGTATAGGGTTGATAAAATGGATATTGAGTGGATAAAATGGATATAGAGTGGATGAAATGGATATAGGGCGGATTAATCGATATAGAGTTGATAAAATGGATATAGGGTGGATAAAATTGATATAGAGTGGATAAAATCGATATAGAGTGGATACAATGCATATACAGTGGATAAAATCGATATAAAGTGGATGAAATCGATATAGAGTGGATAAAATGGATATAGAGTGGATAAAATGGAGATAGAGTGAATAAAATGGATATAGGGTTGATAAAATATATGTAGAGTGGATAAATTGGATATAGAGTGGATAAAATAGAGATAGAGTGGATAAAATGGACATAGGGTGGATAAAATCGATATAAAGGGGATGAAATCGATATAGAGTGGATTAAATGGATTTAGAGTGGATAAAATGGAGATAGAGTGGATAAAATGGATATAGGGTGGATAAAATCGATATAAAGTGGATGAAATATATGTAGAGTGGATAAATTGGATATAGAGTGGATAAAATAGAGATACAGTGGATAAAATGGATATAGGGTGGATAAAATCGATATAAAGTGGATGAAATCGATATAGAGTGGATAAAATGGATATAGAATGGATAAAAACGATATAGAGTGGATACAATGGATATACAGTGGATAAAATCGATATAGAGTGGATAAAATGGTGATAGAGTGGATAAAATGGATATAGAGTGGATAAAATGGATATAGAGTGGATCAACTCGATATAGAGTGGATAAAATGGATATAGGGTGGATAAAATCGATATAGAGTGGATAAAATGGATATAGAGTGGATAAAATGGATATAGGGTGGATAAAATGGATATAGAGAGGTTAAAATGGATATAGGGTGGATAAAATATATGTAGAGTGGATAAATTGGATATAGAGTGGATAAAATAGAGATAGAGTGGATAAAATGGATATAGGGTGGATAAAATCGATATAAAGTGGATGAAATCGATATAGAGTGGATAAAATGGATATAGAGTGGATAAAAACGATATAGAGTGGATACAATGGATATACAGTGGATAAAATCGATATAGAGTGGATGAAATGGATATAGAGTGGATAAAATGGATATAGATTTGATAAAATGGAGATAGAGTGGATAAAATCGATATAAAGTGGATAAAATGGATATAGAGTGGATAAAATGGAGATAGAGTGGATAAAATCCATATAGAGTGGATAAAATGGTGATAGAGTGGATAAAATCGATATAAAGTGGATAAAATGGAGATAGCGTTGATAAAATGGGTATAGTGTGGATAAAATGGATATAGAGTGGATAAAATTGATATAAAGTGGATAAAATGGATATAGAGTGGATAAAATGGATATAAAGTGGATGAAATCGATATAGAGTGGATAAAATGGATATAGAGTGGATAAAAACGATATAGAGTGGATACAATGGATATACAGTGGATAAAATCGATATAGAGTGGATGAAATGGATATAGAGTGGATAAAATGGATATAGATTTCATAAAATGGAGATAGAGTGGATAAAATCGATATAAAGTGGATAAAATGGATATAGAGTGGATAAAATGGAGATAGAGTTGATAAAATCCATATAGAGTGGATAAAATCGATATAAAGTGGATAAAATGGAGATAGCGTGGATAAAATGGGTATAGTGTGGATAAAATGGATATAGAGTGGATAAAATGGAGATAGAGTGGATAAAATCGATATAAAGTGGATAAAATGGATATAGAGTGGATAAAATTGATATAAAGTGGATAAAATGGATATAGAGTGGATAAAATGGATATAAAGTGGATGAAATCGATATAGAGTGGATAAAATGGATATAGAGTGGATAAAAACGATATAGAGTGGATACAATGGATATACAGTGGATAAAATCGATATAGAGTGGATGAAATGGATATAGAGTGGATAAAATGAATATAGATTTGATAAAATGGAGATAGAGTGGATAAAATCGATATAAAGTGGATAAAATGGATATAGAGTGGATAAAATGGGTATAGTGTGGATAAAATGGATATAGAGTGGATAAAATGGAGATAGAGTGGATAAAATCGATATAAAGTGGATAAAATGGATATAGAGTGGATATAATGGATATAGAGAGGTTAAAATGGATATAGGGTGGATAAAATGGATATTGAGTGGATAAAATGGATATAGAGTGGATAAAATGGGTATAGGGTTGATAAAATGGATATTGAGTGGATAAAATGGATATAGAGTGGATGAAATGGATATAGGGCGGATTAAATCGATATAGAGTTGATAAAATGGATATAGGGTGGATAAAATTGATATAGAGTGGATAAAATCGATATAGAGTGGATACAATGCATATACAGTGGATAAAATCGATATAAAGTGGATGAAATCGATATAGAGTGGATAAAATGGATATAGAGTGGATAAAATGGAGATAGAGTGGATAAAATGGATATAGGGTGGATAAAATCGATATAAGGTGGATAAAATCGATATAGAGTGGATAAAATGGATATAGAGTGGATAAAATGGAGATAGAGTGGATAAAATCGATATAGAGTGGATAAAATGGATATAGGGTGGATAAAATGGAGATAGAGTGGATAAAATCGATATAGAGTGGATAAAATGGATATAGAGTGGATAAAATGGATATAGAGTGGATAAAATGGATATAGGGTGGATAAAATGGATATAGAGAGGTTAAAATGGATATAGGGTGGATAAAATATATGTAGAGTGGATAAATTGGATATAGAGTGGATAAAATAGAGATAGAGTGGATAAAATGGATATAGGGTGGATAAAATCGATATAAAGTGGATGAAATCGATATAGAGTGGATAAAATGGATATAGAGTGGATAAAAACGATATAGAGTGGATACAATGGATATACAGTGGATAAAATCGATATAGAGTGGATAAAATGGTGATAGAGTGGATAAAATGGATATAGGTTGGATAAAATCGATATAAAGTGGATGAAATCGATATAGAGTGGATAAAATGGATATAGAGTGGATAAAATGGAGATAGAGTGGATAAAATGGATATAGGGTGGATAAAATCGATATAAAGTGGATGAAATCGATATAAAGTGGATAAAATGGATATAGGGTGGATAACATCGATATAAAGTGGATGAAATCGATATAGAGTGGATAAAATGGATATAGAGTGGATAAAATGGAGATAGAGTGGATAAAATCGATATAGAGTGGATAAAATGGATATAGAGTGGATAAAATGGATATAGGGTGGATAAAATTGATATAGAGTGGATAAAATGGATTTAGGGTGGATAAAATCGATATAGAGTGGATAAAATGGAGATAGAGTGGATAAAATCCATATAGAGTGGATAAAATGGTGATAAAGTGGATAAAATGGAGATAGCGTGGATAAAATGGGTATAGTGTGGATAAAATGGATATTGAGTGGATAAAGTGGATATAGAGTGGATATAATGGATATAGAGAGGTTAAAATGGATATAGGGTGGATAAAATGGATATTGAGTGGATAAAATGGATATAGAGTGGATAAAATGGATATAGAGTGGATAAAATGGATATAGAGTGGATAAAATCGATATAAAGTGGATAAAATGGATATAGAGTGGATAAAATGGATATAGAGTGGATAAAATGGAGATAGAGTGGATAAAATGGATATAGAGTGGATAAAATGGATATAGTGTGGATAAAATGGATATAGAGTGGATAAACTCGATATAGAGTGGATAAAATGGATATAGGGTGGTTAAAATCGATATAGAGTGGATAAAATGGGTATAGTGTGGATAAAATGGATATTGAGTGGATAAAATGGATATAGGATGGATAAAATCGATATAAAGTTGATAAAATCGATATAGAGTGGATAAAATGGATATAGAGTGGATAAAATGGAGATAGAGTGGATAAAATGGATATAGGGTGGATAAAATCGATATAAAGTGAATGAAATCGATATAAAGTGGATAAAATAGATATAGGGTGGATAACATCGATATAAAGTGGATGAAATCGATATAGAGTGGATAAAATGGATATAGAGTGGATAAAATGGATATAGAGAGGTTAAAATGGATATAGGGTGGATAAAATATATGTAGAGTGGATAAATTGGATATAGAATGGATAAAATAGAGATAGAGTGGATAAAATGGACATAGGGTGGATAAAATCGATATAAAGTGGATGAAATCGATATAGAGTGGATAAAATGGATATAGAGTGGATAAAATGGATATAGAGTGGATAAAATGGATATAGGGTGGATAAAATCGATATAAAGTGGATGAAATCGATATAGAGTGGATAAAATCGATATAAAGTGGATGAAATCGATATAGAGTGGATAAAATGGATATAGAGTGGATAAAATGGAGATAGAGTGGATAAAATGGATATAGGGTGGATAAAATCGATATAAAGTGGATGAAATCGATATAGAGTGGATACAATGCATATACTGTGGATAAAATCGATATAGAGTGGATAAAATGGATATAGAGTGGATAAAATGGATATAGGGTGGATAAAATGGATATAGAGAGGTTAAAATGGATATAGGGTGGATAAAATATATGTAGAGTGGATAAATTGGATATAGAATGGATAAAATCGATATAGAGTGGATAAAATGGATATAGGGTGGATAAAATGGGTATAGGGTGGATAAAATGTATATTGAGTGGATAAAATGGATATAGAGTGGATAAAATGGATATAGGGTGGATAAAATGGATATAGAGTGGATAAAATGGATATAAAGTGGATGAAATCGATATAAAGTGGATAAAATGGAGATAGAGTGGATGAAATCGATGTAGAATGGATAAAATGGATATAGAGTGGATAAAATGGGTATAGGGTGGATAAAATGTATATTGAGTGGATAAAATGGATATAGAGTGGATAAAATGGATATAGGGTGGATAAATTGGATATAGAGTGGATGAAATCGATGTAGAGTGGATAAAATGGATATAGAGTGGATAAAATGGGTATAGGGTGGATAAAATGTATATTGAGTGGATAAAATGGAGATAGAGTGGATAAAATGGATATAGAGTGGATAAAATGGATATAGGGTGGATAAAATGGATATAGGGTGGATAAAATCGATATAAAGTGGATGAAATCGATATAGAGTGGATAAAATGGATATAGAGTGGATAAAATGGATATAGAGTGGATAAAATTGATATAAAGTGGATAAAATGGAGATAGAGTGGATGAAATCGATGTAGAGTGGATAAAATGGATATAGAGTGGATAAAATGGGTATAGGGTGGATAAAATGTATATTGAGTGGATAAAATGGATATAGAGTGGATAAAATGGATATAGGGTGGATAAAAAGGATATAGATTGGATAAAATGGATATAAAGTGGATGAAATCGATATAGAGTGGATAAAATGGATATAGAGTGGATAAAATGGAGATAGAGTGGATAAAATCGATATAGAGTGGATAAAATGGAGATAGAGTGGATAAAATCGATATAGAGTGGATAAAATGGTGATAGAGTGGATAAAATGTAAATAGAGTGGATAAAATCGATATAAGGTGGATAAAATGGAGATAGAGTGGATGAAATCGATGTAGAGTGGATAAAATGGATATAGAGTGGATAAAATGGGTATAGGGTGGATAAAATGTATATTGAGTGGATAAAATGGATATAAAGTGGATGAAATCGATATAGAGTGGATAAAATGGATATAGAGTGGATAAAATGGATATAGAGTGGATAAAATGGAGATAGAGTGGATAAAATCGATATAGAGTGGATAAAATCGATATAAAGTGGATAAAATGGAGATAGCGTGGATAAACTGGGTATACAGGGTGTCCCGTAACTAGCTCGACACCGGGAAATGAGGGGTAGCTGAGGTGATTCTGAACAACTTTTTCCTTAGCAATAATGTCCTAAGCGCCTTCGGTTTTGAATTATTAACGAAACGGCTAGGCCAATCCGAGCGCGTATCGAACGCGCGCTCGAAACGAGAGTGTGGTCTCTGACACGCTCCGCCGCGAGCGTGAACAAGTAGATCGCGTGGGTATCGAGAAAAGCATACGGCAAATATCACATATCGTCTTCAAATAAACTAATAGTCGTTGCATAACTGTGTTCAATACTGTCACTCGTAATTCGGGAGGTATGAAAAGTTGTAGTATTTGTGGAAAAAATGATTTTCTTAACAGCATGTTTTCAGGTGGGTAAATTATGGTCTAAGATAAACGCTGTGAATAACTAACGTTAGAAGAATCTTGTTAAACTCACCCTTTCGCCAACGAAACAACCTGCCCTCGACGGAAGTAAGTCGTTGGCAGTAGGTCACAGTGCCGATTTTGTCCTTCGTAAGAATCTCGAGAACTTCAACAGCTGATTATACGGCCGGTTCGGTGAACTCACTTGACACTGACACACACAGTAGGAACGGCACTTGTCTAATTTATGGCAGGGCGCACGGCTAATCGCAGGTACGCGGACACCCCCGAGAGTCGAGCGGCGATCGGCGATCGGGTCACTTTACCGAACGTGCATTTCACTGCGTGAGCACTTTCACCGATAACTCCGAATAAAACAATTATGTAGAGGAACGTAATTGAACCTACGTTAGAGATAGTTGGTGGCCCTGAAAAGGGCCGATTGTTATTGCCAAAATTGCCAAGATCGGCTCGACGTGCCCTCCTCGCGCTTGCATGCACGTCTCGGAGCACCGGCGGACGTTGCGCTGCACTTCTTCCAATGGTTTTCGATTAAGAAACGTAACAAATATCCTGTAATACTCCGCGTTAGTTCGTTGCTGTATGGTACCCGTTCGGTTTGAAAAACGATTCTGCCAGCTCTAGCGTTTCTTGGGTCTTGCTTAGAAGGACGTTCGTTGGGGAAGGGATATTTTTACAATAGTACAGCGTAGTGGCTCGCACATTTGGAGTCAATTCAGCCAAAAAATACCCGTGCGCTCGGGGCGGCCGCATGGTCTTCGTCACTACGAACGCGCTAGCGAAGACGCAGGGCAAGGAGTGCCATAAATTTCACTATTGTCCATACCGTGTCGTAAAGGGAAAGTGTGGCTATTTTACGAAATACGTGCATCGTCTTAAAACTACATCGACAGCGTACACGCAACATAATCCTTTAATATTTTCTTACGATTCTTCCCGCAAAGAAGGAACAGTACATACAATTCCCAAAATTATCAATTTAGTATTGTATTGTATTGCGAAGACACTGCTTGCGACGCATACACGCTTGCCTGTGTCATTTGTAATATTATAAATTTAATGTTGTGGGATGTTTAGTGTAGAGTGCATGGCGTGAATAAAAGTACAAGCGCGAAGACACTGTTTGCGGCGTGTCGAAATGCTTAAAATCTTAAACAGTCGGCTCCCTAAGAATCTCTGATTTCGATCTTGTTAAGATTATCGCACGCGCGCGGCAACCGACTGTTTACGGGAACGCGAGCAGCAAAGCGTGCCGCGGTACATGGGCCCGATCAGGGGGACCTGTTCCAGACGACCAAAATGTTGATAGACATAACGATGTCTGTCTCGAAATGCGTATCAAACAGTGTCCTCGCTAACACAATACAATATTAAATTGATCATTTTCCAAGTTGTGTGTACTGTTTCGTCTTCGCGGAAAGAATCGTAAGAAAATATTAAAGGTTTATGTTGCGTGTACGCTGTCGATGCAGTCTTAAGCCGATGCACGTATTTCGTAAAATAGCCACACTTTCCCTTTACGACACGGTATGGACAATAGTGAAATTTATGGCACTCCTTGCCCTTGTCTTCGCTAGCGCGTTCGTAGTGGAGAAGACCATGCGGCCGCCCTAAATGCGCGTGTATTTTTTTGCTGAATGAACGGTGACTCCAAATGTGCGACCCACTCCGTTGCACTATTGTAAAAATATCCCTTCCCTAACGAACGTCGTTCTAAGCAAGACCCAAGAAACGCTAGAGCTGGCAGAATCGTTTTTCAAACCGAACGGGTACCATACAGCAACGAACTAACGCGGAGTATTACAGGATATTTGTTACGTTTCTTAATCGAGAAACATTGGGAGAAGTGCAGCGCAACGTCCACCGGTGCTCCGATGTGTGCATGCAAGTGTGACGCGGGTACGTCGAACTAAACTTGGCAATTTTGGCATAACAACAATGGGCCCTTTTCAGGGCCACCAACATCTCTTACGTAGGCTCAATCACGTTCAAACATAATTATTTTATTACGGAATATCGGTAACAGTGCTCGTGCGGTGAAATGCGCGTTCGGTAAAGTGACCCGACGGCCGCTCGACTCTCGGGGGTGTTCGCGTACCTGCGATTAGCCGTGCGCCCTGCCATAAATTAGGCAAGTGCCGTTCCTACTGTGTGTGTCAGTGTCAAGAGAGTTTACCGTAAAATGAGCTGTTGAGGCTCTCGAGATTCTTAGGAAGGGCAAAATCGGCACTGTGACCTAGTGCCAATGACCTACTTTCGTCGAAGCAGGGTGATTCGTGGTCGAATGGGTGAGTTTAACAAGGCTTTTCTAACGTTAGTTATTATAAATTATTCTAATGATAATTTATCCACCTGAAAACGTGCTGTTAAGAGAAACATTTTTTCCACAAATACTACAATCTTCGTTCCTATTGAATAACGGGTAAGAGCATCGGACACAGTTATTCAACGAGTATTAGTTTATTTGAAGGCGATGTGACATTTGCCGTAGGCTTCCGTCGATACCCAGGCGATGCACTTGTTCACGCTCGCGGTCGAGCACGATCCAGAGACCACACTCTCGTTTCGAGCGCGCGCCAGATAAGCGCTCAGATTGGCCTAGCCGTTTTGTTAATAATTCAAAACCGAAGGCGCTTAGGACATTATTGCTAAGGAGAAAGTTGTTCAGAATCACCTCAGCTACCCCTCATTTCCCGGTGTCGAGCTAGTTACGGGACACCCTGTAGTGTGGATAAAATGGATATAGAGTGGATAAAATGGAGATAGAATGGATAAAATCGATATAAAGTGGATAAAATGGATATAGGGTGGATAAAATCGATATAAAGTGGATGAAATCGATATAGAGTGGATAAAATGGATATAGAGTGGATAAAATGGAGATAGAGTGGATAAAATGGATATAGGGTGGATAAAATCGATATAAAGTGGATAAAATCGATATAGAGTTGATAAAATGGAGATAGAGTGGATAAAATCGATATAGAGTGGATAAAATGGATATAGGGTCTCTAGTCGTGTTGAGTCGAGTCTCGTGTCTCTAGTCGAGTCGAGTCGAGTCGATTTTCGAGTCTCGAGTCTCTAGTCGAGTCGAGTCGAGTCGGGTCGAACCCGGAACCAATTATGCGACGAGTTCCGCTAGGAGTGGGGAGCGAGGATGCGGAAGAAAGACCACCCCTCACTTCGCTTAGGGCCGTCGTAGCTTGCGAGCGTTTTGCTAGAGTATCGTAGTGCATTAGATTCGTAATCGACTATGTACGAGAACCTCGCAAGGTAAGCTGCCGTTCACCCGCGTTTAACCGACCTCGTAACATGACGGACGTGCGGCCAACCGCCTGGGCGAAGTCACTTAGATTCAGTATCCGGTGGGTCCCGCGACGGGCGACGAACGCGGCGACTCCGGCTCGGTTTTAACCGATATCGCGTACCGTTCGAAAATAAACGTCTTATAGCATTGATTACACTGTACCCGCTGAGTTCCAAATCTATTTATTTTATCGTGGTCTCGACCCTACCTGACCGTTACCGCTTTCCGCATTCCCGCAACACCCCGCCGCTCTACCATCAGGGTCGCGAGCTAGTCATCCGGCTATCGGTCCGGTGGAGGACCTGCCTGACCACGGTTTCTTCAGCTTTTCGCGTTCCATTGGTGCTTTCCGGTAAAAAACACCTGGCGCCCAACATTCCTAATCCTGGGTTTCGCCTGACCGCGCCGGGTAGGCCTTCCGCCGAAGTTGGACTCGCCGTTCTTTCCGCGACGGGAAGAAAACGCGTCACAAAATGGCGCCCAAAGTGAGGCCCGACGGCGCGCACCGGCATAGTCGACGAACCCCCGAGCTGCTCCGAGAAGAGCCGACCAGCCCCTTCGGATGCCGCGAGGTGCCAGGTGCGCCTCGAAAACTTCGCAGCCAGGCGTCGCACGGAGGGGGCAGAGATAGGGCAGCTGTGCGTCCACCGTCGGAGACCGCGAGTCCGTGGGAGGTCAGGGACCTAGCTCCAGGGGGGTGGGGCTCGCCGCATCCTCCACGATTTCGCGACTGGGGGCTGCTCCATCGGGAGGACGCCACCCTTTAGGGGAGTAGAGGTCGGCGGAGTAGAGAGTCCCCATCCAGGCTCCCATTTTTAACAAAAATCCCAGGGGGATCGTTTTGACGTTTGCGGGGGAGGCCTGCCTCTCGGGACGCCGCCGACCAGGACCTGCTCCGAGGGACCAACATCGCCTATCCATGGGATAGCAAGGAGCTGTGGGGAGGAGATTCGAGGTGCCGGTGGTAACCTCGGGTACCAGAGGAGTGCCTGTAAAAGACGACGCTGGCCCCGGAACCAATTTGGCAGCCGGTTCCGCCGAGAGTTGGAGGTGAGGAAGCGGAACAAGGATCACTTCCTCACTTCGCCTAGGCCGTTATCGAATACGAATCGATTACCGATTTTTGGTGTAGAAACAGAATAGTATTTTGTGTTTCGGGTTAACAGACCATTACCGTTATTTAATGAGGCCATTGTAACTGCGCTATCGCGAGTGTCCGAGGGACCTAGGGCCAAGGGCCGATACCGTAACCGCCGAAGTAGAAAGGACAACGAAAGGTAAGCTGCTCTCCGCATTATGTAATCTCCGCTGAAAACTGTTCGTGCAAGAATCTATTTGGCGCTATATCGCATGTTGTTGGAAATAACCGCAGGTTCCCTGGTGGTGAGAGAGACGCGGAGGATACCGCGTCTAAGAAACTCCTTTGCGTGCGCGCCCGAAAGCGAAGTTGTAGGTCCATAAGGAATAATAAATTCGATTAAAACCTATTTAGTTTCAAACATATTCGTCTCGTGACATTCGGTTGACCCGATCGTTACCGCCGCTCAACTTGCTTCTATTTCCCTTGCTTCTGCCCACAGTCTCATCACCTTTTCGCGTTTCTTTGGTGCTTTCGGGTAAAAAGCACCTGGCGCCCAACATTCCACACAAATTGGACGCGCCGTTCTCTCCGCGACGAGAAGAAAACGCGTCACAATATTCACAAGGAAAGGACATATTCTATATTTAAATAAATTTTAGAATCAAATTAGAATTGGAAATAATGAGTCTGATATATTCTTCAATAGTAAATTCTGCAAATGATAGGTTTTACAATGAAATGGTTCTCAATTGATTACAATAGTGTTCAGTGTTCAGTGTAGTTAAAGGAAAGAGAGAATAAAATAATAACAAAGTAAATTAAAATCGTACAGGAGAATTGAGGTGTACCCTTAGGCAGTGACAATTTAACAATATCCCTGTTGTACGTTTTAGTTAACAAAGCGTAAGCTTGTAGTTATTAGATTGGAATTAAATAATTAGAAATAAATAAGTTGACTCTAACGCCTGAGTATTGCGGGGGAATAGCGACCACTAGTTATGATGCCGTAAGAAAACGCGAACGCTGCTATGGTAGAATGTTGATCAAGAGGGCAACTGGCCCAATATCACTGTTAATTACTCGAGTTGACAAATACTAAAGCCCACGAGAGCGTCTAAACCTTGGCTTATATAGATCCCGTGTTGTGGAGGGAGGATGTGCAAATGAAAGAAACCCTGACTGTGATGGGTTGCTGTGGTCCACGCGGACAAATTTTAGGGAAAGTGACGTAACTGCATCTGGAATGCATCGACATGGTAGGCAGGCATAATGCACTGTTCTATGGATAGGTTAGAGAGGGAAAGAGTGAGAGAGTAAGAGAGTGAGAGAGTATCGAAGGGCAGGGGTCGTAGAGCACTCGAGATAAATAAATAAGTGGGGACCCTTGCAGGCCACTCGCGACTGTTTTACGAAAGAAGAAAACTCGATGCTCTATGCGTTTCAAATAAAATTAAAAAGGCGCCTTCTTGTCGCCAAGTGTAAATTCGAGAGCCGAAGAATTCGGTTATAGTAATTGCTATAGCTGATACTAGTGCGTATTTTCTCGATAATTATAATCCGGTAGTAACTATTGAGAGTGGGACTTCCGTTTCCGGTGTGATAGAGTGTGAAGTGTTGCAGGAAGAGTGAGAAAGGTTAGAGGAGAAAAAGGGTGCTGGAAGGAAGAGAGCGGGTGAAGAATAGAGTGGAAGGAGTGCGGAGAGGGTGAGGAGTGAGTGAGGAAGTGAGAGGAAATAGGGAGAGTGGGAAGTGGAGGGAACAGGCAGGAAAAAGGTGAAGGTTTGGAGGTTAGGTGACTTGGTTGGGAGCGGGATAGAAAAGAGCGGGAAAGAGAGTGGTAAAGAAGATAGGTAGGTAAGGAAGAGGTGGGTAAGGAAGGGAGTGACGATAAGGAAGGAGAGGGTAAAGAGGAGAGTAGAAAGAATTGGTGGTGAAAGAGGAAGAAAAGAAGGTATGAGTGGGGCGAAGGAGGGAAGAGAAAGAGCAAAGGAGGAAAAGAAGGTAGGAAGGCCGACGAACGCGGTGAGGTTAGGGAGGGAAAGGCAGAGTAGTGAGTCGTCGGTGGAAGAGTACATTAAACGGAAAAGGGGAGGTGAGGAAGGAGCGGAGGGGGAGGAAGAGGGGGTTTTCGCAAAAAGTGTGAAAATAGGAAGATCGCCAGTGGGGAGGAAAGGGGAAGGAGGGGGAAAGATAGAAGAAATGATGAAGGAAATAGTGAGGCAGATAGAGCAGGGAAGGGAGGAGATGAGAGGTATAGGGAAGGAGTTGAGGGAGGATATGGAGAGGGTGAGGAAGGAGGCGGAGAGAAGGGTGAAGAAGTGGGAGGAGGAGAGGAGAGGGATGGAGAGAACAATAAAGGAGTTGGGGGAGAGAATAGAGGAGATGGAAAAGAGGACGTCGGGAGGGAGGAGGGTGGAAGAACTGGAGGAAAGGGTTAAGAGGATGGAGATGGGGAGAAGCAGGGGGGAAGGGGAGGGAAGGGAGGAGGGGAGAGAGAAGATAGAAGAGAAAGTGAAAGAAATGGAAAAGAGGATGGAGGGTAGAGAGAGGGAGGACAGGAAGAGAAATATAATTACAAAAGGGATAAGGATAGTGAATGGGAAGGTAAGAGAGGGGGTGGACGGGATAATGAAAGTGATAGGGGCGGAAGTAGAGGTGGAGGAAGTGAGAAAAATAGGGGGAGGAAGAGGGGAAAAGGGGGAGATGGTTGTAGTGAGGTTAGGGAGTAAAGAGCAGAGGAGGAAGGTAATGGAGAAGAAAGCAGGACTGAGGGGGAGGGAGGAAAGAATAGAAGAGGATTTGACATGGAAGGAAAGAAAGATGCAGTGGATGTTGAACGGGATTGCAAGGGAGGCGCGTAGTAAGGGGAGAAGGACGAGAGTGGGATACGGAAGGATATGGTTGGATGGGGTATGGTGGAAATGGGATGAGGAAGAGGAAGAGTTAAGGTTGGAAGGAGGCAGAAGGTTACCGGAAGGGAAGGGGGGGGAGAAAGCACAGGGGGAAGAGGGGGAAGGGAGACAGGGCAAGGGAAATGAGGGGAGGGGAGGGGGGAAGGGAGAAAAAAGGAAAGGGGTGGAGGGTAGGTTTTTGGAATGTGGCAGGGATATGGAGGAAGGATGAGGAGTTTTGGAAGGGATTAGGGGGATGGGACGTATTGGTGATGGAGGAAACATGGGCGGATGAGAAAGTGTGGGCAAGAGTTAAAGGAAAGCTGCCGAAAGGATATAAGTGGAAGGTGCAATTAGCAGGGAGGAGGAGTAGGAAAGGGAGGGCGATGGGGGGAATGTTGTTAGGGATAAGGGAGGAAATAGTAGAAGAAGGGAGGGGGAAAGGAAGAGAGGAAGTGGAGGGGATGATAGAGGGTAGGATGAGGATTGGGGAAGAGAAATGGAGGGTGGTAGGGGTGTATGTAAACGGGGACATGGAAGAGAAGCTGGAAAGGTTAAGGGGGTGGGTGGAGGAGGAGGAGGAGCAGGTGAGGACTATAATAGGGGGAGACTTTAACGCGAGGACAGGGGAGAGGGGTGGAATAGGAGAGGCGGAGGAGGAGGAGATAGGGGGGAGAAAATCCATGGATAAAAAGGTGAATGTGGAAGGAAAGAGGATGGTGGAGTTCCTGGAGGAAAGAGGTTGGGGGATTTTAAACGGGGATATGGAAGGGGATGAGAGGGGGGAATAGAATGAAAGATTCAGGAGGGAATTGAGAGGGGTGAGGAGGGAGGGGTGGCGGGAAGATGGGGTAGATGAAGAGATGAAGGAGGGGATAGGAGGAATAAAAAGGGCACTAGAGAAGGCGGTGGTGAAGGGAAGAGATAGGAGGAAGAAGGGATGGTGGGATAAAGAGTGTGAGGAGAAGAAGAGGGAGGTGAGGAAGGAGCTAAGGGAGTGGAGAAAGGAAGGGAAGGGGGGAGGAGATAGATACAGGGAAAAGAAAAGGGAGTATGCAAAATTGTGTGAAAAGAAGAAGGAAGAAGAGAATAAGAGGTTTGAGAAGGAAGCGGTGGAGGCGAAGGCGGAAGGGGAGGTGTGGGAGATAGTGAAGAGAGAGAAGGGGAGGAGGAGGATGGTAGATGGTGGAATAGAGATGGAGGAATGGAGAGAGTATTTCATGGGGGTGCTGGGAGGGGTAGAATCGAGAGTTAGGAGGGGCATGGGAAGGGGAAGAGAGGGGGGTGGAGAGGAGGAAATAAGTATGCAAGAGGTAAGAAAGGCGATAGCAAAGTTAAGGGATGGGAAGGCGACGGGGGGTGACGGGGTGCCGAGCGGGGTATGGAGGTATGGAGGAGAACAAATAGCAGAGTGGGGGTGGAAAATGTGTAATAGAGTGTGGAGAGGGGAAGGGTGGCCAGAGGCGTGGGAGGAGGGTTGGGTGGTACCGATAATCAAGAAGGGGGGGGGAGGATAAGGTGGAGCAGTACAGGGGGGTGACATTGATGCCCACCTTGTACAAGGTATATGTAGGAGTGTTGGCAGAAAGGATAAGGGAGGAGGCAGAGGGGAAAGGGATGGTGCCACAAAACCAGGCGGGGTTTAGGAAGGGGATGGGAACGATGGACAACATTTATGCGCTAAACTACCTGGTGAATAGGGAAATAAGCAGGAAGGGAGGGGGAATGGTGGTGGCGTACATAGATTTGAGGGCGGCGTTCGACTCAGTGGATAGGGAGGTGTTAATAGAGGCAATGAGGGAAAGAGGGGTAAGGGAGGGACTGAGAGTAAGGGTGCAGGAGGTATACAGGGAGACAAAAAGTAGGGTAAAGATAGGGGGGGAAATAGGAGAGCAATTTTGGACAGCAAAGGGGGTGAGGCAGGGATGCCCAATGAGCCCTTTGCTGTTCAATCTGCTGATGGCGGACTTAGAGGAGGAAATGGGGAGGGGGGAGGGGATAGGATGGGTGAGGGTAAAGGGGGAGAAGGTGTACTCGCTGGCCTAGGCGGATGACGTGGCTCTGATGGCGGGAAATGAGTGGGAGATGGGAGTGATGATGAGGAGAATGGAAAAGTATCTGGACAGGAAAGGCTTGGTGCTGAATGTAGAGAAGACGAAGGTGATGAGATGTAGAAAGGGGGGAGGGAGGAAGAAGAAGGTGGTTTGGAGGTGGAAGGGGAAGAGGATAGAGGAGGTAGGGACTTTTAAATACCTGGGGTTTACGATAAGCAGGAACGGAGGGATGGAGGAGCATGTGAAGGAGAGGGTGAAAAGGGCGAGCGCGGTGATGAGGCAGGTGTGGGGAATAGGGAAGAGAAGGTGGGCGAAGGACTGGGAGAGAAGGGTGTGGTTGTATGACAGGTTGGTATGGACGGTGCTGGGGTATGCGGCGGAGGTATGGGGATGGGTGGAATGGGAGATGGTGGAGGCAGTGCACGAGAGATATCTCAGGTGGACGCAGGGGGTGGAGTGGAGGACGCCGGGGTATCTAGTAAGAGAGGAGCTGAAAAGGGAAAAGATGCGGACAAGAGCAGGGAAAAGGGCATGGGAGTTCGAGAGGAGGCTGGAAGAAGGGAAAGGAAGCAGGATAGCGAGGGGCTGTCTGGAGGAAATGAACGAAAGAATGGAGGGGAGGGGGAGCGAATCGAGATGGGAGGAGGGGAGGAGGAAGTTCTGGGAAAATAGAGGGTGGGGGGCGAAGGAGGGGCAGGAAAGAAGGGAGAGGAGGGAGTTGGGGTATGACGAGGTGGAGGAGAGAGATAGGGAGTTGCAGGCGGTGGAAATATGGGAAAGGATAAGGAGTTCGAAATATAATAGATGGTACAGGGAGGTAAGGGTGGAGGGGGTAGCAGTGAAGGGTGGTATTGGGAGAAGGAGGAAAGCAGGAGGTGTAGGATATGCGGTGCGGAGGAAGAGACATGGGAGCATGGGTGGGAAGAGTGCGAAAGAAAGGGGATAGATGAGGAGATGGGGTGGCAGGAAAAGGTGAAAGAAATATTAGGAGGGGAAGGGGAGGGGGAGGAATGGATGAGGGAGCTAGAAAGGAGGAGAGGAGGGTGGGGAGGGGAGGAAAGGGGAGAATGACAGGAGAAGAGAGAATGAGATTGTGTAGGAGAGGAGAATGGAAGAGAGAGGGAAAGTGGAAGAAGGACTGAATTGGAAGCGGAAGTCCGGGAAGAGAGAGGAGGGGGGTTAGGGTTTAGAGTAAGGACATGCGAGCTGGGAAGTAGGGATAAGGAAAAGCGAGCGAGAAGTATCGAGTAAAGAGTAGGGAAAACGAGGAAATAGAGAATAGAAGGAGGCAAAGCGGAAGTAGAGGTTAAGGTAAAGCGTGCGGAGAGAGAGAAACAGAGGTTAAGAGCGGCGGAGGGCAAGCGTGCGGAGAGATGAAGATGGAGCGGTAGAGTTAAGATAGGTTAAGATAGAGATAAGTTAGAGGTAAGGGGAGATTGTAACCCTTAAGGGAAGTCAATAAAGACACATACAACTATTGAGAGTGAGAGAGACTATGTGCGTGAGGTTATAGGCAGCTTCGGTGTTCGCGCGGTGTTTATGGTCGTAAAGGCTTTGTCCATTTTCGTCTTTGTTTTGCCAGGTATCGGCGACACTGACGTGTAACGTCCCCATAGGTTTGGGAGAATAGATAGACAATAATATTTTTTTTTATCAGTTCTGGTTCTTTTAAAATTGCTATTTGAGATTACCGTTGTGAGAAATAATGAATCGATAAACTCTTTAGGATATATAAGGATCGGTAGGTAAGGAAGATTCCTACCAATCCACTGATTTAACCCTCCAGACCCGTTCAAGAGGTAAAGTAGATTCTTCCCCTAGCGACCGCACACACACTAGTATCTCTGAGGCCCCGCCGTTAGTAGCTTACCATGACGTTAGAGGCGTGCAGCGCGTTCTTGCCTGGTGCGTAAAAATTAGATTTTAAAAGAAGCGCCCTATGTCTTAAACCTTCCCCGTTATCCCTTCCACCTCGCGCTCCCACCAAAAGTCAGGGACCCGGAATTTTCCCAATAAAAGGCACAGAACAAGGCCTCTCGCGAGAGAGTACAATTTCAGAATTGGCACGAACACAATCAGCTTTACGAAAGAGTTTTTTATCTAAAGTCATAGTTAGTCTGTCGGAAAAGTATAAAGTGCGCAAAATCACTTTTTTTCCCAATTTAATATCGGCAAACGAGTTGCCGTACGTATCTTCTGTGACACGAAAAAGAAGAATGAGCATCCGTTTAAGACATTCTTCTGAAAATATCATCATGAGGATCAACCAACTTCCAACGTAAGGATGAGTAATATTCTGGCTTTTAAAAGTACTACCAATCTTTAATCATGTCTAAATTCTTCTCCTTCATCGAATTTTTCTTGTATTTTTCTCACAATTCATTCAATCTTTCTTCCTTTCTATTTTCGTAATTTCCTTATTGTTAATTTCCAAAATTGAGCTCAGGCTTTAACGGCTTGTAGCGCTCTAAAGAACAGAAACATCAATCTTTTTCTTTACTATTTAATTATTCAGTTTTCCTTTCTTTCTTTCTATTTGCGTAATTTCCTTATTGATAATTTCCAAAATTGAGCTCAGGCTTTAACGGCTTGTAGCGCTCTAAAGAATGGAAACATCAATCTTTTTCATTACTATTTAATTATTCAGTTTTCCTTTCTGTCTTTCTATTTGCGTAATTTCCTTATTGATAATTTCCAAAATTTAATTATTCAGTTTTTCTTTCTTTCTATTTGCGTAATTTCCTTATTGATAATTTCCAAAATTTAATTATTCAGTTTTTCTTTCTTTCTATTTGCGTAATTTCCTTATTGATAATTTCCAAAATTTAATTATTCAGTTTTTCTTTCTTTCTATTTGCGTAATTTCCTTATTGATAATTTCCAAAATTGAGCTGAGGCTTTAACGCCTAGTAGCGCTCTAAGGTTCGGAAGAAATCAATCCTACCCACTTATCTATCGTCTCATCAATTGTTTATCACCATATTCTCCCTCTCTCCCTCTCTCCCTTTCACCATCCCTCCCTCTCCCCTCTCCCCTCTCCGTCTCCCTCTCTCCCTCTCTCCCTCCTTTTTCTTTTCATTTCTTAATCTCATGCAAAACCCTCACCATTACCTATCGAATCCTAAGAGCCAGAAGAAACACCGCAGTGGCGTCCGTAATGGCTACAAGCGTTTCCTTGTGGAAAATCCAACTTTGGCGCGAGATCAGAGTTTTACATTAGAAGTATTTAGGAAATTAGTTCCGCCGAAAAAGAATCCTCCACCGACCGCCAGAAACCAAAGAAATCGTAACAAAAGACATAAACAAGTGGTTAGAACATTAATAGAAATTTCAAATTACGTAGAATTAAATTCTAGCGAAAACTTTGAATCTCCCTCTAATCCAGACGAAAAACTAAATCCAACAATTCCTAAAAGTCATATTCCAGACAATTATTTACCAGAATTACTCTCATCAGTAGATTCTCCTTTTCCTATTTATCATTATAGGATTCTTAACACTACAACACCTTTCCACATTCCTACCGTTCTTTCCATACTCAATCAACTTCCTTCCAATTCACATCTAACAATTTCTACTGATTCCGATTCAACACCAACTAAACCCGTTCCAATTCAAAGTATTATAGATAAACTAACTCGAGTAGCTACGATAATAGAGATTTAGATGTATGCAAATTTCTGTTACAAAGTATCCATCCATTTATAACAATCAATTTTCTATAATATAACTTGTCTACACCATCATATCAAAATTCCATTTACCAGCTGAATATATTTTCTATTTATTTAATTTCATTAAGTTTCATTGCATTCGATTTATTTAACCTAAATCTTCTTCTGACACATATAAACTAATTTATTAAATCAGGACCCAGGCTGAATCCCAGGAATCTATAGCCGAAATTTCAACATAATAACATTTTTATAATCTATAAAACAAGTCGCCCCGGCTGCGACGTTACGGACGACTTCAAGGGTATTTCCGCATGATTCTAACTTCTCAAACAGCATATAAGCAAACAAGAATACAAGTATTCGTACCGTTATGCCAGAGGTTTCAAAGAGAAAAATATTTAAAGCTAAAACATTCCGTATGAGAGCAGAGAATCCTCAGTGCACAAGTACGCTCTCATCCGAGTGCAATGAAATTTTTAAAATTTTATCGGCACGTAACACCTGTATTCCCTCCGAATAACCAGAGCGCAACCGAACCGCCGCGCGGTGTCTTACCAACCGTCTCTCCACGTCTCCCAACTTATCGCGCTGTTAGAGCTGTGTAACGTCCTGTACATATTTCCAACATTATAATTCATAGAATCACATCCGGTCCCACGGCGCTTATCGCCTATAAGATGTCACTCATTCCTCAAATGCTGACGCCAGGACTTTTAGACAAAGACCTGCAGCGAGGCCCACCGCTGCGCGGCCCCGCTGCAGATCTCTGGGGAACACTCTCGTCAAAACCTCCGAAACGCACAGTCGCCTCTCGCTCCATATTCTTACTCTTACTCTTGTCATCTAAATAAATCTAAATTCAGTGTTCAACAATATATATATTCTTTCCGCCGACCACGACTACCAATCCCCATCACAGCTGTAACCTTTAAAATAGCCTGAAATTTTCGTCCAGTCCCATGTGATTAGTTGTGTACGTGGTTGAATTGTAGTCATTTCAACAATATAGTCACTAGTTATTCATACGAGTTCATACGACTCGGCTTTCTTACGGACAAGGACTTCGTACTTTGACTACACGTGCATAGGCACGCCACGGTAAAATCTCTCATTTATACTATTACATTCCTCACACGCATCTCACTGAAACTGCGTATGTGAATACTCTCTGTAAATAACCATCTCGGGAAATATCATTGTAAATATATTCATCCGCACAGGAGGCATCATTTTTTAATAAATCGTTATATTATATTTTCTCATCAGTAAATGCACGTGTGCGAATAATTTCAACAACGTTCCACCATCCGAGTTACAGTCCACGTTAGTATCCAACAATCTCCCATTAGTGGTCCCCTGTTTATAAGTGTGGTGATAATTAATGGATTAATTCACGGCTCTTAAAAACTACGTGGTTATCGATCGGTGGCGAGCACCTTGTGGCGTCGCGAAAGTTTAAGACATTTCAAGTGTGAATAGCCAAGACATCTTTGTTACTTAGTGTTTAATAAAGAACTCTCAACCTGTGATTCAGTTAAAAGGTACAGTGCCCCCGGTTATCTCACCTCTCCCAGGTCCGTTAACATTTCCCTTGCAATCTCACAAACACTAATAGTCGTTGAATAACTGTGTTCAATACTTTTACTTGTTATTCGAAAGGTATGAAGAGTTGTAGTATTTATGGAAAAAATTGTTTTCTTAAGAGCACGTTTTCAGGTGGATAAATTATGGTTTAAGATAAACGATGTGAATAACGCACGTTAGAAAAACCTTGTTAAACTCACCCATTCGTCCACGAATCAACCTGCCTCGACGGAACTAGGTCGTTGGCAGTAGGTCAAAGTGCAGATTTTGTCCTTCGTAAGAATCCCGAGAACCTCAACAGCTGATTTTGCGGCCGGGTCGGTGAACTCACTTGACACAGACACACGCAGTAGGGACGGCACTTGCCTAATTTATGGCATTGCGCACGGCTAATCGCAGATACTCGGACACCCCCGAAAGTCGAGTGGCGATCGGCGATCGAGTCACTTTACCGTGTAACACCCTATATATTTCCGCCACATTGTAACAAATTAATATACATCCGGTCTCACGCTGTTAATCACTCGAATGCTTTGCTAAGCACATAGATCCTAAGAATGCTGACGCCAAAGTCTGCAGCGAGGCCCACCGTTGCTACGCGGTCCCGCTGGAGCCACACTCTCAATTCTACCATAGTTCGAGTCACACCTTCAATTGTACTCTCAACCCAACATTCAATCAGTACACTTATCTCTCGCTCCTCTAAATCTTAAAGTTATAATAAATCTCTGTTCATTATAAATTCAGTGCACATATTATTCATCGCCGACCACGACTACCATTTCCCATCACAACCGAACGTGCATTTCATTGCGCGAGCACTATCGCAGATAGCTCGGAATAACACAATTATGTAGAGGAAGGTAATTGAACCCACATTAGAGATATTGGTGGCCCTGAAAAGAGCCGTTTGTTATTTAAATTGCCAAGATTGGCTCGATGTGCCCTCGCCGCACTTGCACACGCGCCTTGGAGCGCCGGCGGACATTGCGCTGCACTTCTCGCAATGTTTCTCGATTACGAAATGTAACAAATATCCTGTAATATTCTGCGTTAGTTCGTTGCTGTTTGTTGTCTGTTCGGTTTGAAGAACGATTCTACTAGTTCCAGCGTTTCTTGGGTCTTGCTTAGAAGGACGTTCGTTAGGGAAGGGATATTTTTACAATAGTACAACGCAGTGGCTCGCACATTTGGAGTCACCGTTCATTCAGCAAAAAGAGATCCGCGCATTCGGGGCGGCCGAATGGTCTTGGTCACTACGAACCCGCTAGCGAAGACACAGGCCAAGGAGTGCTATAATTTTCACTGCTGTCCATACAGAGTTGTAAAGGGAAATTGTGGCTACTTTACGAAATACGTACTTCGGTTTATAATTGCATCGGCAGCGTCGCTTAATATAAACCGTTAATATTTTCCTACGATTCTTTCTGCCAAAACGGAACAGTATATACAATTTTTAAAATGATCAATTTAATATTGTTGTTGGGACAAGCCGAACGGTGGCGTGAGTTGCCGGGCCACCAATATCTCCAATGTGGGGTCAATTACGTTCCTCTACATAATTGTTTAATTCGAAGTTATCGGTGATAGTGCTCGCGCAGTGAAGTGCACGTTCGGTAAGGTGACCCGATCTCTCGACCCTCGGGGGTGTCCGCGTACCTACGATTAGCCGTGCACCCTGCCATAAATTCGGCAAGTGCCGTTCCTACTTTGTGTGTCAGTGTCAAGTGAGTTCACCGACCCGGCCGTAAAACCTGCTGTTGAGGTTCTCGAGATTCTTACTAAGGACAAAATCGGCACTGTAACCTACTGCCAACGACCTACTTCCGTCGAGGCAGGTTGATTCATGGACGAATGGGTGAGTTTAACAAGGGTTTTCTAAAGTTAGTTATTCACATCGTTTATCGTAAACCATTATTTATCCACCTGAAAAGTGCTCTAAAGGAAACGATTTTTTCCACAAACACAACTCTTCATACCTTTCAAATAACAAGTAAAAGTATTGAACAAAGTTATTTAACTACTATTAGTTTATTTGAAGACGATGTGGCATTTGTCGTACGTTTCCCTGGATACCCACGCCATCTATTCTCTGACCAGACTAAGTGTAAAAATACATCGAAGAAATTTGCGTCCGTTCTGCGCATCTTCCCACTCCGCCTACAATATTCGCATTGTATTGGCTTATCGCTCGCCCCACTAAACGGTGACGCGCAAGCGTAATCATTGCTGACGTCATGCCTGACGAGCGGTTCCCTATTCAATGGGTGTCAAAGAACACATGTACCGGTTGTGACCACGTGTACAATGTACCTCGTAAATGCTTGTCGAGAATTTTTACGACCCCATGCACGCTCGCCTGTCGGTGTGATCTATCTGCCCTCTCTCTTGTTCCTCTCGTTTCTCTCTCTGTCATGGGGTCGCACGTTAGCAACGCCGCGGTATCGGTCCTCTCTGTTTTTTCGGAGAGTCTGTCCTGCTCGCACCATCCAGGCACACGGACGAGTAGAGGGCGCAATGTGTGTGAGAGATCAACTGCCACATGCGTACAGAGCTCGTCGGTGAGGCTACTGTGAGTGCGAGAGTGACGCTCCGATGGAAAGAGAGAGAAGGACCCATTGGCAGAAAATTAGGGAGCTGGAGCAAAATGCATGCAGCTTTCTCGACGGCAGACGCCAGAAGCGCACGTGTGTGCGTCCATGTGCCTCGCAAGCGAGAGGGCGCGTATAAAAGAATGGGAGAGACGTATACCGTTAAGTTGTATGCCGCGAAGTAGCATGCGGAATCGAATCCGAAAAGGAAGCGATAGGAGAGGTTAAAATGAAATAAATCGACATCCATTTTAGAGAAAAATCGTTTGGATTTCCAATGAAATATTCATAAGCGCCTCGAATGCAATGAAATCGGTTCTCTGCTGAACCGTCGAATGATTACAATACGTATTATATACCGATATATATTTTATTATTAATATATCCGTATTTCTTATAAACTATCTACTTATAAATTATCATAGAACGCATAAACAAGGGCAAGGCGACTAATCAGCGTAATTTTTTGCAAAAATTAAGGTCAATTTATTTAATTTCTTCAAGAAATCGCTACTCTTACACGTTAGGAACCTCCTGCATATCGTTAAAAATTAAATAAACCGATATCCATTTTAGAGAAAAATATAGATTGTGAGATTATTTTCGTGTCACTAGCGTGCTTTCACTATCAGTTAGGTTGGCGGTACTGAGCGAAATGCATGGCGCAGCTCGCACGTTGGTTGGTAGCACTGAATACCGCAGGCTGCCTCCATGTGCTTCTCGATCAAGATCGATTCGAGACCACGTGTGAACGTGTATTCTTTAATACACATCATTTCTTTTTATTTCAATTAAACAATGTGTTGAGTTATTCCTATTAATAATATAATCTCCCAATCACCATCCCATATATTTTGTTATTTATATATGCGTTTTGTTGATAAACTATCTATTTGTCAAGCAACATATGTATTTATAGTTATAAAAAAATGTATGTATCATATACATATATAAATCAAGCGAGATATCATGTAATATTATTCTACCAATACATCAAATAATTAAAGAATTCATTATATTAAGTTACAGACTTAGGAATTGTTTATTCTTCCATAATTGTAAGAAATGTCGTTTTCCGACCTTATATAAATTGTGGCGAAAACTTTAGGAATTAAATATTAACATAGCATACTACAACGATATTCGGCTTAAGCGTTATTTGGGAAACATTTCCAAAAAACATGAATTTGGTAATGGTGGTTTGAAATCTTACGATAAATTATTTATCCGGAAGGATGTTTCGATAAGCGCGGTATTCGTGTGCTAATTACGCATTAACATTCAGGCATTAATGTCAAACGGCCAAGAAGCAATTCACGTTGTATTAATTTTCGCATCGAAACGTCCCGGCATCGAAACGTCTCGGCGTCGAAAGGGCCTGGCATCGCACCGACTCGGTGTCCCTGGTATCGAAATGTCCCATTCTCGGCCCGAGCATCTGTAAGGGGGAAATTTATAGAATTGTAATGTTTGCCCGACGTTATAACAATGTGAGAAATTCACAACATTACAAATTCGATGAAATACTAACATGAAGGAAGATCCGATTCTTCCTGGTTCCATCACACTTCGTCGGCCAGTGTGCTGGTGTTTATAAAACGCGAATGCGTTTTTCTGGAACTTGAAACAAACAAGAGGGTGCGAATCTTCGAGAACTCAGGCACACCCATGCATCTGTAAGGAGGGAAATATCCGCTGATTAATACAATTCTACTTCCGTATAATTTGTAAATATTATACATACCTATAATCTGGACCAAACTCTCCTGGGCTATGATCGTTGGGGTGACTAATAGTCCGTCCAGTACCCCTGACGGTCGATTGTCTGGTTCAGACGGTTCGGAATGGACTGTTCCAAATTTCGGAAGAAAAGTGGATTCGCCCTGAGGTCCTCCCATACGGCTGTGGCGTGCTCGAGCAAAGCGGCCTTGGACCTGGCCTGTCTGGGCTGCCAGCGCCGGAACATCTCAGCCCAGACATTTTCGATGATGTTTAAGTCCGGAGACTTTGCCGGCCAGTCCACGACTTGCCACTCCGGATGGGCAGCGAACCAGTCCCTCACGGCGTGGGATGTGTGGACTGCGCTGTTGTCTTGAACTAGCCGAAGTACCGGCACGTCTTCTGCAGAATATACCGCTCGCACCGTTGGTATGAGGACTTCCTCCAGCAAGCGGATATATTCCACAGAATTCATATGTGGCGATACTTCGACTAGTTCGCCAGGACCGCCAACACTGACCCAGCCCCACATCCCACACGTGATGCGGCCGCTGCGGCCAGCCGGAACGACGTGTCGTGGATCTAGCCGGCAACCCTCCGGACGCCACACTCGAAACTGCCAGTCCTCCCCGGAGCAGAAAACCTTTTCGTCCAGCCATATAGTGGTTGTCCATTCAGCCCTGGAGGTTGTCAATTCCTGCAGCGAGAAAGCGACTCGATCCTCGCTGTGCGTCTGCGTGAGAGGAATCTTTCTTGCGGGGCGATAAGAATGAATATTCGCCCCGTGCAGTCGCCTCCGCACTGTCTCGGCAAAAATTGGCAACCCCAGAGCACCCGCCGCTTCACGGGCGCTGCTGAATGGACTTGCAGTTATATACTGCACGATCCGGTTGTCCTGTTCCGGAGAGGTCAACCTCGGCCGCCCGCTGTTCACCAGCCGATGGTCACCCAGGGCGCATTCACCTCCTTCCAAAAATTTGGAGATCCATTTCCGGACTGTCCTCACCGAACAACCGACGTCGTCAGCGATGTCCTGCGGGGGGGTACCGGACAGCCAGTATCCAACGATCATTCCCCGTTTGGTCACCGAAATATTAGATCTGTTCATTTTGATGGAACCGTGCACAAACACTAAATGAACAGCACAAAATCGTTGCTAGCCAAGAACAAAACACGATCGCCTAACTTTTGAGATGCTTTTGTTTTACCTCGCGGTTTATTTAAACCGCATTTATATCGGATAAATAATTTATCGTAAGATTTCAAACCACGATTACCAAATTCATGTTTTTTGGAAATGTTTTCCAAATAACGCTTAAGCCGAATATCGTTGTAGTATGCTATGTTAATATTTAATTCCTAAAGTTTTCGCCACAATTTATATAAGGTCGGAAAACGACATTTCTTACAATTATGGAAGAATAAACAATTCCTAAGTCTGTAACTTAATATAATGAATTCTTTAATTATTTGATGTATTGGTAGAATAATATTACATGATATCTCGCTTGATTTATATATGTATATAATACATACATTTTTTTATAACTATAAATACATATGTTGCTTGACAAATAGATAGTTTATCAACAAAACGCATATATAAATAACAAAATATATGGGATGGTGATTGGGAGATTATATTATTAATAGGAATAACTCAACACATTGTTTAATTGAAATAAAAAGAAATGATGTGTATTAAAGAATACACGTTCACACGTGGTCTCGAATCGATCTTGATCGAGAAGCACATGGAGGCAGCCTGCGGTATTCAGTGCTACCAACCAACGTGCGAGCTGCGCCATGCATTTCGCTCAGTACCGCCAACCTAACTGATAGTGAAAGCGCGCTAGTGACACGAAAATAATCTCACAATCTATATTTTTCTCTAAAATGGATATCGGTTTATTTAATTTTTAACGATATGCAGGAGGTTCCTAACGTGTAAGAGTAGCGATTTCTTGAAGAAATTAAATAAATTGACCTTAATTTTTGCAAAAAATTACGCTGATTAGTCGCCTTGCCCTTGTTTATGCGTTCTATGATAATTTATAAGTAGATAGTTTATAAGAAATACGGATATATTAATAATAAAATATATATCGGTATATAATACGTATTGTAATCATTCGACGGTTCAGCAGAGAACCGATTTCATTGCATTCGAGGCGCTTATGAATATTTCATTGGAAATCCAAACGATTTTTCTCTAAAATGGATGTCGATTTATTTCATTTTAACCTCTCCTATCGCTTCCTTTTCGGATTCGATTCCGCATGCTACTTCGCGGCATACAACTTAACGGTATACGTCTCTCCCATTCTTTTATACGCGCCCTCTCGCTTGCGAGGCACATGGACGCACACACGTGCGCTTCTGGCGTCTGCCGTCGAGAAAGCTGCATGCATTTTGCTCCAGCTCCCTAATTTTCTGCCAATGGGTCCTTCTCTCTCTTTCCATCGGAGCGTCACTCTCGCACTCACAGTAGCCTCACCGACGAGCTCTGTACGCATGTGGCAGTTGATCTCTCACACACATTGCGCCCTCTACTCGTCCGTGTGCCTGGATGGTGCGAGCAGGACAGACTCTCCGAAAAAACAGAGAGGACCGATACCGCGGCGTTGCTAACGTGCGACGCCATGACAGAGAGAGAAACGAGAGGAACAAGAGAGACGGCAGATTGTACTGTACAATCGGTACTGTACAACAGTACATTGTACTGTGACAGACAGATTTGATTTGTTATTCATTTAATGAACATATAACTCACTCAGAAGAATAACAGATTATGCGAAGAATAACGGATAATACGAATAACTTAACTCGAACAGTTAACGGTACAACTCGCGAAACGCATAATATTGTCTCACTGAGTATGTGGGCAATACCCCCCGAATGGGTCTCCACCTTGACGTGGTGGTGGGGCTTGAGGTCGCGGACGGTCGGGCCCGGCCAAGGACCCGACCGCCCGCGACCAACCAAGAGGGACCCCCCAAGCCAAGGTATAAGCAAACGTGCCGAGGGCTGCGTGGCACAGGGGGAGCTGTGTCTTGCACGGTGCCTCCCGGATACCGGGCGAACTCCGGGAGTCAGTAGCCAAGCCCCGGGCAATCGCGGCTCTGCCCGGGTGATATCGCGCTACCGCGGTACTCGTGGGAACAGAAATGGACTCGAATAAAAACCTGAAAAAAGACGAGGTGGAGGAGATTCTCCAGGGCGTGGCCTCCCTGGGGGGCGAACGCCAGGAGGAAAAAGACACCCAGGGACCTCCAAGGCCCAGGGTGAAGCGTAGCGGTGCGGAAAGGCGCCGCTACAAAAAGCTGATGGAGCGGCAGGAAAGGGCTCGGGCTGAAATAGCCGGAACCCTACCTGCGGCATTAATCCCGAAGGGGACAGGGACGGACGGTGGTCGGGACGGGGCGAAAAAGCGCCAAAGGACCGACCCCAATACGCCCAGCCCCAGCACCAACCACCAAGGCAAGAAGCCCAGAATACTTGATCAGGGCTCATATGCCCAGGCAATAAAGGGTACTGTCAGGCTAGCCATCATAATGGATGGCTACCCTGACAGAAAACTAAATCCAGAGGAAGGGAAGGGGATAAAGGCAGCGATCAGGGAGCGCATTCTTGCGCTCCCTGAGGGCACCAAAGCCCCAACCTTTATCGGGACTTGGGAGATGGATGGCGCGGTCATTTTTGGCTGCGCAAATACAGAAACGGGGGACTGGCTGAAGAGCCTATCCTCCGAACTGAAAGCGGGGGAGAACAAGGTCCGGGTTATACCGTTTGACGATCTTCCGAAACGACACCGGGTCGTCGTACACGTAGAGGACCCGGAGCTGACTGTCGAGGCGGCTATCAAGCTCCTCGACAGGAAGAACGCGGGGCTGGCCGCCAGAGAGTGGGTCGTGGTCAGGGGAAGCGAAAGTAGGGATGCCAAGAGCGCCCACTTCGCGGCCCTTGTCACCGATTGCTCTCTGGAGGCAATCAGGACCTGTGGTGCCAGAACTTACTGCGGGCTGGGCCGAGCAACAATCAAGGTGCTCGGTAAAGAACGCGGTGAGGAGGATAGGAAAACTGCTGGCGTGACCGGGGAGGTAGCTGTGTAATGGCTACCACCACAACACCAGTAGTGCAGATCAACTTGCATCACAGCAAAGGCGCCACCAACAAGGGCTTAGACGCGGTCCTTCTACCTCAACTGAGCTGTGCCGACCTTACGGTGGTTCAGCTGAGAGTCAAACAGAACGGGGGGAGCCACCTGGATGTACTAGTAGGGTCAGCTTATATGCCCTACGACTCCAGGGAACCTCCACCGCAAACAGAAATCAGGCAACTTGTAACCTATGCAGAAGAGAGAGGACTAGAGCTCCTGATTGGTTGCGATGCGAACTCCCATCACACAAGTTGGGGGAGCACCAACACCAATGCCAGGGGGGAGAGCCTCCATGAGTACCTCATGGGTGCAAATCTGATCATCCTCAATAGAGGATCTGAGCCCACCTTCATGGACTGCAGAAGACAGGAAGTGATCGACATCACTGTCTGCTCACAGGGAGTGGCGAGCTTGGTGAGGGACTGGAGGGTCTCTGGAGAGCCCTCCGGATCGGACCACCAACAAATTCGCCTAACCCTACTGCACGACGTTAATACAAAACAGGGTAGACACCCGAAGCATACCAACTGGAAGGGGTATCGGGAGTCACTAGAGGACAACCTAGCAAGTACACCGACCAGATTTCACACACTCGAAAACCTTGAACTGGCAGCTGGACACATCAGCGGGGCCATTAATGAGGCTTTCGAGGCAAACTGTAGTGCCAGGACCACGGTCACAACGCCCAAAGTTCCCTGGTGGAACAAAGAGCTGGCAAAGCTCAGGGCGGAGACTAGAAAGGCCCTAAACAAAGCCAAAAACACGGGTATTGAAGCGTACTGGGTTATCTTTAGAACTTCCCAGAAAAAATATAGCAAGGTAATAGTTGCCGCAAAAAGAAAAAGCTGGAGGAATTTCTGCGAAAGCATAGAAACTGCTCCTGAGGCCTCCAGACTAAATAAAATCCTCAGCGGCAGTGAAAGACCCAATGTGGGCTGCTTAAAGCTCCCAAGTGGGGGATACACAGAAACGACAGAAGACACTCTGAAGCACCTGATGGAAACTCACTTCCCGGGTTTCCAGAAATACTCTGAAACGGGAGATGCAGGGACAAATAGACCCAGGGCGGAGTATAAGCCCAGGGACTGGTCCCTAGCATCTAAAGTGGTAAGTCCTAGCGGGGTAAGATGGGCTATACAGACCTTCGAACCCTACAAGACACCAGGACCAGACGGTATCTACCCGATCTTGCTACGGAAGGGCGTCGATCAGCTAATAGGCCCACTGACCAAAGTTCTTAGAGCTAGCATAGCTCTAAGACACGTCCCTCGAGCCTGGAACGGGACTAGGATAGCCTACATCCCTAAACCAGGCAGAAATGGCTATATTCTGGCCAAAGACTTCAGGCCAATCAGCCTAACCTCCTTCATCCTTAAGACGCTGGAGAGATTGGTTGATGGATACCTGAAGAACGAAATACTCAAAGAAAGGCCACTGGCGCCACACAGTGGTCCAGATCGCGTTTCTAGCTGGCCAAAAGTCGATTTTTTGATATTGAAAAATGATTTATATTTTTACGTATATCTGTTCAGTATTAGCTACTGATCACGAATATATCAATATTAATATTAATAATTATGACTTTACTATAGATTAGGCTTGTCAAAGATAGAAAGAACGCTGATCTGTATGAAACGAGATATTGGATTACGTTTCTTTATAAATTATTTTACATAACTTAAAATAAATTTTAAAAAGATTAGTGTCAATATTATTGAAGGGGGGACATTTCTGTTGAATATCCAAGGTTCCATTTTATTTTAATTTATATATTTATACTGCAATAAATGTTTATAGCTGTAATGTATTCATAAAAATTTGGTTTTTACCTATTTTGGAGTGCCAAAAAAAAGTAGGGGCGAGTAGAAGTTCAAGCATTGTTTTTTCTGAAAGGCATATATGTATACTTTAGAATGCTTTTTTGATAATTTGCGTCTACTTGCGACTTCTCGAGATATGAATATTTTTCTAGGTAGAAGTTCTGGTTACGAGAACAGAATTATGCTGGGTTTGGGCATATGGCCAAACTATTGGTTTTTTGTTTATTACTCTTAGATGAAATTTTTGTAGTTGTTCTCATTCTATTTTGATTTCCAACAGATACCCTATTTTTCGAAATATGACGTCATCGACAGTTTTTTTTTTAAATTGATCATCCTTATGTTTGTACATTTACAAATGGACACTTTCTCAACAATTACAATAATAAAGGGTTTGATGGGTATGCGACCTGTTTTTTTTTAATATTAACTAAAATAATTCACTAAACATATGGGTTTTTGCATCTTTTGTCACGGCTATCGGATAAGAAATTAAATAATAATAAAAAACCATCCAAGGAAAATGGCAATTCATCAGAAAATACTATATTATTATTATTTAATTTTTAATATTCCTCGAATTACAAACAAAAAAATAATAATAATAAAGAATTAAAACAAAATTTTGTAAACAAAAACCAAAGAAACAAAAACTTTTTTTTAAACAATGAGAAACAAAAAAACAAAAATGTTTAAACAAAAAACAGAAACAAAAAAAAATGTTTAAACAAAAAACAAAAACAAAATTTCAGCTACAAAAATTTTAATGAAGAGCACTAAACAAAAAGCAATAGTTTAGCCACAAATCAGGTGTTCTGAAACATGCCCAAACCAGTATCTTTATTATATTGATTAATACCACTAAAGGGTACCAACCTTCGTACGATCTGTCAATGCCTATCTATATACTGCCAATGACTCTAACCGCTCACTCTTAACACTTTGCCATCGGAGTATTTTTCGTACCTCTTATGTCTGTATCGGGTAAACACGAGCGTATTTCGGATAAAAGTAGAAACGCATTTCTGTGCACGTGACATTACAATGTGCGAAGGAGTGAGAGAGTGAGCGCGAGGGATACGATGCACGTCCTAACACGTATCGCGCTGTCGATCGTCAATCTGCTTCGAACACAGATCTACGTCTTTTTTTGGACGACGACAAAGTTTTAACCTCTCATTTAATAAGAACATTCGTACATTGACAAAAGTAACGTTACACAAAATATGAAGAATAGATGTTTATTTGATGTATTGAAAAATGGTGGATTAACGTTGGGATCAAGTGCTTCTAAATCACAGAATGCACTCATTACATACATCCAAGATAGGCTGGGAGAAGAATGGAATTCGGAACAAAAGGAATTTGAGCAATGCATTATAGGAAGAGTGAGAGGATTTTATGCCACATTTAAAAAAAATGGATACAATCCTATCGTAATTTGACAAAATTTGAAATAAGAAATAATAACTGGTTGGAATTAGAATTTAAAATTCCAATATTGAATAAAAAATAAATATTACAACAACCGTCAACAAGTTCTGGTAAACTACATAAAGGGTTTGTCGAATTAAGTGGCCGTTCTAAACGTAGACGAAAAAAAAATCTAAGAGAAATTACTTCATCAAAGGAATTAGTTTATGCAGCGAAAACGGCATTATATGTTGAAGGAAAACGTGCTGCAGCCGATCTAGTTTCCCAAATAACCGAGTTCTCCCCCAAACGTGCGACAAAAATTAGACATAAATACAGAAATAAAGCGAAATCTAATATATGTTCCTACACAGAAGACGAGGCTTTAGCACTTATAATGGATACTCATATGACAAAAAATGCCTATCAAAAAACTCGATTAGGTGCAAAACAAAGAGGTGTTGATATATACCCAAGTTATAACTGTATCCTTGAGGCCAAACAACGTTGTTACCCAGAAGGGATAGAAGTGAGTGAAGTTAGTGCATCAGTACCTTTGCAACAGTTATTAGATCACACCACTAAACGTCTATGTAAAATTTTGGATATTTCTCAGTATAATGATGTTCTTAAAAATTCTGAAAACTATATATTTGAGTTGATATTTAAATGGGGTTGTGACGGTAGTTCTGGCCACAGTGAATACCATCAAGCTTTCTCTGAAAAAGAAAATGGAATAGATATAAATATTGTTAATGATACAAGCGTGTTTATGTTTTGTTTAGCCCCTTTGCAATTAATAGTATTAGAGAAAAGTTCAAATGAAAAAGTGTCTTTATGGTTAAATCAAAAACCTTCATCGACCAGTTATTGTCGCCCAATAAAATTCTTCTACGAAAAAGAAACAACAAATAGTATTTTAAAATATGTTGGAGATATTGAAGATGAAATTTCTAATTTAGATCAATTAGAGATTAAAATTAATGACAGTTTCGTAAATTTTCGGTATACTATGATAATGAGTATGGTGGATGGCAAAGTTATCAATGCGTTAACGAAAACTTTAAGTCAACTATGTTTTATTTGCAAATGTAATCCCACTAATATGAACAAATTAGACAAAATGCATTTATTTGAAGTTAATGAAGACAACTTAAAGTATGGTTATCCCCTTTGCACATGTGGATTAAATTTTTAGAATGGGTTTTGCATATTAGCTACAGATTGAATGTTGCGGAAACTACTAAAAGGTTAAGTGAAGAGCAAAGAAAATTAGTTGCACAAACGAAAAAAATAATCAAAAACAGATTTTGGAATGAAATGGGGATAAAAGTAGACAAAATAACTCAAGGATCCGGGACATCAAACACTGGTAATGTGGCAAGACGATTTTTTAAAAATCCCGAAAAAGTAGCCGATATTACTGGTATAAATTTAGAATTTATCAAACGAATTGGTACAATCTTATCTGTAGTTTCTAGTGGTCGCGAAATTTACACCGACAAATTTGATAAATATTCTAAAAAGACAGCAGAACTTTATGTCGAACTATACGATTGGTATAGAATGCCACCATCCGTGCATAAAGTAATGATTCACGGATCTCTTATAATTAAGTACTCCCTTTTGCCAATTGGACTTCTTTCAGAAGAAGCACAAGAAAGTAGAAATAAGGATTATAAAAAATACCGCGAAAATCTTCACGGATTAATACAAATTTGGATTTATTCCATTTTCTTTTGATTTCGTCCGATCCCGTCATAACATCAAAAAGAACGTTTACAAAGATCAAAAAGACTGACCTCACAGTAGAAGCGAAAAAATTCTTAATCACCGAAAATGATTCTGAATCCGATTCAGAATAAAAACGATAAAAGATATTATAAAAATGTAAAAAATGAAAAAAATAAAAGAATACAAATTTTTAAAAAATAGTGTTCTCTACTCAAACCTACATTAAAAAAAAAAAAAAGTTTATAATATTATATAATATTATATAGTTATTATTAAAAATGTTGTTGTTATATCATTACAAGTAAGTCAGGTAGGTTAAGCAGGTTAACCTACACCAATTTTTATAGGCTTTAGTTCAATATTTTATGAAATAATAGTTTTGGCCAGCTAGAAACGCGATCTGGACCACTGTGCGCCATCCCAGTACGCCTACAGGGAGGGCAAGTCCACGGACACGGCCCTACATCACCTAGTGGGCAGAGCGGAGGACCAGTTGGCCGCTAAGGGCTATGCCCTGGGTGTATTTATTGACATAGAGGGAGCTTTCGATAGCACCTCGAACGAAGTAATCAAACAGGCCATGTCCCAGCACGAGATCCCAGAGACAATCGTGGATTGGACAATAAGCATGCTGACAGGCAGAAGCCTGTCCGTCAGCCATGGGGAACAAACGCTAGAGGGGCGACCAGCCGGAGGCTGCCCACAGGGGGGTGTACTATCCCCCCTGCTGTGGTGCCTGGTTGTGGACGACCTTCTGACGAAGCTAGAAAGGGTAGGGCCTCACGTGTATGGCTACGCTGACGACGTGGCCATTGTTGCGAGAGGAAACTACCTACACATTCTCAAGGAGCGCATAGAAGAAGCCCTTGAGATAGTAGAAGACTGGTGCCAGGCTAAAGGACTCAAGGTTAACCCCTTGAAGTCAGTAGCCGTCATATTCACCAGGAAATACAAGCCGGAGACCATCGAACGATTGAAGCTCTGGCAGGAAGAAATACCCTTCTCCAGCTCAGTGAAATATCTGGGAGTACACCTGGATTCAAAGCTGAACTGGAAACTTCACTTGGAGGAAAAGAGTAAGAAACTACACACATTAATGTGGGCGTGTAGAAGGGCCATGGGCAAGACTTGGGGTACTCAACCCCGAGTTGCCCTGTGGCTGTACAGAGCGGTGCTTATACCAAGACTCATGTATGCAGCGGTGGTGTGGTGGCCAAGGGTGGAGAGCGCGGGTGCCAGGAACCTGCTGCGGAGCCTGCAAGGTGGCTACCTGCGGGCTGCAGTGGGGGCCATGAGAACCGCGCCCACGGAGGCGCTCGAAGTAGCACTCTGTTGCCCACCCCTGGATCTGTTAATAATCCACAGAGCCAGGCTAACAGCATACAGACTAATGTGTCAGGGGGAGTGGAGGACTACATATCTTGGTCATACAAAAATGGACATCCTCCACAAACAACCTTTCACATTGAGACAAGACAGAATCCGCAGGAGACTACTGGTTGGTAAAAACTACAGGACCAGCTTCCCAACCAGGGAAGAGTGGCGGAAAACGCCCCTGACAATAACTCCCACTACGGACGTATGGTACACCGACGGGTCGGGTTACAACGACCGGTTTGGAGCAGGAATATACGGACAAAGGACCAATTATAGGGAAAGCATTCCCATGGGAGCCTGGGCCACCGTCTTCCAAGCTGAAACCCTGGCCATAGGCAGGTGCGCAGAAATCCTAATCGAGGGCAAAACGAATGGGAAGAACATCTTTATTTGCTCAGACAGTAAAGCGGCAATAGGAGCGATCGCGAAGCCCAATACGGAGTCATCGACCGTATGGGACTGCATGCAAAAGCTTAACAAACTGGGGGAACAAAACAGAATCACCCTGGTATGGATCCCTGGACACCAGGGCATACATGGCAACGAGGTGGCAGACAGTCTGGCTAAGGCAGGGGCACAAATCAACCCAGCCGAGCTGACAGTAGGAACCCCCTTTGCCATGGGAAAAAGAGCCATCAACGACTGCCTGACAAAGGACTTCAACACACGGTGGACAACCTCCACCAGTTGCAGGCAGGCCAGGCAGTTGATGAGTGGACCAAAAATAAAAAGAGCTAGAGAACTCCTAGCATTAGACAGAAGGAGGCTCAGGACAGCTATTGGGCTAATAACAGGCCACATAGCTCTCAATGCCCACCTTCACAAGATGGGCCTAACAAACCAACCTAACTGCCGACTGTGCGGTGAGGGACATGAGAGCAGATCTCATGTCCTGTGTCGCTGCCCAGCCCTGGCAGTTCACAGATACAAGACCTGGGGAAGTATGTTTTTAGAGCCCGAGGACTTGGCAGATGAGGGGGTTAATAGCTTACTAAGCCTAGCTGCAAAAGCAAGGCTGGAGCTTTAGGAACCCACAGAAAACCGGGCAGTTACAGAGGATCACATAGATCTAGGTGACGGAGGGCTCCACGCAGCCCAGCCCGTTAATTATTACTACTACTACTACTACTATGTGGGCAATAACGGCCGGCGGAGTGGGGGGATGGATGGTAGAGTGGGAGTCTTGGACCTCGCGACGGTTCCCAAGCTCAGTCGAGATGCGCAAAACGAGGTTACTCTTAATCTGAACAGAGTATACTTGTTTACGCTCGCGGTCGAGCGCGATTCAGAGACCACACTCTCGTTTCGAGCGCGCGCCGAATACACCCTCCGATTGGCCTTGCCGTTTCGTTAATAATTAAAAATCGAGGGCGCTTACTACATTATTGTTAAGGAAAAAGTTGTTCAGAATCACGCCAGTTACCTGTCATACCGTGGAATTCGATCAGATACGGGACACCCTGTATAAGGCGAGAGTATCGAAATACTGGAATTGGGCTCGACTCGCTATACAATATTTGAAAACGATAATAAACCACCATTATTACTGTTCTTTTACACGCAAAATTCCACCTTAATTTGGGTTCCTACCGACTTTGTGCCGTTTTTTATGCGAGAGGTCCGTCCAAATCTACGTTCGAACGTAGTGAACGATTTTCCCGTACCCCCGGCGCCTTTGTACCATTCGAGTCGCGAGCTGGTCAGTCGGCGTTCGATCCGACGGGGAATCTGCCTACCCAAGCAATTATATTTACTTTCGCGTTATCCCTTTGGTATTTTCGGGTAATACCTCCTGGCGCCCAACTATCGCGATCGTTCTCGCTGTGCGTGTATCATGGTAGGCAGTCTTCCCGTCAAAGTCCGAACGCGCCGAACCCTTCCAGAGAGAAACACTATGGCATAATATTCCATACCCATTACCACAATCAATCACGGTTTATTACGCTGTGAAGTAAGCGTTTGCGAATTAATTTCGAAGAAGTTAAGTTACATTATCGGTCTCTTGCAATCAACTCAAGGCAGTCTTGTTGCTTCTATTTGAAGATTCTCTATGTGAACGCAAAGCAATTGTTTTTGTTGCACCTGTTGCCAGATAATACCCATGAGCTTACGTAGATCCTCTCTGTACTTGATGTTTCCTTGCAGCAACTGTTTCTGTAATTTGACAAATAAATATAAGGAGCTATTTGTGCACAGGCAGAAGGAACATTTTTTTACGAATAATCTGAAGAATATTGTACGTGCTTTTTTCGTTAGAACAATGGTACCTCTGAAATAGGCCTCTGCTTCAAGATCTTTTTAAGTTTTGATTTCTCCCTTTTCAGAACATTTAGCAAGCTCACTTTTTCTGAGTTGTCTCGGATTAAGTTCTGCAAGAGGATCAGTCCTTCGTAGTAGTTTCCTTTAATGACTGCAAAAAACAAAGTTCTCAAGATTTGTTGCTACACATTTGTTGTTTTCTAGCACATTATAAAGAAATTCGTAACAACAGGACATGCACCGTTATGGTAACTTTTATTTTCGCTACGCGCCTTGAATTAAAAATCTGCGATTAAGACTCTGCAGGACATAGTTCAAACTATTGCGCCCCTCACAGCAGACACTTCAAAATAAGTCCTGTACAGTTATGTGGGTTTTCAAAAAATTAAACTGTCAACGGTGCGACAAGTGCTGCTGTGTTTAGACACTGTCGACCATAGCTGGTTTACCGTTTGAACGCTGTTGCGAGGCGCATGGTAAAGGTGTGAGAATGGATGTGTTACTGGGTGAGATACGAACGGTTGTGTTAGTGATTTGCGGGTGCATTACGAGGGCGAAAGTATCGGGAAATACAGTTGTAATCAGCGTCCGAAGATTCTGAAAGTGCTATGCACCGATCAGGAGAAGGCACCAACGCAAACACCATTATTAGGAGAAGGCACCACAAAGCATACCAACACAATCATTAAAACGGGGCACACGCATTGTCGCCACTGACCGAAGTGCCACGCACACTAATAAACTCCTGTAGAAACGGCCGACGAATAAATCAAACAAAACGGCTAGGAAGTGAATGGGACATAATGACCGTGCAGTGGCATAAATGTAACACCCTATATATTTCCGCCACATTGTAACAAAATAATATACATCCGGTCTCACGCTGTTAATCACTCGAATGCTTTGCTAAGCACATAGATCCCAAGAATGCTGACGCCTAAGTCTGCAGCGAGGCCCACCGTTGCTACGCGGACCCGCTGCAGCCACACTCTCAATTCTACCATAGTTCGAGTCACACCTTCAATTGTAATCTCAACTCAACATTCAACCAGTACACTTGTCTCTCGCTCCTCCAAATCTTAAAGTTTTAATAAATCTCTGTTCATTATAAATTCAGTGCACATATTATTCATCGCCGACCACGACTACCATTCCCCATTACATAAAAAAGAATACTTTTTACCCTGAAAACATCCCCAACTAGGATTTACCTGTCACCCACGCAAATAGGACTACTGCTACTATATCATACGGCGGGGCAAAAGAGCATTGGAAGTGGGGACAAGCGAACCGACTCTTGCCTTCACACCGCCTCAGGTGCCTTCTCCTGATCGGCGCACAGTACAGTTAATATCCGCCATTAAAAGGTCATAATTAATTCCTCTAAATCTCTATTGATACAGTTATTTTGTACCGGAAAAGTATTTGTTCCGATTTCGCAGAAATAATGGATATCCTTTTATTTTAAAGTTGATGGTGTTATATGTGCACTGTTAATACCGTTTAAGCTATTGCACCTGATTTTGCCTTTCTGCAGTTTTGGAAGGATATTTAGTCTTAATCAAAGGCTAGACAAAGGCTAGATGCATATTTAGCCTTAAGCCGATCATAATGTACTTTCAAGTTATTTATTACGGTTAGCCATACGAGCGCCACAAAGTGCACTTCTGCTAAAACTGAGCCTCGAATTGTATTGTATTTTGCAGTGTTTTCTGGAAGACCCGGGTAACGTGCCAGCGCGTGGGTAGCATCACCATCTCCTCCGCGAGGTACCCCTTCCCACATTTCTGTACGTATACCCACTTTGCTCCATGTTGTACATTTTACCCCCACGCAGAAACAAAGGGCGCAGCCTAAGTTTTTCTTTAATTTTTTCTACATACAAAAATCGGTCTTCAAGTCCACTAACAACTCTATGACCAGCAGCCCGTGTAAATATAGTAGTATTTTGAAACGTAAGTACAAAACTTTGAAAAATCTACAAACTCTTCCTATCTTCTTCAACATAGTATAAGAAATACCTCTAACGAATAAGTTTCAATTTGAGGAGTGGATTATGCATCTCGGAATATTCTAAGTCATTGCACACCTTCCCCAGAACCTATGGCTCAACAACGTTGACTACAGCGATCAACGGGTAGTCGAAAACAGCGAAACTGCCCCGGTAACCGCCATCGATGCGCAGTCGACAAAAGTTGTAGGCATTTTTCTTGCTTTATAATACCCTTTATACTTTTAACTGTTCAATGTTACGACCCTCACGATATAAAAATTTTCTTTCCATTCTTTTTCTTTGGTTATGCGAAGACTAGCGGCATACCTAAAGGTCCAATTCCTATGCTGCGTTTGGACCGTGCGTCGCAGACGCATGCGATTTCGACCTGCTCGCTCCGAGTGGCCGAACCCTCGGTAAGGGTCGAGTGCTTCAAGATGTGCACGGTTAACCCCCCCCCCCCCCCAACCCCGCGTTGCACTTCCGAAAACAAGGGATTTGGCATGCACCGAAACGAAAGGCTGTCTAGGCAATATTTGGCAGTACTCACAATCAGTGAAGCACCAACCAGGAAACACTCAGTTTCACGGAATCATTTTCCAAAATTCACTTCTTTATTGCATGCCCCGCAGAAGATGGGTCTTCTACATTGAAAAAGCTGCCCCGTGATTGTAATGTACGTATCATAAACATTAAAATAAATATGGGAAACAATATAATATCTGGAAAGGCGCTGATAGAATCCGCGCGCACAAACATTGGAGCACGACACTGAAAGAAAACAACAGGTCGTGAAGAGGAGGAAGCTTCAATTTTGGAATCGTTGTCTGTCGGTTCGATATCGAGGAACACGTAATTTTTATATTGCAAAAAAATATATGGTCGATTCCACGTCAAATCGCACAGCTAAATTCTTCGAAATTCTGATTTTCAGATATGTTATAGAGGGAGGTGAGACAAGCGACCCGAATTTTTTTTTATTTTTTATTTTGACTTTCGAGGAGTTATGAGACTTTGAAAAATTGGGACACTTTTTCCTCAAACATTTCTAGGCGCGGTCTGGTTTGCCGTAGAATAATTTGCCTTTTTAAGTTCAATTATGTAGAGGAACGTAATTGAACCCACGTTAGAGATATTGGTGGCCCTGAAAAGGGCCGATTGTTATTGCCAAAATTGCCAAGATCGGCTCAATGAACCTTCCTTGCACTTGCATGCACGTCTCGGAGCACTGACGGACGTTGCGCTGCACTTCTCCCAATGTATCTCGATTAAGAAACGTAACAAATATACTGTAATACTCCGCGTTAGTTCGTTGCTGTATGGTACCCGTTCGGTTTGAAAAACGATTCTGCCAGCCCTAGCGTTTCTTGAGTCTTGCTTAGAAGGACGTTCGTTAGGGAAGGGATATTTTTACAATAGTACAACGGAGTGGCTCGCACATTTGGAGTCACCGTTCATTCAGCAAAAAAAAATACCCGCGCGCTCGGGGTGGCCGCATGGTCTTCGTCACTACGAACGCGCTAGCGAAGACGCAGGGCTTGGAGTGCCATAAATTTCACTATTGTCCATACCGTGTCGTAAAGAGAAAGTGTGGCTATTTTACGAAATACGTGCATCGTCTTAAAACTGCATCGACAGCGTACACGCAACATAATCCTTTAATATTTTCTTACGATTCTTTCCGCGAAGATGTAACAGTACACACAACTTGGAAAATGATCAATTTAATATTGTATTGTGTTAGCGAAGACACTGTTTGCGACGCATTAACGCTTGCCCGTGTCATTTGGAATATTATAAAATTAATGTTGTGGGATGTTTGGTGTCGAGTGCATAGCGTGAATAAAAGTACAAGCGAAGACACTGTTTGCGGCATGTCGAAATGCTTAAACAGGCGGCTCCCTAAGAATCTCTGATTTCGATCTTATTATGATTATCGCACGCGCGCGGCAACCGACTGTTTACGGGAACGCGGGCAGCAAAGCGTGCCGCGGTACATGGGCCCGATCAGGGGGATCCATTCCAGACGACCAAAATGTTGATAGACATAACGATGTCTGTCTCGAAATGCGTGTCAAACAGTGTCTTCGCTAACACAATACAATATTAAATTGATCATTTTCCAAGATGTGTGTACTGTTCCATCTTCGCGGAAAGAACCGTAAGAAAATATTAAAGGTTTATGTTGCGTGTACGCTGCCGATGCAGTTTTAAGACGATGCACATATTTCGCAAAATAGCCACACTTTCTCTTTACGACACGGTATGGACAATAGTGAAATTTATGGCACTCCTTGCCCTGCGTCTTCGCTAGCGCGTTCGTAGTAACGAAGACCGTGCGGCCACCCCGAGCGCGCGGGTATTTTTTTTTTGCTGAATGAACGGTGACTCCAAATGTGCGAGCCACTCCGTTGTACTATTGTAAAAATATCCCTTCCCTAACGAACGTCCTTCTAAGCAAGACTCAAGAAACGCTAGGGCTGGCAGAATCGTTTTTCAAACCGAACGGGTACCATACAGCAACGAACTAAAGCGGAGTATTACAGGATATTTGTTACGTTTCTTAATCGAGAAACATTGGGAGAAGTGCAGCGCAACGTCCGTCAGTGCTCCGAGACGTGCATGCAAGCGCGAGGAGGGCACGTCGAGCCGATCTTGGCAATTTTGGCAATAACAATCGGCCCTTTTCAGGGCCATCAATATCTCTAACGTAGGTTCAATTACGTTCCTCTACATAATTGTTTTATTCGGAGTTATCGGTGATAGTCCTCGCGCAGTGAAATGCACGTTCGATAAAGTGACGCGATCGCCGATCGCCGCTCGACTCTCGGAGGTGTCCGCGTACCTGCGATTAGCCCTGCGCCCTGCCATAAATTAGACAAGTGCCGTTCCTACTTTGTGTGTCAGTTTCAAGTGAGTTCACCGACCCGGCCGTAAAATCAGCTGTTGAGGTTCTCGAGATTCTTACGAAGGAGAAAATCGGCACTGTGACCTACTGCCAACGACCTACTTCCGTCGAGGGCAGGTTGATTCGTGGACGAAAGGGTGAGTTTATCAAGATTTGTCTAACGTTAGTTATTCACATCGTTTATGTTAAACCATAATTTATCCACCTGAAAACGTGCTCTTAAGGAAACCATTTTTTCCACAAATACTACAACTTTTCATGTCTCTCGAATTACGAGTGACAGTATTAAACACAGTTATTCAACCACTATTAGTTTATTTGAAGACGATATGTGATATTTGCCGTATGCTTTTCTTCATACCCACGCGATCTACTTGTTCACGCTCGCGGCGGAGCGTGTCAGAGACCACACTCTCGTTTCGAGCGCGCGCTCGATACGCGCTCGGATTGGCCTAGCCGTTTCGTTAATAATTCAAAATCCAGGGCGCTTACAACATTATTGCTAAGTTAAGTTGTTCAGAACCACCCCAGCTACCCCTCATTTCATGGAAATCGATCAGATACGGGACACCCTGTATATTTAATATCTAATGGGATCGGAAATTCTGTATTTGGCATTGTTTTCTGTATTAATTGAGCACTTAGTAGAATTTTTTCTGGGTTTAGAATTTCAGGGTGAATTTGACTTGCAAAAAGAATGGCATCTATTAGCGTGTTTGTATCTAATTCCAATTCTGTTAGCTCTTCGTCGATTTGTGTTGCATACTCTATGGCTTTTTGGTTATGTTGTAACGCGTGCATTTGATTTTTTAAAGACAAAAGTGCTACGTCTATTTTCCTTGTATCTTCCTCTAGTATTTCAGTTAATTTCTTTATCTGTTTTCGGGAGATGTCGAAGCCTGATCTAATTATATGTGTTTGGTTTTGAACTATTTCCGCTAATTCTTGTGTGTTGTTTGATACTGCTTGTATTTGTCTATATATGCGTTCGCCATCTTCTGCGTCTAGTGTGCCGAATAGTGCTTTTTGAATTGTTCCTATGAAGTCGAGGGGTGCGCGTCTTATTCTATTAGTGGTGTCTGGTGCATATGGAATTAATCCTTGGAGAATAGTTTCGGAGTTTTGAATTGTTTTTAAGCGAGATTCCATTACTGCGAGCTGTCCGGAAACTAAGCAGTTTGTTACTACTATGTGACAATATTGTTTGGTTGCTTTTAAGTTTTCCGTAATTTGTATTCGTCTGTCGGTTAATCCGTTGGTGTTCACGTACATAGCGAGTGTCCAAGTTGTGTGGTGTGATCGTAATGTTCCTATTACTTCGGAGTGTAGTCCAGGGTTCCGGGTGAGTGGTGTTACTTTGAATGTATCCTGCGCGCTTAAGATATGCGCGAGGCATCTGTAACATGTGCCAATTTTATTTTGTCTACATGTACTACTTTGGTTTTATTATTAGCAATTTTGAGTTTAATATTATTTTTATCTAAAACTTGCATGATTTCGAAAGGTCCTACATAATTGCTTTGAAGTTTATCGGTTTTTGGTTCGCGTAACAAGAATACGAGCTGTCCGGGTTGGAAATTCGGTACTTTGGTTCTGTGTCGTAATAGCGTTTTGTGCGTTCCTTAAATTTTATCTGTTTTTCATAGGCTGTCTGTCGTGTATCTTTTAAATGTTTCGTCAAACTAGTAAGATATTCGTCGTATGTAACTAATTTTTCCAGTGGCTGGAATTCTGAAGGTGTACGTGCCTTTTTACCAAATATAAGTTCGTGTGGTGTTATGCCTATTGTTTCATGTAAGCTTGTGTTATATGAAAATGTTGCAAATGAAAGCCAGTCATCCCAATCATGGTGTTCATTAACATAATGTTTGAGGAACTCGATGAGTCCATGGTGACTACGTTCGAGAGCTCCATTCGACTGAGGGTGGTATGCTGACGTTCGGTATTGCTTAATTTGGAAAAGGTTTGCGAATTCTTTAAATGTGTCTGACATAAAATTTCTGCCTTGATCAGATAAAATTGCGCGTGGTGCTCCAAATGTACAGATTAGATGTGTTGCTAGTGCTTTTGCTACGTCTATTGATGTTTGTTGTTTTAGTGGTATTGCGATGCCAAATTTGCTAAATAAATCCATAACTGTTAGAATGTACTCATTTCCTTGCGCTGTTCTCCGGAGTGGACCGCAGATATCTATAGCAATTTTGTCAAATGGTTCCGCGGGTGAATCTGTTATAACCATCGGTGCTTTATCTTTCACTCGTACTAATTTGTTTTTCTGACAACTAAAACACTGTTTAATATGTTTGCGGATATCATCTCTCATGCCTTTCCAATAGTATTGTGATTGAATTCTATTATACGTTTTTGAAACGCCTTTATGTCCGCCGATTGTGGATTCGTGAAGCTCTTTAATAATTCTTTTTCTTTCCTCTGAAGGAGGGACGGTAAGAAGACCTTCGCATAATGTAATTGTTATTTCAGAGCCTAATGTATAAAGTCGTATAAAAGTCTTAATGTTGGACCATAAAAATGAGTCGAGAATTTTTGGATCCTTGGAAATTGTACACGATACAACTTCTAGTCTTTTTAATACCTCTACTAGAGTTGTTATGCATTGTTTCAAAGTTTGCAAATTTGTTGAATCTGTGGATTTTTGTTTACAAACCATGCCAAAGTAGCATGTTATTCCACGGCGTGTAATTAGGATATCTCCAATTTGTGGATCACATTGTAAAAGTGACTCTTGATTAATTTTTCTTTTTTCAGTTAAAATTTCGGTAGCCATTGTGTTTAGATTGCAGTCGGCAGATAAGAAGTATCCGATATTATCCTTTTTTGCCAAAAGATGTGTTTGTGAAATTTTAATATTGTTGCTAATTATTCTGTCATCAATTATAGTAGCGCTTCTGGTTGCTGGATGTTCTGTTGGTAAGGTTATGCGTTTCCTGTGGTATTGTGAAGGTTGAAAAGGTTCGTCGTCTGTGTTGTCGATTATGTCGCTGTCTGTGTCGTGTTCGGATTGTTATTAGTCGTGTGTCTGTTATGTGCTCGCGGTGGTTTTTTATTAATCGTATTCGTTTCCTTTGGCGTGCTGGGTTGTGATTTTTCCGATGTGCTGGGTTGCATTTCTTTTGATGTGCCTGGTCGTGGTTCCTGTAAATCAATCGGGTTTTGCTGTATACGTGTCGGTGATCGAAAATTGGGCTCGACGTCAGGTGACGTATGCCGATTGCCTGGTACAATGTCGTCCAGTCTTGGTTGTGTTGGAATTTTTCCAAGACTATCATCTTCCGGTAATTTGGGAGAGATTTTATATGTGTTGTTTTCGCTTAAATTTTGGATGCATTGTGCTGAATTTGGCAATTCGTGGTCGTCATTGTTTTTGTTGTCCGGCGTTTTTTTGTCTTGTTGTTTCGAAGGTGACCTAAAATTGGGTTGCACTGGTGGTGTTGCAACTTTCTCCCTTTCGATATTTTCTGCCGTTTTTGACGACGGTGACCTGAAGTTCGGCTGTACAGGTGGTCGTGCAGTAATATTATCTCCGATTTTCCTTTCCATTTTCGGTGATGGTGACCGTTTTTGCGTGTATGTGTGTTCGCAATGTGTGTTCTCGCGGTGTGTGTCGCGGCATTGTTCTTTGGCGCTGCTACTCGTGTTCTCCTGCCTGTGCGTATCTCCAGCGTGTGTGTTGCCGTCTGTGAGCGGATAAGTGCGTCGCTGCTGGGCGTGTACGTCTGGTAGATGTGTGTATGGCTGAGGAGGTGTATTTGTAGCGCGTGCGCTGTATTCCTGCTGCGTAGCGTCGCTAGGTTTGTTTTCCCGTGTGTGCGTATCTCCAGGGTGAGCGTCCGGTAGATGTGTGCATTGTTGTGGGAATGTGCTGCTAGCGTGTGTGCTGTGTTCGTTTGTTGCGAGAGTGTTCTCGTTTTTCCCGTATACTTTGCGTTTGGTCTGATTATTTGTTTGTGAATCCTGGTCCGTTGTGCCTTTTATTCGTTTCCTGGTCGTTTTCCATTTTAGTGATTCTGCTTCATCGCTGGACGATGTTGTGTCGCGGTTGCTCTCGTCTGTAGTATGTGTGGTTGTATGATTTGCCCTCTCGCTCGCTCTTATGTTTTCGTTACTTGGTTCCTTGTTTGCGTCACTGTCCGTTTCTGTTTCCGTTTCTGGTATAATGTCGACATGTGGTTTCTTAAGCGGTGCTGGATTTCCCGATACTTCGTCTGAAGTGGATCTTTCTCGAGTGTGGGGTTGGTGGACTTCTTTTAGTCTTTTTGTTTCCTGCGTTTCTGAATTTTCTGAAGAGGTTTCTCTAGGCCTGATGGGCATAACATTCGCTGGGTTCCGAGATAACGCATTTGCGACTACATTTAATTTTCCGGGTTGATGAAGAATTTCAAAATCATAATCGTTTAGTAGAACTTGCCAACGTTGTAGTTGTTGCGGTGGATTTGGTTTATTTTTCAGATAAGTTAGCGCTCTATTATCGGTAATTAAAGTAAAACGGTGTCCATATAAGTACGGTCGGAAATGTTCAATTGCTTTTATCATAGCTAAAAGTTCCTTACGCATGGGATCGTATAACTGCTCTGGTTTCGAAAGTGCTTTTGAAAAGAAAGCTATAGGGTGGTCGAATTTTTCGTATTCCTGACTAAGAACTGCGCCGATTGCATAATCTGATGCGTCTGTTATTAAAGTGAATTTTTTAGAAAAGTCTGGGTAGCGTAAAATTGGTCGTTCAATAATTTTTGTTTTAAAAGATCAAATGCTTTTTGGGTTTTATCGGTCCATTTAAATTCTACGGTTTTTTGAAGCAATGTTGTTAACGGTGCTATAATTTTTGCATAATTTTTTATAAAACGTCTATAATAGCCAGTAAGTCCAGAAAATTGTCGAATGCTCTTTTTATCTTTTGGAATTGGAAAATGTTTAACAGCGTCGAGTATAGTCAGATTCGGTTTTACTCCGTGTTCGGTAATTGTATGGCCTAAGTACGTAACTTCTATTTTTAAGAATTGACATTTGTCGGTCTGTAAGGTCAATCCAGCTTCTGTCAGTCTATTTGCTAATCGGTGAAATTTTGTGGCGTGTTCCGATAGTGTATTCGCGTAAATAACAATATCATCGAGATATACAAATAAATCGTTCCCTTGAAGACCTGTTAAAACGATGTCCATAATTCTTTGGAAAGTTTCGGGTGCATTTTTGAGTCCGAATGGCATTCGATTAAATTCGTAATGTCCGTTTATCGTTGAAAAAGCAGTTTTTTCTTTGTCATTTGGGTGCATTTCGATCTGGTGAAAGCCAGATGCCAGATCAAAAACAGAAAAATATCGAGCATTGCCTAATTGGTCCAGAATGTCAGTAATGTTTGATAAAGGGTAGGCGTCCATAATTGTTTTTTCATTTAATTTCCTATAATCGATAACCATGCGCCATTTTTTGTTACCATGAGAATCAGATTTTTTTGGAACAATCCAAACGGGTGAGTTATAAGGAGATTTTGATGGTTGTATAATATTTTTGTCAAGTAAATTTTGAACTTGTTTCTGGATTTCGTTTTTATGCACTGGGGGATAACGATATTGTTTTATATTAATCGTGGTTGCGTCAGTTGTTATAATTTTGTGTTTTAGGACTGTTGTGTTTCCTAGTTTGTCTCCTGGAATGTGAAATAAATACGGGTACGCGGATGTTAATTGAAAAATGTGTTCTTTTTCCTCGTTGTTCAAATTTTCTACATGAAGGAACGGTTTTAATCGCCGAAATCGCTCTTTGATTGTTTCCGTTTTTGCGGTATAAATTTCCGCATCGTATTCTCGCGAAATGTGTTTCCAATCGTGATCTTCGGTTGTTAATGGGGTTTTAGAAATTTATTCAACTGGCAAAAGTTTTACCGTCGGGGTTTCGAAATTTACTATTTGCAAATTGGTATTAATAATGTGTAAGTGTGCGATTCCGTTTTCGTTTTTAACTAATGCGTTTCCAATGTAAATGCCAGAGGTTGTTTCAATTTTTTCTATGAAGCCTTCCTGAAGATTTGTTGATTCTAATCGGACGAACGTTTGGATTTTGGTTCTAGCGGGAATTAAAATTGTTTCGCGTTTGTCAAATGGTAATTTCTCGTTTTTGAAAATAATGCAAGCTTTTGAATATAAGATGTCTGATTTGGTTTGTTTGAAAAATGCATCACCCAATAAGCCGTCTTCTTTAATTGGAAAAGAATCATGAACTGTATGAAAGTCAGTTGGGATTCCGTGAAAATATATTGTGCACATGCCCTAAGATTCTGTTTTTCCGTCAGTAATTCCCGAAAGTTTGTAAATTATGTTTTTTGCAATTTTGGTGTATCTAGAAATTTTACTGATTTTAATTAAATTTATTTCAGCTCCAGTGTCAATGAGAAATTTTGTTTTCGTGTGATATAAATCGGGAGACTCTAAGATTATGACCGGAGGTTGTCGTTTTTGACAAATATTCTGTGATATATACGTTTGTTTAATTTTGACGGTGGGGTTATATTTATCATTATTGTGATCGAGAAATTTATCTTGCGCTTTTTCGGGTTGCTTCACGCCGCGCTTTCTCATGAAGCGATTATCAAGTTTTTTAATTGTTCCTGAATTTCCGGATCTATTGTAGGATTTTGATGCGATTTGCGCGTTTCTCTGTCGCATGAACTGCTTCTATTTCTATTTTGCAAGGTATCACTATGTCCGTCGCTGTATGAATTTCTATCGCTATGTGAATTTCTGTCGCGTGAATTTTCTCTAAGTCTGTCGGATGAATCGTTTTTGAATCAATCGCGTGAATTATTCCTATATCTGTCGTGGGAGTTATCCCTGTATCTGTTGTGTGAATTATGTGTGGGCCTGTCGTATGAATAGTCGCTGGAATATTTGTCTCGTAAATTTCTCTGCGTCTGTTGCGTAAATTATTCGGTATCTGTCGTGTGAATAGTTGTTTGAGTATCGATCGCGTGAATTGTCTCTATGTCTGTCATATGAATCGTTTCTATGTCTATTTTGTGAAATCTTCCCGTATCTGCCATATCCATCGGTATATCGGTCGCGTGAATTGTTTCTGTATCTTTCGTATGAATTATTTCTGTCCCGTGAATTATCTCTAAATCTATTCCGTGAATTATCTCGGTATCTATCGTTTGAATTATTTCGGAATCAGTCATTTGAATTATATCTGTCGCGTGAATTTTGCCGGTTTCGTGAATCGTATCTGTCGCGTGAATGAAATTTCAATTGTCTGCACTCTAATGTTGAATGTCCGTGAATTTTGTGGATTTCGCAATATTTTTCGGGTACTTCCGCGAAGTGAACTCTTGTGCGAGGGTTTTCGTAGGATTCTGTTTTTTTAGGACTATTATGTAATAATTCGCGTTTGTACATTTCGTGTTCGATTGTGTAAGCCTTGTTACGAGCCGGGCGAGTTTGTTTGAACGCGGTAGTAATAAATCGAACAATGAAGATTTATTGCACGTTAATGCGTGAAAAGGTGCGATAATGAGCTTGCCGGAAAACTCTCGGCTACGTGGCCTCTGGATCGACAAGCTGTTACCGTTTTGTTTCTACTGTTATATCAATAATATCCCATGTCGGATTTTCTTGGCGACGTGGCCTCTGAGTCGATTAAGGATATTATCTAAGTGACTCTAGGATAGAACAAGTAGGGATAACGAACTAGAATCCGCAAATCTCGGCGACTAGGCCTCTGGTTCGGACTCTAGCCTGGTTATCAAAAGTGACTCTAACGCGCTACGTAATTGCCCCGCAAGTCTCGGCGACGTGGCCTCTGGGTCGGGTAACAATTTACGTAAACAGAACTAAATTCCCGTAACTTATATTTTGTTTCACTCCGAGCGGTATGAGTGAATAATTGTGAGACGTTACTCAGTACTTCTATTCTTATATATATTCGTGAGGAAAGGTATTATTCTAATTTCAAAATAATGTTGGAATCAAATTAGAATTTAAAAATATTCTTTGGTATATTCTAAAATCAACGAGAGTTTACAATAAAAGTCTTTGGTCAATTTACAGTACTTGTTTAGTGTTCTGTGTAATAGAATATAGAGCAATGAAATAAAATAATATAACCGTACTTAGTGAGTCGAGGTTTACCCTTGGGCAGTGACGATTTACGATCTCCTTTGTACGTTATAGTCAAAAGCCTAAGCTTCGAGTTGACTCTAACGCCTGAGTATTAGGGGGGAAATTCAAGACTGAACGAGTTTAAAACTGCCGTAAGAAAACGCGTACGCTTCTATGGTTGAAATTATGCTTCAAAAGGAAATAATCCAATATCGCTATGTACTGTTCGAAAGTCTAACTAGGAAGAACCCACGAGGTCTTGAAAACCTCGTCTTATATAGGTCTCTCGGTGTAGGGGAGGTTGCGATAAGGGCCAAAATTTGGTAGTGGGAAGATGCTGTGGCCATACAGAGAAGGTTTAGGAAAAATGACGTAACTGTCGTAGGAATGCATCGGCATAGTAAGTTAGTAAAATGCACGGCTCTATGGATAGGTTAGAGAGAGAAAGGATGAGAGAGTAAGTGAATGAGAGAGTATCGTAGGACGGGGGTCGTAGGGCACTCGAGATATCTATGTAAGAGAGGTCCGTGGCAGGCGACTTGCGACGATTTTAAGGAAAGAAGAAAACTCTAACGTTCTATGCATTTAAAATAATATTATAAAGGCGCCTTCTTGTCGCCAAGTGTAAATTCAAGAACCGAAAAATTCGGTTCGACGGATGCATCCGTAACAGCCTGGTCAATTAAATTATTTAGGGATTGTTCTGTTTGTGTTAACATATGCGTACTAATTTCGATACGTAATCCTCTGATAAATGATTTTTTTATTTTTTCTTGCTCCTCCTTAATTATCGCGTCGAGGAAGGGTTTTCTTTCCGTGTCGTTATATACCTCCGTCAGTCTGTCTTTGATTCGCTTGGACAGTTCTCTAATTCGCGTGGCAAACATAGTGACTGATTCGCCTGGGGCTTGGCATGCTGAGTTTAGTTCGGTTTCCAAATCGTGTAGGTCTCTAATTTTGCCGAATGCTTTTATAAATTCTTTTAAGAGTGCTTCTAAACTTTCGGGATTTGTACTGTCGACTATTGAAAGTGCTGTACCGCTAAGTTTGTATGGAATCATATCTAGGAATTTTTGTTTGTCTTCCGGTGACAAAGATTTGTTAGCTCTGTTGCAGGCTGAGACAAAATTTTCCACGGGTATATTTCTTCCATCAAACGAAGGTATTACGTTGAAAATATCGCGAAAAGTAATCTTGGAGTCAGCCATAATTTTTGTTGGCTGTGATTCGCCTAGTATATCGATTAGCCTTACGAGCGAAATTTTGAATTACTAAAAGTTACTTGTTTGGCGAGAAAAAGAGCGGATGTTAAATTTCGTAATGTCGGTTCAGGCAAAATAACGATAGCACATATGGTCAAATATAAAGTGGTACTATGATAGCATATAAAAATGATAGAATCTGTCAATTTTTCGGAGAGTTCACATGTACATACGATAAATCAATTTTGAAATGCAGTGAATATAAATGAGTATGAAAAATGTCACGAATTTATGGAAATGTGGAGCAATGTTTGGCGAAATGTAGATTTTTAGTAGTGTCAGGTACTTACAGCAAAGTGATTAAGAAGCCGTGTGTCATTAGTGTGTATTTGTCGTCCGTATGAATGATTGTGTATCTCCTTTTGTTTGAGTGTCTGTCCTTTCGAGCGTGTAGCGTGCCCTTTTTATTTTCGTCTGGTTTTGCCGTGTGCCGTCTGTCTTCGGATTTGCGGGACGAAAAACGCTGCCACCAATTTGTGATGGGAAATGGTAGTCGTGGTCGGCGATGAATAATATGTGCACTGAATTTATAACGAACAGAGATTTATTCTAACTTTAAGATTTAGAGGAGCGAGAGACAAGTGTACTGATTGAATGTTGAGTTGAGAGTACAATTGAAGGTGTGACTCGAACTATGGTAGAATTGAGAGTGTGGCTGCAGCGGGACCGCGTAGCGACGGTGGGCCTCGCTGCAGACTTTGGCGTCAGCATTCTTAGGATCTATGTGCTTAGCAAAGCATTCGAGTGATTAACAGCGTGAGACCGGATGTATATTATTTTGTTACAATGTGGCAGAAATATATAGGGTGTTACAAAACTAACAAAACCAAGTGTTAAATCTTGTCGCCTCGGAAATGATAATCGTGCCCTGATTTTGAGATATGTTATAGAGGGAGGTGAGACAAGCCACCCGAATTTTTTAAAATTTTTTACATTGACTTTCGAGGAGTTATGAGACTTGGAAAAGTTGGGACACTTTTTCTTCCAACATTTGTAGGTGCAGACTGGATTGCCGTAGAATTATTTGCCTTTTTAAGTTCGATTCAGAAAAGATTGTAATGTAACGTCCTGTACATTTTTCCGATATTATAATTCATAGAATCACATCCGGTCCCACGGCGCTTATCGTCTATAAGAGGTCACTCATTCTAAGAATGCTGACGCCAGGACTTTTAGACAAAGAGCTGCAGCGAGGCCCACCGCTGCGCGGCCCCGCTGCAGATCTCTCGAGACACTCTCGTCACAACCATCGTAACGCACAGTCGCCTCTCGCTCCATATTCTCACTCTTGTTCTTGTTCTCATTTAAAATAAACTCAGTGTACCAAATAAATATATTCTTTCCGCCGACCACGACTACCAAAACAAAATCCCATCACAGTAATATATAGATAATTTTCACCCCAGTTCAAAAAGTTTATTTTTCAACGCATAATTCTTAAAAATAAAAGATAATCGATAATTTGACTGCCCAGGCCGGCATCGAAAATTTTGAAAAAATTACATCCTTGTAGCGCGTTTCGAGACAAACAGTTTGAGAAACAACAGCCACGAATACGCAGTAACTTCGGAGTAATTGAAGAAAAAGTATAACCGCCTCGGAATTACTGATTTTGCCAGCTAGAACGCTGAATTGGGAGGTGGGGGTCGTTACGCAGGGCTGCGGCACCTAAGAGATACGCGATATCACACATAACTGCGTGATGACGCGATGGCGAGTCGTGTTGACACTACGTATTCTCAATCGGTTAAAAACACATGAAGGCCATTCCCGAAAATTCTCAAAAAATTCACAAGGGTGCCTCGAAGATGCATGCACACGGTGGAATGCGTAATAGTTGCAAGCACCAACTATCATTCCCGATGAAAAACATTGAAACTGATCGCGCTCAGCCTCGGCGCCTTCGAGGTCGTAGATTCTTTACTAGTATTTACTAATTATAGATAGGATAGATCTTTGATGGATAATAAAAATAGGTTTATTATACAGGGTGTCCCGTAACTACCCTAAAATCGGTAAATGAGGGGTAGCTGGGGTGATTCTGAACAAGTTTTTCCTTAAAAATAATGTTGTAACCCCTCTCGTTTTTAGTTATTAACGAAACGGCTAGGCCAATCCCAGCGCGCATCGGGCGCGCGCTCGAAACGAGAGTGTGGTCTCTGGATCGTGCTCGACCGCGAGTTTGAACAAGTGTATCGCGTGGGTATCGAGGGAAGCGTACGACAAAAGTCACGAAAACCATGCGGCCGCCTCGAGCGCACGGGTATTTTTTGGCTGAATTGACTCCAAATGTGCGAGCCACTACGTTGTACTATTGTAAAAATATCCCTTCCCTAACGAACGTCCTTCTAAGCAAGACCCATGAAACGCTAGAGCTGGCAGAATCGTTTTTCAAACCGAACGGGTACCATACAGCAACGAACTAACGCGGAGTATTACAGGATATTTGTTACGTTTCTTAATCGAGAAACATCGGAAGAAGTGCAGCGCAACGTCCGCCGGTGCTCCGAGACGTGCATGCAAAAGCGCGAGGAGGGTACGTCGAGCCGATCTTGACCATTTTGGCAATAACAATCGGCCCTTTTCAGGGTCACCAAATATCTCTAACGTAGGTTCAATTACGTTCCTCTACATAATTGTTTTATTCGGAGTTATCAATGAAAGTGCTCGCGCAGTGAAATGCACGTTCGGTAAAGTGACCCGATCGCCGATCGCCGCTCGACTCTCGGGGGTGTCCGCGTACCTGCGATTAGCCGTGCGCCCTGCCATAAATTAGGCAAGTGCCGTTCCTACTGTGTGCGTCAGTGTCAAGTGAGTTCACAGACCCGGCCGTAAAATCAGCTGTCGAGGCTCTTGAGATTCTTAGGAAGGGCAAAATCGGCACTGTGACCTAGTGCCAATGACCTACTTTCGTCGAGGCAGGGTGATTCGTGGACGAATAGGTGAGTTTAACAAGGCTTTTCTAACGTTAGTTATTATAAATTAATCTAACGATAATTTATCCACCTGAAAACGTGCTGTTAAGAGAAACATTTTTTCCACAAATACTACAATCTTCGTTCCTATTGAATAACGGGTAAGAGCATCGGACACAGTTATTCAACGCGTATTAGTTTATTTGAAGGCGATGTGACTTTGCCGTACGCTTCCCTCGATACCCACGCGATGCACTTGTTCAAGCTCGCGGTCGAGCACGATCCAGAGACCACACTCTCGTTTCGAGCGCGCGCCCGATACGCGCTGGGATTGGCCTAGCCGTTTCGTTAATAACTCAAAAACGAGAGGGGTTACAACATTATTTTGAAGGAAAAACTTGTTCAGAATCACCCCAGCCACCCCTGATTTACCGATTTTAGGGTAGTTACGGGACACCCTGTAATGTATTGGGCGTTTACATAATCAGACTTTACGCCAAGAAATCTTGTCCCGGACTGGCGAAGGAATTTGGTGGAAGAAATGGCATCTTTGCACCGCGAACCGTCGACGAGGGGGAAAGGGGGCGCAGGAACGCAGTTTCTCGAAATGAAACAGCATCGTCTCATGTTACAAATATCAACGAGCGCGTGTCACCATTCGGTACGCGACAAAAAATGCTCCTACACTTACACAGATACTTAACACTTCGATCATCGGAAACGATGAGCATCGATCGGGTATAATCGTAACATAACGTATCTCTCCCCTTAAAAAACAAAAGATCGTTCTCGCGTTTTCGCAGCCATTAGTGCAACGTCAGTTTGTTCAAAATATTCGAACAGTGAAAACGTGTAACGATTAAGTCAGCGCCAAGTACTTCTTATCAGGAAGAAAATATCAGTGAGAGTAAACCGTTCTGTGAAAGAAGTGTAGAAGAGAAGCAGGAATTATCGGATGCAGTAAACTATATGCGCAAAACGCTAATTGCGATGAATATAACAACAGATGCAGTGAGCGCAACAATAAGCAATCGAGCAAAATTAATAGGCAATGAATTATTGAAAAGATTTTTGGAGATGAATAATGAAATGGAGTTTAGCGAGCACGCAGTTTTATATCTGGGAGGAGACGAAGAAATAGATGCATCGCACAGTGGGACCAAATGCGATTCTAGCCGGACAAAATTATTTTTTTCTCTTAATCAACTTTTTAGGACATAATTAATGTTTACAAATATTTTTCAAATGGTATTTGCAAATAATATGTGCAAGACAAACAATTTTTGTTGAAATATTTATATTTTATTGGTATTAAAACTATATTATGCGTATATTTTATATTTTTAAATAAATTTTAAATAATTTTACGACTGTGTTTATCGTTGTTTTTATCACTATCGCCATCACCATTGCACAGTGGGACCAAATGTGATTCTAGCCGGAAAAATTTATTTTTCTCCTGATCAACTTTTTAGGACTCAATTAATATTTAAAAATATTTATCAAATAGTATTTACTAATAACATGTACAAAAAATAACCATTTTTATTGACATATGTACTTATATATTATTTGTGTTAAGACACTCTATTATACGTGCGACTGTTGGATTGTTAATCTCAAATTACTCTAGTTTAGGCAACTTATGGCAGATGAAACTAATTAGAACATGTAAATAGCATGTTTAGAAACATATAAATGTATATATTGGACATCTCTTATGATTCTCTTCTTTTCCACAGTCCAATTAAAAGAAAGAAAAAAGCTGTTTTTTCTTTCGCAAGATATTGTTTAATTATTATTTAATATAAGTGTTTACCTTAAATACAGTCAGCCAAATTAAAGCCCATAAAATTATCTTTAATTTGATTTATAATAACATGCAATAAATTCACAATTAATGGTTCATAATAGCGATTGAAAAGACCCCTATATTTACATACTAATTACGACGATAAATAACGACTATGTAAATATAGTTCTGTAATCGAAGTAAACGACCGAACAGAACTAAAAAGTTTTTTTATGAATGGACACACTTATAAATAAGATATATTTATGTTTCCCATCTAGTTTGGTGATGGTTGATTTTTGCCTTTTTGTCCTGCTAGAATCGCGTTTGGTCCCACTGTGCATCGTCGGAATTACAAACGGAATAGCCGGAACCGGAAATAGAGCAGATGGAAGAAACCTCATCGTCGAGCAGGGACGATGAAACGAAACCCTTAAATTCGATTCCGTTCGATATACAAGTGAAAACGGTCCGATTAGCGGAATTGCACCCGAAATGGTCGTTGTGTAGTTTGCGAGCGAGGACATCTACTGTATTGAAAGATAGAAAACAATTAAGAAGATGGAAGGAACACGTCGCAAACGGCGGTAGCCAAGCAGATAAACTAGAGTACATAAATAATGTTTTGCATGATCGTTTTCTTGACGCCAGGGATACTAAACTGGAGCTGGTTACTAAACAGATGTTAAGGCAATGGGCAATGACTTCAGCTACCCCGTATACGACCGAAGATTTTTCTTTTATCGCATCGCGAGCATGGGCGGTGGATTTGAAGAAAAAACATAATATCTCACAACGGCGCGTGGCAAAATATATCAGCCAAAAAGTGAAATCCACGTTTGAAGAGCCAGTAGAAACGGCGGCAAAGTTTCAAAAGCAAACAGCCGAATTAATTACGAAGTTTAAGTCGGACTTCGTAATTAATACAGATCAAACTGGTTGCGAGTACAAAATTACAAGTAAACGTACTCTTACTCACAAGGGCGAAAAGGAAACGCAAGTTGTGGTCGGTCAATTATCGAAACTGACACATTCATATACGGCACAATATGCACTTACACTTTCCGGTAAATTATTGCCGAAAGTATTTATATGCTTGCAAAAAGCGAACACCAAATTCGCCCCCCGCGTGCAGCAAGAAATGAATAGCTTAATAGAGCGGTACAATAATATTTACATAACGTATACCAAATCTGGGAAATTGCAGAAAGACACGTACACTGAATTTCTTAATGAAATAATGAAGCCTTACGCCTTACATAATTGATTCATGGGGCGAACAAACCTCAGCAAGTTTGCATCAACTGATGTCCACCGACGAAGAGGAGCGTTTAACGTGTTCGATGTCAGTCATTCCGCCGAAATGCACTCCTCTGTGCCAACCGTGCGATGTCTATTTTTACCGTCACGTAAAAAATTGAAGCCGATGTAGGTATTTCGTACAATAGCTACACCTTCCCTTTACAACACGGTATGGACAATAGTGAAATTTATGGCACTCTTAGGCCTGTGTCTTCGGTAGCGCGTTTGTAGAGACGAAGACCACGCGGATATTTTTTGCTGGATGAAATGTGCTCCAAATGTGCGAGCCACTCCGTTGTACTATTGTAAAAATATCCATTCCCTTGTAACACCCTATATATTTCCGCCACATTGTAACAAAATAATATACATCCGGTCTCACGCTGTTAATCACTCGAATGCTTTGCTAAGCACATAGATCCTAAGAATGGTGACGCCTAAGTCTGCAGCGAGGCCCACCGTTGCTACGCGGTCCCGCTGCAGCCACACTCTCAATTCTACCATAGTTCGAGGGACACCTTCAATTGTACTCTCAGCTCAACATTCAACCAGTACACTTGTCTCTCGCTCCTCCAAATCTTAAAGTTATAATAAATCTCTGTTCATTATAAATTCAGTGCACATATTATTCATCGCCGACCACGACTACCATTCCCCATCACACCCTAACGAACGTCCTTCTAAGCGAGGCCCAAGAAACGCTAGAGCTGGCAGAATATTTTTTGAAAACGAACGGGCAACATACAGCAACGATCTAATGCAGACTGTTACAGAATATTTTTTACGTTTTTTAATCGTGCAAGAGGGGCACGTCGAGCCAATCTTGGCAATTTTGACAAGAACAATCGGCCCTTCTAAGAACCACCAATATCTCTAACGTGGGTTTCATTTGTTTTAGTCAGAGTTATCGGTGATAGTTCTCGCGCAGTGAAATGCATGTTCGGTAAAGTGACCCAATCGCCGATCGCCGCTGGACTCGGGTGTGTCGGCATACCTGCAATCGACCGTGCGCCCTGCCATAAATTGGGCAAGTGCCGTTCCTACTGTGTGTGTCACTGTCAAGTGAGTTCACCGACCCAGCCGTAAAATCAGCTGTCGAGGCTCTCGAGATTCTTAGGAAGGACAAAATCGGCAGTGTGACCTACTGCCAACGACCTACTTCCGTCGAGGCAGGTTGATTCGTGGACGAATTGGTGAGTTTGACAAGGTTTTTCTAACGTCACTTATTCACATCATTTTCTTAAACCATAATTTATCCACCTGAAAACGTGCTTTTAAGAAAACGATTTTTTCCACAAATATCTTCTACTATTGTCGTTCCTACCGAATAACGAGTAAGAGTATTGAATAGAGTTATTCAACGGGTATTAGTTTATTTCAAGGCGATGTGACATTTGCCGCACGCTTCCCCCGATACCCACGCGATGCACTTCTTCACGCTCGCGTTCGAGCACGATCCGGAGACCACACTCTCGTTTCGAGCGCGCGCCCAATACGAGCTAGGACTGGCCTAGCCGTTTCGTTAATAATTAAAAAACGAGAGCGGTTACAAAATTTTTGTTACGGAGAAAGTTGTTCAGAATCACTCCAGCTACCCCTCATTATCCGATTTTAAGGTACTTACGGGACGCCCTGTGTAGCGTTGGCATAAGCGTCATCCCCCTATAGTATTCTATTCTACTCCTTGCCCCCTTTTTACAATCGGAGTGATCAGACCCTCTTTCCACTCCTCTGGCCATGCCACCCCCCTCCATACCTTTCCACACATCTTCCACGCCCACCCTACTATTTCTTCCCACCCCCGTACCTCCATACTTCGCTCCGTATCCCGTCCTTCCAGCTGCCTTAGCCGTGCTATTACCATCCTTATTTCTTCCTTCCGTATCTTCCCCTCCCCGTCTGCCACCAATGCTTTACCTGTCCCCCTTCTTGCTCTCGCCTCTACCCCTCCTAGTAGCCCCTTGAAGTACTCCCTCCATTCCTCCGCTTCTATACCTCCATCCAGTAACTTTCTCTTTCCCCGTTCCCTCTTTACGATCTCCCACACCTTTCCCCCTGTCTTTGCTTCCTCCGCCTTTTTAACAAATCTTTCATTTTCTTCTTCCCTTTTCTTTTCGCAGGGCCTATTGTACGCCCTTTTCTTTTCTCTATATGCTTCCCCTGTACCCCCTTCCTCCACTTCCTCAGTTCCCTACTCACCCCCTTCTTCTCCTCCTTGCATTCCCTATCCCACCATCCCTTATACAGGGTGTCCCGTAACTAGCTCGACACCGGGAAATGAGGGGTAGCTGAGGTGATTCTGAACAACTTTTTCCTTAGCAATAATGTCCTAAGCGCCTTCGGTTTTGAATTATTAACGAAACGGCTAGGCCAATCCGAGCGCGTATTGAACGCGCGCTCGAAACGAGAGTGTGGTCTCTGACACGCTCCGCCGCGAGCGTGAACAAGTAGATCGCGTGGGTATCGAGAAAAGCATACGGCAAATATCACATATCGTCTTCAAATAAACTAATAGTCGTTGCATAACTGTGTTCAATACTGTCACTCGTAATTCGGGAGGTATGAAAAGTTGTAGTATTTGTGGAAAAAATGATTTTCTTAACAGCATGTTTTCAGGTGGGTAAATTATGGTCTAAGATAAACGATGTGAATAACTAACGTTAGAAGAATCTTGTTAAACTCACCCTTTCGCCAACGAATCAACCTGCCCTCGACGGAAGTAAGTCGTTGGCAGTAGGTCACAGTGCCGATTTTGTCCTTCGTAAGAATCTCGAGAACTTCAACAGCTGATTATACGGCCGGTTCGGTGAACTCACTTGACACTGACACACACAGTAGGAACGGCACTTGTCTAATTTATGGCAGGGCGCACGGCTAATCGCAGGTACGCGGACACCCCCGAGAGTCGAGCGGCGATCGGCGATCGGGTCACTTTACCGAACGTGCATTTCACTGCGTGAGCACTTTCACCGATAACTCCGAATAAAACAATTATGTAGAGGAACGTAATTGAACCTACGTTAGAGATAGTTGGTGGCCCTGAAAAGGGCCGATTGTTATTGCTAAAATTGCCAAGATCGGCTGGACGTGCCCTCCTCGCGCTTGCATGCACGTCTCGGAGCACCGGCGGACGTTGCGCTGCATTCTTCCAATGGTTTTCGATTAAGAAACGTAACAAATATCCTGTAATACTCCGCGTTAGTTCGTTGCTGTATGGTACCCGTTCGGTTTGAAAAACGATTCTGCCAGCTCTAGCGTTTCTTGGGTCTTGCTTAGAAGGACGTTCGTTGGGGAAGGGATATTTTTACAATAGTACAACGTAGTGGCTCGCACATTTGGAGTCAATTCAGCCAAAAAATACCCGTGCGCTCGTGGCGGCCGCATGGTCTTCGTCACTACGAACGCGCTAGCGAAGACGCAGGACAAGGAGTGCCATAAATTTCACTATTGTCCATACCGTGTCGTAAAGGGAAAGTGTGGCTATTTTACGAAATACGTGCATCGTCTTAAAACTACATCGACAGCGTACACGCAACATAATCCTTTAATATTTTCTTACGATTCTTCCCGCAAAGAAGGAACAGTACATACAATTCCCAAAATTATCAATTTAGTATTGTATTGTATTGCGAAGACACTGCTTGCGACGCATACACGCTTGCCCGTGTCATTTGTAATATTATAAATTTAATGTTGTGGGATGTTTAGTGTAGAGTGCATGGCATGAATAAAAGTACAAGCGCGAAGACACTGTTTGCGGCGTGTCGAAATGCTTAAAATCTTAAACAGTCGGCTCCCTAAGAATCTCTGATTTCGATCTTGTTATGATTATCGCTCGCGCGTGGCAACCGACTGTTTACGGGAACGCGAGCAGCAAAGCGTGCCGCGGTACATGGGCCCGATCAGGGGGACCTGTTCCAGACGACCAAAATGTTGATAGACATAACGATGTCTGTCTCGAAATGCGTATCAAACAGTGTCCTCGCTAACACAATACAATATTAAATTGATCATTTTCCAAGTTGTGTGTACTGTTTCGTCTTCGCGGAAAGAATCGGAAGAAAATATTAAAGGTTTATGTTGCGTGTACGCTGTCGATGCAGTCTTAAGCCGATGCACGTATTTCGTAAAATAGCCACACTTTCCCTTTACGACACGGTATGGACAATAGTGAAATTTATGGCACTCCTTGCCCTTGTCTTCGCTAGCGCGTTCGTAGTGGAGAAGACCATGCGGCCGCCCTAAATGCGCGTGTATTTTTTTGCTGAATGAACGGTGACTCCAAATGTGCGACCCACTCCGTTGTACTATTGTAAAAATATCCCTTCCCTAACGAACGTCGTTCTAAGCAAGACCCAAGAAACGCTAGAGCTGGCAGAATCGTTTTTCAAACCGAACGGGTACCATACAGCAACGAACTAACGCGGAGTATTACAGGATATTTGTTACGTTTCTTAATCGAGAAACATTGGGAGAAGTGCAGCGCAACGTCCACCGGTGCTCCGATGTGTGCATGCAAGTGTGACGCGGGTACGTCGAACTAAACTTGGCAATTTTGGCATAACAACAATGGGCCCTTTTCAGGGCCACCAACATCTCTTACGTAGGCTCAATCACGTTCAAACATAATTATTTTATTACGGAATATCGGTAACAGTGCTCGTGCGGTGAAATGCGCGTTCGGTAAAGTGACCCGACGGCCGCTCGACTCTCGGGGGTGTTCGCGTACCTGCGATTAGCCGTGCGCCCTGCCATAAATTAGGCAAGTGCCGTTCCTACTGTGTGTGTCAGTGTCAAGTGAGTTTACCGTAAAATGAGCTGTTGAGGCCCTCGAGATTCTTAGGAAGGGCAAAATCGGCACTGTGACCTAGTGCCAATGACCTACTTTCGTCGAAGCTGGGTGATTCGTGGTCGAATGGGTGAGTTTAACAAGGCTTTTCTAACGTTAGTTATTATAAATTATTCTAACGATAATTTATCCACCTGAAAACGTGCTGTTAAGAGAAACATTTTTTCCACAAATACTACAATCTTCGTTCCTATTGAATAACGGGTAAGAGCATCGGACACAGTTATTCAACGCGTATTAGTTTATTTGAAGGCGATGTGACTTTTGCCGTACGCTTCCCTCGATACCCACGCGATGCACTTGTTCAAGCTCGCGGTCGAGCACGATCCAGAGACCACACTCTCGTTTCGAGCGCGCGCCCGATGCGCGCTGGGATTGGCCTAGCCGTTTCGTTAATAACTCAAAAACGAGAGGGGTTACAACATTATTTTGAAGGAAAAACTTGTTCAGAATCACCCCAGCCACCCCTGATTTACCGATTTTAGGGTAGTTACGGGACACCCTGTAATGTATTGGGCGTTTACATAATCAGACTTTACGCCAAGAAATCTTGTCCCGGACTGGCGAAGGAATTTGGTGGAAGAAATGGCATCTTTGCACCGCGAACCGTCGACGAGGGGGAAAGGGGGCGCAGGAACGCAGTTTCTCGAAATGAAACAGCATCGTCTCATGTTACAAATATCAACGAGCGCGTGTCACCATTCGGTACGCGACAAAAAATGCTCCTACACTTACACAGATACTTAACACTTCGATCATCGGAAACGATGAGCATCGATCGGGTATAATCGTAACATAACGTATCTCTCCCCTTAAAAAACAAAAGATCGTTCTCGCGTTTTCGCAGCCATTAGTGCAACGTCAGTTTGTTCAAAATATTCGAACAGTGAAAACGTGTAACGATTAAGTCAGCGCCAAGTACTTCTTATCAGGAAGAAAATATCAGTGAGAGTAAACCGTTCTGTGAAAGAAGTGTAGAAGAGAAGCAGGAATTATCGGATGCAGTAAACTATATGCGCAAAACGCTAATTGCGATGAATATAACAACAGATGCAGTGAGCGCAACAATAAGCAATCGAGCAAAATTAATAGGCAATGAATTATTGAAAAGATTTTTGGAGATGAATAATGAAATGGAGTTTAGCGAGCACGCAGTTTTATATCTGGGAGGAGACGAAGAAATAGATGCATCGCACAGTGGGACCAAATGCGATTCTAGCCGGACAAAATTATTTTTTTCTCTTAATCAACTTTTTAGGACATAATTAATGTTTACAAATATTTTTCAAATGGTATTTGCAAATAATATGTGCAAGACAAACAATTTTTGTTGAAATATTTATATTTTATTGGTATTAAAACTATATTATGCGTATATTTTATATTTTTAAATAAATTTTAAATAATTTTACGACTGTGTTTATCGTTGTTTTTATCACTATCGCCATCACCATTGCACAGTGGGACCAAATGTGATTCTAGCCGGAAAAATTTATTTTTCTCCTGATCAACTTTTTAGGACTCAATTAATATTTAAAAATATTTATCAAATAGTATTTACTAATAACATGTACAAAAAATAACCATTTTTATTGACATATGTACTTATATATTATTTGTGTTAAGACACTCTATTATACGTGCGACTGTTGGATTGTTAATCTCAAATTACTCTAGTTTAGGCAACTTATGGCAGATGAAACTAATTAGAACATGTAAATAGCATGTTTAGAAACATATAAATGTATATATTGGACATCTCTTATGATTCTCTTCTTTTCCACAGTCCAATTAAAAGAAAGAAAAAAGCTGTTTTTTCTTTCGCAAGATATTGTTTAATTATTATTTAATATAAGTGTTTACCTTAAATACAGTCAGCCAAATTAAAGCCCATAAAATTATCTTTAATTTGATTTATAATAACATGCAATAAATTCACAATTAATGGTTCATAATAGCGATTGAAAAGACCCCTATATTTACATACTAATTACGACGATAAATAACGACTATGTAAATATAGTTCTGTAATCGAAGTAAACGACCGAACAGAACTAAAAAGTTTTTTTATGAATGGACAAACTTATAAATAAGATATATTTATGTTTCCCATCTAGTTTGGTGATGGTTGATTTTTGCCTTTTTGTCCTGCTAGAATCGCGTTTGGTCCCACTGTGCATCGTCGGAATTACAAACGGAATAGCCGGAACCGGAAATAGAGCAGATGGAAGAAACCTCATCGTCGAGCAGGGACGATGAAACGAAACCCTTAAATTCGATTCCGTTTGATATACAAGTGAAAACGGTCCGATTAGCGGAATTGCACCCGAAATGGTCGTTGTGTAGTTTGCGAGCGAGGACATCTACTGTATTGAAAGATAGAAAACAATTAAGAAGATGGAAGGAACACGTCGCAAACGGCGGTAGCCAAGCAGATAAACTAGAGTACATAAATAATGTTTTGCATGATCGTTTTCTTGACGCCAGGGATACTAAACTGGAGCTGGTTACTAAACAGATGTTAAGGCAATGGGCAATGACTTCAGCTACCCCGTATACGACCGAAGATTTTTCTTTTATCGCATCGCGAGCATGGGCGGTGGATTTGAAGAAAAAACATAATATCTCACAACGGCGCGTGGCAAAATATATCAGCCAAAAAGTGAAATCCACGTTTGAAGAGCCAGTAGAAACGGCGGCAAAGTTTCAAAAGCAAACAGCCGAATTAATTACGAAGTTTAAGTCGGACTTCGTAATTAATACAGATCAAACTGGTTGCGAGTACAAAATTACAAGTAAACGTACTCTTACTCACAAGGGCGAAAAGGAAACGCAAGTTGTGGTCGGTCAATTATCGAAACTGACACATTCATATACGGCACAATATGCACTTACACTTTCCGGTAAATTATTGCCGAAAGTATTTATATGCTTGCAAAAAGCGAACATCAAATTCGCCCCCCGCGTGCAGCAAGAAATGAATAGCTTAATAGAGCGGTACAATAATATTTACATAACGTATACCAAATCTGGGAAATTGCAGAAAGACACGTACACTGAATTTCTTAATGAAATAATGAAGCCTTACGCCTTACATAATTGATTCATGGGGCGAACAAACCTCAGCAAGTTTGCATCAACTGATGTCCACCGACGAAGAGGAGCGTTTAACGTGTTCGATGTCAGTCATTCCGCCGAAATGCACTCCTCTGTGCCAACCGTGCGATGTCTATTTTTACCGTCACGTAAAAAATTGAAGCCGATGTAGGTATTTCGTACAATAGCTACACCTTCCCTTTACAACACGGTATGGACAATAGTGAAATTTATGCCACTCTTAGGCCTGTGTCTTCGGTAGCGCGTTTGTAGAGACGAAGACCACGCGGATATTTTTTGCTGGATGAAATGTGCTCCAAATGTGCGAGCCACTCCGTTGTACTATTGTAAAAATATCCATTCCCTTGTAACACCCTATATATTTCCGCCACATTGTAACAAAATAATATACATCCGGTCTCACGCTGTTAATCACTCGAATGCTTTGCTAAGCACATAGATCCTAAGAATGGTGACGCCTAAGTCTGCAGCGAGGCCCACCGTTGCTACGCGGTCCCGCTGCAGCCACACTCTCAATTCTACCATAGTTCGAGGGACACCTTCAATTGTACTCTCAGCTCAACATTCAACCAGTACACTTGTCTCTCGCTCCTCCAAATCTTAAAGTTATAATAAATCTCTGTTCATTATAAATTCAGTGCACATATTATTCATCGCCGACCACGACTACCATTCCCCATCACACCCTAACGAACGTCCTTCTAAGCGAGGCCCAAGAAACGCTAGAGCTGGCAGAATATTTTTTGAAAACGAACGGGCAACATACAGCAACGATCTAATGCAGACTGTTACAGAATATTTTTTACGTTTTTTAATCGTGCAAGAGGGGCACGTCGAGCCAATCTTGGCAATTTTGACAAGAACAATCGGCCCTTCTAAGAACCACCAATATCTCTAACGTGGGTTTCATTTGTTTTAGTCAGAGTTATCGGTGATAGTTCTCGCGCAGTGAAATGCATGTTCGGTAAAGTGACCCAATCGCCGATCGCCGCTGGACTCGGGTGTGTCGGCATACCTGCAATCGACCGTGCGCCCTGCCATAAATTGGGCAAGTGCCGTTCCTACTGTGTGTGTCACTGTCAAGTGAGTTCACCGACCCAGCCGTAAAATCAGCTGTCGAGGCTCTCGAGATTCTTAGGAAGGACAAAATCGGCAGTGTGACCTACTGCCAACGACCTACTTCCGTCGAGGCAGGTTGATTCGTGGACGAATTGGTGAGTTTGACAAGGTTTTTCTAACGTCACTTATTCACATCATTTTCTTAAACCATAATTTATCCACCTGAAAACGTGCTTTTAAGAAAACGATTTTTTCCACAAATATCTTCTACTATTGTCGTTCCTACCGAATAACGAGTAAGAGTATTGAATAGAGTTATTCAACGGGTATTAGTTTATTTCAAGGCGATGTGACATTTGCCGCACGCTTCCCCCGATACCCACGCGATGCACTTCTTCACGCTCGCGTTCGAGCACGATCCGGAGACCACACTCTCGTTTCGAGCGCGCGCCCAATACGAGCTAGGACTGGCCTAGCCGTTTCGTTAATAATTAAAAAACGAGAGCGGTTACAAAATTTTTGTTACGGAGAAAGTTGTTCAGAATCACTCCAGCTACCCCTCATTATCCGATTTTAAGGTACTTACGGGACGCCCTGTGTAGCGTTGGCATAAGCGTCATCCCCCTATAGTATTCTATTCTACTCCTTGCCCCCTTTTTACAATCGGAGTGATCAGACCCTCTTTCCACTCCTCTGGCCATGCCACCCCCCTCCATACCTTTCCACACATCTTCCACGCCCACCCTACTATTTCTTCCCACCCCCGTACCTCCATACTTCGCTCCGTATCCCGTCCTTCCAGCTGCCTTAGCCGTGCTATTACCATCCTTATTTCTTCCTTCCGTATCTTCCCCTCCCCGTCTGCCACCAATGCTTTACCTGTCCCCCTTCTTGCTCTCGCCTCTACCCCTCCTAGTAGCCCCTTGAAGTACTCCCTCCATTCCTCCGCTTCTATACCTCCATCCAGTAACTTTCTCTTTCCCCGTTCCCTCTTTACGATCTCCCACACCTTTCCCCCTGTCTTTGCTTCCTCCGCCTTTTTAACAAATCTTTCATTTTCTTCTTCCCTTTTCTTTTCGCAGGGCCTATTGTACGCCCTTTTCTTTTCTCTATATGCTTCCCCTGTACCCCCTTCCTCCACTTCCTCAGTTCCCTACTCACCCCCTTCTTCTCCTCCTTGCATTCCCTATCCCACCATCCCTTATACAGGGTGTCCCGTAACTAGCTCGACACCGGGAAATGAGGGGTAGCTGAGGTGATTCTGAACAACTTTTTCCTTAGCAATAATGTCCTAAGCGCCTTCGGTTTTGAATTATTAACGAAACGGCTAGGCCAATCCGAGCGCGTATTGAACGCGCGCTCGAAACGAGAGTGTGGTCTCTGACACGCTCCGCCGCGAGCGTGAACAAGTAGATCGCGTGGGTATCGAGAAAAGCATACGGCAAATATCACATATCGTCTTCAAATAAACTAATAGTCGTTGCATAACTGTGTTCAATACTGTCACTCGTAATTCGGGAGGTATGAAAAGTTGTAGTATTTGTGGAAAAAATGATTTTCTTAACAGCATGTTTTCAGGTGGGTAAATTATGGTCTAAGATAAACGATGTGAATAACTAACGTTAGAAGAATCTTGTTAAACTCACCCTTTCGCCAACGAATCAACCTGCCCTCGACGGAAGTAAGTCGTTGGCAGTAGGTCACAGTGCCGATTTTGTCCTTCGTAAGAATCTCGAGAACTTCAACAGCTGATTATACGGCCGGTTCGGTGAACTCACTTGACACTGACACACACAGTAGGAACGGCACTTGTCTAATTTATGGCAGGGCGCACGGCTAATCGCAGGTACGCGGACACCCCCGAGAGTCGAGCGGCGATCGGCGATCGGGTCACTTTACCGAACGTGCATTTCACTGCGTGAGCACTTTCACCGATAACTCCGAATAAAACAATTATGTAGAGGAACGTAATTGAACCTACGTTAGAGATAGTTGGTGGCCCTGAAAAGGGCCGATTGTTATTGCTAAAATTGCCAAGATCGGCTGGACGTGCCCTCCTCGCGCTTGCATGCACGTCTCGGAGCACCGGCGGACGTTGCGCTGCATTCTTCCAATGGTTTTCGATTAAGAAACGTAACAAATATCCTGTAATACTCCGCGTTAGTTCGTTGCTGTATGGTACCCGTTCGGTTTGAAAAACGATTCTGCCAGCTCTAGCGTTTCTTGGGTCTTGCTTAGAAGGACGTTCGTTGGGGAAGGGATATTTTTACAATAGTACAACGTAGTGGCTCGCACATTTGGAGCCAATTCAGCCAAAAAATACCCGTGCGCTCGGGGCGGCCGCATGGTCTTCGTCACTACGAACGCGCTAGCGAAGACGCAGGGCAGGGAGTGCCATAAATTTCACTATTGTCCATACCGTGTCGTAAAGGGAAAGTGTGGCCATTTTACGAAATACGTGCATCGTCTTAAAACTACATCGACAGCGTACACGCAACATAATCCTTTAATATTTTCTTACGATTCTTCCCGCAAAGAAGGAACAGTACATACAATTCCCAAAATTATCAATTTAGTATTGTATTGTATTGCGAAGACACTGCTTGCGACGCATACACGCTTGCCCGTGTCATTTGTAATATTATAAATTTAATGTTGTGGGATGTTTAGTGTAGAGTGCATGGCGTGAATAAAAGTACAAGCGCGAAGACACTGTTTGCGGCGTGTCGAAATGCTTAAAATCTTAAACAGTCGGCTCCCTAAGAATCTCTGATTTCGATCTTGTTATGATTATCGCACGCGCGCGGCAACCGACTGTTTACGGGAACGCGAGCAGCAAAGCGTGCCGCGGTACATGGGCCCGATCAGGGGGACCTGTTCCTGACGACCAAAATGATGATAGACATAACGATGTCTGTCTCGAAATGCGTATCAAACAGTGTCCTCGCTAACACAATACAATATTAAATTGATCATTTTCCAAGTTGTGTGTACTGTTTCGTCTTCGCGGAAAGAATCGTAAGAAAATATTAAAGGTTTATGTTGCGTGTACGCTGTCGATGCAGTCTTAAGCCGATGCACGTATTTCGTAAAATAGCCACACTTTCCCTTTACGACACGGTATGGACAATAGTGAAATTTATGGCACTCCTTGCCCTTGTCTTCGCTAGCGCGTTCGTAGTGGAGAAGACCATGCGGCCGCCCTAAATGCGCGTGTATCTTTTTGCTGAATGAACGGTGACTCCAAATGTGCGACCCACTCCGTTGTACTATTGTAAAAATATCCCTTCCCTAACGAACGTCGTTCTAAGCAAGACCCAAGAAACGCTAGCGCTGGCAGAATCGTTTTTCAAACCGAACGGGTACCATACAGCAACGAACTAACGTGGAGTATTACAGGATATTTGTTACGTTTCTTAATCGAGAAACATTGGGAGAAGTGCAGCGCAACGTCCACCGGTGCTCCGATGTGTGCATGCAAGTGTGACGCGGGTACGTCAAACTAAACTTGGCAATTTTGGCATAACAACAATGGGCTCTTTTCAGGGCCACCAACATCTCTTACGTAGGTTCAATCACGTTCAAACATAATTATTTTATTACGGAATATCGGTAACAGTGCTCGTGCGGTGAAATGCGCGTTCGGTAAAGTGACCGACGGCCGCTCGACTCTCGGGGGTGTTCGCGTACCTGCGATTAGCCGTGCGCCCTGCCATAAATTAGGCAAGTGCCGTTCCTACTGTGTGTGTCAGTGTCAAGTGAGTTTACCGTAAAATGAGCTGTTGAGGCTCTCGAGATTCTTAGGAAGGGCAAAATCGGCACTGTGACCTAGTGCCAATGACCTACTTTCGTCGAAGCAGGGTGATTCGTGGTCGAATGGGTGAGTTTAACAAGGCTTTTCTAACGTTAGTTATTATAAATTATTCTAACGATAATTTATCCACCTGAAAACGTGCTGTTAAGAGAAACATTTTTCCCACAAATACTACAATCTTCGTTCCTATTGAATAACGGGTAAGAGCATCGGACACAGTTATTCAACGAGTATTAGTTTATTTGAAGGCGATGTGACATTTGCCGTAGGCTTCCGTCGATACCCAGGCGATGCACTTGTTCAGGCTCGCGGTCGAGCACGATCCAGAGACCACACTCTCGTTTCGAGCGCGCGCCAGATAAGCGCTCAGATTGGCCTAGCCGTTTCGTTAATAATTCAAAACCGAAGGCGCTTAGGACATTATTGCTAAGGAGAAAGTTGTTCAGAATCACCTCAGCTACCCCTCATTTCCCGGTGTCGAGCTAGTTACGGGACACCCTGTATACCCTCTCTCTCTCCTTTCTTCTTCCCCCTTCTTCAGCACCCTTCTTATTCCTTCCCCTACCAGTCCCATCTCCTCACCTACTCTCATCTCTTCCGTATCTTTCCATTCCAACTCCGCCCTGAATCTTTCCATTCCTTCCTCTGTCCAGTCTCTTCTTTCCCTCCATCCGCCCCCCTTTTTTCTTTCCACTTCCCCCCTTTTTCCACCTTATCCATACACTTACCGAGTGGTCAGAATCTATCTCTTCTCCTACTTCCATTCTCTCCACTCTTTCCACTGTCCGCTCATTTCTCACTACGTAATCTGTTACTGTTTTTCTCCTTCCTCCCGTGTACGTGTACTCTCCTTCTTCGTCCCCTTTTACGTCTACGTTCAAAATGTACCACCCTCTTCCAAAAATGTCACCATCATCTTTCCTTCCCCATTCACCTTCTTATCCTTTGATTTCCTGACCCCTAATTCTTCCCCCTCCACCCATCCCCTTCCACCCCTTTCCCACGTCCTTGCATTCAAATCCCCCGTAATTATCGTCCGCCCTTGCCCATATTCTTCTTCCATTTATTTTTTCAAATCCTGCAGCTTTTCCCTCATGTCCCCATTTACGTTAACCCCCACCACTCTCCACTTCTCCTCTCCCAACTGTTATCCGGCCGAGGTGATAGGTGAAATTTTGAGGTATTGCTCCGGTCAGAATAAGCTTGTCCAGGATGTTTTTAGATATGTTGTAGGGATCGTTGCCAACTAAGAGTTGGAACTCCGCGTACGAGTAAATGAAGGAACTTTATTTAAAAATGACTTATTCTAAACACTCTTTCAAACGGATCTCTAACGTTCACTCCCTTTCGCAATTCCAAGAGCTTGCTCAAGAGCTAACTACTCTTGCTCAATGTAAAATACAGAAAAGCTAGGGCGTGTCCAATTTAAACTCAGCTATTAACTTAGCTGACCGTTTTCATTAATATTATTACTACGAACCTGTCTGCCTAAATCTGGAACGCATGCCGGCGTCGCGCGTTTTATGCACGCGACGTTTTCTAAAAATCGGAGTGGGGTTTTGGCTTAGCAACCAACCGAAGTCTATGCAGTTTTGGAAAATCGTATAATGTCCGTTCTCACGCGCTCTTAGTGCGCGTGCCACGGGCTCAGCGGTTTTAGCGTCGCGCACTGCACGACCGGAGAGTATACCCTTACAGATAAGATGATTCGGAGAAATGCGCGAAATTATATGAAATAATAAAATATTATAGTATATCTTATTTATGCGATAACGCGCGTGTTTGAAATTAGGGTAGAATTTAAACCGTGAATTTATTCCGAGTTTTTAGTGGACTGTATTTTTAATTACAAGGGATGGTGGAATGAAGTTGGTAGAAAAATTATCGAGACGCATGAATTAAGAAGTTTACAATGGGAATTTATTCAAAAGAATGAATGTGGGTGAACGAAAGAATGAACGTATTTCCAATGAAATTGCATGGGATGGATATTTACAAGCGTATGTACATTACTACATATTTCGCTTCAGTGCGTGTGCTATGTGAGAGTGAAAGTAAGTACAAAGGATTTTACCGTGAGGTCTTGCACGTGGCGTCAGTGGAAGTTTTCTATGTGTGATGATGCAACTAATTGTCCGTGCGTATGAAGTCGTCTATTAGGTATGGATGAAGCACAAAACACTGAAGTTAACCAGAAAAGATGAAGCGAAGTGAAATGAAATGAGGTTGTACTATAAAATGAACTATTCAACTAGACAAAGATAAGATGGCTGTTCAGCCGACGTGACCTATACTCTTTGACGAATCGATAAGAAGTGAATGCGGAAGTATGGCGTCGCGGCGCGCCCACGGCATGGACAGACCGGAAGTCACATGACGTTTTCGGGCATTCCAGAACGTTCTAGAGTGTTCTCGAACGCCCTGGAATGTTCGCGAGATTCTAAACTGCTTCCGGTGGAAGCGAGCGCGATTTGAATAGCGGTTAAGGAATCTGAGTTTTCACAAAGTCGAAAACAGCGGAGGGCTCTCCAGAGACTCTCCAGTCCCTCACCAAGCTCGCCACTCCTTGTGAGCAGACAGTGATGTCAATCACTTCCTGTCTTCTCCAGTCCATGAAGGTGGGCTCAGACCCTCTGTTGAGGATGATCAGATTTGCTCCCATGACGTATTCGTGGAGGCTCTCCCCCCTGGCATTGGTGTTGGTGCTCCCCCAACTTGCATGGTGGGAGTTCGTATCACAACCAATCAGGAGCTCTAGTCCTCTCTTCCGCATAGGTTACAAGTTGCCTAATTTCTCTTTGCTGTGGTGGTTCCTTGGAGTCGTAGGGCATGTAAGCTGACCCGACTAGTACATCCAGGTCAGAACGCAGGCCCTTTTCCGGTCCTGGGTACCAGCGCAGTGTACTACAATGTTTCTGCCCCCCAGTGCTCTTATAGCGTTATTCAGAAGCCGAGGTTCCTGAACTAGTGCTATTGCTGTCTGCATCCCAGCCAAGTTCCTGGCTAAAATCGCCGAGGCGCCTTTGCTGTGATGCAAGTTGATCTGCACTACTGGTGTTGTGGTGGCAGCCATTATTCAGCTGCCTCCCCGGTCACGCCAGCAGTTTGCCTTCCCTCCTCACCGCGTTCTTTGCCGAGCACCTTGATCGTTGCTCGGCCCAGCCCGCAGTAAGGTCTGGCACCACAGGCTCTGATTGCCTCCAGAGAGCAATCGGTGACAAGTGCCGCGAAGTGGGCGCTCTTGGCATCCCTGTTCTCGCTTCCCCTGTCCACGACCCTCTCTCTGGCGGCCAGCCCCGCGTTCTGCCTGTCGAGGAGCTTTATAGCCACCTCGACTGTCAGCTCAGGGTCCTCAATATGTATGACGACCCGGTGTCGTTTCGGGAGATCCTCGTACGGTATAACCCGTACCGTCTTCTCCTCAGCTTTCAATTCGGAGGATAGGCTCCTCAACCAGTCCCCCGTTTCTATATTGGCGTAGCCAAAAATGACCGCGCCATCCCTCTCCCAAGTTCCTATAAAGGTAGGGGCTTTGGTGCCCTCAGGGAGCCCAAGAATGCGCTTCCTGATTGCCGCCTTAATCCCTTTACCTTCCTCTTGACTTAGCTTCCTGTCAGGGTAGCCATCCATTACGATGGCTACCCTATCAGTGCCTTTTGTGGCCTGGGCATACGTGCCTTGATCTATGATTTTAGGCTTTTTTCCCTGGTGGTTGGTGTTGGGCCTGGGCGTATTGGTGTCGGTTCCTTTGGCGCTTTTCCGCCCCGTCCCGACCACCGTCCGTCCCTGTCCCCTTCGAGATGGACGCCGCAGGTTGGGCTCCGGCTATTTCAGCCTGAGCCTTTTCCTGCCGCTCCATCTGCTTTTTGTAGCGGCGCCTTTCCGCACCACTACGCCTCACCCTAGGCCTTGGAGGTCCCTGGGTGTCTTTACTCTCCTGACGTTCGCCCCCTAAGGAAGCCACGCCCTGGAGAATCTCCTCAACCTCGTCTTTTTGTTTTTGTTGTGTTTTTGATTCCATAATTGGTCCCACGAGTACCGCGGTAGCGCGATATCACCCGGGCAGAGCCGCGATTGCCCGGGGATTGGCTACTAACAGCCGGAGTTCGCCCGGTATCAGGGAGGCACCGTGCAAGACACAGCTCCCCCTGTGCCACGCAGCTCTGGGCACGTTTGCTTACACCTTGGCTTGGGGGGTCTCTCTTGATTGGTCGCGGGCGGTCGGGTCCTTAGTCGGGCCCGGCCGTCCGCGACCTCAAGCCCCACCACCACGTGAAGCTGGAAACCCATTCGGGGGGAGCAGGTTATTAAATCACTTGCTCATATTTTCTTTGTCAACGTTTCAACTAGGCTTCTGGTCCTCTTCAGGACACCTTTATTATCAAAACATATTTTTCAAGTCCGGCGTATAGAATTTATTTTAGTGACTATATTAATAAAATTGTCTTAATAAAAATAATTACAAACGAAGATATAGATTATATAAGGTAATTAATTTTATTAAAACAATTTTATTAATATAGTCACTAAAATTGTTTCGTGCGTTACCGAGGTTCCCTCGGACCACGAAGAAATGCCGGGACCACCCTGGCTTAGGGCGCGGGACAAGAGCGTAGGAGGTTTTTGAAGACGGGAATGTTAGACAATGTACGCCTTTACGTTGTTGAACCACACATTTATTGCACAAAACGATGTTGCATGTACTCACGCGCACCGCGTTGGATCTGCGCCTCCCGATATTAACGGAAATCTTGCTGGTCGATCGGTGATCTTGTTCGCGGAAATACGGAGATCTTGCCTGCGGCGCAAATGGAGATCCGCGACGGTAGGAACGGATGAATGTCTTATGTTCACGGGGCGGTATCGCACACACGAGGTCATGCACGCTTACTTTAACATCACACGACGAGCGGTACAACCGCGTTCACACATTACGGCGCAAGGTTCACAAAACGGGTACAAAGATATCGAGATCACATAAAAATCACATTACGAGACTGTATGGTAATCGAGACAAGCGGTAGACTCGGGAATTCCGGTATACAAGCGATATTACTCGCGGACCACGAAGGCGAATTGGACGGCGATGTTAACCATTAACACCACGCGACGCGACGGATCACGAGCGTTGCAACGAACGGCATGCGTAATCCCACGGTAAGCGATATCCCGCAATCCTACGGCGATAACATTTACGCACAACGAAGTAAGTTAGTTACGCGATAACCGAACAAGCAGACGGCGATACGCGTTTAGAGATTGCCGGTTGTGCATTGGCAGCGAAATCGTTTGTGATCTGCCCAATGGCCCAAACGGCCGGTTCACCGTTCTTTTATCACGTTAGAAACGGAACAACTCCGAGGATCGACATCGACGACCCGATCCTGCCGCAAAGGACCCGTCGTGGGGGCCGTTGCGTCACGAAGCACGAATCATATCGATCCGCGGTATGTATTGACGAGTCACGTCGATCCACGATGTAATACGTTGCGCAAAGCCTCTAATTAGGGAAACGCGTGCGCGGTGTGTACTTGCGATGTCGTCTACGAAAACGCGCCCTTTTTGACTTGATACTAAACAAAAATAAATTGTATACGCCGGACTTGAAAAATATGTTTTGATAATAAAGGTATCCTGAAGAGGACCAGAAAGCCTGGTCGAAACGTTGACGAAGAAAATATTAGCGAGTGATTTAATATCCTCGTCCAAGGCTGGTATCGTCAACACAATATTGTATTTGTTCACTCTGGCCTAACAAAGCCCAATGGATTTAAATGTACACTACAAAACAAACAACAGAAATTATCCAGAGGAAAGTTATGATCATGTTAAAGAAATATGTTTCCTACATGAAAATATACAAATGTGATGGGGATTGGTAGTCGTGGTCGGCGGAAAGAATATATATATTTGGTGCACTGAGTTTAGATTTATTTGAGAACAAGAACAAGAGTGAGAATATGGAGCGAGAGGCGACTGTGCGTTTCGGAGGTTTTGACGAGAGTGTTTCGAGAGATCTGCAGCGGGGCCGCGCAGCGGTGAGCCTCGCTGCAGGTCTTTGTCTAAAAGTCCTGGCGTCAGCATTCGAGGAATGCGTGACCTCTTATAGGCGATAAGCGCCGTGGGACCGGATGCGGTTCTATGAATTGTAATATCAGAAAATTGTACAGGACGTTACACTCCCCCCCTTAGGAAAACGATGCTCCTGCGTCGGATTGATTCGTAAGAATTGGCAAAATGGGAACGGGTGCGAGCGATGGCTTGCTGTGGGTGTGTAGCGAATGATTTCGGGCAGTAGCTCGTGGGGTGTGTGTTGGGCGGTCACGAGCGGCAGCTCGTGTGGTGTCATCTGTGTGGCGGGCGGGAGCCCGCTGAGTCTTTCGTATGTCAGTTGTCTATTGCGTATGATGGTGTGTATTTATATCCAATTTGTGACGTATCCGTACCTAGGTGCGTTGGCCTGTGTTATGGGTGAGAATTTATGTCCAAATTTCCATGTTGTTTGATTATTTTCTGTAACATCTTTTAAATTTTCGTTAGTGTGACTGTTGTTAGTAGGTGGTGGGTGGTTATGAAAGGATGTGATGTGGGTTGTTGATTTAAAAATTTCATAGTGTTGTATTGTTATACTTATTTTCGTAATTCGGTTTGTCCTTTTGATTTATTTCCTTTTCCTATTGTGTTTGTATTTTATTGCTTTTGTTCGTTCTATTATCCAGTTCTGTAGGTGTTGTACTATGTCCTCATTTATTGGATATGTCCGAATGTATTTTTTGTTATAACTTTCCTGTAACAGTCTACATCTATTGCAGAGTTGGGGTAGGATAGAAGGATGTGGGTTGCTGGTGTTTGTGGACTTTCTGTGTGTTCATTGGAAATATTTTGTGAAAGTTATGTCGCTTTGACTTAAATGTTATTATAAAAAGTGGTAGAGAAAGAGAAAGAGAAAAGGAGTGAGAAAACGAAATTTGAATTGATTGTATGGTGTCGTGTGTACTACAGCGTGTGGTAGAAAAGGGTCTGAACATGTGACTTCTATTTTTCCAAATATGACAAGTGTTGATTTAAGTGGGTCATTTTATCGATTTCTTTTGCTTTTACGGTTACTGTTTCTAATTTGACTCGTGGTTATTGGAGATTATGTACAAGTTTAAAATTATGCGTTACTGATCCTAATTCTTAACCAATAAGTTTGATTTGTTAATTGCATTTCTCGTTCTGTATTGCCATTTACGCGTTGGTCTAAATTTGCCTAATTGCAAATATATCGTGTATTTTCGACTTTGCATTCATTCAAATTTATTAAACTGAAGAAAGTCTCAAGCGTGGAATGTATTTTGAACTTTGCATTAATTTAAATATATTAAATTGAAGAAAGTCTCAAGCGTAGAATGTTTTACAGATTGACAGATGTTCGTATGGTTTGTATGGTATGTTCCATTTTTTTTTTTTATATGAAAATAATTACAAACTGTATTTGGCACTGTTTTGTTTTTTATTGTTTTTGTATTAATTGCGCACTCAGTAAAACTTGTTTTGGATTTAGAATTTCTGGGTGTATTTAACCGATTTTTGCAAAAAGAATAGCGACTATGAATTTGTTTGTGTCTAATTCCAATTCTGCCAGATCTTTATTAATCGGTGTTGTATATTTTATTGTTTCCTGGTCATGCAGAAATGGGTGCGTTTGGTTTTTATGGGCAAAAGTGTTGTCTACTTTTTTTTTTCAATTGTTTTCTTCTAATAACCTGATTAATATTTCTTTTCGAAATTTGTCTTTTAGACCGAAAAGTATGAGGAGACTTGTGGGTAGGAAGGGTTAAAGAGTATTGTTGTGAATATTGAGAGAGTGGCGTTTTGAGAGTAAAATATGAAACTTATTATGAAAGCGAGTTGTCGATTTTTTTTTTTTGTGTGGTCGTTCGTGGTCCTTTTGACGTGCCTGATTGTGGATCTGCTTATCATACAGGGTCGTGGTTCCTTGGACGTTCCAGGTCGTGGTTTCTGTGTATCAACTGAATTTGTAGTGCTTATTGTGTGTGTGTCGGTGATCGGAAAGTGAGCTCAATATCCGGTGGTGCATGCTTATTGCCTGGTACTCTGCTCTCATTATTTTCCGTTGTTTTGGAAGAGATTTTTAAAGTGTTATTTTCACTTAGATTTTCAAAGCTTTGTACCACTTTTGGCAATTTATTGACGTCTGCGTTTATTCTGTCCGGCGTTTCTTTACATGCACGATGTTTAGAAGGGGATCTAAAATTCGGTTCCACAGATGGTAGTGTGGTATTATCTCCGATATTTTGTGGCGTTTGTAATGATGGTGACCATTTTTTAGGCGGAGATCTGAAATTTGGTTCCACAGGTGATATTGTGGATTGATCTCCGATATTTTCTTCCGTATGTGGTGACAGTGACCATTTATGTGTGTACGTCGGCGATCTAAAATTCGGTTGCACAGGTGGTAGTGCAATTGTGTTATCTCCGATTTTTTCTAAAGTTTGTGGTGGTGGTGACCATTTTTGTGTGTGTATGTGTGTATTCTCGCAATTTGTATTTTTCCGATGTGTATCGCGGTCTTCTGCCGCTGCGCTGCTACTTTTTTTCTCCTGTGTGTACGTATCTCCAGGGTGAGCGTCCGGTAGATGTGTGCGTAACTGTGGAGTTGTTCTTGTAGCGTGTGCGCTGCCTTGTGACGTAGTGTTGCTAGTCGTGTTTTCCCGTGTGCGTGTATCTCCAGAGTGTGCGTTGCCGCCTGTGAGCGGATAAGTACGTCGCTGTAGGGCGTGTGCGTCTGGTAGATGTATGCATGACTGTGGGAGTGTGCTGCGAGCGTGTGTGCTGTGTTCATTTGTCGCGAGAGTGTTCTCGTTTTTCCCATATACCTTGCGTTTGGTCTGATTATCTGATTGTGAATCCTGGTCCGTTGTGCCCTTTGTGCGTTTTCTGGTCGTTTTCCATTGTATCTGTTCGGCTTCGTCGCTTGACGATGATATGTCGCGGTTGCTCTCATCTATAGTGTGTGTGGTGTTTTGTGCCCTCTCGCTCGCTCTTGTGTTGTCCTTGTGTGGTTCCTTACTTGTGTCAGCGTCTGTTTGTGTTTTTGTTTCGATGGGGATGTGTGGTCTTTTCTGGGGTTTTGGGACAAGATTTAATTTTCCGGATTCGTGACGAATTTCGAAATTGTAGTCGTTGAATAAAATTGGTCTTTGAATAGTTTTTTGTTTTAAAACATCAAATGCATTTTGTGTTTCATCTATCTGTTTGTCTTTTGGAATTGGACAATCTTTAATGGCATCAATTATATTTAAATCCAGTTTTACTCCGTGTTTATTAATTGTGTGGCCTAAATGCGTAATTTCTTCTTTTTTTAATTGACATTTATCAGTCTGTAAAGTCAGTCCAGCTTTAATCGGTTCATTTTCTATATGGTGAGATTTTATCGCGTGTTCCGAAAGTGTGTTTGCGTAAATTGCAATATCGTCGAGATTTTGGTTAGGAAATTTTTGTAGCGCTTTTCGGGGTTGCTTCACGCCGCGCTTTCTCGTGAAGCGGTGGTCAAGTTTTTTAAATGTTCATTACTGTTTGGATTCGTTGGAAAATTTGTATATGATTCGTTTCCCTGTCTGTCGCGTGAATTATTTCTGTTTCTGTCTGGTGGATCGTCTCTGTGTCTACTGTCATATGAATGCCTGTCGTATGAACTGTTTCTAAAACTGTCGGGTGAATTTTCTCTAAATCTGTGGCGTGAATTTCCTCTAAATCTGTCGGATGAATTGTCTCTAAATCTATCGCGTGAACTATTTCTAAACCTGTCGCGGGAATTATCTCTGTAGTTATTGTGTGAATTATGTGTGTACTTGGCGTATGAATAGTCGCTCGAATGTCTGTCTTGTGAATTGTTTCTGTGTCTGTCTCGCGAATTATCACTGTATCTGTCTCGGGAATAGTCGTATGAATATCGGTCGCGTGAATTACTTCTGAATCTGTCGTGTGAATTTTTACTGCATCTGTCGCGTGAATTGTATCGGTCCCGTGAATCGTATCTATCGCGTGAGTTTTGTCGATAATTATTGCTGGAATATCTATCTCGTGAATTGTTTCTATATCTGTCGTTCGAATTGTCTCTGTATGCATTGCGTGAATTATTTCTATATTTATCGTGTGAGTCATATAGGTCCCGTGAATTATCTCTGAATCTATTGCGTGAACTATCTCGGTATCTATCGTTTGAATTATATCGGAATCTGTCGTTTGAATTATATCTGTCGCGTGAATTTTGTCGGTTTCGTGAACTGTGTCTATATAGGTCGTATGAATCGTTGTAATGGTCATGGTGTGGGTTATTATGCTGTCTTTCATTATTAAATTTTGATTGGCTGCACTCTAACGTTGAATGTCAGGGAAGTTTGTGCAATTCGCGATATTTTTCAGATAATTCCGTGAAATGTACTTTTGCGCGGGGGTGTTCGTGGGGATGCATTTCTTTACGATTTTGATGTAACACTTTACGTTTATGAATTTCGTATTCAATAGTATGGGCCTGATCGATTAAATTATCTAATGTTTGTTTTGTTTGTGTTAACATGTGCGTGCCAATTTCGATGGATAATCCTCTAGTGAAAGCTTTTTTTACTTTTTCTTGTTCTTCTTTAATTCGTGCGTCGAGAAATGGTCGCTTTTCTGGATTATTGTATACTTCTGTTAGTCTATCTATTATTCGTTTGGATATTTCTCGAATTCGTGTTGCAAACATAATTACTGATTCATTTGTTACGAGCCGGGCGAGTTTCTCAAACGCGTTCTTCGATAGTTCAATAATTAAGAAATGTATGCACGCCACTGCGTGGAAAAATACGGTAATGAGTTTGAGAGTGACTACCCTATGCGACAAGGCCTAGGTCCTATCAAACTGTTACCGCTTAGTATCGACTTTACAAGGTGTGATAATAACCTGAGAGCGACTACCCTAGGCGACCAGGCCTAGGTCCTATCAGGATACTATCGAAATGACTATAAAGAGAGGCAAAGAGGGATAATAATTTGGAAGCGACTACCCTAGGCGACCAGGCCTAGGTCCTACCAAATTATTATCGAAAGTGAGTTTGAACGCGATTACAAAACTGACCAGCGACTACCCTAGGCGACCAGGCCTAGGTCCTGAATCAGTTAAGTAATAAACTATATACCCGTAACTTTAGTATTGTTAATTCACTCCGAGCGGTTAGAGTGAATTGTTTGTGGGACGTTACTCAGCACTTCTATTCTTATATATATTCGCAAGGAAAGGTATTGTTCTAAACTTCAAATAAAGTTTACTTCAAATTTAGTCACAAATATTCTTTGGTGTATTCTTGAATAAAGAATAAGTTTACAATTTCAAAGTATTGAATTAGTTACAATGTCTGTTCAGTGTTTCGTGTGTTAAAAGGGAAAAGAAATTGGTAAAGTGAAATATAACCGTACTTATAGAGTCGAGGTGTACCCGTGGGCAGTGACGATTTACGATCTCTCCTTTGTACGTTTTCGTTGACAAAGCCTAAGCTTTTAGTTGACTCTAACGCCTGAGTATTGCGGGGGAAAATCAAGACTAAACGAGTTATACTGCCGTAAGAAAACGCGTACGCTTCTAGGTTTAGATTTGCTCAAGAGGGATTTTACCCAATATCGCTATTAACTGCTCGAAAGTCAAACTAGGATGAGCCCAACAGGTCCTGAAAACCTTGGCTTATATAGGTCACTTGGAGTGGAGGGGATCAGGATTTTGGGGAAAACTCTAGTGGAGGTGGCAGGATGCTGCGATCCTGTGGGAAGAGTTTTAGGAAAAAGGTGGCGCGAGTGCAGCGGAAAACGTTAGATTTCGGCGGGAATGTGTTGACCATGATGCAAGAATGCGTACGGGTTTTCCGGGTAGAGTGAGAGAGAGAGAAACTACCGTGGGCCTGGCGCCAGGCGGCCGCGCTAACCTGAATGGAAAAGGGCTGTTAAAGGCACCTCGCGGTTGTAAAACAAGGACGGGCTATTACCTATTCCTAGAGAGAGAAAGTGAAAAGGCGCCTTCTTGTCGCCAAGTGCAATTCGAGAGTCGAAAATATTCGGCTCGACGGATGCATCCGTAACACATTCGTAGTTTGATAAGCTAAATTTAATTCTGTTTCTAAATCGTGTACATCTAAAATTTTTCCGAATGCTTTTTTCAGTTCTTTTAAAAGTGCTTCTAAGGTTTCTGGATTTTTATTATCCGCTATCGAAAGTGCTGTGCCGCTGAGTTTATAAGGTAACATATTCAAAAATTTCTGCTTATCTTCCGGTGACAGTGCTGTATTGGCCCTATTGTAAGATGAAATAAAATTCTCTACGGGTATATTTTTCCCATCGAAAGAGGGTATCACGTTATAAACGTCGCGGAAAGTAATTGTAGAGTTAGCCATTGTTTCTATGTGCGGTGTTTCGGTTAATATGTCACTTAGTCGTATGAGCGCAATTTTAGATTATTTTAAATTAACTGTTGGGCAAGAAAAACGATAGAATCTGTCAATTTTCACGGTTCACATGTACAAACAAAATCACTTATGAGATGCAAAAATGTCACGAATTCAATTTTAATAGTGTAAATTACTTACTGTAGTATGATGAGAAAAGTGCGTGTCATGAATGTGTGTCTAATCCGGTTTTCGTATGCCTGTTTTCCCTTTATCTATTCTGTCTTTTCCTGTCCTATTTGTGCGTGCCTGTCCGGTCCTGTCCTGATGTTAACCATCAACACCACGCGACGCGACGGATCACGAGCGTTGCAACGAACGGCATGCGTAATCCCACGGTAAGCGATATCCCGCAATCCTACGGCGATAACATTTACGCACAACGAAGTAAGTTAGTTACGCGATAACCGAACAAGCAGACGGCGATACGCGTTTAGAGATTGCCGGTTGTGCATTGGCAGCGAAATCGTTTGTGATCTGCCCAATGGCCCAAACGGCCGGTTCACCGTTCTTTTATCACGTTAGAAACGGAACAACTCCGAGGATCGACATCGACGACCCGATCCTGCCGCAAAGGACCCGTCGTGGGGGCCGTTGCGTCACGAAGCACGAATCATATCGATCCGCGGTAAAGTATTGACGAGTCACGTCGATCCACGATGTAATACGTTGCGCAAAGCCTCTAATTAGGGAAACGCGTGCGCGGTGTGTACTTGCGTTGTCGTCTACGAAAACGCGCCCTTTTTGACTTGATACTAAACAAAAATAAATTGTATACGCCGGACTTGAAAAATATGTTTTGATAATAAAGGTATCCTGAAGAGGACCAGAAAGCCTGGTCGAAACGTTGACGAAGAAAATATTAGCGAGTGATTCAATATCCTCGTCCAAGGCTGGTATCGTCAACACAATATTGTATTTGTTCACTCTGGCCTAACAAAGCCCAATGGATTTAAATGTACACTACAAAACAAACAACAGAAATTATCCAGAGGAAAGTTATGATCATGTTAAAGAAATATGTTTCCTACATGAAAATATACAAATGTGATGGGGATTGGTAGTCGTGGTCGGCGGAAAGAATATATATATTTGGTGCACTGAGTTTAGATTTATTTGAGAACAAGAACAAGAGTGAGAATATGGAGCGAGAGGCGACTATGCGTTTCGGAGGTTTTGACGAGAGTGTTTCGAGAGATCTGCAGCGGGGCCGCGCAGCGGTGGGCCTCGCTGCAGGTCTTTGTCTAAAAGTCCTGGCGTCAGCATTCGAGGAATGCGTGACCTCTTATAGGCGATAAGCGCCGTGGGACCGGATGCGGTTCTATGAATTGTAATATCAGAAAAATGTACAGGACGTTACACAAACAAAATAAACCTTGTGGTCAAGAAATAATGAGTATTTAACATATTTTACCATCGAAATAAGAGCGACATTTGACAGCAAATTTATAAGTACGCGGATACTCGAATGTTTTCGGGCAACTTGAAAATATTCGAGTAATTCGAACGTATGCGAGTAGTTCGACAATATTCAAGTAGCTCGAATACATTCGGGTAGTTCGATAATATTCGAGTAGCTCGAATGGATTCGGGTAGTTTGAATATTCGACCTGTTCGAAGTTTTCGAGTAGTTAGAATTTTTTCAACCAGTTCGACGATTCGAGTAGCTCGAAAAATTCAAGTGCTTGACTCGGCTCGAGGAAGCGAACCGATTTGGGCTCGGCTCGTAAATTACGAGTACTCGCACACCCCTATTCTATACCCTTTAACTCCGCCAATCACGCAACAACACACCTCTTACACCCTGTACTCTCTCTCTCTCACCGGAAACGGAAGTCCTCTACAATTAGTAGTAAATTCACAATTTAATGATAAAAAAACATGCGATATTCATATTAAAACATTAAATAAATTTATTGGTCAAGAATTAGGAGCAGAAATGCATAATCTTATTTTACACCTAGAAAAAAAGACTTGGACATAATCTACAACCACCTTGAGTCATATAAAAAACATTAATCGTGAGAACAAAAGAAATCGCGAGAATGATCCACTCAAACCACCAACTGTCATTTTTAGAAAGACAGAATTCACATGTTCAAACCATTATTTATCACACGCTGTACACACGATACCATACAATCAATTCAAATTTCTTTTTCTTACTCCTTTTCTCTTTCTCTTTCTTTACTACTACTTTTGATATTAACATACACATATTAAATTCACACGCTGTATAAGACCCTCCTCATTCATTCATTTCACCTACTGTTCGGTAATTAGCATCGCAGTGCCCTCTCTGGGGCACCGCACCGCGTGAGGTTAGGCGGCGTCGAGCCGCCTAATATTGATTCTCTATCCGCATCGATCACGCGTACCGCCGTCAGCGTCAGAGGGCGCTTATCGCCCAATTAGCCAATAATCAGCCTGCTGTCACCTCAGGCCCGCTCCGCACGCACGCATTTTCATGAGAGCAGGGCGAATCTTGTAACTTTATGAACTCTGTTCTTCATGATTTTCCGTTGGCGTCGATCGATCGCCATTATTGGTTTTCTCGTTACCGTGTGCACACGTCGTATCATTGTTTCATCTTTTACTTGTGTTCACCGCGTATTATTGTATCACCGCATATTAATTTAAGAGCGTTATCTCCGCTAGCATAGTGAGGCGTCCAGAGCTCTTTCATATTACGATAAGGAGAAGACGAGCGTTTATATCGTAAGAAACCGCCGAGCTCTACGGTACAAATTGTACTCACCGCTAGGTATGATTATTTAATTATTAGAATAAATCTACCTTGTTACCGTTAATTGCTCTGTTATTGACTATTCCAGACACACCAGATTCCTCACCGCGAATCTCACTCATGTGGCAACATTCGATATCGGAATCCTTTCTTCTCGTACCGCGCGTAACGGAATTCGCCATGAATCTCTATTTGAATAATCGTAGCTTCACCGCGTCTTGCTTACCTCCGCAAGATTTGAGATCTAACCGCATTATACACTTTACTACCGCTTTCATTGGATTATTTATAATAGATATTTACTTTCGCTCTGATTCCTCGTTGATATTGAATGACTGTGCTCCTCTACACCTATTCACCGCAATGTGATATAGCTCTGTTCCTTACAAAGCTCTATTACAGGCTCTTTCTGCCACATGGGTGGATGATTACACAACATTTTTTGGTCCTTCGAGCCGGATTCTGGAATAGTCAAACCCCGAGTCCCCTCTGCGTCTCGCCTCACTATGCATCATCTCATTCGCCTCACTATGCAATCACATTTATTAATAATGTGATCTCACCGCGTCGCTCGTTTGAACCGCACATATTTATATGTATATTGTAATTCTCTCTTATTTTGTAATGTATTATTGATGTTACGCTACTCTAGTATGCAGATATTTCTTCATATTGGACGCGTATGCTCATCGATATGCACATTAACACTCTTATTGGAGGTTTACTGTTTGTACTCCTTTATTTATTGAACATAGACGTATGTGCCTTTCGATTCGCGTACTTGCTCTTATACAATTGATTTACGTTTTTAATTTACCATGAAGCTATCTCGTACCGACGTACTCACAATACTTAAATTTATTCTATTCTTCTATCTATTTTCAAGTTCTTGTTAACGTACGCTTGTATTCTGTGCTCACTCGAGAGCACGATTGTGAAATATTATTCAAATTAAGCTTCACGATACTCATGTTATCGGTACTCTTGCTTTACATTATAACGCTTTGATCTTATTGTTGTAATTCATGGTTATCTTTGCACTTTCAATATCTTGACTCATGTGCTCGAGTTCATCGCGCATTTGCTTGCTCTATCGAACGTACTCGATCATTATTGTTGACTCATATCTCGAGTCACTCAGACATTGCCAAATTAATTCCGCGGTATTGAATTATAGTACGTTACATTAACGTCCTGACTGCACCGCGATTATTCAGAAATTCTTCTCCAGTATTGGCATTATGATCTTTTAACTCAAGACTCCTGTGCTGCGTTGCGCGCACACTTGTATATTTTATATATTAAGGAAACATGATATTGATTTAATTGTTCATTTATTGTTATTTATTATGTATTGAATTCTGTGGTTATTTATTTCGCACTGTTTTATGTAATATGTATTCTCTGTTCACAGTGATTATTCAGGTGATGTTTAAATTTCTATTTTTATCTATTTATCATGGTTATTATTATTCATCGAGGGTGATTTATATTATGTTACCGCACTGTCTATGCATTCGAGAAAACTCACTCCTCCGCTTTAAACCTCAGTTATTCAGTTAATAGATTCATATAACTTTGATCCGCATACTGGTTTAGGCGTTATGCAGGTTTTCCTTCGTGCTCCTGCATTCTACCTATTCATTCAGTATCGCTCTTTATAATACGCAGTTAGACAATATTCAGGTTACCTCGTGCACCTGCATGCTGTCTCGACTTGCTCAAATACTCTTATTAATTTTTCACTGACTGGATCAATTTCAAATCATTCATTCGTCATTTGGACTCATGTGCTCGTTTACTCGCACAGTTCTATTTATTTTACTTGACATTCTTTTTTATTATCACTCCCCCTTTTGACTCGAGTGCCTATTCAATGCTCACTCGTTATAATTGCGTCATCCGTCATCTTCGTTCATATATTCATCTTTTAATAATTATGCATACACATGGCTCTTGAGTAGTTAGTTATATTGTCTTCCGCATTCTTTATTGTATTTATTCTTACCGCCTCTCGTTATCACGCATCTACACGTTCATATTCACCGCTAGCTCAAGATGTCAGAGGGGAAAAGCGCTCTACCCGCAATCGCGCTCCCACCGCCGAAGCCCAGCGAGGGATCCGCGCTGGATATCACCGCACCGCAGACGCCTGAGTCTCCTGCCATTCACGTGGCAACATTAGACGTTCCCGCTGAGCTCTTGCTCGAGCGCACCGCCAGCGATCAGGACAAGGCGAAACCGTCCTCTCGCTCCGCATCCCCGAAAGGAAAAAGGCATTCGGCCAGGCTCCAACTGAAGCTGTCCATGCTCCGCACGCAACGCGAAATGCTGCTCGAGCATTGCGAGAGCTCGATGGAGATCGCGAGCCAGAAAGACGTGACGTTGGCGACTCTCACCGCGAAATTATATGTTCTCAAGGAACACATCGCTGAGTACACAGAGACCCAGGCCACATTGTGCGATCTGTGTACCGCTGAACGCTGCGAGCTCCCCGAGCTCGGTGGGCAGTATGTCGCAGAGCCCATGAGGAAGAGCGGCAAAGCAAAGGAGGCTTTGCTGACGAGGCGCGCAAGCATCGCCGCCTTGCAAACGAGCTCTCCTAGGACCGCACCCGCACCAGCTCCGAGCAAGTTGCCGGAGCTGAAGATCTCCACATTCTTTGGAGATTACATCTCGTGGCCCGCATTCCGTGATCTATTCACCTCGATCGTGATCGATCACGAAGGGCTCTCCGACGTGCAGAGGATGCACTATTTGCAGACCAGCCTAGCCGGGTCCGCCGCACCGCTTGTGAGCTCCTTCCCCATGGAGGGGAATTCTTTCGCTCCCGCTTGGGCTCAGTTAAAGAAGCGGTTTGAGAATAAGCGGCTTCTCGTAACCGCCCAGCTGGACAAGCTGTTTGGAGGTAAGCAGCTGACAGCTCCATCCGCAATGCAGCTGAACGGGCTCCTAAACACCACCACCGAGGTCCTCAGCTCTCTCAAGTCCCTCGGAGTCGAACCCGAACAATGGGAGACTGTCATCGTCTATACGATGACAAAGAGGCTCGACACGACAACGCGCCAAGCGTGCGAGCAGAAGTTGGGCTCCACCACCGAGTTCCCAACGCTCAAAACGCTCACCGCTTTCCTCGAGGGTAGAGCTAGAGCCAGCGAGTGCCTGGAGAGCTCTGCGAAGACCCCGCAGCCGAGCTCCTACGCATCCACCGCGCAGCGTCGACCAGCGGTAACCGTAGCGCACCACGTCGTGCAGAAGCCGACGTCAACGAGCTCCTCTGCTGCCGCATCCTCGACCACCACTGGATCCACCGCACCGCGCCAGGGAAGACCAGCCATTCACCCTGAGGACTCGCCGTATTATTGCGACTATTGCGGCGATGTCCACTATATCGCAACCTGCCGCAAGTTCGCCGCTCTCGGCAATGAGGCTCGAGCCGCAGTTGCTCGGGAAAAGCAGCTCTGCCCCAACTGCCTTGGGCACCATGGGCTCGCGTGGTGTCGATCCACCAGGAGGTGCAGGGTGTGTGATCAACGGCATCACACAATGATCCACACCGCTCCCGCTCCAGCCACCGCAAAAAAATGAAGACCTCCGCTTCCACTCGACTTACCGCAACCTCCACCGCAAGAACCGCCGCACAATAAACCGCAACCGCTACCTCAACCACTACCGCACCGCACGCTACATCCACCGCCTTTGAACCACCGCTACAGTCGTCCGGCTGTACTACTCGCCACCAGCCTCGTTCAAATAGAAACACCGCACCTCAGCCACCGGGCTCGATTGCTAATCGACTCTGGTTCAGAGTTGAGCTTCGTCTCAGAAGCTCTAGTCAAGACGCTCCGCATACCACGCCATCATTCCACCATTGCGATCCGTGGTATTGGCGGCTCTGAAGCTGGGTTCACACGAGGCGTGGTGGAACTGACACTGAGATCCATCTACTCACCAGAGTCAGTTCAAATCACCGCACACATCTTGAAGCAGCTTACCAACGAGATTCCGAGTGCGCAAAGCTCGCACCCAACGTGGGAACACTTGGGACACTTCGAGCTCGCAGACCCGCACTATTTAACACCGCAGTCGATTGACATGATTCTCGGAGCCGACAACTACGGGATGATATTACTACCGGACATCGTCAAGGATGCTCCACATCTCCCGGTCGCGCAAAAGACCATCTTTGGCTGGATTGTCTTTGGTCCGGTCAACACCACCGAAGATACAACCGCATCCGCGTATCACGTGTCAATCGATCAAACAACGCAAAGTCTTCAAGATCTGCTCACTCAGTTTTGGGTTCAAGAGGAAGTACCAGAAGCTCCAACCGCGCAAGACCTCTCTCCAGAGGAGCAAGCCTGTGAAGCTCACTTCAAGTTAACGCACTCCAGAACGAGCTCCGGAAGGTACATAGTAAGACTTCCTGTGAGATCGCCGCCCTCTCAGCTTGGAGATTCGTATCTTACCGCCTCGCGATGCCTTCAACATCTTCTACGGCGTCTTACAAGTGACGAGACCTACAGCGAGCTCTATTCATCATTCCTCACGGAATATCAGCAGCTCCATCATATGGTGAAGGCACCGACTACCGCGACTGAATCTCCAGTCTATTATCTACCGCATCACGGCGTGCTGAGAGAAGACAGCACGACTAACAAGCTGAGAGTTGTGTTTAATGGCTCCCGCCCAACACGTTCTGGAGTGTCACTGAATGACGTGCTCCACACAGGTCCGAAGCTCCAGATCGATTTAATCGATGTACTGCTCTGGATTCGCCGCCACCGCTTTATTTTCGCCACTGACATCACGAAGATGTTCAGACAGATCCTAGTGGACCAACGAGACTGGGATCTTCAGCGGATCCTCTGGAAAGATGAGCAGAACAATATTGTTCCATATCAGCTCACTACTGTTACTTATGGCACGCGACCAGCTCCATATTTAGCAGTTCGGGTGCTTCTTCAACTTGTGGCCGATGAAGGCGACAAGTACCCGCTTGCGCTCCAGCCTCTTCTTCAAGGACGATATGTAGACGACATATTCGGCGGTGCCGACGATATCGCCGAGCTCCAAGCTATTGCCGACCAGCTTACGAAGCTCTGCATGGCGGGCGGCTTTCCTCTCGCCAAGTGGACCAGTAACCATCATGGTTTGCAGCAGCATTCTCGGGTGGAAGCGAGAACAACTTTATCGTTTGACGATACCGCAAATAGCACGAAGCTCTTAGGCCTGCATTGGTCCCCGTATTCTGATAGCTTCCAATTCAGAATCAAGCCACCAGCTCCAGCTCCGCATCCAACTAAACACCGCATCCTGTCAGAGATCGCGCAACTTTTTGATCCTCTTGGTTTTCTCTCGCCTATCACCATCCAAGCCAAGGTATTATTGCAGGAGCTTTGGCTGGAGAAGCTCAGCTGGGACGACCATTTGCCGGATCACGTTTGCCACAAATGGAATAAATTCAAGAACGAGCTCGCCACGATCCCCGAAATTTCTATACCAAGATGGATCCAGCTCTCCACCAGTGCAACGGTAGAATTCCATGGGTTCTCCGACGCCTCTCAGGTTGCAATGGCGGCAACCGTATATCTCAAGGTCCACACCGCAAATACCGGAGCCCGCGTTACTCTGGTATGCTCCAAGACCAAGGTCGCTCCTCTCAAGCGTCTCACTATCCCGAGACTGGAGCTCAGCGCCGCACTACTGCTCTCTAAGCTAGTAGCCTACTGCCGGAAAGCGCTAGACCTTGGTGAAGCTCCAACTTATTTGTGGACTGATTCCGCAGTTGCACTGACGTGGATAAGCTCGCACCCGTCTCGCTGGAAGGACTTCGTTAGGAACAGAGTGTCCGCAATACAAGATCTGACTCCAACTGGCCAGTGGAGGTTCGTTCCAGGGAAGGACAATCCAGCGGACTGTGCATCAAGGGGACTTACGCCATACCAGCTCCAGAAGCACCACCTATGGTGGACCGGCCCACCATGGCTTCTGAAAACCGCCGAGTCTTGGCCGGCTCAGAATTTCGCACTCGACCCAGCGATCCAGCTCGAAGAACGACCAGGGTTGGCGTTTACCGCTGGCGTTCAGACACCAGTCTGTTGGGATCTTATTAACCGATATTCTTCTCTTAACCGCCTCCTCCGTATTACCGCAATATGTTTCAGAGTTCGTTCCATCTTCGCTAAGGTGCCAGATTCATCGCTCCGGAACGAGCTCGGCCCAACAGACCTTGACCGCTCTTTGGAATACTGGGTTAAGGTTACGCAATCCATGTATTTCCAATTCGAGCTCAAGATACTTTCGACGATGACCCCCTGGCCTCGTGGACATCCCTTCAGCCGATTGACGGCCTTTCTGGACACCAAGGGCATCATTCGGGTTGGAGGAAGGCTCAAGAACTCCAACCTTGAGCTTGACAACAAGCATCCTGCGATCCTGCCACGGTCATCGAGGCTCTCCGAGCTCCTGATCTCTGACGCACATGAACGCACGCTCCACGGTGGCACCCAGTTAACTCTCGCCCGCATCCGACAGACTTGTTGGATAATCGGAGGAAGGCAGCCTGTACGCTCATACATTTTAAAATGTATGAAGTGCGCCCGCTACCGCAGACAACGAGCTCAACAGCTTATGGGCCAGCTGCCAACCACCCGCGTAACTCCATCCTCCCCGTTCACCCATACGGGGTTGGACTACGCCGGACCGATCGTGCTCAGGACATGGAAGGGAAGAGGTGCGAAGACTACAAAGGGCTGGCTTTGTGTCTTTGTATGCTTTTCGACGTCGGCTGTCCATTTGGAAGCGGTCAGCGACTACTCCACTGACGCATTCCTCGCGGCATTCAGGAGGTTCATTGGCCGCCGTGGGATCTGTCAGACGCTCTCCAGTGATTGTGGCACCAATTTCACTGGAGCCGCCGCCGAGATCAAGAGGCTCTTCACTCGAGGGACAAAGGAGTGTTCGAAGCTCTCTGAGCTCTTCGCACAGGATCGCATTACCTGGCGATTCAATCCGCCTGCAGCCCCGCATATGGGAGGAAAATGAGAAGCTGCAGTCAAATCCATCAAGCACCACCTCTCAAGAATCACCGCCACTGCCCTCACCTTTGAAGAATTTACGACTCTTCTGGTCCAAGTTGAGGCAGTGTTGAACTCTAGGCCCTTGGAAGCTCTAAGCGAGGATCCAGACGACCTGTCAGTATTGACGCCAGGTCATTTCCTCATTGGACAGGCAATTAATACCCTGCCTGAACCATCGCTCCTCGAGCTCAAGAGCTCTAGACTGGATCGATGGCAACTCCTGCAGCAACAGCTCCAACGATTCTGGTCAACCTGGTCGACCAGTTATCTGCAGCGGCATCAAGCCATCTCAAAATGGCACCATCCATCCAACGAGATCGCAGTGGGCTCCCTGGTGTTAATAACCGATGAAAGGTTTCCACCATCCAAGTGGCCGCTCGCCAGAATAATGGCGCTCCACCCTGGACAAGACGGGCTCACCAGGGTGGTTACTCTCAAGACAGCCACCTCTACAATGAAGAGACCTATCTCTAAGCTCGCTGTCTTGCCAGCTCCTACACCAGGTCCAGAGAATCAAGAACTCTGAAGAACCGCGTACAACCCCAACCTCAAGAAGCACGAGAAAAGGGTTTAATCATCAACGCTGTTGCTGATGGCGGGCGGAATGTTCGGTAATTAGCATCGCAGTGCCCTCTCTGGGGCACCGCACCGCGTGAGGTTAGGCGGCGTCGAGCCGCCTAATATTGATTCTCTATCCGCATCGATCACGCGTACCGCCGTCAGCGTCAGAGGGCGCTTATCGCCCAATTAGCCAATAATCAGCCTGCTGTCACCTCAGGCCCGCTCCGCACGCACGCATTTTCATGAGAGCAGGGCGAATCTTGTAACTTTATGAACTCTGTTCTTCATGATTTTCCGTTGGCGTCGATCGATCGCCATTATTGGTTTTCTCGTTACCGTGTGCACACGTCGTATCATTGTTTCATCTTTTACTTGTGTTCACCGCGTATTATTGTATCACCGCATATTAATTTAAGAGCGTTATCTCCGTTAGCATAGTGAGGCGTCCAGAGCTCTTTCATATTACGATAAGGAGAAGACGAGCGTTTATATCGTAAGAAACCGCCGAGCTCTACGGTACAAATTGTACTCACCGCTAGGTATGATTATTTAATTATTAGAATAAATCTACCTTGTTACCGTTAATTGCTCTGTTATTGACTATTCCAGACACACCAGATTCCTCACCGCGAATCTCACTCATGTGGCAACATTCGATATCGGAATCCTTTCTTCTCGTACCGCGCGTAACGGAATTCGCCATGAATCTCTATTTGAATAATCGTAGCTTCACCGCGTCTTGCTTACCTCCGCAAGATTTGAGATCTAACCGCATTATACACTTTACTACCGCTTTCATTGGATTATTTATAATAGATATTTGCTTTCGCTCTGATTCCTCGTTGATATTGAATGACTGTGCTCCTCTACACCTATTCACCGCAATGTGATATAGCTCTGTTCCTTACAAAGCTCTATTACAGGCTCTTTCTGCCACATGGGTGGATGATTACACAACACCTACTTTATTTCGGCATACATATTAATATACACGTAAACATTTATGATAAAATCAATATAACCGGTACAAAATGTTTTGAACTAGCAAACAGAAAGTCCACACATTCCACCAACCCCTTCCTTTATTCTACCCCAACCCGACAATAGATGTTAGACTGTTACATGAAATAATGACAAATACATCCGGACACATTCACAAACAAGACAACAATATACATACATACGAAATTAGACAACAAAGTGGACAAAAATAACAAAATACTAATATATAGCAGAAACAAGAAAACAAATTAGCAAAGGACAAACTGAATTTCAAAAATAAGCATAATATGCACACATTATAAAAACTACTAACATCAACAACCTATATCACATCCTTCTATAACCACCCACCACCCGCTAACAACAGTCAAACTAATCCAAATTAAAAAGTATTACAGTGTAACGTCCTGTACATTTTTCTGATATTATAATTCATAGAACCACATCCGGTCCCACGGCGCTTATCGCCTATAAGAGGTCACTCATTCCTCGAATGCTGACGCCAGGACTTTTAGACAAAGACCTGCAGCGAGGCCCACCGCTGCGCGGCCCCGCTGCAGATCTCTCGAGACACTCTCGTCAAAACCTCCGAAACGCACAGTCGCCTCTCGCTCCATATTCTTACTCTTACTCTTGTCATCTAAATAAATCTAAACTCAGTGCACCAAATATATATATTCTTTCCGCCGACCACGACTACCAATCCCCATCACAAATTGGTAGCAGCGGTATTCGTCCTACGACTCCGAGGACAAAAGTACAAACGTCGCATCCCACTTCTGCCATCACAAATTGGTGGCAGCGGCGTTCGTCCCACTATTCCGAAGACGGACGAAACAAACAAAAAGACAGGACACGCTACATTCATACACATACAGAAAAAAAAAAGGACAACCATTCAGACGCTCAGACGACCGATACACACAGATAACACTCAGCTTCTTCATGATACTGCAGTAAGTACTTTACACTATCAAAATTTTGCATTTCAATGAATTTGACTCTATATTTTCCTAAATTCATAACATTTTCATGGTTATATATATTCGTCACATCTCATAATCGCATAAAATCCGTCGTATCTGCATGTGAATTCTCTTAAAAAGTGACAAATTTCTTAATTTTTGTATCTTTATATGCTCTTGTTTGTGACATTTTAAACGACACGTAACCAAAAGAAATTATGGCTCATTCCACGATTACCTTCCGCGATATTTTCAATGTGATACCTTCTTACGATGGACAAAATATACCCGTAGAAAATTTTATCTCGTCCTGCAATAGAGCTAATAGATTACTGTCACCGGAAGACAAACAGAAATTTTTAAACATGTTACCTTACAAACTTAGCGGCACAGCACTTTCGATAGCCGATAATAAAAATTCAGAAACTTTAGAATCACTTTTGAAAGAATTTAAAAAAGCATTTGGAAAAATTACACACTTATACGATTTAGAAACAGAATTAAATTTAGCATATCAAGCCGCCGACGAATCAGTAATTATGTTTGCAACACGAATTCGAGAAATATCCAAACGAATAATAGATAGATTAACAGAAGTATACAATAATCCAGAAAAGCGACCATTTCTCGACGCACGAATTAAAGAAGAACAAGAAAAAGTAAAAAAAGCTTTCACTAGAGGATTATCCATCGAAATTGGCACGCACATGTTAACACAAACAAAACAAACATTAGATAATTTAATCGATCAGGCCCATACTATTGAATACTAAATTCATAAACGTAAATTGTTACATCAAAATCGTAAAGAAATGCATCCCCACGAACACCCCCGCGCAAAAGTACATTTCACGGAATTATCTGAAAAATATCGCGAATTTCACAAACTTCCCTGACATTCAACGTTAGAGTGCAGCCAATCAAAATTTAATAATGAAAAACAGCATAATAACCCACACCATGACCATTACAACGATTCATACGACCTATATAGACACAGTTCACGGAACCGACAAAATTCACGCGACAGATATAATTCAAACGGCAGATTCCGATATAATTCAAACGATAGATACCGAGATAGTTCACGCAATAGATTCAGAGATAATTCACGGGACCTATATGACTCACACGATAAATACAGGGTGTCCCGTAACTAGCTCGACACCGGGAAATGAGGGGTAGCTGAGGTGATTCTGAACAACTTTCTCCTTAGCAATAATGTCCTAAGCGCCATCAGTTTTGAATTATTAACGAAACGGCTAGGCCAATCCGAGCGCTTATCTGGCGCGCGCTCGAAACGAGAGTGTGGTCTCTGGATCGTGCTCGACCGCGAGCGTGAACAAGTGCATCGCCTGGGTATCGACGGAAGCCTACGGCAAATGTCACATCGCCTTCAAATAAACTAATACTCGTTGAATAACTGTGTCCGATGCTCTTACCCGTTATTCAATAGGAACGAAGATTTTAGTATTTGTGGAAAAAATGTTTCTCTTAACAGCACGTTTTCAGGTGGATAAATTATCGTTAGAATAATTTATAATAACTAACGTTAGAAAAGCCTTGTTAAACTCACCCATTCGTCCACGAATCACCCTGCCTCGACGAAAGTAGGTCATTGGCACTACGTCACAGTGCCTATTTTGCCCTTCCTAAGAATCTCGAGAGCCTCAACTGCTCATTTTACGGTGAACTCACTTGACACTGACACACACAGTAGGAACGGCACTTGCCTAATTTATGGCAGGGCGCACGGCTAATCGCAGGTACGCGAACACCCCCAAGAGTCGAGCGACCGTCGGGTCACTTTACCGAACGTGCATTTCACCGCACGAGCACTGTTACCGATATTCCGTAATAAAATAATTATGTTTGAACGTGATTGAACCTACGTAAGAGATGTTGGTGGCCATGAAAAGGGCCCATTGTTGTTATGCCAAAATTGCCAAGTTTAGTTCGACGTACCCGCGTCACACTTGCATGCACACATCGGAGCACCGGTGGACTTTGCGCTGCACCTCTCAATGTTTCTCGATTAAGAAACGTAACAAATATCCTGTAATACTCCGCGTTAGTTCGTTGCTGTATGGTACCCGTTCGGTTTGAAAAACGATTCTGCCAGCTCTAGCGTTTCTTGGGTCTTGCTTAGAACGACGTTCGTTAGGGAAGGGATATTTTTACAATAGTACAACGGAGTGGATCGCACATTTGGAGTCACCGTTCATTCAGCAAAAAAATACACGCGCATTTAGGGCGGCCGCATGGTCTTCTCCGCTACGAACGCGCTAGCGAAGCAAGGGCAAGGAGTGCCATAAATTTCACTATTGTCCATACCGTGTCGTAAAGGGAAAGTGTGGCTATTTTACGAAATACGTGCATCGGCTTAAGACTGCATCGACAGCGTACACGCAACATAAACCTTTAATATTTTCTTACGATTCTTTCCGCGAAGACGAAACAGTACACACAACTTGGAAAATGATCAATTTAATATTGTATTGTGTTAGCGAGGACACTGTTTGATACGCATTTCGAGACAGACATCGTTATGTCTATCAACATTTTGGTCGTCTGGAACAGGTCCCCCTGATCGGGCCCATGTACCGCGGCACGCTTTGCTGCTCGCGTTCCCGTAAACAGTCGGTTGCCGCGCGCGTGCGATAATCATAACAAGATCGAAATCAGAGATTCTTAGGGAGCCGACTGTTTAAGATTTTAAGCATTTCGACACGCCGCAAACAGTGTCTTCGCAATACAATACAATACTAAATTGATAATTTTGGGAATTGTATGTACTGTTCCTTCTTTGCGGGAAGAATCGTAAGAAAATATTAAAGGATTATGTTGCGTGTACGCTGTCGATGTAGTTTTAAGACGATGCACGTATTTCGTAAAATAGCCACACTTTCCCTTTACGACACGGTATGGACAATAGTGAAATTTATGGCACTCCTTGCCCTGCGTCTTCGCTAGCGCGTTCGTAGTGACGAAGACCATGCGGCCGCCCCGAGCGCACGGGTATTTTTTGGCTGAATTGACTCCAAATGTGCGAGCCACTACGTTGTACTATTGTAAAAATATCCCTTCCCCAACGAATGTCCTTCTAAGCAAGACCCAAGAAACGCTAGAGCTGGCAGAATCGTTTTTCAAACCGAACGGGTACCATACAGCAACGAACTAACGCGGAGTATTACAGGATATTTGTTACGTTTCTTAATCGAAAAACATTGGAAGAAGTGCAGCGCAACGTCCGCCGGTGCTCCGAGACGTGCATGCAAGCGCGGGGAGGGCACGTCGAGCCGATCTTGGCAATTTTGGCAATAACAATCGGCCCTTTTCAGGGCCACCAACTATCTCTAACGTAGGTTCAATTACGTTCCTCTACATAATTGTTTTATTCGGAGTTATCGGTGAAAGTGCTCACGCAGTGAAATGCACGTTCGGTAATGTGACCCGATCGCCGATCGCCGCTCGACTCTCGGGGGTGTCCGCGTACCTGCGATTAGCCGTGCGCCCTGCCATAAATTAGACAAGTGCCGTTCCTACTGTGTGTGTCAGTGTCAAGTGAGTTCACCGAACCGGCCGTATAATAAGCTGTTGAAGTTCTCGAGATTCTTACGAAGGACAAAATCGGCACTGTGACCTACTGCCAACGACTTACTTCCGTCGAGGGCAGGTTGATTCGTTGGCGAAAGGGTGAGTTTAACAAGATTCTTCTAACGTTAGTTATTCACATCGTTTATCTTAGACCATAATTTACCCACCTGAAAACATGCTGTTAAGAAAATCATTTTTTCCACAAATACTACAACTTTTCATACCTCCCGAATTACGAGTGACAGTATTGAACACAGTTATGCAACGACTATTAGTTTATTTGAAGACGATATGTGATATTTGCCGTATGCTTTTCTCGATACCCACGCGATCTACTTGTTCACGCTCGCGGCGGAGCGTGTCAGAGACCACACTCTCGTTTCGAGCGCGCGTTCGATACGCGCTCGGATTGGCCTAGCCGTTTCGTTAATAATTCAAAACCGAAGGCGCTTAGGACATTATTGCTAAGGAAAAAGTTGTTCAGAATCACCTCAGCTACCCCTCATTTCCCGGTGTCGAGCTAGTTACGGGGCACCCTGTATAGAAATAATTCACGCAATGCATACAGAAACAATTCGAACGACAGATATAGAAACAATTCACGAGATAGATATTCCAGCAATAATTATCGACAAAATTCACGCGATAGATACGATTCACTGGACCGATACAATTCACGCGACAGATACAGAAACAACTCACGCGACAGATGCAGTAAAAATTCACACGACAGATTCAGAAGTAATTCACGCGACCGGTATTCAAACGACTATTCACGCGACAGATACCGTGAAAATTCATATGACAAACATACAAACGATTCACGCGACCGATATTCATACGACTATTCCCGAGACAGATACAGTGATAATTCGCGAGACAGACACAGAAACAATTCACAAGACAGACATTCGAGCGACTATTCATACGCCAAGTACACACATAATTCACACAATAACTACAGAGATAATTCCCGCGACAGGTTTAGAAATAGTTCACGCGATAGATTTAGAGACAATTCATCCGACAGATTTAGAGGAAATTCACGCCACAGATTTAGAGAAAATTCACCCGACAGTTTTAGAAACAGTTCATACGACAGGCATTCATATGACAGTAGACACAGAGACGATCCACCAGACAGAAACAGAAATAATTCACGCGACAGACAGGGAAACGAATCATATACAAATTTTCCAACGAATCCAAACAGTAATGAACATTTAAAAAACTTGACCACCGCTTCACGAGAAAGCGCGGCGTGAAGCAACCCCGAAAAGCGCTACAAAAATTTCCTAACCAAAATCTCGACGATATTGCAATTTACGCAAACACACTTTCGGAACACGCGATAAAATCTCACCATATAGAAAATGAACCGATTAAAGCTGGACTGACTTTACAGACTGATAAATGTCAATTAAAAAAAGAAGAAATTACGCATTTAGGCCACACAATTAATAAACACGGAGTAAAACTGGATTTAAATATAATTGATGCCATTAAAGATTGTCCAATTCCAAAAGACAAACAGATAGATGAAACACAAAATGCATTTGATGTTTTAAAACAAAAAACTATTCAAAGACCAATTTTATTAAACGACTACGATTTCGAAATTCGTCACGAATCCGGAAAATTAAATCTTGTCCCAACACCCCAGAAAAGACCACACATCCCCATCGAAACAAAAACACAAACAGACGCTGACACAAATAAGGAACCACACAACAACAACACAAGAGCGAGCGAGAGGGCACAAACACTACACACACTATAGATGAGAGCAACCGCGACATATCATCGTCAAGCGACGAAGCCGAACAGATACAATGGAAGACGACCAGAAAACGCACAAAGGACACAACGGACCAGGATTCACAATCAGATAATCAGACCAAACGCAAGGTATATAGGAAAAACGAGAACACTCTCGCGACAAACGAACACAGCACACACGCTAGCAGCACACTCCCACAGCAATGCACACATCTACCGGACGCTTACCCTGGAGATACGCACACACGGGAAAACAAACCTAGCGACGCTACGCAGCAGGAATACAGCGCACACGCTACAAATACATCTCCTCAGACACGCACACATCTGCCAGACGTACACGCCCAGCAGCGACGCACTTATCCGCTCACAGACGGCAACACACACGCTGGAGATACGCACACGCAGGAGAACACGAGTAGCAGCGCCGAAGAACAATGCCGCGACACACACCGCGAGAACACACATTGCGAACAGACATATACGCAAAAACGGTCACCATCACCGAAAATGGAAAGGAAAATCGGAGATAATATTACTGCACGACCACCTGTACAGCCGAACTTCAGGTCACCGTCGTCAAAAACGGCAGAAAATATCGAAAGGGAGAAAGTTGCAACACCACCAGTGCAACCCAATTTTAGGTCACCTTCGAAACAACAAGACAAAAAGACGCCGGACAACAAAAACAATGACGACCACGAATTGCCAAATTCAGCACAATGCATCCAAAATTTAAGCGAAAACAACACATATAAAATCTCTCCCAAATTACCGGAAGATGATAGTCTTGGAAAAATTCCGACACAACCAAGACAGGATGACATTGTACCAGGCAATCGGCATACGTCACCTGACGTCGAGCCCACTTTCCGATCACCGACTCACACACAATAAACACTACAAATTCAGTTGATACACAGAAACCACGACCTGGAACGTCCAAGGAACCACGACCCTGTATGATAAGCAGATCCACAATCAGGCACGTCAAAAGGACCACGAACGACCACACAAGAAAAAAAAACCACGACCCAGCATGTCCAAGGAAACGCACACAAAAAAATCGACAACTTGCTTTCATAATAGATTCATATTTTACTTTCAAAACATATTTTGCTTTCACTCTCTCAATATTCACAACAACACTCTTTAACCCTTCCTACCCACAAGTCTCCTCATACTTTTCGGTCTAAAAGACAAATTTCGAAAAGAAAAAATTAATCAGGTTATTAGAAGAAAACAATTGAAAAAAAAAGTAGACAACATTTTTGCCCATAAAAACCAAACGCACCCATTTCGGCATGACCAGGAAACAATAAAAAATACAACACCGATTAATAAAGACCTGGCAGAATTGGAATTAGACACAAACAAATCCATATTCGCTATTCTTTTTGCAAAAATCGGTTAAATACACCCACAAATTCTAAATCCAAAACAAGTTTTACTGAGTGCGCAATTAATACAAAAACAACAAAAAACAAAACAGTGCCAAATACAGTTTGTAATTATTTTCATATAAAAAAAAAAAATGGAACATACCATACAAACCATACGAACATCTGTCAATCTGTAAAACATTCTACGCTTGAGACTTTCTTCAATTTAATAAATTTGAATGAATGCAAAGTCGAAAATACACGATATATTTGCAATTAGGCAAATTTAGACCAACGCGTAAATGGCAATACAGAACGAGAAATACAATTATTAACAAATCAAACTTATTGGTTAAGAATTAGGATCAGTAACGCATAATTTTAAACTTGTACATAATCTCCAATAACCACGAGTCAAATTAGAAACAGTAACCGTAAAAGCAAAAGATATCGATAAAATGACCCACTTAAATCAACACTTGTCATATTTGGAAAAATAGAAGTCACATGTTCAGACCCTTTTCTACCGCACGCTGTACACACGACTCCATACAATCAATTCAAATTTCTTTTTCTCATTCCTTTTTTCTTTCTCTTTCTCTACCACTTTTTATAAAAACATTTAAGTCAAAGCAACATAACTTTCACAAAATATTTCCAATGAACACACTGAAAGTCCACAAACACCAGCAACCCACATCCTTCTATCCTACCCCAACTCTGCAATAGATGTAGACTGTTACAGGAAAGTTATAACAAAAAATACATTCGGACATATCCAATAAATGAGGACATAGTTACAACACCTACAGAACTGGATAATAGAACGAACACAAACAATAAAATACAAGTAGTGGCGAAGACCATGCGGCCGCCCAAAATGCGCGTGTATTTTTTTGCTGAATGAACGGTGACTCCAAATGTGCGACCCACTCCGTTGTACTATTGTAAAAATATCCCTTCCCTAACGAACGTCGTTCTAAGCAAGACCCAAGAAACGCTAGAGCTGGCAGAATCGTTTTTCAAACCGAACGGGTACCATACAGCAACGAACTAACGCGGAGTATTACAGGATATTTCTTACGTTTCTTAATCGAGAAACATTGGTAGAAGTGCAGCGCAACGTCCACCGGTGCTCCGATGTGTGCATGCAAGTGTGACGCGGGTACGTCGATCTAAATTTGACAATTTTGGCATAACAACAATGGGCCCTTTTCAGGGCCACCAACATCTCTTACGTAGGTTCAATCACGTTCAAACATAATTATTTTATTACGGAATATCGGTAACAGTGCTCGTGCGGTGAAATGCGCGTTCGGTAAAGTGACCCGACGGCTGCTCGACTCTCGGGGGTGTTCGCGTACCTGCGATTAGCCGTGCGCCCTGCCATAAATTAGGCAAGTGCCGTTCCTACTGTGTGTGTCAGTGTCAAGTGAGTTCACCGACCGGGCCGTAAAATCGGCTGTTGAGGTTCTCGAGATTCTTACGAAGGACAAAATCGACACTGTGACCTACTGCCAACGACCTACTTCCATCGAGGCAGGTTGATTCGTGGACGAATTGGGTGAGTTTAACAAGGTTTTTCTAACGTTAGTTATTCACATCGTTTATTTTAAACCATAATTTATCCATCTGAAAACGTGCTCTTAAGAAAACCATTTTTTCCACAAATACTACAATCTTCGTTTCTACTGAATAACGGGTAAGAATATCGGACACAGTTATTCAACGTGTATTGGTTTATTTGAAGGCGATGTGACATTTGCCGTACGCTTCCCCCGACACCCGCGCGATGCACTTGTTCACGCTCGCAGTCGAGCACGATCCAGAGACCACACTCTTGTTTCGAGCGCGCGCCCGATACGCGCTCGGATTGGCCTAGCCGTTTCGTTAATAATTCAAAAACGAAGGCGCTTAGGACATTATTGCTAAGGAAAAAGTTGTTCAAAATCACCCCCGCTACCCCTCATTTCCCGGTGTCGAGCTAGTTACGGGACACCCTGTATAAACAAAACAGGGAACCTATATACCATTTTATGGTTTTCCTTGTAGAATTAAGTGTTAAATCATGTAAACTCTCTTGAACCCTCTAGGACTCCCTTGCCACGTCATTCCATTGTTAATAAATTATTCGCGGATCGGGAACAAACTTCTACTGGTTTAAAATTTTCTATCATACTCTTCTCGGTTGAAGCACCGTGATCTGTCTCGGTTCTTTCACGGCAAAAAAATTGCAATTCAAACAAATATTGTTAAATATCTCAATGACAAATCTACAGGTTCTAGAACAAATAAACGAGGTCCTCTTCAATGCACACAGTACGATAACCTATAATCGACTGCGTAAATGAAATTGAAGCCAAAGGAGGCAATTCTGATGGTTTTATTGAATTAGTTGTTTAATTTTGGTCCTGAATGTGCTTTAGTTATTTGTTTATATTCAGTTGTGCTTGCGTTATGTTTCGTGAAAGTGAACGTATCACAGTCGTCGAGTTGCAAAAGTCGCGAATGAAGTCGGTCGACATTGTTCGAGCGACTGGTTTCAAACTTTTTCAAACCAGTGAGCGAACCCAATGGATTACTACGTGTGATTCATCCTGGAGGAAAAACTCTCGGCTACTCGATACACTACCGTAGACGTGCTCAAAACGGCGGTGGAAACGGTGGAAACGTGTGCGAGCATCGTCGGAGATATTCGTAAGCGACTGCGTAAACGTATGAAGCCAAAGGAAGCAATTTTGAGAAATTGTTGCAAATTTTTTGCTTTGAGATATGTTTCTTGATCTAGTAAACGTTATTATTCCTTCAGTTGAATGAATTTATGTGTTTATGCAGTATTTTTATACTGTTGAAATTTGTGGAAAAATTATCAGAACTTTTCTCACACACTGTAGCACCACTACAATACTATTCGAAATCACTACTCTCGCGGTGTGGTAAGACGTACGATTCTCCGCGAAGCTTACCGAATATAATAGGTACTATCACAAGATCAAGACTCGTAAGAAGTCTTAATTCTACTATAATCCAGTAAACTATTAGAATAAAACGTGAAACGTGCGTAAATTAAGTCGTAGATCATAAGTAAACGATTATACATGAAATTGTTTCGGGATACCACTTGGAAAAGTGTGGACGTATGTGCTGTGACACGTTTTCTTCCACCAAAGAAAATAAAAGCACCAAAGGAACGCGAAAAGGTGATGAGACCGTGGGCAAGCAGGTCCTCCGCCGGACCGACAGCCGGCTGACTAGCTCGCGACCCTAATGTAGAGGACCAGGGTGTTGCGGGAATGCGGAAAGCAGTAACGGTCAGGTAGGGTGGAGACCACGATGAAAACGGTACACGATATCGGTTAATACCGAGCCGGAGACACCGCGCTCGTCGCCCGGCGCGGGACTCGCCGGATCCTTAATCTATGTGACTTCGCCCAGGCGGTTGGCCGCACACCCGTCATGTTACGATGACGGTTAAACGCGGGTGGACGGCAGCTTAACTTGCGAGGTTCTCGTACAACGTCGATTACGATATCGGCTCTGTCACGCAGGACACTCCCGGCGGCGCAGTTATTAACAATCCAATAATGCGGTAATGGTCTTTGGGTGACCCGAAGATACAATTCGACGGTAGTCTCTTATACACTACGATACTTTAGCAAACGTTGGCACGCTACGACGGCCCTAGGCGAAGTGAGGAGCGGTCCTTCTTCCGCATCCTCGCTCCCCACTCCTAGCGGAACCCGTCACCTAATTGGTTCCGGGACCAGCGGCGCATTTTACGGGCGCCCTGCTGGTCCCCGCGATTTCCACCGGCATCTCGGATTTTTTCCCGACTACTCTTTGCTATCCCCCGGATAGTGGCTGTTGGTCCCGCAGCAAGTCCTCGTCATCTTCTGGGATATCCAGGCCTCCTCCGCAGGTATTCGGTCGCATCCCCCTGGGATGCACCTGCCAGCCGCTAAACGGAGCCTGGATTCTCCCCCTTGACGCCTCCTGCTTGCTTCGGGATGGCATCCTGCCGGCGCAGCGGCCCCCGGCTGCGAAATCGTGGAAGGCACGGCGAGTCTCCCCCGGAGGTGGGTCCCTGACCCCTCGCCTTCCCACCGATCCGCGTGAGTGCCCACGATAGTTACCATCCATTCGACGCCTCGCCACGAGGTTGCACGGCGCCCCTGGCACCGCGTGTTCTCCGAGGGGCTCGTTGGGTCTTCACGGAGCAGTTCGGGGGTCCTCAAGTCTGCCGGTGCGCGCCGTACCTCGGCGCAGTTCCTCGCTGCTTGAGACCGCTCTGGCAGCGGTCGCCATGTGCGGTATTTTCGGGACTGCCCGCCGAAATTCCGGGCCGCTCGGTTAGCGGCCACCCTACCTTCTCTAACGCCTAACCATCGGCGGTACTCGAATGAGGTGAACTGCCGATGCCCGTTTGAATGCAATTTTCTAGCTGTGAGATGGCGAGGGAAATGTCTAACGGACCTGGGAGCGGTGAAATAACCAGGAGCACTGTAGCTTTTGATTGAATCACAGTCGGTTTATTAAAATAAAATGTACTATTCGAGATGTCTCTTAACGTTCACAAAGTGAAATGTACGAAATTAAGTGCGTTGCCACGAGGGACTCGCCACCGATCGAGGACCACGTGGATCTTGCAACCGCTATAATTATTATATTAATAAATTATAGCACGATTATATTTCAACTAGTTGCACGGCTGAGATGACTCTACGCAATAATGTCTATTTAAAAGAGTATTACATTTTCACAAAGAGAGATGACTACAATGACTGTTGAAACTCACTCAACCGAAGGAAGCGACGTTATTCTAACGACTGAAACGATATGTCTCTAACGACTTTATCTGTTAGTCACGAATTTGAACACGCTTTGTCTCTAATTCGCGTATACAACGCGCATGCGCTAAAACTAATGGCTTTGCGCGCATGCAGAAGGGGATTGGTGGGAAGATGCCCAGGAGCTGCTCCCACCGCGTGTCTTTTATCCATATTATTCGCAAACACTAGCTGTATCGCGTTAATTCTAATTGTCGCGGTATCGCGACGATTTCGGGGGCGGTATCGCTAGGTTTCTACCCTAGCGAGGGAGGGGTCACCCAATTTGGAACGTGCAGAATTCTGCAACGTCACAGTGCATGTACGAAAAATTCGCAAAAAATTTTGCGCACATTTTTCCGCGAAGGTTGAATAATAAAATAAACGAACTATAACTTATTTTCTAGTCGTTGCTAAAAGAATGAACATTTATACATCTCATACACTGAAAATAGCATCTCAAACGCGATAGATACCGAAAACAGGTACACCAGATATCGAATCACCCCATACAAAAACAAACAGCTTTGTCCAAATTAAATGCGGTAGAATATTTTCCTACATATTGTACTTCCGCTAGAATAAGAAAATTAAAATCAGTGGATAACAACAGATAAACTACTTTAATAAGAAATACAGAAATACAGAAATTGAGAAATTAAGAAGTAAAGAAACTAGGAAAATATAAGAAAAAATTCATTAAATATAAGACTACTACTCACCGTACAGGCATACTCGGATAATCCCGACTATAACAATCAAACCCAATAAAATTTTTTCTTATTTAACTAAAAAGAAAGAAAGAAGATAAAGAATAGACACCTCGGATTACGACTGTGATGGGAATGGTAGTCGTGGTCGGCGAATAAATAATATGTGACACTGATTCTAAATGGACTGATTGACTGATTTATTGTGAAAAGAAGAGCTAACGCGTTGTTACGGTTAGAGAGTTGTGAAGTGAGTGCAACTGAAGGTGTGACTCGAACGATCGTAAAATTGAGAGTGCATAAAGATGTGACTCTAACGGTGGTAGAGTTGAGAGTGCTGGTGCCGCGGGACCGCGTATCAACGGTGGGCCTCGCTGCAGACTCTGGCGTCAGCGTACTTAGAATCTGTGTGCTTACAAGGGGAGGCCGGCAACGTTGCGAGCCCGATTTTGACGAGCTTTGGTACACTTATAGAGGACCACCCAAAATGAAGTTTTGCAAAGCGAGAGCGCGTCATATTCATAAACAACCGAGAAAATCAACATTTTGTTGCTCGCGCGGGAGCGGTGCTTCGAATCCCGGCGGGGAACTTTTTTTTCTATTTCTTTCAATTTTATTGATTTGCTTGAATATTTTGTATCTTTCATAAGGAAAATAAGATAATACTAAAATAAAAATTTATAATTAATTACAATTTGTGCACAAAAATGCCGTTATGCGGCAGAGGGAATCTTACTTACTATTAGGAAATGAAATGCAAAAATAATTTATACCAATAGAATATACTTTATTATTCTGTATCGCATGTACCAGAATGGTAGTTGTCGTAAAAACATACGAAGCAGAAATTTCTCCTACATCTCGCGCAAACTATTAAGGAAGAGTTTGTACAATCGCACGGTTTTTGCAATATGTCCGTCGGAAAACATACATCATTAACATTTTAAAAAATCTCACTATCGTAACACAACTTACTTGCGTACCATGCGTAATGGACCATGTCCCGAAAAATTGGAGAACTTAATTGGTGGTGTACGATGGACCGTATTTTAATGCAGTCCTCCCTTGAATTTACTTCGCGGTTATTTTCTATTAAAAATGCGCAGTTTTGAATGCGTTTGATTAAATTTTTATAAACGTAAATGATAAATATTTTCGTATCGATATCCTGAAAAAATCTCGGCCTGTAATAGCAAAAAAGTATTTCGTCCCATTGCCGCGTATAGCATCTTTGTGCACAAATTATAATTGATTATATATTTTTATTATAAAGTTATTATTTCGCATGCAAAAAAGACAGTCATTCAAAGGGAAAAAAAGAAAATTCATCGGCGTGCTCGAACCAGCGATCCCGTGCTAGCAAAAATTACAGGACAAGCGCGCTACGCCTGAGCCACCGACGCTGCTTGAAACATATGTTTACGATTCTGAAGTTATAGATCATGCCCACACCAGTTTTTGAAACTTTTTTTTGGCTGAATATGGCGCGCTCTCGCTTTGCAAAACTTCATTTTGGGTGGTCCTCTATAAGTGTACCAAAGCTCGTCAAAATCGGGCTCGCAACGTTGCCAGCCTGCCCATGTTAGCAAAGCATTCGAGTAATTAACAGCGTGGGACCGGATGTATATTATTTGATTACTATGTGACAGAAATATATAGGGTGTTACACTCTCCCCCTTAAAAAAAATCGACGCTCCTGCGTCTGGTTATTTTAAAAAAATGTTGGGTTGTGTGGGGCAGTTGCGAGCGGTAGCTCACTGTGTGTACCGAAAGCGGTTGTGAGCGGTAGCTCGCAGGTATACGGGTGTGAGCGGTAGCTCACCTGGTGGTACCTCGAACGGTTGCGAGCTGTAACTCGTGGGATGATACGGTCCGCTCGGTCCCCGAGATTGTTGTGGGCGGCAGTCCACAAAATTCATGTTGTTTGTGTAAATGCGCTGGTTTGTCGTAATCCGGTGTGTGTAGCGGGCGGCAGCGGAGTGAGTGAGGAAGGTGGAGGGGCAAAGGGGGAGAGGGAAATAGTGGAGGTGCGGGAAAAGAAAGGTGTGGATTTGGAGGTTAGGTGCGGAGTCGGAGCGCGGGAAAGAAGGTTGCAAACAAGGGAGGTAGGTAAGGAAGAGGTAGGATAGATGGAAATCGAAGTTAAGGAAGGTGTAGGTAAGGAAGGGAACGCTTAGGGTAGAGAAAGAGATAGACGATACAGTAGAATGAAATGTCAAAGGAGAAAAGGAGACCAGGAAGGCCGACGAACGCGGAGAGGTTGGGAAGCGAGAGCCAGAGCAGCGAATCTTCGGTGGAAGACTACATAAAGAGAAAAATGGGTGAGGAAGAGGGGGAAGGGATGGAGGAGGAGAGAGCCTTCACAAAGAGTTTAAAGGTAGGAAGATCGCCGTCGGAGAATAAAGGCAAGAAAAAATAGGGAGGGGATAGGGAGGAGGAGATGATAAGAGAGTTAGTAAAGGAAGTAGAGCAGGGTAGGGTGGAGATGAAGGACATAGGGAAAGGGCTGAGAGAGGAGATGGAGAGGGCGAGAAAAAAGAATGAAAGGAGGGACAAGAAATGGAAAGAGGAGCGGAGAGAAATGCGGGCAACGAAAAAGGAAATGGGAGGCAGGATAGAGGAAATGGAAAGGAAAGCGGAGGGCTGGAAAGAGATGGGAGAACTGGACGAGAGGGTTAGGAAGATAGACATGGGACGAGATAGAGGGGAAAGGCGGGAGGGAGGGAGGAGGATAGAAGGGAAGGTGAGGGACATAGAAATGAGAATTGAGAGAAAGGAGAGGGAGGAGAAAAAAAAGAGATTATAAATGGAATAAAGGTAGAGAAAGGACCTTTCCTTTGTGAGGAAGTGAGGAAGATAGGTGGCGAAAGAGAGGGTGTTGCGGAATCGTGAGGCTGGGCAGTGGCGCCACCTGCCAACGCATTTCGGCAACGCTCGTTCGGCGGATTACCTCGACGGCTGCGTACACGCGCCACGCGCAGGCCACTTCGGCGGACCATCATACAGGCTGCGCACACGCGCCACGCGCAACTACGCGTCGCCCACCTTCTCCACGGCTGCGCACACGTACCACGCGCAGACGCGCCTGCGTTCGGCGAGCTATTTTCGGGCCCTTCTCGACCACGCGGTCGGAACCGGTTTTCCGCCATTACTACTATCGGCATACCCTTATTAGCAGCAACACGTGCTTTATACCTCAACGTCGGGTACGAATCTCAAATCTCGGACATTCAGATTATATCGGCTCTATCTCGCATATCTTATCGTTCCTACTAATAATCTAAGTTTCTGTACCATTATACAACAGAATATTAAGTGGTTTTTGTTGGTCGAAAAGTGACCGGTGCGGTTTTTGTTTGCTTGTAACAATATATCTATCTTTTTTGAGCGAACTCTTCTCGTTTTTTTCGGTACCCTCGACTCTCCTACCTATCGTCGACCCTTGCGCTATCCACCAGAACATTCGGCAACCTCCCGAAAAAACAGAGGGAGTGGAGGATATAATGAGGGTGATAGGAGTGGAGGTACAGTTGGAGGAAGTGAGGAAGATAGGTGTCGAATGAGAGGAAAAGGGAGGAATAGTAGTAGTAAGGCTGGGGAATAAGGAGCAGAGGAGGAGAGTGCTGGAGAAGAAGGCGGCACTGAAGGGAAGGGAGGAAAGGCTGGAGGAGGATCTAACCTGGAAAGAAAGAAGAATGAAGTGGAGATCAAATAAGATAGCCAGGGAGGAGGGAAGCAGGGGGCGAAGGACGAGGGTAGGATATGGAAGGGTATGGATATACGGAGTATGGCGAAAATGCGGCAAAGAGGAAGAAGAATTGAGGCTGGAAGGAGGAAGAAGCATAAGGGGTGAGGAAGGGCAAGGAAAGAACAGGGGTTAGGGGGAGGAGGGGAGCAAGGACGAGGGAAGTAGGGGTGGAGGGAAGAGGAAGGCGAAGAGAAGAAGGGAAAAAAGAGCAGGGGTGGAACGTAGCGTTCTGGAATGTGGCAGGATTAGGGAGAGAAAAATAAGGAATTTTAGAGGGGATTGGAAGGATGGGATGTGCTGGTTATGAAGGAAACATAGATGGATGAGAAAGGGTGGGGGAGGGTGAAACGAAAGCTGCCGAAGTGTTATAAGTGGAACGCATAATTGGCAAGTAAAAGTTAGGAGAAGATAGATGGAGGGTGGTAGGGGTATATGTAAATGGAGACATGAGGGAAAAACTGGAAGGGTTAAGGGAATGGATGGAGGAGGAGGAGGAAAAAACGAGGACGGTTATAGGAGGTGATTTCAACGCTAGAGCGAGGAGGAAGGGAGGGACAGGAGGGTACGATGAGGAGGAAGGAGGGAGTAGAGACTCAAAGGATAAGAAAGTGAACGGGGAGGGTAGGAGGATGGTGGAATTTATGGAGGAAAGGGGTTGGAGCATAATGAATGGGGACGTGAAAGGGGACGAGGAAGGAGAGTATACTGTGACGTTGCAGCTTTTCTGCACGTCTCAAATCGCCGGAAGGCGATTCAGGGAGGGAAAGCTGGGGTAAAATAAGTGAATGCTCGCGATACCGCGAGTAATTACCGCGATACCGTCATTATGTTCAACGCGATACCGTCACGAGAATCTTATAGATTGAGTCTAATCGAGATACCGTACTAGGAATAGCCGCGATACCCCGACTGTTAGATTCATCGCGCTTTCGAAAACCACATCGCGTAGTATGGCAGGATTTCCACCGCGAAAAGGTAGGGCATAGATCGCGATAGCGATCGACGCAGGGACCGCGATGGGAACCTCGCGCGGGGCTCGGAATTAATAAATTACCGCAAGGATCGGCAGCTTACCGAAAACGAAATTCAGCGTAGGATAGAGTAGGGGAGCCGCTAGCGAGCGGCTCCGAACTCGCGCGAACATTACCGATCGCGCCGCAGTCAGACGGCAAGACAGCCGCTACCGAGCGGCCACGAGCTTAGGCGGACGTCGCCGAGAGTTTCGATCATGGCGACTGCTGCTCGAGGATCCCGAGCAGCGAGGAGATGCGCCGAGGTACGGCGCGCACCGGCAGACGCGAGGACCGCCGAACTGCTCCGTGAAGACCCAACGAGCCCTCGGAGAACGCACGGCACCAGGGGTGCCGTGCAACCTCGCGGCGAGGCGCCGCATGGAGGGGATACATCGCAGGCACCCACGCGTCCACCGGCGTGGATCGGAGGGACGGCGAGGGGTCAGGGACCCACCTCCGGGGGAGACTCGCCGTGCCCTCCACGATTTCGCGGCCAGGGGCCGCCACGCCGGGCAGATGCCATCCCGAAGGAAGCAGGAAGATTCGAGGGGGGATCGTCCAAGCTCCCTTTAGCGGCGGGCAGGCGCATCCCGGGGGGATGCGGCCGTATACCTGCGGGGGAGGCCTGGAGATTCCGATTTCCGGAGGACGCCTGCTGCGGGACCACCAGCCACTATCCGGGGGATAGCAAGGGGCAGTCGGGGGGAAAATTCGAAAATGCCGGTGAAAATTCGCGGGGACCAGCCGGGGCGCCCGTAAGATGCGCCGCTGGTCCCACGACCAATTAGGCGACGTTCCGCTAGAAGCGGGGGGGCGAGGATGCGGAAGTAGGACCGCTCCTCACTTCGCCTAGGGCCGCTTTCCGAGTAGGATATATCGTTTACGGGCTGATTAAGTTTGCTTTTTGTATCGTTTCGGTCAAGGGACCCAATATCGTTTTAGGTCAAAGGACCTGTATCGTTTTCGTAGTTTCTCAGAACTAATCACGCGCGTGTCCCGTAGGACCAGAGGCCGAGGGCCGATACCGTCTACGCCGACGTAGAAAACACCGGGGAAAGATAAGCTGCCCTCCGCATATTGTAATCTCCGCTGAAAGGCACTTCGAGCGAGAATTGATTTGACCGGTACCGTGTTATTTTTGTCGCGCGAACACCCGCAGGTTCCCACTGCGGAGAGAGAGTCGTAAGGAAATACCGCGACCACTAAATACTCCTTTGTGCGCGTGCCCGAAAGCGAAGTCCAGAGACTTGTACCGTACCGAATAAACTATCTTTTACCGAACCGAACGTGTAACCCCGAATTCCGGCTGACCCGACCGTTATTACCGTTCCGACTTTCCTCTAGTCCCCCGCCCCCCACCGTCGGGTCGCGAGCTAGCCCGTAGGCCATCGGTCCGTCCGAGGGTTCATCGGTCATACCGTCCTATCCCGTATCCTTTGGTACTTTAGGGTAAAAAGTACCTGGCGCCCATCTGGCAATTGTCGCGACTAATATCGTAAAGGACCGATAAACCCCCGGCCGAAGTCGTAGCGTAGCTTTTCTGCCGAGGACGAGAGAAAAGCCGTCATAATACATACATGGGAGGGAGAGGAGAGACAGTCATAGACTATGCAATAAGGAATGAGGCGACGAGAGAGAGGGTAGAGAGGATGGAGGTAGGGGAGGAGATAGACTCCGATAGGTTTAGTAGGGAACTGAAGTGGAAGGACAGAGAGGAAATGGCGGTGGGCGAGGAAATGGGTTATAGAGGAAATAAAAACGGTGCTGAAGAGGTAGGGTGGGGGAGAATGGGGGGAGCAAAGAAGGGATGGTGGGGCAGGGAATGTGAGGAGGAAAAAAGGGAGGTGAGGAAAGAGCTGAGGAAATGGAGAAAAGGGGGAAACGAAGAAAGGTATAGGGAAAAGAAAAGGGATTATAATACATTATGCGAAAGGACGAAGGAGGAAGAGAACGACAGTTTTACAAAGGAAGCGGAGGAAGCAAGGACGGGAGGAAGAGTGTGGGAGATAGTGAGGAGGGAAAGGGGGAGAAGAAAAATAGTAAATGAAGGAATTGAGATGGAAGAATGGCGCGAATACTTTATGGGGCTGTTAGGAGGGGTGGAGGTGAAGGTAAGGAGAAGAACAGATGGCAGAAGAGAAAGGGGCGAGGAGGAGGGCATACGGAAGGAGGAGATAAGAAAAGCAATAGCGAAGATGAAGGATGGGATGGTGGCAGGGAACGATGGGATACCAAGCGAAGTATGGGGGGAGGAGTGGGCGTGGGGGATGTGCAGCAAGGTGTGGAGACGGGAGGGATGGCCGGAAGAATGGAAAGAAGGTCTGATAGTGCCGATAGCGTAGAAGGGGGAGGGGTGCAGAAAGGAAGAATATAGGGGGGTGACGCTAATGCCAACGCTGTACAAGGTGTACGCCATGGTGTTGGCGGAGCGTTTAAGGGTGGAGATGGAGGGAAAAAAGATGGTGCCGGATAAACAGGCGGGGTTTAGAAGGGTTATGGGAACGATGGACAATATATGTATACTAAACTTCGTAGTGAACAGGGTGATAGAGAGGAAAGGGGGGGGGCGCAATGGTGGCGTGCTTCCTCGACCTCAAGGCGGCTGTTGACACGGTGGATAGGAGGATGATGATGGAACCTTTGGAGAGTAGGGGGGGGGGTGAGAAAGTTAAGAGTAAGGATAGGGGAAATTTTAAGGAGACGAAAAGTAGGGTGAGGGTAGGAAGGGAGATGGGAGAAGAGTTCTGGACAGCGAGAGTGGTGAGGCAAGAGTGTCCGTTAAGTCCCTACCTTTTCAACATGTTGACGGCGGATATGGGGGAAGAGATGAGGAGACGAGAGAGGTTAGGGGGAAGGGGGGAGGGAAGGGGGGAGGGGGGGAGGGGGGAGGGGGGGAGGGGGAGAGGGTTGGAGGAGAGAAGGTATACACACTGGCTTATGCAGATGACGTAGTGATAATGGCGGGGCGGAGGGATGGGAAATGGGTGTGATGTTGAGGAGATTGGGAGGATACATGGACAGGAAAGGGCTAGAACTAAATGTGGGAAAGACAAAGATAATGAGATTCAGGAAGGGTGGGGGAAGGGAAAGAAAGATAGAATGGAGATGGAATGGAAAGGGGTTAGAGGAAGGAAAGGAGTTTAGTTATCTGGGGGTGGTTTTTAAAAGGAATGGGAGGCTGGAAGGACACGTGAGGGAGAGTGTCAGGACAGCGGAGGTATTGATGAGACAGGTGTGGGGGATATGGAACAGGAGATGGTGAAAACATTGGGAAAGGGGACTATGGCTGTTCGATAAGGTGGTGTGGGCGGTAATAGAATACGCGGCGGAAATATGGGGATGCAAGGAACGGGAAGAGATGGAGAGAATGGAGGAGCGATTCATGAGATGGACATTACGGTTGGATGGAAGGACTCCGGGGTACCTAATAAGGGAACAATTAAAAAGGGAAAAGTTGAGGGTGAGGGCGGGGAAGATAGCGTGGAAGTTCGAGAAGAAGCTAGAGGAAGGCAGAGGGAGTGAGATGGCGAGGGTGTGTTGGGGACTGATAAAAGACAAGGTGGAAAAGGGAGGGAACGGGCCAAGATGGGAGGAAGAAAGACGAGGGAGGGGCGAGATAGAGTACCAGGAGGTGCAGAAATGGACAGGAGGGAACAGGAGGAAGAGAGAGAGAGGAAAGGATAAGCGGATCAAGGTACAAAAGGTGGTACAGGGTGGTGAGGGAAGGCATCGCGGAGTACATAAGAAAGGAATGGGGAGGGAGCAGATGAAATTGGGTTGCGAGGTTTAGACTAGGAAACGAGATGAAGGACGGGTGGTCTTGGGAGCGGTACGAGAGATATTGGGAGGGGTGGCGAAAGGGGAAAAATGGATGAGGGAGCTGGAAAGGGGAAGTGGGGAGAGAGCGTATGAGTGAGGAACGAATGGAGAATGGAAGAGGACAAGAGAGAAAGAGAGAATTGGAAGCGGAAGTCCGAGGAGGAGGAGGAGCGGGAGATGTAGGCTAAGGGAATAAGAATAAGGATGTTTGTTTTGTATCCGTTACCGCTACAATGACAGAGACAGTTAAAGAACGAGTGTCCCCTACGGTACGCGATAAAGTGCTGTCTTTCTCTTTGTTTGTCCCCCTGCACCGGGGACAGTAGTAGTGGGAGAAGTAGTAGAGCGTCGTGCATGCACAGCGTGTGTGATAGATGGGGTAGTCTGAGCATGTGAGTTCTGTTTTCCCGAATTTGGAGACAAGTATTGTCAAGGGGATGAAGAAGAATTTCCCCAATTTCCTGGTGTGCGCTTGAGTGGTGACGAAGTTACGCATTTATTGAATATAGATGATTTTGTGGCTGGGGGTGGCGATCAAGTATAACTATGAGGGTGCCTACCAGCATAGATACGATAGATATCACCAACCATTGTGGCTGCAAATCGGCAGATCTACCAACATTTAGGGTAGGTAACTGATATTACCGAATTTGGAAAGGGGATGAAATTGGTAATCGATTATTGAAGCAACGGAATTAACATTGGGATTTGGATACCCTGCATTGTACCTCGGGATAGGCAAGTGGAATTTGGGAGTGAACTTTCAGTGTCTGTCAAGGCACTCTGATACCTGGTTTAGAGATAGCTGTAGGTAGTATATGCAACGATGAGGTAGCTATCTTCATCATTCATCCTGATTTGGTTTATGGTGTATAGGATCGATAGGCTGGGCTGCGTTGTTTTGTTGGCAGTGGGTTATGTGCGATGGTATATAACGATGGTGCGTAATGCTGACACGTGGTCATATATTTTCGGTTTGTTTGAATGTGTGAACTCTATTTATATTATATTACGGTCGTTATACTTTATGATACCATACCGATATCATGGCAAGAAAGTGTTCGCGTTGTAAGAATTACAATTCTTTCATACTCTATGTTCATAGTCTATGGCAGGCCTGGGCAACCCCTGCTCTTTGAGTAAAACGGCAACCCACCGTGCATCCCCACCATGCCTCCAGGTGTGTGTAAGAGTGGGACAGGTAGAGAGCGCTGTCCTTCATTTCGTTCGCACAGCGGACAAATGCTGACGGGTGGGGGTACCGAAATCGCGTGAAGAGAGTGTATTTCCCCACCGTTGCCCAGGCCTGCTCTATGGCGTTTCTTGGTAGAATTTCGGAATTTCTATGGTGTCTTTCCGCAGGTGATGTTATATTCTCAGTCATTTGGATTGACATGTTTCCATTACTGGGGTATTCTTGTCTACTGCTTCTGCGTGAATTGGTTATACATCAGATTATCTTCAGTAATTTTGATATTTTTCCGAACATTCAAATTTCCAAAGGATTCCGAATATTATTGCTAGTGGGGCTATTGAGAAGCCTGTAAATCTAAAGATTCTTTCCAAAAACGATAGGCGGTGGTTTAGATGGTGCATTTTTGCGATTTCTTTTGCCATGAGAATGACTATTTTTAATGATATTTCCGTTTTATCCAAATCGTTGTTCATGTGCCTGATTTCTAATGCTTGTGTAAATGTTCGGGTTTCTGCTAGAACCTCCGATATGTTCGTATATTCACTTTGTTCTATGGCTTTTCCCATGATTTTAGAAATGTTTAAAATGATTGCGTGTGAAACGTTGGTTTTCATTGTTGGTTTTCAGACGGGGTTAGTTTTACTATTTCGGTTTTGGCTTTGCAAGTTGGGTCGGTTTGTATTGTGCCTGTTTTCTCTATTGTGTGGATGGATGACTCGTGGTTATTGCAAATCATGTATTAGGTTTCTTTTTTATGTCCGGAATATAGCCATGCATTACTGTTCCTGATTCTTGACCAATAGGTTTGTTTGAGTGTTTTGATTTGAAATCGCAGGTTTCCAAATTGTCAAATTGCGGGTTTACTAGTAATTGTATCTCGCATTCGGTATTATCATTTACGCGCTGTACCGGGTTTGGCTGATCGGAAACATATCGAATATTCTTGTTTTTATATTCATTTAGGTTCATTATGTTAAAGTGGGTTTCAAAATCTTCCGAGATCGCTGTGTATTGGGTATTTGGTTTTATGAATGGGAACTCAGTGCTATTGTTTGACGTGGACTGTTTTAAGGGGACTGGCAGATGTTCGTACAGTTTGAATGTCATTAGATCGAGCAACGGTATTCTTAGTAGATATATTATTGTTCCTTTTTTGTGAAAAATAGTTAAATATAATATACGGAATGAATTTGGTATGTATTTGATATCTAATGGAACCGGAAATTCTGTATTTGGCATTGTTTTTTGTAGTAGCTGAGCACTTAGCAAAATTTGCTCTGAATTTAGGATTTGGGGGTTAATTTGACCTGTTTTTGCAAAAAGAGTACCGTCTATTAGCGTATTTGTATATAATTCCAATTCTGCCAGATCTTGGTCAATCTGTATTGTGTATTTTATGGCTTTTTGGTTGTGTTGAAATGAGTGCATTTGGTTTTTGATGGAGAGGAACGCTAGGTCTACTTTCCTAATGTCTTCCTCTAACAAACCCGTTAATTTCTTTATTTGTTTTCGCGCGATGTCGAATTCTGATCTAATTATGTGGGTTTGGTTTTGAACTATTTTTGCTAATTCCTGCGAGTTACTTAATACTGCTTGGATTTGATATACAGGGTGTCCCGTAACTACCCTAAAATCGGTAAATGAGGGGTAGCTGTGGTGATTCTGAACAAGTTTTTCCTTAAAAATAATGTTGTAACCCCTCTCGTTTTTGAGTTATTAACGAAACGGCTTGGCCAATCCCAGCGCGTATCGGGCGCGCGCTCGAAACGAGAGTGTGGTCTCTGGATCGTGCTCGACCGCGAGCTTGAACAAGTGCATCGCCTGGGTATCGAGGGAAGCGTGCGGCAAAAGTCACATCGCCTTCAAATAAACTAATACTCGTTGAATAACTGTGTCCGATGCTCTTACCCGTTATTCAATAGGAACGAAGATTGTAGTATTTGTGGAAAAAATGTTTCTCCTAACAGCACGTTTTCAGGTGGATAAATTATCGTTAGAATAATTTATAATAACTAACGTTAGAAAAGCCTTGTTAAACTCACCCATTCGTCCACAAATCACCCTGCCTCGACGAAAGTAGGTCATTGGCACTAGGTCACAGTGCCGATTTTGCCCATCCTAAGAATCTCGAGAGCCTCAACAGCTGATTTTACGGCCGGGTCTGTGAACTCACTTGACACTGACACACACAGTAGGAACGGCACTTGCCTAATTTATGGCAGGGCGCACGGCTAATCGCAGGTACGCGGACACCCCCGAGAGTCGAGCGGCGATCGGCGATCGGGTCACTTTACCGAACGTGCATTTCACTGCGTGAGCCCTTTCACCGATAACTCCGAATGAAACAATTATGTAGAGGAACGTAATTGAACCTACGTTAGAGATATTTGGTGGCCCTGAAAAGGGCCGATTGTTATTGCCAAAATTGCCAAGATCGGCTCGACGTACCCTCCTCGCGCTTGCATGCACGTCTCGGAGCACCGGCGGACGTTGCGCTGCACTTCTTCCAATGTTTCTCGATTAAGAAACGTAACAAATATCCTGTAATACTCCGCGTTAGTTCGTTGCTGTATGGTACCCGTTCGGTTTGAAAAACGATTCTGCCAGCTCTAGCGTTTCTTGGGTCTTGCTTAGAAGGACGTTCGTTAGGGAAGGGATATTTTTACAATAGTACAACGGAGTGGCTCGCACATTTGGAGTCACCGTTCATTCAGCAAAAAAATACCCGCGCACTCGGGGTGGCGACATGGTCTTCGTCACTACGAACGCGCTAGCGAAGACGCAGGGCAAGGAGTGCCATAAATTTCACTATTGTCCAAACCGTGTCGTAAAGGGAAAGTGTGGCTATTTTACGAAATACGTGCATCGCCTTAAAACTGCATTGACAGCATACACGCAACATAATCCTTTAATATTTTCTTACGATTCTTCCCGCAAAGAAGGAACAGTACACCATGCCACATAAATTCGTTCCCAGATTTTTTACCACCACAAGTGCGCTTGCCTGTCGGTGTGATTGTAACGTCCTGTACATATTTCCAACATTGTAATTCATAGAATCACATCCGGTCCCACGGCGCTTATCGCCTATAATGTCACTCATTCCCCGAATGCTGACGCCAGGACTTTTAGACAAAGACCTGCAGCGAGGCCCACCGCTGCGCGGCCCCGCTGCAGATCTCCAGAGAACACTCTCAGTCAGTCACCGTAACGATACACACGTCGCCTCTCGCTCTGTACTTCTTTCCAAACTTGTAACATTCTTTCGCTCCGCAATACACCAAATAGTCTAATCAGTGTTTCGCATTACTCGCCGACCACACTACCAATCCTCATCACATGATCTATCTGCCCTCTCTCTTGGAACGATATTTTGTGCAACGACCAAATTTTCTCCCAATGGGTCCCATTCTCTCTTTCCATCGGAGCGTCACTCTCGCACTCGCAGCAGCCTCACCGACGAGCTCTGTACGCATGTGACGGTTGCTCCCTCACACAACTTGCGCCCTCTACTCGTCCGTGTGACTGGGTGGTGCGAGCAGGACGGACTCTCCGAAAAAGAAAGAGAGGACCGATCGGCAACGTTGCCACCGTGCGACGCCATGACAGAGAGAGAAACGAAAGAGACAAGAGAGAGGGCAGATAGATCACACCGACAGGCGAGCGCACTTGTGGTGGTAAAAAATCTGGGAACGAATTTATGTGGCATGGTGTACATACAATTCGCAAAATTATCAATTTAGTATTGTATTGTATTGTATTGCGAAGACGCTGTTTGCGACGCATACACGCTTGCCCGTGTCATTTGGAATATTATAAAATTAATGTTGTGGGATGTTTGGTGTCGAGTGCATAGCGTGAATAAAAGTACAAGCGAGGACACTGTTTGCGGCATGTCGAAATGCTTAAACAGTCGGCTCCCTAAGAATCTCTGATTTCGATCTTGTTATGATTATCGCACGCGCGCGGCAACCGACTGTTTACGGGAAGGCGAGCAGCAAAGCGTGCCGCGGTACATGGGCCCGATCAGGTGGATCTGTTCCAGACGACCAAAATGTTGATAGACATAACGATGTCTGTCTCGAAATACGTATCAAACAGTGTCTTCGCTAACACAATACAATATTAAATTGATCATTTTCCAAGTTGTGTGTACTGTGCCGTCTTCGCGGAAAGAATCGTAAGAAAATATTAAAGGTTTACGTTGCGTGTACGCTGCCGATGCAGTTTTAAGCCGATGCACGTGTTTCACAAAATAGCAGACTTTCCCTTTACAGCACGGTACTTATAACAGTGAAATTTATGGTACACTCTGGTCTGTGCACATTTACCCCGCTAGCAAGATCGTAGTGACGAAAACCATGCGGCCGCCCCGAGCGCACAGATATTTTTTGGCTGAATTGACTCCAAATGTGCGAGCCACTCCGTTGTACTATTGTAAAAATATCCCTTCCCTAACGAACGTCCTTCTAAGCAAGACCCAAGAAACGCTAGAGCTGGCAGAATCGTTTTTCAAACCGAACGGGTGCCATACAGCAACGAACTAACGCGGAGTATTACAGGATATTTGTTACGTTTCTTAATCGAGAAACATTGGGAGAAGTGCAGCGCAACGTCCGCCGGTGCTTCGATGTGTGCATGCAAGTGCGACGAGGGTACGTCGAACTAAACTTGGCAATTTTGGCATAACAACAATGGGCCCTTTCCACGGCCGCCAATATCTCTCATGTAGGTTCAGTCACGTTCAAACATAATTATTTTATTAGGGAATATCGGTAACAGTGCTCGTGTGGTGAAATGCGCGTTCGGTAAAGTGACCCGATCGCCGATCGCCGCTCGACTCTCGGGGGTGTACGCGTACCTGCGATTAGCCGTGCGCCCTGCCATAAATTAGGCAAGTGCCGTTCCTACTGTGTGTGTCAGTGTCAAGTGACCTCACCGACCCGGCTGTAAAATCAGCTGTTGAAGTTCTCAAGATTCTTACGAAGGACAAAATCGGCACTGTGACCTACTGCCAACGACCTACTTCCGTCGAGGGCAGGTTGATTCGTGGGCGAAAGGGTGAGTTTAACAAGATTCTTCTAACGTTAGTTATTCACATCGTTTGTCTTAGACCATAATTTACCCACCTGAAAACGTGCTGTTAGGAAAATCATTTTTTCCACAAATGCTACAACTTTTCATACCTCCCGAATTACGAGTGACAGTATTGAACACAGTTATTCAACGACTACTAGTTTATTTGCAGACGATATGTGATATTTGCCGTATGCTTTCCTCGATACCCACGCGATCTACTTGTTCACGCTCGCGGCGGAGCGCGAGTCAGAGACTACACTCTCGTTTCTAGTGCGCGATCAATACGCGCTCGGATTGGCTTAGCCCTTTCATTAATAATTCAAAATCCAGGGCGTTTACAACATTATTGCTAAAGTAAAATTGTTCAGAATCACCCCAGCTACCCCGCATTTCATGGAAATCGATCAGATACGGGACACCCTGTATAGGGGAGACCAGTCAAACAGTACATAACAGAATGTATCAACATAAATACAGTTTAATTCATCCACATCTCCATCACACGGACGTTTTTAACCATTTTTTCGACACTGGGCATAAATTTGATTTTACTAATGTTAAAATTTTAGAAAAAAGAGTAATAGGAACAAAAGGAGGATCTACCAAACTTTTTACATCATGTGTAACAACACAGTAAACACTAGAACTGAAAACCAAAAAATACATGATTATTTTTCCAACATTATGAATCATTTTGCATGATTAATAATGGATTTGATACACCGAGAAGTATCATTTATATGATATTTCCTTGGTTCTCTTTATTTGACATCTCGTTAATTTTGTATATTCACAGCTGGTAAAATTCGGGTGATTATCTCTTGCTTGTATTCAGGGTTACACCATCTAAATATTCTGTACAAGTTTGAGAATCGTAGATCCTTCGCTTGTACGTTTACATAGTTCATGCCATAGAACGCGTTGCTGCTTTCTCATTGGTGTTGATCAATAAGCACTGGTCAATAATTGGTTTACAGCATTTTATTTCCGAGTTTCCTCTCTCGAACGTGAATTGTAATTAAGGAATAGCTAATAAAGGGGTTTACAAAGTTCCTTTCCGTTCACCACCATGGGATAGATAAGTCAGGTCACACTTTCCTCCGTTAACTATGTGAGTATTATCAGATCCATTTGGATTAATATATCGTTTGTTCGTTTCAATTGTGTTCTGTCTTCTTTTCTAAGACAGAGTAGCATTGAATAACCTTTCTTGCCTATGAAGAGGTCTCAAAACAGGAGGCGAAACGTCGGTAATTAATGTATCGGTGCAGGTTGTAGATATTGTGCACTTTTTTGTTAATCGTTTGTTTATGTCTTTTCGCGAATTTTAAACTTTATTAACGACCAGATAATGACGCCAATTAATTTCGTTTTATATATTGATCTCCCAATTCTTACCACTCTCTTCCTTACCTTCGCTCCCTTCCTTACCCACCTCTTCCTTACCTACCTTCCTTCTTTACCACCCTTTTCCCGCTCTTTACTATCCCGCTCCGAGCTATATCACCTAACCTCCAAGCCTTCACATTTTCGAAATTTTTTGGCGTGTTCTGAAAGTGTATTCGCGTAAATAACAACCAAGTACAAGTTGAAACCAAGTATAAGTATAAGTTTGTCCATAAAAATTAAAAAGTAATAGTTTACAACACAGGTCGTTGCTCACTAATAGATACTTCTTCGTACAAAATATGTGAAATCAAGAAATGTGACCGATTACTAATTACTTATTTTGAGCTCAATAAAACAGCTATTGAATTATAAAGTACGAGTTTGTCTGTACAAGTTAAACTATAACAATTAAGAAATAATGGTTTACAACACAGGTCGTTGCTCACTAATAGAAACTTCTTCATACAAAATATGTGAAATCAAGAAGTGTGAGCATATACAAATTACTTATTTTCATCTCAATAAAACGGCTATTGATATTATATTCATTTCAATTATTTATTAGGTCAATTCAATTAACCGAATCTTTACGAACATGATTTCTTCTAACGTATGCAACATCCGCAGGCGTATAATATAATATGCGCCGTTACTAGTACCATTTAATTTTTTCTTTTTCTCTTGTTAATTCTTAAGCATAAAATTCTTTCATATAAGCTGCGTTTAAAACGTGGAAATCGAACAGAGCGTGTTAATTCCAAAATCGCGAACGTTTACAAGAACCATAAACACATAATTTCGCCGAGCCGAGGGTCTTCAAGTGTCCCAGCCACACATATTAGCTCAATGGAAATCGGTGAGAATGTTTTCCGCGACCACCAAAATTAGTCACATAGTGCATAGGCTACGCCTTGCATCCTCTATCCCTTGTTCTTGTTCTCTTTCGCTATTGGTTCATCCCTTCCTCCGGTTTCTCTATATAAGAAGAACTTTTTGGGCCCGCGAGGTACATACATTTTTCGCGCCGATAGGAACAGTTACTTACATTTTTCCGCGTCAGACGAAACTGTCACTTACATTTTTTCTTCGCCTACGAGCTATTCAACACATATATTATTTTTCGTCACTATGTAAATCTTATACTTTTATTTGCAAGTCGTTATCTATATTCGAGTAAACTTTTGCACTTCTCTTTATGACGAAGGTCTCACACTTCTGCGGCTATTAAGCTTTTCTCTTTCCAATTTTCTATTTCTAAATCCTTTATTCCATAGATACCTTCCAAAATTGAGCTCAGGCTTTTATGCTTTATAAAGTGGTCTAAAGATCGGAAGAATCAACTCTAATTTTCATCATTCCTTCACATTTCTGGATTCCAAATTTCTCTATTTCTTAATCCTTTCTCTAACTATTTATTTACGTTTGCTCTTTCCAATTTTCTCCTGATCCACCTTGCTATCATTTCTTTTTCCAATTTCAATCTACCCTAATCTCATAATTGCAAGTTGTTCTCTGCTTGATATCTTTTCATTCACGACAATATACATAATTTAAATACCGAAACCACTGTAAAATGTTCTTTATTAATATCATCTTTTGAATAGAATTATTATTATTAAATTTCTCATAATTATTTATAAAACCTATTTTCCTGCTGACTTCTAACCTTTTTATACAGGGTGTCCCGTAACTAGCTCGACACCGGGAAATGAGGGGTAGCTGAGGTGATTCTGAACATCTTTCTCCTTATCAATAATGTCCTAAGCGCCTTCGATTTTGAATTATTAACGAAACGGCTAGGCCAATCCAAGCGCTTATCGGGCGCGTGCTCGAAACGAGAATGTGGTCTCTGGATCGTGCTCGACCGCGAGCGTGAACAAGTGCATCGCCTGGGTATCGACGGAAGCGTACGGCAAATGTCACATCGCCTTCAAATAAACTAATACTCGTTGAATAACTGTGTCCGATGCTCTTACCCGCTATTCAATAGGAACGAAGATTGTAGTATTTGTGGAAAAAATGTTTCTCTTAACAGCACGTTTTCAGGTGGATAAATTATCGTTAGAATAATTTATAATAACTACACGAATCACCCAGCTTCGACGAAAGTAGGTCATTGGCACTAGGTCACAGTGCCGATTTTGCCCTTCCTAAGAATCTCGAAGCCTCAACAGCTCATTTTACGGTAAACTCACTTGACACTGACACACACAGTAGGAACGGCACTTGCCTAATTTATGGCAGGGCGCACGGCTAATCGCAGGTACGCGAACACCCCCGAGAGTCGAGCGGCGATCGGCAATCGGGTCAAATTACCGAACGTGCATTTCACTGCGCGAGCACTATCACCGATAACTCCGAATAAAACTCTCAATCTTTCTCGATTAAGAAACGTATCAAATATCCTGTAATACTCTGCGTTAGTTCTTTACTGTATGTTGCACGTTCGGTTTGAAAAACGATTCTGCCAGCTCTAGCTTTTCTTGGGTCTTGCTTAGAAGGACGTTCGTTAGGGAAAGAATATTTTTACAATAGTACAACGAGTGGTTCGCACATTTGGAGCCGCCGTTCATTCAGCAAAAAAATACCACCGCGCTCGGGGCAGCCGTATCGTCTTCGTGACTACGAACGCGCTAGGAAATACACAGGCCAAGGAGTGCCATCAATTTTACTATTGCCCATACCGCGTTGTAAAGGGGAAGTGTGGCTGTTTCACGAAATACGCGGATCGGCTTAAAACTGCATCGGCAGCGTATACATAACATAAATCTTTACTATTTTCTTACGATTCTTTCCGCGACGATGGAACAGTACATCGCATTCGCAAAATTATCAAATTATCCGTCGTTTTTGGGGACGTAACACGTCCTTACTTTTGTTAGAATGGGGTGAGGGGGGTGTTAAATTCAAAATCTAACGATGGTTCATTAAAGTGCAGATTTCACCCTTTAAAGTGAAAACAAATCTTTCAGGTATAACAATTTTTCGCGGAGTTATGCTTATTTGAAATTGGGAAAATTTTTGACGCAAATTATTTTTGCTTTAACTTTGTTCCCCAGTTATAACGCTCCTTTGCGCGGAATTCATATGCCGCACCAAAAAATGATAGGTACATGAATTGTAGGTAATTTTCTCTTCTTTATTTTAATATGGCCAGTTCTATATATCGAGTTTCTTGCGTCATTCTTTAGAGAAGGCTTCGCAGTTGCTGCAAAAAACACGGAAAAATTTGCTGCTCTGTTTTTGCAGACAGAGCAATTTCTTTTTTTCAAATTAACTTTTTTAATTTTTATAAACATTGTCTAACAATTTTAGCAAGAATTGAATAATCGACCGTTACAATAAGTATAACAAAGAAAAATGTTTTGGCGTAGATGTCTGGTCGTAATAAATAAAAACCAAATTTCAATCTAAAATATCGAAATCAACCATATTAAACCGTTATTCTCAAAGTCGACAAAGAAATCCATTGAAAAATCCCGACGTTTCGTCTCTATTTTGGAGACCTCTTCAAGGGAATCATACTGATTCATTGCGACTTTGAACCTGAAAGATTCAAAATCCCAATGAAAACCAGTAAGTAGCAACAATTAAACAAATTATAAAACAGTCACTCACGTGAATTTATAAAAACTATAAAACTTTATCGAGACATCTCTATGCGTTCAGAGATCTTGCGACCATTCTCCTCCGAAGGTGGTAACGGATAGGAGAAATCTCAATTTAGTCGTTGAACACCGGTAATTAACGATTTTACAAGAGAGGAAAGCAGCAGAAAATTAAGTGAAATCAATGTATCGATTGTATGTTATCAGTCAGTAAACCAATCAATATGAAACCAGAAACCCCCCAGCCAATAGAAATCAAAGGAACTAAGACCATGAACTAAATGCGAATTAGATGTTATATCGCCCTATATTACACCATAGAATCAAACAACGAAGAGATGGAAAAGCATTATGAATCGAAGAGGTGGAAAAATGCTCATGAAGTAAAGATGGAAAAGAAAAAACTTTTTCCTGGGATGGAGAGAAAGTATCATACAAGATGTTCTCGGTATATCCATGCCCCATATTCATTAGCAAAAGAGCTTCATAATGTTGGCGTAATAATCACATACTTTTTGGTTCTCCGTCCTAGTATTTACTGTGTTATTATTAATAATATGAAAAGTTTCAAAAATTCTTCGTTTGAATCTATTTGCTTCTACGTTTAAAATCGAAACGTTGTTGTAGTCGAACTTATGTCCAGTTTCACAATAATGGTTCACTACATCAGTGTGATGTAAGTGAGGGTGTAGAACACTGTATTTGTGTTGGTACATTCTGCAATGTAGGGTTTGGCTGGTTTCACCTACATAACATTTATCACAAGATCCACACGGGATTTTGTAGATTACGTTTGGGGTTTTTTCCGATGGTAACTTATCCTTTGTAGACTTATAAACAGCGTGCAAACCTTTAGGAACTGTATATCCAATATGGATGTCAAACTTTTTGAATAGTCTCGAGATATTTTCACTCAAGCCTGGAATAAATCATAGCAGCGATAGAATTTGTCATGAAATCTACAACTTTTTTGTTTAATGGGAAGGTCTATGAACAATTTTTTGGTAGTCCTATGGGATCACCCTTATCACCGGTTTTAGCTCAATTGGTCATGGAACACCTAGAAACCACATGCATAGCTAAACTCCCGTTCAACATACCGTTCTTCAAAAGATACGTAGATGATATTATTACGGCAATTCCTAATGGCAACATTGATACAGTGATCCAAGTTTTCAATTCTTACAATGAAAGGTTACAGTTTACTTACGAGGAGGAAAGCAGTGGAACTATTAGTTTTTTAGACATCAGGCTAATAAGGGAAAACAATACTGTTATTACAGATTGGTATCACAAACCAACATGGTCGGGTAGATACTTAAATTTTGAATCAGAACATCCGATTACACACAAAATTGGGTTAATAAAAGGACTTGTAGACAGAGCTGTAAAGTTATCAGATATCAGATTTAGATCAGAAAACATTAATCTCATAAAATCTACTTTGGTTTCAAACAATTATCCAGTTAAATTCATTAATGACATAATAGCTCAAAGAATTCACGAATTATACCATCCACACGCACATAGGGAAAAAATTAATAAGAGGAAAGAGAATATTGGACCCCGAACCTGGAATAACATGGGAGTGATCCCATTTATTCCAGGCTTGAGTGAAAATATCTCGAGACTATTCAAAAAGTTTGACATCCATATTGGATATACAGTTCCTAAAGGTTTGCACGCTGTTTATAAGTCTACAAAGGATAAGTTACCATCGGAAAAAACCCCAAACGTAATCTACAAAATCCCGTGTGGATCTTGTGATAAATGTTATGTAGGTGAAACCAGCCAAACCCTACATTGCAGAATGTACCAACACAAATACAGTGTTCTACACCCTCACTTACATCACACTGATGTAGTGAACCATTATTGTGAAACTGGACATAAGTTCGACTACAACAACGTTTCGATTTTAAACGTAGAAGCAAATAGATTCAAACGAAGAATTTTTGAAACTTTTCATATTATTAATAATAACACAGTAAATACTAGGACGGAGAACCAAAAAGTATGTGATTATTACGCCAACATTATGAAGCTCTTTTGCTAATGAATATGGGGCATGGATATACCGAGAACATCTTGTATGATACTTTCTCTCCATCCCAGGAAAAAGTTTTTTCTTTTCCATCTTTACTTCATGAGCATTTTTCCACCTCTTCGATTCATAATGCTTTTCCATCTCTTCGTTGTTTGATTCTATGGTGTAATATAGGGCGATATAACATCTAATTCGCATTTAGTTCGTGGTCTTAGTTCCTTTGATTTCTATTGGCTGGGGGGTTTCTGGTTTCATATTGATTGGTTTACTGACTGATAACATACAATCGATACATTGATTTCACTTAATTTTCTGCTGCTTTCCTCTCTTGTAAAATCGTTAATTACCGGTGTTCAACGACTAAATTGAGATTTCTCCTATCCGTTACCACCTTCGGAGGAGAATGGTCGCAAGATCTCTGAACGCATAGAGATGTCTCGATAAAGTTTTATAGTTTTTATAAATTCACGTGAGTGACTGTTTTATAATTTGTTTAATTGTTGCTACTTACTGGTTTTCATTGGGATTTTGAATCTTTCAGGTTCAAAGTCGCAATGAATCAGTATGATTCCCTTGAAGAGGTCTCCAAAATAGAGACGAAACGTCGGGATTTTTCAATGGATTTCTTTGTCGACTTTGAGAATAACGGTTTAATATGGTTGATTTCGATATTTTAGATTGAAATTTGGTTTTTATTTATTACGACCAGACATCTACGCCAAAACATTTTTCATTGTCTAACAATTATGTATTTGTTATTGAACATTTGATCTTTTATGAATACAGCCGATTTTGTCGGAATGCGATATTGTTAATAGTCCGGGAACTCTGAATTCTTAAAAGTAACCTTACCTGGAACTTTGAGAGGCTGTAGCTCAAAATGTTTTTTTTTAATTCGAAGGTTTTTTTACCAAAATTTTTTTTCTATACGAGCTCTACATGGTCGCAAAAATTCATCAAAATTCTCGACCATGTGTGTAAAAAGTAGTTCACTTGACGCGGAATGACCCCTACGCAGATCATAGTTTCATCGCAAGCGCACGTCTAAAATTCCGCGTTCTCAACGGCTCTCGGACAAGCCTTTTAAAATAGAATCTGGCTTGCAAGAATAAATCATAGTTACCCTTAACACGCTGGTCTAAATCCTTCGAATGTTCACTGGTGTCTGACTTGGCATCGTAAACCATTCTCTGTAAAACAATCTCGTACAGAGATATTTTCGACGAAACTTTTCGGCCAAATTTCTTTTGCATCTCATCCGCTATCTCCGCCTCCAACTTTCTAATACGCTCATCCATGTACTTGCAGTCATATTTTATTCTCCGTAAGTGCACAACATTCTTTCTGTAATAACCGTTTGGATAATACCTATGATATAGTGAGGAACTAACGCTAAGATACGAAAGCTTAGCACTTGCTTGCATCTCTGCTCCATATCAAGTGTCTCTTCCTGCAATACTTCTACTCGCCCGTGTAAGTCCGACAACTCCTTTCTATCAAAGATCACACACTCTCGAATTTTTGTAGTGTCTTCAGACCTGAAAATGTGCTGGAGCTGATGAAACTTTAATACCACCGTCATATCAATGTCATTCAGTCTTCGCTGCTTCCCGACCTATTTGAAGAGGACATGAGTGGGTCAATAGAGCAGTTCCTCACGGTGCCTTTACATAGCAAGTGGTGAAGTACCATGAAAATTTGATGGCTTTCTATGTTTGAATTCAAATGACTTTCGATGATTTTGAGCTGTTTCATCCCGGTGTCGTAGTCCTTTCGCAATAGTTCCATATTCTTCTGTTCATCTTTAATTGTATGTTCATATACGTATCGTTTCTCTCTCATAGAAAAACCCATCTGGTAGAGTTCGCGATCACATCCCGGGGGGCATATATTTTCATCAAAAGGAATTAACCGAATATCAGATTTATTATCGTCATCAGCAGTATCAAATTCAGCTGAACTAGTCTCCGACGACTGATCCGATTCGATGGAGCCTGTAATTCAAGGGCGGTTAACGTGAACCAGCTATAAGAAGAGGACACTCATTTATAAAGATACAAGGCTTTGTCTCGGGCCAAGTAGAAGAACGTGAGTTCTTGTGTCTTTTCAGGGAAGAATGAACGGGGGTTTTCAAGGTGGTCAAACTGTGTTCAAAAATGAATTTTAAAAAATACAATATTGATCAGAAAGTACGCGCCGAGATGAGTACGATTTGATAAAATTTGGTCTAGCCAATCACGAGATATGGGATCTTAAAATTAGCAGTTTTTCTTAGGACACGTGGTCTCCGTCCCCGTCACCGTCTCCGTCAATGTGCACGTCCCGTTTCCCGGTTTCTCTTCGTCTCCGTCTCCGTCCCACGACGCGTGGCTCGTGGCGCGGGTCGGAGTTCGGTACAACGCGGTATAGTAAACGAGCCCTGAGACTGCGGAGCGCGGCGCAGCTCGTGTTTCTCGGTTTTTGCTACAGTAGACGAGCTGAGTCAAGCCAACACGCGCTACCTATATACAAGTCATGAAGATTCTCCGATACGTCTTTAGACTTAAAGAAAGCTTTGTATTTAATATTGGATGGACCCAATATTTCCTTTTCTTTTTTCGTCTTCTTCGCTTTCGACGCGCGAATTTGCGGGAACCTGAGTTATTCAGGTGTCGTGAGCTCTCCGTTTTTGATACCCGAGTCAAGCGCGACGAAATTGTCACTCGGGTCGTTAAACCGATCCAACGTGTTTCCACGGACAGGCATTGCTAGTGTACATTTGGGCCACGTTCTGCCGCATCGCGAAATGCGTGTAATTGTTCAGATGGCTGCGAATTCACGCATCAAACATAAAAGAGGAACAAGGGACAGGAAATATTAGATCCATCCAATATTAAAAACAAGGCTTTCTGTAAGTCTAAAGACGCACCGTAGAATCTTCATGATTCATATATAGGTAACGCGTGTAGGCTCGGTCCGGCTCGTCTACTGTCTCAAAAACCGAGAGACACGAGCCGATCCGCGCAACGCAATGCCAGTTTTTGTTTACTATACCGCGCTGCATTCATCTCCGAGCCGCGCCACGAGCCTCGCGCCGTGGTACCTTAATCCTGAAAGCGTTTTGTATCATCATGATTTAATGCGAACACATTTAATGAAAATATTTTACGCAAAAAGGTCGCAGAGCATGTTCCAAATTATGTAAAGTCTGTTCCTCCGTAAAATTTGGTTCCATTAAAAATGTTAAGGAAACGTAGGCTAACAGCGACGGGGCAGAGATTATATCGAAGTAGACAAAAATGCGAACAGCGTTTAGAACGCTTGGAAAAATAAGCTTTATCTAAGAAACAAAAATACTATGAAGATCGAAGCAAGAATCTTAAAAGAAAAGGAGAGATTTATGTAAGAAGTGCCTAAACTGAGTGTGAAAGAAAGCGCGCGACGTATAAGAAGAATGCAGATTTGTTCACCGCTACAGTAGTAGTCGTATAATTCATAATAGTATATAAAAGTTAGCAATTATGCGACAGCACTGAAATATAAAATTATAAAAAGCATTGAATATGCAAAGCCATTTATACGAATGTAGTGAAATACAAAAAAAAATAAAAAACAGTAAAAATGCAAAGACATGGGCCAAGTACAGAACGATTTTGTCTATAATAATGAAAATAATAATTGTTTATAGCACAGTTCGTTGTTCGATGTACCTGAGGTAATTTCGAGCAGATTCTTCCTTATTGAAAACGGGCAAGCCGCTCTAGTTAACGAGAAAAACGGCAGCGAATCAGAATGCTTGCATAGGAGACGAGCCGCAGCGGCAGCGATCGGTAGTCTAGTGGTACACAATTGTCGGCATGTACTCCAGCTCTGTTCATCATAAACAAGCCCCTTTCGAGAGTCCGACGAAAAAGATATACTTACGAAAACATTTCGAGGCACGATCGTATAAACACAGTCGGGAATAAGACACAGTACATGGTAAGAAAAGAAATTCACCTACGTTTACCGATGAATTAAAATAAGATCACCTCTGTTTTCTTAAAAAAATCACTTGTCCCTCGAACGTGCGTGTCATTGTCTCAATGGGTCATCATGCCGATTTCAGACATATGTATGGCAGGGTAGCGCGTATACAGGGTGTCCCGTAACTACCCTAAAATCGGTAAATGAGGGGTAGCTGGGGTGATTCTGAACAAGTTTTTCCTTAAAAATAATGTTGTAACCCCTCTCGTTTTTGAGTTATTAACGAAACGGCTAGGCCAATCCCAGCGCGTATCGGGCGCGCGCTCGAAACGAGAGTGTGGTCTCTGGATCGTGCTCGACCGCGAGCTTGAACAAGTGCATCGCCTGGGTATCGAGGGAAGCGTACGGCAAATGTCACATCGCCTTCAAATAAACTAATACTCGTTGAATAACTGTGTCCGATGCTCTTACCCGTTATTCAATAGGAACGAAGATTGTAGTATTTGTGGAAAAAATGTTTCTCTTAACAGCACGTTTTCAGGTGGATAAATTATCGTTAGAATAATTTATAATAACTAACGTTAGAAAAGCCTTGTTAAACTCACCCATTCGTCGACGAATCACCCTGCCTCGACGAAAGTAGGTCATTGGCACTAGGTCACAGTGCCGATTTTGCCCTTCCTAAGAATCTCGAGAGCCTCGACAGCTGATTTTACGGCCGGGTCTGTGAACACACTTGGCACTGACACACACAGTAGGAACGGCACTTGCCTAATTTATGGCAGGGCGCACGGTTAATCGCAGGTACGCGAACACCCCCGAGAGTCGAGCGGCGATCGGGTCACTTTACCGAACGCGCATTTCACCGCACGAGCACTGTTACCGATATTCCGTAATAAAATAATTATGTTTGAACGTGATTGAACCTACGTAAGAGATGTTGGTGGCCCTGAAAAGGGCCCATTGTTGTTATGCCAAAATTGCCAAGTTTAGTTCGACGTACCCTCGTCGCACTTGCATGCACACATCGGAGCACCGGTGGACGTTGCGCTGCACTTCTCCCAATGTTTCTCGATTAAGAAACGTAACAAATATCCTGTAATACTCTGCGTTAGTTCGTTGCTGTATGGTACCCGTTCGGTTTGAAAAACGATTCTGCCAGCTCTAGCGTTTCTTGGGTCTTCCTTAGAAGGACGTTCGTTAGGGAAGGGATATTTTTACAATAGTACAACGGTGTGGCTCGCACATTTGGAGTCAATTCAGCCAAAAAATACCCGTGCGCTCGAGGCGGCCGCATGGTCTTCGTCACTACGAACGCGCTAGCGAAGACGCAGGGCAAGGAGTGCCATAAATTTCACTATTGTCCATACCGTGTCGTAAAGGGAAAGTGTGGCTATTTTACGAAATACGTGCATCGTCTTAAAACTACAGTGACTCGGTTTAATATTCGGACACCATTGTTTTTCAAATATGATTGCCCTGTACACTTACTTGTAGTTGAGTTAAGGAATTTATGATTTTTTAACCAGGTAGTACACTTTTTCTAGTTTTCAGAAACATAAGTTTTATTAATTTAACTAACATCATTATGTATGTAACATAAGGTAACAAAAATAACTCGTACTTTTAGCGTCGAAAAAATATTCGGACACATATTATCTTTCGCAATTTGTTCATTCTAAGAAATTAGTTCGGCTAGTCAGAAATTTTGTTTACAAACATAGCCGTGTTGAGGCTCTCAATCCAGGAACCTGAATTAGTTTACATCGAAAATTTGCAAACGTCGCACGTGTTATTAGTGAAAATGGGACGGAAAAGCAAAAATACTTCGTTCAATGTACGCCAGCTAGTCATTTTCCATAGAGAAAAGGGAAAATCATACCGGGAAATTGGTAGTTTATTAAATCTAAGTAAGAGTACGGTGGCGGACATCATAAGGCGATATACCGAGGAAGATAGGATTGAATCAATTCCGCAGAAAGGACGTCCGAAACTTCTTACTGTCCGCGAGAAACGAACAATTATCAGGAAAATAAAAGAAAATCCTGGGTTGAGTGCTCCAAAATTGACCTCACAATTATTCGAAGAAACGGGGAAGAAAGTCCATCCTGACACTGTTCGCTCAGCATTAAAAGAAAATGGATACAACGGTAGGGTTGCTCGTAGAAAGCCTTACATAAGCGAAAAGAATCGAAAGAAGAGAATTAGTTTCGCGAAGGAGTATATTTCTAAAGAAGAAGCATGGTGGAACGATGTAATATTTGCCGATGAAAGCAAATTTAATATTTTTGGCAGTGATGGACGCAAAATGGTATGGCGCAAAGTAAATACAGAACTGAATCTTAAAAATCTAAGACCAACCACAAAACACGGTGGCGGATCTGTGATGGTCTGGGGTTGTATTTCAACCGCAGGAGTGGGCGAATTAGTTTTTATCGAGGGCATTTTAGACAAGAATAAATATCTGAATCTGTTAAAAGACAATTTGATAAAGAGTGCTACAACAATGAACATTCGTAACCGTTTTAAATTTTACCAAGACAATGATCCTAAACATAAATCGCGTATTGTTCAAGAATACTTATTATATAATTGTCCAAAAGTTTTGCATCCTCCACCACAGTCACCGGACTTAAATCCTATTGAACATCTATGGGATGAGTTGGACCGTAACATACGAAAAATACCAATCCGATCGAAAGAAGAATTAAAAATACGTTTAACAGAAGAATGGGAACGAATGTCAGTAGATTATTTAAAGAAAATTATTTTGAACATGCCAAAGCGGTTGCAACATGTTGTTAAACAAAAGGGGAATCCAACGAAATATTAGAATTATTATAACTTTCTGTACTTCTGTTAATAACTTCTTTAAAACTGTTGTTCTCTTACATGTCCGAATATTTTTTCGACACCAAAAGTAAGAGTTATTTTTGTTATCTTATGCTAAATAAATAATTACGTTAGTTAAATGAATAAAACTTATGTTTCTGAAAACTAGAAAAAGTGTACTACCTGCTTAAAAAATCATAAATTCCTTAACTCAACTACAAGTAAGTGTACAGGGCAATCATATTTGAAAAACAATGGTGTCCGAATATTAAACCGAGTCACTGTACATCGACAGCGTACACGCAACATAATCCTTTAATATTTTCTTACGATTCTTCCCGCAAAGAAGGAACAGTACATACAATTCCCAAAATTATCAATTTAGTATTGTATTGTATTGCGAAGACACTGCTTGCGACGCATACACGCTTGCCCGTGTCATTTGTAATATTATAAACTTTATGTTGTGGGATGTATAGTGTCGAGTGCATGGCGTGAATAAAAGTACAAGCGCGAAGACACTGTTTGCGGCGTGTAGAAATGGTTAAACTCTTAAACAGTCGGCTCCCTAAGAATCTCTGATTTCGATCTTGTTATGATTATCGCACGCGCGCGGCAACCGACTGTTTACGGGAACGCGAGCAGCAAAGCGTGCCGCGGTACATGGGCCCGATCAGGGGGACCTGTTCCAGACGACCAAAATGTTGATAGACATAACGATGTCTGTCTCGAAATACGTATCAAACAGTGTCTTCGCTAATACAATACAATATTAAATTGATCATCTTCCAAGTTGCGTGTACTGTTCCGTCTTCGCGGAAAGAATCATAAGAAAATATTAAAGGTTTACGTTGCGTGTACGCTGCCGATGCACGTATTTCGTAAAATAGCCACACTTTCCCTTTACGACACGGTATGGACAATAGTGAAATTTATGGCACTCCTTGCCCTGTGTCTTCGCTAGCGCGTTCGTAGTGACGAAGACCATGCGGCCGCCCCGAGCGCACGGGTATTTTTTGGCTGAATAGAACTCCAAATGTGCGAGCCACTACGTTGTACTATTGTAAAAATATCCCTTCCCTAACGAACGTCCTTCTAAGCAAGACCCAAGAAACACTAGATCTGGCAGAATCGTTTTTCAAACCGAACGGGTACCATACAGCAACGAACTAACGCGGAGTATTACAGGATATTTGTTACGTTTCTTAATCGAGAAGCATTGGAAGAAGTGCAGCGCAACGTCCGCCGGTGCTCCGAGACGTGCATGCAAGCGCGAGGAGGGTACGTCGAGTCGATCTTGGCAATTTTGGCAATAACAATCGGCCCTTTTCAGGGCCACCAAATATCTCTAACGTAGGTTCAATTACGTTCCTCTACATAATTGTTTTATTCGGAGTTATCGGTGAAAGTGCTCGCGCAGTGAAATGCACGTTCGGTAAAGTGACCCGATCGCCGATCGCCGCTCGACTCTCGGGGGTGTCCGCGTACCTGCGATTAGCCGTGCGCCCTGCCATAAATTAGGCAAGTGCCGTTCCTACTGTGTGTGTCAGTGTCAAGTGAGTTCACAGACCCGGCCGTAAAATCAGCTGTTGAGGCTCTCGAGATTCTTAGGAAGGGCAAAATCGGCACTGTGACCTAGTGCCAATGACCTACTTTCGTCGAGGCAGGGTGATTCGTGGACGAATGGGTGAGTTTAACAAGGCTTTTCTAACGTTAGTTATTATAAATTATTCTAACGATAATTTATCCATCTGGAAACGTGCTGTTAAGAGAAACATTTTTTCCACAAATACTACAATCTTCGTTCCTATTGAATAACGGGTAAGAGCATCGGACACAGTTATTCAACGAGTATTAGTTTATTTGAAGGCGATGTGACTTTTGCCGTACGCTTCCCTCGATACCCACGCGATGCACTTGTTCAAGCTCGCGGTCGAGCACGATCCAGAGACCACACTCTCGTTTCGAGCGCGCGCCCGATACGCGCTGGGATTGGCCTAGCCGTTTCGTTAATAACTCAAAAACGAGAGGGGTTACAACATTATTTTTAAGGAAAAACTTGTTCAGAATCACCCCAGCTACCCCTCATTTACCGATTTTAGGGTAGTTACGGGACACCCTGTATATATGGTCTATGCCACCCCAAATCGTACACTTAAATTCTTCGAAATTCTGATTTTTGATGTTATAGAGAGAGGTGACACAATCGACCGGGATTTTGTTTAAATTTTTTATTTAGATTTTCGAGGTGTTCGGGAATGTGCGTTGTCGACTTTTTGAAAACTCAGATTCCTTAACCGCTATTCAAATCGCGCTGGTTTCCACCGGAAGCAGTTTAGAATCACGCGAACATTCCAGGGCTTTCGAGAACACTCTAGAACGTTCTGGAATGCTAGAAAACATCATGTGACTTGCGGTCTGTCCATGCCGTGGGCACGCCGCGACGCCATACTTCCGCATTCACTTGCGATCGATTAGTCAACGAGTATAGATCACGTCGGCTGAACAGCCATCTTTTCTTTGTCTATTCGAATAGTTCAGTTTATTATACAACCTCATTTTATTTCACTGCGCTTCACCTATTCTTGTTAACTTCATGTTTTGTGCTTCATCCATACCAAATATAGGACTTCATACGCACGGACAATTAGTTACTTCACGCATATAGAAAAATTCTACTAACTCCACGTGCAAGACATCACGGTAAAATCCTTTGTACTTACTTTCACTCTCACATAGCACACACACTGAAGCGAAATATCTAGTAATGTACATACGCTTGTAAATATTCATACCATGCAATTTCATTGTAAATACGTTCATTCTTTCGTTCCCCACATTCATTCTTTTGAATGAATTCACATTGTAAACTTCTCTTCAATTCACGCGTCACGATAATTTTTCTACCAACTTTATTCCACCATCCCTTTCATTAATAAATACAGTCCACTAAAAACTCGGAATAAATTCACGGTTTAAATTCCAGCCTAATTTAAAACACGAGGAGTTATGAGACTTTGAAAAATTGGGACACTTTTTCTTCAAACATTTCTAAGCGCGGACTGGTTGGCCATAGAATAATTTGCTTTTTTAAATTCGATTCAGAAAAGATTGTAGTTTAACGAGAATGTTCAACACAGTTCAAAAAGTTTATTTTTCAACACATAATTCATAAAAATAAAAAAGAAACGTTAATTTGACTGTCAGGGCCGTCACCGAAAATTATGAAAAAATGATATACTTGTAGCGCATTTCGAGACGAACAGTTTGCAAAAAAACTGCCACGAACACGCGGTAACTTCGGAGTAATTGAAGAAAAAGTGTAACCGCTTCGGAATTACTGATTTTTCCAGCTAGAACGCTGAATTGGGCGATGGGGGTCGTTATGCAGGGCCGCGGTACTTAAGAGATACGCGGTACCCCACATAACTGCGTGATGACACGATGGCGAGTCGTGTTGGCACTACGTATTCTCAATCGGTTGAAAACACATAAAGGCCATTCCCAAAAATTCTCAAAAAATTTACAAGGGTGCCTCGATGATGCATACACGCGGTGGTATTCGTAATAGTTTCTATCACCAACGATTATTCCCGATAAAAAAACATTGAAACTGGTCACACTCGGCCACGGCGCCTTCAACGTCGCAGATTCTTAAGTTGATTAAAAACACATGAAGGTTGTTATTATTATAAGCTTGTCCAGGATGTTTTTGGATATGATAATAGGGATCGTTGCCAAATAAGAGTTGGAACTCCGCGTACAAGTAAATGAAGTAACTTTATTTCAAATTTACTTATATTGAACACTCTTTCAAACGGCACTCAAACGTTCACCCCCGTTCGCGATTCCAAGAGCTTGCTCAAAAGCTAACTACTCTTGCTCAGTGTAAAAACAGAAAAGCTAGGGCATGTCCGATTAGTATGTGGCTATTAACTTAGCTGACCATTTTTTATAATATCAATACCACGAATCTTTCTGCCTGAATCTGGCGCGCAAGCCGGCGTCGCGTGTTTTATGCACGCGACGTTTTCCAAAAAATCGGAGTGGGTTTTCGGCCCAGCAATCGTCCAACTTTGGTTTACCTATGCAGTTTTTGAAAACTGTCCGATGTCCATTCTCACGCGCTCTTCACGCACATGCCGTGGGCCCAGCGGTTTCACGCACATGCCGTGGGCTCAGCGGTTATAGCGTCGCGCACGGAACGACCGAACGGTGTACCCCTACAGATAAGGTGATTTCGCAGAAGCGCGAGAAATAGCATAAAATAATAAATCGTTATAGAATAATCTTAATTATGCGTTACGCGTGTATAACAAGGTGTTCGGTAATTAGCATCGCAGTGCCCTCTCGGGGCACCGCACCGCGTGAGGATAGGCGGCATCGAGCCGCCTAATATTGATTCTCTATCCGCATCGATCACGCGTACCGCCGTCAGCGTCAGAGGGCGCTTATCGCCTCATTAGACAATAATCAGCCTGCTGTCACCTCAGGCCCGCTCTGCAGGCACGCGTTCTCATGAGAGCAGGGCGAGTCTTGTAACTTTATGAACTCTGTTCTTCATGATTTTCCGTTGGCGTCTATCGATCGCCATTATTGGTTTTTGCGTTACCATATGCACACGTAGTTTCATTTTACTTTATTTGACTTGTGTTCGCCGCTCATTGGTCGATTACCGCATTAATATCTAGGAGCGTGATATATGATAGTCATAGTGAGGCGCACCGAGCTCTAGAATTATCATAATATTAAGGACTTGACGAGAGCTCAAGTCTCGTATTGCACCGCAGAGCTCTATTGTATACTAGTATACTCACCGCTAGGTATGGTCATGTGATGGGTAGTAGTGTGATCGGCGGAAAGAATATATAAAACACTGAATGTATATGTAAAGAAAGAAACAGAGATTTATTGAGACTTTGAGAATGAAGAGCGAGAGGCGACTGTACAGTTTGACGGTGGAATTGAGAGTGTTCTCCAGAGATCTGCAGCGGGGCCGCGCAGCGGTGGGCCTCGCTGCAGGTCTTTGTCTAAAAGTCCTGGCGTCAGCATTCGAGGAATGAGTGACATCTTATAGGCGATAAGCGCCGTGGGACCGGATGTGATTCTATGAATTATAATGTTGGAAATATGTACAGGACGTTACAGTCATTTATTTGACCTTTTAATAATATTTTACCTTTTTAACCTACTATTTTTGTTACTCGTTAACTGCTCTGTTATTGACTATTCCAGACACACCAGATTCCTCACCGCGAATCTCACTCATGTGGTAACGTTCGATATCGGAATCCTTTGTTCTCGTACCGCGCGTAACCGAAATCGCCATGCATATCTATTTGAATAATCGTATATTCACCGCGTTCTTGTTTAACATCATCAAGATTCGAGATCTAACCGCTTCTAATCTAACCGTAACAGTTTCAAACACAAACAAAATTTTGGCTTAAATCTAGATCATGCTCATCTCTGGATCTTCGGATCTCCAAACTTTTTTTGACTCTATCAAGTGTATTTCGGGTCACTGATCACGAATCCGCAAGCAAAAGTTGGCGCTTGGTTTTAGTTCCGGAGATATAAGCACTCAAAGTATGGAAAATGACAGGTTAGAGCTCACTGCCTGTTCTTCTCGTTGACATACTTGCGCACGCATCACTACTAACGCACAATGTTTAACCTCTTGCTTGCTTTAGAAATAATTTCCACACTGACATAAATTATTCCGTAAGTAATCACAAGTTTCTGCTTTCTTTAGAAACAATTTCCACAGTAATCAACTTAAGAATCTACGACCTCGAAGGCGCCGCACAGTGGTCCAGATCGCATTTCTAGCTGGCCAAAACTATTCTTCAAAACATATTGAACTAAAGCCTATAGAAATTGGTGTAGGTTGACCTACTTGACCTACCTAACTTACTTATAATAAAATAACAACAACATTTTTAATAATAACTATATGTATATTATATAAATTTTTTTTTTCAATTTTTTTAAAATGTAGGTTTTGTGTGTAGAATGTTACGAGCCGGGCGAGTTTCTTAAACGCGTTCTTCGATAGTTCAATAATTAAGAAATGTATGCACGCCACTGCGTGGAAAAATACGATAATGAGTTTGAGAGCGACTACCCTATGCGACGAGGCCTAGGTCCAATCAGGATACTATCGAAATGACTCTAAAGGGAGGCAAAGAGGGATAATAATTTGGAAGCGACTACCCTACGCGACCAGGCCTAGGTCCAACCAAATTTTTATCGAAAGTGAGTTTAAACGCGATTACAAAACTGACCAGACTACCCTACGCGACCAGGCCTAGGTCCTGAATCAGTTAAGTAATAAACTATATACCCGTAACTTTAGTATTGTTAATTCACTCCGAGCGGTTAGAGTGAATTGTTTGTGGGACGTTACTCAGCACTTCTATTCTTATATATATTCGCAAGGAAAGGTATTGTTCTAAACTTCAAATAAAGTTAACTTCAAATTTAGTCACAAATATTCTTTGGTGTATTCTTGAATAAAGAATAAGTTTACAATTTCAAAGTATTGAATTAGTTACAATGTCTGTTCAGTGTTTCGTGTGTTAAAAGGGAAAAGAAATTGGTAAAGTGAAATATAACCGTACTTATAGAGTCGAGGTGTACCCGTGGGCAGTGACGATTTACGATCTCTCCTTTGTACGTTTTCGTTGACAAAGCCTAAGCTTTTAGTTGACTCTAACGCCTGAGTATTGCGGGGGAAAATCAAGACTAAACGAGTTATACTGCCGTAAGAAAACGCGTACGCTTCTAGGTTTAGATTTGCTCAAGAGGGACTTGACCCAATATCGCTATTAACTGCTCGAAAGTCAAACTAGGATGAGTCCAACAGGTCCTGAAAACCTTGGCTTATATAGGTCACTTGGAGTGGAGGGGATCAGGATTTTGGGGAAAACTCTAGTGGAGGTGGCAGGATGCTGCGATCCTGTGGGAAGAGTTTTAGGAAAAAGGTGACGCGAGTGCAGCGGAAAATGTTAGATTTCGGCGGGAATGTGTTGACCATGATGCAAGAATGCGTACGAGTTTTCCGGGTAGAGTGAGAGAGAGAGAAACTACCGTTGGCCTGGCGCCAGGCGGCCGTGCTAACCTGAATGGAAAAGGGCTGTTAAAGGCGCCTCGCGGTTGTAAAACAAGAACGGGCTATTACCTATTCCTAGAGAGAGAAAGTGAAAAGGCGCCTTCTTGTCGCCAAGTGCAATTCGAGAGTCGAAATATTCGGCTCGACGGATGCATCCGTAACAAGAATATTATTTTTTTTCCATTTAAAATTTGTTCAGTTTTTATTCTGAACCAGTTATGCATATGTTTCGGAACACCTGATTTCTGGTTAAACTATTGGTTTTCGTTTAGTGCTTTTGATTAAAATTTTGGTATGTTTACAATTTTTTTCCTGTTTTTTTAGCGTTCAAAATTTTTTGTTATTTCTGTTTTTTGTTGTTTAAACATTTTTGTATCTTTGTTTTTTGTTGTTTAAACATTTTTGTATCTTTGTTTTTTGTTGTTTAAACATTTTTGTATCTTTGTTTTTTGTTGTTTAAACATTTTTGTTTCTTTGTTAATACTATATTATTATTATTTATTCTTTTTGTAATTCGACGAATATTAAAAATTAAATATGTATGTATCGTTTATTGTTCCCCTTGGGGTTACAAATTCTTTACAACCTTATCCTTAAGCACTTATCTCTATCTTACCACTAACTTATTACTAATCGCCCGCTATCTCTGTCTCTTTTCGCTCGCTTCGCTCTCCCTTTACTCTTTGCGTTCGCATCGCTCGCTACCTTCTCCTGCTCTTAACCTCTTACGCTCTTTACGCACTACTTTTCTCCTCTCTTTACTTTCGCTCTCTTACCTCCTCCGTCCTCCCCTCCCCTATCCTCCTCCATCCTTACCCTCTCCCTCCACTCCTCCCTCTCTTCTCCCCGGACTTCCGTTTCCCATTCTGTCTCTCTTTCTTTCTCCCTCTCCTTTACCTCTTTCATTCTCACTCCCGCTCCCTCCTCTCTTCATTCTCCCCTCTCCTCCTTTCCAGCTCCCTCATCCATTCCTCTCCTTGCCCCTCCCCTCCCAGTATTTCTTTTACCTTTTCCTGCCACCCCGCTTTGTCACCCTCACCATCCCTACTGCATCCTTCCCATACATGCTCCCATGTCTCCTCCTCTCCCCCACACATCCTACATGCCCTCTTCTCCTCTTCCTCCCAATATCTACCCTCCCTTACCTCATTTCCCAATCTAAACCAGGCCACCCTTCTCCACCTGGTCTCCCCCCATCCCTTTTTCAAATACCCCGGTATTTCATCCTCTCTCACCTCTCTGTACCATCTATTATACTTTGAATCCTCTATCTTTTCTCCCCGTTCCTCCCTTTGCATTTCCCTATCCCTTTCCGCCACCTCCTCGTACTGCATGCCCCCGCTCTCCCTTCTTTCATGCACTTCTTGTTCCTCTAGCCCTCTCTTCTCGTAAATTCTCCCTCCTCATCCCCTTCCATATCTCCATTTAAAATGTTCCATCCCCTTTCTCCCAATACCAATACCTTTCCTTGTCCGTTCATTATCTTTTCCTTTGACCTTCTCCCCCCTCCTCCCCCTCCTCACCCCACACAGCCCCTCCCTCCTCTCCCGTTCTTGCGTTAAAGTCACCCCCAATTATCGTCCTTCCCTTATCCTTCCACCACCCATTCCTGTATTTCCTTCAGCGTCTCTTTCATGTCCCCATTGACATACAGTCCTATCACCCTTCACTTTTCTCCACCTAACTTCAGCTTTACCTGTATCAACCCCTCCGACCCTTTCTTCTCCTCCTGTCCTTCTTCGTCAGCCAGTTCCTTTTTCACCCCTGCTACCATCCCTCCTACTGCCCTTCCGTTCTTATTCTTTCTTATTGCCGGTTTCACCACCCATTTATATCCCTCGGGTACCTTGCTCCTCACTTTCTCCCATCCTTTCTCATCTACCCACGTCTCCTCCATCACTATGACATCCCATTCCCCCAGTTCCCGCCACAACTCCTTGTCCTTATTCCCTAGCCCTGCCACGTTCCAGAACCCTATCTTCCATCCCTCCTCCTCTCCTTCCTTCCCCCTTCCTCCCACTCTTTATCTTCCCTCTCCTATTTCCTCCCTCTACTTCTTCTTCTCGCTTCCCTTCCCCCGAAGCCGTTTCCTTCCCTTCTCCTCCCCCTAACAACCATCCCCTTTCTAACGTCAGTTCCTCTCTTTCCTCGTCCCATCTCCACATCACTCCATCTAGCCATACCCTACCATATCCCGTCCTTACCCTCCTCCCTCTGCCTCCCTCCTCCTTTGCTATCTTGCCTATCCTCCACTGCATTTTCCTTTCCGCCCATGTCAAGTCCTCCTCTATCCTCTCTTCCCTCCCCTTTAACTTTGTCTTCCTCTCTATTACACTCCTTTTCTGTTCCTTGCTCCCCAGCTTCATTACCACCATCCTTCCGTTTCCCTCTCTCTCCCCTCCCACCCTTCTTACTCCCTCTATCTCTACCTCCGCCCCTATCTCCTTCATGATCTCCTCCACTCTCTCTTTCACTTTCTCCTTTTCTGCTTTAAGTCCTCTTATCATTATATTTATTTTCCTCTCCTCCCTTTCCCACGCCTCTATCTTCCTCTCCATTTCCTTTATCTTCCCCTCTACCCTCTCATTCCCCTCTCTTCTTATCCCCCTTTCCCCCTCTCCTTCCTTCCCACCGCTCCTTTCCTCTATCTCCTTCCCTTCATTCGTCCCCCCTACGTTCTCTCTCTTTTCTCTACCTTTCCCTCTATCTCCTGTAGTTTTTCACATATCTCCCTTTTCTCCGTTTCCCACTTTTCCTCTCTCTCCCTACCCTCTTCCTGCACCTTCCTCACTTCATCCCTATGCTCCCTTACCATCCCTGTCATCTCCTCCATTGCTTTCCTAATCTCCTTCTTCATTTCCTCCATCATCTTCTTCATCTCCTCCCCCATCATCTGCCTTATCCGTTCCCACATCGTTTCCGTCACCCCCCCCCCCTCCAACTCTCTGCCTGTGCCTTTTCCTCCCTTCTCTTCACCCTCGGCGACCGCTCCAGTTTCTTGTTCTTTGCAAGTAGCCTCTCCCCTTCCTCTTCCTCCTCCCGCCCTTCTCCACCCCTTTTCCTTTACACATACTCCTCCACCGACGAGCTGCTAAAGCACCTCTCTCTCCCTAACCTTTCCGCATTTGTCGGTCTTCCCACTTTCCTCTCTTCTCTTGCCCCTCCTTTCCCTCCCCTTTCTCCGCTCATCGCCTCTATATCCTCCTTTTGCCCTCTTCCTGCTTTCTCTCCTTACCTTCCCTTGATTCCTTCCTTACCGACTACTTCTTTATCCTCGTCTCCTTCCCGCTCGTTATCTACCTTGCCCGCTTTCCACGCCACCTCTCTTCGCGCTCTAATCTCGCCCCCTAACATCAAAACTTCCTCTCTCCCTTCCCTTTCCTGTCCCTTTTCGTCCTCTCCTTTATCCCTTTCACCTCACACCTCCTTCCACTCTTCCTCACACCTCTTCACTCTCGCTGCTCCCTTCTTTCTCCCTTTTACACCTCGTTTTCTCGTACACTCTCTCCGCACACTTTCCTTTATCCACACCGGAAACGGAAGTCTAAAAATTAAATATAAATAATGTAGTGTTTTCTGATGAATTGCCATTTTTCTTGGATGGTTTTTTATTATTATTTAATTTTTTGTCCGACAGTCATGACAAAAGATGCAAAAACCCAATTGTTTAGTGAATTTTTTATTTAATATCTAAGAAAAACAGGTCGCACGCCCACCAAATCCTGTATTATTGTAATTGTTGAGAAAGTGTCCATTTCTAAACGTACAAACATAAGGATCATCGATTTTTTTTTAAACAGTCGATGACGTCATATCTCGAAAAATAGGGTATCTGTTGGAAATCAAAATACGTTACTAAATAGAATGAGAACAACTAAAAAAATTTCATCTAAGAGTAATAAACAAAAAAGCAATAGTTTGGCCATATGCCCAGACCCAGCATAATTCTGTTCTCGTAAACAGAACTTCTCCCTAGAAAAATATTTATATCTCGAGAAGTTGCAAGTAGACGCAAGTTATCAAAGAAGCATTTTAAAGTATAAATATATGCCTTTCAGAAAAAAGAATGCTTGAACCTCTACTCGTCCTAATTTTTTTTGGCACTCCAAAATAGGTAAAAACCCAATTTTTATGAATACATTACAGCTATAAACATTTATTCCAGTATAAATATATAAATTAAAATAAAATAGAACCATGGATATTCAATAGAAATGTCTCCCCTTCAATAATATTAACACAAATCTTTTTAAAATTTATTTTAAGTTATGTAAAATAATTTTTAAAGAAACGTAATCCAATGTCTCGTTTCATACAATTCAACGTTCTTTCTATCTTTGACAAGCCTAACCTATAATAAAGTCGTAATTATTAATATTAATATTGATATATTCGTGATCAGTAGCTAATACTGAACACATATACGAAAAAATATAATACATTTTTCGATATAAAAAAATCGACTTTTGGCCAGCTAGAAACGCGATCTGGACCACTGTGCACCGTGGCCGAGCGCGACCGGTTTCAATGTCGAGGCATCCTTGTGAATTTTTTTCAGAATTTTTTGGGAAATGGCCTTCATGTGTTTTTAATCGCTTGAGAATACGTAGTGCCAACACAACTCGCCATTCCGTCATCACGCAGTTATGCGGGGTATAGCGTATCTCTTAGGCGCCACGGCCCTGCGTAACGACGCCCACCTCCCAATTTAGCGTTCTTCCTGGCAAAATCAGTAATTCCGAAGCGGTTACACTTTTTCTTCAAATACTCCGAAATTACCGCGTGTTCGTGGCTGTTTTTTTGCAAACTGTTCGTCTCGAAACGGGTTACAAAGATATAATTTTTTCATAATTTTCGGTGAGGGTCCTGACAGTCAAATTAACGATTATTTTTTATTTTTATGAATTATCCGTTGAAAAATAAACTTTTTGAACTGGGTTGAACATTCTTGTTAAACTACAATCTTTTCTGAATCGAACTTCAAAAAGCAAATTATTCTACGGTAAACCAATCCGCGCCTAGAAATGTTTGAAGAAAAAGTGTCCCAATTTTTCAAAGTCACATAACTCCGCGAAAGTCAAAGTAAAAAATAAAAAAAAATTTGGATGGCTTGTCTCACCTCCCTCTATAACATATCTCAAAATCAGAATTTCGAAGAATTTAATTGTGCAATTTGACGTGGAATCGACCATATACAGGGTGTCCCGTAACTAGCTCGAAACCGGGAAATGAGGGGTAGCTGAGGTGATTCTGAACAACTTTTTCCTTAGCAATTATGTCCTAAGCGCCTTCGGTTTAGAATTATTAACGAAACGGATAGGCCAATCCGAGCGCTTATCGGGCGCGCGCTCGAAACGAGAGTGTGGTCTCTGGATCGTGCTTGACCGCGAGCGTGAACAAGTGCATCGTTTGGGTATCGACGGAAGCGTACGACAAATGTCACATCGCCTTCAAATAAACTAATACTCGTTGAATAACTGTGTCCGATGCTCTTACCCGTTATTCAATAGGAACGAAGATTGTAATATTTGTGGAAAAAATGTTTCTCTTAACAGCACGTTTTCAGGTGGATAAATTATCGTTAGAATAATTTATAATAACTAACGTTAGAAAAGCCTTGTTAAACTCACCCAATCGTCCACGAATCACCCTGCTTTGACGATAGTAGGTCATTGGCACTACGTCACAGTGCCTATTTTGCCCTTCCTAAGAATCTCGAGAGCCTCAACTGCTCATTTTACGGTGAACTCACTTGACACTGACACACACAGTAGGAACGGCACTTGCCTAATTTATGGCAGGGCGCACGGCTAATCGCAGGTACGCGAACACCCCCAAGAGTCGAGCGACCGTCGGGTCACTTTACCGAACGTGCATTTCACCGCACGAGCACTGTTACCGATATTCCGTAATAAAATAATTATGTTTGAACGTGATTGAACCTACGTAAGAGATGTTGGTGGCCCTGAAAAGGGCCCATTGTTGTTATGCCAAAATTGCCAAGTTTAGTTCGACGTACCCTCGTCGCACTTGCATGCACACATCGGAGCACCGGTGGACGTTGCGCTGCACTTCTCCCAATGTTTCTCGATTAAGAAACGTAACAAATATCCTGTAATACTCTGCGTTAGTTCGTTGCTGTATGGTACCCGTTCGGTTTGAAAAACGATTCTGCCAGCTCTAGCGTTTCTTGGGTCTTCCTTAGAAGGACGTTCGTTAGGGAAGGGATATTTTTACAATAGTACAACGGTGTGGCTCGCACATTTGGAGTCAATTCAGCCAAAAAATACCCGTGCGCTCGAGGCGGCCGCATGGTCTTCGTCACTACGAACGCGCTAGCGAAGACGCAGGGCAAGGAGTGCCATAAATTTCACTATTGTCCATACCGTGTCGTAAAGGGAAAGTGTGGCTATTTTACGAAATACGTGCATCGTCTTAAAACTACATCGACAGCGTACACGCAACATAATCCTTTAATATTTTCTTACGATTCTTCCCGCAAAGAAGGAACAGTACATACAATTCCCAAAATTATCAATTTAGTATTGTATTGTATTGCGAAGACACTGCTTGCGACGCATACACGCTTGCCCGTGTCATTTGTAATATTATAAACTTTATGTTGTGGGATGTATAGTGTCGAGTGCATGGCGTGAATAAAAGTACAAGCGCGAAGACACTGTTTGCGGCGTGTAGAAATGGTTAAACTCTTAAACAGTCGGCTCCCTAAGAATCTCTGATTTCGATCTTGTTATGATTATCGCACGCGCGCGGCAACCGACTGTTTACGGGAACGCGAGCAGCAAAGCGTGCCGCGGTACATGGGCCCGATCAGGGGGACCTGTTCCAGACGACCAAAATGTTGATAGACATAACGATGTCTGTCTCGAAATACGTATCAAACAGTGTCTTCGCTAATACAATACAATATTAAATTGATCATCTTCCAAGTTGCGTGTACTGTTTCGTCTTCGCGGAAAGAATCGTAAGAAAATATTAAAGGTTTATGTTGCGTGTACGCTGTCGATGCAGTCTTAAGCCGATGCACGTATTTCGTAAAATAGCCACACTTTCCCTTTACGACACGGTATGGACAATAGTGAAATTTATGGTACTCCTTGCCCTTGTCTTCGCTAGCGCGTTCGTAGCGACGAAGATCATGCGGCCGCCCTAAACGCGCGTGTATCTTTTTGCTGAATGAACGGTGACTCCAAATGTGCGACCCACTCCGTTGTACTATTGTAAAAATATCCTTTCCCTAACGAACGTCGTTTTACGCAAGACCCAAGAAACGCTAGAGCTGGCAGAATCGTTTTTCAAACCGAACGGGTACCATACAGCAACGAACTAACGCGGAGTATTACAGGATATTTGTTACGTTTCTTAATCGAGAAACATTGGGAGAAGTGCAGCGCGACGTCCACCGGTGCTCCGATGTGTGCATGCAAGTGTGACGCGGGTACGTCGAACTAAACTTGGCAATTTTGGCATAACAACAATGGGCCCTTTTCAGGGCCACCAACATCTCTTACGTAGATTCAATCACGTTCAAACATAATTATTTTATTACGGAATCTCGGTAACAGTGCTCGTGCGGTGAAATGCGCGTTCGGTAAAGTGACCCGACGGCCGCTCGATTCTCGGGGGTGTTCGCGTACCTGCGATTAGCCGTGCGCCCTGCCATAAATTAGGCAAGTGCCGTTCCTACTGTGTGTGTCAGTGCCAAGCAGGGTGATTCGTGGTCGAATGGGTGAGTTTAACAGGCTTTTCTAATGTGATGGGGATTGGTAGTCGTGGTCGGCGGAAAGAATATATATATTTGGTGCACTGAGTTTAGATTTATTTGAGAACAAGAACAAGAGTGAGAATATGGAGCGAGAGGCGACTGTGCGTTTCGGAGGTTTTGACGAGAGTGTCTCGAGAGATCTGCAGCGGGGCCGCGCAGCGGTGGGCCTCGCTGCAGGTCTTTGTCTAAAAGTCCTGGCGTCAGCATTCGAGGAATGAGTGACATCTTATAGGCGATAAGCGCCGTGGGACCGGATGTGATTCTATGAATTATAATATCGGAAGAATGTACAGGACGTTACACTAACGTTAGTTATTATAAATTATTCTAACTATAATTCATCCACCTGAAAACGTGCTGTTAAGAGAAACATTTTTTCCACAAATACTACAATCTTCGTTCCTATTGAATAACGGGTAAGAGCATCGAACACAGTTATTCAACGAGTATTAGTTCATTTGAAGGCGATTAGACATTTGCCGTACGCTTCCGTCGATACCCAGGCGATGCACTTGTTCACGCTCGCGGTCGAGCACGATCCAGAGACCACACTCTCGTTTCAAGCGCGCGCCCGATAAGCGCTCGGATTGGCCTTGCCGTTTCGTTAATAATTCAAAACCGAAGGCGCTTAGGACATTATTGCTAAGGAGAAAGTTGTTCAGAATCACCTCAGCTACCCCTCATTCCCCGGTGTCGAGCTAGTTACGGGACACCCTGTATGTAAACACCAACGGATTGACTGACAGGCGACTGCAATTAATAGAAAATCTGCAGGCTACTCGACAGTACTGCTACACATTTGGAACAAACTGCCCAGTTATTAGCCAACTAGCGGTAATGGAATCCCGATTAAAAACGATCCAGAATTCCGAAACCATCCTCGAGGAACTAATTCCATATACATCAGACACTGAAACCACCAATAGAATAAAACGCGCACCTCTCGATTTCATAGGAAAAATTCAACACGCACTTTTCGGCACACTAGACGCAGAAGACGGTGAACGGATATAAGATCAAATCCAAGCAGTATCAAACAACACACAAGAATTAGCGGATATAGTTCAAAACCAAACCCACATAATTAGGTCAGGATTCGACATCGCGCAAAAACAAATAAAGATATTAACGGGTTTGCTAGAGGAAGACATTAAGAAAGTAGACCTAGAGCTCCTCTCCATCAAAAACCAAACGCACGCATTTCAACACAACCAAAAAGCCATAAAATACACAGCACAGATTGACGAAGATCTGGCAGAATTGGAATTAGATACAAACACGCTAATAGATGCTATTCTTTTTGCAAAATCGGGTAAAATTCACCCCCAAATCTTAAATTCAGAACAAATTTTACTAAGCGCTCAGCTAATACAAAAAACAATGCCAAATACAGAATTTTCAGTTCCAATAAACTCAAAGTATATATCAAATTTAATTCGTATCGCGGATTTGACCATTTTTCACAAAAAAATACATTAATTTACCTACTAAAAGTACTACTGCTAAATTTAATGACTTATCAATTGTACGAACATTTACCAGTCCCCGTAAGGCAATCTACGCTAAACAAAAGTTCACAATTCGCATTTATTAAACCAAGCACTCGATACACAGCAATCTCAGAAGAATTTGAAACACACTTTAGTCTAACAAACTTAAATAATTGTAAAAACCAGAAGACTCAGTACATTTGCAACCAAATCAACCCAGTACAAAGGGTAAATGACGATACCGAATGTGAAATACAATTATTGATAAACCCCCAATTCGACAATTTGGAAACTTGCAGTATTCAAATTAAAACATTAAAGCAAACCTATTGGTCAAGACTTAGAAACAGTAATGCATGGTTATATTCCGCACCTAAGAAAGAAACCTTATACCTAATTTGCAATAATCATGAATCATCAATCCATGTAATAGAAGAAACAGGCATCGTACAAATCAACCCTTCTTGTAGAGCCAAAACTGAAACAGTAAAGCTTACGCCATCCATAGAAGTAAATTCTTCAATAGAAACGAATTTCTCGCATACAATAATCCTGAATATCACTAAAATAATGGAAAAAGCCATTAAATTAAGAGAATATACAAACATGTCAGAAATATTAGCAGAAACTCAAACGTTTACGCAAGCATTAGAATCCGGTAATATGAACAGTGATTTGGATAAAACAGAAGTATCGTTAAAAATAGTAATTCTTAAAGCAAAAGAAATCGCAAAAATGCATCATTTAAACCACCGTTTATCATTTTTGGAAAAAATTCTTAAATTCACAGGCTTTGCGATAGCTCCACTAGCAGTTGTATTCAGAATTCTTTGGAACTTTTCAATGTTTGGAAAAATATCAAAATTGCTAAAAATAATCTCATGTATTACCAACTCACGCAGGAATAATAGACCAAAACGCCCCGATAATAGCAACGTAGCAATCGAAATGGTCCAAAACGTAACACCGCCTATACGCAGACATGACAGTAATTATGAAAATGTACTAAGAAACGCTATAGAATACGAACCGAGAATTACTACAGCCAGAGCAATTTCCTATGACGATATCGATACCACACCATAAAACATAACCTAAATAGAATTCATACGTTCAAACGAAATCGGAAATACATTTCTACATAACATCACCATACATTCAATTCAAATTCTTTTTGTTCTTTCCCAATTTCTTTATATTCCTCAAACTTGTATGCACTCGAATGAGAGAGATACTTGTATCATCGGGAATATCCCTTCTCTCAAACGAGATGATAGTCAAAGACACGCCATATGACAAACGCACAACTACTCCTTTCTATATATTTTTAGTTATCATTATTATTATTGTTACTATTACTATCATTTTATTTTTGCTTACCCCATTCTTTTACATATATATGCTTTTTCATATACATATAATTCTAAACACTTATAATAAAACGATATAACCTTTACAACATGTTTCTCAATAGCAAACAGAAAATCCACAGATTCGACCAACCACATCCTTTATCCTACACCAACCCAACAATAAACATTAGACTGTTACAGGAACAATAGCAAATACATCCAAACACACCCAATAAACAAAGGAAATAATATACCTACGGATACAATTAATAAATGACGGAACTGAACACAAATTGAATTGGACAACAAAATGGACAAAAATAACAAAATACAAATATAAGTATATAGGAAAAGCAGCAACACAAATTCACAAAGCACAAATCAAACTTTGGAAATAAGTATAACACACAATATTACTAAATATTAATATCAACTATATTATATCACATAACAATATTAATATCACATCCTTCTACAACCACCCACTAACAACAGTCACACTAATGAAAATTTAAAAGATGCTTCAGGAAATGAAAAAATAAAGAAAATTCGGACATAATTTTAACTCACAACACATACAATATAATAATGGGGACCAACGCACACGTACGCATATATATACTTCCACACGCGTTTTACTCGCGCGCGTAGTAAACATTGCCGGATTGCTAGTAGTCAATGTAGATATTGCCGAATTCCTAGATTAACGAGGAATCTAGTGATGAGTAATAGCGCGCAAGAAAAGGAATAAGAGACGAATGCGGAAGAGGGGAAAAGTGGGAAATGAAAGGATCTATACCAACGCGGATTATGCCGTTCGGCATGCCCGCGCGGCTTGTTATCGAAATTGCCGCGCAACGAGGTAATTGTCCACATATACGTGACATGCATGCCGCGGCTTTAAGCAAACATGTGTGAAGGCGAACAAATACACGTGCGTCTGGAGCACGTCCGTGAAGTTGCTGTGAGTGCGAGACTGACACACCGAAGAAAAGAGAGAGAGAGCGACACCCATTGGCCGCGCACCTTTCCTTTGATCTTGTAGCCACCTCCTTGCCTGATCACCGAATCTGCCCGCGCGGTACTGGAAATGCTGCACGAAAATAATTTTGTGACTCCAAAACCAGATCGGGATGGCAGGCTGACAGCCAAAGCCGCGTTGGTCTGGACCCGCCTTAATAACTTGACTGTGGCTGTTTATGCAAAATAAGGAGTCGCGGTCTACTTATAAGATAATGTATTATATAAATTTATTTTGCACATAGTGTACAAAATGTTTGACGGACAACGTATCTAGCACTAATAGAGACTAGGTGATCTAACCGATATGGTGTTGCAAATATTAACAAAACGTGGTGTCAGAAAATAAACATGGTGTTGGAAAACCAACAAAACGTATTGGCAGAAAACAGATATATCAGAAATAAATATCATGCGCGAATATTTTCATATTTAGAGTTATTTTTTTAATTTTTCCAAAAAAAAATATGTATGATTCTTTTGCTCCATATGGCCAATGTTTCTGTATAACTTTTGTATCGTTTACAAAGTCTCCACTTTGTCCGTATAGTGTCCACCATTTAAATATTTCCCATGATGAAATACACCACTCATCAGTTTATACTATGACGGTTTTACGGTTTCCCGTGGCCCGAAAAAATACCCCACGACTTCCCCCGATTGTCTACCGGTCCCTTCCGTACGGAACACGGTAATGCCTGATGGGCCCCAGGTACTTTTTACCGGAAAATACCAAAGGAGTCGTGATATTCCACGAGAGGACCGATAGACTCCCAGGCGGACTGTAAGGATATTCGGACGACGGTAACGGTCGGGTATACCGAGGTACGAGGAACACAACGTTGGGAAAATACGGTTCTTTATTTTACAATATCGTCGGTATGTACGCTAGGACTTCGCTTCGGGTGCGCAAGCAAAAGAGTTTCGTATGTGCCGTATTTTCACCCAGCTCTCTCTCCGCTAGGGAACCTGCGGGTAATTCACGACTAGACGCGATATCGCGTCAAATGGTTCGTCACTCGAAGAGCCTTTCAGGGAGATTACAATTTTAGGACGGCAGCTTACCTTTCGTAGGTTCTCTCGATCGGCTGTAGAGGTATTGGCCTTTAACCCTTGATCCTTAGGACACTCGCGGTACTATATTATTCTACAAAGCCCTGGATATCAGTCATAGTCTATCGACCCGCAATTATTATCAAAATTCTGGTATTATGATCAAAATACTCGTCTGACGCTAACGCAGGCACTAGGCAAAATGTGGAAGCGGTCGCTCCTCTGCTTCCCCACTCCTCACTCTCGGCGGCACTCGCATTCTAATTGGCCCGGGGGCCAGCGGCGCATTTTATGAGCGCCCCGCTGGTCCCCGTGATTTCCACCGGCATCACGAATTTTCTGCCGACTGCTTCTGGCTGTCCCCTGGATAGATGACGTTGGTTACGAAACAGGTCCTCGGCGACGGCTTTGGGAGATTCAGGCCTCCAACCGCAGGCGCCAGGATGCATCCCACTGGAATGCACCTGCCTGCAAAACCAATATGAGCCTATACTCTCCCCGTCCCAGCCTACTGCTACTTGCCGGGTGGCATCCTCCCGGTGGAGCAGCTCCCGGTCGCGTAATCGTGCAGGGTAGGGCGAGTCTCCCCTGGAAGTAGGTCCCTGACCTCTCGCCGTACCCGCGGTCTCCGCCGGTGGATGCGTGGGTGCCCTCGATATGCCCCCTCCGTGCAGCGCCTGGCCGCGAAGTCTTCGAGGCGCTCCTGTGTATCGTGGCATCCGACGGGACTTGTCGGGTCTTCTCGGAGCATATCGGGACTCCTCGAGTATACCGGTGTGCGCCGTACCCCGGCGCAATTCCCCGCTGGTCGAGACCGTTCGAGCAGCGGCCGCCATCTTCGATAATTCTGGCGATTTGCGTCGGAGTTCGGAGCCGCTCGCTAGCGGCTCCCCTACTCCTCGCGGTCCTACACGCGCCGGTTTAGCAAGCTGCCGATCCTCGCAGGTACTTATTATTTCCGTGGTCCGCGCAAGGTTCCCTTCGTAGTCCCTGCGCCGCTAGGTTATGCGATGTCTACTCTACTTTCCGCGGTGGAAAGCGACCTATTCGACGCGGTTCTCTAGCGTTATCGCGGGGATTCTAATTGTCGCGGTACCGCGATGATTCTGATGGCGGTTTCGCGGGTATTACGTTGGTTATAATCCCCTATACCCCCCCCCCCCCCCCCGATCGCCCCCTATCCGACTTTTGTGGCCTGCAGTCGGCTGCAACATCACAATACATATCTCCGTTTATGTGAATTTTGCTTGTTGGAATTGCTGCAGTATTATACTTTGTTCTCTTTCTTATAACGCCTTATTCCTTTGAAAATAATAAAACTTGCAAGACTATTACTGATCTAGTAGTGCTTTGTAATCATCGACCGATGTGGCAAAGCGAGCCTGCAATAGAGGTTCTTAAGGAACAGAGCCTATTACATTGCGGTAAATAGATGTATAAGAGGAACGTTATTGAATATTTACGAGGAATCAGAATTATATCAAATATCTACTATTAATAATCTAATGAAAGCGGTAGAATTGTGTATAATGCGGTTGGATCTCGAATCTTGCGCAGGTTAAACAAGTCTGCGGTTCAGAGCTACAATTATTCAAGTAGAGAAGCATGGCGATTGCCGTTACGCGCGGTGCGAGAACAAAGGACTCCGATATTGAACGTTACCAAATGGGTGACATTCGAGGTTAGGAATCTGGTGTGTCTGGAATAGTCAAGAACAGAGTAATGAACGAGTAACAAAAACAGTGGGTTTATTATAATAATAAATAACCTCTGGTATTTCAGTTCGAATTTTCGAAGTATTCACGCCCTTTGCGAATGGCAAATCGCGTATCTGTGTATCGCGAGATTAGGTCTACTACGCAGCGGCGATGAAAAGAGTCGAGACGCTTTAGCAACCGGCGTCCCGGTCGGAGTTCGTGTTCGGGTACCTTACGTCCTTTGTTGCGTCGCAATAGATTTTGACTCTCGCGGTTCTTGCCTGACGCCAGACGCTCTGCTCCTTGCTCCCTCCAGAGTCGCGCGCTTCGAGATTGGGGAACGGGGGGAGAGGAGTTAGCCTCGCTTGCGCGACCAGTGGAGCAGGCACGCTTACGTTCGTCTCTGTCGTACCATCTTTCTAAATCCTAATTGTATTGGCACCAGCAGTAAGGGTTATAATGCAGTATAGGCTCGCCGAGCGTGATTACAACAAAACATAGTAAGTTTTCGCACGACCCAGGAGAATTTATTTGTTTTTGCCAAACCACAGAAAATTACGTACCGAGCACGCGTAGGCCAAGGGAGGTCAAAACAAGTTTGGTAGATACATCCTTTATGTACACCATGCCACATAAATTCGTTCCAAGATTTTTTACCACCACAAGTGCGCTCGCCTGTCGGTGTGATCTATCTGCCCTCTCTCTTGTCCCTTTCGTTTCTCTCTCTGTCATGGCGTCGCACGGTGGCAACGTCGCCGATCGGTCCTCTCTTTCTTTTTCGGAGAGTCCGTCCTGCTCGCACCACCCAGTCACACGGACGAGTAGAGGGCGCACGTTGTGTGAGGGAGCAACTGTCACATGCGTACAGAGCTCGTCGGTGAGGCTGCTGTGAGTGCGAGAGTGACGCTTCGATGGAAAGAGAGAGAGGGACCCATTGGGAGAAAATTTGGTCGTCGCACAAAATATCGTTCCGCTTTCTCGACGGCAGACTCTATAAGCGCACGTGTGTGCGTGCGTCCATGTGTCTCGCAAGCGAAAGGGCGCGTATAGAAGATGGGAGAGACGTATACCCTTAAATTGTATTATATACCGATACGTATTATATACCGATATATATTTGTTATTTTAAATCCGTATTTCTTATAAACTATCTACTTATAAATTATCATAGAACGCATAAACAAGGACAAGGCGATTGATCAGCGTAATTTTTTGCAAAAATTAAGGTCAATTTATTTAATTTCTTCAAGAAATCGCTACTCTTACACGTTTGGAACCTCCTGCATATTGTTAAAAATTAAATAAAGCGATATCCAATTTAGAGTAAAATTGTGAGATTATTTTCGTGTCACTAGCGTGCTTTGACTATCAGTTAGGTTGGCGGTGCTGAGCGAAATGTATGGCGCCGCTCGCACGTTGGTTGGTAGTGCTGAATATCACAGACTGCTTCCATGTGCTTCTCGATCACGATCGATTCGAGACCACGTGTGAACGTGTATTCTCTAATACACATAATTTCTTTCTATTTCAAATTAAACAATGTGTTGAGTTATTCCTATTAATAATGCCATCTCCCAATCACCATCCCATATATTTTGTTATTTATATTTGCGTTTTTTTTTATAAATTATCTTGTCAAGCAACATATGAATTTATAGTTATACAAAAATTTATGTATCATATACATATATAAATCAAGCGAGATATCTTGCAATATCATTCTACCAATACATAAAATAATTAAATAATTCATTAAATTAAGTTATAGAGTTAGGAACTACTTATTCTTCCATAATTGCAACAAATGTCATTTTCCGACCTTATATAAATCGTGGCGAGAACTTTAGGTATTAAATATTAACATAGCATATTTCAACGATATTTGGCTTAAGCGTTATTTGGGAACCATTTCCAAAAAACATAAATTTGGTATTCGCAGTTTGAAATCTTACGATACATTCTTCCATTCTTTTATACGCGCCCTTTCGCTTGCGAGACACATGGACGCACGCACACACGTGCGCTTATGGAGTCTGCCGTCGAGAAAGCGGAACGATATTTTGTGCAACGACCAAATTTTCTCCCAATGGGTCCCTCTCTCTCTTTCCACCGGAGCGTCACTCTCGCACTCACAGCAGCCTCACCGACGAGCTCTGTACGCATGTGACAGTTGCTCCCTCACCCAACGTGCGCCCTCTACTCGTCCGTGTGACTGGGTGGTGCGAGCAGGACGGACTCTCCGAAAAAGAAAGAGAGGACCGATCGGCGACGTTGCCACCGTGCGACGCCATGACAGAGAGAGAAACGAAAGGGACAAGAGAGAGGGCAGATAGATCACACCGACAGGCGAGCGCACTTGTGGTGGTAAAAAATCTTGGAACGAATTTATGTGGCATGGTGTACCGTTCATCCATAATAACTGTTATTGTGTAATTCGTAAAGCCTACTATTACTATTACTACATGATACTACAGCTTCAGAAGTGGGATCAGAACGAAGAATCTAATCTGATTAGAATGTGGGGTAATGTGCATTCTGAAGAAATCACGAAAATCGATGGGCAGATGGAAGCGCTTATAACGTGGTAATGGCGTTTCGTCCGTCGAACATTCGAGAAATATTCGAGTGAAGAATCTGATTGTGAGTGCAAGATGGAGAACTTACAACAAGTGCCTGGAATCGGTGAGAACATAAAAAAAGCGCCGACGAAAGTTATTCGGTTATTGCATCAGCTTATATTTAACGAACAGGGTGATCTTCGAAATCGACAAGGATTACGGGAATTTTCGGGTTTCGGACTCGATAAAAAGTCAAACGACTTCCCTGTTAAAATCGCAAGAATAGCTGAGACATTAACAGTGGCCGATTTAATAGTGTGATGAGGATTGGTAGTGTGGTCGGCGAGTAATGCGAAACACTGATTAGACTATTTGGTGTATTGCGGAGCGAAAGAATGTTACAAGTTGGAAAGAAGTACAGAGCGAGAGGCGACGTGTGAATCGTTACGGTGACTGACTGAGAGTGTCTCGAGAGATCTGCAGCGGGGCCGCGCAGCGGTGGGCCTCGCTGCAGGTCTTTGTCTAAAAGTCCTGGCGTCAGCATTCGAGGAATGAGTGACATCTTATAGGCGATAAGCGCCGTGGGACCGGATGTGATTCTATGAATTATAATGTTGGAAATATGTACAGGACGTTACAATAGCGATTTGCGGCGTATTACGATTAGACTACACGGGAAGTGTAAAAGACAGTGCGCAGCGAGTTTGTCAGCATCGTAATAATATACAACTCTTCAATGCCGTGGAAGAAAACTCGGAGGAGGAAGTGACCGAGGACGAAGAGGAAGAACTTGAAGAAGTACCCGAGCAACTATAGAGTCCCGCGGCACCAAAATTTACCGTGAGTTTTCGCGATGTGGAAGACACAATTCGTACGTTCAATGGTGCGGACGGTTATCCTATCGAAACATGGGTAACAGATTTCGAGGATAACGCCAAGATGTTTAATTGGTTGAAGCTTCAAATGCTCTTGTTTGCCAAAAAATCGTTGACGGGTCTAGCGAGTCTCTTTATTAAAGGGGAACGTGGAATTTCTTCGTGACTAAAACTAAAGTCACTTTTACTAGAAGAGTTTTCAAGTAAATTTGACAGTGCGGACCTGCACGAACAATTACGTCAAAGGAAAATTAAGAAGGACGAATAAGTACAAGAGTATTATTTAGTTATGAAGGAGCTCACGAAGATTGCAAATCGAGCCTTGATTAAATACATAGTCAATGGCATTACAGACGGTTCAAGCCGAAAAGTGATTCTGTACGGCGCTCGCAATTTAAAGGAGTTGAAGGACAAACTGAAAATTTACAACTCAATAAAAAAGGAAAAGACACAATAGGCGACATGTAGTAAATTTGTCAAATCGTGTGGATATTGTAACCAATAAAACGATATCTGCTGGACGAGTTAATCCACCGGTCGGTGGCAAGGGTTCTGGTGTCGCGCGATGTTACAACTGTAACGTGTGGGTCACGTGGCTTCTGCTTGCCTGAAACCAAAAAGAGGAAGAGGTTCCTGTTACGTATGCGGTGCGGCGGATCATCAAAAACGGACTTGTCCTCAGCGGCCGAAAACGATTCAGACACAGCCTTCGACATCGGCAGACGTTTCTATACATCTCATGGAACAGAAGTCAGCAATAACATCGAGTTATACAACCGGAGTGAGGTTAGATATAGGTGTGATGGGGAGTAGTGTGATGAATACCGCTGCCACCAATTTGTGATGGGGATTGGTAGTCGTGGTCGGCGATGAATAATATGTGCACTGAATTTATTATGAACAGAGATTTATTATAACTTTAAGATTTGGAGGAGCGAGAGGCGACTGTGCGTTTCGATGGTTGTGACGAGAGTGTCTCGAGAGATCTGCAGCGGGGCCGCGCAGCGGTGGGCCTCGCTGCAGGTCTTTGTCTAAAAGTCCTGGCGTCAGCATTCGAGGAATGAGTGACCTCTTATAGGCGATAAGCGCCGTGGGACCGGATGTGATTCTATGAATTATAATATCAGAAAAATGTACAGGACGTTACACTCCCCCCCTTAGGAAAACGATGCTCCTGCGTCGGATTGATTCGTAAGAATTTGCAAAATGGGAACGGGTGCGAGCGATGGCTCGCTGTGGGTGTGTAGCGAATGATTTCGGGCGGTAGCTCGTGGGGTGTGTGTTGGGCGGTCACGAGCGGTAGCTCGTGTGTTGTCATCAGTGTGGCGGGCGATCACGAGCGGTAGCTCGTGTGGTGTCATCTGTGTGGCGGGCGGGAGCCCGCTGATTCTTCGGTCTGTCAGTTGTCTATTGCGTATGATGGTGTGTATTTATATCCAATTTGTGACGTATCCGTATGTAGTTGCGTTGGCCTGTGTTATGGGTGAGAATTTATGTCCAAATTTCCATTTTGTTTGATTATTTTCTGTAACATCTTTTAAATTTTCGTTAGTGTGACTGTTGTTAGTAGGTGGTGGGTGGTTATGAAAGGATGTGATGTGGGTTGTTGATTTAAAAATTTCATAGTGTTGTATTGTTATACTTATTTTCGTAAATCGGTTTGTCCTTTTGATTAATTTCCTTTTCCTCTTGTGTTTGTATTTTATTGTTATTGTTCGTTCTATTATCCAGTTCTGTAAGTGTTGTACTATGTCCTCATTTATTGGATATGTCCGAATGTTTCTTTTGTTATAACTTTCCTGTAACAGTCTACATCTATTGTAGGATTGGGGTAGGATAGAAGGATGTGGTTGATGAAATATCTGTAGGTTTTCCTTGAGCGATAATTGAAAGCGTTTTATGTTGGTTATGTACTTTTATTATAAAAGAGGGTATGTAGATATATGTATATAAAATGTGTGCAAAAAGATATAAAAAAAAAAAATATATAATTATAAAAGGTATATATATATAGAAAGAATGATAATAACATATGAGTATATGAGAAACGTCGTGTATGTATAGCGTTAGCGTCATGTTAGTTTGGTATGTGCCCAAGTCTGTGTAGGTGTTTCTGTGCGGCTGACTGAGGGGATTTATGGATCCATATTTTTTCGTTTCTTATAGTATATTACTTTTGTTGCTCGTGTATTAACTTCGTTCGTTATGTCTACTTCTGATATGTCAGTTTGTGTCTGTGAATCTGTTGTTTGTGTACGGGTATGTGTTGTGTGTGCGGACGTGTGTGTTTGCGAATAAGAATCTCGTGTACGGGTGTATGTTTGTGAGTAGGAGTTTTTTGTCTTTTGATATGTTTGCGAATAAGAATCTCTTTGTTTACGTGCTCCTAGTTCCGCTAGGAGTGTTTTGATTGTATTTTCTTTATTGTGGAGGGTCTGCTTCCGTATTGCTTCCATTGCGCATTTGGGTAGGTGTTCGGGTAGGTGTTTTGCTTCTATTTCACGTTTGCACGTGATACACTTTACTCCTCCTTCCGTTTCGTTGCATATTTTTGCTAGTTTGACGTAGCAACTAGTTATGTGGTTCGTTATGTTTTCTGTTTCTGGGATATCTTCTTCGCAAATCGGACATGTGTTTGATGATGCCATCTTTTCGGGTTTTATGTTAGTATAAGCTGGAATGTGTGTAGGTTTGTTAGCAGTGGGTTATATTTGATTATATATGAATGTGAAGCGATGATGTATAGCGATGTTATGTAGTGATGATACATGACTATATACATTTGATTTTGTTTGAACATGGGCATTCTGTTTGTATTATACATATTACGGTCGTTGTGTTTCATGGTATGGTATCGATATCATGGTAAGAAAGTGCTCGCATTGTAACAATTCTAGGTTCGTATTCTATTGCGTGTCTTGAAGGAATTTCGAAATTTCTATAATGTCTTCTTGCAGGTGGTGTTATATTTTCAGTCATTTCAATTGCCATGTTTCTATTATTGGGTGATCTTCGTCTATTGTTTCTACGTGAATTGGTTATGCATGAAATTACTTTTAGTAATCTTGATATCTTTCCGAACATTGAGAATTTCCACAAAATTCCGAGTATTATTGCTAATGGGGCTATTGAAAAGCTTGTAAATTTAAGAACTTTTTCCAAAAATAATAAGCGGTGGTTTAAATGATGCATTTTTGCAATTTCTTTTGCTTTTAGAATGACTGTCTTTAATGATATCTCTGTTTTATCTAAATCATTGTTCGTATTACTGGATTCTAATGCTTGCGTAAATGTTTGGGTTTCTGCTAGTATTTCTGACATGTTTGTATATTCTGTCAATTGAATGGCTTTTTCCATCATTTTAGTGATATTTAGAACTATGGCATGCGAAAAGTTAATTTTTATAGAAGAAGTTATTTCTATAGATGGTATTAGCTTTACTATTTTGGTTTTTGCTTTGCATGTGGGGTTAATTTGTATAATACCTGTTTCTTGTATTGTATGTATAAATGATTCATGGCTGTTGCAAATTATGTATAAAACTTCTTTCTTAGGTGCTGAATACAACCATGCATTACTATTTCTGATTCTTGACCAATAGGTTTGTTTCAATGTTTTGATCTGGATATTACAGGTTTCCAAATTGTCAAATTGAGGATTTACTAGTAGCTGTATCTCGCATTCGGTATTATCATTTACGCGTTGTACTGGGTTGACCTGATTGCAAATATACTGACTGTTTTGGTTTTTACATTCGTTTAAGTTTAATAAGTTAAAATAGGTCTCAAAATCTTCTGAAATTGCTGTATATCGAGTGTATGGTTTTATAAACGCGAATTGTGAATTGTTGTTTAGCATAGATTGCCTTACAGGAACTGGTAAATGCTCATAGAGTTTATATGTCATCAAATTTAATAGTGGTATCTTCAATAGATAAATTAGTGTTTCTTTTTTATGAAAAATAGTTAGATCTACTACATGAATTAAATTTGGTATATATTTAATATCTAATGGGATCGGAAATTCTGTATTTGGCATTGTTTTCTGTATTAATTGAGCACTTAGTAGAATTTTTTCTGGGTTTAGAATTTGAGGGTGAATTTGACCTGTTTTTGCAAAAAGAATGGCATCTATTAGCGTATTTGTATCTAATTCCAATTCTGTTAGCTCTTCGTCAATTTGTGTTGCATACTCTATGGCTTTTTGGTTATGTTGTAACGCGTGCATTTGGTTTTTTAAAGACAAAAGTGCTACGTCCATTTTCCTTGTATCTTCTTCTAGTATTTCAGTTAATTTCTTTATCTGTTTTCGGGAGATGTCGAAGCCTGATCTAATTATATGTGTTTGGTTTTGAACTATTTCCGCTAATTCTTGTGTGTTGTTTGATACTGCTTGTATTTGTCTATATATGCGTTCGCCATCTTCTGCGTCTAGTGTGCCGAATAGTGCTTTTTGAATTGTTCCTATGAAGTCGAGGGGTGCGCGTCTTATTCTATTAGTGGTGTCTGGTGCATATGGAATTAATCCTTGGAGAATAGTTTCGGAGTTTTGAATTGTTTTTAAGCGAGATTCCATTACTGCGAGCTGTCCGGAAACTAAGCAGTTTGTTACTACTATGTGACAATATTGTTTGGTTGCTTTTAAGTTTTCCGTAATTTGTATTCGTCTGTCGGTTAATCCGTTGGTGTTCACGTACATAGCGAGTGTCCAAGTTGTGTGGTGTGATCGTAATGTTCCTATTACTTCGGAGTGTAGTCCAGGGTTCCGGGTGAGTGGTGTTACTTTGAATGTATCCTGCGCGCTTAAGATATGCGCGAGGCATCTGTAACATGTGCCATTTTTATTTTGTTTACATGTACTACTTTGGTTTTATTATTAGCAATTTTGAGTTTAATATTATTTCTATCTAAAACTTGCATGATTTCGAAAGGTCCTACATAATTGCTTTGAAGTTTATCGGTTTTTGGTTCGCGTAACAAGAATACGAGCTGTCCGGGTTGGAAATTCGGTACTTTGGTTCTGTTGTCGTAATAGCGTTTTGTGCGTTCCTTAAATTTTATCTGTTTTTCATAGGCGGTCTGTCGTGTATCTTTTAAATGTTTCGTCAAACTAGTCAGATATTCGTCGTATGTAACTAATTTTTCCAGTGGCGGGAATTCTGAAGGTGTGCGTGCCTTTTTACCAAATATAAGTTCGTGTGGTGTTATGCCTATTGTTTCATGTAAGCTTGTGTTATATGAAAATGTTGCAAATGAAAGCCAGTCATCCCAATCATGGTGTTCATTAACATAATGTTTGAGGAACTCGATGAGTCCATGGTGACTACGTTCGAGAGCTCCATTCGACTGAGGGTGATATGCTGACGTTCGGTATTGCTTAATTTGGAAAAGGTTTGCGAATTCTTTAAATGTGTCTGACATAAAATTTCTGCCTTGATCAGATAAAATTGCGCGTGGTGCTCCAAATGTACAGATTAGATGAGTTGCTAGTGCTTTTGCTACGTTTATTGATGTTTGTTGTTTTAGTGGTATTGCGATGCCAAATTTGCTAAATAAATCCATAACTGTTAGGATGTACTCATTTCCTTGCGCTGTTTTCCGGAGTGGACCGCAGATATCTATAGCAATTTTGTCAAATGGTTCCGCGGGTGAATCTGTTATAATCATCGGTGCTTTATCTTTCACTCGTACTAATTTGTTTTTCTGACAACTAAAACATTGTTTAATATGTTTGCGGATATCATCTCTCATGCCTTTCCAATAGTATTGTGATTGAATTCTATTATACGTTTTTGAAACGCCTTTATGTCCGCCGATTGTGGATTCGTGAAGCTCTTTAATAATTCTTTTTCTTTCCTCTGAAGGAGGGACGGTAAGAAGACCTTCGCATAATGTAATTGTTATTTCAGAGCCTAATGTATAAAGTCGTATAAAAGTCTTAATATTAGACCACAAAAATGAGTCGAGAATTTTTGGATCCTTGGAAATTGTACACGATACAACTTCTAGTCTTTTTAATACATCTACTAGAGTTGTTATGCATTGTTTCAAAGTTTGCAAATTTGTTGAATCTGTGGATTTTTGTTTACAAACCATGCCAAAGTAGCATGTTATTCCACGGCGTGTAATTAGGATATCTCCAATTTGTGGATCACATTGTGAAAGTGACTCTTGATTAATTTTTCTTTTTTCAGTTAAAATTTCGGTAGCCATTGTGTTTAGATTGCAGTCGGCAGATAAGAAGTATCCGATATTATTCTTTTTTGCCAAAAGATGTGTTTGTGAAATTTTAATATTGTTGCTAATTATTCTGTCATCAATTATAGTAGCGCTTCTGGTTGCTGGATGTTCTGTTGGTAAGGTTATAAGTTTCCTGTGGTATTGTGAAGGTTGAAAAGGTTCGTCGTCTGTGTTGTCGATTATGTCGCTGTCTGTGTCGTGTTCGGATTGTATGTTATTCGTGTGCCTGTTATGTGTTTGTGGTGATTTTTCATTAATCATATGCGTTTCCTTTGGCATGCTGGGTCGTCGTTTTTCCAACGTGGTGGGTCGTGCTCCTTTTGACGTAGCGGGTTGTAGTTTTTCCGATTTACTAGGTTGTGTTTCTTTTGATGTGCCTGGTCTTGGTTCCTGTAAATCAACCGGGTTTTGCTGTATACGTGTCGGTGATCGAAAATTGGGCTCGACGTCAGGTGACGTATGCCGATTGCCTGGTACAATGTCATCCTGTCTTGGTTGTGTTGGAATTTTTCCAAGACTATCATCTTCCGGTAATTTGGGAGAGATTTTATATGTGTTGTTTTCGCTTAAATTTTGGATGCATTGTGCTGAATTTGGCAATTCGTGGTCGTCATTGTTTTTGTTGTCCGGCGTTTTTTTGTCTTGTTGTTTCGAAGGTGACCTAAAATTGGGTTGCACTGGTGGTGTTGCAACTTTCTCCCTTTCGATATTTTCTGCCGTTTTTGACGACGGTGACCTGAAGTTCGGCTGTACAGGTGGTCGTGCAGTAATATTATCTCCGATTTTCCTTTCCATTTTCGGTGATGGTGACCGTTTTTGCGTATATGTGTGTTCGCAATGTGTGTTCTCGCGGTGTGTGTCGCGGCATTGTTCTTCGGCGCTGCTACTCGTGTTCTCCTGCGTGTGCGTATCTCCAGCGTGTGTGTTGCCGTCTGTGAGCGGATAAGTGCGTCGCTGCTGGGCGTGTACGTCTGGCAGATGTGTGCGTGTCTGAGGAGATGTACTTGTAGCGTGTGCGCTGTGTTTTTGCTGCGTAGCATTGCTAGTCTCGTCTTCCCGTGTGTGCCTATCCCCAGGGTGAGCGTCCGGTGGATGTGTGTATGGCTGTGGGAGTGTGCTGCTAGCGTGTGTGCTGTGTTCTTTAGTTGCGAGGGTGTTCTCGTTTTTCCTATGTACTTTGCGTTTCGTTTGTTTTTCCGTTTGTGAATCCTCGTCCGTTGTACCTTTTGTGCGTTTCCTGGTCGTTTTCCGTTGTGGCGGTTCTTCAGCTTCATCGCTTGACGATGTTGTGTCGCGGTTGCTCTCATCGATGTTGCGTGGTCTCTCACTCGCTCTCATGTTGTTGTCGTGTAATCTTATGTCTGTATCAGTGTCTGTTTCTCTTTCCGTTTCTGTCTCTGGTATAATGTGGACGTGCGGTTTCTTTAACGGTGCTGGGTTTCCCGATAATTCGTCTGAAGTTGATCGTTCACGTGTGTGGGGTTGGTGGACTTCCTTTAGTCTTTTTGTTTCTTGGGTTTCCGAATTTTCTGAGGAGGTTTCTCTGGGCCTGATGGGCATAATATTTGCTGGGTTTCGAGATAACGCATCTGCGACTACATTTAATTTTCCGGGTTGATGAAGAATTTCAAAATCATAATCGTTTAGTAGAACTTGCCAACGTTGTAGTTGTTGCGGTGGATTTGGTTTATTTTTCAGATATGTTAGCGCTCTGTTATCGGTAATTAAAGTAAAACGGTGTCCATATAAGTACGGTCGGAAATGTTCGATTGCTTTTATCATAGCTAAAAGTTCCTTACGCATGGGATCGTATAACTGCTCTGGTTTCGAAAGTGCTTTTGAAAAGAAAGCTATAGGGTGGTCGAATTTTTCGTATTCCTGACTAAGAACTGCGCCGATTGCATAATCTGATGCGTCTGTTGTTAAGGTGAATTTTTTAGAGAAGTCTGGGTAGCGTAAAATTGGTCGTTCAATAATTTTTTGTTTTAAAAGATCAAATGCTTTTTGGGTTTTATCGGTCCATTTAAATTCTACGGTTTTTTGAAGCAATGTTGTTAACGGTGCTATAATTTTTGCATAATTTTTTATAAAACGTCTATAATAGCCAGTAAGTCCAGAAAATTGTCGAATGCTCTTTTTATCTTTTGGAATTGGAAAATGTTTAACAGCGTCGAGTATAGTCAGATTCGGTTTTACTCCGTGTTCGGTAATTGTATGGCCTAAGTACGTAACTTCTTTTTTTAAGAATTGACATTTGTCGGTCTGTAAGGTCAATCCAGCTTCTGTCAGTCTATTTGCTAATCGGTGAAATTTTGTGGCGTGTTCCGAAAGTGTATTCGCGTAAATAACAATATCATCGAGATATACAAATAAATCGTTCCCTTGAAGACCTGTTAAAACGATGTCCATAATTCTTTGGAAAGTTGCGGGTGCATTTTTGAGTCCGAATGGCATTCGATTAAATTCGTAATGTCCGTTTATAGTTGAAAAAGCAGTTTTTTCTTTGTCATTTGGGTGCATTTCGATCTGGTGAAAGCCAGATGCCAAATCGAAAACAGAAAAATATCGAGCATTGCCTAATTGGTCTAGAATGTCAGTAATGTTTGGTAAAGGGTAGGCGTCCATAATTGTTTTTTCATTTAATTTTCTATAATCGATAACCATGCGCCATTTTTTGTTACCATGAGAATCAGATTTTTTTGGAACAATCCAAACGGGTGAGTTATAAGGAGATTTTGATGGTTGTATAATATTTTTGTCAAGTAAATTTTGAACTTGTTTCTGGATTTCGTTTTTATGGACTGGGGGATAACGATATTGTTTTGTATTAATCGGGGTTGCGTCAGTTGTTATAATTTTGTGTTTTAGGACTGTTGTGTTTCCTAGTTTGTCTCCTGGAATGTGAAATAAATACGGGTACGCGGATGTTAATTGAAAAATGTGTTCTTTTTCCTCGTTGTTCAAATTTTCGACATGAAGGAACGGTTTTAATCGCCGAAATCGCTCTTTGATTGTTTCCGTTTTTGCGGTATAAATTTCCGCATCATATTCTCGCGAAATGTGTTTCCAATCGTGATCTTCGGTTGTTAATGGGGTTTTAGAAATTTGTTCAATTGGCAAAAGTTTTACCGTCGGGATTTCGAAATTTACTGTTTGCAAATTGGTGTTAATGATGTGTAAGTGTGCGATTCCGTTGTCGTTTTTAACTAGTGCGTTTCCAATGTAAATGCCACAGGTTGTTTTAATTTTTTCTATGAAGCCTTCCTGAAGATTTGTTGGTTCTAATCGGACGAACGTTTGGATTTTGGTTCTAGCGGGAATTGAAATTGTTTCGCGTTTGTCAAATGGTAATTTCTCGTTTTTGAAAATAATGCAAGCTTTTGAATATAAGATGTCTGATTTGGTTTGTTTGAAAAATGCATCACCCAATAAGCCGTCTTCTTTAATAGGAAAAGAATCATGAACTGTATGGAATTCAGTTGGGATTCCGTAAAAATATACTGTGCACATGCCCAAAGTTTCTGTTTTTCCGTCAGTAATTCCCGACAGTTTGTAAATTATGTTTTTTGCAATTTTGGTGTATCTAGAAATTTTACTGATTTTAATTAAATTTATTTCAGCTCCAGTGTCAATGAGAAATTTTGTTTCCGTGTGATATAAATCGGGTGACTCTAAGATTATGACTGGAGGTTGTCGTTTTTGACAAATATTTTGTGATATATTCGTTTGTTTAATTTTGACGGTGGGGTTATATTTATCATTATTGTGATCGAGAAACTTATCTTGCGCTTTTTGGGGTTGCTTCACGACGCGCTTTCTCGTGAAGCGATCATCAAGTTTTTTAATTGTTCCTGAATTTCCGGATCTATTGTAGGATTTTGATGCGATTTGCGTGTTTCTCTGTCGCGTGAACTGCTACTATTTCTACTTCGCGAGGTATCACAATGTCTGTCGCTGTATGAGTTTCTGTCGCTATGTGAATTTCTGTCGCGTGAATTTTCTCTAAGTCTGTCGGATGAATCGTTTCTGAATCTATCGCGTGAATTATTCCTATATCTGTCGTGGGAGTCAACCCTGTATCTGTTGCGTGAATTATGTGTGGACCTGTCGTATGAATAGTCGCTTGAATATTTGTCTCGTGAATTTTCTCTGCGTCTATCGCGTGAATTTTCTCTAAGTCTGTCGGATGAATCGTTTCTGAATCTATCGCGTGAATTATTCCTATATCTGTCGTGTGAATAGTTGTTTGAGTATCGATCGCGTGAATTGTCTCTATGTCTGTCATATGAATCGTTTCTATATCTATTTTGTGAAATTTTCCCGTATCTGTCATATTTATTCGTATATCGGTCGCGTGAATTGTTTCTATATCTTTCGTATGAATTATTTCTGTCCCGTGAGTTATCCCTGAATCTATTCCGTGAATTATCTCGGTATCTATCGTTTGAATTATTTCGGAATCTGTCGTTTGAATGATATCTGTCGCGTGAATTTTGTCGGTTTCGTGAATCGTATCTGTCGCGTGAATGAAATTTCAATTGTCTGCACTCTAATGTTGAATGTCCGTGAATTTTGTGAATTTCGCAATATTTTTCGGGTACTTCCGCGAAGTGAACTCTTGCGTGAGGGTTTTCGTAGGATTCTGTTTTTTTAGGATTATTATGTAATAATTCGCGTTTGTAAATTTCGTGTTCGATTGTGTAAGCCTGGTCAATTAAATTATTTAGGGATTGTTCTGTTTGCGTTAACATATGCGTACTAATTTCGATACGTAATCCTCTGATAAATGATTTTTTAATTTTTTCTTGCTCTTCCTTAATTCTCGCGTCGAGGAAGGGTTTTCTTTCTGTGTCGTTATATACCTCCGTCAGTCTGTCTTTGATACGCTTGGACAGTTCTCTAATTCGCGTGGCAAACATAGTGACTGATTCGCCTGGGGCTTGGCATGCTGAGTTTAGTTCGGTTTCCAAATCGTGTAGGTCCCTAATTTTGCCGAATGCTTTTTTAAATTCTTTTAAGAGTGCTTCTAAACTTTCCGGATTTGTACTGTCGACTATTGAAAGTGCTGTACCGCTAAGTTTGTATGGAATCATATCTAGGAATTTTTGTTTGTCTTCCGGTGACAAAGATTTGTTAGCTCTGTTGCAAGCTGAGACAAAATTTTCCACGGGTATATTTCTTCCATCAAACGAAGGTATTACGTTGAAAATATCGCGAAAAGTAATCGTGGAGTGAGCCATAATGTCTGTTGGCTGTGATTCGCCTAGTATATCGATTAGCCGTACGAGCGAAATTTTGAATTACTAAAAGTTAATTGTTTGGCGAGAAAAAAAAAAAAAAAAAAAAAAAGAATGGATGTTAAATTTCGTAATGTCGGTTCAGGCAAAGTAACGATAGCACATATGGTAAAATATAAAGTGCTACTATGATAGCATATAAAAATGATAGAATCTGTCAATTTTTCAGAGAGTTCACATGTACATACGATAAATCAATTTTGAAATGCAGTGAATATAAATGAGTATGAAAAATGTCACGAATTTATGGAAATGTGGAGCAGTGTTTGGCGAAATGTAGATTTTTAGTAGTGTGAGGTACTTACAGCAAAGTGATTAAGAAGCTGTGTGTCATTAGTGTGTATTTGTCGTCCGTATGAATGCCTGTGTGTCTCCTTATGTCTGATTGTCTGTCCTTTCGAGCGTGTAGCGTGTCCTTTTTATTTTCGTCTGATTTTGCCGTGTGCCGTCTGTCTTCGGATTTGCGGGACGAATACCGCTGCCACCAACTTGTGATGGGCAGTAGTGTGATGAATACCGCTGCCACCAATTTGTGATGGGGAGTAGTGTGATGAATACCGCTGCCACCAATTTGTGATGGGGATTGGTAGTCGTGGTCGGCGATGAATAATATGTGCACTGAATTTATTATGAACAGAGATTTATTATAACTTTAAGATTTGGAGGAGCGAGAGGCGACTGTGCGTTTCGATGGTTGTGACGAGAGTGTCTCGAGAGATCTGCAGCGGGGCCGCGCAGCGGTGGGCCTCGCTGCAGGTCTTTGTCTAAAAGTCCTGGCGTCAGCATTCGAGGAATGAGTGACCTCTTATAGGCGATAAGCGCCGTGGGACCGGATGTGATTCTATGAATTATAATATCAGAAAAATGTACAGGACGTTACATAGGCGACTTTACGGCGGTATTAGATACGGGTAATCCGATCTCTCTTTTGGAGAAAGAAGCGGTACCTGTTAACGTAAGCATAGATACAGACATTGAAAATATTAGATTCGAAGGAATAAACAATATCCCAATTTACGTGTTAGGACGTTTAAAACAACCGGTAAGAGTGCGAGACAGCATGGTTCTTATTAATTTTTATGTCGTGCCTTGAACTACCATGTCGTGCAAATGTTTACTAGGACGAGATTATATCTCGGATGATGGTATCGAAATTAAATTCGGCAAAATAGTTACTATTGAGAACCGGAATTTGATAACAGATACGGATACGGTTATTCGCGAAATTATGAATATCAATGTTGCTAGTAATACCACGGAATTAAATTCGACGAATCTCAATATAAATAAGGAGATATCATGGGAAGTACAGGATCGAGTTAAAACTATTATATCGAAATTTTATGAAAACCCGAGAGACCAGAGTTACTGGCGGTACAATTAGAAATGGAATTAGTACTTAAGCCCAGTCATAAACCATTTTATTTCAAACCTCGACGTCTTTCGTATGCGGAAAAAGCTGCAGTTTCCGACATTATTCAGGACTTACTCGATAGGAAAATTATTCAAGCAAGTGAGTCTCCATACAGTAGTCCGATTGTACTCGTAAAAAAAATGCGGTCAAATTAGGATGTCAATTGATTATCGTTCATTAAATAAAATGACTGTCAGAGACAACTTCCCGATCCCTAGGATTGAGAATCAAATAGATTCCTTACGCGATAAAAAGTACTTCACTCAACTCGATTTTAAAGACGCGTTCCATCACATTAAAGTAATAGAAGATGCATTCCTTATACGTCATTCGTTACACCCATGGGCCAGTACGAATATAAGCGTATGCCGTTTGGGCTTACGAATGGACCATCGGTCTTTATGAGATTTATTAACAAAATTTCTCGCTCCCTGTTGAATGAAAAAAAATTATTAATTTACATAGATGATCTCTTAATTGCTACGGAAACAGTAATCCAAAATCTGTCTATTCTACAGGAAGTATTGCAAATTATAACTAAAAACTGTCTGGAACTTAAATTTTCTAAATGTGCATTTTTATGCACTGAGATAACATATTTCGGTTATCGCATAAACAGTAAGGGTATTCTCCCGAGTAAAGAAAACATTAGCGCGGTGTTAGATTATCCAATACCGAGAACATTCCGAGAGTTGCATAGCTACTTAGGTTTTGTATCATATTTTCGTAAATTCGTTAAAAATTTCGCAACTATCGCGAAAGCACTTATGACTTATTGAAAACTAAAAGCGAGTTAAAATGGGACGATTAGCTTTTAACAGCGTTTGATAGATTAAAACACATTCTTATTTCGGAGCCTATATTAGCAATTTACTCGCCGACAGCAGAAACGGACATCCATTGCGATGCTAGTTCGCATGAATATGGCTCCGTACTCATGCAAAAACAAACAGACCAGAAATTCTATCCAATTTCTTATTTCAGTAAGCGTACAACGCAAGCAGAATCTCGTTATCATAGCTTCGAATTAGAGGCATTAGCTATTGTTTACTCCCTCGAGCGCTTCAGAATTTACTTGCAAGCAAATAACATTTAAAATTGTAACAGATTGCAATAGTCTGAAACAAACGTTAGAAAAGAAAGAAGTAAATCCAAGAATATTACGTTGGTCCCTTATATTGAGAAATTATGACTATGAATTGGAACACAGGTCTCATGATTGTATGCGACATGCAGACGCTCTCTGTAGACAACATACGGTATTGATAATTACTGAAAATAGTTTTGAGCGAAATCTAACAATTTTGCAAGGCGCAGACAGCGACATTGTTGACATAAAGAGCAAGTTAGAGCAAAACGAGAATAAATATTTTGAACTGAATAACGCGATAGTTTGTCGTAAATCTAAGAATAAGTCATACGTGCTAGTCATGAACAAATCGGTCACCAAGGAGTAAACAAGACTTATGAGTATTTATTACGAGTATATTGGTTTCCGAACATGAAGCGTAAAGTACAAGACTGTATCATTAATTGCGTGAAATGCATTACGTATAACACCATATCAAATAGGATCGAAGGAAAACTACATTGCCCCGACAAGGGAAATCTCCCTTTTAAAAGCGTACATATAGATCATTATGGTCGATTAGAGAAGACGAATCATCGTCAGAAATATATTTTTGAAATTATAGACGGATTTACGAAGTTCGTGAAACTTTATCCAGTTACCAGCACCAACGCTGATGAAGCCGTTAAACACTTAAAACACTATATTAATGCATATAGCAAACCAGTTAAAATTATATCCGATCGTGGTAGCGCATTTACATCCGGAAAATTTAAAGACTTTGTAACGCAGCACGGCATTCAACATATTTTGGTAGCAACCGCTACACCACACGCGAATGAACAAATAGAGCGTATAAATAGGTCATTGACACCTATGTTGACGAAATGAAGTAAAAGTCCCTGTAGTTGTGTTTGTGTTAAATAATACAGTAAACCGTGCGATAGGAGATACGCCCGCCCGATTACTGTTTGGAACGAACCAATTAGGAGCGGTAATTACGATTGCTCTCAGAAGAGCAATAAGAAGCAGATCGAAATTTAGGGGAAATTCGAACGAAAGCAGCGGAAAATATAATGACGGCTAATGTATATAATACACGATATTATTACCGTAAACATAAAACTCCTACAAAATATAAATTAGGCGAATATGTAATGCTTAAGAATGTCGATGGAACCGCTGGGGTTAATAACAAATTATTACCCAAATTTAGAGGCCCCTATGTGATTAAAAACGTCCTGGATAACGACAGGTACGGAGTGTGTGATCCGGAAGGAGAACAATTGACACAGTTACCTTTTGAAGGAATTTGTTCCCCCGAGCACATGAAACCATGGGTCTGTACTGAATGTAATTAAGACGAGGATTTAGGTCGTAAGAAACATGTTCATAAATTTAAGAATCTGCATTAGTCAATTTACATAAATATTGAGCGTTAAGCAGAAAAGACTTGAGCCCCTTATGTGTGTTCGGTAGAAGAATGTTCCTTACGTTGAAATTTATGCAATTACGTCTGAACCGTACATTTAACGACAGTCTCCTTATGCCAACCGTATTTGATTTTATGTATTACTTAACATGTACGAACCTTGCGTTCTTTATGACCAACACTTGTTGGATTATGTTAACTTTATGCTGAGAAATTATGTGTATTAACTTTATGTTCTTTAATAGTCTCCTTATGCCGACTGTACTTAATTCTTATGTATTACCAGATATACTTTATGTACGACCATTACGTTCCTTGTGACCAACATTCGTTGGATTATTGTAACTTTACGTTCCTTGAAATACCAAAGCGAATAATTTTTAGTATGTTCAACTTATTTGGTAAGAGTGTGTGATTACGTATGATTGAAGGCAATCATATTGTCAGGATAGCCGAACTGTGGTATTTCAGTTCAAATTTTTGAAGTATTTGCGCCCTTTGCGAATGGTTGTGTATCGCGAGATGGTAATGTTAGGTCTACTACGCAGCGGCGATGGAAAGAGTCGAGACGCGTTAGCAACGGGCGTGTCGGCGAGTACCTTACGTAATTTATGTACCGTTCATCCATAATATCTGTTACTGTAATTAATAAAGCCTACTATTACTATTACTACATACTACTATAAACCATACCTAGCGGTTAAGGGGAATCAATAGCCCTAGCAACTCCGAGTTGACCGACACGCCGCTATTTTCGTGCGTGTCGAATTTATGAAGTTCGGGTCTTATCTGCCGGTAAAGAGTGGGGCAGAAATAATTTGCTTTTGACGCCACCTTTGAAATTAACCTGTAACCTTCCTGATTTTCGTTTAGAAATTGTCGGCAATCGTATGCAATCGTGGTGTATCGTTTTGTAGTTTTCTACTTATTTCTAAATAAAACAACATTTCGCTATGCAGAAGGTCTTAAATGAAAGATAAGAGTCCTAGAAATCTGCAAAGACTCTTCACCCTAGGGATCAATCACTCTATAGTAACGCAATTTCACTGCAAACTGGAACCTGTCACTTTTTGCGATCTCGACAATTTTTCATCATGGCCGCCCATCGCGTGGCCGTCTCACAATTTTGAGCTATTTCTCCAATTCTGGACGTTGTCTGGCCACAGTCAGTGTCTTTGCAAAATTCTAGGACTCTTACCTTTCGTTTGAGACCTTTTGCAGAGCTGGATGTTGTTTTATTTAGCAATAATTAGGAAACTACGATTTCGTCGTCTACGACTCTCTCACTTTTTCTTACGAAGTTCTCCGCTCTCTCTCTCTCTCTCTCTCTCTCAGACATAGTACAGACGTAAAGCCCGTTTATAAACTTCCTAAAGTGGTATTGCTGGCCCGTAACGCTGTTGATCGGCATTCTGGCACATTTTTTCACGGTATTTATAATGTTTCAAAAGCAATTAGACGAAACAATGATCGCGTTTACATAATTACAATCTATATTTATAAAATTCGTAAAATGATAAAAGATGATATTGGTATGAACCGGATGAAATATGAATGCATCCGAAGTTGATGTAATTTTGGGTTTGACTTTAGATTTGATATATAACATTTTTTAAAGTATGATCAATTTTATTTAATTTTGTATGCACATCGTCGTGCAGGAAAAGCTGAAAAGATTAATATTCTGTGAGACAGTGAGGTGTTGGTAGAAATTGAGCAGAGTAGATATAAGTCAGGATATTCAAGTCAGAACAGAAATTTCGGTGAAAAAATAGTAATACCAGATTTCCAAGGCAAAATCAAATAACGATTTACATTTATTAAAAAACTACGATGTTTATAACAATATATATGGTCGATCCCACATCAAATCGCACAGCTAAATTCTTCGAAATTCTAATTTTGAGATATGTTATAGAGGGAGGTGAGACAAGCCACCCGAATTTTTTTTTATTTTTTATTTTGACTTTCGAGGAGTTATGAGACTTTGAAAAATTGGGACACTTTTTTTCAAACATTTCTAGGCGCGGTCTGGTTTGCCGTAGAATAATTTGCTTTTTTAAGTTCGATTCAGAAAAGATTTTAGTTTAACGAGAATTTTCAACCCATTTTAAAAAGTTTATTTTTCAACACATAATTCATAAAAATAACAAATAATCGTTAACTTGACTGTCTGGGCCCTCACCGAAAATTATCAAAAAATGATATCTTTGTAGCGCGTTTCGAGACGAAGAGTTTGCAAAAAAAGGCAGCCCGAGCACGCAGTAACTTCGGAGTAATTGAGGGAAAAGTGTAACCGCCTCGGAATTACTGATTTTGCCAGCAAGAACGCTGAATTGGGAGGTGGAGGTCGTTCCGCAGGGCCGCGGCACCTAAGAGATACGCGATATCCCACATACATAACTGTGTGGTGACGCGATGGCGAGTCGTGTTGACACTACGTATTCTCAATCGGTTAAAAACACATGAAGGCCATTCCCGAAAATTCTCAAAAAATTCACAAGGGTGCCTCGATGATGCATGCACACGGTGGTATGCGTAATAGTCGCGAGCACCAACGATTATTCCCGATAAAAAACATTGAAACTGATTTTTACCGCAGGTGCCGCGGCCCTGCGTAACGACCCCCACCTCCCAATTCAGCGTTCTTGCTGGCAAAATCAGTAATTCCGAGGCGGTTACACTTTTTCTTCAATTACTCCGAAGTTACTGCGTGCTCGGGGCTGCCTTTTTTTGCAAACTCTTCGTCCCGAAACGCGCTACAAGGATATAATTTTTTCATAATTTTCGGTGAGGGCCCAGACAGTCAAATTAACGATTATTTTTTATTTTTATGAATTATGCGTTGAAAAATAAACTTTTTAAAATGGGTTGAAAATTCTCGTTAAACTACAATCTTTTCTGAATCGAACTTAAAAAAGCAAATTATTCTACGGCAAGCCAGACCGCGCCTAGAAATGTTTGAAGAAAAAGTGTCCCAATTTTTCAAAGTCTCATAACTCGTCGAAAGTCAAAATAAAAAATAAAAAAAAAATTCGGGTGGCTTGTCTCATCTCCCTCTATAACATATCTCAAAATCAGAATTTCGAAGAATTTAGCTGTGCGATTTGACGTGGAATCGACCATATGTATTATATTAATTACAAATATTACAAATAATATTTCATGTAATATTACATTATTGACCATATTGACCTTCCACTGTTATTACGATTCTGCTAAAAGAGCAGTCGTGAATGTACAAAAGTTTAGTGCTTATGGTCAATACAGGGCATAATATACAATTAGAACTTATAAATTCAAGGTTTGTGATCCTTGCTTCGCGTGCTTTTAGCACGTACTCGGGTTCTCTGATTTCCATACTTCTGCCGACCCGGCTATCTATTATTTCTGGAACCGAGCAATTTTCATAGAATCGTTTTAATTGCTGTTCCATATGTTGTGCCCAAAACATGTCATCTTTGAATATCATGACATGTTTTATTCCTTTCGCTGTTCAGATACAGAAAACGCAGAACATTCTACCAGTAATGTGCAATTGTCTCAGCATCTGGTAATAGTATACATGGCGTGTATCGACTTGATCCATGTCTCCTGATGTTTCTAATTTTTTCGGTGATCGCTTCTTCGGGTGTCTTGTCTTTTGCCGAAAAGAGTGTTGCACCCGGCCCACATGCTGACGGTACATTCCTAAGGCCGGATGGCAACAGCGTCCGCCGACCGTTCCGTCGCTCGGCCTTGGTATCATGCAAAACGCTGACGGCCGAATTCCTAAGACCACACGGCAACAAAGTTCATTGGCAGGTTCGAAGCCTTACCTCGGTATCGCGCAAAAGCGCTGACAACCCCAGGACCGGTCAATCACCGGACCAGCCAATGAACCCCCCGTCAACCGCACCGCCCCACGCGTCAGGGTCAATTCTGCGACCATCGCAAAACCCCCGATAAAAGCAGGGGCACGGTCCTCGCGGGCGAGTCTTGAAAGATTGTAGTGTCAACGTGCACGACCGCCGAGTCCAGATTAGACTTTCCCCCTTCAGTACCACGGGAGTTAGACATCCGAATAGGGTAGTTCGCTCGTAAGAAGCACACCTAGTATCGCGACGAGTGAGTGAGTGAGTGAAGGATAGTATATCTGCATCCACGCGCTGAAGGAAATAAACCAAGTTTTAAGTTGTACGTGAGTTCCAACTCTTCATTGGTGAAACCCGAACAACCCTTCATACATCCCAACCGAAATCCTGTCCGGACGGGACAACAAGAGACACTTTATCTCAACGATACCGTCGCTTCCGATTAATCCGTCTGGAGAAGCGCCTAAGTATGGTATATCTTTGTCGATGAACAAGCCGCACTTTTCTATGGGCTGTCGCACTATTTTTTCCAATGCCTTCCGTGCAACATCTTTGTGACGACGGCCGTATTCAATAGCGGGCAGCTTCAGCGGTTGCGGATATAATATTTGTTTTACGATCCTTTTGCACAAAGTGCTTTCTTTCATTCGGCATACTTTGCCAAAGTTGAAGGCAGTTAATAATTTCCAACATATTGACATCCACATTGGGCTTTTTTCTTGCTCCACGGTTTGCCTTTCGATGTTCTGGCGTTGCTCTTGCCATCCCTGCAATTGCTCTTGATGAATTTGCAATTCTGTTTCGTATACCTCTTGCTCCTTATCGGGTTTTTCAGCGTTTTGTCCATAATCTGCGTCGGGTACAGTTCGTCTTCTGTCCTCGTATCTCTCTTTTCTTGCCGAACGCTTGTATTCCGCAGTTCTTGCAACTCTCCGTTTCCGATTTTCTTCCAATCGTTGCACAATTTCGGGTGATTCCTTGTTCATCGCTGCGCTAAGTTTGCTGAAACTTGCTTGGCTATTGTATTGCACGACGGCGCCAGTGCACCTTACTTCGTACGATGCTCTTTTCGCGAAATTAACGTGTTTGCCACCAATGAATTTGCAAATAACAGCGTTATAACTTTCTACGCTGTTACTGATTAAATTGTATTTCAGGCTGCCCGCATAAGCAGCCTATGTCTGATGGCCTCTTGAATTTTCATATATAATCCATTTTGTTGTAGAGGTTGACACAATTCTGGTGCTCACCAAATATGTGGATCAGAATATTCGACGTGTCTATTCGCAATTGGATCGCTTTTTGAGATGTGGATGTTTCCTCTTTTGCTTGCTATTCCGCTGCTTTAACAACTGCATTTCGAATTCTGATCGCACTACTTTCAATCGTGTTCCTGAGTGCTCCCAAGCAAAGACCTTTCGTTTTCGAAATTTCTTTAACTTTGTTGGTAAGATTTCGATACAAATGGTTCATGCATTGCGACGACTAAAAACCTTATTAGCCATCCAATCCAATGAAATAAATCACTCCTCTCTACCCGGTCAGATTACGCGTCAATGATTCTTTGAAATGTGGGACTCCGCAACCTGTATCATTACTTTTACTTTTAGTATTTAGTGAATACATTTTTTATATAATATATATAATAATGTGTAAAAAATGCTCTATGACTCCAGCCTGCCCCTATCCCCATCCAATCTGGCTTGCGAGATTTATTTCCAGCTTTGATAGGCCAGTGAAATTAGCATTTTACTTCGGAGAAAAAAGTACCGACCTCAATTTTTTCATACACCTTTATAACGTCGTTATAAACAGTGTGTCAAAAGTCCTTATCGATATCATGTTCGCTTAAAAGTTTTCGAGGTATAAACCCTATAGACTGTTTGGCAGTAGATATATCTGAGGAAAACAATTTGTATGATGAAAATGAACAGGAGGAAGATGAAGAAATAGTAGATTTGCTATTATACGAACAGAAACCAAAAGACTAAATCACTGACTAATAATTAAATTCATTATTAAATGTTTAGCATGTTTGAAAATTATCAACTACGTGGACCAGGTCTACTGGGAAACCATGGAAAATGAAAGCTGCCCTATTTTCTTATTCAATGGTGGTGTGGAAACAAATTAATTCGTACTTTTATGTACTCGTAATTTTGGGACGTTAACATTACAAACCATATACCGCAAGAACGGTTACTTGTACAAAATAACAAAACCACTAGTTTTGTTGAGAATTCTATCCTCTATAATTTTTAATTGAATCTTTTTATCATACGATCATGAACAACCGAGATATTTACGAAAAGGTCATCTGCTTTTAATAAAAAAATCATTTTTGCAATAGTAGGTACATTACACGCCGTATAGCGCAACAACGACGGCTCGTACATAAAAAGATCATAAAACTTTTCTTTTGGATAATTATCTCCTCTATCATTTTTGTCTGAAACTTTTTATCGTAAAACCAATAGAAAAAGAGATATTTAAGAAAAGGTCATTTTTTTACCTTTGACCTTGAATAACGTTTTAAGCGCACATTATATCGATGGGGACTTTTGACACGTTGTTTATAACGACGTTATAAAGATGTATGCAAAAATATGTTGTAAAAATGTGGATTAGTATTGTTACGAATCGTGCGCGAATGCGACCGCAAAATAGTCATATTTGAGAAGTAATGTTTATTGCTAAAATACAGCGAGCACAACCGTCCCTTCTGAGAACTCTTATACAACAACTCATATTTATAATTTGAATCTCGGCGCCCGGCAACTAACAACTGCCTATCGGCAATGCCGGATGCCAAGAAGGTAATGCAATACATAGCCATTCGTAGCAGTATCTTACTTTATTTGTCATTATTTCTTAAATTTTTTAATAAATCCTATGAATTATCAATGATAATTTATCATATTGTTTGTTTATATTTACTACACTTTAGGACTTTCGTTTCCGGTGTGGATAGAAGAAAGTGTGAGGAGAGAGTGTGCGAGAATAAGAGGTGTAAAAGGGAGAAGAAGAAGGAGTTGTGAGGGGAACGGGGAAAAAAGGGGAGGGGGAAAAGGGAGTAGGAAAAGGGACAGGAAAGGGAAGAGAGTGAAGCAGATTTTGAGGTTAGGTGGGCGCGAATAGAGCGCGAGAGAGGCGGCGTGGAAAATGGGTAAGATAGATGCCGGTCGGGAACGAGACGAGGGTAAAGAAGTAGTCGGTAAGGAAGAAAAGCGGGAAGGTATGGAGAGAAAGCAGGAAGGGAGCAAAAGGAGGATAAAGGACAATATGCGGAGAAAGAGGAGGGAAAGGAGTGGTAAGAGAACAGAGAAAAAGTGGGTAGACCGACAAATGCGGAAAGACTATGGAGAGAGAGGTGCTCTAGCAGCTCGTCGGTGGTGGAGTATGTAAAGAGGAGAAGGGATGGGGAAGGGCGGGAGGAAGAGGAGGAAGGGAAGAGGGTATTTGCAAAGAACAAGAAGCTGGAGCCCAGGGAGAAGAGAAGGGAAGAAAAGGCAGAGGTAGAGAGTATGGGGGTGGAGACGGAAACGGTATGGGAGCAGATAATGCAAATGATGGGGGAGGAGATGAAGAAGATGATGGAGGAAATGAAGGAGATTATGCAGGCAATAGAGGAGATGAGATGGATGGTAAGGGAGCATAGGGATGAAGTGAGGAAGGTGCAGGAGGGGTGTAGGGAGAGGGAGGAAAAGTGGGAAATGGAGAAAAGGGAGATATGGAAAAAATTGCAGGAGATAAAGAGAAGGGTAGGGAAAATAGAGAGAAAAGCGGGGGAACGAAAGAAGGGAAGGAGCTAGAGGAAAGGACCATAGGGAATGAGGGAGAGAGGGAAAGAGGGGTAAGAAGGGAGAGGGGGAGAGGGTAGAGGGGAAGATAAAGGAAATGGAGAGGAAGATAGAGGCGAGAGAAAGGGAGGAGAGGAAAAGAAACATAACTATAAGAGAGATTAAAGCAAAAATGGAGAAAGTGAGAGAGAAGGTAAAGGAGATCATGGAGGAGATAGGGGCGGAGATAGAGATAGAGGAAGTCAGAAGGGTGGGAGGGGAGAGAGATGGAAAAGGAAAGATGGTGGTAGTGAAGCTGGGGAGCAAGAAACAGAAAAAGAGGGTAATGGAGAGGAAGACAAAGTTAAAGGGGGGGGGGGGAAGAGAGAATAGATGAGGACATGACATGGGCGGAAAGGAAAATGCAGTGGAGGATAGGCAAGATAGCGAAGGAAGAGGGAGGCAGAGGGAGGGGGGTAAGGGTGGGATATGGGCGGATATGGCTAGATGGAGTGATGTGGAGATGGGATGAGGAAAGGGAGGAAGTGAATTAGAAAGGGGTTGGGGGTTAGGGGGAGGAGAAGGGACCGGAACGCCTCCGGGGGAAGAGAAGGGAGAAGAAGTGAGAGAGAGGAAATAGGAGAGGAAAGAGAACGAGTGGGAGGAAGGAGGAAAAAAGAAGAGGAGGAAGGATGGAAGATAGGCTTTTGGAACGTGGCAGATGAGAAAGGATGGGAGAGAGTGACGAGAAAGGTACCCGAGGGATACAAGTGGGTGGTGAAACCGGCAACAAGAAAGAATAAGAACGGAAGGGCGGGAGGGGGGATGGTAGCAGGAGTAAAAAAGGAACTGGTAGACGAAGTGGGATAGGAGGAGAAGAAAGGGTCAGAGGGGATGATACAGGTAAAGGTGAAGTTAGGGGGAGAAAAGTGGAGGGTGATAGGATTGTATGTCAATGGGGACATGAAAGAGAAGTTGAAGGAAATACAAGAATGGGTGGAGGAAGGGGAGGATAAGGGAATGACATCATTGGAGAGGACTTTAACGCCAGATCGGGAGAGGAGGGAGGGGCTGGGTGGTATGAGGTGGGGGAGGAGGGAGGAGAAGGTCAAAGGACAAGATAGTGAACGGAGAAGAAAAGATATTGGTAGAGTATGTAGGGGTAAGGGGATGGAGTATTTTAAATGGAGATATGGAAGGGGTTGAGGAGGGGGAATTTACGTTCACGGGAGGGCGGCGGGACACAGTAATAGATTATGTGTTGGGGAACGAGAGGACAATGGAGAGGATTAGGAGAATAGAAGTGGGGACGAGGTAGATTCAGACCATCAATCGGTGAGCATATGAGTAGGAGGGGTAAGGGAAGGAAAACTAAAAGAAAAGATGAGAAGGGGGAAGAGGTAGGGTAGTAGAGGGGACTAGTCAGGAGAGGGAAGGGAAAGATTTAGAAGAGAAATAAGGCGGAAGGACATGATGGGCTTAGGAGTGAACGGGGAAATGAGGGAGGTTATACAGGAAATAGGGAGAGTACTGAAGATGGAGGAAGGAAAGGGTAGAAAAGGGTGCAGGAGGGGATGGTGGGATGAAGAATGTGAGGAAAAGAAAAGGGAGGTTAGAAGGGAAATGAGGGAAAAAAGAAGAGAGGAACGGGGAGAGGAATATATGAAGAAGAAAAGCGAGTATAAAAAGTTATGTGAGACAAAGATGGAGGAGGAGAATGAGCGATTCATGAAGGAAGCGGAGGAGGCAAGGACAGAGGGGAAGGTGTGGGAAATAATTAACAGGGAAAGGTGGAAGAGAAGGGGGACGGACGCGGACATAGAGATAGAGGAATGGAGAGAACATTTTATGAGGCTACTGGGCGGAGTGGAAGGGAGGTTAAGGAGATGGGTAGGAGGGAAGAGAGAAAGAGAGGAAGAAGGGGGAATCAGGAAGGAAAAGATAAGGAGGGGGATAGCAAGGCTGAAAATTGGGAAGGCGGCGGGAGGGGATAGAATACCGGGGGAGGTGTGGAGGTACGGGGGAGAGGAAGTGATAGAGTGGGCATGGAGGATATGTGGGAGGGTGTGGAGGGGGCAAGGATGGCCGGAGGAGTGGAAAGAGGGGTGGGTGGTGCCGATTTTAAAGACAGGGGATGGGAGTAACGTAGAACAGTATAGAGGGGTTACACTGATGCAGACGTTATACAAGGTATACACGGCAGTACTGGCGGAGAGACTAAGGGTAGAGGCGGAAGAGAAGGGGATGGTACCACATAATCAGACGGGTTTCAAGGAAGGGATGGGCACGGTGGACAACGTATTTGTACTGAATTATGTGGTAGGAAGGGAGATAGCGAAGAAAGGTGGAGAAGTGGTAGCGGTTTTTGTGGATTTGATGGCGGCTTTCGATTCGGTGGACCGGAGGGTGTTGATAGAGACGTTGGAAGAGCGAGGGGTAAGGAAAGGGCTGAGGTTAAGAGTGGAAGAAGTGTACGGGAAAACAAGGAGCACAGTGAGAATAGGGGGAAAGGTAGGAGAAAAGTTTTGGACGGCGAAGGGGGTTGGCAGGGGTGTACACTGAGCCCGATACTCTTCAATTTGATGATTGCGGATATGGAAGAGGAGCTGGGAAAAGGGGAAGGTATAGGAGGGGTAAGGGTAAGGGGGAAAAAGATATACTCACTGGCGTATGCGGACGACATGGAGTGGTTGGCGGGAAACGAGTGGGAGTTGAGGACGATGACGAGAAGAATGGAGGAGTACATAGAGAGGAATGGGTTGCAAGTAAACTTCGAGAAGACAAAGGTAATGAGATTTAGAAAAGGGGGAGGAAGGGAGAAGAGGGGGGATTGGAGGTGGAACGGAAAAAGGATAGAGGTAAAGGTGTTCAGGTATTTAAGATTTGTGGTGAAAAGGAACGGGGGGATGGAGGAGCACATAAGGGACAGGGTGAGGAAAGCTGGGGGGGGGGGGCAATGAGACAGGCATGGGCATTCCGCGTCAAAAGCACTACTTTTTACACACATGGTCGAGAATTTTGATGAATTTTTCTGACCATGAAGTGTTCGCGGAGAAAAAAATTTGGGTAAAAAAAAACATCGAATTTTTGAAAACTTTTTGAGTTACAGCCCCTCAACCTTTTAGGTAAGGTTATTTTTAAAAATTCACATCTCCCGAACTATTAACAATATCGCATTTCGACAAGTTTGGCTACATTCATAAAAGATCAAACTTTCAATAAAAAAAATACATAATTGTTAGATCATGTTTATAAACATTAAAAAAGTTAATTTGCAAAAAAGAAATTGCTGTATCTGCAAAAACAGGGCAGCAAATTTTTTCGTTATTTTTTCACAACAAGTGCGAAGTCTTCTCTAAAGAATGACGCAAGAAACTCGATGGACGTTTTAAAACTTTTGGAGATATGATTTTTTATTCGCCAGCGCGCCCCTCAGACGCAGCCCTGCCAATTCAGTCAAATGGTAGTTTGAAATGAAAAGTTGTGGTGTAATTGTTTTTATTGGCTTACTTTATGTTTTTTGGGGTGCTGAACACGAATCTGAAGTTCTATAACAAAATTTTTCACGGCAAATATGACAAATCATCAAAAAACGCTAAAAAATTTTGTTTTTGGATTATTACTTGAGAAGTGAGCGTTTTACGCAAAAGGTGGATCGATATCAAAATAAAGATGAGAAAATTACCTACAATTCATGTTTTTATTATTTTTTGGTACGACATATAATTTTGCGGCAAAGGGGCCTTATAACTGGACAACAAAATTACGTGCTAATGTTGGCGGTAATGGAATGCACACAAATGCATAGGTAACTTTGATAAGCCATAACTTGGCGAAAATAAATCGTACGGACATCATTTTTTTTTAATTTAGAGGGAAAGTCCATATTTCACAATGGTTGTCATGATAGTTACGAGAAAAATTCCGTGTACCCCGAAGAATGTGTGAAAGTATGCAATTTTTTGGAGACATAACACGTCTTTACTTTTGTTAGGACGGCGAGAGGGGAGGCTAAATTCAAAATTTAACCGCAGTTCCTTAAAGAACAGGGTTCACCCTTTAAAATAACACAAAAGCTTTCAGATATGATCATTTTTCGCGGAGTTATGGTCATTTGAAGCTGGGAAACTTTTTGACGTAAATTTTTGTTGCGTTGATTTTGATGCCCATTTATGACATATGGTTTTCCTGTAAAGGGGCGGAAAAACCACATGTCGTACAAAAAAACGGTAAGGACATGAATTGTAGGTAATTTTTTCATCTTTATTTTGATATCGATCCACCTTTTGCGTAAAACGCTCACTTCTCAAGTAATAATCCAAAAACAAATTTTTTTAGCGTTTTATGATGATTTGTCATATTTGCCGTGAAAAATTTTGTTATTCAACTTCAGATTCGTGTTCAGCACCCCAAAAAACATAAAGTAAGCCAATAAAAACAATTACACCACAACTTTTTACTTCAAACATTAACATTATGTATTTTTTTATTAAAAGCTTGATCTTTTATGAATGTAGCCAAACTTGTCGGAATGCGATATTGTTAATAGTTCGGGAAATATGCATTTTTAAAAATAACCTTACCTAAAAGTTTGAGATTCTTGACCATATGTGTAAAAAAAAGTTTTTTGACGCGAAATGACCCGTATGGGGTATAGGGAAGAGAAGATGGGGGAAGGAATGGGAAAGGCGGGAATGGAGGTTTGACAGGCTGGTATGGACGGTGATGAAATAAGGGGCGGAGATATTGGGATGGAAAGAGTGGAGGGGGATAGAGGCCATGCAGCAGAGGTACTTAAGGTGGGTGCTAGGGGCGGATTGGAGGACACCAGGATATATGATAAGGGAAGAGATAAAGGGGGACAAATTACGAGTGAGACCGGGAAAGAGGGCGTGGAAGTATGAGAGAAGGTTGGAGGAGGGTAAGGGAATTGAAATAGCGAGAGGATGCTAGAAAGAGATAAAGGAAAGGATAAGGAAGAGAAAGAGGGGATCGGGGTGGGAAGAGGAGGGAGGACTAGAGGAGAACAGGAAGTGCTGGAAAGGAGGGAGCGAGGGGACATACAGTACGAGGAGGTGGCGGAAAGGGATAGGGAAAGGCAAAGGGAGGAAGAGGGGAAGAAGATAGCGGAATCGAGATTGTATCTCGATTATAGATGGTACAGAGATGGTATAGAGAATAGATGGTCTAAAGAAGTGAGGGAGGAAGAAATACCAGGATATTTAAAAAAGGGTTGGGGGAGAGCAGGTGGAGAAGGGTGACCAGGTTTAGAATGGGGAATGAGGTAAGGGAGGGTAGATACTGGGAGGAAGATGAGTAGAGGGCATGTAGGATGTGTGGGGGCGGAGGTGGAGACCTGGGACTATGTATGGGAAGGGTGCAGTGGGGACGGAGAGGGTGACAGGGCGGGGGTGGCAGGACAAGGTAAAAGAAATATTGGGGGGGGGGGAGGGACAGGGAGAGGAATGGATAAGGGAACTGGAAACGAGAAGAGGAGGGAGAGAAAGTGAGAATGAATGAGGGAGAGAAGAGGAAGAAAGTAAGTGAGAGTGAGAATGGGAAACGGAAGGCCGGGGGGAAGAGAGGGGGGGGAGACAGGAGGGAAGGGAGCGAAAGGAAAAGCGAGGAGGAAAGTAGGGCGTAAAGAGCGTAAGAGGTGAAGAGCAAGGCGAGCGTAGCGAGAGTAAAGTGTAGAGGGAGAACAATGCGAGCGAAAAGAGAGAGCGACAGCGAGTGTTTTGTAGTAAGTTAGTTGTAAGGTAGAGATAAGTGTTAATGGTAAGGATGTAAGAAAATTGTAACCCCAAGGAGAACAATAACCGATACATACATACTACACTTTAGATTCAATGTGAACGAAAATCTCAGTTAACGCAGCATAAAAATACTGCGATGCATAGGAGAAATAGTGCCGAAAGTTCGACAGTTGCATCTAAGGATGTACAATGTAATTCTAATACTGTTTCGAAGAAGAAGAATTTTTATATTGACTTGTTTTAAAGCAATAGTAGCTGCTAATATACCATGAAAATGTCTTAAAAACTCCAAATTAAAAAATTTTCTTAAAAAGTATTCTAACGAAACTATTCCCGAAGAATCTACGCTCAGGAAAAATTATTTACCAGACTGTTACAATGAAGTCGTTCGAGAAATCCGAATCGGCATTTTTGAAAATAATATCTGAATGTCATTAGATGAAACTACAGATAAACTTGGCTGTTGTATAGCCAACACGGTTGTTGATAAAATGTGTGAAACGGGGTCAGCGTAACCGCACTTACTCTCGTGTGAACAATTAGATAAAACTAATAAGATCACAATTGCACGATTTTTAAATGCAGAGAATTAAAAAATTATAGCCGAATGGTGGTGATGATAGAGTATTATTAGTGGTAACTGATGCTGCCTCGTATATGCTGAAAGCTGGTAGGCAGTTGCGGGTATTCTATCCAAACATGTTACATGTTAAATGTTTGGCACATGGTTTGCACAGGGTAACAGAGGAAATACGATTGCACTTTCCAGTAGTCAACCAATTGATAGATTCCGTAAAATAAGTATTTCTGAAGGCATCGCATCGTATTCGATGCTATAAAGAAAAATTACCAAATGTGCCATTGCCATACAGAACCTATTCTAACAAGATGGGGGATATCGCCAGGAGCGGCAAAATTTTATGCAGAGTACGTGTACAGCATAAGACAAGTAACTATTGTTTTGTACTATGTTATCCGGCCGAGGTGTTAGGTGCAATTTTGAGATATTGCTCCGGTCAGGATAAGCTTGTCTAGGATATTTATGGATATGTTATAGGGATCGTTGCCAATTAAGAGTTGGAACTCCGCATACAAGTAAATGAAGGAACTTTATTTAAAGAATACTTATTCTAATCACTCTTTCAAACGGCACTCAATCATTCACTCCCGTTCGCGATTCCAAGAGCTTGCTCAAGAGCTAACTACTCTTGCTCCATGTAAAATGCAGAAAAGCTAGGGCGTTCGATTTGTACTTGACCGTTTTTCTATAATATTGTTACTACGAATCTATCTGTCTGAATCTGGCGCACGAACCGGCGTCGCGTGTTTTATGCACACGACGTTTTCCAGAAAACCGGAGTGGGGTTTTGGCATAGCAACCGCCCAGTTTGGTTTACCTATGCAGTTTTTAAATCCCGTCCGATGTCCGTTCTCACGCGCGTGTTGTTCGGCCGGGTTGGTAGGTACACTTTAGGAGATACCGTTCCGGTGAGGATAGACTCGTCCAAGATGTTGTAGGAGAGATAGTGAGGAGCTTTGCCAATTTGGAGTTAGAACCCCGCGTACACGTCAGTGAAAGAACAGTATTTATTGATAGGTATATTACAACGCACTTTAACTAATGTAGACGTCTTACTACCGCTCGCGTTCCCGAGAGTTTGCTCGAGAGCTAACTACTCTCGTAAAGATACACAATATCAGAACGTTATTACGGGGCGTCTCTTAATACCGTAGCGTACTCCGTGCTTAAAGATACTTGATCGAATTCGAAGTCCAGCAGAGGATCCAGCGTTTTTATATGAGAGTTCCAAAAATGGCTCATGCTGACTCTGCTGGTTATCTGTGTCGGTGGAGCACCAGGTTCGCTGTTTAATTAGGTTATTATTTCATATTCTTGGTACATCAGCATTCTTGTTTGTGTCACACGATGTTACGGACTTGTCAGCGAACTTGGTTGCAACACGTGAAATTCGTACGTCAGCGTTATGCGCTGGCGATGCTCTTAATTTGGATTGCGTAGTTATGGGTACAACACGCGCTTTCATCACGTGCCATGGGCTCAGTGGGTTTAGCGTTGCACACGGCACCGATGGCACGGCGTCCAGATGGTATATCCTTACAGATAATGTGATTTCGCAGAAGAGCGAGAAATAGTCTGAAATAATAAATCATTATAGAATAATCTTAATTATGCGTTACGCGTGTATAACAACTATATGTATTACTGCAAAAAATAAGATAATCAGGTTGTCATTTATATCCAGGTTATTGAATCACTCGATGACAGAAATGTCAGTTGCGTGACAGTTGCCCAAGAAATAATAAAAAATGAAACTTTATTTGATGATTTTAACTATATTGCAACTAATTTTGGGATATTGCCACTTACCATAATAAAATTAGAAATACAAAATCTCTCACTGTACGAGTAAGTAAAATTAATTCATGATAGTACTGAAGAGCTGAAATGTGTATCTAGTGCTCATGGGGAAACTATCCAAAATAAAAGGAACAAGACCTTTAAAAAAATCCAGGATTTCCTCAGATGTGCAAATTTAATAAAACCCTAAATGCGTGCTCTATAGAAAGACCAGACAAAATTGATGCAAGATTTTGGAAAAAATACAAATATGTGCCAATTACATCCTGTGATGTTGAAAGAACATTTTCGGCATATAAATTAATCTTCAGGGAGAAAAGACTCCAATTCACCGCTGAAAATATTTGTAAAAATTTGGTTACATATTGCAATGCGAGTTACACCAAAAAATAAATGGAAATATGTATACATTGTATAATTGTTTTAATTATTTTGCATATTTTGTGCATATATTTTGCATATGTTGTAACGCCCTATACATTTCTTTCCGATATACATACGGTCCCACGGACCTTATCACCGTGGAGTGCTAAGAAGTGACAGTACTAAGAACGCTGACACGATGTCGGATGACCGACTCGCCGATCAGCCGGAACCTTTCTGGGCCGAGACATGGCATTCTCGTCACACCATTCAACACTCGCTCCGCACATCTTTCCGTAAACTAGTATACACTCCCTCTTTCCGTAATAAAACCAAAATGTTGAACTCAGTGCATCTTACAAAGGGTCGTTACGGCGTTCGCGTGACCGATTTTTCTGAAATTCATACTACGTAATCTTTGGCACCTCCAGTTTACTGTGCTAAAGTAGTAGGGCACACTACTCAACCGTTCGCAAAATAAATTTTTATTCAATTTCGAGCGCGTCAAATCCCGCAAAAATAACGCACCGTCCAATGAGCTGCGTGGTCCAGTGATTAGCGTTTCAGCGTGGTAACTGCGAGAACACTGGATCGAATCCTGTTGCCATTTTTTTTGTTGTGATATTTTTTTCCTGTTTTTCGTTATTTTTAATACATGCGTACATAATGTTCATGAAATCGATGCAAAATCAATATTCAATCACGTTCGTCATTAGAAATGAGATACTATATACTGTACTACATATAACTAGGTACTTGTTGCTACGCAAAAATACGCGCTCTACCGTCTTCTCCGTCACTTTCTATGGCACTCCAAACTATAAAGAAAACGCGCGCTTGGCGACAAATCCACCGATGGGAGGGGGAAAATTCGGGGTCTCGGGCTCACGCGTATGGACCGGCAGATGCCATGTGAATTTCGACGGCACAAGTTAATAAAGTATAAAGTTATCAGGCAAAAGTGTCTCCCAAAAATTAGTTTATTTAGGCGAAGTGCGGCAGGATTTACAACCCCTCAAAATAAAACTGAGTTGTACAATTATTATTACCGTACGGTTCAACAGTACTAATTGTACATACATATTACACTGCAGTTTAGCACGAGCCCGAATGGTACGCGCCACAAAAACAGGGGAAACATAACGTTTCACGACATCTTGCGCATTGGATAAATGACGGGTTTTCGCAAGTACACGAAGTTTGTACAACAAAGAAAATTCATCAGAATTTTGCGATGATGCAGCAATTCTTATAAATGTTAATGTCTGTTGATCGATATATTATTCCCCGGCACAATAACTACTATATGTACAATTAATACCTAGTTTCTGTTTATGTTTTCTCTTCCACGCATTATGTAATATATGAATAAAATAGTATCACATTTCTAATGGAGATCATGATTGAATATTCTTATTTGTATCGATTTTATGAACATTATATACGTAGGTATTGAAAACAACGACAAAAAAGAAAACAAAATTGCAACAGAATTCGGTCCTGCGTTCTCGCTGTTACCACGCTGTAGCGTTGCTCACTGGGCCACGGAGCTCGTTGGATACTGCGTTACTTTTACCGGATATGACCTGCTCGAAATTTAATAAAAATTTAATTTACGAACGGTTGAGTAGCGGGTCTAATTCTTTAACACAGTAAACTGGGGGCGTTAAAGATTATCTAGTATCAATTTCAACCAAATCGGTTAGCACAATGTCGTAGCATCCTCTTGTAAGATCGGCACGATGCCCCGGTGACATAATAACACCCGTGTTCGAGCAACAAGTGAATTGTTCAGCGGACAGGTAAGCTTACTTTAATTGATCGATAAACGTAGATGAATTTCTTTTCATACCGTGCACTGTGTCTCATTCGGGTCATTCCGCGTCAAAAAACTGTTTTTTACACACATGGTCGAGAATTTTGATGAATTTTTGTGACCATGTGGTGTTCCCGGAGAAAAAAATTTTGGTAAAAAAAAACTTCGAATTTTTGAAAACTTTTTGAGTTACAGCCGCTCAAAATTTTAGGTAAGATTATATTTAAAAATTCATATCTCCCGAACTATTAACAATATCGCATTCCGATAAATTTGGCTGTATTCATAAAAGATTAAACTATCAATAAAAAATACGTGATTGTCAGATAATGTTTATAAACATTGAAAAAGTTAATTTGAAATAAAGAAATTGCTCTATCTGTGAAAACAGGGCTGCAAATTTTTTCGTTATTTTTTTATAACAACTGCGAAGCCTTCTCTAAAGAATGACGCAAGAAACTCAATGGTCGTTTTAAAACTTTTGGAGATATGATTTTTTATTCACCAGCGCGCGCCTCAGAGGCAGCCGTGGTAGTCAAGTCAAATAGTAGTTTGAAGTGAAAAGTTGTGGTGTAATTGTTTTTAGTGACTTGCTTTATGTATTTCGGGTTGCTGAACACGAATCTGAAGTTGTCCAACAACATTTTTTACGCCAAATATGACAAATCATCAAAAAATACTAAAAATTTTTGTTTTTTGCTTATTACTTGCGAAGTAAGCTTTTTACGCAAAAGGTGGTTCAATATAAAAATAAAGAAGAGAAAATTACCTACATTTCATGTTATTATCATTTTTTGGTGCGGGATATGGTTTCCGCGGAAAAGAGCGTTATAACTGGGGAACAAAGTTAACGCAAAAAGAATTTACGTCAAAAATTTGCCCAACTTCAAATAAGCATAACTCCTCATGTATTGTTATACATGAAAGATTTTTTTTCACTTTAAAGGGTGAAGTATGCACTTTAAGGGACCATTGTTAGATTTTGAATTTGGCCTCGCCCTTCCTCCGTTTTTTGGAGAGCAACACGTCCTTACTTTGGCTAGAATAGGGGGACGGGGAGCCTAAAATCAAAATCTAACAATGGTCCCTTAAAGTGTATACTTCACCCTTTAAAGTGAAAAAAAATCTTTCAGGTATAACAATTTTTCGCGGAGTTATGCTTATTTGAAGTTGGGCAAATTTTTGACGTAAATTCTTTTTGCGTTAACTTTGTTCCCCAGTTATAACGCTCTTTTCCGCGGAAACCATATGCCGCACCAAAAAATGATAATAACATGAAATGTAGGTAATTTTCTCTTCTTTATTTTTATATTGAACCACCTTTTGCGTAAAAAGCTTACTTCGCAAGTAATAAGCAAAAAACAAACATTTTTAATGTTTTTTGATGATTTGTCATATTTGGCGTAAAAAATGTTGTTGGACAACTTCAGATTCGTTTTCAGCACCCCGAAATACATAAAGTGAGTCACTAAAAACAATTACACCACAACTTTCCACTTCAAACAACTATTTGACTGGACTACCCGACTGCCTCTGAGGCACCGCGCTGGTGAATAAAAAATCATATCTCCAAAAGTTTTAAAACGACCATTGAGTTTCTTGCGTCATTCTTTAGAGAAGGCTTCGCAGTTGTTGTAAAAAAATAATGAAAAAATTTGCTGCCCTGTTTTCGCAGATGGAGCAATTTCTTTATTTCAAATTAACTTTTTCAATGTTTATAAACATTATCTGGCAATCATGTATTTTTTTATTGACAGTTTAATCTTTTATGAATGCAGCCAAAATTGTCGGAATGTGATATTGTTAATAGTTCGGAAGATATGAATTTTTAAATATAACTTTACCTAAAAGTTTGAGCGGCTGTAACTCAAAAAGTTTTCACAAATTCGAAGTTTTTTTTTACCAAAATTTTTTTCTCCGCGAACACCACATGGTCACAAAAATTGATCAAAATTCTCGACCATGTGTGTAAAAAACAGTTTTTTAACGCGGCATGACCCATTCCCGACTGTATTTATACGATCGTGCTTTAAAAAGTTTTCGTAAGAATATCTTTCTCGTAGGGCCCTCGAAGGAGGGTTATGGATGATCAACACACTCGCTTGGGTACATGCCGACAGCTTATACTACTTAACTACCGATAGCTGCCGCTATGGCTGGTCTCTTTTGCGAGCACTCTGATTAGTTCCGGTTTTTAATTCATATCTCGTTTACTAGGGTGGCTTGGCCCCATTTTCGACCAGAAAAAACCTACTCGAAATTACCACAGGTATATCACCTTTACCGGTCTTACGACATTTACGGGACACTCTGTAGCTCGTTTGAGTATAGAGAATAACATAAATTTAGGTACCGTTTCTGTTTTTTTCAGATATATTTTTCTTTTTGAAAATCTTCTGCAGAAAGTTGTAGAACTTGTTATCGTTGCCTACGGCATTAGTGTACTGATGTGTAAGATCCTTAATTCTAGTATGAAGGCTCCGGATCTCCTCTTCTCTTGTAACCAGTTTATTACTAGTTGCTTGTATCTGGCAATGCAAGAAAACAACAATAGATTAATGACTCCCTACCTCTCATCTGCCGCTTTTGCTAGTTCACTTATATGCGTGTAGTACACAGAGAAGCCGAAAAAAAGGATAGCGTTACATCGCTGACTTCTTTCGTCATCGATGTTCGCTGCAAAAGCAAAACACTATAGCTGGCGGGCATAATCTAAAATTGAGCTTTAGTTTTCGGATGGGGTTTTCATATCGCTAATCAGGATTCTGAGGTTAGATCACCGAAATTTAAAATTTCGCTTGACCACGATACGTATCCCGCAGTAAAATAGAACACAAATCAAACATAAAATCAGAAATAGAATTGCTTTTTGAGAAAAAGTAGTCTGGGGTTCAAGTAGATGGTGCTGAAAGTTTACGATATCGAAACGACTAATAGTCTAGAAAATGCAACATGCCTTTAGTTGCACAGCGTTTCGTTCCTTCAACTTGACACAAACTTTTTGCTCCAAGTTTTCCTCGGTAACTTCACACTCTGTTAGTACGATAAATTCATCGTAAAGAGTCAGGATAAACAAATTCATATGAATACTTTGATATAGAACATTAATTCTGAATTTTTCCAAGCATTTCAGTTCCTCCTCCAATTCCTCGTAACTCGCTTTGACATTCCTCAAAATACAGTCTTGTTGATATATTTTTCTCATGATTCGGGAACGCTTCATTTCTTTTAACCACGTGGTCGAAACCGAATCGTTGCTGCGTAAATTTCTAAGTAAACTATTTTGCAATGATGATTGGTTTCTGATCTTGATCCTCGAGGAGGAGACTAGCGTAGACGGACTCTCCACTTCTTCTCCGTAGTTTGCCATTTCGGTTAGCAGTAAAACTTCATATTCGATGTCCAGAGGGTCGAATGATTGACCTACAATTAAACTTCGTCTATCCCGTTTGACTTGCTCCATTTTTTCCGCCAAAGAAATGTATTTCTCCAACTAGAGAGAAAATTTTACTAGAGATTGTTGTATCTTTTTTTTTGGGTCACAGGGAGTGCTCACCTTCAAATTCTGTTCGGGATACTCCTTAGTTGAGCCTGTTGCCAGAGCCGACGACAGGATATTTGCGTTTGTGGCTGGAATTTCCATTTGTATTTTCCGTAAGGATTCAATGACTTCCAAAATTTCTTCCCGTAGAATCTGCTTTCTATTTCTTGCCGCTCTCAAGCTTTTGTTAAAGTCCTCCCGTAAACGGTGATGATCGCTTCGACGGTTTAAAAGCAGCTTATATTTAGAGAACGCGGTGTCCCGTTTTTTGTTCTTCCTTAATTCCAAAAACGAAGATGATTTTAAGTGATAGTCTCCGATAGTTTCTTTTGTTTTTCCCATTAAAACTGTATCCTTCCTTCGATTGTTGTGTAAATTTTTCTCCCTGGCGTTCAAAGTGTTCCACTGAAAATAACAGAGAAAAAATGAGTGACCAGGATCGTTTCAATGGCCAAAGTTTGTTCTGTAAGCGCTTTACTTCTTTTTCCCGTTGGAATAACCACGCTTTTCTTTCCTTGTGCTTTAAAAGTGATTGCTTGATCTGCATTCCCAATCCAGACAAGCCACTAACGTCGTCATTTATAAGTGCATTAAGATTCAGGTTTATTGGTTCATCTGTCTTATCGATTCCTTGTTTGAATTTTTCTTTCGCTATTCTATTATTTAGGACACTCCACCGCGTGAACGAAGGTCTGTTTTTAAATGTGGGTCGCAATTAAAAAATTACTATATCCGGAAAATTATATATCAGGAAGAAGAAAATACCTGATTGCTTTCTCTTGCTCCTCTACATTTTTGTAGATTACAGTGTGGTGGACCTTAGCATCAATTTGCAGCTTCTCTTCTCTCAACGAATGGACAGCAATCTTTTTCCTACACCCACCAGTTAACTTTATTTCAGTTTATCTCGAGTCAACAATAAGATACTCGTACAAAAAGAAGTAGACAAACTTCTGATTAGTGTAACAGAGAATATGGTAGTCTGCGTGGTGGTGCAAATTTGAAGAGACAAAATAGATGAAATAGGACAGGTAACGAGAAGGGAAGTGGTGAACCGGAGTGATAAAGTGACAGGGGGGCGTGAAAGATGAGATGGAGAAATATATAGGTAAGAAAGCGAAAAAAAGAGTAAGAAAAGGTGTGAGATTATGACGGCCTTAGATACGAAAGCGCCGGGCATCACTTACAAGAAGAAGCCGCAAACGTCGCGAGCTCGATTTTAATGAAATTTGATACACTTGAAGAGGACCCCCAAAATGAAATTTGGCAAAGTGGGACGACGCTATATCCACCAAAAAAAAGTTGAAAAAATGAGTGTGGGCATGATTTGTCGAAAAGGCAGGTTCCGCATTTACCATCATCCACGGATTCTTACGCACCGGTTTTTCAGCCGGAAGTAACTTTCTCTTTTTGAATTCTTCCGGATTCTTCGAGAAAGTTCTCGAAGAATCTGGAATGCTAGCCAATCACGTGTCGTTTCGTGTACCCACGCCGCGTGCGTGGTGCGCTACCACGCGGTCTTCTTCACTTATCGTTCAACGGTCGAACCGCAACAAGTGTTTTTCGCTGCGCAGCATCTTTCGTTTTCTTTGTTCTTTTCGATTCGTATACGACCCACGCATTACCACGGCTTTGATTTCTTAACTTCATATTCATTCACGGACTATCGTTATTCACGACTTTGGAACGCCCACGGACTAGACTCACAAGGAGAGGCCGTGAAGTGCCCCCCTCCGATTTGGACGAGCTTTGGACACGTTATAGTAGAGGCAAAGTTATGCATATACCCAAAAGGATTTGCTCAGATACTCAACCGTTTTTGAGAAATTTGAGTCGAAAGTTTGGATTTTGGAGGCAAAGATCCCGGGATCGAAACACGGTATGAACTTATGTCTTTGACATCTTCGATATCTTTTTTAATTTTTTTTTATTTTTTCAGAATGTATAAATGATATTCCGCCATATTTCAGTATATTTAACACTGTTTATAATGTATTTGTGTACTTTACATAATATTCTCGAGCCCGGTATAAGCTTTGGATGAAACCTCTCCACCACAGCAATGAATGGCGTGCGGCTAGCGCGCTCGCTTACGGCCACCGAGATCCCGGTCTCGAATCTCGGTGTGCTTTTTTTTCTATTTTGTGAAGAGTAAATAATCTTACGACATACATCAACGTAATTAATTCGTTACTTCTACACATAAGCGGACGCCACGTGCATTGTGCACCCCACGGTAATATTCATGCACTAATTACATCCTCGGCACATCGCATCACATTAACGAAACGACCGATCCATGGCACATATTCCATGTAAATATCCATCAACGTAATTCACTGTAAATATCTATCCGCATTTATTCATTATAAATATATCCATTCAGTCATCGACACTTCATTGTGAATAAAATGCATACTTTTTTTGGCTCATTACACGCGCGTGCTTGCCAGTGATTTTTCCATCTTTCTTTTCCACCGGCCGCATATTATAAGTTCATAAAAATCGAGAACATTCTTAAACACAGACGTAGCGCGCTAGTCTCGTAATTTTTGCTACCACTAGAGCACTGGTCCAAATCCCCGCTTGTTTGAGTGCCGCCAATGGAATTTTGTTAACTTTTCCATTTTTTCGTTTGAATTGCTGTATCTTCTGTACGCGAAATAATAATTTTATAATAAAAATATATAATCAATTATATTTGTGCACAAAAATGGCGTACGCGTCAGAGTGAAGGAAATACTTTTTTACTATTGCAGGCTGATGTTTTTTCAGGACATTGACACGAAAATATTCATCATTGGCATTTATAAAATTAATCTGGCATCGTGTAGTTTTGAAACGATCGTATTACTGCACGAATATCGGGGAGTTTTGAAGATGTTCCGCCTGCCAGTTTCACTAGCTGGAAGTAGCCGTACCGTTATGCAGCTGCCTCTGCACAAAACGTCGAGCAGTGAGAAGGAGAAGTTCTCGGAGAAGGCCGACGTTGTTGCGCATGATATTTACAAGCAGACGTTGCAAATAATTAACCAGAAGTACTTCGTTATGGACTAAGAATTGATATCCATCGAGGAAGTCGATCCTGATAATTTCTTCGAAGAAGTCGTAATGATGATGTCATCCGACTCGTCGAAAGGAGAACACGCAGAGGGCAAGAACTTTGATTACATTCCGTTTGAGTACTAAATAAAAGTCCTACAAACGGCAAAAACGCATTCGAACTGAAATTTAAGTTCACTCCATAAAAATGGATGCAGTATCTCCCGCTATGGGAGGCCCAAAGTAAAAACGGTAGGACAATACGCGATAAATACTGCTTCATCTGCAGAAAGAAAGAAATCTGCAACTATGGACGTTGTCTGCTACCAACCAATTTGAGGACATAAAATTTGTTGCGGGAACGCCGTGGATCACTAGCTTTAGGTGCAAGCATCATATACAAATAAAATCATATATAAATTTGTCTCTAAAACTGAAAATGCATCGATGGAAGATGATTTGACGAGTGGGTAGGTCTTCCTCATTCAAGCACGATTACTGCACTCCGGATGTTTATGCAAACGCATATTTTTATAGAAAATAGATAGAGGAATGCGACCTGGGCAGAAATATGTTTTATGGTTAAAGAATTCTGAAAACATATTTTTTATTTTGCATACTGCATATGGGTCATTCCGCGTCAAGTGAACCACTTTTTACAGAACATGGTCGAGAACTTTGATGAATTTTTTTTACCAAGTAGTTCGCGGAGAAAACAATTTGGGTAAAAAAAACTTCGAATATTTGAAAACTTTTTGAGTTATAGTATCTCAAACTTTCAGGTAAGATTATTTTTTAAAATTCATATCTCCTAAACTACTAACAATATCGCATTCCGGCAAATTCGCTTGCATTCATAAAAGAGCAAACTTTCAACCAAAAATTTATAGTTGTTGGACAATGTTTATAAACATTAAAAAAAGTTTGTTTAAAAAAGAGAAATTGCTGTATCTGCCAAAGGCTACCCGCTAATTTTTTTATTATTTTTTTACAACAACTGTGAAACCTCATCTAAAGATTGAAAAAAGAATCACGATGGCTTCTGTCCTAGTTTCTAAGATATGATTTTTTATTCACCAGCGCGCGCCGCGCCGTAGGGGCAGCCCCAGAAGTCCAGTCAAATGGTAGTTTGAGGTGGAAATTTCTGGTATAATTGTTTTTAGTGACTTACATTATGGTTTTTGGGGTGCTGAATATGAATCTGAACCTGGCCAACAAAATTTGTTACGTCAAATATGCGAAATCATCAAAAACGGTAAAAATTTTGTTTTTTGACTTATTACATGAAAAGTAAGCAAAGGCGGCTGTACATAAAAATAAAGAAGAGAAAGTTCCCTACAATTCATCTTGTTATCATTTTTTGGTACGACATATGGTTTCCACGCAAAGGAGCGTTATAACTGGGGAGTAAAATTAACGCAAAAAAAAAAAATTTGCCCAACTTCAAATAAGTATAACACCGCGAAAGAATGGTAAAGCTGAAAGATTTTTTTTCACTTTAAAGGGTGAAGTCTGCACTTTAAGGAATTATCGTTAGATTTTGAATTGAGCTTCTCGCTCCCCCTATTCTAACAAAAGTATGGACGTGTTACCTCAGACGTCAGACCTCGAAAACGGCAGAAGGGAGACACCAAATTCATAATCTAACGATAGTTCCTTAAAGTGCAGATGTATAGCCGCCTTTGCATAAAAAGCTTACTTTTCATATAATAAGTCAAAAAACAAAATTTTTGCACCCCAAAAACCATAAAGTAAACCACTAAAAACAATTACACCAGAAATGTCCACCTCAAACTACCATTTGACTAGAGTACTAGGGCTGCCCCTACGGCGCGCGCTGGTGAATAAAAAATCATACCTCAAAAATTAGGACAGAAGCCATCGTGATTCTTGTTTCATTCTTTAGATGAGGTTTCAGAGTTGTTGTAAAAAAATAATAAAAAATTAGCGGGTGGCCTTTGGTAGATACAGCAATTTCTTTTTTTTAAACAAACTTTTTTAATGTATATAAACATTGTCCAACAACTATAAATTTTTGGTTGAAAGTTTGATCTTTTATGGATGCAAGCGAATTTCTCGGAATGCGATATTGTTAATACTTCAGGAGATATGAATTATAAAAATTAACCTTACCTAAAAATTCGAAAGGCTGTAACTCAAAAAGTTTTCGAAAATTCGAAGTTTTTTTTACCCAAATTTTTTTCTCCGCGAACACTACATGGTCACAAAAATTCACCAAAGTTCTCGGCCATGTCTGTAAAAAGTGGTTCACTTGACGCGGAATGACCCACATGTGTTATTTTATAAATATGGTTTAGTCACAATTTTTTACACGAGGCATCTAAATTCTCAAAAACTAAATCTAAAATCTAATCTAAAATCTAAATCTAAAATCTCAAAAAAAGGAGAGCAGGAAGGCCGACGAAAGCGGAGAGGATGTGAAGGGAGAGACAAAGCAGCGAATCGTCAGTGGAAGATTATACAGGGTGTCCCGTAACTAGCTCGACACCGGAAAATGAGGGGTACCTGAGGTGATTCTGAACAACTTTCTCCTTAGCAATAATGTCCTAAGCGCCTTCGGTTTTGAATTATTAACGAAACGGGTAGGCCAATCCGAGCGCTTATCGGGCGCGCGCTCGAAACGAGAGTGTGGTCTCTGGATCGTGCTCGACCGCGAGCGTGAACAAGTGCATCGCCTGGGTATCGACGGAAGCGTACGGCAAATGTCACATCGCCTTCAAATAAACTAATACTCGTTGAATAACTGTGTCCGATGCTCTTACCCGTTATTCAATAGGAACGAAGATTGTAGTATTTGTGGAAAAAATGTTTCTCTTCACAGCACGTTTTCAGGTGGATAAATTATCGTTAGAATAATTTATAATAACTAACGTTAGAAAAGCCTTGTTAAACTCACCCATTCGACCACGAATCACCCTGCTTCGACGAAAGTAGGTCATTGGCACTAGGTCACAGTGCCGATTTTGCCCTTCCTAAGAATCTCGAGAGCCTCAACAGCTCATTTTACGATAAACTCACTTGACACTGACACACACAGTAGGAACGGCACTTGCCTAATTTATGGCAGGGCGTACGGCTAATAGCAGGTACGCGAACACCCCGAGAGTCGAGCGGCGATCGGGTCACTTTACCGAACGCGCATTTCACCGCACGAGCACTGTTACCGATATTCCGTGATAAAATAATTATGTTTGAACGTGATTGAACCTACGTAAGAGATGTTGGTGGCCCTGAAAAGAGCCCATTGTTGTTATGCCAAAATTGCCAAGTTTAGTTCGACGTACCCGCGTCACACTTGCATGCACACATTGGAGCACCGGTGGACGTTGCGCTGCACTTCTCCCAATGTTTCTCGATTAAGAAACGTAACAAATATCCTGTAATACTCCACGTTAGTTCGTTGCTGTATGGTATCCGTTCGGTTTGAAAAACGATTCTGCCAGCTCTAGCGTTTCTTGGGTCTTGCATAGAACAACGTTGGTTAGGGAAGGGATATTTTTACAATAGTACAACGGAGTGGGTCGCACATTTGGAGTCACCGTTCATTCAGCAAAAAAATACACGCGCATTTTGGGCGGCCGCATGGTCTTCGCCACTACGAACGCTCTAGCGAAGACAAGGGCAAGGAGTGCCATAAATTTCACTATTGTCCATACCGTGTCGTAAAGGGAAAGTGTGGCTATTTTACGAAATACGTGCATCGGCTTAAGACTGCATCGACAGCGTACACGCAACATAAACCTTTAATATTTTCTTACGATTCTTTCCGCGAAGACGAAACAGTACACACAACTTGGAAAATGATCAATTTAATATTGTATTGTGTTAGCGAAGACACTGTTTGATACGCATTTCGAGACAGATATCGTTATGTCTATCAACATTTTGGTCGTCTGGAACAGAACCCCCTGATCGGGCCTATGTACCGCGGCACGCTTTGCTGCTCGCGTTCCCGTAAACGCGGTTGCCGCGCGCGTGCGATAATCATAATAAGATCGAAATCAGAGATTCTTAGGGAGCCGCCTGTTTAAGCATTTCGACATGCCGCAAACAGTGTCTTCGCTTGTACTTTTATTCACGCTATGCACTCGACACCAAACATCCCACAACATTAATTTTATAATATTCCAAATGACACGGGCAAGCGTGTATGCGTCGCAAACAGTGTCTTCGCTATACAATACAATATTAAATTGATAATTTTGCGAATTGTATGTACTTTTCCTTCTTTGCGGGAAGAGTCGTAAGAAGATATTAAAGGATTATGTTGCGTGTACGCTGCCGATGCAGTTTTAAGACGATGCACGTATTTCGTAAAATAGCCACACTTTCCCTTTACGACACGGTATGGACAATAGTGAAATTTATGGCACTCCTTGCCCTTGTCTTCGCTAGAGCGTTCGTAGTGGCGAAGACCATGCGGCCGCCCAAAATGCGCGTGTATTTTTTTGCTGAATGAACGGTGACTCCAAATGTGCGACCCACTCCGTTGTACTATTGTAAAAATATCCCTTCCCTAACCAACGTCGTTCTAAGCAAGACCCAAGAAACGCTAGAGCTGGCAGAATCGTTTTTCAAACCGAACGGATACCATACAGCAACGAACTAACGTGGAGTATTACAGGATATTTGTTACGTTTCTTAATCGTGAAACATTGGGAGAAGTGCAGCGCAACGTCCGCCGGTGCTCCGAGACGTGCATGCACGCTCGAGGAGGGTACGTCGTGCCGATCTTGGCAATTTTGGCAACAACAATCGTACCTTTTCAGGGCCACCAATATCTCTAACGTAGGTTCAATTACGTTCCTCTACATAATTGTTTTATTCGGAGTTATCGGTGAAAGTGCTCACGCAGTGAAATGCACGTTAGGTAAAGTGACCCGATCGCCGATCGCCGCTCGACTCTCGGGGGTGTCCGCGTACCTGCGATTAGCCGTGCGCCCTGCCATAAATTAGACAAGTGCCGTTCCTACTGTGTGTGTCAGTGTCAAGTGAGTTCACCGAACCGGCCGTATAATCAGCTGTTGAAGTTCTCGGGATTCTTACGAAGGACAAAATCGGCACTGTGACCTACTGCCAACGACTTACTTCCGTCGAGGGCAGGTTGATTCGTTGGCGAAAGGGTGAGTTCAACAAGATTCTTCTAACGTTAGTTATTCACATCGTTTATCTTAGACCATAATTTACCCACCTGAAAACATGCTGTTAAGAAAATCATTTTTTCCACAAATACTACAACTTTTCATACCTCCCGAATTACGAGTGACAGTATTGAACACAGTTATTCAACGACTATTAGTTTATTTGAAGACGATATGTGATATTTGCCGTATGCTTTTCTCGATACCCACGCGATATACTTGTTCACGCTCGCGGCGGAGCGTGTCAGAGACCACTCTCTCGTTTCGAGCGCGCGTTCGATACGCGCTCGGATTGGCCTAGCCGTTTCGTTAATAATTCAAAACCGAAGGCGCTTAGGACATTATTGCTAAGGAAAAAGTTGTTCAGAATCACCTCAGCTACCCCTCACTTCCCGGTGTCGAGCTAGTTACGGGACACCCTGTATTAAGAGTAAAAGGGGTGAGGAAGAGGGGGAAGGGACGGAGGAGGAGAGAGCCTTCACAAAGAGTTTGGAGGTAGGAAGATCGCCGGTGGAGAATAAAGAGAAGAAAGAAAAGGGAGGGGATAGGGTGGAGGAGATGATAAGGGAGTTAGCAAAGAAAGTAGATCAGGGAAGGGAAAAGATGAAGGAAATAGGGAAAGAGTTGAGAGAGGAGATGGAGAGGTTGAGAAAAGAGAATAAAAGGAGAAAGAATAAGTGGGAAGAGAAGAGGAGGGAAATGCACAGAACGATAAAGGAAATGGGAGGCGGGATAGAGGAAATGGAAAGGAAAGCGGTGGGATGGAAGGGGATGGGACAACTGGGGGAGAGGGTTAGGAAGATGAGGGAATGTGAGGGAAATCGAAAGGAGAATTGTGGGAAGGGTGAGGGAGGAGAGGAAACAAAATGTGATTATAAAGGGAATGAAGGTAGAGAAAGGAAAGGAAAGAGAGAGCGCGGAGGGTATACTGAGGGGGTTAGGAGTGGAGGTAGAGGTGGAGGAAGTGAGGAAGATAGGTGGTGGTTGAGAGGAAAAGGGCGGGATGGTAATAGTAAGGCTGCGGAGTAAGGAGCGGAGGAGGAGAGTACTGGAGAAAAAGGCGACATTGAAGGGAAGGGAGGAAAGGGTGGAGGAGGATCTAACCTAGAAAGAAAGAAGAATGCAGTGGAGATTGAATAAGATTGCCAGGGTGGAGGGAAGCAGGGAGCGAAGGACGAGGGTAGGATATGGAAGGGTATGTATAGACGGGATATAGTGGAGATGGTACGAAGAGGAAGAAGAATTGAGGCTGGCAGGAGGAAGGAGCATAAGGGGAGAGGAATGGCAAGGAAAGAGACAGGTGGAAGGAGGAACAGGGGGGCAAGGGCGAAGGAAGTAGGAGTAGTGGGAAGAGGGAAAAAAGAGCAGGGGTAGAAAGTAGGGTTCCGGAATGTGACAAGATTAGTGAGAAAAGAAAAGGAATTTTGGAGTAGATTGGGTGGATGGGATGTGCTGGTTATGGAGGAAACATGGATGGATGAGAAAGGGTGGGGGAGGGCGAAAAGCAAGCTGCCGAAAGATTATAAGTGGAAGGTACAATTGACTGGAAGAAGAAATAAAAAGGGAAGAGCGATGGGTGTCATGTTAATCAGGATAAAGGAGGAGATCGTGGACACGGAGCGAAGGGAAGAAAGAGAGGTAATAGAGTGACTGATAGAGGGAAGAGTATAGGGGAAGGCAGATGGTAGCGGAGGAGGGTGGTAGGGGTATATGTGACTGGAGACCTGAGGGATAAGTTGGAATGGTTAAGGGAATGGATGGAGGAGGAAGAGAAAAAAACGAGGACGGTTATAGGATGGGATTTTAACCCAAGAACAGGGAGGAAGGGAGGAAGGGAGGAAGGGAGGGTCAAGAGGGGTGGGGGGGGAGTGAAAAGGAAAGAGGGAGTAGGAACTCAAAGGATAAGAAAGGGAACGGGCAGGGAAGGATGATGGTGGAGTTTATGGAGGAAAGGGGTTGGAGCATAATGAATGGGGACGTGAAAGGGGACGAGGAAGGAGAGTACACATACACGGAAGGGAGAGGAGAGACAGAGCATTATTATTTATAGACTATGTAATAGGGAATGAGGCGACGAGGGAGAGGGTAGAGAGGATTGAGGTAGAGGAGGACATAGACTCTCAGATGACTCAGAACATCACCCGAGAGCGTGTGGATGAAAGGAGAATGGAAGAGAAGAAGAAAAAAAAGAGGTGAAGAGCGGTGGAGTGGAAGAGGGGATTGGACAGAGGAGGTAAGAGAAAGATTTAGCAGGGAGCTGAACTGGAAGGACATGGGGGTGGACGAGCAAATGGGAACAGCAATAGGGGAAATAAAAAGGGTGCTGAAGAGGGAGGGTGGTGGGGAAAGGAGGGGGAGTAAAGAAGGGATGTCATGGTGGGACAGGGAATGTGAGGAGGGTAAAGGGGAGGTGAGGAAAGCTGAGGAAATGGAGAAAAGGGGGAAACGGATAAAGGTATAGGGAAAAGGAAAGGGATTATAATAGGTTATGCGAAAGGAAGAAGGAGGAAGAAAACGATAGGTTTGCAAAAGAAGCGGAGGAGGCAAGGGCCGGAGGAAGAGTGTTGCAGATAGTGAGGAGGGAAAGGGGGAGAAGAAAAGCAGTAAACCAGGCGATTGAGATGGAAGTATGGAAGATACTTCATGGGGCTGTTAGGAGGTGTGGTGGCGAGGGTAAGGGGAGGAACAGATGGCGGGCGAGAGGGGCACGAGGAGTAGGGCATACGACAGGAGAAGATAAGAAAAGCAATAGCGAGAACGAAGGATGGGAAGACGGCAGGGAAGGATGGGATACCAAGCGAAGTATGGCGATACGGGTGTGCTGAATACTAACGTGGACTGTATCGCGGATGGTGAAAAGGTGTTGAAATTATTTGTACGCGACAGTCCGAACGGTGGCGTGAGCTGCCGGGCCACGAGCACTCTCCCCCTCTCAACCGCCTCACGCGCAGCCGTACCCTGCTGCCTCGCGTGCAGCCGAGTTGCTTAGCGAAGTGAGGGAGAGGGGTGCGAGGTCCCAACTCGAACATTCTCGAAGGATTCCGACCGTTACACGGAGGGATATCCGGCTCCTTCGGGAACGTTCGATGCGGGAAATCTATATAAACACCAACAGCTGAATCGTGACCTAATTCGGTCAAAGTCTTTGTTATGCGTACACGTACGTCTTTAAAATCAGCTGCTCGCAGTCTAGTTAACCGCTTTCTTTCTATTTCTCCGCGCTTTGAGTCCTCGGAGCATTATCATTTATCATTATAGTTTAATGTTAACACGTTTATTGTTATTTATTGTGAATACAATTTGTTGTGGAACTACTAACTTCGCCGTTTCTGCCCGACCACGTTCCCTTCCAAGCGCGTTTCTCTCGGCCGTACCTTTAAATCCGGAATTCTGCCCCTCGCGCGCATCCGCGAAATCAAATAAATAATTTTGAACGCGGAGGCCCGAACATTATTCGTACACGTGCATTTAATGATAAGAAAATATAACAAATGATTTATTGTTGTTGTTTACTGTGGTTGTTCGATAAGCTGGTGTGGGCGGTAATGGAATACGTTGCGGAGATGTGGGGATGCACAGTGGTCCCGCGGCCGGGGTAAAAGACGGTCATAATTATTTAATTCTTATTTCACGACCAATTCATGATCAAAAATTAATTAAAATCATAAATTATAACATAATTTATCTAATAATTTATGATTTATTACATATTCGTATATATATTTTAGTTTTGAACGTAATAATTGTATACAAAGTAACTCAAATGTGCTGTATCATATTTGTTGCGGAATCGTGAGGCTGGGCGGTGGCCCCACCTGCCACCGTATTTCGGGAATACTCGCTCGGCGGACTAGCTCATCGGCTGCGTACTCACGCCACGCGCAAGCCATCTCGGCGGACCATCGTACAGGCTGCGCGCACGCGCCACGCGCAGACGCGCCTGGGCTTCGGCGAGCTATTTTCTGGGCCTTCTCACGCGTGAATCCAAAAACATCCTGGACAAGCTTATCCTGACCGGAGCAATATCTCAAAATTGCACCTACCACCCCGGCCGGATAACATGTCTACGAACACATATACAGTGCAAACGTGTATAGGCGTTTGGCGGACACCCCTCCCCGCGCTGGGGTAGAAACCTCGCGATACCGCGACAATTAGAATTAACGCGATACGGCTAGAAAATCGCGTTCAAACGGGCACCGACAGCTTACCTCATTCGATTACCGCCGACGGTTAGGAGTTAGACGGCAGGGTGGCCGCTAACCGAGCGGCCACGAATTTCGGCGGGCTGTCCCGAAAATATAGAATATGGCGGTCGCTGCTCGATCGGACTCGAGCACCGATGAGCTGCGCCGAGCTACGGCGCGCACCGGCAGACCCGAGGACCCCCAAACTGCTCCGTGAAAATCCGACGAGCCCGTCGGAGAACGCGCGGTGCTAGGGGCGCTGTGCAACCTCACGACGAGGAGGGGAGGTATCGTGGGCACCCACGCATCCACCGGCGTGGATCGGAGGGACGGCGAGGGGGTAGGAACCCACCTCCGGAGGAGACTCGCCGTGCCCTCCATGGTTTCGCGGCTGGGGGCCGCCACGCCGGAAGGATGCCATCCCGACTGAAGCAGGAGGAATCGAGGGGGGATCGTCTAGGCTCTCTTTAGCGGCGGCCAGGTGCATCCCGGGGGGATGCGACCGTATACCTGCGGGGCAGGCCTGGAGATTCCGATTTCCGGAGGAGACCTGATGCGGGACTAACAGCCATTATCCGGGGGATAGCAAAGGGCAGTCGGGGGAAAATCGGAGATGCCGGTGGAAAATCGCGGGGACCAGCCGGGCCGCCCGTAAAATGCGCCGCTGGTCCCGGAACCAATTAGGCGACGAGTTCCGCTAGCAGTACTTCGCCTAGGGCCGTCGTAGCATGCGAGCGTTTTGGCTACCATACCGTAATGTTGCTAGATTATACTGTTGAATTGTAATTTCGGGTCGCAAAGGACCATTATCGTTATATTGTGTTGGATTATTAATGAATTGTTAGTAACTGCGCCGCCGGGAGTGTCCTGCGTGACAGAGGACCAAGGGCCGAAATCGTAATCGATAATGTACGAGAACCTCGCAAGGTAAGCTGCCGTCCAACCGCGTTTAACCGTCAGCGTAACATGAGCGTGTGGCCAACCGCCTGGGCGAAGTCACTTAGATTAAGGATCCGGCGAGTCTCGCGACGGGCAACGAACGCGATGACTCCGGCTCGGTTTTAATCGATATCGCGTACCCTTCGAAAACAAACGTCTTACCGCATTTGTTACACTGTACCCGCTGAGTCCCAAATTTATTTATTTTATCCCGGCCTCGACCCTACCTGACCGTTACCGCTTTCCGCATGCCTGCAACACCCAGCGCCTCTACCATTACAGTCGCGAGCTAGTCAGTCGGTAATCGGTCCGGCGGAGGACCTGCCTGCCCACGGTCTCATCACCTTTTCGCGTTCCTTTGGTGTTTTCGGGTAAAAAGCACCTGGCGCCCAACATTTCTATTTTCCGGTTTCGCCTGACCGCGGCGGGTAGGCCTTCCACCGAAGTTGGACGGGCCGTTCTTTCCGCGACGGGAAGAAAACGCGTCACAAGCTCAAAGCTAAAAGCAAAAAAAATGGCATATAAGTTAAACTATACATAAATCTAACACTTGACTTGAATAAGCCTTTTTTCTTTTGAGGAAGCTCCCAAGACGTGTGATGAAGGGGCCCGATTTGATCATAAGCCTATTTATTAAATACGTGTTTGCTAGTTTCCGTGACATTTTTCGCGAGTGATCTCGCCGACATATCTTCAAAATTTTATTATTTGATTCAGCTGCTTCTTCGGAAAGTTCCCCGATTGATACCATTGCGTTGTTTATAACCGCAGATCCATGGATGAGAACTTTGTGGACGGAAGCTGGGAGATTGTACCACGGATATACCAGAATTAAAAGTCTTGCGGTTTCTAAAGCATAATCCCTGAATTTTTCCAACTGTATATTGTATCCTGATGATAAAGCTTGTAAAATTATAGAGCAACGATCAATCAGATCTTTGTTTAATGCTGTGATTTCAGCAGATATTACAGAATTCATGAAAAATGTCCTTGCGGTATTACCGTCATCCGATGTTCCGCTTCCGCTTGTTCGTGGTTTATCTACAATTAATCCTAATCTAGATCTAAATTGATTTTGGATATACAATTTTCGGTCCATTAATACTCGTTTATCTTCTTCTGACCTAACCTGCCATTTTTTGATCTGGTTTCTGTATGCCAGATGAACAAAATATTCAAAATAACGGATATAAGAATGTAAAGGCGATAAACCAAACTCGAATGTACTTTCTTTGCCTTGTTTTTGCAAACAGAGATCTATGTTATTCATCTCCCGGGGGGTCGCTTTACAAATATAACACCTAGCTGATGATGTTTCACTCAATGCACTGCAAATTTGTCCATCTACCATAGTTAGCTGCAAAGAATGCTGAATTGGAAAAACGCGATCTTTGACAGTGAATAATGTAGGGGACAAATTGGTCATCTTTTTTGTGAAATAAGATTCCTCATTCATAGATTTGGTAGTGCTTTCTTTCATGAACTGAAAACGAATAGGCCTACAATATCTAGTGGTAGAAGGGCAAGGATTTTTCCACAAAACTTTACGATTGTCTGTATGCGCGTTGGTAACTAATTATAGAGTGACGTATGACGTAACAAACAAACTGCTATCTTCTAAACTCGAATCCGTAAATGATTGTTTATACTCACTATGACCCGTACTACCGTCAAATCCCCATTTTTCCGATTAAAGTTAAATCATTTGATGAATCTAGTGACACGCTATTTAATAAATTTTCTTGTGACTCAAGGATTCGCGAAGCTGTATGATCTAACAAACTTTGTAGTTCGACTTGTGCTTTTAACTCGGACACAGAAATATTATCCGGATAGCACTTCTTCTTAGCATTTAAGACACTTTGATAAAACGGTAAAATACTCCAGCAAGTTTTACTATTGATAACATTTTTAAATAATGAATATTGATGCTTACAATTAGTCAACTTAGCGTCCACGAAAATTGACATAACCTCATCAGCACTAATACCTGTTTTTATACTTGCATGGGATAGGTCACAAGAATTGCGCAATGCATTTAAAGCAGAATCATCTACCTGAGAAAATCTTGCCAATCCTCTACGTTTTGAACGGACACTAACTTTGGAAAAATCTTTCATAGATCGCCCTACTACGGCTACGCCGCGTGACGTGCTCGGTAGATTATCGTTAGTAGCAACTTCAGCAAGACATTGCGCAATCCTTGTTAGATCAAAACATTCGATCACTTTTAACCAATCAGCATACTTAATCAATAATTTAGATTTATCTCTCCGTACAGTTTTCCAATAATCATAGATAGTTTTACACAAATTGCAAATGCGCGTATCTAAAGCGCTAACATTTAGGTTTTCAGCGTCATTGAAGGTCGCCAGAAAGACTGCCAACACACATTGATAAATTTCTTTGATGGTCCCATTTTTTGTACACCAAATCTAAAGAAATGCAATCGTGAAAAATAACATTTTACTAAAGTACCTGAAAATAAAACACATTAGCTTAATCAACTATTTCGTAGACTATACAACGCCGAGTGCTACGACGGCAAAAAAGCTCTATAACTCACTTGGAGGCATTTAAGGGCAGGAGAATTTTTGATATTCTCGAAATATACAACTTTACTTTACTTTGCATGTGTGATGGGGATTGGTAGTCGTGGTCGGCGGAAAGAATATATATATTTGGTGCACTGAGTTTAGATTTATTTGAGTACAAGAACAAGAGTGAGAATATGGAGCGAGAGGCGACTGTGCGTTTCGATGGTTGTGACGAGAGTGTTTCGAGAGATCTGCAGCGGGGCCGCGCAGCGGTGGGCCTCGCTGCAGGTCTTTGTCTAAAAGTCCTGGCGTCAGCATTCGAGGAATGAGTGACCTCTTACAGGCGATAAGCGCCGTGGGACCTGATGTGATTCTATGAATTATAATATCAGAAAAATGTACAGGACGTTACACATGCAGTGTGAATACCGAAAGAAGCCTGCGATTGTTTGTGAGTCTATGTAAAATCAATAAGGGGCCCATATATTTAAAAAATATATGTACGCAGATCCTTCGTTTTTCAAACCGGGAAACATAGATCTTTTACTCGGTGGTGGAATCTTTCTGGAATTACTCTGTGCAGGCCAAATACAGCACGCTAGAAATTCACCTATATTGCAGAAAACTACTCTCGGATAGATTGTCGGTGGCCCCTGGTTCTCAAACGAATCACGTCATGAATCAACCACCTCATTATTCTGCTCATCACACGAAGATGATTTACACCAAAAACTCCAAAGATTTTGGGATATTGATGAAGGCCCACATGAACAATACCTATCATTAGAAGAGCAAGCCTGCGAAGAACTGTTTATCAAAGAGCATCGCAGAGCAAATGACGGTCGATTCATTGTTCCCCACCACTCTGTGGGGATCCCCAAAAGCTTGGCTATCCTGAATTGACGGCTGAGAAACGGTTACGTTCCATAGAGAAGATACTTCATTCGTCACCGGATTTGAAGTAAGCTTATTACCAATTTCTGGAGGAATATGAACAGTTGGATCATATGTCACGCGTAGTAACGGAAACCACTAATCCATTTAAACATTATTTACCGCATCATGATGTGATCAAAGAATCGAGCACCACCACTAGAGTGCGAATCGTCTTCGATGCGTCCGCAAAGACAACAACGGGGTTGTCTTTTGTTACGTTCCGAGTCCTATTTTTCATTATAAACTCTTCTCTATGCACTCGGATGGTACAGACGCGGAGGAATCTGTGTTCCGAGCTAACCCTCTAATGCCATACGAGTTGCCTTTTAACTATTTCTTTTATTTTTTTCCTCCAACTCTAAGAATGATAGGTATATAATGCATATATTCCGAGCCTTTCTAATCATTCAAAACGTTGTTTGAGAAGATCCTAGAGTCACGCGTAGGTACCCTTGAAGGCATCATTGTTCTCGACCTTGCGTTGTAAACAAACCGATCGGCGAGCCTTGACTAGCGGGCGACGCACGATAAACGGAACAGAATTTGAATATTCCTGTCTTTCTCTCTCTGTTAACTAAAACTCTACTTAACACCCGTGCGAACCAAGGAATATCTCCCTGCATTTTATGTAAGCTTCCTCAAGGTACAAGTGTTAATATCAGACCACCCATGATACCGTACCTGCCGTCGTCACCAAACGACATCAAATATTCGAAATATAATATCGAAGTTTCGAGGCGTTCTTCCAAAATAGAGGAACGTCGAGAACCGCCGAAACTACGTCGGAACTAGGACCGATAGAGAAAAGGAACACGAGTACTTGAGATTAGCTTCTCGATAGAAGTATTCCTTGGAAGTTCTTCCCTTTGTTCTCATTTATACTTAGTAATTTCGAGTCGGTTCCCTCCACGATAATCGTTCGGGATTATTAAGAATATTAATTAATAACGCGTTAATTACAGTGTTCGCCCACGGTCCATTAGGATACGTGGTAGGTATTAGGTACTCATTAGCATTGTACTAAAGTTTTACTACGACTTCACAGCAATACAAAGCGAACGAGCGTTAACATCAACACCACACTAACATCATCGTAGTAAACAAATTGAACGTCTGAACACCGAGACATACAAACGACCCGTTCCATCTTCGTCGTATAATAAAGGAAAGGAGAGGAAAAAGAGAGAGAGAAAGCGGAATCGGTAAGACCTAACCAGTATTCCACGTCTTATTCCGGCCCTACCGAACTAGAATCTTGTATTCGCTGGGTAATCCCTTAATTCGGTTGGTCTGTGAAAAATCGAGATGTGCGTTGCGATTTAAGTAACATGTGCGTTCGCGTTGCAAGGTCCGCCATTTTGTGATTCTGCCCGCTTGTTAATTTTAAACTGTTCGCGCGGTATAACGTGCGCGTGCGCAGAGTTCTGTAAAATACTATACCTAAACTGAGTTTCATGCGAGATTGTGATAACTAATGTGAGACAGGCGAAATGTCTAAGTGAGGAACGGAAGTGTACGATGTAAAGTTCGCCGTTAAAAACGATCAAAGTAGATTCGCATTTCGTACAAATTGTTGTTACATTCAATTTCAATTATTTATTGAATATACTTTTCTTTTACCCGAATACTGTAATCAATTATTCATCTGTGTAAATTGTGTATGTCATTAACCTATATGTCTACGACCCGTCAAGGGACGAGAGCAAAGACGATCCCAAAATCATCCTGTCCGTACCACGAAAGTGAGTGCGTTAGTTTTTAAGTATTCAGAGTTACGTGCGTAGCCTGCGACCATCCGCTCGGCCTCCAAGAACTACGCCCAACGTAACACTTTAAATGTTCTTCTCATGGTCGGCCCGATCATCCAACAAGACTTGTGCGCGATAGTAATTCGCTTCCGTCAACATAAGTATGTCGTAACAGCCGATATCAGTAAAATATACCGTCAAATATGGTTACAACAAGACAAGTATTCAACCCGTTCAAGCTTGAATACCGTACCCTACGGGCTATTGTCTGCACCATTTTTGGCTATACGTTGTCTACATCAACTCGCTGTCGAGAGTCAGCAACAGTTTCCAGAAAGTAGCCACGTAATAACAAGAGATACGTAGATGATCTATTAGCCGGAGGTCCTACAATAGCACACGTGAAGAAGATAAAAAATGAAATTCAAAACATATTGTCCAAGAGTGGTTTTACACTCTGCAAATGGTCATCTAACGATACTCGACTGTTAGAATCAACAACAGATAACACAAATGCATTTCATGGAATCTGTAACGAAGAAATCAAGACACTAGGTCTAGTATGGGAACCCAGAACAAATGTTTCTCGTTGCTAGGTTAAAGAATTTAGCCATGTCTCATTAGTTACCAAGTGAAGCATTTCATCCACGATATAAACCATCTTCGATCCATTAGGTTTAGTCGGACCTGTAGTCGTGAAGGCGCAAATCTTACTTCAAAGGTTATAGCAGCTCAAGATTGATTGAGACTAATCTATTTCTTTGGAATTATGCACGTTGTCGCAGAAGTACGCAGAGCAGTTGCAACAATTAACAGAAATTAATATACCAAGACACTTATTATGCGAAGAACCGACGTTAATAGAAATTCACGGCTTCTGCGACGCATCAGAAGCAGCTTATGGTGCATGTTTATATCTGCGTTCGATATCTTCTTCAATGGTTAAGACCAATTTGTTATGTGCAAAATCACGAATCGCACACCTTAAGCAAATCACGATACCACGGCTGGAAGTATGCAGCGCGAACCTTTTGGCTAAACTATATGGATTCATCAAACGTACACATGTCCTAGAGATCTCACAGGCATATCTGTGGTCTGATTCTTCAGTGGCATTACCATGGATCCAGGGACAGCCATCGAACTGGAAAACCTTTGTAGCTAATAGAGTTGCAAGAATTCAAGAACAAACTCAGTCAGCATCATGGGGTCATGTTAGATCCGAGGAAAATCCAGCGGACCTACTATCACGAGGTAGTGAGCCTGCATCAATACGACCATTCCAACTTTGGTGGCATGGTCCACAGTGGTTGTCGCAAGAATCCAGATATCGGCCTAGCAACTCGACAACCTCTGTTACCGAAATTCCCGACCGGAAAACAACGACTGTTTCATTAATGGCAACCACGAAGCAGAATTCTATATTCCAAAGATTTTCATCTTTATCTAGGCTTAAGGGAACCGTAGCGTATATTGTTGCATTTAAAAATAACGCGTTACATCGTAAAGTGCGTACTATAGGGTTTTTAACCGTAGATCAATTATACAACGCGTTAAGAATATTAATTAAGTTAGCGCAAGAGGAAGAATTTACCTTAGAGTTACCTAACTTTCATCAACAAAAACCGATTAATTCCAGAAGCAGCTCGTTGCCATTGAACCCATTTCTCGATCAGCGTAATATTATCAGCGTTGGCGGAAGATTGTCGTAAGCGACATTTTATTACCATCAAAAGTATCCGATATTACTTCCAGCCAAACATAAGCTAACTGAGCTTGTTATTCGCGATGAACACACGCGGTTACTTCACATGCATTACTCGCCTCTATTAGAACACGGTATTGGTCCGTTATCTGGTAGACTTGCAGTTCGTAGAGTGTTGAGGAAGCGTATTGTTTGTTTCCGGGCTAATCCGCGCAGTCTTTCCCAATTAATGGGTGATTTACCAAAAACACGCCTAGTTGCGAATCGGCCTTTCCTAAACACCGGTATAGATTTCGCTGGTCCTTTTAATATAAAGATTTCGCGAAATAAGTCAACAAAAGCATATCTTTGCGTGTTCGTATGCTTCATCTCTAAAGCAAGTCATTTAGTGATAGTCAGTGACCTTTCTACGAATGCCTTTTAAAACGCATTAGATCGTTTCGTCGCCAGAAGAGGCATTTGTCAGAACATATATACCGATAACGGGTGTACAGTATCGGACAGTGATGGAGTCCCAATGGTGATTAACAATACCATTACGCTACCCTGTCGGTGTGTTTGCTTTCGCACTTGTTCGAGGCCACTTGAGAAGAGCCGGCACCCTGTGGATCTCGGTAGGCCTTGTTTATACCCGGGACTGCTATGAATTGCTTCCTCGTTCGAAAAAACCGATTTAGACACATAAGGCCCTCTCACTTCCTCCCTCGCTCCCTCGCGGTCACCCCGGGTAGAAACTCACGGATGAGAGTTTGCATAGTTGTATGGAGACTACCCCACTCTTACAAGCGGGAAAGGCAGCACGTTGGTTTCGACAGGTCTCGCTTATACCGTAGACTGCTATGGACTGCATCCTCGTCCGAAAAATCCGAAAAATCCGAATTCGCCGCATAAGACCCTCTCACTTCCTCCCTCGCTCCCTCGCGGTCACTCTTGGTAGAAACTCACGGATGAGAGTTCGCATGGTTGTATTGAGACTACCCCACTCTTACAAGCGAAAAAGGCAGCACGCGGATTTTGTCAGGCCTCGCTTATATCCGACGAGTGCTAATAATGAATTAAAAAATTAATTATTATATTACAAAATTAATTATTGTATTTCGTGATGTAACTTCAATGATATAAAAGCATTCAACCGAAGGAATCGAAGAAAATCATCGGTAAAGGTAATCATCGAAATATGTCCAATAAAACAGTATTGATGTTACATAACGAAATACAATAATTACTTTTGTAATATAATAATTCATTTTTTAATTCATTATTAGCACTCCTCGGGTATAAGCGAGAACTGCCAAAACCAACGTGCTGCCTTTCCCGCTTGTAAGAGTGTGGTAGTCTCAATACAACCAAGCGAACTCTCGTCCGTGAGTTTCTACCCGGAGTGACCGCGAGGGAGCGAGGGAGGAAGTGAGAGGGTCTTATGCGGCGCATTCGTTTTTTTCGAACGAGGAAGCAATCCATGGCAGTCCCGGGTGTAAACAAGGCCTGCCGAGATCCGCAGGGTGCCGGCTCTTCTAAAGTGGCCTCGAACAAGTGCAAAAGCAAACAGACCGACAGGGTTGTGTAATGGTATTGTTAATCACCATTGGGTCTCCATCACTGTCCGATACTGTACGCTGTAATAACTCGCATCGAGGCATGCTTAAATTCCCAGCCGATCTGTTCCCTATCATCACATTCGTCAGAATTTAACGCATGGACTCCGAGACATTTTATTATCGGTGACTCTATCACCGCGATACTTCAAATAGATTTATTGTACGTTTCAGGTAACCGACTCAATAGATATCAGCTTTTAATACAAATGAAGCATCATTTCTGGGCACGCTGGTCTACGGAATACCTTGCGCAACTACAAGAGCGCACTAAATAGATGATTAATGAACCAAACTTGCTACAACTTAATACGTTGGTCGTTATAAAAGACAATGCGTTACCTCCACAGCGCTGGCGACTTGGAAGATTCATTGAGACTCACCCAGGCAAAGATGGTTTAATACGCACAGCAAGCATCCGAACAAGCGATGGTGTCATAAAGCGCTCATTACCTCAAATTTGCATTCTACCTACTGATCTAGCAACTATTGAAAGATGCGATTTATGAATCATGTAACATTATTATTTCTGTATTAGAGTTTTAGCGTTATTATCTATAGTAGTTTTGCAGCTACGTTACAACTTCCATTAGTTTAACCTCATCTTTAATAAGGGCAATATTTTAACGTATTTTAACGTATAATATTCTATTTAAAAGTTGAAGGTTTTTTCCTAAATACGGTTGAACATTGAAAGCTCGTGCTTTCAAGGTAGGAGGTTTGTTAGCGCTACTGGCGGATAGCGCCAATAAGGGCCGCTAGTGTCGCGACGTAATAAGCGATGTGCAGAGTGAACCGCGTCGATTGACATCGGGCGCGATCGATCGTTGATCGAAGCGGAATGATGCGGGTACGAGGGAGAAGATGGCGACAACGATAGAAACAGCAGCACAACCTCGAATTATGTCAGTTGTGTTTATTTAACAGTAAAGTGTTAATACAGACTCTATTATTTCCCTGAGTATTCTATCCAGCATTGCACTACGCATGAGAAAATGTAACTAATTATTCCAACGCTATACATACTGTTAGGATTAAGACAAAGACCCCCATCAACTACCCATAGTGCGATAAGGATTAGCATAAGTAAGAGCGCATCTCCGATGTCCGGCCAGTCTACTTCTAAAAGCAAGCCACTATAAGCTAAGATATAACATTGTAGACTCCTCGGAGTCATAGTATAACTTGCCAAAAGAGAATAAATCTGTGGAGTTACGCTTAGGTGTAGCTTCACATCTTTTTAAAAACGCGAGTTAAGTGACTTCCCCGCAACATTTTGGCGATCCTGCCAGGACAGTCATCAGACAGTCAAAAGAGTTAACCTAACGAGTATCTCAGGATTCAGTGACTAGGCTCTGAACTCAGACTTCACGTTGAGACTATCGGATTCGGACCATTGGAACCAGACGCACTGGACATCCCAAGGATCTGAGACGGTACACCATCCTTCCGAGGACCCCGAGAAAACCTCGCGGACCGTCACAACAACGGTACGAACGACCAGGCAGCAACAGGAAAGCACCTCAAGCAATTGGATTAGGCAACAGCCGTTAAGGTATATATGACGTAAGGCTCATCCCGCGAGTTGTACCCTTTCGTTAATAAAAACCGAGATACACTGACAATTGCAACCAAGCAGTTAGATAGCTTGCGAGGAATTGTTCAGTTTAAACACGGCAGTAGGCAAGGTTATAGCCAACCACTGTCCAACATAACAAACTGGCGTTAGTAATTACCGTAACGCGAAACGAGATTTTTCAACTGAAGAAGATACGTCAACGAGCGATACAGACGTTTTAGAACCGATACAAAATCCCTTCGTAACTGCAACCATGTCACGCGCAACGTCTCCAACACGATCTCTCATAGGAGATATAGCAGCATTTACTATCACCAATAAACTGGACGCAATAATGGAGCGGTTCGAACGGATGGAATTTTCAATAACTACGCTAGGGGAAGAAAACTGCAAGAGGCGAGAAGAAGGAAGAAGAGTTTGGGAGCACTTATGCGTAGAAGTAACAGAGGAAGACGAACCATCGGGCCATCGACTACTGCGAGCTAAACCACGAAATAAAGCACGAACTCCGGAATCTACACCAGAACAATCTCCAGAACGGGCACCAAGACAGCACCGTACGGAAGAAGCAACAACGATACAGCATCGAGATGAACTGGACAGCCCGCAGAATGCTATTCGATATGTTCGCGCACTAAGAGGCTACGACGACGCGGGAGTGGAGGAGTTCATTAAATCAGTAAAATGCGCTCGACTAAGTTGCGATAGACCTGAAAGACTTCTAGACCATGTAATAAATGACAAGATTACCGGAGAAGCCGAACGCAGCATCAGGGGAATTCATATAACAAATTATAACAAACTGTATCAGGCCTTACGTGACAATGTGTCCACCGCGACATCCTACGAAATTGCACGAACATAACAGACTCAGACCCGACAACTACCTAGTGAAAACGTACGAAACTACGATAAGAGGTTTACGCAACGCTACAATGAACTCCGGTACACGATACAAAACGAGTACGGAAGCGAAATGTCACCCACAGAAAAGCGAGCAGCCTTAAAATTTGAAGAAAGAAATATACTTAAAACATATATCAGAGTATTACGTGACGAACTATTCTTACAAGTACGGGCAGCACACCCGGTAACTCTACGTGACGCACGAATGGAAGCGCTGGAAACAGAAACGGCCCTGATCGAAAGAGGAAGACAGAACAGGCCCCCGCCACGAGCAAATCAGTTCAACGGTCTGCCTATCAACAAACCAACACCTCTTCACCTATCTCGCACGCCAACAGCTGTGCCGCGTCAGCAAGATAAGGAAGGAGAGCGGAATTTTACTCGCATGGAAGTAAGGCCACTATTTGACCGAATGAAACTTTACTGCAACAACTGCAGAGTAAACGGCCACTCCGCGGAACGATGCTTTAAAAAGACAAATTTTCGCGATGCCCAAAACAGCAAACGACCACCACAACGAGTAAACCAGGTTTTGGAAGACGTGACGGCAGAGATAGAAACATACGAGACAGAATATCCAGTACAGACGGAAGATTATGGAACTGTAGATGGAAACTGGGAGGAACCAGAGATTTCGGAAAATACCTCATCGACTCAGGATCATCAATGAACCTAATCAAGGAATCCACCATACATCCAGAATGTCGAAATAGAGCAACGAGAAATGAACGGCAATTTTACATGGGAAACGAGTTACATAAAGCAACAGAAGAAATATTGTTAGGAATGCATGACATAGCCATCCCCTTCACCATAGTATCAGACCAGTTCCCTATGGCAGAACACGGACTCGGTGGTAGACCATTCCTAGAAGACTTCAATTTCAATCTGAGTAACACGACACTCCGATTGAATAACAAAAGCTACACACTAAGAGATAGCGGATACTTCGTAGCACCCAAGCAACGTAAGGTACTATACATCCAGTGTGAACAAAAAAAGGGACACGCAACCATAAAGGGACATCCTCTGCTAGAAAATGGTATATACAAAATCAAAAACAAACAAATTAGAGTACCCATTAGAAACAAAGAGGAGATACCAGTATAGATATCTCAGAACAAAATTAAAATTCAGCCTGTAAGAATTATGTGTGCACAACGCCATGCGCTGACACCGACAGAGAGAACAAAACGGGTCGGACTCCTCATGAATAACACGAGACTCAGCCACATAGAAGAACCAGAACGGAATTCGCTGAGCCAACTAATAGCGCGATACAATCAAGTATTTACGTTACCCGGAGATCCACTACCGTGTTCTCCCGATACCGAACACGTGATAAAGGTAACCGATAAAAAACCCATAAATAAGGCAAGCTATCGACCACCGGAAATCCATAAAGAAGAAATTAATAGGCAAATGACGGAAATGTTAGAGAAAGGAATCATCCAGAGTTCCAAAACACCGTATAATTCTCCCGTATGGGTGGTGCCAAAGAAGGCCGACGCGTCAGGGAAAAAGAAATGGAGAATTGTGATAGATTGCCGCAAGTTAAACGAAAAAACGGACCAAGAAGCTTATCCACTGCCATTCATTGAAGGCATACTCGACCACCTAGGCAAAGCTAAATACTATTCAGCCTTCGACTTAAGCTCGGGATTCCACCAGATACCTATGGAGGAAGCAAGTAAGAAATATACAGCATTCTCAACACCCAATGGGCACTTCGAATATAACCGAATGCCATTCGGGCTAAAGAATGCACCAGCGACGTTCCAAAGGATGATGGACACCGCACTGAGGGGACTCATAGGAAAACATTGTTTTGTGTATTTAGACGGCATTGTCGTATTCGGAACCACGCTAAAAGAACATCATCAGAACTTAGAAATTCTATTTAAACGACTAGTAACAACGGGATTACAACTACAGCCCGATAAGTGCGAATACCTCAGACCGGAATTGGAATACCTAGGACATCTGATAACTAAGGAAGGAGTAAAACCAAACCCCAAGAAAATTCGATCAGTAAAGGAATTCAAGAGGCCAACAACCGTAACGGAAGTTAAGAGCTTCCTGGGGTAACACGGTACTATAGGAAATTTATAAAAAGCTATTGTACCATCAGTAAACCCCTAACGGAATTAACACAAAAAAAGAAGGAATTCGTATGGACGGTCAAGACACAGAAGAGTTTCGAAGCACTGAAGGAAAAATTATGTACCACACCAGTACTTCATTACCCGGACTACGCAAAAGAATTTACACTTACCACGGATGCATCCAACGTAGGATTGGGAGCAGTACTCTCACAAGATGGACACCAGAATTGCTACATATCACGCACATTAAACCAGGCGGAACTGAATTATACAACTACGGAAAAGGAACTACTAGCTATTGTCTGGGCGGTAAAAAGACTTAGACAGTACCTACTCGGACGAAAATTCAAAATCCATACAGACCATAAGGCACTTGTATGATTATTTGGAATAAAAGACCCATCATCACGACTAATGAGATGGAGATTAAAATTGGAAGAGTACGATTTCGAAATACAACACGTATAAGGGAAAGAGAATGCGGCAGCAGACGCTCTATCACGAATATTTCCAATCAACTCGTCACAAACCGATCTGCTACAGCAAGCATTAGAGGATATCGACATTAACACCGAACAACAAGAAGAAACGTTAGAAACGCCAGAAAGCTTGTACGCCGACTACACAATATGGAACTGAACTACCACCCAAGAAATACGTGTAAAAACCCTAAGAAATACCAACAATGGACCATGGATGCAAATCACTAAGCAACCAGCAGAAACAGACAATACAATTGAATTAGGAAAATACGGCGAGAAGGAATGGCTGAACGACATTTACATAAGCCTTGAATACTTTAAAAGCCAAAAAACAACACCACGATACCTCATAGAGGAATCTACTATGACTAAGTATGAACTAGAAACGTTAAAGGACATGTTAAATTTCCTATCTCATAAATTTAATATAATAATTCGCACATGCCACAAGAAGCATGAACTGACAAACGAGGAGAAACAACGCATACTACGGGAGAACCACGGAGGATCTCTCACCCACCACCTAGGAAAAAACAAATCTATTGCACGACTAAAAGAAAATTATGAATGGAGAGGAATGGAACAAGAAATGATAGATTTCATAAAAAATTGCCAAAATTGCCAAGAAGGAAAACTGACACGAATAAGGCAAAAAGCGCCTGCAATAATAACTAACACGCCTACGGCAGCGAACGAAAAAGTAGCCATGGATATTTTTGGGCCATTGCCCAAGTCAGTAAAAGGTAATCGATTTATCCTAACAATACAAGACACATTCACGAAGTATTTGATGATGTGTCCGATGAAAAATATATCCTCGGAAGACATTGTGACAGCGCTAACGCAGCATTATATCTACCTATTCGGTACACCAAAAAATATACTTACCGACCAAGGGCAAAACTTCCTATCAAACGTGATGCAAGAATTTGAAAGGGTATCAGAAATACAGCCCATCAAGACAACGGCTTACCATCCGAAATCCAACGGATCACTCGAGAGAGCGCACGCTGTAATAAAGGATATGATTAGAACATCCCTAGAGACCACAGAAAGGAATCAATACTGGGATGAGAAACTGCTGACCATAAGTTTCGCGTACAATACTGCGATTCACGAAAGTCACGGATTCGCGCCATTTGAATTAACGTTTGGACGGAAAGCGAAGCTCCCATCTAGCCTTGATAATCAACACAACCTCACATACAACGAGGTTGTGGAAAAATGGAAAAAGATCCAACTCGAGAACAACCAAGGATATCTAATATTCCCTGAAACCTCCGCGACGTTAGATATACAGGGTGTCCCGTAACTAGCTCGACACCGGGAAATGAGGGGTAGCTGAGGTGATTCTGAACAACTTTCTCCTTAGCAATAATGTCCTAAGCGCCTTCGGTTTTGAATTATTAACGAAACGGCTAGGCCAATCCGAGCGCTTATCGAGCGCGCGCTCGAAACGAGAGTGTGGTCTCTGGATCGTGCTCGACCGCGAGCGTGAACAAGTGCGTCGCCTGGGTATCGACGGAAGCGTACGGCAAATGTCACATCGCCTTCAAATAAACTAATACTCGTTGAATAACTGTGTCCGATGCTCATACCCGTTATTCAATAGGAACGAAGATTGTAGTATTTGTGGAAAAAATGTTTCTCTTAACAGCACGTTTTCAGGTGGATAAATTATCGTTAGAATAATTTATAATAACTAACGTTAGAAAAGCCTTGTTAAACTCACCCATTCGACCACGAATCACCCTGCTTCGACGAAAGTAGGTCATTGGCACTAGGTCACAGTGCCGATTTTGCCCTTCCTAAGAATCTCGAGAGCCTCAACAGCTCATTTTACGGTAAACTCACTTGACACTGACACACACAGTAGGAACGGCACTTGCCTAATTTATGGCAGGGCGCACGGCTAATCGCAGGTACGCGAACACCCCCGAGAGTCGAGCGGCCGTCGGGTCACTTTACCGAACGCGCATTTCACCGCACGAGCACTGTTACCGATATTCCGTAATAAAATAATTATGTTTGAACGTGATTGAACCTACGTAAGAGATGTTGGTGGCCCTGAAAAGGGCCCATTGTTGTTATGCCAAAATTGCCAAGTTTAGATCGACGTACCCGCGTCACACTTGCATGCACACATCGGAGCACCGGTGGACGTTGCGCTGCACTTCTACCAATGTTTCTCGATTAAGAAACGTAACAAATATCCTGTAATACTCCGCGTTAGTTCGTTGCTGTATGGTACCCGTTCGGTTTGAAAAACGATTCTGCCAGCTCTAGCGTTTCTTGGGTCTTGCTTAGAACGACGTTCGTTAGGGAAGGGATATTTTTACAATAGTACAACGGAGTGGGTCGCACATTTGGAGTCACCGTTCATTCAGCAAAAAAATACACGCGCATTTTGGGCGGCCGCATGGTCTTCGCCACTACGAACGCGCTAGCGAAGACAAGGGCAAGGAGTGCCATAAATTTCACTATTGTCCATACCGTGTAGTAAAGGGAAAGTGTGGCTATTTTACGAAATACGTGCATCGGCTTAAGACTGCATCGACAGCGTACACGCAACATAAACCTTTAATATTTTCTTACGATTCTTTCCGCGAAGACGAAACAGTACACACAACTTGGAAAATGATCAATTTAATATTGTATTGTGTTAGCGAAGACACTGTTTGATACGCATTTCGAGACAGACATCGTTATGTCTATCAACATTTTGGTCGTCTGGAACAGATCCCCCTGATCGGGCCCATGTACCGCGGCACGCTTTGCTGCTCGCGTTCCCGTAAACAGTCGGTTGCCGCGCGCGTGCGATAATCATAATAAGATCGAAATCAGAGATTCTTAGGGAGCCGCCTGTTTAAGCATTTCGACATGCCGCAAACAGTGTCTTCGCTTGTACTTTTATTCACGCTATGCACTCGACACCAAACATCCCACAACATTAATTTTATAATATTCCAAATGACACGGGTAAGCGTGTATGCGTCGCAAACAGTGTCTTCGCTATACAATACAATATTAAATTGATAATGTTGCGAATTGTATCGACTGTTCCTTCTTTGCGGGAAGAGTCGTAAGAAAATATTAAAGGATTATGTTGCGTATACGCTGCCGATGCAGTTTTAAGCCGATTCACGTATTTCGTAAAATAGCCACACTTTCCCTTTACGACACTGTATGGACAATAGTGAAATTTATGGCACTCCTTGCCCTTGTCTTCGCTAGCGCGTTCGTAGTGACGAAGACCATGCGGCCACCCTAAACGCACGTGTATTTTTTTGCTGAATGAACGGAGACTCCAAATGGGCAAGCCTCTCCGTTGTACTATTGTAAAATATCCCTTCCCTAACGAACGTCCTTCTAAGCAAGACCCAAGAAACGCTAGAGCTGGCAGAATCGTTTTTCAAACCGTACGGGTACCATACAGAAACGAACTAACGCGGAGTATTACAGGATATTTGTTACGTTTCTTCATCGAGAAACATTGGGAGAAGTGCAGTGCAACGTCCACCGGCGCTTCGAGGCGTGCATTCACAACCAATCTTGGCAATTTTGCAAATAACAATCGGCCATTTTCAGGGCCACCAATATCTCTAACGTGGGTTCAATTACGTTCCTGTACATAATTGTTTTATTCGGAGTTATCGGTGATAGTGGTCGCGCAGTGAAATGCGCGTTCGGTAAAGTGACCCGGTAGTATATCCACACTACATTTTCAATTCCTATGCGTTATAACTAGACTCCGGATGTTTATGCAAAATGCATCATTTTGATGTTGACTTTAATCGAATTTTGTGAAACAAATGTGATAAGTATGCGATCGCCGATCGCCACTCGACTCTCGGGGGTGTCCGCGTACCTGCTATTAGCCATGCACCCTGCCATAAATTAAACAAGTGCCGTTCCTACTGTGTGTGTCAGTGTCAAGTGAGTTCACCGAACCGAACCGTAAAATCAGCTGTTGAAGTTCTCGAGATTCTTACGAAGGACAAAATCGGCACTGTGACCTACTGCCAACGACCTACTTCCGTCGAGGGCAGGTTGATTCGTGGGCGAAAGGGTGAGTTTAACAAGATTCTTCTAACGTTAGTTATCCACATCGTTTATCTTAGACCATAATTTACCCACCTGAAAACATGCTGTTAAGAAAATCATTTTTTCCACAAATACTACAACTTTTCATACCTCCCGAATTACGAGTGACAGTATTGAACACAGTAATTCAACGACTATTATTTTATTTGAAGACGGTATGTGATATTTGCCGTATGCTTTTCTCGATACCCACGCGATCTACTTGTTCACGCTCGCGGCGGAGCGTGTCAGAGACCACACTCTCGTTTCGAGCGCGCGTTCGATACGCGCTCGGATTGGCCTAGCCGTTTCGTTAATAATTCAAAACCGAAGGCGCTTAGGACATTATTGCTAAGGAGAAAGTTGTTCAGAATCACCTCAGCTACCCCTCATTTCCCGGTGCCGAGCTAGTTACGGGACACCCTGTATAGAAGTAGACGAAAATGCGAACAGCGTTTAGAACGCTTGGAAAAAGACGGTTTTTCTCATAAACAGAAATACCATGAAAAACGAACACTAATCTTAAAAAACAAGAAAGTTATGTAATAAATGCCGACAATGAGTGTGTAAGAAGTTGCGCGTATTATAAGAAGAATGCTGATTTTTTTACCACTACCGCGGTAGACATTTAATTCATAATACTGTTGCGCATAATATTGTATCATAGGTACAAATATCGGAAAAGAAAGCTGGTGATGCACGATCAAAACTTTGCGATGATACAATTCTTATGAATGTTATTTATTGTCAGTTGATCAATACACAATATGCGCGGTACGCTGCGAAATTGTGCGATGAAATGGACGTTTTTCGAAATGGAAATGAGGTGTGTTTCGCGCTTGACGTATTGCGGAAATCGTCCACTTCTAAAAAGCAGTCATTTAACCAATGCGCAGGATGTCGTCAAACGTTATGTTTCCCTTGTTTTTATGACACATATGATTCGGGCTCGTGCGAAACTGAAGTGTAATATGTAATGTAATAATGAATATAATGTACGTAGGTATTGTTACATCCGAGGTACCTCGACGAGTGGATGTGCGATGACGCAACCATGCAAATCAAAACCCTGCACGTGGACGCGATTCTTCGCTGCATACCACGGGAAAAATAATCCATTGTCACCGGGCATCGACGCGAGGTGCCGCGTAATAAGTAAGATATCCGTTAAAACAGTTTAATCTATTGGGACCATCGAGCGATAATCAAAGTTCTAAGAATTTCAGAACAGCTCGGTTGGAAACGCTCTATGTCCCCAATCGATATATCAATCCAAAATATACAAGCACACGCGCGGTCGGTGCATCTAAAAATGGTATTACGCAATAGACCACCCCGCGTCGTAAAAGAATAGAGAAACTGCGTAGAAAATCATGACATCCGAAACCGACTCCTCATCCCATTCTCCAGATCCTTAACTTTTCCTAACAAGGGGAGACCGGCCACGTTGCGAGCCCGATTTCGACGAACTTTGGAACACTTATAGAGGACCACCCAAAATGAAGTTTTGCAAAGTGAGACGACGCCATATTCAGTAAGGGCCGAGAAAATCAACATTTTGATGATCGCGCGGGAGCGGTGCGTCGAATCCCCGCGGGGGAACTTTTTTTTTCTATTTCTTTCAATTTTTTTGATTTGCTTGAATATTTTGCATCTTTCATAAAGAAAATAATATAATACTATAATAAAAATTTATAATTAATTACAATTTGTGCACAAAAATGGGTTATGCCGTTATGCGGCAGAGGGAATCTTACTTACTATTAGGAAATGAAATGCAAAAATAATTTATACCAATAGAGTATACTTTATTATTCTGTATCGCATGTACCAGAATGGTAGTTGTCGTAAAAACATATGAAGCAGAAATTTCTCCTACATCTCACGCAAACTATTTAGGAAGAGTTTGTACAATCGCACGGTTTTCGCAATGTGTCCGTCGGAAAACATACATAATTAACACTTTAAAAGATCTCCCTATCGTCAAACAATTTACTTGCGTACCATTCGCAATGGATCATGTCCCGAAGAATTAGAAAACTTAATTGGTATATTAATTGGTGGTGTACGATTGACTGTATTTTAATGCAATCCTCCCATGAATTTATTCCGCGGTTATTTTCTATTAAATATGCGCAGTTTTGAATGCGTTTGATAAAATTTTGTACTTGTCTATAATGTTACGGATGCATCCGTCGAGCCGAATATTTTGTAACGTCCTGTACATTTTTCTGATATTATAATTCATAGAATCACATCCGGTCCCACGGCGCTTATCGCCTATAAGAGGTCACTCATTCCTCGAATGCTGACGCCAGGACTTTTAGACAATGACCTGCAGCGAGGCCCACCGCTGCGCGGCCCCGCTGCAGATCTCTCGAGACACTCTCAGTCAGTCACCGTAACGATACACACGTCGCCTCTCGCTCTGTATTTCTTTCCAAATTTGTAACATTCTTTCGCTCCGCAATACACCAAATAATCAAATCAGTGTTTCGCATTAATCGCCGACCTCACTACCCAATCCTCATCACAAATTGGTGGCAGCGTTTTTCGTCCCGCAAATCCGAAGACAGGACCGGACAGACACGAACGAATAAAACAAATAGGACAGGAAAAGACAAAACAGATCAAAGGACAACAGGCATACGAAAACCGGACTAGACACACATTCATGACACGCACTTTTCTCATCATACTACAGTAAGTAATTTACACTATTAAAATTGAATTCGTGACATTTTTGCATCTCATAAGTGATTTTGTTTGTACATGTGAACCGTGAAAATTGACAAATTCTATCGTTTTCTTGCCAAACAGTTAATTTAAAATAATCTAAAATTGCGCTCATACGACTAAGTGACATATTAACCGAAACACCGCGCATAGAAACAATGGCTAACTCTACTATTACTTTCCGCGACGTTTATAACGTGATACCCTCTTTCGATGGGAAAAATATACCCGTGGAGAATTTTATTTCATCTTGCAATAGGGCCAATAAAGCACTGTCACCGGAAGACAAGCAAAAATTTTTGAACATGATACCTTATAAACTCAGCGGCACAGCACTTTCGATAGCCGACAATAAAAACCCAGAAACCTTAGAAGCACTTTTAAAAGAACTGAAAAAAGCATTCGGAAAAATTTTAGATGTACACGACTTAGAAACAGAATTAAATTTAGATTATCAAACTACGAATGAATCGGTAATTATATTTGCAACACGTATAAAAGAAATATCTAAACGAATAATAGACAGATTAACGGAAGTGTATAACAACCCCGAAAAAAGACCGTTTCTTGAAGCAAGAATTAAAGAGGAGGAAGAGAAAGTAAAAAGATCATTCACAAGAGGATTATCCATTGAAATTAGCATACACCTTTTAACACACGGAGAACAATCACTAGACAATTTAATCGATCAGGCCCATACAATTGAGCATGAAATCTATAAACGTAAATTATTACATGGTCATCGTAAAGAAACGGAATCGTATGAACACCCCCGTGCAAAAGTACATTTCGCAGAAATACCCGAAAAATATTGTGAATTTCACCAAATACACGGACACGCAACATTAGAGTGCAGACAACTAAAATTTAATAACGTAAAAGAATATAACAAATCACACCGCGAACATTATAATGATTCTTATGATGGAAACAGCTCATACGACAGATACAGATCACGGAATAGACAAAATTCACGCGACAGATATAGTTCACAAAATCAATATAATTCACGGAACAGATACGATTCACGCGATAGATATGATCCACGAAACCGATACGATTCATCCGACGGCTATAGAAATAATTCGCGCGACAGATATAGAGACAACTCATACGACAGATCTAGAAACGATTTACATAATAGATATAGAAATAATTCACGTGATAGATTCCGAAATGATTCAAATGATAAATTCCGAAATAATTCAAACGATAGATCCCGAAACTATTCAAGCAACAGATTCCGAAATAATTCGAATGACAGATTTAGAAATAATTCACGCGATAGATTCAGAGAAAATTCACGCGATAGATTCAGAGAAAATTCACGCGATAGATTCAGAGAAAATTCCCGCGATAGATACAGGCAAAGCTTATACAACGGACAAAGAAACGATTCTCGCGACCGAAACTCGAGTGGCTATTTACACGACAGGCAGGCACTCGACTCACATAACAGTTACAGGGACAATTCACGAGATAGGTTTAGAAATACTTCACGCGAAAGATTTCCGAGTAATACACCCGATAGATATAAAGAAAATTCCTCCGATAGATTTAGAAACAATTCACATGATAGACGGACAAACGAACCGCACAACAATTCTGCAGCTGATCAAAATTTTAATGAACAACTAAAAAACTTGACGATAGCTTCATGAGAAAGCGCGGCGTGAAGCAACCCGAACAAGCGCAAGAAAAATCTCTTGATCACGGTAATAATAAATATAAGCCCACTATCAAAATTAAACAAACGAACATATCACAAAATATTTCTCAAAAACGACAACCTCCGGTCATAATTTTAGAGTCACCCGATTTATATCATACAGAGACAAAATTCCTCATTGACACTGGAGCTGAAATAAATTTAATTAAAATCAGTAAAATTTCTAAATATACCAGAATTGAAAAGCACATAATTTACAAACTATCAGGAATTACAGACGGAAAAACAGAAACCCTAGGCATGTGTACAATATATTTTCACGGAATCCCAACTGAATTTCATACAGTTCAAGATAATTTTCCAATAAAGGAAGATGGTTTATTAGGTGATGCATTTTTCAAACAAACTAAATCAGATATTTTATACTCAAAAGCTTGCATTATATTCAAAAATGAAAAATTACCATTCAATCAACGCGAAACAATTTCAATTCCCCCTAGAACTAAAATTCAAACGTTCGTCCGATTAGAATCAACAAATCTTCAAGAAGGCTTCATAGAAAAAATTAAAACAACCTCTGGCATTTACATTGGAAACGCACTAGTTAAAAACGAGAACGGAATTGCTTATTTACACGTTATCAACACTAATTTGCACACAACTAATTTCGAAATTCCAACTGTAAAACTTTTACCAATTGAACAAATTTCCAAGACACCGTTAGCAACTAAAAACCAAGATTGGCAACGTATTCCACGAGAATACGAGGCAGAAATCTGCACTGCAGTAACGGAAACAAACGAAGAGCGATTTCAGCAACTGAAACCGTTCCTTCACGTGGAAAATTTAAACAATGACGAAAAGGAACATGTTTTTAAATTAGCATCCGCATATCCATACCTATTTCACATTCCAGGAGACAAATTAGTGTAACGTCCTGTACATATTTCCAACATTATAATTCATAGAATCACATCCGGTCCCACGGCGCTTATCGCCTATAAGATGTCACTCATTCCTCGAATGCTGACGCCAGGACTTTTAGACAAAGACCTGCAGCGAGGCCCACCGCTGCGCGGCCCCACTGCAGATCTCTCGAGACACTCTCAGTCAGTCACCGTAACGATACACACGTCGCCTCTCGCTCTATATTTCTTTCCAAACTTGTAACATTCTTTCGCTCCGCAATACACCAAATAGTCTAATCAGTGTTTCGCATTACTCGCCGACCACACTACCAATCCTCATCACAAATTGGTGGCAGCGGTATTCGTCCACACTCCGAAGACAGAACCGGACAGACACGCACGAATAAAACAAGAAAAGGACAGGAAAAGACAGAATAGATCAAAGGACAACAGGCATACGAAAACCGAACTAGACACATTCATGACACGCACATTTCTCATCATACTACAGTAAGTAATTTACACTATTAAAATTGAATTCGTGACATTTTTGCATCTCATAAGTGATTTTGTTTGTACATGTGAACCGTGAAAATTGACAAATTCTATCGTTTTCTTGCTAAACAGTTAATTTAAAATAATCTAAAATTGCGCTCATACGACTAAGTGACATATTAACCGAAACACCGCACATAGAAACAATGGCTAACTCTACAATTACTTTCCGCGACGTTTATAACGTGATACCCTCTTTCGATGGGAAAAATATACCCGTAGAAAATTTTATCTCGTCCTGCAATAGAGCTAATAGATTACTGTCACCGGAAGACAAACAGAAATTTTTAAACATGATACCTTACAAACTTAGCGGCACAGCACTTTCGATAGCCGATAATAAAAATCCAGAAACTTTAGAATCACTTTTGAAAGAATTTAAAAAAGCATTTGGAAAAATTACACACTTATACGATTTAGAAACAGAATTAAATTTAGCATATCAAGCCGCCGACGAATCAGTAATTATGTTTGCAACACGAATTCGAGAAATATCCAAACGAATAATAGATAGATTAACAGAAGTATACAATAATCCAGAAAAGCGACCATTTCTCGACGCACGAATTAAAGAAGAACAAGAAAAAGTAAAAAAAGCTTTCACTAGAGGATTATCCATCGAAATTGGCACGCACATGTTAACACAAACAAAACAAACATTAGATCATTTAATCGATCAGGCCCATACTATTGAATACGAAATTCATAAACGTAAATTGTTACATCAAAATCGTAAAGAAATGCATCCCCACGAACACCTCCGCGCAAAAGTACATTTCACGGAATTATCTGAAAAATATCGCGAATTTCACAAACTTCCCTGACATTCAACGTTAGAGTGCAGCCAATCAAAATTTAATAATGAAAAACAGCATAATAACCCACACCATGACCATTACAACGATTCATACGACCTATATAGACACAGTTCACGAAACCGACAAAATTCACGCGACAGATATAATTCAAACGACAGATTCCGATATAATTCAAACGATAGATACCGAGATAATTCACGCAATAGATTCAGAGATAATTCACGGGACCTATATGACTCACACGATAAATATAGAAATAATTCACGCAATGCATACAGAAACAATTCGAACGACAGATATAGAAACAATTCACGAGATAGATATTCCAGCAATAATTATCGACAAAACTCACGCGATAGATACGATTCACGGGACCGATACAATTCACGCGACAGATACAGAAACAACTCACGCGACAGATGCAGTCAAAATTCACACGACAGATTCAGAAGTAATTCACGCGACCGGTATTCAAACGACTATTCACGCGACAGATACCGAGAAAATTCATATGACAAACATACAAAAGATTCACGCGACCGATATTCATACGACTATTCCCGAGATAGATACAGTGACAATTCGCGAGACAGACACAGAGACAATTCACAAAACAGGCATTCGAGCGACTATTCATACGACAAGTACACACATAATTCACACAATAACTACAGAAATAGTTCACGCGATAGATTTAGAGACAATTCATCCGACAGACTTAGAGAAAATTCACGCGACAGACGCAGAGAAAATTCACGAGATAAATATTCCAGCGACTACTCATACGACAGGTCCACACATAATTCACGCAACAGATACAGGGATGACTCCCACGACAGATATAGGAATAATTCACGCGATAGATTCAGAAACGATTCACCCGACAGTTTTAGAAACAGTTCATACGACAGGCATCCATATGACAGTAGACACAGAGACGATCCACTAGTCAGAAACAGAAATAATTCACGCGACAGACAGGGAAATGAATCATATACAAATTTTCCAACGAATTCGTACAGTAATGAACATTTAAAAAACTTGACCACCGCTTCACGAGAAAGCGCGGCGTGAAGCAACCCCGAAAAGCGCTACAAAAATTTCCCAACCAAAATCTCGACGATATTGCAATTTACGCAAACACACTTTCGGAACACGCGATAAAATCTCACCATATAGAAAATGAACCGATTAAAGCTGGACTGACTTTACAGACTGATAAATGTCAATTAAAAAAAGGAGAAATTACGCATTTAGGCCACACAATTAATAAACACGAAGTAAAACCGAATTTAAATATAATTAATGCCATTAAAGATTATCCAATTCCAAAAGACAAAAAGATAGACAAAACACAAAATGCATTTGATGTTTTAAAACAAAAAACTATTCAAAAACCAATTTTATTAAACGACTACGATTTCGAAATTCGTCACGAATCCGGAAAATTAAATCTTGTCCCAACACCCCAGAAAAGACCACACATCCCCATCGAAACAAAAACACAAACAGACGCTGACACAAATAAGGAACCACACAACGACAACACAAGAGCGAGCGAGAGGGCACAAAACACTACACACACTATAGATGAGAGCAACCGCGACATATCATCGTCAAGCGACGAAGCCGAACAGATACAATGGAAAACGACCAGAAAACGCACAAAGGGCACAACGGACCAGGATTCACAAACAGATAATCGGACCAAACGCAAGGTATATAGGAAAAACGAGAACACTCTCGCGACAAATGAACACAGCACACACGCTAGCAGCACACTCCCACAGTCATGCATACATCTACCAGACGCACACGCCCTACAGCGACGTACTTATCCGCTCACAGACGGCAACGCACACTCTGGAGATACACGCACACGGGAAAGCACGACTAGCAACACTACGCCACAAGGCAGCGCACACGCTACAAGTACAACTCCACAGCTACGTACACATCTACCGGACGCTCACCCTGGAGATACGTACACACAGGAGAACAAAAGTAGCAGCGCAGCGGCAGAAGACCGCGATACACATCGGAAAAATACAAATTGCGAGAATACACACATACACACACATAAATGGTCACTGTCACCACATACGGAAGAAAATATCGGAGATCAATCCACAATATCACCTGTGGAACCAAATTTCAGATCTCCGCCTAAAAAATGGTCACCATCATTACAAACGCCACAAAATATCGGAGATAATACCACACTACCATCTGTGGAACCGAATTTTAGATCCCCTTCTAAACATCGTGCATGTAAAGAAACGCCGCACAGTGGGGCCGATGGCACCAAAAGCTGGCAAAAATTATTTTTTAACATTTTTTGGTTTCTAATGCATTACACACCATAAATATACTTCAAACTTGTGTTCGTATACATTTACAATAACAATAAACAACCAAAAATGTTGTAAAAAACATATATTTAGAAAAATACAGTGCAAAATGAAAGAAAATATTTACATTAACTAGAAACATACTATACATAAGAAAAACAAATATTTAAATTAACAACAAAAAAAACTATACATAACAAAAACAAATATTTAAATTAATTATTTATCACTCTCGTCTGAACAAGACGAGGCATCCGAATCACCGAAATTTGGCGATTCTAATAATTTTATCATGTTTACATCGAACGTGGACTTTCGCTTTATCGGTATGTGCATACTCGTGATTAGTGGATCGGATGCAATCAGCAACCTACCTAATATATCCCCGTTAGTTTGTAGACGAAAAAGGTAATTTACAATGCGTAGTAAAGTTCGGTAGTTTCCGCTGATGACGAGCAAGATATGTAACGCATGTTAAAGTCACAAAGTTATAACAAAAAATTATAACTTTTAAAAGTTGTTTATATTAATTGTTATAATATGTTATACTATAATTACGGTGGACATATGTTACGACTGTTGTAACTGGATCGATTTAAATTCCCACTTCCCTGATTTCTTTTCGTCGAATTTGTTATGTGACTCTGCAGTCAAAAGCTATTTAAACAAAAAGGTGCAAACATGTGCAAAGTTTTTTTCTTGGAAGTGAAAGAAGAAACTATCAGCTATTATATTTTGCGAGAACTGCAGCCCGGGGAGGCCCGGAAGTTAACTTAAACTTGAAATCATTATTATGAAATTATAAAATAATATAACTCAGTATTATTTATGATTTTAATAGTAATTATAGGTACTGTATATAAATAAAAGTAAATATGACACGAAGTCACAAAATTATAACCAAAAAAGTGTAACTGTCAAAGGTGGTTAAATTAATTCTTATACTATGATGTACGGTGGTCTTCTGTTACGACCGCTGTAACTAGGTCAATTTAAGTCGCATCGCGTTTTTTCAACCGGTTTCAAATGCAGTATGAACTTCTCTACCGATTGCATATAATAATACCATAAAACAGTTCGATTCGATAAAAGGTATTTTTGCCAGCTTTCGGGGTCGCCGGCCCCACTGTGCGCCGGACAGAATAAACGCAGACGTCAATAAATTGCCAAAAGTGGTACAAAGTTTTGAAAATGTAAGTGAAAATAACACTTTAAAAATCTCTTCCAAAACAACGGAAAATAATGAGAGCAGAGTACCAGGCAATAAACATGCATCACCGGATATCGAGCCCACTTTCCGATCACCGACACACACGCAATAAACACTACAAATTCAGTTGATACACGGAAACCACGACCTGGAACGTCCAAGGAACCACGACCCTGTATGATAAGCAGATCCACAATCAGGCACGTCAAAAGGAGCACGAACGACCACACAAGAAAAAAAAACCACGACCCAGCATGTCCAAGGAAACGCACACAAAAAAATCGACAACTCGCTTTCATAATAGTTTCATATTTTACTTTAAAAACATATTTTGCTTTCACTCTCTCAATATTCACAACAATACTCTTTAACCCTTTCTACCCACAAGTCTCCTCATACTTTTCGGTCTAAAAGACAAATTTCGAAAAGAAAAAAATTAATCAGGTTATTAGAAGAAAACAATTGAAAAAAAAAGTAGACAACACTTTTGCCCATAAAAACCAAACGCACCCATTTCGGCATGACCAGGAAACAATAAAATATACAACACCGATTAATAAAGATCTGGCAGAATTGGAATTAGACACAAACAAATTCATATTCGCTATTCTTTTTGCAAAAATCGGTCAGATACACCCACAAATTCTAAATCCAAAACAAGTTTTACTGAGTGCCCAATTAATACAAAAACAGTCCCAAATACAGTTTGTAATTATTTTCATATAAAAAAAAAATGGAACATACCATACAAACCATACGAACATCAATCAATCTGTAAAACATTCTACGCTTGAGACTTTCTTCAATTTAATAAATTTAAATTAATGCAAAGTCGAAAATACACGATATATTTGCAATTAGGCAAATTTAGACCAACGCGTAAATGGCAATACAGAACGAGAAATACAATTATTAACAAATCAAACTTATTGGTTAAGAATTAGGATCAGTAACGCATAATTTTAAACTTGTACATAATCTCCAATAACCACGAGTCAAATTAGAAACAGTAACCGTAAAAGCAAAAGAAATCGATAAAATCACCCACTTAAATCAACACTTGTCATATTTGGAAAAATAGAAGTCACATGTTCAGACCCTTTTGTACCACACGCTGTAGTACACACGACACCACACAATCAATTCAAATTTCTTTTTCTCACTCCTTTTCTCTTTCTCTTTCTCTACCACTTTTTATAATAACATTTAAGTCAAAGCGACATAACTTCCACAAAATATTTCCAATGAACACACAGAAAGTCCACAAACACCAGCAACCCACATCCTTCTATCCTACCCCAACTCTGCAATAGATGTAGACTGTTACAGGAAAGTTATAACAAAAAATACATTCGGACATATCCAATAAATGAGGACATAGTACAACACCTACAGAACTGGATAATAGAACGAACAAAAGCAATAAAATACAAACACAATAGGAAAAGGAAATAAATCAAAAGGACAAACCGAATTACGAAAATAAGTATAACAATACAACACTATGAAATTTTTAAATCAACAACCCACATCACATCCTTTCATAACCACCCACCACCTACTAACAACAGTCACACTAACGAAAATTTAAAAGATGTTACAGAAAATAATCAAACAAAATGGAAATTTGGACATAAATTCTCACCCATAACACAGGCCAACGCAACTACATACGGATACGTCACAAATTGGATATAAATACACACCATCATACGCAATAGACAACTGACAGACCGAAGACTCAGCGGGCTCCCGCCCGCCACACAGATGACACCACACGAGCTACCGCTCGTGATCGCCCGCCACACTGATGACAACACACGAGCTACCGCTCCTGACCGCCCAACACACACCCCACGAGCTACCGCCCGAAATCATTCGCTACACACCCACAGCGAGCCATCGCTCGCACCCGTTCCCATTTTGTAAATTCTTACGAATCAATCCGACGCAGGAGCATCGTTTTCCTAAGGGGGGGAGTGTAACGTCCTGTACATATTTCCAACATTATAATTCATAGAATCACATCCGGTCCCACGGCGCTTATCGCCTATAAGATGTCACTCATTCCTCGAATGCTGACGCCAGGACTTTTAGACAAAGACCTGCAGCGAGGCCCACCGCTGCGCGGCCCCACTGCAGATCTCTCGAGACACTCTCAGTCAGTCACCGTAACGATACACACGTCGCCTCTCGCTCTATATTTCTTTCCAAACTTGTAACATTCTTTCGCTCCGCAATACACCAAATAGTCTAATCAGTGTTTCGCATTACTCGCCGACCACACTACCAATCCTCATCACATTAGGAAATACTACAGTCTTGAAACATAAAATTGCAACGACCGATAAAATTCCAGTTAATACAAAACAATATCGTTATCCCCCAGTCCATAAAAACGAAATCCAGGAACAAGTTCAAAATTTACTCGACAAAAATATTATACAACCATCAAAATCACCTTATAACTCACCCGTTTGGATTGTTCCAAAAAAATCTGATTCTCATGGTAACAAAAAATGGCGCATGGTTATCGATTATAGGAAATTAATTGAAAAAACAATTATGGACGCCTACCCTTTACCAAACATTACTGACATTCTGGACCAATTAGGCAATGCTAGATATTTTTCTGTTTTCGATTTGGCATCTGGCTTTCACCAGATCGAAATGCACCCAAATGACAAAGAAAAAACTGCTTTTTCGACTATAAACGGACATTACGAATTTAATCGAATGCCATTTGGACTCAAAAATGCACCCGCAACTTTTCAGAGAATTATGGACATCGTTTTAACAGGTCTTCAAGGAAACGATTTATTTGTGTATCTCGACGATATTGTTATTTACGCGAACACACTTTCGGAACACACAAAAAAATTTCACCGATTAGCAAACAGACTGACCAACGCTGGATTGACCTTACAGACTGACAAATGTCAATTTTTAAAAAAAGAAGTTACGTATTTAGGCCACACAATTACTGAGCACGGAGTAAAACCGAATTTAACTATACTTGACGCTATACAAAATTTTCCAATTCCAAAAGACAAAAAGAGCATTCGACAATTTTCTGGACTTACTGGCTATTATAGACGATTCATAAAAAATTACGCAAAAATTACAGCACCTTTAACTAAACTACTTCAAAAAACCGTTGAATTTAAATGGACTGATAAAACCCAAAAAGCATTTGATCTTTTAAAACAAAAAATTATCGAACGACCAATTTTACGCTACCCAGACTTCTCTAAAAAATTCACCCTTACAACAGACGCATCAGACTACGCGCTCGGTGCAGTTCTCAGTCAAGAACACGAAAAATTTAACCACCCTATAGCTTTCTTCTCAAAATCACTTTCTAAACCGGAACAATTATACGACCCCATGCGTAAAGAACTTTTGGCCATGATAAAAGCAATCGAACATTTCCGACCGTACTTATATGGACACCGTTTTACTCTGATCACGGATAATAGAGCATTAACATATTTGAAAAATAAACCAAATCCACCGCAACAACTATGTTACGGACCGGGCGAGTTTCTTAAACGCGTTCTTCGATAGTTCAATAATTAAGAAAAGTATGCACGCCACTGCGTGGAAAAATACGGTAATGAGTTTGAGAGTGACTACCCTATGCGACAAGGCCTAGGTCCTATCAAACTGTTACCGCTTAGTATCGACTTTACAAGGTGTGATAATAACCTGAGAGCTACTACCCTAGGCGACCAGGCCTAGGTCCTATCAGGATACTATCGAAATGACTCTAAAGAGAGGCAAAGAGGGATAATAATTTGGAAGTGACTACCCTAGGCGACCAGGCCTAGGTCCTACCAAATTATTATCGAAAGTGAGTTTAAACGCGATTACAAAACTGACCAGCGACTACCCTAGGCGACCAGGCCTAGGTCCTGAATCAGTTAAGTAATAAACTATATACCCGTAACTTTAGTATTGTTAATTCACTCCGAGCGGTTAGAGTGAATTGTTTGTGGGACGTTATTCAGCACTTCTATTCTTATATATATTCGCAAGGAAAGGTATTGTTCTAAACTTCAAATAAAGTTAACTTCAAATTTAGTCACAAATATTCTTTGGTGTATTCTTGAATAAAGAATAAGTTTACAATTTGAAAGTATTGAATTAGTTACAATGTCTGTTCAGTGTTTCGTGTGTTAAAAGGGAAAAGAAATTGGTAAAGTGAAATATAACCGTACTTATAGAGTCGAGGTGTACCCGTGGGCAGTGACGATTTACGATCTCTCCTTTGTACGTTTTCGTTGATAAAGCCTAAGCTTTTAGTTGACTCTAACGCCTGAGTATTGCGGGGGAAAATCAAGACTAAACGAGTTATACTGCCGTAAGAAAACGCGTACGCTTCTAGGTTTAGATTTGCTCAAGAGGGACTTGACCCAATATCGCTATTAACTGCTCGAAAGTCAAACTAGGATGAGCCCAACAGGTCCTGAAAACCTTGGCTTATATAGGTCACTTGGAGTGGAGGGGATCAGGATTTTGGGGAAAACTCTAGTGGAGGTGGCAGGATGCTGCGATCCTGTGGGAAGAGTTTTAGGAAAAAGGTGGCGCGAGTGCAGCGGAAAACGTTAGATTTCGGCGGGAATGTGTTGACCATGATGCAAGAATGCGTACGAGTTTTCCGGGTAGAGTGAGAGAGAGAGAAACTACCGTGGGCCTGGCGCCAGGCGGCCGCGCTAACCTGAATGGAAAAGGGCTGTTAAAGGCACCTCGCGGTTGTAAAACAAGGACGGGCTATTACCTATTCCTAGAGAGAGAAAGTGAAAAGGCGCCTTCTTGTCGCCAAGTGCAATTCGAGAGTCGAAAATATTCGGCTCGACGGATGCATCCGTAACATCTCCCCCCTTAAATGAAACATCATATTTCTATGATGCTTTCGCCTACTAGGCGATAAGAAGGTGTCTTATTTATTCAAAAAGATGTGAAATTAAAACCAGAAAAACGGTGGAAATGTATCTGTAGTGTCGTGAGAGTACTTATTTCTATGATACCCTTGATAGTATGGATGGTCCAGTGGTTCAGTGGTCCAGTGGTCGTGTCGGTTCGGCACCCCACTGGAGTCGTCAGGTATTGCAGGTGGTCGGAAGGTGTGGAGAACAAGTGGTGTAATTGAGGTAATTGCTTCGGCATTTGTATTGTTCATGCTCAGGTTATGAACTCAACCACTTGTCCCTTGTTGAGGAGTCCACGTTGCAGATTGTACAGTCTTTAAAGAAATGCTCGATTTCCTGTTGCATTCCTGGCCAGTGGTAGAAGGTTCGGAGGTGGTTGTAAGTTTCAGGATGGTCCTCGTTCTGTTGTTATTCATAGTACTGAGCTCTGGTTTCGGCAAATATCTTCTATGTATTCCAGTGCGTGTTTTAATAATCGGTTTGTCTCTGAGAAAACTCTTAATTTCCGATGAAGTTGCGAGTTTCCTTTGCGTGTGGAAGAGCCGGTTTGGTCCATTTTTCATAATACATCCACGGATTAAGTTTTAAACGGAATAATGCTAAAACTATCTTCAGCATTACTCAGGATGTATTCGTTAATCACCAATAGAAGAAGTGGTACTTTCGTCGGTCTCATATTCCAGTCCATCGTCCCCGTTTATAACGTTTCCAGGATTTTCTTGCAAGTATGCGTGTTTCAGTTTGTCCTGGTGTTTCATAAGTATTTTGTTGTTTGGGGTTTGTAAAACTACATTGTGTAGATCTGTGGTGTCTATTATTTTATATGGCCCTACGTAGTGTGGATCGAATTTACTGAGTCGCGGTTCTAGTTGCACGTAGACGTTATCGCCGACCTTAAAACTTACTGGTCGCGCCTTTCTATCGTAATATTGCTTAGAACGCGATTTTGCATTTTTTAAATTATCAGAAGCTAAATTCTGGATACTGGTTAGATTTGATATTAATTCTGCGAGGTAAGTTCCGTAGGTTTCCAAGGTTCTTCCTTCGGGAAAAGAAGTGGGTATCCGTGCCAATTTTCCAAATACTAGTTCGTGCGGAGTGAAGTTCGTGGCTTCGTGAACGGATGTGTTATATGAGAACATAGCAAAAGGAATGAGAAGGTCCCAATCTTCGTATTTATCCATATAGTGTTTTAAATATTCCGTCAACACTATATGACTTCTTTCCAATGATCCGTTGGTCTGTGGTCTATATCCAGAGGTAGTAATTTGTTTTATCTTGAAGATTTCCGAAAGCTGCGTCATTAGTTTCCCAATGAAACTGGTTCCTCTGTCCGTCAGGATGGCTCGTGGGGTCCCATAAATGGCAATAAAATGTCTTGCGAATGCATCTGCTATTGTGGTGGCTCTAATATTCGGAATTGCAACGGCAAGACAATACTTCGTTAAATTGTCTTGCATCGTAAGGATATAACGATTGCCGCTTGGAGTCACAGGTAAAGGTCCCACTGTATCTAGAGATATTTTATCAAAAGGTTCTGCGGGTGTATCGGTGATTATCATCGGTTGACGAGTTTTAGCGCGCACAAGCTTTTGTTCCTGACAGCTGGGGCATTTCCTAATGAAATCCTGTATATCATTCCTCATTTCGGGCCAATAGTAGCGGTTTCTCAAACGATTATAGGTCTTTGTTATACCTTTATGACCTCCAATTAGGCTACTGTGGGACTCCTCGATGAGCTCTCGCTTGATTTCGGTTGATGGAGTTTTTATTATGGAATCGCATAATGTTACCTGGATGTTCGTATTCTTGAAAACCATTTGTAGTAACTTGTAAAAATGATCGGGCGGAATGTCATCATGACCATCTCCTAAAATTGACATTCTAATGGTCGTGATTCTTGATTGAATTAGAGCAGATTTCAGGCCCTTTAGTCCAGCGAATAATTCCTGTTCACTCATTTTCTTATAATAATGGTCGGTATTGATAATGCTAAAAATCTTGTGTTGCCCCTTCGATGAAATTAAAACTTTTCCTTTTGAGGGTGTGATGGGGATTGGTAGTGTGGTCGGCGAGTAATGCGAAACACTGATTAGACTATTTGGTGTATTGCGGAGCGAAAGAATGTTACAAGTTTGGAAAGAAATATAGAGCGAGAGGCGACGTGTGTATCGTTACGGTGACTGACTGAGAGTGTCTCGAGAGATCTGCAGCGGGGCCGCGCAGCGGTGGGCCTCGCTGCAGGTCTTTGTCTAAAAGTCCTGGCGTCAGCATTCGAGGAATGAGTGACATCTTATAGGCGATAAGCGCCGTGGGACCGGATGTGATTCTATGAATTATAATGTTGGAAATATGTACAGGACGTTACAAGGGTTTGCCTTTAAGAAGATTTTGTCTACTTATTATTCCAGTGTCTGCTAAAAGTTTACTAATTTGTTGATGCATGGTGCAATCAGCAGGTAGGAAATGTGCAAGATGTCCCTTTTCTGTAGTTAAAGTGCTAGGTGAGACGCGGATAGTTTTAATTACCGGCGTGTTTATGAGAGGGATACTTTCTTCGTTACTCGGTGGGTCATAAATCGATGGGTCGGACTCAGGTATATCGAAAACTATGTCCGTCAATGTAACTCCACTTTGGCTAGGTCCGATCGGCGTATGCGATATCGGGGCGGTCGGAGAAAGGGTTGTAAATCCTCCTGTGTTTGCGTGGTTACTTTTTACAGCGGTTGGTTGTAAGCACGGAATTTCCAAACGCGGTAAAGGTTGCGAAAGTATGCTATCGTTACTGATTTGTTTATTCGAGAAATTTAACGTTCCTTTTCTTTCCTCTTCATTGTCTGAGGAACTATCCGAAGGCATTGGCGGTAGTTCGATGGAAGTTGGAAGAATTTTTTCCAACACGGTTGATTCCAAATTTGAATTATTTATAGAGTGGTCCAAACTTATTAAATTTCTCGGTGCAAATGGGCTTGCGTTAAAAGAATTGTTTCCAAGCGACATTCTGTTTTCGAGTTGAGTGGAATGTCCGATAGGTGTTGGATTTGTGGACGTAATTTCATCACCCAATGATTTTTCAATTTCTAAGCTGGGTAGTACTCGTCTTGGTGGTATTGGAGTTCTTAGAAGTTTAGGCCGTCGTTGTGGTGGCTTAGAATCGTCGGAACTTGAATCCGCTTCTTTATAGTACGGTTGTTGTCGCTGATTTCTTCTTGTTTCGCGTACTCTTCTTGCAATGGTGCTTGTGTCATTATTTGTTGGTTGATTATAAATTTTTATAGTTGGATCGTCTTCGTACCGTGGTGTCACTACAAGACATGGGGATGATGGATTTCTTGACAAAGCATCCGCGTTCTTGTTTATTTTACCAGCTTTATGTACGACGACATATTCGTATTCCAACAATTTAAGCTTCCATTTCACTAAGCGTGAAGTAGGATCCTTGACTGAATGTAACCATACCAAAGGTCGGTGGTCGGTTACAAGGGTAAATTTCTGACCATAAATATAGGGTCGAAAATAATTCGTCGCATAAACCATAGCAAGACACTCTTTTTCGGTGGCAGAGTAATTACGTTCTGCTGCGTTTAAAACTCGAGATGCGTATGCGATTGGGAGATCTTTGCCAATTTCTCCTTGATTAAGTACTGCTCCAATTGCGTAATCTGATGCATCGGTTGTTACAACGAACGGTCTGCTGAAGTCTGGAAATTGTAATATTGGTGCTTGACAGAGTTCGTCACGTAATTGTTCGAAACTCCGTTGTTGTTCCTCCGTCCAGTTGAACTTCAAACCTTTCTTGAGTAAATTTGCCAGTGGTTTTGCTTTTCTAGAGAAGTCTTGAATGAAACGTCTGTAATATCCGGCAAGTCCTAGGAACTGCTGGATATTTTTCCGATTTTTTAGTACTGGAAAATTTTTAACTGCGATTAATTTCTTTGGATCGGGTTTTACGCCGTCCTCCGAAATTATATGTCCCAAATATCCAACTTCCTTGCGTAAGAATTCGCATTTGTTGGTTTGCAGGGTGAGTCCGTGTTCTCTAAGACGATTTAATAATTTTTTAACCTTTATACCATGTTCTTGAAGCGATGAAGAGAAAATTACTATATCATCCAGGTATACAAATAATTCGGTTCCCTGAAGTCCAGTTAAAACTTGATCCATGAGTCGTTGAAAAGTGGGTGGTGCATTTTTCAGACCAAATGGCATTCTTGAGTATTCGTAATGACCATTTGGTGTAGTGAACGCTGTTTTCTGACGATCCTTGGGATCCATTTCGATCTGATGAAACCCGTTCGCTAGGTCGAAAACCGAGAAGTATTTGGCGCCGCCTAAGTGGTCCAATATTTCGGTTATCTGAGGGAGTGGATACCTGTCGCCAACCGTTTTTTCGTTGAGCGCCCTAAAGTCAATCACCATGCGCCAACGTTTATTACCCTTGGCGTCCGGCTTCTTCGGCACGATCCACAATGGGGAATTGTACGGCGAGGTCGAAGGTGTAATTATCCCTTCGGAAAGCATCGCGCTGACTTGACGTTGTATCTCCTTTTGGTGAATGACAGTGTTTGAAATTAACAAGAATTTAAACCGTGAATTTATTCCGAGGTTTTAGTGGACTGTATTTTAATTACAAGGGATGGTGGAATGAAGTCGGTAGAAAAATTATCGAGACGCGTGAATTGAGGAGAAGTTTACAATGTGAATTTATTCAAGAGAATGAATGTGGGTGAACGAAAGAATGAACGTATTTACAATGAAATTGCATGGTGTGAATATTTACAAGCGTATGTACATTATTAGATATTTCGCTTCAGTGTGTGTGCTATGTGCGAGTGAAAGTAAGTTCAAAAGGATTTTACCGTTATGCGTTGCACGTGGCGTCAGTGGAAGTTTTCTCTGTGTGATGTAATCTGTCGTCCGTGCGTCTGATGTACTTCTATGGAGTGTGGCACAAAACACTGAAGTTAAACGAAAATGATGAAGCGAAGTGAAATGAAATGAGGTTGTACAATGAAATACTAATCAACTAGACAAAGAAAAGAAGGCTGTTCAGCGACGTGATCTACTCTCTTTGACGAATCGATAGGAAGTGAATGCGGAAGTATGGCATCGCGGCGTGCCCACGGCATGGACAGGCCGGAAGTCACATGACATTTTCGGGCATTCCAGAACGTTCTAGAGTGTTCTCGAACGCCCTGGAATGTTCGCGTGATTCTAAACTGCTTCCGGTGGAAGCGAGCGCGATTTGAAAAGAGGTTAAGGAATCTGAGTTTTCCCAAAGTCGAAAACGCAGATTCCTGAACATTTCCGCCCGCCATCAGCAACCATGCTGATGATGTTGATGCCCAGTTGTAAGTTGGTCATCCCTGATGTTGAATAGGAAGCGGTGCCAGTTTCGTGACAGGTCTCTTGAATGTTGAGGTAGCCGTCTTGACAGTGACGACCCTGGAATGTCCGTCCTTCCCTGGATGTAGTGAAACGACCCTGGCCAAGGGCCACTTGGTTGGAGGGAGTCTCTCATCGGTGATGAGCACGAGTGAACCCTCCTTGAGCTCCAGAGAGGGGTGGTGCCACTTCGAAATAGACTGGTGCCGCTGAAGATAGTGTGCCGACCATTGAGACCAAAATTGTTGAATTTTTTGTTGAATCAGCTGCCACCTTGACAGCCGATTCACTGCCACGTCTTCTAACGTTGGTTCTGGCAGGGTTGTAAGCCCGCTGCCGGTCAGGAAGTGGCCTGGTGTTAACGCTGTGACGTCATCTGGATCTTCACTCAGTGGCTCGAGTGGTCTTGAATTTAATATGGCTTCAATTTGAGTGAGCAGTGTCGCAAGCTCCTCAAATGTCAGCACTGTTTCTCCCACAGTGCGTCTGAGGTGAAATTTTATTGATTTCACCGCAGCTTCCCATTTTCCACCCATGTGTGGTGCAGCAGGTGGGTTGAATTGCCACTGAGTACGGTCTCTTAGTAGAATGGCGGCTATATCTTGATGTTCCCTCGTTGATTGTTTAAATAATTTTTGAAGAGCTACATCCGCCCCGATGAAATTGGTCCCACAATCTGAATGGATTGTGAGTGGTATGCCTCGTCTGGACGTAAACCTTCGATACGCAGCAATAAATCCGTCCGTGGAGTAGTCGCTGACCGTCTCAAGGTGGACTGCTGAAGTTGTAAAACAGACAAAAACACAGATCCAACCTTTTGACGTTTTCGCTCCTCTACCCTTCCAGGTTTTTATGGTAAGAGGTCCAGCGTAATCTACTCCTGTGTCGGTGAATGGTCTTGATGGTGTGACCCTGGATGTTGGAAGTTGACCCATAAGTTGTTGTGCTCGAATTCCTCGCTGTCGAGCACATGAAACGCACCGGAGTATGTGCGCTTTCACCGGAGCCCTGCCTCCGATGATCCAGTAGGCTTGCCTGACGTTGGCAAGTGTAAGCTGCGTACCACCATGTAAAGTAGAGAGGTGTGCCTGGGAAATAACAAGTGTTGAAAATTTCGTATGACGAGGTAAAATTGCGGGATGTTTTTCTTCAAAGTTGAGAGCCGACTGATGAAGTCGACCCCCTACTCGAATTACTCCCTGCGCATCGATGAACGCCGTAAGTCGAGTAAAGGCATGGTTTTCTGGAAGTTTTCGATGTGAATTGAGCGTCCTCAATTCGTACGCAAAATATGCTGCTTGCGTAGATTTAACCCAAAATAGGCGAGCCTTTTCCATGTCGGCATATGGAATTGACATCACAGGAGACGTTTCAAGGGCACGTTTGAGACGTGAAATTGTTCTAAAACAAATTGCAGTTACTCGTAACAGTTTATAGAGTGACGAATACCTGTGTACGAGGTCCCAGTGATATTCTATTTTGGGTGCCGCTGCCGTGAATGCAACCCCAGGACGAGCTTCTTGTGCACTCAAGTCGTCCGGTTCCGACGACTGTTGCGGCCACGAGTCCATCGGTTGACGTATCCATGGCGGTCCCGTCCACCATAGAGGGTGATCGTGTAGTTGCTCTGTGGTTACGCCCCTTGATGCGCAATCTGCCGGATTCGAGGTTCCCGGCACATGTCTCCAATGACCAGTTGGAGTGAGCTCTTGAATTTGCGTCACTCTGTTTCTTACGAAGTCTTTCCAGCGTGATGGGTGTGTCTTGATCCACGTTAAAGTGACTTTAGAGTCCGTCCACATATGAATTGATGAAATTTTTACCTGTAAAGTGGCTACAGTGCTTTTCATCAATTTTGAAAGTAGCAGCGCTGCAGATAATTCCAATCTCGGGATTGTGATAGTTTTAATGGGAGCTACTTTTGTTTTCGAACAAACCAGTGTTGATTGGGCGCCCGTGGACGGTGAAGTCGTAACGATGTATATCACTGCTGACATAGCAAGTTGCGAGGCATCAGAGAAGCCATGAAGCTCAACAGTTGAATTTGCGTACGTGTTGAACCATCGTGGTATGGTTAAACTGGCCAGTTTTTTGAAGTCTTCTCTGATGTCCATCCATTTCTTTGACATCTGGGCTGGTAATGGGTCGTCCCAGCTGATGTTGTGTAACCAGAGCTCCTGGAGAAGCATCTTTGCTCTAATTACCACTGGTGATAAAAAACCTAGTGGATCAAATATCTGAGCCACTTCAGACAAAACAGTTCTTTTTGAAAAAGCTCCCGTATGGTCGTGAATTCTGGAAAAGAACGTAAACTTGTCGGCTTTTGGAAGCCATATTACTCCGAGTATTTTGGTAGAGCAGTCGTCAAACGTTATAGAATTTGATGCTTCTTTTGAATTTATTACCTTGAGAAGATCGTGACTAGTGGAATGCCATTTTGCGAGTGGAAATCCGCCCGCATCACACAACCCCATTAATTGTGTGGCCACTTTTTTTAGCTGATGTGCTGAATCAGCACCGCCAAAGATGTCATCCACGTATCTTCCCTTGGTAATTGATGGTACAGCCAGTGGGAATTTGTGACCCTCATCTTCCGCCAATTGAAGTAGTGTTCTCACTGCCAAAAATGGAGCTGCCCTTGTTCCATAAGTGACAGTTTTCAGATGATATGGAACGACGTTGCCTTCCTTGTCGGTCCACAATATTCTCTGTAAATCTCTATCGTCTTTGTGTACAATGATTTGACGATACATCTTGGTGATGTCTGTAGAGAATATGTGACGATGATGTCTAATCCACAATAATACATCTGAAATGTCCAACATTAGATTCGCCCCAGTATACATAATGTCATTCAATGACTTTCCTGTGGAAGTTTTGCGAGAACCATTAAAAACCACTCTTAATTTAGTAGTAGTACTATCGGGTTTAAGCACACCATGATGAGGTAAATAATAGTAGACTGGTGAGTGAATCGTAGCTGATGTGCAACCTTGCGGGACCCTCAACCCTCCTGAAGCCGAAGCTTCATGTGCCAAGGTCATCCCAGCTACGACACCAGCATTTGATTCAACATTATTAGTCTTTCCTATTATCTTACCTGAAGTTTGTGCCATATGCCCGAGGTCCTCGTATTCTCTCATGAATGTGGAGTACATCGCTCTGAAGTTGTCGTCTCGGCTGAATTTTCGCTGCATGTGCTGCAGGCAATGGAGCGCTGCAGTGCGTGATGAACCAAGTAGAGTTGGCGACCACTTCAGTGGAAGTCGAACGATGTATCTCCCTGAAGAATCTCTGGAGTGCGTTTGTTTGAAATGTTTTTCACACTCCTCTTCGTCTGGTGACAGCGCACTGGAAATGTCACTTTTCACTTCTTCTTGTACCCAGAACTTTGTTAACAATTCTTGAAGTTGTGCATCTTGTTGTTGCACTGATGCATGTAAAGAAGAAGATGTTGACACTTGGGAAGTTGACACAGGGCCCAGTACGAGCCATCCAAAAATTGACAGTTGGGCGATGGGCAGCGTAGGTGAATCTTTAATGATGTTGGGCTTTATCACTTGTCCATACGAATCTGCTCCTAGAATGATGTCAATTGTTCTAGGCGTAGTAAACTCCGGGTCGGCCAGCTTCAAGTTCTTAAGATGTGGCCATGTCTTAACCGGAGACTGAAAAGTTGGCAGTATCGTAGTCACATTTTTCAGAATGTGAGCTTGTACAGTGACAGATGCTGAGGTGTGGGTGGAATGGAGTGTTAATGGTATCACACCACGCGTCTGAGTTGATCTGCTGCCCCCAATGCCAAGGATGGTAATGGCAGAGGGTTGACGTTGGACATTTACTTGGCGGAAGAGGTTTTCAGATATAAATGTCAGCTCGGAACCAGAATCTATTAATAGGCGTGCTTGTATGGAAGTTATCTGGTTGTGGATGTTTACTATTGCTGTGGCAAGGAGAGTTGACATTTGACAGGTAGGGTTATGTTGGCTTTTGAGGTTATCTGAATTTTTGAGGTTATGGTCACTATGTACACTATTTACACTTCTCTTGATGTTTTGCTGGCTGCTTGGGATGTTGTTCTGGAAGTTGTATGGGAGGTTGCACTGGAAGTTCTCATGACTATTGTTTAAGATGTTTTCTGTGTTGTCGGCTGCTCCGACACTTCACTTTGAGGTTTTGGCTGGTGGTGGATGTGTAGCCTTGGCTGATGTTGAGGCTGACGGGGCTGATGTTGTTCTTGGTGAGCTGTGGAGTTTAGCATCATGCAACATCGTGTGGTGTCTGCGTCCACACGATGTGCAATTTTCAGTGTTGCGGCATGCCGCAACACTATGACGTCCCATACAATTGTAGCAGACCTTCTTCTGCTCAACCAGCCTGCGCCTCTCGGTGACGTTGAGCGCCCTAAACTTCGTGCACCTCACGATGAAGTGCGACTCCCCACAACAGTCGCACGTATACTTGTCAGACGGTGCCGGGATGTGTTCTCCTTGGGACGTTGCTCCTGACGTCGTTGCCTGAAACGCCACCTTCTTCAAGGGTGCTGACGTTTTCGGAGAGGAGGTGGACGGTTTTCCCCCGGTGGCCTTCTGGGCATATGACTGAACTGGAGGTGATGTGGTTCCCACGCGTTCCAGAGCTCTGGCGCGAGAGTTGAGGAACTCCTCCAGTTCAGTAAAGCTGGGGAACTCGGAGCTGTTCCCCAGGGAAGTTTCCCACAGTTCTGCAGTGGTGCGGTCCAAATGCCGAGTCACGTGGTGCACCATGAAGCAGTCTGCCAGGTTTTCAATCTCCATCGACTTCAATGCTCGGTAAGCCTCCGAACATTGAGCGATGACGTTTTGAAACCCTGTTGACGTCTCTTGACGTTTTTCTGGAATTGCGGTGAGGTTGTCTAATTGTGACTGGATGTGGTACCTCCGATTCTCGTACCGCTTTTCCAGAAGCTCCCAGGACTCCTTAAGAGACGTACCCAGAAGGGGGAGGTTTGCTATAATTTTTAGTGCCTCATCCTTGAGGCACCCCCTGAGGTAATGAAGTCTTTCGATATTACTCAACCTCTGATTATTGAGGATGAGTTGATCGAAGAGGTCCCGGAACGCTGGCCACGATGCGTAGTCCCCCTTGAAGCTGGGCAAGGTGATGTCGGGAAGTTTCGAGTGGAATCTTGACTCTGAAGTTGTCGACGGTGAAGTTGTCGGAGCCGCTTCTTTAATGGTCCGCCTCAATCTGCCCAGAGACAACTTCAACACCCGGAAGGTCTTGCTCTCCTGCCGGTGAACGCTGTCCTTGAAGTATGAGTGGTCTAAGAACGTTGCCGGCCAGTGCAACTCAAGGTACTGATGTTCTTCTGCAAATTTGATGTGGATCTCCTCTGCCTGCTCCTTCAGGAGATCGACCTCTTCCACTGACGTGTCCTCAGGGTCGAGCGGCACCTCATCCAGGATGGCGTTCAGCTCAGCCAGGCGATCCATCTGAGTTTGATGTTTAAGCACAAACTCAGATGGGAGTCGCGCTGGTGACTTGCTCCGGGTTTCTCGTGAAGTTGTCTCCCTTGATGTTGTCTCCAAGGTGACAGTAGGAGTTTTTCGCATGATTTTCCCAATTGACGTCTTCAAGGATTTCTCTTGTTTTTCTTGAGGTTTTGTGGAAGTCTCCTCTTGAGGTTTTCCCGGCCCCTCCTCATCCGACATGGTGACGTTGTCGATGGATTATTCCTGTTGGTATGCATCCGGATGAAGAAATTGTTCACAAAACCCAAAAATGTCACATACGCTCACACATTGAAATTTAAACGCTGCGCGGCGAAAAGTACGTTGAGCGACACTGATGTTTACAAACGCGGCGCAACGGTTCTCAAGTTCACTGAGGTCGAACTAACCGACCACGCGGTCGCGTATAATATCCACCATCCGGCTCGAAGGACCAAAAATGTTTGAAATTAACAAGAATTTAAACCGTGAATTTATTCCGAGGTTTTAGTGGACTGTATTTTAATTACAAGGGATGGTGGAATGAAGTCGGTAGAAAAATTATCGAGACGCGTGAATTGAGGAGAAGTTTACAATGTGAATTTATTAAAGAGAATGAATGTGGGTGAACGAAAGAATGAACGTATTTACAATGAAATTGCATGGTGTGAATATTTACAAGCGTATGTACATTATTAGATATTTCGCTTCAGTGTGTGTGCTATGTGCGAGTGAAAGTAAGTTCAAAAGGATTTTACCGTTATGCGTTGCACGTGGCGTCAGTGGAAGTTTTCTCTGTGTGATGTAATCTGTCGTCCGTGCGTCTGATGTACTTCTATGGAGTGTGGCACAAAACACTGAAGTTAAACGAAAATGATGAAGCGAAGTGAAATGAAATGAGGTTGTACAATGAAATACTAATCAACTAGACAAAGAAAAGAAGGCTGTTCAGCGACGTGATCTACTCTCTTTGACGAATCGATAGGAAGTGAATGCGGAAGTATGGCATCGCGGCGTGCCCACGGCATGGACAGGCCGGAAGTCACATGACATTTTCGGGCATTCCAGAACGTTCTAGAGTGTTCTCGAACGCCCTGGAATGTTCGCGTGATTCTAAACTGCTTCCGGTGGAAGCGAGCGCGATTTGAAAAGAGGTTAAGGAATCTGAGTTTTCCCAAAGTCGAAAACGCAGATTCCTGAACAGACAGGGTATCGGTATTGCCTGGTATTAATTGAGATGTCGTCAGTTGTATGAATAGAATGTTTAAAATTAGAGACTTTTCCGAGTTTGTCCCCAGGTAAAAAGAATCTATTCGAGAAGTTCTCTATTACATGCCAATACCTGGCATAATCCATCGTTGTTACTTACTGCTGCTTCTCCGATGAAAACATGCTTCGGTGTTTTTATTCGTGGCAAATAACCTTCCTTAACATTGCTATTGGCAACGCGTACTGCAATTTGTTGAACTGTGCGTGCTGGAATGCAATGTTTGGTTTTCGTTGCTGTTGCTTGAACTTTATCGTATTCCTCAAAATTAGAGAATCCAATCGGTCGGGTAGGCTTATCGCGCAGAACAAGGGTTCTGTGGAAATAGGAAATTTCTGCCTCCTCTTGTAGTAAAAAGGGGCTGCCAATTAGTCCGTCCGCTGGTATTGGAAAGTTCTTTACAACGTAAAAAAGGGCTGGAGTGTCATTGATGTGAAGTATGGTGGTCCCCAGTGTGAAAATGGACACTGCTGCGACTCCAGTTACCTCGATCTTATCTTCCGAGAGGGTCGGCGCCTTTTCTCCCAAAACGTGAAGACCTACCAAATTCACAGATGCTCCGCCATCAATTATAAATTCTCCTGCTCCGATCTTCAGTTCCGGTACTCTCGCTCGGATCCTCGGGCTTGGAATTTCCTTGATGAGTCTTCTTTTCGGCTCTGTTTTGCGAACCTGACTGTCCTTTGACGAGGTTGGATGCGTGCGCTCACCGCCTCGTCTTCGCGATGAGCGTCGTTGTAGTTTAAAGCCCCGGTGGACTTTGCTGCGGAAACGTATGGTGAAGGAGATCTATTCCTGCAGAATTTTGCATCGTGACCCTTCTTTCCACAATAGCAACAATACAGTCTACTAGGACTACGAACTCTAGTATTTTCTTGTCTTCGTGGTAATATTGCTTTTGGCGAAGGCATTCGTGCAATTTCCTTCGTCTGCACTGGGTATACGGGGGTCCGTGTAGTTCGCTCGCGACTTTCACGGTCCGATCCGGAGTTACTTCTTCCTCTGTATCGATGGTAGTTAACCGGGCTCGGAGATTGCGGGTACGCGACGGTCCTATCTTCACGAGGTGCCGGCGAAGTCCTACCGTCCCAACGATTGTATCGGGAAGTTCTCGCAGGTGCAGATCGATAATCAACGTAGCTTCGATCGTTTACGCGCCGTTCAATTTTCAACACGGCGTCGTATGCATCTGCCAGTTTTGTGAAAGTATGGTTCATCGGTAAAACCCTCCATGCGATTTTTTCCGGTAAGCCATCGAAGAAGCTCTCCAAAGCGTCTTCCTCGATTTGTTCGAGGGTTTGTGCCGCGTTCGCGCCGTACCTTTCTTTTGCGGCCGTTCGTGCACAGTGCACAAGATTACAAGTGCGGTCGATATATCTTGTGAGACTTTCATCTTCAAAGATACTTAATCGCGCAATTTTATTACGGTAGTAAGACAAATTCCTACCGGGAGCGTAACGTTTTTTAAGATGTTTTAAAAGTTCTTCTACATTATTAAAAGGTACGTCTCGTATGCTATCCCTAGCAGGACCAGTAAGTTTTGATAATACAATAGCAAGGTACTGTTTCTCGGACCCGTCGGGAATCAAAGGCATAGAGTTTTGTACGAACTCAGCAAATTCTGAGAGCGGAGGTTTTTCTCCGTTGAATGTAGGTATATTATGTGCGATGTCTCTCACACAATTCTGTGTGGTGAGGAAACTCAAATTACGAGCCATGCTCACATTAAGATCATCTACGTTGTTAATTTGACTTGCGCTAACGTTAGTCATTTTAAAATATTTTAATTTTCAGTTTCCTTTCTGAACGAATATTTTAATAGAATTATAAAACTGAGTATCCCACCGCTGTCACCAGTTTTGTTACGGACCGGGCGAGTTTCTTAAACGCGTTCTTCGATAGTTCAATAATTAAGAAAAGTATGCACGCCACTGCGTGGAAAAATACGGTAATGAGTTTGAGAGTGACTACCCTATGCGACAAGGCCTAGGTCCTATCAAACTGTTACCGCTTAGTATCGACTTTACAAGGTGTGATAATAACCTGAGAGCTACTACCCTAGGCGACCAGGCCTAGGTCCTATCAGGATACTATCGAAATGACTCTAAAGAGAGGCAAAGAGGGATAATAATTTGGAAGTGACTACCCTAGGCGACCAGGCCTAGGTCCTACCAAATTATTATCGAAAGTGAGTTTAAACGCGATTACAAAACTGACCAGCGACTACCCTAGGCGACCAGGCCTAGGTCCTGAATCAGTTAAGTAATAAACTATATACCCGTAACTTTAGTATTGTTAATTCACTCCGAGCGGTTAGAGTGAATTGTTTGTGGGACGTTATTCAGCACTTCTATTCTTATATATATTCGCAAGGAAAGGTATTGTTCTAAACTTCAAATAAAGTTAACTTCAAATTTAGTCACAAATATTCTTTGGTGTATTCTTGAATAAAGAATAAGTTTACAATTTGAAAGTATTGAATTAGTTACAATGTCTGTTCAGTGTTTCGTGTGTTAAAAGGGAAAAGAAATTGGTAAAGTGAAATATAACCGTACTTATAGAGTCGAGGTGTACCCGTGGGCAGTGACGATTTACGATCTCTCCTTTGTACGTTTTCGTTGACAAAGCCTAAGCTTTTAGTTGACTCTAACGCCTGAGTATTGCGGGGGAAAATCAAGACTAAACGAGTTATACTGCCGTAAGAAAACGCGTACGCTTCTAGGTTTAGATTTGCTCAAGAGGGATTTTACCCAATATCGCTATTAACTGCTCGAAAGTCAAACTAGGATGAGCCCAACAGGTCCTGAAAACCTTGGCTTATATAGGTCACTTGGAGTGGAGGGGATCAGGATTTTGGGGAAAACTCTAGTGGAGGTGGCAGGATGCTGCGATCCTGTGGGAAGAGTTTTAGGAAAAAGGTGGCGCGAGTGCAGCGGAAAACGTTAGATTTCGGCGGGAATGTGTTGACCATGATGCAAGAATGCGTACGAGTTTTCCGGGTAGAGTGAGAGAGAGAGAAACTACCGTGGGTCTGGCGCCAGGCGGCCGCGCTAACCTGAATGGAAAAGGGCTGTTAAAGGCACCGCGCGGTTGTAAAACAAGGACGGGCTATTACCTATTCCTAGAGAGAGAAAGTGAAAAGGCGCCTTCTTGTCGCCAAGTGCAATTCGAGAGTCGAAAATATTCGGCTCGACGGATGCATCCGTAACAACTACAACGTTGGCAAGTTCTACTAAACGACTATGATTTTGAAATTCTTCACCAACCCGGAAAACTGAATGTAGTCGCAGACGTGTTATCTCGGAACCCAGCGAATGTTATGCCCATCAGGCCTAGAGAAACCTCTTCAGAAAATTCAGAAACGCAGGAAACAAAAAGACTAAAAGAAGTCCACCAACCCCACACTCGAGAAAGATCCACTTCAGATGAATTATCGGGAAATCCAGCACCGCTTAAGAAACCACATGTCGACATTATATCAGAAACGGAAACAGAAACGGACAGTGACGCAAACAAGGAACCAAGTAACGAAAACATAAAAGCGAGCGAGAGGGCAAATCATACAACCACACATACTACAGACGAGAGCAACCGCGACACAACACCGTCCAGCGATGAAGCAGAATCACTAAAATGGAAAACGACCAGGAAACGAAAAAATGACACAACGGACCAGGATTCACAAACAAATAATCAGACCAAACGCAAAGTATACAGGAAAAACGAGAACACTCTCGCAACAAACGAACACAGCACACACGCTAGCAGCACACTCCCACAGCAATGCACACATCTACCGGACGCTCAACCTGGAGATACGCACACACGGGAAAACAAACCTAGCGACGCTACGCAGCAAGAATACAGCGCACACGCTACAAATACACCTCCTCAGCCATACACACATCTACCAGACGTACACGCCCAGCAGCGACGCACTTATCCGCTCACAGACGGCAACACACACGCTGGAGATACGCACAGGCAGGAGAACACGAGTAGCAGCGCCAAAGAACAATGCCGCGACACACACCGCGAGAACACACATTGCGAACACACATACACGCAAAAACGGTCACCATCACCGAAAATGGAAAGGAAAATCGGAGATAATATTACTGCACGACCACCTGTACAGCCGAACTTCAGGTCACCTTCGAAACAACAAGACACAAAGACGCCGGACAACAAAAACAATGACGACCACGAATTGCCAAATTCAGCACAATGCATCCAAAATTTAAGCGAAAACAACACATATAAAATCTCTCCCAAATTACCGGAAGATGATAGTCTTGGAAAAATTCCAACACAACCAAGACAGGACGACATTGTACCAGGCAATCGGCATACGTCACCTGACGTCGAGCCCAATTTTCGATCACCGACACGTATACAGCAAAACCCGATTGATTTACAGGAACCACGACCAGGCACATCAAAAGAAATGCAACCCAGCACATCGGAAAAATCACAACCCAGCACGCCAAAGGAAACGAATACGATTAATAAAAAAGCACCGCGAGCACATAACAGACACACGACTAATATACAATCCGAACACGACACAGACAGCGACATAATCGACAACACAGACGACGAACCTTTTCAACCTTCACAATACCACAGGAAACGCATAACCTTACCAACAGAACATCCAGCAACCAGAAGCGCTACTATAATTGATGACAGAATAATTAGCAACAATATTAAAATTTCACAAACACATCTTTTGGCAAAAAAGGATAATATCGGATACTTCTTATCTGCCGACTGCAATCTAAACACAATGGCTACCGAAATTTTAACTGAAAAAAGAAAAATTAATCAAGAGTCACTTTTACAATGTGATCCACAAATTGGAGATATCCTAATTACACGCCGTGGAATAACATGCTACTTTGGCATGGTTTGTAAACAAAAATCCACAGATTCAACAAATTTGCAAACTTTGAAACAATGCATAACAACTCTAGTAGAGGTATTAAAAAGACTAGAAGTTGTATCGTGTACAATTTCCAAGGATCCAAAAATTCTCGACTCATTTTTATGGTCCAACATTAAGACTTTTATACGACTTTATACATTAGGCTCTGAAATAACAATTACATTATGCGAAGGTCTTCTTACCGTCCCTCCTTCAGAGGAAAGAAAAAGAATTATTAAAGAGCTTCACGAATCCACAATCGGCGGACATAAAGGCGTTTCAAAAACGTATAATAGAATTCAATCACAATACTATTGGAAAGGCATGAGAGATGATATCCGCAAACATATTAAACAGTGTTTTAGTTGTCAGAAAAACAAATTAGTACGAGTGAAAGATAAAGCACCGATGGTTATAACAGATTCACCCGCGGAACCATTTGACAAAATTGCTATAGATATCTGCGGTCCACTCCGGAGAACAGCGCAAGGAAATGAGTACATTCTAACAGTTATGGATTTATTTAGCAAATTTGGCATCGCAATACCACTAAAACAACAAACATCAATAGACGTAGCAAAAGCACTAGCAACACATCTAATCTGTACATTTGGAGCACCACGCGCAATTTTATCTGATCAAGGCAGAAATTTTATGTCAGACACATTTAAAGAATTCGCAAACCTTTTCCAAATTAAGCAATACCGAACGTCAGCATACCACCCTCAGTCGAATGGAGCTCTCGAACGTAGTCACCATGGACTCATCGAGTTCCTCAAACATTATGTTAATGAACACCATGATTGGGATGACTGGCTTTCATTTGCAACATTTTCATATAACACAAGCTTACATGAAACAATAGGCATAACACCACACGAACTTATATTTGGTAAAAAGGCACGTACACCTTCAGAATTCCCGCCACTGGAAAAATTAGTTACATACGACGAATATCTTACTAGTTTGACGAAACATTTAAAAGATACACGACAGACAGCCTATGAAAAACAGATAAAATTTAAGGAACGCACAAAACGCTATTACGACAACAGAACCAAAGTACCGAATTTCCAACCCGGACAGCTCGTATTCTTGTTACGCGAACCAAAAACTGATAAACTTCAAAGCAATTATGTAGGACCTTTCGAAATCATGCAAGTTTTAAATAAAAATAATATTAAACTCAAAATTGCTAATAATAAAACCAAAGTAGTACATGTAGACAAAATAAAATTGGCACATGTTACAGATGCCTCGCGCATATCTTAAGCGCGCAGGATACATTCAAAGTAACACCACTCACCCGGAACCCTGGACTACACTCCGAAGTAATAGGAACATTACGATCACACCACACAACTTGGACACTCGCTATGTACGTGAACACCAACGGATTAACCGACAGACGAATACAAATTACGGAAAACTTAAAAGCAACCAAACAATATTGTCACATAGTAGTAACAAACTGCTTAGTTTCCGGACAGCTCGCAGTAATGGAATCTCGCTTAAAAACAATTCAAAACTCCGAAACTATTCTCCAAGGATTAATTCCATATGCACCAGACACCACTAATAGAATAAGACGCGCACCTCTCGACTTCATAGGAACAATTCAAAAAGCACTATTCGGCACACTAGACGCAGAAGATGGCGAACGCATATATAGACAAATACAAGCAGTATCAAACAACACACAAGAATTAGCGGAAATAGTTCAAAACCAAACACATATAATTAGATCAGGCTTCGACATCTCCCGAAAACAGATAAAAAAATTAACTGAAATACTAGAGGAAGATACAAGGAAAATAGACGTAGCACTTTTGTCTTTAAAAAATCAAATGCACGCGTTACAACATAACCAAAAAGCCATAGAGTATGCAACACAAATTGACGAAGGGCTAACAGAATTGGAATTAGATACAAATACGCTAATAGATGCCATTCTTTTTGCAAAAACAGGTCAAATTCACCCTCAAATTCTAAACCCAGAAAAAATTCTACTAAGTGCTCAATTAATACAGAAAACAATGCCAAATACAGAATTTCCGATCCCATTAGATATTAAATATATACCAAATTTAATTCATGTAGTAGATCTAACTATTTTTCATAAAAAAGAAACACTAATTTATCTATTGAAGATACCACTATTAAATTTGATGACATATAAACTCTATGAACATTTGCCAGTTCCTGTAAGGCAATCTATGCTAAACAACAATTCACAATTCGCGTTTATAAAACCATACACTCGATATACAGCAATTTCAGAAGATTTTGAGACCTATTTTAACTTATTAAACTTAAACGAATGTAAAAACCAAAACAGTCAGTATATTTGCAATCAGGTCAACCCAGTACAACGCGTAAATGATAATACCGAATGCGAGATACAGCTACTAGTAAATCCTCAATTTGACAATTTGGAAACCTGTAATATCCAGATCAAAACATTGAAAAACAAACCTATTGGTCAAGAATCAGAAATAGTAATGCATGGTTGTATTCAGCACCTAAGAAAGAAGTTTTATACATAATTTGCAACAACCATGAATCATTTATACATACAATACAAGAAACAGGTATTATACAAATTAACCCCACATGCAAAGCAAAAACCAAAATAGTAAAGCTAATACCATCCATAGAAATAACTTCTTCTATAAAAGTTAACTTTTCGCATGCCATAATTCTAAATATCACCAAAATGATGGAAAAAGCCATTCAATTGACAGAATATACAAACATGTCAGAAATACTAGCAGAAACCCAAACATTTACGCAAGCATTAGAATCCAGTAATACGAACAATGATTTAGATAAAACAGAGATATCATTAAAGACAGTCATTCTAAAAGCAAAAGAAATTGCAAAAATGCATCATTTAATCCACCGCTTATCATTTTTGGAAAAAGTTCTTAAATTTACAAGCTTTTCAATAGCCCCATTAGCAATAATACTCGGAATTTTGTGGAAATTCTCAATGTTCGGAAAGATATCAAGATTACTAAAAGTAATTTCATGTATAACCAATTCACGTAGAAACAATAGACGAGGATCACCCAATAATAGAAACATGGCAATTGAAATGACTGAAAATATAACACCACCTACAAGAAGACATTATAGAAATTTCGAAATTCCTCCAAGACACGCAATAGAATACGAACCTAGAATTGTTACAATGCGAGCACTTTCTTACCATGATATCGATACCATACCATGAAACACTACGACCGTAATATGTATAATACAAACAGAATGCCCATGTTCAAACAAAATCAAATGTATATAATCATGTATCATCACTACATAACATCGCTATATATCATCGCTTCACATTCATGTATAATCACATATAACCCACTGCCAACAAACTAACGCTTTCCAGCTTAAACTAAAAACACCCAAGCCGCTTAAAGGAAAAGGAAGAAAAAAAAAAAAATGAATTCAGACAATAAATGCCCGATCTGTGAGAAGAAAATCATGAAAACAGAGGACACAATGGACCACATTATAAAATGCTACGTCATTATGACGGGGGCATGTCAGGAGATCGAGGAAGACATCCCCTGCACAATATGTGGCGAGGAAATCGCGGCGAAACAGCTGCCGCAGCACATGCCCACCTGTGCGATGGAAGAAGTACGGAGACAGGCACAAGAAAATAGAAATAAAATAATCAAGACCTTATTAACAGAACTAGACGCCACGAGACAAACTAAAGACGCGTACTCACAGACATTTACAAGGACCCGAACTTCATATTCACAGACATACACGAACACCAGGGACCGATACTCACAGACGAATTCCAGACAAGCAACCACGAGTACACAAACAGATACATCCGAACCAACAACAAGTACACTGGCGCAAACAAACGTACAACACATAAAGCAAACTAAGAACGGACAAACACAACAGGAGCATTCACAACAAATGGACATCCAGACACAAATAGAGAAGATGCACAGACAAGCAGGAATATTTACGACGAACAACTGTACACAGACGGACGCAAATGAGAACACGCCAACAGTAAACACGCAGACACAAACGCAAAACCAAGTGGCAGACATATCGACACAAACAGAAAAAGGACACACCACAACACCAGCAAATATATTAAAACACATTTTAAAACAAACACAAAAGATAACAATTAAAGAAATGGAAATCATGAAACACCACATCGACACGAAAGTAGACACGCATTACGAACAAAAGATATATATACCTAATTTCGACAAACCAAACAAAACTAATACAGCACATCGACAAGGAACGACCACAACAACAACTCGATACCACACACTCAGACACATATACCAACAAAACAGGAAGTAAACGCATTCATCAATCCCCACACACCAAACTAACATGACGCTAACGCTATACATACACGACGTTTCTCATATATTCATATTTTGTTATCATTCTTTCTATATATATATATACCTTTTATAATTATATTTTTTTTCACATATCTTTTTGCACACATTTTATATACATATACCTACATACCCTCTTTTATAATAAAATATATAACCAACATAAGACGCTTTCAATTATCGCTCAAGGAAAACCAACAGATATTTCATCAACCACATCCTTCTATCCTACCCCAACCCTACAATAGATGTAGACTGTTACAGGAAAGTTATAACAGAAGAAACATTCGGACATATCCAATAAATGAGGACATAGTACAACACTTACAGAACTGGATAATAGAACAAACAAAAACAATAAAATACAAACACAATAGGAAAAGGAAATTAATCAAAAGGGACAAAACGAATTACAAGAATAAGTATAACAATACAACACTATGAAATTTTTAAATCAACAACCCACATCACATCCTTTCATAACCACCCACCACCTACTAACAACAGTCACACTAACGAAAATTTAAAAGATGTTACAGAAAATAATCAAACAAAATGGAAATTTGGACATAAATTCTCACCCATAACACAGGCCAACGCAACTACATACGGATACGTCACAAATTGGATATAAATACACACCATCATACGCAATAGACAACTGACAGACCGAAGACACAGCGGGCTCCCGCCCGCCACACAGATGACACCACACGAGCTACCGCTCGTGATCGCCCGCCACACTGATGACACCACACGAGCTACCGCTCGTGGCCGCCCAACACACACCCCACGAGCTACCGCCCGAAATCATTCGCTACACACCCACAGCGAGCCATCGCTCGCACCCGTTCCCATTTTGTAAATTCTTACGAATCAATCCGACGCAGGAGCATCGTTTTCCTAAGGGGGGGAGTGTAACGTCCTGTACATTTTTCTGATATTATAATTCATAGAATCACATCCGGTCCCACGGCGCTTATCGCCTATAAGAGGTCACTCATTCCTCGAATGCTGACGCCAGGACTTTTAGACAAAGACCTGCAGCGAGGCCCACCGCTGCGCGGCCCCGCTGCAGATCTCTCGAGACACTCTCAGTCAGTCACCGTAACGATACACACGTCGCCTCTCGCTCTGTATTTCTTTCCAAATTTGTAACATTCTTTCGCTCCGCAATACACCAAATAGTCAAATCAGTGTTTCGCATTAATCGCCGACCTCACTACCCAATCCTCATCACAATTTCGACTCTCGAATTGCACTTGGCGACAAGAAGGCGCCTTTTCACTTTCTCTCTCTAGGAATAGGTAATAGCCCGTCCTTGTTTTACAACCGCGAGGTGCCTTTAACAGCCCTTTTCCATTCAGGTTAGCGCGGCCGCCTGGCGCCAGGCCCACGGTAGTTTCTCTCTCTCTCACTCTACCCGAAAAACTCGTACGCATTCTTGCATCATGGTCAACACATTCCCGCCGAAATCTAACGTTTTCCGCTGCACTCGCGCCACCTTTTTCCTAAAAAGTCCTCCCACAGGATCGCAGCATCCTGCCACCTCCACTAGAGTTTTCCCCAAAATCCTGATCCCCTCCACTCCAAGTGACCTATATAAGCCAAGGTTTTCAGGACCTGTTGGGCTCATCCTAGTTTGACTTTCGAGCAGTTAATAGCGATATTGGGTCAAGTCCCTCTTGAGCAAATCTAAACCTAGAAGCGTACGCGTTTTCTTACGGCAGTATAACTCGTTTAGTCTTGATTTTCCCCCGCAATACTCAGGCGTTAGAGTCAACTAAAAGCTTAGGCTTTGTCAACGAAAACGTACAAAGGAGAGATCGTAAATCGTCACTGCCCACGGGTACACCTCGACTCTATAAGTACGGTTATATTTCACTTTACCAATTTCTTTTCCCTTTTAACGCACGAAACACTGAACAGACATTGTAACTAATTCAATACTTTCAAATTGTAAACTTATTCTTTATTCAAGAATACACCAAAGAATATTTGTGACTAAATTTGAAGTTTAGAACAATACCTTTCCTTGCGAATATACAGGGTGTCCCGTATCTGATCGATTTCCATGAAATGAGGGGTAGCTGGGGTGATTCTGAACAACTTTACTTAGCAATAATGTTGTAAGCGCCCTGGATTTTGAATTATTAACGAAACGGCTAGGCCAATCCGAGCGCGTATCGAGCGCGCGCTCGAAACGAGAGTGTGGTCTCTGACACGCTCCGCCGCGAGCGTGAACAAGTAGATCGCGTGGGTATCGAGAAAAGCATACGGCAAATATCACATATTGTCTTCAAATAAACTAATAGTGGTTGAATAACTGTGTTTAATACTGTCACTCGTAATTCGAGAGGTATGAAAAGTTGTAGTATTTGTGGAAAAAATGGTTTCCTTAAGAGCACGTTATCAGGTGGATAAATTATGGTTTAACATAAACGATGTGAATAACTAACGTTAGAAGAATCTTGTTAAACTCACCCTTTCGTTCACGAATCAACCTGCCCTCGACGGAAGTAGGTCGTTGGCAGTAGGTCACAGTGCCGATTTTGTCCTTCGTAAGAATCTCGAGAACCTCAACAGCTGATTTTACGGCCGGGTCGGTGAACTTACTTGAAACTGACACACACAGTAGGAACGGCACTTGTCTAATTTATGGCAGGGCGCACGGCTAATCGCAGGTACGCGGACACCCCCGAGAGTCGAGCGGCGATCGGCGATCGGGTCACTTTATCGAACGTGCATTTCACTGCGCGAGCACTTTCACCGATAACTTCGAATAAAACAATTATGTAGAGGAACGTAATTGAACCTCCGTTAGAGATATTGATGGCCCTGAAAAGGGCCGATTGTTATTGCCAAAATTGCCAAGATCGGCTCGACGTGCCCTCCTCGCGCTTGCATGCACGTCTCGGAGCACTGACGGACGTTGCGCTGCACTTCTTCTAATGTTTCTCGATTAAGAAACGTAACAAATATCCTGTAATACTCCGCTTTAGTTCGTTGCTGTATGGTACCCGTCCGGTTTGAAAAACGATTCTGCCGGCCCTAGCGTTTCTTGAGTCTTGCTTAGAAGGACGTTCGTTAGGGAAGGGATATTTTTACAATAGTACAACGGAGTGGCTCGCACATTTGGAGTCACCGTTCATTCAGCAAAAAAAATACCCGCGCGCTCGAGGTGGCCGCATGGTCTTCGTCACTACGAACGCGCTAGCGAAGACGCAGGGTAAGGAGTGCCATAAATTTCACTATTGTCCATACCGCGTCGTAAAGAGAAAGTGTGGCTATTTTACGAAATACGTGCATCGTCTTAAAACTGCATCGACAGCGTACACGCAACATAATCCTTTAATATTTTCTTACGATTCTTTCCGCGAAGATGTAACAGTACACACAACTTGGAAAATGATCAATTTAATATTGTATTGTGTTAGCGAAGACACTGTTTGCGACGCATTAACGCTTGCCCGTGTCATTTGGAATATTATAAAATTAATGTTGTGGGATGTTTGGTGTCGAGTGCATAGCGTGAATAAAAGTACAAGCGAAGACACTGTTTGCGGCATGTCAAAATGCTTAAACAGTCGGCTCTCTAAGAATCTCTGATTTCGATCTTATTATGATTATCGCACGCGCGCGGCAACCGACTGTTTACAGGAACGCGAGCAGCAAAGCGTGCCGCGGTACATGGGCCCGATCAGGGGGATCCGTTCCAGACGACCAAAATGTTGATAGACATAACGATGTCTGTCTCGAAATGCGTATCAAACAGTGTCTTCGCTAACACAATACAATATTAAATTGATCATTTTCCAAGTTGTGTGTACTGTTCCATCTTCGCGGAAAGAATCGTAAGAAAATATTAAAGGATTATGTTGCGTGTACGCTGTCGATGCAGTTTTTGGCCGATGCACGTATTTCGTAAAATAGCCACACTTTCTCTTTACGACGCGGTATGGACAATAGTGAAATTTATGGCACTCCTTACCCTGCGTCTTCGCTAGCGCGTTCGTAGTGACGAAGACCGTGCGGCCACCCCGAGCGCGCGGGTATTTTTTTTGCTGAATGAACGGTGACTCCAAATGTGCGAGCCACTCCGTTGTACTATTGTAAAAATATCCCTTCCCTAACGAACGTCCTTCTAAGCAAGACTCAAGAAACGCTAGGGCCGGCAGAATCGTTTTTCAAACCGAACGGGTACCATACAGCAACGAACTAAAGCGGAGTATTACAGGAAATTTGCTACGTTTCTTAATCGAGAAACATTGGGAGAAGTGCAGCGCAACGTCCGTCAGTGCTCCGAAACGTGCATGCAAGCGCGAGGAAGGCACTTCGAGCCGATCTTGGCAATTTTGGCAATAACAATCGGCCCTTTTCAGGGCCATCAATATCTCTAACGTAGGTTTAATTACGTTCCTCTACATAATTGTTTTATTCGAAGTTATCGGTGAAAGTGCTCGCGCAGTGAAATGCACGTTCGATAAAGTGACCCGATCGCCGATCGCCGCTCGACTCTCGGGGGTGTCCGCGTACCTGCGATTAGCCGTGCGCCCTGCCATAAATTAGACAAGTGCCGTTCCTACTGTGTGTGTCAGTTTCAAGTAAGTTCACCGACCCGGCCGTAAAATCAGCTGTTGAGGTTCTCGAGATTCTTACGAAGGACAAAATCGGCACTGTGACCTACTGCCAACGACCTACTTCCGTCGAGGGCAGGTTGATTCGTGGACGAAAGGGTGAGTTTAACAAGATTCTTCTAACGTTAGTTATTCACATCGTTTATGTTAAACCATAATTTATCCACCTGATAACGTGCTCTTAAGGAAACCATTTTTTCCACAAATACTACAACTTTTCATACCTCTCGAATTACGAGTGACAGTATTAAACACAGTTATTCAACCACTATTAGTTTATTTGAAGACAATATGTGATATTTGCCGTATGCTTTTCTCGATACCCACGCGATTTACTTGTTCACGCTCGCGGCGGAGCGTGTCAGAGACCACACTCTCGTTTCGAGCGCGCGCTCGATACGCGCTCGGATTGGCCTAGCCGTTTCGTTAATAATTCAAAATCCAGGGCGCTTACAACATTATTGCTAAGTAAAGTTGTTCAGAATCACCCCAGCTACCCCTCATTTCATGGAAATCGATCAGATACGGGACACCCTGTATATAAGAATAGGTGTGCTGGGTAACGTCCCACAAACAATTCACTCTAACCGCTCGGAGTGATTTAACAATACTAAAGTTACGGGTATATAGTTTATTACTTAACTGATTCAGGACCTAGGCCTGGTCGCGTAGGGTAGTCGCTGGTCAGTTCTGTAATCGCGTTTAAACTCACTTTCGATAATAATTTGGTAGGACCAAGGCCTGGTCGCCTAGGGTAGACGTTTCCAAATTATTATCCCTCTTTGCCTCTCTTTAGAGTCATTTCGATAGTATCCTGATAGGACCTAGGCCTGGTCGCCTAGGGTAGTCGCTCTCAGGTTATTATCATACCTTTTAAAGTCGATACTAAGCGGTAACAGTTTGATAGGACCTAGGCCTCGTCGCATAGGGTAGTCGCTCTGAAACTCATTACCGTATTTTTCCACGCAGTGGCGTGCATACATTTCTTAATTATTGAACTATCGAAGAACGCGTTTAAGAAACTCGCCCGGCTCGTAACAATAAAAATAGACGTCTTCAAACGACTTCAAAACTCGAACAACCGTGTACAATAATACGATCGTTTCAAAACTACACGATGCCAGATAAGTTTTATAAACGTAAATGATAAATATTTTCGTATCGATATCCTGAAAAAACCTGGGCCTGTAATAGCAAAAAAAGTATTTCGTCCCGTTGCCGCATATGCCATCTTTGTGCACAAATTATAATTGATTATATATCTTTATTATAAAGTTATTATTTCGCATGCAAAAAAGATAGTCATTCAAAGGGAAAAAAAGAAGAAGAAAAGGAAGAAAAAGATTTTTTAAAAATTTCATCAGCGTGCTCGAACAAGCGGGGATTGGAACCCGCGCTCCCGTGTTAGCAAAAATTGCGAGACTAGCGCGCTACGCCTGAGCCACCGACACTGCTTGAAAAATATGTTTACGATTCTGAAGTTACAGGTCATGCCCACACCAGTTTTTCAAACTTTTTTTTGGCTGAATATGGCGTCGTCTCACTTTATCAGATTTCATTTTGGGAGGTCCTCTATAAGTGTACCAAAGCTCGTTAAAATCGGGCTCGCAACGTTGCCGGTCTTCCCTTGTAAGCAAAGACCTGTCGCAGCGCTCTAAGCAAATGTCATTTCACACCCATAGCCCATCGATAACGTAAAATTTTGCACACGGAGGGGTGTAACTTTTTAGGAAAACCGTTGTCCCCACCATCCCTTTTCCCTCCGCTAAGGGTATAACCGCGAGGATTTTTGGGCCCTGCACGTCATTCAAAGTTCAGGTACAGTCACGTTAGTACGTCATTAAAAGTTCCAATACTGTCACGTTACTACGTCACATTTCAAACCAATTTTCACTCGGTCCGAGTACTCAAAACTTTCACTCTCTTTAAAAAATCAAAAGTGCAGTGTACTGTGTTCAAGTTCTGCGTAAACCATCCAAGAGATAGGACGAAACATTTCACCCATTATCTCCTGTTCCTATAATAACTAATTGAATTCAACCTTCAATTACCTATCACCCTCTTCCTCTCGAATTTACTTAAATAATTAAGAAATATCGAGAACTAAGGACTAAACTTACATGCTGTGTTTGCGAATAATATGGATAAGAGACGCGTGGTGGCAGCAGCTCCTGGGCATTTTCCACCAGGCCCTTCTGCATGCGCACAAAGCCACTAGTTTTAGCGCATGCGCGTTGTATACGCGAATTAAAGAAAAAGCGTGTTCAAATTCGTGACAAACAGAAAAAGTCGTTAGAGACATATCGTTACAGTCCTTAAAATAACGTTGCTTCCTTCGATCGAGTGAGTTTCAACAGTCATAGTAGTCATCTCTCTTTGTGAAAATGTAATACTCTTTTAAATAGACATTATTGCGTAGAGTCATCTCAGCCGTGCAACTAGTTGGAATATAATCGTGCTATAATTTATTAATATAATAATTATAGCGGTTGCAAGATCCACGTGGTCCTCGATCGGTGGCGAGTCTCTTGTGGCAACGCACTTAATTTCGGACATTTCATTTTGTGAACGTTAAGAGACATCTCGAATAGTACATTTGATTTTAATAAACCGACTGTGATTCAATCAAAAGCTACAGTGCTCCTGGTTATTTCACCGCTCCCAGGTCCGTTAGACATTTCCCTCGCCGTCTCACAAACATGCTGATTCATGAAAGGTTCCTATGATTGTCGAGTGATTACGGTCAACGCTCACTCAAATCATAAATGGAATGCTATTCGTCTCATGCTAATTACAAAAATCCGGCGTTTGAGATTCCACATTGAATTGCATTTTAACCTTAAATTCGATCCCTTCAAAACTTCCTTTCTTTCTTTCCTCTTCCTCTAAATCATCCACATTTAATAAAGAATAGAATTAATCGAAAACCAAAGATTAAGGCTTGTTGGTTACGTTGGATTTCAGTATTCAAAGGGCAATTGCGTCAACGCGTGTTCTGGGATACTTAGGTTTCTTTACGTGTTCGAACAAATAACTCCTCAATTACAAGAGTTAAGATAATACTATTGAATTACAACCCTTTCTTTACCCCTTGACATTTACCCTAATAAACGCATGGTGTTGTTTAATTAATGGTTCATTTATATCCTGCATGGAGGGACTTAAAATTGTTCGCGATAACCAGAAACGAGAATTCAAATCAATTCAAATCGAACCAAATCAAATCATTTTTATGAAAGACTGTTGTTAACCTTCTTAGTGCCTAAACGAAAGGGAGTTAAACATGCATTTCGGGCCTATTTGGAAAGTCATCCCGAGTTAAAGAACGATCCGGGTGTTACCATCGAAGCTTTCCGGGCGCAAGCCACCTCTACTTCGAAGCAACTCCAACATTGCTATACTAGTCCCGCCGACCGACGCCGTGTTCAAAAGGCACGTACGGCTATTCGCAAAGCCGCCACAAAAATTAGGAATAATTACGCCCCCGTTAAAATTAGAATCCCTTCTCCTCCTCCCGAAAATCCTATCGTTCCTCCTCGTTCACCTCCGCCCCCCGAAGAATCCACTTACAATTTTTCTTTCCTCCAACCCTATATCCTTCGACTCCCTTCTGGTCCCATTTTTCCCAACAAAATCCTTGCAGAAATTGGCCATATTTTCCTTTGGGCCCTAATTAAAATCACCCATCATATCTTTTTTTCTATCCCACAACTTTTACCTGCCCACTTAGTCCGAGACAAATTAAGGTACTGCGCTAAATTAGAGGAATTAATATAATTAGGTTAAGCATCGCTAACTTTGTTCGAATGAATGAATATATTTTTATTTATTAGATTCCAGTTTCAAATTAATATTCAACACTATATTCATAATTGCTTCCCCCAACAATAAACACAAGCGGTTTCATTCCTTGGTAAAACAGAGTTTACTCGTTAACCGAAAAAGGAAACCGACGGTTGAGTGATAGGATTGTTGGATTTATTTTAATGAAGTTAGTAGTTGCAAAAGTCAATCGATTATATCGTTTGCTAGAACGATTGAAGGGAACGATTTTCATTATACTTATATTCAAATGTTATATAAATGACTGTTCGTTTCATTCATTCGTGAAGAGACATCCCTTCACTGCGTATCAATAAAAGTATAATTAAAATATAAATTCACAGAAGTACTTTATTTCATAGCCAAATATCCAATAGGTTATGGGCCCAGTTACGCTGTACATTAGTTGTATAAAGTCAAAAAGTGCAAAGTGAACAAAATTGAAATTCTTCGTTATTGACAAAAATATTCTAAACCGTTACAACTTGAAGTAACGTAGAGGTACAGCTAGCAACAAGCTAGAAACGGAGTAACAGATAAAAATAATGGAGATGATAAATACGAAAAGAAACATTAAAGCTTTTGATGGTGAAAAATATAGTGTGTGGAAATTCCGAATTCGTGCTTTATTTACTGAACTGAACATCATTAAAGTTATTGATGAAGAAATTCCAGAAATATTAACAGACGAGTGGATAAAAAGTGGTAAAATTGCAAAAAACATTATTGTGGAATATTTATCAGATTCTTTTCTTACTTTTGTTCAGACAAATAATAGTGCAAGAGAAGTGTCACAAAATTTAAATGCTATTTATGAACGTAAAAGCATCGCAACACAATTAGCTTTGCGGAAAAAATTATTAAGTTTAAAATTGCAAGGTGATATGTTATTATTAAAACATTTTGCAATTTTTGATGACTTAATTTCGGAATTATTATCAGCGGGTGCAAAAACTGGAAGAGACTGATAAAGTATCGCATTTATTATTAACTTTACCTGCATCTTATGATGGTGTAATAACCGCGATTGAAACATTGTCAGAAGATAATTTAACAGTTGCATTTGTAAAAACAAGGCTTCTTGATCATGAAGTGAAATTGAGAAACGAATGTCAAGATACAAGTGGGAAGGTACTGCATGTAAATAGATATAATATTGTTAAAAAGAAAAATTTTGATACTCTGAGAGGAACAAAGAAAAAGTATCAAGGACTACATAAACTGCGGTCCTACAAACCAAATAGATCACTGTCTATGATAAAATGTTAACACTGTGGAAGAAAGGGTCATATGAAGAAAGATTGTTATTATCAAAATAGAGGACAACAAAATCAAAATACAAACAAAATTAAGGCCGCTCAAACAATTCAAGTAACTCAACCATTGGCACATGAAAGTATCTCAAGTTTTGCCTTTATGGCTGGAAGTTTAAAATCTGTAGAACAACATGATGATAAGAAAATTATTTTTCTTCTTGACTCTGGAGCATCGGATCATCTACAGTACAGAATACAGATCATCTACATACAGAAGATTTAGCTGAAAATTTTATTGAACTGAAGATACCTATAAAAATTTCCGTGGCAAAGAATAATACATTTATAACTGCAACAAAGAAGAGCACGATGCATGTAACTACAAACATGGGTATTCAAGGGACCATAGACAACGTGTATTATTGCCGAGATATACCGTATAATCTATTATCCGTTCGAAAAATGCAGGAGGCTGGAATGTCAATTATATTTGATAAAAAGGGTGTTCAGATAAGTAAAAATGGTGATGTTATAATGACAGGTAAGCCTGTAAATAACTTAACTGGAATTGAATTTACAGTTGACATTAATGAAAAAAATTCGATTGTACAAATAGTTAATATTGAAAAAGATAGTTATGAATTATGGCATCAAAGATTAGGTCATATTGGAAAAACTAAATTTTTAGAATTAAAAGGAAAACAAATGTTTAAGGATATAAAGCAAATTGAAAAGATTAAAGTTAATGACAAATTGTGTGAAGCTTGTATAAATGGCAAACAAGTACGATTACCATTTAGAAAAGCAAAAGATAAAAGTCATATACAACGACCGTTATTTATTATTCATACAGATGTTTGTGGTCCAATCACTCCTTCGACGATAAATAATAAAAATTATTTTATATTTTTTGTAGATGAATACACTCATTATTGTGTTAGTTATCTGATTACATATAAATCAGATGTGTTTTCAGTTTTTCGAGACTATGTTGCAAAGAGTGAAGCACATTTTAATTTGAAAATTGTAAATCTATATTGTGATAATGGCGGGGAATATTTGTCGAAAGATATGAAGGATTATTGTGTTGAGAAAGGTATCAGTTATCACTTAACAGTTCCACGAACCCCACAATTAAATGGTGTATCGGAACGCATGGTAAGAACCATAACTGAAAAAGCTCGTGCAATGATAGCCGGGGCTTGTTTAGACAAGTATTTCTGGGGTGAAGCAGTTCTTACTGCTACGTTCTTAATTAATTTGACCCCAACTAAGGCTATAAACGAGTCAAAAACGCCATATGAATTATGGCATAACAAAAAGCCTGAATTAAAGTATTTAAAAGTTTTTAGTTCAACAGTTTATATGCATAATAAAACTAGAAAATCAAAATTTGAAGAAAAATCTAGTAAAGGCATACTGGTGGGTTACGAACCAAACGGATATAAAGTGTGGGATGTTGGAACTGGTAAGTTTGTAATTGTTAGAGACGTAATAGTTGATGAGTTTAATTTCTTAAAATCCAGGCTTACAATGGCACAGTCTGAAACTGATTCATCTGACATGCAGTCAAAATCAGTAACGTTTCATAAATCTGATAGTGATAAATCAGATGAAATAAATAAATCTGTAAGTGAAACAGATGTAAATAAATCTGTAAGTGAAACAGATGTAAATAAATCTGTAAGTGAAACAGATGTAAATAAAACTGTAAGTGAAGCAGATGTAAATAAATCTGTAAGTGAAACAGATGTAAATAAATCTGTAAGTGAAACAGATATAAATGAAACAGATGTACAATTTTCATCTCAGAGAAATTCTAAGAAAAGACAAATAATATCTCCCCAGCTAAGAAGGAGTGATCGGATTAAACACCATTTACCAATTTCTTATAATGAAAATGATATCCCAGATGAATATCTTTTGTGTGCTCAATCTTTAATTTATAAAATTCCAACCTCATATCAAGAGATTAAAGATAGAGATGATAGAAGTCATTGGGAAGAAGCAATTAATGATGAAATTAATTCTCTTTTATATAATAATACATGGACTTTAGTACCAAAACCTGAAGGAAAAAATATTGTTGATTGTAAATGGATTTTTACAATTAAAAATGATGAGTTTGGAAATCCGGTAAAATATAAAGCTCGACTTGTTGCTCGAGGTTTTAGTCAACAATATTTGGTAGATTATGATGAGACTTTTGCACCGGTAGCAAGGATAGCAAGTTTTAGATTTATAATTGCATTTTCAAATCAATTTAATTTGTTAGTTCATCATATGGATGTGAAAACTGTTTTTCTAAATGGCACGTTAAAAGAGGAAATCTATATGAAAATACCTGAAGGAGTTAAAAGTGGATATGATCAAGTCTATAAATTAAACAAGTCCTTTTACGGTTTGAAACAGTCAGCGAGATGCTGGTTCGCAGTTTTTGAACAGGCTCTTAAAGATAAAGGTTTTCGAAATTCATCTGTTGACAGATGTATTTATATTTTAGACAAAGGAGACATATCAAAAAATATTTACATAGTGCTTTATGTAGATGATCTCGTAATTGCTACTGAAAATATTGAAGTAATGAATAGCTTTAAAAATTACTTAATGAATAAATTTCGTATGGTTGATTTAAGAGATATCAAACTGTTCTTAGGAATAAAAGTTGAAAGGAGGAATGACAGAATAACTATGGACCAAAGTGCATATATTAAAACTATTTTGAGTAAATTTAATATGACAGAATGTAAATCTGTCAGTACTCCTCTGGAAAGTAAATTAAACTATATAGCTTTAAACTCTGATGAGAAACATGATGCTCCTTGTCGAAATATTATAGGATGTTTACTGTATGTCATGTTGTGTACTCGACCTGATTTAAGTACAGCTGTTAATATTTTGAGTCGGTATTTAAATAAAAATAACAAAGAACTTTGGCAATGTTTAAAAAGGGTACTTACAAGGAGAGGCCGTGAAGTGCCCCCCTCCGATTTGTACGAGCTTTGGACACGTTATAGTAGAGGCAAAGTTATGCATATACCCAAAAGTATTTGCTCAGATACTCAACCGTTTTTGAGAAATTTGAGTCGAAAGTTTGGATTTTGGAGGTGAAGATCCCGGGATCAAAACCCGGTATGAACTTATGTCGTCCACATCTTCGATATCTTTTTGCATTTTTTTTTATTTTTTCAGAATGTATAAATGATATTCCGCCATATTTCAGTATATTTAACACTGTTTATAATGTATTTGTGTACTTTACATAATATTCTCGAGCCCGGTATAAGCTTTGGATGAAACCTCTCCACCATAGCAATGAATGGCGTGCGGCTAGCGCGCTCGCTTACGGCCATCGAGATCCCGGGCTCGAATCTCGGTGTGCTTTTTTTTTCTATTTTGTGAAAAGTAAATAATCTTACGACATACATCAACGTAGTTAATACGTTACACAACAAAATGTGAGGGGTTTTTTCAAAAACGAACGTCACTGTTAAAATATTCTGACGAAACTAACGCCGCACAAATGACCAAGAATGCGCAAGGAGTATCTTTTGTTTTTTAAGGGGAGAGATACGTTACATTACGATCGACACTTCAAACATCGAAGTGTTAAATCCCTGTGTAAGTGTAGGAGAATTTTTCATTGCCGGTCGGACGATAGCACAACATTGTTTCATTTCGAGAAACTGCGTTTTATATCACGAGACAAATTCTTTTCTCGGGCAAAGCACAAGTACGCGTGAATTGAACCTTGTACCTATTCCAGAAAGAACGAGTTATTATTTATTTATTTATATTAGTATGTTATAACAAACCTAACAAACTTATTCTTGTTGCTAATCGATAAGTTTATATGACCATTTCCTGCCAAAATACAGTTTACTGTGGGTAAGAGTACACAAGTGGGTTCGTTTATTGTAAAAACTCCTCACATTTTGTTGTGTAACGAATTAATTACGTTGATGTATGTCGTAAGATTATTTACTCTTCACAAAATAGAAAAAAAAAGTACACCGAGATTCGAGACCGGGATCTCGGTGGCCGTAAGCGAGCGCGCTAGCCGCACGCCATTCATTGCTGTGGTGGAGAGGTTTCATCCAAAGCTTATACCGGGCTCGAGAATATTATGTAAAGTACACAAATACATTATAAACAGTGTTAAATATACTGAAATATGGCGGAATATCATTTATACATTCTGAAAAAATAAAAAAAATGAAAAAAGATATCGAAGATGTCGAAGACATAAGTTCATACCGGGTTTCGATCCCGGGATCTTTGCCTGATCCCCTCCACTCCAAGTGACCTATATAAGCCAAGGTTTTCAGGACCTGTTGGGCTCATCCTAGTTTGACTTTCGAGCAGTTAATAGCGATATTGGGTCAAGTCCCTCTTGAGCAAATCTAAACCTAGAAGCGTACGCGTTTTCTTACGGCAGTATAACTCGTTTAGTCTTGATTTTCCCCCGCAATACTCAGGCGTTAGAGTCAACTAAAAGCTTAGGCTTTATCAACGAAAACGTACAAAGGAGAGATCGTAAATCGTCACTGCCCACGGGTACACCTCGACTCTATAAGTACGGTTATATTTCACTTTACCAATTTCTTTTCCCTTTTAACACACGAAACACTGAACAGACATTGTAACTAATTCAATACTTTGAAATTGTAAACTTATTCTTTATTCAAGAATACACCAAAGAATATTTGTGACTAAATTTGAAGTTAACTTTATTTGAAGTTTAGAACAATACCTTTCCTTGCGAATATATATAAGAATAGAAGTGCTGAGTAACGTCCCACAAACAATTCACTCTAACCGCTCGGAGTGAATTAACAATACTAAAGTTACGGGTATATAGTTTATTACTTAACTGATTCAGGACCTAGGCCTGGTCGCGTAGGGTAGTCGCTGGTCAGTTTTGTAATCGCGTTTAAACTCACTTTCGATAATAATTTGGTAGGACCTAGGCCTGGTCGCCTAGGGTAGTCGCTTCCAAATTATTATCCCTCTTTGCCTCTCTTTAGAGTCATTTCGATAGTATCCTGATAGGACCTAGGCCTGGTCGCCTAGGGTAGTCGCTCTCAGGTTATTATCATACCTTTTAAAGTCGATACTAAGCGGTAACAGTTTGATAGGATCTAGGCCTCGTCGCATAGGGTAGTCACTCTCAAACTTATTACCGTATTTTTCCACGCAGTCGCGTGCATACATTTCTTAATTATTGAACTATCGAAGAACGCGTTTAAGAAACTCGCCCGGCTCGTAACACAGGACTGGAATGAGTTTAGAAAAAAATGAATGATTTTGTTAACCATTATATATATGGTCGATTCCACGTCAAATCGCACAGCTAAATTCTTCGAAATTCTGATTTTGAGGTATGTTATAGAGGGAGGTGAGCAAAGCCACCTGAATTTTTTTTAAATTTTTTATTTTGACTTTCGAGGAGTTATGAGACTTTGAAAAATTGGGACACTTTTTCTTCAAACATTTCTAGGCGCGGTCTGGTTTGCCGTAGAATAATTTGTTTTTTTAAGTTCGATTCACAAAAGATTGTAGTTTAACGAGAATTTTCAACCCATTTCAAAAAGTTTATTTTTCAACGCATAATTCATAAAAATAAAACATAATCGTTAATTTGACTGTCTGGGCCCTCATCGAATATTATGAAAAAATTATATCCTTGTAGCGCGTTTCAAGACGAAGAGTTTGCAAAAAAAAGCAGCCCGGATCACGCAGTAACTTCGGAGTAATTGAAGAAAAAGTGTAACCGCCTCGGAATTACTGATTTTGCCAGCAAGAACGCTGAATTGGGAGGAGGGGGTCGTTACGCAGGACCGCGGCACCTATGAGATACGCGATATCCCACATAACTGCGTCATGACGCGATAGCGAGTCGTGTTGACACTACGTATTCTCAATCGGTTAAAAACACATGAAGGCCATTCCCGAAAATTCTCAAAAAATTCACAAGGGTGCCTCTATGATGCATGCACACGGTGGTATGCGTAATAGTCACGAGCACCAACGATTATTCCCATCAAAAAACGTTGAATCTGATCGCGCTCGGCCACGGCGCTTTCGACGTCGTAGATTCTTAATTTGATTAAAAACACATGAAGGTCATTCCCGAAAATTCTCAAAAAATTCACAAGGGTGCCTCGATGATGCATGCACACGGTGGTATGCGTAATAGTTTTGATCACAAACAAAATTTCTTGTTTTTAATCTACTTAAGAATCTGCGACCTCGAAGGCGCCGAGGCTGCGCGCGACCGGTTTCAATGTTTTTTATCGGGAATAATCGTTGGTGCTCGCAACTATTACGCTTACGCACAGGATGCCTTTCATTCGATTAAGTATATGATGCGGTAACAATGAGCGCGTGTGTATGTATGGCTATCCCGCTTCGTTCCGTCATATTGGATTTAAGGGGTTACATACCTTCCTCGGTTTCAAAAAATCGATATTTTTTTTTTGCGTTTTTCATTAGATTAACTTCCTAAGAACCATCTGTGAAAACGGCATTACGAAATTCAAATAATTGTCATAGTTATAACGTTTTATGTCGCGCGATCACGAGCGCTCAACAAGAAACAAGCTAACGCTTTAGGATCTTTGGACGATTTCCAGCAATGGAACAATAATTTTTGTTAATAATTTATTGCTATTCGACCCATATACGAGGATTTATCATGTGAAACTATTTATCATGTGATTTGGAAGATTGCACCGAAGATTGTCAACAGCAGTGCTAACATTGTAGAAACAGCGTCCTATATTGGTGTTTGCATATTTAACGAAGGCACCACATCTTTACTAAAAATTATGACGACGATGGTTATCCATTGTGACGCGTTTTCTTCCCGTCGCGGAAAGAAGGGCGCGTCCAACTTCGGCGGAAGGCCTACCCGCCGCGGTCACGCGAAACCCTAAGATAGGAATGTTGGGCGCCAGGTGCTTTTCACCTGAAAGCACCAAAGGAACGCGAGAAGGTGATGAGACCGTGGGCAGGCAGGTCCTCCGCCGGACCGATTGCCGACTGGCTAGCTCGCGACCCTAATGGTAGAGGGGCGGGGTGTAGCGGACATGCGGAAAGCGGTAACGGTCAGGTAGGGTCGAGACCAGGATAAAATAAATAAATTCGGGACTCAGCGGGTACGGTGTACGTAATGCGATAAGACGTGTATTTTCGAACGGTACGCGATATAGGTTAACACCGAGCCGGAATCACCGCGCTCGTCGCCCTTGCGGGAAACGCCGGATCCTTAATCTAAGTGACTTCGCCCTGGCGGTGGGCCGCACGCTCGTCCTGTCCCGATGGAGGTTAAACGCGGTGAAACGGCAGCGCTTGCCTTGCGAGCTTCCCTTACTGTGTCGATTACGATATCGGCCCTTGGCCCTGTGTCTCGCAGGACACTTTTGGCGGCGCAGTTACGAACAATTCATTAACAATCCAATACAGTACAACGATAATGGTCCTTTGCGACCCGAAATTACAATTCACGGTAAATTCTAACAAAAACTACGGTACGGTAGCCAAAACGCTCGCACGCTACGGCGGCCCTAGGCGAAGTGAGGAGCGGTCCTACTTCCGCATTCTCGCTCCCCCTACTCCTAGCGGAACATCGCCGAATGGGTCGCGGGGCCAGCGGCGCATTTTACAGGCGCCCCGGCTGGTCCCCACGAATTTTCACCGGCATTTTCGAATTTTACCCCCGACTGCCCCTTGCTGTCCCCCGGATAGTGGCTGGTGGTCCCGCCGCAGGTCTCCTCCGGAAATCGGAATCTCCAGGCCTCCCCCGCAGGTATACGGCCGCATCCCCCCGAGATGCGCCTGCCCGCCGCTAAAGGGAGCCTGGACGATCCCCCCTCGAGTCCTCCTGCTTCCTTCAGGACGGCATCTTCCCGGCGTGGCGGCCCCCGGCCGCGAAATCGTGGAGGGTACGGCGAGTCTCCCCTGGAGGTGGGTCCCTGACCCCTCGCCGTCCCTCCGATTCACGCCGGTGGATGCGTGGGTGCCCACGATAACTCCCCTCCATGCGGCGCCACGCCGCGAGGTTGCACGGCACCCCTGGCACCGTGCGTTCTCCGAGGGGCTCGTCGGGTCTTCTCGGAGCAGTTCGGGGGTCCTCGCGTCTGCCGGTGCGCGCCGTACCTCGGCGCAGTTCTTCACTGCTCGAAACAGCTCGGGCAGCAGTCGCCATCTTGGAAGTTATCGGCGACGTCCGCCTAAGTTCCTGGCCGCTCGGTAGCGGCTGTCTCGCTGCCTTACTGCTGCGCGATCGGTGGTGTTCACTCGCGCTCGGAGCGGCTCGCTAGCAGCTCCCCTACCCTTCCTACTCCGTTTCAACTTCGGTAAGCTGCCGATGCCCGTTTGAACGCGATTTCCTAGCCGTATCGCGTCAATTCTAATCGTCGCGGTATCGCGACGATTCTAATGACGGTATCTATTATGATGGCGGTATCGTGGTTATTCTGAGTACGGTATCGCGTTAAGTAATAGTCGCGGCATCGCGACGATTTCGGTAGCGGTATCGCGAGGTTTCTACCCTAGTGTGGGGGGGGGGGGGGGGGTCACCCAATTTGGGACGTGCCAATTCTGCAACGTCACACCATATTGGGTGCATTGCTCTTAATTTCGTCAAGCAAATTGATAATCGCCGTGTGATGCACGCACAGATCCAAGCGCAGCATGCGACTAAAGAGGCAAGAATTAGTCGCAGGATAAAAAATAACGCCAATGTTCAAATGAAATTGACTAAGAAAGACTCACTGTATGGCGCCGGGATCGATTATTGCATGGAAGTAGCCAAAAAAATTGAATTAAGACCTTTTAACTTGTTCCGAAACTTTAAACGCGTTTTTCTCGAAACTACGTTTTCGAAATCGGTAACCAAGACATCTCAAAAACGAAAAAAGCAATCGCTTTGAAATTTTGCACACATAATCTCCATAAAATTACGCACTTTTTGACGGATCTTTTTTTATATATTCCAATTTTTAATATGTTTTAATTGCATTTCAGTGCCGAAATTCCTAGCAAAAACTCGATTTTTTTTTCAAATGATCGCCATTTTGTCAAAAATGATTATTAAACAAAAAAGATCCGTAAAAAAAAAAAATAATTTATCTAGCTTTAAGGATATATTTTGATTTTTGTTTTGCGGTGATCCTGATAGGAGATATCCTGGTTACCGCAAAGCGTGTCAGTCCGGCAGCGCTTCAGTGGAAGGGGTAATACTCAATCAAATCGAATTAAAAATGAAGAATAAAAATTCTTAAAACTAGTTTAATGTGCGTTCTTTCGCTCCACAAAAAACTGCGGATTGATACCTCTCTTCAGTACTCAAAAAAAAATTCGGAAAATCACGTAGTTTTGGGACCGAGTAAGGTATGTAACCCCTTAATACCACCCGGCCGACTATGCAGATGGCGTCTATGGCGTATGACGTCGGTCCTACAGTCCTATGGTGGTGAGATAGAAAACCGAAAAATAGAAAATAAGGATAGAAGGCAAATACAGAGGGAATATGGTACCGTAAGCTAAAGTACGGGAACAAATAAGAGAAAACGGGAAGTGATAAATCATTGCTGGCGGTTGAAGCGTATAAGGCGGGCCGTACACTGAGGAAGCCTTTTTGATGAAACCAATTTCATGAAACGTGAAACTTTAATTTCAAGACATAATTCCATTGAAATAACACGTGTCCGCATACGGAGTTTCGTGAAACTTGTGATTTTGGTTTCAAGAAACTGTACCCTAGTAGCGCAAATATATTGGTTAAATATTTTTTTTTAGACACTTTTTAAGATGGGAACAATATTGCATCGAAATATTGCATACATATATAAGAAATGTAAAATAGATATTTGAAAAATATGAATTACATATTTAATTAATATTAAATAGTCTTCAAATTAACAAAAAAAGTTTGCAACAAATATTTAGAACTGACCGAACCAGTTTTTTTTAAATACATTTTTCCCTGTTCTCGCGCGCGTCTCCGGATCAGGCCCATGCAAATTCACAAATTTTCAATTGGTATCACTTTTTTAATTTTCCGCTGCTGTATGCGAGGCGGGATTCGAAATCGGGACATCGGGGTGGTTGGACTTGCGTTTCTTCAACGAGCCGCTTCTGTAAACTGTTTTTTTTTGTATACTACTTTTCGTAGAGGTCCAAATAATTCCAAACAATATTTCATATCATTAAAAGAAATAAGAATCTTTAAAACAATTTTTATAAATTAGTAATTTTTTTTAATTGAGCAGTGAATATAATATTATTCTATTGGCCGATCAGTTTCAGAGATATATCATGTCAATCAGGTGAAAAAAAAGTTTCCGAATAAACGCGTCTGAATAATTAAGTTTCCAGTAGTACAAGCACGCTTCACGGTGTCTGATCCGTTAAAATCTTTATAACTTCGGAAATACTTGGAGTTTCTTTATAAAAATGTAATAAAAAAGAATTTAACAAATGAACAGTATACTCTTGAACATATTTAAAATACAAACATGAAGGAAAAATGATGTAGTTTTTAGGGTACTCCACTCGTAAGGGATTACGCTACTCTGAAATTTTCGGAAATTCGGATTTTTTTTTTTAGTTTTCTTGAAGTTTTCATTTTCGAACTATTTTTTTTTTTTTTTTTCTGTTTGTCCCAAAACAGAAATTGAAGGAACAGAAAGTTGAAGCTTAAAACTTGAATTATAAACACATAGGTAAGCGTATCGGAAAAATCCTATGGTATATATCTTATTATTAGATAACCTTATATGTGTATCCAAATTTGAAATAAATCAGACAAACGGTTTTCGAGATTTTTGTATAATTTCAATCTCTAAACCGCATTTCTTTCTCAAGCTCCTCATTTCTCGAGATCTTGTTTATTATAATTATATATTCTACCGCTTTTCTCATATTATACATAGTATGCACATTTCCCATTATTCTTATACAACAACTATTTCCTTCACCACATAATTATTTTACTGCAATGCCATCGAGCTCAATTTACTTTACAACTAATTTCAGACTCGCTCTGCCACATGGGTGAATGATTTCAAAACAAATACAAAATTTAACGAATTTTGAAAAAGATATTTCTTTCTGAATCTGAAATAAAATAAATATTTGAAAAAGATATTTCCTTTTGTACCTGAAATAAATATTTGATGAATATTTGAGACATATTGGGGGACCACGTGACACGTTGACCGTGCAAGTCGTGCACAGTGCAGAGGCTCGGTTTTAGATAGTTTATTGAGGGAAGAACAAGCAAAAAGTGGAAAGTTAACTAAAGGAAAACTGGATAACACCAAGCAGAAGAGACGGAAAATAAAGCAAGGTAGAAAACAACAGATATAGAGCGAAAAAGCGGAATATAGTCGCGCCTGGTGCTGGGAAGACCAAATTTGGGTACGTGGCAGCACGAAAAGAGAAACACCAGGAAAGCAGATAAGTACGCAATAAGATCCGTTCTTCAATAGATAAACATCTACTGAGTATAAAGCCGAATTTGAAAAGAGCACGTGTTACAGAGAAATAAGGGGAAACTATAACCAATAGAATTAAAGGAAAGAAAGGTTATAAAAGAAAAGTCGATAAAAAAGATCTACAAAAAAAAGAGGTGACACCTGCCGGAAATGCGGAGGTAAACTCATTCACGAAGAGACAAACACAAAACTGATGAATAAGGAAGACGGAGATAAGAAGAGGACAGAAGATACAAGGAGAGAGAAAGAGATCAAGAGGAGAGGGAGACCGACGCTAGCACAGCAATTGGCAAGAAACAGAACGAGTAGCACAAGTTCGGTAAGCGATATTTTCAAGAGGAAAAGACAAGGAGAAGAGAAAGGGAAGAGGAAGGAGAGGTATATGGAAACATAGAAAAAGCGAGAAGGACAGGAAAATCACCGTCACAGAAGAAAGAAGAGGAGAGACTGGGGAAAAAAGGAGACAGAGAGGAAAAGAGTGAAATGGAGGGGAAAGAGCAAAGGGAATACATCATAGAGATTCTGAAGGAAGTACAAAAAGATATAAAAGAAATGAAAAGCCAAAACAACCAGATAAGAGAAGAATTGAAGTTAAAAGATGAAAAAATTAAACAATTAGAAGAAAGAGTAGAAAGGCAAGAGAGAAAGGAAGAAGTGAGAGAAAAACGGGAGAAAAGGAATAACATAGTAATCAAAGGATGGGAGGTACCAAAAACGGAAACGCTCAAAATAGCAGTCGAAGAACTACTAAAAAAGGAACTGAATGTGGAAGGAAAAATAAAAGAAACATATTGGAGTGGGAGAGGACAACGGGGCAGAAGCATGGTAATAGCAGAACTAGAAAGCTGGGAGATGAAAAGAGAAGTGATGACAAAGAAAAGCAGATTAAATGGTAAGAAGCTTTATATAGACAATGACGTGACTTTCAAAGAGAGAGAAACACAGAAACTTATAGGTGAAATAGCGAAAGAAGGGAGAAGTAAAGGAAATGAAGTAAAAATAGGATACAAGAAAATAACAATAAACGGGAAAAGATTCACCTGGAAAGAAGGAAAAGGACTGAGGGAGGAAGAAAATTTTTAGAACCAAGGTTGTTCCTGAACCCTGTGAGAAGTCAGAGGATTCAGGAGCAAAGGAAAACCAAAATTACTCGCGCGACATGTGCTAAAGCAGATGACGTGGGAGAACAAACAATAAAAATAGGATTTTGGAATACAGCAGGAATACGCAGACGACATAGTGCTAATAGCGAAAAACCCAGAAGAGTTGAAAGATATGATCAAAAGGATGAAAAGATACCTAGAAAAAATGGGACTAAAACTAAACGCGGCGAAATCAAAAGTATTGGTATTTAAAAAAGGCAGGGGAAAGAAGAAGAAAGAAGAGTGGTTATGGGGACAAGAAAAAATAGAAGAAGTAAAAGATTTTAAATACCTTGGATTTCACTTTCAGAGGAATGGAAACAGCGAAATACACATTAAAGAAACAAGCAAAAAAGCAAGGATAGCCATGGCACAAGTATGGGGAATAGACGAACGAAAATTCAGAGGAAATGTGGAGAGGAGGATAATGCTGTTCAGAAGTCTGATAAAGAGCATTTTATTATATGCAGCGGAGATATGGGGGTGGACAGAAAGAGAAAAAAATGGAAAAGATACAGGAGAAATATATCAGATGGATTTTAGGCCTGGACTGGAATACACCAGCCTACATAATACTAGAGGAAACGAAAATAGAAAAGATAAGGATAGAGGCAGGAAAAAGAGCACAAAAGTATGAAGAAAAAACCAGAACAGAAGACAAAAATAAAATAATAACGGAATGCTGGAAACAAATCAGAGAAAGAGACGAAAAAAAGAAATCGAGGTGGGAGAAAGAAAGAGAGGAATATTACAGAAGAAACGGAATGGAGATAGAAGAAGTGGAGGCAGCTAGAAGAGACAGAACAGATATCGGAGATAGACTAACAAATGCAAATATAAAAGAGCAGAAACAAGATCAATATGATAAAATAATAGAAAGTAGATATAACAGAAGGTACAGGGAAATACGAACGGTGGAAAGACCGAAATACATAAAAGCAGAATATGAGGGAAGGGATCAAAAATTAATAGCGAGATTCAGATGTGGCAATGAAGAGAAGGGAAATAGATACTGGAAGGATGAAGAAGAAAACAAATGCAGAATGTGCGAAGAAAATAAAGAAACACTAGACCATTTAGCAAGAGAATGCAAAGGAATGAAAAGGACAAACAAAACGATATACGAAATACTAAAAGACACAGTAGAAGGATCGGAATGGATGAGGGAAGTAATAAGTATAAGGGAACAAAAACAAAAAGGAGAGACGGAAGAAACAGAAACCAATACAAAGTAGATAAAGGAAAATATTGGGAAAATCAATAAAATAGATTAATTAGTATATAAGATATGAATATATAGAGTGTAATAGATTTGTAAACCCCTTTCAAAAGCCGAAAGGCAAATGAAATAAACGAATACTAACTAACTATTTGAGACATATTTCTTTTTGTATTTGAAATAAATATTTTATGAATATTTGAAAAAGATATTTCTTTTTGTATCTGAAATAAATATTTGTTGAATATTTGAAAAAGACATTTCTTTTTGTATCTGAAATAAATATTTGATGAATATTTGAAAAAGATATATCTTTTTGAATCTGAAAAAAATATTTGATAAATACGTGAAAAAAATATTTTTTTCTGAATCTCAAATAAATATTTTATGAATATTCCTAAAAAATGTTTTTTTCTGAATTTCAAATAAATATTTTCTGAATATTCCTAAAAAATGTTTTTTTCTGAATCTGAAATAAATATTTGATAAATATTTGGAAAAAAATATTTTTTTCTGAATATCAAATAAATATTATATGTACATTTAAATATTAAAAAGAGATCCAAATATCTATCTGATATTGGAAAAATATTTTTTCAGTATATTGTGCTATGTGATGGATTTAGGTAGTGTGGTCGGCGATTAATACGAAACACTGATTTAACTATTTGGTGTATTGCGGAGCGAAAGAGTGTTACAAGTTGGAAAGAAGTGTAGAACGAGAGGCGACGTGTGAATCGTTACGGTGACTGACTGAGAGTGATCTCGAGAGATCTGCAGCGGGGTCGCGCACCAGTGGGCCTCGCTGCAGGTCTTTGTCTAAAAGTCCTGGCGTCAGCGTTCGTAGAATGAGCGACCTCTTATAGGCGATAAGTGCCGTGGGACCGGATGTGATTCTATGAATTATAATATCGGAGAAAATGTACAGGACGTTACAGCTACTAGGGTAGTTTCATCAGTTTCGTATGAAAGTTTCAAATGTATATCAGATCCGTTGACATTAACTTTGTTAGATCAAAATTTTGGAAGCATATTATTATGTTCTTGATCAGCATTTATTTAACTTCTATAAATCTGAATTTATTTATTTATTATGATTGATTTATAGGCAGTACTGACCCAATGGGTTTTTACGTGTTATTTCAATCGTACTATGATATTACATTTACCGCTATTAAATGGCGAAAGGGTAGACGAATAGAAACGTGAACATTTTTCACTTTAACCAACATTGTCTTCCTTTATTTCAAAAAATAAAATATGGGTTGAGACATTGTACAGAAACTGTGGATTTCACTCCTTTTTTCAATTCCTTTGTGACTACATAGCGACTATGCTATCTGTCAAGAATAAGTGGATAAACCCAATATCTACGTTTCTTCTGTTTATTTCGCAGCCACAAATAGAGCATTACTACATTCTTTTCGTCAGATGATATTGTTGCAACCAATTTTTAGTTTCACTGGTATGCGACAAATATGAAACAAGTTTCATGAAATTTGTACCACGAAACCAGTTTTCTCAGTGTGCGGTCGGCCTAAACTAGCGGCAGTAGATTAAGTACTTGTAAAGTACGGTTCCAATCTGGAAAATTTAGTGCAGATGGAGCTTGTGAGCAATTGTGGAAAGGCGGGGCATTGTAACCTCAAAGCAGCAATAAACTACAAACATAACACACATTGTAACAAAATAAATATCGGAGTTTCAAAGAGCTGTAACTCTGCAGCTGTCATTTGGTAACCAGTGCGCTACTTGCCTTCGTGTGGACGGGGTTATTTCGTTTTATTTAGTTGCCCGTCGATTGTGATAGCTCCCATCAAGGCGATGATATTACATTGTTATTGTTAGTTATGTTTGCAGATATCGTTCCACAGCAGTAGAAAGCATTTTATGTGATTGAATTCGGGCGAACTCGATCAATAAGTAATGTGCAACGGGTATTTCGTAAAAATATGAAATTAATCCTCCGGAAGAAAACACATTCTCTGATGGTGTCGCCAGTTGTGGGATAGTGGATGTCTTTGTAAATATAAAAGCACTGACGACCGCACACTTCTTCCTCTGCGAAAACGTTCCTAGAAAGCACTGTTTTCGGTCGCACCACCCCAAAGTCTGTTCGGCGAGCAAATAATTAATTGGAAATGTCACATATAAGTGCGTGGAGAATCTTTAGGAGCCGGTTGAGTGGTCTTAATTAATTATTGATTAAGTTCTAACAATAACAATGTGATATCAGCGCCTTGATAAGAGCTATCACAACTCACCGGCAATCAAATAAAATTAGATAACCCCTTCTACACGAACGCAAGTAGCGCATTAGTTACCCGTTCAGGGTTGCAAGTTACACCTCTTTGAAATTCCGATATTAATTTTGTTACACCCTGCATACACCCTGAATACAATAAACATATTAACGTTCCATACGTTATACTGCGCACAGCGAACGGCAAGCACGTGATTGGTCCAACAAAATGGTTCATCAATTTCATAAATTCCAAGTTGCCTCTCGCAATATCGAGCGCGAGTCTCCTTCTCGCTAACACAGTCTGTTCCTTCAGCTTTTCCTCTAAATCTTCTGTAATTCTGGAGTCAAATGTGAACTTCCCAATTCTCTGCGATGCTGGTAGATGGCGATTCCTGATACACAGATGAAACAACAAGAATCACTTACCAGCGCATTGATTTGTTTTAAAATTTGTCATTGTACTGTTATCCGAACCTGTTAATAATTTCGACATACTGCGCTGCTAACTTGCCAACGATTTCGACGATTACCTCCTTTTTTTTTTTGCCGGCCATCACGATGTTGTTTTGCACTGTACGCGTTAACACTTCTTCCAGACTTGGATAGTTTAATTCTTCTATATCTTCCACATTCGGAGGCTAAACAAATTTCATCGTGTAAGACGCTACGTTGTGTATGTAACAACATATATGTAACATGTATTACATATGGCTCATTCCGCGTCAAGTGAACCACTTTATACAGGCGTTGTCGAGAATTTTGATGAATTTTTCTTTTTCATCATGCCAAAATAAAACAACAATTGTATTAGTGGCTCGCTTTTTGTTTTTCAGGGTGCTGAAAACGAATCTGAAGTTGTTCGACAAAATTTTTCAGGGCAAATATGACAAATCATCAAAACACGATAAAAATGTTGTTTTTTGGCTTGTTACATGAAAAGTATGCTTTTTACGCAAAGGTGACTCGATATAAAAATAAAGAAAAGAAAATTACCAACAATTCATGTTGTTATCATTTTTTGGTACGGCATATGGTTTCCGTGCAAAGGTGCGTTATAACTGAGGAACAAAATTAACGCAACAAAAATCTACGTAAAAAATTTTCCCAACTTCAAATAAGCATAACTCCGCGAAAAATTGTCATATTTATGTGATGGGAAATGGTAGTCGTGGTCGGCGATGAATAATATGTGCACTGAATTTATAATGAACAGAGATTTATTATAACTTTAAGATCTAGAGGAGCGAGAGACAAGTGTACTGATTGAATGTTGGGTTGAGAGTACAATTGAAGGTGTGACTCGAACTATGGTACAATTGAGAGTGTGGCTGCAGGGGACCGCGTAGCGACGGAGGGCCACGCTGCAGACTTTGGCGTCAGCGTTCTTAGGATCTATGTGCTTCGCAAAGCATTCGAGTGATTAACAGCGTGAGACCGGATGTATATTATTTTGTTACAATGTGGCGGAAATATATAGGGTGTTACACTCCCCCCCTTAAAAAAAAGTCAACGCTCCTGTGCCGGGTTGTTTTATAAAAATTTTGGGTTGTGTGGGGCGGTTGCGAGCAGCAACTCGCACGGCGCAATTAGGGTGGTCACGAGCGGGAGCTCGCGGGGTGGTATGGTCGGATCGGGCCTCGAGAGTGTTGTGTGGCAGTCGTGAGCGGTAGCTCACGGGATGTATGTGGTGGTGGCTTGTGAAGTTCGTTGGTTGTTGATTTGGTTGTGCAGCGGGTGATAGTCCGCTGGCTCCCTTTTGTGTCTAATGCGTATGGCTGTGGTGTGGAAGTATATATATGTGTAATCACATATATACAGGGTGTCCCGTAACTAGCTCGACACCGGGAAATGAGGGGTAGCTGAGGTGATTCTGAACAACTTTGTCCTTAGCAATAATATCCTAAGCGCCTTCGGTTTTGAATTATTAACGAAACGGCTAGGCCAATCCGAGCGCTTATCGGGCGCGCGCTCGAAACGAGAGTGTGGTCTCTGGATCGTGCTCGACCGCGAGCGTGAACCAGTGCATCGCCTGGGTATCGACGGAAGCCTACGGCAAATGTCACATCGCCTTCAAATAAACTAATACTCATTGAATAACTGTGTCCGATGCTCTTACCCGTTATTCAATAGGAACGAAGATTGTAGTATTTGTGGAAAAAATGTTTCTCTTAACAGCACGTTTTCAGGTGGATAAATTATCGTTAGAATAATTTATAATATCTAACGTTAGAAAAGCCTTGTTAAACTCACCCATTCGACCACGAATCACCCTGCTTCGACGAAAGTAGGTCATTGGCACTAGGTCACAGTGCCGATTTTGCCCTTCCTAAGAATCTCGAGAGCCTCGACAACTGATTATACGGCCGGTTCGGTGAACTCACTTGACACTGACACATACAGTAGGAACGGCACTTGTCTAATTTATGGCAGGGCGCACGGCTAATCGCAGGTACGCGGACACCCCCGAGAGACGAGCGGCGATCGGCGATCGGGTCATTTTACCGAACGTGCATTTCACTGCGTGAGCACTTTCACCGATAACTCCGAATAAAACAATTATGTAGAGGAACGTAATTGAACCTACGTTAGAGATATTGGTGGCCCTGAAAAGGGCCGATTGTTATTGCCAAAATTGCCAAGATCGGCACGACGTACCCTCCTCGAGCTTGCATGCACGTCTTGGAGCACCGGCGGACGTTGCGCTGCACTTCTCCCAATGTTTCTCGATTAAGAAACGTAACAAATATCCTGTAAAACTCCGCGTTAGTTCGCTGCTGTATGGTATCCGTTCGGTTTGAAAAACGATTCTGCTGGTTCTAGCGTTTCTTGGGTCTTGCTTAGAAGGACGTTCGTTAGGGAAGGGATATTTTTACAATAGTACAACGGAGTGGCTCGCACATTTGGAGTCACCGTTCATTCAGCAGAAAAATACCCGCGCGCTCGGGGTGGCCGCATGGTCTTCGTCACTATGAACGCGCTAGCGAAGACACAGGGCAAGGAGTGCCATAAATTTCGCTATTGTCCATACCGTGTCGTAAAGGGAAAGTGTGGCTATTTTACGAAATACGTGCATCGTCTTAAAACGTTAAAACTGCATCGGCAGCGTGCACGCAACATAATCCTTTTATATTTTCTTACGACTCTTCCCGCAAAGAAGGAACAGTACATACAATTCGCAAAATTATCAATTTAATATTGTATTGTATAGCGAAGACACTGTTTGCGACGCATACACGCTTGCCCGTGTCATTTGGAATATTGTAAAATTAATGTTGTGGGATGTGTGGTGTCGAGTGCATAGCGTGAATAAAAGTACAAGCGAAGACACTGTTTGCGGCATGTCGAAATGCTTAAACAGGCGGCTCCCTAAGAATCTCTGATTTCGATCTTATTATGATTATCGCACGCGCGCGGCAACCGACTGTTTACGGGAACGCGAGCAGCAAAGCGTGCCGCGGTACATGGGCCCGATCAGGGGGATCTGTTCCAGACGACCAAAATGTTGATAGACATAACGATGTCTGTCTCGAAATGCGTATCAAACAGTGTCTTCGCTAACACAATACAATATTAAATTGATCATTTTCCAAGTTGTGTGTAATGTTTCGTCTTCGCTGAAAGAATCGTAAGAAAATATTAAAGGTTTATGTTGCGTGTACGCTGTCGATGCAGACTTAAACCGATGCACGTATTTCGTAAAATAGCCACACTTTCCCTTTACGACACGGTATGGACAATAGTGAAATTTATGGCACTCCTTGCCCTTGTCTTCGCTAGAGCGTTCGTAGTGGCGAAGACCATGCGGCCGCCCAAAATGCGCGTGTATTTTTTTGCTGAATGAACGGTGACTCCAAATGTGCGACCCACTCCGTTGTACTATTGTAAAAATATCCCTTCCCTAACGAACGTCGTTCTAAGCAAGACCCAAGAAACGCTAGAGCTGGCAGAATCGTTTTTCAATCCGAACGGGTACCATACAGCAACGAACTAACGTGGAGTATTACAGGATATTTGTTACGTTACTTAATCGAGAAACATTGGGAGAAGTGCAGCGCAACGTCCACCGGTGCTCCGATGTGTGCATGCAAGTGTGACGCGGGTACGTCGAACTAAACTTGGCAATTTTGGCATAACAACAATGGGCTCTTTTCAGGGCCACCAACATCTCTTACGTAGGTTCAATCACGTTCAAACAGAATTATTTTATTACGGAATATCGGTAACAGTGCTCGTGCGGTGAAATGCGCGTTCGGTAAAGTGACCGACGGCCGCTCGACTCTCGGGGGTGTTCGCGTACCTGCGATTAGCCGTGCGCCCTGCCATAAATTAGGCAAGTGCCGTTCCTACTGTGTGTGTCAGTGTCAAGTGAGTTTACCGTAAAATGAGCTGTTGAGGCTCTCGAGATTCTTAGGAAGGGCAAAATCGGCACTGTGACCTAGTGCCAATGACCTACTTTCGTCGAAGCAGGGTGATTCGTGGTCGAATGGGTGAGTTTAACAAGGCTTTTCTAACGTTAGTTATTATAAATTATTCTAACGATAATTTATCCACCTGAAAACGTGCTGTTAAGAGAAACATTTTTTCTACAAATACTACAATCTTCGTTCCTATTGAATAACGGGTAAGAGCATCGGACACAGTTATTCAACGAGTATTAGTTTATTTGAAGGCGATGTGACATTTGCCGTACGCTTCCGTCGATACCCGGCGATGCACTTGTTCACGCTCTCGGTCGAGCACGATACAGAGACCACACTCTCGTTTCGAGCGCGCGCCCGATAAGCGCTCGGATTGGCCTAGCCGTTTCGTTAATAATTCAAAACCGAAGGCGCTTAGGACATTATTGCTAAGGAAAAAGTTGTTCAGAATCACCTCAGCTACCCCTCATTTCCCGGTGTCGAACTAGTTACGGGACACCCTGTATATATTCGTGAGGAAAGGTATTATTCTAATTTCAAAATAATGTTGGAATCAAATTAGAATTTAAAAATATTCTTTGGTATATTCTAAAATCAACGAGAGTTTACAATAAAAGTCTTTGGTCAATTTACAGTACTTGTTTAGTGTTCTGTGTAATAGAATATAGAGCAATTAAATAAAAAAATATAACCGTACTTAGTGAGTCGAGGTTTACCCTTGGGCAGTGACGATTTACGATCTCCTTTGTACGTTATAGTCAAAAGCCTAAGCTTCGAGTTGACTCTAACGCCTGAGTATTACGGGGGAAATTCAAGACTGAACGTTTAAAACTGCCGTAAGAAAACGCGTACGCTTCTATGGTTGAAATTATGCTTCAAAAGCATAATTCACTGATCGAAAGTCTAACTAGGAAGAACCCACGAGGTCTTGAAAACCTCGTCTTATATAGGTCTCTCGGTGTAGGGGAGGTTGCGATAAGGGTCAAAATTTGGTAGTGGGAAGATGCTGTGGCCATACAGAGAAGGTTTAGGAAAAATGACGTAACTGTCGTAGGAATGCATCGGCATGGTAAGTTAGTATAATGCACGGCTCTATGGATAGGTTAGAGAGAGAAAGGATGAGAGAGTAAGCGAATGAGAGAGTATCGTAGGACGGGGGGTCGTAGGGCAGTCGAGATATCTATGTAAGAGAGGTCCGTGGCAGGCGACTTGCGACGATTTTAAGGAAAGAAGAAAACTCTAACGTTCTATGCATTTAAAATAATATTATAAAGGCGCCTTCTTGTCGCCAAGTGTAATTCAAGAACCGAAAAATTCGGTTCGACGGATGCATCCGTAACACTAATTACAACAAACGTGTTTTTACAATAAAATTTCCAAGTTATATTTACAAAGTATAAGTTTCTATATTTACAAACTATACGTTTAATTATTCATCTGCTTCTCTAGTGCAATTCGTGGTGTGATAGTTATCGTAGAAGCACGCAAAACAATAACAATTTCGGCACCACGAGCATTGTGCAAATGCAGGGCTTCTTGCTTCGCAATTGCACTGCTTCTTCTTCGTGTCTTACGGAAACGCTATTTTGTTAACGTTCCAGAATATTTCTTTTTCCGCCTTCAATTTTGCAGCGTACCATGCGTATCGGGATACAGAATAAAATAGTATTAGTTATATTGCAAGAAATGCATTATTATACCGAGAAAAATATGCACATATACTTGCAATAACATTGGACTTCCGTTTCCGGTGTGGTAGAGAGTGGAGAGCGTACGGCAGAACGGGTGCGATTAAGTGGAGTAAAAGGAAAGAAAGAGAGGTGAGAGAGTGAGGAAGAGAAAGGAAGGAGGGAGGAGGGTGCGGTGAGTGAGTGGTAGTAGGCGGGTAAGAGGGAGAGAGAAACAGCGAAGGTAAAGAGCAGAAAGGTGAAAATTTAAAGGTTAGGAGAGACAGAAGTGAGTGGGAAGAACAAGGAGGCAAAGGAGAAAGATAGATAAGGTAGGAGTCGGTAAAGAAGGGAGTGAGGATAGAGAGAAGACAGATAAGGAAAGGAGGTATAGGAAAGGAGAGAAGAGGAGAATTGAGGGAGGAGGTAGAAAAAGTGAGAAAAGAAAGCGAAAGGAGAGAAAAGAAGTGGGAAGATGAGAGGAGAGGGATGGAGAGAAAGATGAAGGAATTGGGAGGAAGATTAGAGGAAATGGAGAGGAAAGCAGAGGATTGGAAAAAGGTAAAGGAATTGGAGGAGAGGGTCAAAAAGATAGAGGGGACAAAAGATAAGGGAGCAAGAGGTAAAGAGGAAACGGGGGAGCAGGTAGGGAGAATAGAGGAAAAGATAAAGGAGTTGGAAAAGAGACTCGAGGGTAGGGAAAGAGCGGAAAGGAAGAGGAACATAATTATAAAGGGAATAAAGGTGGAGAAAGGAAAGGAAAGAGAGGGAGTGGAGGGGATTATGAAGAGGATAGGAGTAGAGGTGGAGCTGGACGAGGTGAGGAGGGTAGGAGGAGGAGGAGAGGGGAAGGGCGGAATGGTGCTAGTGAGGCTGGGCAGTAAAGAGCAGAGAAGAAAGGTTCTGGAGAGAAAGGCCGGATTGAAGGGAAGGGAGGAAAGGGTAGAGGAGGATTTAACATGGAAGGAGAGAAAAATGCAATGGAGACTGAATAAAATAGCGAGGGAGGAGGAGAGCAGAGGAAGGAGGACGAGGGTAGGATATGGAAGGTTATGGATAGAAGGGGTATGGTGGAGATGGGACGAGGACGAAGCAGAGTTAAAATTGGAGAATTTGGAGGAGAGGTGAAGGGGGTGTAGCAAGAGTAGAGGATCAGGGAGAAGGAAGAGGGGGAGGGGAAAAGGGGAAGGGGTAGGGAAGAAGTAGGTAGGATTTGAGCAGAGGGGGGGAAAAGGAAGTGGGGAAAGTGAGTGAGGATGGAGGATAGGGTTTTGGAATGTGGCAGGCTTAAGGAAAAAGGACAAGGGGTTTTGGAAGGATTTGGAAAAGTGGGATGTGATAATGATGGAGAAGACATGGATAGAAGAGAAAGCGTGTGAGGGGTACAAGGGGAGGCTGCCGAATGGTTATAAGTGAGAGATAAAGCCGGCGGAGAGGAGGAACAAGAAAGGAAGGGCGTTGGGGGGGATGGTAATGGGGGTAAGAAAAGAGATAGTGGACTTGGAAGGGTGGGGAAACAGAAGGCAGAAAGAGGGGTTGACGGAGGCAAGAGTGAAACAGGGTAAGGAAAGGTGGAGAGTGGTGGGGGTGTACATAAATGGGGATATGAGAGAGAAGATGGAGGATATAAGGGAGTGGGTGGAAGTGGAGGACGGGCAGATAAGGATAGTAATAGGGGGGGACTTTAATGCTAGGACGGGCGAGAGGGGGGGGGCAGGGTGGGGGGTGGAAGAGGGGGTAGGGAGAAGGGTATCAAGGTACAAGAAGGAGAACAGGGAGGGTAGGATGCTGGTGGAATTTCTGGAGGAGAGAGGTTGGAGTATCATGAACGGAGATATCAAGGGGGATGAAGAGGGGGAATTCACGTATACGGGGGGAAGAGGGGAGACCGTCATCGATTATATAATAGGGAACCAGAGAACAAGGGAGAGGGTGGAGGGAATGGAGGTAGGGGAGGAGGTGGATTCGGACCACCATTCGGCGGGTGTAATGATAAAGGGGTTGGAGAGGAAAGGGGAAAGGGAAAAGGAATGGGGGAGGGAGGTGGTGGAGATAAAGAGGGGACTGGACGGAGGAGGGAAGGGAAAGATTTAGAAGGGAAATGAGGTGGAGGGTGATGAGGGGGTTTGGGATAGAGGAGGAGATGAAAGAGGTGATGGGGGAGGTGAAGAGGGTGCTGAGAATGGAAGAAGACGGAGGTAGAGAGAAAGGAAGAAGTGGATGGTGGGATGCAGAGTGCGAAGAGGGTGAAAGGGAGGTTAGGTGGGAACTGAGAAAGTGGAGGAGAGAGGGAGGAGGAGAAGGGTATAGGAAAAAGAAAAGGGAGCACCAGAAGCTGTGTGAAAGGAAGAAAGAGGAGGAAAATAAGAGATTTGAGAAAGAGGCGAAGGAAGCTAGGACGGAGGGGAAGGTGTCGGAAATTGTAAACAAAGAGAAGGAGGAAAAGGGTGGGGGAGGGAGGAATAGAAATGAAGGAGTGGAGGGAGTATTTTATGGGACTGCTAGGAGGGGTGGAAGCGAAGGTAAGAACGGGGCAGGGGGAAAAGAGAGAGGAAGATGAAGAAGAGGGCATAGAAAAGAAGGAGGTAAGAAAGGCGATAGGGAAACTAAAGGACGGTAAGGCGGCGGTGGGGGGATGGGATACCGAGTGAGGTGTGGAGGTATGGGGGGGAAGAGATGATGGGCTTGGTATGGAGGATGTGTAGCAAGGTATAGAAGGGGGAGGGATGGACGGAAGAGTGGAAGGAGGGCATAATAGTGCCAATATTGAAGAAGGGAGAGGGAAACAAGGTGGAACAGTACAGGGGGTAACCGTTATGCCAACGCTGTACAAGGTATATGAGATGGTCTTGGCGGAGAGGCTGGGACAGGGGTTGGAGGAGAAGGGTATGGTGCCGCACAACCAGACAGGTTTCAGGAAGGGGATGGGGGTGGCAGACAATATATATGTACTGAATTTTTTGGTGGGACGGGAGGTAAGCAGGAAAGGGGGAGTATGGTAGCGATGTTCATAGATTTAAAAGCGGCTTTTGACTCGGTGGATAGGAGGGTTTTGTGGGAAGCGATGGAGAGAAGAGGGGTGAGGAAGGGACTGAGGACAAGGGTAGAGGAAGTATATCAGGAGACGGTGAGCAGAGTGAGGGTGGGGAGGGAGGTAGGGGAGAGGTTTGGACGGCAAGGGGGGTTAGGCAAGGGTGCCCGATGAGTCCATACCTGTTCAACATATTAACAGTGGATATGGAGGAGGAGATGAGGAAGGGGGAGGGGATAGGAGGTATAAGAGTGAAGGGGGAAAAATATATATGCTAGCGTATGCGGACAATGTGGTAGTGATGGCAGGAAACGAGTGGGAGATGAGGGCAATGATGAGAAGGGTGGAGGGATACTTCGAGAGAAAGGGTTTGGAAGTGAACGTGGGGAAAACAAAGATGATGAGGTTTAGGAAAGGAGGGGGAGAATGAAGAAGGGGAATTGGAAGTGGAAGGGGAGGGAGATAGAAGAGGTGAAAAAATTTAAATACCTGGGAGTGATAATGAAAAGGAATGGAGGGATGGAGGAGCATGTAAAGGAGAGGGTGAGGAAGGCGGGGATGGTAATGAGGCAGATATGGGGAATAGGGAAAAGAAGGTGGGGGAAGGAATGGGAGAGCAGGGTCTGGCTTTTCGACAAATTGGTGTGGACAGTGGTGGAGTACGCGGCGGAGATATGGGGGTAGAGGGAATGGAGAGAAATAGAGGAGCTACAGGAAAGGTATCTGAGGTGGACGATGGGTTTGGACTGGAGGACGCAGAGGTATTTAATAAGGGAAGAACTGAAGAGGGACAAGTTAAGAGGGAGAGCGGGGAAAAGGGCATGGGAATATGAGAGGAAGTTGGAGGAGGGGAGGGGTAGTGAGATGGCGAGGAGATGTTGGGAGATGGTGAGGGAGAAAGTGGAAAGGGGGGGAGGGGGATCGAGGTGGGAGGGAGAAAGGGAGAGTTTTTTCGAGAAAAGAGGGTGGAAGGCGAAGGAGGTGCAGGAAAGAAGGAGGAGGGAAGGGATGAGGTACGAGGAGATGGAGGAGAAGGATAAGGAGGAGCAGGAGAGGGAGAGATGGGAAAAGATCAGGGCATCGAGTTACAGTAGGTGGTACAAGGAGGTGAGAGCAGAGGGGGTGGCGGGGTATCTAAAGAAGGGGTGGGGGGAGAGTTGATGGAGAAGGATAGCGAGATTTAGGATGGGCAATGTGATGAGGGAGGGAAGGTACTGGGAGGGGGAAGAGAAGAGAGAATGCAGAATGTGCGGTGGGGAAGAGGAAACGTGGGAGCATGTGTGGGAAGTGTATGGGAGGATAGAAGAAGAAGGAGAGGAAGGATGGCAGGCAAGTGTGGAAAAGATATTGGGAGAGGAGGGAGAGGGAGAGAGATGGATGAGGGAAGTAGAGAGGAAGAGTGAAGGGGAGAGGGGGAGGGAGAGAGGAGAAAGGAATTGGAGAGAAGGATAGAATGGAGAGGAGTGAGTGGGAAATGGAAGTCCGGAAATCCGGAAAAGGAGAGGGCGGGAGAGGAGATGGAGGTAGATTTAAAGGGGGGGGGGAGCAGGAGGGAGGAGAGAGAGAGGGGAGAGGAAAGGAGTATGGAAAAGGAAAATAAAAAGAAGTAGTGTAGAAGTGGCGCGGGAGAGGCGTGTAGGGTACAAGGCAAACGAGCATAAGTATAAGGCGAGAGGATAGAACGTAAGGCGAGCGGATAGAACGTAAAGCGAGCGGATAGAACGTAAGGCGTGCGATGAGAGAGAGCGGGAGAGAAAAAAGGAACGGAGCGGGCGAGTAGAAAGAGAGAGAGAGAGCGGACGAACGGAAAAGAGGGATGTGGCGATGTAGGGGAGGAGGAGAGAGGTTTATTTAAGGTAGAATTAAAGTAGGTTAATGGATTGGAAAATTGTAACCCCGAGGGGATCAATAAATTACATACATACATACATACAATAACATTTTCGTGTATGCTGTAGCCTGCAATTGATCGTGAATTAGCGCGTGTAATTTAATTATATTCTCCCTCGTGCAGATGTCCCTATTTTCCTGCAGCAGACACGGAGCGTTTTATACTTTGTATATATAATTTGGAAATTTTACTGTAAAAACACGTTCGTTATAATTAGTATTAAAAAAAAAAAAAAAATTGACGTAGGAGGCGAACACGAGTCATCCGGGTGGTTGGCTGGTACGCTAGCCGCCGGCCACCGACCGCTGTGATTAGAGGTAGACATTTAATGCATATCACGCGCGCGCTAAACTTCGAACCTGTTTTTCTCGGAACCTACCGCCCATATACACCCAGGGCTCTGGATTTAGTCAACGGTAGACCCAAGGCAACAAACCGCAGTCAAATATCAGCGTTACACCCCAGGCAGTCCCCTCGTGAAACATCTTTTAAATTTTCATTAGTGTGACTGTTGTTAGTGGGTGGTGGGTGGTTATAGAAGGATGTGATGTGGGTTGTTGATATTAATATTTAGGAATATTGTGTGTTATACTCATTTCCGAATTTTGATTTGTGCTTTGTGAATTTGTCTTCCTGTTTTTGCTGTATAAAAACTAGTAGTTGACCATTTCTCAGGATAACGTGAAAAATAAGGTTTTTAGAAATAATAATCTACCGCAGAATGCGCGATAAAAATGCTATCTCATTTACCGACCAAACTCTGAAACATTTTTCCGCAAATGCAGCTGTTTACCGTAGAAACGGGCGATTAATTGTGATAACATTGGTTATGTGGCTCCATATTGTAATTTCCATAACGCTATCGTTAAGAAATTGTGTCTAATTTATGGTAAGTAATTCCCAAGCTTTCATTTTTTGATAACTACATCTTTCATTACTTAAATTGTTACAGTTTTCTACTTAAATAAATGTAATGTTTCCATTATTTTAATCTCAGAAAACATAATTGACAGTAGGGTCAAGTACTGAATATTGTAATTCTAGTTATTTCTAAAAGTTGATCGGTGTGGTCAATTACTGACATAAATTATTTAAAGTTACTTACAAATTACGGCATATCTATTTCACATATAATTTCTTTAGAAGTAAAGAGCAGAACACTCGATTTCGAAATATAACGGAATTTCAGTAGATGACCGTATGGTCAACTATTAACTGAAACTACGGTCAATTATTGACTAATTTAATATTAGAATATAGTAGTATTAGTAATATTCTTAGAATCAACAAAATATTCAAATGGGTTTACATGGGCATTTATTCTATAGATTATTCAATTACTGAAGTGAAGATGCCTCCTATCAAGGGTTCCTTTAGGAATTATTCTCAAGATGCTATGATGGCAGCCGTTGAAAATGTTCGATTGCACAAAACACCAATAAGAGCAGCTGCACGAAAATTCGGCGTCCCAAGGATCACACTTAAATATAAAGTAGAAGGTAAATTGCCTGTGGAAAGAAAGATGGGACCTTCTCCAATTTTAAATAAGGTAGAAGAAGAGAAGATATGTCAGTGGATACAAAGAATGGCTGTAGCTGGTTTCCCAATTACAATTGATGAACTTACAAATAGTGTCCAACGTACTATTAAAGAAACAAAACGTCAAAGCCCATTCAAAAATGATCGTCCGGGGAAAACATGGGTGAAGGCTTTTTTACGTAGAAACTCGGAAATATCAAAATGAATTGCCCAAAATCTAACAATCTCACGCGCATAGGTAAAACCGACTCGGGTTGGATGACATCTGAAGCTTTCTTCGAATTTGTGGCCAATATATTTCACCCGTGGTTGGTCAAAACACAAGTTACATTACCTATAATCCTTTTTATGGATGGACATGTTTCACATTTGAGCTTGCAAACAAGCCAGTTCTGTGAGAATCACGGTATTGTTTTGGTGGCGTTCTACCCAAATGCCACCCACCTACTACAACCTCTGGATGTTGCCGTATTCAGAACTCTTAAAGAAACCTGGAAGAAGAAAGTTCATGAGTGGAGAATCAAGAATCTTGATGCTCCAACGTTGAATAAAAAGGATTTCCCAAAGTTGCTTAAAGAAGTTATCGACGACACCGTGAGTGAATCTATTCTGTGGAACGGATTTCGAAAATGTGGCTTATACCCGTGGAATCCGCAAGCAGTTACCATAGCGGAACATGAGAAAGACATTGATATTAGTATAGAAACAGAATCGTTGAGGCAGGGCCTTCAATTTTTAAACGAAAATATAGAATCGGAAAAACTGAACACCTTTCGATGCTCATCAGGAAAATGGGCTGGAGCTCCAGAAGATACTGCTTTATTCATGCTATGGAAAAAAATACAAAACGAGTTGGGAATATTATCTAATTCACTTGAGAAACCTCTAAACGATAACGCAGCAGTGTTGCTTGTCGATGATGATGCTCAGGTTGAGCCATCTTTAAATGACGATATTTTTCCAGCAGTACCGTTTTTACAGGAACATAATTTGACTGAGAAATTGCCGAGTCATGATGTTATTTTAACAGTGCCACTACTGAAAGATAAAAACATTCGGGATGAACAACTCATTAATAATACTACAGCTTCGGAAGTGGTGCGTAACTGTGATAATAATGCTTATTGTGTTGATAATAATTCAGTTGAGCAACCCTCTAACAATGTCGTTCCTCTAGCTGTAACGCATCGAAACGATAAAACGAGCGTTTTACCACAAATCAGTACAACTGACACATGTGTTGCAAGCCCGTTCAAAAGACATGTTTATTATTCAAATATAGAAAATGAAAACCCAAAAAAAAAAGAAAACAATGAGAGAAAAGATGCCTTGCATCGTATCCGGAAAGCTTTTTCAAGACTTTATGGTAAATAAGATAAAGAAAAAAGAAAAGATTGAACGGTTGAAAAAAGAACGAGCTGCGAAAAGGCAAACAAATAAGGAAGAAAAGAAAAAAGCTAAAGAACATCAACAGAAATTGAAGAAAGCCAAGAAAGTTCAACAACCACCATCTGACAGTTCAGACTCTTATTGTGAAATTTCTGATTGTATAGAAAGTGAAGGTAACGAGGAGCATACAGACAGAAAGGAATTATTGAACAATGATAAATGGCAACCTGTTCAAAAAATTGAAAACGAATATGTGATATTTTTATATGAAGGAGAATATTTTCCTGGGAAAATTCTTCAGGTTACTGTAAGCAAAGCGCGAATATCGTTTATGCAAAAGTTCCTGAATTAGATTTTAGATGGAATTAACTACTTTTTATTGCTATTTGCCTATTTATTTGTAATTTTTGATAATTATTGAAAATAAACGATATCAACGTAATCGCCCTGAGTGTTTTTAGTTTTAGTATAAGTGGTCAACTACTAACTCACGTATGGTCAATTACTAGTTTTCTCGGTTTCAAAAATGGTCAACTTCTGAAACAATTATTGGGCTTTCAAAAATGTCTTTAAAACTTGTATAATATAACTATTTCGAAAAAGTCAGTACTGATACATAATCAGGGAAGTTCAAACAGCATTTCCACGCACAGACGTCCTCTATTTAATAAAGGACCGAGCATTTATTATTATTCACGCAGAAAATTTGTCTTAGCTGGTCAATTACTGGTGCCTTTACCTTACTTATATTTGTATTTTGTTATTTTTGTCCATTTTGTTGTCCAATTCAATTTGTGTGTAGTTCCGTCATTTATTAATTGTATCCGTATGTATATTATTTCCTTTGTTTACTGATTGAGTCTGGATGTATTTGCTATTGTTCCTGTAACAGTTCTACAGGTACGGTTTCGTTACCATGACCGATCGCAGTCGTGGACGACTGCAACACCCTAGACACGTTGTTTTGAATTGGGCCGGTTTCGTTACCACGACTCTCGGTCGTCGGACGACCAGACCGATCGCATCACTAGCCCGGTCTAGTGCTGCGACTGATCGTCGGACGACAGACACGTTGAAAATAAAGATAGACAGAGACAGCATGCACTGGCGAGTAGTGGGGGAACCGAAGGATGAGCGAATAATGACAAGAACGACTGTGCCTAGTCGTGGTAACGAAACCGGGGCACCGACGACAACGTTTGTTGCAATCGTCCACGACTGCGATCGGTCGTGGTAACGAAACTCTACAGAGCGCGTAAAACTCGCGCGCTCGACCGCGAGAGCGTTGTCTCTGGACCGCGCTCGACCGTAGCTGTGAACAAACGCACTGGCACAGCGTGGATATCGAGGTAAGTGTACGGCAAATGATACATCGTCTTAAATCGAATAATGCGAAATGATTCGACATTCATGATTAACAAGTAAACTAATAAATCGCGTAATAACTCTGTTCGGCAAATGATACATCGTCTTTAATCGAAAAACGCGAAATGATTGGATATTCATGATTAACAAGCAAACGAATAAGTCGTTTAATACCTCTGTTCAGTAGTTTTACGCATTATCTGAATGGAATAGAGTTTTAGTACTCGTGAAAAAAATTATTCTAAATAACACGTTTTCAGGTGCATAAGTTATGTTTTAAGGAAGATGATTTTAATAACTAATGTCAGAAAAATCGTGTTAAGCTCACCCACTCATCCAGCGATTAACCTACTTCGACGGAAGTGGCTCTTTGACACTGTGCCGATCCTGTACTTCAAGGAACCTGTCAACAGCTGAGGCCGGGTCGGTGAACTCTCTTCACTGCACGATCACGTCAATTGCACGCCCGAGCACCTACAAACAGAACTTTTCGAGGGACGATCGTATAAACACTGTCGGAAATGAGAGACTGCCCACGGTAAGAAAAAAATTCACCCACGTTATTTATCGACGAATTAAAATAAATTCACTTGTTCGCCTAAAAATTCACTTGTCTCCAGTAATCCAGTAAGTTGTGGCAAGGTAGTGCGTAGCGCACAGCTGATCGCAGGTTAAGCGTAGCGCACAGTTGACCGCGGGTATACGCGGGTATCCGCGGGAGTCGAGCGACGGTCAGTTTACCGAACGTGCATTTTACTGCACCGATACCTCGTAATAACACAATTACGTACAGGAACGTAACAGAACCCACGTTAGAGAGATTGGTGGCCCTGAGAAGGGCCGATTGTCTTATGTGAAGAACGTACAAAATCATGCAACTTTCAACTTTCGATTTTTTACGTCTGACTCTGAGAAAATCTCGTAAACGACTGTTCCAAATAATTTTCGATCGCGCATCGATCGCACGCAGATTCTTCTTCGCCTACCAATCTCCGTCGACTTGACGACGGCCGGACCACATACATAAAACATACGTTTATAACTGAATTCTGTCACACTTACCCCGCGCCACTGTCGCGACACACTACACGTCTACTGCATACATTGTATCACGATACGATGGATATTCGTTAAAGAATCGTATACGACACATTGTATCATCCGAAAAATGGAATGGGAACCAGAAAACGCTTAAGCTGACAGAATCGCTCTACCACCCGAACACAATGCTTCGGTCCAACGCAGAGTATTCCAATATGTTTTTCGTATTCGCACAATTGTGTTATTACGAGGTATCGGTGCAGTGAAATGCATGTTCAGTAAAGTGACCGTCGCTCGACTCCCGCGGATACCCACGTATACCCGCGGTCAACTGTGCGCTACGCTTAACCTGCGATCAGCTGTGCGCTACGCACTACCTTGCCACAACTTACTGGATTACTGGAGACAATTGAATTTTTAGGCGAACAAGTGAATTTATTTTAATTCGTCGATAAATAACGTGGGTGAATTTTTTTCTTACCGTGGGCAGTCTCTCATTTCCGACAGTGTTTATACGATCGTCCCTCGAAAAGTTCTGTTTGTAGGTGCTCGGGCGTGCAATTGACGTGATCGTGCAGTGAAGAGAGTTCACCGACCCGGCCTCAGCTGTTGACAGGTTCCTTGAAGTACAGGATCGGCACAGTGTCAAAGAGCCGCTTCCGTCGAAGCAGGTTAATCGCTGGACGAGTGGGTGAGCTTAACAAGATTTTTCTGACATTAGTTATTAAAATCATCTTCCTTAAAACATAACTTATGCACCTGAAAACGTGTTATTTAGAATAATTTTTTTCACGAGTACTAAAACTCTATTCCATTAGGATAATGCGTAAAACTACTGAACAGAGGTATTAAACGACTTATTCGTTTGCTTGTTAATCATGAATATTGAATCATTTCGCGTTTTTCGATTAAAGACGATGTATCATTTGCCGAACAGAGTTATTACGCGACTTATTAGTTTACTTGTTAATCATGAATGTCGAATCATTTCGCGTTATTCGATTTAAGACGATGTATCATTTGCCGTACGCTTACCTCGATATCCACGCTGTGCCAGTGCGTTTGTTCACGGCTACGGTCGAGCGCGGTCCAGAGACAACGCTCTCGCGGTCGAGCGCGTGAGTTTTACGCGCTCTGGTTGGCCAGCGTTTTTCGTTAATAATTAAAAAACGAAGGCGCGACCAACATTTTGGTAAAGGACAAAGTAGTTCAGATTCACCCCAGCTACCCCCCAGTTCCCGGTGTTACACCAATTACGGGACACCCTGTATATAGGGTAATATACCCATCAATAAATACTGTTCTTTCACTGACGTGTACGTGGGGTTCTAACTCTAAATTGGCAAAGATCCCTACTATCTCTCCTTCAACATCTAGGACGAGTCTATCCTGACCGGAACGGTATCTCCAAAATCGTACCTACCAACCCGGCCGGACAACACTAATATCTCTGACATGCTTGTATATTTTGTTAATTTAATGGCTTTATCCATTATTTTAGTGATATTTAGGATTATTGTATGCGAGAAATTTGTTTTTAGTGAAGAATTTACTTCTACGGATGGCGTAAGCTTTACTGTTTTAATTTTGGCTCTACAAGAAGGGTTGATTTGTACTATGCCTGTTTCTTCTATTACATGGATTGATGATTCATGGTTATTGCACATTATGTATAAGGTTTCTTTCTTAGTTGTGGAATATAACCATGCATTACTGTTTCTAATTCTTGACCAATAGGTTTGCTTTAATGTTTTAATTTGCATATTGCAAGTTTCCAAATTGTCGAATTGGGGGATTATCAATAATTGTATTTCACATTCGGTATTGTCATTTACGCTGTGTACTGGGTTGATTTGGTTGCAAATGTACTGAGTCTTCTGGTTTTCACAATTATTTAAGTTTGTTAGACTAAAGTGTGTTTCAAAATCTTCTGAGATTGCTGTGTATCGAATGCTTGGTTTAATAAATGCGAATTATGAACTGTTGTTTAGCGTGGATTGCCTTACGGGGACTGGTAAATGTTCGTGCAATTTGTAAGTCATTAGATTTAGCAGTGGTATTTTTAGTAGGTAAATTAATGTATTTTTTGTGAAAAATGGTCAAATCCGTGATACGAATTAAATTTGATACAGGGTGTCCCGTAACTACCCTAAAATCGGTAAATGAGAGGTAGCTGGGGTGATTCTGAACAAGTTTTTCCTTAAAAATAATGTTGTAACCCCTCTCGTTTTTGAGTTATTAACGAAACGGCTAGGCCAATCCCAGCGCGTATCGGACGCGCGCTCGAAACGAGAGTGTGTTCTCTGGATCGTGCTCGACCGCGAGCTTGAACAAGTGCATCGCCTGGGTATCGAGGGAAGCGTACGGCAAATGTCACATCGCCTTCAAATAAACTAATACTCGTTGAATAACTGTGACCGATGCTCTTACCCGTTATTCAATAGGAACGAAGATTGTAGTATTTGTGGAAAAAATGTTTCCCTTAACAGCACGTTTTCAGGTGGATAAACTATCGTTAGAATAATTTATAATAACTAACGTCAGAAAAGCCTTGTTAAACTCACCCATTCGTCCACGAATTACCCTGCCTCGACGAAAGTAGGTCATTGGCACTAGGTCACAGTGCCGATTTTGCCCTTCCCAAGAATCTCGAGAGCCTCAACAGCAGATTTTACGGCCGGGTCTATGAACTCACTTGACACTGACACACACAGTAGGAACGGCACTTGCCTAATTTATGGCAGGGCGCACGGCTAATCGCAGGTATGCGAACACCCCCGAGAGTCGAGCGGCGACCGGCGATTGGGTCACTTTACCGAACACGCATTTCACCGCACGAGCACTGTTACCGATATTCCCTCATAAAATAATTATGATTGAACGTGAATGAACTACGTAAGAGATATTGGCGATCCTGAAAAGGGCCCATTGTTGTTATGTCAAAATTGCGAAGTTTAGTTCGACGTACCCTCGTCGCACTTGCATGCACCGATCGGAGCACCGGTGGACGTTGCGCTGCACATCTCCCAATGTTTCTCGATTAAGAAACGTAACAAATATCCTGTAATACTCCGCGTTAGTTCGTTGCTGTATGGTACCCGTTCGATTTGAAAAACGATTCTGCCAGCTCTAGCGTTTCTTGGTTCTTGCTTAGAAGGACGTTCGTTAGGGAAGGGATATTTTGACAATGGTACAACGGAGTGGCTCGCACATTGGAGTCACCGTTCATTCAGCAAAAAAATACCCGCGCGCTCGGGGTGGCGGCATGGTCTTCGTCACTACGAACGCGCTAGCGGAGTTGATCGCCTACCTCCGTACGATACAGAAGTATTTACATACATCTCTCTAGCGGACTAAGCGACCGAATTATAAGTGTATGAGTAGTTACGTGCAAACACTTAAATCCATACACGAATCGTGAATTACTAACCCCCGATTAATAAGTGGTTAGTAAATTATTAATCAGTGTCAAGTGACACTGATGCCAGGAGGAACAAATAAAAAAAAATAGCTGAATTACAGGAAGCTAAAAAAAAACGATGAAGGATCCACTGAAAACAGACCACAGACAGAAATATCGACGGATATAATAAAGCCGTTACAACAAGGAAAACAGATTTCAAATTTATTAAATAAATCTGTAACCGAAGCAGTAAATATATGCGAGCCAAATTCGACTAAATTCAAGATAATGGGACAAAAATGTAAAAAGGCAGCTAGAAAAAACGCCACAAACAAAATCACAAGATCAAATTCAAACCTAAACCGATCCAGGGAAACTCTGACGATGAGCGAAATTGAAGTAACCATTGCAAACAACATAGCAGAACAGAAACCAACTGATGCCGAAATAGGAGATCCAAGTGGAAATGAGTCGAACAAGACAGAAGACACGGAACAAGATTCTGAAGAAGAGATGATGAATATAGAAGTCTTATACACGCCGAAGAAACGATTATCAGAAAACAGGAAACGACCACCTTCGCCGTTATCCTTTTTCGTACTGACAAAAATCAACGCAGCAGCAACAATGACTAGCCCCAGGATGAACGACTCACAGCAAGATGTAAATAAAATAATTGAGTTAAGTAACGAAAATACAATCTTAAAGACTCGCGTTAACGAACAAGATAAAACGATAGAGGAACTTAAAACAAAAATCGATGAATTATTAAATTCTATGAGTGCATTATCTCACCATAATGCGATATTACATAATGTAGAGATTGCTAACAAACGACAACTATTGGATAGTCCAACTATAGATCTACATAACCCTTTCGAGGAAGGTAAAAAATCATTACAAAATATATCTAAAAAACAGGAGGCGTCGCGGGCACCTGAACAAAAAAATAAACCTCAAGACGCGGAAGGTTCGATAACAATAATGAAACAGGGTTCGTCTAAAAATCCTAGAAATAACAATACTAATTACATATCTGATAGCACTATATTGAAAAATAAATCAAGCGAAACATCGACATTGGAGCCAACTGTCGTGTCCCCACCCAGAGCAGCGGAGCAAGGCCTCAAACCATGGGTAACCAGACCAGGAAAAGTCGAGACTACGCCAATGGAAATAGTCCATACAGAAATCGACATGGCAACAGAGGATCAACAGGCTTCGCCGGTTAAGACGACGACCTTATCATCAAAATCAAAACGAGGCCTTAGCACAACGAAAGTTGGAGTAAACACAAAAACAAAAGAGTTAAGTACACCAAGCACAAGCAAACGCAACGTACATGTGAATAATTCGAATATTAATTTTAACACCAATAGTAGCGATAAAGTTAGCAATAATAAGCTACCCCCGCCAATAAATATCAGAAATCACCCAATGAACAAAACACTATATTTATTAAATAACATAGTAACAAAAAACGAATTTTATATAAATAGGTTCAACGACAATGCGCATGCACTATACATAAAAGAAATTAAAAAATACCATAAAGTGAAAGAAATCTTAGATCAGAACAATGTCCAATATTTCACTTTTACCCCCAAAAGTGAAAGATTGAGTACATACATCTTAAGAGGAGTTGACCAATCATTCGAGCCGGAGATAGTTCAGAATGAATTGTCAAACCTGAATATTGCGGATTTAAAAGTAGTAAACGTTAATAGATTCAGCGCCTCAAAATCAATTAAAGAAAATAAAATACTCCCACTCCTTTTAGTTCAGTTCGCGCCTGAGACCAACCTGAGGCAGCTGCACAAAATTAAATTCATCTGTCATCAGAAGATCTCGTGGGAAAAACTAGAAAAACAAAACATTATGCAGTGCAGAAATTGCCAGCGACTGGGCCACTCTGCGGCAAATTGTAGGCTCCAATATCGTTGCGTCAAGTGCAGCGAAGACCACGGTCCAGGTAACTGTAGCGTTAACGCGTAGCAAAATAGGGAAACGAGTAGCGATAATAATAACTCAGCTTATTGCGTCAATTGTGAGGCTTTCGGCCACCCGGCATCCTACAGAGGATGCCCAAAGATCCAACAGTTAATACAAGCCAGAACAAACAAGAATGAATTTATGAATAGCGTAAAATCCTCCCAAAAAAACATAAAAAGATCGGAGGAAACAATCCTTACCAAAACAAATAGACCGCGAGTAATAAGTAACGAACCCTTTACAGGAAAAATTAACGTTATGAATAGAAATGCCTCTTATAGCAGTGCCCTTCTTACAGGCAAAAAAGCATTCCTATTCAACAAAATGACTCACGAGAGAATAACTTCAATGATGAGTTATTAGATTCGCCCATGACAAAAAAAGAGCGACTTGTTAAAAAATTAAAGGGTAATACGCGTTCATTCGTTAATCTTAATTTCGAACAGGGAGAGAGTGGCAACGAGAGAGAGAATATCACTGATAAAGGTCCTAATAACTTAAACATAGAAGAATTAATAAATTGCATTAAAATAGAAATCCTAAATAGTATAGATAAGCAGTTAAAAAGCCTTGCAAATCTGATACATCAGAATGCAAAAAATATAGGAATATTAAATAAAAACCTCAAACAATTAATGTAAAATGGCGAATAGAGTAATAACCAATCATGACAGACTTGAAAGACTTAATAATCTCAGAATAATGCACATAAATGTGAACTCAGTCGTTGCGAACCAGCGAAGAGCGTATCTCACAAATAAACTAAATAGCTTAAAACCGGACCTTGTCAGCCTTAGTGAAACTAAATTAAAACCAAACCATCGACCTCAGTTTCGTGATTACGAGATCGTTCGTAACGATCGTAAAAATGACAGGTCTGGCGGAGGCACAGCCGCGCTGATTCGCAAAGACATTAGTTTTGAAATAGTGCACATGGAGACATTAACGAACGAATACAAAATTAACGTTACAGAAATGACCGTGATAAAAATCAAACTAACGAGAGACTGTAATCTCTTCTTCATCGCCATATACGCACCACGAGCTCCGGACCAGCTCTTTATTAAAGACATGAACATAATGTGCAAAGCACTTGAGCTGTACAAATCAAAGAATTATTTTATAATATGTGGGGACTTTAATGCGAGCCACGTGGAATGGGGCGGCAGAACGTCAAATAGAAGAGGCACCGCATTAAATGACTGGCTAGAAGATAAAGAAACAGAGTATAAAATAAATTTTTTAATCCCCGATTCTTGCACGTTTCCGCGAATGCAAACGATACTTGACTACACGATGCTCGATAATCGCTTGACCAACATGACTACCACGGGGGGGAGCGGTATGGTCAAAGTGATTCCGTATGACAGCGACCATAATGCTCTATTCCTTAAAATCAGCATGTTGACGGCTAATCAGGAGACCCTCAGACTAATTAAGAATATCAAGATCAATAAATATATGTATTCAAAAGCAAATTGGGATAAGTTCAGAGAAAATCTTGATAAAACCTACATCTCACTGGACAATGATGAACACAACCTCACGATCGACTGCATTGACGAACAAATAAAAAAAATACAAGACGCAATTGTAAAATCAATCGAGTCGTCGGTCCCGACGGTGAAATCGCATGACGGCACGTCTTATTATAATAGTAATAAAATTACAAAACTAATGAAAACGAAGAGTAGGCTATTAACAAAGTTATTCAAACTCTATAGATCCACATCGATACAACACAGAAATTATCAAACGCAATATCATATATATAAGATCCAATGTAATATCAATATAATCAAAGCAAAATTAAAAACAGAATATAGTAGAGTGATAAACACATATTGGCATAACAAATTTAGTAGTCTTACGACCAAAAATCCGAAAGACCTATTCGCAACACTAAATAGTATTTTTAAACCAAAAGCAAACATAGAGATAAAGGATCTGCGTATCGACCAAAATGATATAGATAAAATAAAAGAAATTCTAACAGAAAATATTGTTAATAGCCTACCTCGAGACAAAAACCAAAAAATTATAATAACAGAAAAACAGCAGAAACTCCAGGTAGTGGGAAAATGGTTCGAAGCAGTACACGAATCAAACCTGAGCAAACCCAGAGATAAAACCCGACACGAAAGACTGGTAGAATCGACAACAGAAAAATTCAAACAAAACTACAATCGCGATGAAAATGTAATAAATAGCACGATATTTTCTAATAACAATCCATCTGACTACCCAATTATACTTGACAACGACGGTACTGAATATTTTACAAACTATACTGAAATAACATTTTTACTCAAACACACAAATAATAAAAAATCCGCCAGTTACGACGGCATTCCAAACGTTGTACTTAAAAACATCACCAAAAGTATGATACGAGACATTACAAAGATCTTCAACAATTGACTAAAGAACAACTATTTTCCCACTGCCTGGAAGCAGGCAAAAACAATCGCAATAAAAAAACCCAATAAAGACGCCTCAAATCCAAATAATTATCGGCCGATTAGTCTCCTGCCAAATATGAGTAAGTTACTCGAAAGAATAATAAACAAGAGACTGATCAATGCGATAAACAAAAAGTGCCCCCTACCAGAGGCACAATTCGGCTTTAAATCTAACCATTCCACGGTCCATGCAATCAATAAATTAATGTCCGACCTGACCTGGACATTTAATAAGCGAAATTGTGTACCTGCCTGCGCGATAGATCTCGAGAAAGCGTTCGATACCGTCTGGACCGACGGCTTAATTTACAAATTAATAAAGAAAAAGCTTCCCGAGCACCTTATAATGTTGATCAATGATATGATTAGAGGCAAAACATTTCGCGTCTTCCATAATAACGAGTATTCCACGAATACGTTCAAAGTCAACAACGGATTACAGCAAGGAACGGTAAACTCCCCAATCCTTTTTAATATCTTTTTCTCTGACTTACTCAAATTATATACCATAAATGAATCAAACGAAATTCGCGCGTTAGCCTTCGCAGATGACCTTATAGTATATGCGGAACATTCTAAGGTTGTTAAAGCCCAAGAGCTCCTAGAATACACAATAGATAAATTACGATTACATTTTAAAACATGGAAGATCAAAATGAACCTCCAAAAATGTGTAACAATATTGTTTAAAGGACTACTGCATAACCAATCGAGAAATACTAGACTGAAATGGAGAGACTTCAAAATAATCCAAAAGGACACTAACAATAGTTTTCCTATCTCTAATGATATAAAATACTTAGGAGTCATAATCCAAAATAATTTAAAACCGCACAAACATATAAATACACAGTTGCAAAAAGCAAAAAAAACCTTTATAGGCCTTTATCGACTCTTTTCGAATAAAACTATAAGTAAAAGCGTTAAAACCTTATGCTACCAGTTGTATGTACGCCCAATAATTACATACGCGTCGCCTATATGGTTCAACTGTCCAGCAGTCCAAATGGAAAAGATAAGAAGGTTCGAAAGATCCGTTATTAGAAAAATTACCGGTTGTTACGGCACGCTAACAAACGGTATATTCAAATATACCTCAAACAAAAAACTATACGAGCAAATTAATTTCTCACGTATAGATAACCACATCCTAGACCTTAAGCAGAATACATTTTGCAAAAGCTAGAGAAATCCGAAATAATTCATTAATCTGGGGGGTTGGCTTCCCAAATGACAATTATTACGAAAGAGTAAGAGAGACAGGATACTTGCCTCCTGAAGCTCTCCCGTATTTAGACAGGGGCAAACGAAATTATAAACAATCAAGATAACTACCTGATCCATTCCACAGCAATGCCAAAGATAGATGTATCGAAAGCTACACGTATAAAAAGACTCGAGCACCCGTGGTTCAACAATAAACCCGGGTGCGGCGACGATACCTCCGCTCAACTCACTTGACCCCCAAAAGAGACGTTTCAGTTACAAAACTGTAAAATAAATCTCACAAACATATAGATTATTATTATTAAATCTCACTAATTATAATCAAAAAAGAAAACAACTTTAATGATAGACTAATAACACAGAAACAGAGAAAGCCAAGCACACATTGTCGCGATCTGTCTCTCTCTCTGCCCCCCCCCCCCCCCTCTCCCTCGAATAGCAAGTTAGTACACATTGAAACGCTGCAGTTACCTTGGAACAAATGCGGACATAGATGAAACGCGTGCTCATACTAAAATCGCCTCGCACCACCCAAATAGCGAGTAAGGTGAACCCCTCGCTGGCTGCACCGAAATCTCGAAACGCACGATAAATAAATAAATACAACAGCATTCCATGATACGTAAATTCCATTGTTGCTGCCACAGGTTCGCACAACACGCATGACGTTTTATTCAAGTTATAGACTTAAGCTCAACAGAACCATACCAAAACCTAATAAATTTCACTACAATTAATCTAAGTTTTAATACATAAGTAAAAGCTTACAAAAAAAAAATAATAATAATAATAACAACAATAATAGTAATAATAATTAAAATGAATAAAGTAAAAAATAACATTAGGAATTAGATAAAAATATATATATGGTCGATTCCACGTCAAATCGCACAGCTAAATTCTTCGAAATTCTGATTTTGGGATATGTTATAGAGGGAGGCAAGACAAGCCACCCGAATTTTTTTTTTATTTTTTATTTTGACTTTCGAGGAGTTATGAGACTTTGAAAAATTGGGACACTTTTCTTTTAAACATTTCTAGGCGCGGTCTGGCTTGCCGTAGAATAATTTGCTTTTTTAAGTTCGATTTAGAAAAGATTGTAGTTTAACGAGAATTTTCAACCCATTTCAAAAAGTTTATTTTTCAACGCATAATTCATAAAAATAAAAAATAGTCGTTAATTTGACTACCTGGGCCCTCACAGAAAATTATGAAAAAATTATATCCTTGTAGCGCGTTTCAAGACGAAGAGTTTGCAAAAAAAGGCAGCCCCAAACACGCAGTAACTTCGGAGTAATTCAAGAAAAAGTGTAACCGCCTCGGAATTACTGATTTTGCCAGCAAGAACGCTGAATTGGGAGGTGGGGGTCGTTACGCAGGGCCGCGCACCTAAGAGATACGCGATATCCCACATAACTGCGCGATGACGCGTGACGAGTCGTGTTGACATTACGTGTTCTCAATCAGTTAAAAACACATGAAGGCCATTCCCGAAAATTCTCAAAAAATTCACGAGGGTGCCTTGATGATGCATACACACGGTGGTATGCGTAATAGTCGCGAGCACCAACGATTATTCCCGATAAAAATCAGTTTCAATGTTTTATCGCGTATCTCTTAGGTGCTGCGGCCCTGCGTAACGACCCCCACCTCCCAATTCAGCGTCCCTGCTGGCAAAATCAGTAATTCCGAGGCGGTTACACTTTTTCTTGAATTACTCCGAAGTTACTGCGTTTTTGGGGCTGCCTTTTTTTGCAAACTCTTCGTCTTGAAACGCGCTACAAGGATATAATTTTTTCATAATTTTCGGTGAGGGCCCAGATAGTCAAATTAACGACTATTTTTTATTTTTATGAATTATGCGTTGAAGAATAAACTTTTTGAAATGGGTTGAAAATTCTCGTTAAACTAAAATCTTTTGTGAATCGAGCTTAAAAAAGCAAATTATTCTACGACAAACCAGACCGCGCCTAGAAATGTTCGAAGAAAAAGTGTCCCAATTTTTCAAAGTCTCATAACTCCTCGAAAGTCAAAATAAAAAATAAAAAAAAAATTCGGGTGGCTTGTCTCACCTCCCTCTATAACATATCTCAAAATCAGAATTTCGAAGAATTTAGCTGTGCGATTTGACGTGGAATCGACCATATATATATATATATATATATTCAGCCTAATACGAATTGTGACTATAATGTCTAAATACAAAATTGAGTACACCATACGTATAAAAAATTATATCAGAAATTTGCCACAGGAAAAATACGAGTAAAACATGACAAATTATTAATATTCTCACAGAATGAGCACTGTTGCAAAACCCACTAATTCTTTTGTACATATTAATTTTAGTTCTTATCCATGTTTGTGCCGTCCCGCCCACCGACAAAAAAAGTCAGTTTTTTGATGGTTAAAAAATTTTTCTGACTATATTTTATGTGACCAAAGCATTATTGTATGCTAAAAAATTGTGAACTATCCATTAAAACCATAATTAACTGTTACGAGTGCATTAGGCCCGATAACATTATTGTATAATTCCAAAAATTGTTCAATGCGTTTATTCATTGAATTGATATTGTCAAACAAACCACATTATAAAAAAATAAACGATTTGATCACGAACGCGCTAGCGAAGACGCAGGGCAAGGAGTGCCATAAATTTCACTATTGTCCATACTGTGTCGTAAAGGGAAAGTGTGGCTATTTTACGAAATACGTGCATCGTCTTAAAACTGCATCGACAGCGTACACGTAACATTATCCTTTAATATTTTCTTACGATTCTTCCCGCGAAGAAGGAACAGTACATACAATTCGCAAAATTATCAATTTAGTATTGTATTGTATTGCGAAGACACTGTTTGCGACGCATACACGCTTGCCCGTGTCATTTGTAATATTATAAACTTAACGTTGTGGGATATTTAGTGTTGAGTGCATGGCGTGAATAAAACTACAAGCGCGAAGACACTGTTTGCGGCGTGTCGAAATGCTTAAACTCTTAAATAGTCGGCTCCCTAAGAATCTCTGATTTCGATCTTGTTATGATTTCCCAAAATTATCAATTTAGTATTGTATTGTATTGCGAAGACACTGCTTGCGACGCATACACGCTTGCCCGTGTCATTTGTAATATTATAAACTTAATGTTGTGGGATGTTTAGTGTCGAGTGCATGGCGTGAATAAAAGTACAAGCGCGAAGACACTGTTTGCGGCGTGTCGAAATGCTTAAACTCTTAAACAGTCGGCTCCCTAAGAATCTCTGATTTCGATCTTGTTATGATTATCGCACGCGCGCGGCAACCGACTGTTTACGGGAACGCGAGCAGCAAAGCGTGCCGCGGTACATGGGCCCGATCAGGGGGACCTGTTCCAGACGACCAAAATGTTGATAGACATAACGATGTCTGTCTCGAAATACGTATCAAACAGTGTCTTCGCTAATACAATACACTATTAAATTGATCATCCTCCAAGTTGTGTGTACTGTTCCGTCTTCGCGGAAAGAATCGTAAGAAAATATTAAAGGTTTACGTTGCGTGTACGCTGCCGATGCAGTTTTAAGCCGATGCACGTGTTTCACAAAATAGCAGACTTTCCCTTTACAGCACGGTATGGACAATAGTGAAATTTATGGCACTCCTTGCCCTGCCTCTTCGCTAGCGCGTTCGTAGTGACGAAGACCATGCGGCCGCCCCGAGCGCACGGGTATTTTTTGGCTGAATTGACTCCAAATGTGCGAGCCACTACGTTGTACTATTGTACAAATATCCCTTCCCTAACGAACGTCCTTCTAAGCAAGCCCCAAGAAACGCTAGAGCTGGCAGAATCGTTTTTCAAACCGAACGGGTACCATACAGCAACGAACTAACGCTGAGTATTACAGGATATTTGTTACGTTTCTTAATCGAGAAACATTGGAAGAAGTGCAGCGCAACGTCCGCCGGTGCTCCGAGACGTGCATGCAAGCGCGAGGAGGGTACGTCGAGCCGATCTTGGCAATTTTGGCAATAACAATCGGCCCTTTTCAGGGCCACCAAATATCTCTAACGTAGGTTCAATTACGTTCCTCTACATAATTGTTTTATTCGGAGTTATCGGTGAAAGTGCTCACGCAGTGAAATGCACGTTCGGTAAAGTGACCCGATCGCCGATCGCCGCTCGACTCTCGGGGGTGTTCGCGTACCTGCGATTAGCCGTGCGCCCTGCCATAAATTAGGCAAGTGCCGTTCCTACTGTGTGTGTCAGTGTCAAGTGAGTTCACCGTAAAATGAGCTGTTGAAGCTCTCGAGATTTTTAGGAAGTGCAAAATCGGCACTGTGACCTAGTGCCAATGACCTACTTTCGTTGAGGCAGGGTGATTCGTGGACGAATGGGTAAGTTTAACATGGCTTTTCTAACGTTAGTTATTATAAATTATTCTAACGATAATTTATCCACCTGAAAACGTGCTGTTAAGAGAAACATTTTTTCCACAAATACTACAATCTTCGTTCCTATTGAATAACGGGTAAGAGCATCGGACACAGTTATTCAACGAGTATTAGTTTATTTGAAGACGATGTGACTTTTGCCGTACGCTTCCCTCGATACCCACGCGATGCACTTGTTCAAGCTCGCGGTCGAGCACGATCCAGAGACCACACTCTCGTTTCGAGCGCGCGCCCGATACGCGCTGGGATTGGCCTAGCCGTTTCGTTAATAACTCAAAAACGAGAGGGGTTACAACATTATTTTTAAGGAAAAACTTGTTCAGAATCACCCCAGCTACCCCTCATTTACCGATTTTAGGGTAGTTACGGGACACCCTGTATATAAGAATAGGGATACTGAGTAACGATCCCACACAAAATTCACTCTTAACGCTCGGAGTGAATAAACAAATCTATGGTTATGGGTAAATAGTTTAGTACTCTATTGATTCCGGCGCAAAGCCTAGGAGCGGAGGGTTAACCGTCTCAAATTATTATCATACCTTCAGGGGACACCAAGTGAAACGGTAACAGTTTGAGTCGGCCCAGAGCCGCGAAGCCGAGGATTAACCGCCTCAGACTCTTACCGCTCGTTGTACCTGCATTTCGATCATGTGGTATTCTGATTCGGCCCAAAACCTAGGAGCTGAGGATTAACCAAATTAGTACATTATCACGCCGTGAAGATCTAGAATAAAATGGTAACAATTTGAGTCGATCCAAAGCCGCGGATCCGAGGATTAACCGTCCCAAATTCATTGTCGTATCTTTTTCACGCAATAGCATACATTAACTACTGGATACTCAACATCACGTCAACCGCATATTAAGGAACTCGCCCGGCTCGTAACAATGAAATACGCAAAACACGTTGATCGACATCTTATCACACACTGATCCCCGACCAAAATAAAATTTGTTTAAACAATATATATTTAATAATTTAATAAATACATATGGGGCTGCACGTTCTCATGTTTATCGTTCGACGTGCGACGTTCTTGAAAGACTTTTAAAACACGTTTCAATTCGTTTAAACACGTTTAAAACACGTTTTCACACGTTTAATGATGTTTAAAACACGTTTATACACGTTTAATGACGTTTGAAACACGTTTATACACGTTTAATAATGTCTAAAACACGTTTATATACGCTCACATACCCCCTGCCCCTGGAGATCTCTTTACAGTATTTCAAACACCCCACCCATTTTCCGCCTCCCCCTAAGATTGCCATTTTATTTTCTTTCGCCTGTTCCCGCCCCTCCCCATGAGATCACCGTACATTATTTCAAAAACCATACCCATTACACCCTCACCCTGAGATCCCTATGTCGCGAACCAGCCTATGTCACCTACTCCAATGCCATGTGTGACGGTGACAACACTTGATTTCGTAAGAGTGTGACTATTACACCAACGATACTCTCAGCGACCTTTTTGCACCGCGGGTTAATGGACCCGTATGTGTCATCGGTCATGTTGTGGAGGTAGATTGCCTGGAAGCAACATCAAACACGTGTCACATGAGCACGAGTCGTTTGCAACAACAGGTAATACACCAATAATTATTTGAGATCATTTGGAGACATTTTGAACGGATAATTTAAAATCATGTTTAGACGATGCAGGTATTTGATGCTGCTTCTATGCAGTGTACCTTTGCCGTAAATGGTAATCGCAAAACATTCACTGGTGCCATTGGCGATGCAACAGTGACGCTCTCACAAAGAGAAGTATTTGCAGTGCCACGCGTGGTAATGACTCACGCAAAAATTATATAACTGGGAACCATAGAATGTACACATAAAATGAACTAAATAAAAGTAAAGAGAGCACTAAAAGGCGATCTGAAAATGCTGCCCGCAAACGGGCTGCTTTTGAAATGGGTTTGCAAAAAATGGGAAGGCATGAATTTAATTGCGGTGTGAATATTAGTAGTCTGATATATTGAAAAATAAACGTGATATAAATTTGAACTAAAATAAATAAAGAATGTCACAAATTTTAACGCGGTGAGGAATCCGGTTTACTGGGATAGTCAATGATTAACAATACCGGTGGTAAAATCAGGTATATTTTAACAATTTGGAACGATATATGTCGATGAACGCGTAACAATGAGTAATGGCCGCGTGTGAGCCCTAATACTTGAGGAGGATTGCCTTTTAAAAAAAATTGTTTACTTCGGTTTTTCAAGTTTAACAACAAAAAAGTTATACGTCAAACTTTAAACACGTTTGTCTCAAAACAGCTTTTTTCTAACTTGCGAGACCAATAACTTCGACAAATTTCTTCCGATTGACTTCAAATTTTAGAATCATCTTTGTAATTATACTTTGAAGGGAAGTACGTACGAAATTTTTGATTTATCAAAAACTTTCCATTTTATGACCAGTTTTATACGAAATTCTGCACTGAAAATTCGGCTGTTAACTTCAAACAGCTGCTATTTTCGAACGAATTAATATTTTAAAAATTTCATATGTACTTTTCTTGGTATTTTTATGTAGATTAACGAGAATTTTTTTTGTTCTGGGTAAAAACTTGTGAATATGCGCATGATTTTATGCACAAAAAAATGTTTGAATATGCAAATTATTTTATATCCGCCACCGTGGCTACTCCCCTTAAATTGTCTTTAAGGGGCCATCTGCCTGTGACTGGGTGAAAAAATCGAAATTTGTTTGCATTTTCATAAAGTATAATGGCTAAAGAATAAATTCCCAAAGTTTTATGCCTCAATTCCAAGAATTAACAAAGTTACTACCCGCTTCGACATTGTAAACTGGTACGCCACGGAACTACAAATTCGTTTTTCTCGAGTCATGATTTTTTCAATTGGCGCGAAAAAAATCTCAAAAACTACACGACGGATTGCTCTGAAATTTTTACAGGATATACCACCTCTTACTGACTCGCCTTCCTGCCAGAAGCATGTTTATAAAATAACAATATCGTACTTTATTATTACAAAATTGACCTAAAACAACGATTTCATACTTCGAAATGTAGACGTCCGCTATTTTCCCAATTTCCGATAAAAATAATTAATTCTGACAACAAGGTTGTAGAAAATTTTCCCGATTAAGATTAATGGCGTTCTTCTCACAGTGCGTAGAGCACGTGGTGATCTCAAACATTGAATTTACAGGAAATACCTGTGAGTACCACAAAATGAACAATAATATAGAATTTAAACCAAATTGCGTGTCCGCGCTAGCACTGGACCACGAATAGACAAGATCGATGGCTTCTAACCGAAATCAATGAAGAACAGGGGTCCGAGTGCCGTGTACGTGAAAAACTGGGCCTGAGGCCAAAGTACGTATTTGATTGGCTAATACCGCTTCGGGGAACGCCCCCTGTCGATTGATAATTGAGCTCATCAATCGACAACGATTGACACGTTATTACTAGCTCCGTCAATCGATAACGCGGCGCGATATGACGAGATGGTGCGCCGATGCTGATTATCGAACCAATGGATTAAATATATAACCTACTAAGGGTAGTGGCGGTTCTGTTTTTGGTATGTCCATTATTTCTGATGGCGTGTCGTCGTTCACATAAAAAGCGAAAATATTTCCGTCGTATCCACACGTTAGCAACATCTTCCCGTCGTAGCTCAATATTATTTTAGATATACGTCCATTATAGCGATCATGAATCGGAAGAGTCCAGTAATCTGATAAATCCGTCGGATCCTCTTTTCTGACTTTGCAAACACGTATTTCTCCTTGTTGGGTTCCCAGAAACACATACTTTCCGTTCTTGCTGAACAATTGAAAACAAATAAAGTATTACTAAAATAATAACTACAGATTTCCTTATTCGAGTCTTACGTCTCCAACACGCTTTTGTGTTTCGCGACGTGCGAAATGTCACTCCGATTTTCGCGCGCGATATGTATGCTAACACCATGCTTTATTTCAGATATATTATTTCAAATATAACTTAACATTAATATTAATATTTTTCCTCCATCACATAATTTTGCTTAGAAACTAAATACAATTAACACTATTCGCACTGTTGATGAAATCTGTCTTTCGATTTGTCGGGAAATTCAGGTTTTTTGACTTCCGGTAATCTTTCGTTCCGGTTTCCAACCGGAAGTAATTTCAATTTCAGGATGCTCCTAGATCTAGATCCTTCTAGAGCACTCTCGAACGGTCTGAAATGCTGGCTTAATCACGTAGCTTCCGGCATGCCATACAGTGGGCATGCTGTGATGCCTTGTTGAAATCGACACTTGCTTTTGTATATGTAGTCATCGTGAGCGCGCGTTATTCGGCTGCAGTCAATTTTTGCATTGTAAGAGTGATAAATATAAAAGTTGTGACGTTGCAGCTTTTCTGCACGTCCGAAAACGGGCGGAAGGCGAATCAGGGAGGGAACGCGTGGGGAAAATAAATAGAATACTCACGATACCGCGAGTAATACCAGTGATACCGTCATTAAATTCACCTCGATACCGTCATTATAAAAGATACCGTATTAGGAATATCCGCGATACCGCGACTATTAGATGCAACCCGCTTCCGAAGACCAAATCGCGTTGTATGGTAGGATTTCCACCGCGAATAGGTAGGGCATAAATCGCGATATCGAGCGACGCAGGGACCGCAATGGGAACCTCGCGCGGTGCGCGGAAATAATAAGTTACCGCGAGGATCGGCAGCTTACCGAAGGCGAGAAATAACGTAGGAAAGGGTAGGGGAGCCGCTAGCGAGCGGCTCCGAGCGCGAGCGAACATTACCGATCGCACAACAGCAGGCGATGAGACAGCCGCTACCGAGCGGACACGAGCGCAGGCGGACGTCGCCGATAATATCAAGTATGGCGGCCGCTACTCGAGCGGTCTCGAGCAGCGAGGAACTGCGCCGAGATACGGCGCGCACCGGTAGATCCGAGGACCCCCGAACTGCTCCGTGAAGACTCGACGAGCCCCTCGGAGAACGCACGGTGACAGGGGTGCCGTGCAACGTTGCGGCGAGGCGCCGCATGGAGGGGAGATATCGAGGGCACCCACGCATCCACCGGCGTGAATCGGAGGGACAGCGAGGGGTCAGGGACCCGCCACCAGGGGAGACTCGCCGTACCCTTCACGATTTCGCGGCCGGGGGCCGCCACGCCGGGAAGATGCCATCCCGAACGAAGCAGGAGGAATCGAGGGGGGATCGTCAAGGCTTCCTTTAGCGGCGGGCAGGCGCATCCCAGCCGTATACCTGCGGGGAAGGCTTGGAGATTCCGATTTCCGGAGGAGACCTGTTTGCGAACCACCAGCCACTATCCGAGAGATAGCAAAGGGCAGTCGGGGGTAAAATCGGAAATGCCGGTGGAAAATCGCGGGGACCAGGACGCCGCTGGCCGCGCGACCAATTAGGCGACGTTCCGCTAGGAGTGAGGAGTGAGGATGCGGAAGTAGGACCGCTCCTCACTTTGCCTAGGGCTGCTGATAGAGTCACAGTGTTCTTCCGCAAAGTTACTTTTTTTTGGTTTTTGATTGCGTAACGTAATTTGTACCGTTTGGGGTCCACCGACCAGTATCGTTCTTTTGGGATTATATTAATTGCGCGTAGTGTCCAGAGGGACCAGGGGCCACCGGCCGATATCGATAGCGAGCTACCGAGCACCGGGAAAAGGTAAGCTGCCTTCCTCAGCTTGTAATCTCCGCCGAAAGCCCTTCGAGCGGCAATCTATTTGGCGTGATTTCGCGTTTTTGTCTTGATAATACCCGCAGGTTCCCCACTTGCGGAGAGAGAAGCGCCGGAAATACCGCGTTCATTCAAACTCCTTTGCGTGTGCGTGCCCGAAGCGAAGTCTAGCGACTTGTACCGATACCGAATAAAATATCTTTTACCGAAACGAACGTGTAACACCGAAATTCCGATTGACCTGACCGTTTCTACCGTTCCGACTTTCCTCTAGTCCCCCGCCCCTCTGCCATCGGGTCGCGAGCTAGCCCGTAGGCCAACGGTCCGTCCGAGGATTCATCGGTCGTCCCGTCCAATTTAGAATCCTTTGGTGCTTTCGGGTAAAAAGTACCTGGCGCCCATCTGGCATTTTTCGCGACGCGTATCGTCAAGGACCGATAAACTCCCGGCCGAAGTAGTGGCGTAGCTTTTCTGCCGAGGGCGAAAGAAAAGCCCTCATAAGGTATCGTTTTGCTTCACCGGTGGTACTTCAATGTGTCATCTGCTGAGGCATACTCCATCATAGACAACATAAAAACACGCGGACGTGCAAACACCTCAGGAAACGACTACATCACATGGTATCACCTCGCGGTAAAATCTATTCATTAGACGTTTTACATCACATAAAACCCACACATTGATTTGAAACCATGCCTTAACACTGTAAATACTCTTGTGCATATCATGCACATTCATTGTAAATTCCACTGCATTCTCTCGTTCCCATTCATTCGTTTCTGAATAAACACGTTTTTGTTATTTCATCAGTTGCACGCGCGTAGAATAATTTCTCCGTCAACTCTTTCCACCATCCTACGTCAAAATACAGTCCACTGAAAACTTAGTTTCAATTCTCGATGATCAAGTTAAAACACCTACAGACATTTAATGTTTCATGGGGTTGAAGCCCGAACTCTCGCCCACCTTTCCCCGTCGTTTACCCCGCCAAAATGGCATACACGACAGAATACTCCATTCTATTGCTGTTGGCTTGTGCCGCTCATTTTATAGCCACTTTTTCAGCGGTAACTTGCTAACGTAATTCCAACACTGCCAACACGTTTCCTCGACAAGTCCCATTTCGCAACCAAGCCAAGATGATCGCAATAATCATCGAGCAACGCAACACAGCGTCCGCAAGCAGACGGCAGAAGATTCTTCTCATAGTTTGGGGTTGTGCCCGAAGCATACCTACCTCAGTACGACGTTCGCTCTTGTCTAGCTGGCGATGTACAGGGCTACCAGGACATTAAGTCCCCTGTTTGACTTTGAGTTTATATCCTCCATCGTCGCCATCTAAGCTTATCGTGCAAGCCCGTGGCAGAAGAATCTTCTGCCATAATCCTTTCATTTGCATGTCTCCACAAAGCGTTCCCCGGGGAAATTTTTAAAAGGGTCACAAGCGGGAGAGACAGAGAGGGATGGAGAGAGAGAGAGGGAGGGAGAGGGAGAGGGAGGGAGTGGGAGGGAGAGGGAGGGAGAGGGAGGGAGTGGGAGGGAGAGGGAGGGAGAGGCAGGGAGGGGCAGGGAGAGGGAGGGAGAGGGAGGGAGAGGGAGGGAGGGAGAGGGAGGGAGAGGGAGGGAGAGGGAGGGAGAGGGAGGGAGAGGGAGGGAGAGGGAGGGAGAGGGAGGGAGAGGGAGGGAGAGGGAGGGAGAGGGAGGGAGAGGGAGGGAGAGGGAGGGAGAGGGAGGGAGAGGGAGGGAGAGGGAGGGAGAGGGAGGGAGAGGGAGGGAGAGGGAGGGAGAGGGAGGGAGAGGGAGGGAGAGGGAGGGAGAGGGAGGGAGAGGGAGGGAGAGGGAGGGAGAGGGAGGGAGAGGGAGGGAGAGGGAGGGAGAGGGAGGGAGAGGGAGGGAGAGGGAGGGAGAGGGAGGGAGAGGGAGAGGGAGGGAGAGGGAGGGAGAGGGAGGGAGAGGGAGGGAGAGGGAGGGAGGGAGAGGGAGGGAGAGGGAGAGGGAGGGAGAGGGAGGGAGAGGGAGGGAGAGGGAGAGGGAGGGAGAGGGAGGGAGAGGGAGGGAGAGGGGGAGGGAGAGGTAGGGATAGAGAGGGGGAGACCGTCAGGGACCGGGACAGACAGAGAGGGATGTATTGCAAAAGGGTGTATCGCATTGTGACGCCGAAATATTGTATAAGCGATAACACTGTGACATATAAAATTTCGAAACTTTTAGGAAATATTGTCTATCAATGCTTTTAAATCAAAATATCACGAATCTCTTCTCGGTAACATATTTCACAGTATCATCTGATTCTCTTCCATGAAATAGGATAAGATTTAAAGTTATACCGACCAATACCCATCCTTTTAGATAAGGTTTAACCAATAAATTTAAAGTATTTTATCTCCACTTCGTTAAGTCATATTTCTCACGTGCAGCACACTAGCCCAGAATTTAGTTTAAAAACGAGACACACCAACCCTCAATAGTCTTCGGTCTCTGATCTTGGATTAGTCAACCAGTTAATCACAACAAGTACCAGTTCTACTTAACGATTTTTATCAACGTGCAACGTTGAAATTTAACAAAAGTGTTAAAGTATTATCCTATTGCGGAGAAACCTCCATCTTCGAACCTACGCAACTTTTTACTTGCAATTCCACAAACGGATGTTCGCTAGCAATACGAAGCAAAAACTGCTTCGTATCACTGCGATACTGCGCAGATTTGTCGACTGTCTGAAAAGAGTTCTTTCCTCATCGCTATCGAATCCTCTCATTTCCGGAGATCTGGAAGATTCTCGTATGTTCTGGGTAAAGATAACACAATAGACATATTTTTCATCGGAGTTAAAATCGTTATCAAACGGAAATGCTCTCGGGCGATCTCATCCTGTTATCGATTTACGCCATTCGACGACAACAAAGGCATCTTATGCATAGGCGGTCAGTTAAAACACGCAAATCGCGGTTCGGATCGAAAATATTAAATCATTCTCCCTCGACATTCGAATCTTACTAAGTTGATTATTCGGCAAGCGCATCTTCGGACGTTGCACGGCGGTACTCAATTGACATTTAATACAATTCGGCAATGTTATTGGATTACCGGGAGTCGCTCTCTGGTACCAACAGTTCTTCTGAAATACGTGCCGTGCGCTCGTCAATGCGGAGTTCGCGCCCAGAAAAAAGAATCGCAACAAGATTCGATCCAGCGATTTCGCAGTTACCACGCTGGAGCGCTGCTCACTGGGCAATGGAACTCGTTGGATACTGCTTAATTTCTACGGAATATGACCCCTTTGAAATGTATTATTTCACGTTTATTTTGCGAACGGTTGAGTAGTGTGCCGTATTACTTTAACAAAGTAAACTGGGGGTACTAAATATTACATATTTTCAATTTCGATCAAATCGGTCAACCAGAATTTGTGGCGTCTCCTTGTGAGATGTCAGAGGATTCAGGAGCAAAGGAAAACTAAAATTACTGGCGCGGCGTTTGCTAAAGCAGACGATGTGGGAAAAGAAACAATAAAAATAGGATTTTGGAATACAGCAGTTGTTTGCGAATAATATTAAAAACAGACATGCGGTGGCAGCACATCCAGGGCGCCTCGCCACCAGGGCCTTATGTAGGCGCATAAAGCCATACGTTTTAGCGCAGGCGCGTTGTATACGTTTTCTCGTAGACAAAGCGTGTTGAAACTCGTCGAAAATAGACAAAGCCGTTACAGTAGGTCGTTGCAATACCGTTCCTTCAGTAGAGTGAGTTGTTAGATTTATGGTATAGTCATCTTTAGTGAATTGCAAATCGTTTGTAAAGGACAACTCTCGTGTGTTCATCTCAGCCGAGCAGCTCACAATATAGTAATATGCCGGTATTATTAATATAATAAGTATCAGTAGCTGTGAGGCCCACGTGGACATCGATCGGTGGCGATTGCCTCATGCTTTGTACATATCTGTATATACAGGGTGACCCGTATCTGATCGATTTCCATGATATGAGGGATAGCTGGGGTGATTCTGAACAACTTTTTCCTTAGCAATAATGTTGTAAGCGCCCTCGATTTTGAATTATTAACGAAACGGCTAGGCCAATCCGAGCGCGCTCGAAACGAGAGTGTGGTCTCTGACACGCTCCGCCAGCGTGAACAAGTAGATCGCGTGGGTATTCAGAAAAGGATACGGCAAATATCACATATCGTCTTCAGATAAACTAATAGTCGTTGAATTACTGTGTTCAATACTGCCACTCGTAATTCGAGAGGTATGAAAAGTTGTAGTATTTGTGGAAAAAATGATTTTCTTAACAGCATGTTTTCAGGTGGATATATTATGGTCTAAGATAAACGATGGGAATAACTAACGTTAGAAGAATCTTGTTAAACTCACCCATTCGTCCACGAATCAACCTGCCCTCAACGGAAGTAGGTCGTTGGCAGTAGGTCACAGTGCCGATTTTGTCTTTCGTAAGAACCTTGAGAACCTCAACAGCTGACTTTACGGCCGGGTCGGTGAACTCACTTGACAGTGACACACGCAGTAGGAACGGCACTTGACTAGTTTATGGCAGGGCGCACGGCTAATCCCAGGTAAGCGGACACCCCCGAGAGTTGAGCGGCGGTCGACAATCGCACACTTATTACATTTGTTTCCCAAAATCTGATTAAAGTCAATATAAAAATAATGCATTTTGCATAAACATCCGGAGTCTAGTTATAACGCATATGAATTGAAAATGTAGTGTGGAAATACTACCGGGTCACTTTACCGAACGTGTATTTCACTGCGCGAGGACTATCACCGATAACTACGAATAAAACAATTATGTGGAGGAACGTAATTGAAGACACGTTAGAGATATTGGTGGCCCTGAAAAGTGCCCATTGTTATTGCCAAAATTGCCAAGATCGGCTCGACGTACCCTCTTCGCACTTGCATGCACGTACCCGAGCGCCGGCGGACGTTACACTTCTCCCAATGTTTCTCGATTAAGAAACGTAACAAATATCCTGTAATACTCCGCGTTAGTTCGTTGCTGTATGTTGTCCGTTCGGTTTGAAAAACGATTCTGCGAGCCCTAGCATTTCTTGGGTCTTGCTTAGAAGGACGTTCGTTAGGGAAGGGATATTTTTACAATAGTACAACGGAGTGGCTCGTACATTTGGAGTCACCCTTCATCAAGCAAAAAAATACCCGCGCGCTCGGGGTGGTCGCATGGTCTTCGTCACTACGAACGCGCTAGCGAAGACACAGGGCAAGGAGTGCCATAACTTTCGCTATTGTCCATACCGTGTCGTAAAGGGAAAGTGTGGCTATTTTACGAAATACGTGCATCGTCTTAAAACTGCATCGGCAGCGTAAACGCAACATAATCCTTTAATATTTTCTTACGATTCTTCCCGCAAAGAGGGAACAGTACATACAATTCGCAAAATTATCAATTTAATATTGTATTGTATAGCGAAGACACTGTTTGCGACGCATACACGCTTGCCCGTGTCATTTTGAATATTATAAACTTAATGTTGTGGGATGTTTGGTGTCGACTTAATAGCTAACTAATAGCTAACGACTATTAGTTTATTTGAAGTCGATGTGGAGATATTTGCCGTACGCTTTCCTCGATACACACGCGATGCACTTGTTCACGCTCGCAGTCGAGCATGATCCAGAGACCACACTCTCGTTTCGAGCGCGCGCTCCAATTGCCCTAGCCGTTTCGTTAATAATTCAAAATCGAGGGCGCTTAGAGAATTATTGCTAAGGAAAAAGTTGTTCAGAATCACCTCAGCTACCCCTCATATCATGGAAATCGATCAGATACGGGAGACCCTGTATAGATAAAAACTTAGTATTCCGCTTCTTTTTATGATACGGGCAAAATTTGGTAAAGTAATTGTATAATTTGCATTCTGCCGGGTGTAGGATATCTGTACATTTTCAAGATCCTAAGAAGTAAACTATAGCGCGTCAAGCGGATAATTCCGTAAGAAAAAGGCGAGAGAATCTGACCAAAATTTTCCGAAGCAAAATCCGGTATGAATAAAACAACCTATCGCTCTGCGGCAGGTCTCCAGTGAAAGATCGTACGGACGTACTTTTTTTTTTAATTTACAGGGAAAGGTCCATATTTCACAATGGTTGTCATGATAGTTACAAGAAAAATTCTCTCTACCCCGAAGAATGTGTGCTAGTATGCAATTTTTTGGAGACGTAACACGTCCTTACTTTTGTTAGAACGGCGAAAGGGGGAGGCTAGATTCAAAATTTAACCATAGTTCCTTAAAGAACAGACTTCACTTTTTCAAATGAAAAAAAAAAATCTTTCAGATATGATCATTTTTCGCGGAGTTATGCTCATCTGAAGCTGGGAAACTTTTTGACGTAAATTTTTGTTGCGTTGATTTTGATGCCCATTTATGACATATGGTTTTCCCGTAAAGGGGCGGGAAAACCATATGTCGTAAAAAAAACGATAAGAACATGAATTGTAGGTAATTTTCTCATCTTTATTTTGATATCGATCCACCTTGTGCGTAAAACGCTCACTTCTCAAGTAATAAGCCAAAAACAAAGTTTTTTAGCGTTTTTTGATAATTTGTCATATTTGCCGTTAAAAATTTTGTTATACAACTTCAGATTCGTGTTCAGCACCCCAAAACACATAAAGTAAGCCAATAAAAACAATTACACCACAACTTTTCTCTTCAAACTACCATTTGACTGAATTGGCAGGGCTGCGTCTGAGGGGCGCGTTGGCGAATAAAAAATCATATCTCGAAAAGTTTTAAAACGTCCATCGATTTTCTTGCGTCATTCTTTAGAGAAGACTTCGCACTTGTTGTGAAAAAATAATGAAAAAATTTGCTGCTCTGTTTTCGCAGATACAGCAATTTTTTTTTTCCAAACTAACTTTTTTAATGTTTATAAACATGATCTAACAATTATGTATTTTTTTATTGAAAGCTTGATCTTTTATGAATGTAGCCAAACTTTTCGAAATGCGATATTGTTAATAGTTCGGGAGATGTGAATTTGTTAAAATAACCTTACCTAAAAATTCGAGAGGCTGTAACTCAAAAAGTTTTCGAAAATTCGAAGTTTTTTTTTACCTAAATTTTTTTCTCCGCGAACACTTCATGGTCAGAAAAATTCATCAAAATTGTCGACCATGTGTGTAAAAAGTAGCGTTTTTGACGCGGAATGACCCATACGTTACTTTACGCCGTAACAATGTCATATCGTGCATTCGATGACCGTAGCATTCTATAACCGAGAAAGGTAGCACGTACATTTCGGCACGCCTCACTTATACCTGCTTATATCGGGGACCGCTAGACGTTGGACGAACCACGATTTTCGCCACATAAAAGACCTTCACTCTTCCTCCCTGGCTTCGTCGCGGTCACTCCTTCTCGTGCAGTGAAAATTCAAAGAACTCCAACGTTTAGCCGAGCCTAGCCGTTGCGGGTATAAACAAGGCCTACCCAAATCCACAGGGTCCCGGCTCTTCTCAAGGGGCCTTGAACAAGTGCGAAGGAAAACACACCGACGGGTGTATTTCGCGCTAGTTCTGACTTTGGATTTCAAAAACAGCGACCTCGACATGGTGAAATCTGGGAAGTTTTTGACAATTGGGAAAATGTCACCAACTTGCAAAGAGCTGCTATCGCTTTATTCGATACCTCTTTGATTCTAATTTGTTCTACTATATCAGAGTTCTTGAGTTTCGTATGCAATGCAATGACAGTTGATCCGTATACATACCTACCATTATATCATATGGATTCACATTTTTACGTGATTTTTAGTCATGGTCAAATTGTATAAATTATACCATTTTTATACTAGTTATCGAATTGTAATCCTGTATTGTTAGTCACAACAGAAATGATTACCAAAATATATGAACGGTGCTTATTCGTAACTGAAATGGATCAGAGAATGACAGCTGGTAACACGTGTTTCATTGACATGAAATGCAAAACTTCCTAAAACATGTATGTGTGAATGCAACTGTCTCTAAAGCAAGCATATGCATGTGCGTATCTTTGTAAAGCAAGTATACTAATTATTTAAAGTTCATCGAGAAAGGCAAACAAAAATTCTAAAGAAGTGGTAGTTTTCTAAAAGTACTTCTATGGTAATTATATACTGTCATTATTATAGTCATTATCTGTTTTCTCTTGACTGGCGTCGTGGTAACTTATCGATTCTTGCAAATTCGACGTATCATTTAATTCCAATTTGCAGTAATCAATCAACCGCATAACGAAGTATAAACGTAATGCAGAATAAGTACTGCATATACTACATGTACAGACGCATAAGTGCATATGCGCGGCGCGGTGTAAAGTATATGTTCAAGTGATTGCGGTAGTGTGCGCATCTGTGTGTCAATGAGGTTACCGTGTGTGCGGTGCGGTGCAAGTACATGCAAACAAATTGAGCGAGTATCAGTGCCGGGACCGCGAATGGCGGACGCCCTACCCGCAATTTTCTAAACTTTAAGTCCTTATACCTCGTAAACTAAGCAAAATCTCGACTTTTGGCTCATGAACTTCTTGTTTCTAATCAACAGCACTATTAGAATCAAGTGTTAAATCTTGGCGCCACGGAAATCGTAATCTCCCCGGGAGAAGTGCAGCGCAACGTCCGCCGGCGCTCCTAGACGTGCTTGCAAGTGCGAGGAGCGTACGTCGAGCCGATCTCGGCAATTTTGACAATAACAATCGGCCCTTTTCAGGGCCACCAATATCTCTAACGTGGTTTCAATTACGTTCCTCTACATAATTGTTTTATTCGGAGTTATCGATGAGAGTGCTCGCGCAGTGAAATGCACGTTCGGTAAAGTGACTCGGTAGTATTTCTACACTACATTTTCAATTTTTATATTGACTCTAATCGAATTTTGTGAAACAAATGGGATAAGTGTGCGATCGTCGACCGCCGTTCGACTCTCTGGGGTGTCCGCGTACCTGCGATCAGCTGTGCGCCCTGCCATAAATCAGGCAAGTGCCGTTCCTACTGCGTGTGTCAGTGTCAAGTGAGTTCATCGATCCGGCCGTAAAATCAGTTGTTGAGGTTCTCGAGATTCTTACGAACAACAAAATCGGCGCTGTGACCTACTGCCAACGACCTACTTTCGTCGAGAGCAGGTTGATTCGTGGACGAAAGGGTGAGTTTAACAAGATTCTTCTAACGTTAGTTATTCACATCGTTTATTTTAAACCATAATTGATCCACCTGATAGCGTGCTCTTAAGAAAATCATTTTTTCCACAAATACTACAACTTTTCGTACCTCTTGAATAACCAGTGACAGTATTGAACACAGTGATTCAACGACTATTAGTTTATTTGAAGACAATATGTGATATTTGCCGTATGTTTTCCTCGATACCCACGCGATCTACTTGTTCACGCTCGCGGCGGTGCGGGTCAGAGACCACACTCTCGTTTCGACCTCGCGCTCGATACGCGCTCAGATTGGCCTAGCCGTTTCGTTAATAAATCAAAATCGGGGGCGCTTACAACATTATTGCTAAGGAAAAAGTTGTTTAGAATCACCCCAGCCACCCATCATATTATGGAACTCGATCAGATGCGGGACACCCTGTATACTAATCGCGGATCAAAACTGACTTTATTTTTGAAAGTTTGTGAAACCCTGTCGAAATAAATATTGTAGGATTTAATAAATGAATCTGGTTTAAGGTGCCATGAGAAATAATAGAGGAAGTTATTGAGAATAGAAATGTAACAACTATTTATTGCCAAAAGTATGAAGATTCACAACTATACGTTTGCGCTGATGTGCCACGCACAATTCGCTTTTTACTGATTATCAAAATCGTCGCTTGACTCTAATGTGTTGCAACGTTGCACGTTTTCACGTGAGTGTCTTCTCGCTGCTCGGGATTTTCCTTCGCAGCCCAGAGTTCTTCAAAATACATTTGAAGGGCCATCGCACGGTTTATTGCCCTGCCAAATGCCGCCTGACCCGCCACGTCGCAGGCAGATCAAGTTTCGCGTGGGACTAGCGCATTGCCTGCGCCAAGTCCCAAATAGATTTATAACTACTACTTATCCTTAATTCTAAAGAGTGTTCGTCCGGTTCTCGAGCACCCTACGCATAAAAATAAACTAACCTAAAGGAAAAATAGCAAACGTCTATAATTAAAATACTTCTACACTCGGCCATTCTGCTTGAACACCTGACCTCAGGTGTTACCGATTTCGTCGCCACTATCTTCGCTGTCGTCCTCGATCCATCGCTTCATGTGGTCCGCAGCAGTAGAATTCTGTCGCGGTCTCTCGTGCTCGCCAACCCTCTGAACCAGATAACAGTCATTCCGCAGAACCTTTACAACCGCATAGGGTCCGATAAACTTTGACGCAAATTTTAATCCGGGACGCATTTGTGTCCTCAGAATCGCCACTAAGTCGCCTTCTTTGTAACGATTGGCCTCTTTTCGTTTTTTATTGAAACTCTTACAATTTTCGGCCTGAGCCTTCGATATTTGATCTTTCGCGTGTCGCCTATTTTCCGCTAGATGCATATGTGTCCCAAACATTAAATGAAAGGGTGTCGTTCCGATGCTTCGGTTAGGTGTGGAGTTCAAGTATTTCTGCGCTCCAGATAACGATACCACTCTTCGGGCTTAGGTGCAAACATCTTCGTGAGCAATGGTATCAAAATACGATTGACGCGTTCGACCTGGCCATTTCCTCGAGCGATTCCAGTCGTTACCAGTATGTGATCTATTCTTTCTTGGGCGCAATATTCCTTAAACATGCTGGACGTGAAGGCTGTTCCCCTGTCGGAAATTATTCGTGTAGGATTTCCAAAAATCACCGCCTGTCCTTTGAGACGCCGCAAAACTTCCGCCGCGTCGGTGGATTTCGTTGCGTAAAGCCAAACAGATTTTGAGAACGCATCAATTACTACAAAGACGAATCGGTAGTTTTTCTTGGTGGAAGAAATAGGTCCAAGATGGTTGTTCTGACGAGGGTTACCGAATTCTGGTGTTCGTTGCAAGGGTCGAGGATAAGTAGGAGAGTCGAGGGTACCGAAAAAACCGAGAAGAGTTCACTCAAAAAAGATAGATTATATATTGTTACAACAAAGAATATATACCGGTCACTGTCCGACCAACAACAAACACTTAATATTAACTGGTAGAAACGTATAAAAGGAACGGTAGAATGCGCGAGAGGTAGCCGATTTGATCCGAATGTTCGATGTTTGATAATGTTAACCGAATTTAGTTATACAGCACGTGTTTGCACTCGAGAGTGGACGCCGAACGAGAGAAACTCTTAATGGCGGAAAAACCGGTTTCGACCGCGTGGTCGAGCAGGCCCCGATACAGGGTCGCCGAAGCGCAGGCGCGGCTGCGCGTGGTCCGTACGCGCAGCCGTCGAGCCGGTAGGCGACGCGTAGATGCGCGTGGCGCGTGTGCGCAGCCTGTTGGATGGTCCGCCGAAGTGGCCTGCGCGTGGCGCGTGCACGCAGCCGCCGAAACAGTCCGCCGAGCGAGTGGTGCCGAAAAGCGGTGGTAGGTGGGGCCACCGCCCAGCCTCACGATTACGGAACAATGGTCAATGTGGTACGTGTGCAACGGTACCTCACCTTTACCTATGGAGTGTAAAAGTCACTCTTGTTTTCTGCTCTTCCTCTCCGCCAGGATACAATCGATGCAGTTTCGCACAATTTTTTCCAATTTTGCTTGCATGATCGCAAACCAAAAATCCTTTTTTAAACACGCGCTCATTATTCGCAATTGAAAAATGTCCCTTCCCGTGCGCACGTCTGGTGACTTCCGTCTGCATTAATGTCGGTACTACTAATCGGACGTCAGCATCGACCTTTCTAAAAAGAAGACCGCCTTTTACCACGTAGTCACAATCCTTCTGTTCTGCCAAAGTGAAGATTTTCTTCAAATCGCTGTCCTCGCACTGTGCCTTCCTAAACCTCGTCATCAGGCTTTCCTCGCCAATCGTGAAACAGACCGGAAGTGGGTTTCTGCTTAACGCATCGACGTGTTTCATGCTTTTACCGGAACGGTGTTCGATAGCATTGTTACGTTCCGAGTCCTATTTTTCATTATAAACTCTTCTCTATGCACTCGGATGGTACAGACGCGGAGAAATCTGTGTTCCGAGCTAACCCTCTAATGCCATACGAGTTGCCTTTTAACTATTTCTTTTTAACTATTTTTTTCCTCCAACTCTAAGAATGATAGGTATATAATGCATATATTCCGAGCCTTTCTAATCATTCGAAACGTTGTTTGAGAAGATCCTAGAGTCACGCGTAGGTACCCTTGAAGGCATCATTGTTCTCGACCTTGCGTTGTAAACAAACCGATCGGCGAGCCTTGACTAGCGGGCGACGCACGATAAACGGAACAGAATTTGAATATTCCTGTCTTTCTCTCTCTGTTAACTAAAACTCTACTTAACACCCGTGCGAACCAAGGAATATCTCCCTGCATTTTATGTAGGCTTCCTCAAGGTACAAGTGTTAATATCAGACCACCCATGATACCGTACCTGCCGTCGTCACCAAACGACATCAAATATTCGAAATATAATATCGAAGTTTTGAAGCGTTCTTTCAAAATAGAGGAACGTCGAGAACCGCCGAAACCACGTCGGAACTAGGACCGATAGAGTATTCTCCGAATACCCTCACTAGGCGGAAACCGAGGTGACGAGCGAGCGTAAGGCAAAATGCCCATTACACTTGGCTGCTAAAGCGTGAGGTACGTGGTCGCTGTCCAAAGGGACAATATATCTTAATATTGAAAAGAAACACGAGTCCTTGAGATTAGCTTCTCGATAGAAGTATTCCTTGGAAGTTCTTCCCTTTGTTTAATTTTATAACTTAGTAATTTCGAATCGGTTCCCTCCACGATAATCGTTCGGGATTATTAAGAACATAAATTAATAACGCGTTAATTTCAGTGTTCGCCCACGGTCCATTAGGATACGTGGTAGGTATTAAGTACTTTATAACTTTGTACTAAAATTTCACTACGACTTCACAGCGATACTAAAGCGAACGAGCGTTTAACAATACCGACACACAAGTATCATCGTAGTAAACTAATTGAACGTCTGAACACCGAGACATAGACACGACACATTCCACCTTCGTTGTTATAAATAATGGAAAGAAGGAAAGAGAGAGAAAGCGGAATCGGTAAGACCCAACCAGTTATTCCACGACTTATTCCGGCCCTATCGAATTAGAATACTGTATTCTCTGAGAAATCTCTTAATTCGGTTGATCTGTTTAAAAGCGAGATGTGCGTTGCGCTAAGTAACACAAATAGATTGCGTTAAGTAACATGTGCGTTCGCGTTGCAAGGTCCGCCATCTTGTGAATTTGTTCGCTTGTTAAATTTAACCGTTCGCGCGGTATAACGCGCGCGTGCGCAAAGTTCTAGGCGTTAAATAGCAATACCTTAAAATCACGAGAACACCTGAGTTTCATGCGAGATTGTAAATCAACCGAATAGACAGCTCCTAGAGTCCGAACTTCCGTTTCTATTCATTTGACCATTTTCAAACTGTGATATGCCCATGTGATAAAACGATGTGAGACAGATGAAATGTCTGAGTGAGAAGCGAAAACTGTATGACGGCTTTTCTCTCGCCCTCGTGGCAGAAAAGCTACGCCACTACTTCGCCCGTGGGTTTATCGGTCCTTGACGATACTCGTCGCGAAAAATGCCAGATGGGCGCCAGGTACTTTTCACCCTAAAGTACCAAAGGATACGGAATAGGACGGTATGACCGATGATCCCTCGGACGGACCGATGGCCTACGGGCTAGCTCGCGACCCGATGGTAGAGGGGCGGGGGACTAGAGGAAAGTCGGAACAGTAATAACGGTCGGGTCGGCCGTAATTCGGGGTTACACGTTCGTTTTCGTTAATTAATCTTTATTCGGTACGGTACAAGTCTGGGGACTTCGCTTTCGGGCACGCGCACGCGAAGGAGTTCTTAAGTGATCGCGGTATTTCCTTGCGACTCTCTCTCCGCAGTGGGAACCTGCGGGGGCTCGCACGACAAAACGCGATATCTCGCCAAATAGATTATCGCCGAAGAGTTTTCAGCGGAGATTACAGATTTAGGAGGGCAGCTTACCTTTCCGACGGTACGAGGATGTTTCTTACGGCAACGATACCGGCCGGTGGCCTCGGGTCCCTCGGGGCACTCTCGATACTATTGACTCTACGAAAAAAAACAACGATACTGGTCCCTGGACCTTAATATAGAAGCGGATGCTTTTATCTCCCTAATACGCAAAACGGTACTTTCTACTGCACGGCCCTAGGCGAAGTGAGGAGCGGTCCTACTTCCGTCCTCGCTCCCCCACTCCTAACGGAACGTCGCCTAATTGGTCGTGGGACCAGCGGCGCATTTTACGGGCGCCCCGGCTGGTCCCCGCGAATTTTCACCGGCATTTTCGAATTTTCCCCCCGACTGCCCCTTGCTATCCCCCGGATAGTGGCTGGTGGTCCCGTAGCAGGCGTCCTCCGGAAATCGGAATCTCCAGGCCTCCCCCGCAGGTATACGGCCGCATCCCCCCGGGATGCGCCTGCCCGCCGCTAAAGGGAGCCTGGACGATCCCCCCTCGAGTCTTCCTGCTTCCTTCGGGATGGCATCTGCCCAGCGTGGCGGCCCCTGGCCGCGAAATCGTAGAGGGCACGGCGAGTCTCCCCCGGAGGTGGGTCCCTGACCCCTCGCCGTCTCTCCGATCCACGCCGATGGATGCGTGGGTGCCCGCGATGTATCCCCTCCATGCGGCGCCTCGCCGCGAGGTTGCGCGGCACCCCTGGTGCCGTGCGTTCTCCGAGGGCTCGTCGGGTCTTCACGGAGCAGTTCGGGGGTCCTCGCGTCTGCCGGTGCGCGCCGTACCTCGGCGCAGTTCTTCGCTGCTCGACAGAGCTCGAGCAGCGGCCGCCATCTTAGAAATTCTCGGCGACGTCCGCTTCAGCTCGTGGCCGCTCGGTAGCGGCTGTCTTGCTGCCTTACTGCTGCGCGATTGGTGGTGTTCGCGCGAGTTCGGAGCCGCTCGCTAGCGACTCCCCTACTCTTTCCTACGCTGAATTTCGTTTTCGGTAAGCTGCCGATCCTCGCGGTAATTTATTCTCTCCGCGCACCGCGCGAGGTTCCCATCGCGGTCCCTGCATCGATCGTTATCGCGATCTATGCCCTACCTATTCGCGGTGGAAATCCTGCCATACTACGCGATGTGGTTTCCGAATGCGCGATGAATCTAACAGTCGCGGTATCGCGGCTATTCCCCATACGGTCTCGCGAATAGCTAATTACTGTACGATTCTGATGACGGTATCGCGGTAAATATAATGACGGTATCGCCTTTATTACTCGCGGTATCGCGAGTACTTACTACTTCCCCCAGCTTTCCCTCCCTTAATCGCATGCCGGCCGTTTTGAGACGTGCAGAAAAGCTGCAACGTCACAAATTATGTACGAGAAAATAATTGAACCCACGTTAAAGATATTGTGGTCCTGAAAAGGGCCGATTGTTGTTGTGCCAAAATTACCAAGTTTAGTTCGACGTACCCCCGTCGCACTTGCATGCACACATCGGAGCACCGGCGGACGTTGCGCTGCACTTCTCCCAATGTTTCTCGATTAAGAAACGTAACAAATATCCTGTAATACTCCGCGTTAGTTCGTTGCTGTATGGTACCCGTTCGGTTTGAAAAACGATTCTGCCAGCTCTAGCGTTTCTTGGGTCTTGCTTATGTAACGTCCTGTACATTTTCTCCGATATTATAATTCATAGAATCACATCCGGCCCCATGGCGCTTATCGCCTATAAGAGGTCACTCATTCTACGAATGCTGACGCCAGGACTTTTAGACAAAGACCTGCAGCGAGGCCCACCGCTGCGCGGCCCCGCTGCAGATCTCTCGACATCACTCTCAGTCAGTCACAGTAACGATTCACACGTCGCCTCTCGTTCTGCACTTCTTTCCAACTTGTAATACTCATTCGCTCCGAAATACACCAAATAGTTAAATCAGTGTTTCGTATTAATCGCCGACCACACTACCTAAATCCATCACACTTAGAAGGACGTTCGTTAGGGAAGGGATATTTTTACAATAATACAACGGAGCGGCTTACACGTTTGGAGTCAATTTAGCTAAAAAATACCCGTGCGCTCAGGGCGGCCGCATGGTTTTCGTCACTACGATCTTGCTAGCGGGGTAATGTGCACAGCCCAGAGTGTGCCATAAATTTCACTGTTGTAAGTACCGTGCTGTAAAGGGAAAGTCTGCTATTTTGTGAAACACGTACATCGGCTTAAAACTGCATCGGCAGCGTACACGCAACGTAAACCTTTAATATTTTCTTACGATTCTTTCCGCGAAGACGGAACAGTACACACAACTTGGAAAATGATCAATTTAATATTGTATTGTATTAGCGAAGACACTGTTTGATACCTATTTCGAGACAGACATCATTATGTCTATCAAAATTTTGGTCGTCTGGAACACATCCCCCTGATCAGGCCCATTTACCGCGGCACGCTTTGCTGCTCGCGTTCCCGTAAACAGTCTGTTGTCGCGCGCGTGCGATAATCATAATAAGATCGAAATCAGAGATTCTTAGGGAGCCGACTGTTTAAGAGTTTAAGCATTTCTTATGGAGCGACTGTTTAAGCATTTCGGCACGCCGCAAACAGTGTCTTCGCTTGTACTTTTATTCACGCTATGCACTCGACACCAAACATCCCACAACATTAATTTTATAATATTCCAAATGACACGGGCAAACGTGTATGCGTCGCAAACAGTGTCTTCGCTATACAATACAATATTAAATTGATAATTTTGCGAATTGTATGTACTGTTCCTTCTTTGCGGGAAGAGTCGTAAGAAAATATTAAAGGATTATGTTGCGTGTACGCTGCCGATGCAGTTTTAAGACGATGCACGTATTTCGTAAAATAGCCACACTTTCCCTTTACGATACGATATGGACAATAGTGAAATTTATGGCACTCCTTGCCCAGCGTCTTCGCTAGCGCGTTCGTAGTGACGAAGACCATGCCGCCACCCCGAGCGCGCGGGTATTTTTTTGCTGAATGAACAGTGACTCCAAATGTGTGAGCCACTCCGTTGAACTATTGTAAAATTATCCCTTCCCTAACGAACGTCCTTCTAAGCAAGATCCAAGAAACGCTACAGCTGGCAGAATCGTTTTTCAAACCGAACGGGTACCATAGAGCAACGAAGTAAAGCGGAGTATTACAGGATATTTGTAACGTTTCTTAATCGAGAAACATTGGGAGAAGTGCAGTGCAACGTCCGCCGGTGCTCCGATGTGTGCATGCAAGTGCGACGGGGGTACGTTGAACTAAACTTGGCAATTTTGGCATAACAACAATGGACCCTTTCCAGGGCTGCCAATATCTCTTACGTAGGTTCAATCACGTTCATACATAATTATTTTATTACGGAATATCGGTAACAGTGCTCGTGCGGTGAAATGCGCGTTCGGTAATGTGACCCGACGGTCGCTCGACTCTCGCGGGTGTTCGCGTACCTGCGATTAGTCGTGCGCCCTGCCATAAATTAGGCAAGTGCCGTTCCTACTGTGTGTGTCAGTGTCAAGTGAGTTCACAGACCCTGCCGTAAAATCAGCTGTTGAGGCTCTCGAGATTCTTAGGAAGGTCAAAATCGGCACTGTGACCTAGTGCCAATGACCTACTTTCGCCGAGGCAGGGTGATTCGTGGACGAATGAGTGAGTTTAACAAGGCTTTTCTAACGTTAGTTATTATAAATTATTCTAACGATAATTTATCCACCCGAAAACGTGCTGTTAAGAGACACATTTTTTCCACAAATACTACAATCTGCGTTCCTATTGAATAACGGGTAAGAGTTATTCAACGAGTATTAGTTTATTTGAAGGCGATGTGACTTTTGCCGTTCGCTTCCCTCGATACCCGCGCGATGCACTTGTTCACGCTCGCGGTCGAGCACGAGCCAAAGACCACACTCTCGTTTCGAGCGCGCGCCCGATAGGCGCTGGGATTGGCCTAGCCGTTTCGTTAATAATCCAACAACGAGAGGGGTTACAACATTATTTTTAAGGAAAAACTTGTTCAGAATCACCCCAGCTACCCCTCATTTACCGATTTTAGGGTAGTTACGGGACACCCTGTGCATCGCTTTTTATTTCACATTACACGTAAATGTCTACAGAACAATAACATCGAACTTTATAACACATTCATTACTCTACACACTTCGATTATACCGGTCAACTTCGTCGAAATTTGTTCGCTCTAGTTTTTGTAGAAAATCCAATGGACGCACACACACCGGTAATCACCTTTTGCCATGTTATGAAGGAAAAGATGGCGAAGAAAAAAGAACGCTGTTGGAGAGATGTATACCGCGAAGTTGTAGCATGCAGAATCGAGGCTGCAAATTCAGTGGTCTAGACCGATGCTGTCAGTTCTTTTTTCTTCGCCATCTTCTTTCGTAACATGGCGAAAGTTGATTGCCGGTGTGTGTGCGTGCATTGGGTTTTCTGCAAAAACTAGAGCGAACAAATTTCGACGAAGTTGACCGGTATAATCGAAGTGTGTAGTGTAATGAATGTGTTATAAAGTTCCATGTTATTGTTCTGTAGACATTTACGTATAATGTGAAATAAAAAGCGATGTATATATATTATTTGTGCGACATTGCACCGGGCGCCATGTGGCCTGTGTCATGTGTGTCTTTTCCTTACAGGTGGCATCAGAGTTTTAATTCTTTCCCTTCCATGAAAATATATAATATTTTAAGCAAAAATAATCTACATATTCATATTGAGCCATAAATTCTTTTGATTGATATTTATTTCGACAGAATTTCACAAACTTTCAAAAATAAAGTCAGTTTTGATCCGCGATTAGTATATAGATGAAAACTTATGTAGTATGCCGCTTCTTTTTATGATACGGGCAAAATTTGGTAAAGTAATTGTACAATTTGCGTTCTGCCGGGTGTAGGATATCTGTACATTTTCAAGATCCTAAGAAGTAAACTATAGCGCGTCAAGCGGGTAATTCCGTAAGAAAAAAGCGAGAGAATCTGACCAAAATTTTCCGAAGCAAAATCCGGTATGAATAAAATAACGTATCGCTCTCCGGCAGTTCTCAAGTGAAAGATAAAAGTGCAAAGAATGGAAGTCTTGTCCGATTTCGACCGGGCAACGTCCAGAATTGGCGAAATTGCTCAAAATTGTGTGACAGCTACCTGCTGGTGGCCACCTCGAAATCTCATCGTAATTGAAAAGTGACAGGTCCAAGTTTGCAGTAAAATTTTGTTACTTTACAATGATCCATGTATGAATTGGGGACCAGACCTCCATTTTTTGGACTTTTATCTTTCATTTGAGACCCTGCGTGGAGCGAGAAGTTTTTTATTCATACCAGAAGTTGCAATAGAAAACCTAGTTACTTTTCAGCATTTTCCTCGCTTCTGACGTCACAGATGTAAAGCCCGTTTAAAAACATTCGGTAGGGTTGGATCTCCTGAATTTACCTATTTCTCAGCGTCTGAAAGTAGATTCCCCCCGTAAGAGAAACAAATACGTCATCATATTAAAAATTTCGCAAACTTATACTGTATTTTGTACGGATTCGGTGCAAAGTTAGTCGATCGCACCAATAATTTTTTTTACATTTATATTTATTTCTTAAACCTGACATGGGCGCAGCACCAAAACCTTGAATGCTTTTCCCAACTACCATACTAGACATCTAATTCTTAATACCATATAAACATTATCAATTGTACGAAAGTAGTGAAATATAAAACTATAAAAGCATTAAACATGCAAATATATGCACCAAGTACAGTACGAGTTTGTCTATAAAAATTAGAAAACAATAGTTTATAACACAGGTCGTTGCTCACTAACAGAAACTTCTTAATAGAAAGTATGTTCGTTCTGTCCGGAAAAGATACAAGTTCCAGTCTCGCGTACTTGTACTTGGCCCGAGACAAGACCTTGTCTCTTGAAATTTCAGCAAATACAAATTACTTATTTTGACCTCAATAAAACAGGTATTGATATATATTAATAAATATCCTTACTGCAGTATTAAATGTACTTGGTGGCCCGCTTTTTATAAACGTTCAATGGTATTTGAAAAATTGGTCTACCAATGTAGAACTTTTACGCTTTTAATCTTCTTCGATTTAAGTTGCACTATTTTTCAGTAAGTAATGATTTGTTAATAACTATTAAAAACGAATAACTCAAAGTTTAATTTCACAGAAACGGACACGGATCTTAATTATATAAAAAGGTAATAAAATGGTAAGAAAACGGTAATTTCATACGGAATGATAATCTTGCAAATTTTTAATATCAAAACTCTATTTATTTGGAGCTCCATTTACCTTAACGTCGACGACTGAAGCATATCGCAACATGTTGCTATCAATTTGCTATCATAGTGTTGTCAACTTATTAAATTTGGATTAGAGAATGATATTTTTAAATCATATGGTGTTGAATAAGGTGCTGAATAAGTTCTTAATGTTTATCCTCTTCAATTTCCAAGGTCCACAATTACATATGATTGCTGGCATATTGTTGCTGATTGGTATCACCGAGCGAATTTTAAGGTTTAAAATATTCTTTCTCGCATAGAAACAACTCGAAAATTGTGCGTAGTTGTAATTTGTATAAGGGTTGTGTACAGTGAACAGTTTAGTTTCTATTACATCAAGCTTTATAAGAAGCGGTCCACCAAATACATTTAATACGTTAGTAAGGAGATTTATTAATATATATCAATACCTGTTTTACTGAGGTCAAAATAAATCATTTGTATTTGCTCACATTTTTTGATTTCACATACGGGTCATGCCGCGTCAAGTGGGACACTTTTTACAGACATGTTCGAGAACTTTGATGAATTTTTGTGACCATGTAGTGTCCGCGGAGAAAAAAATTTGGGTAAAAAAAAACTTCGAATTTTTGAAAACTTTTTGAGTTACAGCCTCTCAAACTTTCAGGTAAGATTATTTTTTTAAATTCATATCTCCTAAACTACTAACAATATCGCATTCCGGCAAATTCGGTTGCATTCGTAAAAGTTCAAGCTTTCAACAAAAAAATTCATAATTGTTGGACAATGTTTATAAACATTAAAAAAGTTTGTTTAAAAAATATAAATTGCTGTATCTACAAATGGCCATTCGCTATTTTCTTAATTATTTGTTTACAACAACTCTGAAGCCTCCTCTAAAGAATGAAACAAGAAGCACGATGGCTTCTGTCTTAGTTTTTGAGATATCATTTTTTATTCACCAGCGCGCACCAATAATGCGCGCCACTCCGACTGTCAGCAGCGCAATACTCGTACGTTCGGTCTTGGTAGTAGTGCGCGGCGCACAAAATTTATCATAAATCCTACAGTCCACGTCCAAATTGATTGCTGCTTTTTGTGCAATAGTACCAAAGCCTTCTCTAACGACTGGTGCAAAGATCAGAGTGGCCATTTTAATATTTTCTAAGTTATGACTCTTAATTCACCGTCTCATTGCACCTCTTGCGCGGCAATTCGTATAGCAGTTCACTGGCAAAATAATTTTAAAAATTTCCCATTAAACTTGCACTAAAAATATAGAACAGCCCAATCAATAAATACATGTTTTCTCTTGGTGTTTCCCGGGCTAGAGGCCAGCATTAGGCCACGTTAAAAACGTGTTTGCATGCATTATGCAGTTTTCACTAATGATTATTATGTATCGTGTAATTTTTTAGGAATTGTACAGAAGAAGATAGTACTATGAATTTTGACGCGTAAGTCGCATAATAGAAGTATTGCAACTATCTTGATAGGAATAAAATTTGACCGCGAATTCGTTTTTATTGACGAGAATAATCGTATGAAACTAGTGTGTGCCAGCAAGCGTTTTCGCTGCGCTGTAGCTGTATTTTAATTTGTCTTCTTGCAAAATATATTCGTCATTCGTGCAAAACGCAAATGAAATATTCTGAAACGCATTGCTGGCTCAGTCATACAGGGTGTCCCGTAACTAGCTCGACACCGGGAAATGAGGGGTAGCTGAGGTGATTCTGAACAACTTTCTCCTTAGCAATAATGTCCTAAGCGCCTTCGGTTTTGAATTATTAACGAAACGGCTAGGCCAATCCGAGCGCTTATCGGGCGCGCGCTCGAAACGAGAGTGTGGTCTCTGGATCGTGCTCGACGGCGAGCGTGAACAAGTGCATCGCCTGGGTATCGACGGAAGCGTACGGCAAATGTCACATCGCCTTCAAATAAACTAATACTCGTTGAATAACTGTGTCCGATGCTCTTACCCGTTATTCAATAGGAACGAAGATTTTAGTATTTGTGGAAAAAATGTTTCTTTTAACAGCACGTTTTCAGGTGGATAAATTATTGTTAGAATAATTTATAATAACTAACGTTAGAAAAGCCTTGTTAAACTCACCCATTCGACCACGAATCACTCTGCTTCGACGAAAGTAGGTCATTGGCACTAGGTCACAGTGCCGATTTTGCCCTTCCTAAGAATCCCGAGAGCCTCAACAGCTCATTTTACGGCCGGGTCTATGAACTCACTTGACACTGACACACACAGTAGGAACGGCACTTGCCTAATTTATGGCAGGGCGCACGGCTAATCGCAGGTACGCGAACACCCCCGAGAGTCGAGCGGCCGTCGGGTCACTTTACCGAACGCGCATTTCACCGTACGAGCACTGTTACCGATATTCCGTAATAAAATAATTATGTTTGAACGTGATTGAACCTACGTAAGAGATGTTGGTGACCCTGAAAAGGGCCCATTGTTGTTATGCCAAAATTGCCAAGTTTAGATCGACGTACCCGCGTCACACTTGCATGCACACATCGGAGCACCGGTGGACGTTGCGCTGCACTTCTACCAATGTTTCTCGATTAAGAAACGTAACAAATATCCTGTAATACTCCGCGTTAGTTCGGTGCTGTATGGTACCCGTTCGGTTTGAAAAACGATTCTGCCAGCTCTAGCGTTTCTTGGGTCTTGCTTAGAACGACGTTCGTTAGGGAAGGGATATTTTTACAATAGTACAACGGAGTGGGTCGCACATTTGGAGTCACCGTTCATTCAGCAAAAAAATACACGCGCATTTTGGGCGGCCGCATGGTCTTCACCACTACGAACGCGCTAGCGAAGACAAGGGCAAGGAGTGCCATAAATTTCATTATTGTCCATACCGTGTCGTAAAGGGAAAGTGTGGCTATTTTACGAAATACGTGCATCGGCTTAAGACTGCATCGACAGCGTACACGCAACATAAACCTTTAATATTTTCTTACGATTCTTTCCGCGAAGACGAAACAGTACACACAACTTGGAAAATGATCAATTTAATATTGTATTGTATTGGGGTCATTCCGCGTCAAAAAACTGTTTTTTACACACATGGTCGAGAATTTTGATGAATTTTTGTGACCATGTGGTGTTCGCGGAGAAAAAAATTTTGGTAAAAAAAAACTTCGAATTTTTGAAAACTTTTTGAGTTATAGCCGCTCAAACTTTTAGGTAAGGTTATATTTAAAAATTCATATCTCCCGAACTATTAACGATATCGCATTCCGATAAATTCGGCTGCATTCATAAAAGATTAAACTGTCAATAAAAAAATACATGATTGTCAGATAATGTTTATAAACATTGAACAAGTTAATTTGAAATAAAGAAATTGCTCTATCTGCGAAAACAGGGCAGCAAATTTTTTCGTTATTTTTTTACAACAAGTGTGAAGCCTTCTCTAAAGAATGACGCAAGAAACTCGATGGTCGTTTTAAAACTTTTGGAGATATGATTTTTTATTCACCGGCGCGCGCCTCAGAGGCAGCCGTGGTAGTCCAGTCAAATAGTAGTTTGAAGTGGAAAGTTGTGGTGTAATTGTTTTTAGTGACTTACTTTATGTATTTCGGGGTGCTGAACACGAATCTGAAGTTGTCCAACAACATTTTTTACGCCAAATATGACAAATCATCAAAAAACACTAAAAAATTTTGTTTTTTGCTAATTACTTGAGAAGTAAGCTTTTTACGCAAAAGGTGGTTCAGTAGAAAAATAAAGAAGAGAAAATTACCTACATTTCATGTTATTATCATTTTTTGGTGCGGCATATGGTTTCCGCGGAAAAGAGCGTTATAACTGGGGAACAAAGTTAACGCAAAAAAAATTTACGTCAAAAATTTGCCCAACTTCAAATAAGCATAACTCCGCGAAAAATTGTTATACCTGAAAGATTTTTGTTTCACTTTAAAGGGTGAAGTCTGTACTTTAAGGGATCATTGTTAGATTTTGAATTTAGGCTCCCCCTCCCCCCATTCTAGCAAAAGTAAGGACGTGTTGCACTCCAAAAAACGGAGGAAGGGGGAGGCTAAACTCAAAATCTAACAATGGTCCCTTAAAGTGCAGACTTCACCCTCTAAAGTGAAAAAAAAATCTTTCGGGTATAACAATTTTTCGCGGAGTTATGCTTATTTGAAGTTGGGCAAATTTTTGACGTAAATTCTTTTTGCGTTAACTTTGTTCCCCAGTTATAACGCTCTTTTCCGCGGAAACCATATCCCGCACCAAAAAATGATAATAACATGAAATGTAGGTAATTTTCTCTTCTTTATTTTTATATTGAACCACCTTTTGCGTAAAAAGCTTACTTCGCAAGTAATAAGCAAAAAACAAACATTTTTAATGTTTTTTGATGATTTGTCATATTTGGCGTAAAAAATGTTGTTGGACAACTTCAGATTCGTGTTCAGCACCCCGAAATACATAAAGTAAGTCACTAAAAACAATTACACCACGACTTTCAACTTCAAACTACTATTTGACTGGACTACCACGGCTGCCTCTGAGGCGCGCGCCGGTGAATAAAAAATCATATCTCCAAAAGTTTTAAAACGACCATCGAGTTTCTTGCGTCATTCTTTAGAGAAGGCTTCACAGTTGTTGTAAAAAAATAACGAAAAAATTTGCTGCCCTGTTTTCGCAGATAGAGCAATTTCTTTATTTCAAATTAACTTTTTCAATGTTTATAAACATTATCTGACAATCACGTATTTTTTTATTGATAGTTTAATCTTTTATGAATGCAGCCGAATTTGTTGGAATGCGATATTGTTAATAGTTCGGGAGATATGAATTTTTAAATATAACCTTACCTAAAAGTTTGAGCGGCTATAACTCAAAAAGTTTTCAAAAATTCGAAGTTTTTTTTTACCAAAATTTTTTTCTCCGCGAACACCACATGGTCACAAAAATTCACCCAAATTCTCGACCATGTGTGTAAAAAACAGTTTTTTGACGCGGAATGACCCATTGGCGAAGACACTGTTTGATACGCATTTCGAGACAGACATCGTTATGTCTATCAACATTTTGGTCTTCTGGAACAGATCCCCCTGATCGGGCCCATGTACCGCGGCACGCTTTGCTGCTCGCGTTCCCGTAAACAGTCGGTTGCCGCGCACGTGCGATAATCATAATAAGATCGAAATCAGAGATTCTTAGGGAGCCGCCTGTTTAAGCATTTCGACATGCCGCAAACAGTGTCATCGCTATACAATACAATATTAAATTGATAATTTTGCGAATTGTATGTACTGTTCCTTCTTTGCGGGAAGAGTCGTAAGAAAATATTAAAAGATTATGTTGCGTGTACGCTGCCGATGCAGTTTTAAGACGATGCACGGATTTCGTAAAATAGCCACACTTTCCCTTTACGACACGGTATGGACAATAGCGAAATTGATGGCATTCCTTGCCCTGTGTCTTCGCTAGCGCGTTCGTAGTGACGAAGACCATGCGGCCACCCCGAGCGCGCGGGTATTTTTCTGCTGAATGAACGGTGACTCCAAATGTGCGAGCCACTCCGTTGTACTATTGTAAAAATATCCCTTCCCTAACGAACGTCCTTCTAAGCAAGACCCAAGAAACGCTAGAACCAGCAGAATCGTTTTTCAAACCGAACGGATACCATACAGCAACGAACTAACGCGGAGTTTTACAGGATATTTGTTACGTTTCTTAATCGAGAAACATTGAGAGAAGTGCAGCGCAACGTCCGCCGGTGCTCCAAGACGTGCATGCAAGCTCGAGGAGGGTACGTCGTGCCGATCTTGGCAATTTTGGCAATAACAATCGGCCCTTTTCAGGGCCACCAATATCTCTAACGTAGGTTCAATTACGTTCCTCTACATAATTGTTTTATTCTGAGTTATCGGTGAAAGTGCTCACGCAGTGAAATGCACGTTCGGTAAAGTGACCCGATCGCCGATCGCCGCTCGACTCTCGGGGGTGTCCGCGTACCTGCGATTAGCCGTGCGCCCTGCCATAAATTAGACAAGTGCCGTTCCTACTGTGTGTGTCAGTGTCAAGTGAGTTCAGCGAACCGGCCGTATAATCAGCTGTTGAAGTTCTCGAGATTCTTACGAAAGACAAAATCGGCACTGTGACCTACTGCCAACGACTTACTTCCGTCGAGGGCAGGTTGATTCGTTGGCGAAAGGGTGAGTTCAACAAGATTCTTCTAACGTTAGTTATTCACATCGTTTATCTTAGACCATAATTTACCCACCTGAAAACATGCTGTTAAGAAAATCATTTTTTCCACAAATACTACAACTTTTCATACCTCCCGAATTACGAGTGACAGTATTGAACACAGTTATTCAACGACTATTAGTTTATTTGAAGACGATATGTGATATTTGCCGTATGCTTTTCTCGATGCCCACGCGATCTACTTGTTCACGCTCGCGGCGGAGCATGTCAGAGACCACACTCTCGTTTCGAGCGCGCGTTCGATACGCGCTCGGATTGGCCTAGCCGTTTCGTTAATAATTCAAAACCGAAGGCGCTTAGGACATTATTGCTAAGGAAAAAGTTGTTCAGAATCACCTCAGCTACCCCTCATTACCCGGTGTCGAGCTAGTTACGGGACACCCTGTATAGACCGCGCGGGGTGATAATTTAATCATCTATGGGTCTTTGTAAACTGGTTCGTGCAGTTAATCTTTTTATGGATCCTCCAAGTCCATCGCATGGTCCCTTTCCGTGGGAGGTGGCGAAAAAATGCCATTCTGCGGAACATTGAAAGTCTTCCTCATGATGTGTAATGTTAATAAAATTTGTCCGATTCTTATATTGTGAAGATGCTCCATCCGAAAAATAAATGAGCTTTTTAATTGAATAATCGCGACATTGGGTCTTAAAAAACTTTAGAAATTTTGTTTGATACAAGTGAACTGCGATTGTGGTATGCTGCAAGATTTCCGAAATAATCACAAAATTTACGTGTGCAAGGTTATTATCAACGCGGTTATAATACGCTACGAATAAATGAATAGTGGCCTGATTATTGTTCCAATAAAATCCCGGCACTTCATCTTGTACGACAAATCCGTAATATTCCGAAAAATCACATAGGACAATTACTTCACCGAGATTTAGATGACTTTTTAAATTTTGTAAGTAATTGCTTTCTTGTTTGGCAATAAAATCATGACCTACAAGTTTGTGCAAACTTTCATTGAACCCGTCAAGAAACGCGGTTGAAGGTGTGGATACGGTAATTAATTTTGTCCGATCTGTCGAGCACCACTGTTTATGGGTAATAGTATCATAGCTATTTGAATCGAAAACCTCTTGTAAGTAATGCGTTAAATATGTTGTCCCGGGACATTCACAACATTTTCCTAGATAGCATTTTGCTTGCGGCGGATTGCAAATGATTTTAGCTATTATATCTTTGTACGTTTTTAACGGTGCGATGCAGATGTTTTCTATGCCGCGTAACAGAAACTTAATAGGATTTATCCGGGAAACACTGAGAGAAAACATGTATTTATTGATTGGGCTGTTCTATATTTTTAGTGCGAGTTTAATGGGAAATGTGATGGGGATTGGTAGTCGTGGTCGGCGATGAATAATATGCGCACTGAATTTATAATGAACAGAGATTTATTATAACTTTAAGATTTAGAGGAGCGAGAGACAAGTGTACTGATTGAAGGTTGAGTTGAGAGTACTATTGGAGGTGTGACTCGAACTATGGTAGAATTGAGAGTGTGGCTGCAGCGGGACCGCGTAGCAACGGTGGGCCTCGCTGCAGACTTAGGCGTCAGCATTCTTAGAATCTATGTGCTTAGCAAAGCATTCGAGTGATTAATAGCGTGAGACCGGATGTATATTATTTTGTTACAATGTGGCGGAAATATATAGGGTGTTACACTCCCCCCCTTAAAAAAAGGTCGACGCTCCTGCGTCGGGTTGTTTTCTAAAAATTTTGGGTTGTGTGGGGCGGTTGCGAGCGGCAGCTCGCAGGGCGCAATTAGGGTGGTTGCGAGCGTTAGCTCGCAGCAGGTATACGGGTGTAAGCGGTAGCTCGCGCGGTGGTATGTGGAGGGTCGGTCCTCGAGAGTGTTGTGTGGCAATCGTGAGCGGTAGCTCACGGGATGTATGTGGTGGTGGCTTGTGAAGTTCGTCGGTTGTTGATTTAGTTGTGCAGCGGGCGATAGTCCGCTGTCCCTTCTGTGCCTAATGCGTATGGTTGTGGTGTGGAAGTATATATGCGTCGTGTGCGTTGGTCCCCATTATTATATTGTACGTGTTTTGAGTTTGTTTTGAGTTAAAATTATGTCCGAATTTTTTTCCCTTTTTTTTTTTATTTCCTGAAACATCTTTTAAATTTTCATTAGTGTGACTGTTGTTAGTGGGTGCTGAGTGGTTATAGAAGGATGTGATGTGGGTTGTTGATATTAATATTTAGTAATATTGTGTGTTATACTTATTTCCGAAGTTTGATTGTGCTTTGTGAATTTGTGTTCCTGTTTCTGCTATATACTCATATTTGTATTTTGTTATTTTTGTCCATTTTGTTGTCCAATTCAATTTGTGTGTAGTTCCTTCATTTATTAGTTGTATCCGTACGTATATTATTACCTTTGTTTATTGGGTGTGTCTGGATGTATTTGCTATTGTTCCTGTAACAGTCTAACGTCTATTGTCGGGTTGGGGTAGGATAAGGATGTGGGTTGCTGGTGTTTGTGGACTTTCTGTGTGTTGATTGGAAATATTTTATGAAAGTTATGTTGCTTTGACTTAAATGTTATTATAAAAAGTGGTAAAGAAAGAGAAAGAGAAAAGGAGTGAGAAAAAGAAATTTGAATTGATTGTATGGCGATGTTATGTAGGAATGTATTTCTGATTTCGTTTGAACGTGTGAATTCTGTCTTTCCAAAAATGACAAGTGATCATTTGACTGAGTCCTTTTATCGATTTCTTTTGTTACGGTTACTGTTTGTAATTTGACTCGTGGTTATTGTAGATTATGTACAACTTTAAAATTATGCGTTACTGTTCGTAATTTTTAACCAATAAGTTTGATATGTTAATAATTGTATTTCTCGTTCTGTATTGCTATTTACGCGTTGGTCTAAATTTGCCTAATTGCAAATATACTGCGTATTTGGGACTTTGCATTTATTCAATCTTCTGATGTTGAAGAAAATCTCAAGCGTGGAATGTTTTACAGATTGACAGATGTTCGTATTGTTTGGATGGTATGTTTCATTTTTCCTGTATATGAAAATAGCTAAAACCTGTACTTGGCACTGTACGTTTTTTTTTTTGTATTAATTGAGCACTGAGTCAAACTTGTTTTGGATTTAGAATTTGTGGGTGTATCTGACCGATTTTTGCAAAAAAGAGAAGAGCGACTATGAATTTGTTTGTATCTAACTCCAATTCTGCTAGCTTTTCGTCAATTTGTGTTGTATACTCTATGGCTTTTTGGTTATGTTGTAACGCGTGCATTTGATTTTTTAAAGACAAAAGTATTGTCTACTTTTTTTTTTTGTTTTCTTCTAATAACCTAGTTAATTTTTTTTTCTTGTCGAAATTTGTCTTTTCGACCGAAAAGTATGAGGAGACTTGTGGGTAGGAAGGGTTAAAGAGTATTGTGAATATTGAGAGAGTGGCGTTTTGAAAGTAAAATATGAAACTATTTTAAAAGCGAGTTGTCGATTTTTTTTTGTGTGCGTTTCCTTGGGCATGCTGGGTCGTGTTTTTTTTTCTTGTGTGGTCATTCGTGGTCCTTTAGACGTGCCTGATTGTGGATCTGCTTATCAAACAGGGTCGTGGTTTCTTGGACGTTCCAGGTCGTGGTTTTTGTGTATCAACCGAATTTGTTGTATTTGTTATGTGTGTGTCGGTGATCGGAAAGTGGGCTCGATGTCCGGTAATGTATGCTGATTGCCTGGTGCTCTGATTTTCCGTCTTGATTTGGGTGTAATTTTCCCAAGATTATTATCTTCTGTTATTTTTGAAGGAATTTTTAAAGTGTTGGTTTCGTTTAAGTTCTCCAAACATGGTACCAGCTTCTGCAATTTACTGTTGTCTTCGTTTATTCCATCCGGTGTTTCCTTATTTCGATGATTTACAGGGGATCTGAAGTTTGGTTGCACAGGTGGTAGTGCAACGTTTGCGTCTCCGATGGTTTGTGCCGTTTGTGGTGACGGTGACCATTTTTGTTGTTGTGCATTCTCGCGGTGTGTGTCTTCGTGATGTGTTTCGCGGCTTTGTGCTGTTGCGCTATTACTTGCGTTCTCCTGCATGTGCGTATCTCCAGCGTGTGTGTTGCCGTCTGTGAGCGGATAAGTCCGTCGCTGCTGGGCGTGTACGTCTGGCAGATGTGTGCGTGTCTGAGGAGATGTACTTGTAGCGTGTGCGCTGTGTTTTTGCTGCGTAGCATTGCTAGTCTCGTCTTCCCGTGTGTGCCTATCCCCAGGGTGAGCGTCCGGTGGATGTGTGTATGGCTGTGGGAGTGTGCTGCTAGCGTGTGTGCTGTGTTCTTTAGTTGCGAGGGTGTTCTCGTTTTTCCTATGTACTTTGCGTTTCGTTTGTTTTTCCGTTTGTGAATCCTCGTCCGTTGTACCTTTTGTGCGTTTCCTAGTCGTTTTCCGTTGTGGCGGTTCTTCCGCTTCATCGCTTGACGATGTTGTGTCGCGGTTGCTCTCATCGATGTTGCGTGGTCTCTCACTCGCTCTCATGTTGTTGTCGTGTAATCTTATGTCTGTATCAGTGTCTGTTTCTCTTTCCGTTTCTGTCTCTGGTATAATGTGGACGTGCGGTTTCTTTAACGGTGCTGGGTTTCCCGATAATTCGTCTGAAGTTGATCGTTCACGTGTGTGGGGTTGGTGGACTTCCTTTAGCCTTTTTGTTTCTTGGGTTTCCGAATTTTCTGAGGAGGTTTCTCTGGGCCTGATGGGCATAACATTCGCTGGGTTCCGAGATAACGCGTCTGCGACTACATTCAGTTTTCCGGGTTGGTGAAGAATTTCAAAATCATAGTCGTTTAGTAGAACTTGCCAACGTTGTAGTTGTTGCGGTGGATTTGGTTTATTTTTCAGATATGTTAGCGCTCTATTATCGGTAATTAAAGTAAAACGGTGTCCATATAAGTACGGTCGGAAATGTTCGATTGCTTTTATCATAGCTAAAAGTTCCTTACGCATGGGATCGTATAACTGCTCTGGTTTCGAAAGTGCTTTTGAAAAGAAAGCTATAGGGTGGTCGAATTTTTCGTATTCCTGACTAAGAACTGCGCCGATTGCATAATCTGATGCGTCTGTTGTTAAAGTGAATTTCTTAGAGAAGTCTGGGTAGCGTAAAATTGGTCGTTCAATAATTTTTTGTTTTAAAAGATCAAATGCTTTTTGGGTTTTATCGGTCCATTTAAATTCTACGGTTTTTTGAAGCAATGTTGTTAACGGTGCTATAATTTTTGCATAATTTTTTATAAAACGTCTATAATAGCCAGTAAGTCCAGAAAATTGTCGAATGCTCTTTTTATCTTTTGGAATTGGAAAATGTTTAACAGCGTCGAGTATAGTCAGATTCGGTTTTACTCCGTGTTCGGTAATTGTATGGCCTAAGTACGTAACTTCTTTTTTTAAGAATTGACATTTGTCGGTCTGTAAGGTCAATCCAGCTTCTGTCAGTCTGTTTGCTAATCGGTGAAATTTTGTGGCGTGTTCCGAAAGTGTATTCGCGTAAATAACAATATCATCGAGATATACAAATAAATCGTTCCCTTGAAGACCTGTTAAAACGATGTCCATAATTCTTTGGAAAGTTGCGGGTGCATTTTTGAGTCCGAATGGCATTCGATTAAATTCGTAATGTCCGTTTATAGTTGAAAAAGCAGTTTTTTCTTTGTCATTTGGGTGCATTTCGATCTGGTGAAAGCCAGATGCCAAATCGAAAACAGAAAAATATCGAGCATTGCCTAATTGGTCTAGAATGTCAGTAATGTTTGGTAAAGGGTAGGCGTCCATAATTGTTTTTTCATTTAATTTCCTATAATCGATAACCATGCGCCATTTTTTGTTACCATGAGAATCAGATTTTTTTGGAACAATCCAAACGGGTGAGTTATAAGGAGATTTTGATGGTTGTATAATATTTTTGTCAAGTAAATTTTGAACTTGTTTCTGGATTTCGTTTTTATGGACTGGGGGATAACGATATTGTTTTGTATTAATCGAGGTTGCGTCAGTTGTTATAATTTTGTGTTTTAGGACTGTTGTGTTTCCCAGTTTGTCCCCTGGAATGTGAAATAAATACGGGTACGCGGATGTTAATTGAAAAATGTGTTCTTTTTCCTCGTTGTTCAAATTTTCGACATGAAGGAACGGTTTTAATCGCCGAAATCGCTCTTTGATTGTTTCCGTTTTTGCGGTATAAATTTCCGCATCATATTCTCGCGAAATGTGTTTCCAATCGTGATCTTCGGTTGTTAATGGGGTTTTAGAAATTTGTTCAATTGACAAAAGTTTTACCGTCGGGATTTCGAAATTTACTGTTTGCAAATTGGTGTTAATGATGTGTAAGTGTGCGATTCCGTTGTCGTTTTTAACTAGTGCGTTTCCAATGTAAATGCCAGAGGTTGTTTTAATTTTTTCTATGAAGCCTTCCTGAAGATTTGTTGATTCTAATCGGACGAACGTTTGGATTTTGGTTCTAGCGGGAATTGAAATTGTTTCGCGTTTGTCAAATGGTAATTTCTCGTTTTTGAAAATAATGCAAGCTTTTGAATATAAGATGTCTGATTTGGTTTGTTTGAAAAATGCATCACCCAATAAGCCGTCTTCTTTAATAGGAAAAGAATCATGAACTGTATGGAATTCAGTTGGGATTCCGTAAAAATATACTGTGCACATGCCCAAAGTTTCTGTTTTTCCGTCAGTAATTCCCGAAAGTTTGTAAATTATGTTTTTTGCAATTTTGGTGTATCTAGAAATTTTACTGATTTTAATTAAATTTATTTCAGCTCCAGTGTCAATGAGAAATTTTGTTTCCGTGTGATATAAATCGGGTGACTCTAAGATTATGACCGGAGGTTGTCGTTTTTGACAAATATTTTGTGATATTGTTACGTCCGAGGTACCTCGACGTGCGGATGTGAGGTGACGCAACTAAGAAATCAAAACCGGCACGTGGACGAGATCGCTTGCCGCATACCATGAAATAAATAATCCGTCGTCACCGAACATCGACGTGAGGTATCGCGTAAATACGTAAGGAATCCGCCGAAATAATTTAATCTATTGGGACCATCGAAGAGTAAATCCATTCTAAGAATTCTAGAATACGTTGCTGGAAAACACTCGATGTCCCCAATCGATATATCATTCTTAAGTATACAAATGCACGCGCGGTCGGTGCATCCTAAGAACAGAATTACGCAATAAGCCACCCAGGCTCCTAAAGCACGAAAAACTGCGCGAAGAATCTCGACATTTGAAACCAACGCCTCACTCCACTCTCCAGATTCTTAATTCTTCTGACGACGAACTGTCACGGTCCTCTAAACAAATGTCATTTCGCGCCTATGGCCCATCAATAGAGTGAGACGTTGCACGCAGAATGCACGTGACCCGCTCATAAACCATTTGCCCCACCACTATTTTTCTCTATTTCCTAAGGGTATATAACCCAAAGGTTTTGGCACTCGGCACATCATTTCCAGTCAAAAGTTCAAAGCCACCAAAATCCACGTCACTCTGCTCAAAACTTTAGAGACACAGTTCTCGAATAATAAAAAAAGTAATCATTCATTATTAAAAGCAGTGTTTAGTGTGTGAAGTACCCGAACGTTTAAATCATCCAGAAGTAAGTACGAAACAATTTCTCCTTTTATTCTTCCTTCCCTATACTAATCACAATCAGATCCATCAACCTTTTTATATTATCTGAATACCCCGAGAATAAGGGACTTCAGGGTTTGGTCTTTATGGAAAGAACATTTCCATAATTACTCCAATCACCCCGAATCTCAACATTCAAGGAATTCAAAATAATTATAAATACCTTAACCCTCTTCCTTCTTGGATTTCATAAACTTTAAAACCCATTCGAGGACTAAGGATTCAAAAGGAAAATTAGTCATTTATGGGAAGCACATTTCCACCAAATGTTCTAATACTTTCCTACAAATCTGGCATCCGAGAAATCAATGAAATTGTATTCAACGAAAACCGCTTTCATTAAAATCCTCTAACCATCCCGAGTGAAAAGTTGTTGTAATTAGACCTCCTTAAAAATCCTTTTACATATATCTGTCAATCGCATATAATTATCTAGAAAACTATCCCGAATTAAGGCCTAAACGTTTCAGTCGTTATGGGAAGAACATTTCTATGACAGTTCTGATTACCGAACAAACCGGCATTCGTGATCAATCAAATTTATCAATTCTTGACAGTTCCATCGATATTTTCCCTCCATAGTGCACGGTGTGTTATTTCCTTTTACATCTAAGAGCAACATACTCTGCATGAGAATTAACAAATTTTAAATCAATTCCTGCATCAACATTAAATAACCAGAAAACAGACATTCTTGAATCAAATCTAGACTCAGTATTATCAATTCGATTTTAGTGCCAAAAGCTAAAGGAGTAAAGCCCGCCTTTAAGAAATTTCTGAGAGAACATCCGGAATTACGAGGAGATCCGAAATTTACCCTCGATGATTTCAAAAATCAAAGACAAAGATCCGACCCCCAACCGAACCAGAAATACGGTTCAATAGCTGAAAGGAATCGCGCTCGTAGAGCAAGGAAGAACGCTAGGAAAGCCATTAACAAAATAGCAAACACCATAAACATTAATTACCACCCTTCCTTAGTTCACCCTCCTGTTCCTCCCCCCGAAAACCCTATCCTTCCTCCTCCCTCTCCACCGCCTCCTGAAGAACCTACCTATGATTTCATTTCGCCGCAAATATACCTCTTATTCCTACCGTCTGGTCCCATTTCCCCCTCCTTTATCCTAAATCAAATTGCTTTGTATTTCTCCCACGACCTCGTCCACCCTCTCCACCCAGACCATGACTTTATCCCACAATTATATCCTGCTGGCCTCCTCCGTGACAAATTTAGGAATAGTGCGAAAATAGAATCCCTGTAAAAAATCAATCCTGTAATAGTACTTAAGCATCTTTACCCTTGTACAAATTTGAATATACCTTTTTTTATTTTAAAAAAACAACAATGATGCAAATTTAATTAATATAAAAACCCTGCATCCATAATCCCTCGTCCATCAACAAGCACAAGCGGTTTCATCCCTCGGTAAAGCAGAGACTACTCGTTGACCGATAAAAGAAACCGACGGTCAAGTGATAGGAATCAGAGTGTGAGGTAAAGTGGCTCGTCCGTTGACCTGCTCTATTCTCTCGATATTGCGATAGGCCGTGATAAACATTATCAACGCGTTGTCACGTTTTTCTTTCACGATTGACGTAACAATATATTCGTTTGTTTAATTTTGACGGTGGGGTTATATTTATCATTATTGTGATCGAGAAACTTATCTTGCGCTTTTTGGGGTTGCTTCACGACGCGCTTTCTCGTGAAGCGATCATCAAGTTTTTTAATTGTTCCTGAATTTCCGGATCTATTTTAGGATTTTGATGCGATTTGCGTGTTTCTCTGTCGCGTGAACTGCTACTATTTCTACTTCGCGAGGTATCACAATGTCTGTCGCTGTATGAGTTTCTGTCGCTATGTGAATTTCTGTCGCGTGAATTTTCTCTAAGTCTGTCGGATGAATCGTTTCTGAATCTATCGCGTGAATTATTCCTATATCTGTCGTGGGAGTCATCCCTGTATCTGTTGCGTGAATTATGTGTGGACCTGTCGTATGAATAGTCGCTTGAATATTTGTCTCGTGAATTTTCTCTGCGTCTATCGCGTGAATTTTCTCTAAGTCTGTCGGATGAATCGTTTCTGAATCTATCGCGTGAATTATTCCTATATCTGTCGTGTGAATAGTTGTTTGAGTATCGATCGCGTGAATTGTCTCTATGTCTGTCATATGAATCGTTTCTATATCTATTTTGTGAAATTTTCCCGTATCTGTCATATTTATTCGTATATCGGTCGCGTGAATTGTTTCTATATCTTTCGTATGAATTATTTCTGTCCCGTGAGTTATCCCTGAATCTATTCCGTGAATTATCTCGGTATCTATCGTTTGAATTATTTCGGAATCTGTCGTTTGCATGATATCTGTCGCGTGAATTTTGTCGGTTTCGTGAATCGTATCTGTCGCGTGAATGAAATTTCAATTGTCTGCACTCTAATGTTGAATGTCCGTGAATTTTGTGAATTTCGCAATATTTTTCGGGTACTTCCGCGAAGTGAACTCTTGCGTGAGGGTTTTCGTAGGATTCTGTTTTTTTAGGATTATTATGTAATAATTCGCGTTTGTAAATTTCGTGTTCGATTGTGCAAGCCTGGTCAATTAAATTATTTAGGGATTGTTCTGTTTGCGTTAACATATGCGTACTAATTTCGATACGTAATCCTCTGATAAATGATTTTTTAATTTTTTCTTGCTCTTCCTTAATTCTCGCGTCGAGGAAGGGTTTTCTTTCTGTGTCGTTATATACCTCCGTCAGTCTGTCTTTGATACGCTTGGACAGTTCTCTAATTCGCGTGGCAAACATAGTGACTGATTCGCCTGGGGCTTGGCATGCTGAGTTTAGTTCGGTTTCCAAATCGTGTAGGTCCCTAATTTTGCCGAATGCTTTTTTAAATTCTTTTAAGAGTGCTTCTAAACTTTCCGGATTTGTACTGTCGACTATTGAAAGTGCTGTACCGCTAAGTTTGTATGGAATCATATCTAGGAATTTTTGTTTGTCTTCCGGTGACAAAGATTTGTTAGCTCTGTTGCAAGCTGAGACAAAATTTTCCACGGGTATATTTCTTCCATCAAACGAAGGTATTACGTTGAAAATATCGCGAAAAGTAATCGTGGAGTGAGCCATGATGTCTGTTGGCTGTGATTCGCCTAGTATATCGATTAGCCGTACGAGCGAAATTTTGAATTACTAAAAGTTAATTGTTTGGCGAGAAGAAAAAAAAAAAACAGAATGGATGTTAAATTTCGTAATGTCGGTTCAGGCAAAGTAACGATAGCACATATGGTAAAATATAAAGTGCTACTATGATAGCATATAAAAATGATAGAATCTGTCAATTTTTCAGAGAGTTCACATGTACATACGATAAATCAATTTTGAAATGCAGTGAATATAAATGAGTAGGAAAAATGTCACGAATTTATGGAAATGTGGAGCAGTGTTTGGCGAAATGTAGATTTTTAGTAGTGTGAGGTACTTACAGCAAAGTGATTAAGAAGCTGTGTGTCATTAGTGTGTATTTGTCGTCCGTATGAATGCCTGTGTGTCTCCTTATGTCTGATTGTCTGTCCTTTCGAGCGTGTAGCGTGTCCTTTTTATTTTCGTCTGATTTTGCCGTGTGCCGTCTGTCTTCGGATTTGCGGGACGAATACCGCTGCCACCAATTTGTGATGGGGATTGGTAGTCGTGGTCGGCGATGAATAATATGCGCACTGAATTTATAATGAACAGAGATTTATTATAACTTTAAGATTTAGAGGAGCGAGAGACAAGTGTACTGATTGAAGGTTGAGTTGAGAGTACTATTGGAGGTGTGACTCGAACTATGGTAGAATTGAGAGTGTGGCTGCAGCGGGACCGCGTAGCAACGGTGGGCCTCGCTGCAACTTAGGCGTCAGCATTCTTAGAATCTATGTGCTTAGCAAAGCATTCGAGTGATTAATAGCGTGAGACCGGATGTATATTATTTTGTTACAATGTGGCGGAAATATATAGGGTGTTACAGAAATTTTAAAAATTATTTTGCCAGTGAACTGCCATACGAATTGCCGCGCAAGAGGTGCAATGACACGGTGAATTAAGAGCCATAACTTAGAAAATATTAAAATGGCAACTCTGATCTTTGCACCAGTCGTTAGAGAAGGCTTTGGTACTATTGCACAAAAAGCAGCAATCAATTTGGATTTATGATAAATTTTGTGCGCCGCGAAATACTACCGAGACTGAACGTACGAGTATTGCGCTGCTAACAGTCGGAGTGGCGCGCGTTATTGGTGCGTGCTGGTGAATACAAAATGATATCTTAAAAACTAAGACAGAAGACATCGTGATTCTTGTTTCATTCTTTAGAGGAGGCTTCAGAGTTGTTGTAAACAAATAATTAAGAAAATAGCGAATGGCCATTTTTAGATACAGCAATTTATATTTTTTAAACAAACTTTTTTAATGTTTATAAACATTGTCCAACAATTATGAATTTTTTTATTGAAAGCTTGAACTTTTACGAATGCAACCGAATTTGCCGGAATGCGATATTGTTACTAGTTTAGGAGATATGAATTAAAAAAAATAATCTTACCTGAAAGTTTGAGAGGCTGTAACTCAAAAAGTTTTCAAAAATTCGAAGTTTTTTTTTACCCAAATTTTTTTCTCCGCGGACACTACATGGTCACAAAAATGCATCAAAGTTCTCGAACATGTCTGTAAAAAGTGCCCCACTTGACGCGGAATGACCCATACCTTGTATTAAAAACTGTTTCTCATTTCAGATATTTGTACCTCGGTATCACCCCTTGTACTAAATCGGACGGATATATGCATTCCCGAGTTCGTGAGCTACCACCATATCATGTAAACCCGTCCGTGTGCTTTCCTTGCCCTCTCTTTTTTTTCTTTCGTTTCTCTCTGGGTTCAACAAAGTGTGTCACCGATTAGTTTGGTTAGTCCTCAACTTTACGATATACCTCCCTGTCTTTCTTTGGCCCTCATTTACACATAGTCCTCAACTCTACGATATCCGTCCCGCTTTTTCCTTGGGCCTCCCTTACACACAAGTGAGATATGGCCGGCATCACTGTCCGCCCGTCCGAATTCTCTAAGCATGGGATCCTTCCATTTCTTTCTTCGCTTCATCGCGGTCGCACTTTGGTGAAGCTCAAGAACAATACCACACTAGTTGGGCTTTCTTTACACATAGCTGGATGTTTTCGGTGAGCTTCGTGCAAGTGTGCACACGACGGAGTTAATAATAATATTATAGTATTCCACTTGTGTGCAAGGGCGGCCCACGGAAAGAGCGGCAAGTACATCTTAGAATCGAGGACCAGCCGGATTGCGGCGGTGACAAGCTCTGTCAAACCCGAGAGAGCAACAAAAGGAAAGAAACAGAGGGTAAGAGAAACACACAGGCGGGGTTGGGTAATGGTTCTAGTTAACAACCACGGAAAGCATACCGCCCGATATTATACAACATGTTCGACATAATACTGGTACACATCCGTGCGATGAGTTATGTGACACAAAGTAATACATTTTTAATGTTTTAACCGGGTGTGACGATAGCGCTTTGTAACACCCGGTGGTATAGTACTAAAATTAAACATTCGAAAATAGTGGCGGTACCAGAAAAGACAACTGTGTATTTCGGTATCTTCCCCGGCATCTATACGTTTGCTTCTAATGGGTTTCATTTGGGTCAGTATTTCGGATAACGGGTTATAATATTCGTACACGTATCCCGCATCAAAGCTAGCCATTAACAACCACACTATCCCAGGATTCCTGTACCGCGCGAGTAGTACTGCATTCGATGTTTCCGGGATATTAACTTCCTGAAGTGTCGTGTCCTCGATGCAGTTGGCTGTAAAAGAAATAACCATTTTGCAGACGGAGTCCAGTTTGTAACATGTGAAAACAGATCTTACTGAATTGAAAGAAAAACTGCTCGGTAAATCAATTCGGAAATTGAGGAGTATATTTACTGTTTAAATATTGTGTATCAAGTTTGTCAGCATCATGTATATGGTCGCCAAATGGCACCGAAAATCTTCGAAATTCTGAATATAAAGCATTAAAAATGCAAAGAGAATGGTCAAGTACAGCACCGTAATGTCGGGTAATGTTGGCCGGGCAGGTTAAGGGGCCATCTACCTGTGAACGGCCCAAAAATTGGACGGATTTCACGAATGTTTTTAAAACATTTCAGTATGTCCCACGCTATAATCCTCTTTGCAGTTTGTTGCCTACTTGTTGGCCATACATGAGAATTTTTTATACAGTTTTAATCAATTCTTTATTGGCTTCATTTGGCCCAATATGAAGCCGTGTTTAAAAATTGCATATTAAAAAAGTAAAATTACATTTTTTTAGTTATTCTTAATCAGAAAGATTGTCTCTATGGTTGGTACCACTATTCATTTCGAAGTATGAAAAGGAATGCGGGATCAGTTTTGTAATAATAAAGTATGATATTGTTATTTCATAAACGTGATTCTGGTAGGGACGAGAGCCAGTAGGGTGTGGAATATTCTATAAAAATTTCAGAAGAATCCGTTTCGTAGTTTTTGAGATTTTGGACTCGCCGCGCCGAGTGAACAAATTTTTAGGTCCGCCGAGTCAACATTTTCTCGCTCCGCGAGTGTAAAATCCCAAGAACACGGCGGATTGCTCTGAAATTTTTACATAATATTCCACATCCTGACTTCCGTTTCCGGTGTGGTAGAGAGTGGAGAGCGAACGGCAGAACGGGTGCGAGTAAGTGGTGTAAACGGAAAGAAAGAGAGGTGAGAGAGTGAGGAAGAGAAAGAAAGGAGTAAGGAGGGTGCGGTGAGTGAGTGGTAGTAGGCGGGTAAGAGGGAGAGAAAAGCAGGGGAGGTAAAGGGCAAAAAAGTGAAAATTTTTAGGTTAGGAGAGACAGAAGGGAGCGGGAAGAACAAGGAGGCAAAGGAGGAAGATAGATAAGGTAGGAGTCGGTAAAGAAGGGAGTGAGGATAGAGGAAAGACAGCTAAGGAAGGGAGGAATAGGAAAGGAGAGGAGAGGAGTATTTAACGGAGTTGGGAAGAAATGGGGTCGGGAAAGGAAGGAAAGGAAGGTTATAAGGAGGAAAGGAGAGCAGGAAGGCCGACGAACGCGGAGAGGCTGGGTAGGGAGAGGCAAAACAGTGAGTCGTCGGTGGAAGAGTATATAAAAAGGAAGAGGGAGGGTAGGGAAGGAGGAGGGGTGGAGGAAGAGGAGGGAGCGTTTGCGAAGAGCATGAGGGTAGGGAGATCACCAGAGGTAAAGAAAGGGGGGGAGGGGAAGAGGATGGGGGAAATGATGAAGGAGGTAAAACAGGGAAGAGAGGAGGTAAAAGAAATAGGGAGAGAATTGAGGGAGGAGGTAGAAAAAGTAAGAAAAGAAAGCGAAAGGAGAGAAAAGAAGTGGGAAGATGAGCGGAGAGGGATGGAGAGAAAGATGAAGGAATTGGGAGAAAGGATAGAGGAAATGGAGAGGAAAGCAGAGGATTGGGAAAAGGTAAAGGGATTGGAGGAGGAGAGAGTCAAAAAGATAGTGGGGACAAAAGATAAGGGGGCAAGAGGTAAAGAGGAAAGGGGGAGGAGGTAGGGAGAATAGAGGAAAAGATGAAGGAGTTGGAAAAGAGATTCGAGGGTAGAGAAAGAGAGGAAAGGAAGAGGAACATAATTATAAAGGGAATAAAGGTGGAGAAAGGAAAGGAAAGAGAGGGAGTGGAGGGGATTATGAAGAGGATAGGGGTAGAGGTGGAGGTGGAGGAGGTGAGGAGGGTAGGAGGAGGAGGAGAGACGAAGGGTGGAATGGTGCTAGTGAGGCTGGGCAGTAAAGAGCAGAGAAGAAAGGTTCTAGAGAGAAAGACCGGACTGAAGGGTAAGGAGGAAAGGGTAGAGGAAGATTTAACATAGAAGGAGAGAAAAATGCAATGGAGACTGAACAAGATAGCGAGGGAGGAGGAGAGCAGAGGAAGGAGGACGAGGGTAGGATATGGAAGGGTATGGATAGATGGGGTATGGTGGAGATGGGATGAGGACGAAGAAGAGCTAAAATTGGAGAATTGGGGGAAAGGGGAAGGGGGGGGTAGCAAGAGAAGTGGATCAGGGGGAAGGGAGAGGGGGAGGGGTAAAGGGGAAGGGGTAGGGAAGAAGGAGGTAGGATTAGAGCAGAGGAGGGGAGAAGGAAGTGGGAAAAGTGAGGGAGGATGGAGGATACGGTTTTGGAATGTGGCGGGCTTAAGGAAAAAGGACAAGGGGTTTTGGAAGGATTTGGAAAAGTGGGATGTGATAATGATGGAGGAGACATGGATAGACAAGAAAGGGTGGGAGGGGTGCAAGGGGAGGCTGCCGAAGGGGTATAAGTGGGAGATGCAGCCGGCGGAGAGGAGGAACAAGAAAGGAGGGGCGATGGGGGGTTGGTAATAGGGGTAAGAAAAGAGATAGTGGACTTGGAAGAGTGGGGAAAAAGAAGGCAGAAAGAGGGGTTGATGGAGGCAAGAGTGAAACTGGGTAAGGAAAGGTGGAGAGTGGTGGGGGTGTACATAAATGGGGATATGAGAGAGAAGATGGAGGATATAAGGGGGTGGGTGGAAGAGGAGGACGGGCAGATAAGGACCGTGATAGGGGGGGATTTTAATGCGTGGACGGGAGAGTGGGGGGGGAACAGGGTGGGGGGTGGAAGAGGGGGTAGGGAGAAGGCTGTCAAGGGACAAGAAGGTGAACAGGGAGGGTAGGATGCTGGTGGAATTTCTAGAGGAGGGAGGTTGGAGTATCTTAAACGGAGATACCAAGGGGGATGAAGAGGGGGAATTCACGTACACGGGGGGAAGAGGGGAGACCGTAATAGATTATATAATAGGGAACCAGAGAACAAGGGAGAGGGTGGAGGAAATGGAGGTAGGGGCGGAGGTGGACTCGGACCACCATTCGGTGGGAGTAAGGATAAAGGAGATGGGGAGGAAAGGGCAAAGGAAAGGGGGAGGAAGGGGGTGGAGAGGAAGAGGGGACTGGACGGAGGAGGGAAGGGAAAGATTTGGAAGGGAAATGAGGTGGAGGGAGATGAGGGGGGTAGGGATAGAGGAGGAGATGAAAGAGGTGATGGGGGAGGTGAAGAGGGTGCTGAGTATGGAAGAAGAGGGAGGTAGAGAGAAAGGAAGAAGGGGATGGTGGGATGCGGAGTGCGAAGAGGGTAAAATGGAGGTTAGGAGGGAACTGAAAAAGTGGAGAAGAGAGGGAGGAGGAGAAGGGTATAGGAAAAAGAAAAGGGAGTTCCAGAGGATGTGTGAGAGGAAGAAACAGGAGGAAAATAAGAGTTTTGAGAAAGTGGCGGAGGGAGCTAGGACGGAGGGGAAGGTGTGGGAAATTGTAAACAGAGAAAGAAGGAGAAAAGGGGTGGGGGAGGGAGGAACAGAAATGAAGGAGTGGAGGGATTATTTTATGGGACTACTAGGAGGGGTGGAAACGAAGGTAAGGACGGGGTAGGGGGGAAAGAGAGAGGAAGATGAAGAAGAGGGCATAGGAAAGGAGGAGGTAAGAAAGGCGATAGGGAAGCTAAAGGGCGGAAAGGCGGCGGGGGGGATGGGATACCGAGTGAGGTGTGGTGGTATGGGGGGGGGGAATAGATGGTGGACTGGGTATGGAGGGTGTGTAGCAAGGTATGGAAGGGGGAGGGGTGGCCGGAAGAATGGAGGGAGGGGATAATAGTGCCGATACTGAAGAAGGGAGAGGGAAACAAGGTGGAACAGTACAGGGGGGTAACCTTGATGCCAACGTTGTACAAGGTGTATGCGATGGTCTTGGCGGAGAGACTGGGTGAGGAGATGGAGGAGAAAGGTATGGTGCCGCACAACCAGACGGGGTTCAGGAAGGGAATGGGGGTGGTAGACAATATATACGTACTGAATTTTTTGGGTGGGACGGGAGGTAAGCAGGAAAGGAGGGGGAATGGTGGCGATGTTCATTGATTTAAAAGCGGCGTTTGACTCGGTGGATAGGAGGGTTTTGTGGGAAGCGATGGAGAGAAGAGGGGTGAGGAAGGGACTGAGGACAAGGGTAGAGGAAGTATATCAGGAGACGGTGAGCAGAGTGAGGGTGGGGAGGGAGGTAGGGGAGAGGTTTTGGCCGGCAAAGGGGGTTAGGCAAGGGTGTCCGATGAGTCCATACCTGTTTAACATTTTAACGGCAGATATGGAGGAGGAGATGAGGAAGGGGGAGGGGATAGGGGGGATAAGAGTCAATGGGGAAAAAATATATACGCTAGCGTATGCGGACGATGTGGTAGTGATGGCAGGAAACGAGTGGGAGATGCGGGCAATGATGAGAAGGATGGAGGGATACTTCGACAGGAAGGGTTTGGAAGTGAATGTGGATAAAACAAAGATAATGAGGTTTAGGAAAGGAGGGGGGAGAATGAAGAAGGGGAATTGGAAGTGGAAGGGGAGGGAGATAGAAGAGGTGAAAAAAATTAAATATCTGGGAGTGATAATGAAAAGGAATGGAGGAATGAAGGAGCACGTGAAGGAGAGGGTGAGGAAGGCGGGGATGGTAATGAGGCAGATATGGGGAATAGGGAAAAGAAGGTGGGGGAAGGACTGGGAGAGGAGGGTCTGGCTGTTTGATAAATTGGTGTGGACAGTGGTGGAGTACGCGGCGGAGATATGGGGGTGGAGGGAATGGAGAGAAATAGAGGCGCTACAAGAGAGGTACTTGAGGTGGACGATGGGTTTGGACTGGAGAACGCCGGGGTATTTAATAAGGGAAGAACTGAAGAGGGACAAGTTAAGAGTGAGAGCGGGGAAAAGGGCATGGGAATATGAGAGGAAGTTGGAGGAGGGGAGGGGTAGTGAGATAGCGAGGAGATGTTGGGAGATGGTGGGGGAGAAAGTGGAAAGGGGGGGAGGGGGATCGAGGTGGGAGGGAGAAAGGGAGAGTTTTTTCGAGAAAAGAGGGTGGAAGGCGAAGGAGGTGCAGGAAAGAAGGAGGAGGGAAGGGATGAGGTACGAGGAGATGGAGGAGAAGGATAAGGAGGAGGAGGAGAGGGAGAGATGGGAAAAGATCAGGGCATCGAGATACAGTAGGTGGTATAAGGTGGTGAGAGCAGAGGGGGTGGCGGGGTATCTAAAGAAGGGGTGGGGGGAGAGTAGATGGAGAAGGGTAGCGAGATTTAGGATGGGCAATGAGATGAGGGAAGGAAGGTACTGGGAAGGGGAAGAGAAGAGGGAATGCAGAATGTGCGGTGTGGAAGAGGAAACGTGGGAGCATGTGTGGGAAGTGTGTGCGAGGATAGAAGAAGGAGGAGAGGAAGGATGGCAGGCAAGTGTGGAAAAGATATTGGGAGAGGAGGGAGAGGGAGAGAGATGGATGAGGGAAGTAGAGAGGAAGAGGGACAGAGGGGAAAGGAACTGGAGAGAAGGAGAGACTGGAGAGGGGTGAGTGGGAAACGGAAGTCCGGAAAAGGAGAGGGCGGGAGAGGAGATGGAGGTAGATTTAAAGGGGGGGAAGCAGGGGGGAGGAGAGAGAGAGGGGAGAGGAAAGGAGGATGGAAAGGGAAAATAAAAAGGAGTGGAGAAGTGGCGCGGGAGAGGCGAGTAGGACACAAAGCAAGCGAGCATAGGTGTAAGACGAGAGGATAGAAAGTAAGGCGAGCGGATAGAGAGTAAGGCGTGCGATGAGAGAGAGCGGGAGAGAAAAAGACGGAGCGGGCGAATAGAAAGAGAGAGCGAGCGGATAGAGAGTAAGGCGTGCGATGAGAGAGAGCGGGAGAGAAAAAGACGGAGCGGGCGAATAGAAAGAGAGAGCGAGCGGACGGAAGGAAAAGAGGGAGGTGGCGATGTAGGGGTGAAGGAGAGGGAGGATTTAGGTTGTGTTAAAGGAGATTAATTAAGGTAGGATAAGGGATTGTAAAAAATTGTAACCCCGAGGGGATCAATAAAGGCATACATACATTCCACGTCCTACTGCCTCTGGACCCTAACAAAATTATGTTTGTAAAATAACAATATCATATTTTATTATTACAAAATTGACCCTGCATTCCTCCCCAGATTGCAAATTGTTGTAACTTTGTCAATTTTTGGAATCGAAGCATAAAACTTTGGGAATACATTCTTTAGACTATATACTTTATGGAAATGCAATAAAAAAAATGTCTGTTTTTTTACCCATTCACAGGTAGATGGCCCTTAAGTTGGCCACATAATGGTTTACGTTGTTAATTTATGTTTGAATAATAAGGAAAAGGGACACGGGGTGCAGCACCTCCTGTACATCTCTCCACCAGAACATCAGCATGCACGCAAAGCCACCAGTTTTAGCGCATGCGCACTGTATACACAAATTATAGAAAAAGCGTGTTCAAATTCGTTTCGAATAGACAGATCGTTACAGTCGTTACAATAACATCGATTTCTTCGGTCGAGTGAGTTTCAACGGTTATAGTAGTCAACTCTCTTTGTCATCTCTTTTTGTTAAAATCGAGATTCATCTAAAAGGCATCTTTGTGTACAGTCATCTCAGTCTTGCAACTAGTTGTAAGGTGCATGTGGTCCTCGATCGGTGGCGAGTTCCTCGTGGCAACGCACTTAATTTCGGACATCTCACTTTGTGAACTTTCAGAAACATCTCGGATACTACATTTGATTTTAATAAACTGACTGTGATTCAATCGAATGCTACAGTGCTCCTGGTTATTTCAACGCTCCCAGATCCGTTAGACATGTTACGGATGCATCCGTCGAACCGAATTTTTCGGTTCTTGAATTTACACTTGGCGACAAGAAGGCGCCTTTATAATATTATTTTAAATGCATAGAACGTTAGAGTTTTCTTCTTTCCTTAAAACAGTCGCGAGTTGCGTGCAAGGGTCCCCTCTTATTTAGTTATCTCGAGTGCCCTACGACCCCCGTCCTACGATACTCTCTCATTCGCTTACTCTCTCATCCTTTCTCTCTCTAACCTATCCATAGAGCCGTGCATTATACTAACTTACCATGCCGATGCATTCCTACGACAGTTACGTCATTTTTCCTGAACCTTCTCTGTATGGCCACAGCATCTTCCCACTACCAAATTTTGGCCCTTATCGCAACCTCCCCTACACCGAGAGACCTATATAAGACGAGGTTTTCAAGACCTCGCGGGTTCTTCCTAGTTAGACTTTCGAACAGTACATAGCGATATTGGATTATTTCCTTTTGAAGCATAATTTCAACCATAGAAGCGTACGCGTTTTCTTACGGCAGTTTTAAACTCGTTCAGTCTTGAATTTCCCCCGTAATACTCAGGCGTTAGAGTCAACTCGAAGCTTAGGCTTTTGACTATAACGTACAAAGGAGATCGTAAATCGTCACTGCCCAAGGGTAAACCTCGACTCACTAAGTACGGTTATATTATTTTATTTCATTGCTCTATATTTTATTACACAGAACACTAAACAAGTACTGTAAATTGACCAAAGACTTTTATTGTAAACTCTCGTTGATTTTAGAATATACCAAAGAATATTTTTAAATTCTAATTTGATTCCAACATTATTTTGAAATTAGAATAATACCTTTCCTCACGAATATATATAAGAATAGAAGTACTGAGTAACGTCTCACAATTATTCACTCATACCGCTCGGAGTGAAACAAAATATAAGTTACGGGAATTTAGTTCTGTTTACGTAAATTGTTACCCGACCCAGAGGCCACGTCGCCGAGACTTGCGGGCAATTACGTAGCGCGTTAGAGTCACTTTTGATAACCAGGCTAGAGTCCGAACCAGAGGCCTCGTCGCCGAGATTTGCGGATTCTAGTTCGTTATCCCTACTTGTTCTATCCTAGAGTCACTTAGATAATATCCTTAATCGACTCAGAGGCCACGTCGCCAAGAAAATCCGACATGGGATATTATTGATATAACAGTAGAAACAAAACGGTAACAGCTTGTCGATCCAGAGGTCACGTCGCCGAGAGTTTTCCGGCAAGCTCATTATCGTACCTTTTCACGCATTAACGTGCAATAAATCTTCATTGTTCGATTTATTACTACCGCGTTCAAACAAACTCGCTCGGCTCGTAACAGACATTTCCCTTGCCATCTCACAAACATTTGATCCTTCGAGCCGGATCTGGTGAAATAATTAGGTCGTATTGAATTACCGGTTGTTAAAACAGTCATCCCAGTAAGTGCAGTGAATTTCGAGTGCATCTCAAGAAAGGGCAGTAGTGCGAAGCAACAAGTGGCCATCTTTTCATCTGCCCTTTGTTCGCCGTGAACGGCTGTCAAGCTTGACGTTTGTTGACATCTGACGGTCAACAATAGTCACCTCTAAATCGAAGTCAAGATGACAGAAAGCCAGATGGATCTCGCCGCACCGAACGCAAAGCAAACGCAGAGTTTGTCAACGGTCGACCTCTCCGACTTCACAACATCCTCGCTGAAAGACTGTAGCTAAGAGCACGGAGACATCTTTGAAGATCAAAACACATGAGCTCCGGGTGGTGGTGCCAGATGCTGTCCCTCCGAGTCAGCGAGAGAGTCAGTCAAGCTCAAACATTCCAGGCGAAGCACTTTCTGTTCGTATCAAAGTGGCCTTCTGCACGGCAGAACATGAGTACGTGTAAACAAATATCTTACGACGAAAGCTGGCGGTGTACAAGAAGGCAATGATAGTCTTACGAAGACCGCAGGCACGCCTCCAGTCCATGGCCACAGACACCTCACGAGCAGACACAATGGCACTTCAGGTGTAGGCGCATATCTAGCATAAACATAAACATACCCAGCATCGACCGGGATTATTTGCATTTGCCGCAGTTTTGATCCTGTTTTGAGCACGCTGTCATCGACAGAGCAGACTTGTCAGCTTTAGCTTGTTGTATTTAAATATAGTACTTCCTCAATCCCAACAGACATCTCAGACATCACACACCGTACTCCTCAGTGCATTGGAGAATTGGTATAATTGTCGACCAGCCAGACATTCCATCACACATCGTCATCGTTCCGTCATAGTCAACTCTAGTTTCCACGCCGTCATCTTCAGCCATCTCTACGAAGTCATCATTAGCCAACACCACTCTGTCATCTCGCCAGGCATCTCATGCTACATGTCATTCAGTATTGCAGGCCACAGCGCTGCCAGACATCATAACAGACACGCAGAGTTACTCCATTCGTATGTTAAGGGGTAACACCACTCGGGCAGTTTTAAAAATTCGATTTTTTTTTTTGCTTAAAGTACTCTTTGTACGTATAAAAATGATATCCCATTGGTTATAAAACGATATCAAAAGTGAAAGGGCAATTTCCGAGCTATAGAAGTAAAGCGCACATCTGCGCGCTTTCGCTGCCGTACTGCGGTTTCAACGAAAACGGGGATTTCTCTAATAGCCTTTTGGCTTTTACTGTTTTTGTGTGGGTGAACAAAAGAACGCGTTGTTCATTTGTTCCTGTGTTTGGAACCGACTGCGTTAGTTGGCAACTCGGCATCCTTCTTCCTTCTGTGAGCGAACTATCGAGTGCGAGCACGTGTGTCGTCGGCAGTCTTATTATATTATAAACAGTCTATTTTTATATTATACTGTGGCATTTCACCTCACCCGAATTCTGGAGGCAAACCCTAACAGTGTTTAAATTAAGTTATAATAAACTATGAGTGATACAAAACCTCTGTACAGTGGCCGTAAGGGCTCTCGTGAAAATAATGATCGTTTCAGTAGAGGAAAAAGAATAAATCGGCCTTTGAACATGTACAGTTTGGAGTCAAGCAGTGAAGAAACTTTCAGCTCGTCTTCGAAAAAATTGAATTTTGACAAAGATATTGACGATTTAGAAATAAATGGTAGTTTGGGTTACAGATTTATAAATCTTTTCCCTGTATTGATGACGTTATCACAATTAGTTGTGTGCAGAAACTGCCATTCAGATGTTCGTTTCGAAGAAAAAAGTAAACGTGGTATGGGTTTCAAGATTGCTGTTCTTTGTGATAATTGTCAATTACGTGAAATAGACTCTTGTCCCGTGATTGAAAGAAACGCATATGATATAAACTACAGAATAGTTCTAGTTATGCGTTTATTAGGTGTTGGACTGAACGGTATTAAAAAATTTTGTGCATTTATGGAACTACCGCATCCAATATTTCAGTCATGTTATGATAAGTTTGTGAAGGTGATCGGTACTGCTGTGTCGAATATTTGTGAAGTCTCAATAACAAATGCAGCTTTGGAAGAGATAAGATTAAGTAATCAAGAAGGCATGAAAAACGGTATATCCGTTTCAGGAGACGGGTCGTGGCGTAAAAGAGGATTTTCATCACTGTTCGGCGTTACGACTCTCGTAGGCTGGTTCTCTGGCAAAATAATCGATATTATTGTGAAAAGTAAATATTGTAAGGCATGTGAGTTCTGGTCTTCAAAAGAAGGAACAGCTGAGTATGAAGAATGGGCTGCAAATCACCAAAATCAATGCAATTCAAATCATGTAGGTTCATCCGGAAAAATGGAGGTCGACTCAATTATTGAAATGTTTTCCCGGTCGGAATCGGTGCACAATGTAAAATATTGTAATTATATTGGCGATGGGGACAGTAAAACATTCAAAGGAATTATAGACGCTCAGCCGTATATTGATGTTGTAGTAAAAAAAAAGAGTGCATCGATCATGTGCAAAAACGCATGGGAACGCGACTTCGGAATCTAAAAAAAAATACAAAAGGTTTAGGAGGCAGAGGAAAATTAACTGGCAAGTTGATCGACGAATTGTCCATTTATTATGGCCTTGCAATCCGCAGAAATGTAAATTGTATTAAAAATATGAAAAAAGGAATTTATGCAACCTTGCATCACAAAATATCGACAGATGAAAATCCACAGCATGATGCTTGCCCAGTCGACGAAGATTCGTGGTGTAGTTGGCAGAAGGCAAAAGCGCGCGGTGAATTAAACTTTTATAAACATAAACCTGCAATGGATTCAGAAGTTTATGATGCAATTCTGCCAATTTATGAAGAATTAAGCCGTGAAGATTTGTTAAATCGTTGTTTAGGAGGTTTCACGCAAAACGCAAATGAAAGTTTTAATTCCACAATATGGAAGATTGCACCGAAATCAACGTCCAGTGGAAAAATAGTAATGGAAATTGCAGCCCACATTGCCACATGCATCTTCAATGATGGCATGATAAGTGCATCAAAAATTATGGAGGCTCTGGAGATGCCTATTGGTTCAGAAGGCTATAATTTTGCACGGGAGGCGGACGAAAAGCGCGTGAAATTGGCTGAGCGCTCCCTGACCGACGGGTGCAAAAATGCCCGAAAACAAGCCAAGTCAACCAGAAAGGCAGCAGATATGGATGCTATCGATGTAGAAGGAATGCTTTATGGGGCTGGAATCGCAGATTAGGGGTAACTTCCATTTTAATCGTTTTTATTCGCGTCTAAACTGTAACGAAAACTTTAAACGCGTTTTTCTCAGAACAGTATTTCCGAAATCGGTGGGCACTCTAGCTTCGCTAATTTTCAATGAATCTACTTAGATTTTGTTTCAATTCAACCGTCACATATTTCTCTAGTGAAACACGTGGGATTTTTTGAAAATATTGATATTTCGATTATCTATGCAATTTTAAGTAACGAAATTTGTGACAAAAAGTGTACTTTTTTACATGTTTTACTTTGAATCGATGCCACTTCCGTAAAAATGCATATTTTTTAAAACGGCCACGTGTTTCACTAGCTTTTGGACTAAGAAAACCAATTTCCTTTGTTTCACTGCACTAAATCACGTGTAGGCTGAGGTATCTTGCCCACCGTTTGACTATCTATTTTCGAAGCGCTCCCGATCATTAGCTGTCAAGCCGCCATTTTTCAATATATCGAATACGAAAAATATTAATTTTATACTCTAATGTACACACAATAAGGTAGTGCATTTACATTTTCATAAAAACTTCTCATTTCTTCAATCAAAATTCGCGAAAAAGCCTTGAATTTCGAGGCGCTCGAGTGGTGTAACCCCTTAATAGATATTGGTTCAGAATTGACATTCGTCAACAAGGGTTGTTCGGGTTTCACCAATAAAGGGTTGGACCTCACGTACAACTTGAAACTTGGTTTATTGCTTTCAGCTCGTGGATGCAGATATACTATCTTTCACTCACTCACTCTTACGTCGCGGTACTAGGTGTGCTTCTTACGAGCAAACTACCCTATTCGGATTTTAACTCCCGTGGTGCAAAAAGGGGGGGAAGTATAATGTGGCCCCGGAGGTCGTGCACGTTGACTCTACTATCTTTCAAGACGCGCCCGCGAGGACCGTGCCCCTGCTTTTATCGAGGGTTTTTGCGATGGTCGCAGAATCGACCCTGACGCGTGGGGCGGTGCGGTTGACCGGGGGTTCATTGGCTGGTTCGGTGATTGACCGGTCCTGGGGTCGTCAGCGCTTTTGCGCGATACCGAGGTAAGGCTTCGAACCTGCCAATGAACTTTGTTGCCGTGTGGGATAGGAATTCGGCCGTCAGCGTTTTACACGATACCAAGGCCGGGCGACGGAACGGTCGGCGGACGCTGTTGCCATCCGGCCTTAGGAATTTACCGTCAGCATGTGGGCCGGGTGCAACACAGCTTAACCTTGCCGATCCTCGATTCCATCAGTCTAGATCAATTGACATGATCATCGAGCTGACTATTATGGAAAAATTACCAAGCCAAACATAATCCGAGGCTTGGAAGACACTCCGACTGCACAGCTGTAAAACATTTCCAAACCACGCATACTCGTGACTCGAGTGGACGATTCATAGTATGTGTTAGAGATGCATCCGTCGAACCGAATTTTTCGGCTCTCGAATTTACACTTGGCGACAAGAAGGCGCCTTTATAATTTTATTTTAAACGCATAGAGCATAGAGTTTTCTTCTTTCCTTAAAACAGTCGCGAGTTGCGTGCAAGGGTCCCCTCTTATTTAGTTATCTCGAGTGCCCTACGACCCCTGCCCTACGACACTCTCTCATTCTCTTACTCTCTCACTCTTTCTCTCTCTAACCTATCCATAGAACCGTGCATTATGCCTGCCTACCATGTCGATGCATTCCAGCTGAAGTTGCGTCACTTTCCCTAAACTTTGTCCGCGTGGACCACAGCAACCAATCACCGTCAGGGTTTCTTTCGTTTTCACATCCTCCCCCACAACACGAGATCTATATAAGCCGAGGTTTAGACGGTCTCGTGAGCTTTAGTATTTTTCAACTCGAGTAATTAACAGTGGTATTGGGCCAGTTGCCCTCTTGATCGACATTCTACCATAGAAGCTTCGCGTTTTCTTACGGCATTATAATTCGTGGTCGCTATTCCCCCGCAATACTCAGGCGTTAGAGTCAACTTATTTATTTCTAATTATTTAATTCCAATCTAATAACTACAAACAAGCTTAGGCTTTGTTAACTAAAACGTACAACAGGGATATTATTAAATCGTCACTGCCTAAGGGTACACCTCAATTCTCCTGTACGATTTTACTTTACTTTATTATTTTACTCTCAGTCTCTCTTTACAGTACACTGAACACTAAACATTATTGTAAATCAATTCCAAACCATTCCATTTGTAAAACCTATCATTTGAAGAATTTATTATTGTGGGGTTCGGGAATTTGAGAGTGTTCGAAGAACCGTTGCGATGCAGCGAACGATTGCCGACCGTATTGCGTCATAGCGACGGCTAAACTTAAGTGCCGAAAACCCATAGGCTATGTATTTGTATGTGTGTATGCGTGTGACGTGTGACGAATGCATGGAGAGTGCGTGAACGAATGTAGAGGGAACAAGCGTGCACGAAAGGTCAGAACAGAACGCGAAAAGACGGCGAAAAGTTCAGACGTAGTTGACGGGACGGAAAAGTAAACGCGCACAGACGGCGAGCGGTTTGAAAGACTGAGTGTCGATAAAGAATTTAGGACTGAGTGTCCGTATATTATATTCTTTTATTTTACATATTAATAAAATAGTTTATGTGTCACCTTACGGATAAAAATAATCCCTTATTAAATCCCACAAAATTGGGGGCTCGTCCGGGAGACAGATAGAGATACAGATCGAGATACAGATAGAGAGACAGACGAAGTGATCAGGATCGTGACCTGAATAAGTGCATGGTGATTGAAGTGACAGTGAACGGGATTTTACGTGAGGTGCGAAAACTATTTGGAGGTTTTATTTAGATGACAATTGGTGATAAAAATAACGACGAGATGAGTGGTACACGACGAGATCCGACCGACTTTACAGTGGTAGAATTGAAGGATAAACTGCGAGTTCTTGGACTTTCTTCGTCGGGAACTAAGGTCGAATTGATAGCGAAACTTAATGCAGCCGATCCTTCAGGTAATTGGTTAAACGAGACAAACGCTGAGGGGCCATCGGTCGCGGGACAAGCACCTCAGACATCCGAAACAGTTCGTGATCCAGAAACGCTGGAAAGAAATACAGGTGGTACAGAAATCGCGCTTACGCAAAAAGAAATGGAACTCTTTCGTAGAGAGAAAGCATTGATGGAGCGAGAACTAGCATTCGCACGCAGCGAAATCCAATTGTATCGAGGTATGGGACAATTAAATGTGACCGATGTAAATAGAAGTGACGTAAATCGCGGAACTGGTGTGAACAACGGAGGTAATCAAGTTCAAGCACAACCTGTTTTGAGACAACAACCGAGCGTAGCAGCAATTGCAAATTTGCTGAGTAACTTCGAGGGAGACGGGAATACGTTCGAGGTTTGGAAAGATCAGGCCAACCACTTGAGGAGGGCCTATCAATTAAGCGACGATATGGCGAGGATTATGCTGGTGCAGCGTTTGAAAGGAAAGGCGCTCGAGTGGTTCCACTCAAAAAAAGAATACCTCAGCATGGAGGTTGACGATTTGCTTTCCGAGCTGGAGAGAATGTTTCGTCGACGGACAAGCAAATTAGAAATAAGGAAGCAGTTCGAAAATCGCTTGTGGAAGCACGAGAAAAGTTTTAGCGAGTACTTTCACCATAAATGCATTTTGGCGAATCGAGTCAGCATCGACGAGGAAGAAATGGTGGAATTCATCATTTTTGGTATTCCGGACCATTATCTTCGAGAGCAGGCGAAAATGCAGAAGCATAGGACGAGAGAATCCCTTCTAGATACGTTTGAAGAGGTTTCCTTGAGAAGACGTCCACAGCAGTTATTTAGTAGCGGCAAACAACACCCGAAGAAGGAAACGAGAACGTTGCGATCTGGAATCGTCGAGAAGACTTCGTCAAAGGAGGGACCGAGCGGTAATAAACGGTGCTACAATTGTACCGAATACAATCATATTAGTACAAACTGTCTAGCGAAAAACAAAGGTATGAGATGTTATGAATGTAATGATTTCGGGCACATTGCGGCGAGATGTCCGAAAAAACTCGTGAAAGTAAAAGAATCTTGCTATGTTTCGCGATTCACAAATGGAAAATATTATAAAAGTATTGTAATAAATGGATATGCAATAGAGGCATTAGTAGATACGGGAAGCGGTCTATCGTTGATGCGTGCGCAACAATACATCAGAATCGGGTCTCCTAAATTAAAACCGAATGAAATTAAATTCCGCGGTGTTGGTTCTAGTGATAATGCAACGATAGGTGAATTTTCATCAGAAATAGAAGTCGATGGCAACCGTTATCCAATTACATTATACGTGGTTTCAGATACTATAATGCAACATGATGTCTTGATAGGAACGGATTTTTTAAATACGGTTAACATGAGTATAATTGGGGGTAAAATTTCAATATACAAGGCGGAAAAAGAAAATACCGAAAATAACGTACCAGAATTATTCAAGATCGATTGTATACGCGAGATAAATGAGGTAGACTTGTCTCATGTTCCGTCCTCAGAACAGAGAGGCATTATTCAAAATTTAATTGACGATTACAATCTGGTAAAAGTGCGTGATGTTGGGGTCAAAATGAATTTGATTCTTAAAGATGACGAATCGGTATATCAGCGAGCGAGACGCTTATCTCCTTCCGAGAAAGACGAGGTGGATAAACACGTAAACGAATAGTTGCGCGACGGAATCATTCAGCCGTCCTTGTCTGAATATGCTAGCCCAGTTGTATTAGTTAAAAAAAAGAACGGCGATACCAGACTCTGTGTAGACTATCGCAAATTAAATAAGAAAATTATTAAAGACAGGTACCCGTTACCCTTAATTGAAGACCAGCTAGATGCTTTACACGGGGCGAAGATTTATAGCACATTAGATCTTAAAAATGGTTTTTTCCATGTCGCGATAGAGCCTGAAAGTAGGAAATATACGGCATTCATAGTACACAACGGACAATATGAATTCAAATACGTACCATTTGGCTTAGGTAATTCGCCCGCAATATTTCAGAAATACATAAACGCGATTTTTAAAGAGTTAATAGATAAAAAGATAGTTTTGACATACATGGACGACTTGGTAATACCCGCGATTAATTGTGAGGACGGTTTGGGATATTTACAAGAAGTTTTAGGTATTGCAGAGCAGTTCGGGTTAAATATTAATTGGCAGAAGTGTAGCTTCCTTCAGCCGAGAATTGAATTTTTGGGGCACATTGTAGAGCTCGGAACCATTCAGCCATCTGAGAGAAAATCTGAAGCGGTCATGAAATTTGCAGAACCACAAAATGTAAGACAGATTCAAAGTTTTCTAGGTTTGACGGGGTTTTTCAGAAAATTCATTCCTAATTATTCATTGATTGCAAGGCCGTTGACGAATCTGTTGAGATTAGATGCAAAATTTGAGTTTGAAGAGAAGCAAAGAGCCGCGTTCGAGAAATTGAAACTTCTATTAAGTAATAAGCCTGTTTTAAAACTGTATAAACCGAAAGCTGAAACACAGTTGCACACTGACGCTTCAATGTACGGGTACGGTGCGATCTTGTTGCAGCGAGATGATGTAGATAATAAGTTGCATCCTATTTATTATGCGAGTGGTAAAACCACGCCGGCGGAAGCAAAATACTCTAGTTATGAATTAGAAGTTCTAGCAATCGTAAAAGCGTTGAAAAAGTTTAGAATCTATTTGCTCGGAATACCGTTGAAAATTATTACAGACTGTCAAGCATTTACGCAAACGATGACGAAAAAGGACTTGTGTGTACGCGTCGCGCGTTGGGTCTTGTTGCTAGAAGAGTTTAGTTATGAGATCGAACACAGGCCTGGTACGGGTATGCAGCATGTTGACGCATTGAGCCGTAATCCGATACTTTCGAGTATGGCAGTGGATGAGTGTGACGAAAGTTTGAATGTGAGGATAGGTAAAGCGCAGCAAGGCGATAACGAAATTCGGAAAATCTTTGCGTTAGCGGCGCAGCGGAAATGTGATGGTTTCGTGGTGAAGTGCGGGTTATTGTTTAAAGACGATGGTGCGGACATACGTCTTGTAGTACCGAAATCGATGCAAATGCAAATTGTGAAACGAGTACATGAAAACGGTCATTTCGCGACGGGTAAAACTGAAGTACTGTTAAAGAAAGATTACTGGTTTTCAAGTATGCGGTCGAGGATCGAAAAATTAGTGCGGAACTGTGTGTCGTGTATACTAGCAGAGAGAAAGCACGGGAAGCAGGACGGATTGCTGCATTCAATAGATAAGGGTAGCATTCCGTTAGACGTGTATCATATTGACCATTTGGGCCCACTTGTGTCCACAAAGAAGAGGTATCGACATATCCTTGTTGTAATCGACGCTTTCTCAAAGTTTGTTTGGCTATATACAACTCGTTCGACTAGCACAGTGGAGGTCCTGGATAAGTTAAAGAAACAGGCAGAAATATTTGGGAATCCGAGGCGCATCGTGTCCGATCGGGGAACTGCTTATACATCGCACGAATTTAAGCAATATTGTCAAGAGGAGGGTATTGAGCACGTGTTGATAACGACGGGTGTTCCACGAGCGAATGGTCAAGTAGAAAGGATCAATCGGACGCTTGTACCTGTTCTGACGAAATTAGCGGCACCTAACCCACCGAAGTGGCATAAATATTTGAAGACGGCACAGCAGTGTCTAAATTCGACACCCAGTCGAAGCTTAGGTACTTCGCCATATCATGTGTTATTCGGGGTGCACATGAGATTAAAAACAAATCCACATATAAAAGAAATCATCGAAGTCGAGTGGTTGACTCATTTTCAAGAGGAGCGTGACGAATTGAGAGAAGCAGCGAGGAATACAATTTTCAGGGTACAACAGGAGAATGCAAGAAATTTTAATAAACGGTGTAAGGAGGCGCGTCGTTACGCAGAAGATGATTTGGTTGCGATTAAGCGCACGCAGTTGGAGCCAGGACTTAAACTTGCGTCTAAGTATTTGGGTCCTTATCAAATTATAAAGGTGCTTCGAAACGACCGGTATGTAGTGCGTAAACTAGGGGATCAAGAAGGGCCTTTGGAAACATCTACATCCTCCGATCACATGAAAGCTTGGATAAACGACCTGGAAGATATTTCTTCAAGTGAAGAGTGTGACGAGAACATATGAGGGCATATGTCAACGCAGGATGGCCGATTGTGGGGTTCGGGAATTTGAGAGTGTTCGAAGAACCGTTGCGATGCAGCGAACGATTGCCGATTGTATTGCGTCATAGCGACGGCTAATCTTAAGTGCCGAAAACCCATAGGCTATGTATTTGTATGTGTGTGGCGTGTGACGAATGCATGGAGAGTGCGTGAACGAATGTAGAGGGAAAAAGCGTGCACGAAAGGTCAGAACAGAACGCGCAAAGACGGCGAAAAGTTCAGACGTAGTTGACGAGACGGAAAAGTAAACGCGCACAGACGGCGAGCGGTTTGATAGACTGAGTGTCGATAAAGAAGTTAGGACTGAGTGTCCGTATATTATATTCTTTTATTTTACATATTAATAAAATAGTTTATGTGTCACCTTACGGATAAAAATAATCCCTTATTAAATCCCACATTATTAAGGAATATATTAAGATTATTATTGCCATTCTGATTTGATTCTAAACTTTATTTGAATATAGAATATTATCTTTCCTTGTGAATATATATGGTCGATTCCACGTCAAATCGCACAGCTGAATTCTTCGAAATTCTGATTTTGAGATATGTTATAGAGGTAGGTGAGACAAGCCACCCGAATTTTTTTTTCATTTTTTATTTTGACTTTCGAGGAGTTATGAGACTTTGAAAAATTGGGACACTTTTTCTTCGAACATTTCTAGGCGCGGTCTGGTTTGTCGTAGAATAATTTGCTTTTTTAAGCTCGATTCACAAAAGATTTTAGTTTAACGAGAATTTGCAACCCATTTCAAAAAGTTTATTTTTCAACGCATAATTCATAAAAATAAAAAATAATCGTTAATTTGACTGTCTGGGCCCTCACCGAAAATTATGAAAAAATTATATCCTTGTAGCGCGTTTCGAGACGAACAGTTTGCAAAAAAAGGCAGCCCCGTGCACGCAATAACTTCGGAGTAATTGAAGAAAAAGTGTAACCGCCTCGGAATTACTGATTTTGCCAGCAAGAACGCTGAATTGGGAGGTGGGGGTCGTGACACAGGGCCGCGGCACCTAAGAGATACGCGATATCCCACATAACTGCGTGATGACGCGATGACGAGTCGTGTTGACATTACATGTTCTCAATCAGTTAAAAACACATGAAAGCCATTCCCGAAAATTGTCAAAAAATTCACGAGGGTGCCTTGATGATGCATACACACGGTGGTATGCGTAATAGTCGCGAGCACCAACGATTATTCCCGATAAAAATCAGTTTCAATGTTTTATCGCGTATCTCTTAGGTGCCGCGGCCCTGCGTCACGACCCCCACCTCCCAATTCAGCGTTCTTGCTGGCAAAATCAGTAATTCCGAGGCGGTTACACTTTTTCTTCAATTACTCCGAAGTTATTGCGTGCACGGGGCTGCCTTTTTTTGCAAACTGATCGTCTCGAAACGCGCTACAAGGATATAATTTTTTCATAATTTTCGGTGAGGGCCCAGACAGTCAAATTAACGATTATTTTTTATTTTTATGAATTATGCGTTGAAATATAAACTTTTTGAAATGGGTTGCAAATTCTCGTTAAACTAAAATCTTTTGTGAATCGAGCTTAAAAAAGCAAATTATTCTACGGCAAACCAGACCGCGCCTAGAAATGTTCGAAGAAAAAGTGTCCCAATTTTTCAAAGTCTCATAACTCCTCGAAAGTCAAAATAAAAAATGGAAAAAAAGTTCGGGTGGCTTGTCTCACCTCCCTCTATAACATATCTCGAAATCAGAATTTCGAAGAATTTAGCTGTGCGATTTGACGTGGAATCGACCATATATATATATGTTGTATGTGTGTGTTTTGTATGCATGTGTATTGCGTTGCAAAGAAAGCAGGACGCGGCGAAAAGCCGGCGACATCACAAGTCGTGTGTGTTAGCCGATCCCCCGATTTCGAGGAATGGTAACGGTTGCGAAAAACCGTTGACGAGAAGAAGAAGAAGAGATGCAGTCGATCGTTGAAGCCCGAGTCGTGTGGTCGTTAGCGTAGTACAGCGTCGATTCTAATTGCTTAGACTAATTAATTGTCATTTATAATAAAGTTTTATGTTTTCGTATGTGTGAAATATAATCACGGTCCGCGAACTAATTAACACCAGCTTACTTTCTGATCCCACAAACTTGGGGGCTCGTCCGGGATCGAGTCAAACGGACCGTGTGTTATATTTGGTGCCGTGGTATAAAACTGAACAATGAAACCAAGTGATTTCACAGTGTTCAAATTAAAAGAAAAGTGCAAATCGATGGGACGAACAACTCTTGGCACGAAGAACGAATTAATAGCGAGACTTCTGGAAGCAGATTTGTTCAGGAATCTGCGTTTTCGACTTTGGGAAAACTCAGATTCCTTAACCTTTTTTCAAATCGCGCTCGCTTCCACCGGAAGCGGTTTAGAATCACGCGAACATTCCAGGGCGTTCGATAACACTCTAGAACGTTCTGGAATGCCCGAAAACGTCATGTGACTTCCGGTCTGTCCATGCCGTGGGCGCGCCGCGACGCCATACTTCCGCATTCACTTCCTATCGATTCGTCAAAGAGTACAGATCACGTCGGCTGAACAGCCATCTTTTCTTTGTCTAGTTGAATAGTTCATTTATAGTACAACCTCATTTCATTTCACTTCGCTTCATCTTTTCTGGTTAACTTCAGTGTTTTGTGCTTCATCCATATTGAATAGGCGACTTCATACGCACGGACGATTAGTTGCATCATCACATAGAAAACTTCCACTGACGCCACGTGCAAGACATCACGGTAAAATCCTTTGTACTTACTTTCACTCTCACATAGCACACACACTGAAGCGAAATATCTAATAATGTACATACGCTTGTAAATCTTCATACCATGCAATTTCATTGTAAATACGTTCATTCTTTCGTGCACCCACAATCATTCTTTTGAATAAATTCACATTGTAAACTTCTCAATTCACACGTCTCGATAATTTTTCTACCAACTTCATTCCACCATTCCTTGCAATAAAAATACAGTCCACTAAAAACTCGGAATAAATTCACGGTTTAAATACTAGCTTAATTTCAAACAAGATTCTAGTAGTGGATGGATGGCGAATAGTGAGGGTGAAGACGAACCACGTGTCGTGCAGTCTAGTGCAGCATCTGCTGCAAGACCCGTCGAACAAGCGTCAGTGCAGTGCGGCCAACGCGAATTAGAATTCGCAAAAATGCGCGCCGATCTGGCAGAACGAGAGCTCACGTTAGCCAGATGAGAAATGGAACTGCTGCGTGGAAGTCAACAGCGAAGTCAGATCACAGATGGACAGTCATCCAGGACATCAATGAGAAACGAAGTGCCTCGGTCTAAGATGGATGTTTAAGCGATCTACTAAGTCCGTTCCATGGAATCAGCGATTCCTGCGAAGGATGGGAAAAGCAAGTGCGACTGTTAAAGACGACGTACGAGCTCGACGAGAACGAAGTAAAAATCTTAATAGGCAGGAGGTTGAAGGGTAAAGCTAGCGATTGGTTTCATTCGAAGCCAGAATATCTTGAAGCGGTTTTCGAAGAATTGATGAGGCAGATGAAGATAATGTTCTCTCATCTACCAAGCACAGTGGTGTTGCGGAGGAAATTCGAGGAACGTTCATGGAGAAAAGGAGAGTCGATCAGCGATTACATCCATGAAAAAATGATTTTGGGAAATCGTATACCCATCGAGGCTGAAGACATGGTAGATTATCTGATAGACAGAATCCCAGAAGCCACTCTTCGTGATCAAGCACGGATCCAGGAATTCGACTCGGCAGCCGCCCTTAGAAGAGCATTCGACAAAGTGACGTTGCGATGAAGGTCAGATAGCGGTACTGTTCCTAAGTACTATCCGCCTTTCGGTACGTAAAACAGAAGCAGTGTCGCGATTTCCAGAACCAAAAAATATTAAACAAGTTCAAAGCTTTATAGGTCTCACGAGTTGTTTTAGAAAGTTTATTGCAGGTTATTCCTTGTGTTATAAGCGCACTGGCATATAACCAATTATATTACAATATTATACTAATCTTACATTAAGTTCCGCTCGTCCTTGAATCATCTTACATGTAAGACGATACAACACGCCCAGTCGCGCCGCGCGCAACAAAAACCGCCGAACTCGCAACACGTGCCCGGGGAGCGCGCGTGACCAAAGATCATACGACTTTCCAGAAAACTGCAGAAACCACGATAAAGGGTAGCTAGTTGCTAAGCCAAACCCCACTCTGATTTTGGGAAACCGTCGCGTGCATACAACCTGCGACGCCAGCTCGCGCGCCCGATTCCGACACGATTAGTGAAGCAAAGATAACGATAGATTAACCGGGCCGCTACGCGAGCAGTCAATCATCTTTCTAAACACCCCTAGCCTTTCTGTACTTGTACATGGAACAAGAGTAGTTAGCTATAGAGCAAACTCTTGGAACCGCGAGCGGGAGTGAAAGTCGAGTGCCGAGTGCCAATTAAAGTTCGTTCATCATTTGTACGCGGAGTTCCAACTATTAATTGGCAACGATCCCCTACAAATATATCCAAAACATCCTGGACAAACTTATCCCGACCGGAGCAATACCTCAAAATTGCACCTACCACCCCGGCCGGATAACCCTTGATTGCTCATCCGTTGACGAATTTGTTAAGAGCTGATGTTCCATCCCGTTTTGACGAAGAAGAAAAACCGCTTACCATAAATTGAAAATGTTACTGAACGATAAACCCGTGTTCAGATTGTATACATTGCACGCCGAGACGGAATTACATACGGATGCATCGATGTACGGTTATGCTGCTATTTTGATGCAGCGCGATAGCATTGATCAAGTTTTACATCCGGTGTATTATGCGAGCAGAAGAACCGCGAACGCCGAAGAAAAATATCACAGCTACGAATTAGAGGTTCTCGCGATAGTGATGGCATTGCAGAAATTCCGAGTTTACTTGTTAGGCATCCCGTTTAAAATCGCAACAGATTGTCGTGCGTTCACATTAACGATCAATAAGAAGGATCTAAGCGTAAGAGTAGCTAGATGGGCGTTGTTGCTGGAAGAGTTTACGTACACTATTGAACATCGCGCGGGAAAGCATATTACGCATGTAGATGCGCTTAGTCGAAAAGCTTTGCCATGTGTATTTGCGATCGAAGAAAGCGAAGAAGATTTGATTGTGAAGTGTGATGGTTGGTAGTGTGGTCGGCGGAAAGAATATATGAAACACTGAATTTATATGTACAGAAAGAAACAGAGATTTATTGACACTTTGAGAGTGAAGAGCGAGAGACGAGTGTACAATTTGACGGTGGAATTGAAAGTGTGGCTGCAGCGGGACCGTGTAGCAACGGTGGGCCTCGCTGCAGAATTTGGCGTCAGCGTTCTTAGGATCTGTGTGCTTAGCAAAGCATTCGAGTGATTAACAGTGTGGGACCGGATGTATACTATTTTGTTACAATGTGGCGGAAATATATAGGGTGTTACATCGATTTTTTCGACGTTTATAACTTTTCACCCGTATTCGGAATCGTTTTGAGTAATGGGTGTGCATAAACACAAATTTCTGTTCATTATGGCCTCACGAATATCGGGGTTACGGGCCGGGCGAGTTTCTTAAACGCGTTTGTTGAGAGTTCAATGATTTTATGTTATTGTGTGCGAAGAGCTAATAATTATGTCGGAATAAATGTTTGTATTAGTTTTAACGCGTTAAGAGATTCCCGTAACTTTAGCATTGTTAATTTGCTCCGAGCGGTAAGAGTGAATTGTTTGTGGGACGTTACTCAGCACTTCCATTCTTATATATGTTCACAAGGAAAAGGTAATATTACATATTCAAATAAAGTTTAGAACCGAATTTAGAATGGCAATGTAATGTTTGATATATTCTTCAATAGCAAATTCTGCAAATGATAGCTTTTACAATGGAATGGTTGAAATTGATTTTCAATAATGTTTAGTGTTCAGTGTAGTGTAAAAAGAGAGAGACAGTAAAATAATAGCAAAGTAAATTAAAAACGTACAGGAGAATGTAGGTGTACACTTCGGCAGTGACGATTCAACAATGTCCCTGTTGTACGTTATAGTTAACAAAGCCTAGTTATGATGCCGTAAGAAAACGCGAAAACGTGTATGGTAGAATATCGATCAAGAGGGCAACTGGCCCAATATCACTGTTAATTACTCGAGTTGAAAAATACTAAAGCCCACGAGATCGTCTAAACCTCGGCTTATATCCTCGGATCCTTCTTGATCTCGTGTTGTGGGGGAGGATGTGAAAACGAAAGAAATCCTGACGGTGATTGGTTGCTGCAGTCCACGCGGACAAAGTTTAGGGAAAGTGACGTAACTGCAGCTGGAATGCATCGGCATGGTAAGCTGGCATAATGCACGGTTCTATGGATAGGTTAGAGAGAGAAACAGTGAGAGGGTAAGAGAGTGAGAGCGTATTGTGACGTCCCCATAGGTTTAAGAGAATAGATAGACGATAATATCTTTTCTTTTCAATCTTCATCTCTTGTTCTTTTAAAAAACTGCTATTTTGAAATTACCGATGCGAAATTAATGGAATGATAATCTCTTTTGAATACATCGAGATCGTTAGGTAAGGAAGCTTCCTGCGAATCCACCGATCTAACCCTTGGAACCCGCTTGAGAGGTAAAGTAGATTTTTGTCCTAGTGACCACACACACTAGTGCCTCTGAGGCCCCGCTGATAGTCACTCACCTCGACGTTAGAGGCGTGAAGTACGATTTTGCTTAGTACGTAGAAATTAGATTTTAAAAAGACGCGCCCTATGTCTTAAACCTCCCCTGTTGTCCCTTCTACCTCGCACCCCCATCAAAAGTCACGGACCCCGAATTTTCCCAATAAAAGGGACGATACAAGCCCCTCGCGAGAGTTATAGAGAGTGTCACAGAGTCATAGTGAGTTATAGAGGGAGTATCATTTTCAGAAAAAATCACAGACCTAGTTCGCGAGAGTATTATTTAAAAGTATCCCGAGAGTAAACAGTTGGGAAAGCAGTCTTTCAAAATATCGCGATCTCGCTAAGAATTCGCCGGAAAACTGTTTATAGTGCGTGCGAGTGGAAAAATCACTATTTAATTTTCGCATCAAAATATTGGCAATGAAATTGGCATCTTTTCCTTGCCGACTGAAAGGGGGTTCCAACGTCCCGACAAATAATTTTCAACATGAGAATCGACCAGCTACCAATGTAAGGATGAGTATTATTCTGGCTTGTTAAACACCACCAATTTTTCATCACCCACAAATTCTTTCCTTCATTAGACTTTTCTTGAACTTTCTTACAATTCATTCAATCTTTTCTTTCCATTCATCATTCTTTTACTTTATGAATCTTTTTCCCTATTCCTTTTTACTATTTCTTTCTTCACTTATTTCTCTCCCTATTTTCTTTTACTATTTCTTCTTTCCTTTAATTATTTAAGTTTCTTTTTTTCTTTCCTTGTGCGTATTTTTCTCATTGGTACTTTCCAAAATTGAACTCAGGCTTAAATTGCTGTGTAGCGCTCTAAAGATCAGAAGCATCAATCTTACCCACTCATTACTCGTCTCATCAATTTTTTTTCTTTTCTCTTTTCTATGGGGATTTTATTCCGTAAAAGGAAAGGTTGCTGGTCAGGTTATTCAGGTGGACGATCCCCAGAACTTTGTAACAGTAAAAAAACGTATTTATTCGTGTGAATCGTATGGATGCTCGATGACGACTGACTGCACAGCGTCGAGATCGAACCTCGGCGCTAAAACAAACAAACTCAGCCTCTTTCGTTATGGGGCCCGCTTTGTCGCGCAACGGTGCGACGTAACGGACGATCGGTGCCTTCGCACGCACAATGCTTCGAACGGAAAAAAATAAAAGATAGCCTACAGTTCGGCCATACTGACGTTATGACCGTCCTGGCCATAAACACAAGCACATACAAATAAGACTTAAACAAAAGATATAACTAACAAAATATACAGTGTCGTTTCGATTAAAACTATTTTGCGTCCCATAGTTTCATATTATCTACACTAACGGTTCCGGTATATGGAGTCTGGGTTAATTGAAATCCATCAATGTCGGTAACTATATATCTGTCAAAATCGAGAGCACATTTTACGACATACGGTCCCTTAAACTTAGGTCTGAGTTTCTTATTCACTCCCGGTGTAGTGTCGTAATTTTTAATAACTACATAATCACCTTCTTTGTAACCTGTAGCTGGTTTTCTTGTTTAATTATAGCCGTGTACATTTTCTTTTTGAATCTTCGCAATAGCTTCGCACGCAGAACTTCGAATGGAACATAAATCTTGTTTATCGGACGGTTGAAGATCTAAAAATTCTCGGATTTTATCATTCATTTTACCTGTCTGTACAATACCAAATAATAACTCACTCGGGGTGGTAGCCGTAGATCGGCAGACAGTATTATTAATAGAAAATTCCACGGAATCCAAAACACGATCCCATTTATTTGGTGATTCTACTAATTTGGATATCATCGGCGTAATTGTACGATTAAAGCGTTCAACTTGCCCATTTGCACGCGGTGTACCGACAGCTATTAACACATGTTTAATCTCTCGCTCTTGAAGAAAAGTCACAAATTTAGCTGACGTGAAACACGTTCCGCGATCACTAATCAAACGTCTCGGTTTACTGTGCGCACGGAAATAATCTTTCAAATGTTTTAAAGTTTCTTCGGTAGAAGTCTATTTACAGGGATATAAACGTATAAATTTTGTGAATCCGTCAATTATTGATAAGATATGTTTAAATCCTCGGCCGGCTTTCTCGAGAGGACCGCAATGATCAATATGAATGGTCTGAAACGGAATATTGTCTTTCGGCAAACAATGTAAATAACCTTCACGTTTTCCACTAACCGGTGAAAACTCTATACATTTTAAACAGTTGGCAATGTACTGTTTAATTTTTTCGCGCAACTTTGGAAACCAATATACTCTAGTAATATTTTCAAAAACTTTATCAACTCCTACGTGCCCGAGATCGTCATGACCCGTACGGATTACATTGTCTTCTAAACAACGCGGCACGTAAAACAATAATATCCCATCTTTCGACTTTCGGTAAACTAACCCATCACGTAGTTCGAAATGTTTATCCTGACTGATTTCTAAATGTTCGTATAAAACGAAGTCAAGTTTTAATAAAAACTGTTTATTTGAGGGGAAATATACAGCGGCCCAGCATTCACCGTACGGATGAGGGAAACCCCACAAAACCTCATCCGGCCGTAGAAAGAATAAGATGTATGAAGATCCGTCGAGTGGTGAGTGGTTCTTCGTTGAGCAGCGTGTCGTCTTGACTATGTCCAGTAGAGCTGAATATTCCAGAGTGACCTTGAGAGTCACGCGGTCTCTTATATATATTCTTTTGGGCCGCAGGGGGCCCTCCAATGGGGTGGCCTCCCTTGATGCCCCTCCGTGATTGGCCCGCCCGCGCGGGTGGTCGTGCGGGGCCTCTTACGCGTCGTCTCCTCGGGGTGACGACGCTATGGATCTTACACTCGGCCATCATACCCCCGTGCTCGTCCTCGAGCAGCTCACTTGTCGCTACGCCTGTAGTTTCATGTGGTTCTCTGTAATGACAAAAATAGAAATATGCCTGAGTATGAGGTTTCACATGGCTAATTTTTACACAAGGGTATTCTCTTTAGAATTTTTTTTTGAAACTGCATGAATGCGTAAAGACACTAGTTTCCCGCATTACTCCCCTTGTCCGACTCGACGCTTTACTCCGTGGTCAACACTCATTTCGTGTCTCATAGTATTCTTATGATCGTTGTTCTAGCCAACGAAGTATTGCAGCGGTGTCTTACGATGAACTCCAAACGACTGCGGGATTATCACCGTTGATGTTGAGATGAGACGCTGTTATCGCCGGCTGTCTCGTCCGGATGTTCGCTGATGCAGATGTACGCCATGCATGTGATAGAAGTCCCTATCCACATACTGGCAGGTCTCACACCTTGCTTTCAACCTTACAAATCCGACAAACCGTCAGGACTGTATTTCCATATGTGATAGAAGTCCCTATCCACATACTAGCAGTTCTCAAACCCTGCTCTCAACCATACAAATCCGACGAACCGTCCGGACTGTATTTCCACATGTGATAGAAGTCCCTATCCACATACTAGCAGTTCTCAAACCCTGCTCTCAACCATACAAATCCGACGAACCGTCAGGACTGTATTTCCACATGTGATAGAAGTCCCTATCCACATGCTAGCAGTTCTCAAACCCTGCTTTCAACATCCAGGTCCGCTGCGACAGTCATGGGATGATATAACCGCCCTGCGGCTTCCCTCGAAGGTGTCGTCCGCTCGTTCTCACTCATGCCTGATGATCTCGTCCAGGTAATCGCCCGTCCGACACCCGTCATCCACCGTACCTTGGGTTCCCCGTCTTCCGGTCACTTTCCGTTTTATGGCCTTCGCGGCCTGCTCTCAGTCTGGAACTCGAGAACAGATGTTTACCCAATGTGCAAGAGTAGTGTTCCGGTATTCTTTTTCGCCCCTTATAATCATTTGTCTACGATCGCCCCTATTTATGATACTACCGCTATCCACGATTTGAGCCTTTCGACTGCTATGACTGTTTTGACCCGTCGACTGCCTTCTCGTAAATCCTCTACTTCATAACGGTCATTCGCGAGTACTCTAACTACCCTAAATGGTCCCTTGAATTTTGGGTGAAGCTTTCTACTCTCTCCTGTTGCTCGCTCGCTGGTTATTTCGACCATCACTACGTCTCCTTCTTCGTATTTCGTTGCCTCGCGTCGATTCCTATCGTATCTTTCTTTTTGTTTCCTTTGATCATCAGTAATGTGTTCCGTTATTTTCTTACGCAACGCGTGTAGATCCATTTGTTCTAGTTCTGTTTGCACTTCCTACAGTATGCGCAATTCCGCGGTCGTTCTGGCATTATACCCCATTAAAGCTTCCGTCGGTGTGACGCCTATTCCCTTATTGTATGTTGTATTTAGCGCGCTCTGTACCTGCTTAACGTTCTCGTCCCATTGTTGAGGGTCTACACTCGCCGCTGTTGCTGCTAGTGATGCTACTATTGTGCGATTGTAACGCTCGCATTGCCCGTTCGCCCGCGGTGTAGCTACCGCGTTTAGTACGTGTCGGATACCGTACGTCTCGCAAAAGATTCGAAACGTTCGCGATGTGAATGCCGTTCCCCTATCGCTAACGATCCGGCGCGGTGTCCCGAATAAGTGCGTTATATCGAGTAGTATTTTTATCGCGCGCTTGGCTTTAGTGTCTTTTACCGGTTCCACGATTGTAAATTTAGTAAACGCGTCTACCATTACAAATAGATACTTATTTTTCTTCGCGCTCGTTTCGAAAGGTCCGACGTGATCGATATGTACGGTGTCGAAAGGCACCGGTACCTTTTCGATGGGATGTAACATGCCCTGTTTCTTTCTCGATGTACGTTTATAATAATTACAGTGCAAGCATGCTTCGACATATTTTTTGACGAAGGCAGTCATTTCAGCGAACCAGTAATTTTCGCGTATTCGTCTCAACGTCTTATCTGTCCCTAGATGTCCGGCGTCGTCGTGGCACAATCGGCAAATTTGAAACCGCGCGGCGTTTGGCACGACCCATGCGCTTCGTCCGTTCTCTAATCGTCGGTAGATTTTACCGTTTTTTATACAGTAGTTCGCGAAGTATTGTTTCGTGTCGTTGTTCCTAGTGTTTTCGATTAAAATATCTCGAATTCTGCTAATTCGTTCGTCTTGGAGTTGTGCCACTAGGATCCAGTCCGCTTCCGTAATGTCTACTGGGTATACGTCCACTGTCGCCACAGGGTTCCTACTTAGAGCGTCGACATGCTGCATCTTTGTTCCCGGCCTATACTCGATTTCGAATTTGCAATCCTGTACCTCTAGCCACCAGCGACCGATTCGAGGGATAAGGTCTTTTTTTGTAAAGGTCGTACGTAAAGCGTTGCAGTCCGTAATAACCGTAAATGGTATTCCAAGTAGGTACACTCGGTAGTGTCGTAAAGCGAACACCACCGCCATTGTCTCTAGTTCGTAGGAATGATATTTTTGTTGTTCGCACGTCGTCTGTTTGCTATAATAACCTACTACCTGCTGTACCCCGTCGTCCGTGTATTGGAACAATATGGCCCCCAACCCTAGTGAACTCGCATCGGTATGTAACTCCGTTTTCAACGCGCTATTATATATTGTAAGGATCGGTCGCGTCGTGAGTATTTGTTTAATTTTAGTAACCGCCTCGTTGTGTTCCCTTCCCCAATTCCACGAAACATTTTTCCGGAGCAGTGTCGTCAAAGGTGCAGTCAATGTGGCGTGCCCCCTAATGAATTTCCTAAAATATCCCGATAATCCCAAAAATTGTCGCACCTCCTTGACCGTTGTTGGTGTTGGCATTAATGATACCGCGTCGATTTTACGTTGTCCTGGTTTGACGCCTTCTGCGCCGATCTCCCGTCCTAGATACTCTATGCTTGTTTTCAAAAACGAACATTTACTTAGTTTAAGCGTCAACTTGTGTTCGCGTAATTTCTCTAATACTTTCTCCAAACGTTCTAACCCCTCGTTAACGGTAGTCGATGGTATAATTATGTCGTCGATGTATGCGTATGCAGTCGTGTTCCGTAGCGTGCCTAATACCGTGTTTATTAGTCGTTGGAAAGTCGCTGGTGCATTTGTTAGTCCGAACGGCATTCGTAGAAACTCATAATGGCCATCTGGTGTGACAAACGCAGTTTTCGCTATTGAGTTTTCGCTCATTGGGACCTGGTAATACCCGGACGCCAGGTCTAACGCGGTGAAGTATTTATGACCTCCTAAGCGGTCGATTTGGTCCTCTATTAATGGTAACGGATATTGATGCCTGATAGTTAACGCGTTTAACTTCCTATAATCTACGCACATTCGATAGTCGTTGGTTTTTTTACGTACCAACGTCACCGGACTCGCGTAAGGCGACGCGGATTCCCTAATCACGCCGTTTTCCAACAATTCGCGAATCATTTCCCGGATTATTGCGCGCTCGCTTTCCGCCCGCCGATATCGATGATACACGACCGGTTCGTCCGACGTGCAACGAATCTCCATCTCTATAGTGTCCGTTCTCCCCAATGTCCGAAGCGACGTCGCGACGCAATCCGAATATTTCATTAATAGCTTTTCGCACCGTTTTCTTTCGCCCTCGGTGATATCCCCGAAGTTAGGTTGGCCGTCGTTCAATTCTAATGTTCGCGCGTCGACCGTAAAGATCCCTTCCCCATCATCCGCGTGCTCCGATATGCGCGGAATTTCCCTAATCGTGATGCTGCTCCCGCGTTTCGTTAACACAATATGCTCCTGATCTAGGTAATCCCATCCAACGATCATCTCGTAGATCATGCCTTCCGCCTCGACTATGATCGCTTCTACCCTTGCTACCGCTTCCATAATTTTTACATGAATCGTGGTGCGAGTCTTACTCGTCATCCCGGACCCCGTAAACCCTCGCATTTCCATCGGCGGTCCCTCGGTCATAGTAACTCCCAATCGGATTGCCGTGGGTTTTCGTAGAAGCGTAGTCGAACTACCCGTATCCACAAGGCATCCGACTTTATGCTTATTTACATACGCGGTCATTGCATACATATTATGGTTTGAACTTACCCCAACGGTGTTTATCATTTGTTGACTTTGCAGACAGTATCTCTCCATATGCCCAGGTCGTCGGCATTTTGTACATGTAGTACGCGGCTTCGAGCATCTTCTTCCGATATGGCCTTTCTTTCCGCAGTTAAAGCAGACAAACTCTGAACTCTCGGACGTTCCCTGCGTGATGGCTGGTCGAAGAGGTGGTCGCACCGGTTGCCTCTGCCGTTCTTGAGGTCTATTTCGCAATGGTATGTTGCGTGGTGGTGCCCTCGAAGTTGATGCCTCGGTACTCGGCATGTCCCCCATCGCCTTCATTGCCGAGTACAGTTCGTTCGTGTTTTTACACTGATGTGAGCGGAGTGTTCGTTCGATAGCTGCCTCGCCAATCCCCGCAATCACGATGTCTTCCAACGCTTCTTCAGGGATTGAAAACTTGAGAGCTCGCAATTTTGCGAGTTTCTCGAAACAATAATCACCCAATGGTTGATTGGGTAGAGCAGCGTAATCTGTTGCTTCCCTTAAAAGTTTCGCGTACGGGATGCGCGTCCGAAATTGTTTGGTTAGTATTTCTTTGAACGATTTCCATGTGTGATCGTTCCGTTGCTCTTCGTCGTAAAATTTGCGGGCATGCCCCTTTAGTCGGTGCGCTATGTCGCACATGATATCATCATCTGTCCAACTATACCTCCTCGCGATTCGTTCGACGTCCCGTACCCATACGTCGACGTTGGCACCATCCCGTTCCGAATGAAACTCCGGTATTAATTGGCCGTTAATTACCGGCTTATTCCTCGCGTTTCTCATTTCGTCCTGAAATAGTCTGAACATCTTTCGCATTTTCTTCGATGACGGACTGTCCTCGCGTTCCCGTCGGCGCGTGCGATCTCGCGAGTGACTTCGTGAGGCTTCCCGTGAATAGTCACGCACACAGTCGCGTATAGAGTCACGAGAGTGATTCCGTACCCGTTCGCGTGATCTCCGTTCGTAAGAGCGATCCCGTGAGGATTCGTGCGAACGGTCGCGTCTCCCGCTCCTTGAAGCTTCCTGCGTACATTCTCGCGATCGTCGTTCCCGATTACGCGAACGATCACCGGAATCATCCCGAGATCGGTCTCGTGAACAATTTCGCGTTTGTTTCTTGGGACGGCCCATAGTTTTTCCCGTTTTGCGCGCACAATCGCGAACCCACTATGTGGCTATAAATAGTCTCACACTTGATAGTGTCTCGATCACTCACCGCACTGGCACCAATTTTTGACACTCCTCGTAGATATCGTGCTGCGATGCTGTTGTGATTCCGCACTCCTTTACACGATGATTCGTACGCCGGTTGTCCCACAGGGCAAGTTGCACGTGGTATATCCCACTTCTGATGTATAAAACGAAGTCAAGTTTTAATAAAAACTGTTTATTTGAGGGGAAATATACAGCGGCCCAGCATTCACCGTACGGATGAGGGAAACCCCACAAAACCTCATCCGGCCGTAGAAAGAATAAGATGTATGAAGATCCATCGAGTGGTGAGTGGTTCTTCGTTGAGCAGCGTGTCGTCTTGACTATGTCCAGTAGAGCTGAATATTCCAGAGTGACCTTGAGAGTCACGCGGTCTCTTATATATTCTTTTGGGCCGCAGGGGGCCCTCCAATGGGGTGGCCTCCCTTGATGCCCCTCCGTGATTGGCCCGCCCGCGCGGGTGGTCGTGCGGGGCCTCTTACGCGTCGTCTCCTCGGGGTGACGACGCTATGGATCTTACATTCGCGAATTTTTAAAACTCCTTCATCCTTGTCTTGCTTCACTGATAAAATTCGTTCGAAACTATTGCTTTCTAATATAAGTATACCGTGGCAACGACTGAGTGCATCGACGTGGGACATTCTTGTACCAGGTCGGTGTTCAATTTGGTAATCGTAAGCCTGCAAAAAAAGAGCCCAGCGCGAGATGCTCGGATTAATACTCTGCTTACTTAACGTTAATCTGAAACTGTCGCAATCGGTAAGAATTTTAAATGGAATGCCAAACAGATAGATATGAAATCTTTGAACAGCGTAAACTACCGCCAAACATTCAAGCTCAAAACTGTGGTATCGTGATTCGGTGTCGCTCGTTCGTTTACTAAAATAAAATACGGGCTTTAACATTCCATCTAATTGCTTTTGCAGGAGTATAGCACCAAATCCACTAGAGCTAGCGTCACAATGTAACTCTGTAGGAAGAGTAGGTGAATAAATCGCTAAAATCGGCTGTGATGCTAAACGCGTTTTCAACGTTTCAAAGGCCTTAAGTTCTTCGGAACCAAACTGAAATTCAACATTCTTTTTAACAAGATCATACAGTGGTTTCGCTATACGCGAGAAGTTTTCGACAAAACGGCGGAAATAGCTTGCTAACAACGGGAGGCCGGCAACGTTGCGAGCCCGATTTTGACGAGCTTTGGTACACTTATAGAGGACCACCCAAAATGAAGTTTTGCAAAGCGAGAGCGCGCCATATTCAGCCAAAAAAAAGTTTCAAAAATTGGTGTAGGCATGATCTATAACTTCAGAATCGTAAACATATTTTTCAAGCAGCGTCGGTGGCTCAGGCGTAGCGCGCTTGTCCCGTAATTTTTGCTAGCACGGGATCGCTGGTTCGAATCCCCGCTGGTTCGAGCACGCGATGAATTTTTTTTTTCCCCTTTGAATGACTGGCTTTTTTGCATGCGAAATAATAACTTTATAATAAAAATATACAATCAATTATACTTTGTGCACAAAGATGCTATACGCGGCAATGGGACGAAATACTTTTTTGCTATTACAGGCCGAGGTTTTTTCAGGATATCGATACGAAAATATTTATCATTTACGTTTCTAAAAATTTAATCAAACGCATTCAAAACTGCGCATTTTTAATAGAAAATAACCGTAAAGTAAATTCAAGGGAAGACTGCATTAAAATACGGTTTATCGTACACCACCAATTAAGTTCTCCAATTTTTCGGGACATGGTCCATTACGCATCGTACGCAAGTAAGTTGTGTTACGATAGGGAGATTTTTTTAAATGTTAATGATGTATGTTTTCCGACGGACATATTGCAAAAACCGTGCGATTATACAAACTCTTCCTTAATAGTTTGCGCGAGATGTAGGAGAAATTTCTGCTTCGTATGTTTTTACGACAACTACCATTCTGGTACATGCGATACAGAATAATAAAGTATATTCTATTGGTATAAATTATTTTTGCATTTAATTTCCTAATAGTAAGTAAGATTCCCTCTGCCGCATAACGGCATAACCCATTTTTGTGCACAGGTTGTAATTAATTATAAATTTTTATTATAGTATTATCTTATTTTCCTTATGAAAGATGCAAAATATTCAAGCAAATCAATAAAATTGAAAGAAATAGAAAAAAAAAAAGTTCCCCCGCCGGGATTCGAAGCACATCTCCCGCGCGAGCAACTAAATGTTGATTTTCTCGGCTGTTTATGAATATGGCGCGCTCTCGCTTTGCGAAACTTCATTTTGGGTGGTCCTCTACAAGTGTACCAAAGCTCGTCAAAATCGGGCTCGCAACGTTGCCGGCCTCCCCTTGTAAGCAAACGAATCTATGAGCTTCTTTTGCGTTTCGCGGTATCGGATATTCTAGAACCGCTGATACAGTTTCTTCGCTCGGACGTATTCCGTCCTTATTCACAGTATACCCGAGATACGTGATCTCTTCAACAAGGAATAAACACTTGTCAAGCCGGAAATCTAAATGATAGCGCGCCGCCAGTGTAAACACTTCTCGCAAAATACATAAGTGTTCCTCGATACTTTCGGTGGCGACAAGTATATCGTCAAGATACAACAATATTTTATCCTGGCGCATTAACTCTGAAAATATACTATTGACGAATCGTTGAAATATTCTAGGAGCATTTGTCAAACCAAAAGGCATTCGTAAATATTCAAACTGTCCTAGCGGTGTAACGAAAGATGTGTATTTAATCGAAGATTCGGCAACAGTTACATGGTGGAACCCATTTTTCAAATCAAGGCAACTAAAATAATGCTTATCGCGTAAGCGATCCAAATGATCGTCTATCAGGAGTGTCGGGAAGTTATCTTTAATCGTTATCTTATTCAGTTCTCTGTAATCCACGCACATACGTATTTCTCCGTTTTTGTTACGCACAAGAACAATTGGACTTGCGTAAGGTGAATTACTCGGTCGAATGACTTTATCTTGCATCAATTTATCTAAAATTACTTTTAATTTCTCTTTGTCAGAAAATGCTAATCTTCGTGGTCGACTACTAACTGGCTGGTCGTGTTTTACACTAATAACCATTTCTGCTGGGGCTGGAAGTGGCTCTAACTCTCTACAATTCAAATAATCTTTCTCGTACATTTCTTTAACTTTTTCCGACACATTATGTTCGACTTTAGAACTGATATTTAAATTTTCGGCAATAGATGCACACTCAAGATCGTAACTAATGTGCAGAATTTCGTCGAATGTGTTAACCGTTTTTTCTTGTGCGACAGGTGTCGCATTCGCTTTCGAAAATACAAGTTTCTGGCCAAGAGATACACAAATATCAGGAGACGACATAAAATCTCTTCCTAACAGTGCAGCGAAATTTATCGTTCCTTCCGGTACTACATGAAAATTTACAACTAACGGAACGTCATTAACCGTGCAATTGGTTGAAAACAAACTCAAAATTTTCAATTCGGCACCGTTAATGCCATGATACGAGTTAACGTCTGTTATAGGTTTTCGAGCGCAAATAGGAACAAAATTTTCTTTAAGAATGCTAATCGGTGATCCGGAATCTATCATCGCGACAACATTAAAAATACAAATATTACCGCCTTCGTCCGTAACTTCATACTTCAGCGATACGGTATATGGTGCGACAGCAACACTTGATTCAACAACGTTAGTTGTGTTAAGCGAAGTCGGGGTTGTCTTTGGCGTTTTCTGAGGACATTCCTGGATTTTGTGTTCCTTACTGCCACAACGATAGCACGATCCTTTTTCCTGTGAAGACGGCCGTCGACATTGCTTGGACCAATGACCTAATCCGCCGCAATTATAACACCGTACGGCGTCACGCTGTATTGATGGCACAGACCCTCCTCTCGGCGATTTCGGCTTGTCCTTTTTTTCGTCTCGTCGGCGATCAACTCCTCTCACTCCGACGTCAAGGGACAAATCTGACATACATTCCAGCAGATCGTCTTGCGTTCTAAATCTTTGCATACGCGCCTGTCTGCGTAAAGACGTGTCCGGTATTCCATCGATGACGTATGGAATTAATTCATCTTCGGGAAGTGGCACTTTATTCGCGAGTATGACTTTCGCATGAAAGTAATCGACAAAAGATTTTTTGGATTGCCATACCCGGTTTTCAAAATCTCTCCGCAACTTCACTTTGTCTGACCGTTGACTGAACATTCGTTGCATAGCATCGAAAATTTCAGCGACATGCAATCCCAAATGTGCGGGCTTCGAGTGAAACCACGCTTGTGCTTTTCCTTTTATCCGTTGGCTAATTAGCACCTTCATAGATTTTTCATCCAAATCGTACGTTTCTTGCAAAAATTCAGCCTGAGTTTTCCAATTTTCGAAAGCATCGCTTTCTCCACTAAAATCAGGCAACAAATCGGCGATTGCTCGTATCCCGATCGTTGATGCACTACACGAATTACTCGTCACCGGCGTAGCAACATCTGCACTTCGTCGCATTAGTTCCGATTCTTTCTGTAACACTGCGTATTCCCGTCTCGTAAGTTCCATTTCTCGTCTCATTGATTCTGGTATATAATCTTGATACCCTTCTACGGTAGAAGGTTGACGTTGACTGGGTTGATCCTCACTACGCGATTCCCTATTTTCCACGCGTGTACTTGAACTAACGTCTTGTGGCGTTAGAGATCGTATAGATTCCCACGTATCTGTATCAACTGCTGCAAGTCGAGATATCAACTCGGCTTTTGAACCACTCGTTGGTACGGCGAAACGTCGTGAAACCTCCCTCAATTGAACCACCGTGTACGCATTTAAAACTGCTACACGATATTCCTGCGTGGGGGCCATGGTGAAATGTTCAAAAGTTCACCAAAAACGCACAAAGTTCCACTTTTCTCACGCACAAAACAAACGTGGTTGACGATACGAGTCGCTGGTATCCAAATTTTATTTTATTCACGTTAACACCGGCCCGCACAAAGCCTCATGGAACAAAACTCGAACAACACTAATCGAGGTTCCGATACTTCTGTATTAAGGGCGTTGGATACCCTGAGCAAAACCCGTGCGTGACTTCAGCGACGGGTGGCGGACAATATGCGAACTACAGGCGCTTGAGGGGAGTAGTGTCCCCACTTTGCTCTTACGCGTCGAAGTCCCCCCGGCCCGCTGTACCCCTTACGTCCTGCTCGGGCCCACCGACAGAGTCAGATACGCACGCACACCTACAGAAACCATTCGCTACTCCGGTGCATTTCATGTCAATGAAACACGTGTTACCAGCTGTCATTCTCTGATCCATTTCAGTTACGAATAAGCACCGTTTTGATTTTGGTAATCATTTCTGTTGTGACTAACAATATAGGATTACAATTCGATAACTAGTATCAAAATGGTATAATTTATACAATTTGACCATGACTGAAAAATCACGTAAAAATGTGAATCCATATAATATAATGGTAGGTATGTATATGGATCAACTGTCAGTGCATTGCATACGAAACTCAAGAACTCTGACATAATAGAACAAATTAGAATCAAAGAGGTATGGAATAAAGCGATAGTAGCTCTTTGCAAGTTGGTGACATTTTCCGAATTGTCAAAAACTGCCCAGATTTCACCATGTGGAGGTCGCTATTTTTGAAATCCAAAGTCAGAACTAGCGCGAAATACACCCGTCGGTGTGTTTTCCTTCGCACTTGTTCAAGGCCCCTTGAGAAGTGCCGGGACCCTGTGGATTTCGGTAGGCCTTGTTTATACCCGCAACGGCTAGGCACTGCTAGATGTTGGAGTTCTTTGAATTTTCACTGCACGAGAAGGAGTGACCGCGACGGAGCGAGGGAGGAAGAGAGAAGGTCTTTTATGTGGCGAAAATCGGGGTTCGTCCAACGTCTAGCGGTCCCCGGTATAAGCAGGTATAAGTGAGGCCTGCCGAAATGTACGAAATGTACGTGCTACCTTTCTCGGTTATAGAATGCTACGGTCATCGAATGCACGATATGACATTGTTACGGCGTAAAGTAACGTATACCTGTTCGATTACCCCTTTTATCTGAATGTAAGTCACCGGGATTTTGTCACTACGTTGGGAAAACCTAGGATTTTAGACTTCTCAACAATGACAAACACAAGAGTAACGTGAAATCTGGGACGTACTTGTTTCACATATTGTTACAATATTATTGTAACAGTATTATTCTTTAATTATTCACGTGTTTCGTGAGAACTTATGTATGTATGTCTAACTTTCTTAAAAAAATTTTGGTTTCATTTTTTTTCCCGTAATAGGAAAGATTGACAGAATAAAAATTGAATGTTTATTTGACGATCAATCTGACCGTGGATTATATCTGCGAACCAGATATAATTACCCCTCGCTGTGACTTCACGGCGGCGCGCCGCTGAAGGCAGTGCATGGATTTACGTTATAAATTCTCCAACCCGTGTTAGATATCCGATTTGGATAATTAATGGCTCTTTTGATAGATAAAAGATGAATATACAATCGTTATCGTTCAGAATTTCTGTAAATGGCTTTTTTCTGTTCCGGAAAATGTTTTTAAACTTTTTAACGCTCTTTTCTCCACGAAGATTACATTTTTCTAAAATTCTAAAATATCATGCGCATTCCTTCATGTTTTATCTTTCAAATGAGTCCTTGATCATCGAAATTGGTCAAGAAGCATTCTATGGGAAACGCAGAACGTTATACCCTTACGATACATTGCGTGGTGGAGACGGGACGGAAAGTCAAAAAGGCCCGAGCGGCTCGAGTTGGCTTATTCGCATGAGTTTAGAATGGATCAGAGTTGTGTGCCGTCGGTGTGATTTTCCGCTGTAACGGTAAACACCTATACATTGACCGCACACCTAGCCAACTTACACGCACACCAGCTCATGCTTGTGCGTTAGGTTCGTAGTGGGGGAAGGAGTTTCGGCTCTTCTGCCGCTAAAATTGGGGTCGCTAGCAGATGCAGAATATTTTTCAGGATTTTTCACGAAAATGGGCGAAAACACGCATTAGCTCGTCGGATGCAAAGGTCGTAATTCTCGACCAATTTTGATGAACAATAGCTCGTTTGAAAGATAAAGGATGATCCATGCGTTGTCGAGAAGCCGAATTTTAATAAAAAATTTCTTTCCATGCGTAAAATTGTCTTGAACTTTAGCAATTTTTTGAATCACTATTTGTTGATAAAAAAAAGGTTTTATCAAAATTCGGCTTCTCGACAACGCATGGATCATCCTTTATCTTTCAAACGAGCTATTGTTCATCAAAATCGGTCAACAATTGTGGCCTGTGCATTCGACGGCGTAAACCCTTCCAAAACGGGGGGGTATCCAACGCCCTTAACGTGACAACTACGAGCATCCGCACGAAATTTCCGTAGAACGTTGGATAAGGATCCAGATCGCGAATCCCGAATTTTGTATCCCACTTATCCCCGTATCCCACTTCTGAAAATCTGTGGGAATTTTATTCCGTAAAAGGAAAGGTTGCTGGTCAGGATATTAAGGTGGACCATCCCCAGAACTTTGTAACAGTAAAAAAACGTATTTATTCGTGTGAATCGTATGGATGCTCGATGACGACTGACTGCACAGCGTCGAGATCGAACCTCGGCGCTAAAACAAACAAACTCAGCCTGTTTCGTTATGGGGCCCGCTTTGTCGCGCAACGGTGCGACGTAACGGACGATCGGCGCCTTCGCACGCACAATGCTTCGAACGGAAAAAAAATAAAAGATAGCCTACATTTCTTTTCTTTTCATTCCCTTTTTCATGCAAAATCCTAACCACAACCTGTCGAATCCCAATAGCCGGAAGAAACACCGCAGTGACATCCGTAACCGCTACAAGCGTTTCCTTGTGGAAAATCCTACATTCGCGCAAGATCCGAGTTTCACACTAGAAGCATTTAACGAATTAGTTCCTCCGAATAGTATCCTCCACCGATCGCCAGAAACCAAAGGAATCAAAACAAAAGACAGAAACGATTATTTAGAACCTTCACAGAAATTTCGAATAACTTAGTATCGAAACCTACCGAGAACTTTGAATCTTCCTCAATTCCTGACAGTGAACCAAAACCAACGAATCCTACAAGTCCTATTCCGAATATTTATTTACCGGAACTACTTTCATCACTAAACGCTCCTTTCCCGATATATCATTATAGCATTCCTAAAACTACAACACTTTTTCACATTCCTACTGTTCTTTCTATCCTCTCTCAAGTTCCTATTAATTCTCACCTGCAATTTCCATTAAATCCGATCCAATACCTTTTCCTCCAGTTTCGATTCCAAGTATTATATATAAATTAACTCAAGCAGCCACGATTGTGGAGATTTAGAGTATCCAGTTTTCTATTGTAACGCACCAATCTATTTTTAATAACCAATTTACCGTAATATAATTTGTCTACATGATTATACCAAAATTTCCATTCTCACGTTTTCAATATACTTTATTTATTTAATTTCATTGAGTTCTCTGTACTTGATTTACTTAACCTAACGTCCCTCTGACATTTAAACTAATTTATTAAATCTGGACCCGAGTTGAATCCCAGGATTCTACAGCGTGTCCCGTAACTAGCTCGACACCGGGAAATGAGGGGTAGCTGAGGTGATTCTGAACAACTTTTTCCTTAGCAATAATGTCCTAAGCGCCTTCGGTTTTGAATTATTAACGAAACGGCTAGGCCAATCCGAGCGCGTATCGAACGCGCGCTCGAAACGAGAGTGTGGTCTCTGACACGCTCCGCCGCGAGCGTGAACAAGTAGATCGCGTGGGTATCGAGAAAAGCATACGGCAGATATCACATATCGTCTTCAAATAAACTAATAGTCGTTGAATAACTGTGTTCAATACTGTCACTCGTAATTCGGGAGGTATGAAAAGTTGTAGTATTTGTGGAAAAAATGATTTTTTTAACAGCATGTTTTCAGGTGGGTAAATTATGGTCTAAGATAAACGATGTGAATAACTAACGTTAGAAGAATCTTGTTGAACTCACCCTTTCGCCAACGAATCAACCTGCCCTCGACGGAAGTAAGTCGTTGGCAGTAGGTCACAGTGCCGATTTTGTCCTTCGAAAGAATCTCGAGAACTTCAACAGCTGATTATACGGCCGGTTCGGTGAACTCACTTGCCACTGACACACACAGTAGGAACGGCACTTGTCTAATTGATGGCAGGGCGCACGGCTAATCGCAGGTACGCGGACACCCCCGAGAGTCGAGCGGCGATCGGGTCACTTTACCGAACGTGCATTTCACTGCGTGAGCACTTTCACCGATAACTCCGAATAAAACAATTATGTAGAGGAACGTAATTGAACCTACGTTAGAGATATTGGTGGCCCTGAAAAGGGCCGATTGTTATTGCCAAAATTGCCAAGATCGGCACGACGTACCCTCCTCGAGCTTGCATGCACGTCTCGGAGCACCGGCGGACGTTGCGCTGCACTTCTCCCAATGTTTCTCGATTAAGAAACGTAACAAATATCCTGTAAAACTCCGCGTTAGTTCGTTGCTGTATGGTATCCGTTCGGTTTGAAAAACGATTCTGCTGGTTCTAGCGTTTCTTGGGTCTTGCTTAGAAGGACGTTCGTTAGGGAAGGGATATTTTTACAATAGTACAACGGAGTGGCTCGCACATTTGGAGTCACCGTTCATTCAGCAGAAAAATACCCGCGCGCTCGGGGTGGCCGCATGGTCTTCGTCACTACGAACGCGCTAGCGAAGACACAGGGCAAGGAGTGCCATAAATTTCGCTATTGTCCATACCGTGTCGTAAAGGGATAGTGTGGCTATTTTACGAAATACGTGCATCGTCTTAAAACTGCATCGGCAGCGTACACGCAACATAATCCTTTAATATTTTCTTATTATAAAACAAGTCGCCCCGACTGCGATGTAACAGTATAGAAGGACAAGGGTCGTAGGGCACTCGAGATAACTAAATAAGAGGGGATCGTTGCAGGCAACTCGCGACTGTTTTAAGGAAGGAGGAAAACTCTATGCTCTATGCGTTTAAAACAAAATTATAAAGGCGCATCTTGTCGCCAAGTGTAAATTCGAGAGCCAAAAAATTCGGTTCGACGAATGCATCCATTACAGAGGATCATATGGATTTATTTCATAATTTAATTCGAGAAATCTCCGATTTTTCACCACAACAAACATATAAATTGAATTTTTCTGATTCTATTGAACTTGTTGATCAACATGTCAAACACATACAATTATTACATTGTAGCTTTGGAGGAGGACATTGCTTTTGGAGACTCGCATTTGGGAAATCGTGAGGAAAATTTTTAACAGGTGAACGGAGAAATTAAGATTTTTTAGAAAAACTGTATCCCTTTTCAATTTCAATGCAAACAAAATTCAATTTCCAAATGTCCAAATTCAACCAAATTCTAATGTATGCATGTATGTAATGTTTATTGACTCCCCTTGGGGTTACAATCTCCCTTGCTTCTAACTTACCACCTGTTCGGTAATTAGCATCGCAGTGCCCTCTCGTGGCACCGCATCGCGTGAGGTTAGGCGGCTCGACGCCGCCTAATATTGATTCTCTATCCGCATCGATCACGCGTACCGCCGTCAGCGTCAGAGGGCGCTTATCGCCCAATTAGCCAATAATCAGCCTGCTGTCACCTCAGGCCCGCTCCGCACGTACGCATTTTCATGAGAGCAGGGCGAATCTTGTAACTTTATGAACTCTGTTCTTCATGATTTTCCGTTGGCGTCTATCGATCGCCATTATTGGTTTTTGCGTTACCGTGTGCACACGTAGTTCTTGTATATCAAAAGTCTTCACCGCCGATCGTTGTAATTACCGCAAGTAATAGTTAAATAGCTCTAGTGAGCTCGAAGTATAGTGAGGCGTTCCGAGCTCTGTAATTATAATATAAGGATAAGACGAGCGTTTAATCTCGTACGAATACTGCAGAGCTCTACGATATTATAAGCGTATTCCCCGCTAGGTATGGATCCTTATTATTATAATAAACCTCTCTTTTGTTGCTCTTTAATTGCTCTGTTCTTGACTATTCCAGACACACCAGATTCCTCACCGCGAATATCACTCATGTGGCAACATTCGAAATCGGAATCCTTTCTTCTCGTACCGCGCGTAACGGAATTCGCCATGCATCTCTATTTGAATAATTGTAGCTTCACCGCGTCTTGCTTAACCACCGCAAGATTTGAGATCTAACCGCATTATACACTTTACTACCGCTTTCTTTGGATTATTTATAATAGACATTTGCATTTACTGTGATTCCTCGTTGGTATTGAATGATTGTTCTCATATACACCTATTCACCGCAATGTAATAGAGCTCGGTTCCATAAGAACATAAGAACAGGCTCGCTCTACCACATTGGTGGAGGATTACGCAACACCAACTATCTTATCCCTAGCTTAACTCTATTCCCTCCATTCCCCTCTCTCCACGCATTCTCTCTCTCTCGCCCTTATCCGCCCGCTTGCTCGGTCGCGCGCTCCCTCGTTGTGCCTACTTCTGCTTTCCTGCTCCCCCGCTATTCTCCCTCTCTGCTCCACTTTTTACCTCTACTCCCTCTCCTCCCGACTGCCATTTCCTATTCATCTTCCGTTCCATTGCATCTTTTTCTTTCAGCTCACCACTCACTCGTTCTCTCCTCCATTCATTCGTCCTCTCCCTCTTTTGCTCTCCTCTTTTCCACATCCCATATTCATGTCTCCCCCTCCCCGGCCCTTCCCAATATCTCGTTTACTTTATGCTGCCATACCCCTTCTCTCCCCCCCCCCCTTCCACCATCCCGCATCATTCCCACACATGTTCCCACGTTTCCTCTTCCCCTCCGCACATCCTACACCTCTTCTTTTCTTCCTCTTCTCAATACCTCCCTTCCCTCATTTCGTTACCCATCCTAAACCTCACCACCCTCCACCATCTGCTCTCTCCCCACCCCTTCTTTAAGTACCTTGGTACCCTTTCTTCCCTCACCTCCTTATACCATCTGCTGAACCTCGACTCCCTAATCCTTTCCCCTCTCTCTTCTTCTTGCATCCTCCTATCCCTTTCCGCCACCTCTATGTATTCCATTTCCCCCCTCTCCCTTCTCCTTTTCACTTCCCTTACATCCCGCCCCCTGCTCTCACAAAAAGCCCTCCTCCCTTCCTCCCATTTTGACTCCTTCCCGTTTCTTTCCATATTCCTTTTCATTTCTTCCCAGCATTTCCCCGCCAACCCGCTTTCCCTTCCTTCTTCTAGCTTTCTCTCAAATTCCTATGCCTTCTTCCCCGCCTTTATTCTCAACTTTTCTCTCTTTACCTCCTGCCACACTAGGTACCCGGGGGTCCTCCAATCTACCCCCAGAGTCCATCTCATGAACCTCTCTTGTGCTCCCTCTATTCCCTTCCATTCTATCCACCCCCATATTTCTGCCGCGTAACCCATCACTGTCCAAACCAATCTATCGAATAGCCACATCCTTCTTTCACAGTCCCCCCCCCCATCACCTATTCCTTATCCCTCATACTTGTCTCATCACTTCGTTCGCCTTTCTTACCCTCTCCCTCACGTGCGCTCCCATCCCTCGGTCCCTACTTACCGTATACCCTAGATACCTAAACTCTCCCACTTCCTCTATGTTCTTTTCTTTCCATTTCCATATTGCCTTCTTCCTCCTCCCCCCTCCTTTCCTACACCTCATTACTTTCGTCTTTTCCACATTTAATTCTAACCTCTTCCTATCCTCCAGGTACACCTCCATTTTTCTGATCATTGCTCTCATCCCCCATTCGTCCCCTGTCAACAAAACCACGTCATCCGCGTACGCCAGCGTATACACCTTCTACCCCCTTCTCATTTCCTCCTCTACGTCCGCCATCAATATGCTAAAAAGCAGCGGACTCATTGGACATTAGGGTCATTCCGCGTCAAATGCACTACTTTTTACACACATGGTCGAGAGTTTTGATAAATTTTTCTGACCATGAAAACTTTTTGAGTTACAGCCTCTCAAACTTTTAGGTAAAGTTATTTTAAAAAACTCACATCTCCCGAAATATTAACAATATCGCATTTCGACAAGTTTGGCTACATTCATAAAAGATCAAACTTTCAACAAAAAAATACATAATTGTTAGATCATGTTTATAAACATTAAAAAAGTTAATTTGGAAAAAAGAAATTGCTGTATCTGCGAAAACAGAGCAGCAAATTTTTTCGTTATTTTTTTACAACAAGTGCGAAGTCTTCTCTAAAGAATGACGCAAGAAACTCGATGGACGTTTTAAAACTTTTCGAGATATGATTTTTTATTCACCAGCGCGCCTCTCAGACGCAGCCCTGCCAATTCAGTCTAATGGTGGTTTGAAGAGAAAAGTTGTGGTGTAATTGTTTTTATTTGCTTACTTTATGTTTTTTGGGGTGCTGAACACGAATCTGAAGTTGTATAACAAAATTTTTCACGGCAAATATGACAAATCATCAAAAAACGCTAAAAAAATTTGTTTTTGGCTTATTACTTGAGAACTGAGCGTTTTACGCAAAAGGTCGCTCGATATCAAAATGAAGATGAGAAAATTACCTACAATTAATGTTATTATCGTTTTTTTGTACGACACATGGTTTTCTCGCCCCTTTACAGGAAAACCATATGTCATAAATGGGCATCAAAATCAACGCAACAAAAATTTACGTCAAAAAGTTTCCCAGCTCCAAATGAGCATAACTCCGCGAAAAATGATCATATCTGAATGATTTTGTTTTCATTTTAAAAGGTGAAGCCTGTTCTTTAAGGAACTGCGGTTAAATTTTGAATTTAGCCTCCGCCTCTCGCCGGCCTAACAAAAGTAAAGACGTGTTACGTCTCCAAAAAATTGTATACTTTCACACATTCTTCGGGGTAGAGAGAATTTTTCTCGAAACTATCATGACAACCATTGTGAAATATGGACCTTTCCCTGCAAATTAAAAGAAAAATTACGTCCGTACGATTTTTTTTCGCCAAGTTATGGCTTATCAAAGTTACCTATGCATTTGTGTGCATTCCATTACCGCCAACATTAGCATGTAATTTTGTTGTCCAGTTAAAAGGCCCCTTTGCCGCAAAATCATATGTCGTACAAAAAAATGATAATAACATGAATTGTAGGTAATTTTCTCATCTTCATTTTGATATCGAGCCACCTTTTGCGTAAAACGCTCAGTTCTCAAGCAATAAGCCAAAAACAAAATTTTTTAGCGTTTTTTGATGATTTGTCATATTTGCCGTGAACAATTTTGTTATACAACTTCAAATTCGTGTTCAGCACCCCAAAAAACATAAAGTAAGCAAATAAAAACAATTACACCACAACTTTTCTCTTCAAACCACCATTTGACTGAATTGGCAGGGCTGCGCCTGAGAGGCGCGCTGGTGAATAAAAAATCATATCTCGAAAAGTTTTAAAACGTCCATCGAGTTTCTTGCGTCATTCTTTAGAGAAGACTTCGCACTTGTGAAAAAATAACGAAAAAATTTGCTGCTCTGTTTTCGCAGATACAGCTATTTCTTTTTTCCAAATTAACTTTTTTAATGTTTATAAACATGATCTAACAATTATGTATTTTTTTTATTGAAAGTTTGATCTTTTATGAATGTAGACAAACTTGTCGAAATGCGATATTGTTAATAGTTCGGGAGATGTGAACTTTTAAAAATAACCTTACCTAAAAGTTTGATAGGCTGTAACTTAAAAAATTTTCAAAACTTCAAAGTTTTTTTTGACCAACATTTTTTTCTCCGCGAGCACTACATGGTCACAAAAATTCAGCAAAATTCTCGACCATGTGTGTAAAAAAAAAGTTTTTTGACGCGAAATGACCCATTACTGTCTTAACCCCTTCGCCGTCCGGAGCTTTCCCCCACTTCCCCTCCTATCCTGACCCTACTACTCGTTTCCCCGTACGCCTCCTCCACCCTGACTCTCAGCCCCTGTCTCACCCCCCTCTCTCTCATTGCTTCATCTAGCACCCTTCGATCCACAGAATCAAACGCTGCCATTAGGTCTATAAACAGGGCCATCACTCCTCCTCCTTTCCGGCTTGTCTCCCTGCTTATTACATAATTGAATATGAATATGTTGTCAATGATCCCCATCCCCTTCCTAAAGCCCGTCTGATTCTGTGGGATCATTTGTTTCTCCTCTGCCTCCTCCGTTATCCTCTCGTTCAATATTGTCGTGTATACCTTATATAGTGTGGGCATGAGAGTCACCCCCCTATACTTTTCTACTCTGTCCCCCGCCCCCTTCTTCACAATCGGTACCACCCACCACTCTTTCCATTCCTCCGGGCATCCTTCCCCCTTCACATCCTTCCGCATATCTTCCAAACCCATTCCACTATCTCGTCTCCCCCATACCTCCATACCTCACTTGGCACCCCATCCGCCCCGTCGTCTTCCCATCTCTCAGTTCCGCTATCGCTTCTCTCACTTCCTGCTTCCTTCTCCCCTCCTCCCCGTCCGCCCTTCTTCCTCCCGTCTCTTTAATTACCTTCTCCTCCAGTCCTCCCAGTACCTTCATAAAACGATCTCTCCACTCATCCATCTTTATTCCTTCCCCCGCTCTTCTCTTTCCTTCGTCCTCGCCTCCTCTGCCTCCTTCTCTGTTCCTCCTTCTTCTTTACACACATTCTATTATATTCCCTTTTCTTTTCCCTGTACTCTTCTATGTTCCCGCCCCCTTCCTCCATCTCCTCAGCCCCTTTCTCACCTTCTTTCTCTCCTCTTCACATTCTTTATCCCACCATCGTCTCATTTCCCTCTCTCTGCCTCCCTCTGCTTCCTTCATCATCGCCCTTTTTATTTCCCCTATTACTTCTTCTATCTTTTCGTCTACCCCTAGCTCCCTAGCCCTCCCCCTCTCTTCCATACCATCTCCCTCCTGAACCTTTCCCTCCCTTCCTCTGTCCAATCTCCTCTTTCCCTCCAACCCTTTACACCTCCTCCCTTTTTCCTCCACCTTTTTTCCCCTCTCAACCATATGCTCACCGAGTGGTGGTCGGAGTCCACCTCCTCCCCCACTTCCATCCTCCTCACTGTTTCTCTTGTCCTTTCATTCCCTACTATATAATCTATAACTGTTTCCTCCCTCCCCCCTGTGTATGTGTATTCCCCCCCTTCAACCCCCTCCGTGTCACCATTTAGTATACTTCATCCCTTCTCTTTCATAAACTCCACCAACATTTTCCCATCTCCGTTCATCCTCTTGTCCTTCGACTTCCTTCCTTCCTCCTCCTCCTCCCCGCTTCACCACCCTGGCCCCCTCTTTCTCCCGTTCTCGCGTTGAACTCTCCTCTTATTATTGGCCTCACCTTCCCATCCTCTTCTTCTATCCATTCCCTGAACCCCTACAAGTTATGTCTCATGTGTCCGTTTATGTGTACCCCTATCACCCTCCACCTCTCCACCCCTATCTTCACCCTTGCTACCATCCTCCTTTCCATCTCTCCCGTCTTTTCCGTTTGTTCCTCGTCTATTATTTCCTGCCTTACCCCCATTATTATTCCTCCTCTACCTTTCCCTTCCCCCTGATCTATCCCCCTTAACTCTCCCGCTTCTCCTTCCCTCCACCCTTCAATTCTTCCTGTTCTTCGTCCCACCTCCATGCCACCCCGTCTAACCATATCTTCCCGTGCCCTACACTCGCCCTTCTTCCCCTGCGTCCCTCCTCCCTTGCTATCTCGTTCAGCTTCCATTGTATTCTCCTTTCCGTCCACGTCAAATCTTCCTCTATCCTTTCACTTCTCCCTCTCAGCTCTATCTTCCTCTCCATCACTCTCCTTCTCCGCTCTTTGCTTCATAGCTTTACCACCACCATCCCCCCTTTTCCCTCTATTTCCCTTCCCACACTTCTTACTTCCGTTACTTCCACTTCTACACCTATTTCCTTTAACAACCCCTCCTCTCACTTCCTTTCGCTGCCTTTATCCCTTTTACTAACACATTACTTCTCCTTTCTTCTCTCTTTTCCCTCCAGCCTTCTTTCCATCTCTCTTACCTTTTCTTCTATTCTCTCCTCTCCCTTACTCCCCTCCTTGCCCGTTCCTCTTAACTCTATCTCCCTCACCCTCTGCCCCAACTCTTTTACATCTACCATTCCCGCCGGTTTCCTTTCTATCTCCTCTATTCTTCCCCCAGCTCTTGCCATTTTCTTTCCGTTTCCCTTCTCTCCTGCTTCCACTTCCTATCTCTCCTCCGACTCTCTTCCCTTACCTTCTCTATCTTGCCTCTCAACTCCTTTCCTATTCTCTTCATCTCCTCCCTCATTTGCTGCATTTTTCCCATCCATTCCCTCATCATATCCCCTACGTTTTCCCCTCCCTTTTCTTCTTTCTCCCCTGGAGACCTTCTCACTTTCCCGCTGTTCCTAAATATCTCCCCCTCCCCTATCCTATCTCCTCATCCTCGTCCTCCTCCTTCCTTTTCCTCTTAAAAAAAAAATTCCTACATAGACGATACGCTCAAGCATCTTTCCCTCCCTAGTCTCTCCACATTTGTTTGTATCCCTACACTTCTCTCTTCCCTCCATTCTCCCTTTTCTTTCCTCCTGCCACTCATTTCCTCTATCCTATCTCCTTCCTTCTCCTTAATCTGTTAACGTCCAACCTTCTTTACCACCTTCTTTTTTACCCTCGTTCCCTTCCTTATCACCGTCTCCGATCCTTCTCTGCCTTTTGCTCCTTTCCTTCACTCGCACCCTCTTCCACTTTCACTTAAATTTAAATCACGAATTACATATCATCGTCCGCGGAATTCCTACAAAGTCTAAAATAGTGTGGGAAAATTTAGTTGACGTGAACAAAGTGTACAACGCATTACAGCGGCTAAAAAAAATAATATTCATTATTCAAACATCGATCTTCCGGAAACAGCAGACGTATTGTTCTATGTATGTGGTCGATTCCACGTCAAATCGCACAGCTAAATTCTTCGAAATTCTGATTTTGAGATATGTTATAGAGGGAGGTGAGACAAGCCACCCGAATTTTTTTTTTTTATTTTTTATTTTGACTTTCGAGGAGTTATGAGACTTTGAAAAATTGGGACACTTTTTCTTCAAACATTTCTAGGCGCGGTCGTAGGCTTGCCGTAGAATAATTGCTTTTTTAAGTTCGATTCAGAAAAGATTGTAGTTTAACGAGAATTTTCAACCCATTTCAAAAAGTTTATTTTTCAACGCATAATTCATAAAAATAAAAAATAGTCGTTAATTTGACTATCTGGGCCCTCACCGAAAATTATGAAAAAATTATAACCTTGTAGCGCGTTTCAAGACGAAGAGTTTGCAAAAAAGGCAGCCCCAAACACGCAGTAACTTCGGAGTAATTCAAGAAAAAGTGTAACCGCCTCGGAATTACTGATTTTGCCAGCAAGGACGCTGAATTGGGAGGTGGGGGTCGTTACGCAGGGCCGCGGCACCTAAGAGATACGCGATATCCCACATAACTGCGCGATGACGCGATGACGAGTCGTGTTGACATTACGTGTTCTCAATCAGTTAAAAACACATGAAGGCCATTCCCGAAAATTCTCAAAAAATTCACGAGGGTGCCTTGATGATGCATACACACGGTGGTATGCGTAATAGTCGCGAGCACCAACGATTATTCCCGATAAAAATCAGTTTCAATGTTTTATCGTGTATCTCTTAGGTGCCGCGGCCCTGCGTAACTACCCCCACCTCCTAATTCAGCGTCCTTGCTGGCAAAATCAGTAATTCCGAGGCGGTTACACTTTTTCTTGAATTACTCCGAAGTTGCGTGTTTGGGGCTGCCTTTTTTTGCAAACTCTTCGTCTTGAAACGCGCTACAAGGATATAATTTTTTCATAATTTTCGGTGAGGGCCCAGATAGTCAAATTAACGACCATTTTTTATTTGTATGAATTATGCGTTGAAAAATAAACTTTTTGAAATGGGTTGAAAATTCTCGTTAAACTACAATCTTTTCTGAATCGAACTTAAAAAAGCAATTATTCTACGGCAAGCCTACGACCGCGCCTAGAAATGTTTGAAGAAAAAGTGTCCCAATTTTTCAAAGTCTCATAACTCCTCGAAAGTCAAAATAAAAAATAAAAAAAAAAAATTCGGGTGGCTTGTCTCACCTCCCTCTATAACATATCTCAAAATCAGAATTTCGAAGAATTTAGCTGTGCGATTTGACGTGGAATCGACCATGTATGTATGTTTATGTGTTCCCCTTGGGGTTACAATCCTTCTTACATCTCTCTTACCTCTAACTTAACCCACACTTATTCCTACCGTTTCCCGCCGCAAGCCTTTCTATTATTTTTCACTCCGCTCGCCTTTCCCTTACTTCTACTTCGCTTTCCACTCTCTTATCTCTACTCCGCTCGGCATTCGCCACGCTCTTTCGCTATTCTCGTCTGCGTCACCCCTCTCTCTCTCTCTCACTCCTTCCCCCTTTGTCACCCTGTCTTCCCATCTCCTCTCTTCGCCTCTCTCCTTATACCCTTCGCTCATCTACGCTACGCCTTCTCCACTCTCCTTATCTCTACTCCTCTACTCCTTCCTCCTCGGACTTCCGTTCCCCATTCTCTTCCTTTCATTCTCCAATCACCACCAATTCCTTCATTTCCACTCTTTCCCTCCTTTATCCCTGCTCTCTCCTCTCTCTTCTTTACTCCAACTTGCTCATCCATCCCTCTTCCACCCCCGCCCTCCCAGTATTTCCTTTACTTTTGCCTGCCATCCTTCCTCTTCCCCCTCGGTCTCTCTCCCACATGTCTCCCATGCATGTTCCCACAATTCCCTTTCCCCCGCACACGCTACAAACCCTCTCTTTCTCACCTTCCCAGTACCACCCTTTCCTCATTTCATTGCCCAATTTAAATATTGCAACTCTCTTCTACCTACACTCCCACCATCCCTTTCGGAGATATCCCGGCACCCCCTCCTCCCTCACCTCTCTATACCACCTGCTATATCGCGACTTCCAAATGCTCTCCCATCTTTCCTCCATCTGCTTCTCTATATCTCTCTCTGCCACTTTCTCGTATTCTATTTCCTCCCTCTCCCTCTTCTCCTGCACTTTTTTTTTCCTCCAGCCCCTCCTCTCCTCTAGTAACCTTCTCCTTCCTTCCTCCCACCCCGACCTTTTTATGTTACTCCCTACTCTTTCCTGCATTTCGTCCCTACACCTTCTCGCTATTTCACTACCTCTTCCCTCTTCCAGCTTCCTCTCAATTTACCATGCCTTTCCCCTTGTTCTTGTCCTTAGCTTATCACTTTTTAACTCCTCTCTCACCATGTACTCCGGTGTTCTCCAATCCACCCCCAACGGGCGTATTGTTCGATCGAATAATAGACGATACTAAATATCAGATTTGCGAGGACGAAAAAGATGAGAAGAAAACCGATGTTGGAATAGCACATTAACCAACGAAAGCGCATAGAGCACTCTTGACACAAGTTACGGACACAGAGATTTATAATCAATTTATTATATATCCGATGCATGGAAACAGTGTTAATGAAACTTCGGGAAATCTCTATCAAATGTTGAAAATTGAAGATATTCCTTTACATAATCGTTCTAAATATCTCGACGTCATGTGCTTTCCGGGTCTATATCCTTATGGTATAAACGGACGACACGAAAACAGGGATATTCATCTGCAAGATACTGTATTCGTTAAATGCAGGAGTACTTCGAAGTACAGTCACTTCAGACTAAATCAACAGTACCTTTTCCATCTTCTGAATGAAACCAATATTCGCCAATTAAAAAGTGGAATATATTACACGATGATGGTGGCTAATCCACATGAACAATATACTGCTTCTAGATATTTAAAGGAATTAACAGAACAACAAATAGGTGCAAATTTAAAAACAATTTTTGCGAGGCTTCGAAATACAGAAGCATTTTGGAGTACACCGAGTAACGATTTGAGATGTATGCCTTTGCATTAAGGACCAGCGACGTGGTTTCTGACTCTAAGTCCGAGTGAATGGAAATGTTCAGATTTAAGTGAATATTTACGTGCAATGATCGAACAATGACGATGCTGACGGTAAGTGAACTCGTTCCGTACGACCCGGTCAGTAGTCCTAGGATTTATGCAAACAAATTTATATGTGTGTGTTCAGGAATCTTCGTTTTCGACTCTGTGAAAACTCAGATTCCTTAACCGTTATTCAAATCGCGCTAGCTTCCATCGGAAGCAGTTTAGAATCACGCGAACGTTCCAGGGCGTTCGAGAACACTCGGGAACGTTCTGGAATGCCCGAAAACGTCATGTGACTTCCGGTCTGTCTATGCCGTGGCGCGCCGCGACGCCATACTTCCGCATTCACTTGCTATCGATTAGTCATCGAGTATAGATCGCGTCGTCTGTGCAGCCATTTTTCTTTGTTCGGCTTGATAATCTAAAGTATATTGTACAACATCATTTCATCTCACATTCACCTCGCTTCTTGTTAACCTCAGTGATTTATGCTTCCTTTATACCAAAAAGAACTACATCGGACGCACGGACGATAAGTTACTTCACGCACATAGAAAACTTCTTCTTGACACCGCGTGCAACGCATAACGGTAAAATCCTTTGTACTTACTTTTACTCTCACATGGCACACACACTGAAGCGAAATATCTATCAAAATGTACATACGCTTGTAAATATTCATATCATGCAATTCCATTGTAAATACGTTCATTCTTTCATTCACCCACTGTTCTCGATTTTAATGAACGTATATTATGCGGACGGTGGAAAAGAAAGGTGGAAAATCACTTTTAAGCACACGTGTGTAATGGGCCAAAAAATATATGAATTTATTACAAATGATGCGACGATGACTGCATGAATGTATTTACAATGAATAGATGCGGATGGATATTTACAGTGAATAACGTAGATTGATATTTACACCGAATATGTGCCATGGATCGTTCGTTTCGTTCGTAATGCGATGTGCCGAGGATGTAATTAATGCATGATTGTTACCGTGAGTGTGCAAGCACGTGGCGTCCTTTCTTTCTGTGAGAGTCCTAAATCAAGTCCGTGGGCGTTCCAATGTCGTGAATAATCAGTTTTAGTCCGTGGATGAAGAAGCGTTAGAGTCAAAACCGAGTGAAAGCGAGGGTCGTATAACAAAGCAAATCAAAATCAAAAGTAGCGAAAAGGCACGTACGGTCACTTGACCGTTTGAACGATAAGTGAAGAAGACCGCGTGGTGGCGCACCACGCACGCGGCGTGGGTAGACGAAACGACCCGTGATTTTCGACAAACCGAAAAGGCAGATTCTCAAACACCCACATTCATTCTTTTGAATAAATTCAACCATTGTAAACTTCTCAATTCACGCGTCTCGATAATTTTTCTACCAACTTCATTCCACCATCCCTTGTAATTAAAAATACAGTCCACTAAAAAATCGGAATAAATTCACGGTTTAAATATTAGCTTAATTTCAGACAGTGTGATTGATTTTATAACTTCAAGTGATAATCTAATAGGAGATGTAATTAATTATTTTATGAGAGTGGAATATCAAGGTAGAGGTCTTCAACATTTACATTTCTTAATTTGGGTTAGAGACGCCCCGATATTGGGTACATCATCCGACGCAGACGTGGCTGAATTCGTTCAAGAGTATATCACTTGCAAGATTCCAAACAAAAACAAATCGCCGTCATTGTACGAGTCAGTGACAGAGACAGAGGGTCAATTACACAAACATAATTCGTATTGCATGCGTACGAAGAATACTAAAACGAAGATTTACAACAAATGTCGATTTGGGTTTCCTCGACCAGTTACGGATACATTTGTTTTGAGAGACGGTGCAACATCCATTGCTGCTAGAAGAAATCTACATAGCAGAAGCAGACTGTACGAACTCCCGAGAACAGAAAATGAACGATGTATCAATGATTACAATCCGGCGATTAAAATCGCGTGGCCAAGAAATATGGATTTGCGGTATATAGGCAAAAAATTAGTATTACTTGAAAAATATTGTAACCAGCATGCATGTAAATCTGAATCCAATCATACAGATTTAAATAACATTCAAAATAATAAATCATTGGCGTTTAAGCTTTGGATTATTGAAATGCGTTGTTTGAATAACAGAGAATGCGGCGCTCCTGAATCCGCAGATACGTTGTTGGGAGTACCATTGTACGGTACGGATAACGATACAATTGTCAGATGGGTAGACGTTAATAAGATAAGAAGCCGAAAAGTAAAATCATTCTAATAGACGAGGTACTATCAGAATTGACCTGTAGAACTGGAATCATTTAATTGATATAAATTTACTAAATGGTGCGATGTAATAAAGTACAAACCAATATTTGCAAATAAATTTGAACTTTATGAATTAGCTAAAGCTTTATATTAAAAAAGGTATATTAAAAAGCGAAGGAAATGTTACTTGATTAATCATTACAAGTTGTTTGAGAATCTGCCTTTTCGATTCGTCGGAAAGGCAGGTTTCCCATTTACCATCATCCACGGATTCTTACGCACCGGTTTTCAGCCGGAAGTAACTTTCCCTTTTTGATTTCTTCCGGTTTCTTCGAGAAAGTTCTCGAAGAATCTGGAATGCAAGCTGTTATACGCGTAGTAGCGTATAACCGAATTGTATATATATATTATTATATTCTTATTATATTATTGTCACATTATTGTCAGCATTCCTTACTTTCCTTCGAATAGTCTTACCTGTAAGGATGCACCACACTCGGTCGTGCCGTGCGCAACGCAAAACCGCTGAGATCGCGGCACGTGCCCGGAGAGCGCGTGAGAACGGATATCATACGTTTTTCCAAAACTGCATAGACAACCGACTTTGGTTGGTTGCTAAGTGAAACCTCCACTCAGGATTTTAGAAAACGTCGCGTGCATAAAAACACGCGACGCCCTCTCGCGCGCCAGTATTCAGGATGAGACTCAATTAAAGATCAGAGTAATCGGTCAGCTAAGTTAATAGCTGAGTACAAATCGGACGCGCCCTAGCTTTTCCGTATTTTACACGGAGCAAGAGTAGTTAGCTTTTGAGCAAGTTCTTGGAATCGCGAACGGGAGTGAACGTTTGAGTGCCGTTTGAAGAGTGTTTAGAATAAGCCATTTCTAAATAAAGTTCCTTCTCTACTTGTACGTGGAGTTCCAACTCCTAATTGGCAACGATCCCTACAAACATATCCAGAAACATTCCGGACAAGCTTATCCTGACCGGAGCAATATCACAAAATTGCACCTACTACCCCGGCCGGATAACAGAGCCAATCACGTGGCGTTTCGTGCACCCACGCCGTGAGCGTGTTGCGCCACAACGCGGTCTTCTTCAATAACCGTTCAACCGTCGAAGTGTAAAGAAGTGTTTTCGCTGTTCAGCATTTTTTATTTCTTTGTTTTTCCACTTCACTGCTCTTCACAGATTTATTGTATCACGGCTTAGACTCATTCAGTGTTAGATTCATGTTCGCGAAATCTGCTTTCCCGCTCCGTCGGCTCGTTAGTCATTCGCGGCGGTTTTCACACCTGAAGTCAAATTATGTCCAAAAATCATTCTAACGCGTCTTAGGACGTTTTGGAATGTGCGCGTCGTCACGTGATGCCCAGCATGCCCTACGCAGTGGGCATGATGCGACGCCATACTGTCTTCTTCAATAACCGTTGAACCGTGAAAGTGTACGGATCGAGTCACACGCGTTTTTTGTTATATCTTGTTTCTTTGTTCTTATAATCTAAGCTCATTATACAATAGTTTTCATTTTCGGCTTCCTCATTATCATATAACATTGTGCATTATCATCGAGCTTCTCATATATGGACACAGACCACAGGCAACTCTCACCGACAAACGGACAAGGACTTCTTCATACATAGACCACACGTGCATAGGCAGTTCACGGTAAAATCTCTCATTTTTCACTATTACTCCCCTCACACGCATAAAATTGAAACTGCGTATGTAAATACTCGTTGTACACAGGGTGTCCCGTATCTGATCGATTTCCATGCAATGAGGGGTAGCTGGGGTGATTCTGAACAACTTTTTCCTTATCAATAATGTTGTAAGCGCCCTCGATTTTGAATTATTAACGAAACGGCTAAGCCAATCCGAGCGCGTATCGAGCCCGCGCATCGAAACGAGAGTGTGGTCTCTGACTCGCGCTCCGCTGCGAGCGTGAACAAGTAGATCGCGTGGGTATCGAGAAAAGCATACGGCAAATATCACATATCGTCTTCAAATAAACTAATAGTCGTTGAATAACTGTGTTCAATACTGTCACTCGTTATTCGAGAGGTATGAAAAGTTGTAGTGTTTGTGAAAAAAATGGTGTCCTTAAGAGCACGTTATCAGGTGGATAAATGATGGTTTACGATAAACGATGTGAATAACTAACATTAGAAAAACTTTGTTAAACTCACCCAATTCGTCCACGAATCAACCTGCCTCGACGGAAGTAGGTCATTGGCACTAGGTCACACTGCCGATTTTATCCTTCGTAAGAATCTCGAGAACCTCAACAGCTGATTTTACAACCGGGTCGGTGAACTCACTTGAAACTGACACACACAGTAGGAACGGCACTTGTTTAATTTATGGCAGGGCGCACGGCTAATCGCAGGTACGCGGACACCCCCGAGAGTCGAGCGGCGATCGGTGATCGCACCGCGCGGGTATTTTTTTCCTGAATGATCGGTGACTCCAAATGTGCCAGCCACTCCGTTGTACTATTGTAAAAATATCCCTTCCCCAACGAACGTCCTTCTAAGCAAGACCCAAGAAACGCTGGAACTGGCAGAATCGTTTTTCAAACCGAACGGATACCATACAGCAACGAACTAACGCGGAGTATTAGAGGATATTTGTTACGTTTCTTAATCGAGAAACATTGGGAGAAGTGCAGCGCAACGTCCGCCGGTGCTCCAAGACGTGCATGCAAGCTCGAGGAGGGTTCGTCGAGCCGATCTTGGCAATTTTGGCAATAACAATCGACCTTTTTCAGGGCCACCAATATCTCTAACGTGGGTTCAATTACGTTCCTCTACATAATTGTTTTATTCGGAGTTATCGGTGAAAGTGCTCACGCAGTGAAATGCACGTTCCGTAAAGTGACCCGATCGCCGATCGCCGCTCGACTCTCGGGGGTGTCCGCGTACCTGCGATTAGCCGTGCGTCCTGCCATAAATTAGGCAAGTGCCGTTCCTACTGTGTGTGTCAGTGGCAAGTGAGTTCACAGACCCGGCCGTAAAATCAGCTTTGAGGCTCTCGAGATTCTTAGGAAGGGCAAAATCGGCTCTGTGACCTAGTGCCAATGACCTACTTTCGTCGAGGCAGGGTGATTCGTGGACGAATGGGTGAATTTAACAAGGCTTTTCTAACGTTAGTTATTATAAATTATTCTAAAGATAATTTAACCACCTGAAAACGTGCTGTTAAGAGAAACATTTTTTCCACAAATACTACAATCTTCGTTCCTATTGAATAACGGGTAAGAGCATCGGACACAGTTATTCAACAAGTATTAGTTTATTTGAAGGCGATGTGACATTTGCCGTACGCTTCCCACGATACCCACGCGATGCACTTGTTCAAGCTCGCGGTCGAGCACGATCCAGAGACCACACTCTCGTTTCGAGCGCGCGCCCGATACGCGCTGGGATTGGCCTAGCCGGTTCGTTAATAACTCAAAACGAGAGGGGTTACAACATTATTTTTAGGGAAAAACTTGTTCAGAATCACCCCAGCTACCCCCCATTTACCGATTTTAGGGTAGTTACGGGACACCCTGTATATACTTAAACCTAATATAATAATACCTAAAGTACCCCCTGGATATAAGATATCGGAAACACCATCGCGAGTCATTTATCTGCCAATTGTCACACGAGTAATAGACAGTTTAACTATTCGAGTCATGTTTCAATTCGAACAACCAACAGATTTTCGTGGTGAAGAAATAACGATACGGCTACACGTGCGACGACGTAGTGGAATGTCCCCGACATATTAATATCGTTATGACAATTTACAACGATACATCAAAATCTCGGATTACCGTGTCGAGCGAAAGCAACGAATGATCATCACCATCATCATCGATTACGAAGAAGAGGAGAAGGAGAGGTTCACTGAATCCGGAAAACGTGAAATTTTTACAATCGTTGGGATTTATCGTTCGACAGTGGTGAAAACAATGCTTCACGATATCTTAAATATTGATAGTGTACCAATCTTTTATAATCATATAACAAAGGTTAAATTGCCCACCTTCAATCCATACGCCAATACCACGTTTGGGGATAGCGATCAGATAAGAGTACCCTTACAACAACAAGACTTATATACTCTTCCGTCTCAGAGTTTCCTGTACGTGGAGGGAAGGCTGAGTGTACCGCAAGGGAATTAAGGACAGACAGCCGATGTAGACAACGTGATTCTTAATAACAATTGCATACCTTTTATGTTCGATAAGTTGACTGGCACTGTGGCGCGTATCGGTCCGCATCAATCAATATCGATCAAGCGTTTAACCGTCAGCAACAGAGGGCACCTACCGTTCGGCGTTTCATCTAGCGCCTAACGATAAGTTTCACCTCGGGTCCCGCTTCCACGCCAAGAACATTTTCAATGCTCTTGTTTGGCTCGCAAAAACTGTTTGTAACATTCAATATCGTGCACGTTACGTTTAGTTCTTTGATCCATACTGTATTCATAAAGCTCACTGAGGCTCAAATCAGTTCTTTTGTTGTTACGATACTTGTACCGCTCGGCTTAGTGCCGTAAAGATTTTGAGTATCACCGAATAGTGTCTATGACCGCTGTAGTCAGTCACGTGCTCACCGACATTATTCATCACATCGTTTACGTCGCCATCCATCATCTTAAGGCTTGTGAACATTCATTCTAGATATGGTTGAATTTTAGCAATAAATTATCGTAAATATTAATAGTAATATGCATAATTGACTATTCTACCACACCAGATTCCTCAACGCGCGTGCATTCGGTGTAGCATGATCTGTCGAGCTCACATACATACTTAGGCCATAGATACCGTAGACTCACACAAACATACAGCTTCAATCTTTCAACCTTGCAACGGTTTCTGATTCTTATAAGTATAATTGAGGATCACATTATTTACTGCATTCTGCTGTTTTCCAACCAGTTTAATGAATTTAACGTATTTTAAGCTCAATATTAATCCCTTATTATGAAATAACCATATTATGATATTATGCAATACTCGCTCCATGCTCGCTGTTCCGTATGCTCGTTGCTTACGGGTCATTCCGCGTCAAGTGAACCACTTTTTACAGACGTGGTCGAGAACTTTGATGAATTTTTTTGACCATGTAGTGTTCGCGGAGAAAACAATTTGGGTAAAAAATAACTTCGAATTTTTAAAAACTTTTTGAGTTACAGCCTCTCAAACTTTCAGGTAAGATTATTTTTTTTAATTCATATTTTCTGAATTACTAACAATATCGCATTTCGGCATGTTCGATTGCATTCGTAAAAGATCAAACTTTCAATAAAAAAAATTCATAATTGTTGGATAATGTTTATAAACATTAAAAAAGTTTGTTTAAAAAATATAAATTACTGTATCTGAAAATGGCCATTTGCAATTTTTTAAATTATTTTTTTTACGACGGCTCTGAAACCTCCTCTAAAGAATGGAGCAAGAATCACAACTGCATCTGTCCTAGTTTTTGAGATATCATTTTTTATTCTCCGGCGCGCACCAATAACGCGCGCCATGTGGACTGTTAGCAGCGCAACACTCGAAAGTTCGGTCTCGCTAGTAGTTCGCACCGCACAAAGTTTATCATAAATCCTACAGTCCACGTCCAAATTGATCGCTGCTTTTTGTGCAATAGTACCAAAGCCTTCTCTAACGACTGGTGCAAAGATCAGAGTGGCCACTTTAATATTTTCTAAGATATGGGTCTTAATTCACCGTCTCATTACACCTCATGCGCAGCAATTCGTATGGCTCTCTTATTATAGGGTGATTAAATCTAATAACATATTTATATAGAGTGACCCATTTGAAGTTTCGTACTCAATTATCTCACAAACTGTAGCTCGTTTAAAAAAATGTTTCAAACGAAACTTACCCTATTCCGAGGGGGACATCCGATAATGGTCGCAAATGTTTGCTAGGGCGAAGTGCTTCCGAGATTTCAAGGTGACCTCGGTTTTTTTAATAGAACTGTATGGTTTTTTTATGTAGGTGGACACTGCATTTCAAGGCAAATTCATTGACCTGTAATACTTTGGTCTTTAAAAGTTGATCAATGTCATTTAAATGCCGTTTAAAAGTTAGTTCGCTAAACATTCGTTAAATTCATCTTCCTAGAGTATTTTGTCGTTTCGTATGTAAACATAACGCAAACTCGCGTTTATGATCGTTTCTGCTTATGTTTACAAACAAAGGAAATCTATTGGAAATTTCTCACAACTGTGTCGAAAGTATCAGTATCATTGTGACTACCGTGATGCGTTTTTGGATTACTATGGCTCATTATACGCCGAACGTTACCATAGTAAATAATCGGTATGATTTTGGTTTTGGGAGAGTGCCGAAATAATTACACGAAAGCTGCAAGATTGTATCGCGATAGATTTCCAGACCGCTTGCATCCTAGTGATAGGGTGATTCGAAATTGTGAAGAAAGAGCACGTCGAAGATGTTTACGTCGACACCAGAGTAGACGGCCCCAAGAAGGTCCAGAGACTGTAGTACTTGGTGCAGTGGCTATTAATCCGCTTTCAAAAACAGTGGGGAATTAAATCGGCATAATTGCGACCATTGGGCCGAAGAAAATCAGCATTGGCATCGGTCAGTTGAACATCATCGTCAGTTTCATTAAATGTTTAGTGTGGCATTGTGGATGTATACATAGTGAGCCCCTATTTTTTTAATGATGCACTAACAGGAGAACGCGATAACGATTTCCTTAAGGACGAACTGCAAAATCTTTTGGAACATGTTCCTCTGGCTACTAGATCTCGGATGTGGTTCCAGCATGATAGTGCTCCCGTCCACAATTATCGCAGTGTTGGAGAAACACTAAATACTGTGTTTCCTCATCATTGGATAGGAGGAGGAAGTAACAGCCCTTTCCTACACAGTCGGACTTTTAATAATAAAAAATATAATAATAGGAAAACATTGAAGGACATAAAGGTATCCCTTAGGGATAGAATTAACCAGTGTATTGAAGTCGGAGGTCGTATGTTTGAATACATGAGATAGAGAACAATCTTTGCGTAAATAACTATAAACGGCATTAAGTGACCTTGATGGACCTGCAAAGACTAAATGTTTGGGAATCGTCATATTGTGAGATGGCTCCATTCAGCGACATAAACGCGTCACCTTTCGCTCTCCTATTGGATTCGGCGCGCATCCCCACCACGAGAGTCCTTTTTGGAGGCAACGGGCCTTTTCGAACACGAGAAAGGAACGCATTTTGGCCATTATCTGCTTGCTAGTTATCGCGCTTCGATCAAGCACGTGTTGATCGGTTAATCACGTTTTCGGCACTACTCGCGGATCTCGGTTTTCGGATTACGTTTTGTTATTTCAATAGACTCTCGAGTGCTCGTGCCTAAATAATTACGGACAATCTTCTCGCGGAATATACGTTCTAAGTGGCTGCTTGGCAGCCATTAGGGTCCTTTCTCGTGCGTCTTCCTGTTCTCATACATATCTCTTGGTTAACGGAACTATCGGACTTATTATCAATCGGAACTTCTGGTTAAAGCATTCTTTAATATTATATTGGACTTTTGCCTTCGTACTTTTGTGTATAGTTTAACGGCTTTAACAGCAAACATATTTTTTGTAACAATACATATCAACGTTTTTTTGTGCACAACCACGTTTTTTTCGGTACTCTCGCCTCTCCTCATGATCCTTACCTCAGCAACAATCCACCAGAAATTCGGTAAACCCGCGAGAAAATACTAAAGTATTACAGGTCAGTGAATTCATCTTAAAATGCACCATCCGTGCATCTCGGAAGCACATCCACCTAGAAAACATTTGCTACCATTATAAGATGCCCCCCTCGAATCAGGGTAAGTTTCGGGTTAAACAGTTTTTTAAACGAATGTTCGGTAATTAGCATCGCAGTGCCCTCTCGGGGCACCGCACCGCGTGAGGTTAGGCGGCGCCGAGCCGCCTAATATTGATTCTCTATCCGCATCGATCACGCGTACCGCCGTCAGCGTCAGAGGGCGCTTATCGCCCAATTAGCCAATAATCAGCCTGCTGTCACCTCAGGCCCGCCCCGCACGCACGCATTTTCATGAGAGCAGGGCGAATCTTGTAACTTTATGAACTCTGTTCTTCATGATTTTCCGTTGGCGTCTATCGATCGCCATTATTGGTTTTCTCGTTACCGTGTGCACACGTCGTATCATTGTTTCATCTTTTACTTGTGTTCACCGGGTATTATTGTATCACCGCATATTAATTTAAGAGCGTTATCTCCGCTAGCATAGTGAGGCGTCCAGAGATCTTTCATATTACGATAAGGAGAAGACGAGCGTTTATATCGTAAGAAACCGCCGAGCTCAATTGTACAAATTGTACTCACCGCTAGGTATGATTTTATTATTATAATAAACCTCCTATTTTTGTGGCTCATTAATTGCTCTGTTATTGACTATTCCAGACACACCAGATTCCTCACCGCGAATCTCACTCATGTGGCAACATACGATATCGGAATCCTTTCTTCTCGTACCGCGCGTAACGGAATTCGCCATGCATCTCTATTTGAATAATCGTAGCTTCACCGCGTCTTGCTTAACCTCAGCAAGATTTGAGATCTAACCGCATTATACACTTTACTACCGCTTTCTTTGGATTATTTATAATAGATATTTGCTTTCGCTCTGATTCCTCGTTGATATTGAATGATTGTGCTCATCTACACCTATTCACCGCAATGTGATATAGCTCTGTTCCTTACAAAGCTCTATTACAGGCTCTTTCTGCCACATGGGTGGATAATTACACAACAACGAACTATAGTTTAGGAGATAATGAGTGTGAAACTTCAAATGGGTTACCCTGTATATAAGCGTCGGGGAAAAAAAAGATGAATAGGCTACTGGTCTGTAAAGTGTTAACATCTCGTTAACTAATGCGCTTTGGACATTTTCGATAAAGAGAAACCTGCTTGAAATTATCCCAGGTATGACACCATTAACGGATTACTACCATTTGCGGGATATCCTGTACATAAAAATTCATAGCCAAAGCACTTACAAAGTACAGCTTCTTTATCAATAATTGAATGCTGGTTCTCCGTCATCTGTTGTTCCATTTCCGTGTATTTTCGTAATGTCGGCTCTTTCTGTCTGCCTTGTTCAAGGCGCACGCGTTCTTGTAGTATCAATGGTTTGATCGATCGAAACTTAAATGTCGCTATCTCACAGTTGATTAGTTCGTACGATGTTGTAGTGTATGACTGACGTTCATTTGGCAATCGAACTTCAACGCAGTCTCCTCTTGCACATCCCATCAATAGAGTGGAATCCTAGGAGAAGCATGAAATTGATACATTCGAAATAAAAAAAACATTAAAAATGCAAATACATGGGCCAAGAACAGTACGTGCTTGTCTATAAAAATTTAAAAAAAAAATAGTTTACAACACAGGTCGTCACTCAGTAATAGAAAGTTTTTCATACAAAATATATGAAATCAAGAAAGATGAGCAAGTACAAATTACGTATTTGGAACTCAATAAAACAGGTATTGATATAAATTTGTTAGCGACAGCTATTATTTTTGAAAAGGAGACGTACGCGTTGCGCTCGACGCTTTATGTGGCATGGGCCGTTTCTAAGGAGCATTGCATTCCGAGAGCCAGAACCTTAAATCTATCACCAATGTTTAGGTTTGGCAATGCTTGGAGATACAATACTTTGTATATCCCACGCAGTTCTTGGTACCGGAAGTGTTGTCCTCTGGGCACGCGACAAGAGGCTCGACTCCTCGTAGCACCGACACAGTACGTGCAGAGAGAAAGAGAGAGCCGATGACCCGACATCATCAATGCTCTCTGTCTTTGGAAAAACATAAAGATTTGAAATAAAGGATCTGGCCACGGAGTGGGCAAAGCGTGAGGCCTCTGTCAAGAGGACCGAGCTGGACAGCTCGACACTTACCTCAGAAACTCAGTGAAAGAACCACATACAAATCTCTAACATATTAATAAATTTCCTTCCTGCCGTATTAAATGTATGTACTTGGTAGCTTCCTTTTTATGAAGCTGTACAGTATTGGACTAAAGAGCGATCCCAGGGTCCTTATCTCCCGCTGTGACGCACTTGTTCGAGGCCTATTGACACAAGCCGGCAGCCTGTGGATTTCGGTAGGCCTCGCACATCGTTTATTTTTCCAGGGTCGCACTTCGAAGACGACGCAGGGCAGGCCTATGGACGGCTATACGGTCTGCAAAAATCCGACTTTGCCGCGTAAGACCTTCTCTCTTCCTCCCTCGCTCCCTCGCAGTCACTCCAGGTAAGAGCACATCGACGAGGGCCTGCGTGGTTGTTTCCGACTACCACCACTGTATACTCGGTGAGGGTTGCGCTGGCAGGCCTCGCTTATACCCAGGACGGCTATGGACGGCTATACGGTCCGCAAAAATCCGACTGCGCCCCGTAAGACCTTCTCTCTTCCTCCCTCGCTCCCTCGCAGTCACTCCAGGTAAGAGCACATCGACGAGGGCCTGCGTGGTTGTATTTCGACTACTACCACTCTATACTCGGTGAGGGTTACGCTGGCAGGCCTCGCTTATACGCCTTTTCGTTCCTTCCTTAAAGATAGAGTTAATTACGAATTAATTATTTAATTTCATTATAAAATTTCAATGCTATTTTATTGGATATATTTCAATTCATTATCTTTACGGCGTGTATCGCCCTCACAAACACAAATTAAATAATTCATTTCGTGAACAGATAATCAATTTCGTAATTAAATTAATCACCAGTGAATCGAAGAGCGCGCACCGTATAGCGGGCCCTACCTTCCCCGAGTGAAGAAGTGCGGTAGCCCCAACGATAATCTGCGATAGGTCCCGCGACCGCGAGGGAGCGATAGAGGAAGAAGGAAGGTTTCATGAACTTGAAATCATCGGTAAAGATAATGAATTGAAATATATCCAATAAAATAGCATTGAAATTTTATAATGAAATTGAATTATTAATTCGTAATTAACTCTACCTTTAAGGAAGGAAAGAAAAGGTGTATAAGCGTGGCCTGCCAGCGTAACTCTCACCGAGTATAGAGTGGTGGTAGTCGAAATACAACCACGCAGGCCCTCGTCGATGTGCTCTTACTCGGAGTGACTGCGAGGGAGCGAGGGAGGAGGAGAGAAGGTCTTACGCGGCGAAGTGGGACTTTTGCGGACCGTATAGCCGTCCATAGCCGTCCTGGGTATAAACGAGGCCTGCCAGCGCAACCCTCACCGAGTATACAGCGGTGGTAGTCGGAATACAACCACGCAGGCCCTCGTCGATGTGCTCTTACTCGGAGTGACTGCGAGGGAGCGAGGGAGGAGGAGAGAAGGTCTTACGCGGCGAAGTGGGATTTTGCGGACCGTATAGCCGTCCATAGGCCTGCCATGCGTCGTCTTCGAAGTGCGACCGTAGAAAAATAAACGATGTGCGAGGCCTACCGAAATCCACAGACTGCCGGCTTGTGTCAATAGGGCTCGAACAAGTGCGTCACAGCGGGAGATAAGGACCCTGGGATCGCTCTTTAGTCCAATAGTGTACACTACCCTAACAAAATTACCAACTTCTCACAGTTTCCGACTTATTTTAATACGAGAAGAACATTTTAATATTGAAGATTCGCTCGGCTATACTAAAACTGGTAACAGCAATCATACAGGGTGTCCTGTAACTACCCTAAAATCGGGTAGCTGGGGTGATTCTGAACAACTTTCTCCTTAACAAAACTGTGGGATTCTGTTTTAACTGTTTAGTCGTATGGATAAATGCGTTTCTTAATATTGAAAGTTACTTGAAAAAATCTTAAGATCTGATACAGGAAAACAACGTGGAATATATGATTAACCTGTAAACACGTCTTGTTCATCTTTGTACCCTACGGGCGTCAAACGTACCTTGTGCGCGTCTTCTACAAAGTTTGTTTCGACGTCGACGGACTTCGCGCCTTCCGCAGAACAGTCGCAATCGTCTCCTCTCACACGTACACACACACAATACACAACAGATCGCGCAGCACGCACGCATACAATATACAAACATTCAACATACCGGGCGGCACATAAAACACTGCGGGCCCACATTCGGCCATCCTACACGCACATCTGTCCTCAGATATTCTTTTCGTCACAGTCGTCACTTTTGTCATAATCTTCCAACGCACTATTCATCCATGGTTTCATATGATCCGCACATGTTGAAGTAGTATATGGTCCATCATGCTTTCCAACCTTTTTGACGGTATATCGATCGTTCCGCAAAACGTAAACGCAAAACGTTCATTATACGGTAAGGGCCCAGGAACTTAGGGTACAATTTCAACCCTGGCCCGAATTGTGTTCTTTTAATCGCAACGATCATACCTTTGCTGTAAAGACTTGCAGTTCGACGTTTCTTCTTATAACCTGTCCGATTTTCCGCCTGAATTTTTAAAATCGCTTCTTTCGTTTTTTCCCTAGTACGGTCTCGGACTTCCTGGAAAGCAATCGCGATTTCTTTCTCTATCATTTCCCTGATTTCAGAAAGCTTGACAGTTGTTTCAAACGATTTAATACATCAGCAGTATCAGTCGATCTTACCGGATAAAGCCACACAAACTTACTAAAACTATCTACTACTGCGAATATATGACGATAACTTTTTTCGTCGATGGTAGTGGTCCCAGATGGACCACATGAAACGTATCCAATGGAAGGTCACCTTTAGGGATTGCATGTAACAGTTCCTCCTTTTTACCCTGCCTTCTTTCAGCAAGTATGCATTGAATGCAATTACGTATGGCCCTTTCAATCTTCTGTCGCATTTTGGAAAACCAGTAATCCCAACGTATCAAATTCTTAGTTTTGTCAACCGAAAAATGGCTACGCTCATGCGCTTGTCGAATTATATTGTCTACCACTTTTCTATGCACCACCATCAATAGTTCGTAATTTTCTTTTTTGTACAAGACACCGTTTTTTACATTGTATCCATTGTCTTCTTTCCGTTGTACCGCTTCAACAATTATCTTTATTTCCTCATCTTCTGATTGCGCAATTCGAGGTCTTCCTAAAATACCGTCGTATTCTTCTTCGATCAACATTGCTTCGGGTAACGGATACCTACTTAATGCATCTACATGATTCATTTGCTTACCCGATCGATGCTCTATCGAATAATCATACTCTTCTAAGGACATCGCCCATCTAGCTATTTTAGTACTCAAATCCTTTTTTCTCATTGTACATGCAAAGGCGCGACAATCCGTAACTATTTTAAACTTAATTCCTAATAGATACACCAGACATTTTTTCAAAGATTTTATAATAGCGAGTACTTCTAGTTCGTAACAACAATATTTTGGTTCGGCGCCCTTGGTCGTGCCGCTTGCGTAATAAATCGGGTGAAACACACACTCATGACTGTCTTTTTGTAATAATAACGCACCTTATCCATGAATAGATGCGTCTGTGTGCAGTTCGGTTTCGGCGCTTACATTGTATAATCTTCATGTCGGCGCACGCGTCAATTCTAGCTTTAAACGATTGAAAGCGCTCTCTTCATTTTCCTCGAAGCGAAACTCGACACCACCTCGCAATAAATTAGATAACGGACGTTGCGCTGCACTTCTCCCAATGTTTCTCGATTAAGAAACGTAACAAATATCCTGTAAAACTCCGCGTTAGTTCGTTGCTGTATGCTATCCGTTCGGTTTGAAAAACGATTCTGCTGGTTCTAGCGTTTCTTGGGTCTTGCTTAGAAGGACGTTCGTTAGGGAAGGGATATTTTTACAATAGTACAACGGAGTGGCTCGCACATTTGGAGTCACCGTTCATTCAGCAAAAAAATACACGCGCATTTAGGGCGGCCGCATGGTCTTCGCCACTACGAACGCGCTAGCGAAGACACAGGGCAAGGAGTGCCATAAATTTCGCTATTGTCCATACCGTGTCGTAAAGGAAAAGTGTGGCTGTTTTACGAAATACGTGCATCGTCTTAAAACTGCATCGGCAGCGTACACGCAACATAATCCTTTAATATGTTCTTACGACTCTTCCCGCAAAGAAGGAACAGTACATACAATTCGCAAAATGATCAATTTAATATTGTATTGTATAGCGAGGACACTGTTTGCGACGCATACACGCTTGCCCGTGTCATTTGGAATATTATAAAATTAATGTTGTGGGATGTTTGGTGTCGAGTGCATAGCGTAAATAAAAGTACAAGCGAAGACACTGTTTGCGGCATGTCGAAATGCTTAAACAGGCGGCTCCCTAAGAATCTCTGATTTCGATCTTATTATGATTATCGCACGCGCGCGGCAACCGACTGTTTACGGGAACGCGAGCAGCAAAGCGTGCCGCGGTACATGGGCCCGATCAGGGGATCTGTTCCAGACGACCAAAATGTTGATAGACATAACGATGTCTGTCTCGAAATGCGTATCAAACTGTGTCTTCGTTAACACAATACAATATTAAATTGATCATTTTCCAAGTTGTGTGTACTGTTTCGTCTTCGCGGAAAGAATTGTAAGAAAATATTAAAGGTTTATGATGCGTGTACGCTGTCGATGCAGTCTTAAGCCGATGCACGTATTTCGTAAAATAGCCACACTTTCCCTTTACGACACAATAGTGAAATTTATGGCACTCCTTGCCCTTGTCTTCGCTAGCGCGTTCGTAGTGGCGAAGACCATGCGGCCGCCCTAAATGAGCGTGTATTTTTTTGCTGAATGAACGGTGACTCCAAATGTGCGACCCACTCCGTTGTACTATTGTAAAAATATCCCTTCCCTAACGAACGTCCTTCTAAGCAAGACCCAAGAAACGCTAGAACCAGCAGAATCGTTTTTCAAACCGAACGGATAGCATACTGCAACGAACTAACGCGGAGTATTACAGTATATTTGTTACGTTTCTTAATCGAGAAACATTGGGAGAAGTGCAGCGCAACGTCCACCGGTGCTCCGATGTGTGCATGCAAGTGTGACGCGGGTACGTCGAACTAAACTTGGCAATTTTGGCATAACAACAATGGGCCCTTTTCAGGGCCACCAACATCTCTGACGTAGGTTCAATCACGTTCAAACATAATTATTTTATTACGGAATATCGGTAACAGTGCTCGTGCGGTGAAATGCGCGTTCGGTAAAGTGACCCGACGGCCGCTCGACTCTCGGGGGTGTTCGCGTACCTGCGATTAGCCGTGCGCCCTGCCATAAATTAGGCAAGTGCCGTTCCTACTGTGTGTGTCAGTGTCAAGTGAGTTTACCGTAAAATGAGCTGTTGAGGCTCTCGAGATTCTTAGGAAGGGCAAAATCGGCACTGTGACCTAGTGCCAATGACCTACTTTCGTCGAAGCAGGGTGATTCGTGGTCGAATGGGTGAGTTTTTAACAAGGCTTTTCTAAAGTTAGTTATTATAAATTATTCTAACGATAATTTATCCACCTGAAAACGTGCTGTTAAGAGAAACATTTTTTCCACAAATACTACAATCTTCGTTCCTATTGAATAACGGGTAAGAGCATCGGACACAGTTATTCAACGAGTGTTAGTTTATTTGAAGGCGATGTGACATTTGCCGTACGCTTCCGCCGATACCCAGGCGATGCACTTGTTCACGCTCGCGGTCGAGCACGATCCAGAGACGACACTCTCGTTTCGAGCGCGCGCCCGATAAGCGCTCGGATTGGCCTAGCCGTTTCGTTAATAATTCAAAACCGAAGGCGCTTAGGACATTATTGCTAAGGAGAAAGTTGTTCAGAATCACCTCAGCTACCCCTTATTTCCCGGTGTCGAGCTAGTTACGGGACACCCTGTATACGGACTTATACAGACTCGGCTTTCTTACGGACAACAGACAAGGATTTCCTACATTGACCACACGTGCGTAGGCAATCCACGGTAAAATCTATCAGTTTCACTTTTACATCCCTCACACGCATCATATTGAAAATGCGCATCAATTTGAATAAATCGTTGTGAATTTTTTTCTCATCATAAATTGCCCGCGTGGACCACACCAACCAATCACCGTAAAGGTGGGAACACACTATCGTCACGTCAGGTGAGTTCACGTGCTGTTACGGTATCGTACGTCATGGAAAAAAGTGCAGACGGTGTATTTTACATGTATTTAAATGCATCAGAACCACACTACCGTCACGTCACGCGTCTCACACCACATCATGGACTTCGCGGGTGACAGCACATTTTTTATTTTCTAAAATTTTACACATTCTCGGCTCATGCGAGCTCACGTCCCATGCGTCGTGGCAGTCATATTTTTCTGTTCTTCTGAAACTTGGTTTATTGGTTATTGTGTTTCATATGGTTGAATCCGAATATGATATAAAAATTCTAAATATACCAAAATTGCGATCCGCGAATTTGAAACTGCCATGTGTTTGACAACATAATTTTACAAAAATGAAATTTAATGCTTTATTGTACATCTTTAACTCTCAACCCTTTTCTTTATATGTACATATGTAATTATGGTTTTTGTACTATTGTATTAATTGTAAGCCATACGTCAGGCACGAATTATTTAATTGTAATAGCGTGGGGCGTGTACGACACACGCAGCCTTAACGGAAAGTATTCAAAAATTGATCTGGCACGGAACATGATAAATAAAAAAAAATTACATTTTGGTCATATGCATATGTGTGTACCAGTGTACCTAGCAATATCGATCGGTACAATATGTTTACAAATGGCGAAAAGACAAAGTAGTCGAGCATTGAGAAGTGGGCGCAGTGAAAGAAATCGTTTGCGTTTTACTAAATTCTGTGACGTGATGAAGCATGAAAATAGAGTGTTTCTAAACCTGACATCATGGTTCAAACGTGCTAGCGTGATAGCACGTGAACTCACGTGACGTGACGATAGTGTGTTCCCACCTTAAGAGTTTCTTTCATTATTACATCCTCCCTCACAACATGAGACCTATATAAACCGAGGTTTAGACGGTCTCGTGGGCTTTAATATTTTTCAACTTCGAGCATACACGTGATATTGGGCCAGTCGCCCTCTTGATCAACCTTTTGCCTCAGAAGCGTACGCGTTTTCTTACGGCATCATAACTCTTAGTCACTATTCCCCCGCAATACTAGGGCGTTAGAGTCAATTTATTTATGTGCAACATATTTAATCTAAAGTTATTCATGTACAATGTTGTCCAGCCGGGTTGGTAGGTACGATTTAGGAGATACAGTTCCGGTCAGGATAGACTCGTCCAAGATGTTGTAGGAGAGGTAGTAGGGATCTTTGCCAATTTGGAGTTAGAACCCCGCGTACACGTCATTGAAAGAACCGTATTTATTGTTTGGTATATTACAACGCACTTTAACTAATATGTAGACGTCTTACTACCGCTCGCGTTCCCGAGAGTTTGCTCGAGAGCTAACTACCCTCGTGGAGATATACAATATCGGAACGTGGTGACGGGGCGTCTCTTAAATTAATACCGTAGCGCACTCCGTGCGTAAAGATACTTGATCGAATTCCAAATCCAGCAGAGGATCCAGCGTTTTTATATGAGAGTTCCAAAAGTGGCTCATGCTGACTCTGCTGGTTATCTGTGTCGGTGGAGCACCAGGTTGGCTGTTTAAGTAGGCTATTATTTCATATTCTTGGAACATCGAATGATGTTACTGATTTGTCAGCGAACTTGGTTGCGACACTAGGAGTCGTACGTCAGCGTTATGCACTGGCGATGCTCTATATTTGGATTGCGTAGTTGCGGGTACAACAACAAGCTTAGGCTTTTTAACTAAAACGTACAACAGGGATATTGCTAAGTTGTCACTGCCTAAGGGTACACCTGAATTTTCCTGTACGATTTTAAATTACTATCACTTGTACTTTCTATCTTCACTATTACACACAACACTTAACAGATACTGTAAATTGATTAAAGACTTTCCTATTGTAAACTCCTTTGATTCAAGAATATACAAAAGCATATTTTAATTTTACATTCTATTCAAATTTCATTTAAATTAGATTAATACCTGTGCTCACGAATATATATAAGAATAGAAGTACTGAGTAACGTTCCACAAACTATTAACTCTTACCGCTCGGAGTGAATTAAATAAGTCACAATCCGAGCGCGTATCGGGCGATCGCGCTCGAAACGAGAGTGTGGTCTCTGAATCGCGCTCCACCGCGAGCGTGAACAAGTAGATCGTGTGGGTATCAAGGGAAGCCTACGACAAATATCACACATCGTCTTCAAATAAACTAATGCTCGTTGAATAACTGTGTTTAATACTCTTAGTCGTTATTCAGCAGGAACGAAGATTGTAGTATTTGTGGAAAAAATGTTTTCCTTAAGAGCACGTTATCAGGTGGATAAGTTATGGTTGAAGATAAACGATGTGAATAACTAACGTTAGAAGAATCTTGTTAAACTGACCCTTTCGTCCACGAATCAACCTGCCCTCGACGAAAGTAGGTCGTTGGCAATAGGTCACAGTGCCGATTTTGTCCTTCGTAAGAATCTCGAGAACCTCAACAGCTGATTTTATGACCGGATCGGTGAACTCACTTGACACTGACACACACAGTAGGAACGGCACTTGCCTAATTTATGGCGTTCGTAGTGACGAACACCCTGCGGCCACCCCGAGCGCGCAGGTATTTTTTTCCTGAATGAACGGTGACTCCAAATGTGCGAGCCACTCCGTTGTACTATTGTAAAAATATCCCTTCCCTAACGAACGTCCTTCTAAGCAAGACCCAAGAAACGCTAGAACCAGCAGAATCGTTTTTCAAACCGAACGGATAGCATACTGCAACGAACTAACGCGGAGTATTACAGTATATTTGTTACGTTTCTTAATCCAGAAACATTCAGAGATGTGCAGCGCAACATCCGCCGGTGCTCCGAGACGTGCATGCAAACGCGAGGAGGGTATGTCGAGCAGATCTTGGCAATTTTGGCAATAACACTCGGCCCTTTTCAGGGCCACCAATATCTCTAACGTAGGTTCAATTACGTTCCTCTACATAATTGTTTTGTAACGTCCTGTACATTTTTCCGATATTATAATTCATAGAATCACATCCGGTCCCACGGCGCTTATCGCCTATAAGAGGTCACTCATTCTAAGAATGCTGACGCCAGGACTTTTAGACAAAGACCTGCAGCGAGGCCCACCGCTGCGCGGCCCCGCTGCAGATCTCTCGAGACACTCTCGTCACAACCATCGTAACGCACAGTCGCCTCTCGCTCCATATTGTCACTCTTGTTCTTGTTCTTATTTAAAATAAACTCAGTGTACCAAATATATATACAGGGTGTCCCGTAATTGGTGTAACACCGGGAACTGGGGGGTAGCTGGGGTGAATCTGAACTACTTTGTCCTTTACCAAAATGTTGATCGCGCCTTCGTTTTTAAATTATTAACGAAAAACGCTGGCCAACCAGAGCGCGTAAAACTCGCGCGCTCGACCGCGAGAGCGTTGTCTCTGGACCGCGCTCGACCGTAGCCGTGAACAAACGCACTGGCACAGCGTGGATATCGAGGTAAGCGTACGGCAAATGATACATCGTCTTAAATCGAATAACGCGAAATGATTCGATATTCATGATTAACAAGTAAACTAATAAGTCGCGTAATAACTCTGTTCGGCAAATGATACATCGTCTTTAATCGAAAAACGCGAAATGATTCGAAATTCATGATTAACAAGTAAACGAATAAGTCATTTAATACCTCTGTTCAGTAGTTTTACGCGTTATCCGAATGGAATAGAGTTTTAGTACTCGTGAAAAAAATTATTCTAAATAACAAGTTTTCAGGTGCATATGTTATGTTTTAAGGAAGATGATTTTAATAACTAATGTCAGAAAAATCTTGTTAAACTCACCCACTCATCCAGCGATTAACCTGCTTCGACGGAAGTGGGTCTTTGACACTGTGCCGATCCTGCACTTCAAGGAACCTGTCAACAGCTGAGGCCGGGTCGGTGAACTCTCTTCACTGCACGATCACTTTAATTGCACGCCTGAACACCTACAAACAGAACTTTTCGAGGGACGATCGTATAAACACTGTCGGAAATGAGAGACTACCCACGGTAAGAAAAAAATTCACCCACGTTATTTATCGACGAATTAAAATAAATTCACTTGGTCGCCTAAAAATTCACTTGTCTCCAGTAATCCAGTAAGTTGTGGCAAGGTAGTGCGTAGCGCACAGCTGATCGCAGGTTAAGCGTAGTGCACAGTTGACCGCGGGTATACGCGGGTGTCCGCGGGATCGAGCGACGGTCACTTTACCGAACGTGCATTTTACTGCACCGATACCTCGTAATAACACAATTACGTACAGGAACGTAACAGAACCCACGTTAGAGAGATTGGTGGCCTTGAGAAGGGCCGATTGTCTTATGTGAAGAACATACAAAATCATGCAACTTTCAACTTTCGATTTTTTACGTCTGACTCTGAGAGAACCTCGTAAACGACTGTTTAAAATAATTTTCGATCGCGCATCGATCGCACGCAGATTCTTCTTCGCCTACCAATCTCTGTCGACTTGACGACGGCCGGACCACACACATAAAACATACGTTTATACCTGAATTCTGTCACACTTATCCCGCGCCACTGTCGCGACACACTACACGCCTACTGCATACATTGTATCACGATACGATGGATATTCGTCAAAGAATCGTATACGACACATTGTATCATCCGAAAAATGGAATGGGAACCAGAAAACGCTTAAGCTGGCAGAATCGCTCTACCACCCGAACACAATGCTTCGGTCCAACGCAGAGTATTCCAATATGTTTTTCGTATTCGCGCAATTGTGTTATTACGAGGTATCGGTGCAGTGAAATGCACGTTCGGTAAAGTGACCGTCGCTCAAGTCCCGCGGATACCCACGGTCAGCTGTGCGCTACGCACTACCTTGCCACAACTTACTGGATTACTGGAGACAAGTGAATTTTTACGCGACCAAGTGAATTTATTTTAATTCGTCGATAAATAACGTGGGTGAATTTTTTTCTTACCGTGGGTAGTCTCCCATTTCCGACAGTGTTTATACGATCGTCCCTCGAAAAGTTCTGTTTGTACGTGTTCAGGCGTGCAATTAAAGTGATCGTGCAGTGAAGAGAGTTCACCGACCCGGCCTCAGCTGTTGACAGGTTCCTTGAAGTGCAGGATCGGCACAGTGTCAAAGACCCACTTCCGTCGAAGCAGGTTAATCGCTGGATCAGTGGGTGAGCTTAACAAGATTTTTCTGACATTAGTCATTAAAATCATCTTCCTTAAAACATAACTTATGCACCTGAAAACGTGTTATTTAGAATAATTTTTTTTAACGAGTACTAAAACTCTATTCCATTCGGATAACGCGTAAAACTACTGAACAGAGGTATTAAACGACTTATTCGTTTACTTGTTAATCATGAATTTCAAATCATTTCGCGTTTTTCGATTAAAGACGATGTATCATTTGCCGAACAGAGTTATTACGCGACTTATTAGTTTACTTGTTAATCATGAATTTCGAATCATTTTGCGTTTTTCGATTGAAGACGATGTATCATTTGCCGAACAGAGTTATTACGCGACTTATTAGTTTACTTGTTAATCATGAATATCGAATCATTTCGCGTTATTCGATTTAAGACGATGTATCATTTGCCGTACACTTACCTCGATATCCACGCTGTGCCAGTGCGTTTGTTCACGGCTACGGTCGAGCGCGGTCCAGAGCAACGCTCTCGCGGTCGAGCGCGCGAGTTTTACGCGCTCTGGTTGGCCAGCGTTTTTCGTTAATAATTCAAAAACGAAGGCGCGACCAACATTTTGGTAAAGGACAAAGTAGTTCAGATTCACCCCAGCTACCCCCCAGTTCCCGGTGTTACACCAATTACGGGACACCCTGTATTCTTTCCGCCGACCACGACTACCAAAACAAAATCCCATCACAGTTTTATTCGGAGTTATCGATGAAAGTGCTCGCGCAGTGAAATGCACGTTCGGTAAAGTGACCCGATCGCCGATCGCCGCTCGACTCTCGGGGGTGTCCGCGTACCTGCGATTAGCCCTGCGCCCTGCCTTAAATTAGGCATGTGCCGTTCCTACTGTGTGTGTCAATGTCAGGTGAGTTCACCGACCCCGCCGTAAAATCAGCTGTTGAGGTTCTCGAGATTCTTAGGAAGGGCAAACAGGTTGATCCGTGGACAAAAGGGTGAGTTTATCAAGGTTTTTCTAATGTTCGGGACAAGCCGAACGGTGGCGTGAGTTGCCGCGCCACGCCTTCTTTCTTTCTCAGTCCCCCCTCAGACGCAGCAGCGCTCGTTCTGCCTTACAAGCAGACGAGTCGCGTGGTGAGGTGGGAAGCGGGAGACATAGGCCCGAGTCGAACGTTCTCGAAGGATTCCGACCGTTTCAAGAAACGTCAAATTCGGATACTTCGAGAGCATTCGATTCGGCGACCTATATGAATGTAAACAGGTGGGTTGTGACCCACCTTAGTAACGGATTACCAGTATACACTTCAACGCTCCATAGTTCGCTCTTACGCTTTTTCGTTTTGCTTTACGCTCTGGCTCTCAGGCTTTTCTCGCTTACGCACCTTCGCGACCGCTCCTACGCTAAACAGCCGAAGTGTTGATAACGCGCTTTTAAGTCTTTGTTAACCACCGTTTTATTTGTTAAATACATTGTTTCCGTTGCATATTCAAATTCTTTCAACCGACCACTTCCCACCTCGCCGAACTCCGCTCATCCGAAATCTCCTCCGAATATCCCGGCACCTTCTCCTCGGCACAACCGCAACTCGATTAATTGCCTTTTTCGAGCCGGTTGACCGTACATCTAACGTTAGTTATTCGCATCATTTATCGTAAACCATAATTTATCCGCCTGAAAACGCGCTCTTAGGAAAACGATTTTTTCCACGCATACTACAATTCTTCATTTCTTTCGGAGGACGAGCAAACGTATTGAACACAGTTATTCAACGACTATTAGTTTATTTGAAGACGATGTGTGATATTTGCCTCACGCTTCCCTCGATACCCACGCGATCTACTTTTTACGATCTAGCCGTTTCGTTAATGATTCAAAATTGAGGGCGCTTACAACATTTTTGTTAACGGAAAAGTTGTTCAGAATTACGCCAGCTACCCCTCATTACGCGGAATGCGATCAGATACGGGACACCTTGTATACAAGGTAACTTGGGTGACACCGGGAAATAGGGTGTAGCTGGGGTGAAATTGAACCACTTTTTGCTGTACCAAAATGTTGATCGCGCCGTCATTTGTAAATTTAAATTTAAATTCGACTTAAATTTAAGACGATGTACCATCTCTGGGTATTGCACAATCTTGACACTGGTGGGAGGGCTTGTATCCCAATGACCCGACGGGCTACACCGGTGGGGGGAGTACAAACGAACCCCTGGAAGGACACCTATGGCCTGACAGGCCAGAGGGGAGAGATCAGACTAACAAACAATCCAACACTAGCGTAGGGAAGGTGCCGTACCCATTGCTCTGGGACGCGCAAACGACCCAGAAATAGCCAAGCCAAGTTAAGGTGTGAGATACCGTACCGAGGGCTGAATGGCAGTAGGCATACAGTGTCGTGGACCGTTCCCCCGGGGAGAACAGGCCAAACCCCGGGCGTATGGCAGGCCTTCGCTCAGTAATCGGGGCTCTGCTGAGGTGGACCTATACTTCTCTAGACGAAAGGTAACATAGCCGGGCCGCCGCAAGGCGAACTGGTCGAAAAGAGTGGGGCATCTAACGACGACCCACACACTAGGCATGACGGATTGAAAGAGGCCGCAGGCCCTGAGATAGAAGGGAAAGATCCGGGATCCTCGTTCTCGACCAAGAATCTGGTTGACACTGTCAACCAGCTCGAGGCCGGTAAAGAGAAGAAACTAAGTGATGCGGCCCAGAAGAAAAGCCGGTGGGAAAAGTTGAGTAATCCTCCTCAACCATCCGCATCAGTGTCTTCGGAGGCCAAGAAGAGGCAGGGATCGGAGGAAGATACGCCTACGCCTGCGCGGAAGGGCGCGAAGCGGAAAAAGGATGTGCATCCGGCCGAACAGCCCAGACGTGGGGCTCATATGCTGACGCCGTCGTTGACCTCCACAAGCTGGTCATCAGCACCAGCAATCAGACGGAGATAACGGGGCCCAGGCAAACCGCGTTCATGAAGGCATCATTGGGCTCTTGAATTGAGAATTTGTGGCGAGGTTCCAGTGCTGCTACTACACGAGAGGAATAATGAAGGTGGTGTGCGCGGATCAGTAGCTCGATGTGTAACTGAGGGAAAGGGCGCCAACCTTGAAGATCGCGGAACTGACATCGCTGAAGGTTATCAGCCTGGGGAGATCCACAAAGTCGCGAAGGTCTTGGCCCGCATCCAGGAGAACTTCAAACTGGAGAAGGCCATGATTTTGAAAAGAGTGAACGTAAGAACCTCCTTTTTACGAATAAACTTGCACCGCAGCGCACTGGCAGCTGTGGTGTTACTACACAGGGTTGCCCATGAACAGATCGATATCGCATTGATACAGGAACCCTAAACTTTCAGGGAGGCTGTCAGGGGTCTCGGTCTGAGGAAGGGGCAGCTATTATGTGATACCTCTGATAGCAGGCCATGGGTGTGCGTACTCGTAAGAGACGCGACCGCATCCCTGCTGAGGGAGTACTGCCGAAGGGACTTGATGGCAGTCAAGCCCGACCACCACACTGGAGATGCTCAATAGAGGTAAGGAACCAACCTTTATCATTAGTAATAGAGAGGAGGTGATCGACCTCACGTTGGGGACACTGGACGTGGCGGCACGGGTAAGTGGGTGGAAGGTATCGGATGTACCATCCGTATCCGACCACAGATATATAGAATTTAAAATTGTGGGCTCCACGGGGAACACCACTAGGTTTCACCGAAACCCTAGGAAAACCCGATGGGATGAATTCATAGTGGAGCTAAAAGGGAAGGTCGACTATTTTTCCTCGGGATATGGTACTCCCGATGAGATAGAAGCAACCTCCTCAATGCTGAGGGTCTCACTTATAGAGGCGTACCGGGACACAGATAATAACTGTCCCGTGAGCGTTCCCCGGGACGGGACAACGTGGTGGAGTGAGAAATTACAGATGCTGAGAACAAACGTCAGAAGGGGTTTTAACAGAAAGATGAAGACAAGAAGACCGAAAGATGCTGAGGAACACAAAAGGACTCAGCGGGAATTCAAGGAGGAGGTCAGGGTAGCGAAAATCTCCTCGTGGAGGAAGTTCTGCGAGGATACAAAAAGTACACCTAATGCGGAAAAACTTAAGAATATACTGTCGAAGGAGCCTTGTATTGGGATGGGTCTACTCAAGCGTCCAGAGGGAGAATACACCTCAACCTGAAAAAAAAGAGCTGGAGGTAATGCTGGATAAGCACTTCCCAAGTTATAGAGAGACGATGACTGAGGTCACCGGGAGCGGGGTCACCTACATGCAGGGAGGTCCAAGGGACTGCAGTGCAGCCTCAGAGATTGTCTCTGGAGAAAAGGTTAGATGGGCGGTGGAGTTGTTTGAACCCTACAAAAGCCCGGGGGAGGATGGGATATTCCCGGCGCTTTGGTAACGGGGAATAGAAACCATCCTCGTACCGATGACAAAGATTCTAGGAGCCAGTGTGACTACTGGATCCATACCACACTCCTGGAGACGCACAAGGGTGGTATTTATTCCTAAAACCGGGAGGAACGATAAGAACCCACCAGGGGCCTATATACCAGGGGAGAAAGACCGCTACATAATCTACAGTTCACCTATCAACTAGGGAAGTCAGTTGATGTGGCCCTACACAGCCTGGTGTACAGGGTGTGGAGAGCAAAGGCGCAGAGCGACATGCGGGTAGGCTTTTTCTTGACATGGATGGCGCCTTTAATTCCACTTCTATACAAACAATATATAAGGCGGCGGAAAGACATGGGATGAATAACACCACACGTAGATGTATCAGGAACATTCTCTGCACCAGACGGACTGAAACGGAGAGAGCGGAAGAGAGGATGAGGGTCGTTGTCGGCCGGGGCTGTCCGCAGGTTTTGGGGGGAGGGAGGGTTCTATCACGCCTGCTGTGGTGCCTGTTCATGGACGGCCTCTTCACCTCCATGAACGAGGAAGGTTTCTATACTCTAGGCTATGTAGACGACATAGCACTGCTCATCAGCACCAAAGACATCAATACGTCGAATGGATTGATGAGACGTTACGGATGTATCCGTCGAACCGAATTTTTCGGTTCTCGAATTGGCGACAAGAAGGCGCTTTTATGATTTTGTTCTAAACGCGTAGAGCATGGAGTTATCTTCTCTCCGTAAAATAATCGGAGTTGCCTGCATCGGACCCCTCTTATTTAAATATCTCGAGTGGCCTACGATCCCCTGTCCTGTGATACTCTCTCCCGCTTTCTCTCTCTAACCCATCCATATAGAGCTATGCATTATACTCTCCTGCCATGACCAATGCACTCCGTTGTAGTTGCGTCACGTTCCTTAAAACTTTTTCCGCGTGGACCATACTAACCAATCACCAGCAAAGTTTCTTTCGTTATCACATCCTCCCCCACAACACGATACCTATATAAGCCGAGGTTTAGACGGTCTCGTGTGCTTTATCTCAACTTCCAGCATACACGTGATATTGGGCCAGTTGCCCTCTTGATAAACCTTTTACCTTAGCAACGTTCGCGTTTTCTTACGGCATCCGTTTGAGCGCGGGATACCGATAATTCTGCGTTTGATGTCGGGTGCGAGGTAGGGAGTCGAGGAAAACCGAGGTTGAAAATGACTTATCCGATACGCTTTATGACAAAGAACGAATAACAAAAATATATTTCCTTACAGATAGTGTAGAAAGTAATTGCGGTTCATACACTAAGTAAACACAAAACCACTAAGATTATGATAATGGCGAGAAAGTTTGATCTTTGAAAAGTGTCTTTAGTTACAATTGTAAACAGAAATAGGATTCGAGAGAACCGAGATGCCGATGAACCGTCTGGGATGGCCTACACGTGGTCGTTAAGATTTGGCGAGTACACCATGAATCCGTTGCCGACATATGAACACTAGAACTCGCGATTATATGAAAATACTGGGCGATATGATACGACTTGCGATTGATATAATGCTAACGAGTTAAACCGGTTAATTTGATCGTAATTAGACCGATAACCGATACAGATACCGACACAAGAGATAACGCCGTTCCGCACGTGGCGGTTCGTACTCGATTATTAGTAATATGGTTAGTGCGTTGAAGGGTTGCGGAGCGTTCGCTGAATCCACCAGGAGAGCGACAGGTTCCGTAGTAGTGCCGCTGGAGGGAGCCACCTCCCGACATGACGATTCCTAAACATTCTCCTTCGCAGTCAGCGAATCCTGAAAGAAGCGCTAGCTTAAATGGAACTGTGAACAGAACAAGTAATTAGTCGTTGTTCAGATTGACCGGAACTGGTAATAATACGAATTTTGCGAGCGGTCTAGTAAGCTTCGAGCATGCGGTTTTTATAGTAGCCATCCGGGAGAGTCCGCCTGGTCTGGAATGCAGTTGTAGAATGCGTGCCAGGGGTCATTTAGATAGCGGAAACCGTTTAACCGAAAGAAGTATCAGTAAACCGATTTTGATATCGTGCGATGAAGGATGCCATTTCGCAGAATGCGTGTTGAGCCACGCGAGAGTAACCTTCAAATCCGATGCGTTATGTATGACAGATTTTCTAATTCCCATTGTTTTTTATGTATGGACCGGATTTGACAAGCCACCGTGCCGCAGATAGCTCCGACCGAGGACTTCTAAGTTCCTTGATCGGCACTACCTTTAATTTTCGATGAAATGAGTATGTTCGGTAATTAGCATCACAGTGCCCTCTCGGGGCACCGCACCACGTGAGATTAGGCGGCGTCGAGCCGCCTAATATTGATTCTCTATCCACATCGATCACGCGTACTGTCGTCAGCGTCAGAGGGCGCTTATCGCCTCATTAGCCAATAATTAGCTTGCTGTAACCTCAGGCCCGCTCCGCACGCACGCATTTTCATGAGAGCAGGGCGAATCTTGAAACTTTATGAACTCTGTTCTTCATGATTTTCCGTTTCTGTCTATCGATGGCCATTATTGGTTTTTGAGTCTCCGTGTGCACACGTTAGTTATTGGATATCTTTTCTAAATTGTGTTCGCCGCAGAATATTATTCGATTACCGCGGGGTTCGTTAAGAGCGTGACCACAGAAGCATAGTGAGGCGTCCAGAGCTCTTTAATATTACGATAAGGATAAGACGAGCGTTTATATCGTAGGAAACCGCCGAGCTCTATTGTACAAATTGTACTCACCGCTAGGTATAATTATTGATTATTAGAATAAATCTACCTCGTTACTACCTTGTTACTCTTTAACTGCTCTGTCATTGACTATTCCAGACACACCAGATTCCTCACCGCGAATCTCACTTATGTGGCAACATTCGATATCGGAATCCTTTGTTCTTGTACCGCGCGTAATGGAAATCGCCATGCACGTCTATTTGAATAATCGTAGTAGTCCGCGTCTTCACCGCATCTTGTTCAACCTCCGCAAGATTTGAGATCTAACTGCATTATACATCATACTACCGCTTTCTTTAGATTATTTATAATAGATATTTGCTTTTGCTCTGATTCCTCGTTGGTATTGAATGAGTGTTCTCATATACACCTATTCACCGCAATGTAATATAGCTCTGTTGCTTAAGAAACTCTTTTACAGGCTCGCTCTGCGACATGGGTGGATGATTACACAACAGAGGAAGATACCCCGATGTCCAGTTGAGTACATACTAATCCATGAACCTTGCAGTAATAATTTTGCACGAGTAACGATAAGCGAGAGAAAAAACGAGCGGCTCATGAAGTTAAGCGAATGTCCGCAAGAATAATTCGTCTCGTGACAACGTAATGATTTTGTTTGACCAAAGTAAACTGAAAATCGTTCGAGCACGGCCGCCAAACTACACCGTGTATTTTCGGGTTCGAATTTTTGAGTGACCGCAGATCTGCCGCCGAAAGATCTGTAGCGAGTGATTTGAGAATACCAACGAGTTACTAGTTGACTAGCTAAGAAAAAGCCGCCGGATGTGCAAGGCCCGTGCAGTTGCTTTGCAATTTAAACGAGAGCAGCTGCCGAATCTACTCCCCCGCATGTATCATCGACATATCTCCCTTTTGTGAGGGAGAGACGGCGAGAAAATACCGTTCTCCGTTGTCTTCGGCGATTTGTTGAAGAACCCGAACCGGGAGAAACGGAGCTGGTCAAGTACCGTATGTCACAGTTGTAAGCTGCTATACGACCTCATCACCGTTCCAGTCAATCCAGAGCATCCGTTGTAAAGGCAGATCCGCATTCATGAACCCGAATTTGCCGAACATTTTTGTGATGTCGGTGAAAATGTACAGATGTAGCCGAAATCCGAGAAGAACATCCGTAATATCCCGTTGTAATTTTGAACCCGCGTGAAGATTATCGTTAAGCAATTTTCCCGAACTTGATTTACCGTATCGGTTGAAAACTACCCGTAACTTCGTAGAAGTGCTTTGCGGCCGAAGAACTCTGAGATGTGGGAGAGAGTATGAAGTAACTGAAGACGAAGTGCGAGTTTGAGACGATGACCGTTCCGGCGAGCCCCTAACCCTACTGATTCCGATCAATCACGTGTTCATACTCCTTGAAAAAAGCCATGTATAAATCATAATAAGATCGATGCCGAGATAGTTTTCTGAGTACACGATTGAGTCACGCATGTGCGACCATATACGAGTTACCGAGCGAGCGAAAGGACGAGAGAAGGGATAACGATGTTACGTTCCGTCCCATTTTATTATTTTATTTTTCTCTATGCACTCGGATGGCACAGACGCAGAGAAATCTGCGTTCCGAGCTAACCCTCTAATGCCATACGAGCTGTCTTTTGTTGTTTATTTCATTATTTCCTCCGACGCAAGGAATGCCAGATATATGCTTGCATATATTCCGAGTTCTTCTCTAAGCATTCCAAACGTCGTTTGAGAAGAATTTTAGAGTCACGCTTAGGTACCCTTGAAGGCATCATTGTTCTCGACCTTGCGTGTAAACAAACCGATCGGCGTACCTTAACTAGCGACGGCGACGCACGCTAAACGGAATAGAATTTGCGTACTCTGTCTTTCTCTCTCTGATGGATAAAATCTTAAATAACATCGTGCGATCCAATGAATACTTTCCAAGATTTTATGTAAGCTTCCTCGAGGTACTAGCATTAATATTAGACCACCCACGCTGCCGTACCTACTGCCGTCACCAAATAACAGCAAATGTTCGAAATAAAACATCGAAGTTTCGAGGCGTTCCTTTACCACGAAGGAACGTTGAGAACCGCCGAAACTACGCCGTAGCTAGGACCGTTGGGATATTCCCCGAATACCCCCACCAGGCGGAAACCGAGGTGACGAGCGAGCGTAAGGCAAAAGGACCCACACAGTTGGCTGCTAAAGCGTGAGGTACGTGGTCGCTGTCCGAAGGGACAATATTTCTTAAATATTGTAAAGGAACACGAGTCCTTGAGATTAGCTTCTCGATAGAAGTATTCCTTGGAAGTTCTTCCCTTTGTTCTCATTTTATACTTAGTAATTTCGAGTCGGTTTCCTCCACGATAATCGTTCGGGATTATTAAGGATATTAATTAATAACGCGTTAATTACAGTGTTCGCCCACGGTCCATTAGGATACGTGGTAGGTATTAGCTACTCATAAACTTTGTACTAAAGTTTTACTACGACTTCACAGCAATACAAAAGCGAACGAGCGTTAGACTTCAACACCACACTAACATCGTCGTAGTAACGAATTGAACGTCTAAACACCGAGACATAGAAACGACCCATTCCATCTTCGTCGTATAATAAGGAAAGGAAAGGAGAAAAAGAGAGAGAGAAAGCGGAATCGGTAAGACCTAACCAGTATTCCACGTATTATTCCGGCCCTACCGAATTAGAATCCTGTATTCGCCGGGTAATCCCTTAATTCGGTTGGTCTGAGAAAGATCGAGATGTGCGTTGCGAAGTAACATGTGCGTTCGCGTTGTAAGGTCCGCCATTTTGTAAACCTGTTCGTTTGTTAATTTTGAACCCTTCGCGCGGTATACTCTGCGCGTGCGCATAGTTCTGTAAGATACTATATCTAAACTGAGTTTCATGCGAGATTGTAATAAATAATGTGAGAACCTGAATTGATGTCTAAGTGAGGAACGGAACTGTACGATGTAAAGTTCACACTGTAAAAACCATCAAAGTAGATTCGCATTTCATACAAATTATTGTTACATTCAATTCCAATTATTTATTGAATATACTTTTCTTTTACCCGAATACTGTAATCAATTATTCATCTGTGTGAATTGTGTATGTCATTAACCTATATGTCTACGACCCGTCAAGGGACGAGAGCAAAGACGATCCCAAAATTATCCTGTCCGTACCACGAAAGTGAGTGCGTTAGTTTTTAAGTATTCAGAGTTACGTGCGTAGCCCGCGACCATCCGCTCGGCCTCCAAGTACTACGCCCAACGTAACAGTAACTGAATTGGTGTCACAAGTGGGATTTTCTTTGCTCGATAGACTAAAAGGCATACACAGCAAATTTCAGTCTGAAAAATTGCCGTTTTTCTGAAATTTGTATATTTATATAGTTACAGTACAGAATTAGCAAATTCTAACAGGAAATCTTTAACAGAATCTAAAATTGCTTTATCTCACTCGTCGCTCACAAAAACAGATAACGTAACAGAAACTGTTCAAATATCTAAGTTATCTGACAGGTCTCAACGTCACACTTTGTACATAGTATCACAGTGTTGAAAATCTAATTTGATCTCAAAATCACAGCAAAGTTGTTAATTTCACCTGCGACAACTATATTCGACTCAAAATTACAACTAACTCTGAGTGAAACTTCCCACCGTCTAATAAAAACTGAATTGGTGACAGTGGTATAATTCTGTTCAAATCATTAACAGTTCTGAATTGATACTTGAGTTTGATCTTAATTAGTAACTGAATTTGTGTCAGACTGTATAGTAGTAAATTTGGTGTCAGATTTAGAAATATAACTTCACGTTAGTGGTGACGGTTCATGCATCGAGTGCCCTACAGCGTGCTTTGAATTATAACAGATATTATAGTTTAAGGGCGTAGGGGCATCCTCGCATGTGAGGGCTGCTACTACTTTCCCATAACCCTTTTTAGAGATTTGCATTTTCAAATATCTAATTGGTGTCGAATTTTGAGATTCAATAACAAAACTCAGTCTATAACTCAGAAAACGTTGCGCACAAAATTCAAGCAACAGACTTCCCGGCAACCTTGCTTCTTGGCGGTATAACGAGTTGTATTCCGCACGCACAGCCTCGATTAGGGGTAGTGATATCGCTCACTGAAATATTCTCTCTCCAATATATGCAAATTGAACACCTGTGATAGCGATATCCACTGTATATACATATGGTCGATTCCACGTCAAATCGCACAGCTAAATTCTTCGAAATTCTGATTTTGAGATATGTTATAGAGGGAGGTGAGACAAGCCACCCGAATTTTTTTTTTATTTTTTATTTTGACTTTCGAGGAGTTAAGAGACTTTGAAAAATTGGGACACTTTTTCTTCAAACATTTCTAGGCGCGGTCTGGTTTGCCGTAGAATAATTTGCTTTTTTAAGTTCGATTCAGAAAAGATTGTAGTTTAACGAGAATTTTCAACCCATTTCAAAAAGTTTATTTTTCAACGCATAATTCATAAAAATAAAAAATAATCGTTAATTTGACTATCTGGGCCCTCACCGAAAATTATGAAAAAATTATATCCTTGTAGCGCGTTTCAAGACGAAGAGTTTGTAAAAAAAGGCAGCACCAAACACGCAGTAACTTCGGAGTAATTCAAGAAAAAGTGTGACCGCCTCGGAATTACTGATTTTGCCAGCAAGAACGCTGAATTGGGAGGTGGGGGTCGTTACGCAGGGCCGCGGCACCTAAGAGATACGCGATATCCCACATAACTGCGCGATGACGCGATGACGAGTCGTGTTGACATTACGTGTTCTCAATCAGTTAAAAACACATGAAGGCCATTCCCGAAAATTCTCAAAAAATTCACGAGGGTGCCTTGATGATGCATACACACGGTGGTATGCGTAATAGTCGCGAGCACCAACGATTATTCCCGATAAAAATCAGTTTCAATGTTTTATCAGGTATCTCTTAGGTGCCGCGGCCCTGCGTAACGACCCCCACCTCCCAATTCAGCGTCCTTGCTGGCAAAATCAGTCATTCCGAGGCGGTTACACTTTTTCTTGAATTACTCCGAAGTTACTGCGTGTTTGGGGCTGCCTTTTTTTGCAAACTCTTCGTCTTGAAACGCGCTACAAGGATATAATTTTTTCATAATTTTCGGTGAGGGCCCAGATAGTCAAATTAACGACTATTTTTTATTTTTATGAATTATGCGTTGAAAAATAAACTTTTTGAAATGGGTTGAAAATTCTCGTTAAACTACAATATTTTCTGAATCGAACTTTAAAAAGCAAATTATTCTACGGCAAGCCAGACCGCGCCTAGAAATGTTTGAAGAAAAAGTGTCCCAATTTTTCAAAGTCTCATAACTCCTCGAAAGTCAAAATAAAAAATAAAAAAAAAATTCGGGTGGCTTGTCTCACCTCCCTCTATAACATATCTCAAAACCAGAATTTCGAAGAATTTAGCTGTGCGATTTGACGTGGAACCGACCATATATATATTTGCTTGTGTTAAGAACGTTGAACACGGTTAGATTTAATTGCTTTCAACGCTCTGGAAATTGATATTAAATTGTTTTTCGATTTTCTATTGAAGATCGAGAAACACCAAAAATATATATAAAGTATAAAATCCAAAATATTAGTTACATCATTTCTAATATTTCATTCATAGAATCATATATCAAATCAACAAAATTAATTAATTTATTTATTTTTCGAATTGAAATATTCATTTTATTTTATTTATTCTTCATTATCACTTCATCTAGTCATTTTTAATCAACTATTTATTTTTCTTTATTGTTACTAATTTATTCGTTGAAGAATTATTGGTGACATTCACTTGTTATTTGATTTTTGAAATTATTGTTTATTTTGTTATTCAGTTTACTGAAATAATTATTTATTTCTTTTGTTATCCGTTTTTGGAAATTTTGTTATTTTATTTTATTTATTTTGTCTCAGATCTATTGATCTCCTTATTTATTTATTTATATATATTTTATTTTCGCATATTTATTTTATTTATTTTGTCTCTGATCTATTGATCTCCTTATTTATTTATTTATATATTTTTTATTTTCGCATATTTATTTTATTTATTGCATATTGTGTGTATTTATATACATGTTTTTTATATACTTGTGATCTCATATTACGTGTTCATTGAGATATTAGCATATTTGATTTATAAACTTGTCTTTCAAAGTGCCTGACTCAGCTCCTAATATGTCAAACCCTTCGGTACCACTACCAAGCCGAGTATCATTGGGTACAAACCCCAATACGAGTTTATTGGACACCACTCAAGCATCGGTTTTATTAAATTATTCCTTACACCCGGGCGCGATGAATATACCAGTTTTTGATGGGTATAATATGCCTTTGAAAACATTCCTGCGCGAAGTCCGAAGCAACGCCGGTTACGTTCCGCCAGAGCTCGAAAGAGCTTTCGTACAAAATCTATTAGGCAGACTAAAAGGCGCGGCGGGCAATAGTGTAGAAGGATTGGAAATTAATTCGGTTAACGCTCTTTGCGATCATTTAACACGTGGATTCGCGATTAAGAAAACCTTCTTAGATTGTCTTTATGAACTGAGATCAACTCGCATGAAGAAAGGAGCAACATGACGCGAATTCCACGACCATCTTAGGATATTAATGCCAGATGCTAGAACCATTCTTAAAAATTCTGGTGCTAGTAACATTAACGATCGAATGGCTCCGATGAGTGAGGCCGCATTAGATGCGTTCCTAAGCGGATTACCAGCGGATATTGCTCGATCAGTGGATGCAGGTAAACCACGCGATCTTGAGGAAGCAATAGAAGACGCGGAAAGAATAGAGAGGAGAATAGAAAGAGGAATATTATCCCTCGGTGATAATACTCGGCGAGTTAGGATATCAGAGGAAGCTTGCACGGAAGACAATTACCGTGTAAGATATTATAGTCCGGATAGAAGGGGTAGCTCGAGGTCCGATATGCCGCGGGACGCTCGCGAACATCCCGTCGGAATATTAAGACACTCCGAGACTGAACAACGTCTCAGCAATCCCCCGCGATCGCGTCAAGAACAATTCTACTACGCGCCGGGACAACCTCCGTATAATCCATCGCAACAGTATTATAACCCACCACAACAATATTGCAATCCGCCTCAGCAATATTATTACGCGCTGCAACACCAAAACGCGCGGTATAATTCTCCGAATCGGCAATTATCACCTAGTCCGAACATTCCGCGGCCCTACTGTCCGCACTGTCCACACTGTAATGGACCTGCACAATATCCGGAACGCGTTCGATCACCAGGAAACGCGCGTCATAACGATTTCACCCAGAATTTTTCTAGTACGTCAGGACGGGGCCGAAGCAATTCCCCCGCTCCGCGTAGTAATGCTAGTGGACATTTAAACTCCACGGGAGCTCACCGTCCAGACGCAACGGCGAGTACTCCCTCATCTCCGCGTCAATCGACAATCAAACTCCTCAGAAGGAAGTTAAGCCAAACGTAATAACGTACGTTAGTCGCGACTCACCATCCGTGATAATGAACGCGGAAGAATTTACAACCGGAACCGCGTCATTCTTAATTGATACGGGAGCTGATATTAGCCTAGTCAAGGAATGCGTGCTACAGGACAAAGTCGTAATAGACGAGGCCGATGTAGAAACAATATCCGGAATAACATCGGAAAGCATAAGCACACTAGGTTCCATAACGGTTACATTGTTAGGGCAACCGATTAAATTTCATGTGGTAATGTCAGACTTCCCTATTAAAACGGATGGAATCTTGGGTAAAGATTATTTACGCCAGGAAAAAGCCGAAATATCGTTCGCACATAACACTTTGGTTACCCAAAGCGAACCGATAAAACCTTTTCCATTTATTGACGGTTCACCCGAACATAAGAAACCGGTATATATTCCTCGTACGCGAGTAATACATTTGCGTAAACGAATTGCGCCAAGCCATCGCGATAGATGTAAAGAGTGGTGCCCATGAACTGCGTGAGGGCTATTTACCAAAAATAGACATTTTAAAGGGAGTTTATATAGGTGAAGCAGCGGTCAGTATTCACCAGGGCACGTGCCACGTCCTTGCTATTAATACCTTAGATAAGGACATTGCCATTGAAATTCCACCTCAGGACGTAATACCTTTCGAATTTCATAAATTCTCGGAAGAATATCAATATTCCGACTTAGACTCAGACCTACGCGATCAACCTCCATCCAATGATCGTGTGTCAGGAATATTGAGTAAATTACGCTTAGACCATTTGAATGAGGAGGAAAAGAGACATGTGCAGGGACTTATAGAAGAATTTCCGGAACGATTTCACTTACCGGGAGATAAATTAGGACCGACAGACTGTACTCAACACAACATACCGACGACGGACGACATACCAATAAATACGCGACAGTATCGTTATCCACCCATTCATAAGGCGGAAATTGAGCGTCAAATAGCCGAGAAACTGAACGACGGTATCATAGCTCCATCGACTTCACCGTATAATTCACCTCTCTGGATTGTCCCAAAGAAACCAGATTCTAAAGGAAATCCGAGGTGGCGAATGGTAATAGACTTTCGTAAACTAAACGAAAAGACAATAGGAGACGCTTACCCTCTTCCAAACATCACCGATATCCTAGACCATCTGGGCCAAGCACATTACTTTTCCACCTTTGATTTGGCCAGTGGTTTTCATCAAATTGTGGTAAATCCTTTGGATGCCGCGAAAACCGCTTTTACCACACCGCACGGGCATTATCAATATGTTCGTATGCCCGAAGGATTAAAGAACGCACCAGCAACGTTCCAACGGCTGATGGATCAAGTTTTGCGCGGATTACAGGGTACAGAAGTTTTTGTCTACCTCGATGATATCGTAGTTTACGCAAAGAACTTAGAGGAGCACGCGCAAAAGATCCGCAGGCTATTCATGAAATTAGAGGACGCGAATTTGTCGTTACAACCTGACAAGTGTGAATTTCTCAAAACGGAAGTAGCTTACCTTGGGCATGTCATTTCCCAACAGGGTCTTCTACCCGATCCGCGTAAGATTAAAGCGGTTAGGAAATTTCCGAGACCTCAGACGCCCAAACACGTCAGACAATTTTTAGGGCTTGCAGGCTACTACAGGCGTTTTATTGAAAATTTCGCAGAAAAGGCCAAACCGTTAACAGAATTGTTAAAAAAGAACGCGAAATTTCATTGGGGAAAAGAGCAGCGGACAAGCTTCAGAATGCTTAGGAAAGCATTGTGTAGTCGTCCAATACTCCAGTACCCAAACTTCGAAAAACCTTTTACGTTAACAACTGACGCCTCAGATATCGCGATAGGTGCAGTATTAAGCCAGGAGTTTGACGGCCACGACCTGCCTATAGCTTATCTTTCGCGAAATCTTACCAAGCCTGAGCGAAATTATTTTACCACCGAGAAAGAATGTCTGGCAATTCTATACTCAGTACTACATTTTAGACCGTACCTGTACGGAAGAAAATTCACTCTTGTCAGCGACCACGAGCCTTTAAAATGGATCAATTCCATTAAAGATCCGGGGCAACGATTAGTTCGTTGGAGGTTAAAACTACGTGATTACGACTACGAATTCGTTCACAAGGCAGGGCGGTTAAATACTAACGCGGACGCATTGTCAAGGAATCCGGTAGACTCTTCGGACTCAGACTCTAGTTCTTGTTCGGAATCTCAGGATTCCGACTCCGTAAAACCGAAGATTCTATCGCTCCGTAATCCATCCGCAGGGGGTGCAAAACCAAAAACATCCGTACCCAAACCTGTCCCTCAACCAACCTCTGACGCACCTAGACGACCAGGTAGACCTCCAGGGTCTAAAACTAAACCGCGTCAACCAGCGGCAGTCGATCCAAATGCAGTGGCAATGAATACTCGTCGAAGAGTACAATTCAATGTAGGTCCCTCCACATCGTCTAGCGCTAACATACCGAAAGCAAAAGAAACTTCGTCCGAAGTAACGGATTCTGAAGTCTCAGTTTCTTCTGAGCCTCCTGCTTTCAGGGAAAATAGAAGCGCATTACCGGAAATACCACCTGCAGGAACGCATAAGCGTAATTCCATGCAAAAGCCTAGTTCCGTGCCAAGGCCTGTACTTCACGACAATACCGTGACAGAAACAGATACGGACGAACAGACAGACGAACCGACACAATTACCAGGGACAGGACTACGCGACAACAGTGATAGTAATGACGAAGTGTTTCTTCCAGACCCAGAAAGGGTTCCGATTTCGATCTCGGAGTTAGAAGACTCGTTTGCAAAATTTAACCAGACACTACTAGAAAAGAGTCAGGTTCTTGACGAGCCTACTGAGGAAGTAATTGAACTCCCTACAAGAATATCTGAGGGAGACGTTATTGATCCTGTTGTTCAGGACATACTTACAGAGTTAGACCCATACGACGTACAGACGAAGGACAGAACTTTGGAGGATCGAATAGATCGACTTACTCAGACTGTACGAGGACTTACGGACGTACACGACGAAACTGTCGTATCTAAGCCACAGTATAAATCAGTGTTGCCGACACCTATGCCGACTAGACCTATGGCACTGTCGACACCCTGTGCGTCGAAAGAACGGCGCGAACCAATTGCCAAATCATCTAGGCAATTACTACCACCTACGGACGTGACATTACGAGAACAGAAACCACCTTCCGTGACTAATATACCTTTTTATGAGAAACCATTGAGACCCGTGATATTCGGCGATTTGCCTTGCGAAAATATAAAACCGACTAAAAAACGTTTAACGTATACACGCGACAATTTAACACGAGACCACGACAATTACGTCCATTTCATCTCTTCGGACTGTGAGCTAAATTCACCGACGAGTCAATTATTAGTTGACCTGAATTTAATTTCTCCGGAACAACTAAGAGAGGTGAAACCAAGGCTAGCTCAGGTCATTTCCACGAACATCGGGAAACATCGCGTGTTCAGTGTCGTTATTCAGGATCGTCATTTTGATACAGTTCTTGTTACCAACTTAAGAACGGCCCTTAAGAATTTAAGGAAGACATTGACGAAACTAGACGTTAAAACTTTTAGGATACCGGAATCCAATAACTTGACAGACTCCCTACCGCAGGGAACTCTTGAGGACATGTTGTATGACATTTTTATTGGTTCCGACATTAAAGCCACGGTTTGCTGCGGGAACATAGAAGTTCCGCCTACAGAATCTCGCCCCGGCATAATCGCGGAATTGCACGGTAGTCTCATTGGCGGACATAAAGGTGTAACGAAGACCTACCATAGAATTCGTGAACATTTCTATTGGCCGGGAATGAGAGTGGATATACAGAATTTTATCAGAACTTGCGATAGTTGTCAACACCAAAAGACGGTTCGAGCTAGGACACGTGAGCCAATGATAGTTACGGATACACCGCTTGAGGCGTTCGCGAAGGTCTCTCTCGATACCGTAGGACCGTTGCCCACAACACCAGATGGCAATCGGCATATCCTAACTATGCAAGACAACCTGACTAAGTACTGTATAGCCGTTCCCATCCCTAACATCAAGGCCGAGACAGTAGCACACGCACTGGTTAATCACTTAATTTTGAAATATGGTGCACCTAAGGCAATACTAACGGACAAAGGGACCAGTTTTATAAATAATGTTATTGAACAACTTAACCGCATTTTTAAAACCCAGCATGTTACCACGTCGGGTTATCACCCTCAGACCAATGGCGCACTCGAGCGAAGCCATGCGGTACTGGTGTAATACATAAAACATTATCTCGATGATTTTGACGACTGGGATAGACTAGTACCCTTTGCAATGTTCTCATATAACACTTCTGTCCATGAGGCGACTAACTTCACACCTCACGAACTGATTTACGGGAGACTGGCTAGATATCCGAACTCCTTACCTCAAGGAGACGACCTAGACACGTACAACAGATACTTACAGAACTTAATTACGCGACTGACGGAAATGCAGGTTTTGGCCGGACAAAACACCATTAAGGCTAAGCATCGGTCAAAAGATAGGTATGACGAGAGGTCGCGTCCTTTTAATGGCAAAATAGGCGATGAGGTACGTGTTCTGGAGAGAGATATCGCGGCCCCTATAAGATCGTGGAATTTCTGGAAGGGAATACGGTTCTGCTGGAAAACGAAAATGGAAAGCGTTCTTTAAAGCACCTTGATAAAATCGAACGAATGTTTTAAAATATCCTGCGCAAATACTTTCCAAGGGATAACGCTTAAACAATTAAAACTTCCAACATAGCAGCCAGCTGTATTCTCTTATAGAGATCCGAAACTCAGGCAAGGTTAACTCGACCCAGACTCTATTTTATATTTGTATTTATTCTTGTATCTAATCATATACCTCCAGTATATCTCATATATTGCGACATGAGTTACAAGCTCCAACTTCATATGCAAACACCCTTCATCATGGAGAAGAAAAACACCACCACATTGATGGCGTGGGTTCAGATCCCAACTTCTTTCCGCGTGGGGGAGTGACAATCTAGGACATGATGATTCTTCAAGAAATGTCTTACCATCAACGACATTGCAAACAACACCTGACGGAATAAGGGCATATGCAGACCTTTACGTATGAAGAACTGGAGTAAAACCGCATTTGGATAAATTTCTCTAATAGCTTACATCCGAGTCTCAAGACCGCTTTCGCCTAGACGAGTCATCGAGGACGATGACGACTTTAAGGGGGGAGGGCTGTTACGTTCCGTCCCATTTTATTATTTTATTTTTCTCTATGCACTCGGATGGCACAGACGCAGAGAAATCTGCGTTCCGAGCTAACCCTCTAATGCCATACGAGCTGTCTTTTGTTGTTTATTTCATTATTTCCTCCGACGCAAGGAATGCCAGATATATGCTTGCATATATTCCGAGTTCTTCTCTAAGCATTCCAAACGTCGTTTGAGAAGAATTTTAGAGTCACGCGTAGGTACCCTTGAAGGCATCATTGTTCTCGACCTTGCGTGTAAACAAACCGATCGGCGTACCTTAACTAGCGACGGCGACGCACGCTAAACGGAATAGAATTTGCGTACTCTGTCTTTCTCTCTCTGATGGATAAAATCTTAAATAACATCGTGCGATCCAATGAATACTTTCCAAGATTTTATGTAAGCTTCGTCGAGGTACTAGCATTAATATTAGACCACCCACGCTGCCGTACCTACTGCCGTCACCAAATAACAGCAAATGTTCGAAATAAAACATCGAAGTTTCGAGGCGTTCCTTTACCACGAAGGAACGTTGAGAACCGCCGAAACTACGCCGTAGCTAGGACCGTTGGGATATTCCCCGAATACCCCCACCAGGCGGAAACCGAGGTGACGAGCGAGCGTAAGGCAAAAGGACCCACACAGTTGGCTGCTAAAGCGTGAGGTACGTGGTCGCTGTCCGAAGGGACAATATTTCTTAAATATTGTAAAGGAACACGAGTCCTTGAGATTAGCTTCTCGATAGAAGTATTCCTTGGAAGTTCTTCCCTTTGTTCTCATTTTATACTTAGTAATTTCGAGTCGGTTTCCTCCACGATAATCGTTCGGGATTATTAAGGATATTAATTAATAACGCGTTAATTACAGTGTTCGCCCACGGTCCATTAGGATACGTGGTAGGTATTAGCTACTCATAAACTTTGTACTAAAGTTTTACTACGACTTCACAGCAATACAAAAGCGAACGAGCGTTAGACTTCAACACCACACTAACATCGTCGTAGTAACGAATTGAACGTCTAAACACCGAGACATAGAAACGACCCATTCCATCTTCGTCGTATAATAAGGAAAGGAAAGGAGAAAAAGAGAGAGAGAAAGCGGAATCGGTAAGACCTAACCAGTATTCCACGTATTATTCCGGCCCTACCGAATTAGAATCCTGTATTCGCCGGGTAATCCCTTAATTCGGTTGGTCTGAGAAAGATCGAGATGTGCGTTGCGAAGTAACATGTGCGTTCGCGTTGTAAGGTCCGCCATTTTGTAAACCTGTTCGTTTGTTAATTTTGAACCCTTCGCGCGGTATACTCTGCGCGTGCGCATAGTTCTGTAAGATACTATATCTAAACTGAGTTTCATGCGAGATTGTAATAAATAATGTGAGAACCTGAATTGATGTCTAAGTGAGGAACGGAACTGTACGATGTAAAGTTCACACTGTAAAAACGATCAAAGTAGATTCGCATTTCGTACAAATTATTGTTACATTCAATTCCAATTATTTATTGAATATACTTTTCTTTTACCCGAATACTGTAATCAATTATTCATCTGTGTGAATTGTGTATGTCATTAACCTATATGTCTACGACCCGTCAAGGGACGAGAGCAAAGACGATCCCAAAATTATCCTGTCCGTACCACGAAAGTGAGTGCGTTAGTTTTTAAGTATTCAGAGTTACGTGCGTAGCCCGCGACCATCCGCTCGGCCTCCAAGTACTACGCCCAACGTAACAACGATATACCGACCGATAGTGTAACGCGAGTGCGTACTTTTAAAATGTTGTTCACACTCGGCCTCCTCCGGTGTGAAATACGCCGCCGAGGAACAAGGAATTTCCTCCTGCTCCCAGAACCGTAGCATGACGTCACGCAGATGATTATTTTCCTGCGAAACTTGACCCGAGAAAGCGCGCGATGAACCGCCTTCATCAATAGGCCCGAGAATTACCCATCCGAAAGTAGCCCACCCTTAATAACGCCGATTCGATAAATTGACAATAAGCATCCGTACCAAGTAGAATATCAATTTCCAACGGAATAAAAAACGATGGATCCGTTAATTGAAGTCCTTGAGGATGGGCCCAGTTCCATCACTGTAGCGACAACGAAGGTAATAGAACCGTATTTTTTCGATAGAGTAAGCGAGAAAAGATATAGAAGAATCCAAGAAACAAGAACGAAGAGCTACGTTGACTTGTTGTCTGAATGGCCCAGCTGACGTTCCTCCCACTCTCACGATGAAAAAAATTTTCAATTTTTTATTTCAATTTTTAAAATTTAACATGCATTTTTTCGGCTCTGTCTGAATATGGTGCCCTGCCGCTTTGCCAAATTACATTTTAAGGGGAACCATGCAAACCCTGTAAATTTCATCAAAATCGGAATTGGCACGTTCTGACGTTCCCCTTGTAAGATTAAAGCGGATCGTAGACCATGCTGCTGGTTTTGTCCAGCTCAAAATGGTGACGCAGAGCATACATTTTTTCTAGATTTTGAGCTAGTTTCCGGGTGGAATTTTTAGTCCAACGACTCTAAACCTGTACCTAAAAGAGGAAGTAAGATGTCGTCCGGTTTACGTACGCCGGAGAATTGATAGAGATAGTGTCCGACCCCGCGCTCTCCATCTTTTGAGTTGCGGTATTAAAAAAAAAAAAATGGAGTTCCAAAGAGTGCTTATCGATAATTGTGGCAACCGAATGTTGCGTGAGAGGCAGTCCGAGAGCTGTCGTGCTGTTGCGTGGAAAGTCGTCCAAGAATTGCCATGACGTGCGGCATGGTCCTATGCCGAAGTCGTGATGTCTGAGGAGGTCGACGATCGTGCCGATGACGGTGTCGAGGTAGCTGATAGTCGTGGAGTTGCCGAATGGAGGATGCTCGAGGCTTGGTGTCCATTGTACAGATGAGCGTGTGGTGTTTTTCACCACACGTGTGGCACCGTTTATTGCTGTTATAAGCGCGCACGCTATAAAGTCCTAAACAATTGTAGCACAGGCTCAATTGTACTGCGCTGGACCGCCGCGCCGTTGGAGTAAGAGATCGGAATTTATCGCATCCGACAATGAAGTGCCCGGTGTGTTTACAATACGAACACTTCAGCTGCGAGTTGCCGAGAGATGTCGAGAGTTGCCGATTCCAGGAAGATTCCACCGTCGTAGTATGGGCGCTTACCAAGCTTGATGATGCCGCAGGTTGTAGCAGAGGTGGGGATGCGCAAGCACTCGAGGATGCTTTGCCGATTACCTTCTGTTTCCGAGCCATCCCCGATTTCCAAATCGATTCGGCGCCCATCGAGGAACTGTCCGAGCTGGTTGAGTGTAGGGTATTCGATGACTTTATCCAGATCATTGCCCCAAGTCTCCCACGTGCGCTGGTCAATTTTTTGTACGAGAGTATGAACCAGCAACATGTCCGATAAAAGTTCTCCGATATCGAGCGCTTGCAGAGCGCGTACCGAATCCGTTATGCTAACGCCAGTACCGCGACGCGAGAGTGAGTGAGTGACGTAGTGAGCATCTGAACGCCTAAGTGACGATTAATAAAGAAGCCTTCAAGTTGTATGTGAGTTCCAACTCTTTATTGGTGAAAACCTAATCAACGTTTTCATCCATCCCGAACGAGGACCAGTCCGGACGGAACAACAAACTTAATACAAACATTTATTCCAATCTAATTCAGTTAATCATAGATCGTTGTACATGGAAGCTACTTCTAGATTTATTATCACATTACAGCGCGTCAATTGAAACCGAAACGGTGCGAGCTCGTTCAGCAAACGAGATCTCATCATCTGGGGAACCGTCTCAGTTCGATACTACTAGCAATAGGGACGGTACGAACTCGTTTTTCAAACCAAATCTCGTCTTCTGGTCAACTGTCTCAGTTCGTTTACCGTAATTAGGCCTGAATACCGAAACAGCACGATAACATTTTGACTCAGTCAACCAGATCACGTCATCTGGGGAGCTGTTTTAGGCTCGCTTTTAGCCAGTTTGTACGTAATAACGTAAATCTAGTAACCTTCCGAGTAACGCGCTTAGGAAACTCGCCCGGCTCGTAACAGAGAACAGCCTTGAGAACCATGAGGGACTGGTGTGAAGACACAGGACTGTCCGTCAACCCGATGAAGACAGAACTGGTCATCTTCACTGGCAAGAGAAGGTTGGAAGGTTGGAGAAATCCAAGCTTCTATGGAGAGCAGCTGAAATCCGCAGATTCGGTAAAACACTTGGAAGTCAACCTTGATGCAAAACACAACTGGGGGGATCATCTGGAGAGAATACACATAGGGCCTGCACGTTGATATAGACGTACAGGCGCATATGTGGTAGGAACTGCGGTCTCAACCCGAAGATGGTAGAATGGCTATATTCAAGGGTAGCCAAACGGGTGGTGCTGCACGGACCCTTGGTGTGATGGGGGAGAACCAGGCTGAAACTGGCCAGGAAACGCCTCGACCATATCCAGAGTCTGGCACTACGCAGTATCAGTACTGTATTCCAGGCAGAGATGATGGCGATACTGGTTTGCGAACAGGAAAACTTACGTCGGAACTACAAATGCAAAAACATCTGCATTTCACGGACAGCCAGACAGCACTTAAGGTACTGGACTGTCCAGCAATCCGATCAGTATTGGTGGAAGACTGCAGGGAGGCAATTCGCACACTTGCATACTCCAATAGGGTGCAGCTGCTATAGATGCCAAGACACACAGGGATCAGAAGCAATGAAGAAGCGGATAAACAGCCCCGGAAAGGATCCTCTTGGAAACTATATGGACCAGAACCGATATTAGTCACAGCGGAATGCTTTGTAAAACAAGGGATCCAAGTCTACGCTGAAAAGGAGCAGGAAAAGATCTGAGAAGACGATCCGAAAGCAAGGCATACTCACTGTCGGATCAGCAGGCCGGTCAAAAACCTAACGGACGAACACCTTCAGCACACCTGCAGATACTCGGGGTGGGGGATATTAGTGACTGCAGGAAGTGCAAGGAGGGGAAGGAGGAAACACCGATCCACGTCCTATGTTACTGCCCAGGACTAACCTGGAGCAGAAGGAAATACCTGGGCCTACGAAATACAGGATATTCAGCAGATACCTGTAGCAGCACTGGTAGCTTTCATCAGAAGCACAAGGAAGGGAGGGTACAAAGGGCCACAGGCCGACGTGCCCAGAACGCGACCACTACCTCAAACTAAACTAAACTAAACTAAACTAAACTAAGACGATGTAACATTTGCCGTACGCTTCCCTTAATATCAACGCTTTGCCAATGCGTTTGTTCACAGCTACGATCGATCCCGCGAGTTTTACGCGTTCTGGTTAGCCAGCGTTTTCTGTTAGTAGTTCTGTTCACGGTGTGATATTAATTACGGGACACCTTGTATAAGAATAGAAGTACTATGTAACGTCACAGAAAACAATGCACTCCTACCGCCTGGAGTAAATTAACAAATAGCTACACGCATTTAAGATCGTGTTCTACGACAGTTAGAGAAAAAACCGACAACAGTTGGGCAGGAAACCCTGTACCTTGGAGTACTGGCGCACTGTTTCTGGTCAATACCACACTCTAGTCGCATATTAGAAAACAGTTTGTGTAGTATACGCTGTACCCCTGACGAGGGGACTGCCTGTCCCCTTGTCGGGTGTAACGCCGATATTTGAATGCGGTTTGTTGCGTTGGGTACCTTAGGTCCACCGTTAACCAAATCTATAGCTGATTGAAATTAACCGTGAATTTATGCGAAGTATTCAGTGGACTGTATTCTGACGTAGGATGGTGGAAACAGTTGGCGGAAAAATTATTCGAAGCGTGTGTGATTGATGAAATAATAAAAATGACTTTATTCGAAAATGAAATGAACGGGGAACGAGAGAATGAATAGTTCTGCGAACGAATTTTTCATTGAATATGATATTTACAAGATTATTTACAGAAGCTGCACCGTTGATTGGTATCGCCGCAATTCATCGTGTGGGCTTTATATGATGTAAATCGTGTAATAAGAGATTTTACCGTGAGATGCCGGTGGCACGTGGTCCAGTCTTTGTCCGAAGAGTTCGTACGTCCATGGATCGTTTATTCTATCTGCAATGATGTCGTCTTGAAAATGCGTGTACCAAACACAGAAGTTAACCACACGAATGAAGTGAAACGATGCTCTAATGGATTTTTCACTATATAGAATGAGATGCGGCTATAGTCGAAATGCGTGCGTTCGCGACGACTGTAGACCGGCGAGTGTGAATTTAAACATGGCCTTCAGGTAGGCCCACGGTATGAGCAACTGGGAAGTCACGTACGCAAAACTGTGCATTTCAGACCGTTCTAGAATGATCTGAAAACATCCCAAAATTTGAATTTACTTCCGACTGGAAATCAGAAGCGAGATTACAGAAAGTCAGGAAACCTGCCTTTCCGACAGATCGAAAAGGCAGAATTCCTGAACAATAGCCTAAAATGTAGATGGGCGGTAGTTTTCGAGAAAAACAGTTTTTAAATTTAGCGCGCGCATGATATACCTTAAATGTTTCATCACAGCGGTCGGTGGCCGACAGGTAGCGTAACAGCCTATCACGGATGGCTCTTGTTCGCGTCCTGCCGAGCTTTTCTTCCATTTTTTTAATACTAATTATAACTGGAACGGGTTTCTACAAAAATATTTCCAAATTATATGTTTTTATATTTACAAAGTATAAGTTTAATTACTTGTGTGCTTCTCTAGTGCAATTCGTGGGGTGATATTTACCGTAGAAGCATGCAAGGCAATAACAATTTCGGCACCACGAGTATTGTGCAAATGCAGGGCTTCTTGCTTCGCAATTGCACTGCTTCTTCTTCGTATCTTCGGGAAACTTCGTATCTTTCGTAAAGAATTACACGAATTTATTTTGCGTTAACTAATGTCCGTTGTGATTTACAAAATAGGATTCTGTTCGCGAAAAGCGCTCCCGAACGGTGGCGTGAGTTGCCGGTCCTCGCGCTGTCTTTCTCTCTCTCTCTTGTTGTCCGGCCGGGTTGGTAGGTACGATTTCTGAGATACCGCTCCGGTCAGGATAGACTCGTCCAAAATGTTGTAGGAGAGATAGTAGGGATCTTTATCAATTTGCAGTTAGAACCCCGCGTACACGTCAGTGAAAAAACCGTATTTATTATTTGGTATATTACAACACACTTTAACTAATATGTAGACATCTTACTACCGCTCGCGTTCCCGAGAGTTTGCTCGAGGGCTAACTACCCTCGTGGAGATATACAATATCGGAACGTGGTTACGGGGCGTCTCTTAACTTAACACCGTGGCACACTCTGCGGTTAAAGATACTTGATCGAATTCCAAGCCCAGCAGAGGATCTAGCATTTTTATACGAGAGTTCCAAAAGTGGCTCATGCCGACTCTCCTCTGGTTATCTGTGTCGGGGAGCACCAGGTTCGCTGTTTAATTAGGTTACTATTTCATATTCTTGGAATGTGTCAGCATTCTTAGTTGTGTCAAACGAGGGTACGGACTTGTCAGCGAACATGGTTGCGACACGTGAAATTCGTACGTCAGCGTTATGCGCCGGTGATGCTCTCTATAGTCGGATTGCGCAGTTGCGGGTACCACACTCGCCATCGACGGCAGCCCCCTCACTCTTTCTCGAAAGCAGGTCGCGCGGTAGGAAGAGCAGACAAAGAGAACATCGGACGGGGATCGAACGCTGCCGAAACCGCTAGATCTTTCCAACAGATAATCGTCGGGATCTTTCGGCAGCGTCCGGCTCCCCGAGTATAAGGAGAGTGCGTTGCGCGCATCTCGCGTTACGCTCGGTACTACTCGCTTTTGCCTATTGTATTCTTTGCCGCTTGCGCATATAAAACCTTCTTTTGCTTTAAACGTTAAACCGCTGCTTTTCGACTTACAAGGAGAGGCCGTGAAGTGCCCCCCTCCGATTTGGACGAGCTTTGGACACGTTATAGTAGACGCAAAGTTATGCATATACCCAAAAGGATTTGCTCAGATACTCAACCGTTTTTGAGAAATTTGAGTCGAAAGTTTGGATTTTGGAGGCGAAGATCCCGGGATCGAAACCCGGTATGAACTTATGTCTTCGACATCTTCGATATCTTTTTTCATTTTTTTTCATTTTTTTTTATTTTTTCAGAATGTATAAATGATATTCCGCCATATTTCAGTATATTTAACACTGTTTATAACGTATTTGTGTACTTTACATAATATTCTCGAGCCCGGTATAAGCTTTGGATGAAACCTCTCCACCATAGCAATGAATGGTGTGCGGCTAGCGCGCTCGCTTACGGCCACCGAGATCCCGGGCTCGAATCTCGGTGTGCTTTTTTTTTCTATTTTGTGAAGAGTAAGTAAATCTTACGACATACATCAACGTAGTTAATGCGTTACACAACAAAATGTGAGGGGTTTTGACAATAAACGAACCCACTTGTGTACTCTTACCCACAGTAAACTGTATTTTGGCAGGAAATGGTCATATAAACTTATCGATTAGCAACAAGAATAAGTTTGTTAGGTTTGTTATAACATACCAATATAAATAAATAAATAATAACTCGTTCTTTCTGGAAAAGGTACAAGGTTCAATTCTCGCGTACTTGTGCTTGGCCCGAGAAAAGAATTTGTCTCGTGATATAAAACGCAGTTTCTCGAAATGAAACAATGTTGTGTCGTCGTCCGACTGGCAATGAAAAATTCTCCTACACTTACACAGGGATTTAACACTTCGATGTTCGAAGTGTCGATCGTAATGTAACGTATCTCTCCCCTTAAAAAACAAAAGATACTCCTTGCGCATTCTTGGTCATTTGTGCAGCGTTAGTTTCGTCAGAATATTTTAACAGTGACGTTCGTTTATTGAAAAAACCCTTCACATTTTGTTGTGTAACGTATTAACTACGTTGATGTATGTCGTAAGATTATTTACTCTTCACAAAATAGAAAAAAAAGCACACCAAGATTCGAGCCCGGGATCTCGGTGGCCGTAAGCGAGCGCGCTAGCCGCACACCATTCATTGCTATGGTGGAAAGGTTTCATCCAAAGCTTATATCGGGCTCGAGAATATTATGTAAAGTACACAAATACATTATAAACAGTGTTAAATATACTGAAATATGGCGGAATATCATTTATATATTCTGAAAAAATAAAAAAAAAATGAAAAAAATGAAAATAGATATCGAAGATGTCGAAGACATAAGTTCATACCGGGTTTCGATCCCGGGATCTTCGCCTCCAAAATCCAAACTTTCGACTCAAATTTCTCAAAAACGGTTGAGTATCTGAGCAAATCCTTTTGGGTATATGCATAACTTTGCGTCTACTATAACGTGTCCAAAGCTCGTCCAAATCGGAGGGGGGCACTTCACGGCCTCTCCTTGTTAGCTTTTTGCAAACTGCGCTCGCTGTGGGAAAGTATGTGGTTTTCTGAAAACTGGTAAATGTTTTATTTTAACTGTAAATACGATTATTAGTCGACACAATAAACTCTGTGTTTAGCTAAGTCGTGACCTTCACCGGTTGTTTTCCAATCGCTTTACACGCGATTCCTCTCAATACGATATTCGCAAATCCGAACTTATTACATTTCGTGCTCGCCCGCAATTCTACAAATTGCAGAAATCTGCTGTCGGAAGCAGATTCTTTTCGGTTTCTCTGGTCGCAGCGTTTACCTGTCCAGGTTAATATAAAAACATATAATTTGGAAATATTATTGTAAAAACCCGTTCGAGGTATAGTTGTATTAAAAAACATTGAAAACAAACTCCGCAGGAGGCGAACACGAGCCATCCGGGTGGTAGGCTGTTACGCTACCCGCCAGCCACCGACCGCTGTGATGAAACGTAAACATTTAAGGTATATCATGCGCGCTAAATTTCAAAACTGTTCTTCTTGAAAACTACCGCCCACCTACATTTCAGGCTATACAGGGTGTCCCGTAACTAGCTCGAAACCGGGAAATGAGGGGTAGCTGAGGCGATTCTGAACAACTTTTTCCTTAGCAATAATGTTATAAGCGCCTTCGGTTTTGAATTATTAACGAAACGGCTAGGCCAATCCGAGCGTGTATCGAGCGCGCACTCGAAACGAGAGTGTGGACTCTGACACGCTCCGCCGCGAGCGTGAACAAGTAGATAGCGTGGGTATCGAGAAAAGCATACGGCAAATACCACATATCGTCTTCAAATAAACTAATAGTCGTTGAATAACTGTGTTCAATACTGTCACTCGTAATTCGGGAGGTATGAAAAGTTGTAGTATTTGTGGAACAAATGATTTTCTTAACAGCAGGTTTGAGGTGGATAAATTATGGATTAAGATAAACGATGTGAATAACTAACGTTAGAAGAATCTTGTTAAACTCACCCTTTCGTCCACGAATCAACCTGCCCTAGACGGAAGTAGGTCGTTGGCAGTAGGTCACATTGCCGATTTTGTCCTTCGTAAATATCTCGAGAACCTCAACAGCTGATTTTACGGCCGGGTCGGTGAACTCACTTGACACTGACACACACAGTAGGAACGGCACTTGTCTAATTTATGGCAGGGCGCACGGCTAATGGCAGGTACGCGGACACCCCCGAGAGTCGAGAGTCGAGCGGCGATCGGCGATCGGGTCACTTTACCGAACGTGCATTTCACTGCGCGAACACTTTCACCGATAACTCCGAATAAAACAATTATGTAGAGCAACGGAATTGAACCTACGTTAGAGATATTTGGTGGCCCTGAAAAGGGCCGATTGTTATTGCCAAAATTGCCAAGATCGGCTCGACGTACCCCACTCGCGCTTGCATGCACGTCTTGGAACACCGGCGGACGTTGCGCTGCACTTCTCCCAATGTTTCTCGATTAAGAAACGTAACAAATATACTGTAAAACTCCGCGTTAGTTCGTTGCTGTATGGTATCCGTTCGGTTTGAAAAACGATTCTGCCGGCTCTTGCGTTTCTTGGGTCTTGCTTAGAAGGACGTTCGTTAGAGAAGGGATATTTTTACAATAGTACGACGGAGTGGCTCGCACATTTGGAGTCACCGTTCATTCAGCAAAAAAATACCCGCGCGCTGGGGGTGGCCACATGGTCTTCGTCACTACGAACGCGCTAGCGAAGACGCAGGGCAAGGAGTGCCATAAATTTCACTATTGTCCATACCGTGTCGTAAAGGGAAAGTGTGGCTATTTGACGAAATACGTACATCGGCTTAAAACTGCATCGACAGCGTACACGCAACATAAACCTTTAATATTTTCTTACGATTCTTTCCGCGAAGATGGAACAGTACACAAAACTTGGAAAATGATCAATTTAATATTGTATTGTGTTAGCGAAGACACTGTTTGATACGCATTTCGAGACAGACATCGTTATGTCTATCAACATTTTGGTCGTCTGGAACAGATCCCCCTGATCGGGCCCATGTACCGCGGCACGCTTTGCAGCTCGCGTTCCCGTAAACAGTCAATTGCCTCGCGCGTGCGATAAGCATAATAAATTCGAAATCAGAGATTCTTAGGGAGCCGACTATTTAAGCATTTCGACATGCCGTAAACAGTGTCTTCGCTTGTTCTTTTATTCACGCTATGCACTCGACACCAAACATCCCACAACATTAATTTTATAATATTCAAAATGACACGGGTGTAACGTCCTGTACATTTTTCTGATATTATAATTCATAGAATCACATCCGGTCCCACGGCGCTTATCGCCTATAAGAGGTCACTCATTCCTCGAATGCTGACGCCAGGACTTTTAGACAAAGACCTGCAGCGAGGCCCACCGCTGCGCGGCCCCGCTGCAGATCTCTCGAGACACTCTCGTCAAAACCTCCGAAACGCACAGTCGCCTCTCGCTCCATATTCTCACTCTTGTTCTTGTACTCAAATAAATCTAAACTCAATGCACCAAATATATATATTCTTTCCGCCGACCACGACTACCAAATCCCCATCACACGGGCAAGCGTGTATGCGTCGCAAACAGTGTCTTCGCTATACAATACAATATTAAATTGATAATTTTGCGAATTGTATGTACTGTTCCTTCTTTGCGGGAAGAATCGTAAGAAAATATTAAAGGTTTATATTGCGTGTACGCTGTCGATGCAGTTTTAAGACGATGCACGTATTTCGTAAAATAGCCACACTTTCCCTTTACGACATGGTATGGACAATAGTGAAATGTATGGCACTCCTTGCCCTGCGTCTTCGCTAGCGCGTTCGTAGTGACGAAGACCTTGCGGCTACCCCGAGGGCGCGGGTATTTTTTTGCTGAATGAACGGTGACTCCAAATGTGGGAGCCACTCCGTCGTACTATTGTAAAAATATCCCTTCCCTAACGAACGTCCTTCTAAGCAAGACCCAAGAAACGCTAGAGCTGGCAGAATCGTTTTTCAAACCGAACGGGTACCATACAGCAACGAACTAACGCGGAGTATTACAGGATATTTTTTACGTTTCTTAATCGAGAAACATTGGGAGAAGTGCAGCGCAACGTCCACCGGCGCTTCGAGGTGTGCATCCACAACCAATCTTGGCAATTTTGCCAATAACAATCGGCCATTTTCAGGGCCACCAATATCTCTAACGTGGGTTCAATTACGTTCCTCTACATAATTGTTTTATTCCGAGTTATCGGTGATAGTGGTCGCGCAGTGAAATGCGCGTTCGGTAAAGTGACCCAGTAGTATTTCCACACTACATTTTCAATTCCTATGCGTTATAACTAGACTCCGGATGTTTATGCAAAATGCATTATTTTTATATTGACTTTAATCGAATTTTGTGAAACAAATGTGATAAGTATGCGATCGCCGATCGCCGCTCGACTCTCGGGGTGTCCGCGTACCTGCGATTAGCCGTGCGCCCTGCCATAAATTAGACAAGTGCCGTTCCTACTGTGTGCGTCAGTTTCAAGTGAATTCACCGACCCGGCCGTAAAATCAGCTGTTGAGATTCTCGAGATTCTTACGAAGGACAAAATCGGCAGTGTGACCTACTGCCAACGACCTACTTCCGTCGAGGCAGGTTGATTCGTGGACGAATTAGGTGAGTTTAACAAGGTTTTTCTAATGTTAGTTATTCACATCGTTTATCTTAAACCATAATTTATCCACCTGAAAACGTGCTGTTAAGAAAATCATTTGTTCCACAAATACTACAACTTTTCATACCTGTCGAATAACGAATGACAGTATTGAACTATTGGACTATTAGTTTATTTGAAGAAGATATGTGATATTTGGCGTATGCTTTTCTCGATACCCACGCGATCTACTTGTTCACGCTCGCGGAGGAGCGCGAGTCAGACACCGCACTCTCGTTTCGAGCGCGCGCTCGATACGCGCTTGGATTGGCCTAGCCGTTTCGTTAATAATTCAAAATGCAGGGCGCTTACAACATTATTGCTAAAGTAAAGATGTTCAGAATCACCTCAGCTACCCCTCATTTCCCGGTTTCGAGCTAGTTACGGGACACCCTGTATATTTGGTTAAGTTTGGACCCAAGGTACTCAACGCAACAAACCGCATTCAACTATCGACGTTACACCCCAGGCAGTCCCCTCGTGAGTACAGGTGAGCTGTATCGGACTGTTTATTCACCACTTGCACATAACAACCGCCGATTCAGAAATCTCTCACCAAATGCATTCAAGGAACTCGTCCGGTCCGAAAAAACAGAGAAGGTGACATTTCTTAATAAAAACCGTCAATTTTAAGATCCTATCCTTGGCTAGACCAATTTTAATTATATCATACTTCATTTTTTAATGTAGTTTGACCATTTCAAAAACCCGCCTTCGTTATTTCCGGAAAAAATACAAGGTCTAGTTTGTGCGTACTTGCACTGGGCCGGATGCAAGATCTTATCTCTTGGTAATTGGTACTTACTTCATAGGGATTCCAAGTCATAGAAGTAACAATAGATGGTACTTTAACATATCCGATAGGAATTATGTTCGGATACGTATCGGTCGGCTCAATGTGGAAGGCGAACACGGTGCAATCCTCACCAGCCGTCACCAATATACTGAAATGTAATATACAGAGTGCCCGTAAATAGTGGTATTCCTTTAAATACGTGATACGTAACATTATTCCACACAGGTTTTTCGTCGTTCAAAATGTTGGCTGCGTTGTGTTTAACGAGATATTAATCGAGAACGGCAGCCAATCGGAGAAGAACGAGGTAGTCGGTAACGCCGATGGTTGATTTTCAGGTAGAAGATATAAATGAGCGCCAAAAACTGGCGCTGCCAGAAATCGCGGTCCTCCCCTATTGGCTCCCGATTTTTGTTAATATCTCACTAGCCGAGGCACTTAAGATATTTTCTACAGCAAAAATTTTCTTTGTATTACTTCAAATATCCCACCTTCAACATAGTACCACCATTTATGGGGACACCTTGTATGATAACAAATTAAGGATCGAAATAATGATTTTATTGAAATGGATGCGATATATTCACCTGGAGGAACCGTTAATTGACATTCTAGTGATGGCCAATGTATGTGGTTTTAAAACTCGAATCAAGCTCACGTAATTGTCTTTCAGATTATTGTTCACCTGTGCTTCTTGTACCGTCACTGTAATCAGTCGAATAACACCGCTTACGAAACCACATACTAAAGTAGAACCCGTCTTGTCTGCCTAAGAACATTAAATATTAACTTTCACTAAAACGAAAATTCTAACATGAACTTACTTTACAAGGTAGCCAAATGACTTGACGTCCTGCGTCGTAAAACTTGTGAACAACATAAAGTTTCTTCTCTATGTAATTGTAAATGTGTAAATGTCCAGTTTCATCTAGTGTGGCAATAAACGGCGCCCATTCTGCCGCGTCCATATCGACTATCGAACCAGCGTGGCAAACTAGAATCTTATTCTGCATTTCTGGTTTCTTACCAGTGCCTAAATCAAGGAGCCACAGCCCTCCGTTTCCATCCTGCAAAGTATCCATTTTGGAGTGAATAAATTCATGTAAACTTCTCCTCAATTGGATTCGTCTCGAAAATTTTTTTGCCCACTCATTCCACCATTACTTTGGTTAATAATTCAGTCCACTAAATTCTCGGTCGATTCCAAACAGAGTCTGTCATGCGGAAAATTCTTCGGTTTGTGAAATTTTGACAAGCGTTAGTATGATCGTGCGGGTTCGAGTCGCTGCGTATGTTTTAAGAGACTGAATCAATTCAAGAACCGACGCGAGTTAGAATAAATATATTATTTACGAAAAAGCGAGTTAAATAACTGACAAGGAGAGAGCGAGGGGGGGGGCTCCCTCTCCGATTTAAATGAACTTTGTACACGTTATTATAGAGGGAAAGTTATGCATGTATCCACAAGGATTTATTTAAACACTCTATCGTTTTCGAGAAATTCGTGGTGAAAATTTCGATTTTTTTAGCATACGTTTACAAAGGTCCCTGGAACTAATCTCGGTGTGTATTTGAGAAACATGTATTTGAGATTCCTAAAAAAATGTTTTTCCAAATGTTTATCAAATATCCATTTGAGATTCAGAGAAAAACATTTTTTAGGAATATTCATAAAATATTTATTTGAGATTCAGAAAAAATATTTTTTTCAAATATTCATCAAATATTTATTTCAGATACAAAAAGAAATATTTGTTCTCAAATATTTATTTCAAATTCAAAAAGAAATATCTTTTTTAATGTAGTAGACTCGGGGATTAACGAAATGGTGAGAAATAAAATGAATATATATATGGTTTAATTAAGAAATACATAAGGACGTCGTGAACACCGCGCGGATGTCGTTCACCGTAAACACTCTCTAAGGGACTGCGCATTTTTACAAAGGACGCTCGTCCTCGCGACGCAATATCTCCTCCTCGCTTGACAACGCCGCTAAGTAACCAGGGGTGTATATACTCGTTAAGGGCGTTGGATACCCCCCGTTTTGGAAGGGTTTCCGCGGTCGGGTGCACAGGTCACAATTGTTGACCGATTTTGATGAACAATAGCTCGTTTGAAAGATAAAAGATGATTCATATGGCTCAGTGAAGCCGGATTTTGATAAAACCTTTTTTTTATCAACAAATAGTGATTCAAAAAATTGTTAAAGTTCAAAACAATTTTACGCATGGAAAGAATTTTTTTATCCAAATTCGACTTCACTGAGCCTCATGGATCATCTTTTATCTTGCTAACGAGCTATTGTTCATGAAAATCGGTCGACAATTACGATCTGTGAACCCGACAAGATAATACGTGTTTCCACCCATTTTTGTGAAAAATCCTAAAAAATATTCTCGGTGCGCTAGCGCCCCCGGTTTCAGCGGCAGAAGAGCCGAAACTCCTTCCCCCCCTACGAACCTAACGCACAAGCATGAGCTGGTGTGCGTGTAAGTTGGCGAGGCGAGCGATCAATGTATACGTGTTTACCGTTACGGCGGAAAATCACACGGACGTCACACAACTCTGATCCATTCTAAAGTCTTGCGAATAAGCCAAATCGAGCCGCTCGGGCCTTTTTGACTTTCCGCCCCGTCTCCACCACGCAATGCATCGTAAGGGTATAACGCTCATCGTTTCCCATAGAATGCTTCTTTACCAATTTCGATGATCAAGGACTCATTTGAAAGATAAAAGATGAAGGAATGCGCATGATGTTTATCTATCAAAAGAGCCATTAATTATCGAAATCGGATATCTAACACGGGTTGGAGTATTTATAACTTAAATCCATGCACTGCCTTCAGCGGCGCGCCGCCGTGAAGTCACAGCGAGTGGTAATTATATTTGGTTCGGAGATATAATCCACGATCAAATGGATTGTGAAATAAACATTCAATTTATATTCTGTCAATCTTTCCTATTACGGCAAAAAATGGAAACCAAAATTTTTGTAAGAAAGTTAGACATACATACATAAGTTCTCACGAAACACATGAATAATTAAAGAATATTGTAACAATATGTGAAAGAAGTACTTCCCAGATTTCACGTTATTCTTGTCTTTGTCATTGTTGTGTAACGCCCTGTACATTTTCTCCAATATTGTAATCGAATAAGCTGCATCCTGTCCCACGGTGCTTATAACCGTGGATGAGCACATCGAATCTAAGAATGCTGACGCCGGAGTCTGCAGTAAGGCCCACCGTTGTCGCGCGGTCCCACTGCAGCCTCACTTCTCAGTCAACTCTTGTTCTGACCAGTCAGTCAGCCATCGTTACGTTTTACACGTCGCCTCTCGCTTACTTTCATACTATTTTCATCTATTTATCTTGTAGATCGTTATCCATAATAAACATAAATTCAGTGTCCAACAAATATATTTACCTGCCGACCACACTACCAACATTACATCACAGTTGAAAAGTCCAAAATCCTATGTTTTTCCAACATAGTAATAAAATCCCGGTGACTTACATTTAGGTAAAAGGACTACTCGAACAGGTATACGTTACTTTACGTCGTAACAATGTTATGTCGTGCATTCCATGACCGTCGCATTCTATAACCGAAAAACGTAGCACGTGCATTTCGGCATGCCGCGCTTATACCTGATTATACCCGGGGACTGCTAGACGTTGGACGAACCCCGATTTTCGGCACATAAAAGACCATATCTCTTCCTCCCTCGCCCCGTCGCAATCACTCCTTCTCGTGCAGTGAAAATTCAAAGAATTCCAACGTGTAGCTGGGCCTAGCCGTTGCGCGTATAAACTAGGCCTAATGAAATGCACAGGGTCCTGGCTCTTCTGAAGGGGCCTCGAACAAGCACGAAGGAAAACACACCGATAGGTGTACTTCGCGCTAGCTCTGACTTTGCATTTCAAAAGTAACGACCTCCACGTGGTGAAATCTGGGAAATTTTTTACAATTCGAAAAATGTCACCAACTTGCAAACAGCTGCTATCGCTTTATGCGATACCTCTTTGTATTCTAATTTGTTCTATAATGTCAGAGTTCTTGAGTTTCGTATGCAATGCAATGCCAGCTGATCCATAAACATACCTACTCAACATACCTACCATTATATCATATGGACTCACATTTTTTCGTGAATTTTTCACTCATGGTCAAATTGTACAAATTATTCCATTTTTACACCAATTATCGAATTGTAATCCTATATTGTTACTCACAACAGAAATGATTATCGAAATCTATGAACGGTGCTTATTCGTAACTGAAATCGATCAGGGAATGCCAGCTGGTAACACGTGTTTAATCGACATGAAATGCACCGGAATAGCGAATGGTTTCTCCAGGTGTGCGTGCGTATCTGACTCTTTCGGTGGGCCCGAGCGGGATGTAAGGGGTACAGCGAGCTGGGGGGACTTCGACACGTAAGAGCAAAGTGGGGACACTACTCTCCTCAAGCGCCTGTAGTTCGCATATTGTCCGCCACCCGTCGCTGAAGTCACGCACAGGTTTTGCTCAGGGTATCCAACGCCCTTAATTGATTTTCCGCTAGCAATACTATAGTTCGGCCATTCTGACATATGCTCGACCTCGATCAGTCGCTGATACATACACCGTAAATACATATTCAACGTAATCACTGTACATTGATAAATATCAGTACCGCTCAAACGAAATACATACATGAGTGTAATAATGTATACAGGGTGTCCCGTAACTAGCTCGAAACCGGGAAATGAGGAGTAGCTGAGATGATTGTGAAGAACTTTACTTTAGCAATAATGTTGTAAGCGCTCTGGATTTTGAATTATTAACGAAACGGCTAGGCCAATCCGAGCGCGTATCGAGCGCGCGCTCAAAACGAGAGTGTGGTCTCTGACTCGCGCTCCTCCGTCGAGCGTGAACAAGTAGATCGCGTGGGTATCGAGAAAAGCATACGGCAAATATCACATATCGTCTTCAAATAAACTAACAGTCGTTCAATAACTGTGTTCAATACTGTCACTCGTTATTCGCGAGGTATGAAAAGTTGTAGTATTTGTGGGAAAAATGGTTTCCTTAAGAGCACGTTATCAGGTGGCTAAATTATGGTTTAAGGTAAACGATGTGAATAACTAACATTAGAAAAACCTTGTTAAACTCCCCAATTCGTCCACGAATCAACCTGCCTCGACGGAAGTAGGTCGTTGGCAGTAGGTCACACTGCCGATTTTGTCCTTCGTAAGAATCTCGAGAACCTCAACAGCTGATTTTACGGCCGGGTCGGTGAACTCACTTGAAACTGACACACACAGTAGGAACGGCACTTGTCTAATTTATGGCAGGGCGCACGGCTAATGGCAGGTACGCGGACACCCCCGAGAGTCGAGCGGCGATCGGCGATCGGGTCACTTTACCGAACGTGCATTTCACTGCGCGAACACTTTCACCGATAACTCCGAATAAAACAATTATGTAGAGGAACGGAATTGAACCTACGTTAGAGATATTTGGTGGCTCTGAAAAGGGCCGATTGTTATTGCCAAAATTGCCAAGATCGGCTCGACGTACCCTCCTTGCGCTTGCATGCACGTCTCGGAGCACCGGCGGACGTTGCGCTGCACTGCTCCCAATGTTTCACGATTAAGAAACGTAACAGATATCCTGTAAAACTCCGCGTTAGTTCTTTGCTGTATGGTATCCGTTCGGTTTGAAAAACGATTCTGCCGGCTCTTGCGTTTCTTGGGTCTTGCTTAGAAGGACGTTCGTTAGGGAAGGGATATTTTTACAATAGTACGACGGAATGGCTTGCACACTTGGGGTCACCGTTCATTCAGCAAAAAAATACCCGCGCGCTCGGGGTGGCCGCATGGTCTTCGTCACTACGAACGCGCTAGCGAAGACGCAGGGCAAGGAGTGCTATAAATTTCACTATTGTCCATACCGTGTCGTAAAGGGAAAGTGTGGCAATTTGACGAAATACGTACATCGGCTTAAAACTGCATCGACAGCGTACACGCAACATAAACCTTTAATATTTTCTTACGATTCTTCCCGCAAAGAAGGAACAGTACATACAATTCCCAAAATTATCAATTTAATATTCTATTGTATTGCGAAGACACTGCTTGCGACGCATACACGCTTGCCAGTGTCATTTGTAATATTATAAACTTAATGTTGTGGGATGTTTAGTGTCGAGTGCATGGCGTGAATAAAAGTACAAGCGCGAAGACACTGTTTGCGGCGGGTAGAAATGCTTAAACTCTTAAACAGTCGGCTCCCTAAGAATCTCTGATTTCGATTTTGTTATGATTATCGCACGCGCGCGGCAACCGACTGTTTACGGGAACGCGAGCAGCAAAGCGTGCCGCGGTACATGGGCCCGATCAGGGGGACCTGTTCCAGACGACCAAAATGTTGATAGACATAACGATGTCTGTCTCGAAATACGTATCAAACAGTGTCTTCGCTAATACAATACAATATTAAATTGATCATCTTCCAAGTTGTGTGTACTGTTCCGTCTTCGCGGAAAGAATCGTGAGAAAATATTAAAGGTTTACGTTGCGTGTACGCTGCCGATGCAGTTTTAAGCCGATGCACGTGTTTCGTAAAATAGCCACACTTTCCCTTTACGACACGGTATGGACAATAGTGAAATTTATGGCACTCCTTGCCCTGCGTCTTCGCTAGCGCGTTCGTAGTGACGAAGACCATGCGGCCGCCCCGAGCGCACGGGCATTTTTTGGCTGAATTGACTCCAAATGTGCGAGCCAGTACGTTGTACTATTGTAAAAATATCCCTTCCCTAACGAACGTCCTTCTAAGCAAGACCCAAGAAACGCTAGAGCTGGCAGAATCGTTTTTCAAACCGAACGGGTACCATACAGCAACGAACTAACGCGGAGTATTACAGGATATTTGTTACGTTTCTTAATCGAGAAGCATTGGAAGAAGTGCAGCGCAACGTCCGCCGGTGCTCCGAGACGTGCATGCAAGCTCGAGGAGGGTACGTCGTGCCGATCTTGGCAATTTTGGCAATAACAATCGGCCCTTTTCAGGGCCACCAAATATCTCTAACGTAGGTTCAATTACGTTCCTCTACATAACTGTTTTATTCGGAGTTATCGGTGAAAGTGCTCGCGCAGTGAAATGCACGTTCGGTAAAGTGACCCGATTGCCGATCGCCGCTCGACTCTCGGGGGTGTCCGCGTACCTGCGATTAGCCGTGCGCCCTGCCATAAATTAGGCAAGTGCCGTTCCTACTGTGTGTGTCAGTGTCAAGTGAGTTCACTGACCCGGCCGTAAAATCAGCTGTCGAGGCTCTCGAGATTCTTAGGAAGGGCAAAATCGGCACTGTGACCTAGTGCCAATGACCTACTTTCGTCGAGGCAGGGTGATTCGTGGACGAATGGGTGAGTTTAACAAGGCTTTTCTAACGTTAGTTATTATAAATTATTCTAACGATCATTTATCCACCTGAAAACGTGCTGTTAAGAGAAACATTTTTTCCACAAATACTACAATCTTCGTTCCTATTGAATAACGGGTAAGAGCATCGGACACAGTTATTCAACGAGTATTAGTTTATTTGAAGGCGATGTGACATTTGCTGTACGCTTCCCTCGATACCCAGGCGATGCACTTGTTCAAGCTCGCGGTCGAGCACGATCCAGAGACCACACTCTCGTTTCGAGCGCGCGCCCGATACGCGCTGGGATTGGCCTAGCCGTTTCGTTAATAACTCAAAAACGAGAGGGGTTACAACATTATTTTTAAGGAAAAACTTGTTCAGAATCACCCCAGCTACCCCTCATTTACCGATTTTAGGGTAGTTACGGGACACCCTGTATACCCGTAACTTTAGTATTGTTAATTCACTCCGAGCGGTTAGAGTGAATTGTTTGTGGGACGTTACTCAGCACTTCTATTCTTATATATATTCGCAAGGAAAGGTATTGTTCTAAACTTCAAATAATGTTAACTTCAAATATAGTCACAAATATTCTTTGGTGTATTCTTGAATAAAGAATAAGTTTACAATTGAAAGTATTGAATTAGTTACAATGTCTGTTCAGTGTTTCGTGTGTTGAAAGGGAAAAGAAATTGGTAAAGTGAAATATAACCGTACTTATAGAGTCGAGGTGTACCCGTGGGCAGTGACGATTTACGATCTCTCCTTTGTACGTTTTCGTTGACAAAGCCAAAGCTTTTAGTTGACTCTAACGCCTGAGTATTGCGGGGGAAAATCAAGACTAAAGGAATTATACTGCCGTAAGAAAACGCGTACGCTTCTAGGTTTAGATTTGCTCAAGAGGGACTTGACCCAATATCGCTATTAACTGCTCGAAAGTCAAACTAGGATGAGCCCCACAGGTCCTGAAAACCTTGGCTTGTATAGGTCACTTGGAGTGGAGGGGATCAGGATTTTGGGGAAAACTGTAGTGGAGGTGGCAGGATGCTGCGATCCTGTGGGAAGAGTTTTAGGAAAAAGGTGGCGCGAGTGCAGCGGAAAACGTTAGATTTCGGCGGGAATGTGTTGACCATGATGCAAGAATGCGTACGAGTTTTCCGGGTAGAGTGAGAGAGAGAGAAACTACCGTGGGCCTGGCGCCAGGCGGCCGCGCTAACCTGAATGGAAAAGGGCTGTCAAAGGCACCTCGCGGTTGTAAAACAAGGACGGGCTATTACCTATTCCTAGACAGAGAAAGTGAAAAGGCGCCTTCTTGTCGCCAAGTGCAATTCGAGAGTCGAAATATTCGGCTCGACGGATGCATCCGTAACATGGTCATAAAAATTCATAAAAATTCTAGAACATGTCTGTATAAAGTGGTTCACCCGTATGACCCGTATGGGTCATTCCGCGTCAAAAAACTGTTTTTTACACACATGGTTGAGAATTTTTATGAATTTTTGTGACCATGTAGTGCTCGCGGAGAAAAAAATTTTGGTAAAAAAAACTTCGAATTTTTTAAAACTTTTTGAGTTACAGCCCCTCAAACTTTTAGGCAAGGTTATATTAAAAAATGCATATCTCCCGAACTATTAACAATATCGCATTCCGACAAATTCGGATGCATTCATAAAAGATTAAACTGCCAACAAAAAAGAACATGATTGTCAGATAATGTTTATAAATATTGAAAAAGTTAATTTGAAATAAAGAAATTGCTCTATCTGCGAAAACAGGGCAGCAAATTTCTTCGTTATTTTTTTTGCAACAACTGCGAAGCCTTCTCTAAAGAATGATGCAAGAAACTCGATGGTCGTTTTAAAACTTTTGGAGATATGATTTTTTATTCACCTCCCCCCATTCTAGAAAAAGTAAGGACGTGTTGCACTCCAAAAAACGGAGGACGGAGGAGGCTAAATTCAAAATCTAACAATGGTACCAAAAAGTGCATACCTCACCCTTTAAAGCGAAAAAAAATCTTTCGGTTATAACAATTTTTCGCGGAGTTATGCTTATTTGAAATTGGTCAAATTTTTGGCGTGAATATTTTTGCGTTAACTTTGTGACCCAGTTATAACGCTCCTTTGCGCGGAAACCATATGCCGCACCAAAAAATGATAATAACATGAATGGTAGGTAATTTTCTATTCTTTATTTTTATATTGAGCCACCTTTTGCGTAAAAAGCTTACTTCTCAAGTAATAAGCAAAAAAACAAAAATTTTTAGTGTTTTATGATGATTTGTCATATTTTGCGTAAAAAATGTTGTTGGACAACTTCAGATTCGTGTTCAGCACCCCGAAATACATAAAGTAAGTCACTAAAAACAATTACACCACAACTTTCAACTTCAAACTACTATTTGACTGGACTACCACGGCTGCCTCTGAGGCGCGCGCTGGTGAATAAAAAATCATATCTCCAAAAGTTTTAAAACGACCATCGAGTTTCTTGCGTCAACTCTTTAGAGAAGGCTTCGCAGTTGTTGTAAAAAAATAACGAATAAATTTGCTTCCCTGTTTTCGCAGATAGAGCAATTTCTTTATTTCAAATTAACTTTTTCAAAATTTATAAACATTATCTGACAATCATGTTCTTTTTTGTTGACAGTTTAATCTTTTATGAATGCAGCCGAATTTGTCGGAATGCGATATTGTTAATAGTTCGGGAGATATGAATTTTTTAATATAACCTTACCTAAAAGTTTGAGGGGCTGTAACTCAAAAAGTTTTCAAAAATTCGAAGTTTTTTTTACCAATATTTTTTTCTACGCGAGCACTACATGGTCACAAAAATTCATAAAAGTTCTCGACCATGTGTGTTAAAAACAATTTTTTGACGCGGAATGACCCGTACGTAATATGTTAATTTCGTTTTGAAAATATATTTTTTCTGTTTGTTAAGAAACCAATAAGATGCCTTGAACATTTAAAAACGGTCTGCTGCGTACTTTTCTTTCAAAAAAGTGTTTCATTTCCTTACGGCATGCTTAACTATGGTTGTTACTTCTTCGAATTCAAGACGGATGCTACAAAAGGTTGGAAAACCAACGACAATATGATTCAAAAAGTAAATTGTGAAATATTTAAAGGCAACATTTTCTAATCTCCACACTGATAATAACGGTAAAACACAATATTTACCTATTTACCTGTGCATACCATGTCGTTTTTTCTAGATCGTCCAATTCCTGCTTCTGCATGCACATTAACATCGCACTTTCTTTTGGATTATCTCCCTCTTCGTCTGTAACGTGGAATTCGTAGATTGGCTGAATTTCAAGAAAGTGTTCGTCATCAGATAAACGGGCATGATCGATTGTTTCGTAAAACCAAAATCGAATCCATCCATCCATTCCTACAGTAGTAGTTATCTAGCATTAATCCAGTAACGGGTGCAATAGAATGCACGAGGTAGTCTATCATTCAAGTCGGCAATACATAAACACAGAGTGTATCGTAAGCAGTGTACTCCCAAAAATGAGGGGTATCTGGAGTGAATTTGAACAACTTTTTCCTTTACAAAAATGTTCGTCGCGCCTTCTTTTTTGAATTACTAACGTAAAACACTGGTAAATCAGAGCGCGCAAAGCCACCACAACGTTGGCTCTCTATCGCGCTCAACCGTAGTCATAAACAAACGCATTGCCACAGCGTGGATATCGATGGAAGCATGCGGTAAATTTTACACAGTTTTAAATTGGGAACAATGTAGAACTATTTGTTATTTATGAATAACAAATACACCAATATTCATTTAATAACTCTGTTTAATATTTTCATTCGTTGTCCGGAAGGAATAAAGAGTTTTAGTACTTATAAAAAAAATGGTCTTTTAACAGCACATTTTCAGGTGGATGAATTATATTTTAAGAGAAACGATTTGGATAACTAAACTTTGTTAAAATATCCAAGATCGGTACAGTGACCAAGTGAAACAGCGACACGTGTGTTCGAGCGACAAATCAATTTTTGGGTAAACGGCTGAATTAATTTTAAGTCCTCGAAAAGTGTAGAGGAATTTTTTTTTCTTACCGTGGACTGTGCCTCATTTCGGACTGTGTTTATACGATCGATCATTGAAAAGTTCAGTTTGTATTGTTTGGGAGTGTGAAAAGAGTTCACTGACTCGGGCGTAACATCAGCTGTTGAGGTCCTAGAAATTGACTTGAAAGGTCAGAATCGGCAGAATAACCCAGTATCAACGATCGACACCCCCGAGGCACGTGGATTCGTGGACGAATGGGTAGGTTTAACCAGTTTTTTCTAACTAGTTTTTCTAATTAGTTATTCAAATTTTGTACGTGTAACATCTATTGGCACGCCTAGCTCTTGATAAAACGACGGAATCGAAGTAAGCGTCGCGTTGCCATACGCCTCACTGGCTATTTCTGTCCCCACTATTTCTCTCTCCCCACTACTCGCTTCCCACTACAGTCCCCTCTCATTCTCTCTCACCACACTCACTTGTCGCTTTACTTATGTGAATCGGTATGCGGCGACTATGAGTATAACAAAACTCATTCTCTTCAGTTATTATGTGTAGTTCTATCGCGAATAACAACTGTCAAAATGTTCGGGAATCATCATGCCGGGTGGTGGCTCCCTCCAGCGGCACAATTACGGAACCTCTCGCTCTCCTGGTGGATTCGGCGCACGCTGCGCTCCCCCAGTACGAGAGTCCTGTCTACGCACCAACGGGCCTTTTCGAACTCGCGAAAAGAACCGGTTTTCGGCCATTGTTGCTAATTATCATGCTCGGACAACAACGTGCGAGTCGGCTTGCTGCTGCTTTCGGATCTGCTATAGTATCTCGATTTTCCATAGACTCGCTTTATGCAGACTGTCTCATATTGCAATTAACTTGTACCGGCGAGCAATATTCTATTGTGTTTTTTCGGTCAATGCATAAGTGCTCGTGCCTAACAATTGTCGGGGCTTACTTCAAGCGTCAAGTATCCGGTTCCTTCCTCACTCAGCCTCGATCTGGTGTATTGTTGTTCTGTATGTAACCAAAGACTCCTTTATAGTTTGTTCGCACGTGCTCGATATAATCGTAATATAAGAGTACTTTTGTTTATCCTGGGCGAAAACCACAAAATAACTTCATCGTTTTATCTGTGAGACAATATACGTTCGTTACTCGTTTACCATTATACAGGGTGTCCCGTAACTAGCTCGACACCGGGAAATGAGGGGTAGCTGAGGTGATTCTGAACAACTTTTTCCTTAGCAATAATGTCCTAAGCGCCTTCGGTTTTGAATTATTAACGAAACGGCTAGGCCAATCCGAGCGCGTATCGAACGCGCGCTCGAAACGAGAGTGTGGTCTCTGACACGCTCCGCCGCGAGCGTGAACAAGTAGATCGCGTGGGTATCGAGAAAAGCATACGGCAAATATCACATATCGTCTTCAAATAAACTAATAGTCGTTGAATAACTGTGTTCAATACTGTCACTCGTAATTCGGGAGGTATGAAAAGTTGTAGTATTTGTGGAAAAAATGATTTTCTTAACAGCATGTTTTCAGGTGGGTAAATTATGGTCTAAGATAAACGATGTGAATAACTAACGTTAAAAGAATCTTGTTGAACTCACCCTTTCGCCAACGAATCAACCTGCCCTCGACGGAAGTAAGTCGTTGGCAGTAGGTCACAGTGCCGATTTTGTCCTTCGTAAGAATCTCGAGAACTTCAACAGCTGATTATACGGCCGGTTCGGTGAACTCACTTGACACTGACACACACAGTAGGAACGGCACTTGTCTAATTTATGGCAGGGCGCACGGCTAATCGCAGGTACGCGGACACCCCCGAGAGTCGAGCGGCGATCGGCGATCGGGTCACTTTACCGAACGTGCATTTCACTGCGTGAGCACTTTCACCGATAACTCCGAATAAAACAATTATGTAGAGGAACGTAATTGAACCTACGTTAGAGATATTGGTGGCCCTGAAAAGGGCCGATTGTTATTGCCAAAATTGCCAAGATTGGCACGACGTACCCTCCTCGAGCTTGCATGCACGTCTCGGAGCATCGGCGGACGTTGCGCTGCACTTCTCCCAATGTTTCTCGATTAAGAAACGTAACAAATATCCTGTAAAACTCCGCGTTAGTTCATTGCTGTATGGTATCCGTTCGGTTTGAAAAACGATTCTGCTGGTTCTAGCGTTTCTTGGGTCTTGCTTAGAAGGACGTTCGTTAGGGAAGGGATATTTTTACAATAGTACAACGGAGTGGGTCGCACATTTGGAGTCACTGTTCATTCAGCAAAAAAATACACGCGCATTTAGGGCGGCCGCATGGTCTTCGTCACTACGAACGCGCTAGCGAAGACACAGGGCAAGGAGTGCTGTTATACGCGCGTAACACACAATTAAGATTATCCTCTAACATTTATTATTTCATACTATTTCTCGCGCTTCTTCGAAATCACCTTATCTGTAAGAGTATACCATCCGGTCGTGCCGTGCGCGACGCTGAAGACCGCTGAGCCCACGGCACGTGCGCGAAGAGCGCGTGGGAACGGTCCTCGGACGATTTACAAAAACTGCATAGGTAAACAAAAGTTGGGCGGTTGCTAGGCCAAAACCCCACTCCGATTTTCTGAAAAACGTCGCGTGCATAAAACACGCGACGCCGGCCCGCGCGCCGGATTCAGGCAGAAATACTCATAGTAAGAATATCATTAGAGAAACGGTCAGCTAATAGTTAGCGAAGTACAAATCGGACGCCCTAGCTTTTCTGTATTTTACACGGAGCGAGAGTTGTTAGCTTTTGAGCAGGCTCTTGGAATCGCGAACGGGAGTGAACGATTGAGTGCCGTTTGAAGGAGTGATAGAATAAGTATTTTAAATAAAGTTACTTCATTTACTTGTACGCGGAGTTCCAACTCTTAATTGGCAACGATCCCTACAACATATCCAAGAACATCCTGGACAAGCTTATCCTGACCGGAGCAATATCTCAAAATTGCACCTAACACCCCGGCCGGATAACAAATTGGTGGCAGCGGTGGGATCTGCCAACGTACAACAGTGAAGGACGCCTGAATACTCAAACGCCCGAAATTCAACAATACTGTCAAGAAAGTATTGGTTAAATAAGAAGAATATATAATAAGCCACGCAGTCGGCAAAAGGTACAAATAAACAAGGAAATAGATAAGAAGAATAAATAATAAGCCACGCAGTCGGCAAAACCAAAAACAACCCAGAAAAAGGGAAGGAAAAGAGAAGAAGACGCCTCCAGGAACTAATAAGCGACAGAGCAACGGGGCCCCTATTCGAACCAGTCCAGTGGATACTTCCCTGACGCCGCTATCAGCACCCGGAGAGGTAGACTGACCTACGACAACTCGTACGGCGATAAGGACCACAGCGACAGACGACGACGACAACAATGCGAGCGATACTGTAAGTCACAACATACTCGAGCGAGCGCATCAAAAATAACCAAACGCCGCGTTTTCCTTCGTAAAAATCGTTAATGTCAGAAGGGAGGAACGTGCCGGGCCGAACCCCTAACGTTAGTTGGTTGCACTCCCCTCCCGCGCGCCTTAGTATCGAAGCCCTTCGACAACCGCTTCCAGGAAGCTCTGTCGACATCGCCGAACGCGCGTTAAGAGATATAAGCGAGAGCGCAAGGCGAAACCTAGCATCTATTTTCTCGCCCGACTCTGACACTAACACCGTTGTAAACCGCTCCCCATTAGACGATAATTCATTCCCCGACCTACCAGACGTCAACGACCAGGAAGACCTTATCGATAGCCCCGTCAACTCACGGACCCCTAGTCGACTTTCCGAGAGAAGAACCTTCTCCCTTACGTCATACGACAGTAGCGTATTCGACCCCGAAGAATATTACGCCTCCCGAGGTAACATGGACCACGCTCAAGGTCAAACTTCGCGAAACCCTACACCTAGCGAAGTCGATCGAGAAATCGAGTCCCTACGCGCACAATTAGCCAGGCTACAAACTGAATTCGCGGCATATCGCGAACGCGACACCCCACAAGTACCGCGACCCAACCCCGCGCCCACCTACGGCGATCGTCGGGAGGAACACGATCGGTCACACGGATTCCAAATTACTCCCGACTATAACGCACCTCGCGAAAGTCACCCATTCGAACGAACCTATCACAATCCCGCCGACGGGTTCGTTAACCCCAAGGACGCGCTCCAAACCATTCCTACCTTGACGCAACTCACCAGGCGACCCATAAAGCGATTCCTAACTGTCTGCACGTATGCTTTTGACGGTGTTGCACCCGACCAGCGTATATACCTATTACACGCCATTCTAAAAACAAAATTAGACGGAGAAGCCCTCGATGCTTTCGAAAACCGACATTATAATTCCTTCGAGGAATTTCGGCTAGACTTAGAAGACCGGGTCGGGGATAGAAAATCGGTCATTCATCTGCAAGGAGAGTTAGCATGCGCCCGACAGAGACCGGGAGAAACCGCAAGAGAATTCGGAAATAGGGTCCAAAGTTTAGTATCGGAGCTAGTCGCAGCGATCACGGACCCCTTCCTTACCCCCACGGACAACGCCGCACGAAAACAGCTTTTTCTGCAACAGGCGCATGAAGTTTTTGTGTTAGGTTTACGGGATCAGCACATCAGTGGTTACGTTCGTTGGAAAACGGGTCAGTCCCTCCGAGAAGCGATTTCCGAGGCCTCCAAAGAGGAAGCCCGGCGGTACCCTACTCCTAGGCCCCCCGTACAGAATCCTTCCGGGCCGCCACCCCGTAGCTATCCGCGGACCTACCCCGCGGTAAATGGGAGGAATATTCCACCGGCACGACCTCCTATCTGCCGAAAATGCGGGAGGTCAGGGCATACGGGAGATGCCTGCCGTGTGAGCCGCTACGCAAATCGATTCTCACTACCTCCCCCGCCGCGAGAAAGGCCCATAAACCTTATGGAAAAATACTGCTTTGTCTGTAAAGTGGAGGGCCACGACAAAACCGAATGCGGTTACACTACGCCGGTGCTCCGCGCACTCCCACCCCCCACCGCGTGCACCTCGAATCCGAGCCCGACCCCGTTTATACGAAGCAACACACCCCCGCAGAGCGAGCCCCTACGTCATGTAGCAATTATTCCAGTAAAAAGCACCAGCAATTCGGAAAACGAGGACGAGACGCGACGGAGCGAGAGCGCCGCGTTATCGAGATAAGTCTCTCGCACTCCGGGAACGATAGCCTCCGGGTAACTAACCTACCACTACGGGAGACGCGAACTGGTAACGTTAGGATGCTAGTAGATACGGGCGCGTCAATCTGTTTAATCAAACGGCGAAATATACAGGAAAACGTATTCATTCACCCGGACGAAACTCCCATCACAGGAGCCACGGGTACGCAACTAAAAACTATAGGGAAATTAGAGGGACACATCCAAATCGGTAACGACAGGGTCAAACACACCTTGTACGTCATACCCAACGAATTTCCGATCCGATACGAGGGATTATTAGGAATAGATTTTCTTACTAAGTATGGGGCTAGAATAGACTGTCTAAAACACGAAATTGTACTAGGAACCACCGTATGGAAAACGTTTCCCGCTAAAGAATCACACAGAAAAATAAAATTACCACCCCGGTCCGAAACCATAATCATGGCTAGGACAAATAATAATGCAGAAGGCATTGTCGAAAAACACGAACTGGAACCCGGACTTTTTATAGGAAATTGTCTAGTAAGGCCACAAAATTTTGAATGCACCCTAAGCGTTCTGAACACCACGGAACGCGAACGTTCGATAAAAATTCCAATAGTCAGCGTAACACCCATTCCGTCCCGCGAAGATGACTCAGAACTACGTTTGCACTCCTTATCGACACACGCGAGTTACAACGCGATACCCCAGCGCGCGCGACGTGTAAAACAACTGTTACGCACCGAACACCTAAACACGGAAGAAAAACAAAGCCTTTTCGAGCACTGCGAACGATTTTGCGACATATTCAAATTAGAAAACGAACCATTAACCTGTACGCGAACAACGACCCACAAGATACCGATAAAAACAGATAGCTCACCCATTAACGTCCGGCCTTACCGATTACCAGAAGTACATAAAAAGGAGGTTGACAGACAAGTCAAAGAAATGCTTCACGATGGGGTTATTCGCACAAGTAAGAGCCAGTGGAACGCTCCACTACTGGTAGTACCCAAAAAGGGTGACGTTTCCGGAAAACCCAAACTACGCGTCGTAGTAGACTTCCGAAAATTAAATGACATTACTATCGGCGATTCCTTCCCTATTCCAAACATAACGGAGATATTGGATCAATTAGGGAACGCGAAATATTTTACGACCTTAGATCTCGCTTCAGGGTACCACCAAATACCCATGGGGGAGTCCGAAAAGGAAAAAACAGCTTTTTCCACACCCTATGGGCATTATGAATACAACCGGATGCCGTTCGGTCTGAAAAACGCCCCCGCGACTTTTCAACGGTTAATGAATTCTGTCCTAGCCGGCTTACAAGGAATAAAATGTTTTGTTTATTTAGACGATATTGTCATACACGGGAACACGTTAACCCAACACAATCAAAGACTAGTAGAGGTATTCCAACGGCTTAGGGACCATAATCTGAAATTACAACCAGATAAATGTGAATTTTTAAGAAAGGAAGCCACATACCTAGGGCATAAAATAACCGACGAGGGCATAAAACCAGACCCTTCTAAATTAGACGCGGTAAAAAATTTCCCGACCCCCACGAAAGCTAAACATATCCAATCATTTTTAGGACTTGCAGGATATTACCGGAAATTTATAAAACATTTTTCAAAAATCGCTAAACCAATGACAACCCTGCTAACTAAAGGAACCGAATTCAAATGGACTCATGACCAACAATCTGCTTTCGAAACACTAAAAGAAAAGCTAATTACCGCCCCTCTGCTAATCTACCCCGATTTCTCTAAAGAATTCATAGTGACGACGGATGCATCCGACCTTGCACTCGGAGCAGTGCTGTCGCAAGGAACCCCGGGCGACGACCAACCAATCGCGTACGCGAGTAGGTCCCTAAACCCAGCCGAGAGAAATTACACTACCACCGAGAAGGAACTGTTAGCAATAGTTTGGGCAGTAAACCACTTCCGACCGTACTTGTACGGCACAAAATTTAAAATCGTAACAGATCATAAAGCACTCGTTTGGTTATTTAATGTTAAAGACCCCGGCTCGCGATTAATTAGGTGGAGAATAAAATTGGAAGAATATAACTACGAAATAATCCATAAATCCGGCAAATGCAACGCGAATGCCGATGCGTTAAGTAGGATAGCATATCAGATAGCCCCCGCGATCGATGACTCTTGCATTACGGACACTGACGAACGAATTCTTACTACGGACGAAAAGAAAACAATAATGTACGAATTTCACGACACGCCCCTGGGAGGACACCGCGGAGTAGATGTCACTCTCAAGCGCATTCGGGAACGGCACAATTGGAAAGGGATAACACGAGACGTGGAGGAATATATAAAGTCATGCGCGCTGTGCCAAAAAAATAAGTTAAGTCGAAAAGTGAAAATGCCACTAGTCATCACCGACACGCCGGAACAACCCTTCGAAAAATGCGCACTGGACATTGTGGGGCCATTACCCGAAACTAATAACGGAAATAAATATTTATTAACATTTCAGGACGGATTAACTAAATTTAGCAAAGCCATACCACTCCCGAACCAAGAAGCCGAGACAATCGCGAAAGAATTTACCACCAAAATAATCTGTGAATACGGAATTCCCTTAAAATTACTCACTGACCAAGGCACCAACTTTCTGAGTGAAACGTTTAAACACATATGTAAATTACTCAAGATAACTAAACTCCAAACCACGGCATACCATCCCCAAACAAACGGAGCATTGGAAAGATCACATCGCACTTTAGCAGAATATTTACGGCATTATATAAACGACGAACAGAATAATTGGGATGAATGGATTCCGTACGCTATGTTCACTTACAATACCACCCCGCACACCTCCACCGGTTACTCTCCTTTCGAACTTATCTACGGAAAAAGAGCCGAATTGCCTACCGCGCTTATCCTTCCGCCGAAACCCTCCTATAATTACGACGATTACGCAGACGAACTGAAAATACGACTCCGGACCTCCCACCAGATAGCTAAAGAAAACCTACGCGAAGCGAAAGAAAGGGCGAAAAAATATTACGATCACGACGCGAAAACGATACAATTCCGCGTCGGTGATAAAGTATTAATGAACGACGAAACCGTTAGACGCGGCCGATCGAAAAAACTGTCAGCGCAATGGATAGGGCCGTATACCATAATCACGATGCACTCCGATGTAAACGCGACAATAAAGAAGGGACGGAGATCCCAACGCGTACACGTGAACCGGCTCAAACACTTCGTGGAAAATTAAATAAATAAATAAACAAATAAATAAAGAAATAAAGAAATAAAGAAATAAAGAAACAAATTCAAATTTAATCCATTAATTAGTTAATTAATTAATCAAATAAAATACAAAAATACATACTTACCATGGCCTATGTAATTTACCACAAGTCCAAAAATCCCAAAAGGGACCCGGATAACCACGTAACCACTATAAACATACCCCACCTCCCGACCACTGCAGCAGCAGTACATCACGCGAGCGTATAACAAATGTAGCGAACATACATAGCAAGTAAGAACACGATTATACACAGATTGTACCGGAAAAATTTGTATCGGAATGCATGTATGGGTGAGTGTGTGGCTGGTCGAAAAATTCGCGAACTAATTTTTCTTTTTAAGGGGGGAGGGATGTTATACGCGCGTAACACACAATTAAGATTATCCTCTAACATTTATTATTTCATACTATTTCTCGCGCTTCTTCGAAATCACCTTATCTGTAAGAGTATACCATCCGGTCGTGCCGTGCGCGACGCTGAAGACCGCTGAGCCCACGGCACGTGCGCGAAGAGCGCGTGGGAACGGTCCTCGGACGATTTACAAAAACTGCATAGGTAAACAAAAGTTGGGCGGTTGCTAGGCCAAAACCCCACTCCGATTTTCTGAAAAACGTCGCGTGCATAAAACACGCGACGCCGGCCCGCGCGCCGGATTCAGGCAGAAATACTCATAGTAAGAATATCATTAGAGAAACGGTCAGCTAATAGTTAGCGAAGTACAAATCGGACGCCCTAGCTTTTCTGTATTTTACACGGAGCGAGAGTTGTTAGCTTTTGAGCAGACTCTTGGAATCGCGAACGGGAGTGAACGATTGAGTGCCGTTTGAAGGAGTGATAGAATAAGTATTTTAAATAAAGTTACTTCATTTACTTGTACGCGGAGTTCCAACTCTTAATTGGCAACGATCCCTACAACATATCCAAGAACATCCTGGACAAGCTTATCCTGACCGGAGCAATATCTCAAAATTGCACCTAACACCCCGGCCGGATAACAGTGCCATAAATTTGGCTATTGTCCATACCGTGTCGTAAAGGGAAAGTGTGGCTATTTTACGAAATACGTGCATCGTCTTAAAACTGCATCGGCAGCGTACACGCAACATAATCCTTTAATATTTTCTTACGACTCTTCCCGCAAAGAAGGAACAGTACATACAATTCGCAAAATTATCAATTTAATATTGTATTGTATAGCGAAGACACTGTTTGCGACGCATACACGCTTGCCCGTGTCATTTGGAATATTATAAAATTAAAGTTGTGGGATGTTTGGTGTCGAGTGCATAGCGTGAATAAAAGTACAAGCGAAGACACTGTTTGCGGCATGTCGAAATGCTTAAATAGGCGGCTCCCTAAGAATCTCTGATTTCGATCTTATTATGATTAGCGCACGCGCGCGGCAACCGACTGTTTACGGGAACGCGAGCAGCAAAGCGTGCCGCGGTACATGGGCCCGATCAGGGGGATCTGTTCCAGACGACCAAAACGTTGATAGACATAACGATGTCTGTCTCGAAATGCGTATGAAACAGTGTCTTCTAAAATATTAAAGGTTTATGTTGCGTGTACGCTGTCGATGCAGTCTTAAGCCGATGCACGTATTTCGTAAAATAGCCACACTTTCCCTTTACGACACGGTATGGACAATAGTGAAATTTATGGCACTCCTTGCCCTTGTCTTCGCTAGCGCGTTCGTAGTGGCGAAGACCATGCGGCCGCCCTAAATGCGCGTGTATTTTTTTGCTGAATGAACAGTGACTCCAAATGTGCGACCCACTCCTTTGTACTATTGTAAAAATATCCCTTCCCTAACGAACGTCCTTCTAAGCAAGACCCAAGAAACGCTAGAGCTGGCAGAATCGTTTTTCAAACCGAACGGGTACCATACAGCAACGAACTAACGCGGAGTATTACAGGATATTTGTTACGTTTCTTAATCGAGAAACATCGGGAGAAGTGCAGCGCAACGTCCACCGGTGCTCCGATGTGTGCATGCAAGTGTGACGCGGGTACGTCGAACTAAACTTGGCAATTTTGGCATAACAACAATGGGCCCTTTTCAGGGCCACCAACATCTCTTACGTAGGTTCAATCACGTTCAAACATAATTATTTTATTACGGAATATCGGTAACAGTGCTCGTGCGGTGAAATGCGCGTTCGGTAACGTGACCCGACGGCCGCTCGACTCTCGGGGGTGTTCGCGTACCTGCGATTAGCCGTGCGCCCTGCCATAAATTAGGCAAGTGCCGTTCCTACTGTGTGTGTCAGTGTCAAGTGAGTTTACCGTAAAATGAGCTGTTGAGGCTCTCGAGATTCTTAGGAAGGGCAAAATCGGCACTGTGACCTAGTGCCAATGACCTACTTTCGTCGAAGCAGGGTGATTCGTGGTCGAATGGGTTGTGATGGGATTTTGTTTTGGTAGTCGTGGTCGGCGGAAAGAATATATATATTGTTGAACACTGAATTTAGATTTATTTAGATGACAAGAGTAAGAGTAAGAATATGGAGCGAGAACCGACTGTGCGTTTCGATGGTTGTGACGAGAGTGTCTCGAGAGATCTGCAGCGGGGCCGCGCAGCGGTGGGCCTCGCTGCAGGTCTTTGTCTAAAAGTCCTGGCGTCAGCATTCTTAGAATGAGTGACCTCTTATAGGCGATAAGCGCCGTGGGACCGGATGTGATTCTATGAATTATAATATCGGAAAAATGTACAGGACGTTACAGGGTGAGTTTAACAAGGCTTTTCTAACGTTGGTTATTATAAATTATTCTAACGATAATTTATCCACCTGAAAACGTGCTGTTAAGAGAAACATTTTTTCCACAAATACTACAATCGTCGTTCCTATTGAATAACGGGTAAGAGCATCGGACACAGTTATTCAACGAGTATTAGTTTATTTGAAGTCGATGTGACATTTGCCGTACGCTTCCGTCGATACCCAGGCGATGCACTTGTTCACGCTCGCGGTTGAGCACGATCCAGAGACCACACTCTCGTTTCGAGCGCGCGCCCGATAAGCGCTCGGATTGGCCTAGCCGTTTCGTTAATAATTCAAAACCAAAGGCGCTTAGGACATTATTGCTAAGGAGAAAGTTGTTCAGAATCACCTCAGCTACCCTTCATTTCCCGGTGTCGAGCTAGTTACGGGACACCCTGTATGATTCGATTCCCTGTTTGTCGCGTGAATTGTCTCTGTATCTGTCTCGCGAATTATTATCACTGTATCTGTCTCGGGAATAGTCCTATGAATATCGGTATCGTTTGTATGTTTGTCATATGAATTTTCCCTGTATCTGTCGCGTGAATAGTCGTTTGAATACCGGTCGCGTGAATTACTTCTGAATCTGTTGTGTGAATTTTTACTGCATCTGTCGCGTGAGTTGTTTCTGTATCTGTCGCGTGAATTGTATCGGTCCCGTGAATCGTATCTATCGCGTGAATTTTGTTTGTTTCGGGAACTGTGTCTGTATTGGTCATATGAATCGTTGTAATGGTCATGGTGTGGGTTATTATACTGTTTTACATTATTAAATTTTGATTTTCTGCACTCTAACGTTGAATGTCAGGGAAGTTTGTGAAATTCGCGATATTTTTCAGATAATTCCGTGAAATGTACTTTTACTTATCAGTGAAATGTACTTTTTGAATTTCGTATTCAATAGTATAGGCCTGATCGATTAAATTATCTAACGTTTGTTTTGTTTGTGTTAACATGTGCGTGCCAATTTCGATGGATAATCCTCTAGTGAAAGCTTTTTTTACTTTTTCTTGTTCTTCTTTAATTCGTGCGTCGAGAAATGGTCGCTTTTCTGGATCATCGTATACTTCTGTTAATCTATCTATTATTCGTTTGGATATTTCTCGAATTCGTGTTGCAAACATAATTACTGATTCGTCGGCGGCTTTATATGCTGAAATTAATTCTGTTTCTGAATCGTATAAGTGTGTAACTTTTCCAAATGCCTTTTTAAATTCTTTCAAAAGTGATTGTAATGTTTCTGGATTTTTATTATCGGCTATCGAAAGTGCTGTGCCGCTAAGTTTGTAAGGTATCATGTTTAAAAATTTCTGTTTGTCTTCCGGTGACAGTAATCTATTAGCTCTATTGCATGACGAGATAACATTTTCTACGGGTATATTTTGTCCATCGTATGAAGGTATCACATTGAAAATATCGAGGAAGGTAATCGTGGAATGAGCCATAATTTCTTTTGGTTACGACGGATTTTATGCGATTATGAGATGTGATGAATATAGATAACCATGAAAATGTTATGAATTTAGGAAAATATAGAGTAAAATTCAATGAAATGCAAAATTTTGATAGTGTAAAGTACTTACTGCAGTATAATGAAGAAGCTGAGTGTTATCTGTGTGTATCGGTCGTCTGAGCATCTGAATGTTTGTCCTTTTTTTGTATGTGTATGAATGTAACGTATCCTGTCTTTTTGTATGTTTCGTCCGTCTTCGGAATAGTGGGACAAACGCCGCTGACACCAATTTGTGATGGGATGTTGTGGTAGTGTGGTCGACGGAAAGGATATGATGCACTGATTATAAATATTTCGAGTTTATTAACGACTGAGAACTATTGAGGACAATGTGAGAAAAGTGAAGTGAGAGGCAACGTCCAAGCGTTAGGGTATCTGACTGTGAAGTGATCTCGAGAGATCTGCAGCGGGCCGCGCAGCGGTGGGCCTCGATGCAGGTCTTTGTCTAAAGTCCTGATGTCAGCATTCGAAGAATTGGTGACCACTTATAGGCGATAAACGCCGCGGGACCGGATGTGATTCTACGAATTACAATGTATTAAGAAATGTACAGGGCGTTACAATAACATACGCCTGCGGACGTTAACTAGTCTTTGATGAACGTTTGCAAAGTTACAGATTTTTGAAATTCCGACAATCATTTTGTTCCACCCTGTATATGTTGAAAAGATTAAATAACGTATATTTTCACGAGAAAAGGGCGGCAAACTAGATCTGGGTTTTTAATGCCCTTTTGCAGTGCGGTAGTTCAGGTATGTGTTGACTTAAACCCAGGTTAACAGTTTACACCCCGCCCCTCTTTAATCCGGAAAATTCCGTTTAACGTTTCGCATACGGGCATTCCGCGTCAAAAACACTAATTTTTACACACATGGTCGAGAATTTTGATGAATTTATGTTTTTTGGGGTGCTGAACACGAATCTGAAGTTGTATAACAAAATTTTTCACGACAAATATGACAAATCATCAAAAAACCCTAAAAAATTTTGTTTTTGGCTTATTACTTGAGAAGTGAGCGTTTTACGCACAAGGTGGATCGATATCAAAATAAAGATGAGAAAATTACCTACAGTTCATGTTCTTATCGTTTTTTTGTACGACATATGGTTTTCCCGCCCCTTTACGGGAAAACCATGTGTCATAAATGGGCATCAAAATCAACGCAACAAAAATTTACGTCAAAAAGTTTCCCAGCTTTAAATGAGCATAACTCCGCGAAAAATGATCATATCTGAAAGATTTCTTTTTTCATTTTAAAAAGTGAAGTCTGTTCTTTCAGGAACTATGGTTAAATTTGGAATCAAGCCTCCCCCTCTCGCCGTTCTAACAAAAGTAAGGACGTGTTACGTCTCCAAAAAATTGCATACTTTCACACATTCTTCGGGGTAGAGAGAATTATTCTTGTAACTATCATGACAACCATTGTGAAATATGGACCTTTCCCTGTAAATTAAAAAAAAATTACGTTCGTACAATTTTTTTTCGCCAAGTTATGGCTTATCAAAGTTACCTATGTATTTGTGTGCATTCCATTACCACCAACATTAGCATGTAATTTTGTTGTCCAGTTAAAAGGCCCCTTTGCCGCAAAATCATATGTCGTACAAAAAAAATGATAATAACATGAATTGTAGGTAATTTTCTCTTCTTTATTTTGATATCGAGCCACCTTTTGCGTAAAACGCTCACTTCTCAAGTAATAAGCCAAAAACAAAATTTTTTAGCGTTTTTTGATGATTTGTCATATTTGCCGTGAAAAATTTTGTTATACAACTTCAGATTCGTGTTCAGCACCCCAAAAAACATAAAGTAAGCAAATAAAAACAATTGCACCACAACTTTTCTCTTTAAACCACCATTTGACTGAATTGGCAGGGCTGCGTCTGAGGGGCGCGCTGGTGAATAAAAAATCATATCTCGAAAAGTTTTAAAACCTCCATCGAGTTTCTTGCGTCATTTTTTAGAGAAGATTTCGCACTTGTTGTAAAAAAATAACTAAAAAATTTGCTGCTCTGTTTTCGCAGATACAGCAATTTCTTTTATCCAAATTAACTTTTTTAATGTTTATAAACATGATCTAACAATTATGTATTTTTTTATTGAAAGTTTGATCTTTTATGAATGTAGCCAAACTTGTCGAAATGCGATATTGTTAATAGTTCAGGAGATGTGAATTTTTTAAAATAACCTTACCTAAAAGTTTGAGAGGCTGTAACTCAAAAAGTTTTCAAAAATTCGAAGTTTTTTTTTAGCAACATTTTTTTCTCCGCGAGCACTACATGGTCACATAAATTCAACAAAATTCTCGACCACGTGTGTAAAAAAAAGTTTTTTGACGCGAAATGACCCATACACTTTATATGACATTTAGTTTCTGAGTTATTGACGAAAACGGAAATGTAAAAGGGCCTTTAGAAATGGATTGAATGAATCTAGTTCGTTCTCATTCATTACACGGAAACAAATTTTACATACCAACATGTTCTTTTCTGAAAAATGTGCATGTCGAAATACACTACAAGACCATATTTCTTCATAATTATCAGTAGTTTACGTGATAGTTAAAATAACGGCTCTTCTTCATTTTTGTGACTTAACGGTTGAAACATAACCTTTTTGACAAGGTCTAAAATTTCTATTAAGCCACCATCTTTCCTGAATCTAGCCGAAAAACGAAAACTGTGTTACCGGGAGTACAACTGCAGTTAAAAATATTTCAAGCGACAATTATTAACGACTCATAGATGTAATTTGGGGCAGATACAACTGTAAGGACAGATGTAACTTTTGTATTGACTCCTCCACTATTCCCAGGTGTGTAGTCGCGGCTCAACGTTGTGTCCCACATGGGAAATAAATGAAAAATAAGATGTATACTGGGACGCACTGCTCCCGAATAGTAAGTTCTGACGTTTGCTGCAATTATATGCATAGCCTTAAAGTACATAACAGGCACGCTAAACTTTAAATGGGATTTTCTTGAAAATCAGACCGATTTGGAAGCAGGCAGTCTGTCTTTATGTAAGCACCTACCTGAACTACCTGAACTAAAAATTCGATTCTCGATTGCTGCCCTTTCCTTATCTGTGGTAGATTCTCTTACTCATTTTCTAACAATAAGTACTTTTAGACATTCCCCTCATTCCGTTAAGAGGATTGTCTACATTGCTTGAAGTGATAAGCTTTCCTATTATGGCACGATTATTTCAGATTGTTTGAGAATCTGCCTTTTCGATTCGTCGAAAAGGTAGGTTTCCTGAATACCATCATCCACGGATTCGTATGCAACGGTTTTCAGCCGGAAGAAACTTTCTCCTTTTTGAATTATTCCGAATTCTTCGAGAAAGTTCTTCTGGAATGCGAGCCAATCACGTGACATTTCGTGTACCCACGCCGTAAGCGCCACCACGCTGTCTTCTTCAATAACCGTTTAACTGTCGAAGTAGAACGAACGTTCATCGCTGCGCAGCATTTTTTGATTCTTTTGTTTTTCGACTTTACGGACTTTCACAGTTTCTTTTTATTACGACTTACAAGGGGAGGCCGGCAACGTTGCGAGCCCGATTTTGACGAGCTTTGGTACACTTATAGAGGACCACCGAAAATGAAGTTTTGTAAAGCGAGAGCGCGCCATATTCAGCCAAAAAAAAGTTTCAAAAACTGGTGTGGGCATGATCTATAACTTCAGAATCGTAAACATATTTTTCAAGCAGCGTCGGTGGCTCAGGCGTAGCGCGCTTGTTCCGTAATTTTTGCTAGAACGGGATCGCCGGTTCGAATCCCCGCTGGTTCGAGCACGCCGATGAATTTTTTTTTTTTTTTTTTCTTTGAAAGACTGTCTTTTTTGCATGCGAAATAATAACTTTATAATAAAAATATACAGGGTGTCCCGTATCTGATCGATTTCCATGAAATGAGGGGTAGCTGGGGTGATTCTGAACAACTTTACTTAGCAATAATGTTGTAAGCGCCCTGGATTTTGAATTATTAACGAAACGGCTAGGCCAATCCGAGCGCGTATCGAGCGCGCGCTCGAAACGAGAGTGTGGTCTCTGACACGCTCCGCCGCGAGCGTGAACAAGTAGATCGCGTGGGTATCGAGAAAAGCATACGGCAAATATCACATATCGTCTTCAAATAAACTAATAGTGGTTGAATAACTGTATTTAATACCGTCACTCGTAATTCGAGAGGTATGAAAAGTTGTAGTATTTGTGGAAAAAATGGTTTCCTTAAGAGCACGTTATCAGGTGGATAAATTATGGTTTAACATAAACGATGTGAATAACTAACGTTAGAAGAATCTTGTTAAACTCACCCTTTCGTCCACGAATCAACCTGCCCTCGACGGAAGTAGGTCGTTGGCAGTAGGTTACAGTGCCGATTTTGTCCTTCGTAAGAATCTCGAGAACCTCAACAGCTGATTTTACGGCCGGGTCGGTGAACTTACTTGAAACTGACACACACAGTAGGAACGGTACTTGTCTAATTTATGGCAGGGCGCACGGCTAATCGCAGGTACGCGGACACCCCCGAGAGTCGAGCGGCGATCGGCGATCGGGTCACTTTACCGAACGTGCATTTCACTGCGCGAGCACTTTCACCGATAACTTCGAATAAAACAATTATGTAGAGGAATGTAATTGAACCTCCGTTAGAGATATTGATGGCCCTGAAAAGGGCCGATTGTTATTGCCAAAATTGCCAAGATCGGCACGACGTGCCCTCCTCGCGCTTGCATGCACGTCTCGGAGCACTGACGGACGTTGCGCTGCACTTCTTCCAATGTTTCTCGATTAAGAAACGTAACAAATATCCTGTTATACTCCGCTTTAGTTCATTGCTGTATGGTACCCGTTCGGTTTGAAAAACGATTCTGCCGGCCCTAGCGTTTCTTGAGTCTTGCTTAGAAGGACGTTCGTTAGGGAAGGGATATTTTTACAATAGTACAACGGAGTGGCTCGCACATTTGGAGTCACCGTTCATTCAGCAAAAAAAATACCCGCGCGCTCGAGGTGGCCGCATGGTCTTCGTCACTACGAACGCGCTAGCGAAGACGCAGGGCAAGGAGTGCCATAAATTTCACTATTGTCCATACCGCGTCGTAAAGAGAAAGTGTGGCTATTTTACGAAATACGTGCATCGTCTTAAAACTGCATCGACAGCGTACACGCAACATAATCCTTTAATATTTTCTTACGATTCTTTCCGCGAAGATGTAACAGTACACACAACTTGGAAAATGATCAATTTAATATTGTATTGTGTTAGCGAAGACACTGTTTGCGACGCATTAACGCTTGCCCGTGTCATTTGGAATATTATAAAATTAATGTTGTGGGATGTTTGGTGTCGAGTGCATAGCGTGAATAAAAGTACAAGCGAAGACACTATTTGCGGCATGTCAAAATGCTTAAACAGTCGGCTCCCTAAGAATCTCTGATTTCGATCTTATTATGATTATCGCACGCGCGCGGCAACCGACTGTTTACAGGAACGCGAGCAGCAAAGCGTGCCGCGGTACATGGGCCCGATCAGGGGGATCCGTTCCAGACGACCAAAATGTTGATAGACATAACGATGTCTGTCTCGAAATGCGTATCAAACAGTGTCTTCGCTAACACAATACAATATTAAATTGATCATTTTCCAAGTTGTGTGTACTGTTCCATCTTCGCGGAAAGAATCGTAAGAAAATATTAAAGGTTTATGTTGCGTGTACGCTGTCGATGCAGTTTTTGGCCGATGCACGTATTTCGTAAAATAGCCACACTTTCTCTTTACGACGCGGTATGGACAATAGTGAAATTTATGGCACTCCTTGCCCTGCGTCTTCGCTAGCGCGTTCGTAGTGACGAAGACCGTGCGGCCACCCCGAGCGCGCGGGTATTTTTTTTGCTGAATGAACGGTGACTCCAAATGTGCGAGCCACTCCGTTGTACTATTGTAAAAATATCCCTTCCCTAACGAACGTCCTTCTAAGCAAGACTCAAGAAACGCTAGGGCTGGCAGAATCGTTTTTCAAACCGAACGGGTACCATACAGCAACGAACTAAAGCGGAGTATTACAGGATATTTGCTACGTTTCTTAATCGAGAAACATTGGGAGAAGTGCAGCGCAACGTCCGTTAGTGCTCCGAAACGTGCATGCAAGCGCGAGGAAGGCACGTCGAGCCGATCTTGGCAATTTTGGCAATAACAATCGGCCCTTTTCAGGGCCATCAATATCTCTAACGTAGGTTTAATTACGTTCCTCTACATAATTGTTTTATTCGGAGTTATCGGTGAAAGTGCTCGCGCAGTGAAATGCACGTTCGATAAAGTGACCCGATCGCCGATCGCCGCTCGACTCTCGGAGGTGTCCGCGTACCTGCGATTAGCCGTGCGCCCTGCCATAAATTAGACAAGTGCCGTTCCTACTGTGTGTGTCACTTTCAAGTGAGTTCACCGACCCGGCCGTAAAATCAGCTGTTGAGGTTCTCGAGATTCTTACGAAGGACAAAATCGGCACTGTGACCTACTGCCAACGACCTACTTCCGTCGGGGGCAGGTTGATTCGTGGACGAAAGGGTGAGTTTAACAAGATTCTTCTAACGTTAGTTATTCACATCGTTTATGTTAAACCATAATTTATCCACCTGAAAACGTGCTCTTAAGGAAACCATTTTTTCCCCAAATACTACAACTTTTCATACCTCTCGAATTACGAGTGACGGTATTAAACACAGTTATTCAACCACTATTAGTTTATTTGAAGACGATATGTGATATTTGCCGTATGCTTTTCTCGATACCCACGCGATCTACTTGTTCACGCTCGCGGCGGAGCGTGTCAGAGACCACACTCTCGTTTGGAGCGCGCGCTCGATACGCGCTCGGATTGGCCTAGCCGTTTCGTTAATAATTCAAAATCCAGGGCGCTTACAACATTATTGCTAAGTAAAGTTGTTCAGAATCACCCCAGCTACCCCTCATTTCATGGAAATCGATCAGATACGGGACACCCTGTATAATCAATTATAATTTATGCACAAAGATGCTATACGCGGCAATGGGACGAAATACTTTTTTGCTATTACAGGCCGAGGTTTTTTCAGGATATCGATACGAAAATATTTATCATTTACTTTTATAAAAATTTAATCAAACGCATTCAAAACTGCGCATTTTTAATAGAAAATAACCGCGAAGTAAATTCAAGGAAGGACTGCATTAAAATACGGTCCATCGTACATCACCAATTAAGTTCTCCAATTTTTCGGGACATGGTTCATTACGCATGGTACGCAAGTAAGTTGTGTTACGATAGGGAGATTTTTTAAAATGTTAATGATGTATGTTTTCCGACGGACATATTGCAAAAACCGTGCGATTGTACAAACTCTTCCTTACTAGTTTGCGCGAGATGTAGGAGAAATTTCTGCTTCGTATGTTTTTACGACAACTACCATTCTGGTACATGTGATACAGAATAATAAAGTATATTCTATTGGTATAAATTATTTTTGCATTTCATTTCCTAATAGTAAGTAAGATTCCCTCTGCCGCATAACGGCATAACCCATTTTTTTGACAAATTGTAATTAATTATAAATTTTTATTATAGTATTATCTTATTTTCCTTATGAAAGATGCAAAATGTTCAAGCAAATCAATAAAATTGAAAGAAATAGAAAAAAAAAAGTTCCCCCGCCGGGATTCAAAGGACCGCTCCCGCGCGAGCAACAAAATGTTGATTTTCTCGGCTGTTTATGAATATGGCGCGCTCTCGCTTTGCAAAACTTCATTTTGGGTGGTCCTCTATAAGTGTACCAAAGCTCGTCAAAATCGGGCTCGCAACGTTGCCGGCCTCCCCTTGTTAGATACAGTTAGACTCAGTTTGCATTGCTTCATATTCATATTCATTTTCATCCTTGGACAGACGCTAGACCACGACTTGAACTTCATACGGACTTGAACACACAGGAACGGTTACACATCCATAGGACGCCACGTGCATTGTGCACCGCACGGTAACATTTATATACATTACTTACATCCTCGGCACATCGCATCACATGTAATACGAAAACGAACGATCTCATGTGAATGCTCGCTGTACATTTATCCATCCGCATTTATTTGGTTGTAAATACATATATTCATCTCGTCATAGTCACATCATTTGTGAATAAATTCACGTTTTGTTTGACTCACAAGGAGAGGCCGTGAAGTGCCCCCCCTCCGATTTGGACGAGCTTTGGAGACGTTATAGTAGAGGCAAAGTTATGCATATACCCAAAAGGATTTGCTCAGATACTCAACCGTTTTTGAGAAATTTGAGTCGAAAGTTTGGATTTTGGAGGCGATGATCCCGGGATCGAAACCCGGTATGAACTTATGTCTTCGACATCTTCGATATCTTTTTTCATTTTTTTTTCATTTTTTTTTATTTTTTCAGAATGTATAAATGATATTCCGCCATATTTCAGTATATTTAACACTGTTTATAATGTATTTGTGTACTTTACATAATATTCTCGAGCCCGGTATAAGCTTTGGATGAAACCTCTCCACCATAGCAATGAATGGCGTGCGGCTAGCGCGCTCGCTTACGGCCACCGAGATCCCGGACTCGAATCTCGGTGTGCTTTTTTTCTATTTTGTGAAGAGTAAATAATCTTACGATATACATCAACGTAGTTAATACGTTACACAACAAAATGTAAGGGTTTTTTTCAATAAACGAACGTCACTACTAAAATATTCTGACGAAACTAACGCTGCACAAATGACCAAGAATGCGCAAGGAGTATCTTTTGTTTTTTAAGGGGAGAGATACGTTACATTACGATCGACACTTCGAACATCGAAGTGTTAAATCCCTGTCCAAGTGTAGGAGAATTTTTCATTGCCAGTCGGACTACGGCACAACATTGTTTCATTTCGAGAAACTGCGTTTTATATCACGAGACAAATTCTTTTCTCGGGCCAAGCACAAGTACGCGAGAATTGGACCTTGTACCTTTTCCAGAAAGAACGACATATTATTTATTTATTTGTATTAGTATGTTATAACAAACCTAACAAACTTATTCTTGTTGCTAATCGATAAGTTTATATGACCATTTCCTGCCAAAATACAGTTTACTGTGGGTAAGAGTACACAAGTGGGTTCGTTTATTGTAAAAACCCCTCACATTTTGTTGTGTAACGTATTAATTACGTTGATGTATGTCGTAAGATTATTTACTCTTCACAAAATAGAAAAAAAAAACACACCGAGATTCGAGACCGGGATCTCGGTGGCCGTAAGCGAGCGCGCTAGCCGCACGCCATTCATTGCTGTGGTGGAGAGGTTTCATCCAAAGCTTATACCGGGCTCGAGAATATTATGTAAAGTACACAAATACATTATAAACAGTGGTAAATATACTGAAACATGGCGGAATATCATTTATACATTCTGAACAAATAAAAAAAAATGAAAAAAGATATCGAAGATGTCGAAGACATAAGTTCATACCGGGTTTCGATCCCGGGATCTTCGCCTCCAAAATCCAAACTTTCGACTCAAATTTCTCAAAAACGGTTGAGTATCTGAGTAAATCCTTTTGGGTATATGCATAACTTTGCCTCTACTATAACGTATCCAAAACTCGTCCAAATCGGAGGGGGGCCCTTCACGGCCTCTCCTTGTCAGTACCCACGCGGGCATTTAAGTGATTTTTCTACCACTTTCCTTCCACCATCCGCCTAATTATAGTTCAATAAAATCGTGAACACAGATACAGAGTCAGTCTAGGAGAATGTATGTAGCATAGGTTTAGAATATAGAACAGGGACGGCGAACTGGGTTTCAGAAGAGCCCGTGAGGGGAAGGTAAGTCGGTTTGGCTACCACCTCCAGCGACTCTGTCACGCGTTTGTTTGCGTGAGCTTTTGTTTTTTCGTATCCGTTACCACTACAATGACAGAGACAGTGTGCCCTCTACGGTACGCAATAGAGTGCTGTCTTTCTCTTTGTTAGTCCGCCTGCACCGAAGAGAGTAGTAGTAGGAGAAGCGAGAGCGGCGGGGAAGAGTACGCTTGCACTCTGTTCGCCGTCCCTGATCTAGAATGTAAGTTGTGGTTGATGCCGTGTTCCGGCTACGCGATGACATAGTTACGCACGAAGGATAAACACTCGACGAGTGAATTGGGTAGCGCGCAGTTTCAGTGTAAACGCCCGAGCAGAGAAAGCGCTCGAGAAAAGAATCGGAGAGTGTGTGTGTGAAAGAAAGAAATGACGATCGACAAAGAACGTAGCGAAAAGACAGTTGAGAAGTGGCCGTTGAAAAGATAAGCCGAACGTGGCGTGCTTCAGTTGCATTTTTCTCTAATTTTCAATTTACCTTTGGACCGAAATTATCTTTGCTTTGTTAATTTTTTAATAAATAGTTTAAAAGTTCAAATTTCAAGAATCCAATCCATTCCTACATATATAATAATTGAAGTATATTCTTACCAACTGATATGAGCTCGGCATTAATATATTCAAATCTCATAATACATTTGGCATGCATCTTTTGTTTATCTTTTCTGCACACTTCTACCTTGATTAGGCTTTCTTCCCAGACGAGAATATTACCCCAGTCGCAACCGGAAACCACCTGAGGCGTAACGAAATATTAGATAAAATAGAAATGAGTTAATTTATTCTATCTTTTTACCGTTTCATTAGGCATTGGATGGATGGCAATGATATCAGATATGTCAGTCTTTCCGAATCTGCCAAATTCTGCCTTTAATTTCAATCCGGTGAACGTGTTTGACATTTTCCAAAACGTAATGTGGCCTGACCCACTGGACGATATGTGTCCAGGAATGTACTTGGAGAAGGTGACATTGTAAACGTCTTGAACATGAGACTTGCATCGCAATAGTATTTTCGAAGATTGCCAGTTCCAGACAGTAATAAAGTAATCAGGCTTGCCACCTTGCGACACCAGTAACAGACCATCAGGGCTATCGATGAGGGAATGTTGGGAATATTATACTCTAATGATACAGGGCAAACTGTAGGTCAATACATGTATTTTTATTTACCTATGTGCTAAATGAAAATAGCGTCTGCACGTCCCACCCTTTAACACAGTTATTATATTCATAGAAGGCCAATGGTAAATTGTAATAGGTGGTTCATCTCCGTTTTCAGCTACAGCAATATGGCCAAAAACAGGATTTTTCTAAACAAAAATTATTTCTGAATGGAGATTATTCTTATTTAACACTAGGTATGGTAACATACTTAACAGTTGCAAGACATTATTTTTCTTTAAGTAACTTATGGAAATAGTGGTGATATAATGTTCGTGCGTCGGGTCTGATTGTGAGCTAGACTGACCACTCCTCAGCTGCTATTGCTTCGATGCACGCGGACGAAAACAAGGAAAATCATTTATGTTTGCTTAGAAAGAAAGCACTATCGCGCAGTAAAAAGTTTCATAGTGGTACCCTAACCGGAAACGTTAACCCGTCCTTGGTCGCGTCTGAAAATTTCTATGAGAGATTCTCCCACCACGATATTTATTTCGTAACCACTGCCTAGTACATCTGCTTATTAAGGGCGTTAGATACCCCATCGTTATGGAAGGGTTTACGCTGTCGGCGGTACAAGTCGTAATTATTGACCGATCGTTATGAACAATACCTCGTTTGAAAGATAAAAGATGATCCATGAGACTCAGTGAACCTGAATATTGATAAAACCTTTTGTTTATCAACAAATAGTGATTCATAAAATTGCTCAAGTTCGAGACAATTTTACGCCTGGAAAGAACTTTTTTTATCAAAATTTTGCTGTACTGAGCCTCTTGGATCATCTTTTATCTTTCAAACGAGTTATTGTTCATCAAAATCGGTCGACATTTATGACCTGTACACCCGACAAGCTAACGGGTGTTTTCGCCTATTTTCGTGAAAAACCTTGGAAAAATTTAAACCAAGATATTTTCGGGAAAATTAGACATACATGTATGTATACATAAGTTCTTACGAAACACGTGAATAAGTCAAGAATATTGTAAGAATATGTGAAACAAGTTGTTTTGTAAACATTTGGGCATTATACATAAGGAGCTCATTAACTAAAGCAAACATGACTTTAATTGAACTATTACAAGAAGTGAAATATTGTATATTGCAATAAAATAAATATACAGGGTGTCCGATTATAATCTTACACCTGATTTATCTCGGAAAATACGAGTCCGATCGAGTATTGCGTATAATGAAACTTTTAGGGTTCGAAGGGGGGCGTTAAAAAAAAATTCATTTTGATCCAAAACAAAAAATGCCAGTTTTAAGATGCCTAACAAGTTTTTTTTAAATGTAAACATGACTTTTTTTTATAAAAAAATGTGTAAAATTAAAACGAATAACTTTTGTAGGAAAAATTGTTTCATGCAAGTCAATAATTTTTGGGTAAAAACGATTTTTGATTTGCATGTGTGAGCGGAACACTCACACGGATTAGGTCTCTGCGGCTCGTCACTTCCGCACTATTTTCAGACTCCAAACCCTCCATTGAAGTGTACTCCGAATACTTTCTAAAGTTGTTCAAATATTCCCCCATTCATTTTCATACATGCCCGAGCTCTCCTCTCGAACCCATTAACTGTTTGTAACAGAACATCCCTCGGGATAGCACGGCAGGCAGCTTTTACCCGCTCCTTCATATTTTCTCTGGTTGTTGCAGCTTGGCGGTAGACTGTGTCTTTAACGTAACCCCACAAGAAAAAATCAGGAGAGGTAAGATCAGGTGACCTTGGAGGCCACTGGATAGGACCATCTCGACCAATCCACCCTTGACCGAATGTTGCGTTCAGATGATGACGAACAACACGCGCCTAGTGAGCGGGTGCACCGTCTTGCTATAACCACATCTGTTGACGGGTACCCAAATCTAAATCTTCCAGCAAAATAAGCAATTTGTTTTGCAAAAAATCAAGATAACGGATAGCGGTCAAACTTCCCTCGTAGAAGTAGGGACCTATTATTTGCCCGTTGATAATGCCACACCAAACATTCAAACTCCAACGATATTGGTAATTGATCTGCCTTATTCAATGTGGATTCTGATGAGACCAATACCGCAAGTTCCATCGATTCGCCTGACCTCGGTTGTTAAATGTGGATTCGTCGCTGAACATAATGAACTCAAAAAAGAGGGACATCGCGAGCCGCTGTTATGTGGATTTTGTTGATGAGCTACAAAGACGCAATCCTTGTGAGTGTTCCGCACGCACACGCAAATCAAAAATTGTTTCTACCCAAAAATTATGAACTTGAATGAAAACATTTTTCCTATAAAAGTTATTCGTTTAATTTGACAAATTTTTTGATGAAAAAAAAGTCATGTTTCCATTAAAGAAAAACTTGTTGGGCATCTTAAAACCGGCATTTTTTGTTTCGGGCCAAATTAATTTTTTTTTAACCCCTTGTCCTATAACCACGAGTCTGATTCGTGGTGAGGACTTGATGCATAAAATACCGCGTATTATTATTTGAACCAGCGATAGGAGTTATATCACATCAAGTACATTTAGCTAACAAGGGGAGACCGGCAACGTTGCGAGCCCGATTTTGACGAGCTTTGGTACACTTATAGAGGACCACCCGAAATGAAGTTTTGCAAAGCGAGATGGCGCCATATTCAGAAACAGCCGAGAAAATCAACATTTTGTTGCTCGCGCGGGAGCGGTCCTTCGAATCCCGGCGGAGGAACTTTTTTTTTCTATTTCTTTCAATTTTATTGATTTGCTTGAATATTTTGCATCTTTCATAAGGAAAATAATACTATAATAAAAATTTATAATTAATTACAATTTGTGCACAAAAATGGATTATGCCGTTATGCGGCAGAGGGAATCTTACTTACTATTAGGAAATGAAATGCAAAAATAATTTATACCAACAGAATATACTTTATTATTCTGTATTGCATGTACCAGAATGGTAGTTGTCGTAAAAACATACAAAGCAGAAATTTCTCCTACATCTCGCGCAAACCATTAAGGAAGAGTTTGTACAACCGCACGGTTTTTGCAATATGTCCGTCGGAAAACATACATCATTAACATTTAAAAAAATCTCCCTATCGTAACACAACTTACTTGCGTACCATGCGTAATGGACCATGTCCCGAAAAATTGGAGAATTTAATTGGTAGTGTACGATGGACTGCATTTTAATGCAGTCCACCCTTGAATTTACTTCGCGGTTATTTTCTATTAAAAATGCGCAGTTTTGAATGCGTTTGATTAAATTTTTATAAATGTAAATGATAAATATTTTCGTATCGATATCCTGAAAAAACCTCGGCCTGTAATAGCAAAAAAGTATTTCGTCCCATTGCCGCGTATAGCATCGTTGTGCACAAATTATAATTGATTATATATTTTTATTACAAAGTTATTATTTCGCATGCAAAAAAGACAGTCATTCAAAGTGGTCAAAAAAGTAAAAAAAAAAAATTTCATCGGCGTACTCGAACCAACGGGGATTCGAACCAGCGCTCCCGTGCTAGCAAAAATTACGGGACAAACGCGCAACGCCTGAGCCACCGACGCTGCTTGAAAAATATGTTTACAATTCTGAAGTTATAGATCATGCCCACACCAGTTTTTGAAACTTTTTTTTTGCTGAATATGGCGCCGTCTCACTTTGTCAGAGTTCATTTTGGGGGGTCCTCTATAAGTGTACCAAAGCTCGTCAAAATCGGGCTCGCAACGTTGCCGGTCTCCCCTTGTGTACGTTCAACCGGCTCGATAATCAACTAGTCGAGTTGCGGTTGTGCCGAAGGAGAAGGTGCCGGGAAACTTAAAGGAGATTTTGGAAGAGCGGAGCTCGGCGAGGTGGAGAATTTGTCGGTTAAAGAATTTGAATGTATAACAACAACAAGGAGTTTAATAAATAATGCGGTGGGGAACAATAAATTAAAAGCGCGTTATTACCCTTCGGCAGTTTAGCGTAAGAGCGGTCGCGAAGATGCGTAAGCGCGAAAAAGCGTAAAGTTGAAGCGTAGAGCGAAAGTCGAAAAAGGCGTGAGAGCGAAACAAAAGGCGTGAAATCAGTACAGTAAATCCGTTATAAGTGGGGTCGCGACCCACCTGTTTACATTTATATAGGTTCCCGAGCCGAACGCTCTCGAAGTATCCGAATTCGGTGTTGCTAACCGGCGGACTCCTTCGAGAACGCTCGACTCGGGCCTACGTCCCCCGCCTCCCGTCTCACCATGCGACTCGCCTGTCTGCAAGGCAAGACGAGTGCCGCTGCGCGTGAGGGGCGAGCGAGAGAGAGCGAACGTGTGGCCCGGCAACTCGCGCCACCGTTCGGCGTGTCCCGAACACCTTGTAAGTATTAATTTACAAATTGCTAGTAATTCATTATCCACTTTGAAATAATAAATTGTTTTTTTTTCTTCTTTTTTTGTTCAATCTAGCGCCAGTTCGGGCACACGGCTGAACAGTTGAATGGCACGACGCGTGACCGAACTTCTTGTTTACTATGGCTCACGCGATCGGCAGATATCGTGTAGGATAAGGGGTTAACACACCCCTTCGAACCCTAAAAGTTTCATTATGCGCAATATTCGATCGGACTCGTATTTTCCGAGATAAGTCAGGTGTAAGATTATAATCGGACACCCTGTATATATTTATTGAGCTGAATTTATGTAATTAATCGCATGCATGAGAATGAAGAATCTGGTGTACGGGGATAGTCAGTGAGTAACAATATAAATGTAACAACCGGTTTATTGAACAAATGGAACTAACGATACTATTGAGCGCGTGTACAATGGCGATAAGGTGATCGCAAGTCTTATAGTCACTAACACACTTAAAATATTCCCTTGATCTCGGGCTTATGTGCCCTGAACACTATTAACCACTTTACTGATTCTACAGTTAATCTAACGTTGAGCACAGAACAAAGAATTTGGAATTTCAACACTGTGTATGCGCACACTTCAAAACGAAATGCCAATAATAGCAATCGATGATTTGTAACGGTAATCGATGAAGCACAGGGCCGAAATTAAGGGAATTGCCCTGCTCTCTGTGGCCGTGTACTTAGATGAACAGACCTGAGGCCAAAACAAAGATCTGATTGGCTGTACGGTCACGGAGAGCGCCCCCCTATTGATCACCGTTGAGCACATCGATCGACATTGATTGAACGCAGATTAATGTAGCTAGAATCAGTAATGCAGCGCGGTACACCGAGATGGCGTGACGACACTAATTACTGAACACAAGTACTTCTCAGATTTTACGTTACTCTTGTTGTTCGGTAATTAGCATCGCAGTGCCCTCTCGGGGCACCGCACCGCGCGAAGTTAGGCGGCATCCGCCTAATATTGATTCTCTATCCGCATCAATCACGCGTACCGCCGTCAGCGTCAGAGGGCGCTTATCGCCTCATTAGCCAATAATCAGCTTGCTGTCATCACAGGTCCGCTCCGCACGCATGCATTCTCATGAGAGAAGGGCGAATCTTGTAACTTTATGAACTCTGCTCTTCATGATTTTCCGTTGGCGTCTATCGGTCGCCACTATTGGTTTTTGCGTTATCGTGTGCACACGTAGTTTTCATTGTACTTCGTTTTACTTGTGTTCACCGCTTATTATTGTATTACCGCATTATTATTTAAGAGCGTGATATTCCGCTAGTCATAGTGAGGCGTACCGAGCTCTAATCATTATATTAAGGACTTGACGAGTGCCCAAGTCTAGCGTTGAACCGCAGAGCTCGATCCAATATTATTACCGCCAGGTATGGTCATTTATTTTTATAATAAACCTCCTATTTTTGTTACTCTTTAATTGCTCTGTTCTTGACTATTCCAGACACACCATATTCCTCACCGCGAATCTCACTCATGTGGTAACATTCGATATCGGAATCCTTTGTTCTCGTACCGCGCGCAATGGAAATCGCTATGCACGTCTATTTGAATAATCGTAGCTTAACCGCGTCTTGTTTAACCTCCGCAAGAATTCAGATCTAACCGCATTATACACCATACTACCGCTCTCTTTAGATTATTTATAATAGATATTTGCTTTTACTCTGATTCCTCGTTGGCATTGAATGATTGTTCTCATATACACCTATTCACCGCAATGTAATAGAGCTCGGTTCCTTAAGAACCTCTATTACAGGCTCGCTCTGCCGCATTGGTGGATGATTACACAACACTTGTCTTTATCATTGTTGAGAAGTCCAAAATCCTAGGTTTTCCCACCGCAGTGACCAAAATTCCGGTGACTTACATTCAGATAAAAGGGGTAATCGAACAGGTATACGTTACTTTACGCTGTAACAATGTCATTGGCCGTAGCGTTCTATAACCGAGAAAGGTAGCACGTGCATTTCGGCAGGCCTCGCTTATACCTGCTTATTCCCGAGGACCGCTAGACGTTGGACGAACCCCGATTTTCGCCACATAAAAGACCTTCTCTCTTCTTTCCTCGCTGCGTCGCAGTCACTCTTTCTTGTGCAGCGAAAATTGAGAGAACTCCAACGTCTAGCCGTCCAACAGGTCCCGGCTCTTCTGAAGGGGCCTGGAACAATTGCGAAGGAAAACACACCGATGGGTGTATTTAGCGCTAGGTCTGACTTTGGATTTCAAAAGCAGCGACCTCCACGTGGTGAAATCTGGCAAGCTTTTGACAATTGGAAAAATGTCACCAACTTGCAAAAAGCTGCTATCGCTTTATGCGATACCTCTTTGTATTCTAATTTGTTCCATTATGTCAGAGTTCTTGAGTTTTGTATACAATGCAATGCCAGTTGATCCATAAACATACCTATCATTATATCATACGGACTCACATTTTTTCGTGAATTTTTCACTCATGGTCAAATTGTACAAATTATTCCATTTTTACACTAATTATCGAATTGTAATCCTATATTGCTACTCACAACGGAAATGATTATCGAAATCTATGAACGGTGCTTATTCGTAACTGAAATGGATCCGAGAATGACAGCTGGTAACACGTGTTTAATTGACGTGAAATGCACCGGGGCGAGCGAATGGTTTCTGTAGGTGAGCGTGCGTATCTGACTCTGGCGGTGGGCCCGAGCGTGACGTAAGGGCACAGCGGACCGGGGGGACTTCGACGCGTAAGAGCAAAGTGGGGACACTACTCCCCTCAAGCGCCTGTAGTTCGCATATTGTCCGCCACCCGTCGCTGAAGTCACGCACGGGTTTTACTCGAGGTATCCAATGCCTTTAACCCCTTAACCTTAAGTGTACTGTTCCGTCTTAGCGGGAAGAATCGTAAGAAAACATTAAAGGTTTATGTTGCCTGTATGCTGCCGATGCATTTTTAAGACGATGCACGTATTTCGTAAAACAGCCACACTTTCCCTTTCCAACACGGTATGGACAATAGTGAAATTTATGGCACTCCTTGCCCTGTGTCTTCGCTAGCGCGTTCGTAGTCGTGAAGACAAAGCTGAGGCTGCATTATTGCTTGACAATGAATGCTCAGCATTTAATTTGACAGGCAGCGGTAGAATTCATGCTCTTTGCGGTGCATCCAAACATACTCGATCATCTGAATCGTACTTTGCGGAAAGTACTTACGGTCGTACTAAATACGAAAAACCTCTGATGATAAACTAAGATGGCCGTGTAGTCAATATATTACCTTTATTAAATAGTGACAAGAAGGGTCCCGACTCATGGAAGTGTAATGAGACTTGCAACATACCGTCAATTATATTAGATAAATATAAAATGTTTTTGCAAATCGTAGCAGGTTCCACATTAAAGAATGTGATGAATTCGAGGTTTGTGTCGCGTGTGTACGATTGTTCATTGAAGCAGTCAGTTTCAATGCTTGGTCATTCATACGGCTGTTACATAAATCCCGTTAGTTGCACATCATATATTATAGCAATGCACTTTTTATCGCCACATTTTCCTTTAATCAAAAACATTCGAAGCACCGTATACAAATTAGTTGCTACTTACAAATTATTATCTAAGCTAGATAACGCGCTAAACATTGGAAACTTGGAAATATTACAAGATATTTTCAAGTCGATAAAGAGTAAAGCAGATGCCATGAAAAGTGATGCTGATAAAATGACTTTCGATGAGGACAAAATTATGTCCACTTAATATGGCGCATTTACTGCACTGAAAAAGCAATCCTTGGATGTACCTCGATCGGAATGTGTATCCTGTGAAAAAATTTGTTTTCAGCGGAATGTTTCTGATATCGACAATCTAATAAAACCTGTAAGCGGAGAACACTGGCTACGTTTAATGACTCATATAAAAGATAAAGATACAAAAACGAAACTTATCTGCACATTCTGTTTAAAAAAATTTCGGGAAGGGACATTGCCATCCGCGTGCATTTTTAATAATCTTCTCGTTGAGCCAATACCAATAGCTATATCAATCTTAAATGATTACGAGAAGATATTAATACAGAGAGCAAAAACTTTTCAAGTTGTACAAAAGATGGGTGCCGTTTCGAATAAGCATCTGCCACGTAGACAAATGATAAGTAAAATGAAGGGGAGGATATTTCATTTGCCTATGCCTTTGCAAGAAAGTATAGAAAAGATATGTCCTCCGAATGAACTGATAAATTTAAATCACGAATTACATATCATCGTTCGCGGAATTCCTACAAAGTCCAAAATAGTCGGGGAAAATTTGGTTGATGTGAAAAGAGTGTACAACGCCTTGGAGTGGCTAAAAAATAATAATATTCATTATTCAAAAATAGATCTTCCGGGAACAGCGGACGTATTATTAGATCGAATAATAGACGGTGCAGAATATCAGATTTGTGAAGACGAAAAGGATGACGAGAACACCGATATTGGAATGGGACATGAAATAACGAAAGCGCGTAGAGCACTGTTGACACAAGTTACGAACACAGAGATTTATAATCAATTTACTATATATCCGATGCACGGAAAGAGAGTAAATTAAACTTCGGTAAATCTCTATCAAATGTTAAAAATTGAAAACGTTCCTTTAGACAATCGTTAGAAATATTTGGACGTCATGTGCTTTCCGGATCTATATCCTCATGGTATTAACGGACAACACGAAAACAGGGATATTCAATTTGCAAGATGCTGCGTCATTAAATGCAGGATTACTTCAAAGTACAGTCATTTCAGATTAAATCAACAGTGTCTCTTCCATCTTCTGAATGAAACCAATATTCGCCAATTAAAAAGTGGAATATGTATGTAGAAGTGGAGTGTATCGTGAAAGTGGTGCGGTGCAGATGTGAGTGTATGCAGGTGTGAATGTATGGATAATGCGTGATCTAGCCGTTTTGAAAACGACGGAGATCAAGGACGTAAGTGTGAACGTGTGGGTTATGTGTGTGGTCCGGCCGTCGTCAAGACGACGAAAACGTTTTAAAAAATGAGAATCGGAACGCGAGCGAGAGATCGGTTGATAACAGTCGTTGAGTGTGGCCCTTGACGGAAAGAACGGAAAAGTTGTATTCTCGTAACCAGAAAGTCGCATATAGATGTTCGCAAGCCAACCTTATTTAATATTAAACTAAACTCTTCATTAAATTGATCCCGGAATAAATCCTTTCCTACATGTATATTATACGATGATGGTGGATAATCCACACGAAGGATATACTGCTTCTAGATATTTAAAGGAATTAACAGAACAACAAATAGGTGCAAATTTAAAAACTATTTTTGCGAGGTTTCGAAATACAGAAGCGTTTTGGAGCAGACCGAGTAATGACTTGAGATGCATGCCTTTACATTACGGACCAGCTACGTGGTTTATGACTCTAAGTCCGAGTGAATAGAAATGGTCAGATTTATGTGAATATTTACATGAAATGAATCCAACAATGACGAAACTGACTGTTAGCGAACTCGTTGCGCTTGACTCGGTCAGTACTTCTAGATTTATGCACAACAAGTTTTTATAACTTCTTTATAACCTTTTTTATTATATCAATCGATAATCGAATAGGAGAGGTAATACATTATTTTTGGATGCTGGAATATCAAGGAAGGGGTCTTTAACATTTACATTTCTTAATTTGGGTTAAAGACGCTCCAATATTGGGTAATCATCCGACGCAGACGTGGCTGAATTCGTTCAAGAGTATATCACTTGCAAGATTTCAAACAAAAACAAATCGCCGTCATTGTACGCGACAGTGACAGAAGATCAGTTACATAAACACAATTCGTACTGCATGCGTGCGAAGAACACTAAAACAAAAATTTACAACAAATGTCGATTTGGTTTTCCTCGACCAGTTACGGATACATTTGTTTTACGAGACGTTGCAACGTCCATTGCTGGTAGAAGAAATCTACATTACAGAAGCAGATTGTACGATCTCCCGAGATCAGAAAAAGAACGATATATCAATGATTACAATCCAGCGATTAAACTCGCGTGGCCAGGAAATATGGATTTAGAGTACATAGGAGAAAAATCCCTATTACTTGACAAATATTGTAACAAGTATGCATGTAAATCTGAATCTAGTCATACAGATTTTAATAGTATTCAAAATAATAAATCATTGGCGTCTAAGCTTTAGAATACTGGAATGAGTTGTTCGAATAACAGAAAATACAATTGGCAGATGGGTAGACGTTAATGAGATTAGAAACCGAAAAGTAGAATTATTCGAAGAAATTAAGGCTCTTAATAAGAACACTGAAGATATCTACTGCACATCGCTTATCGACACGTATTTTGAATAGACCTGCAAAATTGGAATTATTGAATTTTGTTTTTTCGCGGGGTTACCGAATTCCTGGTAGATTGTTGCTGTGGAGAGGATCGTGAGGAGAAGCGAAAGTGCCAAAGATAAACGTGGTTGTGCACCAAAAAAACGTCGATATGTATTGTTACAAAAACTATCTTGGCTGCTAACCCATTAAACTACACACAAAAATACGAAGGCAAAGTCCAATATAATAATAAAGAAGGCTATAACAAGAAGTTCAGATTGATAATAAGTCCGATATTTCCGTTAACAAATAAATGTGTACGAGAATAAGAAGCCGCACGAGGAAGGACCGTAATGGCTGCCAAGTAGCCACGTAGAAAGTATATTCCGCGAGAAGATTGTCCGTAATTATTTAGGCACGAGCACTTGAGAGTCTTTGAAATAAGAAAACGTAATGTTGCCCGGATGCGCGATTCACTCACGATATTTATATGACAAAACTACCGAATTTATTGAGAGAAAACCGAGATCCACGAGTAGTGCCGAAAACGAGATTCACCGGTCCACCCGTTCGAAAAGGCCCGTTGCCCCCAAAAAGGACTCCCGTGGTGGAGTTGCGCTGCGTGGGCCGAATCCACTCGAAGAGTGAGAGGTGCCGTGTGTATGTCGCTGAAGGAAGCCACCTCCCAACCTCACGATTGCGCAACAAATTTATATGAATTTGCTAAATGGTAATAAAGTACAAACCAAAATTTGCAAATAAATTTGAACTTTATGAATTAGGTAAAGGCATATATATTAAAAAGCGAAACAAGTGTCACTTAATTAACCATTACAAGCATAATGTAAAAACTAAACCAGAAGCATATTTTTATTCTTTATTATTTGTTTTTAAGCAATGGAGGGATTTCACTGAATTGAAATGTGGATATGAGACTTATGCGGAGGCATTCCATAATTCGCATTCTAATTTAACAGAAGCGATTATGGATTATGATAAATTGAACGAAATACAAAATGCTATCAACAATGCTAAAGAATTGATAAAAAAGCGCGAACGCGAGTTGGAACAGGCGAAGAGCCATGAACTTTGCGACGAAGAAATCAACTTTCGGCCCATTGATGTTAAAGGAGCTATGAAAGATATGGAAGATTTTGGAGACAAAGTTAGTGATGAAACGGTTGATGTCGCGCAGATGATATCGCAATTAAATATTGATCAAAAGAGGATATTCGGTACTGTAACGCACGCTGTTCAAAACAACGATAATATTGTACGATTGTTTGCAAGCGGGGAAGGTGGAACTGGAAAAAGCTTCCTAATTAAAACAATTAAATGTTGGATTAAAGAAATTATTCAAAAGAATACAGCAATATCTGCACCCACGGGTGTGGCGGCATTCAATATTGATGGTTTGACAATTCATAGGTTATTTCAATTACCAATCTCACATGGCAGTACAGCGAAGTACGTACAACTATCAGCCATGGTCTTAACGACTTTAAGAGACAGATTGAAAAACGTTGCACTTTTCGTAATCGACGAAGTCTTCATGAGTTCGAATGTTACTCTAATGTACATTAATTTAAGACTGTGCGAAATTTTTGATACAAGCGATTCAAAGGATGGCTGCTTTGGCAGGAAACACATTCTTTTATTCGGCGACTTATTACAACTTCCACCTGTACGCGAGGATCCTGCATTCATCAATTTATCTCAAGCAAAAGTTAAGAAGTGTTTAGGCGGTATAAGTGCGGTTCATTTGTAGACATTATTCGAGTATGATGAACTAACCACTAATATGAAGCAGAAAAATGATTTGACATATTGTGACATTCTTTCAAGAATACGAATAGGAGTGGTAATACAGTCTGATATTGAAATTCTTGAAACAAGGAAGATGGAATTTTTAAAGACTACCTCCGAGGAAAAATTAGATGAATTATGTGATTACATACATCAATTACCAAACGATACCATGTGTTTATTACCGACTCGCCATTTATGCGAAGTTTTAAACACTTCTATGCTTTCTAAATTACACGGCGATGAGATTCTGATTGTCGCGAATGATGAATGTATATACTAGTGGTCAAATTTACGTGGCGTGTCGCGTGTAAGTACGTTAGAGGGCTTAAGTTTGATCAATTTTAATCCCGAATCCGTGACACTAGATTTGCGAGCTATCGCGGAATATAACCGTTTAAGGTCTGTGTACAAATCTCATTTGCCTACAATAATAAGCACATCAAAAAAACGTCCTGCAAGAGTTAATGATCGTAAATGGACGATACGTAAAGATATCAGCGATGTGAAAGATCAAAACTGTGAAAGACGAGCAACGTTTAAATCGTGGCTAATTTATGGCATTCGAAATGATGATAATGTTTCTTGCTACGCCAATGCAATATTGCAATGCGTCTTTCATTCCTCACACATGAGGCAGCAAATTTTGAAAAATCAAGAACAAAACAAATTAAAAGTGTGATGGGATTAATGACGCTGCCACCAATATGTGATGGGAAATGGTAGTCGTGGTCGGCGATTAATAATATGTGCACTGAATTTATAATGAACAGAGATTTATTATAACTTTAAGATTTAGAGAAGCGAGAGACAAGTGTACTGATTGAATGTTGAGTTGAGAGTACAATTGAAGGTGTGACTCGAACTATGGTAGAATTGAGAGTGTGGCTGCAGCGGGACCGCGTAGCAACGGTGGGCCTCGCTGCAGACTTTGGCGTCAGCATTCTTAGGATCTATGTGCTTAGCAAAGCATTCGAGTGACTAACAGCGTGAAACCGGATGTATATTATTTTGTTACAATGTGGCGGAAATACAGGGTGTCCCGTAACTAGCTCGACACCGGGAAATGAGGGGTAGCTGAGGTGATTCTGAACAACTTTCTCCTTAGCAATAATGTCCTAAGCGCCTTCGGTTTTGAATTATTAACGAAACGGCTAGGCCAATCCGAGCGCTTATCGGGCGCGCGCTCGAAACGAGAGTGTGGTCTCTGGATCGTGCTCGACCGCGAGCGTGAACAAGTGCATCGCCTGGGTATCGACGGAAGCGTACGGCAAATGTCACATCGCCTACCAAATAAACTAATACTCGTTGAATAACTGTGTCCGATGCTCTTACCCGTTATTCAATAGGAACGAAGATTGTAGTATTTGGGAAAAAATGTTTCTCTTAACAGCACGTTTTCAGGTGGATAAATTATCGTTAGAATAATTTATAATAACTAACGTTAGAAAAGCCTTGTTAAAAACTCACCCATTCGACCACGAATCACCCTGCTTCGACGAAAGTAGGTCATTGGCACTAGGTCACAGTGCCGATTTTGCCCTTTCTAAGAATCTCGAGAGCCTCAACAGCTCATTTTACGGTAAACTCACTTGACACTGTCACACACAGTAGGAACGACACTTGCCTAATTTATGGCAGGGCGCACGGCTAATCGCAGGTACGCGAACACCCCCGAGAGTCGAGCGGTCGTCGGGTCACTTTACCGAACGCGCATTTCACCGCACGAGCACTGTTACCGATATTCCGTAATAAAATAATTATGTTTGAACGTGATTGAACCTACGTAAGAGATGTTGGTGGCCCTGAAAAGGGCCCATTGTTGTTATGCCAAAATTGCCAAGTTTAGATCGACGTACCCGCGTCACACTTGCATGCACACATCGGACCACCGGTGGACGTTGCGCTGCACTTCTACCAATGTTTCTCGATTAAGAAACGTAACAAATATCCTGTAATACTCCGCGTTAGTTCGTTGCTGTATGGTACCCGTTCGGTTTGAAAAACGATTCTGCCAGCTCTAGCGTTCCTTGGGTCTTGCTTAGAACGACGTTCGTTAGGGAAGGGATATTTTTACAATAGTACAACGGAGTGGGTCGCACATTTGGAGTCACCGTTCATTCAGCAAAAAAATACACGCGCATTTTGGGCGGCCGCATGGTCTTCGCCACTACGAACGCGCTAGCGAAGACAAGGGCAAGGAGTGCCATAAATTTCACTATTGTCCATACCGTGTCGTAAAGGGAAAGTGTGGCTATTTTACGAAATACGTGCATCGGCTTAAGACTGCATCGACAGCGTACACGCAACATAAACCTTTAATATTTTCTTACGATTCTTTCCGCGAAGACGAAACAGTACACACAACTTGGAAAATGATCAATTTAATATTGTATTGTGTTAGCGAAAACACTGTTTGATACGCATTTCGAGACAGACATCGTTATGTCTATCAACATTTTGGTCGTCTGGAACAGATCCCCCTGATCGGGCCCATGTATCGCGGCACGCTTTGCTGCTCGCGTTCCCGTAAACAGTCGGTTGCCGCGCGCGTGCGATAATCATAATAAGATCGAAATCAGAGATTCTTAGGGAGCCGCCTGTTTAAGCATTTCGACATGCCGCAAACAGTGTCTTCGCTTCTACTTTTATTCACGCTATGCACTCGACACCAAACATTCCACAACATTAATTTTATAATATTCCAAATGACACGGGCAAGCGTGTATGCGTCGCAAACAGTGTCTTCGCTATACAATACAATATTAAATTGATAATTTTGCGAATTGTATGTACTGTTCCTTCTTTGCGGGAAGAGTCGTAAGAAAATATTAAAGGATTATGTTGCGTATACGCTGCCGATGCAGTTTTAAGACGATTCACGTATTTCGTAAAATAGCCACAATTTCCCTTTACGACACGGTATGGACAATAGCGAAATTTATGGCACTCCTTGCCCTGTGTCTTCGCTAGCGCGTTCGTAGTGACGAAGACCATGCGGCCACCCCGAGCGCGCGGGTATTTTTCTGCTGAATGAACGGTGACTCCAAATGTGCGAGCCACTCCGTTGTACTATTGTAAAAATATCCCTTCCCTAACGAACGTCCTTCTAAGCAAGAACCAAGAAACGCTAGAACCAGCAGAATCGTTTTTCAAACCGAACGGATACCATACAGCAACGAACTAACGCGGAGTTTTACAGGATATTTGTTACGTTTCTTAATCGAGAAACATTGGGAGAAGTGCAGCGCAACGTCCGCCGGTGCTCGGAGACGTGCATGCAAGCTCGAGGAGGGTACGTCGTGCCGATCTTGGCAATTTTGGCAATAACAATCGGCCCTTTTCAGGGCCACCAATATCTCTAACGTAGGTTCAATTACGTTCCTCTACATAATTGTTTTATGCGGAGTTATCGGTGAAAGTGCTCACGCAGTGAAATGCACGTTCGGTAAAGTGACCCGATCGCCGATCGCCGCTCGACTCTCGGGGGTGTCCGCGTACCTGCGATTAGCCGTGCGCCCTGCCATAAATTAGACAAGTGCCGTTCCTACTGTGTGTGTCAGTGTCAAGTGAGTTCACCGAACCGGCCGTATAATCAGCTGTTGAAGTTCTCGAGATTCTTACGAAGGACAAAATCGACACTGTGACCTACTGCCAACGACTTACTTCCGTCGAGGGCAGGTTGATTCGTTGGCGAAAGGGTGAGTTCAACAAGATTCTTCTAACGTTAGTTATTCACATCGTTTATCTTAGACCATAATTTACCCACCTGAAAACATGCTGTTAAGAAAATCATTTTTTCCACAAATACTACAACTTTTTATACCTCCCGAATTACGAGTGACTGTATTGAACACAGTTATTCAATGACTATTAGTTTATTTGAAGACGATATGTGATATGTGCCGTATGCTTTTCTCGATACCCACGCGATCTACTTGTTCACGCTCGCGGCGGAGCGTGTCAGAGACCACACTCTCGTTTCGAGCGCGCGTTCGATACGCGCTCGGATTGGCCTAGCCGTTTCGTTAATAATTCAAAACCGAAGGCGCTTAGGACATTATTGCTAAGGAAAAAGTTGTTCAGAATCACCTCAGCTACCCCTCATTTCCCGGTGTCGAGCTAGTTACGGGACACCCTGTATATAGGGTTACACTTCCCCCCTTAAAAAAAAAGTCGACGCTCCTGCGTCGGGTTGATTTATACAAATTTTGGGTTGTGTGGGGCGGTTGCGAGCGGCAGCTCGCAGGGCGCAATTAGGGTGGTTGCGAGCGGCAGCTCGCAGCAGGTATACGGGTGTGAGCGGTAGCTCGCCTGGTGGTATGTGGAGGGTCGGTCCTCGAAAGTGTTGGGTGGCAATCGTGAGCGGTAGCTCACGGGATGTATGTGGTGGTGGCTTGTGAAGTTCGTGGGTTGTCGATTTAGTTGTGCAGCGGGCGATAGTCCGCTGTCCCTTCTGTGCCTAACGCGTATGTCTGTGGTGTGGAAGTATATATGCGTATGTGTGCGTTGGTCCCCATTATTATATTGTATGTGTTTTGAGTTAAAATTATGTCCGAATTTTAAAAAATTTTTTTTCATTTCCTGAAACATCTTTTAAATTTTCATTAGTGTGACTGTTGTTAGTGGGTGCTGAGTGGTTATAGAAGGATGTGATGTGGGTTGTTGATATTAATATTTAGTAATATTGTGTGTTATACTTATTTCCGAAGTTTGATTGTGCTTTGTGAATTTGTGTTCCTGTTTCTGCTATATACTCATATTTGTATTTTGTTATTTTTGTCCATTTTGTTGTCCAATTCAATTTGTGTGTAGTTCCGTCATTTATTAAATGTATCCGTAGGTATACTATTTTCTTTGTTTATTGGGTGTGGCTGGATGTATTTGCTATTGTTCCTGTAACAGTCTAACGTCTATTGTCGGGTTGGGGTAGGATAAAGGATGTGGTTGGTGGAATCTGTGGACTTTCTGTTTGCTATTGAGAAACATGTTGTAAAGGTTATACCGTTTTATTATATGCCTTTGGAATTATATGTATACAGGGTGTCCTGTAACTACCCTAAAATCGGTCAATGAGGGGTAGCTGGGGTGATTCTGAACAAGTTTTTCCTTAAAAATGATGTTGTAACCCCTCTCGTTTTTGAGTTATTAACGAAACGGCTAGGCCAATCCCAGCGCGTATCGGGCGCGCGCTCGAAACGAGAGTGTGGTCTCTGGATCGTGCTCGACCGCGAGCTTGAACAAGTGCATCGCCTGGGTATCGAGGGAAGCGTACGGTAAATGTCACATCGCCTTCAAATAAACTAATACTCGTTGAATAACTGTGTCCGATGGTCTTACCCGTTATTCAACAGGAACGAAGATTGTAGTATTTGTGGAAAAAATGTTTCTCTTAACAGCACGTTTTCAGGTGGATAAATTATCGTTAGAATAATTTATAATAACTAACGTTAGAAAAGCCATGTTAAACTCACCCATTCGTCCACGAATCACCCTGCGTCGACGAAAGTAGGTCATTGGCACTAGGTCACACTGTCGATTTTGCCCTTCCTAAGAATCTCGAGAGCCTCGACAGCTGATTTTACGGCCGGGTCTGTGAACTCACTTGACACTGACACACACAGTAGGAACGGCACTTGCCTAATTTATGGCAGGGCGCACGGCTAATCGCAGGTACGCGGACACCCCCGAGAGTCGAGCGACGATCGGCGATCAGGTCACTTTACCGAACGTGCATTTCACTGCGTGAGCACTTTCACCGATAACTCCGAATAAAACAATTATGTAGAGGAACGTAATTGAACCTACGTTAGAGATATTTGGTGGCCCTGAAAAGGGCCGATTGTTATTGCCAAAATTGCCAAGATCGGCTCGACGTACCCTCCTCGCGCTTGCATGCACGTCTCGGAGCACCGGCGGACGTTGCGCTGCACTTCTTCCAATGTTTCTCGATTAAGAAACGTAAGAAATATCCTGTAATACTCCGCGTTAGTTCGTTGCTGTATGGTACCCGTTCGGTTTGAAAAACGATTCTGCCAGCTCTAGCGTTTCTTGGGTCTTGCTTAGAAGGACGTTCGTTAGGGAAGGGATATTTTTACAATAGTACAACGTAGTGGCTCGCACATTTGGAGTCAATTCAGCCAAAAAATACCCGTGCGCTCGGGGCAGCCGCATGGTCTTCGTCACTACGAACGCGCTAGCGAAGACGCAGGGCAAGGAGTGCCATAAATTTCACTATTGTCCATACCGTGCTGTAAAGGGAAAGTCTGCTATTTTGTGAAACACGTGCATCGGCTTAAAACTGCATCGGCAGCGTACACGCAACGTAAACCTTTAATATTTTCTTACGATTCTTTCCGCGAAGACGGAACAGTACACACAACTTGGAAGATGATCAATTTAATATTGTATTGTATTAGCGAAGACACTGTTTGATACGTATTTCGAGACAGACATCGTTATGTCTATCAACATTTTGGTCGTCTGGAACAGGTCCCCTTATCGGGCCCATGTACCGCGGCACGCTTTGCTGCTCGCGTTCCCGTAAACAATCGGTTGCCGCGCGCGTGCGATAATCATAACAAGATCGAAATCAGAGATTCTTAGGGAGCCGACTGTTTAAGAGTTTAAGCACTTCGACACGCCGCAAACAGTGTCTTCGCGCTTGTACTTTTATTCACGCCATGCACTCGACACTAAACATCCCACAACATTAAGTTTATAATATTACAAATGACACGGGCAAGCGTGTATGCGTCGCAAGCAGTGTCTTCGCAATACAATACAATGCTAAATTGATAATTTTGGGAATTGTATTGTTCCTTCTTTGCGGGAAGAATCGTAAGAAAATATTAAAGGATTATGTTGCGTGTACGCTGTCGATGTAGTTTTAAGACGATGCACGTATTTCGTAAAATAGCCACACTTTCCCTTTACGACACGGTATGGACAATAGTGAAATTTATGGCACTCCTTGCCCTGCGTCTTCGCTAGCGCGTTCGTAGTGACGAAGACCATGCGGCCCTCCCGAGCGCACGGGTATTTTTTGGCTGAATTGACTCCAAATGTGCGAGCCACTACGTTGTACTATTGTAAAAATATCCCTTCCCTAACGAACGTCCTTCTAAGCAAGACCCAAGAAACGCTAGAGCTGGCAGAATCGTTTTTCAAACCGAACGGGTACCATACAGCAACGAACTAACGCGGAGTATTACAGGATATTTGTTACGTTTCTTAATCGAGAAGCATTGGAAGAAGTTCAGCGCAACGTCCGCCGGTGCTCCGAGACGTGCATGTAAGCGCGAGGAGGGTACGTCGAGTCGATCTTGGCAATTTTGGCAATAACAATCGGCCCTTTTCAGGGCCACCAAATATCTCTAACGTAGGTTCAATTACGTTCCTCTACATAATTGTTTTATTCGGAGTTATCGGTGAAAGTGCTCGCGCAGTGAAATGCACGTTCGGTAAAGTGATCCGATCGCCGATCGCCGCTCGACTCTCGGGGGTGTCCGCGTACATGCGATTAGCCGTGCGCCCTGCCATAAATTAGGCAAGTGCCGTTCCTACTGTGTGTGTCAGTGTCAAGTGAGTTCACCGTAAAATGAGCTGTTGAGGCTCTCGAGATTTTTAGGAAGTGCAAAATCGGCACTGTGACCTAGTGCCAATGACCTACTTTCGTCGAGGCAGGGTGATTCGTGGACGAATGGGTGAGTTTAACATGGCTTTTCTAACGTTAGTTATTATAAATTATTCTAACGATAATTTATCCACCTGAAAACGTGCTGTTAAGAGAAACATTTTTTCCACAAATACTACAATCTTCGTTCCTATTGAATAACGGGTAAGAGCATCGGACACAGTTATTCAACGAGTATTAGTTTATTTGAAGGCGATGTGACATTTGCCGTACGCTTCCCTCGATACCCAGGCGATGCACTTGTTCAAGCTCGCGGTCGAGCACGATCCAGAGACCACACTCTCGTTTCGAGCGCGCGCCCGATACGCGCTGGGATTGGCCTAGCCGTTTCGTTAATAACTCAAAAACGAGAGGGGTTACAACATTATTTTTAAGGAAAAACTTGTTCAGAATCACCCCAGCTACCCCTCATTTACCGATTTTAGGGTAGTTACGGGACACCCTGTATAAAAAGCATATATGGGTCATTTCGCGACAAAAAACTTTTTTTTACACATGTGGTCGAGAATTTTGTTGAATTTTTGTGACCATGTAGTGCTCGCGGAGAAAAAAATTTTGGTAAAAAAAAACATCGAATTTTTGAAAACTTTTTGAGTTACAGCCTCTCAAACTTTTAGGTAAGGTTATTTTAAAAAATTCACATCTTCCGAACTATAAACAATATCGCATTCCGAAAAGTTTGACTACATTCATAAAAGATCAAGCTTTCAATAAAAAAATACATAATTGTCAGATCATATTTATAAACATTAAAAAAGTTAATTTGGAAAAAAGAAATTGCTGTATCTGCGAAAACAGAGCGGCAAATTTTTTCATTATTTTTTTACAATAAGTGCGAAGTCTTCTCTAAAGAATGACGCAAGAAATTCGATGGACGTTTTAAAACTTTTGGAGATGTGATTTTTTATTCGCCAGCGCGCCCCTCAGACGCAGCCCTGCCAATTCAGTCAAATGGTAGTTTGAAATGAAAAGTTGTGGTGTAATTGTTTTTATTGGCTTACTTTATGTTTTTTGGGGTTCTGAACACGAATCTGAAGTTGTATAACAAAATTTTTCACGGCAAATATGACAAATCATCAAACTAAAAAAGTTTGTTTTTGGCTTATTACTTGAGAAGCGAGCGTTTTACGCAAAAGGTGGATCGATATCAAAATAAAGATGAGAAAATTACCTACAATTCATGTTCTTATCGTTTTTTTGTACGGCATATGGTTTTCCCGCCCCTTTACGGGATAACCATATGTCATAAATGGGCATCAAAATCAACGCAACAAAAGTTTAGGTCAAAAAGTTTGCCAGCTTCAAATGAGCATAACTCCGCGAAAAATGATCATATCTGAAAGATTCTTTTTTTCATTTTAAAAAGTGAAGTCTGTTCTTTCAGGAACTATGGTTAAATTTTGAATCAAGCCTCCCCGTCTCGCCGTTCTAACAAAAGTAAGGACGTGTTACGTCTGCAAAAAATTGCATACTTTCACACATACTTCGGGGTAGAGAGAATTTTTCTCGTAACTATCATGACAACCATTGTGAAATATGGACCTTTCCCTGTAAATTAAAAAAAAAATTACGTCCGTACGATTTTTTTTCGCCAAGTCATGGCTTATCAAAGTTACCTATGTAGTTGTGTGCATTCCATTACCGTCAACATTAGCATGTAATTTTGTTGTCCAGTTATAAGGCCCCTTTGCCGGAAAATCATATGTCGTACAAAAAAATGATAAGAACATGCATTGTAGGTAATTTTCTCATGTTTATTTTGATATCGATCCACCTTTTGCGTAAAACGCCTACTTCTCAAGTAATAAGCCAAAAACAAACTTTTTTAGCGTTTTTTGATGATTTGTCATATTTGCCGTGAAAAATTTTGTTATACAACTTCAGATTCGTGTTCAGCACCCCAAAAAACATAAAGTAAGGCAATAAAAACAATTACACCACAACTTTTCACTTCAAACTACCATTTGACTGAATTAACAGGGCTGCGACTGAGGGGCGCGCTGGCGAATAAAAAATCATATCTCTAAAAGTTTTAAAACGTCCATCGAATTTCTTGCGTCATTCTTTAGAGAAGACTTCGCACTTGTTGTAAAAAAATAACGAAATAATTTGCCGCTCTGTTTTCGCAGATACAGCAATTTCTTTTTTTCAAACTAACTTTTTTAATGTTTATAAACATGATGTAACAATTATGTACTTTTTTATTGAAAGCTTGATCTTTTTTGAATGTAGCCAAACTTGTCGGAATGCGATATTGTTAATAGTTCGGTAGATATGAATTTTTTAAAATAACCTTACCTAAAAGTTTGAGAGGCTGTAACTCAAAAACTTTTCAAAAATACGATGTTTTTTTTTACCAAAATTTTTTTCTCCGCGAGCACTACATGGTCAGAAAAATTCATTAAAATTCTCGACCATGTGTGTAAAAAGTAATACTTTTGACGCGGAATGACCCATATGTACAGTATTGGACTAAAGAGCGATCCCAGGGTCCTTATCTCCCGCTGTGACGCACTTGTTCGAGGCCTATTGACACAAGCCGGCAGCCTGTGGATTTCGGTGGGCCTCGAACATCGTTTATTTTTCCACGGTCGCACTTCGAAGACGACGCAGAGCAGGCCTATGGACGGCTATACGGTCCGCAAAAATCCGACTTTGCCGCGTAAGACCTTCTCTCTTCCTCCCTCGCTCCCTCGCGGTCGCGGGACCTATCGCAGATTATCGTTGGGGCTACCGCACTTCTTCACTCGGGGAAGGTAGGGCCCGCTATACGGTGCGCGCTCTTCGATTCACTGATTAATTTAATTACGAAATTGATTATCTGTTCACGAAATGAATGATTTAATTTGTGTTTGTGAGGGCGAGACACGCCGTAAAGATAATGAATTGAAATATATCCAATAAAATAGCATTGAAATTTTATAATGAAATTAAATAATTAATTCGTAATTAACTCTATCTTTAAGGAAGGAACGAAAAGGCGTATAAGCGAGGCCTGCCAGCGTAACCCTCACCGAGTATAGAGTGGTAGTAGTTGAAATACAACCACGCAGGTCCTCGTCGATGTGCTCTTACCTGGAGTGACTGCGAGGGAGCGAGGGAGGAAGAGAGAAGGTCTTACGGGGCGCACTCGGATTTTTGCGGACCGTATAGCCGTCCTGGGTATAAGCGAGGCCTGCCAGCGCTACCCTCGCCGAGTATAGAGTGGTAGTAGTCGAAATACAACCACGCAGGCCCTCGTCGATGTGCTCTTACCTGGAGTGACTGCGAGGGAGCGAGGGAGGAAGAGAGAAGGTCTTACGCGGCAAAGTCGGATTTTTGCGGACCGTATAGCCGTCCATAGGCCTGCTCTGCGTCGTCTTCGAAGTGCGACCGTGGAAAAACAAACGATGTGCGAGGCCCACCGAAATCCACAGGCTGCCGGCTTGTGTCAATAGGCCTCGAACAAGTGCGTCACAGCGGGAGATAAGGACCCTGGGATCGCTCTTTAGTCCAATACTGTATATGTAAAAGAATGGAGTAAGCGAAAATAAAATGATAGTAATAGTAACAGTAATAATAATGATAACTAGATATATATATAGAGAGAGGGGTAGTTGTACGTTTGTCATATGGCGTGTCCTTAACTATCATCTCGTATGAGAGAAGGGATGTTCCCGATGATACAAGTATCTCTCTCATTCGAGTGCATAAAAGTTTGAGGAATATAAAGAAAGAGGGAAAGAGCAAAAAGAATTTGAATTGAATGTATGGTGATGTTATGTAGAAAGGTATTTCCGATTTCGTTTGAACGTGTGAATTCTGTCTTTCCAAAAATGACAAGTGATGATTTGAGTCAGTCCTTTTATCGATTTCTTTTGTTACGGTTACTGTTTGTAATTTGACCCGTGGTTATTGTAGATTATGTACAACTTTAAAATTATGCGTTACTGTTCCTAATTTTTAACCAACAAGTTTGATATGTTAATAATTGTATTTCCCGTTCTGTATTGCCATTTACGCGTTGATCTAAATTTGCCTAATTGCAAATGTACTGCGTATTTTGGACTTTGCATTTATTCAAATTTATGAAATTGAAGAAAATCTCAAGCGTGGAATGTTTTACAGATTGACAGATGTTCGTATTGTTTGGATGGTATGTTTCATTATTTCTGTATATGAAAATAGCTATAACCTGTACTTGGCACTGTTCGTTTTTTCTTTTTGTATTAATTGAGCACTGAGTAAAACTTGTTTTGGATTTAGAATTTGTGGGTGTATCTGACCGATTTTTGCAAAAAAGAATAGCGACTATGAATTTGTTTGTGTCTAATTCCAATTCTGCCAGATCTTTGTTAATCGGTGCTGTATATTTTATTGTTTCCAGGTCATGCCAAAATGGGTGCATTTGGTTTTTATGGACAAAAGTGTTGTCTACTTTTTTTTTCTTTTTTTTTTAAATTGTTTTCTTCTAATAACCTGGTTAATTTTTTTTTCTTGTCGAAATTTGTCTTTTAGACCGAAAAGTATGAGGAGACTTGTGGGTAGGAAGGGTTAAAGAGTATTGTTGTGCATATTGAGAGAGTGGCGTTTTGAAAGTAAAATATGAAACTATTATAAAAGCGAGTTGTCGATTTTTTTTTGTGAGCGTTTCCTTAGATATGCTGGGTCGTGTTTTTTTTTTTTTTTCTTGTGTGGTCATTCGTGGTCCTTTAGACGTGCCTGATTGTGGATCTGCTTATCAAACAGGGTCGTGGTTTCTTGGACGTTCCAGGTCGTGGTTTCTGGGTATCAACCGAATTTATAGTATTTGTTATGTGTGTGTCGGTGATCAGAAAGTGGGCTCGATATCCGGTGGTGCATGCTTATTGCCTGGTACTCTGCTTTCATTATTTTCCGTTGTTTTGGAAGAGATTTTTAAAGTGTTATTTTCACTTAGATTTTCAAAACTTTATACCACTTTTGGCAATTTATTGACGTCTGCGTTTATTCCGTCCGGCGTTTCTGTACATGCACGATGTTTAGAAGGGGATCTAAAATTCGGTTGCACAGGTGATATTGTGGATTGATCTCCGATATATTCTTCCGTATGTTGCGGCGGTGACCATTTATGTGTGTACGTCGGCGATCTAAAATTCGGTTGCACAGGTGGTAGTGCAATTGTGTTATCTCCGATTTTTTCTGAAGTTTGTGGTGGCGGTGACCATTTTTGTGTGTGAATGTGTGTATTCTCGCAATCTGTATTTTTTCGATGTGTATCGCGGTCTTCTGCCGCTGCGCTGCTGCTTTTGTTCTCCTGTGTGTGCGTATCTCCAGGGTGAGCGTCCGGTAGATGTGTGCGTAGCTGTGGAGTTGTTCTTGTAGCGTGTGCGCTGCCTTGTGGCGTAGTGTTGCTAGTCGTGATTTCCCGTGTGCGTGTATCTCCAGAGTGTGCGTTGCCGTCTGTGAGCGGATAAGTACGTCGCTCTAGGGCGTGTGCGTCTGGTAGATGTATGCATGACTGTGGGAGTGTGCTGCTAGCGTGTGTGCTGTTTTCATTTGTCGCGAGAGTGTTCTCGTTTTTCCTATATACCTTGCGTTTGGTCTGATTATCTGATTGTGAATCCTGGTCCGTTGTGTCCTTTGTGCGTTTTCTGGTCGTTTTCAATTGTATCTGTTCGGCTTCGTCGCTTGACGATGATATGTCGCGGTTGCTCTCATCTATTGTGTGTGTGGTGTTTTGTGCCCTCTCGCTCGCTCTTGCGTTGTTGTTGTGTGGTTCCTTATTTATGTCAGCGTCTGTTTGTGTTTCCGTTTCGATGGGGATGTGTGGTCTTTTCTGGGGTTTTGGGACAAGATTTAATTTTCCGGATTCGTGACGAATTTCGAAATCGTAGTCGTTTAATAAAATTGGTCTTTGAATAGTTTTTTGTTTTAAAACATCAAATGCATTTTGTGTTTCGTCTATCTGTTTGTCTTTTGGAATTCGATAATCTTTAATGGCATCAATTATATTTAAATCTGGTTTTACTTCGTGTTTATTAATTGTGTGGCCTAAATGCGTAATTTCTTCTTTTTTTAATTGACATTTATCAGTCTGTAAAGTCAGTCCAGCTTTAGTCGGTTCATTTTCTATATGGTGAGATTTTATCGCGTGTTCCAAAAGTGTGTTTGCGTAAATTGCAATATCGTCGAGATTTTGGTTAGAAAATTTTTGTAGCGCTTTTCGGGGTTGCTTCACGCCGCGCTTTCTCGTAAAGCGGTGGTCAAGTTTTTTAAATGTTCGTTACTGTTCGGATTCGTTGGAAAATTTGTATATGATTCATTTCCCTGTCTATGGCGTGAATTATTTCTGTTTCTGTCTGGTGGATCGTTTCTGTGTCTACTGTCATATGAATGCCTGTCGTATGAACTGTTTCTAAAACTGTCGGGTGAATTTTCTCTAAATCTGTAGCGTGAATTGCCTCTAAATCTGTCGGTTGAATTGTCTCTAAATCTATCGCGTGAATTATTCCTATATCTGTCGTGGGAGTCATCCCTGTATCTGTTGCGTGAATTATGTGTGGACCTGTCGTATGAGTAGTCGCTGGAATATTTATCTCGTGAATTTTCTCTGCGTCTGTCGCGTGAATTTTCTCTAGTCTGTCGGATGAATCGTTTCTGAATCTATCGCGTGAATTATTCCTATATCTGTCGTGGGAGTCATCCCTGTATCTGTTGCGTGAATTATGTGTGGACCTGTCGTATGAATAGTCGCTGGAATATTTGTCTCGTGATTTTTCTCTGCGTCTGTCGCGTGAATTATTTCGGTATCTGTCGTGTGAATAGTTGTTTGAGTATCGATCGCGTGAATTGTCCCTATGTCTGTCATATGAATCGTTTCTATATCTATTTTGTGAAATCTTCCCGTATCTGTCATATTTATTCGTATATCGGTCGCGTGAATTGTTTCTATATCTTTCGTATGAATTATTTCTGTCCCGTGAGTTATCCCTGAATCTATTCCGTGAATTATCTCGGTATCTATCGTTTGAATTATTTCGGAATCTGTCGTTTGAATTATATCTGTCGCGTGAATTTTGTCGGTTTCGTGAATCGTATCTGTCGCGTGAATGAAATGTCAATTGTCTGCACTCTAATGTTGAATGTCCGTGAATTTTGTGGGTTTCGCAATATTTTTCGGGTACTTCCGTGAAGTGAACTCTTGCGTGAGGGTTTTCGTAGGATTCTGTTTTTTTAGGATTATTATGTAGTAATTCGCGTTTGTAAATTTCGTGTTCGATTGTGTAAGCCTGGTCAATTAAGTTATTTAGGGATTGTTCTGTTTGTGTTAACATATGCGGACTAATTTCGATACGTAATCCTCTGATAAATGATTTTTTTATTTTTTCTTGCTCTTCCTTAATTCTCGCGTCGAGGAAGGGTTTTCTTTCTGTATCGTTATATACCTCCGTCAGTCTGTCTTTGATACGCTTGGACAGTTCTCTAATTCGCGTGGCAAACATAGTGACTGATTCGCCTGGGGCTTGGCATGCTGAGTTTAGTTCGGTTTCCAAATCGTGTAGGTCCCTAATTTTGCCGAATGCTTTTTTAAATTCTTTTAAGAGTACTTCTAAACTTTCCGGATTTGTACTGTCGACTATTGAAAGTGCTGTACCGCTAAGTTTGTATGGAATCATATCTAGGAATTTTTGTTTGTCTTCCGGTGACAAAGATTTGTTAGCTCTGTTGCAGGCTGAGACAAAATTTTCCACGGGTATATTTCTTCCATCAAACGAAGGTATTACGTTGAAAATATCGCGAAAAGTAATCGTAGAGTGAGCCATAATGTTTTGAAATTTTGAATTACTAAAAGTTAATTGTTTGGCGAGAAAAAGAGCGGATGTTAAATTTCGTAATGTCGGTTCAGGCAAAATAACGATAGCACATATGGTCAAATATAAAGTGTTACTATGATAGCATATAAAAATGATAGAATCTGTCAATTTTTCAGAGAGTTCACATGTACTGTTACGGATGCATCCGTCGAGCCGAATATTTCGACTCTCGAATTGCACTTGGCGACAAGAAGGCGCCTTTTCACTTTCTCTCTCTAGGAATAGGTAATAGCCCGTCCTTGTTTTACAACCGCGAGGTGCCTTTAACAGCCCTTTTCCATTCAGGTTAGCGCGACCGCCTGGCGCCAGGCCCACGGTAGTTTCTCTCTCTCTCTCACTCTACCCGGAAAACTCGTACGCATTCTTGCATCATGGTCAACACATTCCCGCCGAAATCTAACGTTTTCCGCTGCACTCGCGCCACCTTTTTCTTAAAACTCTTCCCACAAATTCGCAGCATCCTGCCACCTCCACTAGAGTTTTCCCCAAAATCCTGATCCCCTCCACTCCAAGTGACCTATATAAGCCAAGGTTTTCAGGACCAGTTGGGCTCATCCTAGTTTGACTTTCGAGCAGTTAATAGCGATATTGGGTCAAATCCCTCTTGAGCAAATCTAAACCTAGAAGCGCACGCGTTTTCTTACGGCAGTATAACTCGTTTAGTCTTGATTTTCCCCCGCAATACTCAGGCGTTAGAGTCAACTAAAAGCTTAGGCTTTGTTAACGAAAACGTACAAAGGAGAGATCGTAAATCGTCACTGCCCACGGGTACACCTCGACTCTATAAGTACGGTTATATTTTACTTTACCATTTCTTTTCCCTTTCAACACACGAAACACTGAACAGACATTGTAACTAGTTCAATACTTTCAATTGTAAACTTATTCTTTATTCAAGAATACACCAAAGAATATTTGTGACTAAATTTGAAGTTAACTCTATTTGAAGTTTAGAACAATACCTTTCCTTGCGAATATATATAAGAATAGAAGTGCTGAGTAACGTCCCACAAACAATTCACTCTAACCGCTCGGAGTGAATTAACAATACTAAAGTTACGGGTATATAATTTATTTCTTAACTGATTCAGGACCTAGGCCTGGTCGCGTAGGGTAGTCTGGACAGTTTTGTAATCGCGTTTAAACTCACTTTCGATAATAATTTGGTAGGACCTAGGCCTGGTCGCCTAGGGTAGTCGCTTCCAAATTATTATCCCTCTTTGCCTCTCTTTAGAGTCATTTCGATAGTATCCTGATTGGACCTAGGCCTGGTCGCCTAGGGTAGTCGCTTCCAAATTATTATCCCTCTTTGCCTCTCATTAGAGTCATTTCGATAGTATCCTGATTGGACCTAGGCCTGGTCGCCTAGGGTAGTCGCTCTCAAACTCATTATCGTATTTTTCCACGCACTGGCGTGCATACATTTCTTAATTATTGAACTTTCGAAGAACGCGTTTAAGAAACTCGCCCGGCTCGTAACAGTACAAACGATAAATCAATTTTGAAATGCAGTGAATGTAAATGAGTATGAAAAATGTCACGAATTTATGGAAATATGGAGCAATGTTTGGCGAAATGTAGATTTTTAGTAGTGCGAGGTACTTACAGCAAAGTGATTAAGAAGCTGTGTGTCATTAGTGTGTATTTGTCGTCCGTATGAATGCCTGTGTGTCTCCTTATGTCTGATTGTCTGTCCTCTCGAGCGTGTAGCGTGTCCTTTTTATTTTCGTCTGGTTTTGCCGTGTGCCATCTGTCTTCGGATTTGCGGGACAAAAAACGCTGCCACCAATTTGTGATGGGATTAATAACGCTGCCACCAATTTGTGATGGGAAATGGTAGTCGTGGTCGGCGATTAATAATATGTGCACTGAATTTATAATGAACAGAGATTTATTATAACTTTAAGATTTAGAGGAGCGAGGGACAAGTGTACTGATTGAATGTTGAGTTGAGAGTACAATTGAAGGTGTGACTCGAACTATGGTAGAATTGAGAGTGTGGCTGCAGCAGGACCGCGTAGCAACGGTGGGAATCGCTGCAGACTTTGGCGTCAGCATTCTTAGGATCTATGTGCTTAGCAAAGCATTCGAGTGATTAACAGCGTGAGACCGGATGTATATTATTTTGTTACAATGTGGCGGAAATATATAGGGTGTTACAAAAGATTTATTAATTTTGTATGTGTAACGTCCTGTACATTTTTCTGATATTATAATTCATAGAATCACATCCGGTCCCACGGCGCTTATCGCCTATAAGAGGTCACTCATTCCTCGAATGCTGACGCCAGGACTTTTAGACAAAGACCTGCAGCGAGGCCCACCGCTGCGCGGCCCCGCTGCAGATCTCTCGAGACACTCTCGTCACAACCATCGAAACGCACAGTCGCCTCTCGCTCCTCCAAATCTTAAAGTTATAATAAATCTCTGTTCATAATAAATTCAGTGCACATATTATTCATCGCCGACCACGACTACCAATCTCCCATCACAAATTGGTGGCAGCGGTATTCGTCCTACGACTCCGAGGACAAAAGTACAAACGTTGCATCCCACTTCTGCCATCACAAATTGGTGGCAGCGGTATTCGTCCCGCAAATCCGAAGACAGACGGCACACGGCAAAATCAGACGAAAATAAAAAGGACAAGCTACACGCTCGAAAGGACAGACAATCACACATAAGGAGACACACAGGCATTCATACGGACGACAAATACGCACTAATGACACACAGCTTCTTAATCACTTTGCTGTAAGTACCTCACACTACTAAAAATCTACATTTCGCCAAACACTGCTCCACATTTCCATAAATTCGTGACATTTTTCATACTCATTTATATTCACTGCATTTCAAAATTGATTTATCGTATGTACATGTGAACTCTCTGAAAAATTGACAGATTCTATCATTTTTATATGCTATCATAGTAGCACTTTATATTTTACCATATGTGCTATCGTTACTTTGCCTGAACCGACATTACGAAATTTAACATCCATTCTTTTTTTTTTTTTTCTTTCTCGCCAAACAATTAACTTTTAGTAATTCAAAATTTCGCTCGTACGGCTAATCGATATACTAGGCGAATCACAGCCAACAGACATTATGGCTCACTCCACGATTACTTTTCGCGATATTTTCAACGTAATACCTTCGTTTGATGGAAGAAATATACCCGTGGAAAATTTTGTCTCAGCTTGCAACAGAGCTAACAAATCTTTGTCACCGGAAGACAAACAAAAATTCCTAGATATGATTCCATACAAACTTAGCGGTACAGCACTTTCAATAGTCGACAGTACAAATCCGGAAAGTTTAGAAGCACTCTTAAAAGAATTTAAAAAAGCATTCGGCAAAATTAGGGACCTACACGATTTGGAAACCGAACTAAACTCAGCATGCCAAGCCCCAGGCGAATCAGTCACTATGTTTGCCACGCGAATTAGAGAACTGTCCAAGCGTATCAAAGACAGACTGACGGAGGTATATAACGACACAGAAAGAAAACCCTTCCTCGACGCGAGAATTAAGGAAGAGCAAGAAAAAATTAAAAAAATCATTTATCAGAGGATTACGTGTCGAAATTAGTACGCATATGTTAACGCAAACAGAACAATCCCTAAATAATTTAATTGACCAGGCTTACACAATCGAACACGAAATTTACAAACGCGAATTATTACATAATAATCCTAAAAAAACAGAATCCTACGAAAACCCTCACGCAAGAGTTCACTTCGCGGAAGTACCCGAAAAATATTGCGAAATTCACAAAATTCACGGACATTCAACATTAGAGTGCAGACAATTGAAATTTCATTCACGCGACAGATACGATTCACGAAACCGACAAAATTCACGCGACAGATATCATTCAAACGACAGATTCCGAAATAATTCAAACAATAGATACCGAGATAATTCACGGAATAGATTCAGGGATAACTCACGGGACAGAAATAATTCATACGAAAGATATAGAAACAATTCACGCGACCGATATACGAATAAATATGACAGATACGGGAAAATTTCACAAAATAGATATAGAAACGATTCATATGACAGACATAGAGACAATTCACGCGATCGATACTCAAACAACTATTCACACGACAGATATAGGAATAATTCACGCGATAGATTCAGAAACGATTCATCCGACAGACTTAGAGAAAATTCACGCGATAGACGCAGAGAAAATTCACGAGACAAATATTCAAGCGACTATTCATACGACAGGTCCACACATAATTCACGCAACAGATACAGGGTTGACTCCCACGACAGATATAGGAATAATTCACGCGATAGATTCAGAAACGATTCATCCGACAGACTTAGAGAAAATTCACGCGACAGAAATTCACATAGCGACAGAAACTCATACAGCGACAGACATTGTGATACCTCGCGAAGTAGAAATAGTAGCAGTTCACGCGACAGAGAAACACGCAAATCGCATCAAAATCCTACAATAGATCCGGAAATTCAGGAACAATTAAAAAACTTGATGATCGCTTCACGAGAAAGCGCGTCGTGAAGCAACCCCAAAAAGCGCAAGATAAGTTTCTCGATCACAATAATGATAAATATAACCCCACCGTCAAAATTAAACAAACGAATATATCACAAAATATTTGTCAAAAACGACAACCTCCGGTCATAATCTTAGAGTCACCCGATTTATATCACACGGAAACAAAATTTCTCATTGACACTGGAGCTGAAATAAATTTAATTAAAATCAGTAAAATTTCTAGATACACCAAAATTGCAAAAAACATAATTTACAAACTTTCGGGAATTACTGACGGAAAAACAGAAACTTTGGGCATGTGCACAATATATTTTTACGGAATCCCAACTGAATTCCATACAGTTCATGATTCTTTTCCAATTAAAGAAGACGGCTTATTGGGTGATGCATTTTTCAAACAAACCAAATCAGACATCTTATATTCAAAAGCTTGCATTATTTTCAAAAACGAGAAATTACCATTTGACAAACGCGAAACAATTTCAATTCCCGCTAGAACCAAAATCCAAACGTTCGTCCGATTAGAACCGACATATCTTCAGGAAGGCTTCATAGAAAAAATTAAAACAACCTGTGGCATTTACATTGGAAACGCACTAGTTAAAAACGACAACGGAATCGCACACTTACACATCATTAACACCAATTTGCAAACAGTAAATTTCGAAATCCCGACGGTAAAACTTTTGCCAATTGAACAAATTTCTAAAACCCCATTAACAACCGAAGATCACGATTGGAAACACATTTCGCGAGAATATGATGCGGAAATTTATACCGCAAAAACGGAAACAATCAAAGAGCGATTTCGGCGATTAAAACCGTTCCTTCATGTCGAAAATTTGAACAACGAGGAAAAAGAACACATTTTTCAATTAACATCCGCGTACCCGTATTTATTTCACATTCCAGGAGACAAACTAGGAAACACAACAGTCCTAAAACACAAAATTATAACAACTGACGCAACCCCGATTAATACAAAACAATATCGTTATCCCCCAGTCCATAAAAACGAAATCCAGAAACAAGTTCAAAATTTACTTGACAAAAATATTATACAACCATCAAAATCTCCTTATAACTCACCCGTTTGGATTGTTCCAAAAAAATCTGATTCTCATGGTAACAAAAAATGGCGCATGGTTATCGATTATAGAAAATTAAATGAAAAAACAATTATGGACGCCTACCCTTTACCAAACATTACTGACATTCTAGACCAATTAGGCAATGCTCGATATTTTTCTGTTTTCGATTTGGCATCTGGCTTTCACCAGATCGAAATGCACCCAAATGACAAAGAAAAAACTGCTTTTTCAACTATAAACGGACATTACGAATTTAATCGAATGCCATTCGGACTCAAAAATGCACCCGCAACTTTCCAAAGAATTATGGACATCGTTTTAACAGGTCTTCAAGGGAACGATTTATTTGTATATCTCGATGATATTGTTATTTACGCGAATACACTTTCGGAACACGCCACAAAATTTCACCGATTAGCAAATAGACTGACAGAAGCTGGATTGACCTTACAGACCGACAAATGTCAATTCTTAAAAAAAGAAGTTACGTACTTAGGCCATACAATTACCGAACACGGAGTAAAACCGAATCTGACTATACTCGACGCTGTTAAACATTTTCCAATTCCAAAAGATAAAAAGAGCATTCGACAATTTTCTGGACTTACTGGCTATTATAGACGTTTTATAAAAAATTATGCAAAAATTATAGCACCGTTAACAACATTGCTTCAAAAAACCGTAGAATTTAAATGGACCGATAAAACCCAAAAAGCATTTGATCTTTTAAAACAAAAAATTATTGAACGACCAATTTTACGCTACCCAGACTTCTCTAAAAAATTCACTTTAACAACAGACGCATCAGATTATGCAATCGGCGCAGTTCTTAGTCAGGAATACGAAAAATTCGACCACCCTATAGCTTTCTTTTCAAAAGCACTTTCGAAACCAGAGCAGTTATACGATCCCATGCGTAAGGAACTTTTAGCTATGATAAAAGCAATCGAACATTTCCGACCGTACTTATATGGACACCGTTTTACTTTAATTACCGATAACAGAGCGCTAACATATCTGAAAAATAAACCAAATCCACCGCAACAACTACAACGTTGGCAAGTTCTACTAAACGATTATGATTTTGAAATTCTTCATCAACCCGGAAAATTAAATGTAGTCGCAGATGCGTTATCTCGAAACCCAGCAAATATTATGCCCATCAGGCCCAGAGAAACCTCCTCAGAAAATTCGGAAACCCAAGAAACAAAAAGACTAAAGGAAGTCCACCAACCCCACACACGTGAACGATCAACTTCAGACGAATTATCGGGAAACCCAGCACCGTTAAAGAAACCGCACGTCCACATTATACCAGAGACAGAAACGGAAAGAGAAACAGACACTGATACAGACATAAGATTACACGACAACAACATGAGAGCGAGTGAGAGACCACGCAACATCGATGAGAGCAACCGCGACACAACATCGTCAAGCGATGAAGCTGAAGAACCGCCACAACGGAAAACGACCAGGAAACGCACAAAAGGTACAACGGACGAGGATTCACAAACGGAAAAACAAACGAAACGCAAAGTACATAGGAAAAACGAGAACACCCTCGCAACTAAAGAACACAGCACACACGCTAGCAGCACACTCCCACAGCCATACACACATCCACCGGACGCTCACCCTGGGGATAGGCACACACGGGAAGACGAGACTAGCAATGCTACGCAGCAAAAACACAGCGCACACGCTACAAGTACATCTCCTCAGACACGCACACATCTGCCAGACGTACACGCCCAGCAGCGACGCACTTATCCGCTCACAGACGGCAACACACACGCTGGAGATACGCACACGCAGGAGAACACGAGTAGCAGCGCCGAAGAACAATGCCGCGACACACACCGCGAGAACACACATTGCGAACACACATATACGCAAAAACGGTCACCATCACCGAAAATGGAAAGGAAAATCGGAGATAATATTACTGCACGACCACCTGTACAGCCGAACTTCAGGTCACCGTCGTCAAAAACGGCAGAAAATATCGAAAGGGAGAAAGTTGCAACACCACCAGTGCAACCCAATTTTAGGTCACCTTCGAAACAACAAGACAAAAAAACGCCGGACAACAAAAACAATGACGACCACGAATTGCCAAATTCAGCACAATGCATCCAAAATTTAAGCGAAAACAACACATATAAAATCTCTCCCAAATTACCGGAAGATGATAGTCTTGGAAAAATTCCAACACAACCAAGACAGGATGACATTGTACCAGGCAATCGGCATACGTCACCTGACGTCGAGCCCAATTTTCGATCACCGACACGTATACAGCAAAACCCGGTTGATTTACAGGAACCAAGACCAGGCACATCAAAAGAAACACAACCTAGTAAATCGGAAAAACTACAACCCGCTACGTCAAAAGGAGCACGACCCACCACGTTGGAAAAACGACGACCCAGCATGCCAAAGGAAACGCATATGATTAATGAAAAATCACCACAAACACATAACAGGCACACGAATAACATACAATCCGAACACGACACAGACAGCGACATAATCGACAACACAGACGACGAACCTTTTCAACCTTCACAATACCACAGGAAACTTATAACCTTACCAACAGAACATCCAGCAACCAGAAGCGCTACTATAATTGATGACAGAATAATTAGCAACAATATTAAAATTTCACAAACACATCTTTTGGCAAAAAAGAATAATATCGGATACTTCTTATCTGCCGACTGCAATCTAAACACAATGGCTACCGAAATTTTAACTGAAAAAAGAAAAATTAATCAAGAGTCACTTTTACAATGTGATCCACAAATTGGAGATATCCTAATTACACGCCGTGGAATAACATGCTACTTTGGCATGGTTTGTAAACAAAAATCCACAGATTCAACAAATTTGCAAACTTTGAAACAATGCATAACAACTCTAGTAGATGTATTAAAAAGACTAGAAGTTGTATCGTGTACAATTTCCAAGGATCCAAAAATTCTCGACTCATTTTTGTGGTCTAATATTAAGACTTTTATACGACTTTATACATTAGGCTCTGAAATAACAATTACATTATGCGAAGGTCTTCTTACCGTCCCTCCTTCAGAGGAAAGAAAAAGAATTATTAAAGAGCTTCACGAATCCACAATCGGCGGACATAAAGGCGTTTCAAAAACGTATAATAGAATTCAATCACAATACTATTGGAAAGGCATGAGAGATGATATCCGCAAACATATTAAACAATGTTTTAGTTGTCAGAAAAACAAATTAGTACGAGTGAAAGATAAAGCACCGATGATTATAACAGATTCACCCGCGGAACCATTTGACAAAATTGCTATAGATATCTGCGGTCCACTCCGGAAAACAGCGCAAGGAAATGAGTACATCCTAACAGTTATGGATTTATTTAGCAAATTTGGCATCGCAATACCACTAAAACAACAAACATCAATAAACGTAGCAAAAGCACTAGCAACTCATCTAATCTGTACATTTGGAGCACCACGCGCAATTTTATCTGATCAAGGCAGAAATTTTATGTCAGACACATTTAAAGAATTCGCAAACCTTTTCCAAATTAAGCAATACCGAACGTCAGCATATCACCCTCAGTCGAATGGAGCTCTCGAACGTAGTCACCATGGACTCATCGAGTTCCTCAAACATTATGTTAATGAACACCATGATTGGGATGACTGGCTTTCATTTGCAACATTTTCATATAACACAAGCTTACATGAAACAATAGGCATAACACCACACGAACTTATATTTGGTAAAAAGGCACGCACACCTTCAGAATTCCCGCCACTGGAAAAATTAGTTACATACGACGAATATCTGACTAGTTTGACGAAACATTTAAAAGATACACGACAGACCGCCTATGAAAAACAGATAAAATTTAAGGAACGCACAAAACGCTATTACGACAACAGAACCAAAGTACCGAATTTCCAACCCGGACAGCTCGTATTCTTGTTACGCGAACCAAAAACCGATAAACTTCAAAGCAATTATGTAGGACCTTTCGAAATCATGCAAGTTTTAGACAGAAATAATATTAAACTCAAAATTGCTAATAATAAAACCAAAGTAGTACATGTAGACAAAATAAAAATGGCACATGTTACAGATGCCTCGCGCATATCTTAAGCGCGCAGGATACATTCAAAGTAACACCACTCACCCGGAACCCTGGACTACACTCCGAAGTAATAGGAACATTACGATCACACCACACAACTTGGACACTCGCTATGTACGTGAACACCAACGGATTAACCGACAGACGAATACAAATTACGGAAAACTTAAAAGCAACCAAACAATATTGTCACATAGTAGTAACAAACTGCTTAGTTTCCGGACAGCTCGCAGTAATGGAATCTCGCTTAAAAACAATTCAAAACTCCGAAACTATTCTCCAAGGATTAATTCCATATGCACCAGACACCACTAATAGAATAAGACGCGCACCCCTCGACTTCATAGGAACAATTCAAAAAGCACTATTCGGCACACTAGACGCAGAAGATGGCGAACGCATATATAGACAAATACAAGCAGTATCAAACAACACACAAGAATTAGCGGAAATAGTTCAAAACCAAACACATATAATTAGATCAGGCTTCGACATCTCCCGAAAACAGATAAAGAAATTAACTGAAATACTAGAAGAAGATACAAGGAAAATGGACGTAGCACTTTTGTCTTTAAAAAACCAAATGCACGCGTTACAACATAACCAAAAAGCCATAGAGTATGCAACACAAATTGACGAAGAGCTAACAGAATTGGAATTAGATACAAATACGCTAATAGATGCCATTCTTTTTGCAAAAACAGGTCAAATTCACCCTCAAATTCTAAACCCAGAAAAAATTCTACTAAGTGCTCAATTAATACAGAAAACAATGCCAAATACAGAATTTCCGATCCCATTAGATATTAAATATATACCAAATTTAATTCATGTAGTAGATCTAACTATTTTTCATAAAAAAGAAACACTAATTTATCTATTGAAGATACCACTATTAAATTTGATGACATATAAACTCTATGAGCATTTACCAGTTCCTGTAAGGCAATCTATGCTAAACAACAATTCACAATTCGCGTTTATAAAACCATACACTCGATATACAGCAATTTCAGAAGATTTTGAGACCTATTTTAACTTATTAAACTTAAACGAATGTAAAAACCAAAACAGTCAGTATATTTGCAATCAGGTCAACCCAGTACAACGCGTAAATGATAATACCGAATGCGAGATACAGCTACTAGTAAATCCTCAATTTGACAATTTGGAAACCTGTAATATCCAGATCAAAACATTGAAACAAACCTATTGGTCAAGAATCAGAAATAGTAATGCATGGTTGTATTCAGCACCTAAGAAAGAAGTTTTATACATAATTTGCAACAGCCATGAATCATTTATACATACAATACAAGAAACAGGTATTATACAAATTAACCCCACATGCAAAGCAAAAACCAAAATAGTAAAGCTAATACCATCTATAGAAATAACTTCTTCTATAAAAATTAACTTTTCGCATGCCATAGTTCTAAATATCACTAAAATGATGGAAAAAGCCATTCAATTGACAGAATATACAAACATGTCAGAAATACTAGCAGAAACCCAAACATTTACGCAAGCATTAGAATCCAGTAATACGAACAATGATTTAGATAAAACAGAGATATCATTAAAGACAGTCATTCTAAAAGCAAAAGAAATTGCAAAAATGCATCATTTAAACCACCGCTTATCATTTTTGGAAAAAGTTCTTAAATTTACAAGCTTTTCAATAGCCCCATTAGCAATAATACTCGGAATTTTGTGGAAATTCTCAATGTTCGGAAAGATATCAAGATTACTAAAAGTAATTTCATGCATAACCAATTCACGTAGAAACAATAGACGAAGATCACCCAATAATAGAAACATAGCAATTGAAATGACTGAAAATATAACACCACCTGCAAGAAGACATTATAGAAATTTCGAAATTCCTTCAAGACACGCAATAGAATACGAACCTAGAATTGTTACAATGCGAGCACTTTCTTACCATGATATCGATACCATACCATGAAACACAACGACCGTAATATGTATAATACAAACAGAATGCCCATGTTCAAACAAAATCAAATGTATATAGTCATGTATCATCACTACATAACATCGCTATACATCATCGCTTCACATTCATATATAATCAAATATAACCCACTGCTAACAAACCTACACACATTCCAGCTTATACTAACATAAAACCCGAAAAGATGGCATCATCAAACACATGTCCGATTTGCGAAGAAGATATCCCAGAAACAGAAAACATAACGAACCACATAACTAGTTGCTACGTCAAACTAGCAAAAATATGCAACGAAACGGAAGGAGGAGTAAAGTGTATCACGTGCAAACGTGAAATAGAAGCAAAACACCTACCCGAACACCTACCCAAATGCGCAATGGAAGCAATACGGAAGCAGACCCTCCACAATAAAGAAAATACAATCAAAACACTCCTAGCGGAACTAGGAGCACGTAAACAAAGAGATTCTTATTCGCAAACATATCAAAAGACAAAAAACTCCTACTCACAAACATACACCCGTACACGAGATTCTTATTCGCAAACACACACGTCCGCACACACAACACATACCCGTACACAAACAACAGATTCACAGACACAAACTGACATATCAGAAGTAGACATAACGAACGAAGTTAATACACGAGCAACAAAAGTAATATACTATAAGAAACGAAAAAATATGGATCCATAAATCCCCTCAGTCAGCCGCACAGAAACACCTACACAGACTTGGGCACATACCAAACTAACATGACGCTAACGCTATACATACACGACGTTTCTCATATACTCATATGTTATTATCATTCTTTCTATATATATATACCTTTTATAATTATATATTTTTTTTTTATATCTTTTTGCACACATTTTATATACATATACCTACATACCCTCTTTTATAATAAAAGTATATAACCAACATAAAACGCTTTCAATTATCGCTCAAGGAAAACCTACAGATATTTCATCAACCACATCCTTCTATCCTACCCCAATCCTACAATAGATGTAGACTGTTACAGGAAAGTTATACCAAAAGAAACATTCGGACATATCCAATAAATGAGGACATAGTACAACACTTACAGAACTGGATAATAGAACGAACAATAACAATAAAATACAAACACAATAGGAAAAGGAAATTAATCAAAAGGACAAACCGATTTACGAAAATAAGTATAACAATACAACACTATGAAATTTTTAAATCAACAACCCACATCACATCCTTTCATAACCACCCACCACCTACTAACAACAGTCACACTAACGAAAATTTAAAAGAAGTTACAGAAAATAATCAAACAAAATGGAAATTTGGACATAAATTCTCACCCATAACACAGGCCAACGCAACTACATACGGATACGTCACAAATTGGATATAAATACACACCATCATACGCAATAGACAACTGACAGACCGAAGAATCAGCGGGCTCCCGCCCGCCACACAGATGACACCACACGAGCTACCGCTCGTGATCGCCCGCCACACTGATGACAACACACGAGCTACCGCTCGTGACCGCCCAACACACACCCCACGAGCTACCGCCCGAAATCATTCGCTACACACCCACAGCGAGCCATCGCTCGCACCCGTTCCCATTTTGCAAATTCTTACGAATCAATCCGACGCAGGAGCATCGTTTTCCTAAGGGGGGGAGTGTAACGTCCTGTACATTTTTCTGATATTATAATTCATAGAATCACATCCGGTCCCACGGCGCTTATCGCCTATAAGAGGTCACTCATTCCTCGAATGCTGACGCCAGGACTTTTAGACAAAGACCTGCAGCGAGGCCCACCGCTGCGCGGCCCCGCTGCAGATCTCTCGAGACACTCTCGTCACAACCATCGAAACGCACAGTCGCCTCTCGCTCCTCCAAATCTTAAAGTTATAATAAATCTCTGTTCATAATAAATTCAGTGCACATATTATTCATCGCCGACCACGACTACCAATCTCCCATCACATATGTCAACGGTAAAAGTGTTTGTAGTTCTTTGAAATTGAGACGATCCGTTGACGAACCATTTATTTTCATAAAACAACGCGATGCATCGGAGTTTTTAATTGAATTATTTTCCAAATACAATGAACTAAAGAGCGTAGTGCAACATGAATTAATGACTGAAATAAATTGTTCAAATCTAAAGTGTGGTGATACTTCAACGAAATTAGAAAATAATTATATTTTACTATTGCCAGTACAGTCGAATGAACTTAAGGGGAAAAAGAATATGTTGCAATCATTAATCGAAACGGAATTTTCCCATTGGAAAAACCTTGATACTACATGTGATAGGTGCGGATATTCTAAGTTGGTAAAAACAGACATTACGTCTACTAGATCAGTAATGGTCTTGCAGCTTTTATTATTTTCAAACGAACAAGGCGTTGTAAGAAAGAGAACCAAGTATAATATTGCAGCAATTCCAACAAGCAAAATTCACATAAACGGAGATATGTATAAAGTGATGAGTGCTATATTCCATCATGGAGAAAATTTAAATGGTGGACATTATACGTGTATGTTAAGAAAAGGAAGTACTTCATCTTCGGACTTTGTAAGCGATACAAAAGTTATACAGAAACATTGGCCAAGAGGTGCGAAAGAATCATATATATTCTTTTTGGAAAAATCAAAAAAATAACTCTGGATCAAAAAATATTCGTGCATGATATTTATTTCGGACACCATGATCTGTTTGCTTTTCCAACACCATGTCTGTTTTCTAATACCAAGTTTTGTTGGTTTTTCCAACACCATTTTTATTTATTTATTTATTGTTTATTTTGCATAAACATCTACAGTCTGGGGATTAAGGCGGGTCCAAACCAACGCGGTTTGGACGTCGGCTTGCCCTCGTGGCCTGGTCCTGACGTCACAAAATTATTTTCGTGCAGCAGTTCCACTGCCTCGCGGGTAGAATCGGCGATCGGGCAAGAAGGTGGCTAAATCAAAGGAAAGACGCGCGGCCAATGGTTGTTGCTCTCACTCTCTTTTCTTCGTTGTGTCACTCTCGCACTTACAACACCTTCACGGACGTGCCCCAGACGCATGTGTGGTGGTTCGCCTTGACACACCGTGTTTGCCTAAAGCTGCGGCATGCATGTCGCGTATATCTGGACGGATACCTTGTTGCGCGGCAAATTCGATAACAAGCCGCGCGGGCATGCCGACCGGTCAAAGTCGCGTTCGTCTGAATCCCTTCATCTCCCACTTTTCCCCTCTTCCACATTCATCTCTTATTTCTTTCCTCGCGCGTAATTATTTATCACTAGATTCCTCACAAATCTAGGAATTCGGCAATATTTACATTGCTTACTAGGAATTCGGCAATACTAGGAATTTGACAATGTTTTCATCACGCGCGAGACAATGCTTCAGCGGTCAACGTTCCCGTTCCGGGAAACTGTAACTAAGAGGTCAGTTGGATCCTGACTTCCATATCGTACGTACGTAGTCTCTTATAATATATCATTTTATTCATATTACGCTTCAGTTAATGTTGGTCGAGTATTTCATGTGTGATTTTTTCATTATTTCAGAAAATGGAACAAGATCAGCAGGAGAGTGTGCAGCAGGTGGTTGTCGTAAGTATCATAAATTACGTACATAGATGTACAATTACATTTAAATAATCTTTTTTGCATTAATTAAACTGCATTTAATAAAAATAGGGGTTGAATCAGGAGGTGCTGTTGCTGAAGCAACTGATGCAGCAGCATCACGAACAGCAGCAGCAACTTCAGCAACAGCACCATTTGCAGTCGCAGCCGGAGCCGCAGCCGCATCCATCGTCAGGTGGGGCGCCAACTCGGCGTGGATGGAGTAAGTATAATATCAAAATAATTAGATTGTGTATGTACAACATCCCTTGAAAATGCAAACTGGAAATTTGTACGACCACCATTACGTTAGCCTGTCGGTGTGATCTATCTGCCATGGACACACACACGTGCGCTCCTGATGGCTGCAGTCGAGATGACGGCCTGTATTAACTGATATCGTCTGAAATTTCGGTCAATAAGTCCCTCTGTCTCTTTTCTTCGGAGCGTCACTCTCGCACTCACAGCAGCCTCACCAACGAACTCTGTGCAAATGTGACATTTGCCCCTTCACAAATCTTGCGCTCTATTCTCGTCCGTGTGCCTAGATGGTGTGAGCGGGACGGACCGTAAAAAAAAGAGAGGAAATTATACGGTAATGTTGTTAATGTGCGGCAGAGAGAGAAAGGAGAGAAACAAAGGAGAAGGCAGATAAATCACACCGACAGGCGAACGTAATGATGATCGTAATCATTTTCAGCTTGCACTTTCGAGGGTTACAGGGGCAAACGCAGAAAAACATCTTGGGGGTTTTGCATTTATTTATAGGGTATCGCATTTTATTTTTATGTCTCGTGGGAAACTTTGAAGTAACTGTTAAATTCTTAGGTCAGGTAATTTTTTTTTTTTTTTAATTTTCCTAATATATGTGGGGAGGGGGTGCTCTCTGCGTTCGCATCTGACTCCGTATGTTTACGCAAATAATACTCAACAGATTTTAACACGTTGATGTCCGAACATTATACCGCATATTATTGTGGTCGGGCGCTAATGGTCGTGCCTTTGCTGACAACAATGTATGCACGCCAGTCTTGGATTGTTACTAAATAAGCAAATATAATGTAATGTATAAATCATACAATAGGATAATAATGGGGAATAATCTATTTTCATAAAAGCAATGCGAACAACAAAGAATAGACCGACAGTTTCTTTCATACGACTTTGTATTCAGAAACAATTAACAAAAACTTTCCTGACACACACACTTTAACGGAATTCTTAAAATTCGCCTATAATAAGACTAATAATTAATAAAAAATCAACTATGTGTAGAGGGCATAGTGCCAAACTTGTTTTTTTATGATACTGAAGTGAAACAAAAACGTGAATTATAAATTGACCACACGGGAATGTTTCACGACCACTAACGCCGATCCCGAATTGGCAGCGGACTTCAACGTGTTAAATATGAGTCATTCCGCGTCAAGTGGGACACTTTTTACAGACATGTTCGAGAACTTTGATGAATTTTTGTGACCATGTAGTGTTCGCGGAGAAAAAAGTTTGGGTAAAAAAAAAACTTTGAATTTTTTAAAACTTTTTGAGTTACAGCCTCTCAAACTTTCAGGTAAGATTATTTTTTAAAATTCATATCTCCTAAACTACTAACAATATCGCATTCCGGCAAATTCGGTGGCATTCGTAAAAGTTCAAGCTTTCAATAAAAGAATTCATAATTGTTGGATAACGTTTATAAACATTGAAAAAGTTTGTTTAAAACATATAAATTGGTGTAAAAAAAATGGCCATTCGCTATTTTTTTCATTATTTTTTTACAACTGTACGGTCAACCGGCTCGAAAATACACTTATCGAGTTGCGGCTGTGCCGAAGGAGAAGGTGCCGGGAATCTTGAAGGAGATTTCGGAAGAGCGGAGTTCGGCGAGGTGGGAAGTTGTCGATTAAAGAATTTGGATGTAACGAAAACAATGTGTTTAATAAATAATGCAATGGTGAACAATAAATTAAACGCGCGTTATCACACTTCGGCGGTTTAGCGTAGGAGCGGTCGCGAAGGTGCGTAAGCGCGAAAAAGCGTAAAGCTGGAGCGTAAAGCGAGAAGGCGAAAACAGGCGTGAGAGCGAACAAAAGGCGTTAAATCCGTACTGCAAAGCCGTTATAAGTGGATCGTGGCCCACCTGTTTACATTTATATAGGTCACCGAGTTGAACGCTCTCGAAGTATCCGAATTCGGTGTTGTTAACCGCCGGAATCCTTCGGGAACGCTCGACTCGGGCCTGTGTCCCCCGCTTCCCGCCTCACCTAGCGACTCGTCTGCTTGTAAGGCAGAACGAGTGCCGCTGCGTGTGAGAGGGGAGTGAGAGAGAACGAATGTATGGCCCGGCAACTCACGCCACCGTTCGGCTTGTCCCGAACAACAACAACTCTGAAGCCTCCTCTAAAGAACGAAACAAAAATCACGGTGGCCTCATTCTTAGTTTTTGAGATATCATTTTTTATTCACCAGCGCGCACCAATAACGCGCGCCACGCCGACTGTTAGCAGCGCAATACTCGTACGTTCGGTCTCGGTAGTAGTTCGCGGCGCACAAAATTTATCATAAATCCTACAGTCCACGTCCAAATTGATTGCTGCTTTTTGTCCAATAGTACCAAAGCCTTGTCCAACGACTAGTGCAAAGATCAGAGTGGCCATTTTAATATTTTCTAAGTTATGGCTCTTAATTTACCGTCTCATTGCACCTCTTGCGTGGCAATTCGTATGGCAGTTCACTGGCAAAATAATTTTAAAAATTTACCATTGAACTCGCACTAAAAGTATAGAACAGCCCAATCAATAAATACATGTTTTCTCCCAGTGTTTTCCGGATAAATTCTATTAAGTTTCTGTTACGCGGCATAGAAAAAATCTGCACCGCACCGTTAAAAACGTACAAAGATATAATAGCTAAAATCATTTGCAATCCGCCGTAAGCAAAATGCTATCTAGAAAAATGTTGTGAATGTCCCGGGACAACATATTTAATGCATTACTTACAAGAGGTTTTCGATTCAAATAGCTATGATACTATTACCCATAAACAGTGGTGCTTGACAGATCGGACAAAATTGATTACCGTATCCACACCTTCAACCGCGTTTCTTGAAAATTCATAGTATTATCTTCTTCTGTACAATTCCACAAATTACACGATACATAATAATCATGACTGAAAACTGCATAATGCATGCAAACACGTTTTTAACGTGGCCTAATGCCGGTCTCCAGCCCGGGAAACGCCAAGAGAAAACATGTATTTATTGATTGGCCTGTTCTATATTTTTAGTGCGAGTTTAATGTCAAATTTTTACAATTATTTTGCCAGTGAACTGCCATACGAATTGCCGCGCAAGAAGTGCAATGAGGCGGTGAATTAAGAGCCATAACTTAGAAAATATTAAAATGGCCACTCTGATCTTTGCATCAGTTGTTGGGCAAGGCTTTGGTACTATTGCACAAAGAGCAGCAATCAATTTGGACGTGGACTGTAGGATTTAGGATAAATTTTGTGCGCCGCGAACTACTACCGAGACCGAACGTACGAGTATTGCGCTGCTAACAGTCGGCCTGGCGCGCGTTATTGGTGCGCGCTGGTGAATAAAAAATGATATCTCAAAAACTAAGACCGAGGCCACCGTGATTCTTGTTTCATTCTTTAGAGGAGGCTTCAGAGTTGTTGTAAAAAAATAATGAAAAAATAGCGAATGGCCATTTTTTTTTACACCAATTTATATGTTTTAAACAAACTTTTTCAATGTTTATAAACGTTATCCAACAATTATGAATTTTTTTATTGAAAGCTTGAACTTTTACGAATGCAATCGAATTTGCCGGAATGCGATATTGTTAGTAGTTTAAGAGATATGAATTTAAAAAAATAATCTTACCTGAAAGTTTGAGAGGCTGTAACTCAAAAAGTTTTCAAAAATTCGAAGTTTTTTTTTTACCCAAACTTTGTTCTCCGCGAACACTGCATGGTCACAAAAATTCATCAAAATTCTCGAACATGTCTGTAAAAAGTGTCCCACTTGACGCGGAATGACCCATATGTGACATGCAATGAAAAAAATGGATACTTCACCCCTGCTTCTTTATATATATGACTTGAACAAATTGTAATATAAATGTATAATTATTTCAGATGGCCGCGGACGGGATGGAGGCAGCGCGTCGCGTGCCCGGTGGTACGCAACACGGGCTTCACCAAAGCCAAACAAAAAATATAACAACATCTAATTACACATAAAATAAACAATTAAATCCATCTTTTGATTGTTTATTTCACCACTACCGCAGTAGATATTTAATTCGTAATATTATATAGAAATTAACAATTATACGAAAGTAGTGAAATATAAAAATACAAAAAGCATTAAAAATGCAAATACATGGGCCAAGTACAAGTGCGAGTTTGTCTATAAAAATTAAACTATAAAAATTAAGAAGTAATAGTTTACAACACAGGTCGTTGCTCACTAATAGAAACTTCTTCGAACAAAATATGTGAAATTAAGAAATGTGAGCAAGTACAAATTACTTGTTTTCATCTCAACAAAACAGCTATTGATATGATATTCAATTCAATTATTTATTACAGTCAATTCAATTAACCGAATTTTTAGTAACATAATTTCTTCTAACGTAATTAATATGTATATTATATTTAATATTCAATTCAATTAACTAAATATCTACGAAAATGATTTCTTCCGACGTAATTAATAAATCTTCTTACTATCGTATTAAATGTACTTGGTGGCCCGCTTTTTATAAAGGTTCGATGGTGTGTAGAAAATGGGTATACTAATTCAGAACTTCCACGCGTTCAAGTTTTTTTATTTAAGTTGCACTATTTGTTAGTAAGTAATGAAAACTAATAACTGAAAGTTTAATTATATATATTTTTTATAAGAGTTACTTTGATTAATAACCAAAAGACAAGGTTTTGCATCGACCCAAGTACTATATCAATCAAAAATTGGAAGTCCGAAATTTTTACTACCGCCAGTGCGTTCACTTGTCGGTGTGATTTATCTGTCCACTCTTTTGTTCCTCCCGTTTCTCTGTCAGTCATGATGCCACACGTAGACAATAGACAATGTCACGGTATACGTTCCTTCTTCTTCTTCGGACGGTCCATCCCGCTCAGTACTATCCAGGCACACGAACGGGGAGAGGACGCAAGGTGAGCGAAGGAGAAACCGTCACATGTGTACAGAGCTCGTCGGTGAGGCTCTTCTGACTGCGAAAGTGACGCTCCGATGGAAAGAGAGAGAGGAACGAACCCACTAGCCGAAAATTCAAACGGTGTCGGGTGATCTAAGTCGTTTTGTCTCGACGGCAGCGAAGGAACTCACTTCTGTGCGTCCATGTGCTTAGATGGCGCGAGCAAGTCGGGGTGTGACAAGCAAAGAGAACGACGTACACCGCGAAGTTGTAACATGCGGAATCGAGGCTGAGAAAAAAACGAAAGGAAAGGTGACAATTTCCTATCAGATACACAGTATTGTCAACTTATTAAATTCGAAATAGGGAACGATATTTTTAACACATGCGGTGTTGAATGAAATCTGAATGTTGATGTCTCTTCAATTTCCATAGCTCCACAATTACATATAACTGCTGACATTCTGTTGCCAATTTTGATATAGCCAAGCGAATCTTCAACTTTAAAATGTTCTTTCCCGCATTGAAATAAGTTGAAAATTGTGAGAAGTTGTGATTTTTATGAGGGCAGTGTAGAGTTTAGTTTCCACTACATCAAACTTCATGAAAAGCGGGCCACCAAGTACATTTAATACGATAGTAAGAAGATTTACTAATTACGTCGGAACAAATCATTTTCGTAGACATTTAGTTAATTGAATTGAATATTAAATATAATATACATATTAATTACGTTCGAAGAAATTATGTTCCTAAAAATTCGGTTAATTGAATTGACTGTAATAAATAATTGAATTGAATATCATATCACTAACTGTTTTATTGAGATGAAAACAAGTAATTTGTACTTGCTCACATTTCTTGATTTCACATGTTTTTTACGAAGAAGTTTCTATTAGTGAGCAACGACCTGTGTTGTAAACTATTACTTCCTAATTTTTATAGACAAACTCGCACTTGTACAATAACCCACAAGGATGCCTTCCCGATTGTAAAAACTATCACGTTGCGCATAATTGTGGTAGTTTATTGTAAAAAACACTCACATTTTGTTGTGTAACGTATTAATTACGTTGATGTATGTCGTAAGATTATTTACTCTTCACAAAACAGAAAAAAAAGCACACTGAGATTCGAGACAGGGATCTCGGTGGCCGTAAGCTAGCGCGCTAGCCGCACACCATTCATTGCTGTGGTGGGAAGGTTTCATCCAAAGATTATACAGAATTGTTAGAAAACCGTATTATTCGAGAGTCTGAGTCACCCTATACGAGTCCGGTAATCTTGGTAAAAAAGAAAACAGGCGAACAGCGTATGTGTGTGGATTTTAGACGTTTAAATAATATCACGTTGAAAGATAAATACCCGTTACCCTTGATAGGAGATCAAATTGATCGGTTAGGAGGCTATAAGTATTTTACAGGATTAGATTTAGCGTCGGGATTTTATCAAGTCCCTGTAAAAGAAAATTCCGTTGCGAAGACGGCGTTCGTTACACCGGACGGGCATTTTGAATTTCTGCGGATGCCGTTTGGGTTAACGAACGCACCAGCAGTATTCCAGAGATTGATGGACTCGGTGTTAGGATCCTTGAAAAATACAGTAGCTTTTCCTTACATTGATGATATCACAATACCCTCAAGAACTATAGAGGAAGGTTTCGAGCGGCTTCAGTTAGTATTGCAGAAACTTCGTTTTCATAAATTAACGTTAAAGCTCAGTAAATGTTCATTTTTCCGTACAAAAATCGGTTATCTCGGTAGGGAGATAAGTGAGAAAGGTGTTAGGCCTGGGAAGTGTAAAATAGACGCTGTGTTGAAAATGAAGCAATCTCAATGTGTTAAGCAAGTCCGACAGTTCCTCGGACTCGCAAGTTATTTTCGACGGTTCGTTAGGAATAATGCCACGATGGTCGAGCCCTTGACTAGGCTTACAAGGAAAAACATCCCGTTGAAATGGAAACCTGAACAACAGAAGGCATTCGATGACGTTAAGCGAGAATTAACGACGCGTCCTGTACTTGCGATTTATAACCCTGATTTGGATACGGAGCTACATACCGATGCTATTATTTGGGAGTAGGTGCGATGCTGATGCAGACAGATGCTGAAGGGCGGCAACGAGTGATCGCATATTACAGCAAACAGACAACAATTGAACAGCGTCACTACCACTCTTACGAACTGGAAACCATGGCGGTAGTGTTTGCAGTGAGACATTTTCGTGTTTACTTGCTGGGACGGAAATTCGCAGTGATAACAGATTGTAACGCGGTGAAAACTACATTTACAAGAAAGGATTTGCTACCGCGAATCGCACGTTGGTGGCTGCAAATACAAGAGTATGTGTTTGAAATTCAGTATCGACCCGGATCCAGGATGAGTCATGTTGACGCCCTTAGCCGAAATCCTATGGTGACGATTGACATTAATCAAATAGATTTAACAGAAGGAGATTGGGTGTTAGCGGCGCAACTGCAAGACGATCGACTTCGAGGCATACGGAGCATTCTCGAGGCAGGAAACATAAACTCTACGGCTAAACAATACTTTGACAACTCCTAAATAAAAGGCGGAAAGATATTTAGAAGGCTGGAGAACGGTACAGAACTGTGGGTAGTACCCAAGGAGGCACGAATGCAGATTTGTCGATTGTGCCACGACGACGCTGGGCATGTGGCTATCGAGAGAACTCTTCGGCGTATACAGGCAAACTATTAGTTCCGAGGGATGCGGCGATTTGTAAGCAAGTATATCAAAGCGTGTCTAAATTGTGCTTATTATAAAGAGAGTGCGACGAAAAAGCAAGGAAAATTGAATCCGATCCCTAAAGAACCAATACCGTTCCATACAATACATGTAGATCACGTAGGGCCGTTCGAAACAAGTAAAAAGAAAAACAAATATTTGCTAGTTGTAGTGGATGCATTGGACACACGTGGATCATTTCGCGTCAAAAAACTTTTTTTTACACACATGGTCGAGAATTTTAATGAATTTTTCTGACCATGTAGTGCTCGCGGAGAAAAAAATTTTGGTAAAAAAAACATCGTATTTTTGAAAACTTTTTGAGTTACAGCCTCTCAAACTTTTAGGTACGGTTATTTTTAAAAATTCACATCTCCCAAACTATTAACAATATCGCATTTCGACAAGTTTGGCTACATTCATAAAAGATCAAACTTTCAATTAAAAAATACATAATTGTTAGATCATGTTTATAAACATTAAAAAAGTTAATTTGGAAAAAAGAAATTGCTGTATCTGCGAAAACAGAGCAGCACATTTTTTCGTATTTTTTCACAACAAGTGCGAAGTCTTCTCTAAAGATTGACGCAAGAAACTCGATGGACGTTTTAAAACTTTTGGAGATATGATTTTTTATTCGCCAGCGCGCCCCTCAGTCGCAGCCCTGCCAATTCAGTCAAATGGTAGTTTGAAGTGAAAAGTTGTGGTGTAATTGTTTTTATTGGCTTACTTTATGTTTTTTGGGGTGCTGAACACGAATCTGAAGTTGTATAACAAAATTTTTCACAACAAATATGACAAATCATCAAAAAACGGCAAAAAATTTTGTTTTTGGCTTATTACTTGAGAAGTGAGCGTTTTACGCAAAAGGTAGCTCGATATCGAAATAAAGATGAGAAAATTACCTACAATTCATGTTATTATCATTTTTTTGTACGACATATGATTTTCCGGCAAAGGAGCCTTATAACTGGACAACAAAATTACATGCTAATGTTGGCGGTAATGGAATGCACACAACTGCATAGGTAATTTTGATAAGCCATGACTTGGCGAAAAAAAATCGTACGGACGTAATTTTTTTTTAATTTACAGGGAAAGGTCCATATTTCACAATGGTTGTCATGATAGTTACGAGAAAAATTCTCTCTACCCCGAAGAATGTGTGAAAGTATGCAATTTTTTGCAGACGTAACACGTCCTTACTTTTGTTAGAACGGCGAGACGGGGAGGCTAGATTCAAAATTTAACCATAGTTCCTGAAAGAACAGACTTCACTTTTTAAAATGAAAACAAAATCTTTCAGATATGATCATTTTTCGCGGAGTTATGCTCATTTGAAGCTGGCAAACTTTTTGACCTAAATTTTTGTTGCGTTGATTTTGATGCCCATTTATGACATATGGTTATCCCGTAAAGGGGCGGGAAAACCATATGCCGTACAAAAAAACGATAAGAACATGAATTGTAGGTAATTTTCTCATCTTTATTTTCATATCAATCCACCTTGTGCGTGAAACGCTCACTTCTCAAGTAATACGCCAAAAACAAAATTTTTTAGCGTTTTTTGATGATTTATCATATTTGCCGTGAAAAATTTTGTTATACAACTTCAGATTCGTGTTCAGCACCCCAAAAAACATAAAGTAAGGCAATAAAAACAATTACACCACAACTTTTCACTTCAAACTACCATTTGACTGAATTGGCAGGGCTGCGTCTGAGGGACGCGCTAGCGAATAAAAAATAATATCTTGAAAAGTTTTAAATCGTCCATCGTGTTACTCGGATCATTCTTTGGAGAAGACTTCGCACTTGTTGTGAAAAAATAACGAAAAAATTTGCTGCTCCATTTTCGCAGGTACAGCAATTTGTTTTTTCCAAATGAACTTTTTTAATATTTATAAACATGATCTAACAATTATGTATTTTTTTATTGAAAGATCGATCTTTTATGAATGTAGCCGAACTTGTCGAAATGCGATTGTTTCGTGCGTTACCGAGGTTCCCTCGGACCACGAAGAAATGCCGGGACCACCCTGGCTTAGGGCGCGGGACAAGAGCGTAGGAGGTTTTTGAGGCTGGGAATGTTAGACAATATACGCCTTTACTTTGTTGAACCACACATTTATTTGCACAAAACGATGTTGCATGTACTCTCGCGCACCGCGTTGGATCTGCGTCTCCCGATATTAACGGAACTCTTGCTGGTCGATCGGAGATCTTGGTCGCGGAACGACGAAGATCTTGCCTGCGGCGCAAATGGAGATCCGCGACGGTAGGGACGTATGAATGTCTTATGTTCACGGGGCGGTATCGCACACACGAGGTCATGCACGCTTATTTTAACATCACACGACGACTGGTACAACCGCGTTCACAGATTACGGCCCAAGGTTCACAAAACGGGTACAAATATATCGAGATCACATAAAAATCACATTACGAGACTGTACGGTAATCGAGACAAGCGGTAGACTCGGAATTCCGGTATACGAGCGATATTACTGGCGGACCACGAAGGCGAATTGGACGGCGATGTTAATCATTAACACCACGCGACGCGACTGATCACGAGCGTTGCGACGAACGGCATGCGTGATCCCACGGTAAGCGATATCCCGCAATCCTACGGCGATAACATTTACGCACAAACGAAATAAGTCAGTTACGCGATAACCGAACAAACAGACGGCGATACGCGTTTAGAGATTGCCGGTTTTGCATTGGCAGCGAAATCGTTTGTGATCTGCCCAATGGCCCAAACGGCCGGTTCACCGTTCTTCTATCACGTTAGAAACGGAACAACTCCGAGGATCGACATCGACGACGCGATCCTGCCGCAAAGGACCCGTCGTGGGGGCCGTTGCGTCACGAAGCACGAATCATATCGATCCGCGGTATGTATTGACGAGTCACGTCGATCCACGATGTAATACGTTGCGCAAAGCCTCTATTTAGGGAAACGCGTGCGCGGTGTGTACTTGCGTTGTCGTCGACGAAAACGCGCCCTTTTTGACTTGATACTAAACAGCGATATTGTTAATAGTTCGGGAGATGTGAATTTTTTAAAATAACCTTACCTAAAAGTTTGAGAGGCTGTAACTCAAAAAGTTTTCAAAAATTCGAAATTTTTTTTTACCCAAATTTTTTTCTCCGCGAACACTTTATGGTCAGAAAAATTCATCAAAATTCTCGACCATGTGTGTAAAAAGTAGTGTTTTTGACGCGGAATGACCCACGTGCGAAACGAGTAGTAAAATATTGTTAGATGTAATGTACTTATTTGGTACCCCTGAAAGGGTAATAAGTGATAGGGTATGACGTCCTTTCTCTCGCCCTCGGCAGAAAAACTACGCCACTACTTCGGCCGGGGCTTTATCGGTCCTGGTCGGTATAAAACGTGAAAGTGCCAGATGGGCGCCAGGTACTTTTAGCCCTAAAGTACCAAAGGATTCAGAATTCTTTACGGGACGACCGATGAACCCTCGGACAAACCGTTGGCCTACGGGCTAGCTCGCGACCCGATGGTAGAGGGGCGGGGGACTAGAGGAAAGTCGGATGACGGTAACGGTCGGGTCAACCGGTATTTCGGTGTTACACGTTCGTTTTGGTAAAAGATATTTTATTCGGTATCGGTACAAGTCGCTAGACTTCGCTTCGGGCACGCACGTGTTGTACCCGTAACTACGCAATCCAAATTAAGAGCATCGCCAGCGCATAACGCTGACGTACGAATTTCACGTGTTGCAACCATGTTCGCTGACAAGTCCGTAACATCGTTTGACACAACCAAGAATGCTGATATTCAAAGAATATGAAATAATAACCTAATTAAACAGCGAACCTGGTGCTCCACCGACACAGATAACCAGCAGAGTCAGCATGAGCCACTTTTGGAACTCTCATATAAAAACGTTGGATCCTCTGCTGGATTTGGAATTCGACTAAGTATCTTTAAGCACGAAGTGCGCTACGGTATAAACGGGACGCTCCGTAGTAACGTTCTGATATTGTGTATCTTTACCAGAGTAGTTAGCTCTCGAGCAAACTCTCGGGAATGCGAGCGGTAGTAAGACGCCTATAATAGTTAAAGTGCGTTGTATTATACCAGTTAATAAATACTGTTCTTTCACTAACGTGTACGCGGGGTTCTAACTCCAAATTGGTAAAGATCCCTACTATCTCTCCTACAACATCTTGGACGAGTCTATCCTGACCGGAACGGTATCTCCTAAATCATACCTACCAACCCGGCCGGACAACACACGCAAAGGAGTTTTAATGAACGCGGTCTGTTCCGGCGCTTCTCTCTCTCCGCAGCGGGAACCTGCGGGTATTACGCGACAATACGCGAGATCGCGTCAAATGGATTCTCGCCGAAGAGTTCTTCAGCGGAGATCACAAAGTTAGGAGGGCAGCTTACCTTTCGTCGGTTCTCTTACGTCAGCGGAAAACGGTATCGGCCCTGAGCCTCTGGTCCTACGGGACTCTACGCGTAATTAATTCTCTCTAAAAATAACGGTATGGGTCCTTTGACCTAGCGATACAAACTTGTAAACTCTATCTCCAAACCGCAACGATACGGTCCACTATACGGCCCTAAGCGAAATGAGGAGCGGTTCTCCTTCAGCATCCTCGCTCCCCACTCCTAGCGGAACGTCGCCTAATTGGTCGCGGGGCCAGCGGCGCATTTTACGGGCGCCCTGCTGGTCCCCGCGATTTTCCACCGGCATTTCCGATTTTATCCCCGACTGCCCCTTGCTATCCCCCGGATAGTGGCTGGTGGTCCCGCAGCAGGTCTCCTCCGGAAATAGGAATCTTCAGGCCTCCCCCGCAGGTATACGGCCGCATCCCCCCGGGATGCGCCTGCCCGCCGCTAAAGGGAGCCTGGACGATCCCTCCTCGATTCCTCCTGCTTCCTTCGGGGTGGCATCTTCCCGGCGTGGCGGCCCCCGGCCGCGAAATCGTGGAGGGTACGGCGAGTCTCCCCTGAAGGTGGGTCCCTGACCCCTCGCCGTCCCTCCAATTCACGCCGGTGGATGCGTGGATGCCCTCGATATCTCCCCTCCATGCGGCGCCTCGCCGCGAGGTTGCAGGCACCCCTGGTACCGTGCGTCCTCCAAGGGGCTCGTCGGGTCTTCACCTAGCAGTTCGGGGGTCCTCGGGTCTGTCGGTGCGCGCCGCATCTCGGCGCAGCTCCTCGCTGCTCGAGACTACTCGAGCAGCGGCCGCCATGTTCGATATTCTCAGCAACGTTCGCCTGCGTTCGTGTCCGCTCGGTAGCGGCTGTCTCATCGCCTGCTGCTGCGCGGTCGGTGTCGTTCGCACGTGATCGGAGCCGCTCGCTAGCGGCTCCCCTACCCTTCCTACTCCGCTTCTCGCTTTCGGTAAGCTGCCGATCCTTGCGGTAACTTATTAATTCCGCGCACCGCGCGAGGTTCCCATCGCGGTCCATGCGTCGATCGTTATCGCGATCTATGCCCTACCTATTCGCAGTGGAAATCCTACCATACGACGCGATTTGGTCTGCGGAAGCGCATTGTATCCAATAGTCGCGGTATCGCGGCTATTACTAATACGGTATCGCGGTTATCCTGCATACGGTAATATTCTCATGACGGTATCGCGGTGATACTAATGACGTTATCGCGGTGAATTTTACTGACGGTATCACGGGTATTACTCGCGGTATCGCAAGTATTAAACTTATTTCCCCAAGCTTTCCCCCCTTAGTCGCTATCCGGACTTTTTAGGACGTGCAGAAAAGCTGCAATAGGGGTAGGTGCCTGGGTGGGGGCAGTTGACCTGGTCGTTGTTGAGGGCTCCGCACTGCCAACACTTTTTGATGGGGGATCTTCCCGGCGTGGCAGTCCCCCTACCCTCCCTTCTCCGCGTCGTACTTGACGGTCGCCGAGTTCGCCTGCGTCGGAGTCGTGGCGCGACTCCCATCCGCGGTCTCGTAGCCGCTGGCGGAGGTTCCCGGGCGGCTCCCTTCCTCTGCGGTATTACAGCCGTCCTCGGACAGCTCCTCCTCCCTCCGGCTGGGTCACTCCATATCCGGGGTGGTCGGTGATGCGTCTCGTTCCGGTGGTACGCAGTGCTTTTCTACGGTACCGCGTGGAAAGTGGTCCTCGGTATCGCGAGTATGACTCGCGGTAACGCGTGAAACCTACGGACGGTACTGCCTGTATCCCGGCTGCCTGCCTGGTGATATCTCCTAACGGAGTGGGAAGGAAACACGAAACCAAAGGAGCGTGGTGAGTGACATGCAGGTTAAAAATGAATCAATAAAAGCAAAATGTAATTATGAATGTCGTGTCTCGGTCGTGTGATACGGTTTCAACTCCTTCACGTGCGCTTTCCCTGGGCTTCGCCCCGTAAGGTCGGCGAGCTCGTATACGACCGACGATAATTTCCGCGTTACTCTAAACGGCCCGTGGAAGCGCGGCGCCAATTTCGCGGCGATATTCTGGGCGGCTGAGGATAGGACGTGATGTCGCTTAAGGAGTAACACTACTCGGACAGTTTTAAAAGTTCGAATTTTTTTTTTTTTTGCTTAAAGTACTCTTTGCACATATAAAATTGATATCCCATTGGTTATAAAACGATATCGAAAGTGAAAAGGCAATTTTCGAGCTATAGAAGTAAAGCGCTCATCGGCGCGCGACGTCCTCATACGGCAATTAAAGTTTAAATTTTCAACGAAAACGAAGTTTTCTAATTGTTTCTTTGGTTTTTACTGTTAGTAAATATGTTCGAGGTACCCGCAAAAGAGGCGTGAGGAAGTTGTTGATCTGTTTGTTTATTTGTAACCGAAAGGTTTTATCCACGTCTAAACCGTAACGAAAACTTTGAACGCGTTTTCCTCAGAACAGTATTTCCGAAGTCGGTGGCCACTCTAACTTCACCAATTTTCAATAAATCTACTTAGGTTTTGTTTCAATTCAATCGTCACATATTTCTCTAGTGAAACACGTGGTGTTTTTTGAAAATATTGATATTTCGATTATCTATGCAACTTTAAGCAACGAAATATGTGACAAAAAGTGTACTTTATTACATGTTTTACTTTGAATCGATGCCACTTCAGTAAAAATGCATATTTTTTAAAACGGCCACGTGTTTCACTAGCTGTTGGACTAAGAAAACCAATTTCCTTTGTTTCACTGCAGTAAATCACGTGTAGCCTGAGTTATCGTGCACACCGTTTGACTATCTATTTTCGAAGCGCTCCCGATCATTAGCTGCCAAGCCGCCATTTTTAAATATATCGAATACGAAAAATATTAATTTTCTACTATAATGTACACACAATAAAGTAGTGCATTTACATTTTCATAAAAACTTCTTATTTCTGGGTCATACGTTCCCTCCACCTAGCGGGGTTTTGTCGTTCGACTTCGCTTCCTCCCTAGACCTTTCGCCGGTTGCAGTTAACGGGGACGGGTTCTCGCCCGAAATTCAGGAACGCGGGGGTCGCTTGGAGCGGGGTATGGAACGCGGTATTGTATGCGAAACATAACTCTGGGAGATGTACACCATGCCACATAAATTCGTTCCCAGATTTTTGACCACCTCAAGTGCGCTCGCCTGTCGGTGTGATCTATCTGCCCTCTCTCTTGTCTCTTTTGTTTCTCTCTCTTTCATGGCGTCGCACGGTGGCAACGTCGCCGATCGGTCCTCTCTTTCTTTTTCGGAGAGTCTGTCCTGTTCGCACCATCCAGGCACACGTACGAGTAGAGGGCGCAACGTGTGTCAGAGATCAACTGTCACATGCGTACAGAGCTCGTCGGTGAGGCTGCTGTGAGTGCGAGAGTGACGCTCCGATGGAAAGAGAGAAGGACCCATTGGCAGAAAATTAGGGAGCTGGAGCAAAATGCATGCAGCTTTCTCGACGGCAGACGTCAGAAGCGCACGTGTGTGCGTCCATGTGCCTCGCAAGCGAGAGGGCGCGTATAAAAGAATGGGAGAGACGTATACCGTTAAGATGTATGCCGCGAAGTAGCATGCGGGATCGAATCCGAAAAGGAAGCGATAGGAGAGGTTAAAATGAAATAAATCGACATCCATTTTAGAGAAAAATCGTTAGATTCCGAGTATCCACGTGGTGAGCGTGATGCGCCACCACACGGTCTTCTTCTATAACCGTCTAACTGTCGAATCATCGCGCGCGTCAACCGACTGTTTACGGGAACGCGAGCAGCAAAGCGTGCCGCGGTACATGGGCCCGATCAGGGGGATCTGTTCCAGACGACAAAAATGTTGATAGACAAATGATGTCTGTCTCGAAATACGTATCAAACAGTATCTTCGCTAATACAATACAATATTAAATTGATCATTTTCCAAGTTGTGTGTACTGTTCCGTCTTCCCGGAAAGAATCGTAAGAAAATATTAAAGGTTTACGTTGCGTGTACGCTGCCGATGCAGTTTTAAGTCGATGCACGTGTTTCACAAAATAGCAGACTTTCCCTTTACAGCACGGTACTTACAACAGTGAAATTTATGGCACACTCTGGGCTGTGCACATTTACCCCGCTAGCAAGATCATAGTGACGAAAACCATGCGGCCGCCCCGAGCGCACGGGTATTTTTTGGCTGAATTGACTCCAAATGTGCGAGCCACTTGAGTTTCCGAATAATAATGAAAATTTTTTCTCCGTTGTACGATTGTTAAAATATCCCCTCTTCCCTAACGAACGTTCATCTAAGACCTAAGAAATGCTAGAGCTGTCAGAACATTTTTTGAAACCACCGAAGCAACATGTACCGCAGGACAAACGCTGAGTATTACGCAATGATCTTCATTTGCGGGGAGTGTCATGGGAACGCGACAGTGGCCGCCGCTCGTTAACGCGAGCAACATCCCTGCGAACACGCGCCTAGTGCTTCCGCATTTCGGAGCTTGGCACATCGTATTTATACGACAGACATCGCACAACCCGATAATTCTGATACGAGCCGAGGGTGTCGGATTCCCGCGGCACGCTTGGACGCTGTCCTCGAAGAGTTCGACCGGGATGGTACTCAAAGCGTACGAGAGGTCAGCAGACGGGTGGGGTAAGTTTGCATTTTTTAATTCACAAACATTTCATAATAAAATTGGAATTCACATAATGGTATACTTTTCTGTTTCATTTTAGTGTCAGCCGTTCCGTATTGCATAGGGAGTTGCAGGGGGAGGAGTTACACCCGTATAAGTACGCACGAGTACAAACTTTGCTCCCAAGGGGAGATCGCGAGGAATCCGTCGTTCTGCAGGTATGTTTTGTGGACAGACGAAGCTCTCTTTACCCGGGAGGGATGCTTTAATGCCCACAATTCACACCTGTGGGACGATGAGAATCCGCATGCGGTTCATCCACAAGCGGCACAGGTACGCTGGTCAATTAACGTCTGGGCCGGCATTTGTGATGAATGTATTGTTGGGCCATACATTCTCCCGGATAGATTTGATGGCCCAACATACAGGCATTTTCTGGACCATGTTCTTCCGGGTTTCTTGGAAGAAATTCCATTAGAAATCCGGAGGAACATGCTTTACCAGCATGATGGAGCAGCAGCCCATTATGCGGCAAATGTGCGGGCCTACTTAGACGTAACCTTTCGCGACATGTGGATTGGCCGCGGTGGTCCTGTGCCGTGGCCCCCACGGTCCCCGGATACGAATCCGCTCGATTTTTTCTTCTGGGGGCACTTGAAGGTATGTTCGGTGTATTCCAAGATTTTGAAAACTAACTTTAAAAATCGTTATTCACGCATTTTGGTTTTTTCTTCATTGTTTTCCAGACTACAGTGTACAGGCACCCCGTCGAGACAAGGGAGGAGGCGGTGGCCCTTATTCACGACGCCGTAGCGGCCATCACACGTGAGACGCTACGGAAGGTGCAGCGCAACGTCTGTCGGCGCGCCGACACGTGCATCGAAGTGCAAGGTGGGGTCATTGAACCCATCCTCGCCACTTTGGCATAACAACAATCGGCCCTTTTCAGGGCCACCAATATCTCTAACGTAGGTTTAATCACGTTCAAACATAATTATTTTATTACGGAATATCGGTAACAGTGCTCGTGCGGTGAAATGCGCGTTCGGTAAAGTGACCCGACGGCCGCTCGACTCTCGGGGGTGTTCGCGTACCTGCGATTAGCCGTGCGCCCTGCCATAAATTAGGCAAGTGCCGTTCCTACTGTGTGTCAGTGTCAAGTGAGTTCACCGACCCGGCCGTAAAATCAGCTGTCGAGGCTCTCGAGATTCTTAGGAAGGACAAAATCGGCACTGTGACCTACTTTCGTCGAGGCAGGGTGAATCGTGGACGAATGGGTGAGTTTAACAAGGCTTTTCTAACGTTAGTTATTATAAATTATTCTAACGATAATTTATCCACCTGAAAACGTGCTGTTAAGAAAACCATTTTTCCCACAAATACTACAATCTTCGTTCCTACTGAATAACGAGTAAGAGTATTGAACAGTTATTCAACGAGTATTAGTTTATTTGAAGGCGATGTGACATTTGCCGTACGCTTCCCTATCCACGCGATATCCACGCGATGCACTTGTTCACGCGCGCGGTCGAGCACGATCCAGAGACCACACTCTCGTTTCGAGCGCGCGACCCCGATACGCGCTGGGATTGGCCTAGCCGTTTCGTTAATAATTCAAAAACGAGAGGGGTTACAACATTATTTTTAGGGAAAAACTTGTTCAGAATCACCCCAGCTACCCCTCATTTACCGATTTTAGTGTAGCTACGGGACACCCTGTATTCAATTCTACTCCGACTAGAAATACCGGATTATCTGCTTTTGAATAACTTAAGGGCGTTGGATACCCCCCCGTTTTGGAAGGGTTTACGCCGTCGAATGCACAGGCCACAATTGTTGACCGATTTTGATGAACAATAGCTCGTTTGAAAGATAAAGGATGATCCATGCGTTGTCGAGAAGCCGAATTTTGATAAAACCTTTTTTTTATCAACAAATAGTGATTCAAAAAATTGCTAAAGTTCAAGACAATTTTACGCATGGAAAGAAATTTTTTATCAAAATTCGGCTTCTCAACAACGCATGGATCATCCTTTATCTTTCAAACGAGCTATTGTTCATGAAAATCGGTCGAGAATTACGACCTGTGCATCCGACAAGCTAACGCGTGTTTTCGCCCATTTTCGTGAAAAATCCTGAAAAATATTCTGCGTCCACTAGCGACCCCAATTTCAGCGGCAGAAGAGCCGAAACTCCTTCCCCCACTACGAACCTAACGCACAAGCATGGGCTAGTGTGCGTGTAATTTGCTAGGCGTGCGGTCAATGTATAGGTGTTTACCGTTACAGCGGAAAATCACACCGACGGCACACAACTCTGATCCATTCTAAACTCTTGCGAATAAGCCAAATCGAGCCGCACGGGCCTTTTTGACTTTCCGTCCCGTCTCCACCACGCAATGCATCGTAAGGGTATAACGCTCTGCGTTTCCCATAGAATGCTTCTTGACCAATTTCGATGATCAAGGACTCATTTGGAAGATAAAACATGAAGGAATGCGCATGATATTTTAGAATTTTGGAAAAATGTAATCTTCGTGGAGAAAAGAGCGTTAAAAAGTTTAAAAACATTTTCCGGAATAGAAAAAAGCCATCTACAGAAATTCTGAACGATAACGATTGTATATTCATCTTTTATCTATCAAAAGAGCCATTAATTATCCAAATCGGATATCTAACACGGGTTGGAGAATTTATAACGTAAATCCATGCACTGCCTTCAGCGGCGCGCCGCCGTGAAGTCACAGCGAGGGGTAATTATATCTGGTTCGCAGATATAATCCACGGTCAGATTGATCGTCAAATAAACATTCAATTTTTATTCTGTCAATCTTTCCTATTACGGGAAAAAAAATGAAACCAACATTTTTTTTAAGAAAGTTAGACATACATACATAAGTTCTCACGAAACACGTGAATAATTAAAGAATAATACTGTTACAATAATATTGTAACAATATGTGAAACAAGTACGTCCCAGATTTCACGTTACTATTGTGTTTGTCATTGTTGAGAAGTCTAAAATCCTAGGTTTTCCCAACGTAGTGACAAAATCCCGGTGACTTACATTCAGATAAAAGGGGTAGTCGAACAGGTATACGTTACTTTACGCCGTAACAATGTCATATCGTGCATTCGATGACCGTAGCATTCTATAACCGAGAAAGGTAGTACGTACATTTCGTACATTTCGGCAGGCCTCACTTATACCTGCTTATACCGGGAACCGCTAGACGTTGGACGAACCCCGATTTTCGCCACATAAAAGACCTTCTCTCTTCCTCTCTCGCTCCGTCGCGGTCACTCCTTCTCGTGCAGTAAAAATTCAAAGAACTCCAACGTCTAGCCGTGCCTAGCCGTTGCGGGTATAAACAAGGCCTACCGAAATCCACAGGGTCCCGGCTCTTCTCAAGGGGCCTTGAACAAGTGCGAAGGAAAACACACCGACGGGTGTATTTCGCGCTAGTTCTGACTTTGGATTTCAAAAATAGCGACCTCCACATGGTGAAATCTGGGCAGTTTTTGACAAGTCGGAAAATGTCACCAACTTGTAAAGAGCTACTATCGCTTTACTCGATACCTCTTTGATTCTAATTTGTTCTATTATGTCAGAGTTCTTGAGTTTCGTATGCAATGCAATGACAGTTGATCCATATACTTACCTACCATTATATCATATGGATTCACATTTTTACGTGATTTTTCAGTCATGGTCAAATTGTATAAATTATACCATTTTGATACTAGTTATCGAATTGTAATCCTATATTGTTAGTCACAACAGAAATGATTACCAAAATCTATGAACGGTGCTTATTCGTAACTGAAATGGATCAGAGAATGACTGCTGGTAACACGTGTTTCATTGACATGAAATGCACCGGAGTAGCGAATGGTTTCTGTAGGTGTGCGTGCGTATCTGACTCTGTCGGTGGGCCCGAGCGGGACGTAAGGGGTACAGCGGGCCGGGGGGACTTCGACGCGTAAGAGCAAAGTGGGGACACTACTCCCCTCAAGCGCCTGTAGTTCGCATATTGTCTGCCACCCGTCGCTGAAGTCACGCACGGGTTTTGCTCAGGGTATCCAACGCCCTTAATGGAAACAACATGCGCTTAAAAGACGATTCGGAATTAAAAACACTTATAGAAAATGAGGTTGTTGCTAACATGCAACTTGTGCGACAAGAATTACGCAATCGGGGTAGGGAAGCGAAAGAAAAGGTACAATGTGAAAATTGTCGCACGGATAATAAGAAAAGGTAGAAAGCAGGTGTGTATCAAAGCGGCGATCTGGTAGCGATTAAACGGACCCAGATAGTGTCAGGAAGTAAATTTTGTTTAAAGTATTTAGGGCCATATTAGTACCCGATTTTGTGTGTCCTGATCGTTATGCGGTAACAAAAATAGGCCAATATGAAGGTCCGCAGCGTACCACGGTATCAGTGGATCATATGAAGCGTTGGGTGTGTGATTTGTGACGTCCGCAGGGGTATGTTATATTATACACCTTTACTAGAACCATTTAATTGTTTTCATTTTCTCGCGTTAATTCTAAGCATAAAATTCTTTCTTATAAGCTGCGTTTAAAACACAGAAATCAAACAGAAACTGCTTGTTTCAAAATCACGAACGTTTACAAGAACCATAAACACATAAACTCGCTGAGCCGAGGGACTTTAAATGTCCCGGCCACACAAACTAGCTCAACGGAAATCGGTGAGAACGTTTTCCGCGACCATCCAAAATTAGTCACATAGTACGTAGGCTATGCCGTGTATCCTCGATCCCTTGTTCTTGTTCTCTTACACTATTCGGCCATCCCTTACTCCAGTTTCTCTTTATAAGGACTTTTTGGGCCCGCGAGTCACTTACATTTTTCGCGCCGATAGGAACAGTATAGTTAAATTTTTTTCGTCACGATAGAAACAGTCATTTATAATTTTTCTTTGCGTACGAGCTATTCCGAATTTACATTAATTTTCGTCACTATGTAAATCATAAGACCCCCTACACTACGATGAAATTCGTCTGTTTTCATCGTGGCGATGAAACACGTCGTGCCAACGATAAAAAACGACGGTTTTAATTTCTGCCGACATCTGAAAAAAAACACGGCATGTCGATCGGTTGATGTTCCGAATTGTAGTGTGTGGAGTTTGACATGAATCGTTTTGTTTATTCAGTGCAGACGGGTGTTCTTCAAGGTTTGTGATAAAATTTCCTTCATATAATAATTTACTATATTATTATTCCATGATAATTTTAAAGCTTTGTAATTTTCAGAATGAATAAACAATGTTTAGTCGATTTCATAGAAGAGTATAGGAAATTTCCGTGTTTGTGGTGTATTAAAAGTGAAGAACACCGCGACAGAAATGTTGTCCGGCCCGGTTGGTAGGTACGATTTAGGAGATACCGTTCCGGTCAGGATAGACTCGTCCAAGATGTTGTAGGAGAGATAGTAGGGATCTTTGCCAATTTGGAGTTAGAACCCCGCGTACACGTCAGTGAAAGAACCGTATTTATTGTTTGGTATATTACAACGCACTTTAACTAACAAGGGGAGGCCGGCAACGTTGCGAGCCCGATTTTGACGAATTTTGGTACACTTATAGAGGACCACCCAAAATGAAGTTTTGCAAAGCGAGAGCGCGCCATATTCATAAACAGCCGAGAAAATCAACATTTTGTTGGTCGCGCGGGAGCGGTGCTTCGAATCCCGGCGGGGGAACTTTTTTTTTTTTCTTATTCTTTCAATTTTATTGATTTGCTTGAATATTTTACATCTTTCATAAGGAAAATAATATAATCCAATAATAACAATTCATAATTAATTACAATTTTTGCACAAAAATGGGTTATTCCGTTATGCGGAAGAGGGAATCTTACTTACTATTAGGAAATGAAATGCAAAAATAATTTATATCAATAAAATATACTTTATTATTATTATTATTATTCTGTATCGCATGTACCAGAATGGTAGTTGTCGTAAAAACATACGAAGCAGAAATTTCTCCTACATCTCGCGCAAACTAGTAAGGAAGAGTTTGTACAATCGCACGGTTTTTTCAATTTGTCCAACGGAAAACATACATCATTCACATTTAAAAAAATCTCCCTATCGTAACACAACTTACTTGCGTACCATGCGTAATGGACCATCTCCCGAAAAATTGGAGAACTTAATTGGTGGTGTACGATGGAGTGTATTTTAATGCAGTCCTCCCTTGAATTTACTTCGCGGTTATTTTCAATTAAAAATGCGCAGTTTTGAATGCGTTTGATAACATTTTTTACTTGTCTATACAAATAGACGTCACACGGCTGCACGAGAGACGTACAACTGGGCGGTATGACTTTCAACGTGCATGTCGGAGCTTTGCTTTCGTCGTAAAATGTTCGATCGTATATTTCAGAAGCTGTTTGCCCCCCCCCCAGGAATCTAACAATAACAAAAATGGAGTTGTTTCTACGTAGGGTTTCAAACATTTTGTTAAAAAATCTATGAATAATCTCGTAGAGAGTTTTCCCGATTTGGATGATATTACAATAACATTTTTGTATCTGTTTTGGTATTCCTCGACAGTTTTCTGGATTCGGGGTCCAAACGCACCGGTTTGCTCCTGTAGGCACACGAACACCGTTGGCAATAACTTGCCCGACAAGGTAATACTGTATTGTGCCGTGTACGAATGCGTCACTTTATGCATATCTTTCCGTGCAACAAAAACGGTCTTTACACCCTTCGTCGTTAACGTCCTATTATATGTAGATTGATACTGGCAGCCTGAAAAATATTTTAACAATCATAAGATTAGTTATGTGAGAGTCGATATATTCGTTGTTAGTAATCGTAAAGAATAAGATAATATTGTACGTACCAGTTTGATCCGTAGTTATGACAAAATCGGGATCGAATTTTGAGATTAACAGCCTGGTTTGAATCCGGAATATGTTCACACTCTTCAAAATGTCCTCCGTCGAACAGTTTTCTTTTTCGGAGACAAATTTGGTTATTTTTCGCTGCCGAATGTTGTGCCTGCATTTAAAATCCACCGTCCACGTCTTTCCCGCAGTAAATTGAAAATTTTCAAACTGGCTGGCAGCAGCCAACGCCCATTGCTGTAGGTTTCTTGTCGTTACTTGGCGGTTAAATCGTCGTGCTTCGATAAAGCGATCGTACGTCCACGAATCGATGAATGCAAATTTATCCCGCCGGGTCCCACCGTTTTTTACATGCTCCTCCCACAGCGGGAGATATTGCATACGCTTCAAGCGTCTGCACCCGTTTTTATGTAAGGAACTTAAGTTCCAGTTTGGATGCGCTTTTGCGGTTTGGAGAACTTTCACTTTATATTCCCATGGAATATATTCGAAGTTTTTATCTCCTTCATCCAGTTCTTCTGACGATTCGGATGAATTTTCCGCTACAACGTCTTCGAAAGAATTATCCGGATTGCTTTCCTCGACGGATATTAATTCCTCCTCCGTAACAAACTGGTATTCGTTTATTGTATCGACGACCAGCTCGTGAATCGTATCTGCCAACACACGGACTTCTTCGGAAAACTTCTCGGTGCATTCGTTGGCCATTTCATCTTCTTCCGTGAAACGACGCTCGCAAAGCACCCATGCATTTTTAAAAACTTGTTTTTGCACAGAACAACCCACATTTTCAATATTCTCTTCTGGTGCCGAAGGACCAGCCACAATGTTTTCGTTATCAGACATTTTATATGTGTAGCACTTGGACGAAAAACTGGTTACCGCTTGAAATTAAACACAGAAGCCTTGTAGTCGCTCCAAAAGCTAGCACAGAAATGGGAGCTACAGGAGCCGACCGTTACACAGAACGCCGTTCCCCCTGCGTTTACCTGCGTAGTCCCAAAAATCTTTTGTGCAGGGGCAGCTGCATAACGGTAGAGCTCCGTCCAGGTAGTAAACCCGGCACGCGGAACGACTTCAAAACTCGAACTACCGTGTACAATAATACGATCCTTTCAACACTACATTATAATTGATTATATGTATAGTTTTATTATAAAGTTATTATTTCGCATGCAAAAAAGACAGTCATTCAAACGAAAAAAAAGAAAAAAAAAATTCATCGGCGGGCTCGAACCAGCGCGGATTCGAACCCGCGATCCCGTGGTAGCAAAAATTATGGGACAAGCGCGCTACGCCTGAGCCACCGACGCTGCTTGAAAAATATGTTTACGATTCTGAAGTTATAGATCATTCCCACACCAGTTTTTTAAACTTTTTTTTGGCTGAATATGGCGCGCTCTCGCTTTGCAAAACTTCATTTTTGGGGGTCCTCTATAAGTGTACCAAAGCTCGTCAAAATCGGGCTCGCAACGTTGCCGGCCTCCCCTTGTAAAATGTAGACGTCTTACTACCGCTCGCGTTCCCGAGAGTTTGCTCGAGAGCTAACTACCCTCGTGGAGATATACAATATCGGAACGTGGTGACGGGGCGTCTCTTAAATTAATACCGTAGCGCACTCCGTGCGTAAAGATACTTGATCGAATTCCAAATCCAGCAGAGGATCCAGCGTTTTTATATGAGAGTTCCAAAAGTGGCTCATGCTGACTCTGCTGGTTATCTGTGTCGGTGGAGCACCAGGTTGGCTGTTTAAGTAGGCTATTATTTCATATTCTTGGAACATCGAATGATGTTACTGATTTGTCAGCGAACTTGGTTGCAACACTAAAAGTCGTACGTCAGCGTTATGCGCTGGCGATGCTCTATATTTGGATTGCGTAGTTGCGGGTATAACATCCCTCCCCCCTTAGAAGAAGAGGATGCTGCTTCCGCACATTCTCGACCTACGTCTGTTCATTCTTTCATTCAGGTATTCACTCATGCTTACAGTCACAATGTGGTCCCGTTACAATATCTTTATAATCGTGTACTTATTTGTTATCTATACCTAGGTATTTATAACTGGGGCGTGTTTTGTTTCGGTTGTAAGGCCGGCACGCTGATATTGGTTACACGTTTAACTTGTCTTCGATATATCAGATATATTGTGGTAATAATTATTCCTATAATTAAAACGCAAGAAGAGATCATAATGGGATGTGAAATGAGTGTGGTACTGAAGTTAGTTAAGTCGACGCTATTTAATTCTTCGTTAATTTGTTCCAAACCTTTACCGAGTTGGCCTATTTCGTTTATATGGTTGACTGTTTTGTCCGTAGGGGCGTTTTCTTTTAAATGAGATAGATGAGTTTTTGTGAAATTTAATTTTTCGAGAGTTAAGTTGAATGGGGGTGCGAAGTCTAGTTGGTGTTTCATTTCGTATGTTCCTTCTACTGCCAAAGTAAAATCGGATGTGGTTAATGTGCATTTCTTTTTCAATTCTAATTTTCCCGACCCGGATATCATTTCTCTATATTTTCTTTGATTACCGCAACCTATCGTTATTTCTTCTGGTTTATTAGCTACAAATAATAGTGTGGCGGGGTTATTCATTTGTACCCAAAAAGTGTCTTCGAGAGTGATATGCCGGGCTTTGCAGTTCTTGCTCATTTGGCTAGGCTTGAAAAACAGCTGTACTTCACACGGAGATTTCTCTTGTAGGTGATATGAAGGAACGGTGTTAGGGTACAGAAATTGATTCCCTAATTGAATTAATGGTGAGTTCTCTTTATCGATTATTGAATAACTACGAGTACTTCCCGTAAAAATAATCCTATCGTGATTTATATTGATGAGAGAATAAATGTTCTCAGAAAGTTTACTTGGTACCGCGCTGAGTTTATAATAATCTGCTGTTTCAGTCGTTACCAGAGGTATTTCCATGACGGTGATAATTTTTCCGTTAGCGCTATAAGCGCTGAGTCGGCTAACTTGTGTGAGAAGGTTAACGTTCTCTTCAGTGATTGTGATTGGGAAACGGTCGCCTTCCGGAAGAAGGAGGGTCGCGTTTCGCAATAACGATACTATGTCCGTGTTAGAGATAAAATTAGGGTTAAGTACTCCCTGATGTAGGGATGTTATAAAGTCTGTCATGTCTTTAAGATCGTCCAGTAATTCGTCGGCTATTGTTTGTAGGGCCGCCATATGTTCATCTATATCAGCTCGTCTTGATGAAGTTATATGTATATTCTGTACTAGTTTCGTGGTATGGTTTATGAGGTCCTGATTTTGCCTCATTATTTTTTCTATGTCATTCATGTGGTATAATGTGGAATTTATTACGTGTATCTGTCCCTTTAAAGCGGTCGTGAATCGTTGTTGATTTGAACCGAGATTGTTTAGTTCGTTATGAATTTCCTGTGCGTCGTTAGCGTCCATTGTCCCGAATAGTGTTTTTGCTACTGAGCCTAGGGCGTCTATTAGCCCCCTGCGTTTGTCAGTTTTGTTGAGGGTTTTAAAGAATGATATGTGTTTCCTAATTTTTTCAAACTGTCTTTGTATGTTTCTGGTAACCGATAGGGTCGAACATTAATCGGAGAGCTATCTACCTTTGTCGGGATTTTATGTGTGATAGTAGCGGTGCAAGTTAATGGTTCGTTCTCTAGTTGGAATATGTCGCAAAAATTTTCGCACTGTTCAAGTAGACTTTGTTTTTCTTCTTGGTTTAAATGCTCGGTGCGTAATAATTGTCGTACTACTCGCGCCCGCTCTGGTAATGTTTGATGGTTTTGGTGCGAGGATAAAGAGTGTATTTGGATATCTAATGGCTCGTAGCAGGGAGGAATAGGTTCTATGGTTACATGCGGGATTGTTATAGTCTGTGTGCTTTCTGTGGTATTTAATATGCTTATGGTGCATTCGAAATTTATGGGTTTTACAAAACAATTTCCTATCAGAATCCCTGGTTCTAATTCGTATTTTTCCACAATGCCTTCTACGTTAGTGCTGGTCTTTGCCTTAATTATTGTTTCTGTTCGAGGTAGTAGATGATACAAACGAGTGGAAGGATAAGTTTTCCATATTGTGGAGTCTAAAATAATTTCGTTTTTCGCGCAATCTATTTTAGCCTTGTGTTTTCTTAGGAAATCCAAGCCTAATAGCCCCTCGTATCTGATAGGAAAATCGTTGGCCACAATGTATACAGGATGTTCGACTGTTGTGTTCCCGATTTGAATGTGTCCCATGATTTTACCTAATGTTCTTAGTTGTGTCCCTGTAGCCCCGGTGATTGTAATTTCGTCTGGGTGTATTCTGACGTTATTTTTTAAATTTCTTTTGTAACGTCCTGTACATATTTCCGACATTATAATTCATAGAATCACATCCGGTCCCACGGCGCTTATCGCCTATAAGATGTCACTCATTTCTCGAATGCTGACGCCAGGACTTTTAGACAAAGACCTGCAGCGAGGCCCACCGCCGCGCGGCCCCGCTGCAGATCTCTCGAGAACACTCTCGTCACAACCATCGAAATGCACAGTCGCCTCTCGCTCCATATTCTTACTCTTATTCTTGTCATCTAAATAAATCTAAACTCAGTGCACCAAATATATATATTCTTTCCGCCGACCACGACTACCAATCCCCATCACAAATTGGTGGCAGCGGTATTCGTCCTACGACTCCGAGGACAAAAGTACAAACGTCGCATCCCACTTCTCCCATCACAAATTGGTGGCAGGGTTTTTCGTCCCGCAAATCCGAAGACAGGACCGAACAGACACGCACGAATAAAACAAATAGGACAGGAAAAGACAAAACAGATCAAAGGACAACAGGCATACGAAAACCGGACTAGACACACATTCATGACACGCACTTTTCTCATCATACTACAGTAAGTAATTTACACTATTAAAATTGAATTCGTGACATTTTTGCATCTCATAAGTGATTTTGTTTGTACATGTGAACCGTGAAAATTGACAAATTCTATCGTTTTCTTGCCAAACAGTTAATTTAAAATAATCTAAAATTGCGCTCACACGACTAAGTGACATATTAACCGAAACACCGCACATAGAAACAATGGCTAACTCTACAATTACTTTCCGCGACGTTTATAACGTGATACCCTCTTTCGATGGGAAAAATATACCCGTGGAGAATTTTATTTCATCTTGCAATAGGGCCAATAAAGCACTGTCACCGGAAGACAAGCAAAAATTTTTGAACATGATACCTTATAAACTCAGCGGCACAGCACTTTCGATAGCCGACAATAAAAACCCAGAAACCTTAGAATCACTTTTAAAATAATTTAAAAAAGCATTTGGAAAAATTACACACTTATACGATTTAGAAACAGAATTAAATTTAGCATATCAAGCCGCCGACGAATCAGTAATTATGTTTGCAACACGAATTCGAGAAATATCCAAACGAATAATAGATAGATTAACAGAAGTATACAATAATCCAGAAAAGCGACCATTTCTCGACGCACGAATTAAAGAAGAACAATGTTTTGTCGAGGGTTACCAAATTCTGGTGTTCGTTGCAAGGGTCGAGGATAAGTAGGAGAGTCGAGGGTACCGAAAAACCGAGAAGAGTTCACTCAAAAAAGATAGATTATATATTGTTACAACAAAGAATATATACCGGTCACTGTCCGACCAACAACAAACACTTAATATTAACTGGTAGAAACGTATAAAAGGTAGAATGCGCGAGAGGTAACCGATTTGATCCGAATGTTCGATGTTTGATAATGTTAACCGAATTTAGTTATACAGCACGTGTTTGCACTCGAGAGTGGACGCCGAACGAGTGTCGTAATGGCGGAAAACCGGTTTCGACCGCGTGGTCGAGCAGGCCCCGATACAGGGTCGCCGAAGCGCAGGCGCGGCTGCGCGTGGTCCGTACGCGCAGCCGTCGAGCCGGTAGGCGACGCGTAGATGCGCGTGGCGCGTGTGCGCAGCCTGTTGGATGGTCCGCCGAAGTGGCCTGCGCGTGGCGCGTGCACGCAGCCGCCGAAACAGTCCGCCGAGCGAGTGGTGCCGAAAAGCGGTGGTAGGTGGGGCCACCGCCCAGCCTCACGATTACGGAACAAACAAGAAAAAGTAAAAAAAGCTTTCACTAGAGGATTATCCATCGAAATTGGCACGCACATGTTAACACAAACAAAACAAACATTAGATAATTTAATCGATCAGGCCCATACTATTGAATACGAAATTCATAAACGTAAATTGTTACATCAAAATCGTAAAGAAATGCATCCCCATGAACACCCCCGCGCAAAAGTACATTTCACGGAATTATCTGAAAAATATCGCGAATTTCACAAACTTCCCTGACATTCAACGTTAGAGTGCAGCCAATCAAAATTTAATAATGAAAAACAGCATAATAACCCACACCATGACCATTACAACGATTCGTACGACCAATATAGACACAGTTCACGAAACCGACAAAATTCACGCGACAGATATAATTCAAACGACAGATTCCGATATAATTCAAACGATAGATACCGAGATAATTCACGCAATAGATTCAGAGATAATTCACGGGACCTATATGACTCACACGATAAATATAGAAATAATTCACGCAATGCATACAGAGACAATTCGAACGACAGATATAGAAACAATTCACGAGATAGATATTCCAGCAATAATTATCGACAAAATTCACGCGATAGATACGATTCACGGGACCAATACAATTCACGCGACAGATACAGAAACAACTCACGCGACAGATGCAGTAAAAATTCACACGACAGATTCAGAAGTAATTCACGCGACCGGTATTCAAGCGACTATTCACGCGACAGATACAGAGAAAATTCATATGACAAACATACAAACGATTCACGCGACCGATATTCATACGACTATTCCCGAGACAGATACAGTGATAATTCGCGAGACAGACACAGAGACCATTCACAAAACAGGCATTCGAGCGACTATTCATACGACAAGTACACACATAATTCACACAATAACTACAGAAATAGTTCACGCGATAGATTTAGAGACAATTCATTCGACAGACTTAGAGAAAATTCACGCGACAGACGCAGAGAAAATTCACGAGATAAATATTCCAGCGACTACTCATACGACAGGTCCACACATAATTCACGCAACAGATACAGGGATGACTCCCACGACAGATATAGGAATAATTCACGCGATAGATTCAGAAACGATTCACCCGTCAGTTTTAGAAACAGTTCATACGACAGGCATTCATATGACAGTAGACACAGAGACGATCCACTAGACAGAAACAGAAATAATTCACGCGACAGACAGGGAAATGAATCATATACAAATTTTCCAACGAATTCGTACAGTAATGAACATTTAAAAAAACTTGACCACCGCTTCACGAGAAAGCGCGGCGTGAAGCAACCCCGAAAAGCGCTACAGAAATTTCCCAACCAAAATCTCGACGATATTGCAATTTACGCAAACACACTTTCGGAACACGCGATAAAATCTCACCATATAGAAAATGAACCGATTAAAGCTGGACTGACTTTACAGACTGATAAATGTCAATTAAAAAAAGAAGAAATTACGCATTTAGGCCACACAATTAATAAACACGAAGTAAAACTGGATTTAAATATAATTGATGCCATTAAAGATTGTCCAATTCCAAAAGACAAACAGATAGACAAAACACAAAATGCATTTCATGTTTTAAAACAAAAAACTATTCAAAAACCAATTTTATTAAACGACTACGATTTCGAAATTCGTCACGAATCCGGAAAATTAAATCTTGTCCCAACACCCCAGAAAAGACCACACATCCCCATCGAAACAAAAACACAAACAGACGCTGACACAAATAAGGAACCAAGTAACGAAAACATAAGAGCGAGCGAGAGGGCAAATCATACAACCACACATACTACAGACGAGAGCAACCGCGACACAACATCGTCCAGCGATGAAGCAGAATCACTAAAATGGAAAACGACCAGGAAACGAAAAAATGACACAACGGACCAGGATTCACAAACAAATAATCAAACGCAAAGTATACAGGAAAAACGAGAACACTCTCGCAACAAACGAACACAGCACACACGCTAGCTGCACACTCCCACAGCAATGCACACATCTACCGGACGCTCAACCTGGAGATACGCACACACGGGAAAACAAACCTAGCGACGCTACGCAGCAGGAATACAGCGCACACGCTACAAATACACCTCCTCAGCCATACACACATCTACCAGACGTACACGCCCAGCAGCGACGCACTTATCCGCTCACAGACGGCAACACACACGCTGGAGATACGCACAGGCAGGAGAACACGAGTAGCAGCGCCAAAGAACAATGCCGCGACACACACCGCGAGAACACACATTGCGAACAGACATATACGCAAAAACGGTTACCATCACCGAAAATGGAAAGGAAAATCGGAGATAATATTACTGCACGACCACCTGTACAGCCGAACTGTACAGATGTCACCAACAGAGGTCACCGTCGTCAAAAACGGCAGAAAATATCGAAAGGGAGAAAGTTGCAACACCACCAGTGCAACCCAATTTTAGGTCACCTTCGAAACAACAAGACAAAAAAACGCCGGACAACAAAAACAATGACGACCACGAATTGCCAAATTCAGCACAATGCATCCAAAATTTAAGCGAAAACAACACATATAAAATCTCTCCCAAATTACCGGAAGGTGATAGTCTTGGAAAAATTCCAACACAACCAAGACAGGATGACATTGTACCAGGCAATCGGCATACGTCACCTGACGTCGAGCCCACTTTCCGATCACCGACACACACGCAATAAACACTACAAATTCAGTTGATACACGGAAACCACGACCTGGAACGTCCAAGGAACCACGACCCTGTATGATAAGCAGATGCACAATCAGGCACGTCAAAAGGACCACGAACGACCACGCAAGAAAAAAAAAACCACGACCCAGCATGTCCAAGGAAACGCACACAAAAAAATCGACAACTCGCTTTCATAATAGTTTCATATTTTACTTTAAAAACATATTTTGCTTTCACTCTCTCAATATTCACAACAATACTCTTTAACCCTTTCTACCCACAAGTCTCCTCATACTTTTCGGTCTAAAAGACAAATTTCGAAAAGAAAAAAATTAATCAGGTTATTCGAAGAAAACAATTGAAAAAAAAAAGTAGACAACACTTTTGTCCATAAAAACCAAACGCACCCATTTCGGCATGACCAGGAAACAATAAAAAATACAACACCGATTAATAAAGATCTGGCAGAATTGGAATTAGACACAAACAAATTCATATTCGCTATTCTTTTTGCAAAAATCGGTCAGATACACCCACAAATTCTAAATCCAAAACAAGTTTTACTGAGTGCCCAATTAATACAAAAACAAAAAAAAAACAGTCCCAAATACAGTTTGTAATTATTTTCACATAATTACCATACAAACATACCATACAAACTATACGAACATCTGTCAATCTGTAAAACATTCTACGTTTGAAACTTCCCTAGTAGCACAATATACTGAAAAAATATTTTTCCAATATCAGATAGATATTTGGATCTCTTTTTAATATTTAAATATACATATAATATTTATTTGATATTCAGAAAAAAATATTTTTTTAAAAATATTAATGTAATATTTATTTCATATTCAGAAAGAAATATTTTTTTCAAACATTTATAAAACATGTATTTGAGATTCCTAAAAAAATATTTTTTTCCAAATATTTATCAAATATTTATTTGAGATTCAGAAAAAAACATTTTTTAGGAATATTCATAAAATATGTATTTGAGATTCAGAAAAAAATATTTTTTAGGAATATTTATAAAATATTTATTTGAGATTCAGAAAAAAACATTTTTGAGGAATATTCATAAAATATTTATTTGAGATTCAGAAAAAAATATCTTTTTCAAATATTCATCAAATATTTATTTCAGATACAAAAAGAAATATCTTTTTCAAATATTCATCAAATATTAATTTCAGATACAAAAAGAAATGTCTTTTTCAAATATTCAACAAATATTTATTTCAGACACAGAAAGAAATATCTTTTTCAAATATTCATCAAATATTTATTTCAGATACATAAAGAAATGTCTTTTTCAAATATTCAACAAATATTTATTTCAGATACAAAAAGAAATATCTTTTTCAAATATTCGTTAAATTTTTTATTTGTTTTGTAATCATTCACCCATGTGGTAGAGCGAATCTGAAATTAGTTGTAAAGTAAATTGAGCTCGATGGCATTGCAGTAAAGTAATTATGTGGTGAAGGAAATAGTTGTTGTATAAGAATAATGGGAAGTGTGCATACTATGTATAATATGAGAAAAGCGGTAGAAAATATAATTATAATAAACAAGATCTCGAGAAATGAGGAGCTTGAGAAAGAGATGCGGTTTAGAGATTAAAATTGTACAAAAATCTCGAAAACCGTTTGTCTGATTTATTTCAAATTTGGATACACATATAAGATTATCGAACAATAAGACATATACCATAGGATTTTTTCGATACGCTTACCTATTTGTTTATAATTCAAGTTTTAAGCTTCAACTTTCCGTTCCTTCAATTTCTGTTTTGGGGCAAACAGAAAAAAAATTTTTTTTTTAATAGTTCGAAAATGAAAACTTCAAGAAAACTAAAAAAAAATCCGAATTTCCGAAAATTTCAGGGTAGCGTAATCCCTTAAGAGTGGAGTACGGGTCATTCCGCGTCAAGTGAGACACTTTTTACAGACATGTTCGAGAACTTTGATGAATTTTTGTGACCATGTAGTGTTCGCGGAGAAAAAAGTTTGGGTAAAAAAAAAATTCGAATTTTTGAAAACTTTTTGAGTTACAACCTCTCAAACTTTCAGGTAAGATTATTTTTTAAAATTCGTATCTCCTAAACTACTAACAATATCGCATTCCGGCAAATTTGGTTGCATTCGTAAAAGTTCAAGCTTTCAATAAAAAAATTCATAATTGTTGGATAACGTTTATAAACATTGAAAAAGTTTGTTTAAAACATATAAATTGGTGTAAAAAAAAATGGCCATTCGCTATTTTTTCATTACAACAGTCGGCGTGGCGCGCGTTATTGGTGCGCGCTGATGAATAAAAAATGATATCTCAAAAACTAAGACCGAGGCCACCGTGATTCTTGTTTCATTCTTTAGAGGAGGCTTCAGAGTTGTTGTAAAAAAATAATGAAAAAAATAGCGAAGGGCCTTTTTTTTACGCCAATTTATATGTTTTAAACAAACTCTTTCAATGTTTATAAACGTTATCCAACAATTATGAATTTTTTTACTGAAAGCTTGAACTTTTACGAATGCAACCGATTTTGCCGGAATGCGATATTGTTAGTAGTTTAGGAGATATGAATTTTAAAAAATAATCTTACCTGAAAGTTTGAGAGGCTGTAACTCAAACAGTTTTCAAAAATTCGAAGTTTTTTTTTTTAATCAAACTTTTTTCTCCGCGAACACTACATGGTCACAAAAATTCATCAAAGTTCTTGAACATGTCTGTAAAAAGTGTCCCACTTGACGCGGAATGACCCGTACCCTAAAAACTACATAATTTTTCCTTCATGTTTGTATTTTAAATATGTTCAAGAGTATACGCTGTTTATTTGTTAAACTCTTTTTTATTACATTTTTGTAAAGAAACTCGAAGTATTTCCGAAGTTATAAAGATTTTAACAGATCAGACGCCGTGGAGCATGCCTGTACTACTCGAAACTTAATTATTCAGACGCGTTTATTCAGAAACTTTTTTTCACCTGGTTGAAATGATATATCTCTGAAACTGATCGACCAATCGAATAATATTATATTCACTGCTCAATTAAAAAAATTACTAATTTATAAAAATTGTTTTAAAGATTCTTATCTCTTTTAATGACATGAAATATTGTTTGGAATTATTTGGACCTCTACGAAAAGTAGTATACAAAAAAAAACAGTTTACAGAAATGGCTCGTTGAAGAAACGCAAGTCCAACCACCCCGATGTCCCGAGTTCGAATCCCGCCTCGCATACAGCAGCAGAAAATAAAAAAAGTGATACCAATTAAAAATTTGTGAATTGCATGGGTCTGATCCAGAGACGCGCGCGAGAACAGGGAAAAATGTATTTAAAAAAAACTGGTTCGGTCACTTCTAAATATTTGTTGCAACCTTTTTTGGTTAATTTGAAGACTATTTAATATTAATTAAATATTTAATTCATATTTTTCAAATATCTATTTTACATTTCTTATAGATGTATGCAATATTGTTCCCATCTTAAAAAGTGTCTTAAAAAAAATATTTAACTAATATTTAAAAAAAAATATTCTCTGAATATTTATCTATTTTAAAAAAAATATTCTCTGAATATTTATCTAATATTTTAAAAATATTTATTTTTCAGTTGTTATATATGTATGCAATATTTCGATGTAATATTGTTCCCATCTTAAAAAGTGTCTTTAAAAAAATATTTAACCAATATTAGAAAAAAATATTTAACTAATATTTTTGTGCTACTAGGGTTTCTTCAATTTAATAAATTTAAATTAATGCAAAGTTCAAAATACATTCCACGCTTGAGACTTTCTTCAATTTAATAAATTTGAATGAATGCAAAGTCGAAAATACACGATATATTTGCAATTAGGCAAATTTAGCCAACGCGTAAATGGCAATACAGAACGAGAAATACAATTATTAACAAATCAAACTTATTGGTTAACAATTAGGATCAGTAACGCATAATTTTAAACTTGTACATAATCTCCAATAATCACGAGCCAAATTAGAAACAGTAACCGTAAAAGCAAAAGAAATCGATAAAATGACCCACTTAAATCAACACTTGTCATATTTGGAAAAATAGAAGTCACATGTTCAGACCCTTTTCTACCGCACGCTGTACACACGACTCCATACAATCAATTCAAATTTCTTTTTCTCACTCCTTTTCTCTTTCTCTTTCTCTACCACTTTTTATAATAACATTTAAGTCAAAGCAACATAACTTTCACAAAATATTTCCAATCAACACACAGAAAGTCCACAAACACCAGCAACCCACATCCTTCTATCCTACCCCAACTCTGCAACAGATGTAGACTGTTACAGGAAAGTTATAACAAAAGATACATTCGGACATATCCAATAAATGAGGACATAGTACAACACTTACAGAACTGGATAATAGAACGAACAAAAACAATAAAATACAAACACAATAGGAAAAGGAAATTAATCAAAAGGACAAACCGAATTACGAAAATAAGTATAACAATACAACACTATGAAATTTTTAAATCAACAATCCACTACACATCCTTTCATAACCACCCACCACCTACTAACAACAGTCACACTAACGAAAATTTAAAAGATGTTACAGAAAATAATAAAACAAAATGGAAATTTGGACATAAATTCTCACCCATAACACAGGCCAACGCACCTAGATACGGATACGTCACAAATTGGATATAAATACACACCATCATACGCAATAGACAACTGACAGACGAAAGACTCAGCGGGCTCCCGCCCGCCACACAGATGACAGCACACGAGCTGCCGCTCGTGACCGCCCAACACACACCCCACGAGCTACCGCCCGAGATCATTCACCACACACCCACAACGAGCCATCGCTCGCACCCTTTCCCATTTTGCAAATTCTTACGAATCAATCCGACGCAGGAGCATCGTTTTCCTAAGGGGGGGAGTGTAACGTCCTGTACATATTTCCGACATTATAATTCATAGAATCACATCCGGTCCCACGGCGCTTATCGCCTATAAGATGTCACTCATTCCTCGAATGCTGACGCCAGGACTTTTAGACAAAGACCTGCAGCGAGGCCCACCGCCGCGCGGCCCCGCTGCAGATCTCTCGAGAACACTCTCGTCACAACCATCGAAACCCACAGTCGCCTCTCGCTCCATATTCTTACTCTTATTCTTGTCATCTAAATAAATCTAAACTCAGTGCACCAAATATATATATTCTTTCCGCCGACCACGACTACCAATCCCCATCACACTTTTCTTTACTAAACAAATCGACGCCCCTGTGTCGACTAACATTTTTGTCTTGCCCGCGTGAGTCTCCCGTAATGGTAGGTCAGTAATATGCAAGCTGTCATTCGGTGAGTGCGAGAGACTTACTTCCGCGACACGGTTCTCTCGCGTTACTGTGTCTCGTGTTCGTTTCCCGAGTATCCGGTTTCGTTTAATACGTTAGCGCTAATATTACTAATGGCTAATTTCGGTGGTGTCGCAGATTGTTGATATTCGAATGGTTCTAGAGCGCGAGGCCTTGATGGGAAGGGCGCTTGGTGAGACGGAGGGCCTGTATACCAGCACTCTTCCTTCACATGGCCTCCCACTTTACAAATGATACAATATTTCTCTACTACGTTTACGGCACGTCTTTCTTGGATGGGTGGAAGTGAAAACTGATTTCCGTACCGTCCCCTTTTACAATCTCTACCTAAATGCCCTGGTCTACCGCACTTTTGGCAACTTATTTGCCTGGATGGGTACTGTGTTTTGTTCAGATTTTCGAGATTATAACGTGCGGGAGCTGAAACTGGTTGCCTCGGAGGGCCTGCCCCTGTTATTCTAGACGTATATTGGAGAGATTCTTGTTCCGCGGCCCCGGCTATAGCGTCGTATAGAGATTGGTGCGTTTGTGATTTTACTACGGTTCTAACCTCGGTGTCTTGTAAACCTTTCATAAACACGGCTAGAGCTTGTCTGTGAATGTAACGTTGAACGGCAGCTACTTCTAGGGCTGAATCTGTAGGGTGTGCGGATGATACTGCTAACTCTACTGTTATATTTTCGACCCGTTTTCCAAAAGCTGGTGCTGATTCTCCCGGTTTTTGTCGTATCTGTATAAGTTCTTCTAATAAAAGTGTAACGGACTTTTTCTTTAGATAACGAGTTGCTAATTCAACCCGCAATTCTTCGAAAGTGCTAAAACCCCGGTGCTCTAATCCCTCTAATGCATTTGCGGTTAGCTTAGTTGTGAGTACCGCTTGTAACAGAAAATACCGTTCCTGGGGGTTGACGCCTTCAAATACGTAATGGCAAATTTTTATAAATTTCTTTATTAATGCCGGGGCTGTATCCTCTAAATCGGGGATAGTTTTTAGCGCTTCTTGAATGTTTGTATAACCTTCGCTAGGTGCATGGTACGTCCGTTCGTGTATGTGTGTTCTCCGGTTTGCTTGAAAGTTATTTATTGTAGGTTCTCTGTCGATGTTAAGCCGTTCGTTATTGTCTATTGCTTCGGAAGCTGTTAGTCGTCTGTGTTCGAGTCTTAATGATTCTATAGCTTGTTCAACCTCCTCGGTGGTAGGTTGTCGCGAGGGTGTGTTTCCAGCTTGTGCCATGTTGGTGTGATTATTTGGTTCGGGGGTCACGGTGAATGATAAAGTTCGCCGGATGTTATGATTTATTTCCCGTACTGTTCGTTCTGCTGCTTCTATGAGACCGATTGTGCTTAATCTACGTGGAGATTCTACGCTAGACTCTGACATTCGATTTTACAATTTCGCGTGGTAGGTATTTCTTATAGTGTAATATTGACTTACAATGCTGCGTGCATGGCTGCCATTTCTCCGCGTTGATCTCTGATCGGTGTTTGGTGTTGGAGACTGGATGATCAGCCTTCCTCCGTGAGTGTCGTTTGGTGCAGGAAGTCCTCCTGGAGTGGTTGGTGCAAGGGCTGCGTAGCTCCTGTTGCTTTGAAGATGTGGAGACGTCGTCTTCTTCTTTCTTCTATATTGATTCTGGCGTACTTTTGCGCCTTAGTTGCCTACTGCGTGGCTAATTTCACGTGTCCTTTTTGCTTGGACCGGATTTATATATTTCTTTCCGTCTTATGTCACTCGGACTGCAGGCATCCGTCTTATGTCACTTTTGACTGCAGGCTTACTTGGCTAGAAGTTTTCGGCGTTGGGAGATTCGAACGTCCTACACTGTTGTACGTTGGCAGATCCCACCGCTGCCACCAAAATGTTGTCTGGCCGGGTTGGTAGGTACGATTTAGGAGATACCGTTCCGGTCAGGATAGACTCGTCCAAGATGTTGTAGGAGAGATAGTAGGGATCTTTGCCAATTTGGAGTTAGAACCCCGCGTACACGTCAGTGAAAGAACCGTATTTATTGTTTGGTATATTACAACGCACTTTAACTAAGATGTAGACGTCTTACTACCGCTCGCGTTCCCGAGAGTTTGCTCGAGAGCTAACTACCCTCGTGGAGATATACAATATCGGAACGTGGTGACGGGGCGTCTCTTAAATTAATACCGTAGCGCACTCCGTGCGTAAAGATACTTGATCGAATTCCAAATCCAGCAGAGGATCCAGCGTTTTTATATGAGAGTTCCAAAAGTGGCTCATGCTGACTCTGCTGGTTATCTGTGTCGGTGGAGCACCAGGTTGGCTGTTTAAGTAGGCTATTATTTCATATTCTTGGAACATCGAATGATGTTACTGATTTGTCAGCGAACTTGGTTGCAACACTAAAAGTCGTACGTCAGCGTTATGCGCTGGCGTAGCTCTATATTTGGATTGCGTAGTTGCGGGTACAACAGAAATGAAAAAAATAAAGCGTACGGCCATTTAGTTACCAAGCTGAGAGAAGTCATACCGGATTGTACAGTTCAAACTGTTAAAAATAAAATAGATTCAATGCGCGATTGTTTATTGCGATTGAATAAAAAAAATTAAAGATTCTCAGAGATCAGCTGCAGGAGAAGAAGAAATATATAAACCACATTTGTGGTGGTTCAACCATTTGATATTTTTAAAGGATCAAGAAACACCACGAGAGAACATATCGAGCATGGACTACGAAGATAATACTGTAAGTATACAGGGTGTCCCGTAACTAGCTCGACACCGGGAAATGAGGGGTAGCTGAGGTGATTCTGAACAACTTTTTCCTTAGCAATAATGTCCTAAGCGCCTTCGGTTTTGAATTATTAACGAAACGGCTAGGCCAATCCGAGCGCTTATCGGGCGCGCGCTCGAAACGAGAGTGTGGTCTCTGACACGCTCCGCCGCGAGCGTGAACAAGTAGATCGCGTGGGTATCGAGAAAAGCATACGGCAAATATCACATATCGTCTTCAAATAAACTAATAGTCGTTGAATAACTGCGTTCTATACTGTCACTCGTAATTCGGGAGGTATGAAAAGTTGTAGTATTTGTGGAAAAAATGATTTTCTTAACAGCATGTTTTCAGGTGGGTAAATTATGGTCTAAGATAAACGATGTGAATAACTAACGTTAGAAGAATCTTGTTGAACTCACCCTTTCGCCAACGAATCAACCTGCCCTCGACAGAAGTAAGTCGTTGGCAGTAGGTCACAGTGCCGATTTTGTCCTTCGTAAGAATCTCGAGAACTTCAACAGCTGATTATACGGCCGGTTCGGTGAACTCACTTGACACTGACACACACAGTAGGAACGGCACTTGTCTAATTTATGGCAGGGCGCACGGCTAATCGCAGGTACGCGGACACCCCCGAGAGTCGAGCGGCGATCGGCGATCGGGTCACTTTACCGAACGTGCATTTCACTGCGTGAGCACTTTCACCCATAACTCCGAATAAAACAATTATGTAGAGGAACGTAATTGAACCTACGTTAGAGATATTGGTGGCCCTGAAAAGGGCCGATTGTTATTGCCAAAATTGCCAAGATCGGCACGACGTACCCTCCTCGAGCTTGCATGCACGTCTCGGAGCACCGGCGGACGTTGCGCTGCACTTCTCCCAATGTTTCTCGATTAAGAAACTTAACAAATATCCTGTAAAACTCCGCGTTAGTTCGTTGCTGATGGTATCCGTTCGGTTTGAAAAACGATTCTGCTGGTTCTAGCGTTTCTTGGGTCTTGCTTAGAAGGACGTTCGTTAGGGAAGGGATATTTTTACAATAGTACAACGGAGTGGCTCGCACATTTGGAGTCACCGTTCATTCAGCAGAAAAATACCCGCGCGCTCGGGGTGGCCGCATGGTCTTCGTCACTACGAACGCGCTAGCGAAGACACAGGGCAAGGAGTGCCATAAATTTCGCTATTGTCCATACCGTGTCGTAAAGGGAAAGTGTGGCTATTTTACGAAATACGTGCATCGTCTTAAAACTGCATCGGCAGCGTACACGCAACATAATCCTTTAATATTTTCTTACGACTCTTCCCGCAAAGAAGGAACAGTACATACAATTCGCAAAATTATCAATTTAATATTGCATTGTATAGCGAAGACACTGTTTGCGACGCATACACGCTTGCCCGTGTCATTTGGAATATTATAAAATTAATGTTGTGGGATGTGTGGGGTGTCGAGTGCATAGCGTGAATAAAAGTACAAGCGAAGACACTGTTTGCGGCATGTCGAAATGCTTAAACAGGCGGCTCCCTAAGAATCTCTGATTTCGATCTTATTATGATTATCGCATGCGCGCGGCAACCGACTGTTTACGGGAACGCGAGCAGCAAAGCGTGCCGCGGTACATGGGCCCGATCAGGGGGATCTGTTCCAGACGACCAAAATGTTGATAGACATAACGATGTCTCGAAATGCGTATCAAACAGTGTCTTCGCTAACACAATACAATATTAAATTGATCATTTTCCAAGTTGTGTGTACTGTTTCGTCTTCGCGGAAAGAATCGTAAGAAAATATTAAAGGTTTATGTTGCGTGTACGCTGTCGATGCAGTCTTAAGCCGATGCACGTATTTCGTAAAATAGCCACACTTTCCCTTTACGACACGGTATGGACAATAGTGAAATTTATGACACTCCTTGCCCTTGTCTTCGCTAGCGCGTTCGTAGTGGCGAAGACCATGCGGCCGCCCTAAATGCGCGTGTATTTTTTTGCTGAATGAACGGTGACTCCAAATGCGCGACCCACTCCGTTGTACTATTGTAAAAATATCCCTTCCCTAACGAACGTCGTTCTAAGCAAGACCCAAGAAACGCTAGAGCTGGCAGAATCGTTTTTCAAACCGAACGGGTACCATACAGCAACGAACTAACGCGGAGTATTACAGGATATTTGTTACGTTTCTTAATCGAGAAACATTGGGAGAAGTGCAGCGCAACGTCCACCGGTGCTCCGATGTGTGCATGCAAGTGTGACGCGGGTACGTCGAACTAAACTTGGCAATTTTGGCATAACAACAATGGGCCCTTTTCAGGGCCACCAACATCTCTTACGTAGGTTCAATCACGTTCAAACATAATTATTTTATTACGGAATATCGGTAACAGTGCTCGTGCGGTGAAATGCGCGTTCGGTAAAGTGACCCGACGGCCGCTCGACTCTCGGGGGTGTTCGCGTACCTGCGATTAGCCGTGCGCCCTGCCATAAATTAGGCAAGTGCCGTTCCTACTGTGTGTGTCAGTGTCAAGTGAGTTTACCGTAAAATGAGCTGTTGAGGCTCTCGAGATTCTTAGGAAGGGCAAAATCGGCACTGTGACCTAGTGCCAATGACCTACTTTCGTCGAAGCAGGGTGATTCGTGGTCGAATGGGTGAGTTTTTAACAAGGCTTTTCTAACGTTAGTTATTATAAATTATTCTAACGATAATTTATCCACCTGAAAACGTGCTGTTAAGAGAAACATTTTTTCCACAAATACTACAATCTTCGTTCCTATTGAATAACGGGTAAGAGCATCGGACACAGTTATTCAACGAGTATTAGTTTATTTGAAGACGATGTGACATTTGCCGTACGCTTCCGTCGATACCCAGGCGATGCACTTGTTCACGCTCGCGGTCGAGCACGATCCAGAGACCACACTCTCGTTTCGAGCGCGCGCCCGATAAGCGCTCGGATTGGCCTAGCCGTTTCGTTAATAATTCAAAACCGAAGGCGCTTAGGACATTATTGCTAAGGAGAAAGTTGTTCAGAATCACCTCAGCTACCCCTCATTTCCCGGTGTCGAGCTAGTTACGGGACACCCTATATAATATCATAAGTAACTCACACTCAAAATTTATTTTAATTATATTTTAAGCCACGTCCAGACCAGTCTGTTTTCGTGTTGAAGTTAAACATTTGATTAATTCGTTCAGTTAACCCATTTGCAACATGACTGCAGTCAAGTTTCTGTGTTTATACATCAGCGGTGTTCATGGGACAGTTGGCACGTATCACCGCACGGGACCGTATATCCATTGTTTTAAATGCGTCGTATGCGGAATATTCCGCGGCCGATAATATAGAAAGTCCCGGCTCGCGGAACATTCCGCGCTCACTGCTAAAGAGACGATTGTCATGCCCGAATAAATCCGTCTAAGGATGCAAATAGGTTAAATCTAGGTACGGCTTTATGTTCGTATATTTTAATAAAAAAATGTTATTTGCTTATACTTGATTTTATTCAATTTTATTTAATTTTTTTGTTTGTCTGAATTAATCATGTGAATAATTAATTATTGTTACCAATGACTGGCTATAAATCCATAATTTAAATAATAATATAAATAAGAATATTAACTATTAATAAATATTATTGAAAAATATAAACACAAAAAAATTAATACTTTCAGATCCAATCGCAAGTAGACCTGAATAGTCTTGAAACGGAAGGTATATGTGAATCACTACCAGAAAAAGAAGACTATTACACTGTTACTAGTACTGTTCGCAGATCAGAAAAAGGCACCTGAGGCGGTCCGAAGTGTTATAAGCGCACTGGCATATAACCAATTATATTATAATATTATACTAATCTTAATTAAGATTAATTTCCGCTCGTCCTCGAATCGTCTTACATGTAAGACGATACAACACGCCCAGTCGTGCCGCGCGCAACGAAAACTGCCGAACTCGCAACACGTGCCCGGAGAGCGCGCGCGACGAAAAATTATACGACTTTCCAGACAACTGCAGAAATTGCGATAAAGGGTAGCTAGTTGCTAAGCCAAACCCCACTCCGATTTTGGAAACCGGCGCGTGCATAACCCGCGACGCCAGCTCGCGCGCCAGATTCCGACCCGATTGGTGAAGATAACCATTGATTAACCGGGCCGCTACGCGAGCAGTCAATCATCTTTCTAAACACCCCTAGCCTTTCTGTACTTGTACACCGAGCAAGAGTAGTTAGTTATAGAGCAAACTCTTGGAATCGCGAGCGGGAGTAAAAGTCGAGTGCCGAGTAAACAAGCGTTAAAGTAACGAATATTTAAATAAAGTTCCTTCATCATTTGTACGCGGAGTTCCAATTCTTAATTGGCAACGATCCCCTACAAATATATCCAAAACTTCCTGGACAAACTTATCCCGACCGGAGCAATACCTCAAAATTGCACCCACCACCCCGGCCGGATAACAAATTGGTGGCAGCGGTGGGATCCCGCCAACGTACAACTGTGAAGGACGGCCGAAATAATGAACGGAACAACAGCAGGTAATCCAGAATCAAGGAGATTACCACAAAGTTATTTTACCAAGTCCAACCAAGAAGGACCTGAAGGTGAATACAGGCCTAGTCACGCAGTCGACGAACGGCCAGCCTAAAGTCAAGCAGTCGACAACGGCATAAGAGATTTAAGAAGAAGGAAGAGGATCGGAGCACACGGCAGCGAAGAACTTCAGGCAAGGCAACGACCGTGAACGAGTCACTACGCCGAACCGACGAGTCACGCCAAGGAGAATCCCTGACGCCGCTAACTGCAACCCGAGAGGAAGGCCGACCTACGTCAACCAACGTCGAGACAACGACCCGAACAGCTGAAGCGATAACAATGCGGCGAGCGATACTGTAAGTTATGCGAAGTACAAAAGACGCGATTAACTCCGCACCTAATTGTAAAAAACGTCCGGAGCGATAGAATAGTTAGGACCTAACGCGTAACGCGCCGTGTAAATTGTAGTTCTCTGTATCGAATGTCCGAAGGGAGAGACAGTCCGAAAACCTCACAGCAGACTAGTGAACCACATTCTCCAAGCACACGATCAGATAGCGCCTTTTCGCACCGTCCGCGTACCCTCTGCTCGATAGACATCGCTGAACACGCCCTACGCGACATAAGTGAACGCGCCAGGCGAAGCTTGGAACTAACATACTCTCCCGAGTCCGACAACAATATTACGATAACCCAACCTTCTGCGAGAGTTAACCCGAATCTAAACCCTCACGAAATGGACCGCGAAATGCCTTCGACAGACGATCAAACCCTCCGAATTTCCAGTGAAGACGACGTAAACCGGGAAATCGCCTCCCTGCGCGCTCAAGTAGCCAGACTACAAACCGAAAACGCGATCTACCGCGGACGCGACGCCTCACAAGGACCACGACCCAACACCGTGCCCACCTACGGCGATCACCGGGAAGAACACGATCAGTCACACGGATTCCAAATCACTCCCGACTATCACGCACCTCTCGAGAATCATCCATTCGAGCGAACCTATTACAATCCCGCCAACGTTTTCGTAACCCTTAAGGACGCGCTTCCAACCACTCCGACCTTAATGCAACTCACCAGGCGACCCATAAAGCGCTTCCTAAATGTCTGCACGTACGCTTTTGACGGCGTTGCACCAGACCAGCGTGCACACCTGTTACAAGCCGTTCTAAAAACAAAATTAGACGGAGAAGCCTTAGATGCATTCGAAAACCGGCATTATAATTCCTTCGAGGAATTTCGGCTAGACTCAGAAGATCGAGTCGGGGACAAAAAATCGGTCATTCACCTGCAGGGAGAATTAGCACACGCCCGACAGAGATCGGGAGAAACCGCGAGAGAATTCGGAAATAGGGTTCAACGTTTAATATCGGAGCTAGTCGCCACGGTTACGGACCCCCTTATTACCTCCACGGAAAACGTCGCACGAAAACAGCTCTTTCTACAACAAGCGCATGAAGTTTTTGTGTTAGGTTTACGGGATCAGCACATCAGTGGTTACGTTCGTTGGAAAACGGGTCATTCCCTCCGAGAAGCGATTTCCGAGGCCTCCAAAGAGAAAACCCGAAGGTACCCTGTTCCTAGGCCCTCCGCACAGAATCCTTCTGGGCCGCCACCCCGTAGCTGTCTGCGAACCTACCCCGCAGTCAATGGTAGAAATATTCCACCGGCACGACCACCTACTTGCCAAAAATGCGGAAGATCAGGGCATACGGGAGATGCCTGCCGTGTGAGTCGCTACGCGAAACGTTTTTCGCTACCTCCCCCGCCGCTAGAAAGATCCATAAACCTTATGGAAAAATACTGCTTTGTCTGTAAAGTGGAGGGCCACGAAAAAACAGAATGCAGTTACACTACGCCAGTGCTCCGCGCACTCCCACCCCCCGCTGCTTGCACCTCGAATCCGAGCCCGACCACGGTTACACGAAACAAGACACCCCTGCAGGGCAAGCCCCTACGTTATGTAGAAATCACTCCAATAAAGAGTACCAGCAATTCGGAAAACGAGGACGAGACGCGACGAAGCGACAGCGCCGCGTTATCGAGATAAGTCTCTCGTACTCCGGGAACGATAGCCTCCGGGTAACTAACCTACCACTACGGGAGACGCGAACTGGTAACGTTAGAATGCTAGTAGATACGGGCGCGTCAATCTGTTTAATAAAACGGCGAAATATAAAAGAAAACATATTCATTCACCCGGACGAAACTCCCATCACAGGAGCCACGGGTACAAAACTAAAAACGATAGAAAAATTAGAGGGACACATCCACATCGGTAACGACAGGATCAAACATACCTTGTACGTCATACCCGACGAATTTCCGATCCGATACGAGGGATTATTAGGAATAGATTTTCTTACTAAATATGGGGCTAGAATAGATTGTTTAAAACACGAAATTGCACTAGGAACCACGGTATGGAAAACGTTTCCCGCCAGAGAATCATACAGAAAAATAAAATTACCACCCCGGTCCGAAACAATAGTCATGGCTAGGACAAATAATAATGCAGAAGGCATTGTCGAAAAACACGAACTGGAACCCGGACTTTTTATAGGAAATTGTTTAGTAAGGCCACAAAATTTTAAATGCACCTTAAGCATTCTGAACACGACGGAACGCGAACATTCAATAAAAATCCCAATAGTCAGCGTAACACCCATTCCGTCCCGCGAAGATGACTCAGAACTACGCGTGCACTCCTTATCGACACACGCGAGTTACAAGGCGATACCACAGTGCGCGCGACGTGTAAAACAACTGTTACGCATTGAACACCTAAACATAGAAGAAAAACAAAGCCTTTTCGATCACTATGAACGATTTTGCGACATATTCAAATTAGAAAACGAACCGTTAACCTGTACGCAAACAACGACCCACAAGATACCGATAAAAACAGATAGCTCACCCATTAACGTCCGGCCTTACCGATTACCTGAAGTACACAAAAAGGAGGTCGACAGACAAGTCAAAGAAATGCTTCACGATGAAATTATTCGCACAAGTAATAGTCAGTGGAACGCGCCCCTACTGGTAGTACCAAAAAAAGGTGACGCGTCCGGAAAACCTAAACTACGCGTCGTAGTAGACTTTCGAAAGTTAAATGATATTACTATCGGTGATTCCTTCCCTATTCCTAACATAACGGAGATATTGGATCAATTAGGGAACGCGAAGTATTTCACGACATTAGACCTTGCTTCAGGTGTACCACCAAATACCCATGGAAGAAACGAAAAAACCAAAAACGGCCTTTTCCACACCCTACGGTCACTACGAGTATAACCGAATGCCTTTCGGGCTAAAAAACGCCCCCGCGACATTTCAACGGTTAATGAATTCCGTCCTAGCCGGACTACAAGGGATAAAATGCTTTGTTTATTTGGACGATATCGTCATCCACGGGAACACACTGAACCAACACAACCAAAGGCTAATCGAAGTTTTTGAACGGCTTAGAGATCATAACCGAAAATTGCAGTCGGATAAATGCGAATTTTGAAGAAAGGAAGGCACATACCTAGGGCATAAAATAACCGACGAGGGCATAAAACCAGACCCTTCTAAATTAGACGCGGTAAAAAATTTCCCGACCACCACAAAAGCTAAACATATCCAATCATTTTTAGGACTTGCGGGATATTACCGGAAATTTATAAAACAATTTTCAAAAATCGCTAAACCAATGACAACCCTACTAACTAAAGGAACCGAATTCAAATGGACTCATGATCAACAAACTGCTTTCGAAACACTAAAAGAAAAGCTAATTACCACCCCTCTGCTAATCTACCCCGATTTTTCTAAAGAATTCATAGTGACGACGGATGCGTCCGACCTTGCACTCGGAGCAGTGCTGTCACAAGGAACCCCGGGCAACGACCAACTAATCACATACGCGAGTAGGGCCCTGAACCCGGCAGACAGAAATTGCAGCACCACCGAAAAGGAATTACTGGCAATCGTTTGGGCAGCAAACCACTTCCGTCCCTATTAATACGGCACCAAATTCAAAATCGTAACGGACCACAAGGCATTAGCCTGGATATTTAACGTAAAATACGCCGGTTCACGATTAATCCGTTGGAGAATAAAATTGGAGGAATACGATTACGAAATACTCCATAAGTGCGGCAAATGCAACGCGAATGCCGACGCTTTGAGTAGGATAGCGTATCAAATAACCCCCGAAGCCGATGACTCTCTCAATACGGAACCCAACGAACGGACATATACCACTGACGAAAAGAAAAAAATAATGTACGAATTTCACGACACGCCCCTGGGAGGACAGCGCGGAGTAGATGTCACTCTCAAACGAATCAGAGAACGTTATAATTGGAAAGGAATAACACGAGATGTCGAAGAGTACATAAAGTCATGCGCGTCATGCCAAAGGAACAAATTAAGTCGAAAAGTCAAAATGCCAGTAGTAATCACCGATACCCCGGAAGCACCTATCGAAAAATGCGGCTTAGACATCGTGGGACCATTGCCAGAAACCGCTAACGGGAATAAATATTTATTAACCTTCCAAGACCAGCTAACCAAATTCAGTAAAGCCATGCCTCTGCCTAACCAGGAAGCCGAAACCATTGCCAAAGAATTCACCACCAAAATAATTTGCGAATACGGAATCCCCCTAAAATTACTAACTGATCAAGACACGAACTTTCTAAGCGAAACTTTTAAACACATATGTAAACTACTAAAAATAACCAAATTACAAACTACGGCATACCACCCTCAGACAAACGGAGCACTAGAAAGGTCACATCGTACATTGGCGGAATACTTGCGACACTACATCAACGACGAACAAACTAACTGGGACGAATGGATCTCATACGCGATGTTCACGTATAATACAACCCTGCACTCCGCAACCGGATATTCGCCTTTCGAACTCATATTCGGGAAAAGAGCCGAGTTACCAACTGCGCTAAAAACTCCCCTCACACACTCTTACAATTATGACGACTACGCCGACGAACTAAAACTACGACTCCGGACCTCCCACCAGATCGCGAAAGAAAATTTACACGAAGCAAAAGAAAAGGCGAAAAAATCAAAATGTTGTTCGTGTCTTCATTTTTGAATTATTAATAAAAAAACACTGGCGAACCAGAGCGCGTAAAACTCGCGCGCTCAACCGCGAGAGCGTTGTCTCTCGACCGCGCTCGACCGTAGCCGTGAACAAATTCACTGGTAAGGCGTGGATATCGAGGGAATATATACGGTCGATTCCACGTCAAATCGCACAGCTAAATTCTTCGAAATTCTGATTTTGATATATGTTATAGCGGGAGGTGAGAAAACCCACCCGAATTTTTTTTTAATTTTTTATTTTTACTTTCGAGGAGTTACGAGACTTTGAAAAATTGGGACACTTTTCCTTCAAACATTTCTAGGCGCGGTCTTGTTTGCCGTAGAATAATTTGCTTTTTTAATTATTAACGAAACGTTTTTGAATTATTAACGAAACGGCTAGGCCAATCCCAGCGCCTATCGGGCGCGCGGTCGAAACGAGAGTGTGGTCTCTGGATCGTGCTCGACCGCGAGCGTGAACAAGTGCATCGCGTGGATATCGAGGGAAGCTTACGGCAAATGTCACATCGCCTTCAAATAAACTAATACTCGTTGAATAACTGTGTCCGATGCTCTTACCCGTTATTCAATAGGAACGAAGATTGTAGTATTTGCGGAAAAAATGTTTCTCTTACAGCACGTTTTCAGATGGATAAATTATCGTTAGAATAATTTATAATAACTAACGTTAGAAAAGCCTTGTTAAACTCACCCATTCGTCCACGAATCACCCTGCCTCGACGAAAGTAGGTCATTAGCACTAGGTCACAGCGCCGATTTTGCCCTTCCTAAGAATCTCGAGAGCCTCAACAGCTGATTTACGGCCGGGTCGGTGAACTCACTTGACACTGACACTCACAGTAGGAACGGCACTTGCCTAATTTATGGCAGGGCGCACGGCTAATCGCAGGTACGCGAACACCCCCGAGAGTCGAGCGGCGATCGGCGATCGGGTCACTTTACCGAACGCGCATTTCACCGCACGAGCACTGTTACCGATATTCCGTAATAAAATAATTATGTTTGAACGTGATTGAACCTACGTAAGAGATATTGGTGGCTCCGAAAAGGGCCCATTGTTATCACGCCAGGGGAGCAAGGACCAGCTCGATATGTTCCTCTTAATAATTATGTACGAGAACATAATTGAACCCACGTTAAAGATATTGTGGTCCTGAAATGGGCCGATTGTTGTTGTGCCAGAATTGCCAAGTTTAGTTCGACGTACCCCCGTCGCACTTGCATGCACACATCGGAGCACCTTCGAGACCTATTGACGCGAGCCGGCAGCCTGTGGATTTCGGTAGGCCTCGCACATCGTTTATTTTTCCACGGTCGCATTTCAAAGACTACGCGGGGCAGGCCTCGCTTACACCCGAGTATAGAAGGGTGGTAGTCCTAATACAACCTTGCAGACCCTCGTCGATGTGTTTCAACTATGAATGACCGCGAGGGAACGATGGAGGAAGAGAGAAGATCTTACGCGTCGAAATCAGGGCTTTCGCGGGCCGTCCAACCGTCCATAGCCGTCCCGGGTATAAACGAGGCATGTCCTGCGTTGTCTTCGAAGTGCCATCGTGGAAAAATAAACGATGGGCGAGGCCTACCGAAATCCACAGACTACCGGCTCGTGTGAATAGGCGTCGAACAAGCGCGTCACAGCGGGAGATAAGGACCCTGGGACCGCTATAAGTTCAATAGTGTACGATATTAGGTAACTGCGGCCACTTCACATCGTTCCGGATATTATAAAACCCCCCATTCGTTTTTTCCTGAAAACATACAAGGTCTTGTACTCGCGTATTGGTACTTGGCCCTTTTTTTAAATCCCACCGTCTTTCCCTCTCAGGGTATCAGGTTATTGTGTGTGTTGTTACACTCCCCCGATATCCTGCTGGGTTCACCCCACCCATTTGTACTTGGCCCAAGATACATTGTCTCTTGATATATAATAAAAAACAAATTAGTGTTAGAACTTCTTGATCGTACGTCATATAATTAATTATACCAGACTTATAAATAAGGATCACGTACAGATATATGACCGATTCCACCACCAGCCGAGCCTCTTCTGAACCAGACTTTATTTTCTTTTGTATCAAAGAAATGGATCAAATTACCCGAAGAAAAGATGGTAGTATTGGCATCCGCAACACATAAATTAAAATATCTACGACAATCGTAACCATACGAATGACTGTTTTACGTTAAGAAAATTAATGACATATATAAATGATACTGGATTCTAAAACGTTATTTATTAATAAGGATACAAGAATGTCAAGATATCTCGGGGCACCGTGCCATCCTTTGCTCGTTTGGCTATGTTAGAATATTGTTCAATACACCTTGGGTCTCCTTCCGAATACGTGCTTTTACTATTAGTCTGTTCCCATACATATCCGTATGATTTCCCTTCACTTTCTACGTACCCTTCTAAACTATCAAGACTAGTCCTATCCGCAACCGCCATGTTGTTTGAACGGCCCGCGATTACTTTCACGGTTAACAACAGCCATAGATCAAAATTGAAGAGCACTAACTAAGTCGCAGCCAATTGATTGAAAACGACAATGCTCACAGAAATTCTTTGGCCCGTAACTTTGCCGCATCTGCATATTATTAAAAAGTGGATAGAGCATTTGTTAGGATATTATTTAAGGTTTAAAAATGTGTATCAAAAAACGAAAAATGATTTTATTCTCAAGTTAAAAAATTTAATAAATTCAAAACAGGATTGGAAAATTGGAAAAAATCGTTTGTGAACGATTAGAACAAGTTTTTAAAATATTTTTTGCGTGTCCTTTGCAGTTTATAACCACCTGATAACCACGGACTCGGCTTGACTACAGAATAGTGCTGCCCACGAACATAGGTTGCGCTGCTGTATATCTGTGAGACACACGGATTGTTTGGGTGTGTCCCTATGTATGTGAGCTCTAAGAATGCAGGAGTATTCTTGTTTATTTCGCGTTATTTTTAAATAATAAAAATAGAAAAATAAAAAAGCATTAAAAATGCAAATACATGGGCCAAGTACAAGTACGAGTATGTCTATAAAAATTCAAGAGACAAGGTCTAGTTTCGCGTACTTGTACATACTTGGCCCGAGACAAGCGATAAAACATTGAAACTGATTTTTATCGGGAATAATCGTTGGTGCTCGCGACTATTACGCATACCACCGTGTGTATGCATCGTCAAGGCACCCTCGTGAATTTGTTGAGAATTTTTGGGAATGGCCTTCATGTGTTTTTAACTGATTGAGAACACGTAATGTCAACACGACTCGTCATCGCGTCATCACGCAGTTATGTGGGATATCGCGTATCTCTTAGATGCCGCGGCCCTGCGTAACGACCCCCACCTCCCAATTCAGCGTTCTTGCTGGCAAAATCAGTAATTCCGAGGCGGTTACACATTTTCTTCAATTACTCCGAAGTTACTGCGTGCTCGGGGCTGCCTTATTTTGAAAACTCTTCGTCTCGAAACGCGCTACAAAGATATAATTTTTTCATAATTTTCGGTGAGGGCCCAGACAGTCAAATTAACGATTATTTTTTATTTTTATGAATTATGCGTTGAAAAATAAACTTTTTGAAATGGGTTGAAAATTGTCGTTAAACTACAATCTTTTGTGAATCGAACTTAAAAAAGCAAATTATTCTACGGCAAGCCAGACCGCGCGTAGAAATGTTTGAAGAAAAAGTGTCCCAATTTTTCAAAGTCTCATAACTCCTCGAAAGACAAAATAAAAAATAAAAAAAAAATTCGGGTGGCTTGTCTCACCTCCCTCTATAACATATCTCAAAATCAGAATTTCGAAGAATTTAGCTGTGCGATTTGACGTGGAATCGACCATATTTATACTGCGTGTATCATCATCATTACGGGTCCTATACATATTCGTGCTGTATATCGTTAATATAACTTGATAACCGTAACTTAGCTTTACAGCTAACGCTAAGCGTGTCGTAAAGACCAGTAAGCGGAAAACAGTTATAACAGTAATAATACGGGTCGAAAAGTATGAAAGTAAGAATAAATAGGATACTGAACACTTTGAATAAGGCAATCATTTCCGTCGTCCGGGATGGTTGGAATTTAGCGGTAACAGTTTTTTCATCAATCGTTTCGGTAACACGATCCAGTAAAAAAAACAGAACAACGCTATCGCAGAGTCGAACGCCGGGGACGTAGTGTGAGTAAAGCCACGAGGAGAGGGTAATGACGTGCTGTGCGGCGGGTTGCGAATTTACTCAAAGAGCAGGGGTTTGCGAGGCCTGATCTACGATATTAAGGCCCGTCCAGACCAACGCGGCATAGCCCGCCGGCACGCTCTCGCGGCCTCGTTATGACGTCACAAAATTATCTTTGCGCAGCATCTCCATGCCGCGCGGGCTGACTTGGCGACAGGGTAAGGGAGCGGTCTCGATCAAAGGAAATGCGCGCGGTCTAATGGCCCCTCTCGCTCTTTCCTCCGGTGTGTCACTCGCGCACTCACAGCAGCTTCACGCACGTGCTCTGAACGCACGTGTGTTGGTTTGCCTTCGCACACCGTGTACCTGGTTCTCGTCTGTGTATCTGAATGGTGCAAGGGGGACGTTGTCAACGGTTTGTCAATGGCTTGTGAGTCAAAAAGAAACGGGAGGACAAAGGGAGGACAGATAAATCACATCGACAGGTGAAAGTACTAGCGGTAGTAAAAATTTAGGGCCTGAAATTACGGTGGAAGTATTATTACCCTTCCGTTTGTTGCATGTTCTGTGAGGTGTATAGTGAATCAAAATTAAAGACGTTAAAATTAGGTATTACATACTTTTTTTTTCTCACCATTGTACGTATGCAATTTGTTAAAAACAATAAAAACTTTGTACAATGATTGATGACTAGACTGCGGATGTTTATGCAAAATGCATTATTTTGTGCCTTATTTTATGCGCTTCATAAATTATTTTATTTTAGTTTATACGTACAATATATTATACATATATTTCACACATATGGATCACATTTCTTTCACAATATCCGTTTAAAGTCAGTATGAAAATAATGCATTTTGCATAAACATCGGCGGCCTATTGATGACGTAACTTTTTTATGTTCCTTAATGGAAAAACATGATAATTAATGGACAGACAGAAAAATTACAAAAGCACCTGTCAGGTGCATGCGACTATCGGCGCCCTGAAAATACATGCAACTAACGGGAAGTTAATCGAAGTTAGTCTGTGCGATACTACTGCAGTGATGGACGTCCCAATGTTTCTGGCGTTTGTCAATGCCTCCATTCTTCTATTCATGACAGACATTCTTTATTTTCGCCACTTTCCCACTTCTGCGCGTCGTGTCTGTTTTCTATCTTTATAACTCATTCTGCTTTCCGCCACCCAGAATTCGTGACTGTCCCGTAAACAAGCGGATCAAACTTGGGTCCCTCACAATGGCCCTATGCCTCATAAATTCTCCCTTTCCACTAATTTCTAGTTTTCCTAAAACAACCGCCACCTCCTACGCTTCGACTAATCAGAATTCGCATTTCCTCACCCTCCAAGAATTACAACCACCAATACCATTTGTCCTAAAGTCGACCTCTTTCCTAGTGCAATCCTCTTCTTTAGAAATATTTCGAACTCGTGCTCATCAGCTTCTCTCCGTCTTGCGTATTTCCGTCAAATTGAACTCTATAACCGGGTTTCAACAGCAGTGTGAGTTTTGTGTTGTGTTCCTCTACACCGGAATTATGGAAGACAAATGGTCAGAGAAAAACAGTTTACTCTTAATTAGTTTATATAGAAGTTTACCGCAACTTTGGAATCCCAAGCATAAAGATTATAAACATCGGGATATTCGCCAAGACAGTTTTTCAAAAATCAGCAACGAGATGAATATCCCTAAAGACGAGATCGAACGAAAATTGAAAAATTTAGTAAGTCATTTTTGGCGAGAAAACAAGAAGGTAAATAATAAACGCTCTGGAGCTGGTGCTGATAGTTGTTACATATCAAAATGGTTCTCTTTCAAGAGTTTTGAATTTTTAAAGGATAAGAATGATTGCCGCACATCACTGGATACGGAGGTATGTAGTTAAATATAATTTAATTCCATTCACACAAGTATTATTTATTTTTTAAGAATTCTTCAAAATTAATATTATGTACTATTATATTATTATTGTAAATGATTTTGATATTAAATACATGGCCCTTGCCATGGTATTCTTCCTGCTCTACTGCAGAAATACTCCTTAAATTCATCTCTTATTTTTTGGACTTCTACCGATTGCCTGCGACCAAATCGTTCTAAACTTCGGAAGGAAGTCATTTCTTCCATGTCTCTTCGCCAACTGCCTTGTACAACTTCTCCTGTCTCAGTATTCTCTGTATCAAGAACCCCGCTTGGCCAATAAGAATTTCTTGATGTACTACTTTTTCTTAAATAATTATGCAAATATAAGCAAGTTAAGCTAATGATTTCAGCTTTTTCGGTTCGAGCATCATCGGTTTTCGGAAAATCCTAAAAACCGAGGCTAAAATTCCGAATAAATTTTCTACAACTCTTCTGGCTCTGCTAAACCGGTAGTTGCATATCCGGGTTTTTGAGCCTTTTTCGTGGTACCCGGAGTAAGTTTTCATAATATGATATGAAAGCGGAAATGCGTCGTCGGCAATAAAAACAAATGGAACGGCCATATTTCTCCCGGGCAGCGGTCGCGGATTAGGGATGCGTAGTTCCGAGTTGTTTAATAAACTTTTAAATTTAGTATTATCGAATACTCCGCCGTCAGATATTCGACCTTGGGTACCAACGTCAGCCCAAATAATATTGTAAGCCGAATCCGCCGCTGCCATTAAAACAATGCTAAAGAAGCCTTTATAATCATAATATTCTGTTCCACTATGTATCGGAGCCTGTAGTGAAATATGTTTTTCGTCCCACGCACCAATACAATTTGGTACATTCCACCTGGCCATAAATCCATTCTCTATATCGAACCATTCTTCTGATGTAGTCGGTCGCTAAAAATTATATAAAACATATTCAAGACATTGCTTTTCCAAATAATATAAATCACCATTTTCTTCGTTATTAAAATTATATTTTTTTAAACACAGGGCTCGAAGGAAGCTTCAGGTTGTGTACAAAGCAATGTTTCTGCCACAGTGATCAACTAAGTTGTTGATGATATTATTAACATTAATTCGGACCCACCGCAAACAGAGCAACTACCCCAGGAACCAATCTTTGGTAAAAAAAAATTGAAAAGAAAGGTCAAATATGAGGATCAATTAGGACATGAAATTTTTGGAATGGTCCGGGGGATATATGATAAACGCAACGAAAGAGATGAATTCACGATATTGGGTCAAGAAGTTGAAATAAGTGTACGTCAACTTAAATCACCGTATGCTCAGAAAACAGTAAAGCACAAAATACATACTTTACTGTATGAAGCATCTCTAAGGCATTATGATCAACCGGCGTGCCCAATTCAAATGCACCAGGCACACGCATCACATACACCTGTAACCTCTTTCAAATTAATGGAGAATATGAACCCATCCTCACCTAACTACGACCTCCCTACGAATATGTATAACATACCGACAATAACCAATATTTCAAGTTTGTGTGACGAGTTCAACGATAAAGAATAATTGATATAACTTTATTTGATTACTTACTTTTTTCTCATATTTATATCTTTATGTTATGCAAATATTAAAAATTTTATTTTTTATCATTACAAATACTACGTTAAGGTGTGCAATTTTAGTTTACTTGTTACTTAGTTCGAAATATTTTATTCTTCTTTATTTTTTCAAAATTGTGATTAAACGTGTACCTATGTTCATTTAAAATATTGTATCTTATTAAAAACTAATGTAAGTTAAATTTGACTACAGGCGTACATGAATTATTCTCAAAGCTCTTTTATACCTAAAATATAAGTTCGAAAATATAAAACAGAAATATTATAATTTATAAAGCTAAATTTGTTCGTTGTCGCAGCCGGTATTGACGGAAAATAAATTTATATTATATTATGTTTAAATTTATGATGGAATCCAACAAATTATTTAGGTAATAACTTAGGAGATATACATTATTGTTTCCATTTTTTCACATACAAACGAAGAAAATGGTGTTCAAGTAACATCTTTGAATTTAAAACTTTATTTGTATTTACCTTTATATATGACTGCAACGCATCAATAATTGCTTGGCAAACTTCCGGCACAATACTAGATATCGACTGTTTGGAAATTTTGAATAAGTAGGAGAGACTTGCAAATGAATCGCCTGTTGCCAAAAACCGTAGTGTCACCGCAAGTCTCTCTTGAGGTGGGATAGACTCCCTGTACGACATATTGGTTTTACGGATTGTCGGTGCAATCGTATACAATAATTTTTCAAAATCCGCACTCGACATCCGCAAAAAATTATGGAATGACCCCCGGATTTCGTAATCGAGTTGGTCGTCGTCTATGAGAACTTTTAACAAGTCTGTACCACTTTCGTGTACCCTTCTCCTCAGACTAGGTCGTACCCAAAATCTTTTCTTTGTTCGACTACTAGCACGAGTACGGTACAAATAAAAAAGCGCGAGTGCCAGGACAGCATCCTCTTCCGACGACATTGCGAATGAAACTGTGAATCGTATACATAGTAAATTTCTTCGAAGCCGTGGCATGCATGCCGCGTTGATCTGGACGGGCATCTTGCCGCACGGCAAATTCGATACGAAGCCGCGAGAGCGTGCCGGCGGGCTATGCCGCGTTGGTCTGGACCTTTATGAGTTGCAGCGGCATCCGAGCTTTAATCGGATATGGCTCAGAATCGTCTATTGATTGCTATGATTTATCTTTTCTTTCAATATATAAAATTATATACTAAATCATTTTAAATAGCCAAATTATATACTTTACCAACAGTATATATACTTTTTACTTTATATACTTTACCAAATGTTGTTTTTTTCTATTAAATTAATCAAAATATCTCTTATACCGTATAAAATGAAGTATAGCCTCATTTGGAGACCATTCGGAACAAAAAGTAATTTTGTCCGGGTTTTTGGTGCAAATACCCCCACTGTGCGCGGACTGGTTTGCCATAGAATAATTTGCTTTTTAAGTTCGATTCAGATAAGATTGTAATTGAACGAGAATTTTTAACCCAGTTAAAAAAGTTTATTTTTCAGAGCATAATTCATAAAAATAAAAAAGAATCGTTAATTTGACTGTCAGGAGGCTGTAACATGGAGTAACGTCGGAGTATTTGAAGAAAAAGTGTAGCCGCCCCGGAATGACTGATTTTGCCAGCAAGAACGCTGAATTGCGTGGTGGGGGTCGTACACGGGCCCGCGGCGCCTAAGAGATACGCGATACCTCGCATAACTGCGTGATGTAGGAATGGCAAGTCGTGTTGGCACTACGTATTCTCAATCGGTTAAAAACACATGAAGGACATTCCCGAAAATTCTGAAAAAATTCACAAGGATGCCTCGATGATGCATACACACGATGGTATGAGAACTAGTTTCGAACACACGATTATTGCCGAGAAAAAACATTGAAACTGGTCGCGCTCGGCCACGGCGCCTTCGACGTCGTAGATTCTTAAGTTTTTCGTCAATTGCATTTCGTCAAATAATAACACACAAAATCTATCTAGCCGATTTTTGCAAGACGTGATTTTGTTTCGAATAATGTCAAATAGGTTTGATGAAAATCCTGGCCTCACAGAAATATTTTTCATTAGACGCTGTAATGTCTCGACGCTTGGAAGACAAAACATTTGCGCCATGGACCAGTCGCACGCGGGCTACGTTTGAACAGTGATAGTGCAAACACTTTATCTTCCAATATATACACCATACCACATGTATTTCGCGGAGAGTTCCTTGCATTACAAGGAATACAATTTTTAGCCGCGTCGGAAAGTCTATCCAGTCCCTGCCATATTTCATCCTGCTGAGCTTCTTCAGCAATCGCAAGTCGCTTCTGCAGCGAGTCCATTTTTCCATTCGACCGTATAAGTTTCTTCTTCAGTCTTGCGATAACGTTGTAACGTAGTTTTCCCTTCTGTAAGCGCAGTCTTCTTCACGAACCCGAAGTACTAAAGAATGGAACCTGTACAAATGAAAAGGGTTTCATCAAACATTATGTAGAGACACAAACATCCACAGCCAAAAATGCAGGAAACAGCAAGTGCAGTCCAATTTCCTTATATTCCAAAGCAAAAGCAAACTCAAACCAAATCCATGGAATGGAAAATTCAAGAATGTAAAATTATATACTTTAGTAAACGTTATGCTTAAATTTCATTAATGCATATTTAGTGAAAGTGAACAATTAAGTAAATCTTGCCTTCACTTCAAAGGAGCTCGTACTTTGAATGACCAGTTCATCCGTTTCCATTGGAACCGCAATTTCTAGTTTTAATAAATGATCATATATAAATAATTGTTCTGATGTGAGACACTGCATTAAATGAAAACCTAGCAATCATAAAATAGTGACCATTTGGATAGTTATTTTTATAAATTCTGACAATAGCATCCATCTCAATCCTGTATGGTGTCATATTGATGGGGTCTAAAGAAATACGGAATACAGAATTAACCCTTTGCACTCGAGAGGTGCCTCTCAGGCACCACTGGATCAGGGGTTCCAAACCTCAGTGTTAAAGGAACGTAAGCAAAAAGCTTCCCGGGGAAACCCATGGTGGCGCTGACTTTCAATATATATAGCACACTATTGCCATATATCAGGCCCGGCAAACGGTGGAGAAATGCACTCTCCTCACGCGCTATTTTTTACCCCTACCCGTCAGCTTTTAGACCTACGTCGTAGGCACGCCGTGCGAACGTAAAGAAGGACAGCGCTACACCATACAGTTTTTTCATCAATCGTTTCGGTAACATGATCCAGTAAAAAAACAAAACAGCGCTATCGCAGAGTCGAACGCCGGAGACGTGGTGTGAGTAAAACCACGAGGAGAGGGTAATGACGTGCTGTGCGGCGGGTTGCGAATTTACTCAAAGAGCAGGCGTTTGCCGCGCCTGCCATATATGGTAGTACCCCCACTCTCCGTCTACTGTGCCTATTGAATATGAGCGCCCTCTGGGAAGACCCCGCAAACTAAATGACTTACGTCCTTTCTATTCTATTCTATTCATCTTACTTATACTTAAAAATTTGAAGGATTTAACTCAAATTATGATGAAATAAATTCTGAAATAATACGTTTATTTTATAAGATTCCACGTCGAAGAAATACATGGAAATATTATATTACAACCCATTCTAATTATATACAAATAATCAGTTACAAACTATATATATTATAACAACACATTGGTAGTTTTAAGATAGCGGATTTCACAGCCTATTCGCTTGGCAGTATTTTTGGAATACTGATACTAATACTTTTTCAGTGCCTGCTAGATGTTCCTTATATGCGGCGACCTTCCTAGTTGCTTTTCTAAAGTCCTACATGGCCATCACGGCATTATATGCTGCCTGGTTCATTTTCTCGAAGTTGTCCTTCCGGCTGCTACAGAGCAGTTTTGCAATCGATTCTAAGAAATGAACAAAGTCTACTGTCATCAAAAGAACTTCGCAATACGATATAATACCTTCATTCGAATCTCTAAACAGCACCCAAAGAATGGTCAACCTGGAAACAGATAGTATAACATATTCGTCATGGGATACATAGAAAATATACTTGCCATAATCACGTTGCTTCAATAACCGTCTCTTCTTGTTGATCCCTCGCTTCCTTGCTGAAAAAATGATACAGTAATCAGTACTAACTGGAAACTTTTGACTACTAAGCTTCCTGTTTTTAATGTCATAACAGAATCATGGCATATCTGTGCGTTATTTGAAATAATTTGTATATGTGGTAGATTTGTTGACTTACTGTTAGAGTGGTTGTTGGTATCCATCTCATCTACGCTTACAGTTCTCTTCACAGTTATTGGGTAAGCTTATTAACTTTGGATTTCTGCACGTAACGATCCATTTCATTCACCGCAGGTTAGAATATTTCGGAATACTGTAAAATTCCGATGTACTTGACTTCCATTCTTTCACCGGACGCTTTCTTCCAGAAGCCATCTTGAAATGATGCTTTACCAAAAAGCCACTGCGCCTGCGCAATGCGTGAGACTATCGCCACCTACCAGTTCCCCGGTAAGTTTTGTGGACCAGGTACTCCCATAAGGGTTTGGATACCCTGCACTGGATGTGATGTGGCAACTCGAGCGGTGCCTCTCAGGCACCACTCAAATCAAGGCAGCAAATCGAGCGATAACGGTGTTTATTTAGATTTGGCCTAACAAATATCGCTTCGAGAGTCTACCTCCTAGCCCTTTGTGTGTAATCCAGGGTTCCGAAACTCTTATGGGACCACCTGGTCCAAAGTATTTCTCGAGTCATTCGTAGATGGCAATAGTTTCGCGATGCGCGCAGGCGCAGTGGCTCTTTGGTAGAGCATCATTTCAAGATGGCTCCTGGAAGAGAGAGTGCCATGTGAAAGAATGGACGTCAAGTACATACATCGGAATTTTACAGTATTCTGAAACATTCGAACCTGCGGTGAATGAAATGGATCGTTACGTGTGGAAATCCAAAGTTAATAAGCTTACCCGACAAATGTGAAGAGGATTGCTAGCGTAGATAAGATGGATACCAGCAACCAGTCTAACAGTAAGTCAACAAATCTGCCAACGTATACAATTGGTTTCAAAACGGTAAAGCGCACATATGCCATGGTTTTGTTATGATGTAAAAAATGGGAAGCTAAGAAGTAAAAAGTTTCCAGTTAATACCGATTATTGTATCATTTTTTCAGCAAGGAAACGAGGGATTAACAAGAAGAGACGTTTATTGAAGCAATGGAATTATGGCAAGTATATTTTCTATGTTTCCCATTATGAAAGTGCTATACTCTCTTATGAAGGTATTATATCTTAGTGCTTAGTTCTTTTAATAACATTAGGCATTGTTCATTCCTTAGAATCGATTGCAAAGCTGTTCTGTAGCAGCTGGAACGACAACCACGAGAAGATGAACCGGAGAGCGTATAATGCCAAGATGCCCATGCAGAAGGACTTTAGAAGAGTAACTAGGAAGGTCGCCACATATAAGGAACATGTACGGAGTGCAGAAAAAGTATCATCATCAGTAAAATTATTAATTAAAATTATCTATATGTTATAATATTTATAGTTTGTAACTGATTATTTGTATATAATTAGAATAGGTAGTAATACAATATATCCATGTATTATATCGAATGCGCAAACTTATTAAATAAATGTATTATTTCAGAATTTGTTTCACAGCTATCTGAGTTGAATCCTTTAAATTCTAAAGAATAAGTAAAACGAATAGAATATATGTATATATATAGCTACAGCGAGTTGAGGGTGGGGGTACTACTATATATAGCAACTGTGTGATATATATATTGAACGTCAGCGCCATCAGGGACTGACTCGAGAACTAAATTCCTTACGTTCTTTTAACACTGAGGTTTGGATACCCTGGTGTAATCTAATGAAGCTACAAAGATGTCTTATCTCAAAAACACTTGCGACTGTGGGTCAGACTCTATCTTCGATGTAATTTCGAAGTCAACTTTCTTGGCAATCAGAATATTTCTCTCAAAGTTACTGAGCTCAATACGCATGTACATATTCAAGTTTTAGTCGTGACAAACAAAATTACATCTATACATAGACTGCTTGTCCATGGGGAGGAAGAGGGAACTGCTGAAGACAATAACGAAGTCAAAGGTGTAAAAAGGCGGAAAATCAACATTATAGATAGTAAATCGAAAATCAATTTCTTTCTTTGATCTCTGAAGACATGTAAAGTGTTAAAAAATATAAGTTTAACGCTTGATTCCGATGGTATGCTTGATTAGAAACACAAAATTCCTTAGCCAAATGTCGAGATTTTTGTTAGTTTACGAGATATAAGGACTTAAAGTTTCGAAAATGACAGGTTAGGACACCCGCCATTCGTGCTCACGGCACTGATTCTCGCTGACTTTGTCGTACTTTTCACTGCACGGTAACCTCACTGACACGCAGCACACCTATCGCACCCACATTCACAAACCTTACTACCGCGAAGTGATGTGTAGTTCCCGAACGCACTAGTTCGATCGAACGATTCAGCTACACGAACGATTCAGAACTAACTCACCAAAAAATTGAACGTCGTTCACTAGTGAATCATTTTCTCCGCAGATACCGTAGATAACGGCAGTACCGACGAAGGGCACAAACATGTACATGGTCGATTCCACGTCAAATCGCACAGCTAAATTCTTCGAAATTCTGATTTTGAGATATGTTATAGAGGGAGGTGAGACAAGCCACCCGAATTTTTTTTTTATTTTTTATTTTGACTTTCGAGGAGTTATGAGACTTTGAAAAATTGGGACACTTTTTCTTCAAACATTTCTAGGCGCGGTCTGGCTTGCCGTAGAATAATTTGCTTTTTTAAGTTCGATTCAGAAAAGATTGTAGTTTAACGAGAGTTTTCAACCCATTTCAAAAAGTTTATTTTTCAACGTATAATTCATAAAAATAAAAAATAGTCGTTAATTTGACTATCTGGGCCCTCACCGAAAATTATGAAAAAATTATATCCTTGTAGCGCGTTTCAAGACGAAGAGTTTGCAAAAAAAGGCAGCCCCAAACACGCAGTAACTTCGGAGTAATTGAAGAAAAAGTGTAACCGCCTCGGAATTACTGATTTTGCCAGCAAGAACGCTGAATTGGGAGGTGGGGGTCGTTACGCAGGGCCGCCACCTAAGAGATACGCGATATCCCACATAACTGCGCGATGACGCGATGACGAGTCGTGTTGACATTACGTGTTCTCAATCAGTTAAAAACACATGAAGGCCATTCCCGAAAATTCTCAAAAAATTCACGAGGGTGCCTTGATGATGCATACACACGGTGGTATGCGTAATAGTCGCGAGCACCAACGATTATTCCCGATAAAAATCAGTTTCAATGTTTTATCAGGTATCTCTTAGGTGCCGCGGCCCTGCGTAACGACCCCCACCTCCCAATTCAGCGTCCTTGCTGGCAAAATCAGTAATTCCGAGGCGGTTACACTTTTTCTTCAATTACTCCGAAGTTACTGCGTGTTTGGGGCTGCTTTTTTTGCAAACTCTTCGTCTTGAAACGCGCTACAAGGATATAATTTTTTCATAATTTTCGGTGAGGGCCCAGATAGTCAAATTAACGACTATTTTTTATTTTTATGAATTATACGTTGAAAAATAAACTTTTTGAAATGGGTTGAAAACTCTCGTTAAACTACAATCTTTTCTGAATCGAACTTAAAAAAGCAAATTATTCTACGGCAAGCCAGACCGCGCCTAGAAATGTTTGAAGAAAAAGTGTCCCAATTTTTCAAAGTCTCATAACTCCTCGAAAGTCAAAATAAAAAATAAAAAAAAAATTCGGGTGGCTTGTCTCACCTCCCTCTATAACATATCTCAAAATCAGAATTTCGAAGAATTTAGCTGTGCGATTTGACGTGGAATCGACCACATATATGTATGGACCAACGAACTACGTGATTCACGATCAGTAATAAAGGGAGGGAGAAATACATATGTGTGTTTATAATTAAAAGTTTTGCCGCCCACCAAATCAATGATAAATGATTATCACAGATAATATATACCATTTTCAATTATGTGTCAAATATATATTTAAATTCGATAAATTCGATTCGTGATTGAAGTTAGCAATCTATTTATTATACATTTTTTATAAAATTATAAATTACTGATAAATTAAAAGTTCGTCTAACATTTAATGTAGACATATATACATACTGTTCGCAGATCAGAAGAAGGCACCTGAGAAAAATGCGCCCTCATTGGTTGTAGCATTTGGGTCCTGCCTATTCCAACACAACCATAGGGACGGGGCACACGCATTTTTGCCATTGGCCAAATTGCCACGCACACTAATAGACTCAGGCTGTAAACTACCCCTAACTAGGATTTACCTGTCCCTCGCGCAAATAGGACTCCTACTACTATAATAAACGGCGGGCCGGAAGGGCGTTAAAAGTGGGGATAGGCGAACCCACTCTTGCCTTCGGACCGCCTCAGGTGCCTTCTTCTGATCTGCGAACAGTACATATACATATGAATAAAGAAATATATTTGATTTTTAGATATTTAATTTATCTAGCATTGTGTCTTCTGATACTGTCAAATGTTTTATTATATCTTCCTTTATTTTTCTCCTTATTCCGCTTATAAGGATTTTTAACGGTAAACACCTATACTTACACGCACACCAACTCATGCTTGTGCGTTAGGTTCGTAGTGGGGGAAGGAGTTTCGGCTCTTCTGCCGCTGAAATTGGGGTCGCTAGCAGACGCAGAATATTTTTCAGGATTTTTCACGAAAATGGGCGAAAACACGCATTAGCTTGTCGGATGCACAGGTCGTAATTCTCGACCGATTTTCATGAACAATAACTCGTTTGAAAGATAAAGGATGATCCATGCGTTCGTGTGAAGCCGAATTTTGATAAAAAATTTCTTTCCATGCGTAAAATTGTCTTGAAGTTTAGCGATTTTTTGAATTACTATTTGTTGATAAAAAAAAGGTTTTATTAAAATTCGGCTTCACATGAACGCATGGATCATCCTTTATCTCTCAAACGAGCTATTGTTCATCAAAATCGGTCAACAATTGTGGCCTGCGCATTCGACGGCGTAAACCCTTCCAAAACGGGGGGTATCCAACGCCCTTAGGTCGTTTATTACGTTTAGCCTTACGATCGCCATAAAACGCACAAAACGGCACATAATAAAGTCTAAACTAATAATAATAATAATAATAATAATAATAATAATAATAGATAATAACTAATAATAATAATAATAGATGTGTCTTTAACTAATTAAAATGTTGAATAAAATTAGCTAGGACATGTTTTGTCAATGCTTTTAACAAGTGTTGTACGGAATACAACACGCGCCCGCTCGTGTTATAAAACATGGCACGTCCGCTGGAAGGTTAATTCAAATTTTGCGGCGTTTCGCGGGCAAGATGGGGAGTTTTAAGGTTAAGAAAAACAAGTGTTGATTTAACGATTCAATGCCATTTTACACTTTTTTGTATTATAATTAAATTTGATTAATTTTTCTTATCACACATGATTCTTTAAATCAGCACTTGTTGTGTTTCTTAACCTTAAAACTCTCTTGCGCGGCAAAATTCAAATTAATGAAATACATTTTCTTTACACACATCAGTTACGATTGTTATATGTACGAATTGCCGTGAATTATATGAATAAATGTTTTTTATCAATAACAAATGTGTTTTCCTCTGCTATAAATTACCCCAACCGGTAAATATTCAACATTTCACAGAAAAATATTAATTCAGTGACTCAAATACTCAAATGAACTAGTTCGATGAACTAGTATATACAATATATAGTATATATTATTCTGCATTAAGTTTATATTTCGTTACGTGGTTGATTGACTACGACGAACTGGAATTAAATGATACGTCGAACTTACAAGAATCAAAAAGTTACCGTATATACGCATATGCGCATATGCTTGCTTTAGGAAGGTTCACATACACGTATGGTTACTGTATGAAGATTTGCACACATGTATACTTGCTTCAGGAAGGTTCACATATGCATGTGGTTGCTTTACGAAAATTTGTATATGTATACTTGATTCGGGAAGGTTCACATATGCATGTGGTTGCTTTACGAAAATTTGTATACGTATAGGCTCGCTTTAGGAAGGTTCGCATATACGTATGCTTGCTTTAGGAAAGTGTACATACATGTATGCTTGCTTTAAGAAAGTGTACATACATGAATGCTTGCTTTAGGAAGACTTGCATACATATATGCGTGCTTTAGGAAGGTCACATCACGTATGGTTACTTTATGAAGATTTGCATACATGTATGCTTGCTTTAGGAAGGTTCATACACACGAAAAGTACGATCAAGCCAGCGAGTATCAGTGCCGCGACCACGAATGGCGGCCGCCCTAACTTGTACTTTTGAAAAGCACAAGTCCTTATATCTCGAAAACTAACGAAAATCCCGACTTTTAGCTCAGGAACATTGTGTTTGTAATCAAAAATACTAACAGAAGCAAACGTTAAATCTTGTCGCCTCGGAAATGATAATCGTGCCGAACATTCTATTGGATTAATAACGTTATGTACACCTGTTTAAATAACCAATTAAGGGGAATCAGTACTGCCCAATGTTTTTAAACGCGGTGCCTGGGAGTGCCCAATGTTTTTAGAATGGGCTATAGAAACATGCCGAAAAGTAAGGATATTTGCAGGAAGAAACTTTTACTAAATAATACAACATCTCACTCTACACAAGGTTTCTTGTGAAAGATAAAAGTCCAGGGATGGTTAGAAACTATTCCAATCCAGAGATCAATCACTCTATAGTAACAAAATTGGACTGCAAACTTTCACCTGTCAATTTTGCGATCACGACAAGATTTCAAGATGGCCGACCATTATGTGGCCGCCGCACAATTCTGAGCTATTTCTCCAATTCTGGACGTTGTCCGGCCGAGATCGATAGTTTCTGTTAGAAAAAAGAATTAATTACACAGCATTTTTAAGAAAAAGGAGTTTGAATTTGGCGCCATAGCGTAGGCTCAAACTCCTATATATATATATATATATATATATATATATATATATATATATATATATATATATATATATATATATATATATATATATATATATATATATATATATATATATATATATATATATATATATATATATATATATATGTAGGTACGTGAGAATGGCTCGAACAAGTAAGTCCGTGTGATCCGCCGTGCCGCATAAGAACCGATATTTAGTTTCGTTTACATTAAGCCCATAAAGAAGGGATGTATCGACACACATGTCGCTTTGTATCTGTTGTTATGTAATATGCATCTGCAATAAATGTTTCTTTCTTTGTCGCAATACTCTCTGGTCTGAACCACTGCGCCAACAGTTTCTAACCACCTTTGGACTTTCCTCTTTCGATTGACACCTTGTACACTATTGGACTAAAGAGCGATCCCAGGGCCCTTATCTCCCGATGTGACGCACTTGTTCGAGGCCTATTGACACAAGCCGGCAGCCTGTGGATTTCGGTAGGCCTCGCACATCGTTTATTTTTCCACGGTCGCACTTCGAAGACGACGCAGGGCAGGCCTATGGACGGCTATACGGTCCGCAAAAATCCGACTTCGCCGCGTAAGACCTTCTCTCTTCCTCCCTCGCTCCCTCGCAGTCACTCCAGGTAAGAGCACATCGGCGAGGGCCTGCGTGGTTGTATTTCGACTACCACCACTCTATACTCGGTGAGGGTTATGCTGGCAGGCCTCGCTTATACACCTTTTCTTTCCTTCCTTAAAGATAGAGTTAATTACGAATTAATTATTTAATTTCATTATAAAATTTCAATGCTATGTTATTGGATATATTTCAATTCATTATCTTTACGGCGTGTATCGCCCTCACAAACACAAATTAAATAATTCATTTCGTGAACAGATAATCAATTTCGTAATTAAATTAATCACCAGTGAATCGAAGAGGGCGCACCGTATAGCGGGCCCTACCTTCCCCGAGTGTAGAAGTGCGGTAGCCCCAGGTAGCCCCAACGGTAATCTGCGACAGGTCCCGCGATCGCGAGGGAGCGATAGAGGAAGAAGGAAGGTTTCATGAACTTGAAATCATCGGTAAAGATAATGAATTGAAATATATTCAATAAAATAGCATTGAAATTTTATAATAAAATTTAATCATTAATTCGTAATTAACTCTACCTTTAACAAGGAGAGGCCGTGAAGTGCCCCCCTCTGATTTGGACGAGCTTTGGACACGTTATAGTAGAGGCAAAGTTTGCATATACCCAAAAGGATTTGCTCAGATACTCAACCGTTTTTGAGAAATTTGAGTCGAAAGTTTGGATTTTGGAGGTGAAGATCCCGGGATCGAAACCCGGTATGAACTTACGTCGTCGACATCTTCGATATCTTTTTTCATTTTTTTTTATTTTTTCAGAATGTATAAATGATATTCCGCCATATTTCAGTATATTTAACACTGTTTATAATGTATTTGTGTACTTTACATAATATTCTCGAGCCCGGTATAAGCTTTGGATGAAACCTCTCCACCATAGCAATGAATGGCGTGCGGCTAGCGCGCTCGCTTACACTCGTTTGCTAACTGCCGTCGACGACGGACGTAAATTACAGAGTGAACAAAATAATAACACTTGCGATACCATATCGATACAGTTATTTTATACCCGAAAGTAAAACTAACCAAAACCAAAAGTTATTAAAGGAGAAATCTCCGCGCTAAGTGGCTTTTGAGCCAAAAAAAATTAGTGAAATAATAGCTGACTCGCAAGAGGATGCTAAAAAAGACGAAGCTAAAACAGAGATCCAAGATCAACCAACTGGATTTATAAATTCAATAGATCCAATACAAAAAGTGAGTAGTGCAAATCACTTACTGATAAATTCAGCTGATCTCGCAAAATTATGCGAACCGTCAGCGAACAAACTAAAAATTATGGGCCGCAAATGCAAAGAAGCGGTAAGAAGCAAAATATCAAATAAAATCATTGGAACAAATTTGAATCTCAACCGAACTACCAACACATCAGATTCCAATCTGGAAGATTCAAAATTATCATCACCAAACCGAAACCAGGAGAAGAAGAACCCAGGAATGGAAAGTAAGGAAAAGGAGCAACCAGAAAAGCCCATCAACGAGGAATCGATACGATCGACGGTTACAGGAGAGGAGAAAAATAAGAAACGGCCACATTCGCCCTCGCTATCACTGCTATCCGTCAACTCCAACACCACAGCGGACGATCAAATGACGGAAGAACTGAGACATGCTGTTGATAAAGAAAAACTAGAGCTAAGTAAAGAAAACGAATTACTTAAAAATAAAATCAACGATTTGACTCAAACCGTAAACGAACTTAAAAAAAGTTTATTAGAATTTGCCTCAAACAAAGAAAACACTGCACTAAAAGATGTAATTAAAGTTAACATCGAAACAAAAAATAAATTTCAATACTTGGAAACCCATGAATCAGAAATGGACTTGGTCAAATCGTCGATCGAGAGCGACAGCTCTGAAAACGATTACTCAAAAAATAAAAAAAATAAAAAAATAAAAAAGACACCAAACACGAGAGATGATAAAAGATTCATGTCCCGTGATAAAATTATATCGGAAAATACATTAGATAATACTCAAAATAGGAAATTAAGTAGCGATAACAAGAATTATAACGAAAATTATATGCTAGTTAGCCATAAAGCAAAAAAAAAAACAGTCGAGCTCCCCAACATGGGCGGAGGTATCCGAACATATACAAATGAGCACGCAACAGGGGCAATGTACTACGGAAAGAAATGCAGAAAACATACAAAATACGCCTATGGCAGTCGAGAATACAGGTAACAGGGCAACAACAAAAACCAGACCAGGTACATCCACACAAGACGAAACAATAGCAAAGGTAAAGACGTTAAATCCGGCGATATTTAAAAATGTCAGCAATGCATCCCAAAACCCAAACGACACCTACAAAAAGATAAGTACAACAAATGTAAATAGTAAAAATAATGTACCCACAGATATAGATAGTAATAGTAATATAAATCGAAATCGAAAACTGCCACCACCAATTAATATAAGGAATTATACAATAAGTAAGACCGTACTCTTATTCAGTAATTTTATGAATAATAAAGATTACTATATAAACAGATTTAACGAGAATGCACATGCAATATATATTAGAGACATAAACAAATATTATAAGGCAAAAGAATTACTGGACAAGAATAGAGTACAATACTTCACTTATACCCCGAAAAGCGAAAAACTAATCAAGTATCTAATCAAGGGCATAGATCAGTCATTTGAGCCAGAGCAAGTACAACAGGAATTAGAGAACCTTGATTTACAAGATATAAAAATAGAAGGAGTAAAAAGATTCAATACAAACAACTCTATTAAAAATAACAAAATACTTCCGCTATTTTTAGTCCAAGTAACACCAGGTAGCAACCTGAGGAAACTCAGGAGTATAAAATACCTGTGTTATCAAAAAATATCATGGGAAAAGCTGGAAAAGAAAACAACCACGCAATGCAGAAACTGTCAGCGCATCGGGCATTCGGCAGTAAACTGTAAACTAAAATATAGATGTGTCAAATGTGACAAAGACCACGGACCAGGAAACTGCGAGGTAAGACAAACGCAAAAAGATAGCAATATTACTGATAAAAATAATGATAACGACACATTATATTGTGTAAATTGTGAAAACTTTGGACATCCAGCGTCATACAAAGGATGCCCAAAGATCAAACAAATGGAATTAGCCAGGAAAAACAAATCTGATTACTTGAACAATTTAAAAGCTAACAAATTAATATCTAGAAATCAGCCAAACGAAGCGTTTAACCCAAATAATACTACTCCAAAAATACGAAGTATCAGATCTTTTACAGGAAAAATAAATGTAGTTAATAGCGAGATACCATATAGCAGTGTAATAGGGGGAAATAGAATGCAAAGTAAACAAATACCAGAGCCACAAATTGAGCGAATGTACCAAATGCAATTAAACAGAAACACTAACATAGAAGCATACATAAATAACATAAGAGCAGAGATCCTATCGTCTATGGAACTCCAACTGAATAACTTTACAACAATAATAAGACAAAATGTCACAAAATTAGTCAATGATAATCTCAAACAATTACATACAATCATAAACAACGAAAAAAATGGCTAGTAGAAATAAAATTCAACATAATAAAAATAGACTCGATAGAATCAAAAATATCAAGATATTGCACATAAATGTGAACTCCATCGTTGCAAATCAGCGTAGGGCGTTCCTCACCAGCAAACTGCATAGTCTAAAGCCTGACCTAATCAGCCTGAGCGAAACAAAATTAAGACAATGTCACAATCTTATGTTTAGTGATTTTAAAGTCATTCGCAACGATAGAAAAAATGATAGGTTGGGCGGTGGCACCGCGGTGCTGATCCGCAACGACATAAAATTCGAGGAAGTAAATATTGGCTCAATGAATGGCTCTCATGAAATTGAATCCATAGAATCATCAATTATTAAAATTAAACTAGAAGGAAATCATAACCTTTACTTCGTGGCGATATACGCACCATACTCCCCAAATCAGCAATTTATAAAAGACATGAACACACTATTCCTAGCACTTAAACTTCACGAGAATCATAACTATTTTATAATATGCGGAGACCTTAACGCAAGTCACAAAGAATGGGGGGGGGGGAAAATACGAATAGGAGAGGATCGGCACTCGGTGAATGGCTAGCAGAAAAAGAACTGGATTATAAAATAAATTTCCTAATACCAAATGATTACACATACCCTAGAAACCAATCTATTATAGACTATGTAATGATAGACAAAAGACTGGTCAATTTGACCACAATTGCGGGCAATGCTAGTTCGGTTAAAGTCATACCATACGACAGTGATCATAATGCCTTAATCCTAAAAGTAGGAATAATTACAACAGACCAAGAGACCTTGAAGTTTGCAAAAAGCATAGAAATAAACAAATATATGTATGACAAAACAAATTGGACTAAATTTAGAAATAATCTAGAAAATACATATATCTCACTTCCTCCAGGTGATCATAATTTAACCATCGAAAAAATAGATGTCCAAATAGAAAAAATTCAAGAAGCATTAATGAAAACGATAAAATCATCTGTCCCCACCGCAAAGATTAGAGATGGAACATCAAATTATACTAGCAACAGAGTAAATAAGTTAACAAAAATTAAAAGTGGCCTATTAACACAGCTTTTCAAATTATATAGATCAGTAGATCCAACAAATAGAAATAGTCAATTATTAAAACAAATTAGTATAATTAAAAACAATATCATAATAGTAAAAGGAAAACTAAAAATAGAATTTAATAAGATAGTAAATACATATTGGAACAACAAATTCAATAATTTAGCAGTCAAAAATCCAACGGAATTATTTAGAACAATTAATAATGTCTTCAAACCAAAAACAAAACTCGAAATAAGTGATCTCCAAATCGCCCCTAATGAATTGGGTAAATTAAAGGAACTAATCCCAGAAACTGAAATAAATAGGTTACAAAAAGATAAAAATAAAAATATCATTATATCATCGCCAAAACTTAAACTCCAGGTAATGGGAAAGTGGTTTGAGGCAGTGCACACAGCAAATATCATTCCAAGTAATAATAAAACGCCACACGAAAGAATAGTAGACAATACCTTGAAAGAATTTCACAACAACTTCAACATAAATAATATAATTAATGGAGAATTTTTTTCAAATGAGTATCCATCAGAATGCCCGATAAGTGATAACGAAGAAAAAAACAAATATTTCACTAACTATACAGAGATCGAACAGCTGCTAAAACGCACAAATAACAAAAAATCATCCGGATATGACGGTGTGCCAAATCTAGTATTAAAAAATATAACCTCACAAATGACCAAAGATATTGCTAAAATATTTAACAACTGCCTGAGAAATAACTACTTCCCCATGGCCTGGAAACAAGCAAAAACAATAGCGATAAAAAAACCAAATAAAAATGCATCAAACCCAAATAACTATCGCCCGATTAGCCTCTTACCGAACATTAGCAAATTATTTGAAAGAGTAATTAATAAGAGACTGATCGAAGCGGTAAATGCAAAAAGCCTACTACCAGAGTCACAATTTGGATTTAGATCAAAACATTCAACGGTCCATGCTATAAATAAGCTGCAATCAGATATATGCTGGGCATTAAATAAAAATAACTGCATTACAGCCTGTACTATTGACTTAGAAAAGGCCTTTGATACGGTGTGGACAGATGGCTTAATCTTCAAGCTAATAAAAGCAGGTTTCCCTAACTATTTAATAATGCTAATAAATAATATGATCAGAAATAAAACATTTAGAGTCTTCCATAGTAATGAATACTCCACTACAACGTTCCTAGTAAAAAACGGACTGCAACAGGGAACAGTAAACTCACCAATTTTATTCAACATATTTTTCACAGATTTACTTAACTTATATGGAATTAATAATTGTAACGACATAAGAGCGATAGCCTTTGCAGATGACCTGATAGTGTACACAGAACACCCAAAAGTAACAGTAGCGCAAGAAACACTAGAAAAAACAATAAACAAATTAAGATCGCACTTGAAAACATGGAAAATAAAAATGAATTTCGAAAAGTGTGAAACGATACTATACAAAGGGCCATCATATAAACAATCACATAATACGAAAAAAAAATGGAAAGAATTAAAAATCATGCATTACGAATTAAATAAACCTTTTGCAGTCCGGGAAGAAATTAGATATCTGGGGGTAATACTACAAAATAGCTTAAAACCCAACAAGCACATTAGAACACAATTGCAAAAAGCGAAAGGAACGTTTATAGGCCTATATAGATTTTTTTCAAACAACCAAGTAAGTCCAAGAGTGAAAGCATTATGCTACCTGTTATATATTAGACCGATTCTAACATATGCAGCACCTATATGGTACAACTGCTCTGCAAACATAATGGAGGAAGTGAGACGGCTAGAAAGAACCGTGATTAGAAAAATAACAGGATCCTACGGAAAGCTGGTAAATAATGTATTCAAATACACCTCTAACAAGGAACTATACAAAAAAATAAAATTCCCAAGAATCGACAACTATATTCTTGATTCTAGCAGAATTCATTTCGCTAAAGCTAGGGAAATTAAAGAAAATTCGCTGATTTGGGGAGTAGGATTTCCAATAGAGGAATATTGCAAAAATATTAAGGAAAAGGGATACCTACCACCAGAAGCCCTGCCATACTTAGACAGACACGGTTACCTAAACGACCCACACACAGGCATTCCCATAATTTACCATGTAAAGAGAGGCAAATGGCCTATCAACGAAACATACAACCCAAAAACTGTAAACGAAAATCCAGAAACATACATGAAATACTCAACCGCGATGCCAGAAATAGACACCTCAATAATCAAGAAAAAAAAAAGACTTGAGTTACCATGGATGGATGCAACCTAATAACTGAAAATTTCACTACACAATAATAGTGGACTAATACTATATCACTGCTATAAAAGGTATCGAACTTTTAACAGCATATAACAACCAAAAAAAAAAGAATAAGAGTAGAAATAAACAAATACCTGGTCAGCCAAATCCTCGATGCGCTGACAGATAACACAAATGGATAGAATATTTAGAACCTGCTCTGGCTCATGAGCAACAAAATACACTACTTAAAATATGTACTACTTCACGATACTCCAATATATTAAATCACTGGAAAAGTATAGGAAATAATATATAATGTAGAAGTACAACGACTAAAATTATATAGTCAATATTAATGGAATAAAAACACAATGATATAAGTCTAGCTAACAGTCTAACTATAATCAAATTATACAGGGTGTCCCGTATCTGATCGATTTCCATGAAATGAGGGGTAGCTGGGGTGATTCTGAACAACTTTACTTAGCAATAATGTTGTAAGCGCCCTGGATTTTGAATTATTAACGAAACGGCTAGGCCAATCCGAGCGCGTATCGAGCGCGCGCTCGAAACGAGAGTGTGGTCTCTGACACGCTCCGCCGCAAGCGTGAACAAGTAGATCGCGTGGGTATCGAGAAAAGCATACGGCAAATATCACATATCGTCTTCAAATAAACTAATAGTGGTTGAATAACTGTGTTTAATACCGTCACTCGTAATTCGAGAGGTATGAAAAGTTGTAGTATTTGTGGAAAAAATGGTTTCCTTAAGAGCACGTTATCAGGTGGATAAATTATGGTTTAACATAAACGATGTGAATAACTAACGTTAGAAGAATCTTGTTAAACTCACCCTTTCGTCCACGAATCAACCTGCCCTCGACGGAAGTAGGTCGTTGGCAGTAGGTCACAGTGCCGATTTTGTCCTTCGTAAGAATCTCGAGAACCTCAACAGCTGATTTTACGGCCGGGTCGGTGAACTTACTTGAAACTGACACACACAGTAGGAACGGTACTTGTCTAATTTATGGCAGGGCGCACGGCTAATCGCAGGTACGCGGACACCCCCGAGAGTCGAGCGGCGATCGGCGATCGGGTCACTTTACCGAACGTGCATTTCACTGCGCGAGCACTTTCACCGATAACTTCGAATAAAACAATTATGTAGAGGAACGTAATTGAACCTCCGTTAGAGATATTGATGGCCCTGAAAAGGGCCGATTGTTATTGCCAAAATTGCCAAGATCGGCTCGACGTGCCCTCCTCGCGCTTGCATGCACGTCTCGGAGCACTGACGGACGTTGCGCTGCACTTCTTCCAATGTTTCTCGATTAAGAAACGTAACAAATATCCTGTAATACTCCGCTTTAGTTCATTGCTGTATGGTACCCGTTCGGTTTGAAAAACGATTCTGCCGGCCCTAGCGTTTCTTGAGTCTTGCTTAGAAGGACGTTCGTTAGGGAAGGGATATTTTTACAATAGTACAACGGAGTGGCTCGCACATTTGGAGTCACCGTTCATTCAGCAAAAAAAATACCCGCGCGCTCGAGGTGGCCGCACGGTCTTCGTCACTACGAACGCGCTAGCGAAGACGCAGGGCAAGGAGTGCCATAAATTTCACTATTGTCCATACCGCGTCGTAAAGAGAAAGTGTGGCTATTTTACGAAATACGTGCATCGTCTTAAAACTGCATCGACAGCGTACACGCAACATAATCCTTTAATATTTTCTTACGATTCTTTCCGCGAAGATGTAACAGTACACACAACTTGGAAAATGATCAATTTAATATTGTATTGTGTTAGCGAAGACACTGTTTGCGACGCATTAACGCTTGCCCGTGTCATTTGGAATATTATAAAATTAATGTTGTGGGATGTTTGGTGTCGAGTGCATAGCGTGAATAAAAGTACAAGCGAAGACACTGTTTGCGGCATGTCAAAATGCTTAAACAGTCGGCTCCCTAAGAATCTCTGATTTCGATCTTATTATGATTATCGCACGCGCGCGGCAACCGACTGTTTACAGGAACGCGAGCAGCAAAGCGTGCCGCGGTACATGGGCCCGATCAGGGGGATCCGTTCCAGACGACCAAAATGTTGATAGACATAACGATGTCTGTCTCGAAATGCGTATCAAACAGTGTCTTCGCTAACACAATACAATATTAAACTGATCATTTTCCAAGTTGTGTGTACTGTCCCATCTTCGCGGAAAGAATCGTAAGAAAATATTAAAGGTTTATGTTGCGTGTACGCTGTCGATGCAGTTTTTGGCCGATGCACGTATTTCGTAAAATAGCCACACTTTCTCTTTACGACACGGTATGGACAATAGTGAAATTTATGGCACTCCTTGCCCTGCGTCTTCGCTAGCGCGTTCGTAGTGACGAAGACCGTGCGGCCACCCCGAGCGCGCGGGTATTTTTTTGCTGAATGAACGGTGACTCCAAATGTGCGAGCCACTCCGTTGTACTATTGTAAAAATATCCCTTCCCTAACGAACGTCCTTCTAAGCAAGACTCAAGAAACGCTAGGGCCGGCAGAATCGTTTTTCAAACCGAACGGGTACCATACAGCAATGAACTAAAGCGGAGTATTACAGGATATTTGTTACGTTTCTTAATCGAGAAACATTGGAAGAAGTGCAGCGCAACGTCCGTCAGTGCTCCGAGACGTGCATGCAAGCGCGAGGAGGGCACGTCGAGCCGATCTTGGCAATTTTGGCAATAACAATCGGCCCTTTTCAGGGCCATCAATATCTCTAACGTAGGTTTAATTACGTTCCTCTACATAATTGTTTTATTCGGAGTTATCGGTGAACGTGCTCGCGCAGTGAAATGCACGTTCGATAAAGTGACCCGATCGCCGATCGCCGCTCGACTCTCGGAGGTGTCCGCGTACCTGCGATTAGCCGTGCGCCCTGCCATAAATTAGACAAGTGCCGTTCCTACTGTGTGTGTCAGTTTCAAGTGAGTTCACCGACCCGGCCGTAAAATCAGCTGTTGAGGTTCTCGAGATTCTTACGAAGGACAAAATCGGCACTGTGACCTACTGCCAACGACCTACTTCCGTCGGGGGCAGGTTGATTCGTGGACGAAAGGGTGAGTTTAACAAGATTCTTCTAACGTTAGTTATTCACATCGTTTATGTTAAACCATAATTTATCCACCTGAAAACGTGCTCTTAAGGAAACCATTTTTTCCCCAAATACTACAACTTTTCATACCTCTCGAATTACGGGTGACGGTATTAAACACAGTTATTCAACCACTATTAGTTTATTTGAAGACGATATGTGATATTTGCCGTATGCTTTTCTCGATACCCACGCGATCTACTTGTTCACGCTCGCGGCGGAGCGTGTCAGAGACCACACTCTCGTTTGGAGCGCGCGCTCGATACGCGCTCGGATTGGCCTAGCCATTTCGTTAATAATTCAAAATCCAGGGCGCTTACAACATTATTGCTAAGAAAAGTTGTTCAGAATCACCCCAGCTACCCCTCATTTCATGGAAATCGATCAGATACGGGACACCCTGTACAACGATACTCACCATACATATATATAAATTAATTGATAATTGTATACGTTACGATAAACAGTAGTATACTAATTTTAAACTACCCTGTAAGACTGTAATTCCCACAAAGACCTCTCCTTACTGTTGTAGATAGCTAAAAACTTATTTATGTTGTGCCGTCCCACCACGAGTTAAAAATAACGCCAGTTTTTTAAAGGAAATTCTTCTGGCGAATGTTTTTACATATATACATAGGTATAATAACAGTATAACAAAAAGATTGTAACAAAACCCGACAAAATTAATTTATAAAGAACTAAAATTAAAAAACTATGAGTGCATAGGCCCGATAGAATTAAGTCACAAATTAAAAAACCATACATTTTGTTTATTTTATGTAAATATGAACTAAAGTGTAAACCAATTTATAAATAAACAATTTGAACAAGCGCTCGCTTACGGCCACCGAGATCCCGGGCTCGAATCTCGGTGTGCTTTTTTTTCTATTTTGTGAAAAGTAAATAATCTTACGACATACATCAACGTAGTTAATACGTTACACAATAAAATGTGAGGGGTTTTTTCAAAAACGAACGTCACTGTTAAAATATTCTGACGAAACTAACGCCGCACAAATGACCAAGAATGCGCAAGGAGTATCTTTTGTTTTTTAAGGGGAGAGATACGTTACATTACGATCGACACTTCGAACATCGAAGTGTTAAATCCCTGTGTAAGTGTAGGAGAATTTTTCATTGCCAGTCGGACGATAGCACAACATTGTTTCATTTCGAGAAACTGCGTTTTATATCACGAGACAAATTCTTTTCTCGGGCAAAGCACAAGTACGCGTGAATTGAACCTTGTACCTATTCCAGAAAGAACGAGTTATTATTTATTTATTTATATTAGTATGTTATAACAAACCTAACAAACTTATTCTTGTTGCTAATCGATAAGTTTATATGACCATTTCCTGCCAAAATACAGTTTACTGTGGGTAAGAGTACACAAGTGGGTTCGTTTATTGTAAAAACTCCTCACATTTTGTTGTGTAACGAATTAATTACATTGATGTATGTCGTAAGATTATTTTTTACTCTTCACAAAATAGAAAAAAAAAGCACACCGAGATTCGAGACCGGGATCTCGGTGGCCGTAAGCGAGCGCGCTAGCCGCACGCCATTCATTGCTGTGGTGGAGAGGTTTCATCCAAAGCTTATACCGGGCTCGAGAATATTATGTAAAGTACACAAATACATTATAAACAGTGTTAAATATACTGAAATATGGCGGAATATCATTTATACATTCTGAAAAAATAAAAAAAAATGAAAAAAGATATCGAAGATGTCGACGACGTAAGTTCATACCGGGTTTCGATCCCGGGATCTTCACCTCCAAAATCCAAACTTTCGACTCAAATTTCTCAAAAACGGTTGAGTATCTAAGCAAATCCTTTTGGGTATATGCATAACTTTGCCTCTACTATAACGTGTCCAAAGCTCGTCCAAATCGGAGGGGGGCACTTCACGGCCTCTCCTTGTAAGGAAGGAAAGAAAAGGTGTATAAGTGTGGCCTGCCAGCGTAACTCTCACCGAGTATAGAGTGGTGGTAGTCGAAATACAACCACGCAGGCCCTCGTTGATGTGCTCTTACTCGGAGTGACTGCGAGGGAGCGAGGGAGGAAGAGAGAAGGTCTTACGCGGCGAAGTCGGATTTTTGCGGACCGTATAGCCGTCCATAGCCGTCCTGGGTATAAGCGAGGCCTGCCACCGCAACCCTCACCGAGTATAGAGTGGTGGTAGTCGGAATACAACCACGCAGGCCCTCGTCGATGTGCTCTTACCTGGAGTGACTGCGAGGGAGCGAGGGAGGAAGAGAGAAGGTCTTACGCGGCGAAGTCGTATTTTTGCGGAACGTATAGCCGTCCATAGGCTTGCCCTGCGTCGCCTTCGAAGTGCGACCGTGGAAAAATAAACGATGTGCGAGGCCTACCGAAATCCACAGGCTGCCGGCTTGTGTTAATAGGCCTCGAACAAGTGCGTCACAGCGGGAGATCAGGACCCTGGGATCGCTCTTTAGTCCAATAGTGTACACCGTAGGACGTTGCATCGTTTAGCCGAAACTTCTTCTCTATTATTTGGTCAATTCTCCTCTTTTTTCTCGCTTTTTCTTACGGAATTCCTCGCTTCTCTCTCTCTCTCTCTGTCTCTTACTCTCTCTCGATCTGTCTGTCTCCCAGACATAGCACAGACGTAAAGTCATAACGCAAAACATTAGGGCACTAACGAGGCACTATTCCATAAATAGTTTACATAAATATAACCGACATAAAGAAATATCCAGAAATGTAATACAGAAATAAAATCGATATAAAGCAAAATAAATGTAACCCGTACAATGTAGGTACCACAGAAAACAATTGCAATTACACGTGATGCTTACGACCATGCGGTATGTACCTCGTTCAAAATGCTGCAATTTTGTCAATTTTTGGAATCGAAGCATTTGATGGAATCGAACTCTTGGAAAACAAAAATAAATAATATCAAAATATAGCAAATACTATATATTGTATACAAAGGTGAGACTATTTCAAAACGGCGGAAGAAAAAAGACGAAAGGGATGTGGATATGGTGACAAGAAAAAGTAGAAGAGGCGAAGAAATTTAAATTTCTTATATTTCACTTTCAGAAAAGTGGAAACAGCGAAACACGCAGAAAAGGCACAGTCACTAAGCCAAGGATAGGCATGGCACAAATATGGGGAATACGCAAACGAAAATTTATAGGAAACGTGGAGAAGAGGTAATGCTGATTTGAAGTTTGATCAAAAGTATTTTATCATATGCAGCGAAGATATGAGGGTGGAGCGAAAGAGGAAAAATGGAAATGATCCAAGAGAAATATATCAGATGGATTTTAGACCTGGATATAAATATGCCGGCATATATACATATAACACTGGAGGACACGAACACTGAAAAGATAAGAATGGATGCAGGGGAAAGAGCACCAAAGAATGATGAAGCAAAAATCACAACAGAAGACAAGAACAAAGTTATAACAGAATGTTGGAAACAAATTAGTGAACGAGAAAAAAGAGGAAGTCAAGGCGGGAGAAAGAGAGATACAGGCATATCACAGAAGGATCGGAATGGAGACAGTAGAAGTGGAGACAGCTAGGAGAGATAGAATAGACATAGACTGACTAATACATGCAGATAAAACGAAGCAGATGCGGAATAAAGAAATACTACACCACTTAATAAGAGAACGCAAAAGAATAAAAATTATGAATAAGATGATATATGAAATTCCAAAAGACACGAGAGAAGAAACAAAAAAACTAATACAAAGTAAACAAACGAAAATATAAGTTTTTTTTTTATTATGTTAATTATAGAATATAAAGACATTTTTCCCCCTGTTCGTATCGGTCAACCGGCCCTCACCCCCCCCCCCCCCCCCCCGACGGCCCTCACCTCCCCGTCGCCCACCAACTCCTCGGCAACCCCTCCGGCGACCACCGCGGCGACCTCCACGGCTCCGCCGGTACCCCTCCCGCCACAGCTGTGCCCTCATTTGGCGTAGTGTGACCTGTAAAATCATATAAGTGTATACATTATTTGACAGTGTTTTAGGATTAAGATTTATTGTTGTTTCAAACGGATTATTATTAGAGAATTCAGAAAGCTCGAATACATCGAGCCGTTCGAAAATTCAACACCCTCGGATGTCTTTCGTGAGGATCTAAATTTTTACTGTGTCCAACTACACCCAATATGAATCTTTCGAATAATATCACTCTGACCCATCTGTATTGAAAAAACATGCCTGAATTATAATTATTTTCCTGAGTCGATTGGCTTCCAGCAGCCACAATAAATCAACTGACGAAAACTATTATTATTTAGTGCACTGTTTTCCAATACAGATGGGTTAGGGTTGCGATATTGGAAAAATTTACTTTTGGTGCGGGCGGGCGTTGCGAAAATATAAATTCTAACGGACAACGTACGAGGTGATTATCGAACAACTCTATTCTTTCCCGACGTTCGCTTCTTTGGAGTTGTCGAATCTCTGATTCGACTGTTATCCGGCGAAAAGTGCAAAGAACGTGGTTCCTTTTCTCTATACATATAGGAAGAATGCTTATGGAAGGGGTCGCCTCAACCGCGGCGGGCTCGCCGGCTGGCACCTCCACTGCCGCTGCCGGTGGTTTCGCCGCTGCCGGGGGTTTCGCCGCCGCCTGGGGTTTCGCCGGTGCCTGGGGTTTTGCCACCGCCGGTGGTTTTGCCGCGGCCGGGGTTTTACTCGCGGCCGGGGGTCTCGCCGCTACCCCCGCTGACTTTGGTGGGGGTGTAGCCACCACCTCGGTGAAGCTTTTTCCTGTCTCTGTAAACAATGAAAACAATGATGACAATTACTTATGCATGCAATGTGCAATGCACGTAAAACATATACTCGCATAAAAAAGTGTCCCATAAATTAAGGGACGGGTGTACTTACGTTTGCTTATCTTCTCTTTTTCCATTGCTGTTGATGGAATGTTTCCAAGATATCCAAAAACAAGGAAACAAAATTTTACAAAGGCATAATAAATATGAAATAAAATACAATCACTACAATCTTATCCCTTCCCTAACGAACGTCCTTCTAAGCAAGACCCAAGAAACGCTAGAGTTGGCAGAATCGTTTTTCAAACCGAACGGGTACCATACAGCAACGAACTAACGCGGAGTATTACAGGATATTTCTTAATCGAGAAACATTGGGAGATGTGCAGCGCAACGTCCACCGGTGCTCCGATGTGTGCATGCAAGTGCGACGAGTGTACGTAGAACTAAACTTGGCAATTTTGGCATACCAACAATGGGCCCTTTTCAGGGCCGCCAATATCTCTTACGCAGGTTCAATCACGTTCAAACATAATTATTTTATTACGGAATATCGGTAACAGTGCTCGTGCGGTGAAATGCGCGTTCGGTAAAGTGACCCGATCGCCGATCGCCGCTCGACTCTCGGGGGTGTTCGCGTACTTGCGATTAGCCGTGCGCCCCGCCATAAATTAGGCAAGTGCCGTTCCTACTGTGTGTGTCAGTGTTAAGTGAGTTCACAGACCCCGCCGTAAAATCAGCTGTCGAGGCTCTCGAGATTCTTAGGAAGGGCAAAATCGGCACTGTGACCTAGTGCCAATGACCTACTTTCGTCGAGGCAGGGTGATTCGTGGACGAATGGGTGAGTTTAACAAGGCTTTTCTAACGTTAGTTGTTATAAATTATTCTAACGATAATTTGTCCACCTGAAAACGTGCTGCTAAGAGAAACATTTTTTCCACAAATATTACAATCTTCGTTCCTATTGAATAACGGGTAAGAGCATCGGACACAGTTATTCAACGAGTATTAGTTTATTTGAAGGGGATGTGACACTTGCCGTACGCTTCCCTCGATACCCACGCGATGCACTTGTTCAAGCTCGCGGTCGAGCATGATCCAGAGACCACACTCTCGTTTCGAGCGCGCGCCCGATACGCGCTGGGATTGGCCTAGCCGTTTCGTTAATAACTCAAAAACGAGAGGGGTTACAACATTATTTTTAAGGAAAAACTTGTTCAGAATCACCCCAGCTACCCCTCATTTACCGATTTTAGGGTAGTTACGGGACACCTTGTATAATATACTCGCGGTTAGCAACAGGGCCCTTCTCCCGCTTTCGCACAGTGTTGTTGTCACGCTTTCGGCTACGTCTTTCTGCTTTGCATACACCTATCGTGCTTTTGCTTCAGATAGTCGCGCTACCGCTTCCGCTGTAGTTAATAAGAAAACCCAGACAATAATCTTGTACTTAATTTATTAAACGTATTATATTGCATTAAACGATCCGCATAATTGAATCCGGAGACCTCTAACCGCGACGTGCGCGAAGTCAACACGCCACGTGGATCTTTTTAATCGGCAAACTTTTTAGTGCTCGGTTGAAACCCGATAAAGGGTTATCGGGACAATCGCTCGAACACGTTGTGTGTTTTTTTAACCTATGAGGTACAGAGGGTGGCACATGGTGGTGATCCTGTATGCCAAGCCCTCCTTGCCCAGTACAGCGTTTCCTCTCGCAAAATCAGTAATCTCGAGCTGGCGACACTTTTTCTTCAATTTTTTCGAGGTTATTTAATGTTCCTCCCTGTTCTTTTTTGCAAACTGTTCGCATTGAAACGCGCCACAAGGATATAAATTTTTCATAATTTTCGCTGGTCTCCTTGACAGTCAAATGAACCATTCTTTTTTATTTTTTTGAAGTAGATGTTAAAAAACAAAATTTTTCAACTTAACCGAAAATTCTCGTTGAACTACAGTCTTTCCTCAATATAACTTAAAAAAGCAAACTATTCTATGCCAAATGAACCCACGGCCCGGAATGTTTGAAGAAAGAATGTCCCAATTTTTCAAAATCCCATAACTCCTCGAAAATCAAAATAAAAGATTTTATTAAATTTGGATAACTTATGTCACCTCCCTCTACAACATATTTCAAAATTAGAATTTTGAAAAATTTATGTGTGCGATTTGACGCGGAATCGACGTGACGCACAGTGACTACATTGTAGTTAGTTGCATTGTCGTCCTTCGATTTTTTACTGTCAAAATAGTGTCTATACGCAATTGAAAAAATTGCTATCCATTGCTATCCGCAACTATTTATGTAGATTTGTTATAGTTACGTATAGCAATGGGTAGCAAGCTACTTATAATTTGCCGTCGATAGAGGTTTTACTGGATTCAAAATTAAATAACTGTTAAAGTCGCATGCGGTCGCAGCTGGAACTTGGTGTTAATAATCTTTAGACCATAACAAACAAATCTACGTAAATAGTTAGGAATATCCACGGATAGCATGTTAGTTATAACACATATAAGCTGTCAATATATATATGTAAGATTCGTAGCGTCATTACCCCGAGACGACGACGCATGAAAGGCCCCGCAACACCACCCGCACGGGCGGGCCAATCACGGAGAGGCATCAAGGGATGCCACCCCATTGGAGGGCCCCCTGCGGCCCAAAAGAATATATAAGAGACCGCGTGACTCTCAAGGTCACTCTGGAATATTAATCTTACTGGGTATAATCAAGACGTCACGCTACTCAACGTGGAATCATCCGACACTCTTGAATCTTCAGTTGCGGATTATTCGTTGGTCATTCGTATAGCATTCGTGTATATATATATATTCGTGTAGTGAGAGTAATAACGCCTTGAGCGCCTAGTGTGGTTTAGCTACATCCTATTTGTATTTCATTATTGAGATCTAATTAGGTTTTGCTGGGTTTCCTAGTCCTTGCAGCGAATGCTGGATCTGTCTTTACTCCCAGTAAATAAAGAGTTCTTTCTTAATTTCGACTAGTCTTACATTAAACTATTTTTAAAAGTCCAAACTTTAAGAACACGTGAACAAAAAAAAATCAATCTTTCTACCCATCAAGACCCCATAATACGGAAATCTATGGTCGATTCCACGCCAAATCGCACACTTAAATTCTTCGAAATTCTGATTTTAAGATATGTTACAGAGGGAGGTGAGACAAGCCACCCAGATTTTTTGGGGATTTTTTATTTAGACTTTCGAGCAGTTATGAGACTTTGAAAAATTGGGACACTGTTTCTTCAAACATTTCTAGGCGTGAATTGATTTGCCGTACAATAATTTGCTTTTTTAAGTTCGATTCAGAAAAGGTTGTAGTTTAACGAGAATTTTCAACCCAGTTCAAAATGTTAAGAATCTACGACGTCGAAGGCGCCGTGGTCGAGCGCGAATAATCGTTGGTGTTCGCAAATATTACGCATCCCACCGTGTGTATGCATCATCGAGGCACCCTTGTGAATTTTTTCCGAATTTTCAGGAATGGCCTTCATGTGTTTTTAACCGATTGAGAATTCATAGTGCCAACACAACTCGCTATTGCGTTGTCACGCAGTTACGCGGGGTATCGCGTATCTCTTAGGTGCCGCGGCTCTGCGTAAGTACCCCCACCTCCCAATTCAGCGTTCTTGCTGGCAAAATCAGTAATTCCGAGGCGGCTACACTTTTTCTTCAATTACTCCGAAGTTCCTCCATGTTACTGCCTGCTTTTTCTTGTAAACTGTTCATCTCGAAACGCGCTACTAGGATACAAGGATACGCTACAAATTAAGGATTCTGTTTTATTCTTATGAATTGTGTGTTTGAAAAATAAACTTTTTGAACTGGGTTGAAAATTCTCGTTAAACTACAATCTTTTCTGAATCGAACTTAAAAAAGCCAATTATTCTACGGCAAACCAGTCCGCGCCTAGAAATGTTTGAAGAAACAGTGTCCCAATTTTTCAGTCTCATAACTGCTCGAAAGCCAAAATACAAAATCCAGAAAAAATTCGGAAGCTTCTCTGACCTCCCTCTATAACATATCCCAAAATCAGAATTTTGAAGAATTTAAGTGTCCGATTTGGCGTGGAATCGACCCTATATATGTAGACTAAACAAATATTATCCGTTTTTTTGTCCAATTCATTTATCTCTTATAATACCATAACATGTATGGCTCGTTGCGGTGGCGAAACTACAAACGTTTGGCACCGCCGCAAAATATATTGTTGGGCCCACAACAAAAACAAAAATTTACGATATATAATATCAAGAATATTAAAATATCGGTATGTGAATATCGCCACAAACGTTCCAAATGAACTTAGAAAAAACAACAAAAATACCAAAAATGTTAATTTGTAGCTTTCTTCTTTTGATATTTGTATAGGATTGGGATGTTTTAGATGCTTTTTAGGGGAAGAATTCTAAAAATTCAATAAATACAAAAAGTATGTTTTTGTTGTTAGTGTACTTTTAATTTAATTTAATATCGTTGGGACAAATTAAACACAATTACAAAATAATAAATACAAAAATTTGAGGCCAATTCCTACTGCAGATCCTCCGCGTTACGGGATCTTGCGGTATTGTATTATAGTTCCGCCCCTAGCTTGCTGTTTGTAATAAAAATTATGTTTTATAATGCTCCATCATGTGGTGCCTTTTACAACAGTTTCCAACGTGGTGACAGCCCCGTTCACTTCTTTTTATTATTTCAGTTTTTTATAAATCTTTAATAAAAGGAGAAAGACGTCAAACAAATTTTTTTTGTGATACATGTAGTAAAGAAGCGAGACACCAGATTGAAAACTGTTGTAAAAGGCACCACATGATGGAGCATTATAAAACATAATTTTTATTATTAAGTGAACGGGACAGCCCCCCATAACTGCTACAATTGAATCAGACCCGTCGATGGAAATAAGCGAATTGGCGGAAAATTCCAACTTCACTGCGTCGCTGAAAACGTATAGAGCAGGACCCTCAACATCGACGCAAACGAAAGTAAGGATTGAAAATTATTTTCACGGTTCACCGTCAATCGACGACTATGAATTGACGGAAGAATCCAACTTCGTTGAGAACCGTATAGACTGCTATTAGCCCGTAACGCATAATTAAGATTATCCTCTAATATTGTATTATTTCATATTATTTCTCGCGCTTCTTCGAAATCACCTTATCTGTAAGAGTATACCATCCGGTCGCACCGTGCGCAATGCTAAAAACCGCTGAGTCCACGGCACGTGCGCGAAGAGAGCGTGGGAACGGACCTCGGACGATTTGCAAAAACTGCATAGGTAAACCAAAGTTGGGCGGTTGCTAGGCCAAAACCCCACTCCGATTTTCTGGAAAACGTCGCGTGCATAAAACACGCGACGCCGGCCCGCGCGCCAGTCTCAGGTAGAAATATCCATAGTAACAAAATCATAGAGAAACGGTCAGCTAATAGATAGCTAAGTACAAATCGAACGCCCTAGCTTTTCTGTATTTTAAACGGAGCAAGAGTAGTTAGCTTTTGAGCAGGCTCTTGGAATCGCGAACGGGAGTGAACGATTGAGTGCCGTTTGAAGGAGTGATTAGAATGAATATTTTAAATAAAATTATTTCATTTACTTGTACGCGGAGTTCCAACTCTTAATTGGCAACGATCCCTACAACATATCCCAGATCATCCTGGACAAGCTTACCCTGACCGGAGCAATATCTCAAAATTGCACCTAACACCCCGGCCGGATAACAAGACCCTGTGGACATTCTGGGCCGTCGGATTGTGGATATCAATCATTTTTGGAACGAAGTGCACAAGAAGTTTGTAAACATAGTACAGACTTCTCATCCTCACTCGAAGACCTAATCATCGTTGGGTCTCGACGCCAAGGACTGAAGACAGAAGTCCAGATGGAATGCCGTATGTGCAGGTATAAGGCATCAATATGGTCAGAACCAGATAACGACGATATAATGGACGTAAATCATAGCGCCGTAGCTGGAACAATTAGTACGGGCTGCGGGTATTCACAGATGCAGGAGTTTTTCGCATCCATGAATATTCCGTTTATGTGTGAGAAAACATAACAAAAATATCATGCAAACATTGCTGTCGCATTTAAAGACGCCGCCGATATCGAAATGTATACTGCTGGGGCAGAAGAGAAGCGATTAGCCGTGCAAAGAGGAGATATCATAGACGGCATACCGCACATTCCTGTCGTGGCAGATGGAAGCTGGATGAAGAGATCCTACAGATCGGGAAAATACAAATCTCCATCAGGTATTGGTGCCATCGTAGGTTACCACACCAAAAAAATATTATTCATCGGTGTGCGCAACAAGTATTGTAGCGTATGTGAGAGCGCAGTGCGAAGTGGAAAGGAACCGACTGAACACTGGTGTTTCAAGAATTGGGGCCGCAATCAAAGTTCCACGAGTATGGAATCCGATGCCATTGTAGCTGGCTTTCGATGCAGCATAGAAATGCGTGGCTTGATATATTCAACGCTCATCGGCGACGGAGACAGCAGTGTATACAACGGTATAAAGAAGGATCATCCATATTCGGTCTTCAAATACGAAGTGGAGAAAGTCGAATGTACGAACCATTTGTTTAGAAATCTCACAAATAAAATAAAAGAGATTTCGAAAACATAAGGCTTTCGCTTGGGTACACTTCGAAATACAATTGAGAGCAGTGGGATCAGGATTCGAAATGCTGTCGTGAAAGCAGCCGAATATCGAGGAAAAGAGGAAATACCCACGAGACAAAAAGCCGCTAAACTGCAAATAGATATGGCAAATATTCCGAGTCACATATTTGGAGAGCACAAGAATTGTGCCAACCTCGGATATTTTTGCGACGGATCATTAAAAGAGGGTGAAATAAACCTCGTACCAATTTTGCAACAAACTGGATTATATATGAAAATTCAAGAGGCCGTCACATATACGGCTGCTTATGCAAGCAGCCTGATATACAACTTAAATAGCAACAGCGTAGAAAGCTATAATGCTATCATTTGCAAGTTCGTTGGTGGCAAACGCATTCATTTTGCCAAAAGAGGATCTTACGAAACAAGATGTGATGCTGCTGTCGTACAATATAACACGCAAGCAAGCTTCAGCAACCTCAGCGCAGCGATGTGCAAAGAATCCCCCGAAATTGCGACAAAGTTGGAGGAAAACCGCAAACGGAAAGTTGCGAAAACTGCGGAAGCGAAACGTTCCGCGAAAAACCAGCGGTACGAAGAAAGAAGATCGAACGTACCCGACGCAGACTATGGAAAAAACGTTCAAGAACCCGACATGGAGCAAGAAGTGTACGAAACACAATTGCAAATTCATGAAGGACAATTGCAGGAATGGCAAGAGCAACGTGTGAACATAGAAAGACAAACCGTGGAGCAACAAAAAAGCCCAATGTGGATGTTGATTCGTCGCAAATTATTAACTGCCTCTAACTTTGGCAAAATATGCCGAATGAGGAAGGACAAGTTGTGCCAGAGGGTTGTGAAACAAATATTGTATTCACAACCATTGAAGCTGCCCGCTTTTGAATATGGCCGTCGTCACGAAGACGGGGCAAGAAAGGAATTAGAGAAGAAACTAGAATTCACCGTTGAAAAATGCGGCTTATTCATCGATAAAGATATAGCGTACTTAGGCGCTTCCCCGGACGGATTGATCGGAAACGACTGTATCGTCGAAATCAAATGTCTCTTTTTGACAAGAGACAAGACACCGGAAGAAGCCATTGCCGAAAAAATTGGAAATATACATAGGATGTTCAAGAGAGGAAATATAGATGAAATAAATACATGCCACGAGTACTACTACCAGGTGCAAGGACAATTGCACATTACTGGTAGACAGTATTGCATTTTTTGCATGTGGACAGCAAAAGGAACAAAACATATCACGATCCAAAAAAATGATATGTTTTGGAGACAAAATATGGAACCGAAATTAAAAAGATTCTATGAAAAATGCATGGTTCCAGAGATAGTGAACAGCCGCCTCCGCAGAAATGTGCCAATCAGAGAACCTGAATACATATTGAAAGCACGGGAGGCTAAAACAAAAAATATTAAATTCACGACTGCTCAGTGAGCAGTATCGTAAGATAATTCAGCCTCACGCTGCACTTGTATGAAAAGCTATAGCTTTCGCATGCACGGGAAGGGGAGGTGGGGTTTTAGTCGGTAAAAATCGAACACTATCCGGGGGATTTTCGGGACCCCGGATGTCTTTCAAAGATTTCCCCATCTATAAAAAAAAAAATCTTAATTATATTATATTAATCTATATTAATGTATATTATATTATTTATGATTATTTGTAAAATGTCCACCTTTTTTAATAATTGATTATCTTTTTTTTCTGCAAACCTGTTCTTTTATCATTTCATTCACCTTCGGGTTTGACTATCCTGCTTATACATACATAATTCCGAATTTTTCCTTCCTACAGCACCGGTTCCCAAACTGTGGTACGCGTATTACAGGCGATCTGATAATATTTTATGTCGAATTTCATTTGTTCTTATTATTTTTTTATTTTATTCTGAACAGTTTTAATTTTGGATCATTAGTGGTACGTGAAAGTGTGGGAACCTCTGCTTTACAGTGATACATCTATATTAATAATACCGTTACGCAACCCTGTCGGTGTGTTCTCCTTCGCACTTGTTCGTTGCTGTTTGACAAGCGCCGGAATCCTGTGCATTTCACTAGGCTCCACTTATTTCCGGGACGGCTATACGTTGTGATGGGGATTGGTAGTCGTGGTCGGCGATGAATAATATGTGCACTGAATTTATAATGAACAGAGATTTATTATAACTTTAAGATTTGGAGGAGCGAGAGACAAGTGTACTGATTGAAGGTTGAGTTGAGAGTCTATTGGAGGTGTGACTCGAACTATGGTAGAATTGAGAGTGTGGCTGCAGCGGGACCGCGTAGCAACGGTGGGCCTCGCTGCAGACTTAGGCGTCAGCATTCTTAGGATCTATGTGCTTAGCAAAGCATTCGAGTGATTAATAGCGTGAGACCGGATGTATATTATTTTGTTACAATGTGGCGGAAATATATAGGGTGTTACACTCCCCCCCTTAAAAAAAGGTCGACGCTCCTGCGTCGGGTTGTTTTCTAAAAATTTTGGGTTGTGTGGGGCGGTTGCGAGCGGCAGCTCGCAGGGCGCAATTAGGGTGGTTGCGAGCGGTAGCTCGCAGCAGGTATACAGGTGTGAGCGCTAGCTCGCCTGGTGGTATGTGGAGGGTCGGTCCTCGAGAGTGTTGTGTGGCAATCGTGAGCGGTAGCTCACGGGATGTATGTGGTGGTGGCTTGTGAAGTTCGTCGGTTGTTGATTTAGTTGTGCAGCGGGCGATAGTCCGCTGTCCCTTCTGTGCCTAATGCGTATGGTTGTGGTGTGGAAGTATATATGCGTCGTGTGCGTTGGTCCCCATTATTATATTGTACTTATGTGTTGTGAGTTAAAATTATGTCCGAATTTTTTTTTTTTTTTTTTCATTTCCTGAAACATCTTTTAAATTTTCATTAGTGTGACTGTTGTTAGTGGGTGCTGAGTGGTTATAGAAGGATGTGATGTGGGTTGTTGATATTAATATTTAGTAATATTGTGTGTTATACTTATTTCCGAAGTTTGATTGTGCTTTGTGAATTTGTGTTCCTGTTTCTGCTATATACTCATATTTGTATTTTGTTATTTTTGTCCATTTTGTCGTCCAATTCAATTTGTGTGTAGTTCCTTCATTTATTAGTTGTATCCGTACGTATATTATTACCTTTGTTTATTGGGTGTGTGGATGTATTTGCTATTGTTCCTGTAACAGTCTAACGTCTATTGTCGGGTTGGGGTAGGATAAGGATGTGGGTTGCTGGTGTTTGTGGACTTTCTGTGCGTTGATTGGAAATATTTTGTGAAAGTTATGTTGCTTTGACTTAAATGTTATTATAAAAAGTGGTAAAGAAAGAGAAAGAGAAAAGGAGTGAGAAAAAGAAATTTGAATTGATTGTATGGCGATGTTATGTAGGAATGTTTTTCTGATTTCGTTTGAACGTGTGAATTCTTTCTTTCCAAAAATGACAAGTGATCATTTGAGTGAGTCCTTTTATCGATTTCTTTTGTTACGGTTACTGTTTGTAATTTGACTCGTGGTTATTGTAGATTATGTACAACTTTAAAATTATGCGTTACTGTTCGTAATTTTTAACCAATAAGTTTGATATGTTAGTAATTGTATTTCTCGTTCTGTATTGCCATTTACGCGTTGGTCTAAATTTGCCTAATTGCAAATATACTGCGTATTTGGGACTTTGCATTTATTCAAATTTATGAAATTGAAGAAAATCTCAAGCGTGGAATGTTTTACAGATTGACAGATGTTCATATTGTTTGGATGGTATGTTTCATTTTTCCTGTATATGAAAATAGCTAAAACCTGTACTTGGCACTGTTCGTTATTTTTTTTTTTGTATTAATTGAGCACTGAGTCAAACTTGTTTTGGATTTAGAATTTGTGGGTGTATCTGACCGATTTTTGCAAAAAAGAGAAGAGCGACTATGAATTTGTTTGTATCTAATTCCAATTCTGCTAGCTTTGTTCGTCAATTTGTGTTGTATACTCTATGGCTTTTTGGTTATGTTGTAACGCGTGCATTTGATTTTTTAAAGACAAAAGTATTGTCTACTTTTTCTTTTTTTTTTAATTTTTCTTCTAATAACCTGGTTAATTTTTTTTTTTCTTGTCGAAATTTGTCTTTTCGACCGAAAAGTATGAGGAGACTTGTGGGTAGGAAGGGTTAAAGAGTATTGTTGTGAATATTGAGAGAGTGGCGTTTTGAAAGTAAAATATGAAACTATTATAAAAGCGAGTTGTCGATTTTTTTGTGTGCGTTTCCTTGGACATGCTGGGTCGTGTTTTTTTTTCTTGTGTGGTCATTCGTGGTCCTTTAGACGTGCCTGATTGTGGATCTGCTTATCAAACAGGGTCGTGGTTTCTTGGACGTTCCAGGTCGTGGTTTTTGTGTATCAACCGAATTTGTAGTATTTGTTATGTGTGTGTCGGTGATCGGAAAGTGGGCTCGACGTCAGGTGACGTCTGCCAATTGCCTGGTACAATGTCATCCTGTCTTGGTTGTGTTGGAATTTTTCCAAGACTATCATCTTCCGGTAATTTGGGAGAGATTTTATATGTGTTGTTTTCGTTTAAATTTTGGATGCATTGTGCTGAATTTGGCAATTCGTGGTCGTCATTGTTTTTGTTGTCCGGCGTTTTTTTGTCTTGTTGTTTCGAAGGTGACCTAAAATTGGGTTGCACTGGTGGTGTTGCAACTTTCTCCCTTTCGATATTTTCTGCCGTTTTTGACGACGGTGACCTGAAGTTCGGCTGTACAGGTGGTCGTGCGGTAATATTATCTCCGATTTTCCTTTCCATTTTCGGTGATGGTGACCGTTTTTGCGTATATGTGTGTTCGCAATGTGTGTTCTCTTGGTGTGTGTCGCGGCATTGTTCTTCGGCGCTGCTACTCGTGTTCTCCTGCGTGTGCGTATCTCCAGCGTGTGTGTTGCCGTCTGTGAGCGGATAAGTGCGTCCCTGCTGGGCGTGTACGTCTGGTAGATGTGTGTATGGCTGAGGAGATGTACTTGTAGCGTGTGCGCTGTGTTTTTGCTGCGTAGCATTGCTAGTCTCGTCTTCCCGTGTGTGCCTATCCCCAGGGTGAGCGTCCGGTGGATGTGTTTATGGCTGTGGGAGTGCGTTGCTAGCGTGCGTGCTGTGTTCTTTAGTTGCGAGGGTGTTCTCGTTTTTCCTATGTACTTTGCGTTTCGTTTGTTTTTCCGTTTGTGAATCCTCGTCCGTTGTACCTTTTGTGCGTTTCCTGGTCGTTTTCCGTTGTGGCGGTTCTTCCGCTTCATCGCTTGACGATGTTGTGTCGCGGTTGCTCTCATCGATGTTGCGTGGTCTCTCACTCGCTCTCATGTTGTTGTCGTGTAATCTTATGTCTGTATCAGTGTCTGTTTCTGTTTCCGTTTCTGTCTCTGGTATAATGTGGACGTGCGGTTTCTTTAACGGTGCTGGGTTTCCCGATGATTCGTCTGAAGTAGATCGTTCACGTGTGTGGGGTTGGTGGACTTCCTTTAGTCTTTTTGTTTCTTGGGTTTCCGAATTTTCTGAGGAGGTTTCTCTGGGCCTGATGGGCATAATATTTGCTGGGTTTCGAGATAACGCATCTGCGACTACATTTAATTTTCCGGGTTGATGAAGAATTTCAAAATCATAATCGTTTAGTAGAACTTGCCAATGTTGTAGTTGTTGCGGTGGATTTGGTTTATTTTTCAGATATGTTAGCGCTCTATTATCGGTAATTAAAGTAAAACGGTGTCCATATAAGTACGGTCGGAAATGTTCGATTGCTTTTATCATAGCTAAAAGTTCCTTACGCATGGGATCGTATAACTGCTCTGGTTTCGAAAGTGCTTTTGAAAAGAAAGCTATAGGGTGGTCGAATTTTTCGTATTCCTGACTAAGAACTGCGCCGATTGCATAATCTGATGCGTCTGTTGTTAAAGTGAATTTTTTAGAGAAGTCTGGGTAGCGTAAAATTGGTCGTTCAATAATTTTTTGTTTTAAAAGATCAAATGCTTTTTGGGTTTTATCGGTCCATTTAAATTCTACGGTTTTTTGAAGCAATGTTGTTAACGGTGCTATAATTTTTGCATAATTTTTTATAAAACGTCTATAATAGCCAGTAAGTCCAGAAAATTGTCGAATGCTCTTTTTATCTTTTAGAATTGGAAAATGTTTAACAGCGTCGAGTATAGTCAGATTTGGTTTTACTCCGTGTTCGGTAATTGTATGGCCTAAGTACGTAACTTCTTTTTTTAAGAATTGACATTTGTCGGTCTGTAAGGTCAATCCAGCTTCTGTCAGTCTATTTGCTAATCGGTGAAATTTTGTGGCGTGTTCCGAAAGTGTATTCGCGTAAATAACAATATCATCGAGATATACAAATAAATCGTTCCCTTGAAGACCTGTTAAAACGATGTCCATAATTCTTTGGAAAGTTGCGGGTGCATTTTTGAGTCCGAATGGCATTCGATTAAATTCGTAATGTCCGTTTATAGTTGAAAAAGCAGTTTTTTCTTTGTCATTTGGGTGCATTTCGATCTGGTGAAAGCCAGATGCCAAATCGAAAACAGAAAAATATCGAGCATTGCCTAATTGGTCTAGAATGTCAGTAATGTTTGGTAAAGGGTAGGCGTCCATAATTGTTTTTTCATTTAATTTTCTATAATCGATAACCATGCGCCATTTTTTGTTACCATGAGAATCAGATTTTTTTGGAACAATCCAAACGGGTGAGTTATAAGGAGATTTTGATGGTTGTATAATATTTTTGTCAAGTAAATTTTGAACTTGTTTCTGGATTTCGTTTTTATGGACTGGGGGATAACGATATTGTTTTGTATTAATCGGGGTTGCGTCAGTTGTTATAATTTTGTGTTTTAGGACTGTTGTGTTTCCTAGTTTGTCTCCTGGAATGTGAAATAAATACGGGTACGCGGATGTAACACCCTATATATTTCCGCCACATTGTAACAAAATAATATACATCCGGTCTCACGCTATTAATCACTCGAATGCTTTGCTAAGCACATAGATCCTAAGAATGCTGACGCCTAAGTCTGCAGCGAGGCCCACCGTTGCTACGCGGTCCCGCTGCAGCCACACTCTCAATTCTACTATAGTTCGAGTCACACCTCCAATAGTACTCTCAGCTCAACATTCAACCAGTACACTTGTCTCTCGCTCCTCCAAATCTTAAAGTTATAATAAATCTCTGTTCATAATAAATTCAGTGCACATATTATTCATCGCCGACCACGACTACCAATCCCCATCACACGGATGTTAATTGAAAAATGTGTTCTTTTTCCTCGTTGTTCAAATTTTCTACATGAAGGAACGGTTTTAATCGCCGAAATCGCTCTTTGATTGTTTCCGTTTTTGCGGTATAAATTTCCGCATCATATTCTCGCGAAATGTGTTTCCAATCGTGATCCTCGGTTGTTAATGGGGTTTTAGAAATTTGTTCATTTGGCAAAAGTTTTGCCGTCGGGATTTCGAAATTTACTGTTTGCAAATTGGTGTTAATAATGTGTAAGTGTGCGATTCCGTTGTCGTTTTTAACTAGTGCGTTTCCAATGTAAATGCCAGAGGTTGTTTTAATTTTTTCTATGAAGCCTTCTTGAAGATTTGTTGGTTCTAATCGGACGAACGTTTGGATTTTGGTTCTAGCGGGAATTGAAATTGTTTCGCGTTTGTCAAATGGTAATTTCTCGTTTTTGAAAATAATGCAAGCTTTTGAATATAAGATGTCTGATTTGGTTTGTTGGAAAAATGCATCACCCAATAAGTCGTCTTCTTTAATTGGAAAAGAATCATGAACTGTATGGAATTCAGTTGGGATTCCGTAAAAATATATTGTGCACATGCCCAAAGTTTCTGTTTTTCCGTCAGTAATTCCCGAAAGTTTGTAAATTATGTTTTTTGCAATTTTGGTGTATCTAGAAATTTTACTGATTTTAATTAAATTTATTTCAGCTCCAGTGTCAATGAGAAATTTTGTTTCCGTGTGATATAAATCGGGTGACTCTAAGATTATGACCGGAGGTTGTCGTTTTTGACAAATATTTTGTGATATATTCGTTTGTTTAATTTTGACGGTGGGGTTATATTTATCATTATTGTGATCGAGAAACTTATCTTGCGCTTTTTGGGGTTGCTTCACGACGCGCTTTCTCGTGAAGCGATCATCAAGTTTTTTAATTGTTCCTGAATTTCCGGATCTATTGTAGGATTTTGATGCGACTTGCGTGTTTCTCTGTCGCGTGAATTGCTACTATTTCTATTTCGCGAGGTATCACAATGTCTGTCGCTGTATGAGTTTCTGTCGCTATGTGAATTTCTGTCGCGTGAGTTTTCTCTAAGTCTGTCGGATGAATCGTTTTTGAATCTATCGCGTGAATTATTCCTATATCTGTCGTGGGAGTCATCCCTGTATCTGTTGCGTGAATTATGTGTGGACCTGTCGTATGAATAGTCGCTTGAATATTTGTCTCGTGAATTTTCTCTGCGTCTATCGCGTGAATTTTCTCTAAGTCTGTCGGATGAATCGTTTCTGAATCTATCGCGTGAATTATTCCTATATCTGTCGGATGAATCGTTTCTGAATCTATCGCGTGAATTATTCCTATATCTGTCGTGTGAATAGTTGTTTGAGTATCGATCGCGTGAATTGTCTCTATGTCTGTCATATGAATCGTTTCTATATCTATTTTGTGAAATTTTCCCGTATCTGTCATATTTATTCGTATATCGGTCGCGTGAATTGTTTCTATATCTTTCGAATGAATTATTTTTGTCCCGTGAGTTATCCCTGAATCTATTCCGTGAATTATCTCGGTATCTATCGTTTGAATTATTTCGGAATCTGTCGTTTGAATTATATCTGTCGCGTGAATTTTGTCGGTTTCGTGAATCGTATCTGTCGCGTGAATGAAATTTCAATTGTCTGCACTCTAATGTTGAATGTCCGTGAATTTTGTGAATTTCGCAATATTTTTCGGGTACTTCCGCGAAGTGAACTCTTGCGTGAGGGTTTTCGTAGGATTCTGTTTTTTTAGGATTATTATGTAATAATTCGCGTTTGTAAATTTCGTGTTCGATTGTGTAAGCCTGGTCAATTAAATTATTTAGGGATTGTTCTGTTTGCGTTAACATATGCGTACTAATTTCGATACGTAATCCTCTGATAAATGATTTTTTTATTTTTTCTTGCTCTTCCTTAATTCTCGCGTTGAGGAAGGGTTTTCTTTCTGTGTCGTTATATACCTCCGTCAGTCTGTCTTTGGTACGCTTGGACAGTTCTCTAATTCGCGTGGCAAACATAGTGACTTATTCGCCTGGGGCTTGGCATGCTGAGTTTAGTTCGGTTTCCAAATCGTGTAGGTCCCTAATTTTGCCGAATGCTTTTTTAAATTCTTTTAAGAGTGCTTCTAAACTTTCCGGATTTGTACTGTCGACTATTGAAAGTGCTGTACCGCTAAGTTTGTATGGAATCATATCTAGGAATTTTTGTTTGTCTTCCGGTGACAAAGATTTGTTAGCTCTGTTGCAGGCTGAGACAAAATTTTCCACGGGTATATTTCTTCCATCAAACGAAGGTATTACGTTGAAAATATCGCGAAAAGTAATCGTGGAGTGAGCCATAATGTCTGTTGGCTGTGATTCGCCTAGTATATCGATTAGCCGTACGAACGAAATTTTGAATTACTAAAAGTTAATTGTTTGGCGAGAAAAAAAAAGAATGGATGTTAAATTTCGTAATGTCGGTTCAGGCAAAGTAACGATAGCACATATGGTAAAATATAAAGTGCTACTATGATAGCATATAAAAATGATAGAATCTGTCAATTTTTCGGAGAGTTCACATGTACATACGATAAATCAATTTTGAAATGCAGTGAATATAAATGAGTATGAAAAATGTCACGAATTTATGGAAATGTGGAGCAATGTTTGGCGAAATGTAGATTTTTAGTAGTGTGAGATACTTACAGCAAAGTGATTAAGAAGCTGTGTGTCATTAGTGTGTATTTGTCGTCCGTATGAATGCCTGTGTGTCTCCTTATGTCTAATTGTCTGTCCTTTCGAGCGTGTAGCGTGTCCTTTTTATTTTCGTCTGATTTTGCCGTGTGCCGTCTGTCTTCGGATTTGCGGGACGAAAAACGCTGCCACCAATTTGTGATGGCAGAAGTGGGATGCAACGTTTGTACTTTTGTCCTCGGAGTCGTAGGACGAATACCGCTGCCACCAATTTGTGATGGGGATTGGTAGTCGTGGTCGGTGATGAATAATATGTGCACTGAATTTATAATGAACAGAGATTTATTATAACTTTAAGATTTGGAGGAGCGAGAGACAAGTGTACTGATTGAAGGTTGAGTTGAGAGTCTATTGGAGGTGTGACTCGAACTATGGTAGAATTGAGAGTGTGGCTGCAGCGGGACCGCGTAGCAACGGTGGGCCTCGCTGCAGACTTAGGCGTCAGCATTCTTAGGATCTATGTCAGGCGCGGCAAACGCCTGCTCTTTGAGTAAATTCGCAACCCGCCGCACAGCACGTCATTACCCTCTCCTCGTGGCTTTACTCACACCACGTCTCCGGCGTTCGACTCTGCGATAGCGCTGTTTTGTTTTTTTACTGGATCGTGTTACCGAAACGATTGAGGAAAAAACTGTATGGTGTAGCGCTGTCCTTCTTTACGTTCGCACGGCGTGCCTACGACGTAGGTCTAAAAGCTGACGGGTAGGGGTAAAAAATAGCGCGTGAGGAGAGTGCATTTCTCCACCGTTTGCCGGGCCTGATCTATGTGCTTAGCAAAGCATTCGAGTGATTAATAGCGTGAGACCGGATGTATATTATTTTGTTACAATGTGGCGGAAATATATAGGGTGTTACAACGTTGAAGTCATCTCGATTTTCTCCGCATGAGACCTTCTTTCTTCCTCCCTCGCTCCATTGCGGTCACTCCTGGTAGAAATTCACCGACAAGAGCTTACATGGTTGTATTGGAATTACCGTCCTTCTATAACCGGGAAAGTCCCAATGTAACCATGCCGGCTCTCCTCGGTGAATTTCTACGAGGAGTGACTGCGATGTAGGGACGAAGGGAGAGAGAAGGTCTTACGCGGTGAAACTCGAGATTACTCCAGCGTATAGCCGTCCAGGGTATAAGTGAGACCTAACGAAATCCACAGGTTTCCGGCGCTTATCAAATAGCGGTGAACAAGTTCTACCGTGAAAGCAAAACGCACCGAGGGGGTAGTGTAATGGTTTTACTGGTAGTAATATATATTTCAGCCCTACATTTTCGTGCGGTATGTATAGATTTGTTTATATTTTCGTGGACGAAAAATATTTTTTCGGAAATTAAAAAAGCTACACATGTCCAAAAAAATGTATGGTTGAAATTTTACTACTTTTTACACTTATATCCTTTGGACATAAATTTTAAATCAAAGTTGGATGGTAGCCGAAGGAATAGAGGGATAGTTTATTATCATGCTGGGTCCGGGTTCGAATCCCGGCGTCTGTTGGGCACTCGTTTTTTTTAGTGATTTTCGGCGACTCCGGCTACCAAGGCAGAGTACAAACAAATTGTAATAGCAAAGAGAAGAATCATAAAACTAACAATAAGAGGTACATCTGGCAACGTCGGAAATCTTGTCCATAAAGGGCAACGCTGTTTTCTGACATCCTGGCGAAAAACAGGCATTCTGAAACGGACAGTCGCGCACGACGCGCTTCTAGTAATGAAGACGTTTGACAAATATATTGTAAATTTGACAACGTTGCATTCCACAATAAGGAATAAGAATAAATTTTTAGTAGATCGCTTACACAATTGTGTACGATGTCTACGATCGACCATTCTTGTTCTTTTTGTGTATGATTGTAAGGAGAAAAAAGTATGCGTTCATTCCACTCACTGAAATACGTGCAATTGTAAACGTTAGATTGATTGGAAAACTATCCATATGAAGTATCGTCTATTCTTATAGCGACCGTTATATCATGCAAATAATGTAGACCATAACTTCTCTCGATGCATCGAAAAATATATTTGGATTTTAATTTTTAGGGAATCGGTACTGCCCTAATGTTTTACGTAAAGTCTGTGCTATGACTGAGAGAGAGAGGGAGAAGCGCAGAATTCCGTAAGAAAAAGCGAGAAAAGAGGGGAGAATTGACCAAATAATAGAGAAGAAGTTTCGGCTAAACGATTCAACGTCCTACGGTGTACAAGGTGTCAATCGGAAGAGGAAAGTCCAAAGGTGGTTAGAAACTATCGATCTCGGCCGGACAACGTCCAGAATTGGGGAAATAGCTCAGAATTGTGCGACGGCCACCTATAGGGCAGCCATCTTGAAATCTCGTCGTGATCGCAAAAGTGACAGGTGAAAGTTTGCAGTCAAATTGTGTTACTGTAGAGTGATTGATCTCTGGTTTTGAGATAGTTTGTAATTCTCATTGGACTTTTATCTTTCACATGAGACCTTGTGTAGACCGAGATGTTGTTTTATTTAGTCAACGTTTCTTCCTGCAAATATGCTTACTTTTCAGCATGTTTCTATAGCCCATTCTAAAAACATTGGGCACTCCCAGACACCGCGTTTAAAAACACTGGGCAGTACTGATTCCCCTTAAGCACATATCCGAATCTCTATAACTTTTTTTACTGTGCCTTGCGTATTTCGGTTCGCTGCAGGCAGTGGGGTGTGCCGATCGCGATCGTCTCCGATTACAGCGCCCGCGTTTTTATCGGATCATGCATATGTGAATTAATCAGCCAGTGCGGCAATATGCAACTCGCGGAAAGCGAAAATCGTAGTAATAGGACGATAAATTAGTCTACGCGGAGTAGAATGGTCACTCGTTGGTCTAAATGAAATGTTCTCCACATAATAGATTTAAGGAATGTTATTATAAAGAGTTATTATCATTAAGGAATGCTATTTGTATAAAGAGCGGGATGCGCTGCTTCGCATTGTTAGAATATTTACGGATAAGAATCTCAAGATGGGTGGTCTGGCGAACAGACTTGTATATGATATATAACAGACATCCTGTACTTTTGTAAGGTCCCTTTTAGAAAGAAGTACTAAACTGTTTGAAAAGCCTAAAATCAAAGGGGCATTGTATTCTTAAGAGGGTTGTTTTCGTCGAGCTACGGAATAGCTCAAGTACTCTTGACTGGTCGCCACGTGTGGGGTACGTCGAGAGGCAGGAAGGACACCCATGGTCAACAACGGCGTCGAGCTATGGGTTGGGAAATTTTCCAAGACAATAGGACAGGACGAATTTTCTCGCGGAGACAGCAGCGTGGGAGAAGGGATGGGCCTCACCGGGAGAAACAAGGTCAACGCTACGGACCTCTAAAACTACTCCCGATTGGCGAAACCTCCACGCGTGGGCGTAGCATGAGCGCGCGCAATTTCCGACTTCTCGAACCGCGAGCGAACACAATTTTTGAACCTTAGACTTATGGCACTTCTCCGACTTTAGAAGTGAAAAGACGTTCTCATCCGATAATTAGAATAAAGCATCTGTGGGATTGACGAGTGTGACAGATACATTGTATGAATGCGAACGAATGAGATGACATGAGTGCACGTGGACGCTGCATGCGCAGCGTCACGTAGGACTGCGTGAGGTCCAAGTATGAGTGTGTGTGTGTGTGTAGTGAAAATGAGCGTGAAGTGCCTTTTAGAAAAAGGGCATGAAAACGGCAGAGCCGATTGAGACGCGACGACGTGTAGAGGTGCCGAGACGAGAACAAGAATTTAACCGTGACGATATTTTGTATTTCTTGACGCTGCGACGATTTGAGGCTTGTGTGCTATTTGTTAATTTCAATTTCTGTTCTCTTTCGTATTTTTGTTTCATCATATTTAATAATCACTATTGCTTTTCCATTATTATCAAAAAGGACTGTGTTTTGTGTAATTTCGTTACCTTCAATCCACGTTCACTCAATTAACATCAATTATCCCACACATCAGTACTGTTCGCAGATCAGAAGAAGGCATCTGAGGCGGTCCGAAAGCAAGAGTGGGTTCGCCTATCCCCACTTTTTACGCCCTTTCGGCCCGCCGTTCATTATAGTAGTAGGAGTGTTATTTGCGCGAGGGACAGGTAAATCTTAGTTAGGGGTAGTTTACAGGCCGAGTTTATTAGTGTGCGTGGAAATTTGGCCAATGGCGAAAATGCGTGTGCACCCTCCCGATGGTTGTGTTGCAATAGGCAGGACCCAAATGCTACAACCAATGAGGGCGCATTTTTCTCAGGTGCCTTCTTCTGATCTGCGAACAGTACTTATACATACATATAAAATCGAGTCGAGTTATTTCAAAGTCCTTCGAGTAAGCACTTCTGTGCTCTAATCGGCCTATCCGAACAGAATCGCGTTGGAGAATTAAAACGCGAAAGTGACACTTCATTTTTCTGGTGACAGCAGTGGGATAGGCCAACTCGAACGCGGGAAAAACAGTCCGAACTGAACTTTACGCGCACAAATAGGAACACTATAGCGACCGTTAAAATTGTGTCGCAACAGTCTTAAGTAAATTTAAATCAACATTTGGCCACTCTTTCGCCGGGTTTTTGCACGGTTTTCCCCGGCGGCTTTGGGTAAATACCAAGGGTGAAAGTCATTTCTGTTGGGCCGTGCAGAATTCCTCCCTCAGAATCACAGGCATTAGACGATATAAGACGAGACACTCAGCATTGCAACCGGACAGAACGAAATCAAGGACGATATGGCAGGAAAAAGACTCAACGGCAGGCTAACAGGATCCAACGGCAACAGACGTCTCCGATTCGGACGGCAACCAACACAGGATCAACCACTACTGGGAGCATTACCGAATTGGCATCACAGCGGATCAATAGCGAAAATAGTAAGTGGAGAACAAATGTTATTGCGAGTGACCAAATTAGGAAATCGATTAGGTCGGGAAACTTAGATAATCTATAAATTCGACTGCGCAGCCGCGGGTGATAGGTCGTTCAGTCCATGCAAATTGTTTAATCAAGCAGTTTCCGATTCGTGCTTCTAAAAGCAGAAATTTCACAATGAGTGATTTAAATGATCCCGACGCCGCGACCGTCCCTCCTTCAGAGCAGAATTTAGATTTTACTGATACAGGATACACCGAGATTAGTATGCCTCAAACGGCCACTGAAGTAACGTTAGCCACAAATCACCACGCCACGAACAAACAGGTAATGGCAATGCCCCTATCAACCCATTCAGGTAACAGCACGGTCTCGAGTACGACCGCACTCGACCTCGACACCCGACAGCCACAATATACATTAATATGCCCAGTGACGCGTTATATGAGCCTTAAACACGCTGCAGATTTGATGTCTGCGATCCCGTCAGTGCGACGGTTATTCCAGTTCGTTACAAAAATTTTAAAAACGGTGTAAAATTGCCGAAGAATCCGTTCACCCCGAGGAAAGACTCCTCTTACTCTGAATTATTAGGAACCAATTACAAGGGAGCACCGATCAATTTATGCAAAATTACGAGACTAGCACCTTAGACGATTTACTGAGCATTCTCAAATCAGCTTAGGCGCCACCATCCGACGGCGGTCAACTCCAAGCCGAACTAACTCGAATCGCGCAGAGAAATAATGAAACGGTTTTACAATACGGGGTTGGAGTTAGCGAAATATTAACCCTTTGCGGTCGGCAAATTATGCTGATGGGAGTACCAGCAAGTAACAATTGCCGCCGGAGCGGCGGCATCGACCGCAAAGGGTTAAACAGGGAATTAGAGTCCGTGACGGCAAATTATTCCAAAGAAACCGCAACCGGTATAAAAATCGGGTTGAACGAAACGGCCGTTACTAGCTTCGTCCGAGGATTACTCGACCCCTTAGAAGCCAGAGTATCTCAGAAATTCCCGAAAATCTTGCAAGAGGCAATTAAAATCGCGATGGCAGTAAAACGTGAATTAGAAAGTAGGGCCAGCTCAAAGTCCACCGTCAGTTACCCGATTCTTCACCGCATGCAGGCTCCCGTTAGTGTCCTTACCCAGTAAAATTCCCGAAAGAAAGCCGTTGTGATGGGATTTTGTTTTGGTAGTCGTGGTCGGCGGAAAGAATATATATATTGTTGAACACTGAATTTAGATTTATTTAGATGAGGACAAGATATAAATGTGGAGCGAGAGGCGACTGTGCGTTACGATGGTTGTGACGAGAGAGTCTCGAGAGATCTGCAGCGGGGCCGCGCAGCGGTGGGCCTCGCTGCAGGTCTTTGTCTAAAAGTCCTGGCGTCAGCATTCGAGGAATGAGTGACCTCTTATAGGCGATAAGCGCCGTGGGACCGGATGTGATTCTATGAATTATAATATCGGAAAAAATGTACAGGACGTTACACTCCCCCCCTTAGGAAAACGATGCTCCTGCGTCGGATTGATTCGTAAGAATTTGCAAAATGGGAATGGGTGCGAGCGATGGCTCGCTGTGGGTGTGTAGCGAATGATTTTGGGCGGTAGCTCGTGGGGTATGTATTGGGCGGTCACGAGCGGCGGCTCGTGTGGTGTCATCTGTGCGGCGGGCGATCACGAGCGGTAGCTCGTGTGGTGTCATCTGTGTGGCGGGCGGGAGCCCGCTGAGTCTTCGGTCTGTCAGTTGTCTATTGCGTATGATGGTGTGTATTTATATCCAATTTGTGACATATCCGTATGTAGTTGCGTTGGCCTGTGTTATGGGTGAGAATTTATGTCCAAATTTCCATTTTGTTTGATTATTTTCTGTAACATCTTTTAAATTTTCGTTAGTGTGATTGTTGTTAGTAGGTGGTGGGTGGTTATGAAAAGATGTGATGTGGGTTATTGATTTAAAAATTTCATAGTGTTGTATTGTTATACTTATTTTCGTAATTCGGTTTGTCCTTTTGATTAATTTCCTTTTCCTATTGTGTTTGTATTTTATTGCTTTTGTTCGTTCTATTATCCAGTTCTGTAGGTGTTGTACTATGTCCTCATTTATTGGATATGTCCGAATGGTTCTTTTGTTATAACTTTCCTGTAACAGTCTACATCTATTGCAGAGTTGGGGTAGGATAGAAGGATGTGGGTTGCTAGTGTTTGTGGACTTTCTGTGTGTTCATTGGAAATATTTTGTGAAAGTTATGTTGCTTTGACTTAAATGTTTTTATAAAAAGTGGTAGAGAAAGAGAAAAAGAAAAGGAGTGAGAAAAAGAAATTTGAATTGATTGTATGCTGTCGTGTGTACAGTATTGGACAGTGATGCAGTCCCAATGGTGATTAACAATACCATTACACAACCCTGTCGGTGTGTTTGCTTTCGCACTTGTTCGAGGCCACTTGAGAAGAGCCGGGGCACCCTGTGGATCTCGGTAGGCCTTGTTTACACCCGCGACTGCTATGGACTGCTTCCTCGTTCGAAAAAACGAATGCGAAACGAAGACCCTCTCACTTCCTCCCTCGCTCCCTCGCGGTCACTCCTGGTAGAAACTCACGGACGAGAGTTCGCATGGTTGTATTGAGACTACCCACTCTTACAAGCGAGAAAGGCAGCACGTTGGTTTCGGCAGGCCTCGCTTATACCCTAGGCCTGCTATGGACTGCATCCCTGTCCGAAAAATCCGAATGCGCCGCATAAGGCCCTCTCACTTCCTCCCTCGCTTCCTCGCGGTCACTCCTGGTAGAAACTCACGGACGGGAGTTCGCATGGTTGTATTGAGACTACCCCACTCTTACAAGAGAGAAAGGCAGCACGAAGCCTCGCTTATACCCGAGGAGTGCTAATAATGAATTTAAAAAAATAATTATTATATTACAAAATTAATTATTGTATTTCGTTATGTAACATCAATGATATAAAAGTATTCAACCAAAGGATTTGAAGTAAATCATCGGTAAAGGTAATCATCGAAATATGTCCAATAAAACAGCATTGACATTACATAATGAAATACAATAATTAATTTTGTAATATAATAATTAATTTTTTAATTCATTATTAGCACTTCTCGGGCATAAGCGAGGCCTGCCGAAACCAACGTGCTGCCTTTCTCGCTTGTAAGAGTGGGTAGTCTCAATACAGCCACGCAAACTCTCGTCCGTGAATTTCTACCAGGAGTGACCGCGAGGGAGCGAGGGAGGAAGTGAGAGGGCCTTATGCGGCGCATTCGGATTTTTCGGACAGGGATGCAGTCCATAGCAGGCCTAGGGTATAAGCGAGGCCTGTTTTTTCGAACGAGGAAGCAGTCCATAGCAGTCGCGGGTGTAAACAAGGCCTACCGAGATCCACAGGGTGCCCCGGCTCTTCTCAAGTGGCCTCGAACAAGTGCGCAAGCAAACACACCGACAGGGTTGTGTAATGGTATTGTTAATCACCATTGGGACTGCATCACTGTCCAATACTGTACAGCGTGTGGTAGAAAAGGGTCTGAACATGTGACTTCTATTTTTCCAAATATGACAAGTGTTGATTTAAGTGGGTCATTTTATCGATTTCTTTTGCTTTTACGGTTACTGTTTCTAATTTGACTCGTGGTTATTGGAGATTATGTACAAGTTTAAAATTATGCCTTACTGATCCTAATTCTTAACCAATAAGTTTGATTTGTTAATTGCATTTCTCGTTCTGTATTGCCATTTACGCGTTGGTCTAAATTTGCCTAATTGCAAATATACCGTGTATTTTCGACTTTACATTCATTTAAATTTATTAAATTGAAGAAAGTTTCAAACGTAGAATGTTTTACAGATTGACAGATGTTCGTATAGTTTGTATGGTATGTCCCATTTTTTTTTTTTTATATGAAAATAATTACAAACTGTATTTGGGACTGTTTTTTTTTTGTTTTTGTATTAATTGGGCACTCAGTAAAACTTGTTTTGGATTTAGAATTTGTGGATGTATCTGACCGATTTTTGCAAAAAGAATAGCGAATATGAATTTGTTTGTGTCTAATTCCTATTCTGCCAGATCTTTATTAATCGGTGTTGTATTTTTTATTGTTTCCTGGTCATGCCGAAATGGGTGCGTTTTGTTTTTATGGACAAAAGTGTTGTCTACTTTTTTTTTCAATTGTTTTCTTCGAATAACCTGATTAATTTTTTTTCTTTTCGAAATTTGTCTTTTAGACCGAAAAGTATGAGGAGACTTGTGGGTAGGAAGGGTTAAAGAGTATTGTTGTGAATATTGAGAGAGTGAAAGCAAAATATGTTTTGAAAGTAAAATATGAAACTATTATGAAAGCGAGTTGTCGATTTTTTTGTGTGCGTTTCCTTGGACATGCTGGGTCGTGGTTTTTTTTTCTTGTGTGGTCGTTCGTGGTCCTTTTGACGTGCCTGATTGTGGATCTGCTTATCATACAGGGTCGTGGTTCCTTGGACGTTCCAGGTCGTGGTTTCTGTGTATCAACTGAATTTGTAGTGTTTATTGTGTGTGTGTCGGTGATCGGAAAGTGGGCTCGATAGCCGGTGGTGCATGCTTATTGCCTGGTACTCTGCTCTCATTATTTTCCGTTGTTTTGGAAGAGATTTTTAAAGTGTTATTTCCACTTAGATTTTCAAAGCTTTGTACTACTTTTGGCAATTTATTGACGTCTGCGTTTATTCTGTCCGGCGTTTCTTTACATGCACGATGTTTAGAAGGGGATCTAAAATTCGGTTCCACAGATGGTAGTGTGGTATTATCTCCGATATTTTGTGGCGTTTGTAATGATGGTGACCATTTTTTAGGCGGAGATCTGAAATTTGGTTCCACAGGTGATATTGTGGATTGATCTCCGATATTTTCTTCCGTATGTGGTGACAGTGACCATTTATGTGTGTACGTCGGCGATCTAAAATTCGGTTGCACAGGTGGTAATGCAATTGTGTTATCTCCGATTTTTTCTAAAGTTTGTGGTGGTGGTGACCATTTTTGTGTGTGTATGTGTGTATTCTCGCAATTTGTATTTTTCCGATGTGTATCGCGGTCTTCTGCCGCTGCGCTGCTACTTTTGTTCACCTGTGTGTACGTATCTCCAGGGTGAGCGTCCGGTAGATGTGTGCGTAACTGTGGAGTTGTTCTTGTAGCGTGTGCGCTGCCTTGTGACGTAGTGTTGCTAGTCGTGTTTTCCCGTGTGCGTGTATCTCCAGAGTGTGCGTTGCCGTCTGTGAGCGGATAAGTACGTCGCTGTAGGGCGTGTGCGTCTGGTAGATGTATGCATGACTGTGGGAGTGTGTTGCTAGCGTGTGTGCTGTATTCATTTGTCGCGAGAGTGTTCTCGTTTTTCCTATATACCTTGCGTTTGGTCTGATTATCTATTTGTGAATCCTGGTCCGTTGTGCCCTTTGTGCGTTTTCTGGTCGTTTTCCATTGTATCTGTTCGGCTTCGTCGCTTGACGATGATATGTCGCGGTTGCTCTCATCTATAGTGTGTGTGGTGTTTTGTGCCCTCTCGCTCGCTCTTGTGTTGTCGTTGTGTGGTTCCTTATTTGTGTCAGCGTCTGTTTGTGTTTTTGTTTCAATGGGGATGTGTGGTCTTTTCTGGGGTTTTGGGACAAGATTTAATTTTCCGGATTCGTGACGAATTTCGAAATCGTAGTCGTTTAATAAAATTGGTTTTTGAATAGTTTTTTGTTTTAAAACATGAAATGCATTTTGTGTTTTGTCTATCTTTTTGTCTTTTGGAATTGGATAATCTTTAATGGCATCAATTATATTTAAATCCAGTTTTACTTCGTGTTTATTAATTGTGTGGCCTAAATGCGTAATTTCTTCTTTTTTTAATTGACATTTATCAGTCTGTAAAGTCAGTCCAGCTTTAGTCGGTTCCTTTTCTATATGGTGAGATTTTATCGCGTGTTCCGAAAGTGTGTTTGCGTAAATTGCAATATCGTCGAGATTTTGGTTAGGAAATTTTTGTAGCGCTTCTCGGGGTTGCTTCACGCCGCGCTTTCTCGTGAAGCGGTGGTCAAGTTTTTTAAATGTTCATTACTGTTCGGATTCGTTGGAAAATTTGTATATGATTCGTTTCCCTGTCTGTCGCGTGAATTATTTCTGTTTCTGTCTGGTGGATCGTCTCTGTGTCTACTGTCATATGAATGCCTGTCGTATGAACTGTTTCTAAAACTGTCGGGTGAATTTTCTCTAAATCTGTAGCGTGAATTTCCTCTAAATCTGTCGGATGAATTGTCTCTAAATCTATCGCGTAAACTATTTCTAAACCTGTCGCGGGAATTATCTCTGTCGTTATTGTGTGAATTATGTGTGTACTTGTCGTATGAATAGTCGTTCGAATGTCTGGCTTGTGAATTGTCTCTGTGTCTGTTTCGCGAATTATCACTGTATCTGTCTCGGGAATAGTCGTATGAATATCGGTCGCGTGAATCGTTTGTATGTTTGTCATATGAATTTTCTCTGTATCTGTCGCGTGAATAGTCGTTTGAATACCGGTCGCGTGAATTACTTCTGAATCTGTCGTGTGAATTTTTACTGCATCTGTCGCGTGAGTTGTTTCTGTATCTGTCGCGTGAATTGTATCGGTCCAGTGAATCGTATCTATCGCGTGAATTTTGTCGATAATTATTGCTGGAATATCTATCTCGTGAATTGTTTCTATATCTGTCGTTCGAATTGTCTCTGTATGCATTGCGTGAATTATTTCTATATTTATCGTGTGAGTCATACAGGGTGTCCCGTAACTACCCTAAAATCGGTAAATGAGGGGTAGCTGGGGTGATTCTGAACAAGTTTTTCCTTAAAAATAATGTTGTAACCCCTCTCGTTTTTGAGTTATTAACGAAACGGCTAGGCCAATCCCAGCGCGTATCGGGCGCGCGCTCGAAACGAGAGTGTGGTCTCTGGATCGTGCTCGACCGCGAGCTTGAACAAGTGCATCGCGTGGGTATCGAGGGAAGCGTACGGCAAAAGTCACATCGCCTTCAAATAAACTAATACTCGTTGAATAACTGTGTCCGATGCTCTTACCCGTTATTCAATAGGAACGAAGATTGTAGTATTTGTGGAAAAAATGTTTCTCTTAACAGCACGTTTTCAGGTGGATAAATTATCGTTAGAATAATTTATAATAACTAACGTTAGAAAAGCCTTGTTAAACTCACCCATTCGTCCACGAATCACCCTGCCTCGACGAAAGTAGGTCATTGGCACTAGGTCACAGTGCCGATTTTGCCCTTCCTAAGAATCTCGAGAGCCTCAACAGCTGATTTTACGGCCGGTTCTGTGAACTCACTTGACACTGACACACACAGTAGGAACGGCACTTGCCTAATTTATGGCAGGGCGCACGGCTAATCGCAGGTACGCGGACACCCCTGAGAGTCGAGCGGCGATCGGCGATCGGGTCACATTACCGAACGTGCATTTCACTGCGTGAGCACTTTCACCGATAACTCCGAATAAAACAATTATGTAGAGGAATGTAATTGAACCTACGTTAGAGATAGTTGGTGGCCCTGAAAAGGGCCGATTGTTATTGCCAAAATTGCCAAGATCGGCTCGACGTGCCCTCCTCGCGCTTGCATGCACGTCTCGGAGCACCGGCGGACGTTGCGCTGCACTTCTTCCAATGTTTTTCGATTAAGAAACGTAACAAATATCCTGTAATACTCCGCGGTAGTTCGTTGCTGTATGGTACCCGCTCGGTTTGAAAAACGATTCTGCCAGCTCTAGCGTTTCTTGGGTCTTGCTTAGAAGGACGTTCGTTGGGGAAGGGATATTTTTACAATAGTACAACGTAGTGGCTCGCACATTTGGAGTCAATTCAGCCAAAAAATACCCGTGCGCTCGGGGCGGCCGCATGGTCTTCGTCACTACGAACGCGCTAGCGAAGGCGCAGGGCAAGGAGTGCCATAAATTTCACTATTGTCCATACCGTGTCGTAAAGGGAAAGTGTGGCTATTTTACGAAATACGTGCATCGTCTTAAAACTACATCGACAGCGTACACGCAACATAATCCTTTAATATTTTCTTACGATTCTTCCCGCAAAGAAGGAACAGTACATACAATTCCCAAAATTATCAATTTAGTATTGTATTGTATTGCGAAGACACTGCTTGCGACGCATACACGCTTGCCCGTGTCATTTGTAATATTATAAATTTAATGTTGTGGGATGTTTAGTGTAGAGTGCATGGCGTGAATAAAAGTACAAGCGCGAAGACACTGTTTGCGGCGTGTCGAAATGCTTAAAATCTTAAACAGTCGGCTCCCTAAGAATCTCTGATTTCGATCTTGTTATGATTATCGCACGCGCGCGGCAACCGACTGTTTACGGGAACGCGAGCAGCAAAGCGTGCCGCGGTACATGGGCCCGATCAGAGGGACCTGTTCCAGGCGACCAAAATGTTGATAGACATAACGATGTCTGTCTCGAAATACGTATCAAACAGTGTTTTCGCTAATACAATACAATATTAAATTGATCATCTTCCAAGTTGTGTGTACTGTTCCGTCTTCGCGGAAAGAATCGTAAGAAAATATTAAAGGTTTACGTTGCGTGTACGCTGCCGATGCAGTTTTAAGCCGATGCACGTGTTTCGTAAAATAGCCACACTTTCCCTTTACGACATGGTATGGACAATAGTGTAATTTATGGCACTCCTTGCCCTGCGTCTTCGCTAGCGCGTTCGTAGTGACGAAGACCATGCGGCCGCCCCGAGCGCACGGGTATTTTTTGGCTGAATTGACTCCAAATGTGCGAGCCACTACGTTGTACTATTGTAAAAATATCCCTTCCCCAACGAACGTCCTTCTAAGCAAGACCCAAGAAACGCTAGAGCTGGCAGAATGGTTTTTAAACCGAGCGGGTACCATACAGCAACGAACTACCGCGGAGTATTACAGGATATTTGTTACGTTTCTTAATCGAAAAACATTGGAAGAAGTGCAGCGCAACGTCCGCCGGTGCTCCGAGACGTGCATGCAAGCGCGAGGAGGGCACGTCGAGCCGATCTTGGTAATTTTGGCAATAACAATCGGCCCTTTTCAGGGCCACAAACTATCTCTAACGTAGGTTCAATTACGTTCCTCTACATAATTGTTTTATTCGGAGTTATCGGTGAAAGTGCTCACGCAGTGAAATGCACGTTCGGTAATGTGACCCGATCGCCGATCGCCGCTCGACTCTCGGGGGTGTCCGCGTACCTGCGATTAGCCGTGCGCCCTGCCATAAATTAGGCAAGTGCCGTTCCTACTGTGTGTGTCAGTGTCAAGTGAGTTCACAGAACCGGCCGTAAAATCAGCTGTTGAGGCTCTCGAGATTCTTAGGAAGGGCAAAATCGGCACTGTGACCTAGTGCCAATGACCTACTTTCGTCGAGGCAGGGTGATTCGTGGACGAATGGGTGAGTTTAACAAGGCTTTTCTAACGTTAGTTATTATAAATCATTCTAACGATAATTTATCCACCTGAAAACGTGCTGTTAAGAGAAACATTTTTTCCACAAATACTACAATCTTCGTTCCTATTGAATAACGGGTAAGAGCATCGGACACAGTTATTCAACGAGTATTAGTTTATTTGAAGGCGATGGTACTTTTGCCGTACGCTTCCCTCGATACCCACGCGATGCACTTGTTCAAGCTCACGGTCGAGCACGATCCAGAGACCACACTCTCGTTTCGAGCGCGCGCCCGATACGCGCTGGGATTGGCCTAGCCGTTTCGTTAATAACTCAAAAACGAGAGGGGTTACAACATTATTTTTAAGGAAAAACTTGTTCAGAATCACCCCAGCTACCCCTCATTTACCGATTTTAGGGTAGTTACGGGACACCCTGTATAGGTCCCGTGAATTATCTCTGAATCTATTGCGTGAACTATCTCGGTATCTATCGTTTTAATTATATCGGAATCTGTCGTTTGAATTATATCTGTCGCGTGAATTTTGTCGGTTTCGTGAACTGTGTCTATATAGGTCGTATGAATCGTTGTAATGGTCATGGTGTGGGTTATTATGCTGTTTTCTATTATTAAATTTTGATTGGCTGCACTCTAACGTTGAATGTCGGGGAAGTTTGTGAAATTCGCGATATTTTTCAGATAATTCCGTGAAATGTACTTTTGCGCGGGGGTGTTCGTGGGGGTGCATTTCCTTACGATTTTGATGTAACAATTTACGTTTATGAATTTCGTATTCAATAGTATGGGCCTGATCGATTAAATTATCTAATGTTTGTTTTGTTTGTGTTAACATGTGCGTGCCAATTTCGATGGATAATCCTCTAGTTAAAGCTTTTTTTACTTTTTCTTGTTCTTCTTTAATTCGTGCGTCGAGAAATGGTCGCTTTTCTGGATTATTGTATACTTCTGTTAATCTATCTATTATTCGTTTGGATATTTCTCGAATTCGTGTTGCAAACATAATTACTGATTCGTCGGCGGCTTGATATGCTAAATTTAATTTTGTTTCTAAATCGTATAAGTGTGTAATTTTTCCAAATGCCTTTTTAATTTCTTTCAAAAGTGATTCTAAAGTTTCTGGATTTTTATTATCGGCTATCGAAAGTGCTGTGCCGCTAAGTTTGTAAGGTATCATGTTTAAAAATTTCTGTTTGTCTTCCGGTGACAGTAATCTATTAGCTCTATTGCAGGACGAGATAACATTTTCTACGGGTATATTTTGTCCATCGTAAGAAGGTATCACATTGAAAATATCGTGGAAGGTAATCGTGGAATGAGCCATAATTTCTTTTGGTTACGTGTCGTTTAAAATGTCACAAACAAGAGCATATAAAGATACAAGAATTAAGAAATTTGTCACTTTTTAAGAGAATTCACATGCAGATACGACGGATTTTATGCGATTATGAGATGTGAGGAATATAGATAACCATGAAAATGTTATGAATTTAGGAAAATATAGAGTCAAATTCAATGAAATGCAAAATTTTGATAGTGTAAAGTACTTACTGCAATATCATGAAGAAGCTGAGTGTTATCTGTGTGTATCGGTCGTCTGAGCGTCTGAATGGTTGTCCTTTTTTTGTATGTGTATGAATGTAGCGTGTCCTGTCTTTTTGTTTGTTTGTCCGTCTTCGGAATAGTGGGACGAACGCCGCTGCCACCAATTTGTGATGGCAGAAGTGGGATGCAACGTTTGTACTTTTGTCCTCGGAGTCGTAGGACGAATACCGCTGCCACCAATTTGTGATGGGATTTTGTTTTGGTAGTCGTGGTCGGCGGAAAAAATATATATATTGTTGAACACTGAATTTAGATTTATTTAGATGAGGACAAGATATAAATGTGGAGCGAGAGGCGACTGTGCGTTACGATGGTTGTGACGATAGTGTCTCGAGAGATCTGCAGCGGGGCCGCGCAGCGGTGGGCCTCGCTGCAGGTCTTTGTCTAAAAGTCCTGGCGTCAGCATTCGAGGAATGAGTGACCTCTTATAGGCGATAAGCGCCGTGGGACCGGATGTGATTCTATGAATTATAATATCGGAAAAATGTACAGGACGTTACACCGTCATGTACTGTGACGTTGCAGCCGCCTGCAAGTCCCAAAAGGGCGAAACGGGAGTATTAAGGGGAAGAGTGGGGAAGGATAGCATAGAATACTCGCGATACCGCGAGTAATTCACCGTAATAAGAATACCCGCGATACCGTAGTAGAATAATCGCGATACCGTCATCAGAATACTCGGGATACCGCGAGTAGAATCGTCGCGATACCGAAGACCAAACCGCGTCGTATAGGAAGCTTTCCACCGCGGATAGGTAGGGCATAGATCGCGATATCGATCGATGCAGGGACCACGATGGAAACCTCGCGCGGTGCGCGGAATTAATAAGATACCGCGAGGATCGGCAGTTTACCGAACAAACAAGGAATAGCGTAAGAAAGAGTAGGAGAGCCGCTAGCAAGCGGCTCCGAACCGGCGCGAACACCACCGAGCGCGCAGCGGTGAGAGAACAGAGTGGCCGCTGCCGAGCGGCCACGAGCTCAGGCGGATGTCGCCGACAACAGCGAAGATGGCGGCCGGTGCTCGAGCAGTCTCGACCAGTGAGGAGCTGCGTCGAGATACAGCGCGCACCGGCAGACTCGAGGACCCCCCGAACTGCTCCGTGGAGACCCGACGGACCCTTCGGAGATCGCACGGTGCCAGGGGCGCCGTGCAACCTCGCGGCGAGGCGTCGCATGGAGGGGAGATATCGCGAGCACCCACGCAACCACCGGCGTAGATCGGAGAGACGGCGAGGGCTCAGGGACCAACCTCCGGAGGAGACCCGCCGTTCCCTCCACGATTTAGCGGCTGGAGGCCGCTGCGCCGGCAGGATGCCACTCCGAGGGAAGCAGGAGACGTCAAGGGGAGAGTCCAGGCTCCCTTCAGCGGCGGGCAGGTGCATCGCGGGGGGATGTGACCGGATACCTGCGGAGGAGGCCTGGGTATCCCAGAAGAGGGCGAGGACCTGCTGCGGGACCAACATCCACTATTCGGGGGATAACCAGGAGCAGTCGGAGAAATCCGAGATGCCGGTGTAACTTCCCGGGGCCAGCGGGTCGCCCGTAAAATCCGTCGCTGGCCCCGGAACCAATTAGGCGACGAGTTCCGCTAGGAGTGGGGAGCGAGGATGCGGAAGAAGGACAGCTCCTCACTTCGCCTAGGGCCGCTGCTCAAGTAGGAGCATTTTTTCGATTAGGGTCTTTCGTTTTGAGTTTGTTTGAATAAAACTGTATCGTGAAGGTCTGAGACCAGTATCGTGAGCATTGCTCTATATTTTTGACGCTAAGCGTAGTACCGCGAGTGTACGGAGAACCAGGGCCACCGGCCGTTACCGTTAGCGAAAACCCCATGGACCGGGACGAGGTAACTTATGTAAACTCCGCTGAGAGCTCTTCGAGCGAAAATCTATTTGACGCGATATCGCGTGTTCTCGTGCAAACACCCGCAGGTTCCCTTGCGGAGAGAGAAACGCAGGAAAGATGCCGCGTTCACTAAAGGTCCAATTCCTATGCTGCGTTTACGAACGCTAGTCGCAGCCGCGTTCTAAAAACTGAAACACATGGCGCAGTAACTGAATGGAACCTATTGATGTGCCGACAGGTCAAGTGATGCGGCTCGGGTTAGGTCGGATTCCTATGCTACGGCCAGAAGCTTAATTTACGCGCGGCTTTCGTCGGATGGCCAATAAATTACACTGCTTCGGGAAAAACTGAATCGAATCCATTCATTCGGCTGCGGCTGGGAAACAGGTGCGACTGGACTGGTTCCTGGAGCAGTCATGCGATTGCAGTCGCATTGCGATTGGGGCACGACACTGAGAGAAAACAACAGGTCGTGAAGAGGAGGACGCTTCGATTCTGGAATCGTTGTCTATCGGTTCGGTATCGAGGGACGCGTAATTTTATTTATTACAAAAATTAATTTTAATATATACATACAAAGAATTTTAAGATTGAATATATTTGAATATATTTATTGAGACAATCTTAAAATTTTATAAAATATAAAACATATGTTAATATATGGTCGATTCCACGTCAAATCGCACAGCTAAATTCTTCGAAATTCTGATTTTGAGATATGTTATAGAGGGAGGTGAGACAAGCCACCCGAATTTTTTTTTTATTTTTTATTTTGACTTTCGAGGAGTTATGAGACTTTGAAAAATTGGGACACTTTTCCTTCAAACATTTCTAGGCGCGGTCTGGCTTGCCGTAGAATAATTTGCTTTTTTAAGTTCGATTCAGAAAAGGTTGTAGTTTAACGAGAATTTTCAACCCATTTCAAAAAGTTTATTTTTCAACGCATAATTCATAAAAATAAAAAATAGTCGTTAATTTGACTATCTGGGCCCTCACCGAAAATTATGAAAAAATTATATCCCTGTAGCGCGTTTCAAGACGAAGAGTTTGCAAAAAAAGGCAGCCCCAAACACGCAGTAACTTCGGAGTAATTCAAGAAAAAGTGTAACCGCCTCGGAATTACTGATTTTGCCAGCAAGGCCGCTGAATTGAGAGGTGGGGGTCGTTACGCAGGGCCGCGGCACCTAAGAGATACGCGATATCCCACATAATTGCGCGATGACGCGATGACGAGTCGTGTTGACATTACGTGTTCTCAATCAGTTAAAAACACATGAAGGCCATTCCCGAAAATTCTCAAAAAATTCACGAGGGTGCCTTGATGATGCATACACACGGTGGTATGCGTAATAGTCGCGAGCACCAACGATTATTCCCGATAAAAATCAGTTTCAATGTTTTATCGCGTATCTCTTAGGTGCCGCGGCCCTGCGTAACGACCCCCACCTCCCAATTCAGCGTCCTTGCTGGCAAAATCAGTAATTCCGAGGCGGTTACACTTTTTCTTCAATTACTTCGAAGTTACTGCGTGCTCGGGGCTGCCTTTTTTTGCAAACTGTTCGTCTTGAAACGCGCTACAAGCATATAATTTTTTCATAATTTTCGGTGAGGGCCTAGACAGTCAAATTAACGATTATTTGGCATGATTATCATTTCCGAGGCGACAAGATTTAACGCTTGATTCTGTTAGTATTTTTGATTAGAAACACAAAGTTCCTGAGCCAAAAGTCGAGATTTTCGTTAGTTTTCGAGATATAAGGACTTGAGCTTTTCAAAAGTACAAGTTAGGGCGGCCGCCATTCGTGGTCGCGGCACTGATACTCGCTGGCTTTGATCGTACTTTTCGTGTGTATGAACCTTCCTAAAGCAAGCATACTTGTATGCAAATCTTCATAAAGTAACCATACGTGATGTGAACCTTCCTAAAGCAAGCATACATGTATGCAAGTCTTCCTAAAGCAAGCATGTATGTACACTTTCCTAAAGCAAGCATACATGTATGTACAGTTTCCTAAAGCAAGCATACGTATATGCGAACCTTCCTAAAGCGAGCATATACATATACAAATTTTCGTAAAGCAACCACACGCATATGTGATCCTTCCTGATGCAAGTATACATGTATGCAAATCTTCATACAGTAACCATACATGTATGTGAACCTTCCTAAAGCAAGCATATACGCATATGCGTTGTAATGCACAACGGGTGGTTGTGCATAAAAACTGGACTCGAGTTTGACAAACCGTAGGTTAAGGTTTATTTTACCAATGCTTTAAACTAGAACTTAGTCTAGGCTTTAAGAATACGATTTTGGAGTTACACAGATGTTCTCAGTGAAGAGTTCGAGGGTGATCTGAGGATGTTCTGTAATGATGGAAATAAGGAAAGGTCATTATCGTGGGAGCGAGGATGTGGAGGGGATGATGAGTAGGACGTTGCGAATGGAAAATTCAGAGAGAGAAAGCTAGGAACTTGGATGTTGTACTCGGTGATAAGGGTAGGTATGCGAGGGAGCGTGATTCAGGGTTTAAGAGGAGTTTGGCAGTGTACAAAATATTGACTATGACTAGCTTATGACTAACTTACGATTAGAAATGGAGGAGAGTGAGGTCGGTTCATTACAGCGTATATACGGTAACTTTTTGATTCTTGTAAGTTCGACGTATCATTTAATTCCAGTTCGTCGTAGTCAATCAACCACGTAACGAAATATAAACTTAATGCAGAATAATATATACTATATATTATATATACTGTATTGTGACGTTGCAGAATTGGCACGTCCCAAATTGGGTGACCCCCCCCCCCCCCACGCTAGGGTAGAAACCTCGCGATACCGCTACCGAAATCGTCGCGATACCGCGACTATTAGTTAACGCGATACCGTACAGAAAATATCCGCGATACCGTCATCATAGGAGCTACCGTCATAGGGATCGTCGCGATACCGCGATGATTAGAATTGACGCGATACGGATAGGGAATCGCGTTCAAACGGGCATCGGCAGCTTACCGAAATTCAGCGTAGGGAAAGAGTAGGGGAGCCGCTAGCGAGCGGCTCCGAACTCGCGCGAACATTACCGATCGCGCCGCAGTCAGACGGCAAGACAGCCGATACCGAGCGGCCACGAGCTGAGGCGGACGTCGCCGATAATTTCTACGATGGCGACCGCTGCTCGAGCTGGGTCGAGCAGCGAGGAGATGCGCCGAGGTACGGCGCGCACGGGCAGACGCGAGGACCCCCGAACTGCTCCGTGAAGACCCGACGAGCCCTCGGAGAACGCACGGCACCAGGGGTGCCGCGCAACCTCGCGGCGAGGCGCCGCATGGAGGGGATACATCGCGGGCACCCACGCATCCACCGGCGTGGATCGGAGGGACGGCGAGGGGTCAGGGACCCACCTCCGGGGGAGACTCGCCGTGCCCTCCACGATTTCGCGGCCAGGGGCCGCCACGCCGGGCAGATGCCATCCCGAAGGAAGCAGGAAGACTCGAGGGGGGATCGTCCAGGCTCCCTTTAGCGGCGGGCAGGCGCATCCCGGGGGGATGCGGCCGTATACCTACGGGGGAGGCCTGGAGATTCCGATTTCCGGAGGACGCCTGCTACGGGACCACCAGCCACTATCCGGGGGATAGCAAGGGGCAGTCGGGGGAAAATTCGAAAATGCCGGTGAAAATTCGCGGGGACCAGCCGGGGCGCCCGCAAGATGCGCCGCTGGTCCCACGACCAATTAGGCGACGTTCCACTAGAAGTGAGGGAGCGAGGATGCGGAAGTAGGACCGCTCCTCACTTCGCCTAGGGCCGCCGTAGCGTGCGAGCGTTTTAGTTACCGTACCGTAGTCTGTTAGATTTTACCGTGGATTGTAATTTCGGGTCACCAAGGACCATTAACGTTGAATTGTAATTTCGGGTCGCAAAGGACCATTATCGTTGTATTGTATCGGGATGGATTGTTAAGGAATTGTTCGTAACTGCGCCGCCGAAAGTGTTCTGCGAGACAGAGGGCCAAGGGCCGATATCGTAACGGACCCTGTAAGAGAACCTCGCAAGGTAAGCTGCCGTTTAACCGCGTTTAACCGTCATCGGGATATGACGAGCGTGCGGCCCACCGCCTGGGCGAAGTCACTTAGATTAAGGATCCGGCGTTTACCGCGGAGAGCAACGAGCGCGGTGATTCCAGCTCGGTGTTAACCGGTATCGCGTGCCGTTCGAAAATAAACGTCTTATCGCATCAATTACACCGTACCCGCTGAGCTCCCAAATTTATTTATTTTATCCTGGTCTCGACCCTACCTGACCGTTACCGCCTTCCGCATGCCCGCTACACCCCGCCCCTCTACCATTAGGGTCGCGAGCTAGCCCGTAGGCCAACGGTCCGTCCGAGGGTTCATCGGTCGTCTCGCGCATTTCGAATCCTTTGGTACTTTAGGGTCAAAAGTACCTGGCGCCCATCTGGCAATTATCGCGACTAATATCGAAAAGGACCGATAGACCCCCGGCCGAAGTTGTGGCGTAGCTTCTCTGTCGAGGACGAGAGAAAAGGCGTCATAAAATGGCGATGTGCTACGCGGCCCCGAACTCGCGCGGACATTACCGATCGCGCCGCAGTCAGACGGCAAGACAGCCGCTACCGAGCGGCCACGAGCTGAGGCGGACGTCGTCGATAATTTCGAGCATGGCGACCGCTGCTCGAGGATCCCGAGCAGCGACGAGGTGCGCCGAGGTACGGCGCGCACCGGCAGACGCGAGGACCCCCGAACTGCTCCGTGAAGACCCGACGAGCCCTCGGAGAACGCACGGCACCAGGGGTGCCGCGCAACCTCGCGGCGAGGCGCCGCATGGAGGGGAGACATCGCGGGCACCCACGCATCCACCGGCGTGGATCGGAGGGACGGCGAGGGGTCAGGGACCCACCTCCGGGGGAGACTCGCCGTGCCCTCCACGATTTCGCGGCCAGGGGCCGCCACGCCGGGCAGATGCCATCCCGAAGGAAGCAGGAAGACTCGAGGGGGGATCGTCCAGGCTCCCTTTAGCGGCGGGCAGGCGCATCCCGGGGGATGCGGCCGTATACCTGCGGGGGAGGCCTGGAGATTCCGATTTCTGGAGGACGCCTGCTACGGGACCACCAGCCACTATCCGGGGGATAGCAAGGGGCAGTCGGGGGGAAAATTCGGAAATGCCGGTGAAAATTCGCGGGGACCAGCCGGGGCGCCCGTAAGATGCGCCGCTGGTCCCACGACCAATTAGGCGACGTTCCGCTAGAAGTGGGGGAGCGAGGATGCGGAAGTAGGACCGCTTCTCACTTCGCCTAGGGCCGCGACTCAAGTAAGAGCGTTTACCGTCTCGAGCCTTTTCGAATTTTTGTATCGCCGCAGCATAAAAAAGTAGTTTCGTATCGCTAGGTCAGAGGACCACTATCGTTTTATAGATCAATTTAGTCACGCGAGTGTCCCGTAGGACCCGTGGCCGAGGGCCGATACCGCCTACGCAGACGTAAAGCACCGGGGGAAAGGTAAGCTGCCCTCCTAACTCTGTAATCTCCGCTGAAAACTCTTTGGCGATAATCTATTTGGCGAGATATCGCGTTTTGTCGTGCGTGTGCCCGCAGGTTCCCACTGCGGAGAGAGAGTCATAAGAAAATACCGCGTTCACTTAATAACTCCTTTGCGTGCGTGCCCGAAAGCGAAGTCCAAAAACTTGTATCGTACCGAATAAAGATTCATTAACGAAAACGGACGTGTAACCCCGAATTACGGCCGACCCGACCGTTAGTACCGTTCCGACTTTCCTCTAGTCCCCCGCCCCTCTACCATCGGGTCGCGAGCTAGCCCGTAGGCCATCGGTCCGTCCGAGGGTTCATCGGTCATACCGTCCTATCCCGTATCCTTTGGTACTTTAGGGTGAAAAGTACCTGGCGCCCATCTGGCATTCTTCGCGACGAGTACCGTCAAGGACCGATAGACCCCCGGACGAAGTAGTGGCGTAGCTTTTCTGCCGCGGGCGAGAGAAAAGCCGTCATAAATTGCGGCGCCACTCTCTTGCGGGCGCCCCGGCAGGTCCCCGCGAATTTTCACCGGCATTTTCGAATTTTCCCCCGACTGCCCCTTGTTATCCCCCGGATAGTGGCTGGTGGTCCCGTAGCAGGCGTCCTCCGGAAATCGGAATCTCCAGGCCTCCCCCGTAGGTATACGGCCGCATCCCCCCGGGATGCGCCTGCCCGCCGCTAAAGGGAGCCTGGACGATCCCCCCTCGAGTCTTCCTGCTTCCTTCGGGATGGCATCTGCCCGGCGTGGCGGCCCCTGGCCGCGAAATCGTGGAGGGCACGGCGAGTCTCTCCCGGAGGTGGGTCCCTGACCCCTCGCCGTCCCTCCGATCCACGCCGGTGGATGCGTGGGTGCCCGCGATGTATCCCATCCATGCGGCGCCTCGCCGCGAGGTTGCGCGGCACCCCTGGTGCCGTGCGTTCTCCGAGGGCTCGTCGGGTCTTCACGGAGCAGTTCGGGGGTCCTCGCGTCTGCCCGTGCGCGCCGTACCTCGGCGCATCTCCTCGCTGCTCGACCCAGCTCGAGCAGCGGTCGCCATCGTAGAAATTATCGGCGACGTCTGCCTAAGCTCGTGGCCGCTCGGTATCGGCTGTCTTGCCGTCTGACTGCGGCGCGATCGGTAATGTTCGCGCGAGTTCGGAGCCGCTCGCTAGCGGCTCCCCTACTCTTTCCCTACGCTGAATTTCAGTAAGCTGCCGATGCCCGTTTGAACGCGATTCCCTATCCGTATCGCGTCAATTCTAATCATCGCGGTATCGCGACGATCCCTATGACGGTAGCTCCTATGATGACGGTATCGCGGATATTTTTTGTACGGTATCGCGTTAACTAATAGTCGCGGTATCGCGACGATTTCGGTAGCGGTATCGCGAGGTTTCTACCCTAGCGTGGGGGGGGGTCACCCAATTTGGGACGTGCCAATTCTGCAACGTCACAACTGACCGTTACCGCCTTCCGCATGCCCGCTACACCCCGCTCCTCTACCATTAGGGTCGCGAGCTAGCCCGTAGGCCAACGGTCCGTCCGAGGGTTCATCGGTCGTCTCGCGCATTTCGAATCCTTTGGTACTTTAGGGTCAAAAGTACCTGGCGCCCATCTGGCAATTATCGCGACTAATATCGAAAAGGACCGATAGACCCCCGGCCGAAGTTGTGGCGTAGCTTCTCTGTCGAGGACGAGAGAAAAGGCGTCATAAAATGGCGCCCAACGTGGGGCCCAGCAGGGGATTAAATGCGGAAATGGAAGGTAACTCTCGAATAAAATACCGGATGGGAATTCTGAGGACTCAGCGTGGGGAAAAATTTTTTTTTTGTTTTTTTGATTGGTCGGATATGATTCGCTTCGTGTAATTTGTCACTAATTTCGCTAAATTTATTTGGTTGAGCAATTTATTGGGAAGACCGGTAATACGGGTGTAGTTTCAACCTTTTGTTTGTTTTTTTTTCTCGCGCATATTTCGAACGGAACGACGACCGGGAGGACGTTAGTGTTGACGCGTAACGTCAACAAGTTCCGTCCGTACGCGAAGTGGTCGCGTATGAGAAATAATCTCGCGTACCGCGCGATACCGCGGAAAATTAAAAGCCGATACCCCACGCGCGAAAAACCGTAGGAGTTTCCGGAAAGCGTTCCGGCCTCACTCTCCGCTTCGAATTGTATTTGTAATTGTACCGAGGGTTGTAAGGCCGCAGGGCAGCCCATAAATTGTTTGTACCGAATACCGTAATGCCGCAGGGCGGCAAATAGATTTTTTGTACCGAATGTTGGAATGCCGCAGGGCGGCCGATAGATTTTTTGTACCGAATGTTGGAATGCCGCAGGGCGGCCGATAATTTGTTTGTGCCGAATGTTGTAATGCCGCAGGGCGGCCGATAACCAGGAGAGACGAATTGTTGCGTTAATTGGGTTTCGTGAAATTTTTTTTTGTATGTCGAGCGTTTTTCGGCGGAGAGGCGAGAGGCAGCGGCGACCGGGACGGTCTTTTACGGGGAGGGAGGAGTTGTGACGTTGCAGAATTGGCACGTCCCAAATTGGGAGACCCCCCCCCCCCCACGCTAGGGTAGAAACCTCGCGATACCGCTACCGAAATCGTCGCGATACCGCGACTATTAGTTAACGCGATACCGTACAGAAAATATCCGCGATACCGTCATCATAGGAGCTACCGTCATAGGGATCGTCGCGATACCGCGATGATTAGAATTGACGCGATACGGATAGGGAATCGCGTTCAAATGGGCATCGGCAGCTTACCGAAATTCAGCGTAGGGAAAGAGTAGGGGAGCTGCTAGCGAGCGGCTCCGAACTCGCGCGAACATTACCGATCGCGCCGCAGTCAGACGGCAAGACAGCCGATACCGAGCGGCCACGAGCTTAGGCGGACGTCGCAGATAATTTCTACGATGGCGACCGCTGCTCGAGCTGGGTCGAGCAGCGAGGAGATGCGCCGAGGTACGGCGCGCACCGGCAGACGCGAGGACCCCCGAACTGCTCCGTGAAGACCCGACGAGCCCTCGGAGAACGCACGGCACCAGGGGTGCCGCGCAACCTCGCGGCGAGGCGCCGCATGGAGGGGATACATCGCGGGCACCCACGCATCCACCGGCGTGGATCGGAGGGACGGCGAGGGATCAGGGACCCACCTCCGGGGGAGACTCGCCGTGCCCTCCACGATTTCGCGGCCAGGGGCCGCCGCGCCAGGCAGATGCCATCCCGAAGGAAGCAGGAGGACTCGAGGGGGGATCGTCCAGGCTCCCTTTAGCGGCGGGCAGGCGCATCCCGGGGGGATGCGGCCGTATACCTGCGGGGGAGGCCTGGAGATTCCGATTTCCGGAGGAGACCTGCAGCGGGACAACCAGCCACTATCCGGGGGATAGCAAGGGGCAGTCGGGGGGAAAATTCGAAAATGCCGGTGAAAATTCGCGGGGACCAGCCGGGGCGCCCGTAAAATGCGCCGCTGGTCCCACGACCAATTAGGCGACGTTCCGCTAGAAGTGGGGGAGCGAGGATGCGGAAGTAGGACCGCTCCTCACTTCGCCTAGGGCCACTGCATAAGTGAGAGCGTTTTGCCGTTAAGCCGATTCTGTTTTCTGTTTGTTGCGTAAGCGTAATTTTGGGTCTACTGACCAGTACCGTTTAGGTCATAGGACCAGTGTCGTTTGTTTGGGTTCTCTAATTACGCGAGTGTCCATAGGGACCAGAGGCCGCCTGCCAGTACCGAATTGCAGGAGTCCGTCTCGTACCGCCGAAAAGGTAAGCTGCCTTCGCAAATCTTGTAATCTCTCCTTAAAGGCTCTTCGAGCGAGAATTTATTTGACCGATACCGCGTTAGTTTTGTCGTGCGAAAACCTGCAGGTTCCCACGGCGCAGAGAGAGAGTCGTAGGGAAATACCGCGATCACTTAAAACTCCTTTGCGTGCGCGTGCCCGAAGCGAAGTCGTGCGACTTGTACCGATACCGAATAAATAATATTGTACCAAAAACGAACGTGTAACCCCGAATTCCGGTTGACCCGACCGTTCTTCCCGTTCCGATTTTCCTCTAGTCCCCCGCCCCTCTACCATCGGGTCGCGAGCTAGCCCGTAGGCCAACGGTCCGTCCGAGGGTTCATCGGTCACCCCGTCCTATTCCGTATCCTTTGGTACTTTAGGGTAAAAAGTACCTGACGCCCATCTGGCAATTGTCGCGACGCGTATCGAGAAGGACCGAGAAACCCCCGGCCGAAGTCGTGGCGTAGCTTTTCTGCCGCGGGCGAGAGAAAAGCCGTCATAATATATATGCAACGGCAGTTTTGAAGACTGTCCTGAGATCTGCCTATATACAGTTTCTGATTTTCAAAAATAAGGTATTCAATTATTTTCATTCGTATTCATAATAAATATGGCATATTACATAAGCAGACTTCAACCGACAAGAATATATACGAAACTTTATAGGAAGTGTAAAAAATTCATTTATATATTTACAACGGCATTTTGAAGACTGTCCCGAAAACTGCCTATCGGTAGGTGACAACATTCAGGACAGTCCTGAAAACTGCCAGATGTCCCCAAAACTGCCCCGTCATAGGCTAGCGAGTCCTGAAAACTGCCCCGTGACATATATATGGTCGATTCCACGTCAAATCGCACAGCTAAATTCTTCGAAATTCTGATTTTGAGATATGTTATAGAGGGAGGTGAGACAAGCCACCCGAATTTTTTTTTTCATTTTTTATTTTGACTTTCGAGGAGTTATGAGACTTTGAAAAATTGGGACACTTTTTCTTCGAACATTTCTAGGCGCGGTCTGGCTTGCCGTAGAATAATTTGCTTTTTTAAGTTCGATTCACAACACGTGACATTGCATCACGTGAAATTCGTACGTCAGCGTTATGCGCTGGCGATGCTCTTAATTTGGATTGCGTAGTTACGGGTACAACACATTTTGTACCGAAAGGACCGATAGACCCCCCGACGAAGTAGTGGCGTAGCTTTCCGGCCGGGGGCGAACGAAAAACCGTCATAGTACATAAAATCGTAGAGTCACCCTCGTATAATCCAGGTAACCGAAATACGTGCTACGGATGCGGGCAAGCAGGCCATTTAAGCGTGAATGCCTCAATTTCGCGCAAACTCTCCGGCACAGTGTAACTACTGCCACAAAATAGGCCATGTCGAGCAAAACTGCTATAGTAACAAGAGAAACCTTCAATCACAGACCCCTAAAAACAAGAATCATTTAAACGAGAATGCGACACCGCGGAACGACGAGACGCGGGGTCCAAATCATTCAGGCGAGGAAAACAATAAATGTCCTGACAGTAACAATCAACAACAACAGTTTTAAAGACGGGCACGCACGTTTATTGATAGATACAGGCTCAGACTTAAACTTAATTAAAGAAAATTCAATAAATACGGACCAGGCTCGATAGAGACCCGCCGCGAAATAACAACACTAATTAAAGGTTTAAACTGAAAATTTCAAATTATCCCAAATAATTTCCCATTAGATCAGGATGGTATACTCGAAATGTCCTTTTTACGAGAACAACAAACAACTTTAGCTTTTAATAAAACTACTCCAGGCAAAATGATTATCGACACGGAAAACTTTGAATTTGAAACATGTACGACCTTTCATCCGCGCGCACGAACAAAGACCTTGATTTCGATCCCTATTAAAAATTCCGATATTAAAGAAGGATATATTCGCAAATTGAATGTCGGATCCGGTATCTACCTCGGAGAAGCACTAGCAACTCAACGGGATGGAATCGCGAAGATAATTGCAATTAATACTACTATTAAAGATGTCGCATTAACTCTTCCGTCTGTTCGATTAGAAGAATTTACTCAGAAACCACGTGCCCCTCGAACCGCTAGAACGGGTAACCCAGGCGTCTGAAAGGAACTCGCGATTGCTAAAAGAATGTCTCAGTTAATGAAAACCCTCAAACTTAACGAACTAAATGAGTTAGAACAATCCCATCTTCTCGAAGTGGTAAACGAATACGCTTACCAATTTCACTTTCCTGGAGACAAACTCGGCTGTACAAATGCTTCGACTCATAAAATTGTAACTACCGACGAACAGCCCATAAATACCAAACAATATACAGGGTGTCCCGTATCTAATCGATTTCCATGATATGAGGGGTAGCTGGAGTGATTCTGAACAACTTTTTCCTTAGCAATAATGTTGTAACCGCCTTCGATTTTGAATTATTAACGAAACGGCTAGGCCAACCCGAGCGCGTATCGAGCGCGCGCTCGAAACGAGAGTGTGGTCTCTGACACGCTCCGCGGCGAGCGTGAACAGGGTCTAGGACACCTCGCCGCCGGGGACACCTCGCCGCCAGGCCATCTCGCCGCCGGGACACCTCGCCGCCGGGCCATCTCGCCGCCAAAATTAATACAGCGTGAATTGCACGTGGTCCGTATCACCTTAACGCCCGAATGTTAATACATAATTGGCACAGAAATACCGCGCTTATTGAAACATCCTTTCGGATAAATTGCGACTAACAAATTTATGTTTTTAGGAAAATTGAAATGTCTATGCAGAGTCATTTGATTTATATATAGTTAAGTAATATCTTCTTTATCATTAGATTTACATTTCTTACAATTTATGTGTTGGTAGAATGATATTATATAATATCTCGCTTTATTTATATACGGTCGATCCACGCCAAATCGCATATTTAAAATCTTCAAAATTCTGATTTTGAGGTATATTTATCTAACATATATGTTAAGAAGGAGAGAGAGTTAAGCCACTTGAATTTCTTAAAAATGTTTCGTTTCGACCTGTGAAGAGTTCCAAGACTGAAAAATCGGAATACTTTATCTTCTATCATTTCTAGCCTCGAATTCGTTGGTCGTCGAATGCTTTGCTTTCTTATGTTAGATTCAGTAAAGTCCGTAAGTTTAACGGATTTGGCATGGAAGAGAGAGCAACTGATATACATAGTCCAAATCCAAAAAAGGTAGGCATCGAACTTTTACGCATCTTAATCTTAAAAATTTGTTAAATTCTATTATTATGAATATTTAGGTGGTCCGACGGAGAATTGGATGATTGGGTAGAAATACGTCAAAACGGTAAAGTAGTGGGGAGTAAACATTTTTATTTTCTTACTTTACATATATTATTATAAAATATAAAAATAAAATAAATATATAATAATAATAAATATATAAAAATGTTATTTCACATAAGAATATAAAATAAACATAATACAAAATCACATAATAATCACTGCATTACCTCACACGTATAAGCACTCGTTTCTTGAAACCTGGGAAGAAGAACTCCCTCTCGTTAGAAACAGACAGAAAAAATAACAATTAGTGTCGATAATAAAATGAAAAATTAAGACGTGTAAAAGTCCGATGTATACCTGTTTCCAAATTAGACTATGTTGTCGGTTGCCCACTCATTCCTTACATTAAAGTCTGTCATCTTCCAAGAGCGAATTCTTGAATTGTCGGGTATGTATTCTCTCGGCAAAACAAACAGAAAAAGAAAGAATTAGAATCCATATTAAAAACAACAAATAAGAAGCATAGGGATTATATTAATACTGAAATTCTGTACTGACCTTTCCAACGTTCGTATTTTTTTTCTCTTGCGACGTACAGGTGATTTTCCTCAGCCAAACCGTCCTCCTCGCCCCGAATCTTTGGTCAGCGGCGGTTAGTTGCCCATGTCGTAATTGTTAGAAAGCCCGTGCAAATATTCGAGCTTGTCTCTGTTTCCAAAGTCTTTTACTATTCTTAGAATTCTAGTATCGGCTTCCCGATACTTCCTAAGTTTCGTAGGCGGCTGATGTCCGGCCACCAACTGCTCGTAATATGTATCACGTCCTTTCTGAACTTTACGTAATCCATCTATCAGTTTCCAAATAGATGGATGATGGACTCCTAATTCCGCCTGTATTCGTCGATGAGCCGCTTCCGCATAGTTGTTCGTGCGGTTTTCCTCAGCAATCGTCCTGTCATACAGATTCCAAATATTCGGTGCAAAGAGTGGTGCACGCCGATCGTTTCCGCGTCTTGTCGGGCGTCCAATGTAATTGTCTTCAAACCAGTCCAAGAGTGGCTGCAGCTCCTCGGGCAAATGATTTGACAGCTCACCAACATAGCCGTCCAAGTCGGCTATCGGCACAAACGACAAAGATATAATCATCTTTGCCTTCAAAGCAAAATCGGCTTCGCTATTGTACCGCTGCAACACTCCCATCTGACCCAAATGCTTTCGCATATTTTGGGCTAAGTGGAAGAAGCAGCCGTTGATGCAGATTTCCGGAAACGCATCTCTCATCGCGTTGATGGCTGCCAACTCGTAGTCGCAATTAATTGCCAATGGTGCCAAACCATGCTGCGCTTCCTTCAGCATACTAAACATGCGCGCATATGTTGCGCGCTGTATATTCGGCAACAAAGTATACAGAACAGGGTTACACCGCCCATTTTCTCGACCATTATCGTGTACACTTGTACAAATAATGGTGGTGCAATCGAGAATGTCCCATCGGCATACCACGTCCTGCATGTGGTCAGATTTTCTAACCAGCTCTGCCTTCCAAAAATAAGCACCCGATCTTCTCCTGGTCCGCTATCTGCAATCAAAAATTGTTCCTCCATACCTGGCTGAGGGCCATATTTTGTATAACAATCCGGTAGCACTAATTCGGTTAAACTTGTCGGCACCGCCGGTGCCGCGTTTATCCGGTTTCGTACACGCCGGATGGTTTTTCCCATAGCTATTGCACTTGGTACAGTAGCTTGAACGGCCTGCGAAACACTGCTTAAGCAATTGTTGATAACGTTGACGGTGCTTTCCACCGTCTCTTCAGCTCGCCGCTTCATTGACGTTACAACCTTCGCTACCTCCACCGTCGCTGCCGATTGTACGTGGGAATGTTGGTTGATTTCCCGTACAACTTCTCCGTCCTTCGTGTGGATCCTCGCATTGCAACGTCCACGTTGCTCACATCGCCAGAACTTGAGGGACAGGTCCCTCTTGCTCTCCTTGTCGAATATATAAATATATCCGGCATAATGGTACTTCTCATTTCCTCTAATACTCAAAAGTTCGGAACTCATTTTTAAAAAATGTGATTCGAATTTGCGTAAAGAAGAAAATTAAATCGCAGCTCTGGAATCACAGAAAACTGTCGAACAAACAATATTGCTAGTCCTCCAGTCAAATGCAAAAAGATGATTCGCTAATCGTCCCGAAAGGCGGTCAGTAATCATCTGAGTACCTGTCGAAGTTGCAGGGGTATTTATACGGATAATCTTTAGTCGGTCGACCCCTGCCCCCCACCCCGTACCTGCCCTTGGCGACGTCGGTGCCGCATGGTGTCAAAAACTAATAACCATTGCCCAGATTTGTGTTAGCATAAAATTCTCTACATTATTACCATTTTAGTATAGATGTTATAATTTTATATTTGTATTGTAAAAAATATATTTGCGTGGTGGGGGATGATCTGACATCGAAGTAAAATCCCAATTTCGCATTTATCAATAAAGAATTAACGTAATTAGTTTAAAAAATTACAACAAATAATTGATTTAATAATCCATTCTATTGCAACTTATTCATATTCATAATTTAATTTTAAAATAGGCAACATTAAATGTGGAAAACGCGAACAAGCTTTATTCAAACTGAAATTAATGTCATGTATTTTAAGGGACAACATTTGTTTGAAACCTGGAAAATTTTTTTTTTTTTGTTGACTAAACTAAAAAAGCAATCAAAAAGAAGTTTTGGATATCTAATAATAACACTTTCAAGTACACAAAAAAAATTTATTTCATGTTGATAAGTACTTGAAACATTAAACGCGATTATTTCGAAATTATGCTTTCAAAATCGGCAGGCAGTAAATCTGAAACAATTTTCAACCGATTGACTTGAAATTTTAACTGCGGCTTCTTAGATAAATTATCTAGTGAAGTAGATACGATTTTCATGATTGATTAACAATTACGATTTTTATAAACAAATTAAGGTCGATTTTTTTGGTCAGAACGGAACACTTTTTCCGAAACAGTGCCAAAATTTCAAAAATCAATATTTTTTAATAATCGTGTGTACTTCATTAACAAAACTAAAAGTTAATGAAAAAGTTATTGGTATTTCTCTAAATCAAGATGGACGGCACTTCTACTGCCTGCCACAAAAGCATATCAAAAAAAGGATGATTCGAAGCGCAGCGCCTGCACCCGGCATTTTGTTTTTAAGTAAAAATAAAAAAATTTGTTTGTGTACTTGAAAGTGCCATTAATAGATATCCAAAAGAATTTTTGCAGAAAATCTTTTATTTATTTTTTATATTTACGTAAGGCAAACAATAATATTCAAAATTAAAACTTTCGTTCAAGATACCGAATAAAATATTGCTGTTAATTAATTTGTAACTTTGAAAATGCGTGAAATCAGTTCAGTTCACTGTGGTATAAATTCAACGGCTAATAGAAAATCTCTGGTGCGTAAGCGCGGGTCACATATAATTATATGACCGACCGTGCCATAAAAGTCTTAACGATGAAAGAAAGGCACCCGCGATATGGCGCGGTCCTTCGAGTAACCTGCGTAATTGGGGAAAACCAGTAATAGCTATTGAACCACAGTGTATCGGTAAAATACGTGATGCGCAACGTTCTTTTATATATTTGTCTCTGACAAACAGAAAGCACGAAAATCTATTCGCAACGATAATTAACGCATTGCAATTATAGAACGGTGCCCACTGTGGTGTGACATTACAATTACAAGTAACAAGTAAGCATTAAATACGTGCAGCTTGAGTATCTTATTAATCACGCTATAGATAAATGCATCGTTGCTGTTTACGTGATTAAATTAAACGATGATTTTAAACCAAAAGAATCAAGTTTGAAAATGCAAATAATTGGTTAGGTTCGCTGTGGTATGAATTCAATAGATCATAGAAAATCGCTAGTGGGGAAGCGCGGGTCCAATATAATTATATGACCGGCCCAGCCATAAAAGTTGCGACAAAGTTATTTAACCCTTTCGCTTCGAGCACCGGATATATCGGGCATCTATTATGTGGTTCGTAGAGACGGCCGGCGACTATAGCCAACGCAAAATCACTTTTGCATACGCGTGGATCGAATGTAATTTCGGGACCGACCCTGTCATAAAAGTTTTAGAAAGGGGAAAAAAGGGACCTGCAATTTAGCGCGGTTTGCGGCTAACCTCTCTAGCTGGGTAAAACCACCAATGTGCTTTGTGTATTATGATTCCATGAGAGAGAAATGCGGAAAGAGAAACTACTTTCGGATCTTGTCTTTCTAAATTATAAAATATCCCGATTCTGGGCAGCAGGCACATTTGACGCGATTGGAATATTAATTTGTTTAAAAGGCATAAAAAGAAACAGTTTACAAACCGACGTTGAAACTGTTAAGAATGTTCGAAGGATAATAAATAAAACGGTGAAATAATTAGTATTTCCGTGGAGATGACAGTACTTCTTCTATTAGCCTGAAACTATTTGAGATTTAAACCTGTTCTTTTTTACAAACTGTTTGCGTTGAAACACGTTACAGGGATATCATTTTTTTCATAATATTCGGTGATTTCTCTAGCAATTAAATGAATGACCTTGTTCATTTTTTATGAATTATTGGTTGAAATTTAAACTTTTTCTAGACTAAAAATTTTCGTTAAATTACAGACTTTACTGAATTAATCATAAGAAAGCAAATCATTCGACGAGAAACGAATTCGAGACTCCTTAACATATATGTTATATAGATATATCTCAAAATCAGAATTTTGAAGATTTTAAATATGCGATTTGGCGTGCATCGACCATATATAAATAAAGCGAGATATTATATAATATCATTCTACCAACACATAAATTGTAAGAAATGTAAATCTAATGATAAAGAAGATATTACTTAACTATGTATAAATCAAATGACTCTGCATAGACATTTTAATTTTCCTGAAAACATAAATTTGTTATTTGCAATTTATCCGTGTTCGCGAAATCTGCTTTCCCGACGGATCGAGAAATCAGGTTTCACGAGGCTCGTTATTCATTCACGGCAGTTTTCATACCGGAAGTCAAATTATGTCCAAAAACCATTCTAAGGCGTCTTAGGACGTTTTGGAATGCGCGCGTCGTCACGATGCCCAGCATGCCCTACGCAGTGGGCATGATGCGACGCCATACTGTCTTCTTCAATAACCGTTGAACCGCGAAGTCGTACGGATCGAGTCGAGCGTTCTTCTGTATCTTTTTGTTCTAATTTGACCACGGCATCATTTCACATTCCATTTTTATCTCACGGCTTTCTCATACACACACATAAATTCAGTGACCACATCCACGGACGAAACAAGGCAATTCACACGGACAAACGACTCAGGACTTCTACATTCATATTGACCACACGTGCATAGGCACCCCACGGTAAAATCTCTTTATACTATTACATCCCTCCCACGCATCACATTGAAACTGCGTATGTAAATACTCGTTCTACTATGACGGCTTTTCTCTCGCCCGCGGCAGAAAAGCTACGCCACGACTTCGGCCGGGGGTTTATCGGTCCTTTTCGATATTAGTCGCGACAATTGCCAGATGGGCGCCAGGTACTTTTTACCCTAAAGTACCAAAGGATTCGAAATAGGACGGTATGACCGATGAACTCTCGGACGGACCGTTGGCCTACGGGCTAGCTCGCGACCCGATCGTAGAGGGGCGGGGAACTAGAGGAAAGTCGGAACGGTAAAAACGGTCGGGTCAACCGGAATTCGGGGTTACACGTTCGTTTTCGGTATAATATTATTTATTCGATAAAATACAAGTCGCTTTACTTCGCTTCGGGCACGCACGCAAAGGAGTGTTAATGAACGCTGTATTGGTCTACGACCCTCTCCCTCCGCAGTAGGAACCTGCGGGTATTCGTACGACAAAGATAACGCGGTATGGGTCAAATAAATTCTCGCACGAAGAGCCTTTCAGGAGAGATTACAAGATTAGGAGGGCAGCTTACCTTTTCGCCGGTACGGCTTCCTAATACCACGATAGCGGCCGGTGGCCTCTGGTCCTTCGGGACACTCGCGTAATTAATTCAACAACGACAAACGATACTGGTCCGTTGACCAAAAACGATATAAAAACGGTTAATCTCTACCACAAGCGCAAAGGATATGTTTCTCAAGACGGCCCTAGGCGAAGTGAGGAGCGGTCCTACTTCCGCATTCTCGCTCCCCCACTTCTAGCGGAACGTCGCCTAATTGGTCGTGGGACCAGCGGCGCATTTTACGGGCGCCCCGGCTGGTCCCCGCGAATTTTCACCGGCATTTTCGAATTTTCCCCCCGACTGCCCCTTGCTATCCCCCGGATAGTGGCTGGTTGTCCCGCTGCAGGTCTCCTCCGGAAATCGGAATCTCCAGGCCTCCCCGCAGGTATACGGCCGCATCCCCCCGGGATGCGCCTGCCCGCCGCTAAAGGGAGCCTGGACGATCCCCCCTCGAGTCCTCCTGCTTCTTTCGGGATGGCATCTTCCCGGCGTGGCGGCCCCCGGCCGCGAAATCGTGGAGGGTACGGCGAGTCTCCCCTGGAGGTGGGTCCCTGACCCCTCGCCGTCCCTCCGATCCACGCCGGGGGATGCGTGGGTGCCCACGATAACTCCCCTCCATGCAGCGCCTCGCCGCGAGGTTGCACGGCACCCCTGGCACCGTGCGTTCTCCGAGGGGCTCGTCGGGTCTTCTCGGGGCAGTTCGGGGGTCCTCGCGTCTGCCTGTGCGCGCCGTACCTCGGCGCATCTCCTCGCTGCTCGGAATCGCTCGAGCAGCGGCCGCCATGCTGGAAATTCTCGGCGACGTCCGCCTAAGCTCGTGGCCGCTCGGTAGCGGCTGTCTTGCTGTCTGACGGCTGCGCGATCGGTAATGTTCGCGCGAGTTTGGAGCCGCTCGCTAGCGGCTCCCCTACTCTTCCCTACGCGGAATTTCGTTTTCGGTAAGTTGCCGATCCTTGCGGTAATTTATTCTCTCCGCGCACCGCGCGAGGTTCCCATCGCGGTCCCTGCGTCGATCGTTGTCGCGATCTATGCCCTACCTATTTGCGGTGGAAATCCTACCATACTACGCGATGTGGTTGTCGGAAGCGCGATGAATCTAACAGTCGCGGTATCGCGGCTATTCCTAATACGGTATCGCGATTAGACTCAATACTGTAAGATTCTCCTGACGGTATCGCGTTGAACATAATGACGGTATCGCGGTGATTACTCGCGGTATCGCGAGTAATCTATTTATTTCCCCACGCTTTCTCCCCCCCCAGATTCGCCTTCCGGCCGTTTTGGGACGTGCAGAGAAGCTGCAACGTCACAGTACATATATTCATCTCGGGAAGTATCATTGTAAATATATTCACCCGCACGGCACGCATCAATTTCGAATAAATCGGTTATTATATTTTCTCATCATAAATGCACGTGTACGAATAATTTCATCACCTTTCCACCATCCGAGATACAGTTCACCTTAATATCGAACATTTTTTGGTCCATCGAGCCGGATGGTGGAGATTAATCGCGATCGCGTGTGTACGGTACGGGATATTCATCGGGCGTTGAGAACCGTTACACGGGTTTCGTAAACAGCAGCGGTGCTCAGCGGACTTTTCACATGTGCTGCGTTTAATTTCATTGTGTGCTCGGTGGGACATTTCTCGGTTTCTACGGTTATATTCTTACACAATGCGGCCTACCAACAGGATTTTCACACCAAGGATCGTTCACGCCTCGAAGTGAAGCACGGATCGCCTCAAGATGGCCGGCGGCGACGATCCTCCTTCTAAGGAGAAGGAGGCAAAGACAACCACGGACTCCTCATCCACGGCGGCGAAAGGCTCTAAGAGGGCATCCCTCATCACACCCACGGACTCCTCTACAAAACAGCTGCGGAGCAAATCCCCGTCACGGCTCCCCACGGAATTTGCCATCAAATATAAAACACAGCTGGGCAGGGTTAAAGAAATTGAGGACCTTCAACGGGAAGTGCCCATAGATCCGGACACCGTCACGGAGGTGGACATCGATCTCATCATGCAAGGCCTCGAAGACATCCACGGACGGTTCCAGAAGCAGCATGCGGAGTTCGAGGTCTCGTGGCCTGCTGCCTTCCTTGATCACGACTATTTCAAGGAGGACTTACATTCACGGGAATCGAGGGCCTACAGGACATCACGGTTGTCACTGGCACGCCTACGGCAGAAGGTGGAGGTGATGCAGCCCTCCAGACCATCCACGGACGGACGCTTCCACTCGAAGTTGCCGGAGATCTCGCTCCCAAACTTCGATGGGGATTATGCCGCGTGGCCATCATTCAGGGACCTCCTCATGCAGCTGGTCCTCACCAACCAACGGCTCACCAACATTGAACGGCTGCATTATTTGAGAGGCTGGGTCACGGGGGAGCCTCTCAAATTGATCTCTGGTCTCCCGTTGGTTGGTGCATCCCTAGATCAGTCCTGGGAGTTGCTGGAGTCTCGGTATGAGAATAAATGGTTTCTCATCCGGACCCAATTGGACAGGATGATGGGCACCCCAAAGCTGCGGGAACGGACCGCAACAGGGATCATCTCCATCATCTCTCAGGTGCCGGAGGCATACCGCTCCCTCCAGGCAATGGGCGAGGAACATGTGACGGAGTGCATCCTCGTCCACCATATTACACGGCACCTCGACGCAGTTACGGCTGAATTATGGGAGACCTCAATCGGAAGTGCGACGGATTACCCACGGTTTGACCGATTGGAGGAGTTCCTGCTTTCGCAGTCCCGCGCCTTGGAACGTGTTTAGGCAAACTCAGCCGTGGAAGCTCCTAACACCTATGCCTCCAAGACGCAGGTGCCTGCGAAAGCAGCGACGGTCATATCTAAGTCGGTGAGCTAGCCACGGAGAATCCTCACCGCCTCTGCTCCAGTTGCACCAACACAACCACGGACGGATACTCGCACCACGGCCTCCTCATCCACGTGCACGACGGAAGTGACAAAGTTTGACTACTGCGGTGAGTCACACTACATTGTACGGTGCCTACGGTTTCGTCTCATGAGTGTGCCAGATCGACGGAAGGTGGTCCTCAACAAGCGGTTGTGTTTCAACTGCTTGGGGCATCATGGAGTGAGTGCGTGTCGCAACACGGTGAACTGCCTCACTTGTGCAGGACGGCACCACTCCATGCTCCATGACGATGCCTACCATGGAAGCACAGCCAAGGCTACCACATCCACGGCCAAGAAACCACAACCTGGCACCTCCTCTGCACCTCATTGAGGAGACGGTGCAGTCATCGAAGACCATACAGCCCCGGAACCCTAATGTACAGCCACGGACTCCACAATACAACCACGGTATGCAAGCAATAGCCTCAGTAAACCATCCACAGCCTCCACATTACAGTTACGGTCCACGCTCACCAGTGTCACATAACCTCTACGGACAACCACCAAAAGTGACAGCTAACCTCTACGGTCCATCATGTACCCTGCCACAGCCACGGTACATATCACTACAATGGTATGTAACCACAAAGCTCGTCTACTTATTGATTCCGGATCAGAATTGACATTTGTTTCGGAAGAGTTCATCCAGGGAATTAATGTCCAACGCCAACATTCATCGTTATCCATTATTGGCATTGGTGGACACAAATCCACACAGACACGCGGTGTAGTCTCCCTTACACTGCGATCAATTTATACTACGGCCTCAGTCACGGTACGAGCTCACATTTTGAAAAATGTGACGACAATACTGCCAACGTTTCAATCTCCAGTCCGGACGTGGCCTCACTTAAAGAAATTGAGGTTAGCCGTTCCAGACTTTACAACACCCAGGAAGATTGACATCATCGTTGGAGCAGATTCATACGGTGAGATAATAAACCAAATATTATCAAAGGTTCTCCATCAATGCCCATCGCATAACTTTCCATATTCAGTTGGCTTGTACTTGGCCTCGTCGCACCATCCACGGAGTTAACCTCTTCAACCTGTCATACAACGGTTCAACTCCAGGAAGATAACCTCCAAGAGTTATTAACACGGTTTTGGGTTCAAGAAGAGGTTAGGTGTGACAGTTCAAGTGCATTGACACCCGAAGAACAGGAATGTGAAGATCATTTTAAATCTACGCATACACGGGATCCCTCTGGAAGGTACATTGTTCGGCTTCCTCTAATTTCATCCCCATCCAGCCTCGGAATTTCTCATGCAATGGCTCACCATTGCCTTCAACGCATGTTGAGGAAATTCAAACGGAACGATGAATATCGAACAATGTATACTGCATTCATGGAAGAATACAAGGAGCTTGGACACATGGTACGGACTTCAGGTGACGGAAAAGAAATAGGAAAGACTAATACGGTGGAATCTGACGTTGGTGTTGTAACCGGGATGACCTTGGCACATGAAGCTTCGGCTTCAGGAGGGTTGAGGGTCCCATATGGTTGCGCATCGACAAAGATTCACGGGCCAGTCTACTATTTACCTCATCACGGAGTACTCAAGCCTGAAAGCACCACCACAAAGTTACGGGTTGTGTTCAACGGTTCAAGCTCGACTTCCACAGGGAAATCTCTCAACGATATTATGCATACGGGTGCGAATTTAATGTTGGACATTACGGATGTACTGATATGGATACGGCATCAACGACACATATTTGCCACGGATACCACAAAAATGTATCGGCAGATCAAAGTTCACATGGATGACTGGGATTTGCAACGGATACTGTGGATCGATGAAAATTACAACGAAGTTCCATATCAGCTCACTACGGTAACATACGGTACGAGAGCTGCTCCATTCTTAGCAGTGCAAGCACTTATACAATTGGCCGAAGACGAGGGCCAACGGTTTCCACTGGCAGTGCCTTCCATCATGAAGGGAAGATACGTTGACGACATTTTCGGTGGGGCAGATTCGGTACGGCAGTTCAAAAACGTTGCAAAACAATTAGTGGGATTGTGCAACGCGGGCGGATTTCCTCTAGCCAAATGGCACTCCACCAGTCAAAATCTTCTCAAGGCACTTGCATCAACTGAGGCCACAAAATCTATTACCTTCGATGACTGCGCAAAATACTCGGTATTTCGTGGCTTCCACACAGCGATAAGTTTACATTTTTCAAACGGATTCAAGACCAAAAAGGAGCATTTACGAAGAGGCTCATCCTATCTGAAGTGGCACAGATATACGATCCACTCGGCTTTATATCACCGGTCGTAATCAGAGCAAAAATGCTTCTGCAAGAGCTCTGGTTGCATAAGATCGGCTGGGACGACCCACTACCGCCCCAGATAGCATCACGATGGACGATTATCAGAGAAGATCTCAAGAAACTGGCCAGTATCTCCATTCCACGGTGGTTTAATACCTACTCCAATTCCACGGTTGAAATCCACGGCTTCTCTGATGCATCACAACTTGCAATGGGTGCAGTTGTGTATATCGTCACCAGGTCACCGTCCACAGGCGCCAAATCATCCATGGTCTGCTCCAAAACAAAGGTAGCTCCAATTAAAACCCTTACGGTCCCGCGCCTCGAATTAACTGCATCGCTGCTACTCTCCAAATTAGTAAAACACATCGTAGCCACGATTCAATTGACGGTAACGGATATTCATTTGTGGACGTATTCTACGGTATCACTTACGTGGATCAAAGCACATCCATCGCAGTGGAAGGATTTCATACGGAATAGAGTGACGCAAATACACGAACTTACTCCAGCTGGTCACTGGAGACACGTGCCAGGAACGGCCAATCCTGCAGATTGCGCTTCACGGGGCGTAACAACGGAACAACTGACGGATCACCCTCTATGGTGGGCGGGACCACCATGGATTATCCAACCACGGGAATTTTGGCCTCCACAACCCACGGAAACGGACGACTTATGTGCACTAGAAGCTCGTCCAGGAATTGCATTAACGGCTGCCGCACCCAAAATTGATTATCATTGGGATATCATACACAGGTATTCGTCACTCCACAAATTGATAAGAATCACAGCAATTTGTTTTAGAATCTTATAGAGATTAAAGGGCACACTGGGTTCCTCTACGGTTACCATTATTCCATCCACGGACATGGAAAAAGCACGGATTTGTTGGGTAAAGGCAACACAGGCAGCATATTTTTCGCACGAATTGAGGACGCTCAATTCAAACGGAGTGCTATCGAAAAATAATGCCTTCTCAAGGCTTACGGCATTTATTGATCATCGCGGAGTAATTTGAGTGGGAGGTCGACTCAAAATGTCGGCCCTCACTTTCCAAGGAAAGTATCCAGCGATTTTACCTCGTTTTTCCAAATTATCGTCACTTATCATCCAACAGGCACATTTACGGACACTCCACAGCGGCACGCAACTTACAATTGCAAATATTCGACAATCATATTGGATTATTGGAGGCAGGGCTCCAGTAAAGGCGCATATTCTTCGGTGCATCTCATGTGCACGGCAAAGGGGAGTACGAGCCCAGCAGCTCATGGGACAGCTGCCGATTTCTCCCATAACACCATCGAGGCCTTTTTCAACCACGGGAGTCGATTATGCCGGGCCCCTCACCATTAAAACGTGGAAGGGCCGTGGAGCAAAAACATTGAAAGGATGGATCTGCGTGTTTGTGTGTTTCACAACCTTGGCAGTCCATTTCGAAACGGTGGGCGATTACTCTACGGAAGGTTTCATCGCAGCATATCGACGGTTTACATCAAGACGAGGTATATACGATATATTCGGATTGCGGCACGAATTTTATCGGAGCAGACACGGCTTTACAGAAGATTTTCCAACAAGCGGAACGGAAACACCACACGGTCGCCTCTATCCTGTCACAGGATAGGACTCAGTGGTATTTTAATCCACCTGCGGCTCCGCACATGGGTGGAAAATGGGAAGCTGTGGTGAAATCAATAAAATTTCATCTCAGGCGTACCGCAGGGGAGACGGTTTTCACATTTGAGGAGCTCTCTACAATGCTTTCTCAGATTGAAGCTATCCTCAATTCACGGCCTCTCGAACCACTGAGCGACGACCCCGATGACGTTTCGGCATTAACTCCAGGCCACTTTCTGACGGGCAGTGCCCTTACAACCCTGCCCGAACCGATGTTAGAAGACTTGGAGGTGAATCGGCTGTCACGGTGGCAGCTGATTCAACGAAACATACAACGGTTTTGGTCTCAATGGACGGCACAGTATCTACAACGGCATCAAGCGATTTCGAAGTGGCATCATCCTTCGAATGAGGTAAAGGTGGGTTCACTCGTACTTATCACGGACGAGAGACTCCCACCGACGAAATGGCCCTTGGCACGGGTCATTGCACTGCATCCAGGGAAGGACGGATTCACCAGGGTAGTCAGTATCAAGACGGCTGCTACAACCCTCACGCGGCCCATCACGAAGCTGGCGCCGTTACCAATTCCATCCACGGGATGATCGACTTACAACCGACCATTATTTTCATCAGCAACGGTTGCTGATGGCGGGCAGAAATGTTCGCGAAATCTGCTTTCCCGACGGATCGGGAAAGCAGGTTGCACGAGGCTCGTTATTCATTCACGGCAGTTTTCATACCGGAAGTCAAATTATGTCCAAAAACCATTCTAAGGCGTTTTAGGACGTTTTGGAATGCGCGCGTCGTCACGTGATGCCCAGCATGCCCTACGCAGTGGACATGATGCGACGCCATACTGTCTTCTTCAATAACCGTTGAACCGCGAAGTCGTACGGATCGAGTCGAGCGTTCTTTTGTATCTTTTTGTTCTAAATTGACCACGGCATCATTTCACATTCCATTTTTATCTCACGGCTTTCTCATACACACACATAAATTCAGTGACCACATCCACGGACGAAACAAGGCAATTCACACGGACAAACGACTCAGGACTTCTACATTCATATTGACCACACGTGCATAGGCACCCCACGGTAAAATCTCTTTATACTATTACATCCCTCACACGCATCACATTGAAACTGCGTATGTAAATACTCGTTGTACATATATTCATCTCGGGAAGTATCATTGTAAATATATTCATCCGCACGGCACGCATCAATTTTGAATAAATCGGTTATTATATTTTCTCATCATAAATGCACGTGTACGAATAATTTCATCACATTTCCACCATCCGAGATACAGTTCACCTTAATATCTGTTATACGCGCGTAACGCATAATTAAGATTATCCTCTAACATTTTATTATTTCATACTATTTCTCGCGCTTCTTCGAAATCACCTTATCTGTAAGAGTATACCATCCGGTCGTACCGTGCGCGACGCTAAAAACCGCTGAGCCCACGGCACGAGCGCGAAGAGCGCGTGGGAACGGACCTCGGACGATTTACAAAAACTGCATAGGTAAACCAAAGTTGGGCGGTTGCTAGGCCAAAACCCCACTCCGATTTTCTGGAAAACGTCGCGTGCATAAAACACGCGACGCCGGCCCGCGCGCCAGACTCAGGCAGAAAGATTCTTAGTAACAATATCATAGAGAAACGGTCACCTAATAGGTAGTTAAGTACAAATCGAACGCCCTAGCTTTTCTGTATTTTACACGGAGCAAGAGTAGTTAGCTTTTGAGCAGGCTCTTGGAATCGCGAACGGGAGTGAACGATTGAGTGCCGTTTGAAGGAGTGATTAAAATAAGTATTTCTAAATAAAGCTACTTCATTTACTTGTACGCGGAGTTCCAACTCTTAATTGGCAACGATCCCTACAACATATCCAAAAACATCCTGAACAAGTTTATCCTGACCGGAGCAATATCTCAAAATTGCACCTAACACCCCCGGCCGGATAACATATCGAACAATCCGAAAGGATGTTTCAATAAGCGCGGTATTTCTGTGCCAATTATGCATTAACATTCGGGCGTTAAGGTGATACGGCCAACGTGCAATTCACGCTGTATTAATTTTGGCGGCAAGATGGCCCGGCGGCGAGGTGTCCCGGCGGCGAGATGGCCCCGGCGGCGAAACGGCCTGGCGGCGAGGTGTTTCATCCCCCATTGAGAGAACGTTGTGAGATTAGAGTATTCAGAGTTTTATTGGGTGTAAAATACATTTTGTATAACCACTGTTTGTATTGTGCTTCTGTTTTATTTTATTCCCATTTTTATATTATTAGGAAATACATTTATTTTTATCAACATCCAAATTTCCTACAGATGTGAATAACTAACGTTAGAAAAACCTTGTTAAACTCACCCATTCGTCGACGAATCAACCTGCTTCGACGGAAGTAGGTCGTTGGCAGTAGGTCACAGTGCCGATTTTGTTCTTCGTAAGAATCTCGAGAACCTCAACAGCTGATTTTACGGCCGGATCGGTGAACTCACTTGACACTGACACACACAGTAGGACCGGCACTTGCCTAATTTATGGCAGGGCGCACGGCTAATCGCAGGTACGCGGACACCCCCGAGAGTCGAGCGGCGATCGGCGATCGTGTACTTATCACATTTGTTTCACAAAATTCGATTAAAGTCAATATAAAAATAATGTATTTTCCATAAACATCCGGAGTCTAGTTATAACGCATAGGAATTGAAAATGTAGTGTGGAAATACTACCGGGTCAATTTACCGAACGCGCATTTCACTGCACGAGCACTATCACCGATAACTCCGAATAAAACAATTATGTAGAGGAACGTAATTGAACCCAGGTTAGAGATATTGGTGGCCCTGAAAAGGGCAGATTGTTATTGTCAAAATTGCCAAGATCGGCTCGACGTACCCTCCTCGCACTTGCACGCACGTCTCGGAGCGCCGGCGGACGTTGCGCTGCACTTCTCCAAATGTTTCTCGATTAAGAAACGTAACAAATATCCTGTAAAACTCCGCGTTAGTTCGCTGCTGTATGGTATCCGTTCGGTTTGAAAAACGATTCTGCTGGTTCTAGCGTTTCTTGGGTCTTGCTTAGAAGAACGTTCGTTAGGGAAGGGATATGTTTATAATAGTACAATGGAGTGGTTCGCACATTTGGAGTCACCGTTCATTCAGCAAAAAAATACCCGCGCGCACGGGGTGGTCGCATGGTCTTCGTCACTACGAACGCGCTAGCGAAGACACAGGGCAAGGAGTGCCATAAATTTCGTTATTGTCCATACCGTGTCGTAAAGGGAAAGTGTGGCTATTTTACGAAATACGTGCATCGTCTTAAAACTGCATCGGCAGCGTACACGCAACATAATCCTTTAATATTTTCTTACGACTCTTCCCGCAAAGAAGGAACAGTACATACAATTCGCAAAATTATCAATTTAATATTGTATTGTATAGCGAAGACACTGTTTGCGTCGCATACACGTTTGCCCGTGTCATTTGGAATATTATAAAATCAATGTTGTGGGATGTTTGGTGTCGAGTGCATAGCGTGAATAAAAGTACAAGCGAAGACACTGTTTGCGGTATGTCGAAATGCTTAAACAGTCGGCTCCCTAAGAATCTCTGATTTCGATCTTATTATGATTATCGCACGCGCGCGGCAACCGACTGTTTACGGGAACGCGAGCAGCAAAGCGTGCCGCGGTACATGGGCCCGATCAGGGGGATCTGTTCCAGACGACCAAAATGTTGATAGACATAACGATGTCTGTCTCGAAATGCGTATCAAACAGTGTCTTCGCTAACACAATACAATATTAAATTGATCATTTTCCAAGTTGTGTGTACTGTTTCGTCTTCGCGGAAAGAATTATAAGAAAATATTAAAGGTTTATGTTGCGTGTACGCTGCCGATGCAGTTTTAAGCCGATGCACGTATTTCGTAAAATAGCCACACTTTCCCTTTACGACACGGTATGAACAATAGTGAAATTTATGGCACTCCTTGCCCTTGTCTTCGCTAGCGCGTTTGTAGTGGCGAAGACCATGCGGCCGCCCTAAACGCGCGTGTATTTTTTTGCTGAATGAACGGTAACTCCAAATGTGCGACCCACTCCGTTGTACTATTGTAAAAATATCCGTTCCCTAACGAACGTCGTTCTAAGCAAGACCCAAGAAACGCTAGAGCTGGCAGAATCGTTTTTCAAACCGAACGGGTAGCATACAGCAACGAACTAACGCGGATTATTACAGGATATTTGTTACGTTTCTTAATCGAGAGACATTGGGAGAAGTGCAGCGCAATGTCCACCGGTGCTCCGATGTGTGCATGCAAGTGTGACGCGGGTACGTCGAACTAAACTTGGCAATTTTGGCATAACAGCAATGGGCCCTTTTCAGGGCCACCAACATCTCTTACGTAGGTTCAATCACGTTCAAACATAATTATTTTATTACGGAATATCGGTAACAGTGCTCGTGCGGTGAAATGCGCGTTCGGTAAAGTGACCCGACGGCCGCTCGACTCTCGTGGGTGTTCGCGTACCTGCGATTAGCCGTGCGCCCTGCCATAAATTAGGCAAGTGCCGTTCCTACTGTGTGTGTCAGTGTCAAGTGAGTTTACCGTAAAATGAGCTGTTGAGACTCTCGAGATTCTTAGGAAGGGCAAAATCGGCACTGTGACCTAGTGCCAATGACCTACTTTCGTCGAAGCAGCGTAATTCGTGGTCGAATGGGTGAGTTTAACAAGGCTTTTCTAACGTTAGTTAGTATAAATTATTCTAACGATAATTTATCCACCTGAAAACGTGCTGTTAAGAGAAACATTTTTTCCACAAATACTACAATCTTCGTTCCTATTGAATAACGGGTAAGAGCATCGGACCCAGTTATTCAACAAGTATTAGTTTATTTGAAGGCGATGTGACATTTGCCGTACGCTTCCCTCGATACCCAGGCGAAACACTTGTTCACGCTCGCGGTCGAGCACGATCCAGAGACCACACTCTCGTTTCGAGCGCGCGCCCGATAAGCGCTCGGATTGGCCTAACCGTTTCGTTAATAATTCAAAACCAAAGGCGCTTAGGATATTATTGCTAAGGAAAAAGTTGTTCAGAATCACCTCAGCTACCCCTCATTTCCCGGTGTCGAGCTAGTTACGGGACACCCTGTATAAGCCAAGGTTTTCAGGACCTGTCGGATTCATCCTAGTTTGACTTTCGAGCAGTTAATAGCGATATTGGGTCAAGTCCCTCTTGAGCAAATCTAAACCTAGAAGCGTACGCGTTTTCTTACGGCAGTATAACTCGTTTAGTCTTGATTTCCCCCCGCAATACTCAGGCGTTAGAGTCAACTAAAAGCTTAGGCTTTACGTCTTAAAACGTACAAAAGAGAGATCGTAAATCGTCACTGCCCACGGGTACACCTCGACTCTATAAGTACGGTCTTTTTTTGCTTTACCATTTCTTTTTCTTTTCAACCCACGAAACACTGAACAGACATTGTAACTAGTTCAACACTTTCGATTGTAAACTTATTCTTTCTTCAACAATACACCAAAGAATATTTGTGACTAAATTTGAAGCTAAACTTTATTTGAATTTAGCATAATACCTTTCCTTGCGAATATACATAAGAATAGGAGTACTGAGTAACGTCCCACAATAATTCACTCTAACCGCTCGGAGTGAATTAAATAAGTTACGGGTTTTCAATATCGCGTTCCACGGCAAATTAGAAACGAACGATAACACCTGGGCAGCAAACCCTACGCCTAAGAGTGTTGGTGCATTGTTTTCAGGTTCATTATCGCATTTAGAGAGATTTTAGAAAACGGTAACACCAGACACAGTAAACCGCTGTTGCTGGTACTACCATACACTTGGCGCAATTTTTATCAGCTGGGGCAGCTAACCCAGTACTTCAGAGTATTGGCGTACTGTTTGCAGGTTGATAACCGTGGTTAGGCGCGAGTAAAAGATCCTGGTGAGAACGGCTTGGTTCAGCCAACCCTGTACCTAGGAGTACTGGTGCACTGTTCCAGGTTAATATCACACCTCTAGCCTCGTACTAGAACCGGCCTGAGCACCAGATTCTGCATCTTGGGGTGTAGGCGAGCTGTATCAGACTGTTTACTCATCGTTTGCATGATAAATTCGTCAATGCTAAAAGTCATAGTCGAACGCGTTTAAGAAACTCGCCCGGCTCGTAACATGTATATGGACGACATCGTCATATACGCCTCCTTTTTAAAAGCCCATATGCGTAAATTGAAAACGCTCCTAACACGACTCCAAAACTCCGGTTTAACCCTTCAACCGGAAAAGTGCAATTTTTTACGCCGCGAAATAACTTACCTGGGTCACGTAATTTCTAGTGAGGGAGTAAAACCTGATCCTAAAAAGATCGAGGCAGTAAAAAACTTTCCACTGCCTAAGAATCGGAAAAACATAAAGCAGTTCTTGGGTCCCGTAGGTTATGATCAACAATTTATTAACAATTTCTCGAAAATCTCGAAACAAATGACCCACTTGTTAAAAAAGGAAGTACCATTTAGTTGGGGCCCACAACAGCAGTATGCATTTGAAAATTTCAGAGACACAACTTGCTCCGGACCATAACTCTAATACCCTGATTTCAACAAATCCTTCGTCGTGACAACAGATGCATCTAATTACGCACTCAGTGCAGTCTTAAGCAAAGGCCCGATAGACAAGGATCTTCCTATTTCATACGCCTCCAGAACCCTGAACGACACAGAAAATTATTACTCCACCACGGAAAAAGAATTGTTCGCTATTATCATTGCTGTAGAGCACCTTACCTATACGGCCACAAATTCACTCTCGTTACTGACCACAGACCCTTAGCTTGGCTACATAATGTCGAAAATCCTGGTTCAAAGCTCTTGCGGTGGCGAATTCGTCTTAGTGAATACGATTATGAAATAGTATACAAAACAGGGAACATTAAATGTAACGCGGATGCCCTTTCAAGAAATCCTTGTTCCGCTAACTCCAAACAACCTCCAAACTCTTCCGAAAATCATTACATTCCTGAAACCAACACGCAGGTTAGTCTCTCTTCCTCGAGAAATTTGGAACAGGTGCCAGTCTGCGCAGACAAAACACAGGAAATAAGTTTCGGACCGTATGAGGAAGAGGACGACGCGAACAACTCTAGAGAGGAGTTGGAAAGAGGCTTGACGTCGCCGGTTCTGAGCAAGAGATATCTACACAGGAAGTACAGGGTACTTCTGGTGGTGTAGCTATGGATTTGGATACACGAAAGACTTCGTGGCCAATAAGGCAGGGTCCCTTTGTGGGGGTTAGAGGGACGTGTTTGCCGGAGCTTGCAACCACAGGGAAAAGACAACTAGAGATGACAACTGACGAATCCGTATCCCCAAAAAACCCAAAAGTCCATGAAAATTATGAAACTACCAATACCGGAACAATCCTGATTCTGTCCAACTCCCATTTAGCATACACTAAAGATCCCTTATGGATCAGAAAGGATTCCACAATGAATAAGAAATTGTTCGAGGAAGAATTGATTAAGGCAGACGATTTAATTAAGACAAAACCAAAGTATGGTAAAGTAGTAGCTTTTAAATTATGACGGCTTTTCTCTCGCCCGCGGCAGAAAAGCTACGCCACGACTTCGGCCGGGGGTTTCTCGGTCCTTCTCGATACGCGTCGCGACAATTGCCAGATGGGCGCCAGGTACTTTTTACCCTAAAGTACCAAAGGATACGGAATAGGACGGTATGACCGATGAACCCTCGGACGGACCGATGGCCTACGGGCTAGCTCGCGACCCGATGGTAGAGGGGCGGGGAACTAGAGGAAAGTCGGAACGGTAAGAACGGTCGGGTCAGCCGGAATTCGGGGTTACACGTTCGGCTCGGTAAAAGATAGTTTATTCGATATCGTACAATTCGCTATACTTCGCTTTCGGGCACGCACGCAAAGGAGTGTTAATGAACGCGGTATTTCCCTACGACTCTCTCCGCAGTGGGAACCTGCGGGTATTCGCACGACAAAAATAACGCGGTACTGGCCAAATAGTTTCTCGCTCGAAGAGCCTTTCAGGAGAGATTACAAAGTGAGGAAGGCAGCTTACCTTACGTTGTTTTCTACGTCGGCGTAGACGATATCGGCCCTCGGCCTCGGGTCCGACTGGACACTCGCGTAATTACTATATTCTAAAGCGATATTGGTCCGTGACCTCGAAAATACAATTTTATTCCACTCAAAAGAAACGAAAAAAAAGGCTTAACGGTAGAAGTGCTCTCACTTAAACAGCGGCCCTAGGCGAAGTGAGGAGCGGTCCTACTTCCGCATCCTCGCTCCCCCACTTCTAGCGAAACGTCGCCTAATTGGTCGTGGGACCAGCGGCGCATTTTATGGGCGCCCCGGCTGGTCCCGCGAATTTTCACCGGCGTTTTCCAATTTTCCCCCCGACTGCCCCTTGCTATCCCCCGGATAGTGGCTGGTTGTCCCGCTGCAGGTCTCCTCCGGAAATCGGAATCTCCAGGTGTTCTCGATTTTCATGAACTTATATTGTGCGGACGGTGGAAAAGAAAGGTGGAAAAATCACTTGCAAGCACGCGTTTGTAATGAGCCAAAAAACTTATGAATTTATTCAAAGATGATGTGACGATGACTGCATGAATATATTTACAATGAATAAACGGATGGATATTTACATTGGTTGATATTTACATTTAATATGGGCCATGGATCGTTCGTTTCGTTAGTGATGCGATGTGCCGAGGATGTAATTAATGCATGAATATTACCGTGAGGTGCACAAAGCACGTGGCGTCCGTTGTATGGTTCGAGTCCCTGAGTCAAGTCCGTGTGAATGCCAAGTCGTGAATTATATGGTTAGTCCGTGGATGGATAGAGTATCAGAAATCAGAAACCGAGTGAATGCGTGGGTCGTAATAAATCAAGATCAAAAGAAAGACAAAATACTGCGCAGCGAAAAACACGTCTAAATACTCTGACCGTTAAACGAAAAGTAAAGAAGACCGCGTGGTGGCGCACCACGCATGCGGCTTGGGTAGACAAAACGACACGTGATTGGCGAAAATTCTCGAAGAATCCGGAAGTATTTCCAAAAGAGAAGGTTACTTCCGGCTGAAAAACCGGAACGTAATAATTCGTTTGAATCCGTGGATGATGGTAAAGTCGGAACCTGCCTTTTCGACAAACCGAAAAGGCAGATTCTCAAACACCAGGCCTCCCCCGCAGGTATACGGCCGCATCCCCCCGGGATGCGCCTGCCCGCCGCTAAAGGGAGACTGGACGATCCCCCCTCCATTCCTCCTGCTTCCTTCGGGATGGCATCTGCCCGGCGCGGCGGCCCCCGGCCGCGAAATCGTGGAGGGTACGGCGAGTCTCCCCCGGAGGTGGGTCCCTGACCCCTCGCCGTCCCTCCGATCCACGCCGGTGGATGCGTGGGTGCCCACGATAACTCCCCTCCATGCGGCGCCTCGCCGCGAGGTTGCACGGCGCCCCTGGCACCGTGCGTTCTCCGAGGGGCTCGTCGGGTCTACTCGGAGCAGTTCGGGGGTCCTCGCGTCTGCCGGTGGGCGCCGTAACTCGGCGCAGTCCTTCGCTGCTCGACAGAGCTCGAGCAGCGGTCGCCATCTTAGAAATTCTCGGCGACGTCCGTCTAAGCTCGTGGCCGCTCGGTAGCGGCTGTCTTGCTGCCTTACTGTTGCGCGATCGTTGGTGTTCGCGCGAGTTCGGAGCCGCTCGCTAGCGGCTCCCCTACTCTTTCCTGCTTCATTTCTAGATTCCGGTAAGCTGCCGGTCCTCGCGGTAACTTATTAATTCCGCGCACCGCGCGAGGTTCCCATCGCGGTCCCTGCGTCGCTCGATATCGCGATTTATGCCCTACCTATTCGCGGTGGAAATCCTACCATACTACGCGATGTGGTTTTCGGAAGCGCGATGAATCTAACAGTCGCGGTATCGCGGCTATTCCTAATATCGCGGTATCGCGATTAGACTCAATCTGCAAGATTCTCCTGACGGTATCGCGTTGAACATAATGACGGTATCGCGGTAATTCTAATGACGGTATCGCGGTAATTACTCGCGGTATCGCGAGTACTACAATATCTTCCCCCAGCTTTCCCTCCCTGAATCGCCCTTCGGCCGTTTTGGGACTTGCAGAAAAGCTGCAACGTCACAATGTATAGGAGTTTTTTTATTTTTAGACTTGCCGTAACAGAAAAATCTAATAATATACCTTACCTCAAAGATATAAAAACCGCTGCAACTCCTTTGAAACATGCCATGGATAGTTTGAACGTAAAAACAGTCAGTTTGTCCCAAACAGGAAATGGACTAGATAGGCTACCTTGGACAAGAATTGAACAGATTCTTCACACAATATTCCCAGTCACATATTACACGATAACCATCTGTACCAATGAAGTAATAATCCCAGTAGAGTAAGAACGCGAAAGCATAATAGGAGAACAACACGAATCAGTAGTTGGGGTCATCAAGGTGTAACTAAACTCTACAGGGTGTCCCGTAACTAGCTCGAAACCGGGAAACGAGGGGGTAACTGAGGTGATTCTGAACAACTTTTTCCTTAGCAATAATGTCCTAAGCGCCTTCGGTTTTGAATTATTAACGAAACGGCTAGGCCAATCCGAGCGCGTATCGAGCGCGCGCTCGAAACGAGAGTGTGGTCTCTGGCACGCTTCGCCGCGAGCGTGAACAAGTAGATCGCGTGGGTATCGAGAAAAGCATACGGCAAATATCACATATCGTCTTCAAATAAACTAATAGTCGTTGAATAACTGTGTTCAATACTGTCACTCGTAATTCGGGAGGTATGAAAAGTTGTAGTATTTGTGGAAAAAATGATTTTCTTAACAGCATGTTTTCAGGTGGTTAAATTATGGTCTAAGATAAATGATGTCAATAACTAACGTTAAAAGAATCTTGTTAAACTCACCCTTTCGCCCACGAATCAACCTGCCCTCGACGGAAATAGGTCGTTGGCAGTAGGTCACAGTGCCGATTTTGTCCTTCGTAAGAATCTCGAGAACTTCAACAGCTGATTTTACGGCCGGTTCGGTGAACTCACTTGACACTGACACACACAGTAGGAACGGCACTTGTCTAATTTATGGCAGGGTGCACGGCTAATAGCAGGTACACGGACACCCCCGAGAGTCGAGCGGCGATCGCATACTTATCACATTTGTTTCACAAAATTCGATTAAAGTCAACATAAAAGTAATGCGTTTTGCATAAACATCCGGAGTCTAGTTATAACGCATAGGAATTGAAAATGTAGTGTGGAAATACTACCGGGTCACTTTACCGAACGCGCATTTCACTGCGCGACCACTATCACCGATAATTCCGAATAAAACAATTATGTAGAGAAACGTAATTGAACCCACGTTAGAGATATTGGCAGCCCTGTATATGGTCGATTGTTATTGCCAAATTTGACAAGATTGGTTGTGGATGCACGCCTCGAAACGCCGGTGGACGTTGCACTGCACTTCTCCCAATGTTTCTCGATGAAGAAACGTAACAAATATCCTGTAATACTACGCGTTAGTTCGTTTCTGTATGGTACCCGTTCGGTTTGAAAACCGATTCTATCAGCTCAAGCGTTTCTTGGGTTTTGCTTAGAAGGACGTTCGTTAGGGAAGGGATATTTTTACAATAGTACAACGGAGTGGCTCGCACATTTGGAGTCACCGTTCATTCAGCAGAAAAATACCCGCGCGCTCGGGGTGGCCGCATGGTCTTCGTCACTACGAACGCGCTAGCGAAGACACAGGGCAGAGCGTGCTCCGATCTGTGCATGCAAGTGCGACGAGGGTACGTCGAACTAAACTTGGCAATTTTGGCAAAACAACAATGGGCCCTTTCAGGGCCGCCAATATCTCTTACGTAGGTTCAGTCACGTTCAAACATAATTATTTTATTAGGGAATATCGGTAACAGTGCTCGTGCGGTGAAATGCGCGTTCGGTAAAGTGACCCGATCGCCGATCGCCGCTCGACTCTCGGGCGTGTTCGCGTACCTGCGATTAGCCGTGCGCCCTGCCATAAATTAGGCATGTGCCGTCCCTACTGTGTGTGTCAGTGTCAAGTGAGTTCACAGACCCGGCCGTAAAATCAGCTGTTGAGGCTCTCGAGATTCTTAGGAAGGGCAAAATCGGCACTGTGACCTAGTGCCAATGACCTACTTTCGTCGAGGCAGGGTGATGCGTGGACGAATGGGTGAGTTTAACAAGGCTTTTCTAACGTTAGTTATTATCAATTATTCTAACGATAATTTATCCACCTGAAAACGTGCTGTTAAGAGAAACATTTTTTCCACAAATACTACAATCTTCGTTCCTATTCAATAACGGGTAAGAGCATCGGACACAGTTATTCAACGAGTATTAGTTTATTTGAAGGCGATGTGACATTTGCCGTACGCTTCCCTCGATACCCACGCGATGCACTTGTTCAAGCTCGCGGTCGAGCACGATCCAGAGACCACACTCTCGTTTCGAGCGCGCGCCCGATACGCGCTGGGATTGGCCTAGCCGTTTCGTTAATAACTCAAAAACGAGAGGGGTTACAACATTATTTTTAAGGAAAAACTTGTTCAGAATCACCCCAGCTACCCCTCATTTACCGATTTTAGGGTAGTTACGGGACACCCTGTATAACTATACCTTGCGTAAATTTTTCCGATCGAGCTTGGCGTAAGGTTTCTTTTTCATGTCGAAGCGCTTGTCTTTCCTCTTTTTCGGAGAGACAGCGATCTCCTCCAATCATCGTCCCTTTTTCCTTTGATTTAAAAGAAATTGTCGATCCTCTTCAATTGTCATCATCTCCAAAGCATCAGCATGTGCAATATCGAAGAGATCATCGAATGTATTAACAAAATCTTGATCCCGTTTCTCCTGCAGTGGTGTTCGTCGCTTCTGAAGTTTTTGCAATTTCTACCATTCCTCATATAAAGATTTTAATTTTGCGACACTCCGATCTATTTTCCGGACTGCTATCCTTGCCTTGTCCCACAAAACTTCCACTTCTTTTATTACGAGACTTGCACTGATACGGAGATTTAGCTCAATTTTACGCAAATTGTAAAACAGAACGCGTAAAGCTTGTCTTTTGGACGGTAACTTAGCTCCAATAATTTGACTTTCATCATGTTCTAATAAATACAGTCTTTCGCGGCGTCTAGTTTTCATTGAATTTTCACACGATGTTTCCTCTGCGACTGCTCAAAATATACTGACCCAAGGACATCTTTATTTCAAGGATTCCCCAGTCCATTACAGTGGTTTTCAATTCGTACCTCACGAGCCGAACCTCATCCGCCTAAAATTCTGACAAAAGAAATATTTTTTTGCTGTCGCATATGTAATTTCAAAACTAAAAAGATGGAAAATAGTGCAAAATATACGTTGATTCTGTTTATTTTTCAGTATAAATTCGACTATCTTTTAAATACTCTCTGCTTCGTTATGTTGTCCGGCCGGGTTGGTAGGTACCATTTAGGAGATACCGTTCCGGTCAGAATAGACTCGTCCAAGATGTTGTAGGAGAGATAGTAGGGATCTTTGCCAATTTGGAGTTAGAACCCCCTCGTACACGTCAGTGAAAGAACCGTATTTATTGATTGATATATTACAACGCACTTTAACTAATATGTAGACGTCTTACTACCGCTCGCGTTCCCGAGACTTTACTCGAGAGCTAATTACTCTCGTGGAGATATACAATATCGGAACGTGGTTACGGGGCGTCTCTTAACTTAATACCGTAGCGCATTCCGTGTGTACGGTCCACCGGCTCGAAAAAAGCACTTAATCGAGTTGCTATTGTGCCGAGGAGAAGGTGCCGGGATATTCGGAGGAGATTTCGGATAAGCGGAGTCCGGCGAGGTGGGAAGTGGTCAGTTAAAGCGGTTTGAATTTGTAACAAAATGTGTTTACAATAAACAGGCTTTAACAAGAGATTTAAACGAAGTTAAACAGAGTAAACTGCGCGATACCAAGTACTTCGGCGGTTTAGCGTACGTAGCGGTTGCGAAGACCCGTAAGCGCGAAAATGCGTTGAAAAGCGTTAGAAGAGAAAAAGACAAAGGCGTTAGAGATGAAGCGTATACTGCGAATCCGTTACTAAGGTGGGTCGCGACCCACCTGTTTACATTTATATAGGTTCTCGAGCCGGACGCTCTCGAAGTATCCGAATTCGGTGTTGCTAACCGGCGGGATCCTTCGAGAACGCTCGACACGGGCCTGCGTCCCCCGCCTCCCGTCTCACCATGCAACGCCTGTCTGCAAGGCAAGACGAGTACCGCTGCGCGTGAGGGGGGGAGAGAGCGCACGTGTGGCCCGGCAACTCACGCCACCGTTCGGCTTGTCCCGAACAATATCTGTCATGTGAATTTTGTCTGTTTAGTGGTCTGTATCTGTCGTATGACAGTTTCCATCGTAAGAATCGTTATAATGTTCGAGTTGTGAATTGTTACTCTCTTTTGCATTATCAAATTTTAATTGTCTGCACTCTAATGTTGAGTGTCCGTGAATTTGATGAAATTCGCAACATTTTTCGGATGTTTCTGCGAAATGTACCTTTGCGCCGGGGGTGTTCGTAGGATTCTGTTTCTTTGCGATGACCGTGTAATCATTTACGTTTACGTAAGAGAAATGTACGTAAGAGAAAAGGAGTGAGAAAAAGAAATTTGAATTGATTATATGGTGTCGTGTGTACTACAGCGTGTGGTAGAAAAGGGTCTGAACATGTGACTTCTATTTTTCCAAATATGACAAGTGTTGATTTAAGTGGGTCATTTTATCGATTTCTTTTGCTTTTACGGTTACTGTTTCTAATTTGACTCGTGGTTATTGGAGATTATGTACAAGTTTAAAATTATGCGTTACTGATCCTAATTCTTAACCAATAAGTTTGATTTGTTAATTGCATTTCTCGTTCTGTATTGCCATTTACGCGTTGGTCTAAATTTGCCTAATTGCAAATATACCGTGTATTTTCGACTTTGCATTCATTCAAATTTATTAAATTGAAGAAAGTCTCAAGCGTGGAATGTATTTTGAACTTTGCATTAATTTAAATTTATTAAATTGAAGAAAGTCTCAAGCGTAGAATGTTTTACAGATTGACAGATGTTCGTATGGTTTGTATGGTATGTTCCATTTTTTTTTTATATGAAAATAATTACAAACTGTATTTGGCACTGTTTTGTTCTTTGTTGTTTTTGTATTAATTGCGCACTCAGTAAAACTTGTTTTGGATTTAGAATTTGTGGGTGTATTTAACCGATTTTTGCAAAAAGAATAGCGGCTATGAATTTGTTTGTGTCTAATTCCAATTCTGCCAGATCTTTATTAATCGGTGTTGTATTTTTTATTGTTTTCTGGTCAAGCCGCAATGGGTGCGTTTTGTTTTTATGGACAAAAGTGTTGTCTACTTTTTTTTTCAATTGTTTTCTTCGAATAACCTGATTAATTTTTTTTTTTCGAAATTTGTCTTTTAGACCGAAAAGTATGAGGAGACTTGTGGGTAGGAAGGGTTAAAGAGTATTGTTGTGAATATTGAGAGAGTGAAAGCAAAATATGTTTTGAAAGTAAAATATGAAACTATTATAAAAGCGAGTTGTCGATTTTTTTGTGTGCGTTTACTTGGACATGCTGGGTCGTGGTTTTTTTTCTTGTGTGGTCGGTCGTGGTCCTTTTGACGTGCCTGATTGTGGATCTGCTTATCATACAGGGTCGTGGTTCCTTGGACGTTCCAGGTCGTGGTTTCTGTGTATCAACTGAATTTGTAGTGTTTATTGTGTGTGTGTCGGTGATCGGAAAGTGGGCTCGATATCCGGTGGTGCATGCTTATTGCCTGGTACTCTGCTCTCATTATTTTCCGTTGTTTTGGAAGAGATTTTTAAAGTGTTATTTTCACTTAGGCTTTCAAAGCTTTGTACCACTTTTGGCAATTTATTGACGTCTGCGTTTATTCTGTCCGGCGTTTCTTTACATGCACGATGTTTAGAAGGGGATCTAAAATTCGGTTCCACAGATGGTAGTGTGGTATTATCTCCGATATTTTGTGGCGTTTGTACTGATGGTCACCATTTTTTAGGCGGAGATCTGAAATTTGGTTCCACAGGTGATATTGTGGATTGATCTCCGTTATTTTCTTCCGTATGTGATGACAGTGACCATTTATGTGTGTACGTCGGCGATATAAAATTCGGTTGCACAGGTGGTAGTGCAATTGTGTTATCTCCGATTTTTTCTAAAGTTTGTGGTGGTGGTGACCATTTTTGTGTGTGTATGTGTGTATTCTCGCAATTTGTATTTTTCCGATGTGTATCGCGGTCTTCTGCCGCTGCGCTGCTACTTTTGTTCTCCTGTGTGTACGTATCTCCAGGGTGAGCGTCCGGTAGATGTGTGCGTAACTGTGGAGTTGTTCTTGTAGCGTGTGCGCTGCCTTGTGACGTAGTGTTGCTAGTCGTGTTTTCCCGTGTGCGTGTATCTCCAGAGTGTGCGTTGCTGTCTGTGAGCGGATAAGTACGTCGCTGTAGGGCGTGTGCGTCTGGTAGATGTATGCATGACTGTGGGAGTGTGCTGCTAGCGTGCGTGCTGTGTTCATTTGTCGCGAGAGTGTTCTCGTTTTTCCCATATACCTTGCGTTTGGTCTGATTATCTGATTGTGAATCCTGGTCCGTTGTGTCCTTTGTGCGTTTTCTGGTCGTTTTCCATTGTATCTCTTCGGCTTCGTCGCTTGACGATGATATGTCGCGGTTGCTCTCATCTATAGTGTGTGTGGTGTTTTGTGCCCTCTCGCTCGCTCTTGTGTTGTCGTTGTGTGGTTCCTTATTTGTGTCAGCGTCTGTTTGTGTTTTCGTTTCAATGGGGATGTGTGGTCTTTTCTGGGGTGTTGGGACAAGATTTAATTTTCCGGATTCGTGACGAATTTCGAAATCGTAGTCGTTTAATAAAATTGGTCTTTGAATAGTTTTTTGTTTTAAAACATCAAATGCATCTTGTGTTTCGTCTATCTGTTTGTCTTTTGGAATTGGATAATCTTTAATGGCATCAATTATATTTAAATCCAGTTTTACTTCGTGTTTATTAATTGTGTGGCCTAAATGCGTAATTTCTTCTTTTTTTAATTGACATTTATCAGTCTGTAAAGTCAGTCCAGCCTTAGTCGGTTCATTTTCTATATGGTGAGATTTTATCGCGTGTTCCGAAAGTGTGTTTGCGTAAATTGCAATATCGTCGAGATTTTGGTTAGGAAATTTTTGTAGCGCTTTTCGGGGTTGCTTCACGCCGCGCTTTCTCGTGAAGCGGTGGTCAAGTTTTTTAAATGTTCATTACTGTTCGGATTCGTTGGAAAATTTGTATATGATTCGTTTCCCTGTCTGTCGCGTGAATTATTTCTGTTTCTGGCTGGTGGATCGTCTCTGTGTCTACTGTCATATGAATGCCTGTCGTATGAACTGTTTCTAAAACTGTCGGGTGAATTTTCTCTAAATCTGTAGCGTGAATTTCCTCTAAATCTGTCGGATGAATTGTCTCTAAATCTATCGCGTGAACTATTTCTAAACCTGTCGCGGGAATTATCTCTGTAGTTATTGTGTGAATTATGTGTGTACTTGTCGTATGAATAGTCGCTCGAATGTCTGTCATATGAATTTTCTATGTATCTGTCGCGTGAATAATCGTTTGAATACCGGTCGCGTGAATTACTTCTGAATCTGTCGTGTGAATTTTTACTGCATCTGTCGCGTGAGTTGTTTCTGTATCTGTCGCGTGAATTGTATCGGTCCAGTGAATCGTATTTATCGCGTGAATTTTGTCGATAATTATTGCTGGAATGTCTATCTCGTGAATTGTTTCTATATCTGTCGTTCGAATTGTCTCTGTATGCATTGCGTGAATTATTTCTATATCTATCGTGTGAGTCATATAGGTCCCTTGAATTATATTGATTTTGTGAACTATATCTGTCGCGTGAATTTTGTCTATTCTGTGAATTATATTTGTTATGTGCATCTTGTCTATTCCGTGATCTGTATCTGCCGTATGAGCTGTTTCCATCATAAGAATCATTATAATGTTCGCGGTGTGAATTGTTATATTCTTTTGCATTATTAAATTTTAGTTGTCTGCACTCTAATGTTGCGTGTCCGTGTATTTGGTGAAATTCACAATATTTTTCGGGTATTTCTGCGAAATGTACTTTTGCGCGGGGGTGTTTATACGATTCCATTTCTTTACGATGACCATCTAGTAATTTACGTTTATAGATTTCATGTTCAATTGTATGGGCCTGATCAATTAAATTGTCTAGTGATTGTTCTCCGTGTGTTACAAGATGTATACTAATTTCAATGAATAATCCTCTTGTGAATGATCTTTTTACTTTCTCTTCCTCCTCTTTAATCTTGCTTCAAGAAACGGTCTTTTTTCGGGGTTGTTATATACTTCCGTTAATCTGTCTATTATTCGTTTAGATATTTCTTTTATGCGTGTTGCAAATATAATTACCGATTCATTCGTAGTTTGATAAGCTAAATTTAATTCTGTTTCTAAATCGTGTACAGTATCGGACAGTGATGGAGTCCCAATGGTGATTAACAATACCATTACACAACCCTGTCGGTGTGTTTGCTTTCGCACTTATTCGAGGCCACTTGAGAAGAGCCGGCACCCTGTGGATCTCGGTAGGCCCTGTTTACACCCGCGACTGCTATGGACTGCTTCCTCGTTCGAAAAAACGAATGCGAAACGAAGACCCTCTCACTTCCTCCCTCGCTCCCTCGCGGTCGCTCCGGGTAGAAACTTACGGACGACAGTTCGCATGGTTGTATTGGGACTACCCACTCTTACAAGCGAGAAAGGCAGCATGTTGGTTTCGACAGGCCTCGCTTATACCCTAGGCCTGCTATGGACTGCATCCTCGTCTGAAAAATCCGAATGCGCCGCATAAGACCCTCTCACTTCCTCCCTCGCGGTCGCTCCGGGTAGAAACTATGAGCGCAATTTTAGATTATTTTAAATTAACTGTTTGGCAAGAAAAACGATAGAATCTGTCCATTTTCACGGTTCACATGTACAAACAAAATCACTCATGAGATGCAAAAATGTCACGAATTCAATTTAGTAGTGTAAATTACTTACTGTAGTATGATGAGTAAAGTGCGTGTTGTTAACGCGCGTAACGCATAATTAAGATTATCCTCTAATATTTTATTATTTCATACTATTTCTCGCGCTTCTTCGAAATCACCTTATCTGTAAGAGTATACCATCCGGTCGTACCGTGCGCGACGCTAAAAACCGCTGAGTCCACGGCACGTGCGCGAAGAGCGCGTGGGAACGGACCTCGGACGAATTACAAAAAACTGCATAGGTAAACCAAAGTTGGGCGGTTGCTAGGCCAAAACCCCACTCCGATTTTCTGGATAACGTCGCGTGCATAAAACACGCGACGCCGGCCCGCGCGCCAGACTTAGGCAGAAATATTCATAGTAACAATATCATACAGAAACGGTCAGCTAATAGATAGCTAAGTACAAATCGAACGCCCTAGCTTTTCTGTATTTTACACCGAGCAAGAGTAGTTAGTTTTTGAGCAGGCTCTTGCAATCGCAAACGGGAGTGAACGATTGAGTGCCGTTTGAAGGAGTGATTAGAATGAGTATTTTAAATAAAGTTATTTCATTTACTTGTACGCGGAGTTCCAACTCTTAATTGGCAACGATCCCTACAACATATCCCAGAACATCCTGGACAAGCTTATCCTGACCGGAGCAATATCTCAAAATTGCACCTAACACCCCGGCCGGATAACAGTGTCATGAATGTATGTCTAGTCCGGTTTTCGTATGCCTGTCTTCTTTTTGTCTGTTCTGTCTTTTATTGTCCTTTTCCTGTGCTTTATTCGTGCTTGTCTGTCCGGTCCTGTCTTCGGAGTGTGGACGAAAAACGTTTTGTCCTCGGAGTCGTAGGACGAATACCGCTGCCACCAATTTGTGATGGATTTAGGTAGTGTGGTCGGCGATTAATACGAAACACTGAGTTTAACAATTTGGTGTTTATTGCGGAGCGAAAGAGAGTATGCTAAGGTGTTACAAGTTGGAAAGAGGTACAGAGCGAGAGGCAACGTGTGAAACGTTACGGTGACTGACTGAGAGTGATCTCGAGAGATCTGCAGCGGGGCCGCGCATCGATGGGCCTGGCTGCAGGTCTTTGTCTAAAAGTCCTGGTGTCAGTATTCGTAGATTCGATTTGCTCATGCACGGTGATAAGCGCCGTGGGACCGGATGTGATTCTATGAATTACAATATCGGAGAAAATGTACAGGGCGTTACACAAACATTCACCCGAACCTAATTATTTAGCTCTTTGTATACAACAATGTAAAATCAGAGAACTATCGATAAACGCGTTTAAGAAACTCGCCCGGCTCGTAACAAAAGTTCGTTTGATACGTTCACTACATACTGAACGAGTTGAAATCACCGGTATTCATATGTTTATAATGAACAGAAATTGGTGGTTATTTACATACATTATACACAGTCATTCCGAATTCTAGCAGGTGGATTTTAAACAGTAAAGTCACGTCTAAATTCATATTCGTAACGTATCCTTAAAATTTACAAACGTCAAAAAATGCAAAAGATGAGAAAAGACACTGCTTTAAAAAGAGGATGGGTGAAAGGGGGCAAGCGCGGGTGGGAATGATGAGAAGAGGGCGGGAGGAGTGTGTGGCAAATCACTAAAATAATAAAATTAACAGATTGATTAAAAACGTCGAAGTAAATTAACACGTTAAGGGCGTTGGATACCCCCCCGTTTTGGAAGGGTTTACGCCGTCGAATGCACAGGCCACAATTGTTGACCGATCTTGATGAACAATAGCTCGTTTGAAAGATAAAGGATGATCCATGCGTTGTCGAGTAGCCGAATTTTGCTAAAACTTTTTTTTATCAACAAATAGTGATTCAAAAAATTGCTAAAGTTCAAGACAATTTTGCGCATGGAAAAAAATTTTGTATCAAAATTCGGCTTCTCAACTACACATGGATCATCCTTTATCTTTCAAACGAGCTATTGTTCATGAAAATCGGTTGAGAATTACGACCTGTGCATCCGACAAGCTAATGCGTGTTTTCGCCCATTTTCGTGAAAAATCCTGAAAAATATTCTGCGTCCGCTAGCGACCCCAATTTCAGCGGCAGAAGAGCCGAAACTCCTTCCCCCATTACGAACATAACGCACAAGCATGAGCTGGTGTGCGTGTAAGTTAGCTAGGCGTGCGGTCAATGTATAGGTGTTTACCGTTACAGCGGAAAATCACACCGACGGCACACAACTCTGATCCATTCGAAGCTCTTGCGAATAAGCCAACTCGAGCCGCTCGGGCCTTTTTTACTTTCCGTCCCGTCTCCACCACGCAATGCATCGTAAGGGTATAACGCTCTGCGTTTCCCATAGAATGCTTCTTGATCAATTTCGATGATCAAGGACTCATTTGAAAGATAAAACATGAAAGAATGCGCATGATATTTTAGAATTTTGGAAAAATGTAATCTTCGTGGAGAAAAGAGCGTTAAAAAGTTTAAAAACATTTTCCGGAATAGAAAAAAGCCATTTACAGAAATTCTGAACGATAACGATTGTGTATTCATCTTTTATCTATCAACAGAGCCATTAATTATCCAAATCGGATATCTAACACGGGTTGGAGAATTTATAACGTAAATACATGCACTGCCTTCAGCGGCGCGCCGCCGTGAAGTCACAGCGAGGGGTAATTATATCTGGTTCGCAGATATAATCCACGGTCAGATTGATCGTCAAATAAACATTCAATTTTTATTCTGTCAATCTTTCCTATTACGGGAAAAAAAATGAAACCAAAATTTTTTTAAGAAAGTTAGACATACATACATAAGTTCTAACGAAACACGTGAATAATTAAAGAATAATACTGTTACAATAATATTGTAATAATATGTGAAACAAGTACGTCCCAGATTTCACGTTACTCTTGTGTTTGTCATTGTTGAGAAGTCTAAAATCCTATGTTTTCCCAACATAGGAACAAAATCCCGGTGATTTACATTTAGGTAAAAGGGGTCCTCGAACAGGTATACGTTACTTTCCGCCGTAACAATGTCATATCGTGCATTCGATGACCGTAGCATTCTATAACCGAGAAAGGTAGCACGTACATTTCGGCAGGCCTCACTTATACCTGCTTATACCGGGGACCGCTAGACGTTGGACGAACCCCGATTTTCGCCACATAAAAGACCTTCTCTCTTCCTCCCTCGCTCCGTCGCGGTCACTCCTTCTCGTGCAGTGAAAATTCAAAGACCTCCAACGTCTAGCTGTGCCTATCCGTTGCGGGTATAAACAAGGCCTATCGAAATCCACATGGTCCCGGCTCTTCTCAAGGGGCCTTGAACAAGTGCGAAGGAAAACACACCGACGGGTGTATTTCGCGCTAGTTCTGACTTTGGATTTCAAAAATAGCGACCTCCACATGGTGGAATCTGGGCAGTTTTTGACAATTGGGAAAATGTCACCAACTTGCAAAGAGCTACTATCGCTTTATTCGATACTTCTTTGATTCTAATTTGTTCTATTATGTCAGAGTTCTTGAGTTTCGTATGCAATGCAATGACAGTTGGTCCATATACATACCTACTATTGTATCATATGGATTCACATTTTTACGTGATTTTTCAGTCGTGATCAGACTGTATAAATTATACCAGTTTTATACTAGTTATCGAATTGTAATCCTATATTGTTAGTCACAACAGAAATGATTACCAAAATCTATGAACGGTGCTTATTCGTAACTGAAATGGATCAGGGAATGCCAGCTGGTAACACGTGTTTAATTGACATGAAATGCACCGGAGTAGCGAATGGTTTCTGTAGGTGTGCGTGCGTATCTGACTCTGTCGGTGGGCCCGAGCGGGACGTAAGGGTTACAGCGGGCCGGGGGGACTTCGACGCGTAAGAGCAAAGTTGGGACACTACTCCCCTCAAGCGCCTGTAGTTCGCATATTGTCCGCCACCCGTCGCGGAAGTCACGCACGGGTTTTGCTCAGGGTATCCAACGCCCTTAAGCCCGGCGCCGGTCCCTGCGGGCCGACAGTGAACTTTCTGTGTGGCCGGCGCCGGTCCCTGGGGACCGGCACTAGAATTTTTGTTTGGCTGGCGTCGGTCCGTGGGACCAACAGTATTAAAGTTAAATAATAAATATAGTCTCAATGAAATGTGGTCAAACGTAGTTTTTTTTTCTTCTCTTTCGGACATATTCAATCTTATGAGCAATGACTATTTTCAAAAGTAAACCCAACTTATTATTTTCAAACGACCAGTACACTTCGGTAACTCTCTTCCAACTGATCGCCTCTTGGAGGTACGTACGCATTGACTGTTTTATTGTTTTACTTCAAAAAAGGAATCGAAACTTCTTCTTATCTCGAACGCGATTTCAAAGGCGTGCCGCCATTAAATTCGCGACCACTCTGCTCAGTGCTTGAAGTCGCGGAGCACCCTGCAACATTGCACCGCTTGAACGCTCGCTGCCGGCCGAACGGAAAGGGCAGCAAATTCGGCGCCGGGCTCAACGTGTTAACGCAGAACAGGAAAGAGATCAGAAAGAGTAAGGACGCGTGTGGGACGATCAAAAGTTAAGAAAGCCCGAGCGAGGTAGTCAAATAGCGTATGGGTGGGCAATCGTCCCTTTTTGAAGATTGACAACGTTCCTCAAGGATATATGAAGAACACGTAAGATCGTGACAAAAAATAAAGTCTAATTCACTTCGTGAGTGACCGAGAGAGGGACGTGGACGGTAATACCTGGGGGTATCGATCCTCGCACCCAAATTTCACGAACCTGAGTCACCCTAGCGACCAGATGTTTTATTGTCTATACCGTTGAGCGCTACGAAAAGGTTGCTATTGTCTTCTGGGGCATTGGTAAATATTATTAACTGCGTTACAGAAATGACGGCGCAGGAGAAGACGACATTTCTTACGAAAAACTGCCATTTTTGAGATCCCATATCTCGTGATTGACTGAACTAATTTTGTTCGAATCGCACTCAAATTACTCATCTCGGCGTGGCCATTCTGATGACCATTGCACTTTTTAAAAATTAATTGTTTAAGGGGTTACATACCTTTCTCGGCCCCAAAACTACGTGATGTTCCGAATTATTTTTTGCATACTTAAGAGAGGTATCAATCCGCAGTTTTTTGTGGAGCGAAGGAACGCACATTAAACTAGTTTTATGAATTTTTATTTTTCATTTTTAATTCGATTTGATTGAGTATTACCCCTTCCACCGAAGCGCTGCCGGACTGACACGCTTTGCGGTAACCAGGATATCTCCTATCAGGATCATCGCAAAACAAAAATCAAAACATATCCTTAAAGCTAGATAAATTATCTTTTTTTTGGCGGATCTTTTTTGTTTAATAATCATTTTTGACAAAATGGCGATCATTTGAAAACAAAATCGATTTTTTACTCGGGATTTCGGCACTGAAATGCAATTAAAACATATTAAAAATTGGAATATTTAAAAAAAGATCCGTCAAAAACTGCGTAATTTTATGGAGATTATGTGTGCAAAATTTCAAAGCGATTGCTTTTTTCGTTTTTGAGATATCTTGGTTACCGATTTCGAAAACGTAGTTTCGAGAAAAACGCGTTTAAAGTTTCGGAACAAGTTAAAAGGTCTTAATTCAATTTTTTTGGCTATTTCCATGCAATAATCGATCCCAGCGCCATACAGTGAGTCTTTCTCAGTCCATTTCATTTGAACATTGGCGTTATTTTTTAACCAGCGACTAATTCTTGCCTCTTTAGTTGCATGCTGCGCTTGGATCTGTGCGTGCGTCACACAGCGATTATCAATTTGCGTGACGAAATTAAGAGCATTGCACCCAATATGGATAACCATCGTCGTCATAATTTTTAGTAAAGATGTGGTGCCTTCGTTAAATATGCAAACATCAATATAGGACGCTGTTTCTACAATGTTAGCACTGCTGTTAACAATTTTCGGTGCAATCTTCCAAATCACATGATAAATAGTTTCACATGATAAATCCTCGTATATGGGTCGAATAGCAATAAATTATTAACAAAAATTATTGTTCTATTGCTGGAAGTCGTCCAAAGATCCTAAAGCGTTAGCTTGTTTCTTGTTGAGCGCTCGTGATCGCGCGACATAAAACGTTATAACTATGACAATTATTTGAATTTCGTAATGCCGTTTTCACAGATGGTTCTTAGGAAGTTAATCTAATGAAAAACGCAAAAAAAATCGATTTTTTGAAACCGAGAAAGGTATGTAACCCCTTAATACAGTTTGACCACCTCGAAAACCCCTGTTCGTTCTTTCCGGAAAAGATACAAGGTCTAGTCTCGCGTAATTGTACTTGGCCCGAGACAAGACCTTGTCTCTTGATATACAGCGTGGGGCATTTAAAACGGGTCACCTAAATAACTCGCTTGTTTTTGAAGATACAAGGAAATGCATTAGACCAATGTTACTTGGTATCGAGGGGCTTTCTTAGGATATTGTGAGGCTGGGCGGTGGCCCCATCTGCCACCTGATTTCGGCATCTCTCTTTCGGCGGACCCCCTCTACGGCTGCGTACTCGCACTACGCGCAGGCACGCTCGGCGGACTATCTCTCCAGTTTGCACACGCGCCACGCGCAGCTACGCGTTGCAAATTACCTTGAAGGCTGCATAAACTCGCCACGCGCAGCTACGCCTACGTGTTGCCTAGCGGATTTCGGGGCATTCTCAAGCACGCGGTCGTAACCGGTTTCCCGCCATTACATCACTTTCGTCTTGCGGCCATTAGTGAAACACGTGCTTTCTAAATCGTCTTCGGTTTTCATTCGTACAAGTCTCGAAACCGGATTGAATCGGCAAACTATCGCACATAATTTATTTTCGCTGTCTAAATATATATTTTTCTTATTGTTTATATCCTAGTGTTTAAGTTTTTTTTGGCCGAAAGTAACTGAGCCGTGTAACAATATACGTTTATTTTTTATTGAAGTCTCGTGTTCTTTTCGGTACTCTCGCCTCTCCTATCGACCCTCCACCTTGCAACAATGCACCAGAACTTCGGCACCCCGCAAAAAAACAGGCTTATATTTTGATATTCCCAGTTTTTTTATACAGTGACTCCCAGAAGTATTCGGACACCAGCGTATGACTAGCTTTATGATTTAATATCTCAGTCATTAAAAAAAGGATCGTCTTCCTTATTTTTTCTAATAATAAGCCATTTATTAACATTAATAAAGATATATTTATAGTTCAAAAAATGTACATACATTATATAATAAAAATAAACAAATGAAATAACACCGCATTTTTGGGTCACAAAAGTATTCGGACACTTATTGTTAGTACGTTTCGCGATATCGTACTGCTCAGGAAGCGGTGTTTCAAAGAATGCTAAGTGTTTCTTTACAAACATAGCTTTAGCTCTCGGTACTATGTTAATATTATTTAGTAGCAACTCTAACATTCGTCAAGATGGGTCGCAAAGGCAAAAATACTTCATTTGACATACGCCAGCTTATAATATTTCACCGCGAAAAGGGAAAATCATATCGTGACATAAGTTCATTACTTGGTGTGAGTAAAAGTACTGTAGCAGACATAGTTCGAAGATTTAATCATGAGGATCGCATCGAATTTGCCCCAAAAACTGGTCGCCCACCTATCTTAAACGTGAGAGAAAAAAGAAGAAGTTTACGAAAAGTCAAAGAAAATCCGCGTTTAAGTGCACCACAATTAGTGAGTGAGGTTTTAGAAGATTCTCACAAACAGGTTTCAGCTGAAACAGTTCGCCGCACGTTGAGAGAACATGGATATCATGGTAGGGTTGCTAGAAAAAAACCCTACATTAACGAAGCAAATCGAAGAAAAAGAATAAACTTCGCAAAGGAGTTTATTTCTAAAGAAAATTTTTGGTGGCAAAACGTTATCTTTTCTGATGAGAGCAAATTCAATGTCCATGATTCCGACGGAAGATGTATGGTGTGGCGTAAGCCAAACACAGAGTTTCGAGCTACCAATACGCGAGGTACAGTGAAGCATGGAGGAGGCAGCATAATGGTCTGGGGATGCATTTCGACTTCCGGCGTTGGAAATTTATTTTTTATCGATGGCATTATGAATAAGAATGCTTATTTGAACTTGTTAAAGGAGAATTTAAAACAAAGTGCAGAAAAAATGGGTATTGCTGAAAATTTTTAATTTTATCAGGACAATGATCCGAAACATAAGTCGCGCATTGTACAAGAATATTTATTGTACAATTGCCCCAAAGTCCTCCATCCACCTCCACAATCACCAGACCTTAATCCTATTGAAAACTTATGGGATGAGTTGAACCGAAGGGTTCGCAAGACGCCCATTCGTTCCAAAGAAGAGCTGAAAATAAGGCTTGAAGAAGAATGGGCATCCATATCAACCGATTATTTAAAAAAAAATAATGTCTAATATGCCAAATAGATTCAAACATGTTATAAAACAAAATGGTTTTGCAACCAAATATTAATTTAAGACATGTAATGTTAAATTTTATTTGAAAGATTTAATTTCTTATAGTGTCCGAATACTTTTGTGACCCAAAAATGCGGTATTATTTAATTTGTTTATTTTTATTATATAATGTATGTAAATTTTTTGAACTATAAATATATCTTTATTAATGTTAATAAATGGCTTATTATTAGAAAAAATAAGGAAGACGATTCTTTTTTTAATGACTGAGATATTAAATCATAAAGCTAGTCATACACTGGTGTCCGAATACTTCTGGGAGTCACTGTAGGTGGAAGCTTCAAGGACATACGAAATTCAACTTCATTTTTTTTAATGGAATGGTATGATTTTTTATTTACATTCTTGTTTGAGAATCTGCCTTTTCGGTTTGTCGAAAAGGCAGGTTCCGCATTTACCATCATCCACAGATTCAAACGAATTATTACGTTCCGGTTTTTCAGCCGGAAGTAAATTTCTCTTTTTGAATGCTTCCGGATTCTTCGAGAAAGTTCTCGAAGAATCTGGATTTCTAGCCAATCACATGTCGTTTCGTCTATCCACGTCGCATGCGTGGTGCGCCACCACGCGGTCTTCTTCACTTATCGTTCAACCGTCGAGCTTAGAGAAAGTGTTTTTTGCTGCGCAGCTTATTTTGTACTTTTCTTGTTTTCGACCATTGCGACTCATCCTATTATTTTCACGGCTTAGACTCAGTTTATTTATTCCATATTCATCCTCGGACTGACGCTTTATTCACGACCAGGCAATCTCACGGACTCGACACAGGAACCTTATACATAAACGGACGCCACGTGCTTTGTGCACTTCACGGTAACAATCATGCATTAATTACATCCTCGGCACATCGCATCACTAACGAAACGAACGATCCATGGCCCATATTAAAATAGCAACCAATGTAAATATCCATCCGCATATTCATTGTAAATATGTTCATGCAGTCATCGTTACATTATTTTGAATAAATTCATAAGTTTTTGGCTCATCACACACGCGTGCTTAAAAGTAATTTTCCACCTTTCTTTTCCACCGTCCGCATAATCTACGTCCACTAAAATCGAAAACAATTCTAATAGAGTATTGCACAGCCAACGAGTTCACACATGTCACGATGAACCGTACGGTAAACGGTGTGGGACACCGCTGGGTTTCACTTTGTTCCATCTATACACCGAATTGAAACCTGTACAGGTGTGTCGCGCGAGCCACACAGACGTTCCGAGCTGAACTGCTGCCCAGGTAGAAAGAATCGTTTTTCGATCGTTCCTCGACCAACTGTACAGTCCACGCCGCCTGTAAGTAGTTGGCAGACACGCTTCGGTTTATCGTTGCAGTTGAAGTGTGCAGGTCAACCTCTGCGATAAACCGCAACGTGTATGGCCAGCCTTACGGATTCGATAGCAACACAAGGGCGTTCAAAACATGACATCCAAGCGCATGGAATTTGACAAAGGTTCTTCGATACAATGTATCGTCTGCCATAAATTGGCTTCGCGTCGGCAATCCAATTGCTACGCATACAATGGACACTTTACTCTCCGCTTATGCTAACAAGGAAAGGCCAGAACCTTCGGCCAACCAATTTCGATGAGCTTTGGCATGCTGACTGGGGGCCACCCAAAACTAAGCCCTGTAAAAGAGTTTAGGTCACTACGCCCCCTTTTTCGGAAAAAACGAGGTCAAGGGCCATGACGCCGGATCGGTTTCGGACCTGGAGGGGGGGGGCTCGATAGAGTGTTAAAAAACATGCAAATTTTGTTAATACATATCGGAATCGTAAATCAATTGTTGTCAAACAATGGAGGAATTTCTGATTTACATTTGCCTGTTATACAAGGTGTCCCGTAAATGTCGCACAAGCCGGAAAAGTGATATACCTGAGGTAATTTCGAGCAGGTTTTTCCTTATCGAAAATGGAGCAAGCCGCCCTTGTTAAGGAGGTATTAACGAAAAACGGCAGCCAATCAGAGTGCTCGCATAGGAGACGAGCCGCAGCGGCAGCAGTCGGTAGTCTAGTGGTACAAGCTGTCGGCATGTACCGAAACGAGTGTGTTGATCATAAATAACCCCGTTTCGAGGGGCCCTACGGGAAAGATATCCTTACGAAAACTTTTCGAGGCACGATCGTATAAACACAGTCCGGAATGAGACACAATGCACGGTAAGAAAAGAAATTCACCTACGTTTATCGATAAATTAAAATAAGCGGTCACCTTTTCGCCCAAAAATGGCCTTGACGCTCGAACACGCGTGTCATTATGTTACTGGGTCATCATGCCGATCTTAGCCGTATGGAAGGGCAGCGCGTAGCTAATCGCAGGTATACGGGCACTCCCGAGAGTCGAGCGACGGACCGACAATGTACCGTCAGGTCCCTTTACCGAACGTGAATCGGGAATCGTCATACGAGCAGGTGGTCCCATCTGCCACATGTTTTTGGCAACTCGCTTTCGGCGGACCAGACGGCTGCGCAAACGCGCCTGTATCTTTTCCGGAAAGAACGAACGGGCGTGTTCAAGGTGGTCAAACTGTATTAAACAATTAATTTAAAAAAAAGTGTAATGGTCATCGGAAAGGCCGCGCCGAGATGAGTAATTTAAGTGCGATTTGATCAAAATTGTTCCAGCCGATCACGAGAAATGGGATCTCAAAAATGGCAGTTTTTCGTTAGAAACGTCGTCTTCTCTGTAACGCAGTTAATAATATTTACCAATGCCCCACGAGACAATAGCGACCAATTCGGAGCGCTCAACGGTATAGGCAATAAAACATTTGGCCGCCCGAGTCACTGGGATTCGTGAAATTTGGATGTGCGAATCGGTACCCCCCAGGTATACGGACGACGTCCCTCTCTCGGTAACCCACGGGGTTGATTAGAAGAAACTTTGACGAACCAGATTCTTTGAGCTCACTACCAATTTGAAAATTGTTTTGTGGAACGTGCTGCATTTTTACGGATTAGTCGCGAAGTTATTTTTTTTTTTTCATATTTCTTTATGTGTTTTGATTAATAGTGTAGTTTTTTCACTGTAAAGAAACAGGTACGTGGTCAGTAATTTTTTCCACAGTGAAGAAACAGGTACGTCGTTACTATATTCTATTTTCACTGGAACTCAGAGAAGATTATATTCGCGCGGTTTTATGTTTAATGACCGTTTGTATGGCTAGCCTCGATTTTCGAGTTATGTCGCGTATTCCACAGATCGAGCGGGAAATACGACGCACGATGACGCGTGCCGTATTCCTTGGAATATTCAAACGCGATAAGATGGCGGACTTTCGCGCTGCGAACGCTAACAATGCTCAACGCGACGCACGTCTCGGTTTTTCCGTTTCGCAGCCCTTTTACGAATCAGGGAAATCCCGATAATTAATAAATAATCGATTCAAACTAGGACCGGCTTGATCCTTAAGGTATTGGATAGATCTTACCACGCTGTTGTTTTACTTGTGGCTAAACGGTCTCTCTCTATTTCCCTATTTATTTAACTTTCGGAACTTCTCTACGACGTGGATGGAAATGCCTGATATTGGCGCAAATCTTAGGTGTTCAGTGTTTCAGTGTATCGTTGTTCGCTATGTGATCTATAAGTCGTAGTTAATCATTAGTAAGTTGTGAAACTAAGATCACCTATACTTACCACGATTCCTTCTCGGACCGTGGGCGAACACTGAAATTAACCCGCAATTAATCAAATTTGTTAATAATCCCGAACGACTATCGTGTAGGGAATCGACTCGAAATTACCAAAAAATAAAAAAGCATTAAAAATCCAAATACATGGGCCAAGTACAAGTACGAGTATGTCTATAAAAATTCAAGAGACAAGGTCGAGTCTCGCGTACTTGTACACTATTGGACTAAAGAGCGATCCCAGGGTCCTTATCTCCCGCTGTGACGCACTTGTTCGAGGCCTATTGACACAAGCCGGCAGCCTGTGGATTTCGGTAGGCCTCGCGCATCGTTTATTTTTCCACGGTCGTACTTCGAAGGCGACGCAGGGCAGGCCTATGGATGGCTATACGGTCCGCAAAAATCCGACTTCGCCGCGTAAGACCTTCTCTCTTCCTCCCTCGCTCCCTCGCAGTCACTCCAGGTAAGAGCACATCGACGAGGGCCTGCGTGGTTGTATTCCAACTACCACCACTCTATACTCGGTGAGGGTTGCGCTGGCAGGCCTCGTTTATACCCAGGACGGCTATGGACGGCTATACGGTCCGCAAAAGTCCGACTTCGCCGCGTAAGACCTTCTCTCTTCCTCCCTCGCTCCCTCGCAGACACTCCAGGTAAGAGCACATCGACGAGGGCCTGCGTGGTTATATTTCGACTACCACCACTCTATACTCGGTGAGGGTTACGCTGGCAGGCCTCGCTTATACACCTTTTCTTTCCTTCCTTAAAGATAGAGTTAATTACGAATTAATTATTTAATTTCATTATAAAATTTCAATGCTATTTTATTCGATATATGTCAATTCATTATCTTTACGGCGTGTATCGCCCTCACAAACACAAATTAAATAATTCATTTCGTGAACAGATAATCAATTTCGTAATTAAATTCATCACCAGTAAATCGAAGAGGGCGCACCGTATAGCGGGCCCTACCTTACCCGAGTGTAGAAGTGCGGTAGCCCCGACGGTAATCTGCGACAGGTCCCGCGACCGCGAGGAAGCGATAGATGAAGAAGGAAGGTTTCATGAACTTGAAATCATCGGTAAAGATAATGAATTGAAATATATCCAATAAAACAGCATTGAAATTTTATAATGGAATTAAATAATTAATTCGTAATTAACTCTACCTTTAAGGAAGGAAAGAAAAGGCGTATAAGCGTGGCCTGCCAGCGTGACTCTCACCGAGTATAGAGTGGTGGTAGTCGAAATACAACCACACAGGCCCCCGTCGATGTGCTCTTACCTGGAGTGACTACGAGGGAGCGAGGGAGGAAGAGAGAAGGTTTTACGCGGCGAAGTCGGATTTTTGCGGACCGTATAGCCGTCCATAGCCGTCCTGGGCATAAGCGGGGCCTGCCAGCGCAACCCTCACCGAGTATAGAGTGCTGGTAGTCGGAATACAACCACGCAGGCCCTCGTCGATGTGCTCTTACCTGGAGTGACTGCGAGGGAGCGAGGGAGGAAGAGAGAAGGTCTTACGCGGCGAAGTCGGATTTTTGCGGACCGTACAGCCGTCCATAGGCCTGCCCTGCGTCGTCTTCGAAGTGCGACCGTGGAGAAATAAACGATGTGCGAGGCCTACCGAAATCCACAGCCTCCCGGCTTGTGTCAATCGGTCTCGAACAAGTGCGTCACAGCGGGAGATAAGGACCCTGGGATCGCTCTTTAGTCCAATAGTGTACTTGGCCAGAGACAAGATCTTGTCTCTTGAATTTTTATAGACATACTTGTTAGAAATAATGGTAATTCTTGTACGCGTTCGCTAGATCCTACGGTTCTGGAGTAAGTGCTGAGCGGTTCAACTCAGTCCTCTTGCCAGAAGGCTACGCCTTCCCCACTCCGTTGCCAGATCATTTTTTCAAACTTTTATCTTTTCCAAAGACAGAGAGCATCGATAACGTCGGGTCATCGGCCCTCTCTCTCTCTCTCTGCACGTGTTCTATCGGTCCTCGGCAACGAGGCGTCGGGCCCCTTGTAGCGCACCGAAAGGACAACACTGGCGGTAGCAAAAACCGCCAGGAATAGACAAAGTGTCGTATCTCCAGACATTGCCGAACCTAAACATCAGTGACAGATTTAAGCTCCCGGCTCTTAGGATACAATGCCCCTTAGAAACGGCCCATGCCACCCAAGATGTCGAGTGCATCGTGTGCGTCTCCTTTAAAATATAATTGTCGCTAACATACTCATACCTGTACTTGGCCCATGTATTTGCATTTTTAATGCTTTTTTATTTTTACATTTCACTACTTTCGTATAACCGATTTCACGAAAAAAAAATTAATAAAAAAAGTCTTTCTAATCCCTATCAGTCTTCCGATTTATTCAAATCGCCCCATCCAGATTCTACTAATTTATTTGATCGCGAGACTGAGAGAGGGACATGGACGGTATACCTGGGGGGTACCGATCCGCACACCCAAATTTCACAAACCCGAGTGACTCGGGCGGCCAGATGTTTTATTGCCTATACCGTTGAGCGCTGCGAAAAGGTCGCTGTTGTCTAGTGAAGCATTGGTAAATATTATTAACTGCGTTTTCTTATGAAAAACTACCATTTTTGAGATGCCATATCTCGTGATTGGCTGGACCAATTTTGAGCAAATTCTACTCAAATTACTCATCTCGGTGCGGCCTTTCCGATGGATATTACACTTTTTTTATTATTAATTGTTTAATACAGTTTGACCACCTCGAAAACCTCTGTTCGTTCTTTCCGGAAAAGACACAAGGTCTAGTCTCGCTTACTTGTACTTGGCCCGAGACAAGATCTTGTCTCTTGTTTAATCTAAGCAAAGGGAAGAACTTCCAAGAAACACTACCTGTGCAGTTAAATCACAGGGACTCTGTTGTGATTCAATATAAAGAATTATATTGTCCGTTTGGACAGCGACCACGTACCTCACGATCTAACAGCCAACTGTGTCGAGAATCCTTGCTAACGCGTACTCGCTGCCTCGGTGGTTTAGGTGAGGGTTTTCGCAAAATGGCCCATCGGTCCCTCGTTTCGACGTGATTTTGGCAACGCCGCAGTGGTTTTCAAGCGGTTCTACGCGCGAAATCACGCTAAGGATCTTCGATGAATGTCTCCTTAATATTCGATTATGGTTTGATGGCTTGAGATACAGATGGGAAAAACAGATCATTCTGTCGCTGAGAATCTCAGGATGTAATATATAGTGTCGGGACATTTCCAGATCCAATTTTAACACGGTTAGGGCGTTTTCCGGAAAAGTGGAAAATTAGTACAGAGAGACACTTTGTCGCTCGACCATTCTAACGGTCGGCTTGTTTACAATGGGGAAATATCGAGAACAATGACGCCTTCAAGGGTACATCCGCGAAACTCTAAACAACTCAAACGGTATTTCGAATATTTCGGAGATACCTCAGGATACAGAATACATGTTACTATGTATTCTATACTAATATCCTAGTGTCGGAGAAAGGCAAAAATATAGTTTTGTAAAAGAATTCGTGACGGAACCTAACATCTTCAAGATTAACAATTTGTAACGTCCTGTACATATTTCCAACATTATAATTCATAGAATCACATCCGGTCCCACGGCGCTTATCGCCTATAAGATGTCACTCATTCCCCGAATGCTGACGCCAGGACTTTTAGACAAAGACCTGCAGCGAGGCCCACCGCTGCGCGGCCCCGCTGCAGATCTCTCGAGACACTCTCAGTCAGTCACCGTAACGATACACACGTCGCCTCTCGCTCTATATTTCTTTCCAAACTTGTAACATTCTTTCGCTCCGCAATACACCAAATAGTCTAATCAGTGTTTCGCATTACTCGCCGACCACACTACCAATCCTCATCACAAATTGGTGGCAGCGGTATTCATCACACTACTGCCCATCACAAATTGGTGGCAGCGGTATTCATCCCACTTCTGCCATCACAAATTGGTGGCAGCGGTATTCGTCCTACGACTCCGAGGACAAAAGTACAAACGTCGCATCCCACTTCTGCCATCACAAATTGGTGGCAGCGTTTTTCGTCCACACTCCGAAGACAGGACCGGACAGGCACGCACAAATAGGACAGGAAAAGACAGAATAGATAAAGGGAAAACAGGCATACGAAAACCGGACTAGACACACATTCATGACACGCACTTTTCTCATCATACTACAGTAAGTAATTTACACTATTAAAATTGAATTCGTGACATTTTTGCATCTCATAAGTGATTTTGTTTGTACATGTGAACCGTGAAAATTGACAAATTCTATCGTTTTCTTGCCAAACAGTTAATTTAAAATAATCTAAAATTGCGCTCATACGACTAAGTGACATATTAACCGAAACACCGCGCATAGAAACAATGGCTAACTCTACAATTACCTTCCGCGACGTTTATAACGTGATACCCTCTTTCGATGGGAAAAATATACCCGTGGAGAATTTTATTTCATCTTGCAATAGGGCCAATAAAGCACTGTCACCGGAAGACAAGCAAAAATTTTTGAACATGATACCTTATAAACTCAGCGGCACAGCACTTTCGATAGCCGACAATAAAAACCCAGAAACCTTAGAATCACTTTTAAAAGAACTGAAAAAAGCATTCGGAAAAATTTTAGATGTACACGACTTAGAAACAGAATTAAATTTAGCTTATCAAACTACGAATGAATCGGTAATTATATTTGCAACACGTATAAAAGAAATATCTAAACGAATAATAGACAGATTAACGGAAGTGTATAACAACCCCGAAAAAAGACCGTTTCTTGAAGCAAGAATTAAAGAGGAGGAAGAGAAAGTAAAAAGATCATTCACAAGAGGATTATCCATTGAAATTAGCATACACCTTTTAACACACGGAGAACAATCACTAGACAATTTAATCGATCAGGCCCATACAATTCAGCATGAAATCTATAAACGTAAATTATTACATGGTCATCGTAAAGAAACGGAATCGTATGAACACCCCCGTGCAAAAGTACATTTCGCAGAAATACCCGAAAAATATTGTGAATTTCACCAAATACACGGACACGCAACATTAGAGTGCAGACAACTAAAATTTAATAATGTAAAAGAATATAACAACTCACACCGCGAACATTATAATGATTCTTATGACGGAAACAGCTCATACGACAGATACAGATCACGGAATAGACAAGATGCACATAACAAATATAATTCACAGAATAGACAAAATTCACGCGACAGATATAGTTCACAAAATCAATATAATTCACGGGACCTATATGACTCACACGATAGATATAGAAATAATTCACGCAATGCATACAGAGACAATTCGAACGACAGATATAGAAACAATTCACGAGATAGACATTCCAGCAATAATTATCGACAAAATTCACGCGATAGATACGATTCACTGGACCGATACAATTCACGCGACAGATACAGAAACAACTCACGCGACAGATGCAGTAAAAATTCACACGACAGATTCAGAAGTAATTCACGCGACCGGTATTCAAATGACTATTCACGCGACAGATACAGAGAAAATTCATATGACAGACATTCGAGCGACTATTCATACGACAAGTACACACATAATTCACACAATAACTACAGAGATAATTCACAAGACAGGTTTAGAAATAGTTCACGCGATAGATTTAGAGACAATTCATCCGACAGATTTAGAGGAAATTCACGCTACAGATTTAGAGAAAATTCACCCGACAGTTTTAGAAACAGTTCATACGACAGGCATTCATATGACAGTAGACACAGAGACGATCCACCAGACAGAAACAGAAATAATTCACGCGATAGACAGGGAAATGAATCGTATACAAATTTTCCAACGAATCTGAACAGTAATGAACATTTAAAAAACTTGACCACCGCTTCACGAGAAAGCGCGGCGTGAAGCAACCCCGAAAAGCGCTACAAAAATTTCCTAACCAAAATCTCGACGATATTGCAATTTACGCAAACACACTTTCGGAACACGCGATAAAATCTCACCATATAGAAAATGAACCGATTAAAGGTGGACTGACTTTACAGACTGATAAATGTCAATTAAAAAAAGAAGAAATTACGCATTTAGGCCACACAATTAATAAACACGAAGTAAAACTGGATTTAAATATAATTGATGCCATTAAAGATTATCCAATTCCAAAAGACAAACAGATAGACGAAACACAAAATGCATTTGATGTTTTAAAACAAAAAACTATTCAAAGACCAATTTTATTAAACGACTACGATTTCGAAATTCGTCACGAATCCGGAAAATTAAATCTTGTCCCAACACCCCAGAAAAGACCACACATCCCCATTGAAACGAAAACACAAACAGACGCTGACACAAATAAGGAACCACACAACGACAACACAAGAGCGAGCGAGAGGGCACAAAACACCACACACACTATAGATGAGAGCAACCGCGACATATCATCGTCAAGCGACGAAGCCGAACAGATACAATGGAAAACGACCAGAAAACGCACAAAGGACACAACGGACCAGGATTCACAATCAGATAATCAGACCAAACGCAAGGTATATAGGAAAAACGAGAACACTCTCGCGACAAACGAACACAGCACACACGCTAGCAGCACACTCCCACAGCAATGCACACATCTACCGGACGCTCAACCTGGAGATACGCACACACGGGAAAACAAACCTAGCGACGCTACGCAGCAAGAATACAGCGCACACGCTACAAATGCACCTCCTCAGCCATACACACATCTACCAGACGTACACGCCCAGCAGCGACGCACTTATCCGCTCACAGACGGCAACACACACGCTGGAGATACGCACACGCAGGAGAACACGAATAGCAGCGCCGAAGAACAATGCCGCGACAAACACCGCGAGAACACACATTGCGAACAGACATATACGCAAAAACGGTCACCATCACCGAAAATGGAAAGGAAAATCGGAGATAATATTACTGCACGACCACCTGTACAGCCGAACTTCAGGTCACCGTCGTCAAAAACGGCAGAAAATATCGAAAGGGAGAAAGTTGCAACACCACCAGTGCAACCCAATTTTAGGTCACCTTCGAAACAACAAGACAAAAAAACGCCGGACAACAAAAACAATGACGACCACGAATTGCCAAATTCAGCACAATGCATCCAAAATTTAAGCGAAAACAACACATATAAAATCTCTCCCAAATTACCGGAAGATGATAGCCTTGGAAAAATTCCAACACAACCAAGACAGGATGACATTGTACCAGGCAATCGGCATACGTCACCTGACGTCGAGCCCACTTTCCGATCACCGACACACACGCAATAAACACTACAAATTCAGTTGATACACGGAAACCACGACCTGGAACGTCCAAGGAACCACGACCCTGTATGATAAGCAGATCCACAATCAGGCACGTCAAAAGGAGCACGAACGACCACACAAGAAAAAAAAAACCACGACCCAGCATGTCCAAGGAAACGCACACAAAAAAATCGACAACTCGCTTTCATAATAGTTTCATATTTTACTTTAAAAACATATTTTGCTTTCACTCTCTCAATATTCACAACAATACTCTTTAACCCTTTCTACCCACAAGTCTCCTCATACTTTTCGGTCTAAAAGACAAATTTCGAAAAGAGAAAATTAATCAGGTTATTAGAAGAAAACAATTGAAAAAAAAAAAAAGTAGACAACACTTTTGCCCATAAAAACCAAACGCACCCATTTCGGCATGACCAGGAAACAATAAAATATACAACACCGATTAATAAAGATCTTGCAGAATTGGAATTAGACATAAACAAATTCATATTCGCTATTCTTTTTGCAAAAATCGGCTAGATACACCCACAAATTCTAAATCCAAAACAAGTTTTACTGAGTGCCCAGTTAATACAAAAACAAAAAAAAACAGTCCCAAATACAGTTTGTAATTATTTTCATATAAAAAAAAATGGATGATACCATACAAACCATACGAACATCTGTCAATCTGTAAAACATTCTACGTTTGAAACTTTCTTCAATTTAATAAATTTAAATTAATGCAAAGTTCAAAATACATTCCACGCTTGAGACTTTCTTCAATTTAATAAATTTGAATGAATGTAAAGTCGAAAATACACGGTATATTTGCAATTAGGCAAATTTAGACCAACGCGTAAATGGCAATACAGAACGAGAAATACAATTATTAACAAATCAAACTTATTGGTTAAGAATTAGGACCAGTAACGCATAATTTTAAACTTGTACATAATCTCCAATAACCACGAGTCAAATTAGAAACAGTAACCGTAAAAGCAAAAGAAATCGATAAAATGACCCATTTAAATCAACATTTGTCATATTTGGAAAAATAGAAGTCACATGTTCAGACCCTTTTCTACCACACGCTGTAGTACACACGACACCATACAATCAATTCAAATTTCTTTTTCTCACTCCTTTTCTCTTTCCCTTTCTCTACCACTTTTTATAAAAACATTTAAGTCAAAGCAACATAACTTTCACAAAATATTTTCAATGAACACACAGGAAGTCCACAAACACCAGCAACCCACATCCTTCTATCCTACCCCAACTCTGCAATAGATGTAGACTGTTACAGGAAAGTTATAACAAAAAATACATTCGGACATATCCAATAAATGAGGACGTAGTACAACACCTACAGAACTGGATAATAGAACGAACAAAAGCAATAAAATACAAACACAATAGGAAAAGGAAATTAATCAAAAGGACAAACCGAATTACGAAAATAAGTATAACAATACAACACTATGAAATTTTTAAATCAATAACCCACATCACATCCTTTCATAACCACCCACCACCTACTAACAACAATCACACTAACGAAAATTTAAAAGATGTTACAGAAAATAATCAAACAAAATGGAAATTTGGACATAAATTCTCACCCATAACACAGGCCAACGCAACTACATACGGATACGTCACAAATTGGATATAAATACACACCATCATACGCAATAGACAACTGACAGACCGAAGACTCAGCGGGCTCCCGCCCGCCACACAGATGACACCACACGAGCTACCGCTCGTGATCGCCCGCCACACTGATGACAACACACGAGCTACCGCTCCTGACCGCCCAACACACACCCCACGAGCTACCGCCCGAAATCATTCGCTACACACCCACAGCGAGCCATCGCTCGCACCCGTTCCCATTTTGCAAATTCTTACGAATTAATCCGACGCAGGAGCATCGTTTTCCTAAGGGGGGGAGTGTAACGTCCTGTACATATTTCCAACATTATAATTCATAGAATCACATCCGGTCCCACGGCGCTTATCGCCTATAAGATGTCACTCATTCCCCGAATGCTGACGCCAGGACTTTTAGACAAAGACCTGCAGCGAGGCCCACCGCTACGCGGCCCCGCTGCAGATCTCTCGAGACACTCTCAGTCAGTCACCGTAACGATACACACGTCGCCTCTCGCTCTATATTTCTTTCCAAACTTGTAACATTCTTTCGCTCCGCAATACACCAAATAGTCTAATCAGTGTTTCGCATTACTCGCCGACCACACTACCAATCCTCATCACAAATTGGTGGCAGCGGTATTCATCACACTACTGCCCATCACAAATTTAATAAAAAAAAATGGAAATATTGCACCTAGATCCCCGCGACAAATTAATTATTGGACGGGATGAATGGTTAACTGAGGATCTTATTGTTCAGGAATCTGCGTTTTCGACTTTAAGAAAACTCAGATTCCTTAACCTCTTTTCAAATCGCGCCTGCTTCCGCCGGAAGCAGTTTAGAATCACGCGAACATTCCAGGGCGTTCGAGAACACTCTAGAACGTTCTGGAATGCCCGAAAACGTCATGTGACTTCCGGTCTGTCCTTGCCGTGGGCACGCCGCGACGCCAGACTTCCGCATTCACTTCCTATCGATTAGTCATTGAGTGTAGATCGTGTCGGCTGAGCGGCCATCTCTCTTTGTCTAATTAAATAGTTTGAGTTTATTGTACCACATCATCTCAATTCATATTCACTTCGCTTCATCGTTAACATCAGTGTTTGTGCTTCATTACATAAAAGAACTACATCAGACGCACGGACGACAAGTTACTTCACGCACATAGAAAACTTCTACTGACGCCACGTGCAAAACATCCAACGGTAAAATCCTTTGTACTTACTTTCACTCGCACATAGCACACACACTGAAGCGAAATATCTAATAATGTACATACGCTTGTAAATATTCACACCATGCAATTTCATTGTAAATACGTTCATTCTTTTGTTCACCCACATTCATTCTTTGAATAAATTCACATTGTAAACTTCTCCTCAATTCACGCGTCTCGATAATTTTTCTACCAACTTCATTCCACCATCCCTTGTAATCTAAATACAGTCCACTAAAACCTCGGAATAAATTCACGGTTTAAATTCTTGTTAATTTCAAACACTTATGGATTTATTTCAAAATTTAATTCGAAAATTCTCAGATTTTTCACCACAACAAACATATAAAGTTAATTTTCCTGATTCTATTGAACCCGTTGACCGACACGTTAAACACGTACAATTATTACATAGTATCTTTGGAGGAGGACATTGGATTTGTAGTTTCTATAATTGCAATTCTATTGTTACGGATGCATCCGTCAAACCAAATTATTCGGTCCTCGAATTTACACTTGGCGACAAGAAGGCGCCTTTGTAATATTATTTTAAACGCATAGAGCATTAGAGTTTTCTACTTTCCTTAAAACAGTCGCAAGTTGCCTGCAACGGTCCCCTCTTATTTAGTTATCTCGGGTGCCCTACGAGCCCTGCCCTTCGATACTCACTCACTCTTTCTCTCTCTAACCTATCCATAGAACAGTGCATTATGCCTGCCTACCATGCCGATGCATTCCAGATGCAGTTACGTCACTCCCTAAATTTTGTCCGCGTGGACCACAGCAGCCAATCACAGTCAGGGTTTCATTCATTTTCACATCCTCCCCCACAACACAAGATCTATATAAGCCGAGGTTTAGACACTCTCGTGGGCTTTTAGTATTTTTCAACTCAAGTAATTAACAGTGATGTTGGGCAAGTTGCCCTCTTGATCGATATTCTACCATAGAAGGGCTCGCGTTTTTTTACGGCATCGTAACTCGTGGTCGCTATTCCCCCGCAATACGCAGGCGTTAGAGTCAACTTATTTATTTTCAATTACTTAATTCCAATCTAACAACCACAAGTTTAGGCTTTGTTAACTAAAACGTACAGCAGGGATAATGTTAAATTGTCACTGCCTAAGGGTAGACCTCAATTCTCCTGTACGATTTTAATTTACTTTGTTATTATTTTTTTTTTTCCCCGAATGGGTCTCCACCTTGACGTGGTGGTGGGGCTGAGGTCGCGGACGGTCGGGCCCGGCCAAGGACGCGACCGCCCGAGACCAACCAAGAGGGACCCCCCAAGCCAAGGTGTAAGCAAACGTGCCGAGGGCTGCGTGGCACAGGGGGAGCTGTGTCTTGCACGGTGCCTCCCGGATACCGGGCGAACTCCGGGAGTCAGTAGCCCCGGGCAATCGCGGCTCTGCCCGGGTGATATCGCGCTACCGCGGTACTCGTGGGAACAGAAATGGACTCGAACAAAAACTTAAAAAAAGACGAGGTGGAGGAGATTCTCCAGGGCGTGGCCTCCCTAGGGGGCGAACGCCAGGAGGAAAAAGACACCCAGGGACCTCCAAGGCCTAGGGTGAGGCGTAGCGGTGCGGAAAGGCGCCGCTACAAAAAGCTGATGGACCGGCAGGAAAGGGCTCAGGCTGAAATAGCCGGAACCCTACCTGCGGCATCCATCCAGAAGGGGACAGGGACGGACGGTGGTCGGGACGGGGCGAAAAAGCGCCAAAGGACCGACCCCAATACGCTCAGCCCCAGCACCAACCACCAAGGCAAGAAGCCCAGAATACTAGATCAGGGCTCATATGCCCAGGCAATAAAGGGTACTGTCAGGCTAGCCATCATAATGGATGGCTACCCTGACAGGAAACTAAATCCAGAGGAAGGGAAGGGGATAAAGGCAGCGATCAGGGAGCGCATTCTTGGGCTCCCTGAGGGCACCAAAGCCCCAACCTTTATCGGGACTTGGGAGAGGGATGGCGCGGTCATTTTTGGCTGCGCAAATACAGAAACGGGGGACTGGCTGAAGAGCCTATCCTCCAAACTGAAAGCGGGGGAGAACAAGGTCCGGGTTATACCGTTTGACGATCTCCCGAAACGACACCGGGTCGTCGTACACGTAGAGGACCCGGAGCTGACTGTCGAGGCGGCTATCAAGCTCCTCGACAGGCAGAACGCGGGGCTGGCCGCCAGAGAGTGGGTCGTGGTCAGGGGAAGCGAAAGTAGGGATGCCAAGAGCGCCCACTTCGCGGCCCTTGTCACCGATTGCTCTCTGGAGGCAATCAGGACCTGTGGTGCCAGACCTTACTGCGGGCTGGGCCGAGCAACAATCAAGGTGCTCGGCAAAGAACGCGGTGAGGAGGATAGGAAAACTGCTGGCGTGACCGGGGAGGTAGCTGTGTAATGGCTACCACCACAACACCAGTAGTGCAGATCAACTTGCATCACAGCAAAGGCGCCATGGCGATTTTAGCCAGGAGCTTGGCTGGGATGCAGACAGCAATAGCACTAGTTCAGGAACCTTGGCTTCTGAACAATGCTATAAGAGCACTGGGGGGTAGAAATATTGTAATTCACTGCGCTGGCACCCAGGACCGGAAAAGGGCCTGCGTTCTGACCAAGGGCTTAGACGCGGTCCTTCTACCTCAACTGAGCTGTGCCGACCTTGCGGTGGTTCAGCTGAGAGTCAAACAGAACGGGGGGAGCCACCTGGATGTACTAGTAGGGTCAGCTTATATGCCCTACGACTCCAGGGAACCACCACCGCAAACAGAAATCAGGCAACTTGTAGCCTATGCAGAAGAGAGAGGACTAGAGCTCCTGATTGGTTGCGATGCGAACTCCCATCACACAAGTTGGGGGAGCACCAACACCAATGCCAGGGGGGAGAGCCTCCATGAATACCTCATGGGTGCAAATCTGATCATCCTCAATAGAGGACCTGAGCCCACCTTCATGGACTGCAGAAGACAGGAAGTGATCGACATCACTGTCTGCTCACAGGGAGTGGCGAGCTTGGTGAGGGACTGGAGGGTCTCTGGAGAGCCCTCCGGATCGGACCACCAACAAATTCGCCTAACCCTACTGCACGACGTTCATACAAAACGGGGTAGACACCCGAAGCATACCAACTGGAAGGGGTATCGGGAGTCACTAGAGGACAACCTAGCAAGTACACCGACCAGATTTCACACACTCGAAAACCTTGAACTGGCAGCTGGACACATCAGCGGGGCCATTAATGAGGCTTTCGAGGCAAACTGTAGTGCCAGGACCACGGTCACAACGCCCAAAGTTCCCTGGTGGAACAAAGAGCTGGCAAAGCTCAGGGCGGAGACTAGAAAGGCCCTAAACAAAGCCAAAAACACGGGTATTGAAGCGTACTGGGTTATCTTTAGAACTTCCCAGAAAAAATACAGCAAGGCAATAGTTGCCGCAAAAAGAAAAAGCTGGAGGAATTTCTGCGAAAGCATAGAAACTGCTCCTGAGGCCTCTAGACTAAATAAAATCCTCAGCGGCAGTGAAAGACCCAATGTGGGCTGCTTAAAGATCCCAAGTGGGGGATACACAGAAACGACAGAAGACACTCTGAAGCACCTGATGGAAACCCACTTCCCGGGCTTCCAGAAATACTCTGAAACGGGAGATGCAGGGACAAATAGACCCAGGGCGGAGTATAAGCCCAGGGACTGGTCCCTAGCATCTAAAGTGGTAAGTCCTAGCGGGGTAAGATGGGCTATACAGACCTTCGAACCCTACAAGACACCAGGACCAGACGGTATCTACCCGATCTTACTACGGGAGGGCGTCGATCAGCTAATAGGCCCACTGACCAAAGTTCTTAGAGCTAGCATAGCTCTAAGACACGTCCCTCGAGCCTGGAACGGGACTAGGATAGCCTACATCCCTAAACCAGGCAGAAATGGCCATATTCTGGCCAAAGACTTCAGGCCAATCAGCCTAACCTCCTTCATCCTTAAGACGCTGGAGAGATTGGTTGATAGATACCTGAAGAACGAAATACTCAAAGAAAGGCCACTGGCGCCATCCCAGTACGCCTACAGGGAGGGCAGATCCACGGACACGGCCCTACATCACCTAGTGGGCAGAGCGGAGGACCAGTTGGCCGCTAAGGACTATGCTGGGTGTATTTATTGACATAGAGGGAGCTTTCGATAGCACCTCAAACGAAGTAATCAAACAGGCCATGTCCCAGCACGAGATCCCAGAGACAATCGTGGATTGGACAATAAGCATGCTGACAGGCAGAAGCCTGTCCGTCAGCCATGGGGAACAAACGCTAGAGGGGCGACCAGCCGGAGGCTGCCCACAGGGGGGTGTACTATCCCCCCTGCTGTGGTGCCTGGTTGTGGACGACCTTCTGACGAAGCTAGAAAGGGTAGGGCCTCACGTGTATGGCTACGCTAACAACGTGGCCATTGTTGCGAGAGGAAACTACTTACACATTCTCAAGGAGCGCATAGAAGAAGCCCTTGAGATAGTAGAAGACTGGTGCCAGGCTAAAGGACTCAAGGTTAACCCCTTGAAGTCAGTAGCCGTCATATTCACCAGGAAATACAAGCCGGAGACCATCGAACGATTGAAGCTCTGGGAAGAAGAAATACCCTTCTCCAGCTCAGTGAAATATCTGGGAGTACACCTGGATTCAAAGCTGAGCTGGAAACTTCACTTGGAGGAAAAGAGTAAGAAACTACACACATCAATGTGGGCGTGTAGAAGGGCCATGGGCAAGACATGGGGTACTCAACCCCGAGTTGCCCTGTGGCTGTACAGAGCGGTGCTTATACCAAGACTCATGTATGCAGCGGTGGTGTGGTGGCCAAGGGTGGAGAGCGCGGGTGCCAGGAACCTGCTGCGGAGCCTGCAAGGTGGCTACCTGCGGGCTGCAGTGGGGGCCATGAGAACCGCGCCCACGGAGGCGCACGAAGTAGCACTCTGTTGCCCACCCCTGGATCTGTCAATAATCCACAGAGCCAGGCTAACAGCATACAGACTAATGTGTCAGGGGGAGTGGAGGACTACATATCTTGGTCATACAAAAATGGACATCCTCCACAAACAACCTTTCACATTGAGACAAGACAGAATCCGCAGGAGACTACTGGTTGGTAAAAACTACAGGACCAGCTTCCCAACCAGGGAAGAGTGGCGGAAAACGCCCCTGACAATAACTCCCACTACGGACGTATGGTACACCGACGGGTCGGGTTACAACGACCGGTTTGGAGCAGGAATATACGGACAAAGGACCAACTATAGGGAAAGCATTCCCATGGGAGCCTGGGCCACCGTCCTCCAAGCGGAAACCCTGGCCATAGGCAGGTGCGCAGAAATCCTAATCGAGGGCAAAACGAATGGGAAGAACATCTTTATTTGCTCAGACAGTAAAGCGGCAATAGGAGCGATCGCGGAGCCCAATACGGAGTCATCGACCGTATGGGACTGCATGCAAAAGCTTAACAAACTGGGGGAACAAAACAGAATCACCCTGGTGTGGATCCCTGGACACCAGGGCATACATGGCAAAGAGGTGGCAGACAGTCTGGCTAAGGCAGGGGCACAAATCAACCCAGCCGAGCTGGCAGTAGGAACCCTCTTTGCCATGGGAAAAAGAGCCATCAACGACTGCCTGACAAAGGACTTCAACACACGGTGGACAACCTCCACCAGTTGCAGGCAGGCCAGGCAGTTGATGAGTGGACCAAAAATAAAAAGAGCTAGAGAACTCCTGGCATTAGACAGAAGGAGGCTCAGGACAGCTATTGGGCTAACAACAGGCCACATAGCTCTCAATGCCCACCTTCACAAGATGGGCCTAACAAACCAACCTAACTGCCGACTGTGCGGTGAGGGACATGAGAGCAGATCTCATGTCCTGTGTCGCTGCCCAGCCCTGGCAGTTCACAGATACAAGACCTGGGGAAGCATGTTTTTAGAGCCCGAGGACTTGGCAGATGAGGGGGTTAATAGCTTACTAAGCCTAGCTGCAAAAGCAAGGCTGGAGCTTTAGGAACCCACAGAAAACCGGGCAGTTACAGAGGATCACATAGATCTAGGTGACGGAGGGCTCCACGCAGCCCAGCCCGTTAATTAGTACTACTACTACTACTACTTGTTATTATTTTACTCTCTCTCTCTCTCTTTCTCTTTACACTACACTGATCACTAAACATTATTGTAAAGCAACTTCAATCATTTCATTGTAAAACTAATCATTTGCAGAATTTACTATTGAAGAATAATCAAACACATTATTTCCAATTCTAATTTGATTCTAAACTTTTTTTGAATATTGAATATTACCTTTCCTTGTGAATATATATATGTAAGTATAGAAGTGCTGAGTAACGTCCCACAAACAATTCACTCTTACCGCTCGGAGTGAATTAACAATATTAAACTTACGGAAATCTCTTTGTTCAGAAACGCGCTCGCTTCCACCGGAAGCAGTTTAGAATCTCGCGAACATTCCAGGGCGTTCCAGAACACTCTAGAACGTTCTGGAATGCCCGAAAACGTCATGTGACTTCCGATCTGTCCATGCCGTGGGCACGCCGCGACGCCATACTTCCGCATTCACTTCCTATCGATTCGTCATCGAGCATAGATCACGTCGGCTGAGTAGCCACCTTACCTTTCCTTGTTCTCGTGATAATCTTAAGAGTTTATTGTACAACATCATCTCATTTCATGTTCTTCTCGCTTCATACTTAACTTCAGTGCTTGTGCATCATTGCATCATAGAAAGAATTCAGACGCACGGACGACAATTACATCACACATAGAGAAAACTTCCACCTGACTTCAACGACTTCCTCCATACTTGCATTCTCATTCGCACATAGCACACACAATGAAATGAGAACTTACATCAAAATGTACATACGCTTGTAAATATTCACACCATGCAATTTCATTGTAAATACGTTCATTCTTTCGTTCACCCACATTCCTTTGAATAAATTCACACTGTAAACTTCTCCATTCACGCGTCTTGATAATTTTTCTACCAACTTCATTCCACCATCCCTTGTAATTAAAAATACAGTCCACTAAAAACTCGGAATAAATTCACGGTTTAAATTCTAGCCTAATTTCAAACATTTTTGGTCCTTCGAGCCGGATGGTGGATATTATACGCGACCGCGTGGTCGGTTAGTTCGACCTCAGTGAACTTGAGAACCGTTGCGCCGCGTTTGTAAACATCAGTGTCGCTCAACGTACTTTTCGCCGCGCAGCGTTTAAATTTCAATGTGTGAGCGTATGTGACATTTTTGGGTTTGTGAACAATTTCTTCATCCGGATGCATACCAACAGGAAAAATCCATCGACTACATCACCATGTCGGATGAGGAGGGGCGGGGAAAACTTCAAGAGGAGCCTTCAGGAGAAACTCAAGAAAAACCTCAAGAGAAGAGTCTGAAGACATCAATGGCAAAAATCATCAGGAAGACTCCAACCATCACCCTGAAATCAACCCCAAGGGAATCGTCAACGTCAAGAGATACCAGGAGTAAATCACCAGCACGACTCCCAACTGAGTTTATACTCAAACATCAAACTCAGATGGATCGCTTGTCGGAACTCAACGCCATCCTCGATGAGGTACCGATGGAACCGGAGGAAACATTACTTGATGAGATTGAGCTCCTGAAGGAGCAAATGGAGGAGATTCACCTCAAGTTCGCAGAACAACATCGCGACTTTGAGTTGCACTGGCCGGCAACATTCCTGGACCATCCGTACTTCAAGGATCATATACATCAGCAAGAATCAAAACTGTACCGAACCACGAAACTGTCATTGGGAAGACTGGGGCGTGCAGTCAAGGACATCACCAAAACATCCACGGAAATCTCAACCAAAGAGGTGCGGTTTGTGTCCAAACTTCCCGACATCACCCTGCCCAACTTCAAGGAGGACTACGCCGCCTGGCCAGCGTTCCGAGATCTATTTAATCAACTGATCCTATCCAACGAACGTCTGTTAAACATCGAGAGACTTCACTACCTCAGGGGGTGTCTCAGCGAGGAGGCGCTGAAGGTCATCTCCAACCTCCCCCTTCTTGGAACGTCGCTGGCAACCTCATGGGAGCTACTGGAAAAGCGCTATGAAAACAAGAGGTACATCATCCAGTCCCAACTCGATAATATCACGTCAATTCCGAAAGAGCTGCAGGAAACATCAACAGGGTTCCACAAAGTCATCACTCAGTGCTCTGAAGCATACAGAGCATTGAAATCGATGGACATCAAGGATTTGGCTGATTGCCTCTTGGTACATCACGTCCCCGACACCTGGATCGCACTACAGCGGAACTATGGGAAACGTCGCTGGGGAACAGCTCCGAATACCCCAGCTTTACGGAATTGGAGGAGTTCCTAAACTCTCGCGTCAGAGCATTAGAGCGCATTGGAACTACTTCACCTCCAGTAGAGTCTTACGCCCAGAAGGCCACCGGGGGAAAAACGCCCACCTCCTCTCCGAAAACTTCAGCACCTCTGAAGAAAGTGGCTCTTGAAGCATCAACATCAGGGGGTGGTCAGTCCCCTCTTGTAGGACTGACGACGCTCGCCACACACGCCATCTGCATAGTCGGCGGAGCGACGTTAATCCAAGATGGCGGAACGAAGCGGGATACCCATACATACACACGCACACATTGTTACCGAATGATGTATGTATATGATCGAATGAAAGGTATCCTATTGAAAAGGTAGGGCAAGGAAATAATCGGATTTTAATTGTTAGTCGAAACACAAGTTGTACCTTTTAAAAATCTTTTTTTTTATTAATCGTTTGGTAACTTTTACGATAAGCTTCCTTTTCTCGGCGAGATAGATTAGGTACATAATCTGATTCCCTAAAATGCCTGTAGCACACAACACTCTTATGTAGTTGTTCGTCTGTGAAATTCGCTATTTTTTCAGATGATACGGCAGCCTTCCACTTCTCGAATTGTATAGGATCTTTCGGAAACTTGTGTGAAGGAACCGAACTCCTTGATGGGCATTCGAGCACACAAGTTGCCAGTGCAATAATATTAACAACATTAATCATTCATACTTCGATTTCGGTTTGTTGTATCACATGTTTCTAATGCTTTATATACTTACTTGTGAATACTCGTAAATACGTAGGATTAAAAATGCATTTCACTCGCAATTGATAGTCAGTACAATGCTCTACAACGACGCTCACAACACTAGAAAATGGTGGTCGACATTTCGTTTGGCTTGGCTTGGCTTGGCGTGGATTGCGCAGCCGCAATGTCAGGTCACGTGAGGCACTTGCACGCCATCTGTTTAGTCGGTCTGGGTGTAAACGGGGTATCAAACGTCGTCGATTTCAGGTCCGCTGACCCAGGGGTGGTCATCTCCCCTCTTGTAGCACCGACGACACTATTTTACGCGCCACCTACAGGGTAGGACTGTTTTCGGAACTACAATTTCCAATATGGCGACAGCAATGCGGGATATTTGAATCCGAGTTTGAAGCTTAATATTACTATTCACGGAAGACAATATACAGAGAAGTTTCAAGAAATATCCACTGTTAACGACACGAAGGACCACCCCCTGATCAACATCAAGCACAACATCGAAGAGCGAACACATCCCGGCACCGTCAGACAAATACACGTGCGACTGTTGTGGCGAGTCGCACTTCATCGTGCGGTGCACAAAATTCAGGGCGCTCAACGTCACCGAGAGGCGCAGACTGGTGGAGCAAAAAAATGTCTGCTATAATTGCATGGGGCGGCATAGCGTGGCGGCATGTCGCAACACGGAGAACTGCACATCGTGTGGACGCAGACACCACACGATGTTGCACGATCCGAAGCTCCATAGCACCGCAAAGCCAACGTCAGCGCCAACCACCACGTCAAGCAAGCCCACTACATCAACCAAAAAATCGCGTTGAAGATCCGGAGCAGGGTATCCAAACCCTTATGGGAGTACCTGGTCCACAAAACTTACCGGGGAACTGGTAGGTGGCGATAGTGTCACGCATTGCGCAGGCGCAGTGGCTTTTTGGTAAAGCATCATTTCAAGATGGCTTCTGGAAGAAAGCGTCCGGTGAAAGAATGGAAGTCAAGTACATCGGAATTTTACAGTATTCCGAAATATTCTAACCTGCGGTGAATGAAATGGATCGTTACGTGTAAAAATCCAAAGTTAATAAGCTTACCCAATGACTGTGAAGAGGACTGTAAGCGTAGATGAGATGGATACCAACAACCACTCTAACAGTAAGTCAACAAATCTACCAACATATACGAATTATTTCAAATAACGCACAGATATGCCATGATTCTGTTATGACATTAAAAACAGGAAGCTAAGTAGTCAAAAGTTTCCAGTTAGTACTGTTTACTGTATCATTTTTTCAGCAAGGAAGCGAGGGATCAACAAGAAGAGACGGTTATTGAAGCAACGTGATTATGGCAAGTATATTTTCTATGTATCCCATGACGAATATGTTATACTATCTGTTTCCAGGTTGACCATTCTTTGGGTGCTGTTTAGAGATTCGAATGAAGGTATTATATCGTATTGCAAAGTTCTTTTGATGACAGTAGACTTTGTTCATTTCTTAGAATCGATTGCAAAACTGCTCTGTAGCAGCCGGAAGGACAACTTCGAGAAAATGAACCAGGCAGCATGTAATGCCGTGATGGCCATGTAGAACTTTAGAAAAGCAACTAGGAAGGTCGCCGCATATAAGGAACATCTAGCAGGCACTGAAAAAGTATTAGTATCAGTATTCCAAAAATACTGCCAAGCGAATAGGCTGTGAAATCCGCTATCTTAAAACTACCAATGTGTTGTTATAATATTTATAGTTTGTAACTGATTATTTGTATATAATTAGAATGGGTTGTAATATAATATTTCCATGTATTTCTTCGACGTGGAATCTTATAAAATAAACGTATTATTTCAGAATTTGTTTCATCGTAATTTGAGTTAAATCCTTCAAATTTTTAAGTATAAGTAAGATGAATAGAATAGAATAGAAAGGACGTATGTCATTTAGTTTGCGGGGTCTTCCCAGAGGACGCTCATATTCAATATACAGGGTGTCCCGTATCTGATCGATTTCCATGAAATGAGGGGTAGCTGGGGTGATTCTGAACAACTTTACTTAGCAATAATGTTGTAAGCGCCCTGGATTTTGAATTATTAACGAAACGGCTAGGCCAATCCGAGCGCGTATCGAGCGCGCGCTCCAAACGAGAGTGTGGTCTCTGACACGCTCCGCCGCGAGCGTGAACAAGTAGATCGCGTGGGTATCGAGAAAAGCATACGGCAAATATCACATATCGTCTTCAAATAAACTAACAGTGGTTGAATAACTGTGTTTAATACCGTCACTCGTAATTCGAGAGGTATGAAAAGTTGTAGTATTTGGGGAAAAAATGGTTTCCTTAAGAGCACGTTTTCAGGCGGATAAATTATGGTTTAACATAAACGATGTGAATAACTAACGTTAGAAGAATCTTGTTAAACTCACCCTTTCGTCCACGAATCAACCTGCCCCCGACGGAAGTAGGTCGTTGGCAGTAGGTCACAGTGCCGATTTTGTCCTTCGTAAGAATCTCGAGAACCTCAACAGCTGATTTTACGGCCGGGTCGGTGAACTCACTTGAAACTGACACACACAGTAGGAACGGCACTTGTCTAATTTATGGCAGGGCGCACGGCTAATCGCAGGTACGCGGAGACCTCCGAGAGTCGAGCGGCGATCGGCGATCGGGTCACTTTATCGAACGTGCATTTCACTGCGCGAGCACTTTCACCGATAACTCCGAATAAAACAATTATGTAGAGGAACGTAATTAAACCTACGTTAGAGATATTGATGGCCCTGAAAAGGGCCGATTGTTATTGCCAAAATTGCCAAGATCGGCTCGACGTGCCTTCCTCGCGCTTGCATGCACGTTTCGGAGCACTGACGGACGTTGCGCTGCACTTCTCCCAATGTTTCTCGATTAAGAAACGTAGCAAATATCCTGTAATAGTCCGCTTTAGTTCGTTGCTGTATGGTACCCGTTCGGTTTGAAAAACGATTCTGCCAGCCCTAGCGTTTCTTGAGTCTTGCTTAGAAGGACGTTCGTTAGGGAAGGGATATTTTTACAATAGTACAACGGAGTGGCTCGCACATTGGAGTCACCGTTCATTCAGCAAAAAAATACCCGCGCGCTCGGGGTGGCCGCACGGTCTTCGTCACTACGAACGCGCTAGCGAAGACGCAGGGCAAGGAGTGCCATAAATTTCACTATTGTCCATACCGTGTCGTAAAGAGAAAGTGTGGCTATTTTACGAAATACGTGCATCGGCCAAAAACTGCATCGACAGCGTACACGCAACATAAACCTTTAATATTTTCTTACGATTCTTTCCGCGAAGATGGAACAGTACACACAACTTGGAAAATGATCAATTTAATATTGTATTGTGTTAGCGAAGACACTGTTTGATACGCATTTCGAGACAGACATCGTTATGTCTATCAACATTTTGGTCGTCTGGAACGGATCCCCCTGATCGGGCCCATGTACCGCGGCACGCTTTGCTGCTCGCGTTCCTGTAAACAGTCGGTTGCCGCGCGCGTGCGATAATCATAATAAGATCGAAATCAGAGATTCTTAGGGAGCCGACTGTTTAAGCATTTTGACATGCCGCAAACAGTGTCTTCGCTTGTACTTTTATTCACGCTATGCACTCGACACCAAACATCCCACAACATTAATTTTATAATATTCCAAATGACACGGGCAAGCGTTAATGCGTCGCAAACAGTGTCTTCGCTAACACAATACAATATTAAATTGATCATTTTCCAAGTTGTGTGTACTGTTACATCTTCGCGGAAAGAATCGTAAGAAAATATTAAAGGATTATGTTGCGTGTACGCTGTCAATGCAGTTTTAAGACGATGCACGTATTTCGTAAAATAGCCACACTTTCTCTTTACGACGCGGTATGGACAATAGTGAAATTTATGGCACTCCTTGCCCTGCGTCTTCGCTAGCGCGTTCGTAGTGACGAAGACCATGCGGCCACCTCGAGCGCGCGGGTATTTTTTTTGCTGAATGAACGGTGACTCCAAATGTGCGAGCCACTCCGTTGTACTATTGTAAAAATATCCCTTCCCTAACGAACGTCCTTCTAAGCAAGACTCAAGAAACGCTAGGGCCGGCAGAATCGTTTTTCAAACCGAACGGGTACCATACAGCAACGAACTAAAGCGGAGTATTACAGGATATTTGTTACGTTTCTTAATCGAGAAACATTGGAAGAAGTGCAGCGCAACGTCCGTCAGTGCTCCGAGACGTGCATGCAAGCGCGAGAAGGGCACGTCGAGCCGATCTTGGCAATTTTGGCAATAACAATCGGCCCTTTTCAGGGCCATCAATATCTCTAACGGAGGTTCAATTACGTTCCTCTACATAATTGTTTTATTCGAAGTTATCGGTGAAAGTGCTCGCGCAGTGAAATGCACGTTCGGTAAAGTGACCCGATCGCCGATCGCCGCTCGACTCTCGGGGGTGTCCGCGTACCTGCGATTAGCCGTGCGCCCTGCCATAAATTAGACAAGTACCGTTCCTACTGTGTGTGTCAGTTTCAAGTAAGTTCACCGACCCGGCCGTAAAATCAGCTGTTGAGGTTCTCGAGATTCTTACGAAGGACAAAATCGGCACTGTGACCTACTGCCAACGACCTACTTCCGTCGAGGGCAGGTTGATTCGTGGACGAAAGGGTGAGTTTAACAAGATTCTTCTAACGTTAGTTATTCACATCGTTTATGTTAAACCATAATTTATCCACCTGATAACGTGCTCTTAAGGAAACCATTTTTTCCACAAATACTACAACTTTTCATACCTCTCGAATTACGAGTGACGGTATTAAACACACTTATTCAACCACTATTAGTTTATTTGAAGACGATATGTGATATTTGCCGTATGCTTTTCCCGATACCCACGCGATCTACTTGTTCACGCTCGCGGCGGAGCGTGTCAGAGACCACACTCTCGTTTCGAGCGCGCGCTCGATACGCGCTCGGATTGGCCTAGCCGTTTCGTTAATAATTCAAAATCCAGGGCGCTTACAACATTATTGCTAAGTAAAGTTGTTCAGAATCACCCCAGCTACCCCTCATTTCATGGAAATCGATCAGATACGGGACACCCTGTATATAGGCACAGTAGACGGAGAGTGGGGGTACTACCATATATGGCAATAGTGTGCTATATATATTGAAAGTCAGCGCCACCATGGGTTTCCCCGGGAAGCTTTTTGCTTACGCTCCTTTAACACTGAGGTTTGGAACAGGGTACCCAAACTCTTATGGGACCACCTGGTCCAAAGTATTTCTCGAGTCATTCGTAGATGGCAATAGTTTCGCGATGCGCGCAGGCGCAGTGGCTCTTTGGTAGAGCATCATTTCAAGATGGCTCCTGGAAGAGAGAGTGCCATGCAGGGTACCCAAACTCTTATGGGACCACCTGGTCCAAAGTATTTCTCGAGTCATTCGTAGATGGCAATAGTTTCGCGATGCGCGCAGGCGCAGTGGCTCTTTGGTAGAGCATCATTTCAAGATGGCTCCTGGAAGAGAGAGTGCCATGTGAAAGAATGGACGTCAAGTACATACATCGGAATTTTACAGTATTCTGAAACATTCGAACCTGCGGTGAATGAAATGGATCGTTACGTGTGGAAATCCAAAGTTAATAAGCTTACCCGACAAATGTGAAGAGGATTGCTAGCGTAGATAAGATGGATACCAGCAACCAGTCTAACAGTAAGTCAACAAATCTGCCAACGTATACAATTGGTTTCAAAACGGTAAAGCGCACATATGCCATGGTTTTGTTATGATGTAAAAAATGGGAAGCTAAGAAGTAAAAAGTTTCCAGTTAATACCGATTATTGTATCATTTTTTCAGCAAGGAAACGAGGGATTAACAAGAAGAGACGTTTATTGAAGCAATGGAATTATGGCAAGTATATTTTCTATGTTTCCCATTATGAAAGTGCTATACTCTCTTATGAAGGTATTATATCTTAGTGCTTAGTTCTTTTGATAACATTAGGCATTGTTCATTCCTTAGAATCGATTGCAAAGCTGTTCTGTAGCAGCTGGAACGACAACCACGAGAAGATGAACCGGAGAGCGTATAATGCCAAGATGCCCATGCAGAAGGACTTTAGAAGAGTAACTAGGAAGGTCGCCACATATAAGGAACATGTACGGAGTGCAGAAAAAGTATCATCATCAGTAAAATTATTAATTAAAATTATCTATATGTTATAATATTTATAGTTTGTAACTGATTATTTGTATATAATTAGAATAGATAGTAATACAATATATCCATGTATTATATCGAATGCGCAAACTTATTAAATAAATGTATTATTTCAGAATTTGTTTCACAGCTATCTGAGTTGAATCCTTTAAATTCTAAAGAATAAGTAAAACGAATAGAATATATGTATATATATAGCTACAGCGAGTTGAGGGTGGGGGTACTACTATATATAGCAACTGTGTGATATATATATTGAACGTCAGCGCCATCAGGGACTGACTCGAGAACTAAATTCCTTACGTTCTTTTAACACTGAGGTTTGGGTACCCTGCTCCGGATCAGGGGTTCCAAACCAGGGTACCCAAACCTCAGTGTTAAAAGAACGTAAGGAATTTAGTTCTCGAGTCAGTCCCTGATGGCGCTGACGTTCAATATATATATCACACAGTTGCTATATATAGTAGTACCCCCACCCTCAACTCGCTGTAGCTATATATATACATATATTCTATTCGTTTTACTTATTCTTTAGAATTTAAAGGATTCAACTCAGATAGCTGTGAAACAAATTCTGAAATAATACATTTATTTAATAAGTTTGCGCATTCGATATAATACATGGATATATTGTATTACTATCTATTCTAATTATATACAAATAATCAGTTACAAACTATAAATATTATAACATATAGATAATTTTAATTAATAATTTTACTGATGATGATACTTTTTCTGCACTCCGTACATGTTCCTTATATGTGGCGACCTTCCTAGTTACTCTTCTAAAGTCCTTCTGCATGGGCATCTTGGCATTATACGCTCTCCGGTTCATCTTCTCGTGGTTGTCGTTCCAGCTGCTACAGAACAGCTTTGCAATCGATTCTAAGGAATGAACAATGCCTAATGTTATCAAAAGAACTAAGCACTAAGATATAATACCTTCATAAGAGAGTATAGCACTTTCATAATGGGAAACATAGAAAATATACTTGCCATAATTCCATTGCTTCAATAAACGTCTCTTCTTGTTAATCCCTCGTTTCCTTGCTGAAAAAATGATACAATAATCGGTATTAACTGGAAACTTTTTACTTCTTAGCTTCCCATTTTTTACATCATAACAAAACCATGGCATATGTGCGCTTTACCGTTTTGAAACCAATTGTATACGTTGGCAGATTTGTTGACTTACTGTTAGACTGGTTGCTGGTATCCATCTTATCTACGCTAGCAATCCTCTTCACATTTGTCGGGTAAGCTTATTAACTTTGGATTTCCACACGTAACGATCCATTTCATTCACCGCAGGTTCGAATGTTTCAGAATACTGTAAAATTCCGATGTATGTACTTGACGTCCATTCTTTCACATGGCACTCTCTCTTCCAGGAGCCATCTTGAAATGATGCTCTACCAAAGAGCCACTGCGCCTGCGCGCATCGCGAAACTATTGCCATCTACGAATGACTCGAGAAATACTTTGGACCAGGTGGTCCCATAAGAGTTTGGGTACCCTGATCCGGAGCAGCCATCAATGTAGATAACATCAAGAACAATCCCATAGAAAACATCCAGATCAATAGTCACGAAAACCTCCTGCACAACCTCCCGTACAGCCAGAACAACGTCAAGAAAGAAGAAAACATCAAGAAAAGTGTAAATAGTGTACATAGTGACCATAACCTCAAGAATTCAGATAACCTCAAAAACCAACATAACCCTACCTGTCATATGTCAACTCTCCTTGTCACAGCAATAGCAAACATCCACAACCAGATAACTTCCATACAAGCACGCCTATTAATAGATCCTGGTTCTGAGCTGACATTTATATCTGAAAACCTCTTCCGCCAAGCAAATGTCCAACGTCAACCCTCTGCCATTACCATCCTTGGCATTGGGGGCAGCAGATCAACTCAGACGCGTGGTGTGGTATCATTAACTCTCCATTCCACCCACACCTCAGCATCTGTCACTGTAAAAGCTCACATTCTGAAAAATGTGACTACGATACTGCCAACTTTTCAGTCTCCGGTTAAGACATGGCCACATCTTAGGAACTTGAAGCTAGCCGACCCGGAGTTTACTACACCTAGAACAATTGATATCATTCTAGGAGCAGATTCGTACGGACAAGTGATAAAGCCCAACATCATCAAAGATTCACCTACGCTGCCCATCGACCAACTGTCAAATTTTGGATGGCTCGTACTGGGCCCTGTGTCAACTTCCCAAGTGTTCACGTCTTCTTCTTTACATGCATCAGTGCAACGTCAAGATGCCAAACTTCAAGAATTGTTAACAAACTTCTGGGTACAAGAAGAAGTAAAAAGTGACATTTCCAGTGCGCTGTCACCAGACGAACAGGAGTGTGAAAAACATTTCAAACAAACACACTCCAGAGATTCATCAGGGAGATACATTGTTCAACTTCCACTGAAGTCATCGCCAACTCAACTTGGTTCATCATGCACTGCAGCGCTCCATTGCCTGCAGCACATGCAGCGAAAATTCAGCCGAGACGACAACTTCAGAGCGATGTACTCCACATTCATGAGAGAATACGAGGACCTCGGGCACATGGCACAAACTTCAGGTAAGATAATAGGAAAGACTAATAATGTTGAATCAAATGCTGGTGTCGTAGCTGGGATGACCTTGGCACATGAAGCTTCGGCTTCAGGAGGGTTGAGGGTCCCGCAAGGTTGCACATCAGCTACGATTCACTCACCAGTCTACTATTATTTAACTCATCATGGTGTGCTTAAACCCGATAGTACTACTACTAAATTAAGAGTGGTTTTTAATGGTTCTCGTAAAACTTCCACAGGAAAGTCATTGAATGACATTATGTATACTGGGGCGAATCTAATGTTGGACATTTCAGATGTATTATTGTGCATTAGACATCATCGTCACATATTCTCTACAGACATCACCAAGATGTACCGTCAAATCATCGTACACAAAGACAATCGAGATTTACAGAGAATATTGTGGATCGACAAAGAAGGCAACGCCATTCCATATCATCTGAAAACTGTCACTTATGGAACAAGGGCAGCTCCATTTTTGGCAGTGTGAGCACTACTTCAATTGGCGGAAGATGAGGGTTACAGATTTCCACTGGCTGTACCATCAATTACCAAGGGAAGATACGTGGATGACATCTTTGGCGATGCTGATTCAGCACATTAGCTAAAAAAAGTGGCCACACAATTGATGGGTTTGTGTGATGCAGACGGATTTCCACTCGCAAAATGGCATTCCACTAGTCACGATCTTCTCAAGGTAATAAATTCAAAGGAAGCATCAAATTCTATAACATTTGACGACTGCTCTACCAAAATACTCGGAGTAATATGGCTTCCAAAAGCCGACAAGTTTACGTTCTTTTCCAGAATTCACGACCATACGGGAGCTTTTTCAAAAAGAACTGTATTATCTGAAGTGGCTCAGATATTTGATCCACTAGGTTTTATTTCACCAGTGGTAATTAGAGCAAAGATGCTTCTCCAGGAGCTCAGGTTACACAACATCAGCTGGGACGACCCATTACCAGCCCAGATTTCAACTAAATGGATAGACATCAGAGAAGACTTCAAAAAACTGGCCAGTTTAACCATACCACGATGGTTCAACACGTACGTAAATTCAACTGTTGAGCTTCATGGCTTCTCTGATGCCTCGCAACTTGCTATGTCAGCAGTGATATACATCGTTACGACCTCACCGTACACGGGCGCCCAATCAACACTGGTTTGTTCGAAAACAAAAGTAGCTCCCATTAAAACTATCACAATCCCGAGATTGGAATTATCTGCAGCGCTGCTACTTTCAAAATTCATGAAAAACACTGTAGCCACTTTACAGGTGAAAATTTCATCGATTCATATGTGGACGGACTCTAAAGTCACTTTAACATGGATCAAGACACACCCATCACGCTGGAAAGACTTCGTAAGAAACAGAGTGACGCAAATTCAAGAGCTCACTCCAACTGGTCATTGGAGACCTGTGCCGGGAACCGCGAATCCGGCAGGTTGCGCATCAAGGGGCGTAACCACAGAGCAACTACACGATCACCCTCTATGGTGGACGGGACCTCCATGGATACGTCAACCGATGGACTCGTGGCCGCAACGGTCGTCGGAACCGGACGATTTGAGTGCACAAGAAGCTCGTCCTGGGGTTGCTTTCACGGCAGCGGCACCCAAAATAGAATATAACTGGGACCTCGTACACAGGTATTCGTCACTCTATAAACTGTTACGAGTAACTGCAATTTGTTTTAGAACAATTTCACGTCTCAAACGTGCCCTTGAAACTTCTCTTGTGATGTCAATTCCATATGCCGACATGGATAAGGCTCGCCTATTTTTGGTTAAATCTACGCAAGCAGCATACTTTGCGTACGAATTGAGGACGCTCAATTCACATCGAAAACTTCCAGAAAACCATGCCTTTACTCGACTTACGGCGTTCATCGATGCGCAGGGAGTAATTCGAGTAGTGGGTCGACTTCATCAGTCGGCTCTCAATTTTGAAGAAAAACATCCCGCAATTTTACCTCGTCATTCGAAATTTTCAACACTTGTTATTTCTCAGGCACACCGCTCTATTTTACATGGCGGTACGCAGCTTACTCTTGCCAACGTCAGGCAAGCCTACTGGATCATCGGAGGCAGGGCTCCGGTGAAAGCGCACATACTCCGCTGCGTTTCATGTGCTCGACAGCGAGGAATTCGAGCACATCTTATGGGTCAACTTCCAACGTCTCGGGTCACACCTTCAAGACCATTCACCGACACAGGAGTAGATTACGCTGGACCTCTTATCATAAAAACCTGGAAGGGTAGAGGAGCGAAAACGTCAAAAGGTTGGATGTGTGTTTTTGTCTGTTTTACAACTTCAGCAGTCCACCTTGAGACGGTCAGCTACTACTCCACGGACGGATTTATTGGTGCGTATCGAAGGTTTACGTCCAGACGAGGCATACCACTCACAATCCATTCAGATTGTGGAACCAACTTCATCGGGGCGGATGTAGCTCTTCAAAAATTATTTAAACAATCAACGAGGGAACATCAAGATATAGCCGCCATCCTCCTAAGAGACCGTACTCAGTGGCAATTCAACCCACCTGCTGCACCACACATGGGTGGGAAATGGGAAGCTGCGGTGAAATCAATAAAGTTTCAGCTCAGACGCACTGTGGGAGAAACAGTGCTGACATTTGAGGAGCTTTGCGACACTGCTCACTCAAATCGAAGCCATTCTAAATTGAAGACCACTCGAGCCACTGAGTGAAGATCCAGATGACGTCACAGCGCTAACACCGGGCCACTTTCTGACCGGCAGCGGGCTTACAACCGTGCCAGAACCATCGTTAGAAGAGGTGGCAGTGAATCGGCTGTCAAGGTGGCAGCTGATTCAACAAAAAATTCAACAATTTTGGTCTCAATGGTCAGCACACTATCTTCAGCGGCACCAGTCTATTTCGAAGTGGCACCATCCTTCTCTGGAGCTCAAGGAGGGTTCACTCGTGCTCATCACCGATGAGAGACTCACTCCAACCAAGTGGCCCTTGGCCAGGGTCGTTTCACTACATCCAGGGAAGGACGGACACTCCAGGGTCGTCACCGTCAAGACGGCTACATCAACATTCAAGAGGCCTGTCACGAAACTGGCACCGCTTCCTATTCAACATCAGGGATGACCAACTTACAACTGGGCATCAACATCATCAGCATGGTTGCTGATGACGGGCGGAAATGTTCAGGAATCTGCGTTTTCGACTGTGTGAAAACTCAAATTCCTTTACAGCTATTCAAAACGCGCACGCTTCCACCGGAAGCAGTTTAGAATCACGCGAACATTCCAGGGCGTTCGAGAACACTCTAGAACGTTCTGGAATGCCCGAAAACGTCATGTGACTTTCGGTCTGTCCATGCCGTGGGCACGCCGCGACGCCATACTTCCGCATGCACTTCCTATCGATTCGTCATCGAGCATAGATCGCGTCGGCTGAGTAGCCATCTTTCTTTGTTCTCGTGATACTCTTAATGGTGTTGGATACCCTGAGCAAAACCCGTGCGTGACTTCAGCGACGGGTGGCGGACAATATGCGAACTACAGGCGCTTGAGGGGAGTAGTGTCCCCACTTTGCTCTTACGCGTCGAAGTCCCCCCGGCCCGCTGTACCCCTTACGTCCCGCTCGGGCCCACCGACAGAGTCAGATACGCACGCACACCTACAGAAACCATTCGCTACTCCGGTGCATTTCATGTCAATGAAACACGTGTTACCAGCTGTCATTCTCTGATCCATTTCAGTTACGAATAAGCACCGTTCATAGATTTTGGTAATCATTTCTGTTGTGACTAACAATATAGGATTACAATTCGATAACTAGTATAAAGATGGTATAATTTATACAATTTGACCATGACTGAAAAATCACGTAAAAATGTGAATCCATATGATATAATGGTAGGTATGTATATGGATCAACTGTCATTGCATTGCATACGAAACTCAAGAACTCTGACATAATAGAACAAATTAGAATCAAAGAAGTATCGAATAAAGCGATAGTAGTTCTTTGCAAGTTGGTGACATTTTCCCAATTGTCAAAAACTGCCCAAATTTCACCATGTGGAGGTCGCTATTTTTGAAATCCAAAGTCAGAACTAGCGCGAAATACACCCGTCGGTGTGTTTTCCTTCGCACTTGTTCAAGGCCCCTTGAGAAGAGCAGGGACCCTGTGGATTTCGGTAGGCCTTGTTTATACCCGCAACGGCTAGGCACGGCTAGACGTTGGAGTTCTTTGAATTTTCACTGCACGAGAAGGAGTGACCGCAACGGAGCGAGGGAGGAAGAGAGAAGGTCTTTTATGTGGCGAAAATCGGGGTTCGTCCAACGTCTAGCGGTCCCCGGTATAAGCAGGTATAAGTGAGGCCTGCCGAAATGTACGTGTTACCTTTCTCGGTTATAGAATGCTAAGGTCATCGAATGCACGATATGACATTGTTACGGCGTAAAGTAACGTATACCTGTTCGAGTACCCCTTTTACCTAAATGTAAATCACCGGGATTTTGTTCCTATGTTGGGAAAACATAGGATTTTAGACTTCTCAACAATGACAAACACAAGAGTAACGTGAAATCTGGGACGTACTTGTTTCACATATTGTTACAATATTATTGTAACAGTATTATTCTTTAATTATTCACGTGTTTCGTTAGAACTTATGTATGTATGTCTAACTTTCTTAAAAAAATTTTGGTTTCATTTTTTTTCCCGTAATAGGAAAGATTGACAGAATAAAAATTGAATGTTTATTTGACGATCAATCTGACCGTGGATTATATCTGCGAACCAGATATAATTACCCCTCGCTGTGACTTCACGGCGGCGCGCCGCTGAAGGCAGTGCATGTATTTACGTTATAAATTCTCCAACCCGTGTTAGATATCCGATTTGGATAATTAATGGCTCTGTTGATAGATAAAAGATGAATACACAATCGTTATCGTTCAGAATTTCTGTAAATGGCTTTTTTCTATTCCGGAAAATGTTTTTAAACTTTTTAACGCTCTTTTCTCCACGAAGATTACATTTTTCCAAAATTCTAAAATATCATGCGCATTCTTTCATGTTTTATCTTTCAAATGAGTCCTTGATCATCGAAATTGATCAAGAAGCATTCTATGGGAAACGCAGAGCGTTATACCCTTACAATGCATTGCGTGGTGGAGACGGGACGGAAAGTAAAAAAGGCCCGAGCGGCTCGAGTTGGCTTATTCGCAAGAGCTTAGAATGGATCAGAGTTGTGTGCCGTCGGTGTGATTTTCCGCTGTAACGGTAAACACCTATACATTGACAGCACGCCTAGCCAACTTACACGCACACCAGATCATGCTTGTGCGTTAGGTTCGTAGTGGGGGAAGGAGTTTCGGCTCTTCTGCCGCTGAAATTGGGGTCGCTAGCGGACGCAGAATATTTTTCAGGATTTTTCACGAAAATGGGCGAAAACACGCATTAGCTTGTCGGATGCACAGGTCGTAATTCTCGACCGATTTTCATGAACAATAGCTCATTTGAAAGATAAAGGATGATCCATGCGTTGTCGAGAAGCCGAATTTCGATAAAAAAATTTTTTCCATGCGTAAAATTGTCTTGAACTTTAGCAATTTTTTGAATCACTATTTGTTGATAAAAAAAAGGTTTTATCAAAATTCGGCTTCTCGACAACGCATGGATCATCCTTTATCTTTCAAACGAGCTATTGTTCATCAAAATCGGTCAACAATTGTGGCCTGTGCATTCGACGGCGTAAACCCTTCCAAAACGGGGGGGTATCCAACGCCCGTAAGAGTTTATTGTACAACATCATCTCATTTCATATTCATCTCGCTTCATACTTAATTTCAGTGCTTGTGCATCATTGCATCATAGAAAGAATTCAGACGCACGGACGACAATTACATCACACATAGATAAAACTTCCACCTGACGCCACGTGCATCACATAACGGTAAAATCCTTTGTACTTGCATTCTCATTCGCACATAGCACACACAATGAAACGAGAACTTACATCAAAATGTACATACGCTTGTAAATATTCACACCATGCAATTTCATTGTAAATACGTTCATTCTTTCGTTCACCCACATTCATTCCTTTGAATAAATTCACACTGTAAACTTCTCCATTCACGCGTCTCGATAATTTTTCTACCAATTTCATTCCACCATCCATTGTAATTAAAAATACAGTCCACTAAAAACTCGGAATAAATTCACGGTTTAAATTCTAGCCTAATTTCAAACACTCTTAACGCGTTAAAACTAATACAAACATTTATTCCGTTCTAATTATTAACTCTTCATTCACAATAACATAAAATCATTGAACTCTCAACAATCGCGTTTAAGAAACTCGCCCGGCTCGTAACACTATAATGATTTATGATTCGCATTTGGCAAGCCGTAATGAAATTTTGAAACCGATGGACCGATAAATTAAGATTTTTTTAGAAAAACTGTACCCCTTTTTTAATTTTAATACAAATAAAATGAAATTTCAAAATGTGCAAATTCAACCAAACTCTAGTGATTGTGCTGTTTTTGCTATTGCTTTTGCTACTTCTTTGTTGTTTGATATTAATCCTGAGAACGTTTCGTACCGTCATGATGTAATGCGAACACATTGAGTGAAAATATTCGACACGGGGATCATAGAGCATTTTCCATATTATTTATCTAGTGTTGGATACCCTGCTTACAATTCTATCTTTTAAACATCTGCGTTCTGTAATCTTAAAACTTAACTTTGTCAAAGGCTGTATCTTTTCTCCTTTCTGATTTCTGTTTGCTATCTTCCTAAACTCGAACTATACTCCACATTATTATTTCAACAGCCACTTTTCCATTTCCGTCCATTGAGTCTGTTTACTGTCTCCGAAATCTCTATGTCTCTCCGCCACCCAGAATTCATAAACTTTCCCACAAACAGATAAGGTTCGGGGCCTCTCTCAAGGACCCCTCGTAAATTACCACTCTCCTCTATTTCCTAGCCGTCCCAAAAGGACCGCCTCCTCCTACGCTCAACTAATCAGGACTCGCATTTTCTTATCCTCCAAAAACTAGAGAACCAATAGAATTTTCCCAGAGTTAACTTCTTTTCCTTCATAACCTTGTTCCTCAGAATTATTCCGAACTCCAAACGCACTAGTCACAGTCTCCCACCAAATCTCCAAAGCCTCTTTGAAACGACGTCAATTCTCGTATTTTGTCTGTCGAAACTTGTGAATATATTGTATCCGCGCATATCGTTAGATAGTAATTACTCGAGTAATACAGTTAGTTAAATAAAGTGTTATTTTATTACTAACTCCGAAAATTACGATTCTTTCGACCCGGAATACAACATAAAATTGGCGCAGTCGGTAGGACTTCCGGCACTTATTTATCAGCTGCATTCTGGAAGTGTTAATTCCACACTGAAAATAAATGGCAATTTCCATTGCTAACCGGAGAAGAACAGGATCTCGACGACAGAGCGAAGGCTACAACCACGATCTGGTAGGATCCACTGAATCGAATGACTTCAGCACCAACGTGGAACATTGCCTTGACGTCAATTTCGAGGGAGACTCTCACTGTAAGTACCAAACTTCGAATACTTTTGCACTTATCTTGCAGAAAATCCTAAATTCTAAATCCTAAATCCTAAATCTTAATTCTAAATCCTAACTCCTAAATCAATGGTCTAAAATTCTAAATCCTAAATCTTAAATACTAATTCTAATTCCTAACTCCTAAATTCAAAAAAAAAAAAAAGAAAGAAAAATGTCGACCACTAGCGTAAACACAACGGTAGGAAATTCGGTGCCAACAACACCAGACACACTTTCTCTAGATTTTCTAATACGTTTAATATCTAATAACTTTGACGGTGATAGATATAAACTCCGCAGTTTCATAAAACAAATTGATTCAGTTTTTGAGGTAGCGAAACCGTGGCAGACAAAACCACTTTTGTTATATGTGAAAAGTAAAATAACAGGCAAAGCTCGTGAACAAGTAGATATACATTGCAATCTAACAACTTGGGAAGAGATATCTGAGTTATTATTGAGTCTCTATCAAGATAAAAAAAGTCTTGATCAATTAATGCAAGAATTAAACAATATAAAACAAGAACGCAACGAAAGTGTATCCGAGTTTTATCAACGTTTAGAGGAACTTTCATCCAGAATTTTAGCAGCAATTCATTGTCATGATTCCGGGGAAGACGATACGTTAGCTGGACGAATTGCTATGATAACTGAAATGACCTTAAATCGCTTTATTTTTTATACACACCCATCAATTTCTCAAATGCTGCGATATCGTGATTTTAAAAGAATCAATGATGCATTCACCGCCGCTCTATCCGAGGAAAAAGTTTTAGGAATGAGAAACGCGAGTCGTCAGGAATGTCAAATCTGTAAAAGGACTAATCAATCCACAAATAATTGTTATAAAATAAAAAATCACGCTAATTCCCAATTTCATCCGAAAACAATAAACTTTATCAATCAATCCAGTAATCAATATCAAAAAGCAACACCTACACAAAATCGCAACCTAAACCAACAACCTTATAATTTTAATCACGCACAGAATATCACGAATAACCAACAAATGAAACAATGCAACTATTGTAAAAAATTCGGTCACATTATTAGTGAATGTCGCAAAAGAGAATACAATAATGCTAAACGACAAAGTCAAATGCAACTTAATACCAATTCTCCTTCGTCTAGTAACACTAATCATTCAAGAAATCAAAATCAAAATAAAAATCAAAATCAAAATTTTCTCAACGCTTGCCTTGCGACGAACTCGCCAGAGACGTTGACACAAAATCACAATCAAACATCGAATGCAGTACATTCGATCACTCAAGAATTCAGCAATTTTCTAATGTAGAAGCATTTAATTCTTTATCAGAGACAAATGATCTAATATATTTGTTATTTGAATCGCGATTCTCGAAATCATCAGATAAAATATTTAAATTTCTTGTTGATTCTGGTGCATCTGTCTCTTTAATCAAAGCATCAAGCGTACACGGTTTACAAATCACAAACTCTATTCCTATAATGTTAAATGGAATATCTCCAAGTTCGCCAGTCCAAACTCTAGGAGAAACCAACATCGAGCTCGAATTCCACAAGAAAAAATTTGACGCGAAATTTCAGGTAGTAAACTCCCCTACAAATATTCCGTTCGACGGGTTATTAGGTAATGATTTTCTCACATCACGAAATTGTAAAATCGATTATGCTAATAATTCCATCTTTATTGATATAATTTCAAATCCAATACCGATGTATCGCAATACACATCAGAATTCTAATTCATTCGTTGTAATTAACGCTCGATCAGAAGTAATTATTCGTATTAACTTAGACAATCTATTAAATCTAAAGGAAGGTACTGTATCGTCTCAAAAGTTAGATCAAGAAGGTTCTCTCTTAATTCCTAACGCGATAGTCAAGATTCAAAATCAAAATAGAGCATTAGTAACTATCGTAAATACATCTTTTGATCGAAAACAAATACTTACTCCTGTTTTACATATCGATGCTCTTCCGAAACAAGCACAAATTTATAAATTAGCACCAGGCGAAAATAATAATCAATTAAACAATAGACTAAGAGTCTTGAATGAAAATCTACGTCTTGACCACTTAAATAGTGAAGAACGGTCTTCAATTACAAATATTTGCAAGGAATTTCATGATATATTTCACTTGCCTTCAGATTTATTAACGAGAACCACCGCGTGCTTTCATGATATAAAAACCGTTGATGAATTACCAATTCAAGCTAAAACATACAGATATCCCGAAATCCACAAAGCAGAGGTAACAAAACAAATTGAAAAAATGTTTCAACAAGGTATAATTAAACCTTCCGTAAGTCCGTCGTCGAGTCCTCTCTGGGTCGTACCTAAAAAATTAGACGCCTCAGGTGAACGGAAGTGGCGTATCGTAATTGATTATCGGAAGTTAAATGAAAAAACAGTAGGAGATGCGTATCCTCTACCAAATATAGAGGATATATTAGATGAACTGGGTCATGCTCAATATTTCACTACATTAGATCTGGCTAGCGGTTTTCACCAAATTCCTATAAATCCTTGCGATGCTTCGAAAACAGCCTTCTCTACGCCCAATGGGCATTATGAATTTTCACGCATGCCATTTGGATTGAAAAATGCACCCGCGCGATTCCAAAGGTTAATGAACAATGTATTGTCAGGACTAAACAATAAGCAATGTTTTGTATATTTAGACGATATTGTGATATACGGTTCTCAATTAGAAGATCATAACCGCAAATTATTGAATGTTTTTTCAAGATTACGAGAAAATAATCTAAAATTACAGCCAGATAAGTGTAAATTCCTGAAACAATCTTGTGAATATCTGGGACATGTCATTTCCAATAACGGAGTTGAACCTAATCCGCGGAAAATAGAAGCAATAAAAAATATAGCTCGCCCCCAGACAGAGAAACATATAAAAGTATTTCTGGGTATGGTTGGTTATTATCGAAAATTCATCCCGAATTTCTCTACTATCGCTAAACCTCTTACGCAATTATTAAAAAAGGACATAAGTTTTACGTGGTCTGACGAACAGGAAAAGGCATTTTTAATTTTAAAACAGAAGTTAACAGATAAACCACTTCTTCAATACCCTAATTTTTCTGAACCCTTTATTCTCACTTGCGACGCATCGAATGTAGGCATCGGCAGTGTGCTCTCACAAATCGTTGACGGGAAAGATTTACCTGTTGCATATTATTCTAGAACGTTGAACAAATCGGAGGAAAATTACTCAACAACTGAGAAAGAACTATTAGCTATAATAAATTCAGTAGAACATTTTCGTCCTTATCTATATGGCAAAACATTTACAATATTCACGGATCATCGCCCACTACAATGGTTATTTAATTGTAAAAATCCATCTTCAAAATTAGTTCGATGGCGATTAAGGTTAAATGAGTATCAATACGAAATCAAGTATAAACCAGGACGAGTTAATTCTAATGCTGACGGACTTTCTAGACTCCCTCTTGAAATCCAACATTCCATAAATCTAGTAGATAAAGAAAACACGTATCAAGATTTCATTAAATTTCATTACACCAATCAGGATGTAATAATGTTCGAAAAAGAAAACACTCCATTAGTAAAAATTCGATCTGATCCAATTGTATTGCTATGGTCACAAGATTTAGACGAAGAAAATGAATATTCTGATTATATTCGATCAAACTTTGATATTAATAAACTCCAACCAAGTATCAACGGTATTTCCAAGTTAGAGAGTCAAAACCAAATAGTTTATATATTATACCCAATGAATCTACATTTTGACAAATTGGAATATAAAAACATTTTCGAGTCATTACAAAATTTTGCGAAAGTAATAAAAAATAAGAAGTTTATTCACGTTCCTCCGGATAAGCATAAGAACATAAAATCTCATCAACTACAAGAGATGTTAAAATTCCTATTTCCGAAAAATGAAATTAAAATCCTTAATACAACGAAGTTAACGCCCACTAACCGGGAGGAAATTAATAAAGTATTGCAGGAAAATCAAGATAGCAAATTGTCGGGTCATTTTGGTTTTAATAAAACATATTCTAAGATTAAGGAAGTATACTATTGGCCGACTATTAAAAATGACATCAGGGAACACATAAAAAATTGTCACTCCTGCCAAATCAACAAAACAAATTTCAAACCTACGAAACAACCGATGGAGATAACTTCTACTTCCGAGAAACCTTTCGAACGTCTAGCTTTTGATATCGTAGGTCCACTACCTCTAACCGAATCTGGAAATAGATTCATTCTTACCGCCCAAGACGATCTTACAAAATATTGTTTAGCAGAAGCAATCCCAAATCACGAAGCTCTAACAATTGCAAAGGTTCTAGCAAAGCTATTCATGAATTTTGGAATTCCAAAAACATTTCTAACCGATCAAGGTTCAGATTTTATGTCCGAATTAATGAAAGACTTAAGTAACTTGTTTAAAACTAAACACGTATCCAGTACTCCGTATCATCCACAAACTAACGGAGCACTTCAGCGTTCTCACTTAACACTAAAGGATTATTTAAAACATTATATTAAACCAAATCAGTCTGACTGGGACGAATACATACAATCTGCTATGTTTAGTTATAACACATCAATTCATAAATCTACAAAATTCACTCCTTACAAATTATTATTTGGACGAAAAGCCTATCTACCCTCATCCATCTTACAAGAACCCAGGTTAAACTATACATACGACGATTTTGTCAAGTCTTTACAACATAAATTAAATGTTTCTTTCGAAGTAGCCAGGAAAAATTTAATTGAATCAAAAACAAAAAGCAAAGATTACTATGACCAAAAATCAAACAAAAAGAAATTCTCAGTAAACGACCTCGTGTGCATTGTTCAAAAACAATGTAAGACTGGATTAAGCAAAAAACTCTCTCCGAATTTTAAAGGCCCTTACAAAATAACACGGGTGTACGCTAATCAAACGGTAGAAATACAAATAGGAAGAAAAATACAAAAGTATCACACTAACATGTTGAAACATTATTCTGTTTCAGATGACAATGATAACTGTGTTACTTCTGCTATCCCTTAATTCCATAACTTGCACTCTCTTTACTAACATCCCGATTAATCATTCCAGCGGGTTGTTTTATGATAAATTGGGAGTAGCACAAATATCTCATACAAAACTCACTCTATTAACACATATTAATGTTACCTACTTGAATCAAGCTCGAGAAACATTAAAAGCAAATTATCTAAAATCACTAAATCTTTGCTCTATAATAACGAAAGATCAACCTGAACGTGGTAAAACCCATTTTCATTGCGAACAGTCCGTAAAAAACATAGACGAGTCGTTGAGAGAAATTGATAACAAAAATGAAATCTTGCATCATATGATTAGAGCTGAAACCAATAATAGGAAACGACGTGGATTAATTAACGGAGTATCTTATGCTTTCAACTGGCTTTTCGGCACCCCAGATGCTGGTGACGCTCAATTTTACACAGACAGCATAAACATGTTACTAAACGATAATAAGCAGACGCAAACTCTTCTAAAATCACAGATTCAAGTGATATCTAGCACCATTAGAAATTTTAATAACTCTTTACGATCTTTAAAAGAAAACGAAGACGCGATGAATAAAAACTTTAAACGTATTAACGAATTTTCGGAACAAACTAATACCTTTCTCTCTCGACTTGCTTTAGAAACTGCAATAAATCAACAAATCACCACTCTATTATCATTGACGAATAAAATATCAAATGATTATAACAGATACATAGAGGCAATTAATTTGGGTAGACATGATATCTTATCACCGTTTGTCGTAACGCCTAAAATTTTATTAGAAGAATTAAACAATTACAACGGCGAATACGAGCTAATAACTACTCCAAATTATGCGAATCTGCCTATATTTTATAAGGTATTGAAAGTACAAGCAATCGTTACCGAAAACATCATTGTGTTCGCTATAAAACTCCCTCTAGTCAGAAGAACACTCTTCGACTTATATAATTTAATCCCGCTTCCTCTGCAACATCAAAATTTGTCCATATTCTCCTACGTTTTACCTAAATATCCTTATTTACTCCTATCCTCGCCAAAAAATCAATTCTCCTTTTTGCAAGACTTAACTAGTTGCAAAAAGTATTCGAACGGGAGGTACGTGTGTGAAGACATCTCAATTCGACAAACATCGGATGCTCCAACATGCGAGGTCCAGCTTTTATTACCTCACATGGACCACATCCCGAAGGATTGTGAAACCAAGACAATCAGAGCCGCCATGGAGACCTGGAAATCTTTAGCGAACAATCGTTGGATATATGTGCTGCAAGAACCAACGACGCTCACAATCATTTGCGCAGAAGACAAGGAACACATGGAAGATATCGTGTTGCACCAAACTGGCGTACTCCATCTTAATAGCCATTGCAAGGGATACACGAATAAATATGCATTGGAAACCAGCGGATATACAGATAAAAATATTACGCATTTTGTTCCGTCAATTAACATCGTCCAGAGTGATTGTTGCATCGTTTCTATCCATAAAAAGAAACTCAATTCCACTCATTTACATCCAATAAGGTTAACAAACATCGATCTATCAGATTTAAAGTATGCAAATAAGAAGCTGGATGAATTCGATGAGATATTGACCAATCGTTATAAGGAACCATTTATCGTCACACATACACACTGGTACACAATAACATTATGTGTGATTGCTGCCATTATATTTTTGATTATCTGCGGGAACTGTTGCCGTTGGATGGGATGCTGGAATTTCATAAGCCGAATATTCTGCTTCTCGAGAAACCCCACTAATGGAGAGGTCGTCCCACCAATGATAAAAAATTTTGTAAATTGCACCTTCGATTCGGACATATACACCGAGCAAAGGGAGTCTTCACGGGATATTGTTACGTATAACACCCATCGGCAACTAGCCAGAATCGAGAGGAGCCCAAGTGTTTCAACAGGACACTCCGAGGATACGGAAGACATCGTTCCACCACTACAGAATCTTCATTCCAGAATAATTAAAGATACCCATAGAGTAAAGACCCGGAGGAGTACTACCCCTATTTAATGTTTAGTTAACCACATCAATATTAATCATTTACTTTTATAATTTCATCTTAATTCAGTTCTTATGCCCACTAAATCTTAATCGCGTCAACATTACCCATTTCCATAAACAGTTTAACTATATATATATATATAAAAAAAAAAAAATATTATATATACATCCATTACTCAATTATTTTAATTTCTTTTCAATTTAATTTCTACATGCGATCATGTTTTCCATATTTTTGTAATGTCGACTACTTGTATGATTAAGATCGTGTAATCTAATTTTAATTTAGTTCCTAAGTCCTACTATATCTTAATCATTCCACCACGCTGTCCGAAGATTACTATCTTCGCACTTAAAGAGGGGAGGTGTTGGATACCCTGATTACAATTCTATCTTTTAAACATCTGCGTTCTGTAATCGTAAAACTTAACTTTGTCAAAGGCTGTATCTTTTCTCATTTCTGATTTCTGTTTGCTATCTTCCTAAACTCGAACTATACTCCACATTATTATTTCAACAGCCACTTTTCCATTTCCGTCCATTGAGTCTGTTTACTGTCTCCGAAATCTCTATGTCTCTCCGCTACCCATAATTCATAAACTTTCCCACAAACAGATAAGGTTCGGGGCCTCTCTCAAGGACCCCTCGTAAATTACCACTCTCCTCTATTTCTTAGCCGTCCCAAAAGGACCGCCTCCTCCTACGCTCAACTAATCAGGACTCGCATTTTCTTATCCTCCAAAAACTAGAACAACCAATAGAATTTTCCCAGAGTTAACTTCTTTTCCTTCATAACCTTGTTCCTCAGAATTATTCCGAACTCCAAACGCACTAGTCACAGTCTCCCACCAAATCTCCAAAGTCTCTTTGAAACGACGTGAATTCTCGTATTTTGTCTGTCGAAACTTGTGAATATATTGTATCCGCGCATATCGTTAGATAGTAATTACTCGAGTAATACAGTTAGTTAAATAAAGTGTTATTTTATTACTAACTCCGAAAATTACGATTCTTTCGACCCGGAATACAACACCAGTCCTCCATTAAATTTGCTTCCATTAGAAATTTTAAGGAATCGTCGGTAAACAGCGACGCGGGTGAGATTATATTGTGGTGTGAAATGGTAGTCGGGGTCGGCGATGAATAATATTGTAGGGGTGAAAAGTAAATCAAGTTCTTAAGACAGAAGTAATGATAAATATGGGAATATATTAATAAAGAAAAATACAGCGTGATCGCTACGGCGGAATCGGCGGAACCAGGGTACCCAAACTCTTATGGGACCACCTGGTCCAAAGTATTTCTCGAGTCATTCGTAGATGGCAATAGTTTCGCGATGCGCGCAGTCGCAGTGGCTCTTTGGTAGAGCATCATTTCAAGATGGCTCCTGGAAGAGAGAGTGCCCAGGGTACCCAAACTCTTATGGGACCACCTGGTCCAAAGTATTTCTCGAGTCATTCGTAGATGGCAATAGTTTCGCGATGCGCGCAGTCGCAGTGGCTCTTTGGTAGAGCATCATTTCAAGATGGCTCCTGGAAGAGAGAGTGCCCAGGGTACCCAAACTCTTATGGGACCACCTGGTCCAAAGTATTTCTCGAGTCATTCGTAGATGGCAATAGTTTCGCGATGCGCGCAGGCGCAGTGGCTCTTTGGTAGAGCATCATTTCAAGATGGCTCCTGGAAGAGAGAGTGCCATGTGAAAGAATGGACGTCAAGTACATACATCGGAATTTTACAGTATTCTGAAACATTCGAACCTGCGGTGAATGAAATGGATCGTTACGTGTGGAAATCCAAAGTTAATAAGCTTACCCGACAAATGTGAAGAGGATTGCTAGCGTAGATAAGATGGATACCAGCAACCAGTCTAACAGTAAGTCAACAAATCTGCCAACGTATACAATTGGTTTCAAAACGGTAAAGCGCACATATGCCATGGTTTTGTTATGATGTAAAAAATGGGAAGCTAAGAAGTAAAAAGTTTCCAGTTAATACCGATTATTGTATCATTTTTTCAGCAAGGAAACGAGGGATTAACAAGAAGAGACGTTTATTGAAGCAATGGAATTATGGCAAGTATATTTTCTATGTTTCCCATTATGAAAGTGCTATACTCTCTTATGAAGGTATTATATCTTAGTGCTTAGTTCTTTTAATAACATTAGGCATTGTTCATTCCTTAGAATCGATTGCAAAGCTGTTCTGTAGCAGCTGGAACGACAACCACGAGAAGATGAACCGGAGAGCGTATAATGCCAAGATGCCCATGCAGAAGGACTTTAGAAGAGTAACTAGGAAGGTCGCCACATATAAGGAACATGTACGGAGTGCAGAAAAAGTATCATCATCAGTAAAATTATTAATTAAAATTATCTATATGTTATAATATTTATAGTTTGTAACTGATTATTTGTATATAATTAGAATAGGTAGTAATACAATATATCCATGTATTATATCGAACGCGCAAACTTATTAAATAAATGTATTATTTCAGAATTTGTTTCACAGCTATCTGAGTTGAATCCTTTAAATTCTAAAGAATAAGTAAAACGAATAGAATATATGTATATATATAGCTACAGCGAGTTGAGGGTGGGGGTACTACTATATATAGCAACTGTGTGATATATATATTGAACGTCAGCGCCATCAGGGACTGACTCGAGAACTAAATTCCTTACGTTCTTTTAACACTGAGGTTTGGGTACCCTGGGCGGAACTGGCTGCTGCGTGCACGATCGCTTGCGCGCCCCGATCGTCAGTCTTTTACGTTGCTAACGGACGAGACATAACTTGCCTACGTATACTCGCGCAACCCATAGTTCTGCGAATCAGAACAACGCATGACAATGCCCAAAACATTTTCTTACTTCCTACAATATGTGCACTGAATTTATAATGAACAGAGATTTATTATAACTTTAAGATTTAGAGGAGCGAGAGACAAGTGTACTGATTGAATGTCGAGTTGAGAGTACAATTGAAGGTGTGACTCCAACTATGGTAGAATTGAGAGTGGGGCTGCAGCGGGACCGCGTAGTAACGGTGGGCCTCGCTGCAGACTTTGGCATCAGCGTTCTTACGATCTACGTGCTTATTTAGCAAACCATTCGAGTGATTAACAGCGTGGGACCAGATATACATTATTTTGTTACAATGTGGCGGAAATACAGGGTGTCCCGTAACTAGCTCGAAACCGGGAAATGAGTGGTAGCTGAGGTGATTCTGAACAACTTTTCCCTTAGCAATAATGTCCTAAGCGCCTTCGGTTTTGAAATTATTAACGAAACGGATAGGCCAATGCGAGCGCGTATCGAGCGCGCGCTCGAAACGAGAGTGTGGTCTCTGACACGCTCCGCCGCGAGCGTGAACAAGTAGATTGCGAGGGTATCGAGAAAAGCATACGGCAAATATCACATATCGTCTTCAAATAAACTAATACTCGTTGAATAACTGTGTCCGATGCTCTTACCCGTTATTCAATAGGAACGAAGATTGTAGTATTTGTGGAAAAAAATGTTTCTCTTAACAGCACGTTTTCAGGTGGATAAATTATCGTGAGAATAATTTATAATAACTAACGTTAGAAAAGCCTTGTTAAACTCACCCATTCCTCCACGAATCACCCTGCCTCGACGAAAGTAGGTCATTGGCACTAGGTCACACTGCCGATTTTGTCCTTCGTAAAAATCTCGAGAACCTCAACAGCTGATTTTACGGCCGGGTCGGTGAACTCACTTGACACTGACACCCACAGTAGGAACGGCACTTGCCTAATTTATGGCAGGGCGCACGGCTAATAGCAGGTACGCGAACACCCCGAGAGTCGAGCGGCGATCGGCGATCGGGTCACTTTACCGAACGCGCATTTCACCGCACGAGCACTGTTACCGATATTCCATAATAAAATAATTATGTTTGAACGTGACTGACCCTACGTAAGATATATTGGCGGTCCTGAAAATGGCCCATTGTTGTTATGCCAAAATTGCCAAGTTTAGTTCGACGTCCCCTCGTCGCACTTGCATGCACAGATCGGAGCACCGGTGGATGTTGCGCTGCACATCTCCCAATGTTTCTCGATTAAGAAACGTAACAAATATCCTGTAATACTCCGCGTTAGTTCGTTACTGTATGGTACCCGTTCAGTTTCTGCCTGAAAACGATTCTGCCAACTCTAGCGTTTCTTGGGTCTTGCTTAGAAGAACGTCCGTTAGGGAAGGGATATTTTTACAATAGTACAACGGAGTGGCTCGCACATTGGAGTCACCGTTCATTCAGCAAAAAAATACCCGCGCGCTCGGGGTGGCGGCGTGGTCTTCGTCACTACGAACACGCTAGCAAAGACGCAGGGCAAGGAGTGCCATAAATTTCACTATTGTCCATACCGTGTCGTAAAGGGAAAGTGTGGTTATTTTACGTAATACGTGCATCGTCTTAAAACTGCATCGACAGCGTACACGCAACATAATCCTTTAATACTTTCTTACGATTGTTCCCGCGAAGAAGGAACAGTACATACAATTCGCAAAATTATCAATTTAGTATTGTATTGTATTGCGAAGACACTGTTTACGACGCATACACGCTTGGCCGTGTCATTTGGAATATTGTAAAATTAATGTTGTGGGATGTTTGGTGTCGAGTGTATAGCGTGAATAAAAGTACAAGCGAAGACACTGTTTGCGGCATGTCGAAATGCTTAAACAGTCGGCTCCCTAAGAATCTCCGATTTAAATCTTATTATGATTATCGCACGCGCGCGGCAACCGACTGTTTACGAGAACGCGAGCAGTAAAGCGCGCCGCGGTACATGGGCCCGATCAGAGAGATCTGTTCCAGACGACCAAAATGTTGATAGACATAACGATGTCTGTCTCGAAATGCGTATCAAACAGTGTCTTCGCTGACACAATACAATATTAAATTGATAATTTTCCAAGTTGTGTGTACTGTTCCGTCTTCGCGGAAAGAAGCGTAAGAAAATATTAAAGATTTATGCTGCGTGTACGCTGTCGATGCAGTTTTAGGCCGATGCACGTATTTCGTAAACTAGCCACACTTTTTCCCTTTACGACACGGTATGGACAATAGTGAAATTTATGGCACTCCTTGCCCTTGTCTTCGCTAGCGCGTTCGTAGTGACGGAGACCATGTGGCAGCCCTAAACGCGCGTGTATTTTTTTGCTGAATGAACGGTGACTCCAAATGTGCGAGCCACTCCGTTGTACTATTGTAAAAATATCCCTTCCCTAACGAACGTCCTTCTAAGCAAGACCCAAGAAACGCTAGAGCTGGCAGAATCGTTTTTCAAACCGCATGGGTAACATACAGCAACGAACTAACGCGGAGTATTACATGATATTTGTTACGTTTCTTAAAAGAGAAACATTGGGAGATGTGCAGCGCAACGTCCACCGGTGCTCCGGTGTGCATGCAAGTGCGACGAGGGTACGTCGAACTAAACTTGGCAATTTTGGCATAACAACAACGGGCCCTTTCCAGGGCTGCCAATATCTCTTACGTAGGTTCAATCACGTTCAAACATAATTATTTTATTACGGAATATCGGTAACAGTGCTCGTGCGGTGAAATGCGCGTTCGGTAAAGTGACCCGACGGCCGCTCGACTCTCGGGGGTGTCGCGTACCTGCGATTAGCCGTGCGCTCTGCCATAAATTAGACAAGTGCCATTTCTACTGTGTGTGTCAGTGTCAAGTGAGTTCACCGACCCGGCCGTAAAATCAGCTGTTGAGGTTCTCGAGATTTTTACGAAGGACAAAATTGGCAGTGGGACCTAGTGCCAATGACCTACTTTCGTCGAGGCAGGGTGATTCGTGGAGGAATGGGTGAGTTTAACAAGGCTTTTCTAACGTTAGTTATTATAAATTATTCTAACGATAATTTATCCACCTGAAAACGTGCTGTTAAGAGAAACATTTTTTGCACAAATACTACAATCTTCGTTCCTATTGAATAACGGGTAAGAGCATCGGACGCAGTTATTCAACGAGTATCTTATTTGTAGGCGACGTGACATTTGCCGTACGCTTCCCTCGATACCCACGCGATGCACTTGTTCACGCTCGCGGTCGAGCACGATCCAGAGACCACACTCTCGTTTCGAGCGCGCGCCCGATACGCGCTGGGATTGGCCTAGCCGTTTCGTTAATAACTCAAAAACGAGAGGGGTTACAACATTATTTTTAAGGAAAAACTTGTTCAGGATCACCCCAGCTACCCCTCATTTACCGATTTTAGGGTAGTTACGGGACACCCTGTATACTTATGCTATATTAAGTTTATATTTCGTTACGTGGTTGATTGACTACGATGAACTGGAATTAATTGATAAGTCGAAAAGAATCGCAAAGTTACCGTATACGCATATGCGCATATGCTTGCTTTACGAAGGTTCACATATGTACTATGACGGCTTTTCTCTCGCCCGTGGCAGAAAACCTACGCCACTACTTCGTCCGGGGGTCTATTGGTCCTTGACGATACTCGTCGCGATAATTGCCAGATGGGCGCCAGGTACTTTTTACCCTAAAGTACCAAAGGATACGGAATAGGACGGTATGACCGATGAACCCTCGGACGGACCGATGGCCTACGGGCTAGCTCGCGACCAGATGGTAGAGGGGCGGGGGACTAGAGGAAAGTCGGGACAGTAATGACGGTCGGGTCGGCCGTAATTCGGGGTTACACGTTCGTTTTCGTTAATGAATCTTTATTCGGTACGGTACAAGTCTGGGGACTTCGCTTTCAGGCACGCACGCAAAGGAGTTCTTAAGTGAACGCGGTATTTTCTTACGACTCTCTCTCCGCAGTGGGAACCTGCGGGTACTCGCACGACAAAACGCGATATCTCGCCAAATAGATTATCGCCGAAGAGTTTTCAGCGGAGATAACAGATTTAGGAGGGCAGCTTACCTTTCCGACGGTACGAGGATGTTTCCTACGGCAAGCGGTATTGGCCGGTGGCCTCTGGTCCTTCGGGACACTCGCGTAATTAATTTACTAACAAAAGAACGATACCGGTCTGCTGACCTCGGAAATACAGGGTTTCTGTTAACGCAATATCAAAGAAGCTAATCGAACAAGTACTCATGCTTGAGCAGCGGCCCTAGGCGAAGTGAGGATCGGTCCTACTTCCGCATCCTCGCTCCCCCACTTCTAGCCGAACGTCGCCTAATTGGTCGTGGGACCAGCGGCGCATCTTACGGGCGCCCCGGCTGGTCCCCGCAAATTTTCACCGGCATTTTCGAATTTTCCCCCCGACTGCCCCTTGCTATTCCCCGGATAGTGGCTGGTGGTCCCGCAGCAGGCGTCCTCCGGAAATCGGAATCTTCAGGCCTCCCCCGCAGGTATACGGCCGCATCCCCCCGGGATGCGCCTGCCCGCCGCTAAAGGGAGCCTGGACGATCCCCCCTCGAGTCTTCCTGCTTCCTTCGGGATGGCATCTGCCCGGCGTGGCGGGCCCTGGCCGCGAAATCGTGGAGGGCACGGCGAGTCTCCCCCGGAAGTGGGTCCCTGACCCCTCGCCGTCCCTCCGATCCATGCCGGTGGATGCGTGGGTGCCCGCGATGTCTCCCCTCCATGCGGCGTCTCGCCGCGAGGTTGCGCGGCACCCCTGGTGCCGTGCGTTCCCCGAGGGTTCGTCGGGTCTTCACGGAGCAGTTCGGGGGTCCTCGCGTCTGCCGGTGCGCGCCGTACCTCGGCGCACCTCCTCGCTGCTCGGGATCCTCGAGCAGCGGTCGCCATGCTCGAAATTCTCGGCGACGTCCGCCTTAGCTCGGGGCCGCTCGGTAGGGGTCTAGGACACCTCGATGCCAGGCCATCTCGATGCCGGGGCCGTTTCGATGCCAGGCCACCTCGATGCCGGCCACCTCGATGCCAGGCCACCTCGATGCCAGGCCATCTCGATGCCAGGCCATCTCGATGCCGGGACGTTTCGATGCCAAAATTAATACAATGTGAATTTCACGTTGGCCGTTTGATGTTAACGCCTAAATGTTAATGCGTAATTAGCATAGGAATACCGCGCTTATCGAAATATCCTTTCGGTTAAATAATTTATCGTAAGATTTCAAACTGCGAATAACAATTTTATGTTTTTAGGAAATTGTTCCCAAATAACGCTCAAGCCGAATATCGGTGATATATGCTATCTTAATAATTAATTCCTGAAGTTCTCGCCACAATTTATATAAGGTCGGAAAATTCAATTTCTTACAATTATGGAAGAATAAATAATTCCTAAGTCGGGAACTTAGTTTAATTAATTATTTGATTATTTTATGAATTGGTAGAATGAGATCGCTTTTTTAAGTATTAAATATGTAAAACTTGAGTATGTTACTATGCTACCGATATAATAATTATCCAACGGCGCTGCTTGTGCGATTAAATTAAACGATGATTTTAAACCAAAAATATCTAATTTGAAAATACGAGGAATTGGTTAGGTTTACTGCGGTATGAATTCAATAGTTCATAGAAAATCACTGGTGCGTAAGCGCAGCTTGAATGTAATTAGGCGACCGACCCTGTCATAAAAGTTTTGTCAAACGGAAGGAAGAGACCTGAAATTTGTCGCCGTTTTGCGGTTAATCTCCATACCTGGATATTACCACTAATGTGTTTTGTGTAATATAATTCCATAATAGAGAAATACGGAAAGAAAAACTACTTTCACAATTCGTGTCTATTAATTTAGAAAATATTCAGATTCTGTTTTATTTTTATGAATTATTAGTTGAAATATATACTTTTTCAACTAGACGTGAAATTCTACTAATCTCATTCTACCAATGCATAAAATAATTAAATAATTAATTAAACTAAGTTACAGATTTAGGAATTGTTTATTCTTCCATAATTGTAAGAAATGTATTTTTCCGACCTTATATAAATTGTGGCGAGAACTTCAGGAATTAATTATTAAGATAGCATATATCACCGATATTCGGCTTGAGCGTTATTTGGGAACAATTTCCTAAAAACATAAAATTGTTATTCGCAGTTTGAAATGTTACGATAAATTATTTAACCGAAAGGATATTTCGATAAGCGCGGTATTCCTATGCTAATTACGCATTAACATTTAGGCGTTAACATCAAACGGCCAACGTGAAATTCACATTGTATTAATTTTGGCATCGAAACGTCCCGGCATCGAGATGGCCTGGCATCGAGATGGCCTGGCATCGAGGTGGCCGGCATCGAGATGGCCTGGCATCGAGGTGGCCTGGCATCGAAACGTCCCCGGCATCGAAACGTCCCATCCCCCTCGGTAGCGGCTGTCTTGCCGTCTGACTGCGGCGCGATCGGTAAGGTTCGCGCGAGTTCGGAGCCGCTCGCTAGCGGCTCCCCTACTCTTTCCCTACGCTGAATTTCGGTAAGCTGCCGATCCTCGCGGTAACTTATTCTCTTCGTGCCCCGCGCGAGGTTCCCATCGCGGTCCCTGCGTCGATCGCTATCGCGATCTATGCCCTACCTATTCGCGGTGGAAATCCTGCCATTCCACGCGATGTGGTTTTCGGAAGCGCGTTGAATCTTACAGTCGCGGTATCGCGGCTATTCCTAATACGGTATCGCGATTAGCTAATTACTGTACGATTCTGATGACGGTATCGCGGTAAATATAATGACGGTATCGCGTTTATTACTCGCGGTATCGCGAGTACTTACTACTTCCCCCAGCTTTCCCACCCTTAATCGCCTGGCGGCCGTTTTGAGACGTGCAGAAAAGCTGCAACGTCACAGTACATGTATGGTTACTGTATGAAAATTTGCATACATGTATACTTGCATCAGGAAGGATCACATATGCGTGTGGTTGCTTTACGAAAATTTGTATATGTATATGCTCGCTTTAGGAAGGTTCGCATATACAGTATCGGACAGTGATGCAGTCCCAATGGTGATTAACAATACCATTACACAACCCTGTCGGTGTGTTTGCTTTCGCCCTTGTTCGAGGCCACTTGAGAAGAGCCGGGGCACCCTGTGGATCTCGGTAGGCCTTGTTTACACCCGCGACTGCTATGGACTGCTTCCTCGTTCGAAAAAACGAATGCGAAACGAAGCCCTCTCACTTCCTCCCTCGCTCCCTCGCGGTCACTCCTGGTAGAAACTCACGGACGGGAGTTCGCGTGGCTGTATTGAGACTACCCTACTCTTACAAGCGAGAAAGGCAGCACGTTGGTTTCGGCAGGCCTCGCTTATACCCTAGGCCTGCTATGGACTGCATCCCTGTCCGAAAAATCCGAATGCGCCGCATAAGGCCCTCTCACTTCCTCCCTCGCTCCCTCGCGGTCACTCCTGGTAGAAACACACGGACGAGAATTCGCATGGTTGTATTGAGACTACCCCTTACAAGCGAGAAAGGCAGCACGTTGGTTTCGGCAGGACTCGCTTATGCCCGAGAAGTGCTAATAATGAATTAAAAAATTAATTATTATATTACAAAATTAATTATTGTATTTCATTATGTAATGTCAATTCTGTTTTATTGGACATATTTCGATGATTACCTTTACCGATGATTTACTTCAAATCCTTTGGTTGAATACTTTTATATCATTGATGTTACATAACGAAATACAATAATTAATTTTGTAATATAATAATTAATTTTTTAATTCATTATTAGCACTTCTCGGGCATAAGCGAGGCCTGTCGAAACCAACGTGCTGCCTTTCTCGCTTGTAAGAGTGGGTAGTCTCAATACAACCATGCGAATTCTCGGTCCGTGTGTTTCTACCAGGAGTGACCGCGAGGGAGCGAGGGAGGAAGTGAGAGGGCCTTATGCGGCGCATTCGGATTTTTCGGACAGGGATGCAGTCCATAGCAGGCCTAGGGTATAAGCGAGGCCTGCCGAAACCAACGTGCTGCCTTTCTCGCTTGTAAGAGTAGGGTAGTCTCAATACAGCCACGCGAACTCCCGTCCGTGAGTTTCTACCAGGAGTGACCGCGAGGGAGCGAGGGAGGAAGTGAGAGGGTCTTCGTTTCGCATTCGTTTTTTCGAACGAGGAAGCAGTCCATAGCAGTCGCGGGTGTAAACAAGGCCTACCGAGATCCACAGGGTGCCCCGGCTCTTCTCAAGTGGCCTCGAACAAGTGCGAAAGCAAACACACCGACAGGGTTGTGTAATGGTATTGTTAATCACCATTGGGACTGCATCACTGTCCGATACTGTACATACATGTATGCTTGCTTTAGGAAAGTGTACATACATGTATGCTTGCTTTAGGAAAGTGTACATACATGTATGCTTGCTTTAGGAAGACTTGCATACATGCATGCTTGCTTTAGGAAGGTTCAAATCACGTATGGTTACTTTATGAAGATTTGCATACATGTATGCTTGCTTTAGGAAGGTTCATACACACGAAAAGTACGATCAAAGCCAGCGAGTATCAGTGCCGCGACCACGAATGGCGGCCGCCCTAACTTGTACTTTTGAAAAGCTCAAGTCCTTATATCTCGAAAAGAAACGAATATCTCGACTTTTGGCTCAGGAACTTTGTGTTTCTAATCAAAAATACTAACAGAATCAAGCGTTAAATTTTGTCGCCTCGGAAATGATAATTGTGCCACGCGCTCCCATCCTTTTCTGGACATGTCCGACACATTCTTTTTTTTTATCGCAAAATTTTCACCATGAGGTAGTGATTCGGTAACGCCCTTGAAAGTTTTACAGTCCCCGTCCCCAATATATGACGAATATATTACGGCGTGTAATTCTTCTGATCTCGAGAACATTTCTACAGCTGCATCCACCTCCAACGTGATTTACACTGCACTTATCTGCATGGGATTCACTCCATTCTTCATATTCCTCGGTATTCATTTTCGGCTTCCAATACTCGCACTGTTTATAGTAGGAACATTTCACCAAGAGATCAACCACTTTTCCCGTGAGATTACCGATCAAAGTTGTGACCCCCAGCAACGATGAAAATCCTCGTTTTCTCCACGTTCCGTCGCCTGAAACTGTGATACCTGTCGATTCGCCATTTTCGGTCAACTGTTTCCATTCAGCAACGGCCTCAGAAAATAGCGAATTGGCTACAGCTTTCGATGCACAACTAATATTTACGATCAAATGGTCATAAACTTTTTTGTGGAATATTCCCGGGAGGTCCATTACACCGCAAAACTTTTTCATACCATCGTAACCGACGCCAAGGAGTCTCATAGCGAAAACGGGACGCCTATTGACTTCATACGCGTTTTTGATAAGCGGGCAAGAGTTGATATAGCGTGGTTCACAGTTATCACATTTCACGAATAACTTGAATCCAAGTCCGCGAATACTTGATTCACAAAAAGTCAGATCGCCGTCGCACTCTTTGCACTTGATCATTCCACTTAGCGTTGAAAAAATGGAAAATACGATTAAACGATATCCGTATCCCGGTGTTATTGGCACTTCCACCGGATGAGTTTTTAATTTTTTCGCGGAGGCACTTGTTGAAGCCGTGTCGCGTTCGAATGAATTACGATTCGGTGGCATCGGTCTTTTTTTGGGCCGTGCTGCCCGTGTGGTACTTTTCCGTGAACCCTTTCTATCATTCGATGTTCGCCTCATCTTGAGAAAACTTAGTTACTTTAAATGATGCGTCCTATGACACGGTAAACACCGAACTGACGGCTCTTCAAAATTGTTTGGCTTCGAGATCTACGACGCCTTCTCTGTTACCTGTGTATAACGGTCAGGCTTGCATATATAACTTTCCTATAGAAATGAGATGCCCGACCCGAACCACTATATAAGTGTCAATTACAAAATAAAGGTCTATTAAAGGAAAGGGGCGATTTATTCCGCGTCGCTGCATGACCGGCTTCGCCGAACGGCTCGGTTCGCTCGGCTACCTGCGCGCCTAAATCTTACTTCAGTCCAAATGCTCTAACTCAAAGAATATTTTTACTATCGACATAAAACTTATTGCATACTAATCTTAAAGGGTCAAACTATTTTTTAAAGGGAAAAAAATCGATTTTTTTTTTAAATCACAGTAGAATAACCCCTTAATGAAGAGGACAGTGAATTCTACAACGAAGAAATAGATAAATTATACACCCTCCACAACCATATGACAGAAATCGTAGCAAATCACACATGTCATGCATGCGGAATTTGACAGCATGTATCAACAAATTATCTCTTACTCCGCGGATGCCCACAATTTGTTAATACAAACCGGAGCCTTATCGAAAAATTTGAACCAAATTTATACTGAGGTCAACCGAATGAAACTAGAAAATTCAATGAGGGATTGGATTCTTCGCCTGGAACGAGAAGTAGAACATTATCGTAGCAGCCTTGTACTACTCGTCGACGCAATCTTGATGATGAAACAAGGAATACTCCACCCAGCAATTTTGTCACCGAACCAACTCATGGAATCTGCTCAGAAGATTAAAGAATCCACAAAATTTTAATTCCCTTTAACTCCATTTGAATCGCTTTCCGAGCAAATAGATGGAATTACAAACCTAAAAACTACGTTTAATGAAGGCAGAATTATTTTGGAAATAACCATTCCACTGTTGGATCAAGGTAGTTTTAACTTATATAAAATTTAGCCGTGTCCATCGACCCAGATCTACGGAAAACGCAACCTAACAGGTTTCATCAAACCATCCACACCGTACATTGCGATATCAATGGACGGACAAACCTATTTTACTCCGGACGAAGCATACCTTCTTACCTGCTTCACACATCATGGAAGATACTTCGGCCCCACGACCCTTCCCGTTTATAACATCGAACGGCGACCGATCTGTGAAACAACACTTTTGCTAAACCCATCCGCCACTGCCTGTTCACATTGTGACATTCAGGTAACCAGCACGAGGGATGTTTTACTACAGCAACTCCAATTCCGGAAAACATGGCTTTATTACGCAGCGATAAGCAAGAAGATGCAGATTACCTGCAAGGGTCACGCCGCAGGCTATGGATATCTTCCTGGTGCCGGAATAATAAATGTGAAACCTGGCTACATAGCAATAATGGACTCGATACAACTCATATCATTAGAGACACTGGAGTCCACTAATGAAAACATTTACACTCCAGCAGTTTCACTTAACATATCCGCGCTGATACCTGAAGGTGATGTGCATGTAACGTCCTGTACATTTTTCTGATATTATAATTCATAGAATCACATCCGGTCCCACGGCGCTTATCGTCGCTTATCTCCTATAAGAGGTCACTCATTCCTCGAATGCTGACGCCAGGACTTTTAGACAAAGACCTGCAGCGAGGCCCACCGCTGCGCGGCCCCGCTGCAGATCTCTCGAGACACTCTCGTCAAAACCTCCGAAACGCACAGTCGCCTCTCGCTCCATATTCTCACTCTTGTTCTTGTTCTCAAATAAATCTAAACTCAGTGCACAAATATATATATTCTTTCCGCCGACCACGACTACCAAAACAAAATCCCATCACATGCACATGGAAACAGTAATGGCAGGAAAAATAAATTTGACCCATGTACACAACAGCAATTGGCAAGACGCACTATCTGTACGCTCATTACTGGAATTGGAACAGCGAGCAAAGTCTCTAGAAGTACAACACCGATCGGTGAAAAAGTTTCACTCGGTAGTATATACAACCAGTGGAATAACCGTAACAATTATGATAATCGTAATTGTCGGAATTTTTTACTATCGGCGTTTAACCTTCTGTTTCCGAAAAACCAGATCGGACAGACAAATAGCAGAATTTGTCAACAACAGGGAAGAACCGGAACAAATTTCACCTCTCAATCTACCCACGACGATTATAACAGCACACCAAGAAAGCATTCCGGTTTCTTAAGAATTTGGACAAACAACAACCGACAGTGACAGACGAATACTTCCATATATCGGCACCTTCATAACTACAACCTTCATTTTTTAGAACATGACACAAGAAAAAGCCGTCTCGAAGAAAGAAGTCCACATCGAAGAAGACGAATACGTAGACCCAACCATGATCCAGATGAATGGGGTGAAAAGGACGGATTACCCAGAGACGTACTGGATCCTACGTCTAATTAAATGCGTCCAGAGACTAAAAAATGAGAAGACTTGGACCGACTCCCACCGGGTACTTGTATGCGACCGATGCTATTGGTCGTTTCACCCCATGCACCGTGAATCATTTACACCGGGTTCCCCTCTCTACGTAACGACCATAGGAACTTGGCAACAAGTAACATGTTGCCGTCGGTGTAAGAAGGTAATTGGATGGGTGCGAAGAGCTACAGAGTGCAAAATTTGCACTCGCATACATCCACGGTTTGCCGAAGAATGGCAGTACCACTGACCTATGGGCGGGCGGGCTTATGACGTTAAGCAGCCACTATTTATGCCCATAATATCTATAAGGATTACTAGAAAATAAAAAAAATTAAAAATAAAGAATTAATAATAAGTCACAAGTTCACACCATCACCGGCACACCAAGTAACAAGAAGTCACTACCAAGGACAGAAGTTACCACCAGTCCGAGGCTGTTTTTACCGTAATAAAACCCAGGAAGGGGATGTACTATTTTAAGGAGCAACCCTTTCCCAACAAATCAGCAGTACGCACAAATCGCAACACCTACAACCTATCGAGCACCAGAGGTATGCAAACGGATCCGATGGAGGGCCACAGGACGATTGCTATACAGACGGGAGAGATCGGCACTTGGACATTTGAAGTTCGCCAAGGGCTACTCAATTTTCCGAGTGGAAAGTTTACCCCCGGAAGTGGCAACACCCGGAAATCCCGAGTCCGGGCGTACCAAGAAGAGGAAGCCCGAGATTACAGAATCTCTACATATTATCGACCTTGACGTCCAGTCAATCAAAAAATGGTGGCCACCAGAAAACTTGGACATCCCATAATAATCCGAAAACTGACGAAACTTCACCAAGACGACGAACCTACGGACAACAGACATCCCATCCATACCAATAAAACCAACTTTAGCACCATCCAAACCACTGTATGGAAATACTAGTCCCGCACAATCTCTACCGGACGAAAGAACAGGAAGGCGAGGAATACTACGGCCCAATTGATGGAATACCACCCGAAGTCCATCCTGAAACTTATGAACTCCTAGAGCACCTCGCGTGTATCATGTCCATTGAGGGACTAATTTTCACCAGGCGAACGGAAATAAGGCTATGTCGAGCTTGTTTCCTTAAGACCCCTCCCGGGCAGCGCCAGGGGCTTGTTGAAGAAGGTTGATACCTATTGGTGCTGGTAACCAGAGCGCACATCTTCACGCGGTGTACTGCATGCCAGGTGATTGTAGCCAGACCATCGAAGCCCACAAGGTGCAGGGAGTGCATCGAGGAGTATTTCGAGACCGACCCAGCAATCCTTGCACAAGGCCAACCAGTAGTCTTTCAGAGTAAGAAACACCTTCTTATTGCCAAGTAGGATTTCGCGTGGATTTCAGGATTTCTAGTTATATTCATGGTGGAACGGGAAGACTACGGAGCAAACGAATCAGTCGTCTTGACGAGGAGCTCGTTAATTGGATGGTGTCGTTTCGTACTTAGGAACGAAGCTGCGATAAAAGTGACACTCCGGTCGATTATCCCGAATCAACTTCCGGGGAGATTACGTTCGTACCACCTAGACGCATTAGGAAAGTAATGACATAAATCTTCCCGAAGATTTCGTTACGAATTTTATAATTCTAACTAACAATATTAGATCCTTGCAATGATCCGTCAAAGTTCGACTTGAGTGCCGATTACGATCACGATCCGCGTATGGATCCTATCTCGTTAGCCACGATCACCAGACTAATTAAACGCAGGGGACAACACGATCGATCGCCAAAGGACGATTTTGAAACAGTATACGTTTCTGTATCCTCTATTCCTCCTGACAGCAACTCGTTCGATGGTCTCTTACGTCGATAGGGGCTCCTTTCTCGAACGTCCGCTTACCCGTCCACGGGCCACCCTCGTAAACCCCCCGCCCTCTCTGTCCTCATAATCTCTCCTTCTTCCCTCGTATCCGGTTTCACCCCGCCTCCCCCATACGCAAGCTTCAACGCTAAACGAGAGCTGACAAAAACACGTGTAACTTTCAATTGACCGAGCAGTCGCTGGAAGATACTCCACGGGGTTCCTTAATTTGGTTAAATAAATTCGATGGGGCAGCATGCGTGGACGGATGGGTTCCCGCTCCGGTGCGTAACGACGTGACCTTAGGTTACAACGAGTCCAAAAGCAGTAAGACGAACCCTTGGCGTTATTGTGAAAGGGTTGAAGTTGGAGGGCAGAACCGTTGCGCGTTCAGTAATCCGATAAACGAATACCTCGAAATCTATTTCTACGCCCCGAGCGGGCGCGCGCGATCGAATCGAGATCCGATGGGGAAAAAGCTGGCGCGATATAATTACTCGCTAAAGCTCCTTCGCGTCTAGCTTATAAATATACGGGAGTATTAGCGTAGTTTACGAATTGAATTCACCACGATACTTCGAGCTTCGTTAATGCAGCGAGCAGGCGTATTAAAATCTTTTCAATATCGGTAACGGCAACAGGCCGTAACAGTATCCGGAAAAAAAGAAAAAAGGAGAGAGAGAGAGGTAACGACGACGGGGCGACGGGGAGTAGGGGGAGGAATTCGTAGCAAGCAACCGTCTGTCTGGCTGGTGGAGTTACCGCTCAGAACCAAGGACTCCCCGCTTTAATGAAATAAAAAGCCGGAGAAAAGTACCGGTTTCCCTCGCGGGAACTCGCTTGTAAACGATATTATTACGGGGTCGTGTTAAAATATTGCGACATTCTCGTACCGCGGAGGATTTTTCATGTAGTTCGACGAATCAGAAAGGGATTAGGGGGGGGGGGGGGAGAGGATGTTTTGGTCCTTCGACGACGGCCATCCTCTTTCCGAGTGACGGTACATCCGAGTAATATGTATACCGTCTACGTTCATAAAATGCGAGATGCACGCTGGGGGGAGAGGTGCGCGGCTTCGTAATATCGTGGAAAGCATGAGCCTGCGGATCGTTTAATACGTACGCGAGTGATAAATAAACGTCGCGAGACGGGGAGCTCGTTGTCTCATACGCGTTCAGCCAATTTCGTTTTCCAATCGCACGAGTGATAGCGTTCGCTGGGATGCGCGGAAAAGTTGAGAAAACACGGGGTTTGTGCGAATCGTCATATGTTTCTCGCTGCTAGGATGCGACATTATTTTCCGTGTATAGAATGCGATAACGTTCACGGCCCTTTTCATTTTGAGAAGCAAAATCCACCCGTTCAAGACATGTCCACGGCGAACAAGAAAATATTGAACAAGGTTAAGAGGGCGAGCGAGAAGGACAAGCGCATGGTGCAGTTGGAGAGGCAGATCGTTCGGTTGGAATACGAGAATAGAAAATTGAAACGTGACAGCGTGGAGTACGAGAATCGAGTAAACGCTTTCGGTGGTAGGACACCTCTCGGTAGAGAATTCTCCTTGCCAAACAGGGCGGTGGAATCCACGAAGGATCGTTACAAACCACTGGAATCCGATGAGAAGTTGCAGGATGCTTTACGTCCGGAAAACGTGGAAAACAAGAAGAACGGTAAGAAGGGACGGAACGTAAAGGCGACAAAAATTTCGAAAAAAGTAGGTTCGAAGAAATGAGGTAAAAGGTTTCTTGTTCTCCGTGGACTACGAATTCTCGTTCAAGTTCCGTCGGCGGTCAGCGTCATCGAGAGCCGTCAAGAGTTCTCGAAAGGAGGGAGGTTCAGGGTGCCCGACATTTCGACCACGCAAAATTTTAACCATGCGTCAAAATTAATTTGGAGTCCCGCGTTTGGTAACGCTAATAAAAACATGTCGAAATATACTAAAGTCGTATCGTGTCCGGGAAGCCATAGGGAAAATATGCAAGCGCAAATGCAGGAAACGTCACAACCGGAAAGCCAGCGTAAAAAAGTGCGAACGCAGATTCGCCAAGTACCGTGTCCGGAGACGCAACGCGAAAAATCATCGATGCAAGTTCGAGCGGTGCCGGGGACTGGAAAACTGCGGAAAACGTCGGACAAGAAGTGTTCGAGATGCGACGACGGTAGAAAAGAGAAGCTAGAGTCCGAAGTGGGATATACTATATTTATCATTAGAATTGATTTCAACCGTGCGAGTACCAACGAACCCAATGTTTTGATAATAAATTTATGAAAACATCGAATCGGTGGTTGCACAGTTTCCGCGGTACTCGCCGGTTTCTTTCGCCGTGAAATAATTCGACTCTCGAACGGTTAAAGAACATTGGGGTTCCGTTATTCGTAGGTGAATCAATTGCGCGACGAAATCCAACGAATAAAGGACGAGAGAGCGAAAGCCGAAGATGCCGTTCAAAGGGCTATCCTTCGCGGCACGCGTGCTCTAGGTGGAAGATTTAAAGCCATTGTTCCAGAATCAATTGAGAAAGTTTTGGATAGCTGCGACGGCGATGTATCTTCGGTTACGACGTCGCCTTCACTCTCGTCCTGTACAAGTAAAACTTGTACATTGGGAAGTCGAGGGTCTCGTGTATCCGAAAGAAATAAGGCGACGAGGAAGAAGAAGAAGAAGAGGAAGAACGGGAAGAGGGAGGAGGGGAGGAAAAAAGAGGATCGTGTCTGCTCCGAATCCTCCTCGTTCGATTAAATTTTCGATTAAATTCTCTTTGGCCGGTACCATTGTCGAATTTCACGCTTCGCTGGGAGAAGACGTTGGCGTTGTTTGCGATCAAATAAAATCAAACGTCGAATATGTAACGCTGATTGCAATTAATTACTTTCACGGCCGGACGAACGAAAATAGCCGGCAAATAATATGTCGCGCTACCGCTTACAGTTACCAGACGGTTTGTTTTATCACATCGAAATGAATTTCTACGTAACGCGTTAATTAATAAACGGCTAAGAGGGCCGATGGACTCGATGTCGATTTAATTGCACGTAACGCACTAACGTACTTTTATAAAAAGTTGTGTAAGCGGCAACATTAAAATGGCATCGTTATCACTGATATCTTCTGTGGCCTCAGTCGGCCACTCGACTCATCGGGGATATACGTGCCGCGTTCGAAGCGCGTATGTACGTGTGCGTGTGTGTGTATATGCGCGCACGCATCGGTGCAACGCAAAAAATTTGCCGTAATGCTAATCTTTGGTAATGGGAGAATTTATTCATCATTCTCTCTCATGAAGAACAGCCATGTACAACGCGCGCTTTAAATATGTATTACGTAACAATTAAGCGGGGGAGAATATGCGCTTTGCACAATCCCTTCCGTTTTTGTTGAATTTCAAATTAGTTTTTAAATAATGTCAGTTACAAAATTCTTTATAAAAAAAATATATGGTCGATTCCACGTCAAATCGCACAGCTAAATTCTTCGAAATTCTGATTTTGAGATATGTTATAGAGGGAGGTGAGACAAGCCACCCGAATTTTTTTTTAATTTTTTATTTTGACTTTCGAGGAGTTATGAGACTTTCAAAAATTGGGACACTTATTCTTCAAACATTTCTGGGCGCGGTCTGGATTGCCGTAGAATAATTTGCTTTTTTAAGTTCGATTCAGAAAAGATTGCAGTTTAACGAGAATTTTCAACCCATTTCAAAAAGTTTATTTTTCAACGCATAATTCATAAAAATAAAAAATAGTCGTTAATTTCACTATCTGGGCCCTCACCGAAAATTATGAAAAAATTATATCCTTGTAGCGCGTTTCAAGACGAAGAGTTTGCAAAAAAAGGCAGCCCCAAACACGCAGTAACTTCGGAGTAATTCAAGAAAAAGTGTAACCGCCTCGGAATTACTGATTTTGCCAGCAAGAACGCTGAATTGGGAGGTGGGGGTCGTTACGCAGGGCCGCGGCACCTAAGAGATACGCGATAAAACATTGAAACTGATTTTTATCGAGAATAATCGGTGGTGCTCGCGACTATTACGCATACCACCGTGTGTATGCATCATCAAGGCACCCTCGTGAATTTTTTGAGAATTTTCGGGAATGGCCTTCATGTGTTTTTAACTGATTGAGAACACGTAATGTCAACACTACTCGTCATCGCGTCATCGCGCAGTTATGTGGGATCTCGCGTATCTCTTAGGTGCCGCGGCCCTGCGTAACGACCCCCACCTCCCAATTCAGCGTTCTTGCTGGCAAAATCAGTAATTCCGAGGCGGTTACACTTTTTCTTGAATTACTCCGAAGTTACTGCGTGTTTGGGGCTGCCTTTTTTTGCAAACTCTTCGTCTTGAAACGCGCTACAAGGATATAATTTTTTCATAATTTTCGGTGAGGGCCCAGATAGTCAAATTAACGACTATTTTTTATTTTTATGAATTATGCGTTGAAAAACAAACTTTTTGAAATGGGTTGAAAATTCTCGTTAAACTACAATCTTTTCTGAATCGAACTTAAAAAAGCAAATTATTCTACGGCAAGCCAGACCGCGCCTAGAAATGTTTGAAGAAAAAGTGTCCCAATTTTTCAAAGTCTCATAACTCCTCCAAAGTCAAAATAAAAAATAAAAAAAAAATTCGGGTGGCTTGTCTCACCTCCCTCTATAACATATCTCAAAATCAGAATTTCGAAGAATTTAGCTGTGCGATTTGACGTGGAATCGACCATATATAAAAATGTTAGCGGGGATTTGATTAATATCTCGACGTATACTACATTTGCACCAAATATAATGCGCAAGTTTACCGAATCATTATACTCGGTCAATGATACTACACGGAATAACGGTGAAACATTATATGTATATGTATCCCGGTTTCACGAATCATTGCAGTCGCACGCTGTTTATTCCCCGCGAAGCACCGTTGTTGTATTTGATAGAGGTTATTATCGACGACGAGATTGGATATTCAATCCGCAGATGCAATGTTCGACCGACGCGGATCATCGTTCGCGTTTGTTCCGAACACGTTACCAACGGCGATGCCCGAAAAAAGGAAAAACTATGAACGAACGATCGCTACTGTTGAGTGATGTCTTTCCAAAATACAATGAATCTCGTTTATCCGAGGGGCGGCGCTAACGGCAGTTTCCATAAAAACATGAAATTTTTTATTTCACGTGTACACCTGTAATAAGTAGCTCTAGTTATAATACTTCGTCACAGTAAACTGGTGCTAAATATTACGTAGTATGAATTTCGATTAAATCGGTTACCGCAATGCTGTAGCGTTCCCCCTTTGTTAGCTCCGCGCTCCACGCGCCAAGCCTTCGTTATCTCAACGGCTACCGCGGATCGTTCGGCGGCATCCTTCATAAACATATTTTGTCTCTAACGTAAGTTTAGGCATAAGCTATCACAACAAATATCTTGTGCATCACCCTTACTCTCTTAATCACTGATTCACCATATCTCTAAATCTGGTCATGTTTTCATGTTTATAACTTTCTACTCTAATACATTTTAATCATCAGCCCTTCCACACCATTTTTATCTTCAATTCTCCTTTCCTAAAACCTGCCACTTCCTATGAAGCTGAAATTCCGTGTTTTACCCACACAGAGTTTAGGTTTATTCCATTAAACCTGTTCGGTCTCTTATTGTAAAGGGAAATATTATAATAAGTCACGAAGCAGCTGCTAGTACGGGGCTTTATGACATACCATCATTGGTTTAAAATTTATATTACGGTAGACCTACAGTAGGACAGTATTATTGTACCCGTAATGGTAATTATGGGTCCATTCCGAGAAAGCGTAAGGGGAGGTACTCTGTCCCGGTTACGCGGTTACGCGGTCACGCCGCTTACCTCCACCCCCCAACCTCTACCTCTCCCTTCAGTGTTTTGGGAATTCCATATTCGGACATCCTTTCAATATTTGTCACCCAATCAAAATTAGCGATTTTTCCACCAACCAGAAGCACTAACTTTCTCGTACCCCCTCCACAATTTCGTAGCCAATGAAATTACTTTAGTCAAATAAGTCAGTTTATTTAAAGGAGGATTTGTCGCCTCAATGTCAGATCAGAATCAGTAAGCAGCACACACGTACTACTTTTTGTCTGTAAATATACACGTCTATTTGTATACAGGGTGTCCCGTATCTGATCGATTTTCATGAAATGAGGGGTAGCTGGGGTGATTCTGAACAACTTTACTTAGCGATAATGTTGTAAGCGCCCTGGATTTTGAATTATTAACGAAACGGCTAGGCCAATCCGAGCGCGTATCGAGCGCGCGCTCGAAACGAGAGTGTGGTCTCTGACTCGCGCTCCTCAGCGAGCGTGAACAAGTAGATCGCGTGGGTATCGAGGAAAGCATACAGCAAATATCACATATCGTCTTCAAATAAACTAATAGTCGTTGAATAACTGTGTTCAATACTGTCACTCGTTATTCGAGAGGTATGAAAAGTTGTAGTATTTGTGGAAAAAATTATTTTCTTAACAGCACGTTTTCAGGTAGATAAATTATGGTTTAAGATAAACGATGTGAATAACTAACGTTAGAAGAATCTTGTTAAACTCACTCTTTCGTCCACGAATCAACCTGCCCTCGATTGCCGATTTTGTCCTTCGTAAGAATCTCGAGAACCTCAACAGCTGATTTTACGGTCGGGTCGTTGAACTCACTTGACACTGACACACACAGTAGGAACGGCACTTGCCTAATTTATGGTAGGGCGCACGGCTGATCGCAGGTATGCGGACACCCCCGAGAGTCGAGCGGCCGTCGGGTCACTTTACCGAACGTGCGTTTCACCGCGCGAGCACTGTTACCGATATTCCGTTATAAAATAATTTGGTTTGACGTGATTGAACCCACGTTAGAGATAATGAGTGGCCCTGAAAAGGGCCAGTGGGAGACCCTGAAAAGGGCCAGTGGGAGACCCTGAAAAGGGCCGTTTGTTTTACGGCATTGTGCCCAGAAACGGCTCGATGTAGCCTCCTTGCACCTGGACGCAGGCATCGGCGCGCCGGTGTACGCTAAATTGTACGCGCCGCAGCATGTCCGGCGTGATAGACGCGATGGATGCGTAGATTCTGTTAATACACTCCTCCCGCGTCTCGACAGGTTGTCGATATACCGAAGACTGAAAAAAAACGAAGAAAAAAGCAAAGTGCGTGAGTAAAGATTTTTAAATTAGTTGTAAAAATTGTAAAACACACCGATCATACCTTCAAGTGTCCCCAGAGGAAAAAATCCAACGGATTCATATCCGGGGACCGTGGGGGCCACGGAACAGGACTACAGCGGCCGATCCACCTGTCCCGAAAGGTTTCGTCGAGTTATGCTAAAACGAAACAGAAAAGTACGTCATTATGAGAATTTCATTTTTGTTGTGTAATGTTTGTGTATTTGAAAATTTAAACTTACTCCGTGCGTGCGCTCACACCTCGTACGCTCTGAGTTCCATCCCGGGCGAACTCTCCGAGGCTGCGTCCAAACGTGCCGCGGGAATCCGACACTCTCGGCCCCGATCAGTTCGATCAGGTGCAAACAAGCCACTCGTAAAAGCGCGGTGCGCCAAACCTCGGAAGGCCGACAGACCTGGCGCACGTTCGCCGGGATGTTCCTCTCTGTACTTTTCGGCAGCGGCGTTTGCATTGAAATTGCACTGAATGTAGATTACGAACATTCGGTAGTAGTTTTCGATTGTCCTGTCCATGTTCACTGTGCTCTTTCCAAAACTATTCTGCCAGCTCTAGCGTTTCTGGGATCTGAGATGGGCCTTCGTTAAGGGAAGGGATATTGTTACAATAGTACAAAACCGCTAAATGCGCTAACCGATTTTAAATTCTATTTAGTCCAAATGACTGGTCTATTAGCTCAAGTGTTAAGGAGCAACTTTTCGGTTTGCACTAAGAGCATTAACAAAATATCAGAATAGTTAAGTATCTTCCGTGCGTTTTTCTTTGCTGTAACAAAACAATTTCCTAAGAAAACGACATACGATGCATCGTCGTTATTTTACTGTACAGTATTACCATCGAGCGGTGAATACTCAACGCATTTCGAGATAGATATTGTTACATCCCCCGGCCGGTCCCACGGACCGCGGCACGCTTTGCTGCCCGCGTCGCGTAAACACTCGCTCGCCCCGCGCGTGCAATAATCATAATAAGATCGAAATCAGAGATTCTTCGGGAGCCGACTGTTTAAGCATTTCGACAAGCCGCAAACAGTGTTTTCCCTTGTAGTTTTGTCACGCCATGCACTCGACACCAAACATCCCACGACATTAGGTTTATCATAATCCAAATGACACGGGCAAGCGTGTATGGGTCATTCCGCGTCAAGTGGGACACTTTTTACAGACATGTTCGAGAACTTTGATGAATTTTTGTGACCATGTAGTGTTCGCGGAGAAAAAAGTTTGGGTAAAAAAAAAACTTCGAATTTTTGAAAACTTTTTGAGTTACAGCCTCTCAAACTTTCAGGTAAGATTATTTTTTTTAATTCATATCTTCTAAACTACTAACAATATCGCATTCCGGCAAATTCGGTTGCATTCGTAAAAGTTCAAGCTTTCAATAAAAAAATTCATAATTGTTGGATAACGTTTATAAATATTGAAAAAGTTTGTGCAAAACATATAAATTGGTGTAAAAAAAAAATGGCCATTCGCTATTTTTTTCATTATTTTTTTACAACAACTCTGAAGCCTCCTCTAAAGAATGAAACAAGAATCACGGTGGCTTCGGTCTTAGTTTTTGAGATATCATTTTTTATTCACCAGCGCGCACCAATAACGCGCGCCAGGCCGACTGTTAGCAGCGCAATACTCGTACGTTCGGTCTCGGTAGTAGTTCGCGGCGCATAAAATTTATCATAAATCCTACAGTCCACGTCCAAATTGATTGCTGCTTTTTGTGCAATAGTACCAAAGCCTTGTCCAACAACTGATGAAAAGATCAGAGTGGCCATTTTAATATTTTCTAAGTTATGGCTCTTAATTCACCGCCTCATTGCACCTCTTGCGCGGCAATTCGTATGGCAGTTCACTGGCAAATAATTTTAAAAATTTATCTGTTAGCGTCAGCCTGAAATTTTGGTAATATACGCGCCGAGAGTGACGCAGTAGGCGACATCGGCTTATTTAAAAGAGTATTGTATTGCCGATGGCCGGAACCTTAAATCTGTCATCAGTGATTAGGTTCGGCAGCGGCTTGAGTGGAGGTACTTGGAAGCGTCTTCGCGACTCTTGGTACCGCGGATGTTATTGTTTCGCGGTGACGGCAAAGGGCCCGACGCCCTGTTGCCGACCACCGAGGAGGCGCGTGCACGTGGCCGGTGACCCGACGTCATCGATGCTTCGTGACACGTGCAGAGAGATAAGAATTTGCAATAAAGGATCTGGCCACGGAGTGGGGAAGGCGTAGCCTTCTGGCAAGAGGACTGAGTTGAACTGCTAAGCACTGAACCCAGAACCTTAGTAGTATCGAGCTCTATGGGAATTTTTATAACATCAGAAGTGGGATACATGTAGCAAAAGTAAAATTTTGTAAAATCCACGTGCACAATGGCGAGTGCACCGAGCACGTCTGCTGACCCGAGCACCCCTGCTGCATCTTCGATTGAAGACCTTTTCCGTCGTTTTATGGAAACGATCGCGTCCGGTTCGGTACCTTCTACTACGTCCGCGACAGGTGAAAAAGTGATCGCGGATGCTGTGCCAGATTTTAGTGGTACAGATCTTGGAGAGGACGCGAATCAGTGGTGTAACACCGTCGAAAAGATTACCGAGAAACTTTCTGCCTCCCAACGGTTAAGTCTAGCCACTCACGCGTTAACTGGTTCCGCTAAAAAGTGGTACAAAGGGTGGGAAGGCAATCCGAGAACGTGGTCGAGATTCCGTGAGGATTTGTGTTCGGTATTTGTGTCGGAAGATCGGTTAAGTGAACGATTGTCCCGTGCGGTGGCCTATACTAGTGACTCTGCGGATTCTTATTCCGAGTACGCACGGAACAAATTAAAGTATTACGGTCAAACACAGATCGGTTTTAAACCACAAGAACTAATTAGTCTTGTCATAGGCCATGTGATGGATGCTAGTGTGCGTCAGTCTTTAATGAACGTGCGATATGCAACGACCGCAGATTTGCTCAATGGGAATTCAAATTTCGTGAAAGTGCCACGGAAAGACAGGGAAAGTGAAAAAAAACACATTGTGCGCAAAAACCGTGAATATCATTCGCGAAAGCGGTGTTATTTGTGCAACGAGGCGGGACACGTGCAAATTGACTGTCCGAAAAAACGAAAACCAGAAAGCTCTCATCAGGACGTAGTTAAAAAATCCAGAGTGCCCACGTGTACTTTCTGTTCGAAGAGAGGACACGAAGAGTCTGAGTGTTGGGTAAAGCGGCGGACGCCTCGCGAAGACAGAATCGAGAAAAAGTCTAACGGCCGTTCCGGTGGACTGGAAGCTAATGCTTGTTTTTCGTTAGATCACAAGCTGACCCCTGTCATTTTGCAAGATTTGATGGTACGATGTTGTTTGATAGACAAGGGAGCGACATGTTCGCTAGTCAAAGAACGTGTGGCAAAACGCGCTCATTGCAAAATCGTCCCGCACGCTGTGACTGTGCGAGGAATGTGCGAGTCTACTACGATGACCGTCAGACACACGACAGCCGTAATCCAGACCGAAGAAGTGACCGTCGAACTTGATCTCCTGGTAGTTCCTGAAAATACGATGTCGTACGATCTCATCATTGGAAAAAATATTGTGGCCCAAGGAATTCAAATTTTGACGGACTCCGATGGAGTAACGAGGTTGCAGCGATGCCCGCGGTACCTGCAGGTAGAGAATCACCAGAATGCGGCACCATTAAGCTACACCTGTGACGTTGGCGGCGAGGTATGCGGCGAAGTAGGGAAACTGCTGGAACAGTACAGCCATATGATTACAACGGGGTACAAAGTACGATGCGTGAGTACAGGCGAATTAACGATTAACCTTATTGGAGACAAGGTAATTAATTATCATCCTTATCGTTTGTCTATTTTTGAGCGTGAAAAGGTACGAGAAATAGTTAATGAATTGTTAGCTAATAACATTATACGTGAGAGTGCTTCTCCGTTTGCGAGTCCCATAATTCTTGTAAAGAAAAAGAACGGTACGGATCGTATGTGCGTAGATTTTCGTGCTCTTAATAAAATCACTATAAAAGACCGATACCCGCTGCCTTTAATTGAGGATCAACTCGATCGTTTAGGCAAGGGAAAATATTTTACTATATTGGATATGGCATCTGGGTTCTATCAAATTCCCATTGCACCGGACTCTGTAGGAAAGACAGCCTTTGTGACCCCAGATGGTCACTTTGAATTTTTACGAATGCCATTTGGGCTCGCTAACGCCCCTGCCGTTTTTCAAAGGGCCATAAATACCGCTCTAGGTACCTTGCGGAATAACGTAGCGTTAGTATATCTTGACGACATCCTTATTCCGTCGCAGACAATAGAGGAAGGGATTAAACACTTAAAGCTTGTTTTAGAGGCATTGGATATTGCGGGATTTTCTTTGAATGTCGAAAAATGTCAATTCTTCAAAACGACAATTGAGTATTTGGGTAGGGAAGTCTCTGCCGAGGGTGTTAGACTGGGAAAAGCAAAAGTTAAAGCATTATTAGAATCTCCTGTCCCATGTAACGTGAAACAAGTTCGGCAATTTATGGGTTTAGCCAGTTATTTTCGAAAATTTGTCCCCGAATTTGCAGTACGAACAGCATGTATTACGAGGTTGACCAAAAAGACCGAGCAATGGTGCTGGAACGAAGAACACGAGAACGCGCGACGTTACGTAATAGGGAAATTAAGCTCAAATCCTTTGCTTGTAATTTTTGATCCTAAACGAGATACAGAGTTGCACACAGATGCGAGTGCAATCGGTTACGGAGCCATTCTCTTTCAAAAAATAGACGATGGCTTGAGAGTGGTCGCATATTTTAGCCGACGCACGACATCGGAAGAGTCGCGTTATCACTCTTACGAGTTAGAAACGCTTGCAATTGTGAATGCGTTGAAGCATTTCCGCGTATATTTGTTAGGCATTAAATTTAAAATAGTTACCGATTGTAACGCTATAAAAGCAACGTGTAACAAACAAGATTTATTGCCGCGTGTCGCGAGATGGTGGATCTTTTTGCAAGATTACAATTTCGAGATAGAGTACCGGAAGGGAAAATACGTGGAACATGTGGATTATTTAAGCCGAAATCCGCCTAAAGATTATCGCGTTAATGTGATTTGCGAAGGTTCTTGGTTGGAAGTTGCGCAACGGAACGACGAGGAGACCAAATCCATTATCGAACGTATACAAGCGAATGATACCGTGGGTAATGATTTCGAGGTTCGACAAGGTATTTTATGTAGGAAAATACAAAGAGACACCGGGCGGACGGTATATCGCAGTTTTGTTACGAAAGGTAGTAGACTCGGTTTGTTACGATTGTATCACGACGAAAACTGTCACGTAGGATCGGAAAAAACGTATGACCGCATAATGCAAAAATACTGGTTCCCGAAAATGCGGAAATTTGTTAACAAGTACATTGAACATTGTATTACTTGCGCTGTATCGAAACGACACTCTGGTCCAAAACAGGGATTTTTGCATTCGATTGAAAAAAAAGGAATACCGTTTCACACAATACATTGCGATTGTGTGGGGCCGTTCGATCAATCAAAGGAAGGCTATCAGCATATTCTGATAATCGTAGACGCATTTACGAAAAACGTTCAACTTATTCCGCTGAAATCGTTGTCCGGTTCCGAAATGTTACAAATATTTAAGGAACGTTTAACATTGTTTGGCACACCTCGGGTTGTTATAACTGATCGAGGCACCAATTTCACCTTTAAACGGCTTGTTCAGTTTATAAAGAAACACGGAATCGAGTTGCATTTTGTTGCCACAGGAGCACCTCGTGCGAACGGACAGGCTGAGCGTTATGTCTCAACGGTAATAAATTTACTTAGCGCGGAAATAACTAAAAGTTCAGAATGGCCGAACAAATTAGCCAAATTAATGCTTTCGTTAAATACAACTGTCCAGAAAACAACTGGGTTTTCCCCATATCGTTTGCTGTTTGGTGTAGAGCGTAGTACGGGTAATGCTGACCTCGCTGAAATCGAGTTGCCGGATACAAATGATCAGATAGATGTCAACAAAGATAGGGAGTTGGCGTCGAAAAGATTGACAGAAAATGCTGAAAGACAAGATGTTAGATTTAACAGAAAGCGTAGAAATAACGTGACTTTTAAAGTGGGCGATACGGTTTTTGTGAAACCAGCGGATTTACGACAGGCGAAGTTGGAACGTAAGTTCGTGGGACCGTTCGTAATATCCAAAATTTTGATGAACGATCGATATGAGATCGTTGGTAAAACTGGAAGGCCACAAACAGCGCCTAAGGACCGCTTGAGGTTGTGGAAAGGCGAGTGGTCGGACGATACCGATGTGAATGAAATTTGTAAAGACGATAGCGATAGTGCAGATGAACCGTGTTAGCGAGATACATTGTTTTTTTTTAGTTTTGTTATTGTTTTGGCTGTGTAACGTTTTGTTTAACGAAGTATGTTGATTACTGTTTTTGTAAATCATACCGCCTCTAACGTCTATCATTTATTTTGCCTTTGTAACATTTGTTGTTTGATCATTAAAAAAGCAATTTGAATATAGTTTGTGTCGGATCCATTACTGAAATATAAATTCAAGATTGTCACGGTAACTGTCGTAGTATGAATTAAGATTATTTTCATATGGTGAGTTGGAGAATAACGACAGAGAGGTGCAGATGGCTGCACGGGTCTGTGGATGTTATGATCTCTGGAAGATGCTGCTGTCGAAATACTTGTGAGTATTATCTGTTGTGTTGTGGGCGCATCTGTGAATGCTACCTACTGCTTGACGCACTTGCGGGTGTTGTCTGTTTTGGAGGCAAGGTGCTTGCGGGTACCGTTGCCGTTGTACATGTGTGCGGAATAGAGAACGTCTCACTGTAAAACTGTTCCATGGGTGACTCAGGATCACGGACTTGGAAAAGTATTTGAGCGTGTGAAAGGCATACACTGGTACATGCGAGAAGAGATCGGTAGGATCTCGTTATAACACTGTGGTGTTATGTTGTGCGCTGGTTGAGCTATGGGCTCGGACCGCGTGGCCACGGTGACGCGTTGCGTCTGTTGGCAGGTGTACAAAAAAAAAAAGAGAGGGTCACAGTTGATGCGCTGCATCCTGTTGACAATGTCGAGCACTCCGTGGTGGCTGCTAGCCGTGCTGTAGATGTAGAAAAAGCACTCCGTGGTGGCTGCTAGCCGTGCTGTATATGTAAGAATACTGACTGGGAACTAGTGTTCTGTCAGAAGGGAATGTCGAGAGATTCGATGTTAGATTCGCATTTTGGAAGAATTGTTGATATGCGCTTTGGTGCGCCGAATGGAATTGTTCGCTGTTGTCTTAATCAGGAGGTATGTGATTGATACATGCAAAAGGTAAGACACTGATTTATTGATGCTTCTCGAGTTAGCGTCAGCCTGAAATTTTGGTAATATACGCGCCGAGAGTGACGCAGTAGGCGACATCGGCTTATTTAAAAGAGTATTGTATTGCCGATGGCCGGAACCTTAAATCTGTCATCAGTGATTAGGTTCGGCAGCGGCTTGAGTGGCGGTACTTGGAAGCGTCTTCGCGACTCTTGGTACCGCGGATGTTATTGTTTCGCGGTGACGGCAAAGGGCCCGACGCCCTGTTGCCGACCACCGAGGAGGCGCGTGCACGTGGCCGGTGACCCGACGTCATCGATGCTTCGTGACACGTGCAGAGAGATAAGAATTTGGAATAAAGGATCTGGCCACGGAGTGGAGAAGGCGTAGCCTTCTGGCAAGAGGACTGAGTTGAACCGCTCAGCACTTACCCCAGAACCTTAGTAGTATCGAGCTCTATGGGAATTTTTATAACATATCATTAAACTCGCACTAAAAATATAGAACAGGCCAATCAATAAATACATGTTTTCTCTTGGCGTTTCCCGGGCTGGAGACCGGCATTAGGCCACGTTAAAAACGTGTTTGCATGCATTATGCAGTTTTCAGTAATGATTATTATGTATCGTGTAATTTGTGGAATTGTACAGAAGAAGATAGTACTATGAATTTTCAAGAAACGCGGTTGAAGGTGTGGACAATATGTTGTCCCGGGACATTCACAACATTTTGCTTGCGGCGGAATGCAAATGATTTTAGCTATTATATCTTTGTACGTTTTTAACGGTGCGGTGCAGATTTTTTCTATGCCGCGCAACAGAAACTTAATAGGATTTATCCGGGAAACACTGAGAGAAAACATGTATTTATTGATGGGGCGGTTCTATATTTTTAGTGCGAGTTTAATGGTAAATTTTTTAAATTATTTTGCCAGTGAACTGCCATACGAATTGCCGCGCAAGAGGTGCAATGAGACGGTAAATTAAGAGCCATAACTTAGAAAATATTAAAATGGCCACTCTGATCTTTGCACCAGTCGTTGGACAAGGCTTTGGTACTATTGCACAAAAAGCAGCAATCAATTTGGACGTGGACTGTAGGATTTATGATAAATTTTGTGCGCCGCGAACTACTACCGAGACCGAACGTACGAGTATTACGCTGCTAACAGTCGGCGTGGCGCGCGTTATTGGTGCGCGCTAGTGAATAAAAAATGATATCTCAAAAACTAAGACCGAGGCCACCGTGATTCTGGTTTCATTCTTTAAAGGAGGCTTCAGAGTTGTTGTAAAAAAGTAATGAAAAAAATAGCGAATGGCCATTTTTTTTTACACCAATTTATATGTTTTAAACAAACTTTTTCAATGTTTATAAACGGTATCCAACAATTATGAATTTTTTTATTGAAAGCTTGAACTTTTACGAATGCCACCGAATTTGCCGGAATGCGATATTGTTAGTAGTTTAGGAGATATGAATTTTAAAAAATAATCTTACTTGAAAGTTTGAGAGGCTGCAACTCAAAAAGTTTTCAAAAATTCAAAGTTTTTTTTACCCAAACTTTTTTCTCCGCGAACACTACATGGTCACAAAAATTCATCAAAGTTCTCGAACATGTCTGTAAAAAGTGTCCCACTTGACGCGGAATGACCCGTATGCGTCGCAAACAGTGTCTTCGCTAATACAATACAACATTAAATCGATAATTTTCCGAATTGTATGTACCGTTCCGTCTTCGCGGAACAAATCGTAGTAAAGTAATAAAGGTTTATGTTGCGTGTACGCTGCCGATGCAGTTTTAAGCCGATACACGTGTATCGCAAAATAGCCATGCTTTTCCTTTACAACACGGTACGGACAATGGAGAAATTTATGGCACTTTTAGGGCTATGTCTTCGCAAATGGGTTCGTAGTGACGATGACCATTCGGCCGCCTCGAGCGCGCGGGTATTTTTTCGCTGAATGAACCGTGACTCCAAATGTGCGTGCCACTTGAGTTTTCGGATAGCAACAAACATTTTTCCTACGTTGTACTATTGTAACAATATCCCTTCCCTTAACGAAGGCCCATCTCAGATCCCAGAAACGCTAGAGCTGGCAGAATAGTTTTGGAAAGAGCACAATGAACATGGACAGGACAATCGATGACTACTACCGAATGTTCGCAATCTACATTCAATGCAATTTCAATGCAAACGCCGCTGCCGAAAAGTACAGAGAGGAACATCCCGGCGAACGTGCGCCAGGTCCGTCGGCCTTCCGAGGTTTGACGTACCGCGCTTTTACGAGTGGCTTGTTTGCACCTGATCGAACTGATCGGGGCCGAGCGTGTCGGATTCCCGCGGCACGTTTGGACGCAGCCCTCGGAGAGTTCGCCCGGGATGGAACTCAGAGCGCACGAGGTGTGAGCGCACGCACGGGGTAAGTTTAAATTTTCAAATACACAAACATTACACAACAAAAATGAAATTCTCATAATGACGTACTTTTCTGTTTCGTTTTAGCATAACTCGATCAACGTTGCATCGCGCTCTGCAAGATGAAGGCATGCACCCGTACGAATACGTGCGGGTGCAAACATTGCTCCCCAGGGACTACAACCAGCGGATGCAATATTCGGAGTGGCTGCTGGGGAAAATCGCACGAACCCCATCGTTCTGCAGGTGCGTCTTGTGGACAGACGAAGCACTTTTCACGCGTGAAGGATGTTTCAATGCCCACAATTCGCACCTGTGGGACGACGAGAATCCGTTCGCGATTCGTCCACAGGCGGCACAGGTACGCTGGTCGATTAACGTCTGGGCCGGCATTTGCGATAATGTGGTTGTTGGGCCATACTTTCTGCCTCACAGATTGGATGGACCAACATACCTGCAATTTTTGGAGCATGTTCTTTCGGGTCTCTTGGAAGAAATTCCACTAGAAACTTGGAAGAACATGTTTTTTCAGCAGGACGGGGCACCCGCGCATTATGCTGCAAATGTTCGTGCTCATTTAGACGAAACCTTTCGGGACAGGTGGATCGGCCGAGGTGGTCCTGTGCCGTGGCCCCCACGGTCCCCGGATATGAATCCGATTTTTTCCTCTGGGGACACTTAAAGGTATGATCGGTGTGTTTTACAATTTTTACAACTAACTTAAAAATCTTTACTCACGCACTTTGCTTTTTTCTCCGTTTTTTTTTCAGTCTTCGGTATATCGACAACCTGTCGAGACGCGGGAGGAGTGTATTAACAGAATCTACGCATCCATCGCGTCTATCACGCCGGATATGCTGCGGCGCGTACAATTTAGCGTACACCGGCGCGCCGATGCCTGCGTCCAGGTGCAAGGAGGCTACATCGAGCCGTTTCTGGCCACAATGCCGTAAAACAAACGGCCCTTTTCAGGGCCTCCCACTGGCCCTTTTCAGGGCCATTCATTATCTCTAACGTGGGTTCAATCACGTTCCAACCAAATTATTTTATAACGGAATATCGGTAACAGTGTTCGCGCGGTGAAACGCACGTTCGGTAAAGTGACCCGACGGCCGCTCGACTCTCGGGGGTGTCCGCGTACCTGCGATCAGCCGTGCGCCCTACCATAAATTAGGCAAGTGCCGTTCCTACTGTGTGTGTCAGTGTCAAGTGAGTTCAACGACCCGGCCGTAAAATCAGCTGTTGAGGTTCTCGAGATTCTTACCAAGGACAAAATCGGCAATCGAGGGCAGGTTGATTCGTGGACGAAAGGGTGAGTGTAACAAGATTCTTCTAACGTTAGTTATTCACATCGTTTATCTTAAACCATAATTTTTCGACCTGAAAACGTGCTGTTAAGAAAATAATTTTTTCCACAAATACTACAACTTTTCATACCTCTCGAATAACGAGTGACAGTATTGAACACAGTTATTCAACGACTATTAGTTTATTTGAAGACGATATGTGATATTTGCCGTATGCTTTCCTCGATACCCACGCGATCTACTTGTTCACGCTCGCTGAGGAGCGCGAGTCAGAGACCACACTCTCGTTTCGAGCGCGCGCTTGATACGCGCTCGGATTGGCCTAGCCGTTTCGTTAATAATTCAAAATCCAGGGCGCTTACAACATTATCGCTAAGTAAAGTTGTTCAGAATCACCCCAGCTACCCCTCATTTCATGGAAATTGATCAGATACGGGACACCCTGTATGTTCATCATTGAAGATAGTATCGTTACAATTGGGGTATCTAAACTATCGTCGCAACAACCCAACTATTAACGTACACGCCATACAACCACGCAGGCCCTCGTCGATGTGCCCTTACCTGGAGTGACTACGAGGGAGCGAGGGAGGAAGAGAGAAGGTCTTACGCGGCGAAGTCGGATTTTTGCGGCCCGTATAGCCGTCCATAGGCCTTCCCTGCGTCGCCTTCGAAGTGCGACCGTGGAAAAATAAACTATGTGCTAGGCCTACCGAAATCCACAAGCTGCCTGCTTGTATCAATAGGCTTCGAACAAGTGCGTCACAGCGGGAGGTAAGGACCCTGGGATCGCTCTTTAGTCCAATAGTGTACCACCAGAAATTCAGCGATCATCTTTAAAAAACAATCAGTCGTATCGACGACCTAAGCAACGCAAGGGACAGATACGGCGCACATTAACAAAACCATTTATTAATATGCGAAGCAAAAATGATTTTCTGTGTTACGCCTTTACTGCGATGTATGATCTATTTGTACGCTACGCTTAAATAAGGATGCGTGCGAACGCAGTCCAAGAATGGAACTGGCAACGTTGGGCCGCGTTATGATTGCGTGGCCCACTGCCCGGAAAATGGCAACGCAGGAACAGGACAATGCAGGACAAAGGAGTGCGTTTTCGGCATGACGTCAGGCCCATCGACGGCGTCACAGCGCCGGCGAAGAAAGGGGCACTCTCAGGGTACCTAAACTCTTATGGGACCACCTGGTCCAAAGTATTTCTCGAGTCATTCGTAGACGGCAATAGTTTCGTGATGTGCACATACGCAATGGCCTGGCGCCAAATACGTCACCGCCGTCTTTTGTTTTTGAATTTACAACATGGTATCAGTTATTTGTTATACCTCCTTTTTGGTACGCCATTATACAAAATGTATGCAAGAAAGTGTTCGGTGAGAGGATGCACCCCAAGTGCATTGAAATTTTATAATATTCCGCGAAAATCGGACCCGCGGTCGTCCAAGTGGGTTGCCGCGTGTGGGAATCCCGAGTTAAAAGAATTACCCGACAATTCTCTTCACAAACGGCTGGTATGTGGTGCACATTTTGAGGAGATTTATTCTCTTCTCAAAACTATCAAAAATGGCAATTCCAACATTGCATTTACCAGGTATTTATTTGCAAATCTAGAAAATTCATAGTATACACTTTTTAATACCATTTCTCTAACAACGTTTCATAAAAACGTTGCATTTACCGGGTATTTATTTGTAGCATTGTAAAATTCACAATATACACATTTTTTACAAGTTATAACCACTGAACCTGTAGCATCGGCTGCAGTCCCTGCCGGAGTAGACCCACCAGCAGAACTTAGAATCGAAGAGCCGATGCTATGTAAGTTTATGTCGAAAAGTATATATTGGTACGAAAATCATAGATACTGTATATACAGGGTGTCCCGTAACTAGCTCGAAACCGGGAAATGAGGGGTAGCTGAGGTGATTCTGAACAACTTTTTCCTTAGCAATAATGTCCCAAGCGCCTTCGGTTTTGAATTATTAACGAAACGGCTAGGCCAATCCGAGCGCGTATCGAGCGCGTATCGAGCGCGCTCTCGAAACGAGAGTGTGGTCTCTGACACGCTCCGCCGCGAGCGTGAACAAGTATATCGCGTGGGTATCGAGAAAAGCATACGGCAAATATCACATATCGTCTTCAAATAAACTAATAGTCGTTGAATAACTGTGTTCAATACTATCACTTGTAATTCGGGAGGTATGAAAAGTTGTAGTATTTGTGGAAAAAATGATTTTCTTAACAGCACGTTTTCAGGTGGATAAATTATGGTTTAAGATAAACGATGTGAATAACTAACGTTAGGAGAATCTTGTTAAACTGACCCTTTCGTCCACGAATCAACCTGCCCTCGACGGAAGTAGGTCGTTGGCAGTAGGTCACACTGCCGATTTTGTCCTTCGTAAAAATCTCGAGAACCTCAACAGCTGATTTTACGGCCGGGTCGGTGAACTCACTTGACACTGACACACACAGTAGGAACGGCACTTGTCTAATTTATGGCAGGGCGCACGGCTAATGGCAGGTACGCGGACACCCCCGAAAGTCGAGCGGCGATCGGCGATCGGGTCATTTTACCGAACGTGCATTTCACTGCGCGAACACTTTCACCGATAACTTCGAATAAAACAATTATGTAGAGGAACGGAATTGAACTTGCGTTAGAGATATTTGGTGGCCCCGAAAAGGGCCGATTGTTATTGCCAAAATTGCCAAGATCGGCTCGACGTACCCTCCTCGCGCTTGCATGCACGTCTCGGAGCACCGGCGGACGTTGCGCTGCACTTCTCCCAATGTTTCTCGATTAAGAAACGTAACAAATATCCTGTAAAACTCCGCGTTAGTTCGTTGCTGCATGGTATCCGTTCGGTTTGAAAAACGATTCTGCCGGCTCTTGCGTTTCTTGGGTCTTGCTTAGAAAGACGTTCGTTAGGGAAGGGATATTTTTATAATAGTACGACGGAGTGGCTCGCACATTTGGAGTCACCGTTCATTTAGCAAAAAAATAACCGCGCGCTCGGGGTGGCCGCATGGTCTTCGTCACTACGAACGCGCTAGCGAAGACGCAGGGCAAGGAGTGCCATACATTTCACTGTTGTCCATACCGTGTCGTAAAGGGAAAGTATGGCTATTTTACGAAAAACGTGCATCGTCTTAAAACTGCATCGGCAGCGGACACGCAACATAATCCTTTAAAATTTTCTTAAGGCCCGTCCAGACCAACGCGGCATACCCCGCCGGCACGCTCTCGCGGCCTCGTTATGACGTCACAAACTTATCTTTGCGCAGCATCTCCATGCCGCGCGGGCTGACTTGGCGATCGGGTAAGGGAGCGGTCTCGATCAAAGGAAACACGCGCGTATTTCCACACTACTTTTTCAATTCCTATGCGTTATAACGAGACTCCGGATGTTTATGCAAAATGCATTGTTTTTATGTTGACTTTAATCGAATTTTGTGAAACAAGTGTGATAAGTATGCGATCGCCGATCGCCGCTCGACACTCGGGGGTGTCCGCGTACATGCGATTAGCCATGCGCTCTGCCATAAATTAGACAGGTGCCGTTCCTACTGTGTGTGTCAGTTTCACGTGAGTTCTCAGACCCGGCCGTAAAATCAGCTGTGGAGGTTCTCGAGATTCTTACGAAGGACAAAATCGGCAGTGTGACCTACTGCTAACGACCTACTTCCGTCGAGGCAGGTTGATTCGTGGACGAATTGGGCGAGTTTAACAAGGTTTTTCTAACGTTAGTTATTCACATCGTTTATCTTAAACCATCATTTAGCCACCTAATAACGTGCTCTTAAGGAAACCATTTTTTTCACAAATACTACAACTTTTCATACCTCTCGAATAACTAGTGACAGTATTGAATACAGTTATTCAACGTCTATTAGTTTATTTGAAGACGATATGTGATATTGGCCGTATGCTGTTCTCGATACCCTCGCGATCTACTGGTTCACGCTCGCGGCGGAGCGCGAGTCACAGACCACACTCTAGTTTCGAGCGCGCGCTCGATACGCGCTCGGATTTGCCTAGCCGTTTCGTTAATAATTCAAAATCGAGTTCAGAATCACCCCAGCTACCCCTCATTTCATGGAAATCGATCAGATACGGGACACCCTGTATATTGAACGTCATCGCCATCAGGGACTGACTCGAAAAGTAAATTCATTACGTTCTTTTAACACTGAGGTTTGGGTACCCTGGGCACTCTGCGGCGTCACGCCACACGCGACACTTGTTACGGCCCGCGAGCATTTCTGAATATTGTATTTTACCAAAGATGTTGCGTGTTGATTTCGTGCAACTGTATGTTTGCGCTTGTGTTGTAAAACAGTCTAGTTAGGTTTTGCTGGGTTTCCCTAACTCCAGCAGCGAATGTTGGACTAGCTCATTGTCCCAGTGAATAAAGTTTCTCTTTTAATTTCGTATTATCTTACATATCAGAAGTGGGATCTACTACATGCAATTTAACGAGTCGGATTCATTACCTGTGTGTTTTACCGCGTCGGATAAATCGCGTGTATTTTTATTGAGACGGACAATTTGTGTGTACGAAATCGCGGCAACGTCGTTGCGCGATACTTTTGTATTTTACGCCCAATTTATCTTGTGTCAGTGCTGTGGTACCTGAGGCTTTAATGAGTGTGATATATCTAAGGATAGTTCGCGTGAAAATTCGCAAGGGGAAATTTGCGATCGTCCGCGGGAATCTTCATGTGATCGTTCGAGTGGTCGGTTAAGGGATCGAAGTAGCGATCATGCACAAGATGAGAGACACAGTTTTTGTGAGGTTTTTTTTTAACAGTAATTGGAAAAATAGCACAAGGGTGTGTGAAATCGGTCTTGTGATCGTGTACGTGATTCCAAACGAGACTATTAACGGAACTATTCGCGAGAATGTAAGCGCCGACGGGAACGTGCCAATAGTTTTTGACAGAACAAGCCGCGTACGACTTCCATGGATAAGGTGGTGGTGCGATCATAAACGGCGTTTCATCGAGGAAAGGTTACGGTTGCCCGAGCGCCCGAGCGTACCGTTTTCAGCAGCAAAAAAAGGGGCCACCGTACGACTGAGAAGGAACCTCGGCGGTCGAGGAGTACCTGCCTTAATTACGGGCCGACGGAACGTACGACAAACGAATGTTCGAGATTTCGAATTACCTGAGATTCGTGACAAGAACGAGGGCACATGAGTATATTTTTATTTTTTTTCCATCCTTCTTTACGTCGCATCAACATCTTGATTTTTAGCGACGTGGTACATTATTTTACATGTTTAACTTATGAGCTAATTCTTAGACTAATTACTCTAATTTTGTACATGTCAAATTTCGCAAGATAGATTTGTTAGTTGGAGAAACTTGATTAAATTTCTACAGTTTTCCTCACCCGTGATAGCCGTCTTTAAGTCTGAAGGGATGTTACACTCTTTTCTTTCATGTTCGTATTCCTTACAGTCTAGGAGTAAGTGTTCGACCGAGATGGTTTGATTACAGTTTACGCAGAATCTTTTCGGTTGTTTTTCCAAAAGATAACTGTGCGTGTATCTTGTATGTCCTATTTTTATTCGGTTAATTAGGACCTGCTCCTTCCTACTTAGGACAAAGTGTTCTTTTTCTTTATCTTCGTAGAAGCTATTTGCAATTAATTGTATTTTAGAGTTCGCAGTACTGATCCATAATGTTTCCCAGAATAATTTTAAGCTTTTGTCGAATTCTTTTTTTACATCTGTATGTGTAGGGGGTAGCGTTCCGTCAATTTCGCCCATATTCAATGCTTCTTTCGCTGCAGTATCGGCTTCTTCGTTCCCTGGAATGCCTTGGTGTGAGGGTATCCAGATTATTGTTACTTCTTTGTTTTGTGAGTCGCTTATTTTTATGTATTTATCAATAATTTTTTTATTATTTCTGATTCTAGATTTTTGTGCTTGATTGCCGATATTACGCTTAATGAATCACTGAATATGGCGAATTTTTCCTTTTGTTCTGTGTCTATATATTTCAGGGCTGTATATATTGCGTAAGCCTCTGCGCTGAAAATGCTAGTGTATTTGTGTAAATTTTTTTTAATATGCTTTTCTGGTGTTATAACTGCTATTCCTATTTTATCATCTAGCTTTGAGGCATCTGTGTAAATATGTAAGAAATCTTTTAATTTATCTAGTACTTCATAGAATTTACTTCTATAAATTACAGGTGGTGTTTCGCTCTTCTTATTGTCTATTAATTGTTCGTTAATACTAGGTAAGTGAATCATCCATGGAGGAGCATTTGTTTGGTTTCTTTCTGCAATTTTAGGAAGAGTCAGATCAAGTTTGTTTAGTAATGTTGTTAGTCTTATGTGGAAGGGACTTGGATATCTTGGTTTATTTCTGTAAGCGTTTAAGAATTTGGCATTTATTGCATTCTTGAAGGAAGGGATATCCGGCGTTGACGCAATAGATACCGCATATCTTAAACCTAGTTTATTTCTTTTTATTTCCAGTGGTATTTCCTTCGTTACATATAGGATACTATTTATTGGGCTTGTTCTAAAAGCTCCACTTGCAATTCTTAGTGCGTTGTTTTGGACTGAATCAATTAATTTTAGTGTTTTAGGCTTTGCCGAACTGTAGATGATGGAGGCGTAGTCTAGCTTTGATCGAATGATTGCTTGGTAGGTTTTCGTCAGCGTTGCTTGATCTGCTCCCCAATTCTTGTTTGCTATCGTCTTCAGTATGTTGCTTGTTCTATTACATGAGTCTTTCAAATTTCTAATATGATTGTTCCATGTTAATTTACTGTCAAACGTCAATCCGAGTATTTTCACAGAATTTACAAATTTAAGAGTACGGTTTCCAAGCGTTAATTGCGGAGTTTCTTCATTGTATCTTTTGGAAAATAAGATGCATTCTGTCTTTTGTGTTGAAAATTGAAGTCCATTGTCATTAGACCAATCCTGCAATTTATACAGTGAATTTTGGAGTAATTCGGCGGTAGTTTGGGTGTTTTTAGCTTTGCAGATAAGTGTGAGATCATTGGCAAAGAGGTATGTATTGATGGGTTTTTTAATGTTTTTAGTAATGTCATTTATTGCGAGTAAAAATAGCGTAACACTTATTACCGACCCTTGTGGTATTCCGTTTTGTAGTTCTATAGTTTTCGATAGGTACCCGTTTATTTTTACTTGAATAAGACGTTTGTGTAGAAAATTATTTATAAATTTAAGCATGTTGCCACCTATTATTGGACTCAGGATTTCAATAACTTTATCCCGCCATACCATATCATACGCTTTTTCAATGTCTATGCATACTGCAATTACGTGTTTCTCATTTATAAATGCATCACAGATGTTCGCTTCCAAGTTTATTAGATGATCGAGTGTGGAGTGATATTGTCTAAAACCACTTTGAAGTGGATTTAGTATTTGCTGTGATTCTAGGTGCCACTGTAGTCTTTTATTTACAATTTTTTCTAACAGTTTGCACATGGTGCATGTTAGTGAAATAGGGCGATAGCTTTCTGGTTTCGTTCTATGCTTTCCTGGTTTTAGTATTGGGATTACCGTTGCTATTGTCCATCTCTCTGGAAAGACATTTTTGTACCAAATGACGTTGAATAACTCCAGTAGGTAATTTTTCCCCACAATTGGGAGATGTTTTAAAAAGTTATTAGGAATATTATCAGGGCCGGGGCGGTGTTTTTATTTTTCATAAGAGTATTTATTAGTTCTTCCATGGTTATTGGGGAGTTAAGTCTGTATTCCAGGGAGTTTAACGAGGCTGCTATTTTGTTTTGAAATTGTGGGCTTCTATTGATTGATTTTTTGAATGACTCATTGAAATTTTCGTCACTAGAATTTTTTGCTATTGTTTCAGCAACTACATTTGCAATGTCATTTGGTTCTGTTATAGTTTTGTTATTGCTTAATTTTAATTGTGTGATGCCTGATTGTTTGTTATAGCCTTCAATTCTGCGGATTTTGCTCCATACCGTTTTTGCCGGTGTTTGGCTCGTCAACGTTGCAGTATAATCTAACCATGATTTCCTTTTACTCTCTTTAATTATTCTTCGGGCCTTCGCTCTCATTTTTTAAAATTCAATAAGATTTGCAGTGTTGTTATCTTTTTTAAGGCGATTGAAAGCATGGTGGCTTTCACGCAGTGCAAGTTTGCAACTTTCGTTCCACCATGGTACTGAGGGTTTGTGTTTTTATTTTGTGATGTTTTTCCGATTGATACTTCGGCAGCTTCTGTTATTATTGATTCAATGTACTCGACTGCTTCGTTTATTTTATTGGGCGAGATTTCTTGTCGTGGATTAGTATCCATAATTTTAGCTGTGATGGCTTCCGCAAATAGTTTCCAGTTTGCTTTTTTAAATTTCCATCTAGGTGTATAGTTGTATTCGTTTTCCTTGATTTTCTGATCTCGTAAATTAATTTTGGTAGGGTAGTGGTCGCTATCATGGAGGTTATCAAGGGTTTGCCATTTTAGTTTCAGCGATAATTGAGAGCTACATAAGGATAAGTCAATGGCACTGAAGGTACCGTTGCTTGCATTGAAATGAGTTGGTGATGAATCATTTAGAAGTGATATAGTTGGCTCTTCCAAAACTTTTTCTATTATTTTTCCTCTATAGTCGTTTTTATTTGACCCCCACATTGTGCTATGGCTATTTAGGTCTCCCACCACGATGAAAGGTTTGGATAGTTGGTTTATAAGATGTGATAATTCTTGTATTTCGAGTCTATGGCTATTTGGAACATATATAATACATATACTATGGGGTATATAATACATTTCTATGGGGTAGGAGATTGATATCGCTACTGCTTCCAATTTGGAAGTTAGTTGTATAGTTTTCAAGTCCAGAGAGTTATGTGCAAAAGTTGATACTCCCCCACTTGCATGGTCACTACATCTGATTTTCGAGATTGCGGTGTATCCTTTAAGGTCTATTTGGTGATCCGGTTTAAAATTAGTTTCTTGCAAACAAATGATCGATGGTGAATATTCATGGATGATTAATTTAAGCTGTTCTAGGTGTTTGAAGTAGTCATTCACGGTCCATTGTATGATATTGAACATATTTTTTCTTTTTTTTAGGTTTGGTTATTATTTGATTATTTTATTGACGACTTCTTTATTATTATTATTATTATTATTATTATTATTATTTTTTTTTTTTTTTGGGAGTTCAGACGTGAAGGCGTCTATGGTACGCTATTCTAGCGTCTATGGTACGCTATTCTAGCGGGATCGATGTATCGATATTTGGGAGACTGTTTCCTAATTCAGTGTTTTCTCGCAGTTTTTTTAATAATCTACTGAATCTGTTTTTAATGCTCCTCTCTTTTAAATAGGCGTATACACTATGTATCATGTTTAATAAAGCTTCGATATTAGTAGTAAATTCTAACGCGACTTCATAAGGGAATCGTGAACCTAAGGATCTTTCCAAAAAGGCCTTAAACTGACTATAATTTAGTATATAATTGTTTCTTACATTTTCTATTTCATCTTTTGCTGGTTCGATGAGTTTGTCGATGGATTTTCGAATTTCTTCCTTGGAGTTGCTCCTTTTCAGTCTCTTTTTTGGTTTGCTTTTTTTTTCTTGGGTTTCGGAGTCTCTTTCGTAGTTGGCGTTGTCTTCATCGGGAATTTCAAAATTTGGATTTGTTGTGTCAAGGTCGCTGTAGCAGTGTTCCGGTTGGGAAGCGGGTGTTGTTGTGGTTGACAGTGGCCTCTTGTTTTTCGTGGTTGAGAGGCCCTGTGTTTCCATGTTTTCGATGTCCAAATTTTCCTCTCTCGTGACAATAGGTGTGTCTTGAATGACTGGGGTGTTGTGACATTGGTTAGTCTCATTGTTAGTATTCGTATTTGTGTTTACAGTCTGTTTGCTTGGGCACACAGTGGCTATGTGACCCTCTTTGTGGCAAAGGAAGCATTTAATTGATTCTAATGACAGATATATCCAATATTTGGTGTCTTCGTATTCTATCGCCATTGCTTGTGGTAGTTTCTCCAAAGATTCTGGAGGTGTGAATATTTGTCGACGAAAACTGAGTATGTGAGTGAGACCTGGGTCTGAGAATCCAGCTTTTAGGAATGACATTTTCGATCTTAACATTATTCCTTGTTCTTTAAGCGCTTTTTCAATTATATCGTGTGGGATAACCGGGCGTACATTTGAAAGTATTATTTTTTTGTTGGGAGTGATCAGCGTTCTAATTTCCAGTTCGTGGCCCTCGACAGTTATTTTGTTTTCCTTACATAAATCTTCAGCGATTTTTTTGCTCGAGAGGTACATGCAGATTCTTTTGTTGGAGATTCTTGATGTGAATCGGATATCTGATGGGTTCACTTTATTGCTTATTGCAGTGACGTAGTCTTTGATAGGAATCCCTTCTTTTGCCTCAATTACTATTGCTTGGTCCTTCTTCGGGAAAATGGCGATTGCTGCTGCATTAGCGTAGGATTTGTTGGTTTGGCTGGTGCTTTGGTTGACTAGGGTTGGTTTTTGACTCCTGTACTCAGAAGTCGACATCTTGATTTTGCTTTCTTCTTCTGTTTGACTTGTAATGATATTTCTATCACTTACGTTTGAATGGCCTAAATGGCCAGAATGGCCATTTACGCAGTGAACTTACTGAGTATAAACGTTAGTAGGCACTCGTGGACTGTAAACACGCTATCGCTCTCGAAATACGTCGGTTCACGATGGGTGTCAACATACGACTGGAGTATACAGGGTGTCCCGTAACTACCCTAAAATCGGTAAATGAGGGGTAGCTGGGGTGATTCTGAACAAGTTTTTCCTTAAAAATAATGTTGTAACCCCTCTCGTTTTTGAGTTATTAACGATACGGCTAGGCCAATCCCAGCGCGTATCGGGCGCGCGCTCGAAACGAGAGTGTGGTCTCTGGATCGTGCTCGACCGCGAGCTTGAACAAGTGCATCGGGTGGGTATCGAGGGAAGCGTACGGCAAAAGTCACATCGCCTTCAAATAAACTAATACTCGTTGAATAACTGCGTCCGATGCTCTTACCCGTTATTCAATAGGAACGAAGATTGTAGTATTTGTGGAAAAAATGTTTCTCTTAACAGCACGTTTTCAGGTGGATAAATTATCGTTAGAATAATTTATAATAACTAACGTTAGAAAAGCCTTGTTAAACTCACCCATTCGTCCACGAATCACCCTGCCTCGACGAAAGTAGGTCATTGGCACTAGGTCACAGTGCCGATTTTGCCCTTCCTAAGAATCTCGAGAGCCTCAACAGCTCATTTTACAGCCGGGTCTGTGAACTCACTTGACACTGACACACACAGTAGGAACGGCACTTGCCTAATTTATGGCAGGGCGCACGTCTAATCGCAGGTACGCGAACACCCCCGAGAGTCCGAGCGGCCGTCGGGTCACTTTACCGAACGTGCATTTCACTGCATGAGCACTTTCACCGGTAACTCCGAATAAACAATTATGTAGAGGAACGGAATTGAACTTACGTTAGAGATATTTGGTGGCCCTGAAAAGGGCCGATTGTTATTGCCAAAATTGCCAAGATCGGCTCGACGTACCCTCCTCGCGCTTGCATGCACGTCTCGGAGCACCGACGGACGTTGCGCTGCACTTCTTCCAAAGTTTCTCGATTATGCACGTATTTCATAAAATAGCCACACTTTCCCTTTACGACACGGTATGGACAATAGTGAAATTTATGGCACTCCTTGCTCTGCGTCTTCGCTAGCGCGTTCGTAGTGACGAAGACCATGCGGCCACCCCGAGCGCACGGGTATTTTTTGGCTGAATTCACTCCAAATGTGCGAGCCACTACGTTGTACTTTTGTAAAAATATCCCTTCCCTAACGAACGTCCTTCTAAGCAAGACCCAAGAAACGCTAGAGCTGGCAGAATCGTTTTTCAAACCGAACGGGTACCATACAGCAACGAACTAACGCGGAGTATTACAGGATATTTGTTACGTTTCTTAATCGAGAAACATTGGAAGAAGTGCAGCGCTACGTCCGCCGGTGCTCCGAGACGTGCATGCAAGCGCGAGGAGGGCACGTCGAGCCGATCTTGGCAATTTTGGCAATAACAATCGGCCCTTTTCAGGGCCACCAAATATCTCTAACGTAGGTTCAATTACGTTCCTCTACATAATTGTTTTATTCGGAGTTATCGGTGAAAGTGCTCGTGCGGTGAAATGCGCGTTCGGTAAAGTGACCCGACGGCCGCTCGGACTCTCGGGGGTGTTCGCGTACCTGCGATTAGACGTGCGCCCTGCCATAAATTAGGCAAGTGCCGTTCCTACTGTGTGTGTCAGTGTCAAGTGAGTTCACAGACCCGGCTGTAAAATGAGCTGTTGAGGCTCTCGAGATTCTTAGGAAGGGCAAAATCGGCACTGTGACCTAGTGCCAATGACCTACTTTCGTCGAGGCAGGGTGATTCGTGGACGAATGGGTGAGTTTAACAAGGCTTTTCTAACGTTAGTTATTATAAATTATTCTAACGATAATTTATCCACCTGTAAACGTGCTGTTAAGAGAAACATTTTTTCCACAAATACTACAATCTTCGTTCCTACTGAATAACGGGTAAGAGCATCGGACACAGTTATTCAACGAGTATTAGTTTATTTGAAGGCGATGTGACATTTGCCGTACGCTTCCCTCGATACCCACGCGATGCACTTGTTCACGCTCGCGGTCGAGCACGATCCAGAGACCACACTCTCGTTTCGAGCGCGCGCCCAATACGCGCTGGGATTGGCCTAGCCGTATCGTTAATAACTCAAAAACGAAAGGGGTTACAACATTATTGCTAAGGAAAAAGTTGTTCAGAATCACCTCAGCTACCCCTCATTTCCCGGTTTCGAGCTAGTTACAGGACACCCTGTATAGGGTGTTACAACCTCTTGTCAGTGATACCTGGCAAGAGGAAGAAACGTGCACTCTAACAGCCAGCCTGGTGAAGCAGTTTGTGACCATTTAGCCCTACGCCTTCTTGTCAGTGATACCTGGCAAGAAGAAGAAAACTTGTTCTCACGCAGCAAGCCTGGTGAAACAGTTTTGTGACACTTAAAACCCTTGAGATTATGTTAATGTAATTTTGATAGTACTTGAAGTAGTAATATTAGTAGTGGTGTAAATGTAGATATTTAGTTTGGTTTTTATGTGATTGATGCTGGATTATTCCGATATGGGGAATATATCCGTTATTACAAACAATCTGAACTAATCCGATATGGGGATTATGTTCATGAACTTATCACACGAACTATTCCGACATGGGGAATACGTTGAAGAACATAAGAAACGGGACTGATCCAACATGGGGATCATGTTCATAATCATAAACAAAGGGACTACTCCGACATGGAGAGTATATTCTTTAACACGAACATTATGATGTAATCCGACATGTGGATTACAGTCACATTCAAGTATTATTGTTGAAGTATTGATATTAGTAGTATTGGAAATGGGTAATCGTTAATGACTTCACGTCTTTATATTTTATATTTTAAACTTTATCATTTCGACAACCGAAGGAAGGTCTTCCCTCAATAGAAATCAATGCTGAACTGAACTGCACTCTACGAGGCTGTTGCGCTTCAAATTCGGCCCTGTGTTTATACTAAGATCGGCATTCTCTAAACAGACGGCCCCACTCCCCGGTCCACTCGTTATATTGCAATACAATATACATCGTTGTAAAGGCGTAACACAAAGAGTCATTTTTGTCTTCATATATTTTAATAAATGATTCTAGGAAATAAACCAACAAGTAGTTTGTTTATGTAGATGTTTTAGTGTGGTGTGTTAAGCTATTTTTGGTGATGGTTTATGCCTGGGATTTATGATCATTACTTGTTACTTATTCACGGTGATAATTTAAATTATGTCGACAATATTGTAGAACCTCATAGAGGTTGGCGCAACAATACTGCTTGACGCGTGGTCACAGTATGCGTCTAAGGCAGGATCTGCTTGGCCTTACTGAGGAGTCCACGGGCAGATCTGGGATGAAACGGGCAGGGTGAATTCACCTTGTAATATCGTATATCAATCGGTTATAATTCTAAGCGAGCGTAGTATCTATAGATAGTTAAGATTTGCGCGAGCCTTAACAATCAACGTCGTTGCATAACTATATTTGACCTGAGGGGGCTCAGATTAATAAATGACGTCCGACCTGAGGAATATAACGATATTCGCTCAAGCGGGCGAACGACGTCGACCTGGGGAATACAACGGTATTCGCCCAGGCGGCGAACGACGTCGACCTGAGGGTTGCGATGGCACTCGCTCAGGCGGCGAACGACGTTGACCTGGGGGGGTGCGACGGCACTCGCCCAGGGGGTCTAGGACAACTCGATCTCGAGGCCAACTCGATCTCGAGCCAACTCGATCTCGGGCCAACTCGATCTCGGCCAACTCGATCTCGGGCCAACTCGATCTCGGGCTAACTCGATCTCGGGCCAACTCGATTTCGGGCCAACTCGATCTCGGAACAACTCGATCTCGGGACAATTCAACTCCAAAATTAATACAGCGCGATTTATACGCCTGAATGCTAATGCATAATTGGCACAGAAATAATGCGCTTATTAACACTTCCTCTCAGATAAATAAATTACTGTAAGATTTTAGACTTGGAATAACAAATTTATGATTTGAAGAAATTTTTTTCAAATAACGCTCAACCCGAATATCGTTGAAGTATACTATTTTAATAATTTATAGTTATAGTTATTTAACATTTCATTTACATTTCTGACAACTGGACCTCAAAATTACTATAGCGTGATTGAACGCCTGAACGTTAATACATAATTAGCACATAAATATCGCGCTTATCGAAACACCCTCTCGGATAAATAAATTATTGTAATATTTCAAATTTGGAATAATAAATTTATGTTTCCAGAAAATTTTTCTTAAATAACGCTCAACCCAAATATCGTTGAAGTATGCTTTCGGAATGATTTATTAATTATTAAATATAAATTGTTATAAATTGTTAATACTAGAAAGAAAATTTTTTTCAAATAACGCTCAATCCGAATATCATTGAAATATGCTATCTTAATAATTTATGGTTACAATTATTCAACATTTGATTTATATTTCTTACAATTATGGAAGAATAAACAAGCCCTGATTCTATAACTAAATTTCTAATGCTATACGGCTGGTTGCACTCTGAACCGTTTAATTGTTTTATGTAGTGGTAGAATGATATTATATATCTCGAACTGAAAAAAATTTTGTTTGTTCGACTTTCGAAAAGTTACGATATATTTAAAAGTTATGATATATCTCTACTAATAATTCATCAAAATAAAGAGGAACCGTTAATTTAACTGCGAGAAAAAGCACTAAAAATTATGAAAAATGATATCCTTGTAGCGCCTTTCAACGCAGACAGTTTGCAAAAAGAACAGGCTGGGATCTGAAATAGTCTTGGGCTAATAGAAAAAGAACTTTCGCCACCTCCGAATTAAAAGTTTAAACGTCGACTCGTGAAATGTTTTTTGCTATGAATTTTTAAGTGGCATATATTCCAATCACGTGGAATGTACCTGCTGCCTCAGAATTGGGATATTTTCAAATACACAAAGTTCTAGAAAGACACGAACCAAAAGTAATTTTTCTTTCCGTATTTCTGACTCAGGAAATAATAATAAACTAAGCGCATTGGTGGTTTTACACAATTACAATGTTACCCATAAACCTCGCTAAATTGCAGGTGCCTTTCTCCCGTTGTTACAACTTTTATGGCACGGTCCGTCATATAATTATATTAGACCCGCGTTTTGCGCACTAGTGATTTTCGATCAGCTATTCAATACATACCACTGTAAACTTAACCAAGGTCTCGCATTTCTAAATTTTAAAATTAATTAACGGAAATATTTTATTCGGTATCACGAAAGCATGTTTTGATTTTTAATAGTATAGTTTACCTTATGTAAATATCAAAAACAAATAAACTAATTTCTGAGCAGTGAATTTCCTTTAAGGGGTTATACACAGTCAGGAGGCCAGAAAAAAGCGACTTTTATTACAAGAATTTTTCCTGAAGAAATATTTAAATTTATTAACTTGCAAATTGCTGTGCTTATATTAGTTTTTCTTTCCGTATTTTTCTCTCATGGAATAATATTACACAAAGCACATTGGTGGTTCTACCCAGGTTCGGAGGTTAACCGCAAATCGCGCTAAATTTCAGGCCTCTTTCTTCTGTTTGTCAAAATTTTTATGACAGGGTCGGTCGCCTAATTATATTCAACCTGCGCTTGCGCATCACCGATTTTCTATTAAGCCATTGAATTCATACCACAGTGAATTGCACCGATTTCTCGCATTTTCAAAGTTACAAATTATTTAACAGCAATATTTTATTTGGGGGATGGGACATTTCGATGCCGAACCGTTTCGATGCCAAAATTAATACAGCGTGAATTTCACGTTGGCCGTTTGATCTTAACACCTGAATGTTAATGCGTAATTATCATAGGAATACCGCGCTTATAAAAATATCCTTTTAGATAAATAATTTATCGTAAGATTTCAAACTGCGAATAACAAATTTATGTTTTTCAGAAATTGTTCCCAAATAACGCTCAAGCCTAATAACGTTGAAATATGCTATTTTAATAATTAATTCCTGAAGTTCTCGCCACAATTTATATAAGGTCGGAAAGTCACATAACATATAATATTCAAAATGAGAATTCGTTCGTGATACCGAATGAAATATTGCTGTTAAAGAATTTGTAACTTTGAAAATGCGAGAATTTGGTTCGGTTCACTGTGGTATGAATTCAATGGCTAATAGAAAATCGGTGATGCGTAAGCGCGGGTCGCATATAATTATATGACCGAACCTGCCATAAAAATCTTAACGATGGAAGAAAGGTACCTGCGGTGTAGCGCGGTCCTACGAGTCACCTGTGTAATTGGGGAAAACCAGCAATAGCTATTGAATCACAGTGTATCGGTGAAATACGTGATGCACAACGCTCTTTTATATATTAGTAATGCCGAGAAGACGACAGTTCTTCTTTTAAAGGCCTGTCCAGACCAACGCGGCATAGCCCGCCGGCACGCTCTCGCGGCTTCTTATCATTATTGCTGCGCGACCGGGTACCCGTCCAGACATACGCGGCATGCATGCCGCGGCTTTAAGCAAACACGATCTGCGAAGACGAACCAACACACATGCGTCCAGAGCACATCCGTGAAGCTGCTGTGAGTCCGAGAGTGACACACCGGAGGAAAGAGAGAGAGGGGCCAATAGGCCGCGCGCGTTTCCTTTGATCGAGACCGCTCCCTTACCCGATCGCCAAGTCAGCCCGCGCGGCATGGAGATGCTGCGCAAAGATAATTTTGTGACGTCATAACGAGGCCGCAAGAGCGTGCCGGCGGGCTATGCCGCGTTGGTCTGGACGGGCCTTAATACTCCGAAATTATTTGAGACCTTAACCGTTGTTCGTTTCACTAAACTATTTGCGTTGAAACGCGTTCCAAGGATATCATTTGTCATAATTTTCGGTGTTTTCTGTAGCAGTTAAATAAACGACTTTTTTATTTTTATGAATTAATACGTGAAATGTATAATTTTTAAACTAGACTCGAAATTTCCGTTAAACAACAGAATTTACGAGGTTTAACATAAAGAAGCAAATCATTAGACGACAGACGAATTCGCGGCTAGAAATGATTGAAGATAAAGCGTTCCAATTTGTCAATCTCGCAACTTTTCGTAAGAAATATTGGAAGAAGTATCAATCAATTGTTGTATAATTGTAACTATAAATTATTAAGATTGCATATTTTAACTATATTCGGACTGAGCGTTATTTGAAAAAATTTCCTTTATAGTATACAGAATTTATAACAATTTGTATTTAATAATTAATAAATTACTAAGATTGCATACTTCAACAATACTCGGGTTGAGCGTTATTTGAAAAAAAATTTCTTTGTAGTATTGTTATGTATGCACCCGTCGAACCGAATTTTTCGGTTCTTGAATTTACACTTGGCGACAAGAAGGCGCCTTTATAATATTATTTTAAATGCATAGAACGTTAGAGTTTTCTTCTTTCCTTAAAATCGTCGCAAGTCGCCTGCCAAGGACCTCTCTTACATAGATATCTCGAGTGCCCTACGACCCCCCGTCCTACGATACTCTCTCATTCGCTTATTCTCTCATCCTTTCTCTCTCTAACCTATCCATAGAGCCGTGCATTATACTAACTTACCATGCCGATGCATTCCTACGACAGTTACGTCATTTTTCCTAAACCTTCTCTGTATGGCCACAGCATCTTCCCACTACCAAATTTTGGCCCTTATCGCAACCTCCCCTACACCGAGAGACCTATATAAGACGAGGTTTTCAAGACCTCGTGGGTTCTTCCTAGTTAGACTTTCGAACAGTACATAGCGATATTGGATTATTTCCTTTTGAAGCATAATTTCAACCATAGAAGCGTACGCGTTTTCTTACGGCAGTTTAAACTCGTTCAGTCTTGAATTTCCCCCGTAATACTCAGGCGTTAGAGTCAACTCGAAGCTTAGGCTTTTTGACTATAACGTACAAAGGAGATCGTAAATCGTCACTGCCCAAGGGTAAACCTCGACTCACTAAGTACGGTTATATTATTTTATTTCATTGCTCTATATTCTATTACACAGAACACTAAACAAGTACTGTAAATTGACCAAAGACTTTTATTGTAAACTCTCGTTGATTTTAGAATATACCATAGAATATTTTTAAATTCTAATTTGATTCCAACATTATTTTGAAATTAGAATAATACCTTTCCTCACGAATATATATAAGAATAGAAGTACTGAGTAACGTCTCACAATTATTCACTCATACCGCTCGGAGTGAAACAAAATATAAGTTACGGGTATTTAGTTCTGTTTACGTAAATTGTTACCCGCCCCAGAGGCCACGTCACCGAGACTTGCGGGGCAATTACGTAGCGCGTTAGAGTCACTTTTGATAACCAGGCTAGAGTCCGAACCAGTGGCCTCGTCGCCGAGATTTGCGGATTCTAGTTCGTTATCCCTACTTGTTCTATCCTAGAGTCACTTAGATAATATCCTTAATCGACTCAGAGGCCACGTCGCCAAGAAAATCCGACATGGGATATTATTGATATAACAGTAGAAACAAAACGGTAACAGCTTGTCGATCCAGAGGCCACGTCGCGTCGCCGAGAGTTTTCCGGCAAGCTCATTATCGCACCTTTTCACGCATTAACGTGCAATAAATCTTCATTGTTCGATTTATTACTAGCGCGTTCAAACAAACTCGCCCGGCTCGTAACAGTATTAACAATTTATAACAATTTATATTTAATAATTAATAAATTATTCAGAAAGCATACTTCAACGATATTTGGGTTGAGCGTTATTTAAGAAAAATTTTTTGGAAACATAAATTTATTATTCCAAATTTGAAATATTACAATAACTTATTTATCCGAGAGAGTGTTTCGATAAGCGCGATATTTATGTGCTAATTATGTATTAACGTTCAGGCATTCAATCACGCTGTAGTAATTTTGAGGTCCAGTTGTCAGAAATGTAAATCAAATGTTAAATAATTATAACTATAAATTATTAAAATAGTATACTTCAATGATTTTCGGGTTGAGCGTTATTTAAAAAAAATTTCTTAAAATCATAAATTTGTTATTCCAAGTCTAAAATCTTACAGTAATTTATTTATCCGAGAGGAAGTTTTAATAAGCGCATTATTTCTGTGCCAATTATGTATTAGCATTCAGGCGTATAAATCGCGCTGTATTAATTTTGGAGTTGAATTGTCCCGAGATCGAGTTGTTCCGAGATCGAGTTGTCCCGAGATCGAGTTGGCCCGAGATCGAGTTGGCCCGAGATCGAGTTAGCCCGAGATCGAGTTGGCCCGAAATCGAGTTGGCCCGAGATCGAGTTGGCCTCGCGATCGAGTTGGCCCATCCCCCGCCCAGGCGACGAACGACGTGCGTGACAGCGCTCGCTCAGGCAAAGAATGAAGTCCGCCTTGAGAAGTACGATGGTACATGCCCGAGCGGACGAACGAAATTTGACCGAGAAACATACGACGGTATGTTGCCGAGGCGAATTACGAAGCTGGTTGGAGTACGATGGTATCCCTGCGAGGAAGGATGAATGACGAATCAAGGTACAACGGTACCCGATCTGAAGGAATGATAATGATCGATCTATGTATGTCAAATACGATGTATTATGACTGGACGGTCACGGAGAACAACGAGTTAATGACACCCTGAGAGAGTACGAATTATCTAGGACGATCAGGTTTTATCAGGGCAAATACCCGATGATATTCGGATCGGTTGGAAGTTTGGGACGGTGGTACCCAAGTAAAATAAGACTTGCAGAGCAATCTAATTACAACGCTACCGTGGATAAGTTTCTTTGATTTATTGATAATTTGATGAACGAACATAAGTTATGCAGAATTAATGTCAACTGACTGTTATTTTAGAGCTCAGTCGTCTGAGGACAGACTTGTTTACAGGACGGCCGAATGTACGCTACGCATAAATAAGGATGCGTGCGAACGCAGGCCAAGAATGGAACCGGCAACGTTGGGCCGCGTTTTGATTGCGTGGCCCACTGCCCGGAAAATGGCAACGCAGGAACGGGCAAAGGCGTGCGTTTTCGGCATGATGTCAGGCCCATCGACGGCGTCACAGCGCCGGCGAAGAAAGGGGCACTTTGCGACGTCAGGCCACACGCGTCACTTGTTACGGCCCGCGAACATTTCTGAATATTGTATTTTACCAAAGATGTTGAGTGTTGATTTCGTGCAACTGATGTTTGCGCTTGTTGTTGTAAAGCAGTCTAGTTAAGTTTTGCTGGGATTCCCTAACTCCAGCAACGAATGTTGGATTAGCTCATTGTCCCAGTGTATAAAGTTTCTCTTTCAATTTCGTATTATCTTACATATTGAAAGATAACGTGTGGAGCGGGCAGTGTGACCGTCTGTTTAGATTTAGAGAATGCCGATTGTAGTATAAACATAGGGTCGAATTTGAAGCGTAAAGATAGAGTTTCGTTACCACGACCGATCGGAGTCGTGGACGACCACGACAAACGTTGTCGTCGGTGCCCCGTTTTCGTTACCACGACCAGGCACAGTCGTTCTTTTGATCATTCGCCGATCTTTCGCTTCCCCCACTACTCACCGGTGCATTCTGTCTCTGTCTATCTTTATTTTCAACGTGCCTGTCGTCCGACGACCAGTCGCAGCACTAGACCGGGCTAGTGGTGCGATCGGTCGGGTGGTCGGACGACCGAGAGTCGTATTAACGAAACCGGCCCCATTTAAAACAACGTGTCTAGGGTGTCGCAGTCGTCCACGACTGCGATCGGTCGTGGTAACGAAACCCTACCTTAAAGCTATGGTTTCGTTACCACGGCCGATCGCAGTCGTCGTCGTTGTCTCCTTCTTCCACTTTCGTCCATATTAACTTCTCGCACGTCTCGAGCTTACAATGAATCGTCGACGACTGCGATCGGTCGTGTTAACGAAACCGTACCTTTACAGCTTCGTAGAGCGCAGTTTAGTTCAGCAGTGATTTCGATTGAGTAAAGACGTTCCTTCGATTGTCGTATTAATAAAGTATTAAATATAAAATATAAAAGCGTGACGTCATTAAGTACTACCCATTTCCAATACAGAGTGGTTCTATGACAGTTTATTAAATTTTCAACTTGTACTCATTTTTAGATTTTGCTTAATAAATACTCTCACGTTTAAAAATCTGCTTGTGGCTCATCATTACACAGAATTTTGTTCGTAATGGCGGATGTAGAATTAAGAACAAAAATTGTGTTAACTAACCGCATGCCTAACAAGGAGCTGTTCGGATTAACCTACCACCTATTTTTTTTTAATTTGTAAATCGACAAAGGATTTCAGTGAGTCAACAAGTGAGTTAAGGCATGCCTTACTACAGTCTGAGTAGGCCCTGACGGACTTTCCGGCTTGCCTTACCGAATTTCTAGTCGGGAACGCGGGGATAAAATCAAAAGAGGAAAAACGATTCGCCGGTGATCGTGACGTTCGTTCTTCCGTCGATCGGAAGGACGAAATTTGCACGGGAGGGAGCGTAAAGTATAAAGCATAGAATTGACCCTCTAGCCGAGCAAACGATCGGGGTGCGGTCGATAAGATCCGTCCCGTGTTAGTTGACCCGAACGGGCCGAGCAAAACCTCACGCAGTGCGGCCGTGGAGAGTCGTATTGTAAATTAATAGCGATAAAATCTACTCGTCTCCTCGGTTTATTCGGCGAGACGAGTGCACCGGCACCGTGGATATTATGCTCCGCGTACCAGCGAAATGGCAAGATTATTTTAAGCCGTATCTCTCGGCCTTACGCGATTTCACGTACATACCTCCGTCCTGTGACGGCGTCTCTGGGGGGGGGGGGGGGAGGGGTTTCACGTTTACCGGGAGAGTCTAACATAAGTTAGGCCTTCGCGGAGGCAGGTACCGGCGCGCAAGACGAAAAAGAAAGGAGCCCCGTGTCTGCTGATGGTTCCTTTGCGATATCGCTGTTGGCAAATATTAGGTAGTTCCCTGGACTGTAAGACGGTCCAATGTTTTCACTTAATATCCCGTGAATGTCGAGCGGACTCGCGACCAAGGACTAGCATTCAACGAAAAGATTGCGAGAGCCATTTCCCGTGACTAGTGAGCGATGTCGTCTTTGAGATAAAGCGCTCTGAACGTCCGTGTGTGTTCGGAGAGACGCGTCTTGCGAGTTAAAGGGGTTGCTACTTACTTCCGCTACTCTTTAATCACTCGTCGAAAGAAGCGTATCGCGGTCCGGTCTATGTAAGTATTTATTTGCGGTTTAATAGCTTCGCTGGATATGCAAAACGCGCGGAACGTATTGTAATTGTAAGAAGAATGCGAGAAATGGGACAGAGAGAATGCAACGTGGAAACAATAATTCTATATGTTTGACGTAGAGCGTCAAACCAAATACGTCGTATTTTACGACGACTGACCGTCCGTCGGGAAAGCTCTGTCCTTCCCAAGGTAAACGGCCTTAGGGCAGCCGTATAGATTTATGGTCCTTGGTGCCATCATTGGTATACGTCGGTCGGCACGGAAAGAAAGTACTGACGTAAGAAAGTACTGTGCGCCGATCAGGAGATGGCACCTGAGAAAAACGCGCTCTCATTGGATGTAGCGTTAGAGTCCTATCTATTCCAATACAACCATAGGAATGGGGCACACGCATTTTCGCCATTGGCCAAATTGTCACGCACACTAATAAACTCGTGTAGAAATGCCTGACGAAGAAAGAAAACGAGACGGCTAGAGACTGAGTGTCACAAAGCGACCATGCCGTGGCGTAGGATAAGAATACTTGTTACCCTGTAAACTACCCCAAAAAGATTTATCTGCCCCTCGCGCAAAAGAGCTCCTGCTACTGTGTTAAACGGCGGGCCGAAAGAGCATCGGAAGTGGGGATAGGCGAACCCACTCTTGTCTTAGGACCGCCTCAGGTGCCAACTGCTGATCGGCGCACAGCACTTACGGGGCAACGGCGAAGTGAAATTTAGAAATTTCTACCTTACTTTCTACGACCACGCACGGTGATCGTTTACGAATTGGTAGGCAATCGCGAAAGTGATATCGTTACGCAACGAAATATATCAACGTGGGTGCAACGAACCTTTGTAATAATTCGGATTCGAATCGCGTCTCTGCGTGAAATATTACCGCGCGCCACTACACGTAACAACCGCGAAAATGTTAAGAGTCTGCTCGGCTTAAACAAAAGACCGTAAGTATGCGTACATACGCTATTAGAGTGCAAGGTTTACGCGCTATAAGATTCTCTCGTTAACGTTCGAATACAATTTCGCGAGATGGAAAGTTGAGCGAAGCGAGTCTAATCGCGAGGTCATCAAAATGTGTTTTCGTAGAATAAGAATTTCTAACGAGAATCACACGGCAGGATGAACTCGGCCCGTAATAATTTCTCATTTCTCTTTTGCCAAGCATTACTTGCAAAGCGGAACTGATAGGGGGGGGGGGGGGGCGTAGGTGGATGGGGGTTTGATGGGCTATATCGCCAAGATGGAATAAAACGAGGCAAATTTAATTGAGATCCGTTAATACCTGGTTATAATAAAATAAAGGAACAGACGAGTGGGCAGACCGATTGCGAATAAAATGGATATACTCAACCGATGGGCAATCGAACGTAAACTTACGGAAAGCAGAGCCGGAATAACAAAACTTCGAGTCGCGTTATGAGATTTTAAGTTTCCGAGAGAATCCATCTTTAACGGCGTATGGGTAAGTGTTTACGAGAAACATTTATGCTCTCGCACTTTATGCTCTACATAATCATTATAATTTCGCGTTACTCACGAGCTGTTTTAATTTCCAAACGCTACGCGGTTTTTACTTATAATTTCCCGGCAAGGAGCCGAGTATTACCAGTAAATTGGTTTACACGCAACCGTTGGAAATAGTTGGAAAGCCTTTTAAAGATTCTAATTGGAACGACAAATTCGTGATTATGTTTGCGAAACGCGCATTGGAACGGTGCCAGGGGTTAACTCGGTACTTGGACGTCGCGGATGATCGCGGTAACATTAGACATCGGTTAGACATCGGGATCAGAGTTAATTACTAAGCGCGCATTCGTTTCTGCTTGGTCTATTCCTCGTGCAAGCCAAGAACTTTTGTTCTCAACTCTTTTTACGTGTCTCCAGTTTTTCACGCGAATCGCGTAACTGGCACGGAATTAAATGCTAAAGGTTAATAACGGAGCAATGGAGAAGTCTGATCGGGCACGTCGAAGAAATGCGGCTGTTCGAAAACCGTCAATGGAAAATAAATTGGGACGCGCGCGTGAACGGTGAAAATTTGTCGCGATGATTTTTTACAACGGCGGGAGACCGATCGACGTAGACGGAGAATATGTCTCTCATTGTCAGGATGAATATCATTTGGCGCGACTCGAGGATATTTAAATTTAAACGATAATCATTTCTATAGCGCAGAGAGGCATTCCACCTGTCACGGAGTTCATTGTCGTCCTGCTTCTATTTTCCTCGTGCAAGCAATACGAATTGTCGCCTGCGCACTCGGGCAGCGGTAGATTATCGTCGACGGTGCAGCAATTCTTGCGGTCTGACACGGCGTAATATTTCAACGCCGCCTTGACAATATTTTTCATCGTTGCATCGCAGTGGGTATATCTGCGCGAGTAGGAAATATCAGGGAATGACTGCGGCCTTATGCGCTCTTCGGACATGATCGCTGGGAGATCGCGATAACGTTACGCGAGCCCCATGATACTCATTTCCTAACTGAAACTTTGGCGTTAACCTATGCTTCGTTCTTGGAAAAACTAGCGACGTAACCGTTACGATACAGGCGTTACCGAGAGCAACTAGCGGTACGCGAGGAGAAATGTCAAAAACATTATGAACGCAAATCGAAGGTACACAATTTTGTCGAAATCCGAAGTCGCGCGCGCAAAACATCGCGACTACGAGTCATACTTCACGTCACGAAAATGCAGGAAGCGTCGACGTATGTACTTTCTCCGTACGTTGCACGGTTGTCGTACATGATCTCGTTTGTGTCGACGCGGAAGGGGCTCTTTCTTTCACGTTTCTCGAGAAAAAAAAGAAGAGAGAAAAAGAGAGGAGAGAAAAAAAACCGGCGACCCTTGCAAGAACGGAAAAGCCATCAGCGCTGATAAATAAAATGTTAACGCTGCACCGTCGCACCGACTGTCTGCTCCGGCGCGTATTCTTATTAAAAGCACGCGTATACGTACATACGCATACACTCGAATCCCCCCTGCTTTTCGCCTGGGGTGCGTTAGGGCGGTGTATGGACTACGCGGCTCGGTGAAGCACGCATACGTATAGATTCAGCCACCCTGGCTCTCTCGTGCTGCTGCTGCTACTACTACTGCTACTGCTACTACCGCTACCGCTGCTACCAGTGAAACTCATGCACTCCAACCAAACAAAGGCGACCTCCGCTACCCTTACCCCTTTACACCCTCGCTCGGCAGCTTTGTGCCGTTTTTACGTAATGCCCCGACTTATGTCTACCTATAGAGGATTGATCGAGTTCGCGCGACCCCGTAATCGTGTAACCCCTTAAAGTGCCAAGTAAGTTAGAGAAACGCGCGTAACCGCGCGCTCTACGATTTCTTATTCTTATCGTTAGGTAGACGCGCTGTGCGTATTATACTTAGGATCTGGAAAAACCAGGCTCCCGTTGGTACCTCGACTAGACCGAAACGGCGCGGCGGGCGTTTCGAGTGATACAAATTCCACCGTCTATCGGTACAGTGTTTCGCGTGTGTTTTGTTAGGATTATTGATCGAAGCTCGATATAGTACAGGAATCTATTTATCAAAACGCGTGAAGGTTTAACTCTGCACTGCAATCCCCTCTGCCACAGTGGATTCAAACCTTGTCTGTACTTTAAATCGGTGAAAGAGTTTCAAGGAAGCTGTTTGGGAATATTGACGAAGTACGAAAGACGGCTGAAAATTGCGATAACGTACGTTGTATGAAAACAGTTTTCGCGTGACAAATTTTAGAATAGTCGTAACGAACTCACGGAAATCGCATTAATGAAAATTGTTGTCCTAACGACAGTGCTGCTATCGAAAAGTGTGACCTACGACGTACGTTTCTACTAATTAGAATTAATTCCCGACTCTTTACACTCCGATCGCGCAACTCGATAGAGAGCAACGATTTTTCTTTTCCCACAGTAAAAATAAGCGATCCGTCGACGGTCGCGGAGTCTCACAATGGCGAAGGTACGACAAAGTCCCGCTCTTGTTCGTCGCGGAGCATTTCGCGCAAACGTGGTCTTTCAGACGTCGCGTTGGCGAGGAAAACCAAGGTGGAGCGGCTTTTTTCAGAGAAATTACATTGAACGCGACGATGCCTCGACCCGTCCTTTCCACTTGTGATAATGTAACGAGTGGACTCGCGTCGGAGTCGCTATATCTCATCGCGATACCTCGTCGCGTAGACCCGCGCCATTTTTCTCCTTCCGGGTCATTATACCGCGCGAAACAACGACTTTCGCCGGTGAATTTTCTTCCCAACGTTGGATCTTTAAATGGACGCCGTTTACGGGTATCAAGTAACTCAGTAACCATAATTATTGTTTCGCATTCGAGAATCCGCGTATTATTCGCGATACGGGCTGCAGAACCGAGCGGATTCATAACGACGGAACGGAAATCATCGTCATTAAAGTCAACTAAAAACAAGCAAAAAAAAGGAAGGTTGCGGTGGCATTCGCGGCGACCCGCTCTGTTCCTCTCGCCGTTTACCGCGGACGCGAGGTTGAAATACGTGGAAACAGCTCGGACGCCCAACCTCGACGTTACAGTAGGCCAAATGGAATGGTACATAATTTTCGCGAGAAAGAAGCTGAATTTAGATTCAGGGATTAAACCGTTCGCCTTCTAGTTTTCTTCGTGCACTTCCCAAACGGGCTCTTTAAAGCGAGTATGCGACAGAGGAAACTTTAACTCCGCCCTTGCGAAAGTTTGTCTGTGCGTAAATTTCTGAGCGTTGCATCGCATTTCATAAAGACCCGAGTAATTTTATCGGAAGGCAAACAAACAGATGATCGAGATTGGCTGGATCAGTTTGGATCAAATCATACTTAATGCAGTGTATAAGTATGTATGTGTTGTACACAGCGCGGGCCGAACGGTCGGTAGCGAGGAGAACGTCGTGAGACTCGCGACTTGAGACGGATAGACAAAAGGCTTCGAGCCAGTGTAAGAGCGAGGACAATAAAGAGTGCTAAGTTAGCTTCGAGCTGGTGCGTGTAGTAGTTCCATCTTTACCCTCCCCGGCCACGCGAAATATTACACTTAATTTACTCATCTCGGTGGGGCGCCTCCGAAGGTAATTGCAATACAAAAATTTAAAAAAAAAAGTTAATTTTTATTGTGATTTGACCACTTCGAAAACCCCTGTTCGTTCTTTCCAGAGGGAAGATGCAAGACCTAGTTCACGCGTCGGAACTTATACTTGAACCGAGCCAAGACCTTGTATCTTGACCCTTCTAGAGTTAACCAAACAATTTTGCTTTCGAGTTCGCGGTCTCCTCCGTCTCGTTCCTTTAATCGCCGAGGGAACGGAGTTCCGTTTACCTCGCTGACAACTGGACAATCTCCGTAACAAAACTCGTTTAAACGTGCCGTGACACGTGGCGCGCGTAAATGTAACGTACAGTATCGGATAGTGATGGGGTCCCAATGGTGATTAACAATACCATTACGCAATCCTGTCGGTGTGTTTGCTTTCGCCCTTGTTCGGGGCCACTTGAGAAGAGCCGGCACCCTATGGATCTCGGTAGGCCTTGTTTATACCCGGGACTGCTATGGACTGCTTCCTCGTTCGAAAAAACCGATTTCGCCGCATAAGACACTTCCTCCCTCGATCCCACGCGGTCACCCCGGGTAGAAACTCACGGACGAGACTTTGCATGGCTGTATTGAGACTACACCACTCTTACAAGCGGGAAATGCAGCACGTGGATTTCGGCAGGCCTCGTTTATACCCGAGGAGTGCTAATATTGAATTAAAAAATTAATTATTATATTACAAAATTAATTATTATATTTCGTTATGTAACTCCAATGATAGGAAAGTATTCAACCGAAGGATTCGAAGAAAATCATCGGTAAAGATAATCATCGAAATATGTCCAATAAAACAGCATTGATGTTACATAACGAAATACAATTATTAATTTTTTAATTCATTATTAGCACTCCTCGGGTATAAGCGAGGCCTGCCGAAACCAACGTGCTACCTTTCCCGCTTGTAAGAGTGGGGTAGTCCCAATACAACCATGCGAACTCTCGTCCTCGAGTTTCTACCCGGAGCGATCGCGAGGGAGCGAGGGAGGAAGTGAGAGGGTCTTATGCGGCGAAATCGGTTTTTTCGAACGAGGAAGCAGTCCATAGCAGTCCCGGGTATAAACAAGGCCTACCGAGATCCACAGGGTGCCGGCTCTTCTCAAGTGGCCCCGAACAAGGGCGAAAGCAAACACACCGACAGGATTGCGTAATGGTATTGTTAATCACCATTGGGACTCCATCACTGTCCGATACTGTACATACATACAAATGACGCATCGGCGGAAAGAACGGGGTGGGGCAAGAACGATGAACGGAGAATTGGCTTTCGGATTCAACGGAAAGCAATTCCCGATACGTAAAGCCACGTTTAAACGACGCGAGTCCGATGCGCGGGGAAGCTGATTCCGCCCACACCGTTTACACGATGCGCGACCGATCCGGGGAAACAGGCGAAACAAGGTGAGGGATCAATTCACGCGAGTCAAATATAAATGAATCTTCTTTGATTCGCATCCAAAAACCGACCGAACTTCCTCTCGCCTTGGAGTTGCCTCGCGCATCAAGCGAGGCGCCATGCTCACTTTCGCACACTGGGAGAATCATCCTCGCGCATCAGACTCTGTTGGATACCCTGCTTACAGTTCTATCTTTTAACCATCTGCGTTCTGTAATCTTAAAACTTAACTTTGTCAAAGGCTGTATCTTTTCTCCATTCTGATTCCTGTTTGCTATCTTCCTAAACTCGAGCTATGCTCCACATTATTATTTCAAAAGTCACTTTTCCATTTCCGTCCATCGAGTCTGTTTACTGTCTCCGAAATCTCTATGTTTATCCGCCACCCAGTTCATAAACTTTCCCACAAACCGATAAGGCTCGGGGCCTCTCTCAAGGACCCCTCGTAAATTACCACTCTCCTCTATTTCCTAGCCGCCCCAAAAGGACCACCTCCTCCTACGCTCAACTAATCAGGACTCGCATTTTCTTATCCTCCCAAAACTAAAACAACCAATAGAATTTTCCCAAAGTTAACTTCTTTTCCTTCATAATCCTCTTCCTCAGAATTATTCTGAACTCCAAACGCACTAGTCACAGTCTCTCACAAAATCTCCAAAGTCTCTTTGAAACGACGTCAATTCTCGTAGTTTGTCTGTCAAAACTTGTGAATATATTGTATCCGCGCATATCGTCAGATAATAATTACTCGAGTAATACAGTAGTTGAATAAAGTGTTATTTTATTACTAACTCCGAAAATGATGATTCTTTCGACCCGGAATACAACAACCCGCGGCGTCTAAACATGGCTAAAAGATACAATTTTTCGTGGATTCAAACTAATAGCGCATTATAGTGATAGTAATTTATCGGATACTCGCCGATCCGCGATACAACGACGAATATTACGCGTATTATCCGGAAAAATGATAAAAACGAACCACCGCGATTTCCATTTCGCGACCATGCAGGTCGGAAATAATAAACGGAAATAATTGAATTGAATTTCGTGTGCCGGGAGCGTGAAACCCAGTCGTTAAACGCGACTCACAATTTTTTTTTCTTTTTTATATCAAGACGTTGCCGATTATAATTGATTCGCGCCCCCCTGCAAACGTGTAATGAAATCCACTTGACTTACGCGGGGGCAAAACCGGCGCGGCGCGTACGATTGTGGAGGTACATACATGTATTGCGCGGAGGATTGCTAGTCGGCGCCGGCGTTTCCAATCTCGCATCCTTCTCTCGGTGCCACCACCGCGCCGCCACTTCGACTGGGTTTTTACCTCGCGGCAAAGAAAAAAAGTGACGCGATACCCCGTCTGGTATAAACGCGAGGAAATTATCGTAAGCCGGGGTAAAAGGTGACGGTAGCACAGTAATGCCAACCATAGCGTTCTTCATGCCTGTTGGTTGTAACCTTGTAACTCGAGGGAGGAAACGCGTCGGCGATACGAAGTAATGCCGCGTCCAGACCCGTCTGCCCGTTAAGTGTAACGAGTACTTTCGATTATTCGGCATCCTCGAGGTTAATGGAATTACGCAGAAAGGAGAAAAATATAAAAAGCATTAAAAATACAAAGACGTGGGCCAAGTACAGTACACGGGTTTTATATGAAAATTAAAAAATTATAGTGTACCAGACAGGTCGTTGCTCACAAATAGAAACTTCTTCATACAAAATATTTGAAATCAAGAAATGCGGGCAACTACAAAATACTTATTTTAAGCTCAATAAGACAGCTATTGATATTTTATTGAATTAGCTTAATTCCTACGAAAATTGTTTTTCTAACTGTGTTTTTTCGAGAGATGACCGAGTTCCGGTGGGTAGTGCAAGGTCGAGGATAGCGAGGAGAGTCGAGGGTACCGAAAAAACCACGAGAGTTCACACAAAATTATTCAAGTATATTGTTACAGGTGTCGGTTGGTTCCGATAAAAAAAACAACTTAAGCACTAGTTGAATAACAATTAAAATGATATAAGTGGTCGAAATAAAAAGTGTATCTGAGAGAATATGCCGATAATGGCCGAATTCGAGATTGTAAGCCAAAACCGAGGACGAGTTCTATGTACGTGTTCGCACTAATTGCCGTTAAACGAGAGTGACTGTGTACGAGAATAAGAAGCCGCACGAGGAAGGACCGTAATGGCTGCCAAGTAGCCACGTAGAACGTGTACGTCCTGCGAGAAGATTGTCCGTAATTAGGCACGAGCACTGAGAGTCTTTGAAATAAGAAAATGTAATGTTGCCCGAATGCGCGATTCACTCACGATATTTAAATGACAAAACGACCGAGTTTGTTGCGAGAAAACCGAGATCCGCGAGTAGTGCCGAAAACGAGATTAACCGATCCGCACGTGCTTGATCAAAGCGATAATTAGCAATCAGATAATGGCCGAAATCGATCCTTCCTCGTGTTCGAAAAGGCCCGTTCCCCCCAAAAGGTACTCTCGTGGTGGGGATGCGCTGTGTGCGCCGAATCCACTCGGAGAGTGAGAGGTGCCGTGTTTATCTCGCTGAAGAGAGCCACCTCCCAACCTCACGATTCCGCAACAAACTGAATTAATAAATCTCCTTAATACCGTATTAAATGTACTTGGTGGCCCGCGTTTTATGAAGCTTGATGTAATGGAAACTAAACTGTACAGTATCGGACAGTGATGGAGTCCCAATGCTGATTAACAATACCATTACGCAACACTGTCGGTGTGTTGGCTTTCGCACTTGTTCGCGGCCACTTGAGGCATCCTGTGGATCTCGGTAGGCCTTGTTTATACCCGGGACTGCTATGGACTGCATCCTCGTCCGAAAAATCCGAATTCGCCGCATAAGGCCCTCTCACTCTCTCCCTCGCTCCCTCGCGGTTACTCCGAGTAGAAACTCACGGACGAGAGTTCGCATGGTTGTATTGAGAATACCCCACTCTTACAAGCGGGAAAGGCAGCACGTTGGTCTTGGCAGGCCTCGCTTATACCCGAGGAGTGCTAATAATGCATTAAAAAATTAATTATTATATTACAAAATTAATTATTGTATTTCGTTATGTAACATCAATGCTGTTTTATTGGACATATTTTGATGAGTACCTTTACCGATGATTTACTTCGAATCCTTCAGTTAAATGCTTTTATATCATTGAAGTACCTCACACATGCTCACACCGTAGAATAAAAATGGCGCTCGACAATTGCGCTTGGTGTGGCTTGCGCAGCCGCAATATGGCGTCGCCTCAGCCATTCAGCGCAATGCACTTGCGCTCCATCTGCAACTTTGACAGTCAAGGAACGAACTAGGCGAATATCACGGGATTTGCTCCAAGTTACAGCCCCTGGTTTAGAAACAGAGTTGTACGCGTACGAAACAGACAACACAGAATTGTAGCACCGTAGAAAATATATTATATTTTATGTAGGGATATGGGTGGTGAGTGAGTACCCGGCGTGACACGCCAAAAGAATATAGCTTATTAAATGAAAATGGTTATCCTCACGCATGCTCGATAGAAGACTCGCTCTCCTGCTCGTTCCTTTTTTACTGACTTCGCGACCCCCTTCGGTTCTTTCTTTCGCGGAGCTCTCTTTTGTTTTTGCCGCTCGCTTCGCGGTCACTATTCGACGGCGATGCGCTGTCGACACTCACACACTTCACACTCATCCAATCTACATATTATACAGCCTCGTCGACACTCACACACATCACACTCATCCAGTCTATATATTATACATCCTACATTTTATATAAATTATATAAATTATATAAATATAGTATATATCCGTTTGGGTGTGTTAAGGGTGGTTATTTCTAACAAATCAGAAGTGGGATAAACTGCGCGCGTTTAAGTGACGTTATTATATTGAACAATATAAACATTTTTTTGATGGGTCGAGATCGCTCGAAGCGACGTTCTCCGCGAAAAGAAAAAAACAGAAAAAGGAGACGCTCATCAAGTTCTTCCACCGAAAGAGGTCAGAAGAAACAAATTGAAGAATTAGAACGTTTAAACTGCTTAAAGATGCCGTGTTATATGAAACCACGCCAGTCATTAGGCGATTATTGGTTCCAAAAGCTTAATAAATTTTGCTTGTTGGATATTCAAATACCCAAGAAGTATCTTGTCGATACAGTCGTTAGCGGTATTACCGACGAATCCGTCGCGCGAACGGTACAGTCCGCTCAGATAACTAATAGGTACGAATGCTTTGTATGCGTATACAGGCTGTCCCGTAACTACCCTAAAATCGGTAAATGAGGGGTAGCTGGGGTGATTCTGAACAAGTTTTTCCTTAAAAATAATGTTGTAACCCCTCTCGTTTTTGAGTTATTAACGAAACGGCTAGGCCAATCCCAGCGCGTATCGGGCGCGCGCTCGAAACGAGAGTGTGGTCTCTGGATCGTGCTCGACCGCGAGCTTGAACAAGTGCATCGCGTGGGTATCGAGGGAAGCGTACGGCAAAAGTCACATCGCCTTCAAATAAACTAATACTCGTTGAATAACTGTGTCCGATGCTCTTACCCGTTATTCAATAGGAACGAAGATTGTAGTATTTGTGGAAAAAATGTTTCTCTTAACAACACGTTTTCAGGTGGATAAATGATCGTTAGAATAATTTATAATAACTAACGTTAGAAAAGCCTTGTTAAACTCACCCATTCGACCACGAATCACCCTGCTTCGACGAAAGTAGGTCATTGGCACTAGGTCACAGTGCCGATTTTGCCCTTCCTAAGAATCTTGAGAGCCTCAACAGCTCATTTTACGGTAAACTCACTTGACACTGACACACACAGTAGGAACGGCACTTGCCCAATTTATGGCAGGGCGCACGGCTAATCGCAGGTACGCGGACACCCCCGAGAGTCGAGCGGCGATCGGCGATCGGGTCACATTACCGAACGTGCATTTCACTGCGTGAGCACTTTCACCGATAACTCCGAATAAAACAATTATGTAGAGGAACGTAATTGAACCTACGTTAGAGATAGTTGGTGGCCCTGAAAAGGGCCGATTGTTATTGCCAAAATTGCCAAGATCGGCTCGACGTGCCCTCCTCGCGCTTGCATGCACGTCTCGGAGCACCGGCGGACGTTGCGCTGCACTTCTTCCAATGTTTTTCGATTAAGAAACGTAACAAATATCCTGTAACACTCCGCGTTAGTTCGTTGCTGTATGGTACCCGTTCGGTTTGAAAAACGATTCTGCCAGCTCTAGCGTTTCTTGGGTCTTGCTTATAAGGACGTTCGTTGGGGAAGGGATATTTGTACAATAGTACAACGTAGTGGCTCGCACATTTGGAGTCAATTCAGCCAAAAAATACCCGTGCGCTCGGGGCGGCCGCATGGTCTTCGTCACTACGAACGCGCTAGCGAAGACGCAGGGCAGGGAGTGCCATAAATTTCACTATTGTCCATACCGTGTCGTAAAGGGAAAGTGTGGCTATTTTACGAAATACGTGCATCGTCTTAAAACTACATCGACAGCGTACACGCAACATAATCCTTTAATATTTTCTTACGATTCTTCCCGCAAAGAAGGAACGCCGTAAATCGGCACTGTGACCTAGTGCCAATGACCTACTTTCGTCGAGGCAGGGTGATTCGTGGACGAATGGGTGAGTTTAACAAGGCTTTTCTAACGTTAGTTATTATAAATTATTCTAACGATCATTTATCCACCTGAAAACGTGCTGTTAAGAGAAACATTTTTTCCACAAATACTACAATCTTCGTTCCTATTGAATAACGGGTAAGAGCATCGGACACAGTTATTCAACGAGTATTAGTTTATTTGAAGGCGATGTGACATTTGCCGTACGCTTCCATCGATACCCAGGGGATGCACTTGTTCAAGCTCGCGGTCGAGCACGATCCAGAGACCACACTCTCGTTTCGAGCGCGCGCCCGATACGCGCTGGGATTGGCCTAGCCGTTTCGTTAATAACTCAAAAACGAGAGGGGTTACAACATTATTTTTAAGGAAAAACTTGTTCAGAATCACCCCAGCTACCCCTCATTTACCGATTTTAGGGTAGTTACGGGACACCCTGTATAGGGGCTGCATAGGTGATTGCATAGCTGCACGCTGACCCGTCGACGCTTATATTTTTGATTTTAGGTTTAAGGTTTATGTTCGAATACAAAAATTTTCAAAATTTTTTTTTATATGAACGTATATAGCGTAATAGTGCACTAAAAAATTTTTTTCAAATTTTTTACTTCAATTTTCAAACTTCAAAATTTTTTTTCTCGGCTCTTTCTGGATAGTGGGTCGTGCCGCTTTACCAATTTGAGTTTTAGGGGGAACCCTGCAAACCCTGTAAATTTCATCAAAATCGGTGATGTCGAGTCCTGGTGGTCCCCTTGTCAATCAGATGGCGCAAGAAAACCTTCCGCCTTCGTCCGCCCTTTCGTGTTTTAATATTTTAAACTTTTTGTGTTTCCTTCTGTTATCCCTTTGAAAATTGCCAAGCAGCGCGATAACGACGCTTGCATTCCGATAGCACTTGTTTCATCCGTAAAGACACATGTATCAGACAAAGACAGAGCGTGCAGAAACGGTGCCTTTGTAGCTAAATAAATTATTTTCCTTCTAATATATAACCTAAAGTTTTTTTAGAAATAAACACTGAATTATAATGAAACGTCGTGTTTTATTTTATTACTTTGCAAAAAAAGTCATTAAATAATATTGATCGGTTTTTTCATTCAAATACTCCTATGTGCGACGTAACGGACGATCGGCGCCTTCGCACGCACAGTTCTGCGAACAGAAAAATAAAAGAAAGCCTACATATGGGACACTGGATTTCTAGAGGGATCGCGTTAAGGAGATGCACGCTCGGAGATGCGTTACACGCTCGGTGACGCTTTGCCGAAGAGGCAGAGGACACGCATACGCGTTTACGGAAGAATGTGCGTGTAAGAACGAGTGTCGAGTTGTCTGGGTTGGGGCCACATAAGAGACGGAGAGCCGACGACATTCAGAGAGGGACTCCAAGGGTAGTCTGTCACAGTCTCCGAATAAGATAATTAATATTAATCCCGCGATTCGGTGATGGAGCGCGTGGTTTGGATATCCAAATATGTACGTTACATTAAATGCCGGTAATTCTTTCGATTTGTTTTCTGCAGTTTCCCATTGGTTTAATTAATTACCGTTTCACGTTTATTTCGAAATTACCGCGTACGCCTCCGTTGATATCCCGCGCTACCGCTGTACATTTACTATTCTATTCTAATTTTGGTACGAGTGAAAAGTCATTTTCCAATTAGCTGACCGTCCAATAAACTTTTATGGGATAATTGCGCGCTTCGACGTAAAATGAATTAACGCAAAACGCGTTTCAATTTTAGGTCAATTTTCTAAATTAATTCTTCCGGAACCTTTGATGGGATATTAATTAATTCGTAATCGTAACTCTCAATATTGTATAATTGAACCGAGCCGTCGCACTCCCGAGCATTCTTCGCCACGTCTACGTTAAAACAAATACCCACGTAAAGGTACGGTTTCGTTACCACGACCGATCGCAGTCGTCGACGATTCATTGTAAGCGCGAGACGTGCGAGAAGTTAATATGGACGAAAGTGGAACAAGGAGACAACGACGACGACTGCAATCGGTCGTGGTAACGAAATCCTACCTTAATTCTGCAACAGCCGCGATAATAATTGAGACTGAAACTTCTTCCAGTTATAGGCATATTCGCGTGTTCAAGGACACGAGTATCCAGGTACGAGGTAGATTCGCGATGCGTTCTTTACGCAACGGGAAGGAGGAACTGACTCACAATCAGTGGCACAGGGGATTTCGAATCGGAGAGAGAAGGAAAAACCGAGTCCTTGCCAGGAAGGGGGGAGACAGACAGGCAGACAGAGAGAGAGAGAGAGAGAGAGAGAGAGAGAGAGAGGGAGGGGGGGGGGCAGCGAGAAGGAGAGAGGGGGGGGGGCAGCGAGAAGGACAGAGAACGGGAGCGAGAGACCGAACGTGAAAGGGAAGGAAGGCGAGAGGGACATGGGGTCCCTCTCGTGTACGTTCGTTCCTGCAGAAGAAGTCGAGGAAAGTGATTGCGAGAGGGAGAGGGGGGGATATACGAACGGGAATCGCGCGGGCAGTGCACGCGCAGCCGCCGGGACGCGCGCATCCCGTGTGCATTCGCGCTCTTCCAACGTCAGAGGAGGAGCCCGCGAAATCACGATTAACACGGCACTGTGCAACGTGCTTCGCGACCGTGATCACGACCGATACCGGCGCCCGTCGCTATTACGACACTCTCCGTCTCACCACTGCTTTTCTCTCCCATGCGAACGGAAGTATAACGGAGGATGACTCGCGTGGAGCAACATTTATCGCGGAGCAAAGTCTGCGTCGACTGAGAATCGTTGATTCTCCACGCAGATCTCGAACGCGACTCGGATAACGAGCATAGACAAATCCTATATCGATAATTGCGCGCGTTATCGTCCGTCTCCTCGGCTCGATCAAGATCGAAGGATTCGCGGCATCGTTAGTACCGTGAATCGTCCATTAATCGTGATCAAGGAAATACAGGCCGGGGACGCGCGTTCTTACGAAGGACGCCGAATTCGCGGTTCGTCGTCGGGCGATTCGATTAAACTTAACTCGAGTCAGCTCTCGCGGAAAATCGTAGATGCACGGATCCATGGCTCGATCGCCACGTGGTGCCGCTCGCACGTTGCACCTCGGGTACTTTACTACGTTATTTCGGGCGCGCGTAGACCGCGAGGAGTGAATAATACGCGAGTGTCACAACGCGGACTTGGCGGATGGTCGAGGTTGCCGTACCGAACCCTCGACCCGTGTAGAAAGTCGAGCGGGAGGAATTTTCGTGGAATTCACGATCGCGAATTTGAGAATACGCCAGTGGAACCGGTTGCCGTGAGATACTCCGCGAAGAAAGGATCACTCGATAGAAGGGGCGATATCGGCAAGGAAGACACGAACGATCGGATGTCGGATTACGCGGTGAACATGCAAAAGGACAGAGCGGAATGATACTCCGTCGGTTGTGAATGAAGTGCGACAGCAAAGTGCAATTGCGCGTTAACCGGGGTAATAGAGCAGGTGCACCGAACACGGAAACGCCGGGCTTTATTCTGGACGAACCGAGAATCCGTTGACAATGTGGCATCGAAGAGTGGCGTTCCTGCGCGACACGTAATTCCATCGCATCGCTTACACAACTGGTGAGCCTCCAAAAATTGCTCTCCCTTCGCTCTCCCAACCTCGTGATCGTACCCTAGTTTGTAGTCCAAATTCAGTTGACGAGGAAACATTGAGACCTAACGTCGCCTCATTCTACCTTTTCCAGACACATTTTGAATTTTAATTAAAATGATTTGTTAAAGCATTTTATTTTGTGATGTGTACCGAATACTTTGACCACTTACTTAGGTTCCATTTCGTAATTCGACTCGAAATCAGTTAGAAGTAAAAAATACAGGTTGGATCACTGTTACAATCCATGCGACCACTACCGTGAAATTGAAGAACTCTACCAATGCAGGGCTAACACCGTTCTTCGTATCTTTGAATCGATTAAGAGTAACGGTGATCGAAAACGCCTTCTTCGTTATATTTTAACGAATAAAGCGATGCATGCTAATCGACCTCGCGATGATTATAAAAAAAGTTGGTTCAACAAATAACGCAAAGGTCGCTGGACTCGATGTTCACGGATCATGATACGCCACGGAAAGTATACCGTTCTAGAGCTGAAAGACCGCGATCCTGTTTAGTGTAAGGGAGGGGTGACATTTCAAAAAATTTAAGGAAAAAACAAATTCACGGTAAACGAGCTCTATTTTTGTATTCCATTTAGTCGTAACGTCAACATCGTGTCCCTTATAATCGCGGCATTGTTTCCGCGAACTTTAATGGAAAATCTTTTTGCAAAACGCGAAGACACGGTGAGTCGTGCCTTCTCCGTAACTAAACACTTGAACGTCGCTACTTTGCGAGCGACGGCACTCGGTACGAGTGCATCGCGGAGTGCATCCGTTTGCCCATCCTCCTGTATTATCTCTGGCACCCACTTCCTCTTTTTTGATCTCTTGCCGTCTCCCTCGCTCTTTCTGCCCTCGCGCTATCGCCCGTCTCGTTTTATTTCTTCTCGGAAGGGACTCATCGAGTAGCGTGAATTAATCTCGCGTTCACGAGAGACTTCGAATCAATAGCTATTTCCTTTATCGTCGCTTGCACTCTACGCGTATCCGACACCCGCTCCAGCCTCATCCGTCCAACATGATTTTCATTGCGCGAGGCATCCAGAATAACACGTCGAAAATGCGAGCGGTCGAGCGATAATCATTCGGCGAAAAGAAGAGCGATATGGTAGCACGGGAGTAATTGGCAAATAAACGGAACGGGGCGGAAGAGCAAGGGCAGAGAAGAGTGGTGGGTAGGGGCCGATGGTATGCCGAACCACGTTCTTGTCTCCGTAGGAAGGAAGATCTTACTCTAATTTCAGCGAGGTGCGGCTCTCTCGCCGTCTATCTTCTCCCGTTTTCGCGGTCTTCGCGTTGGCCGTTGGGAGGCTTTCCAAAGAGAGAAACGAGAAATACGTGCACGCGTATATACGGGGGAGGAGGGCCGGTGGAAAGAGATGAAAGACGGCGGGGGGCAGAGACGAATCACTTGTCCTCTAGCCGCTTCCTTTCCTCGAGCGTCGTTCAGCCCGTCGTGAGATAAGTGCATGAGAGATGAGACGACAAGAAAAACAGAATTTCCTCTTCGCGCCTTCCCGGCTCGGCGTGGAATTTTCAAACGGTAAAACACCAGACGCGCTTCGCTCGTACTTCGTTTAGACTTTTTCCGAATAAATTCCATTGGCGTCGATGGCATTCGTATACATACATATACCTCCAACGCCCGGTATCGTCCGGGTTGCATATTACAGAATTCCCAGAATTCGCATCGATCGAGTTATCGCCCGGCCGTTTCGCCATTAGTGGAACCGCGTGTCTTTCCGTCTACCGCAACGGACTCCATTAATTGCAAATGTAAAACAATATTAGTTTGGCCGCGTCAACGGCATGATGTTTATAAATAATTACCGATTGCAAGGGGGGGGGGGGGGGCGGGTGGTGGGCGGGTGGACTGGGGGGTAGGGAGGAGAATATCGACGTTAATGGTGCAACGGAGACGAATACGGATCGCTCGAATAACGTTCGAGGCTCGAGGCTCGCGGCTCGCGGATAGACGGACGGACCAGACCGTGGTACAGACGAATCGCGACGAGAGGAGCGAGAGGGAGACGGAGAATTAGATCGCGAGAGGGTGGCAGGAAGTTTCATTTTGAACGAGAAGCATTCTCCGCGCTCGTCCAGGTTCGATCTGAACGGGCAATATTAGCTATTGACTTTGGCTCATGGGGTTTGTCGATGGTCGGGCCACGGGACGGCGTTGGTAGGAGTCGACACACGGGGTATTCTCTACCCCATCTCGGCCTCGGATCGGATGTTACTACCAGACTAAACTACGCTAATTTTCCGTATATAAAAGGTACGCGCGGAGTACTCTCCTCTCGTCGGTGTACCCTCCGGTCCCCCGGCTATTATGATTGTCGGTATAGCTGTTGGCCTGCCTCGCGTCCACGGTGCTAGCTCGTTGCCGATGTTCGTGACCTATCCACGGAGCTTCTCGTTGGGCTTCAGGGACGCTCGTAAAACTTGGCATCGTACGCGTTCTCGCCTTTTTCCTTAACGCGGCTCGTCTCTTTCTCTCCGACGCATTCGCATCTGTAGTCAAGAGAGACGCGTCCAACGGACACGTTTCTCTCTCAATGATTCCTTTGGGGGCCAAGCGTTGGACGATAGCTCACCGTAGCAAGACCGCATCAATTTTCATTGCGCGGAAACGATACCAGCCGAATGTTAAGTTAGCGATGAATTTAATAATCGGGTCTTCGTTGAGGAAATTAGAGTCATTCCGGGCGTTAATATAGGGCGCAACTAACCAATTTGCGTCGGAACGGAGCAACGACGAGCAAGTCGGGTGAACAGTTCGTAATTTGACCTATCAATGTTGCCTCAAGTTTGGGAAAAGTTGTATAATATGTTTCGTTATAGCATAGACAGGCTTGCTCGCCGAGTCGGATATTTCCCTACCCGATAATTATTCATTTTCCCGTGCGTAATTTGGCTTGATTTAATTGCAAACGACGGTTCGACCGATGCGTTTGCGGAGATCCGTCTCCCTCCTCCCCTGTCGGTTTATCTCCAACGGTAATAACCCTTTATGGATTCCGCAGACTGGCTTAATATAAACTGCGATTTAATTGCCGAGTCGCTCGATAAACCATGCTTTGGTCATAAATTGAGGAGGAAGGGACATTCGTTGCAAAGTCGGCGGGAGCACTCTGCATACCGATTTTTCTTCTTTTCCATGGACAGAAATCATTGACTCTCATTGACAAACAAAGTAATCATTCTCGTCGAGAGTTTCTAGATGCCTCTCTGCAAAAACAAAGAAGAAAAAAGAAAGAAATAAAAACAATTGAAACGTTCGACAATATGGGCCGAGTGGTTTAACCCGATGTAAGTCGGTATCTCGGTAACTAGTAAAGAGACCGGAAAAAGTGCTTCAGGGTAGTTTAATGGTTCGTAGCGATGCGTGCGTTTACGACAAGAGTTTTCGAAAGCAAAGTTCTTTCGCGTCGAGAATTTTCCCGATATCTTTTGATTAACGGTTACCCAACGGACGACGCGATAACGGGTTACGCGACTCAACGTGCGCGTTACAAATCAAATTTGGCGGGGCACATTGATCGATGAAAAAGATTTAACGGACGACCGAACGGCCATCGATTTATTCGGATAAATCGGGATGAAAATAAACCGATGGTACCGAAGCGCCGAACATTTTGTTCGACGATACGTCAGGCGCATAAATCCGACTGAAAATGTCGGTACTTATTTACGATGAATTGACTGTACCGGCGTGTACGGGATTTGGCACATCGGCGTCGCGTTAACCAATCTACCGCTGTCCTCGTCGTTACAATTACACGTCCGGGACTCGCGCGTATCCCGACCATTATTCCATGACGGCAGTAATTATCGAATCACGCGCGCTTCTCTCGCGTCATTAAATTAATCCGCAAGTCATCGATAACTTTTGCGAAAGATGGCTCACTCGTAGTTGCCCACGCGACGCAACGGCCGGGATGTGCAATTTCAAGTTCCATTCACGCTCCTCCCTTTCTACCCGTGCACCGACTGTGTTTCGTTCTCTCTTTTAAACACTCTTCTCTCCGTGCCACGCCACTCTGGTTACTCCGTTACGGAAGAGAGATTGGCGAACGGTACCTACGCGCGAGGCATCGAGTTGATGGAAAGTGGTAGCAAGGAAGAAGGGGTTGATAGGGTTGCGAGAGGTGGGTGCGTGGGGGTTTTACGAGGGAGGGGGAGGGGGAGGAGGAGGAGGGGGAGGAGGAGGAGGAGGAGGAGGAGGAGGAGAAGGAGGGGTAGGGGAGTGGTGGGGGTAGTCGATGGAAACGCGAGGAAGAGGAATGTTGAAGCTTATAGCTACTCGAAGGCATAGGCTTCACCGCGGAATATTGGGCGGTGTTCGATCGAGCGTCGCTGAGAGGAATTCCTTCGGCAGAGTCTACGCGAGCTGGTAGGCCGTCGACCTCGAGCTACTCTGCGAATCGTCGATTCGCAGTTGGAAATGAAAAAGGAGGGAAGAAAAAAGAAGCACACGCGAATACAGCGGGTATGCTCGTTGCTAATTAAGGAGGTATACTTTGCCTGCCGGATAGCTGCGTGCAGTCGGTAGGCAGCAGCGCGCGCGCGGCCGTCGCGTTGCGTCGTTGTTGTTGCCACGATCCAGCGGTGTCGAAGATCAAGTGGCTCGGTAATACTCGGTAAGTGGCTGTAATACTCGAAGACACTCTTCGTTTGCAAGTCGATACTACCGTTATTCCATTATTAGTTATTTCCAGGACGCCCAATCCCGGGGAGGGAACTCGCGGCGTAACGCGGCGTAACGGTAAAAACCCGGAGCCGCTTCTGCTTTGAACTGGCGATCGAACGGGTTAACGCGGGACGATCAATTAATCTACACGCGAACCCGGCTAATTTCGGCCTCGTAATCGCTCATGCGTTATTAGTTTGGCGCGAGGAACTGTTGAGATCGGGGTCCGGGGGAGGACGCGGGGCCTCGTCGGGAGGATATAAAAAGAGAGGGAACGGCAACGAATTGACAGCATCTGGTGTACCTGGGGTACCGGCCGGCGCGGTTACCCTTGAAAGCACACCGCACTCGAGTGACGCGGTTCTCCTCTGCCGCGGGGGCATTCAGCGCGTAATTAACGTCTCGTAATTATGCCTCGCGGAAGTCTGGACGTCTCGTGCTCTCCCGCATAGGTGTGCGCACGGATCGCTCTCGTCGCTCCTGTGTGGACTAGAGCTTTCATGGGGCTACGGGTGAATGAGGCTACGCTCGGTGTTTCTGAAGAGGGTGTTAGGTGCATTATGGGCCCCAAGCCTCTCGAGGATGGACCGGGCGTCGGTCAACGAGCCGTTCATCGCTCGTTCGAGGTGCAGCGCGCGTCGTCTTAGGTTACCTTTTACGATGAGTTTTCTCTTCATTTTCCTCCCTCCCCATCCCGCCCTATCACGCCTTACCTCTAACCATTCTCCTTTCTGAGGCCGCGCCCGAGGTCTTAAATCCGTGCCTCGGCCTCGTCGATTCAGAGCGGCATCGTTGCTTACCGGCCGTGCATGTCGCGTGTTTGACAACGTTTCCGTTACGAGGAATCCGTTGAGTCGAAGGTAAGCCAGTCGCTAGAGGGAAAACCTATGGCGACGATCCTTCTTGTTCGAGATTCCACTTAGACGAATGGAGGTGTATGACCTCCCCGTTCTTTAGCCGCCTTAAGAGCCACTTTACGCTTGCCGCGCGGGAATGAGACTTCGTGGCGATTCTTTTTCATAAAAGGGTTCCCATCCAACCGGCGCGCGCGCTCGCGTTCTCGGCTATCGACGGTGAAAAGTGAAAACGCGAACAGATGCCGAACGTAACGGGAAAGCGCGACTGTCGTTTATCTCTCGGTGAAAACTTGGAGAGTTAGAACCGTAGAAGCGATCTCAGCGCTTCTTCCTTCTACTTTGAATTAAACCTCAAGTTTATCTCAAACTTGGTACTCGCAATCCGACGCCTCGCGATCCGTTGTTTTATCGCGTCGCGCAAAGATTGCGTAAAAACGAAAACGACGCGCGCCGCGGAGGCAATGGGTAGAAGAGAAATAATAATGGTTTGTCGGACGAGAGACCGTGGCTTGCAACGCAAATAACGCCGAAAGCTGGTCTGGGTAGAGCCGACGTCGACGTTATGCACGGCTCTCACCTACGACCTTGCGGTTGGACGAACGAACGGAAGTTATGCGTCTGGATCGTTTCACGGAACAGCCAGGAAATGCAGTCCGGGCCGAACAAACCGTTACGGGCCGTGAGGGAATCATTACCACTTTCTACCTCGTATCTACATCGAGTCGTAGACGTGCCGCTACCCCCGAGGATATTGCTGGCTCTCCCGTTCTTTGTACCAGATCGGGCACTACCGCCCCGTGCCGACGAGCCCTACGGGAGGGCCGATTAAAGAGAGAGGCGACAAAACCAAAAAAAAATAAATAACAGACGAGAATTGAATAACGCGAATCTTGTTCACGGTAGTGTCTTTCCACGCCACCTACCGCGTCCAGAGTCGGATCCCTAATTTAAATGTGAATTACTTCGAAATGACCGCGTTGATTCGTTTCCTTTCATCTAGCGCGACTTATTTAAAGAATAGCACGATTCCTGTTCTTTACCCGTTATTCCCCCCCCCCCCCTCTCCCTCTCCCCCCTCCCGCCTCCATCGAAGAAACCTTTGCCCGATTGTAGTGAAATTTTAATTTGCGCGCCAGGCATACGCGGCCCCATCTCGTTGAAATTGAAATTTGATTCGTGAACTCACTCGCGATCCCCGAGGGCCGTTCTTCATTCGCTTCGCTAATTACACCCAATTCCGGGTGACTAACAAAACACGTTTTACTTTTGTCGGCCCTTCCAGGGATACGGGGTAGACACGAGTCGCTATTCGATCGTAAAATTGGTCACGTGGCTGGAAATGTTTTGAACGCGCGTGTGAGCACCGCACGGCTTCGAGAGAGGGTGAGTTACTTCGATCGAGCGCGATTTGTTACGTAAGCGAGTGTGCCCGGTTCTGAACCGCGAGCTCGTCGCACCGTGAAGATCCTTGTCGCGCGCAGATTTGTGTCCCCCGAAGCTGATAATCGTAACGCGGAAGAACGCGAGCGAGGTTAACCGATTTGCCCAGAATTTCGGATAAGGTTTCGCGATATTTCCCTTTGTCGGTGAGAAAGAAGAAGAAAAGAAAATAAAAGAACGCGCAAGATGTTATGATCTGGAGATGCTCGACCCGGACCCTCTCGCTGCTTATTGCTTCCCACTCGTCGATGAGCCGAATTTAATAGCGGGTCGCAAGTAATATTTGAAAAGTTTTCTATCTCTGCATCTCTGTCGGGTAATCGGTTGAAAAAAAAGAAAGAGTGCGAGATGAGTTGTCCCGAATACAATATCAATCGCTGAAAAATATTGTCAATCGTCGAGCAATTTCAGTCTGCGCCGTTCGCCTGTTTTCGAGGAGCCGCAAAGCTGTTTCGATATTGCAACCATTCCGAGTTCGAGGAGGCGAAAGAGAAGCACAAAAAGAATCACGGAGCGAACAATAAATTGTTGCCCGGACAATACTCGGCTGTTACGACAGCTTGCAAAAACTGTCACGGATATTACGCGGTAGTCACAATTGTGTCCCGATCGATTCTCGTTATGAGGAAGTAGCTACCATTTTTGATTCCCCGCGTATAATAGGGAAAATAGAAGAGAGAGATAATGCGTTACGGACGAGAGGATAATCGTTTTCCCTTTTCTTACAAAATGCTCTCTCTCTCTCTCATATATACACGCGCGCGCGCGCCCTCCATCTCTCTCTCTCTCCCTCCCTCCCTTCCCTCCTCCCTCCTTCCCTCCCTCTCTCTCTCTCTCTCTCTCTCTCTCTCTTTCTCTCGTGCTCGCCGAGTTTCTTGGAACGCAATCGCGCGACTTGTATCGCGGAGGGACTGTCGACCCCTCCCCGTTAGGCAACGTACACGGTTACTTCCGGACGACCGCGAGATTTCACGGGGAATTAAAAATTTCGCATCCTGCCCGTACCTCGCCGGCCGATGAATAAAACATTGCTCCGCGTGGCTGAGTCTCATTATTTACGCAGTTACGTGCTCACCTGCGCAATCCAAAATCAATGTAGCCCCCCGCTCGTAAATATCGACGATGGTAACGCGTTTTGGAGTTACGTCAATGTCATCGCATAGCGTAAAATCAATACATAAAAGACTCGCTAACGTTGTGCCTCGACAAGTTGGCCGAGCGCGTTGAATACGATCAAACAATTTTCACCGACGCGACGATAGAAATTGTCAAGGGCGCCCCGGGTAGATTATTGTTTTCCTCGAGGATCGCTGGTTTCACCCGTGAATACGTAGATCGAATTCTGGAGCGCCGTAATGCGCGCGTACGTAGGAGGGGCGGCTCGTCGCATCTCCGTTCGAATTTGATTCGCACGCGTTACACGGCCACGTGGCACGGTTCCTGGGGTGGCTCGCTTCTATTTTGCTCGCTCAGCGACGAAGCTGTAAAATTGTGCCGAGAATCATTTTGCGGAACTGGAAGATTGATGCCGACACGCGTCCACCGGCGCGGCGTGCGGAGGATCTCGGCCGTGCGAATTCCGCGTAGCTTCGGATCAGGAGAGGGATCAATGATTTCGTTCCGCTCGTTAAATCTCGGCTGACACGATCAAAGGACTCGTCGCGCGCGAGCGTGCATAAGAGCCCTGCGTGAAAACGATAATTCTGTTTTTCTTGGCGATGAGTTATTCGTCGATTAAACGATATAGATATCCGTATTTTATCGAACGGGATCGCTTTCGTGCTACCCTCCCGGCCGTATTCACGCGTCGAATCGAATCGCTTCGAATGGAATTTGCATTTATTAAAGGAACGAAGCGATGCTCCATCGAGCGAACTAATTAGCCGCGAAACGAGCGAACGCCTGTTGCGGAAGCGCCGCTTTTATGGCGCTCCGTTGAAAATCAGATCGCATATTTAAACGATTTAGTTTCGCGTTTCTGCTAAATCCGAGGTGGAAACTATGTCAACTTGAGGTTCTCATTAATGCATCCGCCGAGTAGACAATATTCCTACCTCTCTGTATCATCGTGTACGGAGCGAGCCATTGGCTCGGTCAATATTGAATGTCTTCTGAAATTCCCGCGCGTGTATCTAACTAATTGTGGACTCGGCGAAGAGCGAGGAGAATACTGAACGAAGAAAGAAAGATCTTTTCGGTAAGTAAGGAAAGTGTGGATTTATTGCCGGCCGGTTCTAATTTCTTTAGCGAAGGCAAATTTTTACGATGCCCCGACGTAGAACTTTTTTGCAACTTTTCTCTGAAAATACTGTGAAAACGATATTCCTCCTTTTCTCCACTTCCCTTCTCAAATACGAGCAACCGAATGGCTCGACGTTCGTTACCACGGCTCATTTCCTCTCTTTACGGCCACGCGCGCTTATCTTGAAAGTAGAAGCTTGCAATTGGCCTCGCGCGGCATACACGTCGCGGATAACGCCTAATTATACGCAATCGCCCCGCGAAGAATTTACAAAATTTGACTTGACACGGGCAAAGATTCCAGAATAAATTCGCCCTTGGAGAATAGCGGCAAATCGGCGCGTGGCGCGGCGGCCGGGGGAATCGAGACAAAAGAGCACCGGGGGAGCACAGATGAGATTCGGGAATTCGCTTCGGCGTTTTCCACTTTCTATGGCGCGACGCGACGTATGAATAAGACATTCGTTCTATTCCGGAATTGAATCGAATGCGTGCACGAGGGTGGGCCGCGCACATTTTTTTCTCATTGACGTCATCGTTGTCATCGTTGTCATCGTTATTACCATAATTACCTTCGACTCCCGTAGTTCTTTTCGTTCGATACCCTTGGGCTGTTTACGCGTTCCCAACATTAGATCTGTCGCGTGTCTTACGCCTCCGCGCTTGTCGAGCATCTCGTTCGCTGTTTCCGTGGATTCTCGCGACTTCTCGCCCGTTGTATCGCCTGCCGCGGGACTTTACCCGATGTACCGAATCGGCAGACTCGATTCAGATTGCAACAGACTTCAATTCGAATACCCATCATATTATTTGATCGTACCAGCCCCGAGCGCGTATCTCCTTTCTTCCCCCACTCTCCTTTCCCGTTCATCCTCTCTCTCCAAGGATTTCCTGTATCCGATGGGAAAACAGCTCGTACGTGTACGCGCCCACTGTTTACGTACTTACTCCTCGCGTCTCGAGTTTTATTTCCGATTTCCGACTCCCTTTAAATATTGATCGTGTAACCGCTGGAAGAACAGAGAGAGAGAGAGAGAGAGAGAGAGAGAGAGAAGAGACGGAGGAGGGGACAATATTTGGGCCTATCCAGGAAACGACGAATATCTCTGCGCCGAAGTATTTATACATCAACTACGAGGAACCTGTGTACACCGGGCCGAGAACGCGTGTCTAGGTTTGTATAGTCCAGGGATAGTGATTAGGCTGAGAGAGTCTTTTCTGGTTCTGTGGTTACTCTCAATCGAGCTTCGAGCTCTTCTCCAGACTCGGCAGGATTATTGAGTGTCCTCAGCTTTGGCACTCCAAGGAGTATAATCGAGCTGAGTTTTTCTCCAAGGTAGTCACGAGGCATTGACCCCGACAAAAGGGAAATTTCCTTTCTCGCGCGGAATCAAATTTTTTAATTACTCCGTAAATCGCAAGAAATGGGTAAAGATCCGTTCGAATAGTACCTCGAGCGAGGGGAAAATAAACAAAAGTCACGTACGGGGAGGAAAATTGTGTTAAGTGACGGGGGGAGTAAAAAAAGCGATCCTGTAATAATAATAGAATTTATACGCCGAGCCCGACGGCGCCAATATCATCGTAGATCGAAGAAATATTCATTGAAGGGATCTATGGAATTCCTCTCGACACGACGCCGAAAGGCACTCTGGATGCCTTGCCAGCCAATATACAGCGATACATATCCGTTTTCCCTGGGAAAACCAACCTAGTAGAAAGGACTTGCCTTATTGAAAGCGGAGGAGGTCGTGGCTGGGGGGTTGAAGCTCGGTAAGAGGGTGAGGGGTGGGTGGGTTTATTGATACCACGTACACTACCGTGTTTATGAAGCGCGTCTCGTATGATTCGAGCATCGTCTCTCGATAAGCCACCAGCTATCGAGCTATCGAGCTATCGAGCTATCGAGCGTACGTACGCTCCCGTATACGAAGGTGGTGATGATTTATTTAATAAATAGCGGGCCGCTAGTATTCGTATTAATCGGAACGCTGAGCCGAGAGTGGCAGACACGGAAAGAGAGGAAGTCGAATGGGGAAAGGAAGTTGTAAAATTTATTTCTGTATTTCCTCCGTCGATTCGAACGTGCGGAAAGGCCGTGTGTTTTTTCTTTTCAATATACGCACGGTGTAGTCTTTTTCACGCGAACATGTTTGATCTCGGAAAAAAAAAGTCTTTTGTTTAATCGCGGGTCTCCCCTAATTATCTGACATTCGAGGATCGACCGTCGCGAGCAAGAGGAAAATTAAAGCTGCGGATCTTTGCGAGCTTTTAAACGATCAACATTTTCGCCGGCGCGCCCTGGCGTAACATTTTGAGAGCCTCTGAACTGCCGAGTAATAAAGCCGAGGCTCTCAATCCAAACATCCTGTCTTCGTTCCTTCGTGTTTCCATTCGTGCGACGACAGTACCTAGATGTACATCACTCCGGCAAGTCTACATACATAGAACGAGACGGCCGTCTCATTTCTCTAAAGGCTTCGATATCATCCCTGAAATACAAACCAACGGCGCTGCAGATTTATTCCGACGCGTCGTTACAACGCGACTAATTTACACTGCGGGCGAAAAATATTCTTTGTACAAACATCTCCGGTCATCCAAACTGTTTCGACGCGATTACAATTACGAGGGATAGTTCTCGTACCGATTGAAACATAATCGAGAACAATAATTGAATCACGTTTAATTGGCCTCTGTGATTTAACGAATAGGTAATCAAGCAATTATATTTTGCTCTCGATTACTTTTGGTTGATTAAATCGCGCGACCCCATTAAATTGGTTTATTCGATGAAAGGTAGAGCGTATCGTTGATACCCGGACGTGCATTTAGCGGTTAACATCGGTTCCCGCAATCGATCGTTTTAGATCCTGAAACAATTCGATCGTAAAGCGCGCATCGACGCAATGTATAAAATTCAGCTGGTTTTCAGCATATATTGTTTCCTGGTTCGCGTTATCACGGTTCCACGTACAACTGAAGCACAACAATGCGATATCTTATTTTATCGAGTACAAGACTAATTAATTAATTAATGTTTTTATGTTCCGGCAAAGCTGAATGTCTTTTTTTTTTATCCCCGCGCGAATCCACCCCATCGACGGAGAATACGAGGCGATGCACGGTCCGCAGGAATCCATTCATTGCTCTATAGATACTACTTTGCAGTTTCATTCTCATTCTGGCACACTGGCCCTCATCTTTTAACGCTCCAGTTTAACGCTGAAATCGATGCGCCGCACAGTGGGGCAGATGACATCAAAAGCTGGCATAAATTCAATTTATCAAATTGAACTATCCCATCATATTATTATATGTATCGATAGAGGAGTTCATGCTGCGTTGGAAACCGGCTTCATAAACATGATACATCTTAAATTGGTCTAGTTACAGCAATCGAAACATAACTCCGCCGCGCATCATAATAAAGAAACAAGCAATATAACTTTTGAAGGTTTTATTTTTTTGTTCTATAACTTCGTGATGTTATTGTTTATTGAATTGAGTTTATAACGGAACCAGAATTAACATTTTAAACATAACTGTTACTGAGTTATACATTTTCTTCGTTTCACAATAATGATATAGCATTTAAGTTTAGTCTTTAGTCACCTAAAGCTTTGATATTTGTAAAATATAATAGCTAATAGAATATTCTTTCAGCTCAATGAAAAAAATGTTGCACATATTTGCCCCATCTTGTTTAAATAGCTTCTATCCGCGAACGAAAGCGTGAACTACTGAGCCGCGCGCTAGCCCTATCCTTCTCTCTCTCTCTCTCTCTCTCTCTCTCTCTCTCTCTCTCTCTCTCTCTCCTCACTGCCGGCAATCCTCTCACTCTAACGCAGGAACTAGGCCGCGCATCGAGGAGGGAGGAGAGGAAGATTGTTGCAATTTTTATCCAAGAATTTTTTACCGATCACATATGGGGGTCTCCTTTTTCTGTTGGATCATACATGTGTAAGGAAAACTCAAATCTTATGCAAAATCGGTGTTTATCCGTATCCGCCGTCACTTCTCAATCACTTCTTAGGGCGAAACGTATACAAAGTATCAATCTTTACTCTCGTGGATTCCAAGAATCCTAACAAGCACTACCTGTCGAAGCACTTGCTTTATTAAAATCAGCAGTTGTTCCGGTCTCTCTTCGAGATGATGATGATAATGATAATGATGATTATGATGATGAAGATTATGGTGATGATAACTAAGACTAATTCAAAACTTAGAACCTTATATAACAAATTTTACTTATTTCGTTACTAGAATAAACAGGTATTGCATTCAAAATGTTTTTAACAAAAATAAAGCTTATGTTAATATGTAAATGACTTTTTATATGTCTAATAGACAATACTAACGCAAAATATTTATTCTATAAATACATTTTTTGGCTCTATGATTTGATGCCAACTTTGGACGCTCGTGGCCCCACTGTGCGCCGTAGCAAAGAATAGATATCCCTGCGCCTCCGTAAATGTACAAAGGTGTTTCCTACCCCCATCACCGTTCCTTCGTTTTCGCTGCTTTTTATACGAAACAGCATTTCAAAGCTGTTGGGACTACATTGCAGATGCGCGCCGGTTATCATTTTTCGCGTAACGACAGCGTTTCGTCGGGAGCCAAGAGAGATACCTTGTAAAAGCATTTTAATTGGGTTTTATCAGATTGATTACGTAGTTATGCCGAACAAATATTTACCTTGTCTGCGAAGTTTTGTCTCGAAATGTTGAAATCCTCTTACAAATTAACGAGGTACATTGGAAGTTTTCTCGTGGAAAATTCGCCGAGCCAATGGTACGAGTGAAGATGGCAAACGTAATCATAGATATTGCGATACAGGTACGCGTGTGCAGATGGAAACGGGATAGAGTAGTAGATCCGAGGAAACTTTTCTACGGCGCGGTTGCGGTATACCTGGTACGTAAAAGTAATCGTAATGCGCGTAAGGTTATACGGGTTTTCAGCAGTAAGCGAGTATTTTTAATTCCGCCACGCGACGCTCGCGTTACGCGCAAATGGTAACTGGTATATTTAACGCGTCCGGTCTCGATACCGCGTACGTACCTAGAACGCGTTTCTACCACCACTGTTTACGAGCGGATAGCGACCCTTTATAAGTTTGAACGCCCAACAAACCGCGGGTAGAAAAAAATAACGAGATAATTCAGCCGAGATTTCCCGCGGCCGCAGCGAGGTAGAAGTTGTTAATCTCCTGCAGCTCGAGTTTCTAACTTGAACGGTCGCTCGCGCTGAATATGTCGACTAATAACGCGAACAACTGCGAAGGGGCGGGGAGGGGGGAGGAGGGGGGGGGGTGGGTGAAATTGACAGATTTTGCTCTTCCAGGCACACTCTCCCACTGTTAGTTAACGCCGCGAGAACGCCGTCCACAATCGCCATATCGGTTCCGCTGAAATCATCCTGTCGCGACGCGACGGAAGAAGAGAGCATTCCCGATAAGATACGAGCGATAAATGACTCGCGGCGCTCGGATACGCTCGGATACGCGCATCCCCGTGCACATTCGTGGAGGTTTCCGCGCGCAGTGCGTCGCGTCGGTATCGCGAACCACGAGGGGTGAGCTAAATTTACGTCGATCGACGCGCGGCCGTTCATCGACCAATAAGAATAATTCCCGCGACGGGGACGAGACAAAAATCGCCATTATTTTTTTAACTAAACGGCGTTCGATCGACGCCTTGTATTCCGCATACTTTATTACACGATATTATATACTCTCGCGGACCCACGCCTAGGACCGATCCGTGGGCGAAGTTTTACGAGTTAACCATTTTGCGGCCGCTAAAACGCCGCGAGGTGGAGAAACGAAGACGAAGACGAAGACGAAGACGAAGACGAAGACGATGACGATGACGATGACGATGACGAGTTGGGGAAAAAGGGGCAGGAATAAGCGGTAGTTCCGGGGAGGATGTGACCAGGGATGGCGGCCGTCGTGGAAGAGCGAGTCGGCGAGGGTAGAGGGGGGTTGAAGAAAACAAAGAGCCGAAGAGGAGAGAAAATACGGTGTGAACGAGCGAGACCGCGGAAGGGTACAAAAAGTGTGCGAGGTATGCCCGCGTGCCCCGTCGCCAGGGAAGATGAAAAATCTGTTGAACTGACGTTCATTGGGAAATTGCGGCCAGCCACCTCTCTGGGACAGGATGATTAATGCGCGCTAGACGCCGCCTATACGTATACGTGGAGTATCTATACTCGACGGAAGTTCCAGCAAGCTTTCTCACTTTGGGTACGGCCAGGTACGGCCAACTCCCTTCGTCGGATAATCTCCGTAGCGGTGGCTCACCGAATTCTCGTCGTTCCGATTACCGTTATCTCTCGCGTACGCGCATCCTCGCAATTTTTCGATTCGTGCGTTGCGCGAAACTAACGGCTGGAATTCATTCCGGGTATACACGAAGTGGCATCAATTTCAGGTCTGATTTTGTGCAGACTAGAATTTCAAATGAGCTTTCTGTCCGTTCCTCTGATCGCTCAATCGAGTTTCGTTTGCTTTTAAACAAATTTACAATTTCGAGATTCGTACTATGTTTTGAATCGATCGGTGGTCCACTTCCCCGCGCTCGGTCTGGTTTGCCAGTTTCAAATTTCGGTAATACAACCGCGAAGCGACGCGTCCGATCGATATTTCGGTTTTTAACCGTTCCGCCGAGTCCCGAGTGCCGTTTGACTGTTTATCCCGACCACCGGTAAAATTTCTCCGACTTTCGTCCAATTAGAATTTAATTAGCCTCCCATTTAATCGCAGTAGCAGCAACGATCTTACGCAATTTGTTGCGCGCCTCGAATGAATATGCGTGTAACGTGCTGTTTTTAATTACATTCGTCATTCACGTAGAGCGAGCGATGTAGCGAGTCGGATGAACACCGCTGCTAAATGGCACGATTATCTGTTTCGTGCTTTATTTGCCGCTCGCTGCTCTCGTTCTACTACACTCTCCGTCTCTATCTCCCTTCTTTTTCCGTTATACTCTTGCCTCGACTGGAGCATTGACTCGAGAGGGTTTTTGCACGGTGGAGAGGTCGGCAACTCGGGCGCCGTAGGGTGGGGAGGGTCCTTAAAAACAGATCCATTAAAGTTTTTCCGACGCTTTCCGAGGTGGTAGTGGTTACTCGGCAAGTACCGAGCAAGATTGCGCATTTTTCCTATTCACGTGCATACGCAGGTACGCGTATATATAACCAGGTTGCGAGTAATGGGGCCCCACGCTTCGCGGCAGCTACTCGGCACCGGATACCGCGGTGAAAATCCTAGGTGGGCCTTTTCCCATTCTTCTACTGTCCTCGTCGTAAAACAATTCCCGTATTTTTTTACCTTTCTAACTTTCCGCGACGAAAAAAATTATTTTTCGTCTTCGCTGCTCGCCCCCTTTACTCACTCTCTTTATTCTCACCGTTTATCGTCTCTCGCGACTCATGCTTCCGTAATCGATAGATCCGCCGATTTAAAGTACAGTAAAAAAAGAAAGATGCCACCGAAGAGGTCTTAAAGGTAAACTTCAAACGTCGGCGAGGGTTAGTTATACGGTTAACGTTTAGATTTCCCATGTGGGGTCTGGTGGTCGGACAGACCCCACCCGCGCATCGCGCGTTCAAAGTTTAAAGCTGCGACGGAACAGAGAAAAAGCAAAACCTCGGAAAGATGATGATGGTGTCGGTGACGTTCTCGATAGCGCGTTTGCGGATTTCGGCGTTAACTTTGGAAATCGCGTCGACGCGGCCCCTTTTTCCGTACATCCACTTTTCGCGACGAGCACAACCGACAGCTTCCGTGACCGAACGGACGTCGCGTCGTCGCGTCGCCGGGTCGCCGCATGACGAAACGAAAAGTTCCGAAAGTGAATTTGGACTTGCGAGACGGGCATACGCGAGCGCGCGAACTCCGAGTGAAAAGTTTACCGCGGCGGCCGCCTCTGGTAAATTCGCGGAATGCGGCGAATCAAGCGAGCCACCCTTTCCGCCCCTACCACCCTTTCCGCTTTCCTACCTTTTCTCGGCATTGCAGGCGATGCATCGGGGGTCCCTTCTAATTTAACATTCTGCACCTCCTACCACGGTAAATCCGATTTGGCCCTGACGCTAGATAAACTCGCTCCCCGTATAGTTAGGCGAAGGACGGTTTGGCAAGGGTCGTTTCGACTGCTCGTGGAGTCAGAAAGCGAAGGAAATGTCTACAGACTCGTCGCGCCTGTATGCACACGGGGAGACATATTTTCTTTTTCTAACGTGGCCCCCCACTTACCTTCCAATATTTGCTTTTTAATAACGTATCGCCGGATAGAATTTCCAATTTCGAACGCATTGCGGTCAAGGATGGTCGAACGGTTCGTAAGAAGGAAAACCCTGAATGAATTCATCTCGAATATTTGCTTCGAGATGCGTCGGTATGGAAAGTCGCCGTCGGATACCACGAGCTGAACGAAAAGTCGCTTTCCTGATAGATCGATATTCTCTACGGGGAAGTTATCGGGAAAGCGGATCGCGCACCACGGAATAATTTCATTCCTTTTTTTTCTTTTTCTTTTCTTTTTGTAAATCGATTCCATATGTTCTTACAGAACGATCGTAACGAGGGCCGTGCCATGAGCTACCTATACGTATGTATTTTGTCTTTTGTACAAAACTCCCGCTCGTTCGTTATACCTACATTGTTGGCAGCAAACTTCGCTTTTCTTTATGACAAGTGACATAAAGCTCGCACGCTGGATAAATTCGATCACACCTGGCGGGATATGGATTCCTGAAATCGTTTGTCAACCGGCTGCCGTTGAACGCGCGTGATTCCTAACGTTTGGCCGCCGAAAGCGTAACGAGTCTTTTTCGTTCGTAACGAGACGACGGTTCACCGGTTCCTCTGACACGAAAAGAGAAGGAATATCGTAAAGAGGTATTTCTCTTCCACGATTTCTGTTCTCTCTCTTTCTCTCTCTCTCCCTCTCTCTCTCTCCACCTTTCTTCCATGTCGATTTAAACGATGGCGCCTGACTGGCGATTTTGTTGGCTTCCGGTTCCATTGTTTCGTGAGAAATTGTTCCTACGAAACTACCAGTAGAAAACGTTCGGCCGCCGCGCCGCGCCGTCGTCGTTGACATAGGTCGTCTAGACGCGTCTTAGATCTCGCGTGTATCGGGTGAGGAACTGGAGTAAGGAAGAAAGAGGGTAAAATCCTTTAGCATACCCGAGGGATCGTATTCCACCCCGTAAATTGCGCATCTACACCCTCGAATCGGGGTAAAAGTGGGTCAGGGCCCTCTTTAAATCGCATTACCACTCGATCAAAGGAGAGACGAGCTGCTCCTTTCGATTATTTTGCACGTGTCATATTTTTTGCTTTAAATTAACACCGTCAAATTTAAGGGCTATTGCAATTCGACGTGTATCGTTGAAACGTCTGGTTCCAAGTTCGGTAGTTAGGCGTGGAGAGAGTCGAAGTTCGCGAAGTCGGGAAGGCGGACTGGCGGAAAGGCGGAAAGAACCGTCTATCGACGTGGACGACGGTAGAACTGGACGATAATCTTTTCAAGGTGGCCATTAACGATGACGCGCGAGATCTTACGGACAATCTAAAATCTTAGCTGACTCGGAGAGTAAAACTAATAGCGTTGCTCCCGATCATTGACAAGGGTAACCGTCCGCCATTACGTGCCACGGAGGATCTAATCCCACTCCGTCCTTTCTCCTACCTGCCGAATGGAAAGATTCTCCTGAATTATTCACGCGATGGTAAAATCTTGTTCCGTCGAGGATTTAATTATACCTATCGCCCGGGGGGTTTTACTTAACGAAAATATCGATAACAAATACGTCAAAGACGAGGAGATCGTTTCGGCCGGAAGTCGTTTACTACAAATTTACACGCTACTCACGGAATTTAATCTTTTAATATTCAAACTTATCACTCGGACATTTCGCCGCGAGATTAAAGTAAATTGTATTACCCGCGGCGCGCCATGCTCCCAGGCTTTATGGAGTCCGCCGAGGGTTCACCCGGGGACTCGGTGAGAGAGTGAATTTGTCGAAGGCGGTGCACGAACTACTCGCGCGTCGCGGAAATGAACATAAATCCTTTCGGGCGTGAAACGTTCGCGCCCGACGCCGGTTTCAGGCCCAGGAAATCCCGAGTAAATCTAAACAAACGGCGGGGGGACATGAGAATCGGAGCTCGCCACCTACGATTTTGAAAGGGACCGAGGTTTTATTTATAGGTACTTTGGCCACGGCACATGGCGTGGCACGCGTGGAATCACTCGTGTTTCCTTATGCCCGAGGTGCACGCCCGAGAGTCAATTATTTGGATAAGTCAACGTGGCCTTCGGTGCGGCACGACCATTCCCCGAAACACCAAACTCGCGCGTTCTTTCAAACTTCGGAGAAAAAAAAAAGAAAAGAAGAGTTGAAATGTACCGCCGCGATCAACGAGAATATCGAACGCGTCGAGAATCACGTCTCCATCCCGACAGCGATTAAAGTATACAGGATGGAACAATTTTTCGTGATCCAATAACTGTATTCCCTTATTTTTATTTGTTGTTCTTTTAAATTCGAAGAACAAGGAGCGTATAATCAAATCTACGAACGACAAGTCACGCGAAGTATTTGAAACATTCGAAACGCGCGATCGCAAACCGTTTGCGGCGCACGTTTAGAGCCACCCAAACTGCTCTGTGTCCTTGTAAAGAGAAATCGGATCCTCCGATGTTCTCCGTGTTTAAACTACGCGGGGCGGATTTGCTTTTTTTTCGCCTCCGCGCCGTCAACGGTGCTTTCGATGGCTCATTCGTTTAATGGCCAGCTAAATATTGACTCCCGCTTATACAGTTTGCCTTGTGACCTGGTCATCGGAGTGTTTCGTTGTACATACACCAGGCAGGCTAGGTAGAAAACGGTATGTACCGACGTATACACCTGTAGCTACGAATGGCTTAACGGTGGAACGACCGCGTATGTGGCCAGTCACGATAACACGGGGCTCGTCTCAATTGCAATCGCTTGTTCGTTCCGCCGGTTGCCAATTTGGTCCTTTCCTTCTCCGAAACACCGGGCATGCTTTGCCGCGTTGCGCGTCAAGATCTTGCTCGTTCAACCGTCGATATTTAATCCACGGGAAGGATGAGACCTCGATTCGAATTACTTGTGCGTATACGCTCTCACATTGCACGCACGGAAGGTAATGGTGGCTTTCCACGCGTCGCGATTCGATGGAACGCGACGAGGGATCGACGTCGGAACGCTATCGTAACGAGTGCTGCGACGCCGCTCGTTTCTCTTTCAAAGCCACCCTCTCTCCGCCCCCGCCCCCCTTTCACCCCGTGTCAGCTGGCCGGTGGAGTTGGCCAAATAAAACCAACACGTTTTTAATGGACCGCGCACAAACGCGTGTTTTTTGCGCGCGCAAGCTACGGATGTGTACGCTCCGGTACTTACAAACTCGATACGCACGCAGGGTTACTCGTGCAAACGCGCTCGATATGTATACATACATATGTATACGTGTACACGAATACGTGGCCGCTCAACGATTCGAGCGGTCGCCGAAGCGTCTGGGGAATGGGAACGAAAATATATCGTGACTGCGAGGCTCGAAATTGGGGGTGGTTCGCGCGCAAAATACCTCCGAACTGCGTTCTATTATCGTTGAATCAATACGCCCGTCGTCAAAGTCAAACAAAATCATAGCTTATTAACTGAAATACGAGAAAAAAAGGAAAAAAGGAAAAAAGGAAAAAAGAAAAAAAGAAAAAAAGAAAAAAAGAAAAAAAGAAAAAGAAAGAAAACCGAAATTTATCGAACGCAAATAGGTGGGTGAATTTGTAATTCTATATAACGCGAATCGCGGGTAAAAAGAGGTCTCGTTATCGACCGTCGCTGATTTTTGTCCGACGAGCAGGAGACTCGTGACAGCCACACATTTTGAGAGATATTTTGCGATCCGGCCGCAAGTTCTGCCGCGAAGCGCGTCACGGATCGCGACGCGAGTCTCCCACTTTAACGCCGAATTACCGGGACCGTTATAGTTTTCTAGCAACAAGTGCTGCCTCTCCCCCGCCGTCTCTCTCCCGCTCACTCACCCCGATGTCTCGTATTCTCCTTCTCTTTCGTTTTTTATCTCCGCCGTTTCCGACAAATGCGCGGCATTTACCGCTCCACCGTGTCACCCTTGCTTTGTGTCTCCGCGACTCTACGTCTCTTTCATGCATTTCACTTTATAACTAACGAGTTACTCTTCCCCGGATTCAAAGACTTAATCGATAACTTTTTCTCCTGTTCTGCCACCCCTCTCCGCCTCTCTGTCCCTCCCTCTCTCTCTCTCTCTCTCTCTCTCTCTACCGCTGCAGCTTTGTCATTAATTCGCGGTCGCCTTTCGGTTCACGTTAATTCGTGCGTCTCGACAAGTTCGTCTGGAGACTTGTTCTCTGATCAGGGCGAAAGCGGAAGAGAGAATGAGATGGAGCAGGGAATCGAGTATTGAGTAGACAGAGAGAGAGAGAGAGAGAGAGAGAGAGAGAGAGGGGTGGGGTGGAAGAGGGATGGAGGGAGAATTTAAGCCGATGCGAGGTCGCGTGCTACCGAACGAGAAGGAGAGAAGAAGCTAATGGATCCTGCGGGATGCTAATGGGCTACACCCGTGTGCTCGCGCTCTGTTTACAGCCAAAGCCAATTACAGCTAATTCGACGACTATTTATTAGCCGATTAGTCGGATGTATTCCAGAAGACCACCCCTCAAGGACCTCTTTGCGAATGATCCCTCTGACGTCGATAACCAAGGAAACTTAAGCGATTAGACTGCATTTAAGCTTGTTACCCGTTCAACATTTTCGTTTCTTTTTTTCTTTCCGTCAAACAGCCACAACCGTTCCCCTGCATCGGTTCTATCGCGAACGAACGTCGAGGGCAAGACGCTAGGTGTACCGCTGTTCTCACAAAATAGACTCTAATTAAATTAAATAGTGAACGAGCTTGCTCGGAAACCTTCAGCTCGGAATTGTTGCTGTAATAAATACCCGTGGAAAGTTCTTAAGGAACTTTGAAGTCGCCTTTCTGTAAATAATTTAGCCCTGATGCATTTGCTTTGACCAGTTTGCGAGTTCGGAATAAATGGTTCCTAATAGGTTCGAAGACTTTTCGAGAGGCGGAAGGGAAAGTAGTGGTTGAAATCTCAACGGTGATGCTGTAGTACACGCGACGTTTACCGTCCCCGTTACAAGGAACAAAGGAAATAAATTAGCAAGATAACCATCTTTCTTTAACTTAAAATTTATTCTTTACTTTCCGCGAGCTAAAAGAATGACGATAAAGGGAGGATCGTCCACTTTCTTTTTTCATCTTCCGGGAATCGTTGCGTTTCAATTAAGTCTATCTTTGATACACTCTCTGGGTTAGAATCTTTTCTTTTCCTTCGTGCCGGGACCAATAATACAAATCATAGTAATTTCCGGCCATCTCTTTTTACCTTGTCCCTTTCGAGGCCCGTCTCGCTTCCCGGCGCAATATTTATGGAAGCACGGAAATGGAAAATATAATGCATCGACTCTTATCGGATCGCCGCATTGCGAACCACTGGTCTTGACTTCGGGGTTCCATTAGACCGGGTGATTGCATTCTTGCGCTAGTAGCTTCGAATAAAGGAACTGCCGGCCCGAGCCTTTCCATTCTTGATTTTCTTCCGGAGTTCTTCTCCCGAGCAGACCCGTTCCCGATTCCCGTAGGATCGCGCGTCCAAGAGAGAGAGAGAGGGAGAGAGAGAGAGAGGGAGACGGTACATGGGAAAGGAAAGGAAGCAACATAGAGGAAGAGGATTCCATGGTTTCGATCGCAATACGATTCAATACCACTGCCAAGGAAATCGGTACTTTGAGCGTTTAACGCTCCTCTCTTCGTTAATTCGGAAAATTCCCCGTTCCTCGAGTCAGACAAATAAGACAGCAGAACCATTGCCGTAGCTTCTCCGATCGTTGGCAAAATCACCGTAACGATCTCGTTATTCTTACTCCATCGTTACCCTTTGCGTTTCGCGGTAACGAACTTTATCCGTCTCGTCTAGGAAATTGCGAAATCGCGGTAGATATCCGACGATGACGACAGGCTGCAGAGGGTTAGATTAACACTGTTTACCGTCATTTATTTGTCATCAGGAATATTCCGTAATTGCAATCTTTTTAAGTATTCCCACGGGGCCCGCGTTGTGTCGATGCAGAACAGGGATTTAAAAAAAGAAGAAAAAAAACCGAAAAGCGAAGGTTTGAAGTACAGCTGGCAGCGGCAAGGAGAGCGGAAAACCGCAACGGGACGACCGGCGCGGCGCGGCGCGGCGCGGCGCGGCGGGAGGGTTGATGCGTCGGTCCGGAAAAAATCGGCCTTTATTGTTTTCGTTAGGAATCCCCTACCCGCGTCCCCTCGCTCGTATTCCGACGCCATTCGGGGCTCTCCTCTCTCCGTTCTTCGAGCACCTTTCTCGAGGAAAGAGAAAAGTAAAGAGGGTGAGCCCCGGAATATAGGATGGAGTGGCGAGAAGAAACCAAGATGACGGTAGTGGGTCTGGGTGTTGAATAATAAAGAGGAGCATCCCCGGCGGTATGGCCGTTCTTTCTTATCGCTTCTTCAGCGGATAGGTATCGCGAAGAAGGTAAGAAATTTCTCTCTACGTTACTGACACGTACGTATAGTGCACCGCCGATCAGGAGATGGCACCTGAAAAAAACGCGTCCCCATTGCTACAGCCCAAACCCTACAACCAAATGGAAGCGCGTTTTTCTCAGGTGCCATCTCCTGATCGGCACACAGTACGTACTATGTAAGTACGTACGTACGTACATACATACTTACATACATATACACACACACGCACACACGCACGCACACACACACACATACGTGACGTGAGCTTCCCGCGGCTACCGTTCGGCGATTCATGCGGGAAACAACGGCACGCACTCGCATTTATTTCTTGCCGCGGACAAGCCGCGAGATTACTTGTAACACGGCGGCAGATACGCGAGCTGCCCTTTCCACGGCGATTGACGGGGGAAAAAAGAAGTAACGTTGTCGCGCAGAATTTACAACAGGCGTGGTAGATTCTACTAGAATATCTGGTTACACGGGGAAGAGAAGGGTGTACCGTTACAAAACCGTGCGAAGATACGGCGAAGCGATGTACCGAGATCGCTGTTGGTAGATACGCTTCACCTTGGAATTTAATTAGAATTTTGTAGCCGCCCTTCCGCGGCGGCTAATAACTTTGCCGAAACGCGAGTTAAATTCGAAACTTTAAACCACGCTCGCGAATGGAACGTCGTAAACGTTCTCGTATCGATGGGTCACAGATTTCTCGAATTTCAAATCGATGTGCCGGGTCGTTAGGTACGGGTATACTCGGGTACCCTTCGGTTATGGATCTTGTAACGCGTTACGTACTTACTCGGGGAGGAGCGAGACACCCCTCCGAGCGAGGGGACGCGAAACTGCCCCCACAGCGGGGTGTTTGCACGGGCCAGCTGTTGACGGTTTGCCTACGGCCGCAAAAGCTTAAGTACCTAACCCATCAGTCGCGATGCTGATCCGAAAAATTGCGAAAACGTCTCGAGCCTGGGTCGAAACCTTCGCGTCGCCCTTCGCCACATTCCTCATTGCTTCCAGAGCCGCGAAAGCCTAATTCGCATTTAAACTGCCGTCCACGCTCGCGACTGTACTGTCACGGAAACTCACGGCTAATTGCCAACTATTATTGCTTATCGATGAACGGAATAGGAGCGCGTGCGCGTACGACCAAGGGAATAATGGAGCCCGTAGCCTAAACTTTAACGATACTCGGTGCGACTGGTCGTGCTTCCTATCTAATTAGGCACGTGCGTAGGTATGCGAGGATACGTTAGGCAGGCGTGCGCGCACGGTTAACAATGGGTAATCCGTGCATTCACACAGCGCAGCTCCGCGGCTGTTCGAGAGTGGATTCTCTCGGGTGTTCCTATACGCGTGAGTATTGGTACCCTCTTGGTGGGGCCTGGAAAGGCCACGGTGGGGTATAACACGGGTACTCGTGGCGTTGCCCGTGTGTCCACGGATAAAGGGACCCAGCAGCCATATGGCGCCCGAGCCTGGGTCTTTACTCTCCCTTTCGTACTCATCTACGCGACGAATACAACCCTGTTTTCCTTGCCCCCCTCCTGCCCCCACACCGCTCTCTTTCTCATTGTCCGAAACGCATGGCCCGATTCCCTAATGGCTTCGTAACTGCTGATTACGCGTGCGATTTCTGGCCGTAGGCTGGCACGAGCGTCTCGCGTGGGAGAGTATGTATGTATGTATGTATGTGTGTGTGTATACGCGCGATGTAATCGGGAACCAATATATGGGTAGGTGGTACGTTAGGTGATTCGAGGACCCGTAGCAGCGTTCCGTCGCGTCTGTAGAGACCGCATACCTGTATCGCGACGAAACGAAACGCGCGTTTCGGTACGAAGTGGATCAGGGGGAAACAAAAAGTGAGTAGAACGAAAAGGCAGTGAGCGAGTTCGTCGAGATTAGAGATGAAAGTACATCCGAGTAATGGACGCGCAGTGGCAAAGCATAATTCCTCGGTTGTAAGTCGTTGTAGGTGGGCACGACGGAAGGCGGGCGCGGGTGCGGGGAAACAGTCGCAACTGTTCCGCGCTACACTTTGTCTTTTCGGCCCGGTAAACTTCCGCGCTCCAACAGGCTTCCCATTCTCCCCTTTTCTTTTTCCGCCTAATCCGGAAAGTTGTAGTTTTGGCTGGCGCGTGGGTACAATGGATCTCGCTGGAATTTTTATTATTCGAAATCTCGGAGAAACGATACTCGGGAAGACGCGATGTCGATATTCACAGCGGATCCAATGGAAGGAAATGATCGCGATGGGTTATAAAATTCTGAGCGTTGCGCGAGGTTTGCGTGTTTACGCGGGATGGCACGGCGAGGGGCGTCGGGGGTTAGAATGTGCGGAAGCGTCGCGATCGGGGTATAAATAAATTAAAAGCGCGCACAGCTGTCGCCGCGGGGACAGCTCGCGTCGCGACGGTGCTTACCGGTGGTCCGGCCGGACGTTTATTTCAAGAGCGTTATATGGAGTATACAAGAAATCAATGGGACGTAATTCCATTGCCGAATTCTCTCTCGCCGCGACGCGTTTGGGTACGCGCACGTCCGTACGTGCGCGCGTTCGAGCTTAAATTGCGCGTACAGGCGAGATGGAGAAACGTGGCATCTTGCGGTATCATTATTCCCAAGACGATCGAACGGACAGCACCGCCAATGGTTCGCGAATAACAATTAGCCGAGTGGATGGCGCACAGACGCGACGGCTTAAACTCGGCTTAACGATTCACGGGCGTCAACTCCACCTCGAAGTTTTTCAACCTTTTCCGTCCCGTTCAATTAGTTATCGTCCGCGTCGGCGACGCAGTTATTCCTGAATTTTGTTTTCCTTTCCCCTCTCTCGAACGTCGTCGCTTTAACGACGTTCGTCCGACGATCGAATGACAAAAAAGATCAATCGTGACCTACGGGGTTGCCTAGGAATTAACGAAGAATTGTTGAATTGGCAAGGTTCTCTGGCTTTGTTCGTTCCCACTCGAGATTCCCTATATTACGCCTCAATTGGCCCGCGAGAACCCTCGCGCGTCGTTCCGTCTGACTTTCCCGCGAGTCCCTGCGTCTCTTTACATGGCCAAAAATATTTCAGCGAATTTGAAATTCGATCACGCGCGACGGTCGGACATATCGAGCGTGCACGCGGGAACGTTATCGCACACGAGCGACGATCGTCGGGCCTCGGGAATACGATCGTAACGGTATAGTAGCGGTGCATATTTATGCGACGATCGTTGAAATCGTCATCGGCAACAAATGAACGGGTTGACGTTACCTCGGTCCTCGCGCCGCAATGGCAGTCATCAATATTTCATATTCATTCGTTGGTGGAACCAAGGAAAGTCCCAAGGGGAATTGCTTTGTCACTGATCGCAAATTCTGCGGTCCGACGCGGGGGCGGGTATCGAAGGGTGGCGAAACGCTCGCTTTTCTCGTCCGTGTAAACTTTCGCGAGCCGCGTATCGCGTCTGCCGTCGTCCTCCTAGCGTTTATTATCTCGACGAGATCCACCTACGGCTGTTGGCTTCCACTTAACCGAATTTCAGATTTCCCGCTCCAAGTATTAGGGAGCGAAGCAATCTTCGCGAAGCAGTTAGGTACCGGCAGGCGAAGCAGTTACGTACCGGCCGAAGATAGCGAAGGAACGCGCGCTGCGCAGCCGCGTCGCCGCGCCGCCGCGCCGCGCCGTTTCGTTCGCGATAGCGCGATATCGTGAAGTTTATTGGCCCATAAGCCCCGAGAAAGACGTGAGAATATTGCGCCATTTTAACGGCAATAAAGTGAACTTTGTAGCCGGCATAACTATTCGAACGAGGGCACTTAATCGTAATGACGTTGATAAGGGCCCTCCGGTTACCTTAGATTTCAACGGTCAGCGGGGATACCGCGTCTCGTCCCACGAACGGGACGAGACGCGATAACCAGGACGACGCGGACGGGAAAAGCGTGCGCGCGTACGGGAATGATCGACGACCCTCTTACACCCTACGTCGTTATACGCCACGATTATCGAACAACGATGTACATTCGTATCATTTGCGAAACCGAGTGTCCCGATCGACTCGACTTTTATCCCCCTTAAAGGTACGCACGCCGGTCGGATCAATTCCTCTCCCCTTCGCTGTATCCACGTGTTTCCTTACCGCCTTCCCCCCCCCCCTTCCCCTTCCCCCCACCCCACCCGCCCTCTCTTTCCCCGACGATCTCTCCCGACGGTTGCCAGCGCGATTTAACGAGGCATGAGTTAATGCCACGTCGTGTTTCGTGCGTTCATAAACCTATGCGTAGGAACGTTGGTATGTCTGCATGTGTCGTTCTGCCGCGCGTACGTGTACGGACAGGTATGCGCGCGTACACGCGGATAAAGCGTACGTCAGGTTTGCGCATGAGAGAATGTTATACATGCCTTCATCAAACATCGTAATTTCTGTAGACGGGGCCCTAGCACTCGACAACGCGGGGATTTAGTTTTGAAATACAGTTTCGTTTTTCGTCCTCCGAGCTCGCGCGACGCTCGTTCTAGTTATTCTAGTACCTACCGCTAATTCCGTATTCCGGTGCATACGCGTACCACCGATGCGATGGCGCGTGCTTCGACGTCAATTTATTTCAAGCTCGCGATAAATATTCTTTGACTGGTATATCGCGGAAAGAATCCGACGATAATAACGCCGGAGAGTTTACAAAGGTCTTACAGCGGGCGGGGAAAATGTATATCCGGAGATTTATTCAACCGGCAAAGTGGAGGATCACTTCCGACATCTCAGCCGGTTTTTAAATCCCCACACGTAGAGATCCTTTTTCACTGGCGTTCGCGGAATGGTTCTTTCTCAGGCCAAATGACGTCTGGGGAAATCAGTGCGAGTGCGATATAATCTTGGGATATAATATTAAAAAGTTGTTGGATTTCGAGAGCAACGGATACCGGCGCGGCGGAAGGTTCGCGCAGGCAAGGTGAAGAGATTCCAGAAGCATATTCCCGGAATTTATCTTTCGCTGTTTGTATTCGTTATGTTTCAAGTTTTCCGCCTACGAGACGACGAGCGGGGAGAGTTCATATCTTCTCTCCCCTCCCTCATTTCCTCGTTATCCCCTGTTCTTTTGCTCTTCTTAAATTTCCCGGCGTCTACTCTTCGTTGCGCTCGTTACTTCTCTGCGAAAATTTTCTCGAAGAAAATCCGCATTGCAGCGCTTACTTCTTTACCTTTGATCAAATATCGCGGTATCGCGAAATATTAATAGAAATCGCTCGAGTCATGGCTCCGGTAAATAATGCGCCGTCGAGGAGGACGGACCTTTACCGTACTTCTTTGCCCACTTAGAAGGTCGCGAAAGTTAAACCTGATAATTCATCGCTCGTCGCAAGCTCCTTTACCCGACTCGCCTTTACTCCTGTACTCCTTTTCGCAATCTCTGTCTACGTTCGCGACGAACGTCAAAATCGCAAAAAGAAAACTCCAATCGGCGTATCGGTCATATGTATATCTTACAATTAGAGACAATTCGGTACGTCGAATTCCATTAGGTGCGAATCAAACGTCAGTTGCAATTTCGCGGATCGATGTTGTTCAGTCTCTTATTGTAAAGGGAAAATATTATAATACGTCACGAAGCAGCTGCTATGTAGCTAAGATACGATGAGCAAATTAACGTATTTTTACTTTTAAATTATTTGTACGATTTTAGTTGTTCCGCTCGTACGGGTCTTTATGACATGCCATTCATGGTTCAAGATTTATATTACGGTGGACCTTAAGCAGGACAATGTATAGTACCCGTAATGGTAATTATGGGTACGTTCCGAGAAATCGTAAGAGCAGGTACGCTGTCCCTGTTACGCGGTCGCGACGCTCACCTCCACCCTCCAACCTCTACCTCTCCCTTCAGTGTTTTGGGAATTCCATATTAGGACATCCTTCCAATATTTGTCACCCAATCAAAATTAGTGATTTTTCCACCAACCAGAAGCACTAACTTCACGTACCCCCTCCACAATTTCGTAACCAATGAAATTACTTTAGTCGAATAAGTAAGTTTATTTAAGGGAGGATTTTTCGCCTCAACATCAGATCAGAATCAGCAACACACACACACACACACACACACACGCACACACGCACACACGCACGCACGCACGCACGCACGCACACACACACACACACACACACACACACACACACACACACACACACACACACACACACACACCTACTATTTTTTCTCTGTGAATTTCCATGTCTATTTGTATATGTACATCATTAAAGATGGTATATTCGTTACAATTGGTGTATCTACAATATCGTCGCAACACTATCGCTCAACTATCAGCATACCACCAGATTTTCGGCGATCATCTTTAAGACACATCAGTCGTATCGACGACCCAAGCAACGCAAGGGACAGATACGGCGCACAATAACAGATGTTGCGCGCAAAGGGTCGTGATACTATGTATGTATGTATGTATGTATGTATATGTAGAGCGCGAGTAAAAACAAATCGGAATGAAATTCGTATTGACGGGAGATCGCTGCGATTTACCTAAAACGATACCTCCTCCGAAGCGTCGTTCGACGTGTTCCGAGAAAAGAGGCGAAAAACTGGAGCACGGTTGAACGCTGGGAATGTGCGGTAGACGAAAAAAGAAAGTTACGAGGAGTCTCGTAGCAGTTAGGTAGCGTCTCGAGGGTGTACTTGAACGACGTCGAAGGGAGGGAGCGTGTAAGCATACGTACCGGGATGACAGTGACAACGACGGCTACGCGTAACAACGGGCGAGGGTGGCCAGAGGGATGACGAATTACCGGCAGCGCTAGGCGAGGTTGATGCTCGGTGACCGGCAACCCAGGTACGTCCAGGTACGCGCGGGTGTAGAGGCTGGCGCGTAGGTACAGAGAGGGGCGAAGGAGCACGCGAGACATTGTCACGGATCCCAACCACCGGCCCCCTACCCTCGTGTTTCAGCAGTCTCCTCTCTCGTTGTCTACTGATTGCTTGCTTTGATCTTCGTAATCATGAAACCCTTCAGCCCCTCCCGGCCGCCATCGCTCGGCTTAAGTTCTCCTCACCTCGCCGGGATCTCTCCTCGCTATTCCCCACCTTCTGGCCACCTGACACTCGGTCAGTGTTCTTTCCTTTCTTTTTTCTAACCAACCGAGAAGGATAACAACGCTCGCCCGTTAACGAACGCACCCTTTTTTGTTCTCGCTAAATCAGACCTGCCCTTTTCGGCGATGACGTTTCTCTTAAAGGTCCCAACGTCGCTGGAACCGATTCGACTCCGTTCGGTTTTAGCGTTAATAACGCGATGCAGGAAACGTTCGTTCCTCCTTTTATCCGACTCAATTCTAACGGGACGCGGTTGCAAGATGCACTTTCGAGAAGTTATTCCGTCGTTTGTCTCCGTTAATTCTCTCTCGTAATAAGCAACGCTGGATGCACTTGAGTTTGCATTTTTTATGGATGCCGCTTGAAAACTCGCGGCTGAGAGACCGCTGAAGCACGACGAATTTCTTTTCCGAGGGGTCCCGCGGAGTTGAGATGTAGGTCAGGAGAGATATTGTCGAGAGTAGTATTATCAATGCCGATTAGTATTTATGAATTTGTCTTTTAAGGCACGGAGTACCTTTCTTTTTGAATCCGGGCTGCCTCCTCGACCGTAGATAAAGGAAAAAAGGTCGTTCCTTGGGGAATAAGCTAGGTTCATCGGGGTCAAGTAAGCTACTATTCATCCTCGAGCATTCGTTATCCGCTCAATTTGCGGGGTACGCAGGATTTTTCTGCAAACGCGCTCCAAAGTTTTCCTTATTCGCGAGTAATACGTCCACGCTGGGACGATGGGGCGGGGTGCGTTAATTAATTAACAAGTTTTGTTTATTTGGAAATTTCGCTCGATATCGATCGATATGTCGCTACCAACCAGGTAGATTCTTCGTCTGTATTTACATTATGCTTAAATCATACACCCGCTAAAGCGTAATTAATTACACGTATGGTTGATTTCCATTCTTCCGCTCGCCGGTTAGAAGTGATGAATTCCGAATAAATGAATAATTAATTAAGCCCAAAGGAATGGGCATAGAATCGAAGGTAATGGAAGGATCGGAGAAATCCAGATGAAGGGGAACGAAAACGGCAACAGGACTGCCGAACCCGCGGCATAGGAAAACATAGTAATCTGCGTATACGTATACATGTGTATACAAGTATGTCTGTCCGTGTAAGCGCGAATCGGCATAGCGGCCAATTTAAATGCAGATCGAGGTTTAAACGCGACCGACGTTCGAACACATGAGTCCGCCGGAACCCTCGAACCTCATTCCTCTTCCCGTTCCACCGTAATGCTACCACTGGGATTTTAATCGCGAGTTTCCAACCAACGAACGGAGCCACCGTGCCTCGTGTTTCCGTTTGGTGATCCCAACGACCCCCATTTTTCCTTCGAGCGTAATTGCGACATCGTCGCTCTCCTTCGCACCTAATCCAGTCTCGCGATGTTGGGAATTTAATTGATACGTGCGACAGCCGCAACCCTTTTGCTCTCCGTTATCGCTCGAACGCCATTTCAAGTATAATTCGACGAATAGTTCGTAGCTGCGATCGACCGCACTGTCATGTCGGTTTGTCGGCACTGGCGCCGGGGAGTAATAAGATCGAAGACATCGTGACTTGTCAGCGCTATCTTCGATACCCGAGGCAAGATAACAGTTATGCATAAAGTGGGATAGATACCGTAAGTCCGAACCCGCGCATGCTCGGACCTCGCCAGACTCAAATGGATGCGATTTTACGGTACCGATAGTCAGAGTATTGAAAAACAATACCCTTCTTGCTTTAACCCTTAAATGCATGGATTTTCAAGAAATAACGCGTTATAAACTAATCAATTTCGTACGTTGCTAAATGGCAAGACCATGCATTGAAGGCTTCATTAAAAGTGGAATTCCTTTTGTTTTTCTTTTTATTAAGTGTTTTTCGTGGCAAATACATCATTTCTAGTTCCCCGAACCATTTTTATAAAGGACAAATAAATAGGTATGCGCAGTTGTACAATCATATGCAATCTAAGCTAAGAAAGACGCGTGTCCATCGCGGATATACGCAGTACAACTTACGTGTCTCTCGGCTTTGCGATGAAAACAAAAAGTTAAGACCTCTCCGAATCCATCCGATAGCTTCGGCATGTCGAAAGGTCTGACTCTCGTCGATGTCAAACGACATTGATTACGCGGTGGGTGCGTAAGGGAGGCGAGAGGTGTCCCTCATGAATATTCAGAGTTCGTGCGTGTCGTCGCGGTACGTGACGCATATATTTGTCGGTGACTGACACGTACCGCGATGGAGGGTGGAAGCGGTGGGAAGGAGTAAGAGCGAGGGACGAGCAAGAAATTTCAAGGGTAGGGGAGTGTCGACGATAGGAGATAAGGGTCGTGTCTTGCGTATCTATCCGAGGTCTCGCGTTACGGGAAGGGGAGGAGCAACGATGATCCGCTTAGGCTCAACGGACAGATAAACTGTTTATTATTACTCTCGTTGAGCTCGCGGGAATATACAGTCGGTTCGATCGGTATAAGTTCGATATCAGTCAGTCAGTCAGTCAAGCGAGTCAAGCGAGTCAACCGTTCTTCCCCAACCCCCTCCCCCGTCCCCCTCCCAGCCTGCCATCGAACCCCCTCGGCTCGTGCCCTCCACCTCGATAGGATAAAATCCATTTTCCTGCTTCTGGAAGGAACGAGATTCTACTCACGAAGGGCTCCGAGGATTCACCGCGTAATCCAGTTTTATTACTTTTCAGTCAGCGCGGGGAATAGAAGAGATATTTCCCACTTATCCCAGATTATTTCGGAGTTAATATCTAACGAAGGAAAATAGTCGTCGTATATCGACCAGTTCACCGATCATCGGTTATAAGTTAGGACTCTATCCTTTCACGGATAATCCGAAGTACGTCGAAGGAATTTTTTTTTTATTTCTATATTTTGCTATCATACCCGTCGCTGGGCTTCCTCGAGATTCAGGCGTTGACTTTACAAACTTCAACCTTATCTCGTTCGAAAGTGTCAGACTTCTGGCGATAAGACGCGCGTCGCATCCGCGTGGATTACGACCGAGCGAGATATACGTACAGACGCTACGGCCGGGGGGAGGGGGCGGCAGAATCGGAGTGAGGGAGAGCGTATCGCTTATGCCTCGGTTATTGGTTAATCAAATAGTAGATCCTCTTGATTAGCTCCAGGATGCTCTTGGCATCTACCTAATGGTACCTGCCAGATGGCCAAACAGATTTCCGTCAGAGTGCATCGGGATCTCCTGGAGCGTATCTAATCCGAGGACAATATAACCTACGACACACGAAAATTTCCGGGGATTTCGACGTTCGGTGCAGATCAACCCTACTCCACCCGTCGCCGCGTTATTCCCATCGAGAGCCGGTTCGTCCCCGTCGTATGCATATTTTCAAACGAGCGGAGAGCAGTAAAAGTAACCATCGCTAATTTGCCCGCCAACTCTCTTCCTTTACCAACCATGAAGGACGTGAAAATTCTTTCTCCGAGCTCAAAGCGAAATTAAACGAGCTCTCAAGATACGCGTGAGCAGTAATCATAGACGTTAAGCCGAAACGCGCCTCATTTAAAATTTATGCAGCCAGTCTTGTGGGGATAGGCAGTTGCGAGACACGCACGCGCTCATACAAGCGTTATACATAAGTTATAACTCTATATACATATATGAAGAGTACGGTTTTCCTAAACATCTAGATACGACGTCCTGACGCCATGAATTTTAGACAGTCTTTCGTTTCGGTGCATGCCGAATCCCTTGTTTTCGGAAGCATAGCGGGGTAAAGGGGTTGGGGGTGGGGGTGTGGGATTAACGGTGCACATCTTCAGACACTCGACCCTTGTGGAGGGATCGGCCACTCAGAGCGAGCAGGTCGAAATCGCATACGTCTACGCCGCGCGGCCCAAACGCGGCATAGGAATTGGACCTTTACGCCGCGTCGTTGCGCGACAAAGCGGTCCACATACCGAATGAGACTGCGTTTGTTTGTTTTAGCGCCGAGGTTCGATCTCAACGCTGTGCAGTCAGTCGTCATCAGTCGTTATCGAGCATCCATACGATTCATACGAAATAAATACGTTTTTTTACTGTCAGGAAGTTCTGGGGATCGTCCACATTAATATCCTGACAAGCAACCTTTCCGAGGAATAAAATCCCCACAATGTATTGTTGAAAACACCCTTCAAAGTTTCTTGCGTTAAGTAAACTAATGAATGATGTCTACATCCGCTTTAGGAAAATAAGAAACACGCGTGGAACGGACCGCGACAGTCGTGGTTATGATACAATTTTGTTAAATCAAACCTAAAATGGGATGAAACAATGAAATCAATCGCGTCTAGGCGCTTCTAGCGAAACCATACCTTAAGTATAATCACTTGCGCACGTGTCACTCTGGTCGAGGCGTATGTATGTAAGTACTTATCTACATGCGTGCAGGTTTGCTCGTGGCGCGCACGGTCCGTCACGATGGAGCCATCACGCAACGAAGTAATAGTCATCGACGCGATTAAATGCAGTGTGCGCAGGGGTCCTTAGCATCCTGATCTCTATTGGCAGCGTAGTCGGGAGGAGTCCAGATATCCGTAACACGATCGATATTCGATGCGGGAATCCGTGCAAGTCTGTTTTCCGCGTCGGAACGGCCGCGGGGGAGATACGAGGTCCATCCGATAAGCCTCCAAGTAAATTAACTCGTATCCAGTTTTCCTTTTTTCACAGTTTGTGTTTTCCGAAAATATCGAAAACCGACAAAATACGAGGAGCGATAAACGTCGAGGTTAGATTGAGGCGAAATTTTTGTTCCCTAAATTTAAGCGATTATGACCAATTTTGATTGTAGCGTGAAAAGGAAAGGACGACGGGTGCACTTTCTCGCGCGATAATCGCGAAGCGAGCGCGACTCGCGGGGTAAAGGTCCAATTCCTATGCCGCGTTTGGGCCGCGCGGCGTAGACGTATGCGATTTTTACCTGCTCGCTCTGAGTGGCCAATCCTTCCACAAGGGTCGAGTGTCTCAAGATGTGCACCGTTAACCCCCTGTTCGGGACAAGCCGAACGGTGGCGTGAGTTACCGGGCCACACGCTCGGTCTCTCTGTCATTCCACTCTCACACAACGGCACTCGTTCTGCCTTACAAGCAGACGAGTCGCGTGGTGAGACGGGAAGCGTGGGTCATAGGCCCGAGTCAAACGTTCTCGAAGGATTTCGGCCGTTTCAAACAACATCAGATTCGGATACTTCGAGAGCGTTCGATTCGGCGACCTATATAAATGTAAATAGGTGGCTCGCGAGCCTCTTAGTAACGGATTCGCAGTTCAAGTTTCGCTATCACGCTTCGGTTTACGCTCCGCTTCTACGCTTTGCTTTACGCTTACCGCGCTTTACGCATTTTCCGCGCCGTTCAACGCTCGTCGGAAAACTGTTGTGAAACCTTTGTTGAACCTCATTTATTGTTAAATACATTTTTTGACTGTTACAATATTTGAATTCCTCGTCCCAACGGGCACTCCCACCTCGCCGAGACTCCTCCGCAACCGAAACCCTTAAAATCCCGGCAAACTCTTACATCAGGTGCGCGACCGTAATTCGCCTAATTATTTTCGAACCGGTCGGCCCGAACACCCCCCCCCCCTTTCCCCCGCTTCGCTTCCGAAAACAAGGGATTCGGCATGCACCGAAACGAAAGACTGTCTAAAATTCACATCTTTATTGCATGCCCCGCAGACGATGGGTCTTCTACATTGAAAAAGCTGCCCCGTGATTGTAACGTACGTATCGTAAATCTTAAAATAAATATGGGAAACTATATAATATCTGGAAAGGCGCTGGTAGAATCCGCGCGCACAAAAATTGGAGCACGACACTGAAAGAAAACAACAAGTCGTGAAGAGGAGGACGCCTCGATTTTGGAATCGTTGTCCTTCGGTTCGGTATCGAGGAACACGTAATTTTATTTATTACAAAAAAATATATATAAAGACAACGAAAGACAACGATTATATACGTATATATATAGGTAGATACATATATACATACATTTATAAATATAAATTCCAGTCGCAATGCGATTGCAATCGCAGGACTACTCCAGGGACCAGTCTAGTCGCACCCGTTTCCCAGCCGCTAGCCGAATGAATGGATTCCATTCAGTTTTTCCCGAAGCAGTGTAATTTATGGGCCATCCGACGAAAACCGCGCGTGAATTGAGCTTCTAGCCGTAGCCATAGAAATCTGTCCTAACCCGTGTCGCATCACTTGACCCGTCGGCACATCAATAGGTTCCATTCAGTTACTGCGCCATGTGTTTCAGTTTTTGCTTTTTTATGTACGCGGCTGCGACTAGCGTGCGTAAACGCGGCATAGGAATTGGACCTCAAGCCGGGAAACTCGACTATACGCGCGCCATTTACGAAGAAAGATAAAGAAAGTAACTGCGCGAGAAAAGACGGAAAGAAGTACGTAAGTAAGTATTGCTTACTTTCTTGTTTAGAATTTTGTCGGTGTGGCGTGAGAGGAATGCGATTAGTTTTGGACGTAAAGAGATTCGCCATTCAATGGTTTGGTTCTGTTGGCAGTTCTTTTTTATTTAACCTTCCCACCAAACTGTTAGCTGAGTCGTTAAGACTGTATGTTAAACGTTAATCCCGCATTCGTACGTACAATCCGCCGACGCGTAGCTTACCCTTTCTGTGCTTTTGAAATAAAGTACGTAAATTCTTATTCGGAACTCGGGTTTCTGAAAATTAGAAGAAACATGGAAGTCACGGCGGGTGGTCGTGCAAGTGGTACGAGCGCGCCTATTTTCTTTTTCCCTGGGGAACTGTATAAATGTCGAAACGAGCGTGAGTTGTCTCTCGCGAACGCGAGAAGCGCAAAACGTTGTAAATGGTAGGCGACTCGAAAAACCCGGTGCTGGTTCGTTCACCCTAGATTCAGGGTTCTAACTGAACCGTGAGTACGCCATACATATAAATACGAGGGTACGTATAGGATTTAGCAAGACGGCGTCAGCAAATACCGCGGAGGGCTGGAAGAGAGAGAGAGAGAGAGAGAGAGAGAGGGAGGGAGAGAGAGACGAAGGGAGGGAAGATGACGAAGACGCGCGATGGGCGGAGTCTGTTGCGCGCTTTGAGTTAAGTTAAGTGGCGCTGTTTATTGTTCGGGCTTTAGAACGCGTGGCTCTTCATTAGCAGGAATTGCAACGAGGCTCTCTCCGCTACTGGCAGAAACGCGACGATACAACGGACGAGGGAGGGGGAGGACATTGAAGAAGAAACTCGCCTACTTCCGGCATCTCGTTAATTAATTAAATCAAGAAACTCGCTGCGCGGCGTCAGAATTGACGACACTGGGCGCGACTCTAAATGTCTAAATTAATGTATTCGCTGCGAACGCAAATTAATTGGGCGTACCACCAAACACCGCGTACGGACGAATCGAGGAGGTGACAGCTTTTATTCGGGGCCTGGCTGAAAGTAGACTGCTGGTAAACTTTGACGCGAAACAATCGCGATTGAACTTTGAAAGGGCGCAAACGATGTTTCTATCGAGATGCCCTTCCGCGCCATTTTTCATTATTTCAGCGAATGCCCACGGGCACCGTGCGTACATACATACATACGTATGTACGATTAGCAATTCTTCCCGCCCTGGAACCAGAGATGCCTCCTCGCTTTTGTACGCGCCCATTCCCCGTTTTCTATTTCTCGCACCCGCCCCGTGGACCCCCGCAGGCTGTGAGTCAGAAGTCATACACGCGTTATACAGGGGGTGCGTGCGCGCCAGAGTGCAGGCTGATTTCGGCGATGTTACGGCGCCCCATCAGTTGAGTTATGGCATCCATAACTAGCACCTACGTCTTTCATTAACCCCGGCATTGTCGCGTGTATCGCGACCGCGTCGTTAAAGGGGACCGAAAGATCGTGGGTTGGGGACGGACCGGAGACACCTATTTGTTTTTCCCTCGCTCGTATTTGCCCGCCATATGCCCGACTTTGCCGTGTACTCGTTCATCGTGCAACGAGGATCGGGAACGGCAATGTCGTACTTTTCGACGAATCGATTGCTCTTTGTTGATCGCGAGAGTGATGTCTCGGTGGTTCCGTAATACGGATCAACCGCGAGTTAAACGATAGGATCCCTGCGCGACGGCAAACAGCATCAATCATGATCGCGCATCGGATACTTTGCGACATCTGGGTAATGGATAAGGATAAACTCTCGCTCGAGGGCAAGTGTCAGTGGAAAAATCAAGTCTTGATCGATCGAGAATCAAGGGATTCGGGCGTAATGGACATTGTATCGTCGTGAGAACATCCTCTGAGAGTGGGTCGTAGATAGCAGGAACGTTGAGCTTCGAAGGAGGCAAGGATGTTCCAGGTCTCAATGTTTACCCGCGGTAGTCTAAACTTCTCGGGGGGGAATTCGCCGAATCTTATTGTTAGGTATTCGCGGGACGTAACTACGCGTTGGCGCGAGAGCAATGTCGACCGACTTTGTGACAAACTTTGATAATGACTGAACTGGATTGCGATATTGTGTAGAATTGGAACGCAGGTGGTTCCGAGTTGTTCGGAGTTTTTGCGAGACATAAATAAGAATTCGGCGCAGACCCGGAAGTAGAGGTGGACGGGTGAGTTGAAACTTTCAAAGACGGTATTTCCCGCGGCTCTCGTGCCCGGAAATGATCGTTTTGCACGAATCGTCAGAAGTTCCTGCTACTATTCAAAATATAATTAAAAGTCGAAGTTTCTTACCGCTTCTACACCACTCCCAAGAATCCAGATCACCGGAGAAATTTTTAATCTTCGAAGAGTCAAGAAACGTTCCGTTAGAGAACGCGCTATCCGAGGAACACAGTTATCTTCGTTTGATTTTCAAATTCGGGTTGGACGTTTCGTTCCGAAATGAGTGTAAAATGTCACGGTAGACCGACGCGTCTCTGGTGGGTTGGAATTAATCGCGAGGACTTTGGTCCAGATTGGTGCAAAGCGACAGGAGATCCATCTGCGCGCGTGCGCGCGCGCGGTATGCAATATCGAGACAGTTGATACAATCCGTACAATTCGTACAATTCGTACGGCATATTTTGTTTTCTATACCCCGTGGCCAGGTCGGGCGTTTATTAAAATGTTTATCCGACGACGCTGGAAAACTCTCCCTTTTTTTGTAACTCCCTCGCTTGACCTCTCGTTCGCGATGCGAGTATTTCCAACTGCCCCGGTTCATCGTACGCAGCCCGGAGAGCAGCGCAGTTTAAAACAATCCTAAAAAAAAAAAATTCGAGTGGCGCACGCGAGTATCCTTTTTTTTCCACGCAGGAGTTTTTTTCACCAATATAGCCGGACGTATTACAGACCAAACATGGTTTCTCCTGACGTAGTTGACATTCGTTGGTTATTTTGGTGAAATATTAATCAAAAACCAATTTGAAAATTCATTGTTCCGACTGTGGCGTCATACGAAACGCTGTTACGGACGATTGATCGATGGTTGTGGCGGCAGCCGTTTGCCAGGAACTTTTGAACGCGCGAATGTGTTTTTTCGTGAAACGCGAAGAAGCGTCCTAGAATTAATAGATCAACGTCGATCTTCGAAATTACGTTCCACGGTTTGAGAAAGGGACAGAGCGGAAGAGGAAAGGAAAGAGGCGCGAGGATGTCGCGCTGAGAAACTGGTTATATTTTTAGCGCAGCCTTTCGCATCTGGGTGGCCTCTGTCTGCTTTTTAGTGTCTACTAAACATCGGCCAAAGATAAACTAATGTGTCCCGAATTCGTATAGACCGCTCTGTCCTTCTTGTCTCGTGAAATTGATACACAGATCGTTTATGCGCTTAGACAAAACACCGCCGATGAAGTTGCTTGTCGTATACGTTCATAAATATAACATTAGCGACCGTTTCGGAATATCATCTATCACGATCTATTCTACGGAATACACCTGTGTCGCTACGCCCACTCCGGTAACGACGTATTGTTGCGACGTTACACTGTACACTCTAGAGCAATTGCAAGGTATCGATCGATTTCCAATCAAAAATACTCTCTCAATTAATCGACGAAAATTGTTTACGAACATACATGAAAATGATTTTTAACGTTCGTCGGTTCAAAACGAAATACGCTCGCTCGCGGAAGTCAGCGCGCGGCTTGTTATCGGGAAACGCAAATTCCGGAAGGGCGAGTTCCGTCGCGATCAAATTCTTCGAACATCAAAAAAGATTACCAGCAGTTTCCCCCCAAATATTTCGTCGCGCCTGTCCGATCGTTTGACCGAAACGGACAGCTCGAGGTCCATGCGTGTTCCGTCTTGCCATGCGTAAGAATGGGTTTCATGGGAAAAACAGGAGGGCAGAAACACGCGTGGCACGCACGTGATGCTTCGATACGGCGCGGCGATTGCCATGAGAACTTACGGAACTGGTCACACGTGGTGACCACGTCGCGGCATGAGAAATTGCCGCGTGTATCTTGGTCCCGCGTTGACGCAGGGTTCCGCAGATGATTAATAGGAAATCGGTAGGATCGACGACGCGACGCCGCACCGCCGCGAGACGCCAACTATTGTCGGCAAATTGTCGATCGAACAGCACAGCGCCACATCGGCGAATAAACAAGGATTCATTTATTTTTCCACGAATTAAAACGTCTCTCTGGCATTACCCAGAAGTGACCACAGTAGCGCGTAAATAAATAACGAGAACAACTTGACAGGAGTGTAATGCACATCGCGGTGGTTGTGCAAAATAATAATTATGGATTTCCAACTTTAGAAGCAGTTCCATATTTTATTTAGTATATTCAATAGAATTAATATCCACGACTATTTCGTAGGCAAGAACTTCGTTTCGAGGTGTACCAAATAATCGTTCACAGTAGTCTTTGACGGTTCAAAATGTTTTAAAGAAGGAAAAGATCGGAAGGTTTAAGGAAAACTATTATCTATCGAAAAGGATGTGGAAGGGATGGTGAGTAAGTTGTTTTGGTGGAAAGTGAAAGAGCAGAAGTACTAGGAGTTTGTACGATGAACTAGCGATAAGGGAAGATGCGTAAGAGAATGGTGATTCACGGTCTAAGGAAGATTTCAACGGTGTTCAAAATATTTGCTACACTAACTTATGAGTAACCTTATCGCTAGAGAATTAAATAGAGATGGGGTCGGCACACATTACAGGAGCGCGACGCAAATTGCTCGCGGGCTTCGTTATTGTTTGCCGTTAAAAGAAACTAATCGATCGGTTCGTCGTAACGTATCGGTCGTTCCGCGAAGAGTAATAGAAACGCTTGTGGATAAATCTGGTTGACGGCCGGTGAAGGGTCTCGATGATTTATCTTCGCTGGAACGACGAAAGCAACGCGCGCGCGTTCTTCTCGAGCCTCGACAACAGCGTGTACGTTTTTAAACGTCTCGTTGAAGTAACGGCGACTTTCCAAATGAGCACGGTTGGGATGAGAGAGACGCGCGAAAAGAAACTGCGGCGTCGAGGACGACGCGGGGAAACGCGAGGGTACGAAAAACGATAAAGATATTTTGGAATGATCGCGGGTTAGTCGTTATACATCTAACCCCCACACCCCTTCATACCTTCGTGGGCGATACATTGTTTTCGCGATATATCGCGAGGAATGGAGCGGTTCATTTTTCTCTCCCTCCTCGGCGTCCGTACAAGCGTATCCTCTCTTATCCTTTTTTCGAGGCAGCTTGGTTTTCCCTCCCCTTATCACCGTTTCTCCCCCTCTCTCATTGAACACATTTGTCGGCCCCCCTCGAGTAGTTGTTATTGTGTTACGAGATACGGTAGCTTTCGAGATACCTCTGTTCGCATACACGAATCTAGGCAAACGTGATTATTTTTTGCAATTTGCTAAGCAGATGCCTCTATTGTCCCGATTCTGCCGGCAGGAGTTTGTTTTCGTCTCCCTTCCCCACCCTTCTTCCTTTTCCTCTAACCACCCATCGAGTCCTCGTCTCGCCGTGTCGACCAGGAGGATTCTTTTTTTTCCCTCTCTTTTCACCTGTATACACGCGAGCGTGAACGCGCGTTTATTTGCGAGTACACACAGCGAACGGCGCGATCTTTTTCTCCCCTTCCCTCCGACCCTCCCTTCCACCCTCCCCACTCTCACTCTCCCGCCCTCTCCCCCTCAACCCCTCTCTCACCGTATCTTTTCTCGCGCGTTCGTTGATACGTAGACATACAAAACGCGCGAATCCACGCACGCCGGGGGCTGCATATTTTAACCAACTTGCCTACGTGCATTGTCTCCCTGCCAACCCTGTCTCTCGGTGCGCTGTACGTCGAGAAATAATGATCGCAGCCAGCAACATCCTCCGCCTCCGTCTACTCTTTGTGAGAGCAAAGCATCCGTGACAACAATGTTGCGCTATGCTCGAGAGATTGGACGAACGTGTCCTTTTCTTGCTTCGATTGTGTCGTCGTGGAAGGGTGAGAAAGATCGCTGCGAGGCTTCTTCCGCGGAGTATCCTGTTTCTGTTTATGCCGAAATGTTACGTCGCGGCGCACGCGAAGGGGTTGATTCCTTCCGACGGTTTCCACCGGATTAGACGGGTGAAACCGAGCGCCGCGGAGGCACAGGCGACGAGGGGGAGCCAGTGATTAAAAACGATATCCCTGGCTTCGCTTCGATTTCATCGTTACCGCGAAGTAAATTATACCGAAACCGATTACCCAAACGTTATTTCGCGTCGTCCGGTCACGGGTGGGACTACGTCTCTCTCTCTCTCTCTCTCTCTCTCTCTCTCTCTCTCTCTCTCTCTCTCTCTCTCTCTCTCTCTCTCTCTCTCGCTGTCTCTCCCCCCCCCCTCTCTCCCTCTCTTTCTCTCCTTTCGTCTTGGTGCGGTGCTATTAGGGGTTCAGCTCGTCAATCGTATTTACGAAACATCGGACGACGTTTTCAGCCGTACGATGAGAGAGATAGAGAGAGAATTTGCATCGATTGACCTACATAATCGAATCGCATTGACGCTTAATGAGCTCATTGTACGTTCCCGGGCAGAGTCTGTCGAAGCGACACGACAGCGAAGGTATTGAACGCCGAGGTCTTGGTTGATTCAAAACCAATGTGGCAGTTAAATTACCGCTGGCGCGAGCCGGTATTCCGATTATTTCAACGTCAAGAGTCACCTGTGGCAACGGTGATGTTGCGTCGAACGAACACCTGTTCGTACACCGTTTTGTACAAAGATTCATCTCCGGTCTGGGTCAATTTCAGTGTTCCTCGCAAATACTTCCTCGTACGGAGAGTTCGGTAGAAGGTCAATTCTCTAGAGAATTCACCGATTTGCGTCAATTGCGTACCGTGTTATCGATCGATGCAAATTATAAATAATTTGCCAACGAATCTGTATTCTTTAATTTTCTATAAATTAAAACGTTTGCGCATCCGTGCAAATAAATATTCACGCACGACGGCAATCGCGTACTGCTTCTAAGATTTCCGTCGTGCGTCTCAAATTAGAAGCAAGCTAGAAAAAGTCAAGATACCAGAATCTATCAACTTTAATTGGACCTACTATGGCGACGATTAATCGAATATCCTGTACATGCGCGCGCGTTCAACGACGGGCATGAAACGCGAAAGGAAGTTCGACTTCCTTTAATTAATTCGTAGAACGAGATTCGTCGCCCGTCAATCTAAAACGCATACGTCGCTACTCAATTACCGTCGATTACGGGGCTACGAGGAACGCTTCGTCCCGGATATAAATTTACTTTTTCGCGTTTGCCAACGTCGACCGACGGCCTCTGATTATTGCTCCACTCGCGTTTTCTAAACATCGCGTCGCGGACGCACATGGCGCACGCTGCTTACGTTACATTCGCTCGCACGTCGGACGGACATCGGCGTTTCCACCCCTACTCGTAGTACGATTTTAAATATTCCAGAAATAATATTGACGAGGGATCAGATTACTGGATCAATGTTTCCACGTTGTATGCCTGATTCAAAACGCGAAACCCTCGGAAACATATTTTCACTCAAAACCATCGTCCGCGGGCCGAATCATGCGCAATTGGAATGTTTCGAGCGAAATTCATTATAAGCGAAGGCATTTTCAAAAACTTCGCACCGCATCGGCACTAGATACGAAACGCATACGCATCCGTGGGTTGGCAGAGCATTAATTTCCTTAACGTAAAGTGACGTTTCGCTACTTGTCACCACGGTAATAATTTCTTCTTTGATATATTTGAATTCCCCTATCTTATGACGTACCCAAGTTTTTAAAAAATGGAGATGTATCGCTGCGCGTATAATCATTCTTCTACCCTCGCAAGGATCCGCGTCGCGCTCCAAAACCTCTGGAAAAGTTTTGCGAACCTTCAAGTTCTTCCGCCAGAGCAGTCGAGCTCGCGGTACCGACGAATTTCGAAGAATGGAGCATGAGTATCAGTCACGGCGCTTGCTTCCTGAAGGAGTTGCATTTTTCGACTCATTTTCACCCTCTTCCTCTGCCTCGCTCCCCCCCCCCCCCTGTTTCACCCCCTCCCCTACTCGCTCCCTTCAGAATTCTCTGTTCCTGATACAGTGTGTTTTTACCAACGCGCGCACGACTTTCTCGCTGGGGAAGGGGGGTTAGAAAAGTGCGCAGCGCAAAAGTATAACGCTCGTCGTTACCCCTTTCCTTACCCCCCTTCCTCTTGAGAATCTTTCGAAACCCTCGTCTTGATACGTATCCACGGTTGAGAAGTTTTACGAGTATCTTCAAATTTCCCTTCCCCGCTCTCCAACGCGATGTATACAAACGCGCCACTGATCATCCTCTCGGTTCGATTGAATTTTTTTTTTATTTTTTTTTTCAGCCCGCCCGTTCTCAATTTCTATCGAGTTTGCGACGCTTAAAGAGGGTCTGAACTCTTTCTTTCCCGTTTACACGAGGGCGTCTCCGAAACGAGAACAAGTCTCGTCCACGCGAAACTATTTCCCACTCTTTAGAAATCCTCGTGAATGCCGGCTACGGGGTCGATCGTACGATAAATCGAATAAAGAGTAGAAAAAAGAAAAGGTCCGAATTAAGGAAGAGGGTATTTCCTCCCGCGTTAAAAGGAGGTACGTCCGATTGAAATATTCACGAGGAAAACCGCGTAAGAGTGGTCTCGTTGGAAGGATCGTTGGTGTGGAGCGGGGGGGGGGGGGGGGGCCGCGGGCGTCAGTTTCCTCGCAGCGTTCTCTGAAAGCGCTCATTGAAATGGTTCGCGGCAGTCTGACGTATGCGAATCATTAATTGAAATTCCGTTACGCGACTGCTATGTACACACATACATACATATGCGCTCATTTGTTTCGTACACGCGAGCACGCGTGTCTCCCGATACACTCGAGTAGAATCACAGTCTAGATTCTATCGTTTTTACGATGGTAAATTAGTGGCGGGAGGGGCACGCTTTTAATTAGTAATATGCGCTTGCCATCGCGTTTTGCTTAACACGCGCGCCTTACACCATTAAAGGGAGGAAAGAATGATTTTTCCGCTCTAACGAAGTGCCGGCGAATACAATTAGACGGGCAACATTGTTACGCGGGTAGTCGCGAGCGGCATAAAGAGCCGCTTCGAGGTGAGTTAAAAGGGAATTACAATTGTTCGAATAAACCAACGATTATGAAATTAGCATACATTGTATCGCGACTACAAAAGCGTAGCGCGTAACGCCAACCACCGCGTCTATTATTAACGCGCGCTGTTCAAAAAAGTAATTTGCAGAGTTTTTACGATCCGGCTTCGTTTAACGAAATACGGGAAATAAATTGGACGAGGCACTGGGAAATTTTCTTTCTTTTTTTTTTTACACATCGTCGCGGTCGGCAATTTTGCTATTCCTTTTCTTCTTCTTTCCTCCCGTTCCCTATATTCGCGCACGCTATGCACGCGACTTTCGGGACGTCGCTCTTTCGAAGTTCACCGTCATCTCTGTGATGTCTGCCTGGCCTCGACGAGCGCACGAGAAAATGGCACTTTTATGTCCCGGTTACTAATGCGTCCCGTAATAATTTCGTTTTTTTTGTCGACTGCCTTTTACGCGACTCGTTTCCTCGTCGCAATTTTTAGATGAATCGCACCGGTGCGTATTCGCGGAAAGTATTTAAAGCGACGAATCGAAATGTTTGTCCGGGAAAATATCGTCTCGCCGTTACCAACATTTCGGCCGATAGGGGCTTAGTTTTTACGCGTATCTTTTTGAATTTGTTCGCAGAAACACGATGGAAGTACGAACAGAGAGACCTCGAACGGCTGGCCGGATAGCGCCTACCGGACGCGTTACACCGACCGGACGCGTTACACCGACCATACATCAAACAGGTGGAGGAAGAAGAAAAGCAATACCGGTTCCGCCGCCGAGGGTGCCGACCCCTATGCCCACTGCTAACAATAATCAGCAAAAGTAAGTAAATCACTTTACCGATATTCCGATTTGGGCGTTTTCATTCACTCGATTCGAGAATTTCATCGGGGAGACGAAAAGAAATATCGAAGAAGCGGGATTCAAGTAGCTTTGCGGATGTCAGATATTGAGTCGGTAAACTTCGAATAACGGAGAGGTGGAACGCAACTGGTAGAAACGTTCATCAAATTCAATCCGTTTCCAACATATTTCTAGACGCGTTATATGTACAATTTTACTGCCGGCTTTCTCCTCCTATCGTGCACAATGGGACAGACGTCATTAAGTAAGTGGGATTAAACGTACACGAGGAGCTTGGTCCCGACTGATCAAAGTTTGCCAAGCTACCGGTCACTTCGTCGCGACCCTCGACCAATCCGAAGATGTTCCGCACACTGTATCGTCGAGTATTTCGCGCGGTTTTAATATAGAAGGCACGATAATAGAACGATAACGTGAAATACAAGAATATCAAAACCGCATCCTAGGTAGTAAGTCTACCGATATGTTAAATATTACTTTGATTAAGATCGGAATGCTAAAGTTTACGTTTGCAAGTTATTTCTCTGGTTGATTAAAAATATTCTATAAATTTAGCATCGCTCGAAATATTGTTGGTCTATATATTGTGTGTGGTCCGCTTTTTTAATTTATTTTTAAACAAAATTCTGTTCGGTTCGCTCATCGTCGAGCTTTTCATAACCGTCCTTGAACCCCTTGCACCACTGCTGTGCAGTTCGTTCGCTTCCGGAATCATTTCTGCAGGCGATACAAATGCGTCTGGCCACTTTTGGCCGCAAAACAGAAAAGCGCACACATCGAAACCGATACCGTCATTCTTTCATCGACATTGATGCCAAATTTATGAAACGTTTTTAATAGTTCCGACACTGGTGGTCATCGTGTCAATCTTTCCATCAAGATACTTCGTCCAATTGATTTTCACCTGCGCCGTGGCGTAATTTTAAGACATTTACACCTTGAATCGGCATCACCGCGTCACGAAACGAAAATTTGCACAATAAAGCGAAAATAATTTCACTCGAATGCAAAAAGGGCAAAAACCTCGCCGACTTTTCACGACTGGCGGTCGATAGTCGTGAATCGCGGTACGCGAGACGCGTACATATTTATCCAGATACATCGACGCGATTACCGAGATTAACCATTAATCCTACGTAGGGACGTTCGCAAAGTGACGTAGCTATTCGTCCGAGGACGAGACGCACAACTTTATCTTGCGGTTTAGTGGATTTTGCCGGAGTTTCTGCCCGTATCGGCCGCCAGTGGGGATAGACTCCATTAAGTACGCTGTACTACCGGAATACAGGGAGTTTGGTTCGGCTGATTAAAGTTCACGAAACACGAGAGACCACCGGCCACTTTACTGATCTCTTCGACCAATCCGCTTCTACCGCAAGGTGGATTCTGCCGGTACACGGATTTGTGGTGGGCTTTGGAGAAAGATCCCTTCTCTAGAAAATCGATTTATCGTTCAATTAGATACGCGCGTCGTGTTTCGTAACGCTGATTAGATTAATCGCGTTCTTTCGGAATTTATCGCTTAACGTGCGCTCCGGCGGAATTCAGTTTTAATCCGGTGGACGGTTTTCTCGTTATACGCTTTCTAAAATCATTTTTCAGTCGCGTCTCGGTAACTCTCGTGCAGTCCTGGAACAACCCGCCGCGAATCTTTTCGTCGTAACGTTCTTAACGGTTTAATGGAAAGCCGCGAAATTCGTACTTACCCGCAGCCCCGTTTGTTTGTCTGGATACTGGTTAGGGGAAAACGGACCAGAGGGAAGTCGAGATTGGCTTCGTTGAGTTAGACTCGTTATTTCAGGTCTTGGCTAACGTTGCGATCGAGATAAAGTCGTAAAATGTACATTCCACACCGATGAAACACATGCCGCGTGAATCCAGTTCTCGGTGCATTCGAGACACGTAGAAAACTTAACGGAATACCGTACCCACTGGGCAGCCAGAAAATTCGTTTCCCAGATGTCCCATATCACGGAACGACTTTTGGCAACCTCGCTTCCGAACTGTCTCCGTCCGAAATTCAACTATTATTTTTTCTCGCTTAATCGTCGCGCCGGTATCTCGCGTATATCGGATGAATTTTATTTTACGGTATTCGACGTACAGAAAAAAAGAGGAGAGACAGAGATCTGAGAGTCGCGTAAATTTTTATTAAAATCCCGAGAGCACATTTTATTCGCCATCTATATCAACGGTTCGCGAATATTGGGAAACAAATTATTCATCTTGATCGTGTGGTCGTCAAATAGTTACCGAGTGCAACTTATGGGAGCAAAAGGTTTGATACGTTGGTGTGGAAAATAAAATTCAGTAATTTACTCTCGTATTGCGCCGTTAGCGATCGATGGTTGGCTGGTTGTTCAAATTTTTAACGAGTCTCGCAGCACTGCGAAATTAATTGCTTAACGGCTGGAGTTTTTTCCACGGTTGGAAATGGAACCTCGCTCTCTCGCTCTCTCCCTCCCTCTCTGTCTCACTCTTTCTCTCTATTACCACCCCACCTCGTTTCCCTCCTTGCCCGGCCCAACTTACGCATCGAAACTGCTTTTGTGTCTCGAGCAATGCGCTGGAATACGTCATTAAAACACGATAAGTGACACTACATACGTGCATAATAGTCTAACGCCGGCCGACGAGTAGATGACATTTCGCTTTCTTTCGCGATATCCGCCGTACTCGAGCCACGGCGGGAAGACGAATTAAGTACTCGCGACGATAATTGCTTCACTCGAACACGAAAGGGACTGGTCGCGGATTGTATCTGGCTTTCAGATAGTTTGTTTACCCCGCAACGCGTATCGAGTCCTCTCCTCGCTCGTTATACCTGTGGATTTCTCGAAGCTCGGTTCGGTTCAAATTCCGAGTCACTCGAGCGCAGAAATATTCGGTGGTTGTTCGTCGAAGGGGGTTTTAATCCCCGAGGTTGGTGGCACGGCGAGGAAAGGAAGGGTAGCGGGAGTTTGGGTGGGGTGGGGGGGGGGGGGAGGGAGGGAGGGAGGGAGGGAGGGAAAAAGGGCGGCGGTACGGCCGCAGCAAAGGAGAGAGGAGGATCGAGGGAGATTAGAGATCTACAACTTATCTCGAAAAGTGGTTTTCGTCGTTGCACAAGCGGTTGTAAGCGGCTTAAAGGCGCGTTCATGTGATTTCGGCGCGCATCGCGGGACTTTTAATACGCGGATAAATCTGCATTCTATTAATTAAAGATTCGTGTCTACCGAGCAACGTCATGAATATCTCAGGATGGTCGCGCGCCCCCCCCCCCCCCTTCCGTCCCCCTCGGGTGTTTTAAAAAGAACGCGCGAGAGGTGGAAATATTTTCGTAGCCGCGGATACCCGATATTCGCGAGTGACTCGTAAAAGCCTGTAAACGATGGTACGTTAAGTATGAAATCCATCTTGGCCATTCACCGTAATTAGCGTTACCGGGAAATAGATTCGGTATATTTTCTTTTTCCGCCGACCGTCTCGTTGCTACCTCATTTTTTGCAGGTCAAACTGACCATCCTTCCGGGAGTACGGACGCAAAAACCGTTCGTTGTTTCATGGAGATTCCAGAGATGGGAACTTCATAGGTACATCATCCGGAACCAAAGAAGCGCTGAAAAGTTTGAAGTATTATGTCCGCAAAGCCTGCTAATTACATAAAATATCTGCAACGATGCAACATTTTCGGGGAGGATTTTAATTAATTAACGAGCGAGCGAGGAAGCACCGCTCTTCCTCCGGTCAGACGATATACGATGCACGGCGCATGGAAGAGGTAAAGGTTCATTTGGTCTTTGCACAGCCTGAAATTCTGTTGACCACAGTGTAAATAGTTGGCTCGCGCGCCTCCCGTAACGCAGAGAGAACAGAGAGCCTTTGTAGTATCAAAGAGCTGCCCTTACGTATCCATTAGGCATTTTCTTTTTTTTAGCGTAGATTCAACGAACATTGGAACGGTATCTACGTACCGTGTATACGCGTATAAAGAAGCGCAATTCGAATCGGTATCGTGGTAGCCGGTAGACTATCGTTTGCGCGAAAAGGTGACGAAGCGTGTATCCGAAGCTCGAACCAAACCAGAGTGAACCGAAAGAGCCATTTAAATATTTCTCTCCTCCTTCCCATCCTCCTCGTCGTCGTCCCGGGACCCACCTAACTAAACCGAAACGCTACGGATCGCAATCTTCAAAACGAAACTCGTATCGAGATCTATCTCGTGCGCGTGACCAGATAATGGTAACGAACGGGCCGAACAGAGGAGAGGTTACGTCTTTCCGTAAACGCTCACGCGCACGACGGGACCGTACCGATTATAAACTCAAGTAAAAAAAAAAACTTTTAAAAACCCCACCACGATAGACCGTTTCACGGTTTGAAATAGATTCTCCGTCGCGTTGAAATTTCATTCCACGTGGCGGCCAATTAACCGAGATCGATGGTATCGATTTCCTCGTCGGTTCTGTCTTACGAGCCGCAGGCCGGGCGCACACGGGCGACTTTTTGTCACCGCAACTGTTTCGTCTTTTCCGTAAAGTCTGTACTGTCGTATGCAAAAGTTGCGTCGCTCCGTGTGCGCGCGCCTACATAAGACGGTACAGGCCTCGGTGGAACAGATGAAACAGTTGCGCGACAAAAGTCGCCCGTGTGCACCCGCTCTTACCGCTCTTTGCAACAAGACAAAAGCAGGACAGTAGTCCGCGGACCGACGATAAGAGCGATATCGTTCGCGGAGAAGCAGAGCTTCATTTTCATCGGTAGAAACGGTGATTGAAAAGCGTTTGAAAGGACTCTCGAGCGAGGGGCCGAAGGTCGGGCCGCTCGTTTCGGCGGAACGGCCAACCAAGAAAAGTTTTATCGACTGTATCGCGTCGAAGCGATAGATGGCCGAACTTTATTATCCTTTACGGCGACAAGCGGGGCCGGGATCTACATAAACTAGCTCCACTGTCCCCGAGTTTCCGCGTTTCTCCTCCGTCAAAGGATCAAAGCTGTTTGCGCTTTCGACAGGTCCGCTTCGCGAGGATCCTATACGTATTCATTTTTTCGAGTGCGCGCATTCGGATGCGCGTATGAACTGCGCAGGTAGGCTGGAAAGGCAAAAAGAGATGAAGATAAAGCGGATAGAAACGCGGAGGTATGCTCGATCCGACAGCTAGAATCAAAACGGTATATCTGCTCTATCGATCTCTTGTAATGCGGGTACTCGTAACCTCTGCTCGTTACGTAAGGTTAATCCAGGAAAAAGTCTCTTTATTTGAGCTGCGTCTTTGTCCGTTTATACGAACGCTCCTATTCCTTTCCATCTTGGCAGTGTTCTCGACCGATACCTCGCTCTCGCCTAATGGCCGGGCTCCACTTTCCCTGCTTACTTTTAACGAGATTTGTTTTATCCTAAGACCGATGGTGTAATTGTATCGATGATTGCTCATTACCTCGAGTATTTTCGGGCTCATTATCGGCGATAAAGCGAGCGCTAAGCGTGGCCTTTGAATACGATTACGGCAAATATGCATAAGGATCCAGTTGTATAATTCTCTGCCTCCCGCGCCACTGCCGGCTGGTTCTTTGCGAAAGCGGGTTATAGGATTCGGTAGGATTCGATGAGCGAACGTGGGATTGAACGCGAAGGGGACAGTCGGTTCCTTGTTCTCCTTTACGCGTCTCAAGGCACATACGTATCATCGTATCGTACTAGTATACACGCGTGTACGTACTCCTTATCGCACGACTGCATCGAGCGGAACGTGATTTCTTGGTGCGCGCGCAAACGCATCGCGCGCCCTTTGATAGGACCTGGAAGTGCGTGCGAACGCGTCATCCCGGAATACGTCGAGCGATCTAATGAGCCGGATTTCATGGGATTGGCGTCGAATGGGGAACGGGAATCCTCCTATGGGAGCTCAGTGCCGTATGAGCCGATCGGCACGGTATCGGGGAACGCGAAGCATGGACAGACATGGCGAGAGGGGAGGCTCGTGCGCGGAAAACTGGGGTCAAAAGCCCGCAGAAATTTTCAACAAAGCCCGCTCATTGTGTTCGCGAGCGGCGAGGGGGGTGCCAAGCCACGTTAATGTTCCAAACCGAGCACCCCCCCCCCTCACTCTCTCTCTCGCTCTTTTCTCCGCGCTTACGCACCGGTTGGCGTGCCTGTCGTCGAAATAGCATCGCAGATAAACCACTCTACCCCGCGTTGGTACGCCACTTTTCGCCTTCGTTTTTATTTTTTTTGTGTTTTCTCTCCTCCGTGGTATTCGATTGTCATTCACACGCGCGTATTTCGATGATCCCGAGCGAGCGTATTATACTTCGATCCCCGCGCGGTGGAACTTATCCCGCTTTCTCTCTCTCTCTCTTAATTGGATGGGCGGTCTCGGAATATGAAAATCAGCGTATACCTTTCGCAAATTTGTTCGTTTAATCATCCGTCGGTGGTACTTTGTCCGGAATAGAATGGATTGTACGTAAAGAGAAAGCGAGAGAAGCGAGTCGGTCCGCGCACTAAAACCTTTGTCCGGAAATTTTGAAAGAAATTATTTGACAGATGCCCCGTGATACGCACCCTCGTTACGTACTTCAATCGCTTCGAACCAGCAGCGGAGTCGTCGATTTCACCCTTTCTGTATTTCTCTCTCTCTCTCTCTCTCTCTCTCTCTCACACACACACACACACACACACACACACACACATTAGTTCCGCCGTCAGCCCACGTCGCGCTTTTTGGGGCTTTAGAAAGCTGTGAACGCGTGATAATCGAGGGCGTCGCTTCGATTGGCGCGATCTTACACCTTTGTCGACTGCCGAACCGTTATGATATAACGAGTCGGTGACGGTTAGGTTGGTTAAAGTGCCTGCTGGTTAAAGAAGAGAGTTCTCCCTCGCTCCCGTCACCCCCGCTCCTCCCCTTCCCCCCCCCCCCCCGCCCCTCTCTCCCGTCTGCAGTTTACACGTGGGTATCGGGCCACGATTATCCACTTGTCGTTGCAGGGCTTCCTTCTCGCCCGACACGGTGGCCCGTCTCTTCTTCATCAATGATACTTTACACCTGCCTGCTCTCCGACATTACTCGAGCCTCCACGATATACCTGCAAACGTGTGCGGATGTATACGGAAGGATCGCGAAACTATCGATCTCCGACGTTCGATTCTTGAGACGAATATCGAAATTTTATCACTGACGAGGAGCAACGTCGAGTCGATAATGTCGTAGCGTTCTATCAACGGTGCCAACTTAATTAGCATAATTACAATAATCCAAGATACGCGGCCAGATTGCCGAATCCTGTTTTATCGGCTCGCGATATACCCGGTGTCGCGTTACGAAACAACGCTGTATCTCGATCTGGTGGCAATTCGGGGAAGCATAGACGTCGGGACGCCGATGGTTCGCGACGTCTCCGTTGGTGGGCGCCACGCTACGGTGCCGGAAGAATAATGAAGGGGATGATTCCACCCTCGCCAGCTCGGCGGTAGATTTGTCAACTGTTGTACGTCGAGTCTTCGATAAATTTGCCCGTACGCGGAGGTGACTCTCAGTTTCGCGCAAATATTCCTCGATGGAAAAATTAACTCGTCTAAATTGCAATACGCTTTAGATCGCGTTACGAGCTCGTTCGGCGTCAATGGCCACTAGATCGTCGCGTCGTACGCATTTATTTCTCGCTGATTCTCGCCCCGGACGTCAAATCGAAATTACTCACCCTACCCCGTTCCCTTCCGCGCAGCGCGAGGTTCGACGAGAGCCAAAAGTAATTTCGGAAACGTATGATTTTCCATTTCCATGGGAAGCTATTTTCAAAACATTAATACGACAGTCCGCTGTACGAGGAATCACGTTGCAATTATCCGCATCGTGAATACTTTATCAGGCGCGGGTCGTTAACCTAATGGAAACGGCGTTAAGGCGAGGATCGATATGGTGCACTTTGTCGTCGACATCCTCGTCGAGGCGCCCATCGCGAGAAAAGGGAAGCGAGAGACGCGAGAAAATCCGCGTGGCTCTAATAGCGCGTGAATACATTTAATGGAGCCATTTGAATTATAATAGCCGATCGACGTCCCGATTGGCAGTTGCCATCCTGGGATCTCTCGACTTGTCTCTTCGGGCGCGACTAATCTTTTTTCCGAGATTAGAAACCGGTACGCGTCACCGACCGTACCGTTATCGTGCTATTACGGCCTTCGAGTTCTTACCACGATCGCGAGCCAATGCACACACTTTTGGCCGGAACGCCGCCGATTTTTCTCGAGTTTCGATCCATCTAATTACGGTTCTCGCTCGCTGACTCGGATTATGGTAATTCGCTGCGTTCGATGCATCTGTGGTCGAGCGATACGTCTGATTGGACGTGGAGGTCTACGTCTAGCGCTGCCAGCCACGCGAGTGTTTCTGGGAGATATACGAGAAGAAGTGTTTTTTCCCCTTTTTATAGCGTCTTTTAACGTCGTAAGGGGCTCACGGTGTTTTTTTTTTATCGACGTTAATTCGATAGCAGCACCGGTGTCTTTTACGACGAGATCCAATATCCACGTTAAATTCGAGATTTCTCGGCGTCCTCGTAAAAACTCCTAATGTCGGTTATCCGAGTCGAGGGTGGGGTAGATTAAAAACAGCAATACTCGTTAGCCGTGGATCGAACGACCAGATTTAATCGCGGTAATCCCGACCGTCGCTGTTTAGACTAATCGTATTTTTTACGACGGCGAGGCGAGGAAGAAGGTAAAGAGAGAGAATGGCTGAAAAACCGTCCGATCCAATAACGAGGCGAAGAGGCGAAACTGAGAGAAATTTCCCGCGCTTTCGCTCGGAATAGTCTAGACGAGTGGAGGTGTATACGGTCTGTCGTTGCAATCGATAACGTAAACGTACCAGCCACGTCACTGTTGTGGGTTAGGATGGTCGTTAACGCCGTCGAACATAATTATTTATAATTTATTTAATATCCGTGTTTTAACGATGTTAATTACACGGCGAGGGTGCCCCACGTCGCACCTGCATAATCACCCCTCGGGACTACCCTTGAATCTCACGACCTTTAGTATCCGTTCCTCCGTCTTCTTCTTCTTCTTCTTCTTCTTCTCCTTCTCCTTCGTTTTCTTCTTCTTCCTCCTCTTGATAACGACTTCGTTCCACTTCGACACCCTAACAATTGTCACGCTCGACTCCTTTCGGTACCTAACCCGACACGGGAGATACTTCATAGTATTTTTCTCATTGCGATTATAATACGGGGACTATAAATATTTCGACGAGCGTAAATAACTCCGCTGTATAAGAGGCGTCGATGAATCGACGGCCGGACGGCAACGGTACGCGCAGCTGCGTTCCAAGAGGTCCATCTTCGTTTCCTCGATGCCTCGCGCACTAAAACGCCATATTTATTTGCGCGGTTCGGTAACGAGACTATTAAATTCGCGCGAGACTCCGCGAACATCTTTGGTCGCGCGCACCACGGCGGGGCTGCACGGGCTGTCTTAGCCGTCTATAATGACGGTAAATTACCATCTCTATACGCCGAGTCCTCCTCCTCCGTAACCGTGGTGAAGAACGACGAGGAACTCGTACGCGTGGGTGGCTGACGTAACCGTCGGTACCTTTCGCATCGGTGTCGCGGCGAAGTCGTCGCCTCCCCCCCTCCCCTCCCTCACTCATTCTCTCTCTCTCTCTCTCTCTCCCTCCTTCCTCCCTCCCATCCGACCCTGGAATCGCACGCACATACGTTCGTTCCTCTCTACATCAACGCGTTAAATCGGCAAGTTGGGCGCGTCTTGACAATGATCCCCCTATGAATAATCGACGCTGCGTTTACTCGCGTTTACTCAGGTCGGTGGGTGTACAGGTGGGTGGCGGACGTGGATCATGGGATTATCCGATCCACGCTGAATACCGTGTTTCGAGTATCGTCCAACATTGTTTTCACCGCAAAGAGAATTTTAACGCGGTGGTCGCTACGGGGGTCACCGGTGGTCGACACACAATTTGCAGATAGCGCCAGTCAAGATTAATTAAAATTCGTAATTATAAGATATGTTGGTATTTCAATACTACTTATACATTTTGGCGCGAAGAAGATTAATGCATTACAAAACATATGTAATTGTTTTATTTATAGGTGTATAAAAAGAAAACTAAAAAAGAACAAATTCATTAAACATGGTTACACACCGCAACTTATCTGCTGCAGATAATAATCCAACATAATATGTATCGCGTAATAAAAAATTCATGTTCGCGCCGCACAGTGGGACCGAACGCGATTCTAGCCGGACAAAAAGGCAAAAATCAACCATCACCAAACTAGATGGGAAACATAAATATCTCCTATTTATAAGTTTGCACATTCATAAAAAAACTTTTCAGTTCTGTTCGATCGTTGATTTCGATTACAGAACTATATTTACATAGTCGTATCTTATCGTCCTAATTAATATGTAAATATATGGGTCTTTTCAATCGCTATTATAAACCATTAATTGTTCATTTATTGCATGTTATTATACATCAAATTAAAGATAATTTTATGGGCTTTGATTTGTTCCAACTGCCTTTAAAGTCAACACTTTTATTAAGTAATAATCAAACAATATCTTCCGAAAGAAAAAACAGTTTTTTTCTTTCTTTTAATTGGACATGCTATTCACATGTTCTAATTAGTTTCATCTGCCATAAGTTGCCTAAACTGGAGTTATTTGAGATTAACACTCCAACAGTCGCACATATAATAGAGTCTTAATACCAATAATATGTAAATATTTCAACAAAAATTGTTCGTTTTGTACATATTATTATTAAGTACAATTTGAGAAATATTTGTAAATATTAATTACGTCCTAAAAAGTTGATTAAGAGAAAAAAATAATTTTGTCCGGCTAGAATCGCGTATGATCCCACTGTGCGCCGTAGGCAATCCAGGTAAAAAGCGTGGCATTCAACGTGTTAAGGGGGCAACGCGAGGAACATTGATACTTCGACAACGAAGGTAGCGCCAGTGCGTATCGAGATTTCGTTGTACGGTGTGATACAATTGAAACTCGGGTCATCCGATCTACTTCCACGCGTACGACGTAACATCGTCGTTGTTACCGTCGCTAATGAACGGCCTGCCTCGTTAGTAAATAGCTTTCGATGGATAGATTTTTCTCCGCGTTCAATATTATCGACGAGTATTAATCGCCTCGCTATGCTGTACAGTCAAAGGGCGGTTCTTTCATTCTTTTTTCTTATTATTAGCGGCGCGAAGTGACCGGAGCGCGGGTATTGTCATTTGATTGCGTTCGACGAATGTGGGTCTGATTCTTGGCACAACGGCTTCGCGAACCTTGCCGCCGTGCCCCGGCGACTGGTTGCGCAAGACTTATTGTAAAATTCTTTGATTTATCTGCGCGGAGCATCGACTCACGCGCTCTGCTCGATCGAAATATATTTCACACATCGCTAACGGACGGAATTTGTTGTGGCCGTATCGGCACGATCGATAGCTACAAATATTCCCCGGATAGCCACTCGCCACGTATTTATCTTGCCGCGGTTTTTGTCACATTAAAACTAGATGAACGGATACGGAGTCGCGGGATAACCCAGTATCCTAATGAGGCGAGGAGCGATAACCCTGGATCGCGTTAACGAAACAAATAGACGTATACGAGTTTATCTTCTTCGATTTATTTCGATTCGAGTATCTCGCGTCGTTATCCGCAACGCCGCTGTCCCCAACGCTCGGCAACATCTTTTAACGAACGCATAATTAATGTTTTAAGCGATAACCCGACGGATAGCGGGGTTTACCAAATTATCCTATAAATCAATATCAGATCGCGGCGTGTGCTTCCATATTTAACCAGATCCCGGCGCATACTTCTGATTCAACCCGAGAGTATAATAATATATCGATCCTGCCAGGTGCACCGCCGTGTCGTGCCAGATATTCTCGCGAGATATACAATAGCTATATTTCCTCGATATTGTCTTTACCGTTTCCGCGTGGTAAGAAATAATCGTGCACACGCGAAACACCCTTCGTAGTTTATTCGACAAGATAATGTGCTTCTCGAACGTTTTCTACGGCAGGATATTCTTATCTCTCCTAGAAACGTTATTCTTCGTTTGGCCCTATAAATACGTGTCCCGCCGATGACAAGCTTACGTTTATTCATTATTTGATCATCGGCGAAACATAGGTATACGCCACGCAGCATTTCGCAATATCTCTCATCGGCGCCGCATGGTTCTTTATCCTCGTTTCATCTCACGTATAAAGAGAGCTTTTTTATTCGATATTCCTCCAAGTGGAAGTAACCGCGCGTTGAACGTGTAAACGATCGTCAGTCTTTTCCGACAAATCCGCGTTAAAGGATGAATTAGAAATTATTTGGAGTTTTCAGAGATCGCGACGAAACTTGCTACCGTTAATTCACGCAGCTCGTCTGTCTCGCGAGACGAATCCCCTTCTTTTCACAGATCCAATAGATTTCCCGGTTAAGTCGTGCCTGTACCGCGGGTTTAAATCGAATGCGCGGGAACCGCGATGGAAGAGTGGCGGTGGGGCGCGAGGTAGGCGAGGAAAAGTATGCAGCGTAGCAACGAATCCACGGCGAAGGAAGAGCGGAGGAACGGAGGATCCGAGAATGTATGTACCAGAGGCTCGTGCATTGTGTCAGCTCAACGAGGCACCGTGTACTGTAGTGTGTAGAACCTACTACGGCGTGCATACATAGTCACGGGATGAAGGGGTTCGCACGCTGTGGCTTGTCTTCGCTCGCGTGGTCGCTGTAAAGAGAGAAACGGGGAAGGAGCGAGGGAGAAGGGGTAGAGAAAGACAGAAGCGAAGAGGGAGTGAAAGAAAGAGCGAGTCTCCTTCCGCACGAACGATCGGACAAGAGTGTCGTGTACAAACAATTGGGCGCGATAATTCTGCCCCCCCCCCCCCCTCCCCCTCACGCGGCTTGCCTCGTCGTCGTCGGGGCGCGTTCTCGAGACTGGCTCAAAGGCGAACCCTTCGACGCGATACGAAAGCGTCGCGCGGATACGTTGAATGGATGGGAAATTTACTAAAAAAAAAAAAACGATTAATATTCCCGTAACGCAGCGCGGGCTATCCAGAGAAACTCTCGCGGTCCCTGGAGTCGTCGAGATCGACGCTGACGCGACACGACGATCGCGCCCGCCTCGGAAAGCTTCCATCGTCGTGTTTCGTCGACGTTATCCAGCGTCCAGGACGGGAGAGAAGGACGACGGAAGGGAAACGGAGAATGATCACGGTTACCCGCGAGTGCCTCTTTATCCCAAACATAGCCACCGTAAATCTCCTTCGACAGGACCGATCGTCACTTACGGAGGCGATTCGGTCCGATGTCGCGGGATCCCCGGAGGCGTTGGAGTTCATCGGTATGGATGTAACGCGCCTGGAACAATCCACGTGGAATGCCCACGGGCGAACAACGCGTGTTTTGGGTTGATGTTGATGGATAAGCGGCCCGTGGCCCGCCGATGCGCGATTTGTCATCGTACAAAGGACGTGTACACATCAAGCCCGAGACCGCGTACATTCGTTTCTATATTTCTAACCGTATACACGCTATTTCGCGACGATGGGTATCGCGCGGAGGACACGCTCCGACGCATTGTCCTGAAAACGATATACGTGGGGGCGACCCCGAATCGCGTTCTCTCCGGCGCGGTTTCAATTTCATTTCGATTACAGTGAGCAAGAAATGTATTTGTATTCACGCCCTTTTTTGTTACCGGGAGAACTTCAAACCAAAGCGGGGCGTTTCGATTTCCCGCAAGCTTGGTCTGAAGAAAGGAAACGGGCAAATATTTTTTTTGAAACCTCGTCTGGCCGTTGCGTCGGCTCGGTACGCGCGATTGTATTTCGTCGTAATTCCGTTAAATGTCGACAAGATTTCAGTATCGCGACAATTCTAATGAGAAGTTTAACGCGATCAGCTTTGATCCTTCCCAGATTGCCCAGAGGACGGCCTTCGGCGCACTCTTGGACGAGGCAGGATCGAAATTCAAAATACTTGTCAAACTTTCGGTATTTGCCTTGTTCTTCCGCGGTCGCATAACCATCGCCCGTAAAGCTATTCGTGCTCGTCGACCGGCCGGATTCCGACGCGAGTGAAATATCCGAAAATTATGCGGTAATATCTGGCAACGACACACGCGGGCTCCCAAGGGTGCGTTGTGGCAGCGTCACCTGCGGAAGGAATAGCGGAGGATACGACGCCTGGCACCCCCCCCCCCTCCCCCCGGGGATCTCACTGCTTCTGCCACGACTGCTTTTACCTCTTGGTTTCCTCACCTCCTGCGGCGAACATTTTCATAAACTCCCTCATAAAGCATATTCGTATTCTCCGCCGCAGGTTGGTAGCTGTAAGCGGGGGTTGGGCGCACCGGCTGATATTAATTACTTCTAAAGGAGAGGTACGGCAGGATTGTTTATACGAGCAATCGTCGAAACGATCCTTCCCCCCCTCCCCCCTCTCCCCTCAGCGCCCCATCATCGTCGGGTCTCGTCGAACGAGTCTCTGCTTTTAACGCGAGTGGCGCGAAGGAAGCTTAGATCGAACAAAAAAGAAAGTGTTTCGCGACACGACAGGAAATCTCTTCTTTCAATACCTTCGAGTGCAAATGCGAAGCGAGAGGAGAGAGCGTCTCGTTTGAGGCAGCGTAAACAGTGATCGATTAGAACCGTGTCACGGAATTAATTCGCTCGTGACGGAAGAGAAAAACGAACATCTCTCCTCCCGTAGATGGTTCCATTCCGTAAGCAGTCGCTGAATATGGATGATCGCGACCTTTGTTTCGTTCCCCAATTCGCACGACCACGATCTCTCGAGGCTGCGAGTTGTTGTCATACTCATTATAGTTTTCTAATAAAGCAAAATGTCGCGGTATCTTTGGTGGTTATCTGACAAAAGTAATAGAGGATTCTCGACGGTCGTCGACAGCTATTTTATAGACGCGCGAGTGGTTAAGCGTAAGAGGGTGAATTCGTCCGAAGGTCGTAATGAAATGTCGTGCCTAAGACACCGTTGGACGACAAGACAACGCACTTATGGGATCTGCGGGGTATGAGAAGACAGAGTGTGTTCGTACACACGTCTATCCGTATCCACGGGGTGGCGAATAAATATTCGCAACAACATCCGTCACACGAGGATTATCGATTTATTACGACGCAGATACGTTTTGAGTTACGTCGGCAGCTTCGCGTTTGAATTCAAACTCCACGTTTTGTCGAAAAACTGACGCGACGAAGAGCGAAATGATAATCGGCAAATCTCTACAAAGTTAAAGTCTCTCTCATCCCTGTGGATCTCTCTGTCGATACGCGAACTAGAATTCTGGATAACGGGCGGGAAAACGGGGAGAAAAGTAGATGTCGGCGAGCGTTAACGTTTTCTCGGCCAGTGGTTCGAGCGCCCCTAAGAGGAAAACCATTTTCCAGCAACGAGATTCTCCGATCCGGTCGGACAAAGGTTCGAGGGCCGAATGCCTTCCTAAAGTTTCCACGCGAGAGGGAACAATAATCGTATCCTCCTGCCACGCGTTGGAACGTGGAACTCGCGTTGGAAACGGAAATTACCTTTCTTTTCGAAAGTCTAATACTTCTCCGTGGATGTTCCATGACGTTGTCAGCGTGAAACCTTTACCGGGAGTGTAGCGGCATCCTTTCGCTCCCCGCAATTAACCAAATTGCCGAGTAATTAATCGAAGAATCTCACCTCTAGCATAACGGAAGCTCCTGTCTCACAATCAGACGCATCTAGACGCTCGCTCCCTCCCTTACTTCCAACCACTGTCATTCCGCCATTCGCCGTCAATTTCTATCCGACGTTCCATCATCTCGGGGCTAAAGTGTCGATCGAATTACATTACGGCTTGTAGACCGAAGACGCGTTCGTTGCCCTTCCCAGTTCCTAAGAAGACCCCCCGCCCCATTGCATATGAATATAAGTGTATTATCATAATATCGCGCCGAGGGTGGCTCCTCTTCTGGTTCGCTGCGAGGGGCTCGAAATCCCGCGCTTCCAGAGGGAAGGAATCTACTTTTACGAGACGCGTATAGATGGAAATCCTGATAGGTATCCCGTGGAATGTGCGATTCGCTGTCTCGAGGAGATCGAGCAAAATAAGTGCCGATGCATCGTATAGCGCGTATCGCCCGCGTAAATATTGTTGCGGACGTTAAGTGGGCGCGAGCGAAGATTGGTTATTTTGTAGAAATAAGAATATTTATTGTATAGAAACACAACCGCTCGTATCGAGAGTTCGAATACAAGCTCTACCGAAAAATTGCACGTATGACACATAAAAAGAACGCGAGTGCAACGTAGAAAGAGGGAGGACTTCTCACGGACACTAACGAAGGGAGAATGAATTCATCGCGCCTGGACGTCTTTGGAAAATATTGATCGATAATGACTACTCGCGTCGATAGACGTCGGGTTCCAGCATCCGTGTTAAACAAGACAAAGGTCACGGGAGCCAAGAATTAATTTCATGCCTAGCTCCTATTGGACGGTACACGTAATGCCGGCAAGTGGAATAGCCAACAGGATTGATTATCTCTCTCCGCGGGAAGCGATTCTTCGACAGCCGACAACTCGCTGAGAATGTGATCCGCGTCTCGATCGGACGTCTATATTTATCCGTCGCTGTCGGTTGGATTTGTCCGTCAATTAACGACCGCGCCTTAATTAACGCCAGTGCTCCCCCGCGAGGCGTTCCGTGCTCGTTCGGATAAAATGTCAATGGACCGTCCAGGCCGTAGGCAGTTGGGAAAAGATTTCTCTGGTTCCTTATACCACGTGGGAGAAAGTCAAATTCGTGTAACGGACGCGACGTCGCGTCCTTGCGATTAAACGTTACGACGCACGCGACGCGAGGATCGTAGAGGGCATTAACTATTCGCGGATGCAAATGTTACGCGGGCGAAGAAAAAGGAATTGCCGAACGATGCGCCGGTAATGGAACGAAAAAAAAAAAATAAAGCCGGGGCGTGGAGACTCGCGTAACTGTTCCATTGTGTTGCCTCGACTTCGTAGGAATTGAGTCAATCGTTTTATTATGTTCTTCTCTTCTCGAGAACGCTCGAAAGGACCGGGAGACCTTTGGAAGAATTCCCATACAGAGGATCCCCAATTGGTAGACGAAATTGAACGGATTTAAACGTATTTTAATTACCGTTAAAAAGACTACGTTCGTCGATACGCGCGAGAAAACGATCGAGGTGACGAACTTTTTAAGTTATTCGTTCGACTTATTCGTTATTATTCCAAATTTGATCCGTGTTCCGTTGACACATGAATCGCAGCGTAGAGGCGCCCTCTAAATCCGATGGATAACCGTGTGGGAACAAAGTTTCAAGAGAATACGTTTCACGGTTTCGTAACAAGTGGTCCACAAACCCTCCACCCAAATTTCGATCGAGACTTATGCGGTGTCAAAGGTAAACAGGGGCGAAGGCGTGCAAAAACCGTTGGGTCCAGAAGCCAGTAGACGCGTTCCGCAGTTTCAAAGGGGTAAATCAATGGCCATTAGTTCGATAGTCCAGTTTTTAGTACGGTCTCTCCTTCGGCCCTCCCACACTCCCCTTCCGTTCCTTCGGCTGCTGCTTCGCGGAGAACAATGGGTCACAAATCACCGGTGGAGCCAGCTAAATCTCGTTTCGCGAAGTCCAGTGAGCGTGGACTACCGTAAGTCCTAACGATACGTGGAATAGAAGAAGGTTGCTTTCGTATTCGTCTCGCAGCCTCTTTCCCCAGTCTCGGCTGCAAGAGAATCGATTCGTTCGTTATCGGGGAATAAATTTGGGGATTTCAAGGCGGGACGGGACGGTACGGAACGATTAAGTTTCGCGTCGCGCGTTTCCATCGATGCGCGTTGCGTTTCCTCGTGTCGTTCGCGGAGGAAGGATCACCGCTCGAAAGTATAAGCGGGGGCCCTTTGGTCTCGTTTTCGAGACTCTGCCCCCCGACACGGCAGTGATAGATCGTCTTTTGTTGGACAGCGGGGCGGTCCGAAAGAGAAAGAAAAGAGGAAGACTCTCCGAAGTACCTACTTCGCGGAGGTACCAACGCGGAAATGTTTTGGATCTAAACGTACAATTCCAACCGAGTGGCGCTCGAAGAGCGATACAAATCCGCCGGGAGAGTGGTAAAGGGAGGGAGAGAGAGAGAGGGAGAGGGGGGGGGGAGAATGAGAGAGGGGGGCAGTAAAGAGATATAACGCGAGAGAGAATGGAAGCGCGAGATAAAAAAAAGAATCGAGTACACTCGACGATTATCGTTATCATCGATGGGGCGAGACGGTAGTTCGGGATACGTAGTTACAAGCGCGAGCGTACGATACCTGGATATTAAGGATACGTACCCTCTCGATACGGGCATACGTCCGACTTGCGGTAGAGCGGAGGTAGTGGAAGCGAAGAAGGAAGACTCGTGGGTGGGGGAAGAGAGCGGGGTTAAGGAGGAGGCGGTAGAGGGAACCCTGGGGGCTGCTGCCGTGCGGATACGATCTGATAGCCTATTTATCATTCGACGCGCTTACCTTTGCTGCACCCTTCGTTTAGTTTTCATGGGCTCTTTACCTGACGGCCTTTACCTCCTTCGCGCATAACCACCTTTCGGAGATCGCGCCGACGCACCGTGTGTCGTAAAACGTGCTTTCGCAATATATATCGGCGCGCGTCGGGAACATTGCCGAAAAATTATGACACCGTCTCGCCGGAATTAGGACCATTATCCGCGTCGTTGGAATTTATCGGAATGTATAATAGAATACCTGGGGACATAATGTTCCATTAGCCGTCGAACGACGCGCCGTCTCGTGCACGCTTTCGGAAGACTACCCGATGCGATACGACGACTCGCAATTCCAACTTACCGGCGAGTTATTTTCTATCGTGACTTACGCCGAGTCACTGGTTCGTGCGATGAATACGCCACTGATACGGCTGCTGGAGTTCGGAGGGGTGGGGAGAAGGATATACATGCATACGTATATGTGTATATGTACGTTTGACGCTCGGACCCCGATTGTATCGTGTACGCGAGCGCGGTTCCTCCAATGGCAGATCGATATCACGGTTCTTAACGGATTTACGACCGGTCTTATCTCTCAAAGGCACCGACGACCACGCACCGCGATCACTCGGATGGTATCGCTTAACGATTTCGTTCTGAACTTTACCTGTGCTCAATGCCAACGATTGTCCGCCGGATAGAAAGAACGGATACGGGGGACTCTGGCCAGGAACGATATCGTTTAGATATCCGATTGGTTCTTGCTACCATAACGTCGGCTCGCGACCTCCTTCGGGATACGGGAAAGGTTGCTTACGGATTTCCTTTCCTCTCTCTCCTCGGTCTCCGCTCGGTCGCCGCTCGGTCGCCGCTCGGTCGCCGCTCGGTCGCCGCTCGGTTTCTTCGGGATCGTTGCTAACGAAGCGTGCCCGAGTCTCTCGCGTAAGGATGCAAAATCGTTTTCCTCCCGCCGGAAAAGGAATAACCAAATGTCCTTCGGGTACGAGCAGCACCCCCCGATTTGTTTTCCCCAATACTCATTGCGAAGGAACGCGCGAACGAGGCACATGGTCCGTCACGGGAGGTATTTGCCGATCCTGGTGCTGCGCACCGGACAGAGTTCACTTGAAGCCAATTGTCCACGTCGGATGGTTTTCCAGTGGGCTCTGCAGAGGGAAGGACGCTGGATTTACGCTCAAAGATCGCCAAGGAAAAGAAAATCTCAAAGAAAAAATGTCTCGGTATACATAAAAATTGTTTCCTGTACAAAGATGACTCCCGGGCAGCGACCCCTACAATCCCTCCTCCGTCTCCTCGCACGCGGAATATCGCGCGCGAACTTCCGTGGCTGCGCGTACCATCGAAAGTACGGCTCCATCGATACCAATCTGCCAATGAAACCGTGCATTATAGCGCATTACGTTCCGCGCGTACGCTACGCTCTCGCATAATCAGAATCGTTTACCTCGATGCACCGAGCAGCGTCGATTAATATACACGGTAACCCCTCCGCGAAGCTACCAAGCAGGTTTTACACCAAGTATCAGATAGATGCGTCTAACGTAAGAACCTTGTTCCGCCAAATGGTTTTGCCCCGATTTGCATATCGCGCACCGATGTCGTACCTGTCTCGGACCATTTGCCTGGACGGCCTCAAATTACTGCGAATTGTGAGGGCGCTCGCTTGTGAGGATTCTCGAAGGAACGAGCTCCGATATTTCGATAACGCGCACGCACGTTGAGCGCCAATCGTGGAATTCGTTTCTCAATACTCGATTTTTCTTTCGCGAGAAACGCGAGACGTTTTCACTCGGGTAAACGAACGTACAAATGAGTTCGCTCGAAGATAGAATGGGGGGAGAAATGAGTTTCGCGAAGAGTAATAAGAAATCTATTCGTATCTACGGTGTTACCGCCAACTGTTGCAAACGTGGGTACTCGCGTATATTCGAGATTGCGGGAATATTCGATTCGACGATCGATTCGTTTAAATTGTAATATTGTGTTTACAAATAACATGGAAGTGCAGTAACGAATAGTGAGATATATGTATTTTATTTGTCAGGAACATTTGGCCGAGCATAATCTTCTCGTAAAGAACCCACGATATTACGGATATAATGGCAGTGAGATTTGCAAAGCGTACAATGGCCGTGAGAGAGCCTGGTGCGGGAATTACGCGTCTCACGATTCGAGCAACGGAAGACAAACTTTTTCGGCTTAAAGTTCGTCTACGCGCCATTAGCCGGACTACCGATCGTACGTTATAAAGATAACTGCCGGTAATCTTCGTCGCTTTGCGGGAAACGACCGGTTATACGGATACCTAAAACTCCGAATGCCTGGGGATCGAAGAATCGTCGATCGATTTTACTCCCACTAAATACACGGATTTACGTTTTACGCCGGGAACGTTCTAACGCAACGATCGTTTTATGGCTCGTGAAAAGGACGAGAATGTTGTCAGAGTTTCTTTGGCTCCCTCCAGTGCCTTTCGAGAATCTGGGAAAACGAGCGTCGGATGCCGATCGGTCAAGAGACTCAAGAGACATTTCTGAAACATCGCTCGATCGTGCGTCTCGCGATTCGGCCAAATGTTCGGATATTACCACGATATTACGAGTTGTAACGGAAAACGTTGGAATACGAATTGCTCGTGAGCGCTCGGGGATTGATAAACGTTTCGTCGGAGTCATTCTTTAATTCTTCCAACGGCTCGATCAACGTTTATAGATTCTTTTCGGCTATCTCGGTTACCAGCGAGCCATGCGCGATATTGCGCTCACCTGCAGCGTTAGCGGCAGCCTGTTGCCTTAACGACAGTGCGAGGACAGGTAGTGAACGAGAGTACCCGTTAAACTATCGAGTTTATCGTCCAGAAGGTCGTAAAATCCGCCTCGTGGATTCTCATGGGCTCCCGATTTCGCCGCGAGGTCCGACAGGATGAATCGTGGCAGAGATGAAATTTCGGTCGGTTCCACGTTTTATCATTATCCTCTCGCGCGAAATAAACCGTGTGGCACATAGGCGCACGGGAATAAGCGATCGTATCAAAGCTCCGCTATCGACGGATTATCTTCCAGAGGTATGGGTGTACACGGTCCGCCGCGGGAATCGCACGGTTTTCAAATAAAGAGTACTCGGTAAATTTTTATTTATAACAAAACATCCTGTAAATGGGGGATTTTTTTTTTTTTTATAAACAGTTTTTCATATTTTGAATATCACGTCACACAAATGCAGGATTGCAACCGGTCCCGAAAACTCCGAGTAGCGTCAAGTATCATCTGACATGGAATCAGGGCGATTTCCCTCTGGATTCCGCCATTTACTGTTAAACAGGATGGCCGATCCCGAGTTTTCTGAATGGCCACCATCTTTGCGACGTGATATTCAAAACATAAAAAACTATTTACCAAACCAAAATTCCCCATTTCCACTCTGTTTTGTTATAAATTAAGATTTTTTAAAGCAAAACTGACCGAGTTCTTCTGATTTGAAAAACCATGCGATTCCCGCACCGGACAATGGCTCGCGTACGAAAAGTATCGACGGATTCCACGGGGTCGTTCTACCCGTCGCGTCGCGTCGATCGTACGCGTCGAACGGTGACGCGAGTCTACCGTGAATCCGCGTCCGAAGCGGTGTAAATTTCCGTGAGAACGGCTCGACGATCCGGTATACGAAAACACACCTGCGGGAACGGGCAACGGGCAGGACGAAAGGCGTTCACGGAGATTTAGCGTGGACGCGGGGTTTCGTGGGTCGCGTCGGTCGGTCGAGAGCTTCCGAGGTTTTGTAAACCTCCGGAAGACGAGCAAAAGAAGTAGTACGCGCAGCCCCGAAGATTATCTCGATCTTGCCCGGCGTCCTCGTCGTCGTACGTCCCACTCCGGTGCACCGTCGCGTCGGCGTCGTTGATTCGCGCAGCTCGCAGATGGCTACTCTTTCTTCCCGTGTTATTAACTCCCACACGTATCTCGTCGCGGCAGGCGAGTGGAAGGGTAAAGCACGGTGTATAATCCTTGCTCGCTGGCACTCACCTCGGGTACGTCGGTGTACGCCCGTATGAATATAATTAATGCGAGTGCTGCTGGGCTGGTATAAAATGCAGGAAATGCGAATGACAAAGAACGAATTTGCGGGGCCGGCGGAGGCGCAATTTCAACCATGCCCCCGAGATAGGGACATCAAAGTACGTCCTGGAAGTTGTTTGCGTACTTTTTTGCGAAAAGGGAAGCGAAAGTAGCTGAACGAAAAACTGGGCTCCGTTGCGTGCGCTGCGAGCGGATCGAACAGTTTTCCGAGAACGCGCCGCTATTTATCTAATCTGGGAAAATAACTCGTGTAATTCTCGCATCGATTCTCTCGTTTTACCGCGGCGGAAATCTTCGAAAGCGGGAAGAAGTCCCCGTCTTCGCGAACCCTTAGGCGTTGACCTATAGGGGGCCAATAATCTTGTCGGTTTCGAGGGACCTCGATCATAACTTAACCAGAGGATCGAATCAGCAGCTGTGTCCCGACAGCGGGCCCGGGACCACGGAGTCACGATAAATTCTCATAATTCACTTACGGGTCATTCCGCGTCAAAAGAACTACTTTTTACACACATGGTCGAGAATTTTTATGAATTTTTCTGACCATGTAGTGCTCGCGGAGAAAAAAATTTTGGTAAAAAAATACTTTTTTAAAAACTTTTAAATGGTAATTTTCTCATCTTTATTTTGATATCGAGCCACCTTTTGCGTAAAACGCTTACTTATCAAGTAATCAGCCAAAAACAAAATTTTTTAGCATTTTTTGATGGTTTGTCATATTTGCCGTGAAAAATTTTGTTGGACAACTTCAGATTCCTGTTCAGCACCCCCAAAAACATTAAGTAAGCCCCTAAAAACAATTACACCACAACTTTTCACTTCAAACTATCATATGACTGGATTGCCAGGGCTGCGTCTGAGGTGCGCGGTGGCGAATAAAAAATCATATCTCCAAAAGTTTTAAAACGTCCAACGAGTTTCTTGCGTCATTCTTTAGAGAAGGCTTCGCAGTTGTTGTAAAAAAATAACGAAAAAAATTTGCTGCCCTGTTTTCGCAGATAGAGCAATTTCTTTATTTCAAATTAACTTTTTCAATGTTTATAAACATTACCTGACAATCATGTATTTTTTTGTTGACAGTTTAATCTTTAATGAATGCAGCCGAATTTGTCGGAATGCGATATTGTTAATAGTTCGGGAGATATGAATTTTTAAATATAACCTTACCTAAAAGTTTGAGCGGCTGTAACTCAAAAAGTTTTCAAAAATTCGAAGTTTTTTTTTACCAACATTTTTTCTCCGCGAACACGACATGATCACAAAAATTCATAAAAATTCTCGATCGTGTGTGAAAAAAACAGTTTTTTGACGCGGAATGACCCGTGCGTACTGTGCGCCGATCCGGAGATGGCACCTGAGAAAAACGCGCCCTCATTGGTTGTAGCGTTTGGGTCCTACCTATTCCAATACAACCATAGGGATGGGGCACACGCATTTTCGCCATTGGCCAAATTGCCACGCACACTAATAAATTCGTGTAGAAATGCCCGACGAAGAAAGGAAACGAGACGGTTAGGGACTGAGCGGGACAAAGCGACCGTGCCGTGACGTAGGAAAAGAGTACTTGTTACCCTGTAAACTACCCCAACTAGGATTTACCTGCCCCGCGCGCAAAAGGGCTCCTACTATTATGTTAAACGGCGGGCCGAAAGAGTGTCGTAAGTGGGGATAGGCGAACCCACTCTTGCCTTAATACCGCCTCAGATGCCAACTCCTGATCGGCGCACAGTACAAATCCGAGCTGCGTCCGCGTCTCAGGAAATTTTCTGTCGAACGCGAATGCCCCGTGTCGCAACGCGTACGATTATTCGTAGTTAAGAAACGTACGCGTTTACGCCGATCTATCGGCCGTTCTAACGGCCAACAAAACGGACGGAATAGTAACGAGCGTCGCCCCACCTAGACGGGTCGAGATTGCGAGTGGGAGAAAAAAAAAAAAAAAAAAATCGCGGAATTCACTCCGCTGGAGTGGTTTTCGGGTTTTAAGTGCGCGATAATTCCGGCGAAACACTGGGCATGACGGGCGTCTGGTTGCGCGAAACCAATCAAGATATCACGAACTGTAACTGCGCGCTGTAATGATCTCTCGCGGTCGTGATACGTATTGTTATCGTGGTCTCCTCATTGCGAACCGTTTCAACGTGGTACGCGCAACGTGCAATCTGCCGGCGGTGATGGTCGGTGACGGTGGTGATGGTGTAGCGGTTGCACAATAGATTCGGTTTGATGCATTGCCAGAGCACAGGAGACCGTTAATTTCGTGCCCTCCTACCCGACAACGGTGCCATGCCGCCGCGTGGATTGCCGTTCTCCGTCAAACGTCGTTCGCGTTAATAACTCACCCAAGTAAATAATAGCATTTGCCAAGGTAGAGCAGAGATGGAAGGAGAGCGCCACTAGTTTCGGTTTGTCGCTACCGAGATTCCGGCGGATCGATTTACCGATCGATTTCTATCGTTAATGCGTGACGCGTTTATCCCGTTAATACGGACCCGATATGGACCCGAGTCGACTATGTATCATGATTCTCGAAAACGAAAGGTTTCACTTGTCAATTGAGAACTTTGCAACGCGTACGCGGTTACGGATCATGGAATGATTTCCATTACTCGATTACCATTTTAAAGTCTAGTGGAAAAAGTGTCGAAAGCACGCTGCTCCCCTGTTGGCGCCTATGGCGACAAATTCTGTAAGCAGACGAGTAGAGTGAAAACTGCTACTGATCGATAGCGAGCGCGATCGATATGTTTTCATCTTTTTGCGGGACGCTTTGAGAAGATCGCACTTGTCAATATAGCGGCACGTTCTCGAGTTTTTTTCCACTAATATATTTGTTTCATAAATTGACGTGTAACATCATACAAGCGTATTCTTGTTCAATCCAGCATTGAGCTACGTTTATCCCCTACACACTGTAGGCGAATTTTCAAAATTCCTTGAACCGCATCATCGAATTGCATTGAAGTTTCATTTAAAAATAGATTGAGGCTCGATTTAAGTATGTGTGAAATTCAACCGAGGCGTACAGAAAACGGTACGCAGTATTTTAAACATCTCTCCTGTAAAGTGTGCGCAGTGACGCTCGTCTCGTTCAACTGCCGCCCTGTATCTCTTACCTTTTTGAAAATATCTGTATCTTACCGCGATTACCACGTTATCCACTAATTCTGGATTCACCCAACACCCCATACAGCCTTTTCGTTTCTATTCTAACCAATCTCCCCGCAACACGCAGCACGGGAAAATACAACCAATATTCAACCTCTAACCCCAATTCTCAGGGCGTTCCCACTCCGACACGATTCGCTGGAAACATTTTCGTTTCGCTTTCGAGATTTCCACGACGTGTCGTCGTTTGATCTCCACGATCGACACGGTCTCCACGCCGCGCCGCGCCGCTCGAATGTCTCGCGCGACGAGAGAAAGAGAAACGTCCCGATCGCTGTCATCAACCGTAATCACGCCCACGATACGTTTATACGACCGACACGTTCCCAGAAATGTTCGATGCTCACGCTCGTGTTCACGCGTTTGTTCCAGAAACAATGCCAACGACGACGCCCCGCCCATGGTGCCCGTGCAGAGGAAAGAGCCGCACGAAAACATCGCCCGGATAGCGAAGCGGTATCTCGACGATAACATGCAGCAGGCGTGGATCAATCCTCGTCTAATATCAATGGTGAGTGAATATAAATGCGACGATTATGCGGAACGTGAGACGCTGCTCGGTACTGCATGGCTCTCGCGTTACCGGCGATACGCATTCGCGCGGAGCTGTAATCTCAATCAGCCGGATGGTAAATTACTTCGACATCGAGTTGCATGTCCGGAAAATTTTTGCGGTAATTCACTCGATGCGAGCTGGCATTCCGGGGGGATCGAAGAAACGAGTGGAGAATCGTGCTGCTTTTTCGAGGTAAACTTTCGGACGTTCCTTCGAACGCTGTAGTCGAGTCGGGTGGTAGAAACGTAACGTACCCGAATCGGGAAGTTTTTGCCAATTTTCTTTACTAATCCAAACTGTTATCCCGCACTTCTACTTCCGTGGATACTTGTACTGTGCGCCGATCAGGAGTTGGCACCTGAGGCGGTCCTAAGGCAAGAGTGGGTTCCCCTATCCCCACTTCCAACGTTCTTTCGGCCAGCCGTTTAACACAGTAGTAGGAGCCCTTTTGCGCGAGGGACAGGTAAATCCTAGTTGGGGTAGTTTACAGGGTAACAAGTATTCTTTTCCTACGCCACGGCACGGTCGCTTTGTCCCGCTCAGTCCCTAACCGTCTCCTCGTTTGCTTTCTTCGTCGGGCATTTCCACACGAGTTTATTAGTGTGCGTGGCAATTTGGCCAATGGCGAAAATGCGTGTGCCCCATTCCTATGATTGTATTGGAATAGGTAGGACCCAAACGCTACAACCAATGAGGGCGCGTTTTTCTCAGGTGCCACCTGCTGATCGGCGCACAGTACTGTTCGTCGATGAGAAGAAGGCACAGCGAAGAATGCGGTCTGATTTGTTGGAGCGTTTGGGCCCTTCATATTCCAATACGACCATAGGGACGGGGGGCACACGCATTTTCGTCATTGGCCAAATTGCCACGCACACTAATAAACTCGTGTAGAAATGCCCGACGAAGAAAGTAAACGAAACGGTTAGGGACCGAGTGGGACAAAGCGACCGTGCCGTGGCGTAGGAAAAGAGTACTTGTTACCCTGTAAACTACCCCAACTAGAATTTACCTGTCCGTCGCGCAAAAAGGCTTCTACTGCTATGTTAAACGGCGGGCCGAAAGAGCGTCGGAAGTGTGGATAGGCGAACCCACTCTTGCCTTAGGACGTCCCGTGTGCCTTCTTCTCATCGACGAAGAGTATGTACTTTTGTCAACGCCCTTCGGGGCGTATAAACGGTTCGCTGATTCAGGTGCGTTAGAAGTAACGACTAGCAGGGGTTTTCTCGAATAAAACTCTCCTTTACTTGTTCGCTTAACGAGGCTCTCATTAAATTTGCGATTCGTGCCGCGCGACGAACCGCCAAAGTGTCCGGGCTCGGGACGAATATTCGATACTCGCGTATCTTAACCGGATGTCGCGCGTCGGCTCATCATTTGTAGTCTACATATACGGAACGAAGACTCAAGATTCGAGCGTTCGCGGAAGCTTATCGGGATGTTTCAACGACTGTCTTTATTCCCCGAATAGTCGAGCGTTATAATTTTATATATTCCCAACCTTATTAAATCGACAGCCGAAGGAACGATAACTACGCTCTATTAAGCGCTCTGCTGTGCATCAAGTTCGGGCCCTGTGTTCATAAGTAACTCGGCATTCCTTAAACAAACATTCACAGCCTCCTGTCCACTCGCTATCTTTCAATTGAGTATGTCAGGTACTTTTGTCTTTGCGTTAAATGGAGATTTTATAGAATAAACCAACAACGAACTAACCCGGACGAACGTGTTTACCTTACCAGTTTTCGTTTCGACCTAGTAAAAAGCAAAATATTTTACGTTGTTGCGCGCGAATACGCTTGGCTCGGTATCGTCGATACCAAAGAACCTCCGAAACGACCTCCTGGGAAATGAGGAAAAAGAGGATTTTGTCGAATAGTCATGGCAATTACGCGTTTCCTGTGATCTCGCGCGGGATATTCGGATGACTCTGGCGTGCCGTGCGCCATACGAGGTATGATAACAAAATTCATGCAGCACTTTAATTTGCAAAGCAATATTTATTTATTTATCAATTCTTGTATTTTACCTTCAAAATAGTCATCGTTGAATATAATGCACTTATGCCACCGTTTATTCCAGTCTTCGAAAGACTTTTGAACTGCATATTTTAGTATATCGTTCTGTCCCTCCAGCGATTTTGTTTTCATTTCTCGAATGGCCGTAAAAAGTTCTCTTTTTATTGTTTTTTTTTCATCTCTAGAAACAGGAGGCCAAATCTGGCATATAGGCATTTTTCGCTTTTATTGCAGTGCTATTATATTTTTGGACAGGAATTCCAGACCCAGCAATGAAGTAATTTAACAATGTCGAAACAAATTGTGTTTTCACTCGCGCCTCATGTCCAAAACATTGGTGAAAATTTCTTCACACTACTAATTATATGTTATACCAACTTCTTCAGCAATCTGTCTAATTGTAATTCGAGGATTATCAAGAATTTTTTTCATAACTTCTGCCACTTTTTTTCCGGTGATTGAAATACTGGGTCTCCCAACCGTATCATCATCTTCACCAGATTCTCGGCCACTTTGCAAGCGTTTATACCATTTGTAAATCGCTCGTTTATTCTCACGCGAATCGCCAAACGCCATTTGCAACATTTCTGCTACTTTACAGCACTTGATCACATTTTTCACGCACAATTCAATTTGATCCCTCATTATAAAAAATTAAAAACCGCCGATTACACAATATATCTAATATACGCATTGAATACACCTACCAATTGAGACAATCGTCAAAGATAGGTTAACCGACATGTCAACAAAAAAGTTTCTCAATCCGAAAAATTGCACGAACCTTTTGACCATACCTCGTACTCGCGTGCGAGCCGTTATGTCGATGTTCACGGTAGATTGGCGCGTAGCAGTCCCCGTCGGACTTCACTGTGGACAGGTAGAACGAGCGGACGAGTCATTAAGCGAGCCAATAACAAACTCGTGATTCGCATAACCCTTCGTTACGTTCGCGGGTGTTATTAGCCCATGCGAGGCAGCAATCATCGCTGGTAGGCACGACGAGTCGTTTCGTAATGCGCCGGTGCAGGTTCGGGCCGGGCGTTTCGCGCGAACTCATTATAGCTATATTTTCTCTCCTTCCCACCCGACCGATCACCAAACGCGGCTCTCATTCGTTTCGCTACGCGTTACAACTTTTCATTCCTATTTTCATCATCCTTTTTCTCCCCCCCCCTCCCCCCCCCACCCCACCCCTCAGCCCACAGCTCTTCCTCTCCTCTTCATTGGTTTCGCCGCGACCTTACGTAATATCTTCGCTACGTTCTCCCCCTATCTCCCGTCCCGCGCAGCCACCATGTTTGCATCAATAATTCGACCTACCGGTATACACACCTGCGTGCACAACCCGGAACGCACAATGGCGTAATCGAGAGTGTATCTTTTTCGTTTCGTCCGCGTACTCGAGCGATCGTCGAGAAGTTGCCGCTGGATCGCGCAGAGTGCTCTTAAACAAACCAAACGAGGCTTATTAAACTTTGATTCGATCTCGATGCCGCGCAGCACGCTGGGGAACGTCTGAGGAGTGAGGAGACGAGATCGTTACCGCGTTGATTCAATTGTGACTCGACGTGGAAGTGGGACGAATTACTTTACTCCAGAAATCTTCCGGCCGATATCGCGTTGGACGATCGGAGAGTTAATTAAAAAGAATTCCGTTGCAACTCCGTCCGACGCTTGGTCCCGCGATTACGCTACTGTCGGTGCGCTTGCGCGCGCGTGTTCACCGGCCCCGACAGGATTTACGGTCGTACCACGTTACTTATACCCGCCGGCTTTATTAGCATGATCGGTCGCTGCGAGGATAGATTAGCCCGTGTAACCGGATCATCCTTCGGCCGGCTATCCGATCGGCGGGCAACGGCTATGCGCTCGGAAGGACTCGTTTCGAGATGTAAGCGACGGTACACTCCTCTTTCGTCAGGATTCAGCGATGCTAGTTATGGTTGTGATTTCTTAGGAGGGCGCTTCGTTACGACCGGTTCGACATTCTTACGGTGTTTGCAGCCGCTGCCCGTAACGCTCGTCCCTGAATTTCGTTCCCTTTCCTGTCGCTCGCGGCTTTTCGCAGGATTCGAGTCACACGAATCGGCGCCCTCAATGTAGCATTCGTTCTCCCGTTTCGAATTCCTGGCCATCGTTTTCCGTACGATTTCCGATGCACGAAGGGGAGTGGATAACGGAGGCACCAGTAAACGCATAATAATCGTACCTACATATGCATAGCGGGGGAGTTTCGAGAAAACGCTCCGCCGTGGAAGCTAAACGCAGGGCGAAATAATGTTTGTACGGGGCGATTGATAGCACCACGAGGAAAGTTAATTAAGGACCGGTCCGAAACAAGATTCATTTCCAGGCTCGTTAGCGATTTAATAATCTCGAAAATTCTGACGATTAGGAAGGTGTGTCTGTGCCTCCCTCTCTCTCGCGCGCGCGCACGCTTGCACGCACACAGAAGCGCGCGGCTACGTACGGTCTAGACACACGTACACGGAAGCTATCCCGTCTATCCGACGATTCCCCGAGTGCCCTGCACTCAGCTCCTCTAATAACAATAATAATAAGAAGGGATGGAGGCCCGTTTTAATCAGAGGGTCCGCCTGCCTGACGTGATTAACTCGAAGAGCCGGAGAAGACGAGGAGAGAGAAGTCGCGGCGACGGGGAGGGATGGAAAGGGGGGAATGACGGGGGGTGGGTGCCGCTGTCATTTTGGGTGTTTATCATATCAGTGAACGGAGGGGCTTCGTTTCGTCGCCTCGGGGGAGGAGGATGGGGTTAAATCTTGGATTTCACGGTCGATTTGTACCGCCTCCCGCCCCCCCTCCCCCCTTCCCCTTCCCTCCTAGGCTGCCCTTTCCTCGTACCAACTACCAGTGATCTTACCCTTCACCATTACTCAACCGTTCGAGCGTAGAAAATGTCGAGAGCGCCCCTCTTTTATTTTCATCGTACCCACTCTCCGGCGAAAGATAATACAAGTATTACGTAATGTTAATTTACCGCCGCAGCCTTTATCGAGCCAGCCATAAATCGTCGGCGCGGTCCGCGCGAGAACAAGAAATAATAAGGGAAAAAGCGGATAATTAAGTCTTGCCCGACAGGTAAATTATCTGGCGCAATGTCTGATTTCCCGCGTCGCGTCGGTGCCTTCAATGGGCAAGCATCGGCGTTAAAAATGTTTGCTCGACGAAACTCTTTCCCTTCGATCCGCATTTGTAGCGCTCGATAATCGATCGATTAGTTATGCAAAATTACCCGCGAATTTATAGGCCACGCGGCCTGACGAAGATTTCTTACTTCCGGATCGAATAGGAAGTCCAGTCGAAAGTACAAGGGTTGTAGATGTCGTGAGTTTGGAAATGTTTCCGTTAGAATGTTGTCAATTATTTGTTAACACAAAAAACTTATCGCGTCGGAGAAATTTAAGGTGGATTAATTTGCGATATTCTTGAAAGAACTTATCGCTACTTTAAAATTTAAATCTTAACTTTTGATCGAAGGATTCTCATTTTTTTTTGCCTGCAATGATATTTCTCATCCGATTCAAAAACAATTGCCATTTCCCCGAGTTCTGCTCCGCGTAATTGACGCACGTTCGATCGAATAGATTCGTCGCAACGAGGTGTCCAAAGGCGATCACGTTACTCCCATTCCTGTGGATTGTACGCGCTATTTAAACTCCGAAGACAGTACGTCACCGCTATGGCGCAAAAGGAATCGTACCCGAAGGCTCTTTCCACTTTTCCTCTCGGAATTAAAGTCCCGCCTATGGGCTCCCGACATTGAGAACGTCTCTCCGCCATTCCTCTCCCAGGCTCGTGCCTGCCTTACGTCTCGCGCTTTACTTTGGACGTCTAATTAACAAGCTTTTCCTGAGGGTTTCCGAGACGCCGCGCCACCGTCAAATAACCGGCGACGTAGTAAATACCGGCGCGCAGGGATTGACTCGCTTCCCCGACCCTGCGAGCTCTCCCGCTGGCAGTCCCGGTACACACCAACACAGAGCGATGAAATTTTTCGACAGAACGCCACTCGATATTTCGCCTCCCACGATTATACGTGGAAGGGCGACCGAAGCGATGGAGCGGAAGAAACTGGTTTCTTCCGAGTGAAAAGAATTCCGCCGAGTCACCGTGGATGGAAATTACACCGCGGTACGATGACTTCATAAGTAGTATCGAGCATCGGTATTTTCCTTGGTTCCAGTGGTAGGGTTACCGGCAGTATTCGAGGCAGCCGATCGACGCTCGTCGAACTTTTCTCTAACAATAAGTACCATTCCGAGTGGCGTCTCTCTCTCTCTCTCTCTCTCTCTCTCTCTCTCTCTCTCTCTCGTTCGCACCGTCGGCGTCGTCGGTGCATCGCGAAGGAGTCGCGTCTCTCGTCGGGTAAGTGCACGCGGATGATCCGCGATACGACGTATCGATCTTTCCCAGCGAAGTTGAAGGTTACGGGAAGGAAACGGCCGTAGAGGCGTCGGGGACAGATAAGCGAGGAAGGATTGGAGGTTGGCGTAATATCCCGCTTTGTTCGGTTCATTAGCGCGCCACAAAAGTGGCTTAAAATAATTGAGTCTACGCCGAGTATAATGGCCATTCTGATATCCCATTGTCGGGGACCTCGGACTCTTGATTCCCGGCATTATCAATGGCCGCTTATTTCCCGCATTGTGATCGCTCGCACCCCCTTTGTTTTTGTTTAATTTTTCAACCCCACCGATATCTTCCTACCACGTCGACGTCGGTCGTATACGTCCTTTTCCGTCTGCATCCACGGTCTCGGCGTGCTCCGGCATCGTTGCTCGGATGAAAAATTGTGATTTATTATCGGCCGTTGCGTGCTCGCGTCTTAAGACCAAGTTTTTTCTCCTCGACATCTTTGCAAGGATCGCTTTTGCAGCGATGGCGGCGGAATCATTCGTCACGAGGGAATCCCTAATCGTTTCTCTCGTTATCACGCGAGACGAGTTCCGGTAAGCGGGGTGACGGAGCTCGTTTCGGCCGAAACGAGTTCTTTGCTCGCTCGTAAGCAAAAACTTTAACGATAATTGTTAATTCCATAACAAGCCTAATTGAAGTCGAGGGGTTGGAGACTCCGCGGCGTGCCGGGCGTCGCGCCGGCGCGGGCGTCCGACCGACTTGACGGAAATTCGTCATCGAAAGGCGTATCAAAAGGGATTACTCCGATTCTTTCCGCCATACTCGATACAAATAGGTTCGGTCCGCCTTTCTCCTCTCGCGATTTCGGGCTTACCACCGCGAGAGAAAATAATCAACAAACCCCTCCATCTTCGAGATCCTTCCCTCTCTTGCTCTCTCTCTCTCTCTCTCTCTTTCTCGCGCGCGCGAGGCGCACGAGGGTAGCCGCTTTAATTGAATTCTTAATGCGAGCTTCCCGTTATGTCGCCCGGTGACGCGGACAAAAGTCGTGAGTTTTTTTAATTGCCTCATCTTAGCCCGACGGATCGCACCTCCGAAGGTGTCGCCGTAATTCAACGTCGCGTCGTCGCGTCGCCTTTGGAGAACTTGAAAGTAAAACACCGGCTGCCGGGGAGCCCCGGAATCCGAATCCCAAATTAAATAAAGCATTCATAAATTCTCGGAATGGGAGCGTGGCGAGGCTGCCACAGGTTTACGCTTTTCCACGCGAAAGGCGTGTACGCGAGGCAGCGTTTTAATTCCGCTGTTGAATTCAACCCGACCCATCCCCCCTCGCATCGCCCCTTTTTCATCCGCCGAATACTTTTTCTTTCTTTCCGTCTAATATCCTTATCCACTGCGCGTTACCGTGCGCATCGCGGTCGACATTTTTTGTGCTTCTTCCGGTAATATCCGGTTATTCCTCTCCTATAAACCTCCAAGTTTATGGCAAATTGGCTGGGGGATTCTTATCCCTTTTCTGTTTGCCTTCGTTCTTCTCCACCGTTCCCTCCCTTCGCCTCCCTCTTTCCCATCTTTTTATCAAGTATTGTTTCGCGTTAATTTCTCGTACGGCATCCGTGCTTCGATAACGTCGCAAAATCTCGTCTGCCACGACTCGCTAATCATTAATCGATCTTTACAACATTGACGCGAATATCGACGTTTGAAACGCGTTAACGCAAAATCGCCGAGCATTAATTACGCGCGTTTAGTTGATTTATCGTCCCGCCGACATTGTACACCTCGAATCGTGCGTGTTTACGCGTCGGGACGCCTGGCAGATTGAAAAATTACCCGCTCGCATTGAAAAATGATTGACCGGCCTTTCGAGCCGTTTACCATAATTACCGTAAATCCTCTGTTCGAGAACCGCGGATAAGTTTGAGACTCGTGTCGACGTTGTTTTGATGACTATACGCGGCGGGACCGGTCTCCGTTGACGGGCGTTGGATTTTCGTGTAATTAATAACGAGAAGTCGCGTACACGGTTTAGGGTGGCAACTTAACTCCTCGTACCTCCTTGACTTCGAAGAAGGCGGGGGTGCAAGTGAAACTTCCCGAACCTCCTCGAGCCTCTCGAATGCCGCGAGGATTCTGGTTAATGTGCCTAATTTCGTTCAACTTCTTTCACGCGAGATTACCTAATTAAAACCCGAATCTCTTAACGAGCCCTTTGTCAAGCCTGCCATCGCCAAAGCGTAACACGACCGCTGTCGCTATTCTCATCGTTTACGTGACTTAATACATACATATATGTACATACATACTTACTGTTAGTATGCGTACCAAGTATTTAACCCTTCATAGGCAAGGCTTCGATTAGAAACGAAACAGAAAATCCTGGTCACGAGCGAACGAAGTAATTTTTATTCACTTTTATAATTATTTCATATCCTTTTTTTTTATACACAGGGTGTCCCATTTTAATCTTTCCACGCGATTATCTCGAAAGATATTCACTATTCGAAAAAAATGTTTAAACAAAACATACTCTATCTGAAGGAGGACATTCGATGATGGATACTGTTTTTTTCTGGGTGGAGGCGCTTCCGCGAATTAAAGGTGACCTTTTTTTTTTTTAAATGGAAACGTAGTTTCTTTTACGCTAGACACATAGCTTAGCTAAAACACAAATCCATTGATGTACATTAAAAGTACGACCTTCAACTTGACGCTAGCAGATATTCCATGTTTGTAAACATTAATACCAATAGCATTAGTACTCGAAGTCGTCCTTTTGAATTTAGAAGATAAGAAACACTTTCTGGACGTGCAGTGTAACCACGCTTCGAGCAATTGATATGACCTTGAATTACATCTCAAGGTCAACATAATGTACATCAATGGATTTGTCTTGAACTAAGCTATGTGTCTAGCGTAAAAGAAACTACGTTTCCATTAAAAAAACAAAGGTCACCTTCAAATCTGGGAAGCGCCACCACCCAGAAAAAAAAAGTATCAAATCATCGAATGTCCCCCCTTCAGCTGCAGTATGTTTTGTTTAAATACTTTTTTCGAATAATGAATATTTTTCGTGATAATCGCGTGGAAAGATTAAAATGAGACACCCTGTATTAATGTTTGTTTTATGGAAATATAACAACTTAAAAAAAAAAATGTTTTAGGGCAAAATAAGTAATAAACAAAAGTTTTAAGTTTTTTCTCTTTTTTTCGGCGGATGCGGGTGGTGGGAAGATTGGCGAAGGGGTATTGAGGGGTGGCAACCAATTCCGAATAATATTTTCTAGTTGAAACTTTCAACTTGAAAGTACTTCAAAACTCGTCCTGGTCACGGATGACCGGCCTTGCCGGAGTTGAGGATTAAATAATCAGACGCTTCGAAAGTACAACGCGCGTAACCGCGAACGATTCGGTGCCTCATCGATCGATAAAAATATCAAAAACATTCTCAACGACTACTTAACGATTCGAAGGGGTGACCTGTTTGTCTCTCGCGAGATCTTTGAAGTATTAACGTTCTTTCAAGATACTCCAATACTACCTTGATTGACTTCATCGTTAGTTACCGCGATACCGCCTCGCGATCTCACGCGTCACTCACCCTGCGTACCGCAAAAGTCAGGTACACGACAACAGAACGAATCGTAACGCGACACGGCGATTAATCTGGCACGCGTCGGTGGACCGTAAGACTAATTCACTCGTGGAGAGCATTGGTCGCGGCCGACAATCCAGCAAGTTTTTCATAATTCGCGTGGGCGAACACTGCGACCCCTCGAAAAGTCGCATTGTGAAAAAGTCAACCCCTTTACGGTTCGGCGACTCGCCTCTGAAAATCAATCGGAGCTCCGCGACGGAAACTACCCGACAGTCTCCCTCAAAGAAAACCCGGGGCGGGCTCGTAGACGTCACAAAAGTGGTAGCGTCATAATTTTATGGGTAGCGACCCGATACATCGCGAATAGTTGCAACGTACACGTTCCCGAGCGTAAGTCACCGAATATGAGGAGTAATATATACATAGTATATCGCGGAACGGGGGATGCTTCTCGCAAATCCCCACGATCCCCCTTCGATGCACGCTCTGACGTCTTAAGGTTATGATACCTACTTGGCCTCCCGTGATATCGTTTTAATATTTATAAACCAGATATATCGTCGCGTACCCGCGATCTCGTATAACGAAAGGAATCTCGCAATTGTCACCAGAAATTGCCTCGATTTATCTCTTCAGTGTCGGCGATACGGATACGGAGACGACGGTGCATTTACGCACGAATCTAGTTTTTTTTTTCCATGTATCGTCCAATTTCTCTGATTTTATTCTCAATTATGGAAATTGATTTGTCCATACCTCCCCTCCCTTCCGCCCCTTCGACCCTGGGCGTACGTATACGCGTTATCGATCGTACCCTATCGACTGCCCCTCTTCGCACGCGGAAATCGCTTTCTCGCTTTTTCTTTATTCCACCTCTCGAAATTAACGTCGCCCATTCCCGAAGCTCGCAACGCGTAGAGAAGACAAGGGTGGACCGATTCGGGCGGCTTCAATTCCGAAGGAACGAATTTCCGTTCGTGCTCCCGCACGATTCTCGCGCGACGCCGTTGTCGAAGCTGGCGGGCGTCTGCATCGCCCTAAAAAGATTCGGGTCATTTGGCAAAGTGCTACTTTGTGTCACATAAAAAAAGCGCCGACGTCCCTCACCGACGGCAGTTATTTTCCAGTCAGCGTTTTCTGACGCTCGGAAACGGCGTCCCTCCCGCGGTATATCCATGGAAACTATCGAAACGCGTTTCCACGGTTCATCGACGACGAACCCACAAAGGAACCAGATTCCTTTAGGATCGCTTATTAGAATGTAGGCGACGCGAATGGCGCGCGGATAACGCTATCTTCGTCGTTCTGGCTCAAAGTGCGGACGAGTCGTTATTTCGGAGTGATACGATAGAGACGTAAACGCAACGAGAGGGTGAGAGAGAGAAACCATGAGGACGTTGGAGGGGGGGGGGGGGGAGAGACAAATCGAAAGAACTCGCACACGCCTCGATGCATTCATCCGTCTTTACGTATGCACGCTCGAAATATCATCGGTACACAGGTACTACTGGGAGCTCTAACAAAAGATAAACAGACGGTTACCTAGACGTTACATCGAAGTTGCGATGCCTCGTAAAAGATTAACTTTCACATTTACGATTTGCATAATAGATTTCTTACGCCCCGTAGATACGTATCTATATCTGCCCGGTTACGTATGTTTCCTTATACAAGAGGGAATCGCGCAATCGTTACCAAGGAGAGGGCGCGATAAAATGTTTTCCGACAGAACGTCCGGAGGAGCCGAGGAGAAACGACTTCCCTCAATTTTTGGCCGTTCGGAGTGCATTATCGTTGCGAGACTGTAATTACCCACGGCTACGCCGGGTAAAGATGAATTCGTTATCTGCCGCTCTCCCAGTTGAATACTCCCGCGAGAGTTTTCAGAAGTTTTCCGAACGTCGGGCCACGCGAGGCGGAGGAGGGCCGACGTTTGGAGGGGGAGGACGCTAAAAAAAAGGAGTCGGACAGTAGCTTAATCGCTTCGGAAATGCATAGTGCGTAGGCGGGGCGATAAGTTATCCGTGGCAAGAGAAAAAGAGATTGCCGACGCTCGGGGAGGGTGAAAAAGAGAGTATGTCGAGGTAGTGGATCAGGGATAAGAGGTAGGAAAGAGAATACGGTGGAAGAGAGCGGTAGCGAGATAGCGCGGGGGTTGGTGGGGGGTGGCACGTCGAGCGTCGTTAATTTATGGACTTATTTTTCCCGGCGTGCGGTCGCAATTAATCCTGCGCTTTAATTGCTTCGTAACGCGCCCCATGAAAGGATCTTTCGATTTGATTAATCGGATTCGACGGATGTCGCCGCGTAGTCCCCGACAAAAGGGATGAATCATTATACCAGAAAAGAGAAAATTTTTTTTCTCCGTCTTATTCCCGAAGCATTTACTTCGATCCGTCGGACGTTTCTTATTCTGTCCATTTGCCGCGCGCGAAATAGCACTTTGGTTTTCAGGGATAATTCTTCGAAACGTTCCTTCCGCTTTAACGATATCGCGGATTACATGTCATACAATTAATAAACTCGCGTGGAATATTAGACGGAATGCGAGGATCGCGAAATATTTTGCGTAATTCTGCAAAAAAGCTGGGGTTAAAAAATGAGGTTCGTAAATATCCATCGTGAAAGAGTAAGCGCGCTTTTGAGAATAAAAAATAATCCGCATATTCGGAGGGCCGGGCCGACCCCATAAAATTCCATCAAATACCCGACACATCAAACCCCATGAAAACCGGCTGTAAATTAATCCACGGACGCTTGGACACGTCCGTAGACACCGCGCTCGACGTATCGGCCATTTGGATCGTTGAAATACCAGCGAGGGACAATGGACTAGGTTTTCGGACGTGAGCGAATCGGGACGCTATAAAAAATTAAAACTCGCGGATTTTATATTTTTATTGACAGAACCGCGGAGCGTGGATGTTTTTTCCTTTCTTCCTACTTTTTTTTTCTCTCTTTTTTTTTTTGCGGAATCCGAAAATAATTACTTTGCAATAGTAGGACGAATTTGAAGCTCGAAAAATATCAAACATTCCTCACTGCATCGACCATTCGATGTTGCCCGCGAGTTTGCGATTTGAATTCGCAAACTGTAGGAAATCGTTTTTCCCGTCGAAGTAGCAGTATGCGTTCGTGACATGAATCAAATCGGTGGATTCGTTGGCACGAAAACTGAAACTTTTCCAACACCGGTGTTCTCGGATATCTCTCAACCGTGGCGTATGGTTTCGACGTCGAACGATGCCCATTACAAACGTCGCCCCGACGATACATCCTATCGCGATAAAACGCGAGGGACGCGTCGATCAAAACTTTACGTAAGCTCTGCCCTTCTGACCTTTATCTCTCCCGCGAACGACCGTTCCGACTGCAACGTAACATTCTCCGCAAGAAGTAACAGTCTCCTAATGCACTCAACGATCTCTGCACGGTATCGTTTGCCGTTTCACGGTCATTTCTCTTCGACCCCGAGATTAGTGGGGCGGAAAGATACGCGATTCTCGGATATTCCTGGTGAGTAGCGGGCAACAGCCTAAATACTCGTACGTTTCTGAAGTAAGAGGAGTGCGAGGGAGGTCGAACGAGCGGGGGCGGATTTACGGCCACTTTATTTCTCATTAGACGGTGAAAAAGAAGCCACGGAGAGAAGAGGGTGGAGATCGCGGTCCGACTCGCTTGTACTATACTACGTACGCAGAGTCTCGCTGCGATCCGTTTTAGCCGATGTTATACGCTTTAATTTATTAGCGCCACGATCTCTGATTCTGATTACTTCCTTCCGGTGCCTAAATAGTGTTCGAAAATTTCATGACTCGTCGTGGCTCACGTTCTCATTTCTCCCGTCGGTATAATTTCTATCGATGAACTTTCGAGTCCCGCTGAGTCGGCGTATTTTTACATCGGTGGAGCGTTGATGGTAAACTTTGCTGGAACCTATTCGAGCGCCTAACCCACCATCGCCTATGCGTACTATCGAACAAAAACGTACCGACCAGCAAACGACGTATCAATTGGATTGGGTTTTCGAAATGATTCACCGTTGTACCTCCATTCAAAGATCTCTTTGGCAGGTGTCGGGATTTGTTAGAAATTTGCGGTCTTCGGGAAACAAGATTCAGTGATTTTCCTCGGTCCTGGTTATTTCCAATATTTCCCGACATTTCTCGCAAAGCGTAATAACGTACTTTCGCTGTACGATTTTTAACGTGTACACGACAAGTATATTGAACACGGCGTATTACAGTCTGACGTTTCTCTAACCGTAAGAACTCTCATTTCCCCGTGAAGTCACCCCCCTCTTCTTATAAATCATACTTCTATTCGGTTGGTTAACCTGGGGACCCCATAGCCCTCTCCGACCCTCGCTCCACGTCCCGCGGCTATGTTTATGTGCCATTTGCCGGGAAAGTGAAATAATAGTTGTTCCAGCTATACTCGTCGTCGTCGTTGTCGTCGCAGTAGTAGTCGTCGTTATCGTTAATCAGCTCCAGGATTTTCTTTCTTCTTTAGGAAAAAAAAGTCCTAGTTACTGGTTCCTCTAGAATTTTATCAAATTCATCTCGAACAATGACGACTTATATCTTCAAAAAGACCTCGATAGACACGTAACCTTCTTCTTCCATTTTCAGCCGAGCAACAAAATTTTTATCCAAAAATTGAATAGGGCGCGGTATTAACAAAATACGAGATAAACGTTTAATCGATAATATTGACGTTGATTCGATGCCCGTTGAAATTTCGAACACTCGTATCCGTACATCGTGTTTCGGCACGTGACCGATTGTACGCTTGCGCTCTCGACGATCTGCACTCATTAGCTGGATGAAATATTAAACGCGTAATTAACGGACATCGTTGTCGCCAATAGATTATTATAAACGCGTTAATGCCTCTAGCGTCGGTATTACATCCCGCGTGGCGTATCGGAATTTGTTATAGGTTCCGGGAACGCGCACGGGTATCGACAAAACTTTCTCGTCTCTCTCGGAACGGCCGAGAGTGCGAGACCCTCGGACACGATATATTGTGGTTGGATCGACGTATGCTCGTCGGATTTCCATGCTCAGGAATTTCGCAGGAATTTGCTGGCTGTCTCATTTACCGCGATTTCAGGCAACCATGCCCTTTTTCCGGATACCACCGTGCCCCCCCCCCGACCCTTGTCGCGCTCCGAGATAAATCGGATTTTCGTGCCCACACTTATTTTTATTGTATCCAATTTTTGATTGGGTCGCCGATCGCGAGACTGGTCGCACGAGAAAACGGTCGCACGTGCGTTGGGCTACTAGCGGACGTTACGCGGCGCGCAAATGTATGGGAATGACTGCGCGCAACGGACGTTACGCGTTTGACCTGTTCCATCCGTTCGTACGCTACGCTACGACGCGCGTTGCGTCGGCCCGTGAGCTGAACGGTCGCGTTAATAAGATTCGTGTCGGTATATTCGAAAATGGGGGATGAAACTGATATCGCGCCGTGATGTACGACGAGGCAAAGTATTAGGAGGAAAGTCGAGTAACGTCGCGGGGTATCGCGTATCGCTTACCCGTTATCGTAACGATGGGAATCGATCGGCAAAATCGAATATTCTCGTTAAGAAAATGTTTCCGCAGCTCGGACCGCTTCGCGGAGCGCGCCTGCTTTGAGTTTCAACGCTTTCCCGGTATACCGCCTCCGCCCGCCCCCCCCGCGTTATCTCGCGTTTGAAGTTGCACTTGGGCCACCCGATTACCGCCTGTGCGCCGCCGAGATAGTTTTTGAAAATCTCTCGAAACGAGAAAGTTTCAGAAGCGCGAGTCACAAAGTTCGAGCGTAACGACAGCGATATCGATGTGCAATTAAAATAATTATTTTTTGCCCTCCAAAGCCGTTAGTTGTGAAATTCAGTGCCGAGAGATTACGACACGGTATAAAGGACGAAACTACATAGGAATTTCGATGCACTTTATCGAGAGGGTACTCGTGGCCTCTAGCGCTTCACCCTCTTGCGACCGCGGAGTTGACGGCTGATTGAAAAGTTAGTGCGCCCCCAATCGAGAAGATGAGTCTCCGAAATTAAATCACTGCTTTCGGCGGGGGTAGATAGATTCATGGAGATATTCGCACAGCGGGAAGAACGTAACGGGGATCGTTCCTGGAATTTGTTACGCGGTCCATTGGATTATATCGGGGCTTGCTTTGAAATAAGAATCACGTTACGCGACATACGTCTGACGATTAATTCGTTCGCTTTAACCACTCGTCGGAAATTTTCCAAATCCGACAAATTGAATTCGTTGTCTGGGCACGCGGGGCTTCGACGCGTAGTACGAGGCGATTAAAGTTAATACAGGTTTCCAGAGTAACTCCGACATTTTTTGGAAATAAAGAAGAACCTTCTTTGTTCCACGGTCGCGCACGACCCTGCCTACCGACGCGACGCTTCGACTACAACGGCGCGTCTTTCCTCGTTCGTATCCGCTCCTCTGTGACTTCCCGACGAAAGGCATAGAGAACAATAACGGTAAACGATAGGTGCGTTAGAGGCGTGGAAGACCCGACGTGCATGTCACGATGCAATTTGTTGGAAACGGTTTCGAATCGCGCGGAGGGGACCACCCGGGTCGATCGCATTAACGACATTTTTACGTGATACGCGAGGAGCACGCGATCGATGAAACGCAACGGAACGCGACGCAATCGTTACCTGAAAAAGAAACAATGGCAAAAAAAAAGAAAAGAAAAAAGAGAAAAAAAAAGAAAAGAAAAAAGAGAAAAAAAAAGAAAAAAAAGTAAAAGTAAGAAGACCAGCGGACGCGAATGAAAAAGGGAAGGAGCGATCAACGCATTTAGTTAATCAGATTAGAGGCGCAATTAGCAGTCGTAGAAATTCGAGCAGTGCCGAACGGACGGGACGCCGTATCGGTGCACACGCGGTACACCAGTAAATCCCGTCGACTACGCGTAGTCGCGCGAGTAATTAGCGATCGCTATTCGTTAATTATACGCATTAACGAGGGCCGCGCCATCGGGACGGGCTTTGATGGATCCACGAATCGCGTGGGTAAGGGAGCACGGCCGTAATTAATTGTCGCGAGTGCAGAAAAACTCGGGCACTTCCCACCGCCGGTGTGTTCCGCCGTTATTTCCGCTCGAGGAAGTCGCGGCGGGATACTGGCGAAACGGACGATGATAATAAACATAAGAGAGGAATTCTGCTTTTTCGTTCGCGAAAATCGGAAATCGTTCGTTTTCTACCTCCGCCTCCCGTTCATCCCGTTCATACCGTCGCCGACCGTACGACGGGCGTTCCGATTTCAGATTCTCTCACCGATCCGAGAATAGGTTAAGCCTCAACCCTGTCGCGTTTTATGGTTTTATCGCGTTAAATTTCTCGCGTGCTCCCCGATCGTCTTCAAAGGACAGCGGGGCCGCGAAAAGCGCGACGATCGCGCGGTCCAAGAGTCGACTCGTCCTCGTAATTAAAACAGCGCTCGTTCTCCTTGTTTATTTTCCGTTACGTATGGACGGGTCCACGCGAGCGTAACGTACCGTGGGCAAGGAAGACGGGGCAACCTCGTTACAAGGGTTGTCCGTACGTCACCTTGCGTGAGAGAGAGGTAGTGAAAGGGGGGCGGGGAGAAAGAGAGAAGCGCCGGCGCGGCGCGGCGCGGCGGTCTCTCCGTTATGCGTAGGTCACGCGTGTTAGGCCAACATAATGTGTGCCAGAAGCCCTTTCTTTTAGTCGGCCTGCACTCTCTCTTGAGCATCGCGAAAGAAACTCTCGCGATGCGCGGTATGCAAATGAAAAGGCGTTTTTAGAGTCGGCTATATCGCTGCTGCAGGTTCTTACGAGAACGAAGAATGGAGGGAAGAAAGGTGGACGCGCGTCTTGCCACGACAATCACGGAAGAGTTATGTCCCGAGGCTTTTACGTGAAGTCAGGTACGACCTCGTTATTTTCTTTGCTGATAGCCGGAAATATGAAAATGTACGCGCAAGGATCCCCGCCTCTGTGTCTCCAAAGTACGCCGCGGTAGGTTATATTTTCACTGGTCAAGAGCTGTCCTCGCGAACCGAGCACTCTGTTCTGATATTAAACTTTCTTTTTTTCTCTCTTATCGTTATTGTTCATGGTGGAGAACTAGGGCGTCACGTTCCCACCCCTCCCCTCCACCTCTGCCGTTCCACGTCTACCACGGCGGACTTCTTTCTAATTATCTCCGTATCGTAAGTAGATGCTCCCTACGTCGGAGCGATCTTTAATTAAGATTTACGAGTACTTTTGGGCGGTGCAGCTTCCACCCTCGATCGACTGAAACTGATCGGAAGCAATTTTCTCTGGCAGGGTGCGTGAGACATAAACCATTCCAGTACCTACGTGCCTCGATGTACCGTTCGTTCTTCGTGCGGATACAGTGGGATAAAGAGAGATAGAGACAGAGGCAGACACAGAGAGAGAGAGAGAGAGAGAGAGAGAGAGAGAGAGAGGGAGGGAGAGGGAGAGGGTGAGGAAGGATAACCACAGGGAGGAGGGCGGGGGGTTGGTCATAGAAACGTCCTACGGAAACTGCGAGCAGACCATCTCATCCGCAGTGCGCTTTAATCAATGCTAACGACCCGTTTATTATTCGAAGGGTCGCCCGGAACCGAGGGACGAGGATGACCTTTCATAGACTTGCGGGGGTCAGTTCTTCCCTCTTTCCTTTTCCCTGTCGATGCAATTGCGTTACCGCGCAAAGGCGACGGTAAACTGACTTTGGTGGGGTGTCGCGGATAACTTCTCGGTATCTCGTCTTCGAGGATTCGGGAGAGACGTGGAATAAATAGATTCCGGTAAATTTTACGCGCCGGAATGACGATAGTTTTGAAGTAAGCAAGTCAAAAGAAGTACCGAAGTTATTTTCTGCTCCGTCTTCGGGCCTTCGATTTATTTCCACCGGGACCTTCGAGCGTTAGTGTCCAAGAAAACCGATATCCGTGCTGGTGATGCCGCAAGAAAATTGGAACAGGGCCACTCGTTGAAACGCAATTAAAGTTCCAATCCGGCCACCACTGATTTATGAGCCGTTAAGAAGATTCGTTACTCGTTTTAATAGTTTCGTTCATTTTAATAGAGTCTTTCCGGTGGTAGCGAGCAAAGCTCTCCGAGCTTCGCCTTTACGGCCTCGTTTCTTCTCTTTCTCGGACTTGTATTCGAGTTTTTCGTTCGTTCGGAATTCCAATAATTTTTACATTCGTCCCCCTTGCATTTGCGTCGTCGGTACCACCGTGTCTTACGAAATATCCTCTAGAAAAACCATTACTGCTTCTCCGTATAAATATTCAAACGAAACTCGAGCCCGCCCTTCAGAATCGTTAATATATTTCACAACCGTGGTAGTCTTATTCTTTTTTCTTTGTTTTTCAAATCTTTAGCGTCCTCCCAAGTGTCGTCGTAACAATCGTGAATTATTATTGCCCTCGATAACATCAGCCGACATTCCCACCGTGACTACGCGCGATGCGCGCAGGCCGAGTGCACTTAGCGCGCTTGCACTTTTCGAGCAGCGGGGCGCAAAAGATGCCGCGCGGTTTTAATTACAATGCAATTTTCCTTGCGGTGGCCGTCCCTTTGAAATGCTGTTAGGCTTCCACTCGAATACACGAAGCAATCACGTCCTCCTAGGCAAGCGGACCGCTGTTTCGTGCCGACGCAACGCGCCGCGACGTTTTGATCCGCAAAGATTAAAGGGGGCCCGGCCCTTTTCTCTCCCCTCGTACGCATCATCCAGCTCCGTACTCATGCGTGTTTTCTGCGACTTTGGCGTAGCTACCGCAAGTGCGTAAATATCCACGAGAGTCCGTCGGATTCTCTTGTATCTCGCTCCGAAACGCTAGTCGTCGCTCGCCGATACGTTCTTTTCGTTCCTTCGTTCCTCTACGTTCATTTTTATTGCCTTGGATCTCGATCTTTCGATTTTCCCACCTTCGTATCGTGGGGATCGGGTGAAGTTTTTCAAAGATGGAGCGAATCGTGCGGAATTAAATAATACGATGCACAGTTTCTGTCCTTTCCTTTTGATTAGACGCAATCGATTACGCTCTTCGGCGATACTTTATCACTCTGCATCTTCTTTCCTCTCTCTCTCTCTCTCTCTCTCTCTCCCCCCTCTCTCTCTCTCTCTCTCAACGAGTTTTTACATCCATCCCCTTGGGTCGAAATTCCGTATAAACCCCATTTACGATCCAATTCGGTCTGATAAATTCCAGAAAACATACGAGTCACCGACGGAATGGATATCTAGCGTGGGGAGGATGCAAGAACTATAATGGATTATCGTCCCAGGGACGGTGATCGGTAATCGAATATCAGCTGGGGTTAAAATCCATCAAGTCGTCCTACTACGGTTCTGTCCTACGTCTCACTACTATTTTTCTTTCCGATCATTCTGGTCTTAGGTTTACGCGTGACGTTATCGCCCGATCGCAAAATTCCTTACACTAGACACGCGTTCCCGATGGACGCGTCGTTAGAGACGGCATCACCGAGTCTGTAATAATTAATATCCAACGAAATAAGCGTACTCTCCGCTCGAAGAGCAAATAATTAAAGAGTAAGGTAATTGCAACAAATAAATAAAGAATGTCGGTGTTTGTCCAGTGAAGCCATTTCCATGCGCCATGCGTATCTAAGACGAATGCTTCCTTCGGACGAGGGTCAAAGGTACAGCTGTATGCACATTAGCGGCTCGATGAAATCCGGTGCCCCGTTCTAGAAACTTTGCTTTTTACGTCGAGAGAAACGTGGGGTTGATCGGCGTCCCGGTGCTTCGCTGGGAAAGGAAACGAGCTTACGAACGCCCAGTAATTTCTTTGTCGCCTCTTAGAAGCAACGTTTCCTATATATATGTATGTATGTATAAATCAAGGAGACGTCTTAAGGGCGCCATGATTCAGCCAAGCGCTTTCGTTATAAGCGAGTGGCTCTTCCTCTCAGTTTTCGCCCTGATGTTTTATACCCTAACGGGGGAAACGTTCCGAATCGAATCTTTGGTCACCGTTACCGACGCGGGACGCTTAAACGGAATTCACCGTCCCTCTTTTTTCCGACCATTGACACGAATTTCGACGTTAACTAACGCTTCTCCGCGGTCAACGGCCGTTCACATTTCCTCTATTATTTGTTCTCTTTGTCGCGACGCACAGGTCACGCGTGAACTGGTGTACCGATGGTGGGGGAGAGGGTGAGAAGGGGATGATCGATGGCGAGAAAAGTTTGGTGGCGCAAAAGCATAACGGAAACGAGCAGACAGCGTTGCGCGAATGAAACATTCGTAACGTCATTGTTTCGTGCTCGACGAAGCTCGGTGCGCTAGGAAGGATGACGTTCCCATCCGTCATGATGTCGTCGGGCATCCAGCAGCCTTTCAGCCCTTATAGAGAGACACCATCGGCGAACCCCATGTGCGCATGGTGCGAGCGGTAATCGTGCACCAGGTGCCATGCTAACGTCTCTTAACGAAGGACACAACCCCTGCCGTGCTTTTCGTTTCGCGTGCCTCCCTCCCTCCCTCCTTCCCCCGCGTCCCTTCATCCCGGGGCTCCCTCCTCTTTTCGTCTTCCACTTTTTCTCCTTTCGCACGGGATAGCAAGACACTCGGGGCCGGGGGTGCTCTTAACAAGCATCGAGCAAGTCGCTCGGTACGCGGGACGTAAAAGGGACTTTTTGCTTGTTAGATTGTTTGCTCGTCACGGCCGTGAGGGGGCGAGCGAGGATTCGTTTTGTGAGAAGGGTATAACGCGTTCCTCTTGCGCGTCTCCGAGGTTGCGCCAGTTAAGAGGACGCATTTTTTTGTAGGCGTTGATCGGATCGGATCGGATCGGATCGGATCGGTTCGCCGAGGTCGCAAGAGATCGTGAGATCCACGGTCGGTGTCGCGTCAGTAGATACCGTCATCGCCTCCACCGGGCCGCTCTTTTTTTCATCCCTCGAATAATATTTATTCGTCCTCCCGATAAAGAGATGGTAAGCGGATAGCGTTTCTTGTGTAACGCGCTGCGTCTCGCAATCGTTACAAGCTGTCAGCTGGATCTCCTCGGCGTGGCTCATTAAACTTTCCCGTTAATTTCGGATATGGAATCGAATCAACCACGATGCCATTTTGTTCTTCGTCCCTTTCCCCCGGTAACCTTCCGCAACCGCGGCGAGTATCTGCCGCGGATATCTCGCCAGATTTTACAAATCCTTTGGCCAAACAAGTGGCGAGGATCTGGCAGGTGCCATTTGCCATTGAAATCCTGCTGCCATTAGAGACGTCCGATCTAAATCCCGGTGGCATTTGCGCAGCGGATTGTCGTCTTATCCGTATGGTTCTCTCCTCCTCTCTCCCTCTTTCCCTTCCGCCTCCACCCCCCCACCCCCCCCCCTCTCTCTCTCTCATTCTCTCACGATGGCTACCTTCCTCCCGTCCTTATTCCACGCGTTCTCCCTAGCGCATTTCGGTCTTGTTATTTCACTACTTCGTCCCTTCGCGCCGGCCGGTTACTCGGCAATGTAGAATTTCTCCTGGACCGTTTCTGGCAGCGAACGTTACCCTGTTAAGATCCACAAAGCAAACAGCGGTCGGGAGATAAGAGTGTCCTTCGGGAGCCCGCCAAGGATAACAGAGGGCTTTAAAAGGTTCGTGACGTTCTTGCCAGCGTTTTCCGTGTGGATGTTTTTGAAATTCGATTTGCTATTCGTCTCCTCCGTGGAAAGCGCACGGTAAGCACTTTCGGTAGCGTGCGAGTTGATTCTCGTGCCCCTCTCTTTCTGGAATTTATTAACGTCGAATCGCTAACGCGCAGCACACCCGACACGGAACCTATGGAATATCTATTCTACGACGCGCAGCATAGCGCAACAGGGAATGTAGATTTTCCTCGAAGAGTTGGAATTTGTCAAGGGAATCGCGCCGTGTCTGGCAAACTCCGGGACAAGTCAAACAACTCAAATGACTCAGGACAGATGAAAGCCAGAGTTAGCGTACGCTGTTGCGACGAAATGCTATCAGCTGAATTGCGCGAGCGGGTCCCCGCTTCTGGTCGCGGCGCGGCTCGGCGTATAGACTTTTTCCACTTCCGGAGTACATAGAGTTTTGCTTCTGTCGAGCAAATAAAAGATTTCATCGACGGATGTATGCGCGATTTCATCTCGTTGCGCGTGTCCGTTCGTTCGATTTCCAGGACCGGCGTATTGCTTGCCGTACTCGTTTTGCACGTTCCCACGTTGACTGGCGTACCATTACTAATAGTGCTTTTCAACTCGACTTTTAGGTGCGTATTCAATTATTCCGCGAGGCTTGCGCGTCTTTCGCGTCGCAACGCGAAGTAAACGAAAAAATGGATGATAGATAAGACATCAGTAAATACTCAATTGGCGAAACGCGGGAATAATTTGAACGATCGTCGGCGCATAGCTTACCGGAACGCGCTGAGAGACCGTCGAAACCCCATTAGAGGAATTAGTTTATCGCGAAGTACTACAGTATCTTGCATTATCCTAATAAACGTCCGAGTCGGCTGGTAGAAGGATTTAGTTAACGACGAGGAGGGATGTCTTCGTTTAACGGAAGAAAAATAAATACCGTCTCCACGGAGGGAACGTTTCGAGGTGGATACAATAATACGCGCCGTCATCTTCCTGATCTATTAATTGCGTGATTTTCCGTTGCCGGAGAAATCCAGCGATATAATTTTCCTACGTAGCGAAGTAGCGAGGCGTATGGCAGGGGCGGTAAAGAATCTGGCAAAGAAGATTTACGGTTATCGAAAGATGAGTGCTTCTCGTGTCGTATCAAACATTTCTTTATTCGGGCCTCCATTATTTATGCTCCTTTTTTATTCCTCGTGGTCTCCGTTCTTTTTGTTTCTCACCGCGTATCGCCGGCACTGGATTATTCTTTCGCCGTTTGAATAAAACTCTCGTCCTTTTTATTACACTCCTGCTCTCTCTTCGTCCCATTTCTGAATTTTCACTCTGGACTCTCTCATTTTCGTGGATGCAATGATGCGAGTGCGCGGCATGTCTCGCGATGATTATTTGGAGTGATCGGGGGATGTTCCCCGAGTGGGACAAACTCGACCGTAAGAGATTGCTCTGTCTTCGCGTCTCGTACTTTTTCTAGCCTCGCCTGTTATCCCCCAAGTTTTCCCTTTGTCCGCCCCTTTCGTCGGGCCTCCCTTTTTCCGCGGCGTGTCAGTCAGTCAATCAGGAATATCTAGCTGTTCTACGCGCTCTTCAAAAGACTTACCACCGTCGATATTAAAAGACTTTCTCCGTGCACGTTCCTATCAACTGCAACAGAATATCAAAGTTGCGCGAGAGAATGTACGATATAATCCTTTTCCTCGCTCCGCCATTGCGATTACGCGTTGCGCCGTCGACATACTTGCGCGAGCGAGGTTGTCCTTAACCCTTCCGATACCGAGACCAATCACGATCGACGTCGGCAAAATCCTTCGAAAACAATTTCGACTTTGTCGATTATTTGCAGTTACTCTTGGCCATTTTAGCCATTCGCGTTTCCAACTGTGGTTTGGCCCGACGCAAGCTGCTCGAATAATACGCGCGCAGCAAGACTTAATCCGTTACGCAAAGCGTATTTCTCGCCGAAACGAGCAACCCGACATCTAGCGTGTTGCTTTAGACGTTAATCCAGAAGAACTTACGGGGGAATTTGTTTTACGAACTCGTTACTCTCGTAGAAAGGTTGGCCGGTAATCGTCACAGCGATCAATTATCGGAGAGTACCAAAATGTCCCCGAGACGAGTGCCTCCCCTTATGCCGATCCAACGGTGCATCGAATGGAGTTTATAACCGCGCCATTATTACGACATTAATCTTGAAACAAAACATGTGACGAAATGAGGGAAGATTCTCATTCGACCGTTCAACAGGCCGTCCCTAATTCGATTGGAAGAAACGGGGGGAGAGATGGCATTGAGACAGGTCAGCCCGCTGTGAAAATTGAATATCCCACCCCTCATACCCCCCGAGGGAAATGGAAAATGCAGTTATAATATGGTGCCGGCAGAATCGCGGTGTACTACACTTTCGGCTCGCGGTTAGTTTCGAGCGATGCCCGCCGCTCCGCCGTTAATGCTCGCTCGATCGAAAAATCGATTAACAGCACGAAAAAACGGACGATTAATTTACTTTTTGTCCGACCTATTGTGCTTGACATAATTACTCTGTCAAAACACGGTGATCATCAAGATTTCATTATAATTCGCGTAGAATTACATGTCCTCCGGAGAAATATTCCCTCCCCTCACTCCAATGCCCCCTCGTGTTTTTCAGAGTTCAATTAAAACGTTTGTTCATCGTCGTAACGAGTAATCGCTCGCTTACTTTCCAACGATAACCACTCGTTGTATCTCGAAATTTAAGGAGCGCATTGAAATTTCTCGCGTTCCTTTATTTCGCTTTTAAACGCGAAACATTTATATGTACATACGCGTGTGTACATACTCGGCGTGTTTACACGGTAACCGGGGGTTGTGGAAGAGGGCGTAAAGGGGGGGGGGGGGGGGGGGGGGGGCAGATGCAGCGGTGAGACCAGCGACCGTCTACGATCCGCTTCGTTCTGGCTCTTTCCACCTTTTCTCTATTCCCCTTTTGTCCCTCTTCGCGCGTAAGTTCTTACGCGTTACTCCGCCCACCCCTCCTCTCGCCGGGGCACCCCGACTACCTGAATCCCAGGGAAAATATTAGCCACGAGCGCAGTGGCGTTAAAGGGGAGAGGCTAAATTAATAATTCGCAAATTGCCTAGAGAAATGCGCCTCCGTACTTCGCATTCATCCACCTTACTCGTTCTCGCTGCAGTTTCCCGGAGTCGCGGAGCTTTAACGCTTTCAGGGGCGGGGGGAGGGAGGGGGGAGGGGGTTAGGGGGAGTGGGATAGGTCACTCGCGAGCTGAAGCCTCTCCACTTTCGGGATCCGCTGTCAATTAAATACCCAATTAGCGTCACGACTTTCTTAAGATGATTCGTTAGCGTTTGCCGTACTCGTTGCCTTTTCAAGTCCGCTTGGAGAGCCTACTTTGAAAAGCATCTTTTCCCCGGTTCGGATTAATTATACTCGCGCGAAAGATGTATTTTAGATCGTACTTTCTTTTCTGTCTCACGAATTGTTCGCGACGGTCGTACGTTCAATTAAACGACGGGCGACGAACGTCGGCTCGGAATCAGCCCGGAGGTAATATTTTCTCTCGTGCGCCACGAAATATTTTCTTCCATCTTGCGGAGAGTTATAATAAATATGGCGATGCACTCGTGTCTTTTAAATTACGTAAGTTGTATACTTACTCCCGGCGAAATGTAATATTAAAAATGTATATTACCCACGTTAATACGTTAAGTGCTGACTCGTACCTTAATTACATACTTCTCGCGTAATTGTTTCATTCGTCTCACGCGTACTTTTGCTTAGTCGCCATTCTGTCCTGAAAAAAAAATATAACGAAATGTTCCTGATAATTTAAATATGTCGTTTGAGTGAAACGTCCGTGGAAATTTGTTTAATTTGAACTATGACGACTTTGCGATTGACATAAGCGCGTCTCCTCGTCGATACCATATCGCAGCTACAGTCGCGTGATCGTGGAAATTTGTACATTCGTCTCTTTCCGGGCCAATTGGAGACGGTTGTTTACTCTCGAGACACCCCGTATCGCGCCAAGTCGATTGCCATGATAATTTTAGTGGCAGCCATAATGATGGGGCCCCGTTGGCAGAACCGGGCACGGACCTATGTATATCGAACGGGTTCACCGACGAAAGTTATTATTGCCAACGCAAACAACGTCGTTATCTTCTTCCGGAATGGAACTTTCGAAATATCTATTAATATTTATGGCCGTTCAGCCATGACTCGGTCCAAACACTTTTGCGGATACAATACCCGCCGAATTGTTCGATCGGATGATGTATGGACCACATTCGAAACGCTATTACTTTTCTGCATGTACTTTAGAAAACACGGTAGCCTTGTTCCTTTACCCGTCCGAACACAAACGAATCGAACTCATGTACACGGGAAATTGAAGGATGAAGATAAATGAGAATTCTGTCGCGACGGACTATCAATATTGCGCGCATTATACCTGCAACCCGCACCTGAAGAACTAAATTCAGGAAAGACGATCAACCGCGCCGTGTCCGTTTTAAGATAAATTGCGTACTTTATAACTTTTACAGCGTGCGCGCTTTCCTGCAGATTTCGAAAGATTTGACGAAATACACGAGGCGCTCGGCAACCTTTCTCTTTAATTATGTTTAATAATTTCGCCGAAAGAAGTCGCGTATCCATACGGGGACGACCAATCTCGCGCGAACAGTTTCTTCATCGATCTTCTCGCGTTAAATCGCATCTCTGCCCACGAACCTCGTTTCTTGCGAAAAAGTCAAGATTCGGCGAGTTTTGGAAAGGGGTTCGGAGGTTAAGAATTCAGGCGTGGTATAATAATTACAGCGAACGCATACCTGAGTGCGGCCGGCCTTTCTTTACCGAGAAAAGGATAGTGGAAGACGCGAGGTACGATTCCGCGACCTCGGGCACCTTTTCAGCATGTTAATTGTATATTTGAGCTGAGGCGATAAACAAGGCTACGTCGGTAGCTCGCTGCCGTGGAGTCTTCATTACCGCTAGTAATATATAACCGCGACCCCCGAGGGGCATTCTCGGTGTTCTAGAAGAAGTTATGAAGTGCGATATACCCGGTGATTCGTGAAACGTTCTCGGCGACTCACTCGGCAGCCGTAAGCGACTCGACCGGATCACCGACTAACGACTATGATTCGATCAAAAGAACCACCTATCGGACTAACGAACGATCAATTACGTTCCGGGTCTATCTAGACGTCCCTTTCGACACCGTTTCGATCCCTCGCCAATTAGACGTACCAATCGCAAAACTCGTACACGATACGAGTACCTATACCGCGGAAGGATAGATTACGTTTGCATGAATATTTTTGCGTATTCGGTGGGTGTTTTAATCGCGGTCATGCATCTCGGCGTCCGTCGTGCCTCCCAGCGTATACTGGATAAGGGCTGGAAAGGGTTGGTAAGGGGGGGGGGGGGGGGGGGGTGTGAGGAGGGGGAAGAAAAAAAGGAATGCGCTCGATCTCGAGTGCATCGTGAAAGCAGTCCGTGACGCGTACGCGTAAAGTAGGTATACGTAGTATATACGCGTACATATATCGATTGGCCTTCGGGCCCGGAGGTGCGAACCGGTTCCTCGAGCGCTACTCGATTTTCGACGTGGAATTCGGCGCCGAGCCGTTTCCTGCAACCCTCTCGTGGGCGCCGCGTTCAACGGGGGGGATTCCCTCGGGGTCCGGTTTTTGTCGGCGATACCCAAAAGAAGGCCGCGCTTTATTCGCGAAACAGAGGCGGATAGACGAAGACGCGCCCCCTCGGTGTCAGATTTTATTTATCGCGCCGTGGCTTTTTGTTTCGCGGTAAATAGCCGAACATTTAAGAGTAAGACGTTCCCCGATTTATGGGCTCGAGACTTCCTCGAGTTCTTCCTCTTCTTATTCCTTTCTCCGTCGAGCGCACTTGACTCGTTTTCCTCTGTACTCTCGTGGCCTCAACCCCTCATGGATCTCTGCTCGCCTTAACTTTTCCTCGTTCACTTATCATTCGCTGACTCGTTGCGTTTTCATCGGGGCGCTCGTTAAGAACAGCTGATCGATCGGGGTTGGAGACTCTCGAGAATCTAAAATCTGGGCCCGTTGTTTTAAACTTCCTTCCTTCTTTTCGACATGTTTCAGATTAACATGGAGGCGGTGACGTCCACGGATTACGATTCCACCAATCTGAGTAGGAACTTCAATCAGGTCGGCTTCAACACGTACAATTATTCCCAGTTCGAGGAGAAGTACAAGCCCCGGCAGGTTTTCAAATACGGTGACGAGTACTCGGAGTATGGTCGCAACTCCGTTAGGTTCGGTCTTAATGAGAGATTTCCGAGATTATCGTCGAGGCATCATCAGGACGGTATAGCGAAATTTGATCAAAGATACTCCAGGAGCCACTCGCAGCCAGAAAGACAACACCATTCCTCCCACGAAACCCGATCAAAGTCCCAGGATTCTAGCGAATTAACGTTTTATCAGATCGATCCGCCCGTCAAGCTGGAGAACCCTCAGCACCATTCCAAGACCCATCGATCGCAAGGTGAGAAGAATCAAAGTAAAAAGGAGCTGACCTTCTACGAGATCGACGGACCTCCGACGCAGGAGAAGACCAGAGACTGCAAGTTCGAGAGCAGCAAGGAACGAAGCGACAAACGCGAAAAGTCTCACGCGGTTCAAGAAAAACTGAGCATGTCGAAGCATATAAAGCAGCAGACCCATCAGGAACAGAAAGCTAGCGCTCCGCCAAATTATGAACTGAACAGATCGCAGTCGGATCTGACGGAATGCCAATTGCCAAATTATTATCGGCATCAAAATAATCCTTACATTGATCCGCCCAAGTATAGACAGTTCGATAGACCTCCAAAGTATCAGGAAACACCGCCAAAGTCGGAACCACCCCCTAAATATTCGGAAGTGGCTAAGCGACAGGATGACTGCAAACGATTTCAGGTGAGTAAATTTTTTGTTCTGCAATATTATTAGCGTAGAGTCATAGACTTTTCGAATTTGGAAACTATCGAGTCAGTTTTCGCCCTCCTCTCGGAGACGCCGAGTTAAACCGCGCCGATATTTCCTCCCTGACGTTCTCGGGTTTCCGGCTTCTCCTTTTGACGCGACCGCGAAGAAGCGCGACTAAATCGCAACGATAGGCGATACTACGACGGTACGTTATCATTCGACAGGAGGAGAGGGGCAGGCGACAAGGGGGAAGCGGCGCGGGAGGGGGCACGAGCATCGGCAGCGGAGGCGGTGGCGGTGGCGGTGGCGGTGGCGGCGGTGGCAGCGGCGTTGGTAACTCCAGTAGAGGGACCGCCGGCACTCATGGCGCCGAGACGCCCTCTAATCTGGCCAGTATCACGCCAACCGCGCGAGAAGCAACACGCTTTCCCGCGACGCGTTTGCGGCCACCGTACAAATCGTGCGACCCCCGTTGCTCCTCCAACAACAACAACAACAACAAGGAGGACCTTTTTTATCAAGACAGCAGCGATGACGCGGACACGATACCATCGCCTAGGTGTCACGGGGAATCTTTGAAATCGGGTCATCATCATCATCATCATCATCAACTTCGCTCGAGCGCCATCGGTGGCAGCAGCGTTGCCAGTGGTTGTAGTGTGATTTCCGGTAATGTTTGTCAGGGTGGTTCCGGTGTGCCGTGCGAGTCGACGATATGCGAGAAGTATAAGGATGCCGTGGACTCGTTGCTGAAGGCCAGCGAGGCGGTGCAAGGTCGTCTGTGCGAGAGATCGATGCTGAAGATCGAGAAGCCCACCACCAAGGCGATTGTTCACGGTGTCGAGGGGATTGGAAAGTGCGGCGGGGATAGAATGAAATCCGTGCAGGAAGTTGGCTATGGTAAACACGAGACCGGCAAGTCGAAGGGTCACGATGCGCACGGATTCAAGGTCGACAATATCAAGTATTACGGCGAGCTGAAGGGCTACGACTTCAAGTCTTACGGGACGATCGACAAGCTGCCGGCGGCTTCCTCGCACGACAAGTCGCATCAGCACGTACCCGCGGAGAAGAACGGTCACGAGAAGTGTCACGCGAAGAACTCCTCCTCCTCCTCCTCCTCTTCCTCGGCGATGCAAGGCTATGGACTCTCCAAGGTCACCGGCGAACGACAAACCGACAAGGGCCTCTACGTCGATCATTATTATCACCGATCGTCGCACTCGAAGCCGCAAAACGCGTATCAGGTGTACCAGGAGACCAAGTACTCGTACAACGTGAGCGGGGTGCCCGGGACGCCGGCGCAGGCGAGCGCAGCCGCAGCTTTCTTCGCAAGGTCAGTCACTCGAACCACGTATACTGTACGATCGTACCACTTCCGCTTGTTTACGTTTCGAATTGCAACCTGTCAGTCTTTCCCGACACATCTGCCACTTTCGGCCCGTTTCCTTTTACCCTTTACTTCACCGTCATCGATCCGTGGTTATTTCGCGTAATCTCCACCGGCTTATCGTTCCCTTTTTTTTCCCGCGAACGAGGTAGTTACGTCAAACGCGAGTTTTCAGAATCTTTTCACGAGATTTCTACAGCCCGCGAGAGAAATGAGCGCGTATTAATAGTACCGAGTATGGAAATTTTTGAATATAAACGGTTCGCAACGGTTTTCTTTTATACGTGTTTACGTTTTATCTCGTTTCAATGTCTCTCGCGAGGGTCGACGGGGGGGGGGGGGGGGGGTCGAGACTCGTGCACGACGGTGTCTGATGCGTAGAAATTCGCAGGTTTACAGAGGACAATTTCAAAGGTCAATTCTAGACGGAAGTCGCTTATCTCGGTACGTCTGGAGCTTTGATCTCCCGCACGTATTTTCGACACCCTTACGCGAAACGAAAAGCAGTGGTTGCGTGAGAGCGTTCGGTCGGGCATAAATCGCATGTGGTTTACGTGCAAGGATAAAGCTCTCTTTCAAGGGATCTAGCCGCGGCCGTCTTTTCCCTTTAACCCCGGGCGCGACCCCGGCCATTTAATAACCTCAGTCATAGCCGGTGGATGTTGCAAAGCACAATGGCATTCTCGGGCCCGCGTGCTCGTGCACGTTTCCCGATCGTGCCGGGTATGCGTGCGGGTTTGTGCACGGCCACGTGAGTTATTAGTCGCGGGTAATTACGGAACCGCGCTTAATAACGATCCGCGCAAAATCAGCAGTTTCTTAATCGATGCCGCGGACGCCGCTCGAGAGCGTGTGCTCGATCGACCGTCGCGAGTGGTCAAAAGGATTCAAGATCCTCCGATCGCGAGAAAGAAAAACAGAAAAATGTCATGTTGACCGCGCGTCAAAATAAGGAACGATCCGTTGAGAAATTATTATTCGCTCTCGCTCGATTAAGATTTGGAAAGAATCGGGGAATACCGAATGGCTTTTCCTGCCGCGCATCGGAAAATCGTGTAGTCGGGTAGCTGGTAATGCAGCGATTCACTTTTGATATCTTGCGGGGTACCCGCGCTCGATCCGCAGTCGAGAATGAATCGCGTGGGTCGACAAAAGTCAGATAACGAATGTATCATTAATGGATAATGGTATACATATAGCGGTCCCTTAAACGATCGTGCATCGAGTTGGAATGATTTCAATGCAATCGACTCGTCCCGGGACAGTGGCGCCTCGTTTCTATTCTCCTCGTTCTATCCTCGCTATTTCTCCTTTTTCTTTAGCTCCAGCGGGATTCTTTGGAATCGGCGCTTACCGTCGCCTCGTAGGAAGTAGCCGTGCGACAAGAATTGAAATTAATCGCGTCTCGACGAGCCGCGCGCGCGCGAGGAGGTACCTGAATCTCCTTTGTGCAACTACTGGTTTCACGCCTGAGCGAGAAATATCCTGCTACGTACTTGGGCGAAACGGGCACGAAACAATCGATATCGCGCGTATCCTCGTGCGTTTATTTGCTCGGCGTAACGTAAGGGACACCGGGGAGACGTATCGATACTTTATCTCGTTCCAATCGTGGATCGATGGTCACAATGATCAAGAAGAAATCGTTCCATCCCGGTCTCGTTGTTCGAGCAAATCCGATTCCGTTAAAAACGCTACGTTGCATACTTTATACCCTCTTGCGGAACGGTTTTTCCTTTTCTCCGTCGCGATCTCTTTATACGAGTAAAATGCGAGTGTATAGCCGTTTTCTTGCGAACTTGGCGAATGTCTCTCGACTCCCCGAGATAATGCGCAAAACAGGGACGTTGGTATCGCGTGTACGTACGTTGCGCGGATCTAACATCTGGCAACTTTTCTTTTTTCTCGAAATCTTCCTTCACTCGTATCCGTCGGTTCCATTTCCCGATGGATTTCCCGGCTACTCCGGTGAAGTTGGAATTTCCGAAGTTTCCAAGTCGTAGTCTACGGACAGGTACGACAGATAAAATTGACCTAGGGTGCGGATCCACGGTGAGCGAGAAAGGAAAGGTGAAGGTGATGGTGGTGGTGGTGGTAGTGGTGGGCCAGGGGTCCGTCCGTATTGTTAGTCGTCGTGATTTTATTGGCCTTTTATATTGCCTTCACACTGCTCTCGCTCTCTCTCTCTCTCTCTCTCTCTCTCTTTCTCTCTCCCTCTCTCTCTCTCTCCGCTCGTCCTTCAGTTCTCTCTTCTTACACGCGTTCTATCTCTTTATTCTCCATTCTTTATTTCGCTCGTGCTGACTCTCACTTCGGGGCGCTGCTCCGGTTAGCTCGCGGGAGCAATTTTTATGAGGCAGCTCGAGCGATCGCCTCCCGTCTCCCTGGAAATTGCAACATCGCGGGATCGAATCCGCTTTCCTCCGGGATCGTTCGTAATGGGGTCGAAAAATAATATCGCGTAAACTCGAATCTTGCCGAGGTAGAAAACATTTGAAATACCTACTCGCTATTCGAAAGGAAAGGGCGTAAGGCGTAAACGTCGTAGCATCGCCGTAACCACGGTTGACTATCGCTCGGGACTTCCTTCTATCGAGTGTCCCTCGATTTTCATTACTCTTTCTACTCTTACTACTTTCCGGTTAACATCGAGACCGGGCTTGTTAGAGGAAGCAAAAGTTTCGTCCACATTCGAATATAACGTTTTCTCGGGACGTTCGGCTTAACTAGTATCCAATGAGCGTATAATCCAACTGGTATTCATGACTTCGAAGAGACGGTAGACGTCGTTGAGGCACCGTGGAAAAGGAAGGTGGCATCCGGGACCTTCTTCCGTGAATGACACGCATTATCCTATACATATTTATCACATCGACCACTTTGTCGTCGTTTTTAAGAATCGAAGGGTACGGCTTACTTCGTTTGCCCGCGGCGATCGTATCTGGGGTACGATGTACTATTAACCGTTGATGGGACAGGTCACATTCGAGAAATCACATTTCAGAACGTAAAGGAGCGTGGAATTACCTTTCTCTCGTATAATATTTTCCTCGTTCCTCGATACTTTTCTCATATTTGAGCGAAGAAATAACTGAAACGGAAGTAAAGAGTTATGAATAAAGCGCTACGTTTCAGTTTTAAAGGTAGTCAGTCATCCGTTTAAAGTTATTCGATGATATCGCGGAGAAAAAAATTTTGAACGATAACGATACGACTTCAAGGACGTAATGAGCGCGTCGGCATATCGTAACCGGCAAAAATTGCAGCGAATCTGAAAGATAACGGTTTATCGATGACTTCGAAGGTAGACAGAAGAAGACCGCGAGCGACCGAATATATCCTGTAGGTCACCGTCGGTTTGAACTCCCCGTTCAACAGGTAGCGTTCTCGTAGCCCGGGTCTACCAGCGACCCGGCCCTCTCCATTATATTCATATCATGTAAATGCGCCCTACCGCTCCAACTGCCTCCTATTTTCCACCCCTGTGCCAGACCAGACGTAAAGCTGTACCAAAAACGAGAGAGAGAGAGAGAGACAGAGTGTGTGTGTGTGTGTGTGTGTGTGAGTGAGTGAGTGAGAGAGAGAGAGAGAGAGAGAGACGGAGGAGGCGAAGGAGGATCAAATAAACGGTCAGAAAGACGGGGAGATGGAGATGGAGAGGGAGAGAGAGAGAGAGAGAGAGAGAGAGAGAAACAGAGCGATAAAGGGAGAGAGAGAGAGAGAGAGAGAGAGAGAGAGAGAGAGAGAGAGAGAGAGAGAGAGAGAGAGAGAGAGAGAGAGAGAGAGAGAGAGAGAGAGAGAGAGAGAGAGAGAGAGAGAGAGAGAGAGAGAGAGAGAGTAACCTCGTGTATCGCGATGGAACGAGCCACCCGCTACTTTGCATTTATTCTAATGGGATAATACTCGGTGTCTTGGCACCCGGACGTGGCACCTCGTTTGGTATAATAATTCTCGACGGATACCTCCGTCTCGCGATACCTTCGATTATCGTTGTCGCCGACGATTTATTTCCTTTTTCTTCACCCGCGGCACAGGAGAGGGAAGCTAGAGAGGGGGAGAGAGGAAGGTATGCTGTATATCTACCAGCGTACACGCACCGGGCGCCGAGAGATCGTCTTCGCGTGGGCGACACGCACGTAGGCCTGTTTTCTTTTATAACGCCAACCTGCGTTAACGCATCGACTATTAACTTAAGCGACGTCCGTATGTCACTGTAATACTTACACGCCCAAAGGCGGCGTAAAGGATCACCGAAATTACGCTAAAAGGTTTTCAGGAATTAATCTACCATTTAGTCGCGTCGTCGAACGTTGTTCGCGTTCGGAGATTTAAAGGGAAGATTCTCCGAGGGTCTCCATCGAGATCTACCGTGATCTTAACGGGACATCTTTTTTTTTCTCGTCGACGCGCTGATAACTTATCGTACCTCGGGCGATTTGCTTAAACTTTAAACATCTTCTCGCGGACGTACTCACGGCTTTTTCCTTTTTTTCTTTTCATTTTGCGCCGTGTCTCCGGTTGCCCGTTCAGTTCCGCGTTACTGTTTTTCGGCATCCCGATTGAGACCTCGATTTCGCCAATTAGAAGAGAAATGCTCATATTACGTCGATTAACCGGCGGAATCTTAACGAGTTTCACGAGCGATTATTAAAAGTCGATAGCTTCTCGTGCGTTGCTGCTTGTCGAAGACGGGGGGAGACTCCGGTCACGAGGTAAAGAGAGAAGGAGAGACGAAGTTTGTAATTACCTTGCCGGACGTAAGCGAGTACGTGAGGCAATGTGCGTGCAATTATGTCACACTTCGCTCCTGATATTACCTTTCAATTTGATATCCCGGTGCTTCGGCAGAATTGCCAGTTTGATGCTGCTTCGCGCAACAATCTTTTTTGCACTATTTTCTATTGGCCGTCCTTCTCCCTCTTCCGTCACGTCAATTAACATGTATCACCGTATATACTTTGATAACTATAATTAGCTGGTTAAAGCGGGCCGTGGCGGATATTGAATCGCGCTTTAGAATAATTGGGAAAAAAGAATCTCTAAAAACTTCGCCCCGTCTAACTGTTTCTCGAACGACGAGTAGTAAACGATTTGTAATATTAATAAAATACGATTCCGCGATCGATCATTTTAGTTTCCTCATCGAGATTTATCAAATTTTTTCTGCACCCGACAGTCTCAATTTGATTGTTAATAAAAGAGGCACGAAAACCTAATCGATGTATCGTGAAATTGGAATAGTCGATCGGAACTTAATGTAAATGACTTACGGTATTACCATTACCATATCGGAAGATTTCGTATTCTACGTGACTCGGAGGTCTCGTACCTGTCGCGATATCGGGGGCGCTCGAGGGTCATTAGTTATCCTGCATTATGGTCCAGGAACGATTCGAATCAATTTGGAGGTTCGTAACCCCGGCTACGTGGGGTCCATGGCCGGTTCATATATCACTGGACACGGGCCGTACGATCGAGGGTAAAGGGTAGAGAAGGAAAGAGAGGGAAGAGAGGGAAGTTTTCTTCCAACGTCGAGATTTCGATCGTGTTGGCGATCGTAAAATGAAAAATTGGTGGGCGATGGTTTATCGAGTCGATTGTCGACCCGACGCTCGATGATTGGGAATTCTATCGATTATCTCCTAGCTCGATACGCGCGTACACAAATACGCGTGAGTTTACAATTATAATCGTTGTTCGTAATTCTCGGGATTAATCTATAAGCGCGCGTATGCTACATTGATGCGCGTATACATATTATTACAAATTAGTCGGAAGGTTCAATAGATTCAACGGTTAGTTCGCGTTATCGTTTATGAATAAACATTGAAATATCGATGCAGAGAGATGAGTGCGGAATTGTATATCGACGCGGATCATTAAATTTGAATCGCGGTTTGTTACGTTGATGTTCTTGGTACGTTAAAAAAAATTAATAATCGACAATTATAAGTCATTTTCTACTCTCCGTATCTACTAGAGTTGAGTTTAAACCCGCGTTTTACGATCACAGTGCATCGGGTGTGTATATTTTCATCGTCCGCGAGTTTTGTTACGGAACAACGGTCGACTTCTCAAGTCAGCAACAATCGCAAACTCCGTCGAATGAAATTCGTGTATTTGAGAAGCCTCGAAATCAAATTACGACGCGTTTCTGATTACATTGACGAACGGTCGGCACGGCGATTTCCACGGAAAGTGCCCGTTATTATATAAATATTTCCCGCGCAAAGAATTCAACGATCGATCGAACACGGAAAGCGAGTGGAATTTAAACGATCGTCGAAACGTTTAGTCGTCCGAATCACGTACGCGAGGAATTTTTCGCGAGACCTCTGTCTCATGATTTTCCCATAGAGCCTCCCTCCGCGTCCCTCACTCTGATGCGGTATAACTAAAAAATTCCCCCGCTCGACTGGTAGAGCGCAAAATTAAAAATGACTTTTCCACATTATAATAGTTCCGGAACTCGCGCGTATCGCAAGTCCAATATTTAATTAGGAGAGTACATCCCGACTAGCGAAAGAAGAGTTCGGATAAAGCTCGAGCCCGTTTATGAATGTGAGGAAAATGCAGCTTTACGGTAACACGTCCGACAATGGAACTAATAATACCAAGCGCAATATGCTTTGCGACGATGGGATTGAGGCGAAGCAAGAGAGGGGGCTGTGGCAGGGCGAAGGGAATGGATGGGTTAAGACTCGACCTCCACGGTTATAAATCGCACGTTTCACGCGAATAAAACGCTTTTCGCGTACGCATAAGCGGCTGGAAAAATTGTACACGCGGAGCGCATAATGCTGCCATCGAGCGAGCTCCGCGAATTATGCCCGAGAGTAAGTAAAATATTGAACGTTAAATAATAGATACGCGCGCGCGCGCGTACGTGAAATCGGCGAGTAACATTACGCCCGTCTCGCGCAATATTACGAGCGGTTACCGTGCGTATTCGCGGCGTAGGCTTTCCTTTGCATCTATTCACCGAGTCACACACGCCGATTAGTATGGATGTTCGAGCTTCGAGGCGTTACGGTTTACGACATTGCCGCGTTACTCGCGGTACATTTTCGAAGAGACCTTTTGTCGTAGCGTTTTCTAGATTCAATTATAGATCCTAGGTTACGCCCAGGAAAAAGGTCGAGCGTAGATAAATCAGCGCGGCAGGAAAATCGTGCCGCATGGCATCGTCGGCTATTTTACCTTCTCACCGTAAAGTCAAAGTATCACGGTTCGAAAGCTCGAGTATCGTTGCGCATAGAGTCGGCCGTTAAAAATGAGAAGAAATAATCGCCGCGTATTATAATTTTAACCTCGACCGATTCGCACAGTGTCCATAATTTATTCACGGTACATACGCCGCGGTGCGGTCTTTCGCTTTCTTTTTTTTCTTTTTTTTTCTTCTTTTTTTTTCCTTTTGTCATCGCGTCCCGTCGATTATTCGTGCGCGTTACTTTTCCTCGCCCGCGAAATAATTTTGCAGCGGTACCCCGTTAGTACGAGCAACGCGTTCTCGAGGAGGGGGCTTGGAGCAATGATTTTTTATCGACGCGACGTCCGAACGCGCTCGATCTTCTCGTTTTTCCTCTGCCCGGGCACCGAGGCGATCCGGAGCACGAGATCGCGTAACGGGTGACGATAAAGTACGTCGTACGGTGGAACGCGCCAGGAATCGCCATGACAAAATAACGAACAGCTCAATTAGGCGCGTCGTAAAATGCAAATGTATGCGCGTGCCGCCTTCGGACGCGCTAGGCAACTTTTCCTCGTGCGAACGTGGACACAGATGCGCGCACGCGTACTCGTGCTTACTCGTTTCTCTTGGAGCGCGCGCGCACGCACGCACGCACATACGTAGGTAGAAAAGTCGTTCGCCCGGAACCAAACGGATGTAATAACTTTAATTGTTAATTAACGCCGGCTTTGCGTCCGACACCGAAGGAGTCCCTACTCGAATATTGCTTTACAGCGCTTTGTTCGTCGTTCTCAAAACTCTTTTGCGATTCAAATGTCATTCCCTAAGACCCCGGATTCCGGAGGTAATTGTTACCCTCGAATTTAATAACATCGGGGCCGCGCGTACGCGTTGGACGCAGATTTACGTTTTTAATTAGCGCGACCCCGCTCTACATTATTTAATTATGATCTCACGAAGAATGGAATTTGCCCCGTTAGTCGAACGTAACCGAGGAAAAGTTACTTTTTGCCGATGTAACTCTTTTTCATTATTTCACGTTCGCGATTCCGCGTAATTACGCGTAGCAGTGGTAAGGTGACTTTAGCGTGTGTACACGTTACGTGTCACAACGCGGGAGGTTAAGACGTTCGTCGCGAGTATTGCTCGGGTCGCGAGAGATGTAGCTGGAGAGTTAAATTTTCTTTTTGATAGACCGTTAGAAGTCGTTCAATAAGAACGAGATCTTACCCTTTGTTCCGTTTTCAAGTGGCCTTTCTATAGCGAGACGGACGACAAAATACCTTTGAGAGTAGCTCATTACGCGATAATGAATCGTCTTCTTATTTTGTTCTTTGAATTCTTTGTCCATCCGTCGACAATAGCTGTAATTTCTGTACAAGAAACGTCCATCGTCTTGAAAGTAGCCCCGTTATACGTACGCGCAGGAAGTTGCAACAACATTCGCAATTTCCCGTAATTTGCATCGAAAAGAATCCGTTGAAAAAGTAGACCGTAAGGACAGCGACGTCGTTACGCGTATCGAGGGAGATTAAAGTCCAGCGGGATAATGCGGGGGAAACGAGAGTGGAATTTGTCGATTGAGCCGATGCCGGAGGAACGATCTCACAGAATTTGTGCGGCACAAGTTTTTTCTCTTTCTTTTTTTTTTTTCTTCTGTAACTCGATAGTCGATTCATCATCCCGACCACTCGATCAACACGCCTCCCAGACATTACCTTTACAATGAAAGTAGCGAGGAAGGCGAAGATGATGAAGTCTTGCGACCGGCATTTTCGTGAGGGCTATACGTTCAATTTCATAGAAGGAAATATCCTCCCACGGGTGGAAAGTGTTTTCTTTAAAATCACGTTCTTGACCAATAACGAGAATGAAACGCGGGTCGCTTCGTTTTCCGACACTTATCCCCCGAATGTCTGTCGTAAACGTGGCATTGGTATGCCGGTCGGTGTGGGATCGTTTATTCGAAATCTTTCGAAGAGTGTCGGAAGATCCGAGAGATAAGGGAGGGGGAGGGAGGCTATTGGGCGGTGGCCAGACGTATTAAGATCGCATTTGGGGATGGATCGCTATCCTGATGGATCGCTCGTCGATTACGCGGTCTAATCCGACTTCTATGACTACGGTAAACTAGGGTCACTGGGAAATAATTTGTCATTCTGGTCTTGCTCGGTTCTCCCGGCTCCTAAGATCCGAATCGCCACCTAGAAATGTTATTTATTTTCTTCGCTTTTTTTCGTCATTGCTGCCCGGATAGAAAAATGATGTATGGCGCGGTTTTGTTCTCGACGTCGACTTCTTTCTTTGTATCGATGCACGGGTCACGTAAGCCCTGCATCGACGAGCGCACGGAGAATATTTCGAGGTATCGATTCGACCATGCATCATAAGAACTGCGCGGGGGCAGAAGGAAGGGGGACGCGTTATAAATTTTACAAGAACTAGATACAAGGAAGAAACGCGCGATATCTTTTACGACAAGGAGGAGAGCGGTAACCGTCGCTTATGGTAGTTTTACCATTCGCGTATCGAGGGAAATTTAGAGAACGCGCGGTCGTAACGTTAAGAATTGCATGTAAGTACGGCCCATTAAGCGCGGATATATTTCGTACGTGAGTTCTCTCCTTCGATGTATCTCGCACATCGAGATGTCGACTCTCGATACAGCGGGTAATTTACGGACAGCTTCGAATGCGACGCTAAGACTCGAATACGAAATGTGATTTCGGGACGTGTGTCGACTCCGTGCACAATTTCGGCTACCAGGAAGGGCAGGCCTGTTGAGCCTTCGTCGGCGCGTTCCTATTGGTCCCCGATATTCTTGAAATTTACACGAGAACGTCACTCTCGAAATGTACGTTACCGCGCGTCTAAATATTTCCAAGCGCGATACCAGTCGAATGAAATTATCGAGTGTGTCTCGCCAGGCATTTAAATAAGATATCGCGGACGTTAGTACTCTCGAGACATAATCTTCTCGCCCCCCCCTCCTCCGCCTCTTATACAGTTGTCGTAAAAGATTTTCGCGGGAAAACTTTTGCGCGCGCGGTCATTTATGGCTCGATCATAACGTTTATTAGATGAGCGCGTGTATACGGCGATAATGGGGGATTAACGGCGAGGTATACGAGTGCTCGATTAGATGGAACCACGCGTATTTACGATGCTCGTCTAACCGGAGGAAAGCGGGAGAACAGTTTGGACGATCCACGGGACGACGTTGAACGTCCTCGTTGCAGCGTTTACTTGCCACTTACGCATGGCGCGAATGTAAGCGAGCGTATCCCGCAGAGATGAAACTCCACGCGAACGCTTCTCGATCAGGATGAAGAATCGAGTATCCCGTCGCTCGTATTTTCCCTCGAGCGCTATTACAGTCGGCGATCCGCCAATTAGAAATCTCACGTGGTACCAGCAGCGCGAGGCGACGTACGTGCCGATGCCATTAACACTATTACCATTGCCATTATGAGCCGCTACCACTATTAATCCAGTTGTCGTTCCGATATTCGTACAACTGTGCTTCTAGACCCAATACCCGCATCCACTTTGCGATGCTCGTGTACGCACTCGCTGCACCGCTAATAATGAAAATAGTTACGTCGCTCGCCTGTCCTCTTAGTTCAGAGTTTTTCTATACCTTTTTTTTTCAAAATCGAAGTGACGTTCGGAGCGTAAAATAGTTGCTCTCGACGCGACGGCGCAAATTGTGCATCCGTTTGGGGATAAATTGGATAATTTTTACTTTCAAATGGGTAGTAGAAAACATTCCGAGAGCTTGCTATAACGCAAAACTCTCAGAAACCTGTTTATTTGAGATTCACCTACGCTCTCTTTCCGTAGTTCGCTTTTGAGATACGGACGAGATAAGGCGTAATCGTGATCGCTGAAAAATTGAGCGTTCTTATTATCGTTCGGGTGATCTTAAAAAGAAAAGAAGAAAACGCAAGGCAGAAAGAAAAGCTCTCTTCAACGTCGATGAAGGGAAATAAATAATGCTCGAGGATTTGGTAGGATCTGCGCACATATTCAGCGAAACTGAAAGGGAGAGATAAATCCATTTTCTACCGTCGCGGAATAAGATATAAGTGCCGTGTCAGTTTCGTCCCCTCGAGCAGACTTCCGTCGATCCACCCTGCAGCTTCTATCGTAATTTTTTTTTTTCGAAATATTTTCTCGCTCGCGGGAAAAATCTCGTATCGATCGTCGAACGCGCGTCCATCGGACGTTTACGGTATTTAATAATCGCAAATGTTCTAAGGTTTGTTTCGCTCGAGTTAAAAGTTTCGCGCTCGTTAAATTCTTCCCAGATTCCACGACTCGCAATCTCCCCGCTCGTTGCCTCACCGATAACGGATTTTAGTTGAACTTTTTATCGAGCGATCGCTCGATAAAATTACAATGTACAACGCGAGATACTTTTATTCGACGAATAAAGTTTCAGCGGAAATGATAGGAAAAAAAAAAATGAGAAACTGAGCGGAGGAGTATACGGGCAATTTAAGGAGGACTAAAAAATCAAGAAAAAGGTACAACGTGCGAGTCGAAAGTATGGTGTCGGAAAGTATAACGACGAGGCGGAAAATAATGAAGCTCCGTTCCCTAAGATGGGGTGGAAGGGGGTGCACTGGCGCGCCGAGGATCGCGTTCGGGGTAGTCTGGCGACTGTTTACACTCAGAGGGTGAAATAAGTGAATAAATTTAATGGGTGTTAGCGTCGCTCACGAGGGTTGAAATAAAGTAATAGATTATTTTCGCCACCGTCACGAATCAGATCGTTCGCGCCTCGATCCAATTACAATGACACGCCGCGCCGCGAGACTCCCGAATAGATCGGGGGGCGATCGATACGATCGACATTCTCTTTTCGCGATCGTTCGGTTCGGGGCGCGCGGTCAAGGAAATTTTGCGTCTCGAGAATTCTCGCGTTTGTTTACATCTCGGCGGGGAAATAAAGTGAGTGAATAAATTAAATGGCTCTACCGGGTCGCATGGGTGGCGCCGAGAGACAGGCGATTAATTATGGCGAAAAAGGAAGGGAGGGTACGGATTAAAGGTGAACAGAGAGAAGCTACGTTCCTTGAGCGGATTCGAGTTGCCGCGGTGGCACGACGTTATCGTGGCATCGTGTAATATTGTAATTATATTGCCGCGCGTCACGAAAGCCACGGCGCGTTACGGGGAAGAAAAAACAAAATATGGGGCCACGATTCGTCCCGGCGAATGACGGTAACTTTATCCCGATTAGTTATTTTTCGGGTCGAGCGTGACTTATACGTATACGTCCCCGTAAGCCGAACCTTGGGTTCGAGCTGTTTGCCGTAGTTTCGAGCGTATCCCTCCATTGCGCGCAATGGGCTTTGCGATCGAAGGGATTTAATGGCATTTAATGGCAACTCTTTTCGGCTCCGTACCTCGTGACCCCGATTCCTGATATCGGAGTCAGCGTGCTCGAGGTTATTTCGGAGTGATACCGACGTAACTTCAGATTATTATTCCAATATTTTCTTGGACGTTGATCGGGGAATAAGAAAATGAAATTCGTGGCGTAAATGGTCGTTACTTTCGCGTTAAACGTTTCGACTCTCGAATCGCGGCCTCGTCGCTCAGTCTTTGTCGCGACAAAAATGTTTCTTCGTGTCGCAAGGTATTCCAGTGGTTTCTCGTGTCGCGCGATCAAATATTTATTCGTGGCACAGGCCGATAAATCGCGACAACCGCTTCAAGGGTCGACGCCATTAACATTGAAATGCATACTATGTATATGTCGTATTTATCCCACGATATCCTTGGGTTACCTTTTCTCGCGACGCTAAAATTAACTCCTGGTACCGGCGCGCTCCGATCTTGTGTATCGTTAACGAGAAGATCCACTTTCGCGCGTAAAGTTGGAAGACCATTCGTGTCCGCGCAAAGTACATTTGTCGAAGCGCGATCGCGCTCGCCCCGCGCGTTAATTGGAATTTATACAGCATAAACGTTTACTAGGGAGGATCCGTAGTGCGTTTGCAAATATTCGCGATACAAGGCGACCGCGCGAGGACGCTCGAGCGGAAGCCACACGCACTTCTCGAGCACGCAATCGAGAGCGCATGATTCCGTGCCTAGTTATGCGCCCGGTAATTACCGTCGCGGGACAAGGAGGGAATAGGCGGCGCCTTATTTGCATTCTAGCGTCTCGCGGTATGTGGAATTCGAGTTCTCACCGTAGAAACCTCCCGCTTATGTTTCGCGCGACGCATATTTCGCGCGGGATCATTCGCCGTCTACCGAGATTTTCAGTAGGTACTACTCGACGTTAAAGGCGTCCGCGACGATAATTACGCGGCGATACTCCAGCATTCCAGGATTTATCTGCCCCGCCGATAGAAAATTACGGCTCGCTACCCTACGATCTATCGTTCTTTCCTGCAATTTGCGAACAGCTCGCGTTTCACGTTTCTTTTATTTATTCTCGTCTTAATTACCTCCGATAGTCTGATACGTTGTTTGTATTGCGTTCATCGTCGTATCGTTAGACCGGGCCTCATCGCAGAATTATCGACGTTAATTTCTACGATTCGCACACTCGTCTTATTCGCGAATCATTTTTACTCTCTCCCGGCCAGTCGTTACCTTCGTCGCACCGTCTCGTAATAACCACTTATCGTCGAATTACCTACCAACGATCGTCTCTACAATTTTCTTCGTCATTTTATTCCTACGTATCGTTCCTTTATCTCTCCGCCGCGCGCCGCTCGCCGCTCGCCGCTCGCCGCTCGCCGTTGCCACCGTTTCGTTAGTCGGGACTCGTTACAGAATTATTAACGATCATTTCTCTCACGTTTCCTGCAGCGGGTCTCGTTCCGAAATAATTTTCATTTCGCCGTGTCGAGGAACGACGGTTAATAGCCCGTCACGGGCGTAAAGTCTCGCGCGGAAACGCGACGCTTAACGACGACGTCACGGTGGACGAGCGCGTAACGGCTCGTGAATTCGTTCTACCGTTCTCGGATACGATTGTCCTTCGGGGGGTTGAGCGTTTTACGCGGCCACCGGATCGCTCGTCGACTTTATCTCCGATTTAGATTGGTTTCCAAGACAGTGCCCCCGGTTGACAATGTTATGGATCACCGGGGTGCGTGAGCGGCCGCGTGCGTCCGTGCGTGGCTGCGTGGCGTGCATTACGTGCGTGCTCAGAGAGTCATGTAACCATTCGCATAACGGTCCGCCGTGCCTGCCCCCTTTCATCCTTCTTCGAGCGGCTCCTCCTTCCGAGCCCAATTCCTTTTAAGAGCAGGGTGCCGCCGCCACCGTCGCCACCGCCGCCACCGCGCCGTCACTAGGTCAAACGGAACGAACGTGCTCGATATCACTTCGAATACTCACGTTAGAAACAGATTTCTCGTGCCGAGAGCTTTGTAATCGCTTCTTTGTTTGCATTCATTCTTATCCCGATCGACATCGAAACCATTCTTCCCCCGTATCGGTACACGTTAGTTACCGACCGCTGGATCTCTCAAAAGTCGCGTAAAAGCGGAAAATAAAATTTAAGAGGGTCGAGGGTTCGATGGTACCGCAAACGTCAGTTTGCCAACTTTTGCAAAAGGTTGCTCCATCCGGCACAATTTCAACAAAATAACAGAGAGTCGCGGTATTCGAATTCCGCGCAACAATGAAACCGTTGATAGGTTTTTAATCCGGTCAAGTTCCATCGATGGTACGCGACACGAGAGTAATCCGTACCTCCCTGGAGTGTGTCCCAGAGGCAGAACTTTTGTCGGCGCTTTCTCCATCGTAGTGTGTCACGGTTCATACAAACATACATACATCCATACGTACATACATACATGCATACGTACATACGCGAGAGCGGCCGTGCACGCGCTTGTACGTACGAGCCCACGGCGCATGACTTACAAACGCGACCATTCACCATTGTTATATTGCTTGCTAACACGACATTAATACATCGCCGGAGAGTTATGAAGCCGCGACATGGCATAAGTAAGGGAAGGAAGGTCGGGACTTTGAAAAATCGTCTCTTGCCCTAAAAGCATCAGAGATTAAAATTAAATCCGGTCACTCCACCCTCGATACACCCTCCGCCTCGTGGTTGGGAACTCGCTACACCATGCTCGTCGTCACTCATTTCTCCCTCCTGCCTCGAGTGTCGGCACGATCTTTTTCGGTGATAATTAAACGACGATAACTTAGCACGGCTAATATCGCTTCATCGAATTCCAGGATGGGAATTTCATTGAATATTTTATTTTCATTTTCATTTTCATTTTCATACCATTCCAAACCTCCGCTCCGGCTTCCCGCTACCCTTTCGAGAACTTTACCAAAATTTACCTGCGCCCCGACCTCGCGGTCGCGTGAACCGATTGCCGATGGATTCTACTCTCGTCGCATTAGCGAGCCAACGATGAGGGCAACGGTGGAGGTGGAAAGTTGTTTGATAACAAAGGGAATAGCGACGTAGGTAGAAAGAATTCTGATATTGGCGCGCGCGCGGGCCCTTTGAAAAACGGGCCTTTGTGCGTTTACTTTCTTCCGTTTCGCCGTTACGGGGGCATCGCGGCAGCTCGATCTTTTGGTAAACGCTGGTCGAAGGTTTTTGACGGAACGGGTGGAGTCGTTTGGAATTTAATTACGGTACCGCGGCTGGCTTTTCGGGTGAGTGACCGGACCAAATTTACCGGCGTACCCGTGGTTAAGCTGAAATTGCCACCGTGCACGTGCATGGGGCAGCGCGCGAACCGATAATTGAAATGCATTTTTCCGTCGACGGAAGGAGAGACCGATGTATTTAACCCCGCTTGTTTTTTTTTTATCCATCGATATAACGATCCCCCTTCCGAGTTTTTAATTCCAATTTGAAAAGCTAAAACTGGTTAAAACGAATGTGAATTACGACGCACCGTTCGATCCTGACAAATTCATAATTATTTCGTCGTTTTTCGAGATCCACGAGTCGTTAATGAAATTGAAGTGATTTTTCAATTCCTCTTTTTGCCCATTCGATGAGATTAATTGGAACTCGGTCTGTTTTACGAATTTCCGATGGTAAATCGACGTTTCGTGACCAGACACCCGGTAGGTCCATCGATTTGGTCGCTGCAGTTTCCTACGGTTATCATCCGCGGTCGAAGTACAGCACCGTTTTCCACCTCCTGGACGAAGATGGCGTTAGCTTCTCATTTCGGAGTCAAAAAGCGCTTTTGTTTCAAAGTTTAAACATTATTTTTTAAATATTCATCTTTTTCCCATATCTATATTCGGTCTTCTGTGATTCTTAAAATCGCACGTCTTCGGATATAAAAGTTTTGCTTTTATCCACATGAAGCGATTCGAAACGACATCCTAGACAACTCGAAAAACAACGTGCCCGAAAAACGATGTTCTAAATCCGATAATGATTGCGAAGACAGAGGCTGAGCAGATCCGTTGATAAAATCTGTTCGATGAGCCATTAAAAAGACGTGAGTCGAGCATTGATCGTCGAGAAAGATAGTGTCCATCCGCTCGACTTCGACGTTTCCGTAATTGCCACCTACCGTTCATGAATCTTCTCGAGAAACGGCGCACGACCGGAGGGCTGAGAAAACGAAAGATCAGTCGAGTGAGAAAAAGCCAACGCGGGAGGGAGGCGGACTAATTCCTAAGATAATCCGCCGCGAAAACAAATTAAAGATGATAATGCTCGGATAATGGGATTTTGAGGATCGGTCTGTTCCTGACTTGCCATCGAACAGCCAATTTCGGTTTTCGTTGCTGCGATTCGGCACCCTTCGTCCTACTCGTCCTGTCCGGGATAGAAAAAAAATGACACGAGAGAGAGGGGCGGGGGGGGGGGAGGGAAGGGAGAAAACGTCGAAACGGAATCACGGAGGGACGCTAAAGAGTACCACGACCACACCCTATCGTTTCCTCGGAGACAAACATTATATTGGGTTGAAATTCATTTTCGGGGTGAATCCGCGAGCAAGAATCGTCACGGTCATAGCTTGCTCCGATAATCACCTACTTCGTCGTTCAGAGATAGTGATCGATGGTGGGAGGGAGGTAGGGGGGGGGCGTATGATGGAGGCACGAAACTACTTCTCAAACCGATGATACGGAATATCTAATCCAATCCCCCCCCCCCCCCAGTTTCAATCTTGTCGCGGGAGCTACGATCATCCCTTTCGGAGTTTACGCGAACTAGAGACAATCGTAGGTACCGTTAGGTATTACGAGCGATAATATATGCGAGACACGGTTTAAGCTCGGCTATGCACGAGGGAATAAGCGGAACGAGGCTTCACAATGCACAGCCCTGGGGTTTATTCCGATTCTTCCTTCTGGTTTTCCGGAAAATAGCATTCTCGAGGGGTGTATCGAGAATGCGGCCAAGGGGCGGCTGCCCGTTTCCAAGATACTCCCCCGTGGGCTCTCACCTATTCAAGGGTGCGGCGGAAGAGTGTAAGAGACGTCGGCAGTTACCGCCAAAAATATCCGAACTATTCGGGCCCATTAGTGAGCGATACCGGATGCCGTAGTACGATCCATTGCTTCGTAGGGCCACGAACAATCACTGCGTCCTTGTACTCGCGAAATTCATGCCTAGACGCCAGACACCCTCCCCGATGCGAATAAAATTCGACGGGGGAGTGGTGGTGGTAGTTGGCGTGGTGGGCGAGGGAGACGCGAATTCCCTCATTTCCCAGAATCGCGTTAATCTCCTCGCTCTGCCAATTTTGAGAGAGAGACTTCCCACCTGTGCGTTCTGGTAACGTGCCAGTTTCTCGGAAGGTATACCCGCCCCGAAGGGAAAACGCGCGAAGCAAAGCCTCGACGGCTATAAAAAGATAGAGAATTGAAAGGTACGAGTATACAAAACACGGAACGCTTTTATTTATTCCCACCGCCGGATCTCAGCGGGCTTAACTATCCGCGGAGGGAAACGAGGTGAAAATGCGCAAATATGTATACCTGCGATAATTCGTAATAATGTCTCGAGTGAGAATGGGATATCCGAAATGGAAAAAAAGAAAAAAAAAAGTTACACGTACAGCTCGATCCTTCGGATTACATGCCGATACTATGTAAAATTCACGGAATCAAGCTTGACACGATCCCGAACGTTTATTCGTAGCGAGGTATTGTATTTTTTCCCTCTACCTTCACGCTGAAGTTTCGGGGAAACGTTCCGGAAGAGTTTTTCGTGACGTTCTCGCGTAGAGAGCGCGGTAAAGTTTTTGATATTCATTATCGGTGGCAGGTTGTCAGCGAACGAAACATAATTATGCCAGCGGTTGATCCACAGCCGGCAGTCCTCCGACGGGTTTCTCCGCGTAGACTGTCCGACCGGTCCCGGTCCCCCTCTCCCTCTTTGCCAGCAAATTATATTCATATTTGGGGGATTACGTCGGCGATCCCCCTGGATCAGGAACCTTAAAGGGACGCTCGCTGTGCTAATTATTTCCCGCCGGCTGTCCGCTCAGATTGAATTTCGCCGTGGCGGGCGCGAGGTTCCATCGAGACGATGGAAATTGCTCCCTGTTGCTCGCGTATCTCGAATCAACGTCGTTCTTAAGATCCAGAGGCTCGGACCAATTAGGTCCGTTCTTTAAATGAACGGGCCCCAGGGATGTACATTGTTGTACGATAATAGGACGAGAACGAAAGGTGCCGATACTCGTTGTTATTAGGTATGGGCCATCGGTGTACTCGTTTACGAGTATAACGCAAGCGTTAATTATTCTCGATCATACTATGATAATTAGGATAGTTTCAATTTCGAGAAGACGTTTCGTTTCTAACGTGTATAAGTTTGGGACAGCCGTGCCCTATGGCGTCTCCGAGATGCATACATTCCGACAGGGGTTCTTCCGCAGAAGTTGCGGTACATACGTATCTTCCGGGAGCACACGAGTTGGCCGTGACTGCGTTCGCCGGGTAGAAAACGTCGACGAATGAATTGAGATTCACGACAGTATGTTTCTGGGCAATGTCTTCGTTTAGAAATCCCTGAATCCCGAACTTACGCTCCCAGACTCGCAATGTTTCTCCGCTTTCCATGGGATCCTGGCAACTCGAAAGTAGGCTAAGCTGAGCTCCGACGAGGCGCGTATTCGCCGAGTTCCCGAATAACGTAAGAGACTTTTCGGGGATGAAAAGCCGAAAAGAAACGTTGCCGCGGTAGCGACGTACCAAGAGTAACGCGGAGACGAGTTTCGTCGGTACCTCGGGGTTCCCGAAAGTTTACTTTCCGTCTCTAGCCGAGGCAACCGAAATCCTCCCGTCACGCGTTAATTAACAGACTTCGAGAGAGGAGCTTTCGAATTCTTTCGCGGCTACTGTACAAATATTCGCAGAGGTCGTACACTTCGAAGAGTCGAAATTGTTGCAGGAATCTGGAAATAACGGAAAAGGCAGATGCGCGCGCGATCGGGTTGACAATTTCGTATGGAAACGTTACTCGGACTTTTCCGCAAACGAGGAATCCCGCTCCTCGTGCAAGATGACGCCGCGATCTTGTCCTTCCCCGAGATCATTTGCAATTTGCGTGCAGCGGCACGCGCGCCGATACACGGCTGTCTTCGCGAGAACGCTTCTAATAGCTGCATTTATATTCGGAGCGTGTCTATTTGTCCCCGAGCGCGACGCTCGCCCTCGAAAAACCGCGTTCTACGTCCCAAGTTCTGCATTGGGGAGGAACCCAGGCGATATCTCGAGCAGCAGAAATACTTTGGTATCGAAACAATATGTAAAATGATGAGGGTACTATCCGGAACAAACCCCCAATGCGTCCGCCCGCTGGAACATAAGGAGAATTTATTGGGGTGGCTTTATAAGGCGAGTGGGCGGGTCCTTTAAATCGAACGATACCTTCGAAATAGGATGCAGGCTCCACCGAATTGGAATGACAATTTTATTACGACCGCGTACGTGCGCGGTTTATTTGGCCCTCCGAACGTTTACGTTTCTTTTTACTGGACCCTGAAAGTTATCGCGCGTGGAGTGACGCAGATCACGGCACGCGAATTCTAATAAACGCGAGATTATTCGCACCCTCGGCTCGCAATTTTCGTAGCTTCGTAGGCGTCGTTATGGTTTTTCATCTGTTCCTTTGGAAACGACGAATCGACGCTGTTCGTCTAATAAACATTCGTAACCCCTTCTCCGCGTCGGCATCGCGGATGAGTTTCGTTCCATCTTAACTGTAAGAAATGCCATTGATTTTAACGCCAGCAAAATATTTATCGTCGCGGCGCGGCGCTCCGTTGTACTTTTTGTTGCAGTTACTTTTCCTATCACGCGAAACGGCACTCGAAACGTATACCTACGCGTGGAACGCAGAATTCATTTCTACCTTCTTTTCTCTCGAACTTTCTTTCGCCTCGTCAAACGTTCGGCCGACCCTTCCCATCTAATATCCCGAACGATACCGAGTCACGAATAGATTTACATTTCGCAGTTTCGCACGAACGAACTACTCAAATGTTGAACGTGGGAATAGGGAGTCGTCGACCCGTCGACTACGTACCTGAGAGACGCCTCAACGATGCCTCACTAATTTACATTCGTATCACCTTTCGAGATAACGGGATACGCGTCTGCGAGTTGACGACTGTCGTTCTTTAATTAGCCATAACTTCCTACCGCGTGGCAATTAAATGACACTGCCATTCTCGTTTCCCTGGTATCGACTGAGCTCCGTGCACCTCCTCCCGTTGGTTATAAATATTCATATTAATTTGTAATAATTCCGCTGCAATCGTGTCTTTTCGAATCACCTCTCCGAATTTTCCCCGCACGTACCGTCGTCACGTATTTCTCGGACTCTCCATTGGACGAGTGTCCTTTTCGACTCTCCTTCGAACCTCGTAACCGTTGGTCGTTTCTCAATTTTCTTTAAATTGCACGCACATGTTAGGTGACGCGCGTATCGACGGCGACGGTACGATAGACGGGGGGGGGGGGGCGAGATGGCGGGAGGGGTCGACAACGGGCTCGTTTGAGCGTGTTAAACCGCCGAGGTTAAACCGCAGTCAGTCGTCACGGACGAACCCCGGGGTAGAGAGGCAGAGGAGAGATTCCGATAGACAATGGGGGTGGTATCGTGGAATCGCGTCCTGGCACGCATTGTGCGGAGCCCCTAACGACGGGCGATTACTATCCCCGACGGTTCGTTTCGTGGGGTCGGAACGTTCCCGCGATCTCTCGAATTAAGCGGCGATGCTCGTTCTCTTTCAGGAGCGCGCATCCGTATCCTTACGGAAATCATCTCGGAAGCGCGCACGTTGATCCGCGATACCGGAGAAAACGAGATTTATTCGAGAGAACTCGCCGAACGAGAGTTCCTTCAGGCTTTTTCTCTTTGGTCCCAGGATTCATGAGCGGGCCCCGACTCGGTGGGACTCGAGATACGAGCCGTTAAGAAACGTTCGACGTTCTCGTTGAATACGAGAGACGTGGAGGGGAGAGAGAGAGGGAGGGGGGGGGGCAGATGGAAGTCGTAAAGGGGTTTAAAAGGATCGATGCGCCTCCACGTGGCGCACAATTCACGAATACGTGTATCGTGACCAGTGGACACCGCTGCCCGAGATGGTCTTCCACGAGGCGAATATGGCCGACCTAAAAATCATGATTCATAGCCAGCGGGAGCCGATGCTGGGATTTATGGTCCTCTTTTGGGTATAAGTTATGCTCCCGTTCTTTCGCGGTAGCACCTCCATGAGATCGTGTTACTCGATGTGCATGCGAATCGGACGTGAGCGTCGAAAAGATAAATCTCGAACACCGAGAGTCCAGTGAATGCGAAGCGAGAGACGTACGGGGTGACCCACTCGACGCGATCCGTTGGGATAATATTATTTCGCGCGGTTCAACAGAACATTTTATACTCGGGGAAATTCATCGTCTCGACGACATTATCGGAGTAGAGGAAAATTGATTCCAACGCGGCTTTAAATGTTCCGCGATACAATTATTCTGAGCGAAGGCGTTGACTGGACCACCCCGTACAGTTCCCGGCGTATATACTTTCGGCAATATATTTAACGGCGATTTGTGGAGCGTACTTTTACGACGTCGACGACCCCCGCCCCCCAGTGATCCCGTTCGGTCGACTCACGCAATCGCACCCTGATTTTTATCCTCGCGTGCCTTTGGTGGTTTGGTTAGTCCGATTCGCCGGTGTCCTCGTACGTACATACGTAGGTTATCGCGCGGAAGGAATGCTAGGAATTCATCTCTGGCCTGTGGTTCGCGCGCGTTCCATTTCGCTCGTCGACGAGAAAGAGAACGAACGAGATTTTTATCGCGAGCACACGGGAAATTCCAATTTACCGCGTTGCGATAATTACTCTCCGTTCGGTCGGCAACCGGCAACGCTGGTTTTTTTTTGCATTGCTCTTATCGCGATTCAACGTATCGTTCGAGTATAAGCGATCGTTATTGGTTATTATTATCCGACGTTTAATATAAACCGCTGAGACGACGCCACCGCCACTGGCAGGATAAGCCGATATACGAGAGGCTTACGGCTAATCCTATAATTTTTAAATTATCTCCGCGAAATTGCGTCCCCGCAGGATATAACTCGAAGTTCTGAATTTGGTAGATAGGACTGGCCGCGCTTAGACTTGGCAGGTCCTGCCGGGACGGGATCACGTTTGATCCTTTTGGGTATACCTGCCTCTCAAACTGTGTCTTTTACTCGACGCGCCCGGCGCTCTCGAGAGAAACCAATAGAAAGTTTCGATACTCTGCTGGTATCCTTCCTCTCGCCCCCCCCCTCTCTCTCTCTCTCTCTCTCTCTTCTCTCCTCAACTATCTTCTTCGAATTATCGCCTTTCGCCCGTTCGCGTTTTCCGTTGTACACAGTTCTAAATTAGATTTAATACTTTTCCGGAAATCCAGAGTCCATCGAGCTACGCGAAGATGCTTCGGGATAATTACTCGAGCTTCCAGCCGTGGCTAACGATCGGTTAACATTGATCCGTTATATTAACCCGGAATTGAAATTTGTCCGTTTCTGCAGTCAGAGAGAAGAGCATTCCAATTAACTTAGCCCCGCGGGAAATTCGACATTGTCAACGCGAAGTGAATCAGAGAGCGAAAGACGGTAGGCGGTGGAGGGCGAATGTAAAACGGAAACTAAAGGAGAGAAGAGATCGCGCGAGATAGAGCGAAGACGAAAAGGAGAGCGGAGGAATTTCTGTGGGGTTTCTACGAGTGGAGCAACTTTTCGCTACGCCGAAGTGTGCGACGAAAAGAAGGGGGTGGATGAGGGAAGGATTGGACGAAGGAAGTGACGAAAGGTAGAGCGGGTCTCGTTTGCATAAGGGAGAGAGAAGCCAGGTTGGAACCGAGTGGATCGGCGGGGAAGGGACTCGTCTGATGGTTCGACCGCAAACACCTCACGTAGCATCGCGTAGATTAAAGCCACCGTGGCGAGAGTGTGGGCGCGTGTACGTGCGCGTGCGTGCGTGCGTGCGCGAGTGCGTGTGAAAGCACGTGCTGAAAACACACGGGAAATCTTGCGAGTTCGGTAAGACAGAAGACTCGAGAAACCGTAAATGCGGAGAGACCGTGGTAAGGACACACGCCCGCGTAGAGGAGGATAGTAGAGGGAGGAGTAGAGGGGGTGGCCGGGGTTGTGATGAGTATGCGAGAGACCGGCGAAAAGTAGGAAAGAAAAATCAACTCGGAAACTCGCTAGGATCAGGCACGCATTCCGAGAGATTTAGCCCGGTAAGCTCGTTGCGCGCTACTTTTTTCCCCTTTTTCCCCTTTTTCCCCTTTTTCCCTTTCTTTTGCTCACGGGGTAGCCAGTATTCCGGGATAGGGCCTTGGCCAAACTTTTCCAATTTTTTTGCATTAAAAGCTCGTACGATCAGGATTTAGCTCGTCGTTACCATCAATTTTGGCGACAGCCTCGATTCCCGACGCAACACTCCCGCGGAACGTGAACGGCATATTTTGAGGGATCGTTTCGTCGTGTCGATGGGAATTGGCGAGACTGCCGCGAGATATATCGCTCGCACCTCCGCGCCATTTTCTTTTCGTATCCGCGTGACGGCAAGAGGAGTCGAGACATTTCAATTTGGAGGAGAAGCGACGGAGCGCACGACGAGCGGAGAGAGGCGGCACTTACGTTGTTAATTCGGCCTCGCGAATTCCAGGATACTTTTACGATCGTGATTCACCGAAGGCGCCGGCGTTGGCGGCCTTTTAAACCCGATATTAAATACAGTCGTCGACGAGGGGACGACAATGAGAACGGCGAGCGAAACAATAACTCGCCGACGACAATTATATTTCCGCGTTGGTCCATCGGATACCCGTTCGTTACGACCTCAAACGTATCCGTGACACAGTCTTCTAGCGGAAATTGTCGAGCCGCAGGGCCGGTTACGTTTGTGGCGTCACGACGGCCGCAACGAGCGATAATACATTGAAAATTCTGCGAAACGATTTCGTTGATCGCGACGCTCGATCGTGCATCGGGAAGCGTTTTACGCGCAACGACGTCGCGACGTTGAAGGCCGTAAACGCGCGAGGGTTGCACGGCCGTAATTTTCAGCAGTAAAAGAGAGGTATAGGCAGAGGGTGACTTAGGCTCACGGTGCGTTACCCCGAGTCGTTATTATTTTACTGGCTCTAAACGACTGCCGCCGAATATACGTCGGGGACCGAACGAACGAACGAACGAACGAACGAACGAACGAACGAACGAACGAACGAACGAACGAATCGAGCAGTTAGACCGCACCGTCGTAAGTCGATCTACTTTCGGGGCAACGAGCTCGCGACGTTAATGCGCCCTCGCGTGTCCGCGGATATATTGGAAATAAAAAGAAAAATGTCCGTCATGCCGAACGTAATGGAGAGATACCTCCGAGAACGTAATACGCGATCTCCGGAGTCGGGCGAGACCCTACGATCGTCGGCCTGTACTCGAAACGCTCGTTAAGGGGAAACACGTGTCGCCGGTCGAGTTTTATCGCGATCGCCAGCACGATACGTTTAATTGCGTTTTATAAAGGATGCAACTTATTGTCGTAGCACGAGATATCGTTGACCATCGCGTTACGAGGCGAAATGGATCACGCGCCGCGGTGGAAAACAATGAATTCTTAGCCATACAAATTTCTATTCTTTTAATGGAGCCCGCTTGCGATAAAATTCCTGCGGGTCGCTATTACGCGGTGGCCGCGTGTTCGTGAAAAAAATGTGAACGATCGTACGGGCATCGATATATCCCGTAAGTCGTAAACAGAATTTCCTACTGGATAGAAATGCGGAAATGGCCGGGTATCGATGGGGAGGAAAAGTGATGAAATGAAATTGCGCAAGGTTTAGGATAGAAAGAAAGAAAGAGAAAGAGAGAGAGAGCGAGAGAGAGCGGGAGAGAGGGGGGGGGGGTGGGAGGGGATTCTATGCGGTGTAGGCGAGCGAGAGAAAAACGGATGTCTTAATCCTCGTACGCACTTACGCGCGAACGTGGCGTGAAAACCATCCATGATGCTTTAGGCGTAGGCCAGGATCAGACTCGCATCTTCCGGATATAATGCTCCTGAAATGGTCGCTTTAGTATGATATACGTATCACTTACGCGGGACGATAATGAAAAGATTTGCTCTTTATGACTTCCGTAATCGCTAACGGGGCTTTACCGGTTTTTTTTTTCCCTCCCGTTTCTTCTTTCTTCCATCAGCCCCTACTCACCGCCGCATCGCCATTGCACTTACAAGACTTCGTACCTGGCACTCATTTTTCATTTCTCTCTCATCCGACAAAATTAATCGCGTCCCCGTCTTCGTAAAAGGTACTCCGCGCGTGAGCAGAATTTCCATTCGCTTCAAAAGAAATCCGATTTCTTAATGACGCGCGTACAGCGTTTCGACTTAAATCGTACCACCGTTTTTCGCTTTCCTCGGTTCGTTCTCTTTGGCCTATCGAGAAAACGTCTCTCTCCTTGACTGGTACAGTGAAATCAAGGGCAAGGTTTAAGTTTCTGGGATCTCTCGATGCCGTAACGACTCTCGAGGCGATCAAAATATTTTTGCGCTTTAATACCCCGACGTCTTCACGTTTCCCGCCAAGAATCGAATAGAAACGATACAAAGATCAGTTTCGTCCACGCGCCTTAATTCGCGTTAAGAGATACGAGTCGCGCGTCGCGACGAGGGAGCCGCGAAGAGATAAAAAGCGACAGAAACACGTCCCCGTTTGCTATTCTCTCGGCGAGAGTCGCGTCTCTCGTAAGATTAGCGCCCGACTCTATTTTTCCGCGAGTCTTCGTAATTTCACGGCGGTGCTTAACAAATCCGCGGTGACAAATCTCCGCGCGGTGGAAGTGAGTTAGGGCGACACTTTGGAAATCGTGTCGAGTAAGCGTATCGCGTATCAGCCGGCAGTTAGGCGGATGAATGATGCTGGGAAAACAGCGCGCACTCTCGCGCCTTTATTTCCGCGCACACGCTAAATCATACTTAAAACCTCGCTTCGCTCGGTTGCCTCCTGAAACTCCTATCCGACCTTCCACTCTATTTCCGTGGCAGCTTTTGCTCTCGAGACTGCGTGGCCCGGTAACGAGCCCCGACATCGAGGAGAGAGGGGGAGAGAAAAAAATTGGATTCCTGAAATTTCCAGGGCGGAATTTTTTAATACACGCATACAAATGTTACAGCTCTCGTTCGAGGTTTTCTTTCGAGGAACTTCAAAGGGTCCGTAGCTAGAGAAAATTTCTGTTACACGGACGAAGGGCGACGTACAAATTTCGTGGAATTTAATTCGGCGACGTAGGAAAATCACAGCATTTTATCTGGAAATCCCGCGAAAATAAATAATAAACGAACGTCGCGTCCCTCTCACTCTCTCTCTCTCTCCTTCCCCCCCTCTCTCTCTCTCTCTCTCTCTCGGGAGAGGAATTAGCATCGCCCCGCGTTTCTCAGTTTATTTGCGTTAACCAGAGGAAAAAAAGAGACGGGAAATATGTCGTTTTTCGGAAGATCCATCGCGTCGACTGGCACATTTATCAAAAATATTTCTACCCCGGCGAGCGTTGCAACGCCGTGCGCGAACATCGCTTAGCACTCTCGGCCGCGTATGCGTATTCCCGTTACAACGATCGCCAAGGTGCGGTAAGTAGAGTTAAAATTGGCCGGCGGGAAGCGGGCGAAACGAAACCCGTAGAAAACGATCGTTATTAATCCGTTGCACGCCGGGGGATGAGAAAGAAAAGAGACGAATCGAAGAGTCCGCGGGATAGCGCGTAACCGTTTGATAGCCGTCGCGACGCTCGACGTAGGGCCGATAGTTGGGGCGCGCGAATTCCAACGTTAAAAGCTCGTCGCCCTGGCTAATATCTGTCTCGGTTGGCGGCTTAAACGCGAGGCGGGCGACATTTTTCTTCGGTCAATTTAAACGCCGTCTACGAGCCAGCCGTGAAACCACCGTACGCGCGAGTCACGCGTGGATCGCAACGGAACGTACCGACGGCTCGTCCTCTTTTTCTTCTTTCCTTTTTCTTTTTTATTCCCCCCCCCCTCCCTCCCCTCCCCCTCCTCTTCTCGCGCCCTTTTTCCCCGAGGCTGCGCTCTTTTCCTTGCGGATTTTATTTATCGTACGCGCGATATCCACGTCGACGGAATAAATTCACCGTGCCTCGGAGCGAATCGGCGTGCGTACGAGGGGGGACGAAAATAAAGTTTCGTAGGAACGACGACGAGGCGTTCGAGCGACACCTCCTTCTCGGGTACGCGCGCGCGTATGCGTCCGTCGTAAACGGATTCTCGGGAGGCTTCTCCACGAACGGGGTTAAAGATTCGGATACGCCCGACCGAGGTTGATTTCTAGTCAACCCAAACTGTCGTCGTTGCGGGCGAACTTAATTGCATATCCGCGAGTTGATCGTGGTCTCCGGGTTTCATAGCATCGTCGTACTACGATAGTACCATGATCGTACGGTGTTATGCGGGCGTACAGTACGCAGGTCCGCTTTTCAGACATTTCTTACCGGCGATTCGACGACGCTGACGCTGACACTGACACTGACACTGACACTGACACTGACACTGACGCACAGAAACCGCTACCATCCGACATCGATACGTGTTCCGAATCGCGCGATTATCGTGAGAACCGCGCTGAATATTCTATCGCCTCGACTAAATCACGGCACGGAGTTGCGAGTACACTTCCCGCACCGGAGCGCGCCGGGATAAAAAAAATATTACGGTTCAAGGGGTTAGATTCGCCCCTCGTTTACACCGAGATCGAGCATGTCGACGGCGGTGTCGATGGGTTTTAAAAGCGATCTATCGGTTTCTCCTGAATCATGCGCGTGTCTCGCGCGAACCACGCGAAATAATTCACCGCGGTCGTTCGGGTACGACGAACGCGGCACTTAGGTGGGGGGTAATATACGTCGCCGAGGGCGGTAACTGTCCCCGTATATTATGCCCCGCGTGTCCACGGGGACATACATTCCAGCCGGCTGTATCCACGGTAAACAATGTTCCGAGAGTCGTGCCTAAACGATTCCTCGTGTCTGCAGTTATTTTGGCAATTAATCGCCAGGGCGCGCGCGCGCGCACGTGCACCCCCGGCCCCGCCCCCGCCCCCGCCCCCGCCTCCGAAATATCGCATTTCTTGTCCGAGACAGGGAGAGTTTTTCATTCCCTTTGCTTATGCCGTTTCGCGCTCTGCCTCTCCAACGTCTCTCCCGTCCCTCTCCCCCGGATCTACTCAAACTTCATCGTGCACCCTCCGGAGCCCTCCCGGAACGAAGACGACCAAGGCGGGGATGACGGAGGCTTTTAACGATCGCTCTCGTCGTCTTCCACCGGCACGTACCGCAAAACTTCCTTCTTTGTCGAGAAGGACAGCAGGCTCCTTCTCACGAAAGGATCGCGGAAAATTTTTCTCCTTCTCCCTCTCTCTTTCTCTCCGTCTCCCATGACTATTCATTCGAGAGCCGAAAGAGATCAGGATTCTTCGGGATTCCTCCCGCCCGATGCTTTTCCACCGTTCCTTTTCCGTTTGTCCTTGGTTTATCGTGCTTTCCCGCGATATTTGCAGTTTTCAATTTATCGCGTGGCAGGATGCGGTGCGCGCAAAGCTAAATGACCGTGGAGCGTACCGGTTTCACTCTTATCTGGAAAGAGAAACAGCGAAAATCCGACAGATTTTTGCCCGAGACGTGAGTAATGAGCGATCGCGCGTACGCTTTCCCTCCCAGGCGCGGTTATCAGCTCCAACGTCGGGTCGCTGCGTTCGTGAACCCTTCGGGTCTCTTTCCATTCTGTATTAAAACGGAATTAAACGGACCCCCGTGACGACGTAAGAATGGCGTATATGAAAAATCACCGCCTGACTCGTTACAAAGAGAGGATATTACGACTGTTGCGTTTTTCTCTCGCTAGAATCGTAAATCTTCCAGCGCGCTACCGTTAACTTCTCGAGGGGGTTTACGAGTTCTCGGGCATGAGCTCGCGGCTCGCGGCTCGCGGCTCGTGGCTCGCTTTACGGCGGAATTCTCTTCTTTAACCGATAAGCGGGCAAAGAGCTCGTGCACGTACTCGCACTATTCCAAGCTTCAACCTCGTGGCATGGCGCAGCGCCGCGCCGCGCCGCGTCGCACGCGTTTGTCGAAAAAAAAGTTTCGCGTGAAAGTGAATCGGAAGAGCCTCGTCGCGATTGATATTGCGCGGAAAGTTCGTTACCTCCCCGTCCGGGGGTTAGTCCGATAAAACGATACCCGCTATAAACCTTTCGAAGCCAATTAGGGGCTAATTGACTTTAACTGTAAATCTGTGAGTCGCGGTGTCTCTCCTCTTCGCTCGGTTTTAAGGGATTGCGGTTAAGGCAGAGTGGGTATCCTGCCAAGCAGCCAGTTGTTCCCGATAAATTTACGATGACTAAACTCCCTTTCTTACGCTTCCCCATTCCTTTTTCTTCCGTTTCTCGCGTTAATGAGTCTCGATTGCGCCGCGCCATCTGTCTCACCACGAGATGCCCTTTGTCTCTCGGACGCCCTACCCTCGCGCCGTCGTTCGCGTTATTGACGGCGAAAGAAAAACTTATTATTAAAAGCTCTTTAATCTTATTACTAATAAGAAAGTTGATAGGTGAGAGGGGACGAATAAATGTACGCCCACCTCGGTTATTAAAAACAAAATATACATATATATATATATATATATATATCCGTGCAGTGGTGCAGGTTACTTTATCGCTCGTCAGCGGTGCATTGTGTACAGGTTAGTCGTTCGTCACTTCTCTCCCGCGCTGATTCTGGATAGCATTGTCGTAAAAGCAAGGATTACGCTGTATCGTGTTTCCGTAACGAACGGCTCTCCCGAGTTCCGGTAACTGTAAATTTAAAAAAATAAAAAATGGAAAACCTCTCCCGAGTACTCGAAAAACACTATCCCAGTGACGTAAAATATTTGACAATGCTTACGACATCCCAGGACAGGAATACAGACATCCCCCGCGGAGCATTCGCTGTCTTTCTTGCAGGATTTACCGACCTGTCGCTTGCGCCTGGAGTCCGGAATGCGTAAAGTTACGACTTCGGAGTCCCCCTAATTTTTTTTTTTTTTTTTTTCCATGAAAGATCATATCCAGGAAAACAAGTGGCTCGACGGTGTTCGTTTACTTACGGACTCTCCACTCAGGTCTCCTAGGCGAATCACGTGAATCTCCGGATCGTCCTAATACCGAACGACCAAGGACGATTAGAACATGATCGCGATTTATTAGAAATGTTCGAACTACGCGTTTTCTCGGTAAGGGTAGCTCGTATCTTTGTACCTTGGTGTCCCTTATGATGCATCTGGTAGCCGACACGACGCACACGAGCAGCAGAACGAGGAACAAACGATTCATCTTCGGAGTTGCTGTCAGTCAGAACTTGTAGCTTCCAGAAAGACGCGTGGTTCTTTATATGCCTAAAGCACGGTGCGACCTCGAGTAACAGCTTTATCTTTATCGTAAACCTATATCCGCTATCGCTAAACCGCCGACGTTTGTTGCAACCGCACCGGAGATTGCGTGCATTTAATTTTAACGGTGTATTACACCGTTGTTCTTAGAGACTACGCTAATGGCTCTCATTAACGGGTGACTTATAAAATGGTCTCACAGATTGCTCGCCGGAAATGAGCTAACAGCTGTTCGTTTCCAGTGGGGGGGACAACGAAAAAGGGATACACAAAGTCGTAAAGCGTTTCCCATAAAACTCACTCGATCAGTTAATTTTCGTGAAACGTATTATCTAAATTGAAAGAGCAAAATGTAAGGAATTATGACAGCTTTTTAATTTTTACGCTTCGTCGTCGTACGCGTATTTTTGTTCAGGCTCGTCGTCAGGTTTTAACTTGTTTCCAATTTCTGGCCGTCTTACGCGAAACAGGAGCTCTTTTTATGTTTTTATTGAAACAAGTACTGGAAGGACCGTCGAATCGTCGAGTGCGACTAGTTCGACGTTACGGGTGCTTTCTGCCACAGCACGAAAGAAAAGTACGATTAAAAATTTCGCGAGAGACGAAAATGGCATCTAAAGTTAGCGTTCATCGCATTATCCTTACCATCTCCCGTTATGAAAAATGTATCGACCATCTACGGCTTGGCTTAACTAATAATGGTTTGCCGGTTTGAATCAAACTACTTCCATTAAAAAGAACTTTTTCTCGACCAATCTGTCGATCTCGCGCCAGCACGCATTATCCGCCCACGTCGAACATCCTTTTTCCACCTCATTTTCGTACCGCGTCTAATCGATTTTACGCGGCATAAAGTAAAATATAAAACTCCCATTTCCCTGCGATCCTAAAGCATCGTCGACGATTCGGAACCACTCTCGTTGAAAATTTATTACGTGCGTATGCCTCGTAACCGGAACGCCACCATCGGAACGCCATCATCGTTCGTGGACATCGGAGAATTTCCAGCCCGCCATTATCCTGGTGTATAATAGTTCGCAACCGCCAATCGACGCGTTCGACGTTTCCTTGGACATTCGAACGAGTATGGCCGGAGCGTGAAAATGGTCAGTCCGTTTCTAGAGCGTGTACTTAAATGCAAGTAGAGAGGGGGTGTCGGTTGTTTGGATAGTCGCGACGGAGTAGCCAAAGTTGTCGTCGCGCCGACGACACAAAACTAGGAGTCCTCCGACGGGCACTGGACGTGACCGGACGTCCTTTGTTCGCTTGATTACCGAACACCGTGGAAACTCCTCATTAGCTTAGCAAATAGAAGTTCGCGGTGCTAGGTACAGCACGCCGTTGCGGCCTTCGGAGAAATGGTCAATTTGTACCGCGTCCATTCGCGGCACGTTGTCTCGTTAACTAATCGAGTAGCGTTAATTTAGTTGCGGCTGTCCACGTAAAGTGTTTCCCGACGAGCTCACTCGAGAATCGTCTCACGCGACAATCGTGGCAACGGAGGCGATACGAAAATTACTGGAAGCGGTACGATTAGCGCTATTACCAACGGGGGAGCGATGTTTGCAACGAGGCACGAAGTATGGAGCACAATAATGACTTCGCGAACTTACATTAGTTCATCGTCGCTTCGACGACGGCTTCAAGATATTATTATGTTTACGGCGAGAATCGAGGAACGAGATATTCCAGTGCAACGACTGGTATGACTCTCGTATCGCTCGCGATCGGATGGATTTTCACGATCTTTCCTCGAATCTAAAACCGTCCGTGAGGTCGAAGAAAGACTTGGACAAGTAGACGACGGACACGCGTGGCTGCGCTCTGCTAATCCTGTTAATAAAAAGAGGAAACGTCTTGGGGAAACGGTGCACGGAAGAGAAGAGGTCAAACGACGCTTAGCGATACACTCCGCAGTCGCGTTAAACGCCCGACGTCGGAGGCGCGAAAATAAATGGAAAGAAAAGGCGTCGAATTCGCCAGGATCGTTCCTCGGTTAAGGTATATTTAGACCGTGACTATGTTCTTCAAACCTTCCATTACTCTCTGCTGCTCTCCTCCCCCCCCCCCACCCACCCCCTTGCTTTGCCATTCTTGTTTCCCTTCTCCTTCGTCGTGATTTTCGAATATCGGCTATCCCCGAACTTGCGCGTAACTATGGTCGCGTGCCTCGCGACCAACGGTCATTTTGTTGCGAGCAAAACCAGCCGAAAGTTTTGAACGTTTTGAAAGTTTTGAACGTTCGTCGATTACACAGGGTTTCGGCTCGTATTTCCGAGAACTTAAATATTCGTGAAATAATTGAAATAAACGCGACCGGCGATACACAGAAACGAATTCATTCCGTCGGCCTGTACCGCGGAAATTAATATTTTACGTCGGCGCTCGCTATATGTATTTATTCGGTTAACTTGGCCATCGGCGAAGCGAAACGAATTATGAGTTACAATTCCGATCCCCATTGTCATACTCGTCCGTGGGTGGGATTATAAGTTAAAATTTTACAGACTGATTAACGCCGGGAAAGGCACGGTATTGTTTAATATTGATACGCGGGGAAGGTGGGTGGAAGGAAGGGGGTGGGGGGAGAGAGAGCATTATTGATATTGATTTCATTGGAAGCGTGTAGCGGCGGTGTGCGCTCCGAGTCGTGGGAAAGCGGCTTAATTGGAACGATTATCTCCCCAGTCAAAGAGATAGCGACCAGCATTTCATGATGCACTTACATAACGATTAAACAGCGTACGCGAGCCAGGAGGACATGTTCGAGGCACATCGTTAACGATGAAACTAATGCGGGACGGAGATTGTGTACGTTGGAGCGTTGGTCGATACGATTCCCTCGTTACGTTTGGAGTAACCCGATCGTCCGCTCCTTCCATTTACGTGCGATATCTGTTTGTCGTAAAGAGGAAGTTATCTTGTCTTACGCCTTTGAACTGTATCGCGTTATTAAGTCGATTACAGCCAAGTGGCTCGCATAATACAGCGTTACACTTTCCTCGAGCTTCCCTTATTTCTCAATTATTGGTAACTCTGTCTTTTCGAGAACGCCGTTCAAAGTAAACGGTGACGATTAACGACTGACGCGACATTCCGTTATGCGATTTGCGCGTCTAGACAAACGATATTGAGATCAGCGGTACCGCGCAAATAGACTCGTGCAACACGAATCGAACCGGATAATTATTTCGTACTATATGTAAGTAAAATCGCAGTGGCTCGTTTCTCGACGAGTCGGCGACCTTTACGAAAATCCCCGTTTAAAAATACGTAGATTCCTTGTGGCGGTTCGTGTCGGGCGGCGTGAATCTTTCTTAAACGACAGGAAATATCGTTTCTTATTTACAACGACGTTAATCGAGCGATCGAGAGAGGAGACGACTTCCTTCGTCGACGAGACGTCAGCTTTCGAAAACAAACTGGCTCTCTTTGGTCTTGCCAGAGTTGCTCCTACCCCCTCGAATCTCTCGCTCACCAAATATAGACTAATTTCGACAAGCGTCCCTCGCCAAGTCCCTCGGGAGCAATAAGGGGGCCCGAACGGGAGTGTTTGCCGGTGCGTCGGCATTGAATTCTATCCATTTATCCGAGCAGCCCGCAGAGAGGAGCCGCAAAACTTCTAATTTTCCCATATGTCGCGCGTGGATGGGCCTGACACGGCCAATTCTCTTCTACTCTCGCCCTCCGGTTGCAATCGGTGCCACGCTGCACAACGTTTAAATAGCTGTAAATTTTCGACACCTACCGTTTCATCGCGACCGACATTATCTGGTCGACGAATTACCGTGCGCTTTGCCTGCTAATAGATCGCAAATCTCGACACGGTTCTCTCCTCCTCTTTCCACATTCGCGATATTCAAGGACCATACGGGCTTGAGTGGAGTTTGATAAATTAAAATAATTAGCGTCAATGAGATATCGGTACTAATGTTCGACTAGCTTGATAGAGTGAAGAGTGTGGAATAATTGCTCGTTTAAATTAAATTCAAGTTAAATTTGTACACTGCGGTCTCGAGGGAAATTGGGAGAAGGGTGTAAAAAAGTATATGGGCGGGTTAGGACTCAAGAGTATTCGACGGTATTCGTTGGATTGGCCAGCGAGCATGCACGAAGATTTCGCGTACAATTATTCCACGTACATACGTATATGTATACATAAATACATACATACATGCATACCTGTAATTACGATTACGCGCATTTGTACAATTTCCACTCGGCGCGCAAGGGCTCATAAGTGCATAGCAAAGTTTCTTAAGTAGAATTCGTTGACGTAATCGCGACGTCACACGCGTCTGCTGACGTCTACGTTTCCCTCGGACTACTTAATTGTAACGTAACGGTTGTACGAGTCGGTTGCATCGGGAAGAAGCTTATTTTCCTTTCGTGACCGTCAAAACATTTACCGTCCTCGGTTTTACGGATACGAGTCGCCACACGGCTCCGCCGCTGCCGCGAACTCCCATAGATCACGTGTACGTACCACGGGGCACCGTGGAGCACTCGAAGGTACCATAAATATACGCGTGCACCATGGTCGTACAGGAGAGTTCGTGACTTAATCTGCAGGGGTATCTAGGCCGTGCACGGTCGCGTTACGCTATTCGTGGATTTATGGCCCGATTTGGGTCTCGTGCTTTTAGATCTTTACTCTCTCGATATTGCATACCTGTATATGCATTGCGTAATGCCCCGCGTTACGTCGATACCGGCGCATTTGCGTAATTGCGCACGTTTCCGTTCTATCTATCGAGCGATCAATTTTTCTATCGACCCACGCTGGCTCGGAGAGCGTTTTCAGTTAATATCTCGGGGTGAATATACGAAGAAAAAAAGAGCGCCGTACGTAACGATAAATCGTGCGGATGTAATTTGCAAATGGCGAACGATGATCCGCGATCATGAGAATGTACGTGGGTATACGTACACATTATATGAGCTTTGCTCTGTAAACTCTGTTACCTCCGAACGAATTTATGCACCTAATTATCAAGATTATGGTCCTTTTCCTGTACCTAAAATGGTACATTACATGGGCCGAAAGTGATATACGGTCGCGACCTGGTTTTTTCTCTCTGCTCAAGATTAACGTTACTTTAATGTATCGCCGTAGGTCTGACAAAAAGAAAATCACCTGGTCCACATTTCCAAAGTCCATCTGACCGATTTCCAAGTCCCAGTGGTAACCAAAATCGTGAGCGAAGAGCATCTGGCAGTAATTACACTCGCGTTCGGTAACCGTCGATTTTCACTCCGGGCCGCAAGCCCGTCTTTAGATCGAGGCGATAGAGATTTCCTCCGGTGAAAGCCGAGAATCGTTCTTCGGTTCCGTCTTCGTGGAAACCTTACGGGGATTTTCGCGGCCCGATGGTGAGAAGCTTGAAAGCTATACGACTGCGGATATATTTCGCTTGCTCGGCTTAAGGATACTACCCTCCCTCACCTTTCTTACGGTTCTCGTATAGTCGTCTAAAGCGGAAATCCTGAGCGCGGTGCATCGCCGAGATTTCCGAAGTGGAGTATCGTGTTCGAATGTCTTTCATGCCTCGTTCGGGAGCCCGACGCCGGAATTCCGTGCGTTAAAGGCGCAAAGGTAAACTTCCAAAGAACGCGCAAGCTCTCTCGCTCTCTCTCTCCCCCCACTTTGCCTCTATTTCCCTCCCCCTCTACCCCGTTACGCGTTCAAGATATACCTTACGAATACCTTGAGCTTAGACTTTGGAGAAGCCAAAGACTGCGTCAGATCGGAACCGCGTATCTCGACACGGCGACTTGTTTTATCCACGATTCGGTTTTGGACCCAGACCGTTTTCATCGCCCGCCCCTCGTTCCACGGCTTTCAAACTTTCCGCGAGTCGTTCCGCGTTATTCGCGAGATCCGCGGGGAACCCTGCTCTCCCGCGAAACTTTCGATTGTTTGGTTCGGTATCGGGTTACACGAGAAACTCCGCGGTTAGAAGTTTTGATCCTCCGCGTGTTCGCTACTTATCGCGGTATCCGTATCGATGTCAAACGGTGAAATACTGGAATCCTTACGGTTTCAACTTTCGCCTCTGACGATCTTTAACGTACGACTCGGGTTCTTGCAATTTGACGAGTCTTAAGGGCCTTAAGATTTAAGTGAAATCAAAGGCACCTTCGTGCGACCTCACCCCACCCGACTCGATAAACCACCACCGCCGTCGTCGCCGCCACCGCCGCCGCCGCCGCCGCCGCCGCCGCCGCCGCCGCCGCCGCCGCCGCGATCATTTTCTTAGAGACAGTGGAAGCGCGTATGGGCGGAGAGAGGAAAGTAAAAGATCGGAGGGCGGAATGGAAGCGTTTTATCCACCTACGAGTCGTTTCCAAGTACCGACTTGGGGGACGAGCAACGAATTCGGCGCTTGAAGCAAAATGCCTTAAAGGCCATCGATTCGGGCAAACCTGTCGGATAACTCGGTAGTAAGACTTATCGTTCGTCGTAGAGCGATCCCTGCGAGACGAGGGTCTTTCTCGAGTAGGGCAGTTTGTCGAAACCCTCGGCGACAACTATCTTCCGCGGCCAGTGGCTCCCTTGATAAGTGGCTTAGCCAGTCAAGTCCTTTCTCTTTCGCCGCTCGTCCCAATTCTTTACCGGTCGCTTCCCGATATGACCCTCCGATATTTCGTTCGATCGAGTTACCTCGCTACTTCCCACCTCGAACTTCGTTACGCCGGATGTACGTGATACAGGTATCGGAGTTTTCTCGGTGACCAGTGTCGTCGGTTCGTGGTATCGTGGTTTTCCCGGAATACCTTTACGGTCTCCTACGGTCTGTAATACAGCTGGTATCGTTGCTGCACGACCGATTTGGATTTGGAAATCGGATTATTATTATTATTTATTATTTTTTTTTTAAGATCTGCTCCGATAACGACAATTTAATTTCCATTGCCGTTTGGGTAGGTAACGGCTCGACGAAACAACGGTTAGAGCAACGCGTGCGAAGAGAGATGTCTCGGTATTCTGCCGCGTCGCTTTATGACGGTAAAACGCACGAAACGAGTTACGATGCGTCATCGTTTAAAAGTTTCTTTACGGGTAGATAGGTACGTCGAAGAAACTTGCGCCCCGCGCATAAACGATATACGCTATTATATAACTTGATTATATTTATTATGAGTTTATTATACGCGCAGTTGCGCGCAAAGTTATTAAATTTAATTTGCTTTGTCGCGCAACTTTGGAAATTCAATACGCGCCTTTCCGTGCATGACGGAAGTCGGAATGAGACGTAACGACGTTGACAGGTGTGTCGGCGGGCGGTAAGGTACATAGAATCTATACCATGGACTTTGCCGTAGCTATTTTTCTTTTGCTTTCACCCTTCGGGGATCCTAGCCTATAAATTAACGACTGTTACGGGGCTCTCTCCTCTTAATTGGGCCACGTATTAATACCCTTCGAGCTCCCGACCGCGAGGATTTATTCGGGTGGTCGCGCGAAGAGCCAGAGGGCCGTCGGAGAGATAAGCAAGAAAGAGAAAGCAAGCGGAAACGCGGAAGGACGCGCGGGATTACGAGGACTTAACCGAACGGACAACGTCGGACGAGAGGATATTCCTTGACGTTTTATCCGGCAGCTCGTCACTGTACATACGTGCCAGAGCAATTGGATTAAGTTCCAGTGACTTCTGTGGGAGTCTCCCGTTGTCCGTATTTAAAGTCAAAATAACGGCGCGTATGTGCGAGGGATCGGGGCAATTAAACGCACGGTTATCCGCGGCACGTCGGTTATGAAGCTCATCCCCGCCGCCCCCACACACAACCCCACACAACCCCACCCCACCCCACCCCACCCACCCCCTTCCCGACGAAGCACGTACCACTCCGTTCAATAATTACCGTTTATTTCGCCAAGCGGAGGAGGCGCGCGGCGGCGCGGCGCGGCGTATCGTCCGCGTCGAAAAATGACCAGGGGGCGAATCCAAAATCGACGGAAAATATTCAAATATAATTAATGCGCGCAACACCTTGACGTTTTATCCATTTCCGGTAGTCGCGTCAGCTCGCCGGGCACGGTTAATTAATAATAAGCGCTTAATTAAGCGAATGGACGGACGCTTTCGTTGATCGCGTTTACGATACCAATGTATTCTCGTTGCACGCGAATCCCTATTTGCAGCACATTTTCGTACCGCTTTTACGCTGCGCGTTTGTTCGTCCGACCATTGGCCGGCCGACCGTGCCACCGCCGCGTCTGGACGCGTCGCGACGCGCGATTCACTACCGAAACGCGTAGTTTAATTATTTCCAAACAAATATTTATCACCGACGGACAGCACGCGTCTCCGCTCGCCTACGCGAGAACGCACTCTTTTTCACGACGTTTGAAACGGTAATGCGAGTTGGCGCGTTTACAACTTCCGCGGAAACTTTTACGATGCACCGTAATCCCATGAACATCGTGTGCAACAAGGAACCGTAAAATATTATAAAAACCTCGCGTCCGCCTCTTCAAAGGAAGTTCCTGAGGGGTAGATAGAAGAACGAGGATAAAATAGGGGTGAAAGTCGTTACCATTTGGGGAGCGCCATTCGCGTGGTATACGTGGAACTCGAGGGTAAATATCCCGCGAGTTCCTATCGAGCGCGAGACAAGGACCACGCACCGTATCCGTCTTAATTTTCCTACGCGGTCCGTAAATAAGTTCGCGTTGACTTACCCCGATTGCTACCCCTATACCAGACATCACGAGGCGGGGAGAGCGAGGTGCGCCTAACTGAATTATGAGAATTAGCGGGCCGGTGATTTGGTAAGGGTGCCGAAGATTAATGAAAGGATCTTGCTGACGATTGACATCGTTCGGCCCGCGTCAACAAGTTGCTCCGACAGCGTGGAAATTCGTTAACCCACTTTAACTTTCTCGTTCTTCGCCAAATTTTCTTCTCACCTTTCCAGCTGCAAAATATTCTGCGAATCAAATTTCTCTCAAATTCCTTGACAACGAACAATTTACACGCCCGACGGTCCTCGATCCCATAATTTGTCAAATTTTAATCCACGACCAAGTAGCGGATGGACAACATTTTTTTCAAACGACGCTGCCGTGCTAATCGCGCGTTCGTGCATCGACCGCGATTCGAGCCTCGCGATTAAGATCGAATTTCTGTCTTCCTCCCATGCGCTCGGCCGGGCGATAATTAATAAACAAACTCATAGATATGCGATAAGAATGCCAGACCGGCGAAACCGTCGCGTGAGATTTACCGGAGGGTTCTCGCCGTACCCTCGCTTATCGGCGATTAGAAACGCGAATGCTCGCCCGCGCGATAACGTTCGATCGTCGTGGTAGTTCGGGAATTCCTTCTCCTCCCTTATTTTTCTTTCTATTTCGGAACGCCGAGGGTGGGGGTGGAGGGTGAACCACGACGACGACGACGACGACGACGACGACGACAACGACACCACTCGAGGGACGAGACCCTTTTCGAGGGGGGGGAGGGGGGGGCGGTGCAAGGACGCGAAAGTGCTCGAACGAAACCGCTGCGAGACGAGACCGCGGTAAAAGTCTAGTTGCATAGGACAAAAACAAGGGTGAGTTACGAGCGGAGGGTGCGCTGACTCGTCGTCCCTCCTCTCCTTTCTCAACCTTTGCGCCGTTAGGAAGTGGATAATTCGAGCGATACATTTGAATTTCCCGCCATTACCATCTCTCCTTTCCCTCTTTCCACGTCGGGACGTCTAGTTCCTTTTATCCATGGACTCCACCCTTCTCTTCCTTCCTCCCGCGACCATCAGGAATTTCCATTAGCTAATTACCGACTCCGCGGATAGACAGCGCGCCGTTTTTGCGTCTCTTATTCCGCTTGACGGCTCGGGGATTAGACTCCTTCATACGCGCAATAAGAAATAGGACCCCCAACGTCTAGCGATTAAAATTTCATTATGAAGTTTACGGCGCATGGAGTAAAATTCCAAGTCCCTTACGATATCTCAAGGTTGGAAGACTTGGGGGGGGGGGGAGCAAGACGAGGGATATCGAATCGTGCACCGTTCCCAGTTCCATCGAGTAGGTGCGCGTTAAATGTTAATAATCTGCCGGTTACAGCAGGATCCGCGTAATTTTAATCAAACGGGCACGGACGAATTTCCGTTTCTTATCGTTACTTGAGTTTTTAGTTTGCACGTACATACACCGTAGGTACAACCCGACGAGCATTTAATTTTCCAATCGTCATATTTCTCCGATTATCGTACCCGCACGAATTCGAACGAACGAATGGAACTCGAGTTTTATCATTTACACCGTAATTAACGCTCGTGCAACAATTAGCTCCGATTAGAACAGAATCGCGTGGAATTAATTAGGGTGTACAATCAACCGCGGCAAGAGTCGCGTATCTATCATTTATACGCGGATCGATCTTATTTGCATACCATTTTGCTAACAGTTTGTTCGTTCTTTCTGTTTCAGGTGAGAGAGTTAAGCGTGATAACTCACGCGTCGAAAAGTAATCCGGAATTACGAGAAATCGTTGGGTAAATATATGTTAACGTACAGCGATATCGAATTAGTATTCTTTAACGCATCGACAATGAAACCGTATCGAAAAAGTGTTGTATTATTTAGAAAATGATGTTGAATGATGGTCAATACCCTTAACGGGTAAACTCCTGTCGTAGAATTGTAATCTACGATTAGTTTCGTTATTTACATTTTCACGGGAGAACGTTGCAACTAATACGCGGGCGAGTGGCGGGGGGGGGGGGGGGGGGGGTCTTAAAGCTGTATCTCGGCCACGATAGCGCGCGGCAATTGGTTGACTAAAAGAAAGAAAATAATAAAATAGGGAGAAGGATCGGTACTGTAAGGAGCTAAGTGGGTAATGTAATGGCCCTCGGTTAACGCGAAAGCGTCCGAAGCAGCGGAGGGTGGCGGCGTCGGAATTTTAGCTATTTCCTACGGATTGTCTCAGGGACGTATTTTTCGAGGGGTGACTGCCGGTGGGATGGGTCGCGATACCAACGATTTCGAGTAATCTTATTTGCAATATATTTCCACGGAAAAAGTCTCTAATTCTCGGAGGGTGGACGATCGATTCGTCGGCCGGAATTCCGTTGGAAAAAAAAAGGAAAGAGAGAGATGTACAATCCTTTTAGCGCATTTGCCGGCAATGTTTGCGGCATGCGGTCCCTCGTAGACGTTACTCGGTTTATTTGCTCTTGTATCGCGTCGTTGCAACGTTTTCATGTTTGAGCGCGCAATCTTAAATCTACGAGGGTAGTAAACACGTTAGTCTTCCGATAGAACCGTGGTCGAGAAATTATTTCCTTTCTTTTTTTTTTTTTTTACGACGTTCGGTACACGACCCTCGTCGTATCGCGAGCCCTTAACTTTGCGTATTTCATGCGACGGCCGATGGTGATCGGTCGCACAATGCGCGTTTTAATAATTTGGCGCTAACGTTAGGCCCGGCTGACTTACGGCACAAGTTTTCGGGTGGAAGCGATTTAAGCCCCCGCGAAAACTTCCCTTTCGTTCTCCAGCGACGGTTCGCAAAAGTTTCCAGGGACTCGCAGGAACGGCTCGATAGTACGTTTATACCTCCTACGTCTCTCATCCTGGTTTACGATGGTTTAATTATCGGCTGTAAATCAGAGAACGAGAAGGAAAGAGAGAGAGAGAGAGAGAGAGAGGGAGAGAGCGAGAGGAATTGTGTGCCAGGTCGATAAATCTCGGTGACTACTTTACACCGGAATAACCGAAAGTGGTTGTAGAAACGTGTAAACGTTTCGACTAATTGACCTCGGAACCTTCCCTTCTCGTAATAAAATTCGTACAAACTTTCCCGTTGGATCGATGAAATTTTTGTTGGCGATTCAACGTACACCGCCCGTTGCATCGAAAACTGTTTAATCGGAAGCACCGCGAGATATTCTGATTCCGTAATATCTTTGAAAGTCAGATTTACGGCCAACTAAAACCGAAGATGAGGGACTTAAACGGATCACGGAGCGACTTTAAATAGTTTTCCTAACTGATTGTGAGAAGAGAAGTTGTGGTCTAAGTAGTCGTAAAAAGTTCGATGACTCCCGCGAAGATTGCGCGGCTGAGACGAAAGTTTCTTCCTCCGTGGTTGGAACGCGGTCATAAAAAAAAGGAAAGAAAGAAAACCTGAGGAAATTCGTTTAACCGAATTTTCGGAGATTCCGGTGTAGTTCGCGGGAGGAAAGAAAAACGTATACGCGGGTGATTCTACAAGCTTTTCGCGTTCATTGAAAGAGACCATTTTTCACACCGGGCCACTGGGGGGTACTTCGTTAAGATAGCCTATCGAACGGTAAGCTTTCGAGCGTTTCTCCGGGAGAGGCCGGTTTCTTCGAGCTGACCCCGCCGTAGGCGAGGGATTCCTGGGTCCTCGAAACACGTCTGCGAGCAATTTGTAACGAAGGACGAGGGTAGAGGACGCGTCTTCTCGACGTCCCGGCGTGATGGAGAGGAAACGAGGGAAGGATTTTTGCCAGAAGAATCGATTTCTCGATTTCTCGACTTCTCGCTGGACTTTCGCGCAGAGCGAAATTCGATCGTCATCGAGAAAGGCTTTTCTCGAGGACTCTTCGGGTAGGCGGTCAGGAGGGGAACCTGTGCTAACGAAGCCACTCCCTGGTCTCTTGAGTGACCCTTGTTTCACTCCACTTTCCACTGGAAACTCCTCTCCGTCATGGAAATTACTTCCGCGCGGCGTTCTCACGAATGTCCATTTTTTCCCCCCGAAGGAAGAATTCTCGAACGTACCTAACACGCTACATTATTTACCGGGACTTTGGTTTCAGCCCGTTGCCAGCGCTATCGAGCGCCACGATCGCCTCGCGTTACCACCAAAATGAAATCCTGGGATTTCGATAGTTCTTACAGCGTAGGGGGCTGGAGCGCCGTTTCCCGACGATCCCGAGGAGATAAGCCTAAAGACAATAGGGTGCCAGTAGGAAATGACAGCGCGCGGGACTCGGAGATTCAACCCAGATTAAGGGTCGTGAAATCTTTCCCCGTTTCGCTCCTCTCCTCTCGCCCTTCCTCGCCGCTATTTTATAAACTTGCCGAAATCCCGCTCGCGAAAGCACCTCCTCGAGTTCTTGCTCGACACACTTACCGTGCTACGAGGGTACGGCGAGAGATAAAAAAAAGAGGGGTGGGAGCGTATTCGGGAGGGGGTAGAGGGAGGTTCTCCCCGAAACGCTAAATCTCTTTGGAGCGAACTTAGGCACGATGCTGATTCCGAAAAAAAAGTTAAGCACGAACGACGAGCACCTCTCACCGCGCCTATACATAGGTCTACATATATTTTCCCGAAAAGCTTACGCCGTTGTCGCGAAACGATCTGCCCGCGCAATATCGGTCAAGCGTCAAGATAAATCCCGCGAGAACGCTTTGCGTTCTTTCGGAACGTCTTCGACTGACAATGAGCCGAAATCCCGAGGTGCCGTAACTCAGCGTCCCGAACTATTCCTAATCACTAACTGCAGTCAAACGACGCGTTAATCCGCGCAGCAAAGCCGATCTCGAATCTATGCAAATACAATTACCCTCCTCTTTGGCATCGAGGTTCGGCCCGTAGCCCTTGGCACGGAGATCGGTCGGTCGGTCGGTTGGTCCTTATCAGCTCGTTCTTCAGAGTATCCTGCAAACGAGGCGGGATGATCCCGGGGACTATGTTAATGCAATGGGGAGAGCCTTATCCCGCGGGATTAGCCGGGTTCGCGGCCCGTTCTTCTTTTTTTGTTTTTTTGTTTTATTAAGCCTCGAGCACACGCCGGCAAGAGAATCGATCGCGCCGTCTAAAGGTGATGTCGGAAAACTTTCGTTGGTTAGACTCGCAGCGGTTCTTCCGTTCTCTTTGCCGTAAGAATATGGATATCCTAAAAAAATTCACGAATTTGCATAGTTTCTCCCGACGGTGCCGCTTCTCCCGTTGCTTCGTCAAACCCTGTTTTTACTTACCTTGGCTGCAGTGTTACAACAAATAATACAACTCGATACTTACATTGGACGAAGAGTTTCTGTATCGGGCAAATAATTTTACGAACAAAAGAATCGAGATGACCAAAAGTGGTCGCGCGTGCATTTTGTTGGTAATCATTCTGAAGCGCGAGCTTATTTCAGAGAATTACGAGCGCGAATGTTAGAGAAACGTAGAGTATCGTAATTCAAGTTCGTAGCTAGCGTGCGCGTCGAGGGTGCACAGGAGGCTTTAACCGATCGATACTCACGATCGGTGCTAGATCGCACGTGTTTCACGTAGGTATACGCGTATTTTATCCGCACCGGGAATCTCTCACTCCCGCCTCCGCCCCCCCCCCCCCCCTCTCGTCGCCCATGGCGTTTAACTAATCGAACCTAGGGCTATCCGGCCGCAAATGAGTAATTTACGCCTCGTTAACCCTTTTCGGGAGGATGGAATTTAATAATCGTTCAAATCCGCCACTTCCTTTCGTCTCCGCGCGATGTGTCCGCGGGAAAAGTCTGTTGGTTTTCCGCGAACGCAGGATGTTTTCGCAAAGCTCCGTCTGCGATGCGGTAGCCCCCGCACGCCAAAAATAATCGCCTTGACTCTGCCCACGGACAGCGGAGGCGAAGTTTCGCTCGTAAAAACAAAGTTACACTCGCCAGTACTCCCCTTATCTACCTCATTCTGGCCGGGTTATAGTCGGTGAGATAACGCGACTGGGGTAAAGTGCATCGGACGGACGATGCGCTCGGAAGCTCTTGAGGTCGCCCTCCCAACGGCGCGCTAGTCGTGCGAGATTCTAATCGATCGAAATCTTTCTCTTTCCTCGGATAAGATGCTTTACCGACTCTCAGTTAGAGAGACTCGCCATTCGGAAGGTAATGTTTACGCCGTGCCGCGAGGAAGAACGAAATTGATGTAACCGTCGCGTCGCGTCGAGTCGAGGGCCGCTGTTACCTTCCGTCCCCTTAGCCCTCTCCCCTCCTTTCTTCGCTTTCCCGTGGCTACGCGTACCCACTCGTAACATGCTCGTAAAATGCGATTTCGCGTTGGCCCAGGTACGACGCGAGATCATCGGAACGAAGTGGGAATGGATAGGCGCGCGAACCGTTGAACGGCGCCATTCTTTTCGCGCGAAAAGGTCGGAACAAGTGCGGGGTTTTAAAATAACGAGGCTGCAACCATCATCGGGCTAGTGGTCCTCGGAGGAAGGTTTTTATGACGGCTTATTCGTGGTTTCTCGGCTACCTATGTACGAGTTAACAATGGCGGTGGCATGCGAATCCTTTTTTTTTATTTATTCTGAGAGGAATAACATGTAGCGTTGGGTTACGAGCGCGGTGCCGCTTTTGCCCCCCCCCCCCCCCCCCCTAATGGCATCGTTTACGAGACGCGTAACGAATATTTATTTTTACGCTGTCGCTTCGCGTGGTAAACCGCAAAGGTTTTATAGAAATTCCCGTGCATTAATGTTGCAAACGCAGGTACCGCGATAAGCTGCATTTTTACGAGAAATACTCTCGCGATGCGCGTACCCCGGCCGAGAGACGGATCGTGGTTGCCACGTTTCGCGTTAAAATTGGGAGAAACAGCGGGAAGATTTTTCTCACCCTTGCCTTGGCCCGTGAGAGGGGACCGGAAGAATTATGCGCTCGGTAATAATCTTGGAGAGTCACGTAGTGGTTCGCTAATATACGACGCTATATCCGTTTTTACGCCGCTGCGATCGGGGATTGTCAAATCGTGTTAAACTCCCCTCCGATAGGTGATTATGTTCAACGAACCTTTCGTACTTGCGCTCGACATCGCGAATCCCCTGGGATTTAACGATTCGGGCGACCGGATCGGCTGTCAACGGCGCGAAAAAAATTTATCGTTAACGAGAGGCGAGGCTACACTTTACCATTAGGGACAAACGGAAGGTATCAAAATCGAGTCGCTCGAAATCGTTTATAGGACGAGATTATTCGTAACTTCGGCGCTCGATTATCCAACGATCTGCTTTTTTCTCCACTTTCCGAGATAATTTTCTATGGGCGATTAATGATCGGTTACCTAAATCCGAATGATTCCCGAATGATAGCTGACGATCGCAGTCCAAGTCCTAATTTCACTTATGTCGTCCCGACGTTTCAACTCGAGCCGGGGGCAGGATTAAAGTGTAAGACGAGTCTTTGAGCTAACGTTACTTCCGCTCCCTCGGGAACAATGGAGCTTAATTGAACGGAAGAAGTCTACGCGCTGTTTCGTCGCGGACGATATTCCGTCTACCGTTTTATCTACGTTGTTTTTCTCGCATTAATAATTTAGATTTCCTCGTCTGTCCGATCGTTGCGTTATTATGCGCACTTGTCTACGCGACGGTTCGGTGTGCGTGGAACAGAAAGAAAATCCACATTCCGTGAACGAAGAAATACGGTGTGTACGGTGAACGCGATATCACCTTGCACGCGTTTACTTACTATTACCGTCCACGCGTCACCAAGCGCTCATGACATTTGAAATAAGCATCTCGATTTGACGTTACACGAGTCGTAATTCAATGACAGTAGAGGTAGAAAGTTATATTTGAAAGTAATTATTTTACTAATTTCTCATGGTGGTTTTCGAACCTCAACGCCAGATCCGAACGCGATCTTTCATTTTTTCCGTTCACTTATCGCTTAGATTATCCACGCGTTATTCGCGTGTAATTTTCCTATGACGTGAGACGTCGATAAGTATCAATTTCACTTAATAACACGTACACCCACTTTATATCGCGACACTCGCTCTTATTTCGCTCGAATTTCCCTCGAAGTGTCGGACGATTCGCGGACGACAGCGCGTATTGGAAGCACCGGCAAAAGAATATTTTTGCCATTTGCGCGATGATTCGGGGACAACACCGCAGTCGATTCAAAGCCCTGACCAGGCTACAGAACATACGAAGATCTCGCTTCCAATTTCAGTCCGCCACATTTTAATCACCGCGATAACTCTTCCGATATCCGAGTATTTCTCTGGTCCTTCGTTTCCCTGTCGCTTCTCTCGCTCCACCCCCCCCCCCCCCCCGCCTGCCCGCCTCCCCAACTGTCTCCCCATCCGTCTCTCTTTCTCGAGCCACAACGCAATTCCACGAAGGAAACAATTCGGCATCGAGTTGCCTTGATTGAGGCCGTTCCTCGATATTTCGTGCCGGCGTTGTTGGCCACAGGACGGATGAATAGTTAATTTTTCACTGGCGCCGCATAAAGTGGGGCAGTGTGTACCGTTCCGGTGCGCCGTCTGCGCCGATATCCCTTCGTATAGGTCATAGGTATATTATTCCTAGAGCGTGCATTCGTTTGCATCCCGCGCCGTCCACGCGTCGATCGATGCGTCGGTGTTATAGCCGATGAAAGGTCTAATTTCCATACGCGCTATGAACAAGGCGCATCGTGAATTTGTATCTCGTTCAACTCCCACGGCGTATGGGTACGTGGTACGCACGTACGTACGTACGTACATGCATTTTGCTGGCGCACCGTGGCAAAGCTGCTACGAGTATTACCGAGCTATCGGCCGCGAATCGATATTAATTGACAGTGCCTCAACGTCAATCGCTGACGTAGAGCTTCAGGATTTTGCAATAAAATTGCGCTTTCATTTATCATCCTGCCACTAAAACTTCGGTACTTGGCAATCGCGAATTCCTCCGCATTCCGCTGTTTACTCGAATTTTAATCGTTCCCGGTATTATCGAGGCAGAGATGGAGTATCGAGCGTGAGATTTCTGCCACTCGGCTCATCATTGTCAGCTTGGTTAATGTAAAACACGTTTCTCCGTTTATTCTTTTTTTTTCTCTTTTTTTCTCAATTCAATCGTTGCCAGTATCGAATTTTCTCGCAAATGACTCGCGGAGTAATTTTTATTTCGCGCTGGGCCAACGCGTCACCATGACGACAAACTTCGTATTCGATATTACAACACTGTCGAAACCAGCTACTCAAGTTTTCGTCGATCGCTGTCTCGTTGATGTCGCGGGATACGAACCCTCCGAATAGCAATTCAAAGTATCGCCCCACGCGTTACGCCTCTCATCGTCCGATTATTCGAAGAGTCGTTGATAACGGTGTCCGCGAAAACGTCGACGAGGCTACGGTTCGTTTTCGTTATTCGCGTCGAGCGGTACTCGCAGTCACACGGCCTCGACAGTCGGAGCAACGAAATTCAGTCCGATGAAGCTGCATCGGACTGTATCGGGCGCAAAGTGCACTCGGTTTTCCGGGAGTCGAGATCGCGCATAAATCTTGATGCAACGACCGGCATTACTCAAATGAAAGCCGTGACGGTGCTCGGTCCACGTAACGCACCACACCTCTGTACGCTGTCCGCGCGCGCACACTCGAATTGTGTTTCCACGGTGCAACTGCACGCCATTCGGTACCCTCGCGTTTTATGACCGCGAGCTCTGGCTACCACGATGATCCGTGGTAAACCGGAAATGGGTCAAAGCTGGACAACACGGCGAATTGATTCCTATGATTCTGCCCGCTGCTTTATTACCGCGATGGGGGATCCGGAGGTCATTAACGTGGGAAGAAAAGCGTGGATACGAGGCTCGCGTTTTGATGGCGCCTAAAGAGCACTTCGCTCGCTCCTCGAACAGTGGTTCGCTTTCTCCCGGTAATAATACACCGTGTATTTGATAACTGCCGCGGCATTGTCCCTCGAAACGATCCCGCGATACAGGTGTTACGTTCGACAATGTCATTAGCTGTGGCTTGTTTCGTTTTTACCTCGACGTCTTTACGACGCGAAAGCTCCCGATGTAACGAATAGCGGCGCTAGTCGACGGCGGGTCCTCGCGGGTCGAGTCTCCGTCGGATATTTGGTTTATTTTGAAAAGCGAACGGATCGGGTGAGCCCGCCGAAAGGTTCGCCTGTCATCCTCGTGTATTGTATTAATTATATGATTGATAATGTTTACGCTTAATTAGATAGCGTTATCAATTTGAAACGGAAAGGAGAGGAGACACGCGTAGGTATGCTAATAAGAATATTTCGATTATTCTGATTTCTTTTTTGTATTTATTATGACGAGGTTTAATACTTTGCGCTCTTTTTACCTTCCGCGTTTATTTTTCGCAAAGTTGTCAGGAGTCTATATAAAACGTACATTTTTTAAATTTCGCAAATGTCGCAACGCGTCCGGCAGGTTAGCCTTACCCAGTCGTCTTTATTATTGTATTTCAGTTTTATTATTCTCCTATTAGCGAAAGAGCTGCCGAATTTATTGGTAAGAGTATAAATATCGATCGGCCATCGATACGGGCTGTCAATGAAGGATATTTTGATGTAACTTTGAGAATTTCCTTCTTAACGTACAGGCGAGAACCTCTGGATCCGGTTCCGCTCTTAATTTCCCCTGTTATTTTTCCGAAGAAGTTGATGTTGATCGAGAGAAACATTTCCATCCCTGCCATTTGTCCGAGCGACGGAAAGAGAGCGAGCCCTCCCGCGCGAGCAGCGTTCGCGTCTTCCCTCGGGAGTGCCGGCTACCGCGTGGGGCGAAGGGATGTGCGAGAGATTTGTGTATTTTGACGAGTTTCGGGCTCGTCAGAACCGGATGTCTCCACTCCGAAGGCTCGAGGCGCAACCAGCTGTCTCTGCTTTCGCTTCCCTTCCCCGCGCGTCCGCGGCACCTCTGTCCAGGACGCGTCGTTATAAATGCAAATAACCAGGCGCATACTTTTTTCCGTCAAGCGGTTCCTCCGAGTGGTGAAAACTCGGCAAGTAATTAGCACGGGGACCGGTGACGAATTTTCGAGATTCCGAGGTACATATGCGCGGAACGCGTAGCTCGTGATTTTTCCATTCAAAGGAAACCCATTGCCATCGCGATCGTCTTGAAATTGAAACGTGTCCTCTGAAAGCGCGTTAATCGAGATACTTGAATACTTTGCGATAGGTGTATGTACATACCGTGTGGATTAACTTTGATCGATGTTATATGCGCACGAGTATGAAGAAAGTACCGAGGGATAAAGCGCTCAATAAAAGTGATACCATCGTTATCGATGTCGCGTTTAATTTCACGGGATCAAGGACTTTGGCTCGCGAAAAATCTCGCGAATCGTCTTTACAGAAGTTGGAGCGAAAATTTTGTTGTGAAACCGGGCGGGGGCGCCTGCGCGAAGACTCTCACCACCGAGTAGAGGACAGCTTACGGCGTGGCGGCCCGCCGTCAGGCGTCGTCAGTAGCGCGGCGTGCGCCGTCACACTCGCACGTTGTTCTTCTTCCCGAAACCGTCGCGCTTTCAGATGTAGCGCGCGTAGGTAACCACGTTCTGGTCCCAATAGTATCGCGATTCGTCCGTAGCCATCGGAGACCTCTCGTCAGAATAATTACCGAAAGTACCGAAGCTATTCGCAGGGATACGCAACGGAACTTAACGTTATAGTTCTTTCTTAACGCTTCGAGTGAAGGAGAGTTCGAACGGCGCGAGGATTCGAAATGCGTCGATTCGATCGTCTCGGAGAACTTAGGTGACGCGTACTATCGGAAAACCGAGAATCGGGCGAGACACGTTCGAAGATGAAACTGCAATCGCTGGAATGCTCGTGTCGCGTCGCAACAACGGGGAGCGGAATATGTCCGAGGAAAAGTAAACATCGACGGTCGCAGTAACGAATTAAGCGTTACGACAAATCGCTTCGAGCTGAGAGACGAACGCCGAGGGCGATAAACATTTGCGAGCCACGGCGACGTTTGGAGAAAATTTTTGCCGAGCGTCCGTGTCGTCGTTTCTCCTGCTTTCGTGCGCAACGGTATTCAATACGTGGGACGTGCGTCCGCGGTTATCGCGTCGGAATAAATCGCGATAAATTGCTGGTTCGTGCGACCGGCGCCGGCACGTTATACGGCCTCTTCGCACGTGTCACGCTTCCACGCCAAACGTTTTCGCGTTTTACTCCTTCTGTTTTTCCTTTCATCGGTCTATTAGAAATTAATTATCGTATCAGCCGTGTAGCGTTAATCGTTGTTCGTAGGCAAAATCAGAGCTCGTTAGACAGACGCGGCTTGACACTCGTTATGCGTTTTTGCGAACAAAACTTTTAAAGGCTGGACCTTATTTGAGACGTTATTTAAACAAGAGTCGCCGGTACGTACCAATCGACGACACGATTTTATTGTTGAACCTCGTTGACGTTTAGTTTGAAGGGATCTAGAGCGATAAGCAGAGATTGCATTTCTCGTTGAGTTACGTTGAGTTAACCTAACAAATGTTGTTATACCTTTACGTTACGAATCCGCGCTATCGATGCACGAGATTAGACATACGCGAGGAGCTGTGAAAGTGTTGTGAGAATATAGTGTAGTTTTCGTGGAAATTCGGCGGACCTGAAACAAAGTGGAAGATCCTAGAGATCCGTGGAACGTCATGGCGACTGGGCAGGAGGGCAAGGAATCTCCCAGGTATTTCACTCGACGAAAAATCTTTAGTTTTGATCCGAATTATCGCTTTCCGCGCGGCACGCGTTCGATATCTTTCCGACGTGTATGGAATACCTGGCCCAGCGAAGCATACGCATCGTCGAGCCGCCCTTCATTATCTTCTTTCGCTACGCAACGATTAAATCGAACCCGACCGATCGGGGCGTATCGCGGTCCTCGAGTATGTGCAAATAAATTCCTATCGACCGGCAGGTTACGGCGACGATACCAGTCTCTGTCAATCTAGAAGTTCGCCTCGTTGACGTAGCGGAATTCATTATTGGAAGCAATTATTCCAATCGTTTTCGCGCACAACGTTGCGGCGCGGCGGGACGAGACGAGAGCAATTTTTCCCCGATTTACGTAGGCACTGAAGCCGCATCTTGAAATTGCGTAATCACCTGCGTTTTTGTCTCCCTTAATCGCGATGGGGCGAGCGTACGATTGCGGGCTCATTATCGCTAGAGGGCACCCAATTAATTGGCCGCGAGCGATTAAATCGAAACTGTTTTTCCCGCCGCACTTCGCTTTGCGCCCGTACGTCTTTAAATCGAGGCGTGTGCGCAATTACGGGAAATCGAGCGATTTCCACGGATTACTATTTATACCGTGCCGCACGACCGTGCGCGACCAATTCATTTTTGCCGGAGCGTCAAAATTAAATCCGAGAAACCCTTTACTCGTCCGCAATAATAATCGCGGCACGTACCGTAGCATTACGATATAAAGGCGTGCGCGCGCGCTCGCGCGCATGTATTCGGGGTACGTGCAAATTCACCGGCTGGTCGTGGGAGTGTTTCGCGAACGTGATTCTCAACCGTGTGCGTGCGTGCGTGCGTGCGTGCGTGCGTGCGTGCGTGTCTGTGGGTACGCGCAGTTGCAGCCTGCACACGTGCACGCTCGCCGGTGAATGATACGCGCGAGGGTGCGGGCATACGGGACATGAAATTGCAAACAAAACTTGAAATGCGTGGCGGCTCTCGTGTTCCGCGTAACATAATAACTAATTAAAAATACGCAAATTGCTGTGCCTCGTTAACGCGCACTGAAGCAATGAAAATAATGTAACGATTCGTGAGAGATCCCAAGCGACGGTTGGGAGGGGTAGTAACGGAACGACAATCATTATTATTTGCGATCGCCGGGAAAGTTCGAAAAATGCGTCCCCACGTTACGCGTCGATGCCCCATTGGCGCATCGGGCGTGAATTTATCCAACTCTCGTCGCGAACGAAATACAGATCTTATAGATACGAGCGCTATAGATACGTATGTACTTCGTTGCGATCCGGGAGGACGGAAACTCGCGTCGATCGCGAAACCGGCTGCATAATCGAATCATCGATCAAAAATAGTTGCTAGCCGCGCGTTATTACGAACGCTTGCCCCATAGTTTCCTATACATGTACATATACATATACATAGAGTCAGTCGCACTGCCTCGCTGAAATCAGGTAGAAACTATCTAAACCGCCGCACCCCTGGAATTTAATCTAAACGCGAAGACGCGAATAATCTCGGAACCTCGTTCGGCCGCGAAGGCACCGAAGAATAAGTTTTTCATTTTCCAAGAAGAACGCGTACTATACGTGGAGAATGATCGTCGTAATTTCTCTATCGGCGAGGACCGCTATCCCTCCGCCGTGTCTCTCTCCCCGTACTTATGATTCAGCGTCGTACTTTCGAAAGACTCCAATATTCCAGATATTGTATGAACCGTGGGACGCGATTATTTTTTTTTCTCCCTCATCCCCGTCCGGTTATTACGAAACTCGCTTTCAACGGCGGTGGCTCGTTCCACCTATACGCGCCACGGGAGAAAAATGTCGGATGTGTGCCTGTAGGGCTTTGTCATTTTCGTCGTGGGCCCGCAGCTTTTCCGCGCTTTCTACTTCACGTCCCGCTCTCACTCGCCGCGCCTCCCACCCTCTTCCTCGGCGAAAAGAGCCGGGGGCAATGAAAATACGCCTTCCTTTATTTTTAACGCGCGCTATTGGCAAACCCTTTGCGCCTCTCGCGCTACCACGGCATCGATAACTCATTTCTGTGGCTGGCGTCGAAGATCGCGCGATCCTGTCGCGATCACCCATCTCCGTGATGATCGTTGGGTACAATCGAGAGCTTTCCGGACGAGGGTGTCGGGAGGTCTCTGTTTTGCCAAAACCTTCAACCACGATACCATCCGGTTCGAAGTTGAACGCGGTAGGTACGTTGTGCACAAACTTTCCGGGGAATTACAAAAATGTGGCTAGCACTCTCCCGCAATGAACGCTTCAATTAAAACTCCCGTCGAAACGTTCGCTTTATTTTCGTGTCGTGCCACGTTATACTTTCGTAACTTTCGCCCATATTCGCGTTTCGCTCCGCGTATCTCGTGACTGGCGAAAGTTCGCGTTGAAAATGAAAAAAAAGACAAAAAAGAGAAAGAAATGACCAACAAGAAAATGAAAAGAAAGAATGTCGAAGAAAGGGTGAGAATGAACGATGAATCGTCATTGACGCGACTCGTCGGCTCGCACGTCGCACGTATGGGTTTACGCGTGTATTTTGCAGAGCGGGTGCTTTGTACCCTTCGCCTCTATTTGTTTATCTCTGTCCGGGGAGGGCAGGTCGGTGTAAGCTTTTCTTGTGGGTACGTTCTCTTGTTTGTTCTGCCGTTGATGCTCGTCTTCCCTTCCATCTCTGGATCCTCTTTGACCTTCGGATAGATTTATGGAGCCCCAGTACATTTTTCTTTTCCACCGGAGAGATCTCTCATCGGCGGTTTGTACGAGCGGAAAGGAAAATAGAATAAATAAATCCAATATTAATCCCAGATACCCCGGGTATACGTTTTTCATTCACCGGGTTCTGATGTTCTCCGCGGCAGCGTAGTATTTTACAATTCGTCGGGATACGGGAGAAACGTCGCACACGGTATACGCAAACGGAACGAAGGAAAAAGCGTTAAATCTCGTTTCGTATCTTTTCTACGTTCCGCTGGACCGTCGAAGCCGCTTCGAGTTCTTCTCCTTTTTTTTTTTACCTCCCCTGTCCGGGAGATTTTTTTACGATCTGCCTGGTAATGTCACGTAATACGTATTTCGTCGAGTCTTTTACCAGCGGTTTGTGACTAACGAACGATTCTTCGCGGTAGAAAGGAAACTGTCTCGTCAGCGTCAGTCTGAAAGGACTAGGAAAAGCTTGTCGGAGGGCCCTGCCGGGAAAATTGCGCTTCAGGATTCCGCGTGCAAAGAAACGAGATGAACCGCCGTAATTTGTTTTCAGCCTTTCCTTCGCCCACCTCTTTCCTCTTTCTCCGCCCGTGCGCGTATTTTCAAGAACCAGAAAGCTAATGACGTCATCCCGATCGGACTCGAAGAGCCTCGTCGAACGATATTCCTGGCTTATTTTGTCGAGACTCTACGTAGAGATCTAATTTTCGAATTTCCCTGGAAAACGCTAATCTAAAACGATAGAACGGTAAAACGGTAGAACGATTCTCTCGGCGCGGTGTAGGCTAGGCATACAATTTTCTCTCGCAGTTTCGCTCGTTTCTCTCGGTTACCTACATTTTCAGTTCTACAAACTACACTCGTTGACATATAACTCCGACACTTTGTGATAAAATGGCGCTCGCGGTTAACTCCCGGCACAACGCTTCGCTATACTCTTCTTTCAGGAGACTGTTTCGCGGCTTCCCGTCACTTCCCGTCACTTCTAGGAGCGAATAAAACAGCGCAAAAACTCATATGCTTTAATTAATTACTTTTCACTTCCGTGTCGGTGGAAGTTTCTTTTAGAAACTGCCGGACTCTTAGCGCCGCGCGACTCCATTACTCGTCTCTTTGAAAATTAGTTTGAGCATCGCGAAGCGCTGTACGGGGAAAAGTGTAGTTAGTCGGAGGTGAACCAACGAACTAAACTTCCGCATAATGACGGCAGATTGAAAAAGTTTGCCAGGGTGCCGGGCGGACGGGAGATTTTTTTCTTCCACGGGAAGCGCGTCGCAGTTCAGCCGGCTTAAATGGAGGTTATGCGCGATTATCCCCTTTACCGCATGCTGGAGAGGGATGATACCTTTCTAAACATGTATGCGGCGCGGTTTGAAATCCCGTGCCTCCTGGGGTCGCGTCGACTCGACGACGTTCGCGGGGCCGTCAAAATTTCTGTCCTCCCGAGGACGGATAGAAATTAATAGTTTCCCGATAGTTACGGTAACGGACACCTTTCACCCTTTTGCCATTCCCGACGGTTACCAACGTTCATTGGCGTTAACGCATAGTTATCGCGTTGCAATTAAAAGCCGTTGCTCCGTAGTCTGCGTTCGCGCGCACCTACGTGTCATCTAAGATCGCAGGGCCGTGAAAGAAAAACGACAAAAATGCCGTTAATTAAAGTCTATCCTTTTATCGGGAGGCATTTTTCACGTATATACGGATCCGTCTAGGTGAGCCGAGCAAGGATAACGGGGAGCCAATCGGAGAGCTGGGGGCGAGTAAAGACGGGGTGAAAAAGGTGGAGAAAGGTAGGGGTCTTTGCCGAGGTGTGCCGACGATCGACTTTACGTTGAAAGGGGAAGGAAGGGAGGGAGAGAGAGAGAGAGAGAGAGAGAGAGAGAGAGAGGGGGGGGAGGGTGAGAGAGATGGAGTGGTCAAAATAAGGAAAGAGCGAGAGAAAGGCAAGAAGCTTCCCCGTGCCGGACAGGGCTCTCCCTTCACGAAATCACCTTTGGGAGCCAATCGAGCCATTCAGGTTAAACCCGCGGACCACCGATTACGGACTTATTTATCGGCCCTATTGTCCACCTCTTCCTCCTCCATTCCCTCCTTTGGCTTCGCGTCAAAGACTCGAGAACCTTTCCTTTCTTCCGCGACATATTACCTTTCACCTTCGATCGGTCCAACGGCCGCTTTTCTGTCCGCGTCGGTTTTCGAGTCTCCGGCAATTTGTCAATCCTAGGCGCAGGGAGTGCTGCCTTAAATCAACGTTATCTTCCAGCGCGTGCAAAAAAGTCAACTCGTATTAGCGACCGCCGCGAGGATTTCGCCCTCGTTACCAATTCCTCGTTGATCCGAAAAAATTCGCTCATTCGTGCTCTTCGCTCGCGGGGGGGGGGATTACAGGAAGCGACGATACAATCGAAAGTATTACCGACGCGATGGTAAACTGAGAAAATTGAAAAGAAAAATCAACTTCTGGCGAGAGGATCCGGCCCACGGAGAATCTTCTTTTGAGCAGAAATTACATTTCCGGCTTATATACCAGCGAGTGGATGAAAGTCAACTACTCGAAATGTATCTGGTCGTATGGAAGTAGAAAAGAGGATAAGTCCGCCGAAACGGCCAATGGCTTTCCAGAGAGCATTCCTTTTCCTTTAGAAAACCGATATCTGACAAAAAAAGGTGTCTGCTGGCACATATCTTCGCCTCCCACCCCCGTATCTCTAGACGGCAATGCAAAGTGCACGAAAGTGACGAAAGGACGGGGGAAACAGCATTTTGTACGAGCGGTGGCCATCCTACCAACGTATATTCATTTGTATTCGTTTTTCCCCTGACGCGGTGTATTGTACATGGGGCTAAAAGAGAGAACGGAATCCCACGGAAGAAATAAAGCGCGCCGACCGTCGTGGTACGCTAAAAATGATTCGAGAAAAGCTTCTTATATCAGAAGACACGGCGCGTTACAATCCCCGTATACGAAACACCACTTCTCCATTTCTCTTACCCTACGCGGAGTCTCCCGATATCGTTGCAAAATTATTTCTATCGTCCGAAGAAATTCTCGCGCGAAATTACAGTCGCCGGAGACGCGCGATAGTTTAGGCACCGATTTGACACGCGACCACGCCCGTCACGATAATCATAAATCTTCCTGGTGAATTCATTTCGACTCGCGAGTCGGACAGCTCGATTGCCTTCGCACCGTGTTCCGAATAGCAATACGAGGAAAAACAACGGAACAAAGCGGCGTAGAAGTTTGTTAATTATGCTAGTGCGTGATACCCCAGTATAGACCCCCGTCGTCGTCCACGTCCACGTCCACGTCCACGTCCACGTCCACGTCCACGTACACGTCCTCGTCCACGTCGACAACGACAACGACAACGACAACGACGACGATGTCTTTGTTGCCTTTCTTTCGTCTCACCTCGCCGAGACTCTCCTCTACGTGAGTTGCACGCTGAACGTCCGACATTCGGCGCTCCACGGTATATGTCTTTAGGTCTCGTCCACATCCCTCTTGCACGCGTGTCTCGAGCCCCTCGATCGTTCTTCCCCCGGCGGCGGCGCGGCGCGGCGTTTCGTTCCTTTGAGCCTCTTCTTCATCCTTCACCCTCGTTCGTCTGATCCGTCGAGACCCTGCCCCGTGCGGGCGAACCGATATGGAAATCAGATCAATACCATTGTTTCGCGGTTTGCGCCGCGAAATTGGGTCGTATTTTATTTGACACGGGACCATCAAAGACGGACGACGTTTCCGCGTGTCCCTCCTCGTCGCCGGGGAGTCCTCGAACACACCCTGATTTATTGATCGCCGATTGTATGCCGATCGTTCTTTCCTACGTCGTTATCCGTGATACGATTGGTTCGCGACGGAGGACGGGGAACCTACCACCGCCGAGTACGCGAAACTAAACTTTGTTCCCCGATTATTCTCGACGTTCGCGCCTGCCCGTGATGACGCAAATAAATAACGTAATACGCTTACTACGGGATAAATCCGATCGACAGCGTACCACGAAATCCTCATAGAAACGCGAGGCCGCATAGGTCGCTTTAAGCGGAATGTGGGATTAATAAATGGAATGGACAATGTACGAAACGTACGGTAGAACGAGGAACGACGATGACGATTTAAATAATAATAATAATAATAATAATAATAATAATAATAATACCAACGATGATGATAAAAATAATAATAATAATAATAGCACCGCCATCGGCGAATTACCGTGAAACCAGCTCCTCGGGTGATGCGTCGTAAAATCGAGATGAAAATTACCGGAAAACGAGGCGCCGTACGTGCTCGGCATATTACGGGAGAGGAGGAGAAAAAAAACCGAGGGAGGGAAAGGGAGACGGGAGAAAGGAGCGACGGACAAATAGACCGACAGAGACAAAGAGAAAAGAGCGCGCCTATCGTGTCTATGCGTATTACGTTATGTCAAAGCCGACGCATCCATCATACAGCCGCTGACACTCCGACTCTTTTTCGTCGGTGAGCGTGCGGAACACGAGCGCGCGCACGTACGTACGTGTACGAACGTGCACGAAACACGAAGATCCCTCTTCCCGGATATCCCCGGCTTCCCCGGGGATCCTCGCTATTGCAGACACGCCGCTGACGTGACCTCCAAGATGACGCGCCTTTCCAACACCATCAGAAATATGCGTGGAACCGCAAACCTTCTTTTTCTTCCCGCAGTAATTTCGCTCGTGTCATCGGCCAATTTTTCTGCGGGAGACGCATACGGAATCGCGAGCAGGGGAGACGCCTGTGGCGTGCGACGATCTAAAGGAGAAAGAGAGAGAGAGAGAGAGAAAGGCAAGATATATGTATATGATTGCGCTGTTTGTTTTCGTTATTTATTTTCCGACGAGATTTCTCGGTGGAAGCGGGTGAGAAACCCGGGACCGCGTCGCGCGGTGATTCGATTAGCGAAGCCCCGCTAAGTATGGGCGTATTTAGATCGCTTTGAAAAATGAATTACGAGCGTGGAGTAGGCGTGCCGCGAGGCTCCAGTTAAAGACGCGCTCGCGCAATTTTAATTTGAGGACCGCGAAGGGTTTCGTCGCCTCGGGCCATAATTCACGGTGGCCGCCCCATGTACGGCGTCGCGAGAGATATTTTAATTGTTTGGAATTTACCGTCGCCTCTCCACCGGTATCCTCGATGGCTCTTTGATCTTTGGGACGCGCCTACACCGACGCTCGATCTTCCAATAAAAGTCGTCTCTCATCTGGGACTTTTTAATTGCACTTTTTTCCACAAAGATTCGCGAGAAATTGGCTAAATCAGAGTTTACGCTTGCGCGGGAAAACGGGGAATCTTTCCGCTTTAACTGCGTTAAGGACCTTGGTCGGAAGCAAACGATTATTGCCAATTATTTTACGTCTCGTTCTCGAATCGGCGATAAATAGCGTTAACGTCGTCCGTCGCGTGGTGTGGCGCGCGCTGACTCGCGAGACCCGTAGCGACAATTAATCGCGCGTATTACGCAAACGAGCTGGTCGGTTACTTTCAAGCTGGCAACAAGAAGAGAAAAAAGAATCTTTACCCTAGACTCGACCTCTTTGGTAGCATGACTCTCCATTATCGGTGGGTACTTTCAGATATGACGATCAAAAATAAACCGAGGAATGACGCAGACGTATTTCAGTCGTGCTCGCAAAGGAAGAAAAACACGAGCCCCTCCTCTCCCCGTTCTTACTCGATCTAGTGTCGTCAAAAAAAAAAATAAATGATCGCAGACCTTACTTCGAACAGGAAGCGTTCACGGGGTATTTTCGTAATAAACCGGCAACCCCGTCGCGAAAGGAACGTACCAAAGTGTCCTTGGGCCACTGCGCCGCCGCGTTGCGCATACGAAATGCCCGGCAAAATAGACGCGAATCGTATCATCGAGTTTTACGAAATTTTCACGCTGGGAACACGATGTCATTGAGCGAGATGCAAAGTACAACCTTTGTTGTAAAATTTCGTTACGTCCCTTTGCCGCCTAAACTCTACCGTTACGCGCATCCACGTTGTTACCGGGATTCAAACTTGGCGTTTAGCATGAAATTTGCATTGGATTCGCGAGCGAAACTTTCCCACGTCGAACGCGCGCGGTTCCCGCGATTTTCGTCGCGGCACGTCCGCGCAGTCGAATCGTTTATTAACGGTACGACCCGCGAGAGACGTTAAGCCCGTTAACGTTAAGAAACGGGGACCAAACGAAACCAGAGACGTCGTTTTGCCCGCCGAAACTTGGCTGTCTTCTTTACCGCGCAAAGAAGCAAACCGCCGGAATTAACTCTCGGGCTAATTACCGATGTAAACGCAAAGGGAAGCCACGCAATCCTCTTAGAGCGCGCGATGCGCTGCCCGTTCTCTCGCGTAAGATTACGGGGGAGCAACAAGCGAGAAACGGGGGCCTTTGTTGTTCGGGCTGTATGCGAGCAGACGGGTTCCGGAAGGATGACGGTACGGGGGCCGAGGGCTGAGGGCCGAGAGCTGAGGGCCGAGGGCGGGGGTACGTAAGCTTTCTGGAAACTTGGCGAATACTTGGCCAGAACACGAAACTTCTTGTACGGAGCGAATGTTAGCTGAAAGACGGGAGGGATAAGACCGGTGGCTGTCGGGTTGGAAGGTGGGGAGGATACCGAGGCAAGAGGATCTAGCGAGAAGTCGATGCTCTCTACTCGTCGGGATTGGTTTCCATTGCAGCGTTTCACGTTGCGTACGGACAGTTCGAAAGCTGCCCGTATAACTTCCGTCACTCCCCCCCCCCCCCCCCTCCACCCTCTCGTTCCACAATATCGCTCTTGCTTCGTATACATACGTATACCGGCGTATCGTGGATACGATTCCTGCGTTCGTCGATGTCCCGAATGGTAACCCACCGTGGCGGTGGGAGGGCGGAAATCGTACCTTTGAATTCCTTTGTTGCACGCGTTGAGCCCGTGTAAGCGTTTACCGGTCATAAATGTCCGTGTACTTGAAACGTAAACGTTCGGTTAAAACGCGAGGAGAGTCGCGTGCTCGTTAACGAATCGGAGAGAAAAGAGAGAGAGTGAGAGAGGGAGAGGGGGGGGGGGCAGAGAAAAGGCGACATAAGGAGAGAGATACGTATACATACATGTATTCGCGATTAACGAGGGTACGGATGTCCAGTAGCGAGTACACGGTTTTATTATCGATCTCTCGCTTTATCGCTCGTAAAGCCGAGAGCGAGGATTAGCTTGAACGTGTAACCTCGAAGTCCGATGCCAGGAGGCGCCTGTCTCGTGTGTAGTAGCGCGAGTGGAAGCGACGTGACGGTTGATGGCCGTGGGGGTCAGGGAGAGCTTTTGAAGTCGCATAGTTTCCAGTGCTGGCACGCAGACGTTGCGTGTCCAGAAGGACTTCGGTAGTCGCGGTGCAGGCAGAGGAGTGGCGCGGGAGGGGACCGAGGGGGAGGAGGCGAACGGAGTGCGTGCAACTGCGACCGGTTGTCGTCACGTACGGCACCGGCTACGCGAATAGTTTGCAAATTAAGATCGCGTACGCATGGATACACGGGGAACGCGACGTTTGTAGCCACGGTGGTCAGTTAACCACGCGACGGTCACCGTAGTAGCCTGGAGATCGCGAAGCGTATTGATCGGCGAATCGTTAGGTCGCGTGGACGAAAATGGGACTGCTAAGGGAGGGGTGGACGAAGAACCTCGACGTAATTATCCGATACGCGGACGCGACGACGATTCCTACGCGAAGAAAGTAATTGCGTTACGTTCGTCGCAGAGAGAGAGAGAGAGAGAGAGAGAGAGAGAGAGAGAGAGAGAGAGACAGAGTGAGAGACGATACGATCTTATCTCATCTCAAAGTTACCGATAACGGCGCAAAATAAATCGAGTACCTCTCCTTTCGTTCGTCATTGGACTCTTTTCCAAATGCGGATCCAATCGCGGACGGTGGTCGGTCCGTCTCTTTCCTATCGCACGATCGTCTCGCCATATCAACGGACGTCGGGACGACCACACACGGATTAAATAAAAGGAGCGTATATTCACGGTCTAGCGAGGATTCTCGTCTTCAATTATTCCTTCGAGGAGCAAAGAAATTCGAGTCGAATGCACGCGCGTATCCCCTGATTCGTTAACGTCGAGCCGGAGACCTCTTCACGTTACCCTTAACGAGAACTTCAAAAGAGAAAAAGAACGCCGCCGATCGCATCGTCGCTATCTCGCGCGGAGAGAAGGGCGAGCGGGCTATACTCATTCTCCACGATCCGTGCATTCTTCGCTCTCCCGGAACAAGTTATACTTTCCGTAGTATTCGCTCCGACTACCCTCCCGAAGCCCCCGATCCCCTGCGCCGTTACCTCTCGCCGTTCGTTTGGAGAGCGAGCACCTGTCGGACTCCATCTGGCTTCAACTACTCAGAAGCCGGCCCGTGGCTGACCGCAACAACGTCTATACTACTGCTCCTTGCCGCGTCGTATTACATCGGAGATACGGCGGGCGACCGAGTGGAGTAGATCCCGGTAAAGTCTGTCCGACCGACTCCTTAGTCAGGATCTCCAGGGAGATGTACGGCGTCTCGGCAGGTAATTGCACGAAAGGCGCCTCCCGCGCGAAGAAGGTGCTCGCGAGCGGGGAAGAAAAGTGTATTATCGGGGACCCCCCGACACCGGTCGCTCGAGCCAGCCCTACCGGCATTAGAGATATTACACGGCTACGTTTCGCGGCTACGTCAACGGATCTCGGCGAACAATTTCCGTGGAAGAGAGGAGCGTCGGTGGCGATGGCGGGGTTCGGGGATCGAGGAGGGGGAGCTGTCTCGTTCGCGAGTGTTTCCAATAAATGGGACGGGAAGCGTAAATATTAGTCGCGCGTCCCGGTGATAGGCAACGACGCGAAATTTTCGAAGCTGCCTCCATAATCCTCTCTTGTTCTCTCTCTCTCTCTCTCTCTCTCTCTCTCTCCCTCCCTCTCCCTCCCTCTCTCTTTCTTTCACACACACACACACACTTTCGCCGCGTAAAGACTGCAGTATCTTTTATGGATAATACATTTTCGTTCGCGTTCAATAATGGCGCGACGATATGAGGAACGATAAAGTTGGCGGGCGCGAGGAAAGTAGGCGTGTGCCATTCTCTCGTCGTCGCGGTGAAAAAAGAATGGCAGTGTCGTGTCTTGGCGTTTTATCGAGTTTCCTCGGAGAAGATTAAGCTGATGGAACGCGAAGAGAGAGGGAGGGAGGGAGGGAAGGAGGGGGGGGGGAGAGAAGGTAGAAAGAAAGTAAGCGTGGATAAGGAGGAAAGGAGCACGGGGCGAGCGGTCGCGGGTATAGGAGTCAACGTGGAAAGCCGTATCCAGAGTTTATTACCGGGAGATAAAGGTGGACGAGTCGGATATATTAAGGCTCTTGAATCACATTCGTAATACGTTTCGCGTTTCATGGTTCCGCGCACGAACGCTGTAAGGGCACGTCCCTTTTCCGGGGAGGGGAAGGAGAAAAGGCTGGCTCGCAATCCAATATGACAATCGGCGAGGCATCTTGAATTTACTGACCGGGCCGTCACGTGTCGCGGCACATTCAGCCTCGTTTAAGTTACTCGTAGCTCTTACGATCTTGCAATTTCTCTCCCGTGCCCGAAAACACATTCTCGTTGAATGTCCGTGGACTCGTATATCGTTTCAACGAGAATTACCAACCAACGGCGCTTTTCTAAATCACAGCGTTACTTGGTAAAAGTAAAAAGGAAAGGGACGTTTCCTTTTACGCCCTTGTTCGCTCTGCTCGCTCTGCGCGCCAAGTTCGCGGCGAGGATAATATTTTTGCGTGGTAAAAAGGAGAGAAATGTTGGTTGCATGCTCGCGGGAAATGAAATTAGGCACCGCGCGCGGCAAATTGCACCGCGTCGCACCGTCGCGTCGAGTCGCGTCGCGTCGTCGGTGCCCGATACTTTCGACTTTCCATAACTCCCCCGCGCCTGTGGGAATATTTTCGCTTACCATCGTTCCGCGTGCCCTTCGCCGGTCTGTCGATAACGCGAAATTTTATGGCGCGTAGTACAGAGCGAGCAATTCCCCCCTTCGGCACCCGCAACTACAACCAAGTCCTGCCTGACATTCTTGAGAGATTTTTCCCCGTCTTACCTGCCTCCCCTCGCGGCGCTTTCTTGCCGTCGCTCCCGGCTGACATTATGCTAACCATACTCCGACCCTCGATATTTCGAGGCTTCGACGCTTTCGTCGATCTACGTCATCTACGAGACCCAGAGTCGGTCCCCCTCCTCTCGCTGACGCTCGCGAAGATACATAGGAGACGCGTCCGCGCGAAGCGGGAAATTTCGAACGCGCGGGTCAGAGAGATTGATCGTTGGAAAATTACAGCGCGCAGGTAAATCTCTCGAATCTCGTAAATCGATCCGGAAACACTCGTCGCATCGACATCTCGATATCGATTGTGACTTCCGTTAAGAATATGACTTATTCCGTACCATTCTATACTCAGACATGTTCCCGTCATGCCCGTGGCATATTTCAACGTTATTTCGACGACGGGAATTCGATACGCGCCGTCGCGTCGTCGTCGTCGTCGTCATCGTCGTCGTCGGTACAGCGAAATCGGAGCGATCGTCACCCGTCGACGTCGGTTTATCGAAAATTTATTCGTCCCACCGACGCGTGACTGGTGCGCTTTGAAGAGAACCGGCAGGAAACGGGCATCGTCAACGTTGACAAATGAAACTTACTCGATATTGCATCAATAAAACTCGTCCCGGATGGTTAAATTGCTCATCCCTTTTCGGCGCCGCGAATTGGTCAAGAAAAGCATTCCCCGTATCGGACAAACGATGGCTCGCGTCCTGTCAACGCTAACAAACTTTATCGAACGATACGTCCGGCGCGCGCTTTCGGGCAAATAATTTAACGACGAGGCTCGTTTCGCGCGTCGTGTCGTCGCCTGGCAGAATGAAAATCGTAGGTAATTAAGTTTGTCATTACTCGAAAGCCTGAGAGCACTTTTGGCGTAGGAACTGTAGCGGTGTAACCAGCCACGGGACACGGATAATGTACACGGTGGAAAATTTGTCTCGCTCGCTACGAAGGTGGAGGACGAGTTTTCGCGCTCCGGGCGCACGAAGCACGTTAATTCGCTGCGTCAGACTTTGCAAAGACAGTGGAAACTTTGGTTAAACGTCCTCGGTAAGGTAACGGTCCCATTCTCAGCCCCGAACGGTTTTACCCGGCGTTCGCTGTCGTCGCGGCGAAAGGGCGAACGGGTCGCCGTAGGTTCATATTTCACTAGGTACGGAAACGCGTAGGCAAATATCTCTCTCGTGAAGTTTTGGAAAGTTCGTCGAGGCTCGTTCGGTAGTTCGCGGGAGGTACGGGTATTTACATATTCGTTTGCGAATCACAGCGTTCGCTCTCGAGAGGCATGATCCTCTCGAAAGAGGCGGAACGCGTACGTTTTCGCAAAAGGGCAGCGAAATCAAATTGGTCCGTGGTTAAGATCGATAAACGCGAAGCAAATTCACGAGAAACGCGATGACGTGAAAAGCACGGCCAGGTGCACAAGATATTTTCATCCGTGGGAGCAGGGGAAGAGGGACAGAGAGAGGGGGGGGGAGGGTTGGGTGAATTCGCCGATAGATCGCGGAGAAGGCACCCTCTTCGATGGCAATGGCAATCAAACTTTTCCGTAACACAAATCAGATTTCTACGGTTCCTTGCCCGGCACGAATCACCGCGGGAAAGGACTTTCGTTTCCTTTCCCGATCGTTCTCGTTGTCGACGCCGCCTCCTTGAATATTTATGGCCAGCCCGACACCGAGGGACCGACGCGACGCCGCGCGCCGAGGCCAAGATCATCGACGAAACCGAGCTTCCTCCAGCTTTTCGGTTAATACGACGATAAATCACGACAACGGTCGAAAATTACGCGCGTAACGCGCCGTGAAACGAACCAATCGGCCATCATCTGACCGTTTCGATTTTTCTACGAAAGGAAATCGGGGTAACTATGTTTTACGACCTCCGCAGGATTACTTTCCTTGGTTCCCTTTCACTTTTCCCGCACCTCTCGACCTCCACCCCACCCCCCCCCCCCCAACTCGCTTCTTGTTTCGTTTTTCAACGTGCCGCATGCCGGTGCGTCGTCGTTTGTTTTCTCTTCTTCTCCCGTGGCCGTAAATACGCAGGTTTTTCATTTTCATTGCACTTCGCGCGAACCACGCACGCCATCGTCTACCTACCCTTCCATACGCGAGAGTGCAACCATCCCCGTATCCTGCAGTTGATGGAGGAGAAGCTGCTGGTACGTTCATCCCCCTTTCTATACATCAATTTGGCGAGTTCGCATATATCGAGGGAACGGGTGATCCTCCCCCCCCCGCCTCCCTTTCTCTTTCTCCCTCCCTCTATCTATCTCTTTCTCCCTATCCCGCTGCTCTCTCGCCCGTCTCTCTCCCTTTCGCCGTGTCTCTGTGCTCGTGTCTCCTTCCATTTTGCGTTCCCTCTGCGGCGCGCCTTTCCTTTCCGTTCTTATCAATTGAAGCGTAATGTGTCTGCAGGATGAAACGCATCATGTTGCGCAGGATCACAAAGAGCCGGTTCGTTCAAGGACCATCAAGGGGTTCGGTCCATCTGTACCCCCGCAATTTCCGCCTTTGCCTGGTCGGTCGCGAGCTCGGGGGGTGGAGGTACGGGCTCTGGTTCATTTTTCTTCGAGCGCGTAACGACGCCACTGCACTCCCGACGACGCGCGACGTAGAGAAATTTATCGATAAACGTTGCCATGCATTCTGCGAAACGACGAACGACGGACCTCGATAGAACCCGACTTTCGTCCCCGTGACTCGCTGTCCTTTGCTCTTCGCGTCAAGGTCACTGCCACCGTTAACGAGTATCGACGGCATAATGTTAACCACGTCTTTCACGCTTCTCCTAGCTCGTTCGCAATAATTTCATTGGATCTCGACGAATTCCTCGTCGGGAATTTCCGTCGCTAACCCGAAGGTTCTACGCGCGTCGGCTTTTCCCCTCATCGTCGAAAAGCGTTCTCGTCCGAAATGATATCCACCGACGTCCACGTCGGGGGATCGCAAAGGACTAAAATCTTTAGTAACAGCCGATGCGGAACTGAAATTACATCGACAGCCCTTCCGAAGACTTCCGAAACGTTGGACGCGCGTCGGTGACTTTTCGTTTCTCTTCGTCGATCCTAGCGGAAACGAGGGGCGAGGGGCGAGGGGCGAGAGGCGGGATGTTTTGTCCCATCTACGTAAACGTACGTTCGCGAGGAGTTTATAAGGGTGGTTGTTGCCGAGGCCTCGCCGCGTATGGTCGTCGCGTCGGTTTGTTATACACGAGAAAACGGCGGAAGCAATTCAATCAGAGCTGGTAGCAGCCAACAGCTGAGACACCCGACCTCCTTCGTCCCGCCGCTGCGCCGCGCCGCGCCGTGCCGCACCGGGAAGCTTCTTCCCCGATCGTTTCGCCCGTTTCCCGGCATCCCGTATGATTTACGACGCGGGAGCTTCTACGCGTATATCGATGTAACTTAAACGATCCTCTCACGCACGATATTTCCTACAGCCATTGCAGATTTACCGTCGCGGAGAGAAAAAAGGTCGCGTAATGTGGCCAATACCCGTTATCTTGGCGTCGAGAGGAGAGAACTCGATGCCCCGATATCGACGCGTAACGGGGAGGGTTATCGATTCGCGGAAAACCAGGCGGCGGCGAAAAGATTACAGGGGAAAAGGGCTGTCTTGATTATCTCGGGTATAGAAGCGCGGACGTAGGTGTAGAGATGGGGCGGAGTGAAAAAACAGTGAACGCGGAGGTAATGCGGGAGGCCGATGAATACGTGGTCGGGATTTTTCAAGAATCGATTATGGCAATTCAATCAGGAAAGCTGGTGGCGAGGGATGGGGGGAGGAATTTTTTTTTCTTCCGGACGAAAAGCGAACGTCGGGATGTGGTTTATCCGGACTTCCATCCGCGCCCTCTCGGATGTTCTCCATCCGTCCCATTGGAATCCTCGGTGTTTTCTTTCCGTTTCCGGGCAACTGGATAGAGTATGAAGGAGACCCAACCGAGGGGAACTAGAGGAAATGAGAGGGAGAGGGAGAGAGAGAGAGAGAGAGAGAGAGAGAGAGAGAGAGAGGAGACCAAGCGCAGAGAAGAAAAAAAGAGTACATACGGGATTCGAAAGTTTACCGAACCGCCACGTCAAATTCCGTGCCCTGCGGTTTGCTCGAATATTAAAAGAACGCGAAGCGGAAAGGCAGGATTTCTAGAGTGAAATTTCTCCGTCGCGTCGGGTGACGCTTTCTTTTTCATTTATCCGCAAGGAGTCCTCCGTGGTTCTTTTAAATCTCCGCGACGAGTTGAAAATAGAATTATACCTTCTTTTACGGCAAAGTTGAGCCCTTGGTTCCACCCCTTCTTCGGGGACGGTCAGCTGCGCTATTACGCCGGTTGAAAAAGGTCGTATACGCGAGTTCTGTGTCCGCGGTTACGGGTCACGGGTGGTCGCGTGTATACCTTTTCAGAAGTTTTTAATTCCTCGGAGTCGCGTATCAGAGCCGTCGGAGCAGGAGATATGCGACCTTACTAACGGCCCCCGACGTTTAAAGCGCTTCGCGCCATAATTTCCTTGATTAAGCCGAGATACGTGGCGAGCTGCCAAGAAGGGTGGGAGAGAGAGCCAGAGGGCGAGGGCGCGAGTGTCCGCTCGCTCGTAAATAACATCGCGAATTAAGCGTGTAATTTCCGTGCGAATTACGAGCGCGCGAGGACGCGCCACCGGCTTTATATCCGATACTTTTATTACGGTAAAAAGTATAAGCTGGCGAAATTTATAACGGAGCGCCGCCCCGTCGCGTCCCGAGCGATCGCAAAGTCCGTCAACGTTGTGCACGGACAGCGACGTATGGACGTGATCGATGCCGTTTCAATCCGATTACCCGAGAACATTTTTCTAGTATTCGCCCCGTTTCGATGGATTCTCTCTCCCCCCACCCCCCTCTCTTTCTCTCACTGTCCCTACCGGCAGATGATAAAATCGATGCCTCGATCCGCGCGGTCCGATACAGGGACGGCAAAACAATAAATTACGCAGATATTACATATCTAGATTTATTTGGCTATTTCACTATTTTCTTCCATTATCAAATTCTTTCTAACCCCGTTTGCGAGGGCGGGGATGATCATCGATTATATTTATGTGGAGAAAATGACCTTTCGTCCAAGATTGAGAACGAACCAGAACCAGTACACATCTGTTCCTCGTGATTGATGCGTAGATTGCGTTTCTGCGACATGCACCTGCGTCTCTCGTACCCTTCGCACTGTTTTCGGAGTCCCGGAGCTCTCGACGGGAAACGAAAGAATACGTTTGCTTTGTCCAAAAAGCATTTTGCTCTTGAGATACGCGACGGGTTTACGTTTGTTTGCCATACGGGAAGTTATCGATTATATCATAATTCTCCATTCTTCTTGCGCGAAAAAAATTACGTGTAAGTAGATTCATTGTTGCGATCGTTAAGTTAGATCAACTGTATTTATCGGCATCGTATCACGGACACGACCGTCCGGTTGTCACGAAATACGTAAAGTTTCTTTCAACCCAGGAGTTGGTCCTCCGTTCAAATATTTCATCAAGTAAAATAAGTATGGTGCGTTTACTTTTGCCGTTCTGGGAACAAGCGATGATTATCAAGAATGTACCTCAATTATTCCAGACGAGCGAGTTTTCCAATTTTTCCCGTTTCCGAAATTCCCTTATTTAATACAATCACGTCCCGTCATCGAGAAAATGCAGGTTTTTTAAATTAAACCGAATTGCTTTTCCCGGGAATTCGGTGGTTGAACGGACGATCCCAAAATCGAGTCTGAACAGAAAAGTTCGTTTTTTGCTACCCCAATAAAAACGTTACGTGTTTTCGGAAACCGCCTCGTGAATCCAGGCGTAATTCGTTCGTTAAAGTTCCGGTTCATAAACCGGTGGATTCCCCGCACTCTGTGCGCGTACGAGGCGTGGGTAAAAAAAGAACCGAGTACTCCAAATAATGAAACCAAGTATAAAAGTCAAGAGTATCGAGGGTGAAGGGGGTGTACGAATCCGGTGGCGAAGGTTTACACAAACTTCCGGAAATGCGCGACAAATTTGTAGTCGGCACTCGTTAAAATGTGAAACCGAGCGTTAACATTCGTTGACACTCTACCACTCCGTATTTTCTGTGTCAGAACAATTTATTACGCGGAAATAGTGGCGATGCGTGAAACAATTTTTGCGTTCGCTTTAAAAGACAATTCGATCATCGAGGCGGCCAGCGCGCGTGACAGCGCGCGATGCACCGTTCCGTTGAAGAGACGATAATACGGCAACGAGGGTGCGGCCACCCTTAATACGCGCCGCGATTTTTCACGGTCAATTATAACGTTTAACTTTTCCGCCGTAACGAAATGAATTTCGTCGCGCGCGCGAACCTGCCAGCGTGGTACCTTATCGCGATAGTTCGCGCAGTATTTTTGTTCGGCGGTGGAACTCGTAAATAAAATTGTTGGAGTCGTAATTGTAATTGTAACTCCGACCAACGTCAATAAAGTTTCGTACGAGTGTCGGCCGTATCGATAATACAAAACGGCCCAACTTTTGTCCTCGTTTCTTTCAAACGGCTGAAAAAATTGATTTGTAAAAGCAGTCACGATTTACCTCTCTCTAGAAATATACTTCCCATTAGCGGCTGATCCTGAAAAACTCAACGTCCGGGTCGCATTGGGCCGTTAACGTTACCCAACGAAACGCCCTCGCAGCAATGGCGGAATTACTAATAAGTCGGATTCCGCGTATCGTCGTGGAGAGCGTGAAAAAATGAAGCCGGGAGATACGATTCTCATTTCTCGGCTTCCACGATTACGTACCGTATCGTTGCACGAATCGTGGAGACTATTAGCCTCGCCCCATAGAGAAATGTAGCAAACTGCGCGGATTATTTGGACGTTAACGCGAGCGGAAACTCTGGCTCGCGTGTAAAGCAACCAGTAGCAAACGTTGATAACCACTTCGCTCTTGGCCCCTTCCAACCCCCTCCCACCGCCCCTCTATTTTTTATGACACTCAGCTCAGTGGTCGCAAATGCTCGCACGCCTACGCCGCAACGAGGGGTGGAAGGGAGAAATGAGAGAGCGAGAGAGGGCTCGTGCTCTCGTTGGTATTTCCAATTTCACAGAGCGTGGGTTAACGAGGCCCGAGGGCTGGAGAAGTTAGGGCAACCTCCCTCCTCCTCCTCCTCCGAAACGCCCCCTGTCCCCTCCAAAAGTGAGCCTCGATGGTTCCACTGTTACCCCGTTCTCCGCCTCTCTCTCTCTCTCTCTCTCTCTCTCTCTCCCTCTCTCACTTTGACACTCTCCGCACCCCCCGCCCCCCCCCCCTTTATAACACGGTACCCCCACCCCCGTACGGGGTTCCGGCACATTACCTTCGCTGATTACCGGGCTACCCCGCGGAGTATGTCACCCAGTCACCCTCGAGACACATACCTTCCGGAATCCGACGACCCTTTCCTAGGTACGACCATATCTGGGAGATAGCTATCGCTGGGAGTACCTCAGACGAACGAACGGTAAACTCTGTTCTCCTGAGATTTAAGCCCTTTTCCGACGTAGGACGGCTTCGCGCCTGGTATTTGATACCAGGTTCGACGTCGTGGAAAGTTTACGATGCGCGTCGGTTATGCGATTATTAACCGTGGGGCGATGCGCTGAAAAAGTCATAGAACCGGTAGACACGGGTTGAATTTTCACTCGCTTGAAGGGAAGCTTATAAATTTCTGATAACAGAATTTGCTCCGCTAGGTCATAAAACTGTTCTCTTTTTGCAGATATTGAGAAGAAAATTTAGACGTCCCGACAAATGACTTCTAACATTATTACTCGTAAAACACTATTTGCGAGCAAACGTTAAGATTCGTATTACCTTGTTGTTTAGAATTTCGATTATGCAGCCGCGTTTTTCTATCAGCAGCCAAATCGATATTTCCTTGCGCATCTTTCCTTGAAAACTATTTTCCCGTATCTTGTTGTTTGCAGGAAGCACGCATCGTTGTTACGTTAAACTTTCCGTTCACATTTCAGAGCAGCCCAAAAGTTGAATCTATCGTCGAGCCCTCATCGCAGGCGACGTTCCGGCGATGAGAACATCGGCCCGGACGAGCAACCGTTCTTTCCAAATGGATATGCCGCCCTCCTTCTCAAGTCACCACCCCCGGCACCACCCGCGCTTCTGCGGAGAATTGGCGTCAAGGAACTCACCGGTGTCGGCAAGGTCAGTTTTTCTACCATACATGATCCAGATAGGTGTTTAGTAGGTATGGAGAATCCGAATTGCGCGGAACCGAGTGGCTCTGGCGGCCAGATTTTTGACTACCCTTACCATCGAGCGCTGCGAAAAGGTTACTATTGTGTTTAAAGGGCATTTGAAGGCGTGCCCGTTTTCCGGGATTAAATAATAAATTACAGAATGTGCCTTCCAATGCTGATCTTATAGCACTAAAATATTTGACACGCCGAGGTGCGTGAAGTTTCTCGGAAATTGGACTACATCGAAGAATTAAGGATTTTATGGATGCCTTAACAAGGTTCATACATCTCGCGCGTTTTACGACACTCGACGCGTTCTCCCATTTGTGAATATCAAGCGAATTATTTATCAAGTTACCTGTGTTCATAGTAAAGGTACGCGCACACCAACGTCATCGCGGCAGGTGCAATTTCATTTTCTATTCGTGGGGTGCAGCGGATATTCGTTTGGCATTAATTTCTCTTCTGCCGATTCGATGTTTTGCTGATAACGAGCAATTGAGGACATTTTATTAATCGATCGGTCGATCGATCGATTTGATTCGATTTGCGAGGGATCGTAATTACGAACGGATGCGAATAAGTGGTGTACGATAGACTTGTTAACACAAATCTCTAGACCAACGATTTGACTGTGCTCGTCCTTTCGACACAATTTTTGTTAATGTGCGCCGTATCTATCCCTTGCGTTGCTTGGGTCGTCGATACGACTGATGTTTTTTAAAGATGATCGCCGAATTTCTGGTGGTACGTTGATAGTTGGCTTGTTGCGACGATAGTTTAGATACCCCAATTGTAACGATACTATCTTTAATAATGAACATATACAAATAGACGTGGAAATTTACAGACAAAAAGTAGTACGTGTGTGTTGCTCGCTGATTCTGATCTGACGTTGAGGCGACAAATCCTCCCTTAAATAAACTGACTTATTCGACTAAAGTAATTTCATTGGTTACGAAATTGTGGGGGGGGGGGGGGGGGTACGAGAAGTTAGTGCTTCTGGTTGGTGGAAAAATCGCTAATTTTGATTGGGTGACAAATATTGAAAGGATGTCCGAATATGGAATTCCCAAAAGACTGAAGGGAGAGGTAGAGGTTGGGGGGTGGAGGTGAGCGGCGTGACCGCGTAACCGGGACAGAGTACCTGCCCTTACGCTTTCTCGGAATGGACCCATAATTACCATTGCGGGTACAATAATATTGTTCTACCGTAGGTCTACCGTAATATAAATTTTAAACCAAAGATGGTATGTCATAAAGACCCGTACGAGCGGAACAGCTAAATCGTACAATTAATCTAAAAGTAAAAATACGTTAATTGCTCATCGCATCTGAGCTACCAGCTGCTTTGTGACTTATTATATCTCCCTTTACAATAAGAGACCGAACAATTTTAGTATGCAAGCTATTTGATTAATTGTTGCCGATTAATTAATTACTAAGATTCTACTTCTGTTCTCGCGTCTTATAAACAATGCCAACTTTTAACTTCAGATCGATAGAATTACGAGACTCGTTAACACGTTTCTTTCGACGCTCTTATAGCGTTTTAAGACGAATCGTTGAAACGCGACAAATGTTACGCAAATAAGTACACCAGATTATTAGGAAGCTGTGTCGGTGATCGAAATAGCAGGGAGCATAATATATTAAGCCTTTTCCCTCGACGTACGTACCCTTTCGCGTACTATGGAGCCCTTAAAATAATTAACGAGATGCACTCGGTACCTCCAAATGCAGTTATTCGTCCTACCTCTTGATAGAATTTCCACGCAGTTTAATCGGGCTAGGATCACGTAATCCTGGTGGGTCCTCGAGCGAGACGGAAGTGAGCTCGACTTCCGGCCACTTCGTTTGTCCCGGTACTTACAGTAAATCCGCGTGCATTCGATCCGCTGAACGTGGAAGAACGTCGCAAGTAAAACGACCTCGCGGCGATCCCGAATCCATCGTATTGGATTCCATATACTCGTACATACCTTATGTACCGTGTACATATATGTATACATTGGACTACCTTCCGATGCTTGGGTTTACCTCACAGGTATGCCTTACACTACCCTAAAAGAGCATACACTTACGCGAGCCCGTGTACAGGCGGGTGCAAATCTTCGTGAGGGCGAGCGATTTGAAATGCAGATGAGCGTCTCGCGCCGCTCTAAGCCGCTGTTGCTCCATCCCCTTCTTCTCTACCTTCCCCTTTCTCACCCCTCTCATCCCCCCCTTACGCGCCCTCTCCTCCCTTTCCTCGCGATCGGTCCCTCCTCTACCGTGCGATCACCTTCTCAGTCGAATATCCGTTTTAAACTATCGGGCCGAATAACCGCGATGAAAGCGCACCGTGAATCGAACCGACTCCAAATACTGAGAAAGTTTGGCTGCGGAGTGGGTCGTTAAGTTTGGTCTCTCCCTCGCTCTCTCTCCGTTTGCTTCTGTTACTCATCGACGTGTGCCGATCGTCAAGGAATAAGTGCTTGTCTCGGGCCCTCGTCTGCAAGTGCAAGTTCGCGAGAACTGGACCTTGTATCTTTTCAAGAAAAAATTCGAATATGTACAAAGATTGCACTATGGGGGGGGATTATTTATTTCGTTACCCCGTAAACTTTTGTAAAACACGTTGGACGCGCACGGATAATCGGTATGGCAACGCGTTTGAATTATTCCCCGTAACATATTTTCCACGTTACCTGATTTCCCCACACTCGGGCGGAATCGTAAAGGCTCGCGAGAGATCTTAATGTTCGCCTCCCAGAAATGCCGGAACGGCGGGGGATAGAGGATAGTGTTACGTGAAAGGGATGCTCGTTACGTTTTGAGATACGAAATCCTTGTAAAATGAAAGCAGCCGTGGCGCGGCGCGGCGCCGTGGCAGATGCAATGGCGCGCTACTGCGTATAAGCCAGCCAGCGGAATTGTTGGAAATTAATTCATCAGAAATAAGGGCTTATTGTTTAAGGGCCGGTAAAGCTAATTAAAATGGGGTCGGGCAGCGTTGGTGGAGGGGGATCGGGACGAAGGAACGTAGAGAGGGTTCCAAGAAAGGTAGTCAGGTCTGTCTCCTTTAAAAGACGAGCCACATTGTTTTCCAGGCAGCTTTATAAGCAACGAACTCCCAGTCGTCTCTCTTCCTCCTTTTCTCTCCCTCTTCGCTTCCATTTCGGTTTACTCGCAGCAATGCGGCTGTATTCGCCTGGAAAACGAAATTTCCACCAGAATGGAACGAAGTTTGGTTACGAAAGCGGAAAGGGCCTAACGGCACAAAGAAAAGTTGTGCGGCGAGAAGACCGCCGTCGCCGAGTCCGGTAATTAATATTCGCACTTTGCGCTTTCTTTGCCCACGTCGATGAATTGGTTCGGCGAAAAGTTCCTACGATGTGTTCCATTAATTCTTTTAGTAGGGCAGCTACGATTTGCATTTTCTCCGCGTACCGCCGTACCTACGTCATTGTATTTTCGAATCAATCTTTGGTACGTTGGATTATAATTATTTCCCAATGTCGCGATCGAGAAAAGTCATCGAAAAATCCAACAAACCAAACGATTCGTTCGCCGTATTATTGTAGAGAACGCAGGAAGGAAAATATATGATTGTATATTATGTATAGGTGTCATATATTTTGATATACATTTTCAGTGAATCAATCAGCAAAAGAATGTATTGTCCGATCGATGTCGCGATCGAGCCGAACCGGATCGGGTAGGAATCGATCGGTAGTCGAATCGGACGAACAAGGTTACGGTTTCTGCGGTACACGCGAAGTTGCCATCGTAATTACCGTTTCTATGACAGGTAGACAGCCGCGCGTATAGTCCGAGCGACCACCTCGCAGACAGTTGAATATTTAGTGTCTCTATGAAGAGAGTAATTAAACCCTCGTAGCGCGTCGAATGCTAGCCAAACGCGGCTTTGCTTTAGCTTTCTGCTCGTTTAGACGCGAGCCGTCTGTAGTCGTCTATCCCCGTCTATCCCCGTCTATCCCCGCCCTTAAGCTCACGTGTACGCTCCGTTTCAACGCGTTTTACTCGATGCAAGAGATTTTAGTACTCCCACCCTCCCACCCATCCCCATCTCTGTTTCTGTCAGTACTTTAGGTCTGCTCTGTCGGCTTCCAATTTGGCTTCCAGCCGGTATCACGGGACGTCATTTCGAGCAAAGCTGCAGCAATGCGACAAAGCTGCACTCTGGTTTCATCATTTAAGTACAAACCCTTGTTTGAGCTCGAGTGTCATTTACCGTGCGAATTGTTTCTAGTTGCACGCCGAGCATCGTTTCTTGGAACGATACGTTTCAAGGTTTCGTACCGATACTCGCCGTTTTTTTTACTCCTGTCAGTCGTAAGGAACATTGGACATCGCTCACCCACACCGGCGATCATTCGACCTCGTTCCGATCCCTCCTTATTTCCATCGTTACCCGCGCAACGATCGTCCGCCTCGGTTTCTCTCAATTGCCTAAAAATAATCAAGGTACAATATTGCCGGGAGAGATTCGGAATAGGTCTTGCCCTCGAGGGCCGCGGAATGCCCCCTCCGAAGGTAGTTTTGCTTAACGAACGTACTTTCGTGCTCGTTAAGCGTCCTCGGAGGTTTGGTTCCTTCTCCTGGAACCGAAGACGCCCATTGGACTCCGGAGCTTTTGAAAGCCGAAGATTTCGACTCGGGTCGAATCTCGATCCGATATGCGACCCGTAGCCTCGGTGCCTACTAGAGAAAGCACGCCCATGGAGGATTGGACGTTGCTCGTCGAGGAGAAGAAACGGGAAAAAAAAGGGCAAATTCACCCAGCGCGATTCTGACAAACGCGAGGTCAATAATCCGTTGATAGAAAAGGGAAGGGAGCGTGATTTTGATGGGCTCGCACGGGCGTGCGCCAGCATTTCCTTCTTTCCTCGGGCATTCTGGACCAAGGATACATTCGAGTGAGAGAGCGAGGGAGAAAAGTTGAAAGAGTGGACGGGGAAGGAAAGGCAGAGTTAGTCGCAACGACGAGAGTACGAGGAAACGAACCGTGATCGCCGGTGGTCGTTTCCCATCCGGGAAATAAGCGGGAACTCTCTTACATTTCCGATTCGGTTCTAAAACAACGCCGAAAATAGGAGGGACGGAGACGACGTATCCTCTTCTGCGCGCACACTACACCGACACAGCGAAAAGGATGTCGGAGTCGGGAATAAAACACGGGAAATGAACTTTTAAAGTCGTTTGAGTGGAACGTCCGATTGAAATCGGATTTATTTGCCGCGGAAGAAATATATCGACAATCTTTCAGAGTTTATTTCGTATAGATCGACGAGAGACAACGGTTAAGTATTCGACGAACGCGATTGGACAGACTTTCGTGTGGGCGCGCTCGTTTACGGTTCTCGTATCGAGACGAAATCTCTATACACCGACGATATGAAAATATTGCGACGAATCCATTTCCTTCGTCGCGGTTCATCGACTCGGATGCGAGCTATATCGTTTTGCTCTCTCGTCAATAAAAACGCTACCCGACGACGTAGATACTTTGTTAGGAAAGTTTGTTAACGTCGCGACGAGCTTCTGCCCGAATTGGTTCCAATCACGCGTCGTAATTCGTTTCTACGTCGAGATTATTTCGACGACGAATCGAGGTGCCTCTGGATCGAATTTTAGCGGCGGAAGAGAGCTGGGGTAAAAGGGGGCGCGCTGCGCGAAACGTCGGCCAATCGGATGCCACCGAGCGTAGGGAGATAGATTTATAGGGGAGAAAGTGACCCTGGACAGGAGGCGCTGAAAGTTTTCCAGGAAATCATTTCGCTAATTCGAGAGAATTGATGTGGCGGCCCACGTACCGGAACACCGTTTCCCCTCTCTGTCACCCCCCGCCCCCCCCGCCCCCTCTCGCGCGTTCACCAACGAGAAAAAGAAAAGTTTTATAGGTTCCCTCGGCCACGTAAACTCCACCACTTACGTTTCGCCGATTTTTACTTATTCCCCGCCATTCGCCGCATTTTTTCGATACTTTCGAGCACTTTCTTCCGTGGTGCGGGGAATAAAAGAACTACCTACCTGCCTCCCGAGAAGTTTTGAAAAGTCTGATCTTGACCGATGGTACGACGCGAATCGAAAAAAGAACGCAACGTCTACACCGTGTATCCCGTGTCTATCCCGTGACACGGTAGCGCGCGAGGATCGATCGATCGTCGTTATCCTGGCATACCCTGGAAATAGGCGCGAGAGGACATGCGCAATTTCGCCGAGGAAGCCGCTGACCAGGGTGCGTCGCGGTCAGTGGTTTAAACCCACGCGTTTGCCAGGGTTTATTGAAATGTCCGGTCTTAGGCGCCCCCGCCCGTCCGACCGTTTGAAACAAGACGAAAGGGAAGCTGTATGTACACCCTCGGCGTTCTCCGCACCCTCTGACCTCAGAATACGTAATGAGGACTTGTGATTTTCCCGGGGCCACCGGTCGCGCCAACTTTACTCAATCCCGACCAATTGCGCGTGACATTACACGCGAAGCGCAACTTCCGAACGGTCAATTATTTCTCGATCGGTTCGGACGAAACGACGCGACGGTTCATTTCTTTTTTTGAATTTTGGTATTACGCTCGAGCTCGTGATCGAGGATCGACGAGTAGGGTTAAACTCGTGTAAAGATATAGGATTAAATGATATGAAAAATACGTTTATTCAACTCTATTACAACACTTAATGTTAACGGTACGGAAACGGTGGTTCGTTGTTACTTTTCGCGAGCGTGCTAACGGACGGCGCGGCGGTTACGGAATCGAATCGCATTGCCTCGCGATTTACGCGTTGACATTTGTCTCCGCGTCTCCACCAATCACGCAAATGCTCTCGCGATTGGCGCATCTTCGTGTGTGCGGCTCACGGCGGTGTTTTTGAATATTGCTCGGTTACGGTCAGAATATGAAATGAAACGTCGAAGATAAAGGGAAGAAAAAATTTTCATCGATTTGGATATTCTTTATCGTATTTCTCCGAAGTTTCGTAGCTTGGCATTTTTGCGAGCGCGTTGCAGCACGAAACGCGTTTGTTAACGTTTGTTTGTTGTAACCTTTGTCGTCGCGTTGTTAACGTTTTTAAAAGATTCTTGCGGCCCGATTCTTCCACGTGTAAAAATTCTACAATTTTCATCGTTACTTTGGACAATGCCTAACTCGCACAGCCGTTACCCATTAAAAGTTTCTTGCAAAAGAAACAACCTTTGTTACGATAAAACATTGTATCGTTTCCATGCGATCCACCGCAAGGGCCAAACGATAATTCGACGAGAAAAGTTTCACTTCGTACGATCAAGCGTGACGTACGGAATCTCTCGCATCCGCGGTTTCAAGTTCGATCCACGAAAGAACGTAAGCTACGGCGCGAATCATTCGATTAAAAATAATTTCAATAGAGGCTTCTAATTTCATTTCGTGCAATTCCACTCTAATAGACGACGATAACAAGGTCTCACCGATGGGGTTATTTTAATAATGAATTAATCCGAGGGGCGTTATAGGCATCGAGAAGACCGGTATAGGGGTGTTTGCGGACAGTCCGTAGGGACCATGGGTGGGCCACGTGGGCCACGTGGTACCCACAGGATAATTGGAGGTCACTGCGGTTTTAGGGACTCCTCCGATCCCTACCATACCGTTCTCGAGGTAGACTTACGTGTACCACTGGATCGTACGATCCAGTATGTACGGCAGTTCGGCTGGTGGAATTATCCGGATTCCCGATTCGCTTTGCTGCATAATAATTAAGGATATCGTGCGTCGTGATAGACTACCAGTTTACCGCAGAAACGCGTGACCCATTGTTCCAGGAAATCGTAGGAAGGTTGACCGCCGTCAATTACATCGAATCGTAAGGGTGTATCGTTACCTCGCGTTGATTCTTATTAACGTTAGCTTGGCATGCATTCCCCATTATTCGTTATTCCTTTATCAGTCGTACGTAAGATACGAATTAATCGTTACAATTCGGAGCATAACTGGAAATCGAACGACATAACAACTTTTAGATCGATACGAATGTTACGCTGAAATAGATTTGACGAAGGTGGCATCAAAATTAGAAAGTATCCGTTACATTGATCGAAGCTCTGTTTCGGAACTGGTCATTCGATTCTCGATTAATCGGGGGATATTGAATTCTTTTCGACAAATTTTTGCACGCCATTTTTTTCCTTTATACCACCAGTCAGCGCAGCCGTAATACCGTCGAAGCAAATATCTTGGTGTGGTAATGGTTCGGTGCCCATAGAAGGGTTTAATTAGCGGACGAGCTTTGATCGAATTTCAATGGAGGTGAAATTAAATCACCGACAGACGAGTGACAGCGATGAAGGGAACGAGAGTGGGAACTATTTTGTTGTTGGCCTCCGGAACTATTGATCTGTGGCTTCTTTCGAAGTTTTCGTCGATGGATGAAATACAATGCCTTTGTAAAGATCATTTCGTCGGCGTTGCTGGTTACTCCAACCTACGCTCGACATTTCCAGTTCGATCAAATAACCGCGCTGAAATGAGTGCGATAGCGAAATATTCCGTTAATGCCAAAATTTGTAAAATAATGTAAAAATGTCTTACTTTCAATAAAAGACCGCGAACAGACATCAAATTTTGTTAAGAATCAATCTACTCTAATGAAAGGATCGTTCCACCAGACTAGAAATTTGTGTCCGGCGCAGATCAGGGCGTAATCAGTCTCGCCTTAATTTGTGATCAGGCCCACCAAGGGCTGCCTGATCACGCCATAATCAGATGTGTAACGTGCCGTTCCAACGGGACCTGATCCAGTTGCGCTCAGGCTACTGATCTGGCTCTGATCAACTTGCTACTTAACCCTGACCAAGTCGTTATCCAACCGTGACCAGTGTCTGACTTCGAAAAATTGCAAAAAAAAAAAGCTTATCGCTGCTGCCGGTTTTGCTTTGATTAGACTCTTGCCGACGGGGACGGGGAACTCCACTGCGTTGCGACGTATATTATTGTTTGATCGACGAGCGATATAATGCCTGTATGTAGCATCATTCCGCTCTCGCAGTTACCACGCTAAACCGCTGCTCACTTCTCTACGGAGCTCTTTGGATAATGTGTTATTTTTACGGGATATGACGCGCTCGAAATTTAATTCGCGAGTGTTTTTTTCTTCTTCTGAATGTTGAATGTTGAATAGGTCCTAATTAAAACTTTCAATGGAATACGTGTTTTATTGTACACGTTTATCCGTTTCACGGGTACACAGATATTTATGTTACATATTCACGTATTTCACGTGACACGTGAATTCCGTGATGTCACTTTCGTCAATTTACAAAATACGTGAATTTCGTAATGACACGTTTATTTACAAAATACGTGAATTTCACGATGACACGTGAATTTACAAAATACGTGTAATATAAGAATTCTGTGAAAATTTCAGGTCACTACGATTATTTTTAACCGAATTACAACAGAAGAACAAAATCGAAAATAATGAAACCGTTAATGCCGTAAACATGTCCCTTTTTCTTTTACGCTTTTCCGGGTTTTCCTGAATATTATGAAAACTGCTTGGAAAATAAAAACTGATTTTCTTACTCAACGACTAGACAAAAATTTATTTTAGAAAAGATGCTATTCTTGAAATATGGAGCAAGATTTCTAATATAAAACAATATCGAAAATAATGCAAATTTTATTTGATTACTTTAGACTACTTGAATTACTTTACATCTACGTGTATTTACCTTCTCTGTAGGTATTCGTGAATTTTTTAATTTATGTTGTACACGTGAAATTTTTTAATTCACGTAATTCACGTGAAATTTTTTAATTTACGTAATTCACGTGAATGAATTGCGTGAATTGCGTGAATTTCGAGAATTCCGAGAATTCCGGATTACACGGTTTTCAACACGAAATTGTTAATTTCACGTGTACACGTGTAATAAGTAATAAGCAGCTCTAGTCCTAATACTTTAACAGAGTAAACTGGTGCTAAATATTACGTAGTATGAATCTTGACTAAATCGGTTATCGCAATGTCGTAGCGCCCCCCCCCCCCCTCCACCACCGGTGTTATCCCCCCCCCCATCCTTCACAAATATACGATAAACATATTTTGTGTTGAACGTAAGTTTAGTCATAAGCTATCACAACAACTATTTTGTGCATCATCCTTGCCCTTTTAATCACTGATTCACCATATATGTATGTAAATCTGATCATGTTTTCCTATTTATAACTTTTTACTCTAAAACATTTTAATCATCAGCCCTTCCACACCATTTTTATCTTCAATTCCCCTTTCCTAAAACCTGCCAGTTCCTATGAAGCTGAGATTCCGTTTCTCACCCAGACAGAGTGTTGGTGTATTCCATTAAACCATTTATTAATATGCGAAGACAAAAATGATTCTCTGTGTTACGCCTTTACTGCGATGTATATTCTATTGAAAGATAACGATTGGGCCGGGGAGTTTAGAGCCGGGAGTGACCGCCTGTTTAGAGAATGCCGATCGTAGTATAAACATAGGGCCGAAGTTGAAGCGTAACAGCTTCGTAGAGTGCAGTTTAGTTCAGCAGTGGTTTCGATTGAGTAAAGACGTTCCTTCGATTGTCGTATTAATAAAGTATTACATATAAAATATAAAAATGTGACGTCTTTAAATATTACCCATTTCCAATACAGAGTGGTTTTATGACAGTTTATTAAATTTTTGACTTGTACCCAGTTTTAGATTTTGCTTAATAAATACTCTCACGTTTAAAAATCTGCTTGTGGCTCATCGTTAGACAGAATTTTGTTCGTAATGGCGGCTGTAGAATTAAGAACAAAAAATGTGTTAACTAACCGCATGGCTAACAAGTTCGGATTAACGTACCACCTATTTTTTTAAAATTTGTACATCGACAAAGAAGTTTCGACGTAGAATCATAGTCGCGCAACTCGTAGATAGGCAAGATGAAGATTTGCCGAGGCATGGTTAACGCGGATCTGATCAGGTACGGGAAGGGCAGTCGCGCTAAGGCATGTCTTACTAGTAGTAAGTTACTACAGCCTGACTACGCCCTGACGGACTTTCCGGCTTGCCTTACAGTATTTCTAGTCGGGCATATTTCATTGATTCTGAGTCGCGGATGTGGTTATTAAATTTAATTCTAATCCTAATCCTAATCGCGTACACGATTAATTCCCGTGAACTTCAAAAGCTTTCTGAAAATCTTCGATCGCGAACGATCTCGCGAACTGCGTCCACTTAGATTCTCAGACGTTCCGGCGTGGCCCCACACCGAAGCGCCCGATCGGATATTACAAAAATTAAGGACGAGCGTTAAGCGCATCGTGACAAATTTAATTACTCAACGCGTTACCCGGCTTGTAATTGAAATTACGAAACAAAGGAAATTCACGGCGGTACGTGAGCGCGACGAAAGCTGCTCCCTTTAGGAAGCGAAATGTTACTCGGCGTTACCGTGCGTTTCATTAGGGGTCCTTCATCCCGCTCGTCGTCGGTACGTAGAGCGCGCAACCCGTTGGGAGAAATATTTCAAAATGAATTCCTGTTTAATTCAACGGCCCGGCCGAGGAACCGTGCGTTACCCCGCGGACGGCGCGGTGCGTTAAATAAACCAATTAATAATTATCACGCGACCCTGCCTGCCCGTCTTTCTTCCACCGGCAGCGATTCCATTGTTCCCCGTCACGATTGAAAGAGACGGGACGCGAAGGATAACGCCACCGAGAATGCGTTAATTGTACCTTTATCAGCCTTTTGTCGCTGTACGTTATTAACGCGACGTCGCGGTGTCAAGTTGCAACAATGCTGTCCAAAAGATCCGTGACGCGAGAGGGTTATTTATGATTATACACGATTGTGTTTTGAAACGTTAATTAGAGTGCGGTTTACCAGCGTTGAGCGACACGAAACTCCGAGCGGTAACTTCAAAAATGACATTCCTATATCATCGTGACATTTATACTTCGCTCGTATTACCACGAAATTTTGCACGAATGCTTCCAGCTTATTAGAATAGTATCGACTTTTTACATGGTTACATTGAGCTCGCTTAATATCTCGAAAGTATTTACGACTGACGTATTTAATTTTTGGAACTCGAAGGGTACTTTAATTACTTGAAAGAAATATTTGTTCAACGTTTCTCGCCGTTGGGGAAACTCGGAAAGAACTCGCGACGGTACATATCGACGTTTTTGCACGTAATTGTTCTTGTACTGCAACCTTCGTCCGTTCTGTAACGAGCAGCACGTCGACGATCGGAGGAAGTTTTACAATACTTCCTTTGAGGAATTTTTTCGATCGTCGGGAAAGTGGATTTTCCGGGGCGGCGCGCTCGCGAACTCGTAAAATACAGAAAGTAGTTACGAGTTTGTTGGTGTGTTCTGGTTTATTCAAGGGATCGTGCACCTGTCTTCGGTAGTTTGCACATGTCTGAAACCAGTAATTCTGCCGTCGACGTGGCTGCTGCGGCGTACGAGTACACGCGGAAGGCGTCCCGCGCCGCATTAGCGCTCTTACCAGCTTATGAATTTATTAGGAAGTTTCGGAGGATGGGAACGAAAAAAAAAGTAAGAAGAAAAGAGCCGCGTGGTTGGAAGACACCGACACCGAGACCCGACGTCGACCGCTCGTATCCGTCGCTATTTATAAGGGTTAGCCTTGACGCGGTAAATCATGCGCGTCGACATAAATTCGCGACGCGTCTGTAAATAATCCTGCCGCGCGTGAGCTTGTTCTGCGACAAAAAAGAAGAAACTATAGACCTTGTCTCGGGCACTCTCGTTATCAAAGGACGTAATCACCAGTGGATCCGAAGACAAAAGATCATTCCGAAATGGAAATGGCGCTACGTCGAATGTACACCGGAAGCGCGCCCCCGTTGGAATGAAATTTACGCGAACACGCGTGATGCTCTTTTCCCTCGTCCGACAAGAACAATTCGAAGAGGTCTGTGCGCGGAGTTTTACACGGCCGCGTAGCGAAAATTTATTGGCCGGCAGGGGGTTGCCGCAAAAGCTTTCGGGGTAGGATTTTCATTCGACAAATGAGAAATTCCAGAGAAAATGCCGCGCGCACACCGTTGCCCTAACCCGGAGCCGCGTAAAATTACTGCGGAAATTCAGGCTGCATTGTTCGTATCCAAGCGCGGGGCACGCTCTTCGATTCATATACGATTGAATTGCCATTGAGCGTTTACATGTGCGGGGATTTGAAGTGCGGGCGTACAGTGATTCGCGTTTTCGTATCGTTCCTACCGCCTGCTTTCACGATGTTCTCAACAATGCCCTTTGGTTTCCGGCGCGCGTACACTTTGTATCTCGCGTATGTTGCCTTCTATTAGATCCTCCCGGCTCGTTCGCAAAGTTTCCATCGTAATTACCCGTTCTAAGCGGTTTAACGAGCTACGGTGCTACTAAACACTCCTGCAGGTACCATCTTGTTACCGAGAGAATAACTTTAACTCCGTATGTACTTAACTTACGCCCAAGCCTCCATTATAATCGCAATTAATTTAATTTCAATTCGCTATCCGCGTGGCGAGACGTTCGCTGAGAAATTAATCTTCGAAAGTGTGCGCGCTCGGTGGAGTTTAGCATGCACGCTGGAAATATCGCGTGGCTATTGGTAACGACTTATCGGCGCGGCGATAAGTCGTCGAGTGCGAAATTCTAAAGTACTCGATGTTCGTTGACGATCGGCGAGGATGGCCGGTCGAATCGGTCTGCCCATTCTCTGTTTGCTCGTTGAACGACTATTTCGGCGTAAACGAAACTCGGCTGGGATTGGGTGCCAGGCTCGTTGTAGCGAACCGTAACATCCGAGAACCGAGGAAACGTTGTTTAATTTCGTCGAACACGCCCGGTGCACAACCGTAGTTACCCGCGCATGGTGGGTAGGTGACACGCCCGTCAGTGCTAAGGAACCGCGGTAAAAATTAAATCAAGCAGGGAGCGTACAATTTTCATCGGAATATCGTTTCCCTGAGGACAAAAAAGAAAAATCGGTTTAACGATTTTCAAAACGTGTAAATTTGATTCGATTCGCCGAACGACGTCAGAATCATCAGCCCCTCCCCATTTTCCGAAATAATTGCCCCACGATAAAATTCAATAGCATAAGAATAATTGTAAGAAAAAAATTGTCACTGTCATAATCTCGTTCCAACAAGGATCAAAAATGATCGCTTCGATATTCGGAAAAACAGTCCAACACTCGCCGGTCGTTCGAATCAAGGAATGAAGATCCACCACGAACGATAATGTGGCAGCTTGCGAAATTATTGCTCGGCTCCGTTGTTCGACCCTTCGGCGATCGCAAATCCCCGAGGCTGGAGGCTGCAAAACGCTCTCACCTCCCGCTCCCCACCCACCTCTCTCTTTCTCTCTCCGCGTGTCTCGCCCTCGCTCTCTTGCTCTCTCGAACGTTGCCGCTTTAATAAATGTCCCTGACGCGTGGTCGGCAAGGGTACAAATCGCTTGGAACCGCAGACACAATGCTTAGTAATGGTGACCGACGGGTTCGTGCAATGTCCCCCTACATTACGGGTTCCTGGTACCGCGCGCGATACCCATTCGTTACGTTCCTTGGCCGCTGGCTGCGACGCCGCTCACGCGTTCGTCCAGCGCGATTTGATTTCGGCGCAAATCGCTCGACAAATGACCTCAATTAATCCTGCCGTTCGAGCTAACGTCGGAGGCACGCCACCTGACGCGAGTCCATCGAAAACGTCATCGCTTTGATATCGTCGATCGAGCGTAGCTGCAACTTCGTCGGTTTAACGAGCCACGTTTCCCCGATGCGTTACGAGGGTGATTCGAATTGGGCTTGAAACTACCGTCTGGAGATACGAAATTAACGTGGGAAGATAGAGATAGATCAATTTGGCGATGAGTTAATCTCGCGTGGAACGGCGTACCGGACGAGATCAGATCTGCAATGAAATTTCGTGCCACTGTAATACCCGATACTCGTAGAAATCGGTTTACGGAAATTATACGAAATTCTCGTTATATTAAGGAATCGCCTGGCTCGTATAACGTTAAGGGCGAATTTTTCACAACAGCGTCGAAGGGCCGCCGCGTACATACAGCTCGCTTCGAGAATTTCGAGCGTGTTCACGGCGAAATTCCTCGCGCAAACTCCAGGGAATTCCGGAGACGGCGGTAATACCGTAAAATTGGATACGCGCGCGTGTTTATGGATTATCGATATTCACTTGCGTACAGGTACGTCGTGTAACCTTCAACGAGAAGTCCGGCTTTCTACCTAAGATCCTGAATAAACAATATCCCGCCAGCCCCGAGAGAGACGATCCCGAGACCTTGAAGATTTATGCATCCAAGGTCTCTTCTCGAATTCTCTTTGAATTTTGCGCTTTACGGCATAGCCGTCTCGTACTTGAACTTTATTACGGTACACCGTTTCCAACAAAGGTACGGAAGGATGTCTCGAGGGAAAGGATAAAATATACAAAAACCAACGCCAATGGAATAGTATCAGCACCGAGGAACGCGTCACTATAAATTCGTAGAAGACGCGTCACCCGTGTCGCTTCGAAATTTTGACAGACCCATGGCGGGAATAGAGAAATGGCAACGGGAACGCGAGGTTCGAGGGGAGTGGGCGAGCGGTGTGCGTGCGTGGGGGGTGAGGCGAGGGGGTTAGAAGACAGCGAAAGAGAAGGGGGAGGGGGGGGAATTGCGTTGCGAACGAGTAACACGAGTCGTTAGCGGCTAATCCAGCATAGGGGACGAAGGGGACAGAATTCGAACCACCGGTAGCTAACCGTGGCGGCCTACCCACCCCCGCAGAGTGGGCCAAGCTCAAGAGTTGCGCGAAAACAAGCGGACAGGTTTTTCAGGGGTCGCGCAGAGAGAAGGGTTGTTCGTAGATGAGTGACGCGGTCCACGGTTCCATAGGCCACCAGAAGGGCAGCGGGAGCCACTGTTGATTCAAGTGGGCACGTGATAAAAATGACAATGATGAGTTAATGCAATAACTGTGTACCTTCCAAACCCTCCTCCGTCTAGCTATACGTATACGCTACTGCCGCGTCGCGTAAACACACGCTCGCCCGTGTTTGCCGGTATTAGTGTCTACACTACCGTCCACAAGTATTTGCTTAACCGTGGAATCCTGTAATTTCGATTCGTAGAATTTTTCTACAGGCGTTTTCTCATAGTCGTGCCGTCGCGCGTTCTTATCGCGAATATTGTGCAAAAAATACAAATTATAATCGAGAAGGTGGCGGTAAGAGAAGAGTGCCATCGTTCTTAGCAAACCTTTACACTACACGAATTACCGAAACGCGACGCATCGTTGCCCTCGTCACGATCCCATCGATTTATCACCGATATAACGGTGATAACGCGATGAGTGCGGCTATAACGAAATACGGAAAATTTCCTCAACCAACCCTTTGACCGGCCGACGGGAATCAACGGAAATCGGAAATCGTAAATCGATCGTACGCGTTGACGAGCGTGTTTAAATTTAATTTTCGGTTTCGCATCCTCGGGGCGGAAAACGCTAACGCGACGGAATACAAGTGGGCAAATACTTATGGACAATAGTGTACCAACGTGCGCATACATCCGTCCGGTGGACCGGTTTCCCCAATTCGAGCTCGACGCCACTCGCGCCCTTTCGTTCACGCTATCCTCCCTTCGGCCGTTACTCCGGATCTCCATTGGTGTAGATAGTGGCACGGGGGACACGTGATGGTGCAGGAGGAGGACGGGGGGCGGGGGGGGGGGGAGGAGGGCCGTAGCGAGGCGCGGATAAACCGTGGCCATAGCCGATGGAAACTGTATTCCTGGTATTTAGCGCAGGCCCTACCAATTTACTTCGCGCAGGCAATAAACCCTAGCTAAACGGGATTAATGCCCGGCACAGCCTCGTGCACTTCGAACTCGGCTACTACTCCCTCTTCGTTCGGTAGTCCCTCCGAAGGAAATAACTCGAGTTCGACCGTCCTTCGGATTGCTTTATTTCTCCCTTGCGATGTTCGCGACTTGACCCCCCTCCCCCTCGTCCATTATCCACCGTCGATCGGGCGTGCGAGCGCGTCGTTTAATCCTGAATCGAAGGGAATGCGGGACTTATCGTCGCGTCGTCCGTCGAGTCCAACTCTTGACCTCGTTTGTTCTTCTACCGCTTATGCGGATGGTAAATAGGAAATAATATTTCTTACGATCGAATAATATCGCGGATCGATCGTTCCCTCGTCGAGGGACGAAAAATCGACTACCTACTTTGCGATACATCGATGAAAATCGTCTACACTATTTTTCAGCCGTTGGAAATTAGACTGACCGATTGTGAGTGGAAATGAGTGCTGTCGTTCTCGAGGATAAACTTACGTTAAGTAATCGTCCGTAGAAAACCGGTTGATAATTGGATCATTCGAATAATCGGTTATCGTCAGCCGTCGTCAATGATAGGTACAATGAGAAATATAACTCGAAGGGCACAACATACAGATATAAGTCGAGGTCGCCGGTGGTATCGCGATCGCGTTCATCCGCGTGACAAGTGCCATTGGATATTCTTGAATTAAAGAACGTCTAGACTGCGCCGCGTCGGCTACGGCGGTGAGAGGAAAGTCCGTATACATATACGCACCTACCTCCGTATCGATGATTAAATTAAAAAAGAAATAACACGGATACATCTGCAAACGCGGCTGCGTCTCTTCTCCCCGCTATTCGGGATAACGCGCGGGTTGCTTGGATTTCGGGGGTTCGCGACTGTTTTTGGAGTTAATTGGCCGCTGGATGGGCGAACACTGCACTGGCTGAGGTCCGCTGCATAATTAATCCACCGCCGGCTGACCTCACGGTGCACTGACCACTGTTGCCGCTGTTTGCGCATTTCGAGTAGCCGGTTGCCGGCAATGGGCGACGGCCAGTTGGCCGAAAGCGTGCCACATTGACTTTTGTGTCGAGCTAGACGCGAGCCCCCGGGCCTCTCTAGATTGCTAATTTCCTGGGAAGACGGATTCATTTTAAACGAGAACCCCATTGACCCCCATACGACGAATCGTGTTTCGACGTTCCGACAAATACCTTTGATTACGTGTTGCGCGGTGTACCCAGCGACATTGCATTTACCGACGCGTTTCGTCGGTTCGATTAATCTTTGACGGACGGTATTTACTAACCGCAACATTGGCTGTCCAGCCGGAATTGATTTCGCGGAAAAATACTCGGTCGCGGTAAAATCACCGCATTCGATTTTTTTTCAACGATAAATCGTACCGTTAGAACGAAACAGGTGCTAAACGTAATGAAAGTGCCGATCGAGATACGATCTCCGTTTTCGAGTGTCAATGCAAATCTCATATTCGCTGTTTGCGTTGTATCGTAAACAACGCGCCACCTTTATTTACATCTCGTCGTTATCGATCGAATATCGATATTCTAATATAAGACTATTCGGAATTAAAAGAACTTTATTTACTGGGAACTTAAGCCAGTCCAACGTTTGTTGCTAGGGTTAGGGAAACCCAGTAAAGTCTAATCAGATTGCTTATAAAAACAAGCGCGGATATACAGTTGTACTATTACATCTCTATGACGATACACTGCTCGTCAATACTACGAATATATATGTATAGGTTTTTGGGGCCGCGGGGGTCCTCCAATGCGATGGCGATCCTCAGTGCGGTGCGCTGGCATTGGTGGCCCCGCGCGGGCGATGCGGAAAAGGGTCCTACGTTGTCGGTCGCCAGGGACGAACCACCGAAATTCTTACACTAATGAACTACGATTCTTTCCCTGCATAAGAGGTAAACGAAGAAGATGTTTCTTCTACATTACTAACGTCCTCGCAAATAAATCTTCTTTCATCGGACAGAATACCTTTCAAGCGCGGTAGCCGCCGTTTTATGACTGAAGGTACCAGTGTGTTCCGAGGGAACGAGTGCATCGAGCGAGTTTGACAAAGAGAATATTCATAACGTCATCGAACGGGCGACCATGTCCTTCAGGACGTAGGATCGCTGGTACGGGGGTGGGGGGGGGAGGGGCGGCGAGAGGCAGGACGGAGTTCGACAGGGTGGCTGAGCCGCTTAACGGCAGACGATACCCATCTAGTCGGTCTACCCCCTCGGGCCAACCCCTCCTCCTCCTCCCACCGCCCACCAACTTCCACGAATCCTTCTCGCGGCAAACCGTCCTTTAGTTTCGGATCTGGAGCGCATAATAATTTATATGTCGTTGCAAGCCGCGGCGAGAGGATGAGCGGCGGCGTTACAGGAGTATCAATTTTATTACAACGCAACGCCGGGGATTAAAATTCCCCGGTGGAACGATAAAAAAGCGAGAACCCGTCTAAAATATCGAATCACGCGTCGCCTTTATTAGCCTTGCTATCAGGCCGATAACGCGAACGAAATGTAGACGTGGTTTTAACGAGCAATCGAGTCTCGGGCGGGCTGGTACGTTTTATTGGACGCGGCTGTTTGTAACTCGTCGCGACGTCGATTTATGATTCAATTCGCGCTCCGTTATACTCGCTCTGTCGCTCCGTCTGTCTCCCCCACTCTATCTCTTGCCCCATCTCCCTTTCTCTTGTTCTCTCTTTCACTCTGATTAGAAGTCGATCAACAATCGAGGGGGTAAAAGGTATCGAGAGCAGGAGCAGTGGCGGGTTGGCGGGGGGGGGGGGGGGGGGAGGAAGGGCGTACAAAGATCAAGGTAGGCGAGACGGGCGGAGAGTTTGAATCAAATTTTATCGGCGACTCGTCCCGTTAGCGCCGAAGGCCTTAGCCTGTTTTACATTTAAAACGCATTACCGCACCGGTCGCTTCGAATCCCATGCGGCGATAAAATGAAATTAATGGTCGCGCCCGCCGATTCGAGATATATCGACGGAACGAGAGTAAGAGAGAGAGAGAGAGGGGGGGGAGGTGGAGGGTGTGCGAGAGAGGGAACGAGAACGAATCAGCGAGCACGCGCACGAGAGCGAGCGAGCCGAGAAAGACGGGCGAACGTATCGAGATAACGCGAGATAGCGATCACGCGCGTCTCGATCGTTTCTTAAGGCGAGAGAATGGATTTCCCGGATGGAAATGGGGAAAAAGGGCTTTAATCGAAAAGGGTGGCTGGTACGCGAAATTAACGCGTAAAGCGCATTCACGAGAATGACTACGATAATTTATATACGGTACTATTATTCATACGTAATACCATCATCGCTAAATGTTATTACACCCGCCTTTGTACTCTGCAAATTATATCGCGAAATTGCCGCTCAACGCGACAATAACTTTATCCGGCGGATAGCCAGCGTCCCGTAATCGCGTAGGATGCATTTTCAAATTTTCGTCGCGCGATTTACACATACGGTGGGGATACATATACATACCGAGTTCCCTTTAAGTTATGCCGAGTCTACGGCGATAGCGTCCGATGGTATTTCTACTCGGCTAAAGGGGGCGTTAAAAAGAGAACTGGGGACAGGAAATACGGCACGGTCGGTCCTAACCATCTCGCGGCGGGAGGGTTGGGAAAAAAATGCTGAAAACTTAGGAAACAGCCATTTCCCTACATTAGGCGGGACGCTTTTTGCTCCTGGGGGTTGTAGCCGTTGGATATAGCTCACAGGGCAAGGACGGGGGAGGGTAGAAAATATGAGAAGACCCTCTCGGTAATAGACGAGCACTATTAATTAGGTAGATTAAACTTTAAGTGCCCATCGTTAGCTGGGACTGTAGGTGGTTCGTTATCCTACAAAGAGAAGAAAAAAAAATGCGGAGTACACGCTCTGGCACTGTCTCGATGTGACATTTGCACGCAGCGGAAGGAGAGTGAGGGAGGGAGGGAGGGAGGGAGGGGGAGAGAGAGAGAGAGAGGGAAGGATGACGTTACGCTTAGGGTTTAAAGCAAGGGAGAATATGGCGTAACGGTAATTGAACCGCGCACGCGAATCCTGAATATGATTTCTAACTTGACCGCGTAAGAAAAGATTTCCATCGGTTTAATTCGTTTCAATTACACAAGGTCGCCCCAGGGGGAAAGTAAATCCGCTCGCGGAGGCAAGGAAACTTTTAGCGAGAGCGAAGTTTGAAAAATAAGCGTTCGCGGGATTTGCTTGATACCGCCGCGAGTGCCATTGCGCTCTTTTTCTTCGGCGTTACTTCTTCCGTTGCCAGTCTCACCGCACTTTTTCCGTCGGTGGTTCCCAAGGGACTTCCGGTTCCTGGCTATCCGCTCCTAATGGACTCCCTCGAGACTACCCTTCTTGTTCCGAGTGGACAGCGAGAGGAAGTAACAGCTTTAACAGAAATTGCATTTGATCCCGGTGCGTCCTCGCCGAAGGGAAATAGAAAAAATCCAACTAAGAGGCTTCCTCTTTGTGGTTCTCGTGGTTCCTATTAATTTCATTTGTTGACGGACATGGAATTTCACCCATCGAGGATTTCAGTTTCTCTCAGCGAGCTATCGCTTTGATTTCTTATTATCCCCCGACGATCGACGCGTAAAACAATGAACGGTTAATAAAAATGAAACGCGACGGTGCTATTTGCAATTGCCAACGCGAAATCTCGACGGTTGACCACCTCTCGTTTTATAATTAAATATCGTCAGCTCATCCGTCAAGATCTAGGATTTCCCAGGTGGTCGAGATCGGAATGGAAGGACGTAGAATGGGTGTATTGCTTCCGTCTCTGGTTCTGAAGTCAATAATCGATAGTAGGTTCGTACTCGCAGTACTGTGAACCGCGCCACCCCTTTCCGACTCTCGCTTCACCCTCCGTGTCCCGACCGTGGCCCGTTCGGAACTTTAATAAAATATTTCAAATACCAATATTGTTTCGCGCCCACAGTCTGGCCTGTCACTTTAAGGCGAAGCAAGGGGTTCGATCGTACATGCCTTTTCTGAAATACGCGTTAATAACGACGTTAGCTTCGCGTGCTATCGGTCCGATTAATTACTCTTCCATCGATCGTTAAATTTCGTTTGGAGAGCGGTAACGCTACGATACAATACCCCGGGTATACCCATCATAAATATTTTGCAGATTTGTCAAATTATCGGGGTTATCGTCTTGAATATTTTGTATAAATGGAATAACGTCGCACGTTGTCGTACGATTCGGAAATTGAACGAAGAAAATATCACGCGACAACGATAGCTGGACCACCCCGTACACTATAACAATTTTATGTCAAACATCGTGTCCTATAATTGATCTTAAAATTGCGTCGAACCAGTACTTACAAACTTACGCGGAGATCGTTCGTACCGATTAAATTTAGTATTATCGTTCGTCCTAAAAAAAAAAGTAAAATGTTGAGCCATCCACTTGTTGACGCATACACGACCCGGGATCGTGTGCAAAGTTTTAAACGAAAATTCAACGAGTTGCAAACACTCTGCTAAGCTATATTACCTCTGTCGTTAAGATGCGGGGAAAGGAACTCCCGGACGATGAAAGTCTGCAAACTCGAAATGGAGAGCAAACGGATCTCGTCAAACTTTGATTTTCAGGTCCAGCCAGCCCCGTCTGTTGCGCGCGCGCGTGTTTGACATGAACTTTCTCCCTCGTTGAGAGCGAGAAAAGAAAAAGCAACGACGAGGGAGGAAGAAACGAAAGAGAGGAACTGAAGTTCCAGTTTGCAAAAGTTGAGTGCTCCGTCTGTAAAGAGGAGGAGAGACTTAAAGGGAATCAATCAAACTCGGCCAATTCCGAATGATCGGTGTGCCGTTTCGCCTTATTTTTAATAACTTTCGATCGACGCTGTAAACCATGAAACTATAGTACCTTGGATTATTTTTCTCGTTGATTCCGAAGGTTTCGCTCTTAATAAATGAGCCGTTGTTTTTGAAAGCGGCAGAAGTCCATTTTTTTCAAATATTTAAAAAGTAGAATCTATATTAGGCATGGGCAACATCGGCCCACCATTTCTCCTCCGCTAATTTCGCTATCCCCACTCCCGCCGCGTGCACCGAACGGAGAGAAGGATAGCAATATACATATATGTATCTACATATACTAAATATACCTGTACCGTACAGACTGCTGAGCGCGTGCACTTGTTTAATCGCCAGTGTGGGTACCCAATAGCGGAGAAGTTCGAGCCGCCGCGCCGTCGCCGCTGTGGCTCAATCAGCCGATGTTGCCCATACCTGATCTATATCTTACTAAAATTACCATTAACTAATTTTTTTCCAAAAATGGACTTACACAACTTTAAAAAATAACGGCTCAAATATCGATCGCTTATTTTTCTCGTTCGTTTTTTAAGGCCGGCCATACACGTTTGCGGTTTACCGGAGAGGTTTACTCGCACAGTTTATGTGTCTTTAACGTGTACGCCAACTACTTTACTATCTGCGAAACTGTACGGACGACCAAACAAGAATCGATTCTTTCTACCCGCGCAGTTGTGCATACCGGAGCGTGTTTGTAACTCACTCAACACCTGCGCAGGTTTCAGTTCAGTTGCAATAGGTTTTCATGCCACGATGAGGTCAACCGATGGGTGAAACCTACCGATTCGTTGCCTGTGCAGGTAACAAATTCACCGTGCAGACAAACCGCAACGCGTATGAACAGCTTAACGCGAGAAAATGTATAAGCGCGAGATTCAGCGCGCGCAGCTCGCACTACAAACGCAGGGGGTTGGTCTTCGAGGGTACGTACGACAAGTCGAGTGCCACGAGATGGAACCATCGTACAATCTCGGCGCGTTCGAGTGGCTGGCTGCACGGACTTATTATCGCGCGTCATAAGCGCGGGTTACCTTCGGTCACGGGGAGCGTGCTTTAAAGTTAGCTTTAAAGATCGCACGGCCAATTCGTCGGACTAAACTGCCATATTACCCTCGTTCTTCGCAAAATTAAACTCACGTTTGCCTCTGTTTCTCCGCAGAAAAGTTTCGGTAGCGAGTACGGATAATTAAAAGCTTTGAAACGCGCGGTACGCGCGTAGTGGAGTGAACGCGACGCGAAAAAGCGAAGCATACTTTCGCGTAAATGGCTCGTCAGTGGCGCGTTGCCTTTTAAACTGTTTCGCAGTCATCCCCGCTAACCACCCTCCCTAACCTTTTCAATCTCTTCCGCGACCACGTTGCGACCGAAAGTTGGACGGGCACCTCAATAACCCGTCGTAGTTCTCTCTCTCTCTCTCTCTCTCTTTCTTTTTTTTTTTTTTTTTTTTGGGACACGCCGCACGGCGGTCGGGAAAGATCTTTTAAGGGGGTGCGCGACAAGGGTCGCCACGGAGATTCTTTCCGGCGCGTGTCGAGCAGCGGTTGTTACCCCGCGCAAGAAACGCCTTATGAACCGCAGGAAAGGGCAAAACAGTGTCGAAACGTCGTCACGGAGCTAAGGGACACGGCTACCGGCGGTGGCAGGGGCAAAAACGGTAGTTTGACGCGAACTCAACCCTTCTCAGACCAGAAACAGTCTGCTGGAAAACAATGCGTGGTCTTCGCGCCTCGTCGCCCCGCGTTTTCTTTCACTGCCATTTTTCCTCCGTTCCCTAGCAATTCTTTTTTTTTTTTGCGAACGCCGTAGCGCTCCTTTATCCTCGATGCTCCTCGTTTCTGGCGTGTCAAGTCCGAGGTGGGTTTCACTTCTTTTTTTTCTTTTTTTTTGGAATTCGAGCACGCTATCCTTTTCTATGGCTTTCATCCTGATTCGAGTTCGTTGTTGTATCGTTGAAAATGACTCGCGCGTTTCGCAGTCCGCGGTGGGAGAGGCGAATGTAATACACGGGAGTTTATAGTCCGACGCTGAGTAAACGCGTTCTCAAAGGGGTTCTAATCCGCTCTGCTAATAATAATGGCGACTGTTAGATTCTCAAAAGTACTCCAAGAGCTTCCACAAATACTCTTTTCTCCCCGGGGCAAGGGTTATAGTACGAACAATTCGTTGCACTTAAATAGTCTGCTTACAGAGTTATATAAACTGCCGCCTTTTCCCGTAGAGAAACGTTCTCGTAGCGAAGAATACCAGGTTCTTCGCGCGCGGCCCGCTCTCTTCAGTTTCGAGATCTCTAAATTGTCGTTCGTACCTTTTCATCGTCTTTCATCTTTAATCTCACGTACGCGCTCTCTACGTGCCCCGGACGATATATCTCTCCTCCGTCTCCGTCGCGAAAACCGAAATTAAATTCCAGGTTCCGTGACTACAGATAAGAGAGCGACTATCGTGTCGAGTGTGTACGGATTACAAAGCGACCGGTAATAACGATCACTCGAGATACGGAGGTCGTGATACAAACGTTTTATAGTTTCTTATTTTCAATTCGTTTATCGCTTTACGGCGATAGCGAGCGAGGCATATATTACTCGAAGGGTATTTCCTGTTTCGCGAAAAGTCGACGAGATACTCGAAGGAAAAGGAGGAAGTAGGAAAAGGAGACATCCTCAAATTTGGGGAAGCACTCTCGAGATCCGAGAGACTTTTATTTTTAATGGCATCGATGGATGGAGAAAGTTGGACGCCCGTGTAAATAAGTGAAGATAGAAGAAATTCAGCCCTGAATCAGCCATCCCCTTCTAAATTCACGAGGTTCTATGGTACCGAGGGTAGGTGTTGGCACCCCATTCCGTATATCCATGTATATAGGCGTATATATTTATTTAAAAAAGAAACAAGAACGTAAATCCGCCTTCTCTCCTCGTCTCGAGTTCTTTTCACGACTCTTTTTGCTTGGACGCGTAGAAGCGCCTACCGCGCTTTCGGAGGAAAAAAAGGAAAGAGTAATCGGAAAGGGGAAGAAAGAGGGCTTCTTCCATTCTTACGCTTCTCTGTTTCACTTTCTCTGTCTCGTGAAGAGGAGGCCCTTCGGTTATTTGACTTGCTAATGTACCGAAAATACCCAGCAGGATTGCGGCACGAGAAGACGGGACGATTCTGATTATTCGAAGATTCAGTCCCTATCTTTTCCTTGGTCGCTTCGTCGTGTCTCACTGTCCTGACTCCAACTATTTGAGAGAAAATATCGAGAGACGGAGATAGAAAGAGAGGGATATTCAGAATTTCTCCACTCGAATTCTCTGCGGAATTAACGTAAAAATGAACGCGCGGTTCGTGCATTTACCTCTAATTGACTGTATCGAAACGTTCATTTCGATACATTTATCGTGGGTCTTGTTCCCCAGAGGAATCAACCCCACGCGTCGAGCAGGGGTGAAACTATCGTTTACAATTCTAATCTGATATACGCTCAATGGTGTTGCTCCGACAGGAGTGACGCGAAACGAAAGTCCAACGTAAGTAGAGGCGTAACGCATGGGAGTCGAAACCAAACAATCTTTCCGGCCGATTAAAGTGAAACAATTTCCGTAATGTTTCGCTGAGAAGCCTCTGCAGGATCCTAGCTGCTCGCCTTTGAGAGTCGCGGGTACCGCTTATCATTAATGCGGGTGCGAGGGCCGTACGACAACCCCTATCTCGGGTATTGGGGCGCGAGGTGGAGTGGGTGCGTTCGATGTATTATTAATTCCCGTTTAACAATGCGCACCGGCACAAGGACCAGCGCGATTCTCGACTCGAGACTACGAAGCGTATTTGCGATCCCTTCCGACGGTAAGGCATTCTCGTGAATAATTATTATTCCATGGGCAGAATTTTATGTTTCGTCGCGAGGCATACAAAATTGATATCAATTACGTTTTTGCCAGCGAGATAACGCGCGAATGGTTCTCGTAAGTGAGATGATTACGAGCTCCGCGGTTTCGAGGATTTTATAATTGCGATGCCCTCCGGAGACGGGAATTTTTTATCGAGAAATACGTAACACCTCCAATTGAGAGGGATGGCGGATTTAAGGTAACCTCCGTACACGTGAGGTTGCGTTTATAAATAACGAAGATTGCATCTCGCAATAGTATAAGTTGAAGGGTCTGCGAATCCTGAAAGTTTTAAGAGGCGTTTCTTCCGTTTCATTCGTAACCGTCGTCCCCCGTCCATTCGACTCTCGCACCCTCTCGGATAAGAGTGACGTCCATGAGGGGGTACTTTTCGAGATAACCTTCCTGCCCGATGGGCGAAAAAGTTAAGTATATAATTACTTCGGGATGACGAAGCGCCCCGAATGAAACCCCTTGAAGAATGCGCTGACTGTAATTTGAATCACCGGAGGATGCCTCCCGTTATATGTAGTCGAGGATAATCTTGAAGCTCGGAGATCCAGAAAACTCAATTCAGTCGGCAGACAGAGTATTAAAGAAGTTTGTCCATTTTAATTTGGCAAAAATGGATTTTACACATTACTTTTGCTCTTTTTGTTTTTTAATCTCGAGGCATTCGAAACAACTCGCAAGCAAAATGTTTTTATTGAAGAAAGACAGACGGATCGTTTGTTCTTTAGCGTGGGGGTGTAGAGAGAGGGAGAGAGAGAGAGAGAAAGAAATACGTTAAATCAACCGCTCCTGAAAGGATCTTCTTCTCCTCTGACGCGCAATCCACATGTACCCACATACCTAAGTAAAACAAGAGAATAAAAGAGGAGAACAAATGATTAAACTTTAAGTTCAATAACAACGTTGCGTTATGTACAGAAGCAATATTGTTTTATGGCCGACTAGCTTGCTTCGACGTTATTAAAATTAAAATTCATTAAAAAAAGAAAAACAGGTTAGGCGCGTCGCTACAAAACCGTTGTTGGTTCAAGCTGTTTTGTTTCGTTCGCGTACCTTCCCCCGTAATCGGACATCGTATACCTTGGTACCAGATTTATGAGAGCGTACGCGTACAACGCGTCTCTTTTCTAATAATCCGTTTTGTTATTAGTGAAATTGATACTGCTTTTCCATACGCTATATCGACGAATAACTTTTTTTTGTTGTTGTCGGACGAACAAGAGACGAATTCTGTTCGATGTTTCATAGCGAATATTTTTTCATATTCACGCGGGATCGAAACGGTGCACTCGGAATATAAATGTACGATACCCCTTGCGTTTTGTAATAGCGATAAATGCGAGCGTTCAGTTTTAAATCATATTATCCATTGGTGGTTACCGGCGGGTCTCGTTTTACCGAAACACGCATTTCCTACTAAATATGAATTGAATCGAAATACGTGATCGGAGGTCAAGGGAAATATACTGGTAAAATTAACAACGTCGAATACGCGACTCGTTAATAATTACTGTCTCGGGGTGAACGCGTTAATAGGGTAAAGGAAGTGCTTTGGAATTACTTTTCCGGATTAATGAAGGCCGATTAATCGGAAGAGGAAGGCAGGAGTTTAGGGAACGGTATCGTTAAAGGTGCCATATTAAAATGTTAATAGGTAGGGTCGTCTAATTGACGAGCGAAAAAAGACTGGGAAAAAAAGTTTTTGACCCACTGTTCAATTCCATCAACCCTCTCTATCTCCCGCCGTAAGCTGTTTCCTCTCGAGAATAAGCGTGTCTATCAAACGTCTCGTTACGACGGTTCCTGTACCTTTGCCGTCACATTTTCTTTTTCTCGGAGAACTTTATCTTTAATGAGAATGCGTAAAAAAAATGTAATCAGCGAAGTACGAAGTACACCCAGTCAAATTGAAAACTCGTTTATGCGAGAGTCCGACATAGTGAAAAATGAAAATAATTTTGATAGCAGTGTCTGGTTCGGATAGTTCGTTAAAGCGAAAATAATTGGAGCGGTAATCGCGATCTCCAATCAATCGAATCGAACGATGATTTTGCTTTTGCGAAAAGCGATTTTCAGAATTCACCGGGTATGCGTTTTTTTTCTTTGTAAAACGTTACTTGCTCGGTAACTCGTTAAACGGTTATCTCGTTCGCATAGGATGCGTGTACGCGAAATAGTTCTATTGTCCGTTATAATTGGAAGATCGTACGAATGAAAAGTGGAAACGCGAAAGCAAATACAGTAATTACGGCAGCTCTAACTCGGAGTTATCGTTGGAAGGGCGTTTTGTTTATGGTTTTGCGAACGTATGTGTGGGTCGCGTTGATTATTGACCGATAATCAAGAACGTAATTGTTTCCTACAAACTATCCGAGCGGCGCTTTGAATTACTGGCAAAAGCTTGTCGTTCGCGCGACTAAAGCTAATAAATCACGCGCATAGCTATCGCGTTGGTACGCAGTTGTATGCTCCAATTAATCCATTTTAGCTCTGGGATAAAATTGCGCCGTAATTCTTCGGTCACTGATATCCTTTTGCACGATGCACGCGGAAACAATGCCTTACTTTTACGCGCCGCAATGAAAATTAAAGGCGCTGTAAACATACTGAAATCGAGATTGGAATTTTATCAAGATTTTAATATTTTAGCGGTTCCGTGTCAAGCTGATCTAAAACAAAATTATAGGTATGTATATACATATGTATATAGTAGGGAACGATTCATGAAATTGTCGCGTAATTTTGGCTGTTATTTATAAAGCATCGATTTGGTGCAATGCAGTAGCGTTTTTTGTTTCTCAGCGTAAATGGTCAAGTCTAATCACAGGACAGAGACATAAAATAAAAAAAATAATGAGTGGAGTAAAAAGGCGAAACCGAATTTTGTCAAAAGGAAAATTACCGCGGGAAGGTTATCGATTAAAATCTAAAATATATCGGGCCAATGTCGTAAAAAGTATTGCGTTCTGGTAAGCGAGCGAGAGATTTTCGAATCAAAAAACCTTTTCCCGCACGATTGTACGACTCTTGATCCGCCGCGCACCGGTGCGTTAGTACAATTTTTATGAAAATCTGCTAGGCGGGAGGCCGAAAACTGCGTACAGTGCGCTCAACGCCGCGCGGTATAACGGGAGAAATCCCATCAAAGGGCCGGCCGGCAGCGTGTAATTTTGGATACCCGTCGACATATCCACCGTTCACGTGCAAACCCGTGGACGTGGGTGGGAGTCGCGCGCGGTCGCCCGTGCATGTGCAGGCTCACCGGACATCCGTACAAAGTAGCAGCTTGATGGCGAGCTCGCCGACGTATTATGAGACTCCGGACAGTAAATTTTTAATGGTCGCGGCTTAATTGTGCTTTGAATCCGGGTACCGCGAGTACGGGCAAAAAGAACGGGGAAATTAGGGGAGAACGAGTTGAAACGGGATGGAAGTAGAGGGAAAAAAGGAGAGAAAGAGAGAGCGAGAGGTGAGGAGTGGGGGAGGGTGAGAGAACTACTCGACCGTCGGCTCTCTGATATTCATGCATAGATGAAATGTACCGAGGAACGAAGCGGCTGCGAGCCTACTATAAAATGCATTACCAGAAGAAAGGCTGTATGTAACGGTGAAGAAGAAAGTAGATATTGAACTATTCCCATTAGACATTTTGTTGGAAATTTTCGGGGATGTTACCTCGTGCAACCCTTCTTTGCTCTCGTGTTAACTGCCCTCCCCCCTCCCCCCTTCTCTCTCTCTCTCTCTCTCTCTCTCTCTCTCTCTCTCTCTCTCTCTTTCCGTCTCATGTAATTTATTCGATCCAAGAAGAACATGTATTTCCATGGTCGAACGATGGTTAACGGCGAGTATTCCGAAGAATCGGAAAAGCAAATTTCCCGTCGATTTCACCGTTCTGGCCGCTTCAATCTCGTTTGCGTTCTCTTCCACCCCCTTACCCTTTACTTCTATCCGACGCCGACGAACGTTCGAATTTGAAGCGAACCTCGCGCTCCTTTCGTTCAGGCATCTCCCCCTGCCCCCCTCTATCTCTTGCCACTATCTGAGTTTACCCGTCCATGTGGAGCGTTGCTACGTCGTAACAGGGGTAAAGAGAAACGGTGGAGCGGGGAGGGGAAGTACGGTGGGGGGTGGTGGGGAGGGAATGGAGCAGAAGAGAGAAAGGCAGTGTATGCGAACGGGGAACGAAGTGTTCCACTCTGAAAAAGGGATTTAATTACTCCACTACGAGCGTGTTTCGAAGGGATCGACGGTGGAAACTGAGGCCGTGGGCCCGCGCTTTTGGATTTCGAAATGGGCTCGTGACAGCGCCATTACACCTGCGCATCCGACCCGTTTACGTTCGGTAGCCGACGCGACTTCGAGGAAGTAGTCGGTGACCCGGTTGCTAATTTTGATTTTGAATTTTTCTGCGCGGAAAATGTAAAACCTGTTTAGATATTTTTCTTTCCCTCGCGTCTGTCTCTCCCTCGCGCTCTTTTTCCTTTTCTCTCCGCTTCCAAGCGAGCGCAGGGCACGCGAAAGGTCGCAGGGTAGGAGGGTGGCTCGCGGGAGTCGCAGAAAGGGGTTGCTCGCCCCTCGCAAAGTGGCTCTCGCACCTGAAACAGTTCTTACATCAAAGGTACGCGCGGCACGACGATCTCGTCACTCGCGTTGACTACCGCGAATGCTCTTCAGCTTATAACCGTGGAAGAGATGTCTGTCGGATTCTCTCTGATTTCGACCTTTCCGGCCTGCCAGTTTTTTCTCTCTCTTTCCTTTGCGTGTTTCTTCTCTACGTCCACCCTCTGGCGGCTAGACAAGGAAGGTAATCTAGCTTCGTATCCCTGTCCCTTACGACCCGCTCATTGCGTTTCACGTTTCTCATGCTCGCGAAACGCGTGTAAAACTATCCCCTACCCCTTTGACCCGGTTTCGAGATAAAACCACCGAATAACGCGGACGTCTACGAGGGCGAAAAAAACCGCCGAGAGTGGCGCAACGGGGGAGGAGAAGTGTTTTTTAATCCTTCGAAACGTCATATTCGTACGCGACATCCTACATTTTAATGACACGCTACGACCTTGTAACTCGTCGTCTCTCCCTCGGATAAAAGAAGAGTACTATGCGCGGTTAACGAGCAAAACCACCAGTGTACTTCCGCGCGCATTCGTCGAATACATTTCCAGTTCCTCGAGGGTACTGTTTCCCCCGGAAGGAACGGTGATAAGCACCCCTTGTCGTGGCTGCGCGTGAAAATCCGTGCACTTGGCCAGGAGGTCACGTCGGGTCGCGTCGTTTCTGGGAGTAATCAGACGACCCTCGTTCTACGGAATGGCACCTAGGGCACCATCCGGCATTCTTCATGGCTCGAGAAAATAGTCATTTCGCGCCTGAACCGGAAATTGTTTCCTACCAACGCAACGTTCAAATTGTAAAGTAAAGGGCCTCTAACGTGAGTCTCTTTAACATCGCGACGCGTCATACGATGAAGAAGAACTTACCCTGCTTCTACGAAACGGCACTTGAAGTATTGTCGAGATGCGAGTACCGTCTTAATTGATAATTCTGTTTCCCTCGTAACGCGATTCTATCGATCGACGTATCGCGATGCTCGATCTCGAAATTCATTTGAAGTCGACGACGCGTATAATACAGGGTGTCCCGTAACTAGCTCGACACCGGGAAATGAGGGGTAGCTGAGGTGATTCTGAACAACTTTTTCCTTAGCAATAATGTCCTAAGCGCCTTCGGTTTTGAATTATTAACGAAACGGCTAGGCCAATCCGAGCGCGTATCGAACGCGCGCTCGAAACGAGAGTGTGGTCTCTGACACGCTCCGCCGCGAGCGTGAACAAGTAGATCGCGTGGGTATCGAGAAAAGCATACGGCAAATATCACATATCGTCTTCAAATAAACTAATAGTCGTTGCATAACTGTGTTCAATACTGCCACTCGTAATTCGGGAGGTATGAAAAGTTGTAGTATTTGTGGAAAAAATGATTTTCTTAACAGCATGTTTTCAGGTGGGTAAATTATGGTCTAAGATAAACGATGTGAATAACTAACGTTAGAAGAATCTTGTTAAACTCACCCTTTCGCCAACGAATCAACCTGCCCTCGACGGAAGTAAGTCGTTGGCAGTAGGTCACAGTACCGATTTTGTCCTTCGTAAGAATCTCGAGAACTTCAACAGCTGATTATACGGCCGGTTCGGTGAACTCACTTGACACTGACACACACAGTAGGAACGGCACTTGTCTAATTTATGGCAGGGCGCACGGCTAATCGCAGGTACGCGGACACCCCCGAGAGTCGAGCGGCGATCGGCGATCCGGTCACTTTACCGAACGTGCATTTCACTGCGTGAGCACTTTCACCGATAACTCCGAATAAAACAATTATGTAGAGGAACGTAATTGAACCTACGTTAGAGATAGTTGGTGGCCCTGAAAAGGGCCGATTGTTATTGCCAAAATTGCCAAGATCGGCTCGACGTGCCCTCCTCGCGCTTGCATGCACGTCTCGGAGCACCGGCGGACGTTGCGCTGCACTTCTTCCAATGGTTTTCGATTAAGAAACGTAACAAATATCCTGTAATACTCCGCGTTAGTTCGTTGCTGTATGGTACCCGTTCGGTTTGAAAAACGATTCTGCCAGCTCTAGCGTTTCTTGGGTCTTGCTTAGAAGGACGTTCGTTGGGGAAGGGATATTTTTACAATAGTACAACGTAGTGGCTCGCACATTTGGAGTCAATTCAGCCAAAAAATACCCGTGCGCTCGGGGCGGCCGCATGGTCTTCGTCACTACGAACGCGCTAGCGAAGACGCAGGGCAAGGAGTGCCATAAATTTCACTATTGTCCATACCGTGTCGTAAAGGGAAAGTGTGGCTATTTTACGAAATACGTGCATCGGCTTAAAACTACATCGACAGCGTACACGCAACATAATCCTTTAATATTTTCTTACGATTCTTCCCGCAAAGAAGGAACAGTACATACAATTCCCAAAATTATCAATTTAGTATTGTATTGTATTGCGAAGACACTGCTTGCGACGCATACACGCTTGCCCGTGTCATTTGTAATATTATAAATTTAATGTTGTGGGATGTTTAGTGTAGAGTGCATGGCGTGAATAAAAGTACAAGCGCGAAGACACTGTTTGCGGCGTGTCGAAATGCTTAAAATCTTAAACAGTCGGCTCCCTAAGAATCTCTGATTTCGATCTTGTTATGATTATCGCACGCGCGCGGCAACCGACTGTTTACGGGAACGCGAGCAGCAAAGCGTGCCGCGGTACATGGGCCCGATCAGGGGGACCTGTTCCAGACGACCAAAATGTTGATAGACATAACGATGTCTGTCTCGAAATGCGTATCAAACAGTGTCCTCGCTAACACAATACAATATTAAATTGATCATTTTCCAAGTTGTGTGTACTGTTTCGTCTTCGCGGAAAGAATCGTAAGAAAATATTAAAGGATTATGTTGCGTGTACGCTGTCGATGTAGTTTTAAGCCGATGCACGTATTTCGTAAAATAGCCACACTTTCCCTTTACGACACGGTATGGACAATAGTGAAATTTATGGCACTCCTTGCCCTTGTCTTCGCTAGCGCGTTCGTAGTGGAGAAGACCATGCGGCCGCCCTAAATGCGCGTGTATTTTTTTGCTGAATGAACGGTGACTCCAAATGTGCGACCCACTCCGTTGTACTATTGTAAAAATATCCCTTCCCTAACGAACGTCGTTCTAAGCAAGACCCAAGAAACGCTAGAGCTGGCAGAATCGTTTTTCAAACCGAACGGGTACCATACAGCAACGAACTAACGCGGAGTATTACAGGATATTTGTTACGTTTCTTAATCGAGAAACATTGGGAGAAGTGCAGCGCAACGTCCACCGGTGCTCCGATGTGTGCATGCAAGTGTGACGCGGGTACGTCGAACTAAACTTGGCAATTTTGGCATAACAACAATGGGCCCTTTTCAGGGCCACCAACATCTCTTACGTAGGCTCAATCACGTTCAAACATAATTATTTTATTACGGAATATCGGTAACAGTGCTCGTGCGGTGAAATGCGCGTTCGGTAAAGTGACCCGACGGCCGCTCGACTCTCGGGGGTGTTCGCGTACCTGCGATTAGCCGTGCGCCCTGCCATAAATTAGGCAAGTGCCGTTCCTACTGTGTGTGTCAGTGTCAAGTGAGTTTACCGTAAAATGAGCTGTTGAGGCTCTCGAGATTCTTAGGAAGGGCAAAATCGGCACTGTGACCTAGTGCCAATGACCTACTTTCGTCGAAGCAGGGTGATTCGTGGTCGAATGGGTGAGTTTAACAAGGCTTTTCTAACGTTAGTTATTATAAATTATTCTAACGATAATTTATCCACCTGAAAACGTGCTGTTAAGAGAAACATTTTTTCCACAAATACTACAATCTTCGTTCCTATTGAATAACGGGTAAGAGCATCGGACACAGTTATTCAACGAGTATTAGTTTATTTGAAGGCGATGTGACATTTGCCGTAGGCTTCCGTCGATACCCAGGCGATGCACTTGTTCACGCTCGCGGTCGAGCACGATCCAGAGACCACACTCTCGTTTCGAGCGCGCGCCAGATAAGCGCTCGGATTGGCCTAGCCGTTTCGTTAATAATTCAAAACCGAAGGCGCTTAGGACATTATTGCTAAGGAGAAAGTTGTTCAGAATCACCTCAGCTACCCCTCATTTCCCGGTGTCGAGCTAGTTACGGGACACCCTGTAGAACGAAAGTGATGGTAAAAGAGAAAGGACGGTAGCGAAAGAGGGCGAAGAAGAGTCCAGTGCCACTGGGGTAAACGGATAAGAGGGTGGCCGCGGAGGGGCGCGGCAAAGGTAGTGCACCCTCAGGTACCGTTCCGGGTGGTGGCAACCCTTTCGGAGTAATAATCGGCAACGACGCCCCGGAGAGACGTCCGAACTGCCGTGGACTTCTTGTATTAGAACGAATGGTAATAATGGAACGGTGCATACTAACGATGTTTATAACCCCGAGTCTGAACCGGCGCGGCGTAACTAGTTGCGCTTGATCGAGAATATTCGTTCCGTTCCGTCGCCCGGCCCGACGACTTAAATCGCGATCGCTCGATCTGTGATTCCACTCTGTCTCGACGAGTAAATCGTTTCTCGTTACGATGATCGATAACCGCAGAAGTCTTGTGGAACACCCTCGAGATTTCGCTGGCAAGAATTATTTGCCGAGCGTGTTGTAACATCGATTCGGAGTTCATCGTTTCGACGAGGGTTGATTTTGTAAATATTAGATTGATAATGAACGATGTTGCTGTAACATACACAAAATTGACATGAATTTATTAAAAAAAAGGTTCGCTCTATCTGGCACGCTGGAGACGACTGCCGATCCGTTAACATCCTCACACACATACACGTACACATACACATTTCGCGCAGCAAACAAAACGCAATCGCATCGCTCTGTACGATCGTGGCTATTCGCACATTCTACAATACATACATTCCACTGTTCATTCGTCCTACAGCACACATGCTGCACAAATAACGCAAGGGCATCCTCAAAATTCTCACCGATCCTGTTTCGCGTATCCTAATCGCTCGCCCGCCACGAAACACCGAGCTAACGAACGCATAATAATACGATCTTAAGATAGGAAAGATTAACGTAATGCCGAGTAATGGCGGACCTCGTTAGAAACTCCTTCGGGGGCTTTACCGCTCTATAAATCTGACATAATGGGCAAGCCATTCCAACGAGCCGAGATCTTCTTAATCGAGAATTTCATTGGCAGCCAGTAGATCGAATACTGATCCAAGTCCGACGCTACCCGTTTGGCAAATCAACCGATGCCAAAAGTTACGGTACGATCGTGTCGCGTTTCGGTCACCGAACCTCGTGTATTATTCAGTTCCATTCCACGGCGCAGGTTCTCCAGATTTAACTCTGCGACGCGGTTCCAGTGGAACGAATTATCGAATAGCACGAATTAAAGCGAATTAAAGCCCGCAATACAGGTACCGAGGGGGTAAAGGAGGATCGATTTCGAGAGATTTGACTCCGCGAGCGAAAGGGGATGAAGACCGGCAGCGATGGTGGGGCTTGAACGGGCGGAAGGGTATGTTCCATCGTGGGTCGCGGGGTGTAAGGATGGACGGAATTTAGATTGCTTATTAAACGACGAATAAATAACGGTGGCTGTACCGACTTGGCACCGCCACGCGATGGATCCTCCTCGTGCCGGAAATGTCTTCGAAATCGCGAAAGAAGTTCTTGATAGGTTTCGCGTTTATAAGCGAGAACCCGTCACAGTGTTTCGGCACGTTTCGATTTAGCGTTTAGAGCGTGTCGGACGTCGAGAACTTTGTTCGTAGTCCGCGTAGGTATTGGGATACGTAATGTACACAGAGGGTGGTGCTTGGAATATACTGCTAGAATGATTCCCATAATCTCAGAAATAGGAAAAAAATGTAGCGAGCACGAGTCCATTAATATTAAGGGAAATATCCCACGTTTATAACCCCGAATGGCTATCACGCGTTTGGAGTTAGGGAGAACGTTTCAATTCAAAAGTTAGCCTTATTTCGATTTTAAATTAGAAGTTGTTCCGCCAGCCAACCGTGCAGTTACCATTACCACGGCTACATTTTCATTAGCAAGCGTAACCCCCGGTTTGTTTCTTTCACCGTTCAGCTAGCGAAATACCCAGGCACGAGAACTTTAAGGCTATCCTCCCGCGGCGTCGTCGGGCACAGATTTCTTTTACCCTCGAATAAATTCTCTAGTTCCGCCATAGTTGTTAGACTTAGTCCGCCGTCAGATTTCTTGTCGGACGAAAAGCCTACGAGTACCGAATCTTCTCTCGTCGGTTTGCCGGTGGAATTACCAGGGTAGTTTTCGGAGGGGACAAGCTCGCGTTTGAGCTCTCGGCCCCGCGAAAACATCTGGATGACGTAGACGCTGGTGTTGCTAAAGTACACTTTTAATTTGAAAAGCTCAGACGAGCTTGCGCTGCTCCCCCCCCCCCCTCCCTCCTCCCCCCGCCTTCCCTCCCTTCCCCCCTCCATTGTACCATTGTACCATTCTCGGTACAAAGGGACCCGAAACCGGCTTTGTTGTTTCACGGCCGTACCGACGCCACTAATGCGCGTCTGGTAGGTACCGCTCGACGTCCATTCCGGATGTTGGCTGCTAATCCTAAGGAGTAACGCGTAACAGGGAATCGCTAAACGACTGGGCCACGCTTTATGATTTTCCCGCTAACTCGTTCAATTTACAGATCTCGAGAATCTTACCAAGTTTTATGGGACGCGTCGTTCGAGATCGATTCCAACCAGATATTTTAACGCGTTCGTTTCGATTTTGCGCGACCCGGTGCTACCGGTACGGTGTGCTTCATTATTCAGGGGAAGACATCCGACCTCCTCAAATAATTCACGAACGCGCCTGTGAGAATTCAAATCGTGGAGAACGATCCATTAAGTTCGCTCTAAAATTCTGATTCGATCGGATGGTAAATTTATGTGATCTTATTCGAGGATTTGGTTGACGTCGGGAATACGAGCTGCGCTTTGAATCAAGTATGAAAATTCGTCCTTTTCTATCTTTAAATATCGATGGGTAATCACGTGCATCGTATTTCAATGTACGCTTTCAATCGTGCGCGTGGGGCACGTGACGAAAGGGATGAACGAGAATCAATTCTTAACCCTGGAATTTACGAGGTGACAAAAATTGCGCAGGTATGCTCGTAGCAATTACGTTCAATATTTGTAAACCACTGTATACGTATGCATCGTGGAGTCCTACGATGGAGGTCAATACATTTTATATTCTACACGTCTCTTATCCAAGAACGTAAGATAATCGCTATTCAAGATCGCTCGGTTTCATTCTGACTAATTTCAAAACTAATCGACCTAATCCTTATTCTAATATTCCATGCCACGAGTATATCCACGTATATCGTTCTTCGCCGGGTTGCCCTAATACCGCTTCTGGCAGCTAAAAAATACCAAACACGTCGGTACGAGCGCTGCGAATAACCTAAACGTAGACCGGTTTATTTCAACTCATACTTCTTTCACGGTATACCATCATTAAAATAATCCGTTGACTTGAACTCCGCGTCGAACGAGATCCCACGTCGATGACACTCGATTCGGCAATAATTGCTGATTAATTAAATCCAACGTATCCCGCTGTTTTCGAAATTATCCGAGCGTGGCAATCCGGCCTCCGCTCAGCTCGAGTATCCCGGTGGTACATACACGGGGTCCTCTTCGTGGGGAAAATTTCCGTTGCGTAGCGGATAACACGCCGGTTAACCGTCGTGACGGTTGCTCTGGAAGAGGGACGTATCCACCGACGCCCTTCCCCGGGTGCCTTTGTGGGAAATAATTGAGACATGAAATACCCACGCCGCGCGCGGGTTTTGACGTAAGCATTCCATTGTCTTCCGGCGCTTCCTTTAGAAAAGGCGCGAGGATACGCGAGAAACGGTGATGCTGGTTAGGCGGCGGAGGGACGAGTGGGGGACGGAATAAAAGCTCGATGCCTTAACCGAGGGACGTTCTCCACGGGCGATGTATTCCGAGCAAAGACGCGGGATCGTAGCGCATCGTTAGCGCATCGCGAATTGTGCTTACACGCGTGTCCTATGCTTATCGGGAACTATCTTTGTACGCCATTTCCTTCGTTACTCGCGACGTCCGTTAAGTACGAAAATCGTTAGGATTGAATAGAGGAGAAGTAAAATGTCGAGCGGGTCGTTCGGGTAGATCCGGTGGAGGCCTCTCGTCATTATTTATTCAGCGGTGCGACGAAACACAGATAAATGCGCGGGGGATAAAGGAGCGACGCGAAAATTGGTGCCTTCGTACCTGGAATTAAAATTCTTACTCGTTGCGGAAACATTCTCTCGCGAGGAATGCGCACCGAATTTCGAGGCCCCGGAGAGATGTCAAACTTTGTTTAAATATATAACGATATACCTGCCGGGGGAAAGACGAACAAGATGAAACACGAGCCGGCTGGTGCATTACTTCGTTAATTTTAATTGCTCCGGCAGTTCGTAATTCTAGTTAGTTTTTGCGTCTCTCGAATAGTACGGTGGTCTAACTGGCGCGGAAAAAAAGGAAGCGGGAGGCCACGGTAGGTACGAAAAATGGACACACTCGTGCAGAAATTAAACGAAAACTTGTTAAAACTGGAATAAAAAGTGGGGGATGAACGAATCCCAAAGTCAGACTTCGATCTCGTTGCCATTTTAACGGATTCGCGCAGAAACGTTAATTGGTCGCATAAGATTTTACTTTAGTCGTACCGCTGCCTTACTTTCGGTATGTATTTTTGTACATTCGCATGATATTACGGTGCGGGAATTGTAACATTGTTATTTTGTCGTAACAACCACACGGTATTACGGTACGACGTTTAGCCAACCGTCGAATTCACGCTCGTTTACCTTTATTCCGTTTCCTTTTTTCCTCGCCAACTGCACGGTATTACGCTAGAAGAATAGTAGTGGGATAACAAACTTGCTCTCGATCATTTTTTTATCTTCTTTTCTTTATCGCGCGCGCGCGCGCGCCTGCGATCCGCCGTACCATAATGGCGAAGTTTCGAATTTTCCCTCACGATCCCGGGGCAAAGTTGACTAGCCCCCCCATAACTGCATCAGCCGATAGATAAACGCGTCTGGGGGTGTATCCGAAGCTCGTGGAAACTCGACACTCGATACTAAACACTAGACGCGCTCGATACTCGATATTCGTTGCTAGAATTATCTGCACGAGCATCCGCGAAAATCCAGGAACAAACAGCCGCAGCTTTTGCCAGAACGAGTCTCACGGTCGATGCGTCTGTCACGATGTCATGGGCATCCAGCGATATACTTAACGCGAATCGAACTTAATCCCAACGATTTTTCAAAACTTCGTTCGCCGTTCGAAGGGCGAATTAAAAATCCACTTGATTTACGTCACCGGAATTCTTGCCGTTTGTTATATCGTCGAATTCCCTCATTTCAGGAAGAAAATTATCAAAGCCGCAATGACAGAATGAAACGACCGTAAAGTTCAATTTTGCGTTACACTGCGTTACACGATGATTCTGGCATACAGCGAAGGGTTAACGTATACTGTATACGGAAAATAAATGTGCACGCTCATGGTAAATCTACAACCTACAATTCCAGCAGCCACCCATAAACGCTGCCCAGAGGTTCTAGCGAAACCCACGCCCTCACCATCCTTTACATTCTCTCCTAATCGCCCTACGTATAATTTATATTTCACGCGAATCTCTTAACATACATATCCGTTAATATCTATTAAACGCATTTAACCCGTTCGCTATCGGAGTCTGAGAAGAAAAACTTGCACCACAGTTTTAGAAAATGTTTCTTATAATATGGCTGCAATTCGCATTGAGGCTTTAAACATCATACTTGTAACATTGAAAATGAATGAAATGTAATTGTCTCCAGACCAAAGATAATCTGCATCCACTTTGTTGTCTTATGGGCCATCATAACTGTTTCGGCGATAAATTAGGGCAACGCATCGTCATAAACCGATAAGGTAAACACGTCGAATCAGATGCATGAAATCAAACGTTGAACATTCGCTGATAGCGAACGCGTTAAGGACGCGAAAAGTGCATCCGAACTTTGCAATTGTAATTGCGCGAACTGGAACGCGCAATAGATACGACGAGGGTCCCCTGGGTCCTCCGGCTTACGGTATTAAGGTTAAAAATACGTTTTTCCCGAGGTGCTTGGTCGCGGCTGGCGGTGGCAAAACGACGATACGGGTACGCGCATCATTTTGCCGTCGGTCCCCCAGATTCGCGGAAGATATTTATTTCAACGCTGTTTCGCGCTATCGTCCCTGTCGTCGCCACATTTCAATCGAAAAGTGGCGCGTTGTAGACGGCAAGAAAGTAAGAAAAACGAACCACTACCGGGAGCGTTTCAAAGGGGCCGCGAGAGACGTCGCCAGACGACGCGGACGACGTTACACGCTATTCGGCACGCGTTAGGCCCTACGACTTTGCCACGTCTCCTCGTTTTGTCGAGGATTATCCCGAGCCGTTAATTCGCTTCTACACAAAAGTCCGTTGTGTTTATAGCGCGAACCACGGACCCTGGTTATTAAAAGACACGTGTCATTACCACGAATGTTAATCCTCGTTGCTTTCGGTAATGTTCCATACGTTGAACTAAATCTCAACAAACTGCATCAAAGAATGGCAAGGTTTACTTATTCTGTTATTTAGAGTATCGCGTGCCCTAGCTACCAACACTACAGCGCGTGGGGTGGTGGCGGGGGGAGTATGGTAAATCGGTAATCTCGATCTGAACGACTCGAAACTTCCTTCCGCGTGACGTTATCTCGGACACGAATATTATTCATAGGAGGTTTTTTAATAGCAGCATCGGGAATATTAGTCGGACGAGAGTCCGCGAGACCCTTATTGTGAATAGCGATAGAAAGTTTGGCGCGTTTAATTCTCGAACGGACCCTAAGGGGACAAAACTTCGTATTCCAGCCGTCGCACGGGTGTTTTCCGATCTTCAGCCTGTTTCGCGCGGAATCATTTGCTATAATTCAGCTCTGTCGTTCCCGCAGTTTTACCACGTACCAGTCAGCGGTCGAGTTTCTCCGCGCGGCCGACAGTTCTCGCGTACAAATTTCGTCGAGATCACGTCATTCCGTGGTTTTCGCGATGGTCGTTCGCATAATTCAGTCTAAACGAGCGCATATGCGCACGTACAGCCAGTGTATTGCCTCCGAATGCGCGTGGCGCGCTTGAAATACCGACGGGGCGCTGTGCCTGTGTCCCGCCCTCTTAACCAACCATATTCAGCCGTTTCGCGAGTAGAATTTATGTCGTAAATCTGTTGTACGGATAAAACAATTAATAAAGCGATCTCTGCGAGCGTGGAGCGGCGGAGGAGATACGCGTGGCTGAGAAACGAGCGGAACGAGCATGAGAAAGAGAAACGCGAAAGTTGGGGATCGCCGCGAGTGCCGGTATCGACGAGACGCGAATAAAAAACAAAAGCATGGAAGGAAAAAGAAACTTAAGGCGCGAAGATTATGGGGATAGAGGGGCGAAAAATGACCGTCTGGCGTGCAGCAGCAGTTTTAAAGGTGCAGCGTAAGCGTACCGTTTGCGTGGATACGAGCCGGAGGGATAGAGAGAGAATAAAAAAAAGTAGGAGGCGAGCGCGTGGCGTGGCTAACGCGCATCGCGCGCTCTTCGTACTCCCGTATCGTATCGTTTCCATCGATCGAACTGTCAGTTCGCTCGAACGTCCGCGTTTCTGGTTCTGGTTGGGCTGTTGTTTGTTTTTAGTCCATTATCGAGTTACTTTGCCATTCCGCCGTTTTTCGCGTCGGTTATGGTGACGTTCGGTCCGACGAAACATTTTCATCGACCCCGTACACCTTCGATCGTAACCTAAAAACGTTTGTTAATTAACATTTACTGTGAGAACTCGGGCCTCGAAATGCGTAGCCCAAGAGGATACGTTTGGTGCCTACGCAAGAGTGTCGGTGCAAATACAACCTGCTGCCGGCCGACTTTACGCCGTTCAATTATCCCGGCGGTGGGCGTCGGGGCGCTATGGGTATCAGGCGGTACAGAAATTCGTACTAACGGGAATACCTACGGGCGCGCAATGCTCATTGTCAGACCTTGTACCGTAGCTAAATACGAAGACTGCCACCACCTTTTCCCTCTCCACCGCCCCCGTGATGTTATTTCTACGTCTTCATTTTCTTCCACTCTATCCTCGCCGGATCTCTGTGCTCTTCCACGCCACGTACGTATACATTTAGCGTTCCCCTTTAAAATCTCCGATCGTTGCGCGGGCTGACTATTACGCTTTCCTCAATGTTAATCAGTGTGTTGGATTGATCGACAAAATGTCATTTCTTTCGACGACAAATTATAACTGTAATCGCGATACTCCCGAATTGTCGCTTCCAAAGTTTTTTGATAAGTCATCACTTTATACTTTATAGCGTAACATATCACTACTCGCTACTCTACCGTAGCGGTATAGAAACAATACTTTCGCGAATATCTACTTCGTCTCTCATTCAGTGAAATCGAATAACAAATAAAATAATAATATTAATATACCAAATTTGTATATTTCATGCAAGTATACGGCGTTCGTTGATCGTAGTGGTTACTCTGGCAGGAGTATTTAAAACTGGAACGCCGGAGGTACACGATCGTAAATGAAAATTCTTGTTTTAATCCCCCTCATCGTCAGTCTTTTCTTTCGCCTTATGCCGTTCTTATCCTCTTTCTTCCCGCGTCTTCATTACTCCCCCTCCTCCCCTCCCCCCCTACACTCGCACCCCTCTTCTCGTCTATCCGGGAAAGCCGTTCACGTGGCTCGATGGCAAGCAGGTGCATAAAGCAGTTCATATTTACGCGTATAGCCAAGTCGCGTGCCTCGTGGCATAATGCCAGCAAACATAGTAGTACATTCAGCACCCCTTTTCCTCGTGGTCCGTACTTTGGTGGAAACCATAGGAGATTGTAGACCATAGTATCGAGGTGTGCAGGTGTACCGTATATCATTGATAAACGTCCATATCGTGGCCTTTGCCCTTATCTTACCGCTACCTCCATTTTGCTTCCATTCGACTTACTCATCCAGATAGGAATCAGGTATCCTAATCTATTTAATACGCATTGTTTCTTACTCGATACCATCGGCGCTCGTACGGTTACATGTTTGCTGGGCATCGAAGAGGAAATGGAACGATATCTTGGTATTCGGTAGAACGGATTTAAATCGTATTCGAGTAAGCGTATATTTCTCCCCTACGAGAGTTCAACGGTTTCGTCCGTAACAACCAACGTCACTCTCGAAGAGTTCTTACCCAATAACAAAGGGACGCGAGTACTTGATCGAAGTTCGATTGTGGGCGCGTAACTGTCAAGTTTAAAATTTGGATTCGAAGCGCGCTGACTTCTGACTCGATTCAATATTTTTGTTCGAAACGTACGGAGCTGAGGTAGTAGAACTTAATCGTGTCTCCCACCGAAAGTCCGAAGTTTTGATGTTCAAGAACAATAAGGAGAAGCATTTATTTGTTAGACGCTTTTCGTCCAAGCCGTCTCGCATCGCACCACGCTTATTCCCTAATGGCGCATTAACGCGCCAACCGCACGCGTCTGAAAGGTGCTCGAGAGGAGCAAAGTAAAATGGGCGGACAAAAAAATAAAACACAGAAGAATAAAGGACGGGAAGACGGACGGAAGGAGAGAGAGTGAGAGCGAGGGGGGGGGAGAGAGACAGATATAAGACGACGAGAACACCTTGACAGTTCTCGTGAGTTTCTACCGCAAAGTAGCGAGTGTATTCGCTCCGACGTCTCGACCGTCGCGACGTCGGGTTTAGTCTCTACATATATTTTACTCACGGTACGATACCTGTGACGTCCGACACCTATTTCCTACGTTTTCGAACGCTCGCGCGATCTTTTCTACTTTCTTCGATTTTGTTGGAAGAATTGCAGAATTTAGCAGGTTGCACCGTTACAAATTGTATTACAGTGGCATAATTCTTTGAAACTCACGGTTTGCCTAGTCCCACAATGTATGTATTGTCCAGCTCATTGCTTGTGTGTGTGTGTGTGTGTCTTCTGCTTGCCCTTCGACAGTATGTCTGTCAACATAAGTAAACAACGGTTATACCATTACGGTGTTCTAGATGTAACCACATCTAGTGGAGCACGAGGCGAACTGAAATCATTGCTGTATCAAATACAGTTTTCTTTTCTTTTTGTGCCGTTGAAAGAGTACCGATTCATTTTTAATCCAACAGATTTGCCTCGAACACTGGAAAAATTCCTCTTGTTGGCGAGCGCAAACATCGTTAATTCTACGGTTCCATCTGATATCCCAACAGAAGAGAACCGTGCGTAAAGGGTGTTAATCGGTTGGCATCGAAAATAGATGGAAATTCGGTGGCGTTAAGTGTGACGAATATATCGCGACATTAATTCGTACCACGATCCCAATCGCCGGGGGGCTCGTGGGATATCCACTGATTCTATATTGAAATTATTGCAACTAATAATACGGCAGCTTGGCAAAGTAATTTCTCCCAATTAACTCTAGACTTGTTTATTCCCATTTCAATCCGCGTTCCTGTTTCCGCACACTTTTACGTGACTCTCCATACATTCCGCGGGGCACAGCTCGTTAGAGATACAAATTCGTGCTCCACCACGCATACTCTCTCTCTCTCTCCCTCTCTTTCTCCGCCTCTTTCCACCGAATCAACTGCATTTACCATCGGCCGATGGTCGGGGGGGGGGGGGGGGGGGGGGTGGGCGAAACCGGACAGCATCCAGTAGCCCGCGGTAATACTCGTAGGGGTTGATACGTTGGTACCGCGGCAGTTCCACGTTCCCTGGTTCCCAGGACTAATGTTCCCCGAGGCGGGATACCCGGTATCTCTATCCTATACCCCTCGACTCGCTCCCCCTTGTCTCTGCTCGCCTTGCTTCTCGAGCAACCCCTCCTCCCGGGTGTCATAATAAAGCCTCGATCTTGGAGATAACGGCGCGGGTCGCCATAAAGCGCTTTACATACGCAGTAAAAGAAACGTTAATCACGAAAAGCATCTGGATAGAGGCACGGTGGAACCAAAGCCTCCACCGAGTCCCCGCTTTTATGTCGCGTAATCGCACCGGTAATAAACCACGAATTAACGCACCGATTCTTCGCCACTGCCACCGTGATTCTCGATGTCGTTGCGGTAAGATTCTCGCATTTTTCTTGAGGACAGATTTCTATAATTCGCTGTAACAGGAATTCTTTATAATTGCATCGTCACGAATGGTCCTTATGTTTTAAACAATAACGTTTATCGCTCGAGTTCGGTACGCCCGTTATCGTTTCCCGTTAATAAAGTTGCGTTTAATCCTCCCTTATTTTCACTGGTCGTTCGTTAAACGGAATGCCTCCGAAATACAGCAATATTACGTTCCATTATTATTACGATAACGAAGTAACAAAGTTACGCCGTAATGCAGTAATTTTCCGCAAAAGTGTCCCGTAATATCGATACTTCCGAGACGGAGAATGCCTCGAGGTTCTGGTGAAAAGGCGCGGGTCTCGTGGTCGCAAGGTGGAACGATGAAAGTGTAAGAGTCACGTAATTTTCCGGGCAGCCCCTTCTATCTCGTAAATTTTACCGTCGACTTCCCTGGCGATGGTCCAGCCCCATGGTCTTGGAAGACGACCGTCGGCTACCTGCCCATCCGCGAGAGAGAGAGAGAGAGAGAGAGAGTGAGTGAGCGAGGGCGGGGGCGGAAGTTGGATGATGGTACGAGGTACCCTGGCAGGACCAATATTTTTGGCGATTAAGGAAAGGGGCGGGGGGGCTCCAATGGGGAGAAATTGAATCGTACCGTTCTCTCCGCGTGTTCCTTCTCGAAACCGTTTCCGCTGCCGTTGTCGTTGGCTTCCCTCCAGAAAATATAACCCACTACCGGCTGACGTGCTCTTTCTCGCTCCATTCTCAAGCTGCCGGCCATTTAGAGCCATTCGCGCAACGGTCGGTTCAAGTGCCAACCGATAAATATCGAAACACTTAGCCCCTGTTTTGATAGTGGGTGCATTCGATATTCGGGCCTCGCCCACGTGACTTTTCTCTTTTTCCTCCTTTCGTCGTCTCTCTCTCTCTCTCTCTCTCTCTCTCTCTCCCCGCGCTCGACACCTCTCTCACTCTCGCTTCCTCCTTTCCGTCCGTCCGTTATTCTCTGCCTCTCGAAGTACCACTATTTCTGGTAACCTGTCGGTACTCGCCACTGGCGTTTCGTCCCGACGGAATAGCCTCGAACCACTCGAGAGTAGAAATTTAAGAGCCACGGCGCGATAAATATTGCTGCGCCCGTCCACCGTACACACGCTCACGATTGTAACGCGTGTTCCCCGGTACTCGAGTTTTCCGCGCCGGGAAAATATTTCATTCGCGATAATCGTTGGCGAGGAGTACGACGTTCGTTAGCGGTTGTAGAACTTTTCCGCGGTTCGGTGTGTACGGAATATTTCGATGCAGTCAGGAGAAGAAGGTAAGACACTCCAGAAATGAGGATAATTATGAGAAACGCGCAGGTAGTCTTCTTCCGGATAACGATATCGAGTTTATCTTTGTACGCTCGTTTTGAATAGAACCGAGGACAGGACCCGAGGTGGAGGCCATAACGGATATCCGGTTATACATTAACGTACGCTAATCGTGGGCGCGGGGTCACCCACCTTCATCGATCTCGTCGGGATATACTCGTCCGTTCCATTTCATTTTGCGGATATTCCTCGCGCGGTTCGCTCCTCGCGATTTGGATTTTTTTTGTAATACAGGTGACAGGTCGACGAAAATTGCCGCGCAACGGGACGAACTCAATTTAGAGAGTTATTAGATCGAAGATTTAGTCGAATCTTGGAGCGAAAGGTCGGTTACCTTGCGCGTTTGATACGGTGCACTGACCTTATTATTAGTTTACATTTATCCGATGACTCGAAAACGGCGTGCGTTTTGGCGTGATTTTGCTGTCTGACATTAACGGTGTCGGGTACGATGGTCCTGAGTACATTTTTCAATCTGGACGAATGGACTTTGATCCGAAAAAGTAAATTATAGAAATGCACGATCTTGATTGATACGTAAAAAATGTTCCACCGCTAACCGAACCTCGACCGCCGAGGGATTAAACGCAATTTATATTTTTGGAAATGTTTGAACGTCGCTTTCGTGAGCTCGCTAAAAAAATGTTTAAAGTATGATAGTCCGAGGGTACAGACGTGAAAAACACGCGCGTAATCAATACCGTGTCGCAACTCCGTGGCAAATGTGTTAGTAACGTATGTCAGAAGACACAATCCTAACTGGTCTATCGGTGTATGATTTTTGTGTTTGCGTGTTGCGTGGTACGGGCGTATGTTTTACGCCTGTACCCGGGTTAAGATCACGCGTTTGCGTTAAACCAGCCGAATTTGACGTTAATCGCGCTGGATTCCAGATTTATCTTTTCCACTTGGCTACGTTGGAACACGCGTGTGTATTTAATTCTCAATGCATACCATTAGTCCTGATGGCACGATGCTTTTCAAGGATGAAAAAAGAAAAGGGCGGTTTCCCCTTTGCTGCGCGCGTAAAGCCGTTCTAACGAGGGCTCGATTTATCGAACACGCAGCTAGTTACCTCTTCCGCGCTCTGTCATTACGGGGCATTATGCGGTTTTTCCCGTTTGAAGTGTTAATCAACCGACCGCCGCATTCCTGCCTGCGTAAACGAAGTCTAAATAGCCCGAAATGTAAACAGCGTGTCACGGCGGAAAGGGCCGCTTTCTCTCTTTGCTCCGTGCCTCTCTCTTTTTTAGCACGTCTCTCCCTCCGTTCCAACCCCCATCCCGTAGGTTTCTCTTTGTATTTGGTATCGCGACAAACCGTTGACAACCAACGCCATCGGAAACGGCGAAAAGAATAAACTCGGTGATTCAAAGGGGGCGAGAGTGAGAGAAAGAGAGTCAAAGAGAATTCCGTAGAAACAATTATCGCAATGATGTGTGACGCGGGGTTGGGACGCGTCGCGATACGGAGGAAATCAGAATTTTTCTAGTTGTTTCATCGTTAATTAAATCCGACCGAAGAATAGTGGATCGACGTCGAGCGCGAGAGATCAAAGCGCGCCTGTATATCCTTTTAAGCGTCTCTCGCAAAGGGCGACAATGGACGGGTGGACGACGGGGGAAAGGGGTGAAAGGGGGGTGGGGTGGGGGGGGGGGAGGGAAAAAGAATTTACGGCAGGGCGTGAACGAGGCGAGCCGCAACTGATCCCATGCAGGTGCGTGCGGTAATGCAACCCAGTAATTACGTTATTCGCCCATTGATTGGCCCGGTGGTACGTCCGCGTTAACGTGATTATCAAGGAATCGATCACTTATTCCACCGGCCTGGTATTTCCAACTTCTGCACGATTCTCTCTCCCTCCCTACTCTCGCGTCCCTCCCCGCGTCCACCCTCTCATCCCCCTTACTTTTGGCTCTCCGCCTCTAGCCGTCCGGCGAAAACTTTTCTTTGATTGGACGGCGGACGCAATTAAATCGGGACGACGGACACGCGAGAGGGGCTGCGAAAGAGAGCGGCGAAGAGGGGACGGGGCGGATGCCACCGTTTCTTGTTAACGAGGCAAAGACAGGTGACGCGTCTGAGTATTTCCGTAAATAATCAACGACGCGCCAACGAATTTATCCTCTCATCGTTTTGTTATTGCGAGCGCGAATCCGAACGATTTGACTCCATCGCTCTGGCATCGCGATCGGTACTCCCCGTGATTTCCTTCCCTCTCTCCGGCACTCCTCGGCAGCTGTTCGTACGAGACAGAGCAACGTAACGCGCGATAAGTCAGGAAAGAAATCCCAACGCGAAGGGGTGTACCCTTCGGTTAACCATTCGGTTAAATCTATCAACCAGCGAGCACGAATGAGAACTGACTTTGAAATCCCGTGGGGTGTAGTTCACCCGAGTACTTTCTCAGGTAACGTTCTCCATGGATTTATGTCTATAGGTCGTTCGTTTTTCTAGGATCGTTTGAAAAATCGAAACGTCGCAAAGAATTCCCCCCAGGGACGAGTACGCGTTTACTCTCCCCTTCCATTCCCGTCCATCCCCCTCCCCCCCCCCCCCTCCCCCACTTCTCCGCCCCGCGAGGATTTATCAGGATACGGTACGGCTGAAGCGAAACCTCGGTTTTGCGACGGATGGGGAAGTACCTTGAATGGGGTTCCAACGTTTTCGTGCTGGCGGAACCATCTCATTTGCATAATGCTGTTAGTACTGCTTGGGTGGCGATGCTCCGAGAAGAGAGGGGTAGGAAAGCGGGTGCAAGAGCCGGGAGAGCAGGGAGAGGGGGGAAGGGAATTGCACTTGGAGAGAAAGTGAAACGATGGAAGAAGGAGCCAGTGTTGTAGGAGAGAACCACTCGCGTTTCAGGAGTACGGGAGCGTGTCACTCGAAAGTGAATTCGCTTTCTTAGTTCCCGATGCGAGTCATTTCTCTTTTTGCCCGTCGTCGAATAGGCTCGTACCGCGATGGTAACGCGATGATATTTTGCTCGCGAGATACGTCGATGTTTTAATACCGTACGCAACGCGACGAACGTTTCGATCATAGAACGATCGATATTTATCGCGAACTCGACGAACGACGAACGACGAACGACGAACGACGGGCGACGACGCCGCGACGCAGTATAGTTTATCGGTGACGTTCAACCGTTTTATTCCGTGCAATTGAAACAACTCGCGACTCGTTCCGACAAATAATGGCATTGACAGAAATCGTCTCACGGAGGAAAGTCCTTTATCGGCGCGTTGATGTCATGCTAAAAAGGGGGTAGCTTCCGCGAACGGCGCGGGGGGATTTTGAATGACGGGCACGTTCCTGCAATATGCATAACCGGGACTCGAACACGGGAAACCTCTTTGTGAGGCGCGACCGGTCCACTAAATCATTCATTGCCTTGGACCGTCTCGGATGACTAATTAACGCCGGTGCAGATTGCTTTGTCGAGACGTTTCTGGTTATCCAATCGCCGTAATTCCGGTCGTATCTCGCGATCGATGGTTTTATCTCGCAGTCAAATGCGGTTAGTGACGCAACGTCGAAGGGGTTAACAAATGCCGAGGACCGATTCTTATTTAACTCTATCGAAGTTCGTTTCTCGATCTCGCGATTATTCCTTTAACGAGGAGAGATCGATCGGGGTGTAATTGGAATCCAGAAGGTATCGTGTGTTTCCGATTTTCTTATTTCTCGCGCGGATACTCTTTTCATTCGATACCCGCCTCGTAAGTTTCTTAAGTTGAAACTTATCCCAAAACTGACGCTTCGTCGAAATTGTTAATCATTTTTATTCCCGCCTCAAAACAATTAACTTCTAAACTAGGCATTACCTACGTCCTTTTCGGATGCCAACTGAAGACGAAAATTGGATCGTTACCGATGAAATTTCAACATTCGTGAGGTACATTCCTCGATTTTCCCGTAATGTCGTTACTCGAGCATCCATAGCCAAACGAGGCCTTTCGGAACGATTGAACAATTTGAATTAACGGCTTTCCGAAAAGGGTTGGATGGAAAGTGGGTGGGAAGGGACGATTTTTATCGAGAGTGATACGAGATAGGATGATGTCCCAGGGTAAGGCGAAGCTATAAACCAGGAGTTGCGAACAAATCAATGTGAGTGCTTTCGAGCTTTGGTCGTCTGTTGGGCGAGGGGGCGTAGGGTGGTTGGGGGAGAGGAAAGGAGAAAAGAGTCGCTCATTTGCTTTAACGGCCTACACGAGTGCACGTGAACCTGAGCGAGTGGAAACTATCAATCTGGCAATCGAAAGCGTTTTTTCGGATCTGCGAAACAAAAGGCGGGACAAGAACGAGATTCATTGAAAATCGATCGGTTATTACGTCCTCTTCAAACACGTCGCCAGCGAAACAGAGAAATTTGCGTGAAATTGAAGAGCTTTGAAAATCCGATCTTTTAGAAATTTAGCTCTCAACGAATTTTACTCCCTTCCCACCCTTCCGAGACGCCGGTTTACCGACAAATGAAAATTTCCGGAACTTTGGATGGCCGTTGGATCGGAACGAGGATTCGCGGAGGAAAAGATTTGGCGAAAAAGCGAGCGAGGTCTGCGTTTGACAGTCTACCAAAGTATGGTCGTGGACAACGGAAGTCCGAGAATTGAAAACACGAAGGTTGAAAGAAGTCTCGGAGGCGCGCATCGAGCGACGCGAGTTCTCGAGAACTTCCAACTTTTATAGACTGTCAACGCACGCGTCTGGACGGACATGGCTATCCAATTGACCTTAACCGTACGTACGGTACGTTCGGTAACGTAACTTTGTACTTCCAAAGATCCGTTTTTGGAAGTACTTCCGGAATCGCGCGTCGCTAAAGTCAAATAAAAATAGCGCGTCTCTGCGAATACGAAATTCTAACACCGCGTAGTCAGTTTTTGGTTCACAATTCGCGTTTGCAATTCGCTTGGCGGCCCACCCGATGGATCACCCACCCGATGGATCACGTTAAATTTCTCTAACGCGAGTCCGCGTGTACCATCGGTTTCGGCCGGTTCACATACATACTCGATTTTGTTGTAATATATTTGTTGGCCTGGCGATGAAAGTTTTATTTTTATATGGTGCCAGCCAAGTTGTTAATCCGTAACCGAGACGCAACATTCGCGGGGTACGATTGACGGGGAACAATCCCGTCGCTCGAAGGTAGCCCGGCACGGAAGGGGTTTCCCGAACGCGACAAAGGCATTGAATTAAGCGGAAAAGAAGGAAATAAATTTCTATACCGCGGAAAGCTACCGCTCGGCATTACGGTACAAAGCGGAATAAAATTCTTGCTACGGAAACGACTGACAAAGGCCGTAGCAATCTAAAATTAGACTTGGTACGGGAGGAAACTTTCTTAAGACATAAAAATCTATCGTTCTTTCCAAGTTTCTTAATCGTCATTGCCGATTATTATAGCGCGAGTCTCGTTTCGCTCGTCCGTATATTCGCCGCCGCTGTTAAGGGCAAATTACTCGACGGTCATTAGCCCAACTATTCCCTGATTTGCGTGTACAGCGATTCGAGTAATCTCGAATATCTCGATGTCTTCGCCCAGAGGTGATTATAACAACAAAAGAGGCTTAATATAAATCACCGATGCAATCTCGAATTTCGCTTACATCGTTCCGCCGCGCCGACTCCTCCCGGGGAGTTTGCTCAGAAAAATCGCGGGAAACGATATATCGTGCAAAACTCTCGGCTATCCGCGAAGAAGTGTATTACCAAGCGCGATATACGACGTTAATCTACGCTCGAATTTAGCTGAAAACCCTTCCACGCGCTACGCCTCCAAAGTTATCGTTCGCCTTCAAGAGAGGAAAAAGCTATTACCGGTTCCTCGGCGCAGCGGCGCATAAATATGAGTCCTAGCGCGAGATTTCCATAAAGATCGCAACAAAAGAAACACGAGGAACGACGGAAGAAGCGAAGACTGGCCCGAGGCCAGGCTGCTCCTGTATTTGGCTCGAGGCGGTTCTTCGAAGTGCTTCGAAATGCTTCGAAATGCTTCGAAATGCTTGGAAATGCTCGACTTTAGCGAAATCGCCGTCGAGGTCCGGTCCGTGAAAGGGGTGTGAGAGTAAGGAGTAGGGACGGAGGGTGGTGGATCGGGGCGAGGTCGGTTTACGAGCAACGAGGGGGCACGACAAGTCGGTTTATCGGGTCTCGCCCGGTGGGGGCTATTGAATGAACAGCAGTTTAGACCAGGCGGCGTATTGTCGAACCAGACATCACGGAAATTCGACCCCCCACCCCCCACCACCTCTTCGCACTCGCTTGCCACTCTTTCACCCCTTCTTCGGAATAGGTACTCTTTTTCCTCGGTACCCAGGCGACACGTGGAAATGGCTCGGCAGCTTCCACGTCGTCACCTCGGCGGCGTCGCGGAAGGATCTCATGCATGTTTGATATACGTCGTCCTTTTCGAGAGCCGTGCTCCTAAGCGCGCGCGTGTTTGCACGCACACCAGCCCTAAAACGTACGTGATAGGGTCGCCTAAGCAGCCCTAACGCGTCCACGCTTTTACAAAGTTACCGCGTCACACCGCCGCGCCGGCCGTAACGTAAGTTGATTTGAATGTCTCGTGGTTTTTTTGCTCGCGCCTCTCCCTTGTTTTCACGTACGTAGCACGCTGCAAGTTCATTACGATTCGAGCGTTCGATTAATCCGCGAATTGAATTAATCTCGGGATTAAGCGCGGTCTACTAATTTTAGCGCAAAGCGTGTTCCTCCAATTGTGGAGATTATATTCGGAATAATCCCGTGGAAGATCGATGGTAATTAGACGGTATTAATTGTCCCCCGTAGAATCGAGTATAAATCTATGGAACTGTCATCCGCAACGGGATTCCCGTACCCGCGTGCGCGCGTAATAAAATTTCATCGACGCTCGACGGATTTCGGGCGATATTTTCTCACCTGTCGTGCTTCGTGCCGTTGTTCCGCTCGAAGCAATTTTTCTTCCGTTTACCTTTCGAATTTATCGAGCCCGCCGATACACCGTTGTCCGCGATCGCCACTGTTCCGTTCTATCGTTAAAAGTCAGTCGGTCGGCAATCCAGCGGTGATGTCCGAACAATTAGCTGGAATTAATTATCCTCGGATCCCCGTAGCTTCTCTCTATCACCCCCCCCCCCCCCGCATCTACCTCCGCTCTCCGTTCGCCGTCTCCGCCATGAGATCCCGTATAATGAGCCGGGACTTTGAACCGGTCCTGAAAGTCCCTTAATCCGACAGAATCACTCTCGCAGCAAGTTCCGTCGCCATCGTCGCGCCTCGCCGGCCCTTAAGGTATATGGAAGATGGTCGCGTTGCTCTTTCCGTAGAGTCGTTCCGCGAATCTTTTGATATTTTCCAGTAGGGCTAACGATTCCACGAAAGTAAGAGCCGACCATTGAAATTTCCAGAAGAAACGTCAGCGAGACGCCTATTATTTGAGAGACACCTTAAGCCTCTTGCCTTCTTCAGCCCCTCCCCCCCCCACCCACCCCCTCACCATTCGCGTAGATTCTCCGCTCGACCGAGTGCAATTTCTCCGACGTTACGTCTCGGTGCAGAATCTAGGGATTGAACGACGAGGGATAGATAGACAGAGACTCGATGCGCTCAATTTGCCCTAGAGATTTAGCCGCATAAATTGCTTTCGATATGACCTCTCGGTATTATTCCATCGGCGGTCAAAGAGATTTCGATCGAACGTCGCGGCTCGAATTCGAAACTTCTTTCCGAATTTGTCTCTCGGAGGGAAACTTCCTATGACCGTTCTTAGGTGATTCTGACCCGCTCCGACGGTCGCCATTCGTTTTTGTTACCCCTTTCCTAAATTATCATTTAGCTTCTAAGACTATACGTATAGCAAGTATCTCCGTTTAGTCTACCGGAGGACAATTTACGACACTTTCCGCAGTCTCGCGCTTAATCCGTACTCGCGCGTTTCCCGCGAGAGTTGCTTCGCGCGCTTTGTCCACGGTCGTTGGCTGCGCGCTTTACTTTACACACGCGCGTACACACGTAAAGGCCTGTCCAGACCAACGCGGCATAGCCCGCCGGCACGCTCTCGCGGCTTCTTATCAAAATTGCCGCGCGACCAGGTACCCGTCCAGACATACGCGGCATGCATGCCGCGGCTTTAAGCAAACACGATCTGCGAAGACGAACCAACACACATGCGTCCAGAGCACATCCGTGAAGCTGCCGTGAGTCCGAGAGTGATACACCGGAGGAAAGAGAGAGAGGGGCCAATAGGCCGCGCGCGTTTCCTTTGATCGAGACCGCTCCCTTACCCGATCGCCAAGTCAGCCCGCGCGGCATGGAGATGCTGCGCAAAGATAATTTTGTGACGTCATAACGAGGCCGCGAGAGCGTGCCGGCGGGCTATGCCGCGTTGGTCTGGACGGGCCTTAATACACGTATCGGCCTTAATCCCGCACGGTTGTGCCGCGACAACGGGAGATCACGGAGCCAGAGTTCAAAGACGGAAAGCCGAAGAGCTGGGATAATCTTAATCTGCTCTCGATCAGATCCATTAGAGCATTGCCGGTCGAACCGGCCGAACGGAAGGAAAAGTGATTTTGGCGTAGTTGTTGGCACGATTCGAACGACAAATTAAGCTGATCGACCGTCCCGAGAAAATATTTATTCAAGACCGTTAATCGTAAGAAGCGACCGGGTTCTCGTTTTAACGCCGAGAACGAAGAGCCATTAAAATCGAACACGGTTAGTCAACATCTGCAGCCCTGTGCTCGTACGTGCCATGGAGATATGCCATCCTATAATACAATTTGTCCGCGTGTAAGTGCCGCTGTTCGCAAGTGTGTAGATGAACATTTTTTTTTTCATTTTATTTTTTTTTGGAAAGTCACTCGAGCCTCGGCGCTCCCTTTATTAAGTGGAGAGGGAGTGGGTGAGGGTGAGGGAGAGAGAGAGAGAGAGTGCGTCGGGAGGGAATGAGACGATCCGTGCGGGGCTTGCAAACGCGTTGCCGAAATTTCCAGCAATTTTTCATCCCCTTTCGCGCGTCTAACTCGCGAGGGTGGCCGAGTCTCCTCTTGGTACAGCCAATACGACGTACTCTCCACTGGCAGTTTCAGAAAGGTCGAGTAATAAATGGGCCAGAGGTGCGGACGCGCACCTACTTTTCAATTGGGGGTCTCTTAGAGTCAATAAGTGTCGAGGGATGATGTACAGTCCTATGCCAGACGTAATAAGGATGAACGGCATTCAGCGAGGGCTGTACTTTCCGCACTCTATCACACGCGCACGCTCTGTTCTCGCTCGCTCGATGTCATCGGAGCGAAAATTTCAGCAAACGCGCGAAGAAATTTCTCCGAACCAGAGATACGCGTTCGGACGCTGAGCACCGTGTTTTATTACCTGTCCGAATTTCAAGCCCAAATCGTCTCATCGTTAAACCTCGGGGTTACCACGGCGCGCATTTTTATCACTTAAACTTTTAAATTTCATTATTACTCATTTACAAAGGGCAAACGTTAATAATTCTTTTTGTACGGTGATTCTTTTTCGAGGGGAGGAGTTATTCTCGATGTTTCCACGTGTACGGGCACGCATTGTCTGGACGATGGCGCATAATAAGCAACATTAAAATTAGCCTGGGGTACGGGTGCAAGAGTTTTAATATAAATTCATACGCTCCACCGCCATGAATTATTCAGGGTCGTAATTTGGAAAAACAAATGCCGAATAACCAGGGTGGATACGCTGGGTTTATAAGAACCCGAGGAACGAGTCGTGATTATTAGAAACATTCGCCGGAAAAAAAGTGCCAATAAATCTCAAGAGTTTTATTAAAAACTTTTGGATATTCGTGACATTCTGATTTATATTAAAGTCTTTCGAAATTGAGATCTCTTTCCCGCCGCTTGCTCGTTTCTAGTTTTTACTTCTCCCGTCCGCGGTTACCTTCCTTTCGTACGCTTTTTTTCGTCACTCAAACATTTTCACCGTCGTTGTCGTAAATCGAGAAGCCCTTTCGCAGCCGGTGCAGTCGAGCGGAATGAGAAACGCGGCGGGAATATAGCGCGACTAGCGAGCCGATGATAAATCTCACCCGCCGACGATCGGCGAAGAATCGAGAAACGGAAAAATAATTCTCTGGAGGTCTTGCGCGCGACGTTCAAATGTTTTGTGAAGTTGACGCAACGGTTCGTCCCTCCGAGGGAGGTAAATTGCATCCCGAGTTACTCGTATATGTAGACGCTGGTCTTTTCGTCGGGTACACGAAAGTGCACTCTCGTGAGTTAGTAACTCGCGAGGTACCATTAGGAGCGTTGCTTGCTTCGTTTATTAAGAGTTATGGACGTACGAGACACTTATTAGCTTCTTCGTGCTCCGGAGTAATCAGCGATCGGTTCCTTCCGACTGACGCTTACGTAACGCCGTGATCCGTTGCACGCACGCTGGAGACATTTAACCCCCTTTCGGGAAGAATCTGTTTCCATAACTACGCGTCGATTAATCTTAGAAAGTCAGCGGTTATGTTTTGGCCGATGGAACGGGTACATCGGGGTTGTGCCAGGCCTCGCACGGGTAAATGATATTTCGAGTTAATTCTCGATACTCTAGATATTAAGGTGAATTCGACAAAAAAAACGCAAGAAACTTTACTCATTCGCGAGATGCTCGTATCGATAATCATAAGAAAGGCGATCTCGCTTTACTCGCGCTTGGAATGCACGAGATATTGCGCTAAAGTTTTAGGGTTAACGTACGTTAATCGAATATATGAGCCCGGGGTGTACACATTAATAATCAAAATTAAATCATCTTTGGAAACGTCGAGAACTTCGCGATGGAGGAGTTGGCTCGAAAACTTAAGTTCCACGGTGTCTTCGGCATTTCGCGTTCCCTTTCATCTTTCCCTCGTTCTTTCCATCTGTTTATGGGGAAAGATCGAAGACACCCTCCTCCGCAGATCTTACTTCCCGATGCCCCGGTAATGCCGGCATCCGGGAGCACTTTGGCAGTTTAACGAGACAGTTGCTCGAACTTGATCTACGTTTAGATATTTTTCTCATCAGCGTTCATCCTCGTGTACGGCGGCATAGCCAGGAGGCAGATATGACTGGGCGCGGGGCAGGGACGAGTGGTGGGGACGCTTAGGGTGGACGGCACACGGAGGGTTGAACATATTTTTCTTGAAATTTGTCGCGGCTATCTGCTCAAAGGGATCTACCCTCGCGTATAATTCCCTGCTGGAGAAGCTGTGACTCTGGAGTCCTCTATCTCACTGCACCCCCCGCCTCCCCCCCCCCCCCCCACCCCCCACTCACTCTCCGATTCAGACTCGAGCGTCAAGACTTTTGCTTTTAGACGCAGAAAGTACAAATCAGTTTTATAAACTGACTCTGTCGGCAATGCGATAGTCCGAATACATATACCTATGTAATTCAATATATTCAAATACAATTTAAAAAATAAAATAATTTTTTTTAAGCTGTTTGACCACCTCAAAACCATCGTCCGTTCTTTACTGATAAGATACAAGGTCTAGTCCTCGTGTACTTGTACTTGGCCCGAGACAAGACCTTGTCTCATGATCTATGATTAACAATAAGGTTGTGTTTGAACGATCAACAATGTCAGTGATTAGAATAAATCATCGGTAGCTTTAATCATAGCTACATTCCAGGGCACAACTCGTCAAAGCGAACGTTTGTTACAACGCTATTATTAAAGTTTTACTTAGATGTTAATCGATTTAATTGATCGAAAGTTCGGGAAGGAAGAAATGTCGAGAATACTTTGTGGAATCCCTGTTACGTCCGGGCACAGGGATGGGGTAGGCTCGTTAAATGTATCTTAGGCATCTGGGACAATCAGGCCGTACGTTTACATCACCGACGCGCCTTGTAAGGACAGGCCAACCCACGTAGGTGAAATCAAGAAGATTTGTGGCTAACGGATGGCGAAGAGGGTGCGCGTCCTTCGCACCCAACAAAGTACCTAAGGGTTTCTCCTGGAGAAAGCGTCGTACGCACACGGGATAAAGTCACGCTCACGATTTAAGGGTGGATTTCGTGCGGGAAACGGCATTTAGTCGCTCGTGACGAGCTGTTATTTCGTGCGTAGCCATCGTTCCAGTTTTTTTTCCTCTGTTCTTTCCCTGCATTCTTAAATCAGGGGGAAAACTGTTACCGGTGTAATCGAACGTCGCACGAGAGGTCGGCTTGTTTATAAAACACACCGATTATCGTAGTCACTCGGGTAGAGATAACGAACCCTTGAACGGAGCCGGGAATATCATCGAAACGGTAGCGACGCGACAACGTTGACATTGCTCCGCCGCGAGACGTATGGACGGATAAAAATAAAAATAGCAAAGGTGCCGATAATTTTCTGCCACGAGGGACTTTACGAACGACATCGACTCGATCGGTAGTCCTGACGTACCTAGGTATCTATGTATAAACAAAAATGAACGAAATGCTCGCCAGAAAATATGTATATCTGGTAGCAGGTTGTATCGGGAAGTACCTACGTATAATAAGTTTCTTACGGGCGAATCTCAAAACGGAAAACGTTAAAAAATTTTTTATTCGAACGAAGAAAATTGTAATATACGTTACAGAAGAAATGAGACATAAAACCACCAAGTTTTCCGAATATAATTCTACGGAATCCTTTGGAAGGTTAAACGCGTTCGAACGCGCAATCGTTTTATTTTCGTTTTAACGTCGATCGACTTCCTCGCTGAAGAGAAAATCGGGTTCTAAAAATTCACGAGCCCTTAGCCGATGAATAAGTATCGAGCCTGTTCGACGCACTCGACCCTAATCTAGGTCAGTGGCGTCAAGGTTGTCTTCTTTAATTCGCCGATTCCCCATGCATGACTTTACCCCTCGAATCGGCGCACGTAGGAGGCAGAAAAGGCCCTGTACCGCGAACAGTCGACTGTGAAACTCATCCCCCTCGCGGAAGAAGGAGCCACCCCTCCTCCCCCCCCCCCACCCCCTGTCTTTTCAGTAGACTGCTTCATCCCCTGAAAGCGTACATATTTAACGTGACCCCGCGTGAATAATCGATGGGCGAAGGCGCTAGCCATTTGTACTTCTCTGGTTGCTAACTGCGCCTTCTTTAAAGATTCATTCTATCGAGCGAGACGTTTCTTTCTACTTCCGTGAAACTACGGCTCCTCAGCGAGAACAAGAACAAGAAAAAGGTCCTTGCCACTTCGGTCGGTTGATTGTGAACGTACGAAAGGGCGTTGGTGCTTCCAGACCACCCTCTCTGCGTCCCAACCCTTCCCCGGTGCACGATACAAAGTTATTTTCACCATGCGATCAAAGTAACGTATTCCAGTGTAAGTAAATATGTCTCGATGAGTCTACGCGATAAGATAAGTTTGCGTCGTCTAAACGTGAAGTACAACACCGTTGGCATTAAGCGAATCATTGGTGTCCCTACGTGCGGAATAAATCGTTTCCCGGCGAGAAGAAGTCCCGGTTGCTTTTGTGAAATTTAATCTAAAAAAAGGAAACCCCACGGGTAGGGGGAGGGGGGTGAGAACGATTGAATCGTCGTGCCTGCAATACTTCCGTTTCCCTTCTTCCTCCTTCCGGAGATCGACTCGGATAGGGCTCATGAATAAAATCGTAATTTTTCAGATTACCTTCGCAACAGATTCGGCTCGCGGAGATCGAGCGATAACGTGGGTCGAGCGAAAATCACGTTGCTCCTCTCGCGGGAGGAGGCTACCACGCTTCTCGCCTCTCGTATCGGCACACCATTTTTCACCGAATATCTCCCACGCGCCTTTAACGCTGCCTCCCGAGTCGTGTAATACGGCCGCTCATGCTCCTCGCAGTATCGAGCGAATCTAACGACCCGTCTCGAGCTTGTCGCGCGAGTAAACATCTCCGGCTAATGAAAACAAAACAGTACCGCGGAGTTACCGTGCGCCTCCGTCGTCAAAATCGCACGGTCTAGTCTGCCTAAAATTTCACTCCGTTCCAAGAGTCTTGCGGAATTAGTGGAGCCCCGACATTAATGCCGGGAAAAATGACGTCGACGTTTCCTCGCGGCGATTATTCTCGTAAGTGGGGAGCGTAAATTAAATCTTCTCCACGCGGACGGGAACTTTGCGCTGTTGCGGGGCTCTGAGAAAATTGAACGTTTCTCAAAAGCGAGCGTGAAATCGTTGCCGACCTACGCTACGGGGGACGATACTCGAAAACAGTGTATCTGGAATGTCGAGTTAATAACGGGTTAATAATCGAAGAACGTTTTGTCGGGGGGGGGGGGGGGGGGGGGGGGTAGCCTGTTGTCGGTAATTGTATCAGTATCGTTGACTCTTCATTCCCAAAGTGCGATCGAGAGGACGATATTTCCGGTGGAATGACGTGCCGAATGATGTACGTTTCCGCGACGTGCTCGGCGGAACGATATTTCGGTATGTTCCACGAGACGTTTGGGCAAGGAAACCCGACACGGCACGTTTACAAAGTGGATGCAATTCGAGCATAAAAATCTATCAGGCACAGTTTCGAGGGAATACACATACCTACGTATACTTATTCCGAGCACGCGGTGCTCGCGTATAAAGGAGTTCCGGTAACCGTTTTCCTCCTCTTTTTACGTAGCTCGCGGGTAACTTAAGCACGGTACATCGGCGTTATTTGCAAGTACACGGGACCGAAATTACCATTTTCACCTTTATCAAGAGGCCTGTAGCGAGCTCACGATATCTCCCGTTTCCTCGCACGATTTTCAACTTCCACCGGCAAATTCTACCTCCCTTCTCTGCTATCGTCTACATTGATATTAATGTTGCCCCTCTCCCCGTGGATTAATATTAATCGCCGCGTCTCGTACGTGCCCCTGGCCGTGTTACGCGTCGTCCCCCTCCCCAACCCCCCCCCCCCCCCTTGAGATCTGTTTCTCCCGAAAACATTCCTCCGCCCCCGTGCCCCGTTTCCCGACGGCGTGTTCAACGTCCACGAAAACTAGAGTCGACATTTTCCGCCGGTATAAAGGGTTCGTTCTAAAAGCCCGCGGCCAGCCTCCTCTTTCGGGGGTTTGAAATTTGTTTTAAGGAGTCCCTCGTGCAACGATAACGCGCCCGGCCGTCTCTCGCGTGGTTTACGAGAACGCGAACTAATAATGTTTTCGCGGTATAAATTTATGACGTTATAAGCGAGCGAGGTTACCGTTATTTCGTCTCGCCGATGATATATTTTCGCCGGTGGCAAGGACGAAGGATACTTTTTACGATGTCGGTTTTATGCGTCCTCGGCACCGCAGCGAGAGTTACTTCGTACCGCGGAATAATAATGATTATAATTATAACGAGAGAGCGGGGGGGGGGGGGGGTGAATGAATTGATGTTAACGTAATGGATGGGGAAGAGGAATGTGAAAAAGGTATTTTTCTACTTCCATCATAATGCGGTATCGGTTTCCTATCGACTTTGTTGTATCGCGTACGAACGGGCGGATGGGATAAAAAAAAATAATAGGTTCCGCAAACAAAGCCCAAAAAATCGTACGTGAAATCGTGCAAATATGTCGCGCGTGCCTCTTGAAACCTCGGCACGGTTCTCGCGTTTCCAACTGGATCACGATCCGTTACATTTACCGTCGCGACGCCGACCTCGGCTCTTCTTCTCTAATCGCGCTCGTCGCTTTGCTGCAAATTATCGCGAGATCGTGCGATTCTATTAATTAACGACTTCGTTTGGCGAAGTGGAAGGAACTCGAAAAAAAAGTTAAAAAAAAAGAGGGCACCGTTGGAGGAGGGATTAGCAGAGTGAAAGGGAGACGGAGAAAAACGCGACGCGGCGAGACGAGGATGAGAAGTAAAAACGAGAGAGTAAGAAAGAAAGATAAGGGGGTGGGGTGGGCGAGGTGGAGTCTCCGCTTCTCCACTTTTTTTCTCATGGATTAACCGTACGCGTAACCGCGTTAAAGAGATAAGGAATTTTTCGGAAGTGGAATTATCGGTGTAATATTTTTTCCCGCTTTTAACTTTATAACCGCGAAATAACTCGGCGTATTAGCACGCCTAATCGTTCCCGGTTACGCGGCGGTGAATTAACTCGGAACCGGCGAGTTTGTAAGCCGTAACCCGTTAAACGAATGAAACTCTGCGTAATTGCATCGTAATTAAACCATTAGCGGCGGAGGTAAAAAGAACGGAGAATGCGACGGAATCAAAATGCGAGGGAACGTAGGCGAACGAAATAGACAAACAGGGCAGGCGCATTCTGTACGCGAGGGAAACGAGGCACACGCCGGAGGGAGGAATCAAGCGGTTTAAACATTCGCTCGCCTCGCTGACTAGTCACGGAAATATTCGAGAGATATTTTTGTTTGCTCCCCGAACAATCGAATCAATTTTTCAACGAGCACGGCCGCGCTTTGCATAATCCAAACGGATGAATTTTAAATCTAAAAGGCCCGTACCGTAGCTGCCAAGGACCGCCACGCGTCATCCCCGAATCGAACGTATGCCGATCATTTTTTGGACAATTATAAAACGCCATTCGGCATTTGTGGAGCTCAAACGGCAAAAAGCTTTGTCGGATCGATGGTGCTCGGATCTTTTCGCGTTTTCAACGGAAACACTCCCCCCCCCCCCCCCCTCCTCTCCTTCTCCGGTATTATGTATATCGCGATAACGCGGTCGAAGGTCGGCGGCATTCTATTTCCTATCGTTTTCCGTGACTCATTGAATTTCGCTTTTCAATTAATTCCATTCCGAGGGAGATGAATCCCGCCGTGCTGTATATGTATGTATAAATCGTGGCTTGGAACGACTTGTTCCGAGCGGAGGGCGTTCTTTTTTTTGTTTTGCGGCGTAGAAAGCGTCAAATGATCGTGCTTTGATTTTTTTCTCGGAACGGTAGACTGCAACTGCTCGCATCGGATCGCGCTAGATCGGTGACCCGTGCAACGCGGCACGACTCTTCTTTTTTATCGGCGAGAATCGAACACGAGCCGACCGTAAAATCGGGAAACGTGGAAAGGCGCTTTTTGGTTTCAAAGGGACGTCGGGAATGAAAGAAAGAAAAAGCGATGGCACGCTCTTGCACACCAGTCGACGTCGATAACGATCGTGAAAAATCGAATGTTGGTGGGTAGGGCTTAGAGTGTCTCTTCTACACGTGGTACAACTTGTGTTTGTCGTAAAACTTGACTTGTCTCGGTAAGTCGTCCCGTTCTCCCGTACGAGGCAAAATAGTAACGCGGTTTGTCGATTATTACCTTAATAACTGGATCAGAAAGTTCCGGGGAAACTGGGAACCGGAGTGCAAAAGTTTGCTAGGAAACGATTTCAACCATTATCGAGGATCGTCACCACAGTCGCGCGCACTGGAAGCGACTTCGATGGGAAAGTGGCGCGAGCTTATGAATTATGAATTCGCACACTGTACCGCGGTAAAGTCACTTTAACGACTCGTCCTCCGCTTCGGAAGATTAAATTGCCGCGAAAGTTGGCCGAGAAAAGGTAAAGTGAGAAATAACAGACCACTGAATAAGAAGTTTTATCATCGTCGATAATTCGACATTTTCCGTTCGATGGGACGAAAAACGAACGAAATAACTGTTTTACTCGCGCGAGACCCGCGGCAAAGGGAGACGACGTTCAACGCGGGGGAAAAATCTCCGCGTGCGTCTCGATCGTTCTTTCCTATCGCGTTGTATCTCGGTATCCGTCTCTCGTTTCCCTTTCGCTCGATCGAGTAATCGTTCACGCGCGAGAACGCATTCCACGCGAAAAACGGCGAGGACGATCCGTCGTACCTGTTGGAGCCTTCAGGTAAACTCCCGCATCGTTCCTTCCTAACCCTCCTCCGTTGCTACTCGCGATAATTCGATACGTGGAATAGCCGAATGTCTGGTCGTTTCTTTTCTCTCTCTCTCTCTCTCCCCCCCCCCCTCTCTCTCTCTCTCTCTCTCTCTCTCTCCGCTACGCTTGTTTATGCCGAACGCAGCAACGGCGACGTCGGCGTCTATATACCGGCGCGACGTCGGAAAACGGGAAATTGAATAAAGTTTGCAGTAGCCGAGACCCAGCGTTCGGATACATCGAGCGGAATGATATATTTGACAAGTTCGCGTATTGGTACGTGCATATTACATGCACGATAGGGAGCTCAGCCTCGTTCGTCCGACCATACTCGCGCTGCCATCACTCGACCTCCCTTCGATTCCCCCGACTCTCTGTCTCGCTCGAAACACCCCTCTCCATCCCCTCCGCCCCCCCTCATCCGCACCTATACCCCAGGCGATATGTATCATACGAGATACCAGATATGGCTGGAAACGCTAAACTACCGTTTCCACGTAACGTGCGTGCACAACGTACGGTGCGATGGGGTGACTGTCGTAACGAACAGCTGGAAATTAGGGACAGAAGAATGTCTTTGGAATGGTGTAATGTACTGGGTTTGTAACCGGATATGTGCTTGAGCTTTCCTATTTGTGCTCCATCACAATTACAGACGTGCCACTTGTTTGTCACTCCGCTCACGTATGTTTCTTTCTCCTTCTCGCACGGTCCTTCTCTCTCTCTCTCTCTCTCTCTATTTCTCTCTTGATCCTGTTTGTCTACAGTTCATAATGTACGCGTTATACTAGCGACCAGTCTCGCGTAAAATTAAATCTTAACTATGCGTATAACGTGGGAATGTAAAGTATGAACGACCGAGGATTAAATTAGTTCAGTGGGAAACATTAACAGACGATATCGTGGCGATAGCGGATAATGGAGTTCGGAGCTGTTTGCGTTAGGTCCGAAGTTACACCGGCAGTTTGATTTGAAATTATATCGCGAGAATGCGTCGATTTTTCAAATTGGATCTCGGTTTTGATTTCCCGGGATCCACCGGCCGAGCGGCATATTTTCCCCCATGGTATATTTTTTTTCTCCTTATAACGCACACTCTCCGTGCATCACGGTCCGTTTATGAATATGTAGAGGGTGCGTGGTGGTGGTGGTCAGACACCGGAAAACTCCAGATAGCCGAAGCATGAATATGCTAAGCTCATCGTGGAACGAGGGCTAAAGTAATTTTTTTTTCTCTTTGCATCGACCCCTGTCTTCCCCCACCCTCGGACTCGCACTCTCTCTCCCTCTCTCTCTCGTCCAAAGAGGTGGACGCGGTGACCGTCCATTTCGCGGTGGGGAATGATTTCGTAGTGGCGTATTCGTTTTTTGTTTTTTGCGATATATCCCGCCACTCTTTATCTTCCTTTTACTCCTCTCCGGCACACTCTCGGCAGTGCAAGCACTCCGGATTCTTTCTCCTTTTTTCTGGGAGAATTTAATTCCTCGTATTAACGAATTGTGAGAGAGGATCGGAGGACTGCCACTTCTTTTAATCGTCTCCCCGCCCGCGAATACATTGATTTAGGGATATCCAGAGGACACCGTGGAAACGGAGCGACATCGACCTACGCTAGATTCGCGTGATGTTTACCCATTTACGAGGGCGCGTAATTATCATTCCAACCAGTGTGCTCATACTTTTTTTGCAACGTATCGTCGAGAATAAATCAAGGACCGAAACGACCACGTGGCTCGCTTTGACGTTCGACCCGAATGATCGGCGGACGGAAACGTTTGACCGGGGTTTGCTTCCCTACGCCGATTTTCGTTTCGCGAAACGCGAGAGCACTTCGGCGAGGAATGAAGAAAGGAAAAAAAGGGGTGAGAGTGATAATAATATCACTGTCGTGACGCGAAGCCATAAAGACTGCCGCGTAATTGTTGTCGTCCTCGGTAATTGCAGGTATTTCTGCAATACGCGCTCTCTCCCGTTCCGTCCCCTGACCGATCCGGCGATCGATGCGCTAAAATCCAAGATAAAGCTCGAACTTTACCCTCCCTCGTAATTTTCGGTTTTCATATCGAGGAACGACCTTCGTGACGAGCAGCCGTAACGAAGGAAACTACGCGATATTAACCTTCGGGCTTGCCAATAGTTTTTGGTTACGAGGGAAGGGAGAATATCTCGCGACGGGAGTGGCCCGAGAAGTATTTTCCACTTTGCCGTAGACTTCTAATCGTTGGTTTCGGCTCGTGTCCCGATCATCTTCGTCGGTCGATTGTCCCTTACGAGACATCTTTCAGCGGTACTTACAAATTATCGTGAATTACTCTGTTCTTTCCAAAGGTACCTGTGATTTTCTGGTATTACGATGATTTTGCGAATGATTCCATTACTCCTAACGAGATCGTTACAGTTTCGTGGAATTTTTATAGCTTTACAAACGATTCTATTCTTTTCTAATACTTGTCGAGTATATCACGCGCATGCTACCGGCAATTATTTAAAGGCCGACATCTCCGTCAGGTTAAGGAGAACCGACGTTCTTTCGCGCACTACGACCCAGGAGGCAGGCGTCGATGTTATTCGTCGACCACGAGCTCCAGCGATCCCACGGATTCCTTCGAAAATGATATAGATCATCAGGAATTTCAACGGCCTTTAATCCTCGTGCGTGATTCGAGACTTTATCCCCGCTTCGTAGACGGCAATCGTCGCGTCTTCACCGTCGAGATTTATTGCTCCGTGGCTTCGGGCAGACGCGAGCAATTTACATTCCCGGCTATACGTACACGCTTGGTTCCTGGCGTTTGAAGGTGTAACCAATCGTCGGGACGTCTCCCCCAACTAGTCTACTCGACGTCGAAATTACCAGGGATTACGTACCGACGCTGTTGCCTTACGTAAAATACAGGAAATCGATGAGAAAAAAAATACTTTCGAAGGGGACTACGCGCGGTGGCGTAAATTGCATTGCTCTTTTCTTAACCTTTCGTTTCCGTGGCATGTTTCCGTCCGGTGCACAATGAAACGTTAAATTAGGGACTTTAAAATTAGGTATTACCATTTCTTCTCATTATTGTATGCATGCAATTTGTTAAAAACGATAAAAAAAAATTGTGCAATGATCGACGACTTATTTTTGTATGTTCCTCGATCGAACAAAATTGATACCATGGTGAAACACTTGCAAATTGTAATACAGCCTGCGAGGTGCATGCGACTATCGGAGGGTTAAACGTTTGCGAAAACTCGTGTAACGAGCGTACGAGGAATCACGAAAGGTAATAAACATCCTCCCTGCTTTTTATCTTTTACTCGACGCAGCGATTCTTATCTCGACGATTCCCGCGTCTTCGTTCTACATACCCCGCGTTTCCCCTCGACAATGAGAACGATGGTTAACTATACATAGTATAGAAGCGAGGTTTGCGCGACGACGCGTTTCCGTGACCCGCCTGCTCTGCCGAGACGGATGAGATATAAAAGTCAGGGTCAGGGCATCCAGCCGTCTTGATTATTTTGCTAGCTGCAACGAAAAATTTCACCGAAGAACGAGCGGTCTGAGTCTTAATGGACCCCCGGCGCGCGCCATTATGCTCAAAGGATGAAAGGGTCCTTCAAAGGATCCTTGGCTCCACTTTCATTTGCATTCAGGATTGGAAAAGGCCGACTCCGAGGCTATCCGTCGCTCTCCGCAAGGTAGACGGTGATCCCAGGCGTGGCCGATGGTCCTTTCGTAATAAGAAATTGGGTCAACGGGGTTAGGGGCGAAAATAAGAGTAAAAACGACAATGAGAGAGAAAATAAAGGACGACGGGTAGCGGGACGAGGGCAGACTCGACTTCTCGTCGGAACGAAGTGCCCCGAAATTAGTTTACCTTTGGAAACCAATTTCTCTTTCTTTCTTACCTTGTACCACCTTCCACTTCCTGTCCGACACAAGAGTCGTTTCGACGTTGCGAAATCCTGGAAACAGTCCCACGTATACATATAACGGAACGAGAGAACGCCCCGGAAATAGAAATAATAAAGAAACAACGTGAGAATCGAAGAGTAATATCTGGTACCGTTTCGTTTAATATTGCCCATCGTACGCGTTGCTCGACAATATATTTTTACGGACCGACAGTTTCTTCTCTATCGTCAATTTTCGCTGAATTTTTCCGCACCGCGTACCGAGAATTATCCCAAAACCAAAAAACCGTGTTTTCGCCGTATTTTCGGCGGACCGCGGGAAACGCGGTAGTTTAATTGTCAGCGGGATTTAAATTATGCCGGACGATACACACCCGTTGATGGTATTTGTCGGTTAATAAAAGAAACAGCGATTAGATCCGGTAATGCCGACGGATGCGGCATGCGAAAATTCTGTTGCGATTCCATTGCCAATACCACCGAAGCGTAACTGAATTTCAAAGTGGAAATATCGGGGCAAGCGTAATAGAGGTGGATCGGTAATGTCTTATCGAATTTCCCGGTGTACGGGATTGTGTATCGGTGCGCCGATTCTTTCCCTCCCCCTTTATCTCTGCCCCTCCCTCCGTCCCGCTTCGGTTTCCGCGGCGAAACTACCTAAGCGCTTCGAGTCTGAACTTTCGACCGCGCGACGATCCGTCGTCGTGTGCCAAACGCGAAGAAAAATTGGCAACCCCTCGCGTAACTTTACCGCACATCGATCTGCATTCACGTTTTGCTGATACGCTTCGCACAGGGGTGCGACATCGCCGCGATAAAATCTCACGGCGAACTTCTGCCAGCTAATCCGTATAAATCAACGGGTGCTTTAAGTTTGTTCCGATTCGCCTTTTGCGGGAGGCGAATGGTGAAAAGGGGGGGGGGGGCGGGGGAAAGGAAATTGATGACAGTCATAATTCGCGTCTTACCGTGCTCGACTGTTCGAGTTTGGATCTGTTACAAAACCCGAGCTCGTAGTCTCGATTTTCGCAGTAGACGTACTTCCGGAACGTAATCGTATACTTTTTATTTCGAATTTTCAGAGTTGAATTCCATCTGGTGCGCTGTTAATAAACTGATTTTCATCCGTGCGATCTAACTAATTAATACGTTGTTACGTATACATATTAACCCGTTAATAAAATTATCGAGTCGCTATCCCCGTGATTAAACCGATTCCGAATTAATTTCGAAATTTGCATTCGCTTGAGTGAGGGTGGAAGAGTAGTACGTTCCATAATTATCGGAGACATACGCGTGTGCGGGCTCGCAAGTCTAAATAGCACGGCACAAACGTTGAAAATTTTCCTGGTAATATCTTCGTGATTAAATCCCGAGAAATTTGTTCGAAAGTTGGCAGGCCGTTTTCGAGAACGTGGAAGGAAGGGAAGCTGGCGGTGCGAGAGAGTGATAGAGAGGTTGGGGGGGGGAAGGGTAGGGGAAGGGGAAGGGGAAGGGGGTTGAATAAGCGTTGCCGTAACCGGGCGTAACTAAGTAAACTGAGCATTTCAAGTTGTTCCTTTTCACGTCGCTAGACGCCGCGATATTAAGCGTATAACATGTACACCCGCCATTATACAGCCATTACTACGTCACACCGTTGTATATAAGCAACGCTCGACCGGTTTAAAGTAGCGTGTGGCACGCTTCAGCTATGCCGCTATCGCTACTTGACTGACAACCCTAACCGAGGTAGGGCCCCTTTTGCGAGCAGGCACCCTTCTTACCTCTTTCCTCGCAGCCCTCGCGCTACCGAGACGGCTGCGGAAGTATTGCGTTACCTTGTATACAGGTAGGGAGTTCGTTGCCGCGACGTCGTACCTTCCCACTAAATCGTGAAATTCCGCGCCGCCGCGAGATAAGCGACATACCAGAATAGCAAACTCCCGGAAATTCTACATTCTGACGCTGAAAACGAACGGGGAGGGGGGGATTAGAGTGGACGGGAAACGAAAAATTACAATGGAAATATGATTATTAAAAGAGAGGGGGAGAGAGAGAGGGAGGGTGAGAGAGGTATATGTCGGCTTTTGAATTTTCGTACTTTCGAGAAAATAAAATGAGAACGCGAAAATGCGAGGGCACAATACTCTTTTCGCGCAATTCTTCAAAGTTCGCTGTAAACTGTAGCTTTAAAGTTTATTCAATATTCACGCCATCCGTTTTCCTCGTCGTTACCATCCAACGCCGAGTGTCTTTTCTTTGTTTCACTATCGATTATCCTACAAGAGTGTCTAAGAATCCCTTGCCGAAGAATCCCTCCTCGTGGGATTGCATTTTTCTCGTCTCACGAAAACCACATTTGTCAGCAGCGCGGCCCCTCCCCCTGCGAAGGGTAAACCATCCCTGACCCATTTCGCGACGCAAATTTTGTTCGGATAGCCCCGAGGTTTCAACGGTAGGAATTCCTGAACACTCGAGTCGTAGACTTTCACCCTCCGCCGCTTTCTCCCTCTCCGCCTCCGGGCACGAGTGTTTAGATACATCTATCTAGATAATAGATAACTGCACGCGCATCTCGGTACTCTGTGCGTCGAGTTTACGCCGGGGGAGGTTTGAACTCGGTTTGAGTAACGTCATCGGCGTCCCATCAATTCTGAATTGTCGAATCGGAGACCATATATCTCCCCGTGTCTCGATATCAAAGGGTTTGCCTCCCCTGCCACTCAAAATCGCCCAATATTGAATCGGTGTTTGACCGTAAGACGTTCCAAGTTAGATGTGGGTTAAGTTCCTAATTCCGCCGTTGCTAAATCAGAAACTTTGTCATTCCTCTCCCCGTCTCTCGTAGTTTCGCGTTTAGATAGATATAATGATTATTGAATTACAACTACGCCCTTCGCTCGTGGAGTTCGGCGAACTATCGTCCCGGTATTACCGCGCTTTCGCGGGGACTCGCTATACCTCTGTCCGCTCGACGCGTATTACAGCGCGTTTATCTATCGCGAAGTTTGCGCAACGGAAGAAGATGCGCCGGCGAATTTAGTTACTGCTAGGACACCGTTAACGCTGTCGCGTGGGGGATGTGGAGTGGGGAGGGGTGGTTAACGGGAATCGATGTTCTATGTCAAAATTCACCGCGCGTTTATTTGCGCGGCAATAGACCGCGACGAAGTTTCTTATCGGCGCGCGTTAAATAAAGTTCGTTACGCGAGACAGGCCGGTTAAATGCCCAAAGTCGATCGTCCCCGAAATCCCTTTAGGCGATACCCCCCGGATGACGTTACTGCCGTTTTAACGAAGGGGTTGCCACGGAGGAATCATATTTTCCCTCCAGACGATGATTATTTAGATTATCCGCAATCGTCGAGTAATCTCCGCGCAAAGACCTCCGCGTCGTATCTCGCAATCGCTTTGATGACGTTCCTCGTCGAAGTTGAATCCCCTCGGGTGCTTCGTCTCTTATAACCGAACGGTACGCCGCACCAGACTGCGGGGCACCGCGACGCATATAACGTTCGGAGCGCGGTTCGATTAGTTCGGATTACTTGCGTCAAACGTCAACCGTTGCGAATTCTTTATTCCTTACTTGGGCGGTTCATCGATTGCAATTTATATCGCGGATGTCCTCGCGTCGGCATCGAAACGGGGAAAAAAAAGTAGAAAAAAGGAACGCGCAAACATTTTCCGCCTTTTATTCCCATTTTTACGTCACTCCTTTCTTTTATTTCCAATTTCCGACGGCTTTGTTTCCGATACGCACGGTGCTTGTTTTAATCGAGCGATCCGTCCGAAAGTGGTAAAAAAAAAAAAAAAGAAAAAAAAAATCGTACGCGTTTCGTTGTATCCACATTCAAAATCCGTTCCGAGGAAAATGGTCCGTCAAATTTTTTTTCCCTTCGAATTTAACAACGAGGAAATACCCAATTTTGTCTTCTATTTAATTCCACCCATTTCGTCGTATTTTTTTGTTTAATATCGCAACCCCACCGAGAGCGTCGCGAAAACCTTATTGCCGTTCCAAAATTGAAAACTTTGTCCGGTTGGTCGCGTACGTCGGCCGCCGTTTTCCGCGATGTCGCCGAAAATCACCTGGCGCTGGTGAGAGGGGGATAACACGAATTTATATCGAACTCGGCACGATATCGACGATACATAGGCGTCGAGTGCGACGTTCCAGCAGGATCGTAAATTGGCGGATAATGCCCGGTGGCCGAGGGGCGCCATAAAACATTTATACACTCTAACGTCCGTCCGGAAAACAACACGGCGACCGAGTATGAGGCACGGTGTGCCTCATCGCTGGACGTTGGGAAATTAACGATGCGCTTCCGGCTGGAGGTGTACTTCCGGCGACCCGCGACGAACGTCCGTTAAAAGCGAGACACTGCCACGTCAAATTAACGCCTCCCAGCGACGCGGAATTACTCGAACGTATAATATCCTAGAAATGCGACGGGACCAGGGTAAATATTCGAGTAACGGCGGACGGGAAATGAATGCGAAATATCCGAGGATCATGCAAATGGGGGTTTTCTAGCTTCCAAGATTGAAGTCACGACCATGGACACGCAATTAAATCGCGTGTAGTACCCTCCCCTCGACAGTGTGTGCCAGGGCGGTGAAGGGGGTGGGAGGTGGACGGGATGTAAAACAGGAAGAGTTTTCTTTAGAAAATGGTCACGATCCCGTGGACGTACCGCGATCTAATTAAATCACGCACCACGTTATAAACTATCGTTGGTATTTCGCGAGGAGAGCGCGGGGAACGCGGGGAACGTTGGTCGGTAGAGAGTTTCCGTCGCGCGATGATTTCATTTATCTTTCGTGCGGTGAGAATCTTCCTCGTGTTTTATATCCGTACGTAAAGTCCGCCATAGGGATATTTTCGTTCGCTTTAAGAGAAGAGACGTGCGTGCGCGTATCCATCTTATTGTTACAGTTCTTTGGGAATACGACACCCAAACTCGTCCGTGCGGAACGGGTGTCCTCTCTTGAAATCAGTCTCGTTACGAGATACCGGGGATTCGCGCGCATACTTCGAGTGGGGGAAAGGGTGTCGCGAATCCCGTCGACTACCGACCGTGAGTTCGGTATAAGTTGGCAAACGTGGTCCGGACAAGTATGAGAGAGCGGCCGAGCCAATCGATACGCAGAGTTTTTCCAATGAGTCTGGAAGGGAGCTATTTTATTTCCGGTCGCGCGATCAGTACCACCCGCTCCTTTCACGGTAAACTACCACGTACAGAGACGTATACGCGGGAGGCGGAGATGGCGGGAGGGGTTTCGAAGCGAGAAAGGAGAGCGCCCCTATTTCTTTTTTTTTGTACCTGTGTGTGCCCACAGCGTCAAGGGCGTTCCGTATGCAAAAGATAGAACGTGCGCCGCAATCTGAACGAAATCTCCGAACGCAATTTCCTGGACAGCCGGGCGAACGGACGCTGCACCGCAGAAGCGTGGGTTCTACGACGGGGAAACATTGATCTCGGCAACGAGTGCAACTTTAACGATGCGTCCGCGCTTCTTCCTTTACTAATGCGCTCTTCCCTGCTTCGGTTCTTTTTCTATTTAACGCTCGAACCATAAAGTGCGTTCTCACGTGTCGAGTTTAGTTGTGCGCAAGGTTGTACAGATTGAATAATTCAAGGTTTCAATCAAACGTTATGTTATGAATATTTTTTAAATATTTAATAATTAATCGGAATTAGAGAGATACGCGTATTTGTTTGAACTGTAACTTCATATGTATAACTGTTTTTGAAAAGCTGTTAAAAATAAATGCTGCCCGCCGCCCGACCGATATTCTAAAATATGCTTTTACATATAAAAAGGTTTGGAACTCGCGAATGGACGTATAAAACTATTATGTTTTAATATTTTCAATGGCCAGGTGAAAACGACTTGAACGATAAAGTTTTCCCTAAATCAATATTTTGTTGATTGGGTAAACAGATTATCAACACTATTGAAACTGACTTTCTCAATATCGATTTCATTCGAGTTTTGTCGATGAACTATAATCGGTCAACTAAGCTTGCCCCGTGAGAACGCGCTAATTGCGAGCCCGTATTGGCAATTTTGTACCCCGTTTTTGGACTTAATTTAGGTAATGGACAATTTCCGTGCTCCGGTAATACGAATCAATGATTAAAACTTTTTGGGTACAGGAAGAGCGACTATGGCCGCCGGTCGAAAAACGTTCGATCGGGCCGGTCATAATTAAATTGAATTAAACGCCGAGAGATATTTTATGGCAATGACGACCAAAGCGAGGTTCGGGGGTCCCCGTAATAATAGGGGGTCGAACGTTACGTCAAGCCGAGTTAATCCTTTTTCAGATTTTTTATAAGCCATACAGATATAGACCCTATCGGTACAGAGGGGGGCTACGAATGTAATCGGAACACAATCGCTTTGCGACTTATTGCGACGAGCGAAAGTTCATTTCTGACAATTTTTACGTCTCGCGATGTCGATTTCAACTTTGTGAGTCGCGGAATATTAGAGTAAGACGCGCGTAATAAAAGATGAGTAATTAAAAATGAGTTTCAACGTTCTCGCGAGTGCGCGGGTCTTCTCTTCCGTTAGAGGGACTGTCATCTTGAAAATTTCAAGTTGAAATACGACCTCGCTAAACGGAGAGAATTAATTTTATATTATCGAGTATTACGCGCGCGATTGTCGAGGGTATTCGACTCACATTCGATCCATCGATCGTCTGGTAATACGAATTTACGGTTTAATTCCTGCAATAGATTGGCGTCTCCTGCATTCGCTATGCCTATCGATTTATCACTCGATATCTACGCATATTCTACACCTAATTTCTCATTCCAATCGTTCGTAATCCGACGTTTCTAGGATAACGTTATACATAAATAGTTCACGGTGATAGACAGATCTGCCGTGCGAGGTAAAACCGAATGTACGCGTTAGTAATGCATTCTACTACCTCGGCGCATTTACTTAATTGCACACGACAAAACTAGTTCCGTTTTATCCTCTTAGGGCACAACGAACGGGCACACAAACGTTTCAACGATTAAATTATCGTTGACGGAATTTTCCGGTTCATAACCGACTCCAGGCCAGACGACGGCAGATGAAATTGATAAAATATTACATTTCATGCCGGCGACGCTTATTAACCGATAACTTCTTCTATACGCCGCGCACGAACGGCACTGTGGCAACGTTCGTTGAACCGATTCGGCTAACGTGGGTCGTCGTAATTTTAGACACGACGTCCGTTTTCTGGCTGAAACTGTCTATCAGACGATTCTGACGAGACTATTGTTTAACTCTGGAGAAGATCTCATTCGCTCCATGACGTTAACCTATTACGCGAATTCTCCAGAATCTCGCGTCGCTTAAAATATCCCCCACGATTTGCCAGAATTCTACATAGTTAATGGCACAAACGTGTTTCACTTTCCAATTAACGTCAGCCCGCTATCCGGCGAATTGGATATCGCTACGGTATTTACGGAGATGTATTATGAGATGAAGGCGGAAATTGTTTCGAGCATCAACTGATCGGTCTCCCTCTTTTATTTCCAGGTGAAAGTGATGTTGAGAGTGTCGCCCGGTGACGGCGGGAGCTTCTTCAACGCGGACAAAAGAAAGAAACAGGTGACGCTGGTGGACCCCGCGTCCGGGCAATCCTCAACGGCGGAGGATCGCAGGCCGACCGTGGCAGCGCCGAAAATGTTCGCTTTCGACGCCATCTTCACCGAGGAAGACTCTCAGGTGAGTCGGAGAACCGGAGTGTCGTACGAGGATCATCGACGATCCGTTCCCGGTCACGCAAATTCGGAGCAATTACTGTTCATTCCAATCCGAAACGAAGATCTTTCCGCGCCTTCGTTTCTTCGCTACTCCAGCAAATTCGATTCTCCCTTCACCTTTTTTTTTTTCCTCACCGCCTTACACCCAGAGCCGCCCGCCCCCGACCCTCGGTCTTTCGGAGTCTTCGGGATTCTCGAGAACGAGCCCCCGTGCTCTAGGTAGATAAATAGGGAAAGAGAGGAATTCTGGAGGAAGTTAACGCGGAAACGGGAGAAAGTCAGAACGTTGGAAGCGTGTACGTGCTCCGTCGACGACTTACGCTCGTCCTAGAGACGCGGGAGACGTCCCTGCCGGGCGCATAACTAAACTAATTTCCCGACCTCTAAACTCCACCCCCGACAGGAAAATCCAACCTCCTCCCCCACCCCTCCTCCCTCGGGCGAATGTTGCTTCTTGCCCGCGACTTCTCGGTCTCTCGCGAGCATACCGAGCCTCATCCGAGCCTCACGATTCCCACGATCGTTATTTTCAGTTTCGATGCGCATTTTATTTCCCCCAACACTTTGAGGTTTGGTGAGTTCAAAACTGGCCCACTTTTTTCCTCGCTTTCGATGCATGCTACCATATACATGAACCCGCCTCGACAAGTTGAAATTAGTCATAGTCGTACAGTTTAATATTTTATTTCAAATTTTTCATTGGCGAGTCGTTGACACCGTTACGATTATGGTCGCCGAATGGCGCGTTGTAATCAATTCTGGGCAACTTGTATCTATTTTTCTCTTTAAAATCGCGTGCTTCAAAGACTTTAACGCCGTCGGAATGCTTTAATCCCTGGAATCGGCACACCGACGATGCTCACCCGATGAACGATGAAAGTTTCGAAAGTACCTGTGCGTATCGAAGACCTACCCGATCGATCACAGCGTTTCCGATATATTATTCCTCTCCTCGCGGAGGCCGATCTTCTCGCACTCTTATCGCACTGAATTCTATTATTTGGCATTGACGAACGACGCTACCACGGAAAATATCATTAGGGACCGCGAAACGCGTTACACCGTCGCAATGTACGTCGGCATGTTCGTACGCGCACCGAGATATTTCGGTGCTCTCTCTGGGGACATTATCGAGCGTCGGATTCAAACGAGCCTGGAGCTACTCGGTTTTCCCGGATCTTCTCCTCCCCTCCCACACTCTCTCTCGCTCTCTCTCTCTCTCTCTCTCTCTCTCTCTCTCTCTCTCTCTCTCTCTCTCTCTCTTTATTCCATGCCGTTTGGTAGTCCTCTAGGGACTAGCCCTTCATTCCTCCCAGCCCTCCCCCTCTCGCGGGGCTCCCTTCTCCCGCTCTTTGACGCACCTCATCCCACGTTTTGGGCTGTGTTTAGAAGAACCATAGAAACCAATCGATTGATTCGATCAAATGTCCGTCGGGTACGGCGATTGTCATCGAAAGTCACAATGGCAGCTCCCTTTCCCCCCTCCCTTTTTTTTTTACCTCCGTGCGTCGAACCGTACTCTGTCGAATCGCTTCTGAACCCGCTGAACTTCAGAATCGATGGAGGGAGAGTCAGTCGTGGCTCGACAGAGAAAAGTCCGGGAGAACGCATCCCGCGTTCCTGGGGGACTTTTCGTCCTTTTCGACCGGACGTCAAACGCAGACTCGCGTGAATATTTTAAAGACCGCCGTCGAGCGATCGCGAGAGCTCCGATCGGCCAGGACGGTTGATCTTCGGACAAGATACGTTCGGGGGCTCTCCGCGTTTTTGTCCCCGGTTCGTCGATTATTGACGTCGCCGACGATACCGACGAGCCGCCGCGCCGCGCCGTTGCTATCCGCGATCCGAATCGATACTCGTTCGGAGTAATTCGCGTAATCATTGACTCGAGTTCACTCTTAATCGCGCGGTTTCAAAAATTGGGCATTTCGATGGCAGCGCCGAATTAAAGAGCGACACGGCAAATGCGAGGATCGAGCGTGACTACAATTTCACCTATAATCTTTGGTCAGCAGATACCTTTGCTACCCGAGGCCGCAAATATGCGAACCACGAACCGCTCGGTTTGCGCGTGGAGGACCGTCCCAATATGACGCGCAAATAGACCGCATCGAGTTGATTACGGGTCAGTCGAAAATTAACGTTGTCGGTGAAAGGCATCGGTTATTGATAGATGCCCGTTGATGCAATTAGTCGGTTAATGCGCGGTACCTGTTCGCCGATAAATCACACCGCGCGGGCTAAAAATAACCACGGTTTACGATTCGGTTCGACGAGTTTTTCCTACCGTCAAAGCTTTTAGCGAAACCCCGGGCAACGAATTATTACGCGATTGGAATTTGTATTATATCGCGTTTCGAGCTCCTCCTAGCAAATTCGCGATGAATAAAATCGGGTAGAGAAAAAAACATTAATATCAGGCATATCAGGCATATCAGGCATATCAGGACGCATGAGAACAAAGAAACGCTGGGACGCGCAGGGCGAAGGAAACCGACGCCGAAGCGACGTAAACGTCGACTGTGCGTTTTTCGAATCTATCGAGGGATTCGCGTTGTAGCGCTGTCCGTCAAGGTCACTGATACTCGTGGAACCAGAGGTACAGAGATACACACGATTCTCGCTTCAGCGTTACGTCAAAGTCAAAACTCGTACGAGCTTCTACTCTCGCGGGAGCTGTAAGTAGTTTCGCGCTTACGTAAGTTCGTTTCTGCGAATGATACGGTAGCCGAGAAGAAAGGAGAGAAAGGCACGGGGCGAAAGAAAATTTCTTTGAAGTCCCAATTTGTTCCATGCTTTCTTTGCGCTTCTTTGGATGTCGTTAGACGTAGAGTGGGTGTAGCTCACAACCCAGCCGGCAATTTGCCAAGCACAGTGCGCGGGGAGTAGGAAGACTTACGTAGACCGAATACTTTGGGCGCCTTTTTCCGACTCGAATTACGATTTACATTGTTCCCCGCTCGTCCCTGTCCCTTGACAACCGCTTTCTATCGTACGACTCCGTCCTAATCCGATAAAAATGCTTTCCGCCGATCGAGGGGTCTATCGCTGATTGAAAGTTTCGCGTAATTAATAGTAATAACGCGGATTTACCGACGGACTACATTTACATTTATGTAATTTCAATTTACAATAGAATTTTGGAGCGGTTTTCTTAAATAATTCATATATCATAAACATTGCATATTTAATTATCAATAATTTATATTTTATAAAGATTACATTTTGTATTGCTGGAAACCATTTCTATCTAATTCTTTTTAGTCATCGACAAATTAAAACGGCACAGGATTTCCATAGATCCTATATGTATAACGTACGTGTCTAAATTCGAAACAATTGCTTCGAAATGTAACCGCACTTGCAAACCGCGAAACTTTTTCACGATACCCAACGCGACACGGGCATAAATAAGAAATTCTCGAACCATTATTCACCGAGTTGAGATAGATAGCAGTCTTTCGTAAAAATGGCAATTTTATAAGGCGACGAACGGATGGAAAGAAAGCAAGTCGGTCTCGGTTACCGCGTCGCGACGAAGAAAAGTACGTCAAGTGTTCCCCGACAACGCGTTGGTATTGGTGTGCAAATGAAACCTGGCCAAATTAATTGAACATCCATCTCAATTACGCGGTTCCGTACGCGGATACGTACGTACGCGCATAGATACGTTTCTCTCACGAGATCTTACGCGTGTGTACGTCGCATATATCGCCGTAGGCGCTGACAATTCTATCCCAGTGGACGACGCTACAGGACAATGCGTCCTGGGCAGGATAATTCACTGGAGCCATTATGGTCGGTCCAGTACAAGGGCTTTATTATTGACTTACGACTAATAGTCACGCTGCGGATTACGCGCGTGTGTACGTGCGGTGCGCGCTTGCGCTTGCGCTCGCGTCCCTCTCTCTCTCTCTCGCCCTTATTCTCTCTTGACATGCCTTCGATCTATTGCCCATTTGCCGGTAAATGCTGATCGACTGGACCGCGGCAACGACGCTCGGAAATTCACGGTGCCTTGAGTTCTCGTTCTGCGGCAAATGCGAGGCGCCTCGACGAAAACGGGTCGGCTCTCTCAAAATAGCTCTCGGAATTAGCGTATCGTCGTATTCTTATTAAGAGCGACGGGTAAGGACGGCGAATTCTTATTAAGAAAAGCGAGGAAAAAATCCTGAGGAGGGCGAACGTGCGGCCCGATACTTTATACCCCAGGTTCTAATTTAGCAGTCGATTCAATTATGGAGATTATCGAAAAATTATTCCGGGCTCTCGTCGGTCGGGATCAAATTAAAGGGTACAGTTATAGGTAGAATGCGTATTGAAAACAGCAGTTGTTTTCTCCCTGAAAGATAAGCGCAACCACGCGGCATGCGTCGACATCGAGGCTGTATCGAAAATGTAGAAACGCGAGATACAAACTGCAAGGTAATCCTTTAACGCCTGAATTACGTCGCTTGAAAAGAAAGAAAATTGAACGTCGGTCAGTATTTCCGTCGATCGAACTCGCAATAAATCGCAATTTAATCGCAAACGCGCAACTGCAAACACTGGATAAACCTCCTTACTCTCATTTGGCCTTAAGAGGTTGATATAACGGCTTACTCGAAACGCTGTTTCCCGTGGATTTCGAGATATTTTCCGATTACGTAAACATCGGACGAATAATGAAACAACATTTCATTTATCGATTACTTTGGCGTTCTATCGCGTATCGAAGAAAAGCGCCAGTGTTTTCGACAGTTTTGATTTTCGACGAGACGCTATACAGATCGACGTGTGTACCTACGGAATAAGCAAGGACCTGGCAGAATTGGTAGCGCAATTCTGCGGCAGACGCACGGTAATCTGCAAAACCAATCATACGGGCCCGTGGAACGGATCTACCACCCCCGTCCCCCGTCTCCCGTCCCCCCCCCCCCCCCTCCCACCTCCTCCTATTGGCTGAATCTACATTCCTTATTCTCTTCCCCTCCGTCCGGTACGATCTTCTCGCTGTTCTCTCGAACGAGGCATTTCCATATTACAGTGGAATTAATTCGCGGTATGACCTCAGGTAGGGAGTACTCCAGAAGTTTGGCAGGTGTCAGCAAAGCGTCAGGCTGAAGGAGAGTGTGGTATGGAATGGAACGCCGAGACCCGTACAGCCCGAAACACCCTGTTTATCAAGCCTGTAGTTAAACAATGTTAATCTTCCTAAGTCGGCGCTCTCGAGTATAGGTTATCCTTTAACGAATAGCGCGTGTACCAACGTCCGCTAAAGTTTTTAAACGATTGTAAAATTATTGGCGTAAATTGAGATCGAATAAAAGACCCACCAACGCTTTTTAACGATATATTTATTTTTAACGATCGTTATTTCGTGGAATTTGAAACAGGAAAAAAGAATAATGAGGGAGAGGACGAGAGAGAGAGAGAGAGAGAGAGAGAGAGGGCGCAGAAATGAAGGGAAAAAGTTGAAAAATCCGGATAGAGTTACTAACGATCGCCGATTTTCCATCGTTCAACTTGTGCGTTGGATCTCGCAAATGCTTTTTTGATCCGGCGAACCGCCGCTATCTGTAGCCGAGGGATGGGGGATACCTGGTACTGGAAGGGGGTAGCACGAGGGTCCTCTCACTTATTCCCCAGGCGCCAATGACGCCAATCTCCCGTGTAAATCGCGACATATTTCACAAGGTTTCGGAGCATGGGGTGGGGGGGAGGGATGGCCCTGAGCCACTCTTCCGTACATTCCCGCTCCTTCCTCCCCTTTGCGCTCGCAAACCCCCTCCGTCGATTGACTTTACCGCTTTACTTTGAAAACGTGGCAGAGGTGGATAAAAAGTTCTCCAGTTGTTATCCCCGAGAGTTATCGCATACCGCCGAGCTTCTCGCGTCAGCGAGTTGAAAATTTCACGATGAAGTTTAACGCGATCATCCCTGAAAGAGATTTCCCGGGGACGCGTATACGGGGCGAGGCAATTAAAATATGCGACGCGCATAAACAGCACGTCTCTTCTGTTAAATGACTTTTATTAAATATACTATTAATTTCTATTAATAAAAATATTTGCCGCGGTCATGCTCGAGTGGCCCGTTCGAAGTGTCTCGTATCTCACTCCTGTGTTTACGTACGACGCGTAAACGTTTTGATTTTGATATTTAGATTTCGGATTTCAAATTTTGGTGCTTAATTGTATTTTCCGGAGGATGTAGGGGAATTTCCCGCTTTTCCGTTCGGTATAATCACACTCAGCGGCGAGCCGATCGTACCAATCCCGCTATCCGATTGAAATTATTTCTAAACGAATAAGTCGAAACGAATCGCGGCGTAGCGCACAAAAGCCGGATGTCACGCATATGGCGACGCAATTTTCGGAATTATCGGCTCGTGAATACCAACGAGGGAATTTTCTGCGCGTACATGTGCGTTGGACGCATCGTCGGCCATAGACACTCGGCAGCCCGCACCACCGCTTTCGGCGCTGCACGTCGAAACGAGAGCGCAAAGCACCCCCTCAGGGCTGTTTGTTTTTGATATGGTTTTTCATCGAACGACGTCGCCGACGCTCGCCGCTTTGCGGCCTAGCCGGCACACCGTGCGCATCTCCATGCAAATTCGACTGCATCTTTTCGCGTTAGACAGCCCCCGCTCCCCCCTCTTATGTAGTTCCTCTCGAACGGCGCCTTACGTCGGGCAATAATAAAACCGTATAAAATAATCGTAACCACGGTACTTCTGTGACGCGTTACAATCAGCGAACGAGGGAAACGGGAATATTGTTGGGTACAGGGGGGAGGGGGACAGATATTACGAATCGCGAGGGACGGTCAATACTACGATTTTATATTTTTATTTGTATTCCGAAACGCGTACGCCTCGCGTACCTACGTTTCGCGAGTATACGTCTACATATACATATGTATACCCGCTCCCGTTCGATCTCGTACCTTCCCCCGATTACGAACCTTCCGACGATGCGATCGAAGTAATCGAGAGCGTGAACAAAAGTATCTCAGAGGCGTGAAAATAGCGACGACGGGAAGGAAACGGGGGACGTCGTTCCGGCGACACCTGTTCGTCTCACCCTCGGGACATCGCCGACGTGGCATCTGGAAACTTGCGAATTAAGAGATTCGCGGGAGGGTGTTATTCGATTATTTCCAGCCATTAAAAGGATCCCGACGCCCCTGTTCGACCTCGTGGCTGGCATTCGCCCCATTTCGATCATCGCCGAACGCTTCTTTTCTCTCTGCCACCTACCCTCGGAACTTTCTACACGAGTTTTACATTTCACGAATAGAGAGGAGCGATGGTAGCGGGAGCGTGGGAAGGGCTAGAAAGGGCTACGAAGTAAAAGTACGGGAACCGGATAGAGCGAGGCGTACAATGGTTTCTTCGCGAGTTCCTCGCGAAGGATTGTCTCTGTGCCACGAGCAGGATCGACGCGCCACCTCCCCCCCCCTCCTCCTCCTCCTCCTCCTCCTCCTCCTCAGGTTTTCGACCCTCCGCGTCATTGGTATTCTAGCCTGGTGCGCCAATATTGCGTTACTAGAACGCGTCCTGCAAGTCGAATTCAAACGGCGCCGGCCACGATGACACCATGACGACGTCGACGACGACGACGACGTCACTTGTAAGTCACACCGCGATGTTCTGTGCTCCCTTTTAATTTACGCCCACCGAAATTAATGTCCGCCTCGGGCGTAATTGAGACCGTTAGTCCGTGGTGGATTTTTTTCAATCAACCCTCGTTGGCCCAGGAGCATTTATTAAGCGGCAGTCGAGACGTATATACGTGGTCGGGACTGACCGGTACGGCGGTGGATACGGTTGATTAAAAATTAGATCGCTTCGAGGACAGTGAGAAACTCCGTACTCGATTAATCCGATAAGTATCTCGGACGGAAATTATCGTCGCGAAAAGTGGGATATTGGCGACGGCCTGTCAAGTTATTCGATCGATGTCTCACGAAATTATAAAAAAAAAATTCATTTGTTATTGGGTTTTGATCACTTCGCGAAAACCGCTGTTCGTTTTTTTCCGAAAAGGTACAAGGTTTAGTTCTCCCGTACCTTGTACTTCTAAACTATCTAAATCACTTCATTGTGCATCTCTTCGAAAGCAAAAACAACGTTTTACGCGGCAAGAGACTCGGGGCGTCGATCTCGCGTAAATTCCAGCGCCTTACGAGTCTGCGATTCTTTGGCATCGGGAGCGCGTACCAGAGCGAAATTTATGAGGGTTCGAGACATTTGAATTCGAAGTTCCGCACAAATTTTCGGAATTACGAGGTCGACGTCGAAGGGACGTTTCCCACGTCGAGAGAGAGAGAGGGGGGGGGGGGTGAGGGAGACGAGGACCCTTCGTTCCTCCCAATTCCTCCCGCCGCACGGTCGCGGAATCAAGTGTTTGAGATTATGACGGAGGCTTCGGTCACGTATTTCATTAACCGTCATGCCGTCGATTCTGTAGCTCGAAGGGAGAGTGGCGCAATCCTGGAGGGTGCGGGTACCCGCGATATATGTTTGCTTTGCGTTACATCCCTAGGGATGATCCGGTTATAATTATGAATACTCTTGTTGTCTTGCGAACGAACGCCGACCGTTCTTCGTCGTTCTTCGACATTAATCTCCGAGAGATTTATGCCTGTTTTTCGTCCGTTCGTTAGTAAGGGTTTGGTGCAGGGACGCGGGTCGGAGCTATTTGAAATCTTTTCGCGCATTAAGAGGACGGGGAAAGGAAAGCCGCAAGAATTTCCGTTCTACGGGAAATTCATTTATATCCTACCCATAAAAAGATTTCCAGACGTATCGCGAGATTCGTTCCTCGCGACACGCTCCAACGTCCTTTGAAACGTGCAGCGACAGATTGGAATTACCATATTGGAAAAGGGACCGGACTTCTTATTTCCCTTTCCTTTGCCGATTGGAGGGAAAAAAAAGAAATCGAAAGGTTTCTCCTCTCCAAACCGTTCCCTCTCGCAGCATCGATTCTTCTTCCACGGTGCTCTTACTTTCTCGGAAAACTATCTTCCTCTGCCTCGGTTTTTCTTACTATCACTCTTTCCTTTCTTCTTTTTTTCGCTGGTACTTTCCATGTCCCTTTCTCTCTCCCCGATACTCTCCCTCTCCGTCTCTTTCATCTCCCCTTTTCCATCTCGGGCATCGAGATTCATCCGATTCTCGTCCACGAAGACTTCAATCTTGTTTGGTCGAGGTATCGACACGTCCTCATCTTCCTCTCGATATTCCCAGCAACCTGCTCCCCTTCCGTTCTCTCTTTCTCTCTCTCTCTCTCTCTCTCTCTCTCTCTCTCTCTCTCTCTCTCTCTCTCCCCCCCCCCCCCCCTCTCTCCCCGTCCCTTGTGCGCGAAGCATTTGCTAACCCTTGCGAGAGCGAATGAGGATAGTCGATGTCTATATCGATCGGTCAAAACGAATCGTGTGGAGGCACGAAGGAAATTCCCGGTTACTTCCGCAGGAAATTCGCGAAACCCCGGAAAGTACGACCCTCCACCGATTTGCGCCCCCTACCCCCGAGTTTTCTTGATACTCTCATACCCTACCACCTTCGCCCCTCTCCTTCTCTCCTCGTCGGTCTTCCCCGTCCGTTTTTTGATAGGGGTACGACGAAATCGTTGCACCCTCGAAAATCTCGATGCTATCGACCACTTTGCAACCCTGCAATCATGCTTCAAGGGTGAAAGTAAAAAAAGCCGCGAAACCTTGAGAGCGCGTCTTGTCGCGGTCTTTCTTCGTCCCGGAAAAGACTTTTCCAGTCTATGAATATATTAAAAGCAAACAAAGACCCTCCTTCCGTAATCCTTCCTCCTCCCCACCCCCTCCCTCCTCCTCCTCGTCCTCCCCCCCCCCGCCCTCTTTCACCCTCGGCCATCCTTCCCTACCTCTTTTCACTTGGAGAACGTTACACGCGTTTATTAAACCGTCCCGCAAACGCTTTTTTAAGCACTTTACGAGCTTGTCGTTACCTCCGGAGAGTCCCGATGTTCTGCCTCGTCCTTGGTCCTTGCCGGATGAAGTACCGCGCGATGATGAAAGCAGAAGCAATTAAAATCGCGTCTATCGGGCTACGTACCGTATATAAGCGTCGAATTTTCGCGCGATCCACTCGTAGGAAATTTATTGTCACCGTAAATAGATTAACACGAGTATTTTAATTAAACGAGTGTCCCGCTCCCGTCAGCGAAACACTGGACGTACTCGGGGCGCAAATTTTAGTGGCGCTTCGAAGAATAAACTACGCGCGCTAACGGAAAATAATCCTTGGCTCAGCGACGAAACGTCTTTCGCGAAACAAAAAGGTCGGGGCAATGGGCGAGTTGCTCGTCGCGAAGCGATTTTCCATTGTTCCGAGGTTCCTTTCAAGCTAGATGAATACGTTTGCGACGCGATTAACAAAAAATAAAATCGTTTTCGCGTCGCGAACAGGATTGTACACTTTATTTTTAACTACGTCTTTCCCACTAGAGCGAATACGACGTAAAACCGTACAGCTCCTCCCGTTAGCGACGCAGGGATAGTTTTGTTTTCGTCGCAGTCGCGAACAAAAAAAAAAACATTGGATCGTCGACGTAGTCGAGTTACGCGCGATACGTTGTACGCGACTACTTATACATAGAAAGGTAACTCGAAAAATATCGTATTTTACTCAAGATTGCCACTTTTTCCTTTTCTTGTTCCAGACGGAAATCTGTTCGAGCGCTCTGACGGACGTTATCCACGCGGTCATTAATGGAACGGACGGTTGCTTGTTCTGCTTCGGACAGGCGGGCTTAGGTGAGTAAATATAAATCCTTCTGCAAACGCGAGCAACGAGAATACGGCTGTCCGTACATTCCGGATTCATCGTTTCCGATATTTCTCGTTTTCTTTCCACCGGTTTCGTTTCGTTTCGTTTCGTTTCGCGGGCGAACGAGCGTCGCGAGTTTTTATTCGACGCATCGCGGACGCGTTTATCGGAGGGTCTCGCGTAAACAATTGTTTACTTGCACGCCGAGACGAGTCTAATCGGAGAGATCGACGAACCGAAAACGTTTTCGAGAATCCAACGTTCCTCGCGCGAAGCGAATTAAACATTTCTGTATCTCGCGCGACGTGCCAGTCGAGATGGCACGTACCTTTTGTGAACTCTCCGCTTCATTCACCGAGCTTCGACGTTCCCGTAGACAAAACGCCATTGTTACCGCTCGGAAAAACTCGTCCGGACGAACGTTGGAAATAATTACGTGAACTGTGAATAACCTCGTGTTCTTAGCTCCCGACATACTTTCCGATTCTCAGATTCAACGCGTTCCAAGCTTTTATCCCGTTTCGAGCGAGACCGTAACCCAATATTTTTTTACAAATACAATTCGTAGGAAGGACAGCAGACCGAATGCGCAAGCGCTAATAAATAACCCAGCTCGAGTTTGTCAACGTAAAAATTCTCTTTGATTGTTCGGCAAAGGCCCCGAGGTGGTATTTTAATACGTTTCCGCTGTCAGGCGAATTTCGAATAACCTCTCGACAATCTGCGATTTAGATCAGAACATCCTAAGGGTCCGTCGGGAAAGGTTTTCACGTTTCCCGGAACGTCGCGTGGGCGCGTCGGAAAACGATTCTACACCCGCGATACCCGCTAATTCCTGTTGCTCCGACTGTCGAGCCTTTGGTTACGGAAGGTGGAACTTTATAAGGGAAACAATTATTCATTACGCAGGAATATCAAAACCAGAAGCGGGCGAAACGTCGATCCTTTATTTAGACCTCTTCCCCTCGTTCTTCCCACCCTTGCCCCACCCTTGCCCCACCCTTACCCCACCATTTGCCGCTTGCTTTTCATCTTTCTCCAGGAAGCTAAGCGCGGAACACACCCGGAGAGACGCGGAGTTGTTTTACATTTTAAGTAGTGATATCGAGTTTGCATGCAAATGCATGATTATGCGAGGAAACCGAGGGGAAGGAAGGTTTCTCGGGTGGTAATGTCGAGGCGAGATGGATAGGAATCCGCGTGGGATACCGTGGTCGAGGGAGGAAGAGGGGCGGGAAAAATGGACGAGGAGAGAAAAGGGGCGAGAATGAGGGAGGAAGAGGTGGGGAAGCGAGAGGAAAGGAGATAATGTATGCTACTAGGACACGCTCTTCCCCTTGTACAACCATTCGAATCTTAACGCTCACCGCTCAGAGATTATCTTCGCCTCGTCTCGCTCACTTTCGGCGGGAATAACTTCGAAGAAGGCGGATTTATGGTAAACGCCGCGATGAAACTGATTAAACTTCGCTTCGATTCCCTCGTTTCGTATCGGTTGTATCTCTTCATCGACCGGGGAAGAGGAACGGATCTCCACCAATGAGAACGCGGCTCTCGTGGATCGAGCACGTACTACTACGTACTCGCGCGCGGTAACGCTTGTTTGTCTTCCGCGGTGGGAGGCTCGATCGACGGAGTAGTATTTTGTATTACGTAAACGATACGCGTTTCGGTTAAATCCCTACCGGCACGGTTTTTATCGCGACGTATTTTTTACTTTACCGAAAATCATTCGAAAAGAGGGAATTTACGAAAGACGAAGGGCGCGCTTAACGAGAGAGTGGAGAACGCCCAAAGAGAATTACGCGGAGTACTTCCAGACATGGGCGGCGCAGCGGTGGGAATTGCGTATAAATGAAGATAAAGGTTAGGTTGAAAAGTTACGCGAGCCTCGTCGCCCTATGATTAATAACAAAAGTTTTCCGACTATGCTAACGTTACACCGCGAAAGCACCGGGCGCATCCATACGGCGCGATCAACGTATTCAACGAACATCGGGTAGTATCGAGTTAAACGCGATTTCGCGTCTCATGGAAACCGAACACGGAACGCACGACGCTCGGCTCGCTAACGAAGCGAAAGGATTTTTGACGAGCTCCCATAGAATTTTATGCGACTCGATTCCAGCGTCGTTGTACGAAGAAACGGGCGGGGAATTGGGAGGATCGAGTGAAATTCACCGCGAGGAAAGATCAATAAAGAGAAAAATAAGAGGAAGTACGGGCGGGAGATAAGAGTCTAACCGGGCAAAGATAAAGAAACTCGGTGGAAGATAGAGGTTGGAGAAAGCCCGACGAACTTTCCGTCTTTCTCCTCGCGCCTCACTCCCGGAGATACTTGAGGCAAGTCCGCGAGCAAACTGCTTTTGATCATCGCTACGACAACGCACTTTTCTCCCTTTCTCTTTCCCACTGTCACTCTTCCTCCTCCACCTCCTCCCCCTCCCCACCCCACTATTCTCCTTTTCTTTGTGCCGCGACTCCCCTAACTCTTTACCTCGGCGCGCTCCCTTCGGTGCTTTGACACGGAGAGGAATGCGGGAGGGAGACGGCGAGAGGGACAAAAGGAGGAGAAGATAAAGTCCGCGGAGAACCGAAAAAGGAGGAGGAAAGGGGAAGAGGAATTGCCACGCACCGCGGAAACGATCGAGCGAGCCCGGCCGAGCTTAAAACGACGACGAGGAGAGCCCCTGTCCTTCTCTTTTTCCACGCACTCTCGACGTTCATCGATTCGAAAGATTTCACCGAAGGTGGTCGCGCGGCCAGGTGGGGGCGGCCGCGGGGAGGGACGGAATGCGTGCGACGGAACGAAACGAATCGCAAGATCGACGATAATCGCAATTGAGCGACCGGAAAAGAAAGGACGGAGATACCAGCCACTTCGGAGAGAACGAGACTCGTCGCACGGAAGGTCGTAAGCAGGCCGAGACAAGTGGAAGAACGAGGGAGAAAGGGTTTCGGTGATGGTAGCTCCGGAATACAACCCTTTTGTAACTTCTAACGCAGTGCAAATTGTCCTACGTCGTATTCAGTCTTTCAAACGAACAGTGCCATTGTTCCGGCAAATATTTTTCTTCCCGTGCAATTTCATTCGCGCGGAAGGGCTCCGTTTCTTTTCTGCTTAATTACGTTTGAGACTGCAAATGATTCTCGGCGACAAATTATTGCGTTACGTCGAACGCTTAGCATCGGCGTATCTTCGAAGTTTTTAACGCAACAGTTGAACGCAACGCGACGGGGCAATTTATTAAATTTCTCCGAACAACGTATAACTTGTTACCAAAACTAACGATTTGACGCGAGACGCGGGGAGGGTCGCCATTTTACTTCCCGCGTTTCGTCACGAGACGCGAGACCCACGAAGAATTTCAATCGGCAGATGCATCGGCTTTAAAGTATTTCCACGCAAATGTTGCGCGAGTTTTTCGCGACGTAGTTGTCTGAGAATGTTTCTCGCCTCTACCCCCACCCCCTTCACTCGCTGTTTCCTCCCCTCCTCGCGGCACCCTGGATGCCGGTAGTAAAAATTCTTACAGAATTTTTGCGCGTTTCCACGGTAAATCTGCGGCTATGCTGAATCCGAGCATAAACGCGGCGAAGTTTTTGCGACGGCGCGACGTCGACGGCCGGCGCGTTTATCTTGACGTCGACGGAGCGAGCGGCCCTTCTCTCGAAGCTTTGTAATTAAATAACAACATAATTCACCGTCTTACATTAAAACAATTAAATAACGTTTAGGATTCAGCGGCGGCTGCTGCTTTTCCATTATTTCACCGTTCCGGGGACTGTGGCAGGGGCGGGGGGGGGGGGGTAGAGAGAAAGCTTCCCTCGGTCAGATTCTTACGCCTTTCGCTTTCAATTTCGCCGCCCTCTCTTTTCGTCTCCTTATCACTTTTCCTCTTTCCGTCGTCGTCGTCCTCGTCTCCCTCCCTCTCACACTCTCTCTCTCTCTCTGTCTCCCGCGATCGTATTGTTTTATGATTTTAATAAGACTCTTTCGTTTCTCTATCAATAATATCTCGCTGACTCGAGTTTCACTCTCTCGGGCTAAATATCAAACTTGTCGGAACTTTCCCGCCAAACGGCATTATTACAGCGCCGAATTTTATACGTAAAAAGTCTCGTTCCATCGTTCGTAACTTCTTATTGGATTCAAGGTGAAGAGGATAAAGGTTCCAACTGCGGCAATTTGCCAATCGTTATTCGGAATTTTTACTTTTACTGGGTTAATCAATTTTAGACCACCCTGGGTATAATCACTATTGTGGACAAGCAATGAGAGCTTCGTTAACGGATCCAACCGTTGTCAAACGACGTCCCGTTTAATGCTAACCTCGCCCAACGATTTCACGCCTTGTTTTCGTCACCGCAGCGATGCGTAAATAGTAAACAAATTAATCGTCAAACTCCGACCACCGACTCCGGCATCGCCATTGCGGAGCGCGCCGGGGAAACTGATTTATCCTGTACGTATGTAAACCGGATTTTCAAAGCCATCCGTGTGAATTGATTCGTCGTGACGTGTGGGAAAGCGGAGGAAATCAACTGTAACGAAGGCTCTACGTCGCGACTCGGCGGTATAATCGAACCGGAAGTATCGTTTTCACGAATCGTTTCGGCCTCTTTTTTTTTTTTTTTGCTCTGTCACCGGATACGTAAAAGTATTGGAAACGGAATTGACGGAGAGACCGGTCAAATATTTTCTTCGCTACTACGCAGCGAACAAAATAGATATTTTTTGGACACGCCGCACGTATCGGACTTTGAGCTTCAAACCCAGTAGGGAAACGTTACTAATCGTTTAATAAACAATTGCCGCGTGTCTCGTACCAGGTATTCATTTATCGACGTATTTATTTTTTCAGGCAAGTCACACACGATGCTGGGCACACCCGAAGCCGGTCATACCCTCGGCGCCATCCCCTGCGCGATAGCGTGGCTTTTCCGCGGAATATCCGAACAACGACAGAGGACAGGCGCCAGGTTTAGCGTGAGGGTTAGTTGCGTGGAATTAACCACCGGGCAACAACAATTGAGGGATCTTCTTGCGGCGCATGCGAATGGTGAGTAACGTTTGCACCTGTTAAGTTCTATTTAATACCATTCTTATATCGGGAAACGAGGTACTTTCCACCTGTAACCAACCATACCGTGCGTAATCGCGCGAACCTTTCGGTGGAACGGAGACGTTCGACTGGAATTGTACGAGATTCGGGGACTACGAGAGCCGCGACCTCGATCGTAGATCGCGGATTTTGTTTCGCGAGAACTATTTTTATATCGCATTCGGTAGAAAACGTCGTCGTTTACGTTCGCTGAAACGTCTCGGAGGCGCGGATACTTTCAAACGAAGTTATCTGAAATTTACGAACTGCGAAAGATGCGATTACGATTGTAAATTGCGCGTAATATTTGTACCCGCGGTTCTCTCGACGCCGAAGTTTTCTCGTTTGGGCACTCGATCGAGATAGTATTGTGTCTCGTCGTCGAAGAAACTTGAGTCGTAAGAAACACTTGTCTCGAGCGTCCCTCGGTTTTAAGAGTTCCGACTCTCCTCTCTAGCGCCGCTCTACGATCTCGGAGACTCGAAAGGCGTTCGTGGATATATTTGCCAAGGGGTTGAAACTTTCCCGAGCGTTCCTCCTTTCCGCGACGGGGTTATACGTTTGCCGCAATTAATTCGATGCTTCGAACAATGCGGGCAGGTATAATCGTTTGGATTAATTAGTGCCGATTGCAGGGAACAACGAAGGGAATTATGTCGTTCCACGTTCGGCCTGCAGTAAACTCTCGCCGTGGAAACTCTATTAATTTTCGAATCGTCATTCTAATCGCTTCCTGGTCCAGTGTTCCATCGTAATCACGATCAACTCGCGCTAATGATAATGCGCGACGTGCTGCCATTTACATCTGCAGCGATTGAAAGTCTTGCGAGTCCATTGTTTGGTGAACCGAAGGAAGGGGAATCTAAAACGAGCAACGTCGAATATATCGAACGGAGAATATTTCGTTTCGATACTTCGCGTGCAGAGCGAACATTGCAATTCAAAAGCAACTTATAATAGAATACTGCGTGGTATAACCGAGTTGCGCGATATATCGTGTGCGATGTACGCATTAAAAAAGTTTATTCCATACATTTGTTATATATGATAGTGCGTTCGAGCTTTACAGACCTTTCAATCTTGACGTATACAACTATTCCCGAAGGTTTGACGTCGAGAATGATAACCGTGGGCCGGCGGGTCTCGTGAAAATCTTGAAACAGAAATGGCGAAATTACGGTCAGAGATTCCCATGCTCGATTTGCTTTATATACGAATTCGCTTGCATCTCAAGTGAGTTGGTACGAATCTTGGAGTCTGTTGGATCGAGGAAAATAGCCCATAATAACTTGGAGCGTATTGGTCGAGAGCCTGGAAAAATCAAATGGTCCCGTCCGTTTTTGCGGACCTCGATCGTCCAGGAGAATATCGCGTTTGCGAAGGATTCTGCGGTAATATGCAGGAAGCAGCGGGAGGACAGTCGTCTCCTGGCCGCCATTTGGTTTGTCTTCACGGACCACCTCTTTCGCTCGGTGGTCCATAAAATTGGGGGGTAAGATTATTTCTTCTTTCCTTTTACTCGTTCCAGCCCTCGCCCATCCCGCTCTCCCTCCCACACCCCCCCCCCTTGCTCTCTCTCTCGCGCGCGCGCGTCATTGTTGTTCGTTTCCCGTCTCACGCGTTGTTTTTCGAAGAATTGCGAAGAACTAGCAGGACTAATAAAGAAACGGCTTGCGGGGATGGCGAAGTGGAGGGTGGAAACTGTACCGTGGTGCACTTATGGGAACTTTAGACGACCAAGGGTCAGACGCCGCGAAGAGCCATCCCGACGCCCTGAAAATTAACCTTACTCGCCCACTCGTCTTTCCTCTCCTCCTTACGAATTGTCCCGGAGAGTCGTTGTATTAAGTTCGCCACGAGGGAGAGGGAATACAATTTTCATACCGTCATCACGGTAATTACTCGATGACTCGTGCACCGTTATCCTCGTGGCCCCAATTAACTTGGCGACGAGGTCGGCCCACCACCCTGGGAGTACATCTTTCGAAAGCACGCGATCGTATCGCATCCTTGCCAGCGACGAAAGATTCGAAATTATTATCGTCCTACCGAGCGCCGACGATCGGGTATCGTTGCCGTCTCTCCGTCGAGCGCAAACTTTCCAATTACAAGATTAAAGTGGAAGTACATTAAGAAATAATTTCGTCTGTAGGCAGCGTAACGCGAGTTATCGCGATCGCGCCGTTGAAAAGATAAATGCGCGTGGGTCATAATCGCAAAGGGTTTTAGGGTGGTTGTAAATTTACCGTTGACGTTAACGCGAGAGTCGCGTGCCACGCGGAAACGTGCGTTAAACTTCACCGTCGAACTAAATGGACTCTTTCTCGATACGCTTTACGCGGCTGTGGAATACACACGCGCGTATCGTGTTTCGAGTTGCGAGTTTCGAGTCTCACGCGTTGATCCCGATCTCGAGATGCCCGTGTACGAATTCAGCCCTGTCTTAGCGGAGACTCTTTCCGCTTGTCTCGAAACCCGAACTAATTTAGAAGCGATGCAATTAATTTTCCAGCTTATTAAATAATTAACTCGTATCTCGGGGACTGTCTTGCCCCCTCCCCCTCCTCCTCCTCTCCCATAAACCTCAACTTCCCTTCCCTTCTCACTTCGATTTTCCCCGTCTCTCTCTCTCTCTCTCTTCCCCTCTCTCTCTCTCGTCCTCTCTTTCGACTCTCGTTGCGAGCGGAACCAGAGCGTGGCGTTTTCGGCTCGACAAGTTCTCTTAGCGGCACCCTCGGAGTTCGGCTTTTCTCCCGGGAACTCGATAATCCCGGCACGGTAATTATTTAAAGTTTTCGACTGCTCGAATTTCGCGAACGAGGTAAGGACCGAAACAAAATTCTGCCTTACCGCGTATTTACTTTCAGTGCCGTTCTCCCTTTAGCCGTTTTCGTTTTCATTTTTTTTCTTTTTCGTATCGAACTGGGTGAGGATTTTTAACGTGCCGAGTAAGATTTATGGAAGTTTGAAATCCGATACGATTATTTAATTTTTAGTATTTATAGTGAGATCTGCGCGATGCTCGCGATAATAGGAAATTAAGTTTAACATTGTTTTAATAACCGAACTATCGCGCTGTATATGCACAGTTTCTATGAATATCGCTCGTTAATTATTCCGTACTCGGTGTATTAGCAGCTAAACTAAATATATTACGACCTTCGTAAAAAGAAACAAAAGATTGTTTTCGCGCGGCTCAAAGGTCGTTCATTGTTATTCTCGTTTATTTAAAAACTCTTCGGAATCAATTTCAACTTGACAGAATTACTGTTCAACTCTTTATTCCTTTCTCCCGTGTACACAAGTTTTGATTAATTACACCCCAATGTATCGGTGCAAAAGATCCTGCCAACCCGGTAGACGTCATCCCGACGTATAATGTACATATTTCGACATTAACCGAGCTACGCCCGAAGAATAAAATGCGGGTGGACGGTGGACATTTGAGAGTCGCGCATTTTAAACAGTCATATGCATTTCAATGACGCTAGGAAAAATATATTTTTCCGAGTATTTCTCCGGGAGTGTTCGAGGCAACGAAGAAGTCTGCCATAATTCTCATCGCGACTCGCGCTACGTTTATTGTTTTGTATTTCTCGCGCTCCGTGCATAAAGGCGGATAAGAAGGAAGGTAGGGAGGAGGAAAGATAATAACGGAAGAGGGACAACGTTTCTCCGTAGCTGGAGCGTTTCTAGAACATTCGGCTTTTAATAAAAATCGCGTGCATCAAATCTGAAATGAAAATAGCGCGGGTAAAAAAAAGGGCGGGAGGGGGGAAGGGGGGCACGAATGAACGGATGGAAAATCGAGGAAAGAAACCTGAGCGCCTCGCCCAAATGATAACTTTGATGCATTACAGCTTCTGTTTTTTAAATTTCTCGCGTAACGTCCGTATTAACCGCTCGTTCGAACGTTCATTACCGAATGCCGTAAAATATTTTTCTGATTCTCTGCTGAAACTCTGCTCGCGGATCGAAAAGAATCTGCGTAGATAAACATCAAACGAAACGCAGATGCATTTACTTCCAAAGTGGAATACCCATTGGAAGGTCCTCGTTGGCGTGAATTGTTTGTTAATATCCATTTGTTTGTGGAACGGACCGAAACACTCGGTTAAATAACCACAAAGCCCACGCGTTCCCGTTTCGACCCGATACGAAGTATACAAAAGCGACAAAGGATCGAGGGGGGTGGGGGGTGGGAGAGGGGTGGTGGTCAAGGGGAGGGGCGTAACCGATGGTATAACCGTGGCCAAAATCATTCTCATTTCTACGTCTACTCGAACGTGAAACTTAATACCGCAGGAACGTGGAATATTAGAGGAATGTAAAATCGAACAGTTTCCGTAGTATAAACGAATCTACCCTGAAGTTCTACTCTCGATCTATCGCGCTGTACTCCACGGACAGTATTCCAGTTTTACGGCGGTCTTAAAATTAGTGCCGATGCGATCCAACAATTTACTTTCTGGCTGATGGTACAGAGGGCTTCGCGTCGTTAAACTTTCGAGTGACGAAGTGAGGAAAGCTGTCGTTAAGAAAATGACCTCCAATTTCTCTTTCTGGCAAAAGGGGTCTCGGGTATGGGCCATTGCACGGTGCCATTTGCTCGGAAGCCACCGAGTATATAAGACGACGGTTTTCTTTAATTGCCTAGCGCACGGCAGACCCTACGGCGCAACCCCTCGTAAAAGTTACTGTCTCCGGTAAACGATTCGGTTCGTGCAAGAGCGAGTCGCGTAAGGGGAACATCCAAGCGGAACGCTCGAAACGAAGTCGAATATGAACGGATCGACGAACTAACGAATCTATCTTTCGCCGCGATTGCCAATTAACATAAATGCAGTCGGCGACGCGACGCGGCGCAGTTCGGCGTGTGCTAATATTAAACAACGGGAATTAATTGACAGTGCCGAGAATAAAAGCGAGGGGCAACGAAGACACCGTGTAAATTAAGCGAAAAATAAACGGCAGGAAGATTATTCCGACGACTGGTCTCCAAGAGTCAACGAGACATACCGAAAATAAACCATAAATCGAGGGATACAAGGAAGCTGTCGAACAGTATACGCGTCAGTCGTCGAAATCTCCCCCGTTATAGTTATAAGACACAAGTAGAAAATTAAAAGCAATTCCAATTAAAAGCACCTTCCCGGGGGCGATTTATTCCCTTGGTATAAATAATGCTAACGACTAAACGAGCATTCCCGTGCTTATTACAGAAAGAAATGATTTATGCAAAATGTTCTCCCGGGTAAAAGTACGCGAAACGTGTTCGGCCGCGTCTCCCCACGGATCTTCGCGTTACACTCGGAATGGTTGACTTTCACGGCAGACGACGAATATTCGCAGCCGCTTATTACGAGCTTTTCCGTTCCTCCTTTCCGCGTTGCTGCCGCTGCCGCTGCTACCGACGACCTACGATCTTCTCCGGCAGCCCTTCCCAGGGCACCGCGGTACCCGAAACCATTCGTCCTCTACGTCCCTGAGACAACCCGCTGGTCCTACGGCACACTTATTTCGGCAAACGTAGTACCGCGTAAAGTACGTCTGCCGCCACTCCCAACTCCGGCTGTTTCTACTTTAATACGAGATCCGGGGATGTTCGTTAATTTTCTTCCTTCCCTTCGTCCCATCTTTTCGCTGTCTTACCACCTGCCGGGCACGGATCTGTGTCGCGTGTACGTGCATATACATACGCGGAAGGAATATATAGACGTAAAGGTCGTCGTTATCCTCGAATGGAAATGCCAATGGCCGTTATATCGTCGTCGGGAGAATTGTAGAGAACGCGTGCATCGTACCGGGGAAAAGGGTATCATCGATCTCCTCTGGATCGAATTAGTCTTTCCTGTATATTGTATCCTACGTCTCGGCTGATATACGGGGAAGCAACTATCGCGGCCCATTTGTCAGATGACGAAGGGGGCGTGAAATTTGAGCTCAAGTTTGATTTTTCGCAATAGCTCGCGTCGAGCGGGGGTGAGTCGAGATATCCCTCCTCCTCGTTTTCGTTTAACTTCGAGACACTCGGGAGGCCGGTCTCGTACACACGGTATCCCGGTCATTCGAAAAGCAGAAACAGATTTTTTTTAGTATCCTACCGACGATCTCTCCCCTCATGAGGGTGAGATTGGCCGAGAAAGCAGTATTCGAAACGCGTCGAGAAACGATTTATTCGCCGCGGTGGCGCTCGACTGTGACCCGACCCCTGAGCGAGATACCACCGCGAGTACAGCGGGCGCACGACGGATCGCTTACTAGCAGGAGACGCATCCATTAAGCCTGCGACTACATTTTCCATTTTGGGAAGCCTGCCTCGACGGTAGATCGCTTTTTTATTTCCTCCTCGACTACGCCGCGGTCCTTCGTCCTCGTACCTACTCGTCGTCGCGACGCTCTACCGTGCGGCGCACATGCCGACAATATTGCTTCCTTCCTGTCCCTTTTATGCCCCTTGCCACGCCTTCGCTGCATTATATATCCATATAGTTGCAGGCGCGAACATTATTTTACGAGTGTTCGTTAAACCTCTCACGGTTGATTATTAACATCCTCGTGGCTGCACGCCGGTAACGTATGATTCGGAAATATCTCGGGAAAATTTCCACCAACAATGATATTAATGATTCATTGTTTGTAATTGTTTACGTATTTATAAGAAGTGTATTGTTTCGTTATCAATAATTATATGCGCAGAGTACCGAACATGGTTTACGCAATTTTTATTAAATGGATAATCCACCTCCAAAGCGAATCTATTCTCCGTCTCAGATTATTTACACGATATCGATAACATCATCGCGCCGTGGTTTTAAGCGTTATGCGCACTGGCGCATTTTTCCCGAGATATTGATCTTGTAATTTACGATAATTCATCGATTATAGGACGCATTTAACGACTTCGCGCGTATATCGGACGATCGGAATATTTCAGAGCGTCGTAATGATCATCGAGCTATTAAATAGAGTATCGGGCTTTTCCGCGGAACCCATCAGTTTCGTTCAGAAATAGTTTTGAGCTCGAACAGTTAAGAATTATTCTTCGGTTGCCACTGGGAGCTCGCTCGCTCAGACATCGTATTAAACAACATTTAACTACGGTACACTCGGACATCGTTGAACTCAAAATGTTTTTCTTGCGAGCACGAGAGGTAAAGTTTCATTCGGAGTTTTAATAAGGTTTCTCCATTCTTAAATAGAAACATTCCCGCCCCACTTTTGTCTTCTCAAGTTTTTCATTATGAAAACTACCGGCGTCTAGTGTTTCGCGAGATTGAAAATTGTCGTAAAGTCAAAAGGAAGCAGCGGATTACGCGGACAACACAGATGTCTCTCCACCCCCACCCCCTCCCCCCCCTCTCTCTCTCTCTCACGTATACGAGAGTCCGAGGAAAATAAAATATCGTTGGCATCCCCGGGACATCCGCCTCTGTCCTTTACGACGTCATCCGCGAGAGGAACGCCAAAGCAAAAGACGAGTTTCGCGTCTCGCGTGGCAGTAAAAGGCTAATTGGCAATTTACGAAGGGGGTTATCTAAACACCGTATTACCATGAACGACGTCCGGTCGTATCAAGCCCGTAGTATCGTCAACGACGTCGGCTACGTAAAAATACGGTAAGGAAGTAGAGAAAGTAAAGGAGCCACTTCTGCAGACGTACTAAGGAGACGGTACGTTAAGGGGCGGATAAAGAGCGGGGGTGAGAAGGAAGGGGGGGGGGGAATTAATGCTACCAGTTTTACGGGAGTCAGTTTGATAGTCTGACAAGTTTTCTTCGTTAAGGTTTAACGGGGGTACGAGGAACTAACGGTAATTATGTCAATAGTGATACGAATAACGATTACGAAAAGATTCTCGATCTAAATTGTAATCTTTTCCGATTGACACGATACAATTTTAACGAATCCGTTGCATTATGAGAGAGTGAACAGTATTTTATAATACCTGCAACCCGGGTGATCTATTAGATTCATGAAAAGTTACATCTATTTGAACCCGGTTTTGATTTACCGAATGATCGTAAACTCCGAAAAACATTATCACGTAGTTTTTCATCGGGAGTAGCGGGAGATATATTCGGTCAAATTCGAGACCGATAGTCCCGCAATAACGACCGTTGTCTCGCGATATTCTTCTTTTCCCGTCGTTTCGCATCGAAAGGTTTTTCTAAGACGGTAGCAATATGTCACCGACATGGCTGTACATAAAGCGAGCGGAGGAGGAAGTTTTACGAGTCGATCAGATGGTGCGCGTATTATTACAAACGCTCGCAAAACCATATAAATCCACGTGCAGATCCATCTGTGCGGGTACACGTTAAGAGAGGAACACAAGGAAGAAACGTAAAAATACGATTCGCGTTGCATTCGAGCACCCATTGTTCCCACGTACGTACGAAGCGATAAAAAAGAAACTGAGATATCACGACGCGTTTTATTACGATAAAAAGAATTATATAAACAAAAATTTGATGTGTCTCCAAAATACATTTCGGTGATGCCACGAAACGAAAAATATTTAAAAACGTCTTACGCGAGGCGTTTAACATTACTTCCATTGCTGTGCACACAGGCATTCCTACTTCGCATCACCGATTCGATAAGAGAAATAATTTCCCCTGACAAAGCACAAGCTACGTTCGCGCTAAAACCTAAAGCGGCTGTATCTCAAAAAAATTGTACAGACTTTTTCCTACTTTTGCGTTCTAACGTAAGATATTCTCGTAAATTTGGTGACACCATTTTCGAAAGATTTTTTACATTACGGAGACGATGACACGCCGAGCGGCCAAAGCTAATGTTTCGTACGTTTGTCTCCCGACATTTTCAGTTTACTTCAATTTTCGAAATACATCGTACCTTTTTTTCTCGACAATACCCTCGCGCCACCTTTCGGTTAGAAATATTATCTTTTCGGGAAGTCCAAGACGGAATATCGCGTAGTCCACGACCGTACTGTCGGATCCCAGCGTGGACGTTACAATGCTTTTACGCTGATCACTATTTACAACAACGTGTCCCGCATCACGTTGATTATTTGCACGACGTCCCGCGAGCATTCTTGGTATATTCGTACTATTCGACGATGGTCCGCGATAAGACCCGCGGTATCTCTCACGGCGTATCGTTCGGGGTTTTATCGACGTCGTAATTCAGATCGAGACGTCCCGTGGATATTCCGAGGCCTTGCCGGACCGATTTACCGCCCCGAGTAGTGGGCACCTGCATCTACGTCTTCCCCCCACGTACTCGCGCCGGATATTATTTTTCCGCGAAATAATAGAATCAAATAACGGGGGATCTCGCCCAGCTTACTCCTCGGCAGGAAGAAATTCCATATCCGCAGCCCGTATATCTACGCGAATGCGATGCCGTTGCGTCGTGAGAGCGTATTAAAAGAATGGGTACAGACGATACATATATGTATATGTACATAGTTTTTATATATATCACGTCGTTTATAAATATATGTATATACGCTATATGTGCTCCGGATGAAATTTAATTTATTATTCGCAACGAGGTTCTGCCGGTTATTACAACGCTTATACGCTATAAGCCATCGTAACTTTACTTTGGAATTTCGTTTTTGTATACCAAGTGATCGTAGAAAAATAAAAATCTTGTACTTTGCTCGAGACAAGATAAGTTGCAGACAAACTAAAAAATAATTTCTGAATAACGTCGTTAATGTCGGAGATAAGCGACCTACTTATATCCCCGTTAATCTATTTCATCTCGAGCTATCACTATATCCTCGATTTGCCAACCAATGGAACACTTAACGTGTAAACTTGGAATAGTCGTATAATCGAAAGCGTCTCTCTTGTTTTATTCTGAAGAAAACCTGCGAGTTGTTTTTAACGAGGTACAGACGGTTCGCGTAAACTCGATAATTTTTCCGTTCTTAGATTCGGAACAGTCACCGGCTGTGTACTTGAGGGATGATCCCCTGTTCGGTAGCCTGCAGTTGCAACAACACAGCGAGCTCCGTGCACCGACCGCGGAACGGGCTGCTTTCTATTTGGACGCAGCGGTCGCTGGACGTCAACGCGAGGATGGCGATGCGCACATGTTGTATACTCTTCACGTTTATCAGTACAGCGTTGCCGGCAAGGGTGGAGGTGAGCTAGCTTTAGTACGATTCCGATATCCTTACCCTCGTGGTAAGTCTCCAACTTCTGCTTCCCGATTAAATACACGAATTTTGCGAATGAAAGAAAATAACGGATCGGTCGAGTCGTTTTATTTCTATAGCAATTGTTTACTCTACTCTTACGATGGGACGGAGTTCCGTCGGGAAAACGTTCTTGCCAGAGGTGGACAAAATTATAACGCGTTGCGCGATTAATTAAAACGTAATTAAATGTACTTCTATTTCGCCAGAATTTAATTATTTAATTATCGTTTACAGCTGTAATTCCAGCTCGTAATTATAATAGCGATTCGTTAAAAGTTTAGGGCATTACAATTTAACGAATTAAGCGATCCATTAATTTTCTAATTAATTACGACTCTCACTCTGGTTAATACCGATGGTAGCGCAAATACGTTAGTTTACCGAGGAGGAAAACTCTACGCGGTTTCAAATAATTACATGAATATTTATCAACGACGAAATATGAATTTTTCTTATGGCAACTACAGCCATCCTCATTATCGATCCACATTATCGCGCGGCACGGAATGTAAAAAGTATAAAGCTAAAACCGAAATGAAGAATTTAATCGAGAATTGAGAGATTCCTAAACTCCCTTAAGAAGAAACACTAGTGATCTATCGATTTGACAGTTGCCGGCGGTAGAAGCAGACTTCACTTAATGGACCTCGGTAATTCCGATCGCGGCAAGTCATCGGGTGGACTCCCCCTCTCCGGCCTTGGTAACATCCTCCTCGCGATCTTCAATGGCCAGAAGCATCTGCCCTACAAGGAGCACAAGCTGACGCAATTACTGAAAGAGTGTCTCGGCTCGTTGACGTGTCACGCGGCGATGATTGCCCACGTGTCTCCAAACGCTCAACATTACACGGAAACGCTGACAACCGTGCAACTGGCGTCACGGATCCATCGGATGAGACGAAGGAAAATCAAATTCGTCAGCGGGGGAACGCAGGGAACGGGGAGCGGCGGTAGCTCGGGCGAGGAAGCGGCGAGGCAGAACAGCGAGTGCGATCCGAGCTCCAGCGACCTGTCCGCGGACACGGTGATCTATGTGGGTCCGAGCGCGGACGACGCGACGGACGGCGAGCATCCGCCGGTCTACATACCAAGCTTAAACTCGGGTGACAATCGGTGCGCCATGGGCCGGGTTTTGCGCGGTTCCGCGGCCGAAAGACCGTGCAAGATACCGGAGGAGCGCAGTCCGGCCCACAAGTCGACGAAAGCGGTGAAGACGCTGACGCAGACCGCGTCGAAGCAAACGTCGCCGGCGCATAGCGCCACGCCGAAGGCCAGCCCGGCGAGAAAGAGTTCCGCGACCAAGGTCTTGTCCGCGAAAGCGAACGACTCGCCGGGCAGCAAGATACCGGTGGCAGCGCCTAGCGGTTGTTCCGACGAGCAATGGATCGACGGCCCCAGGATCTCCAAGTCGAAGGTCGCGGAGGCGAGGCATATGCTGAAGGATCCTCATCACAAGAGGGAGACCTGGATCGACGGCCCGATGCAGCTGACCGGCCCTCCAACCCTGCAGATGCACTCCCAGCAACAGCATGCCTCCGGTTACGGTTTCATGGACAGTCACAAGAAGAGCATGATCAGGAAGTGGGTGGAGAATCAATCCTCCCAGATACAGAGGACGAAGCACGTGACGGCCAGAATCGAATCCTCCAAGATGTCGGCGAGTGGTCAGGGGACGCAATTTAAGGAATTGACGACGTTCAAGACGTGCGCCGGCGTCGACGACGACGACGAGGACGACACGTCCTTGTCGACGATAGAGAGCGAGAGTCTGAGGGCGAACGAGATCGAGGACATCACCGAGAAGTTGGGCGCCAAATTGAATCTCCTCAATGTCAAATCTAATACCGATTCGGGATTGGACCTGACCGCGAGCCCGGTTATGGACGACAGCGTCGACAAGGGTAAACTGGATCTCCAGGAGGACGAGGACGACGACGAGGAGATCGTGGTACCTCCGCCGTTGCCGCTCATCGAGCCCCTCAGCAACGGCGTTAGCAGAGAGGTCTCGATGGAGAGCCTCAATCTCTCCCACAAGGACATCGTCTTGCCGTCGAGACACTCGTTATCGTCCGAGGATGAGATTCTAGAGATCGTCGAGGTAGAGGATCTGGAACCCGTTCCGATGCAGGACTCGTGCCTCCAGGTGACGGAGGAGGACATCGCGATGTGTATGGGCGAGAATCCATTACCGGAGAGCGACCAGGAGGAACATCCTTTGAGGATCCTGAGCCAAGAGAATCTCACCGTCGTATCAACCTTCACCGGTAAGTAAACGTTTGATACCAAATTCTTCTTCCCGTAGAACTCCGAGGAGCTTTACAGAAATTGAAAGATATCGGAAATATAATCAAGAGGATTTAACCTACTATATTTTTCATATTGCTTCTCCTCTGAACCGCGAACTTTCCACAAAGAGAACGTTCCTCTGCCATTGTATCAAGAACTGTGCTCGACGATTTTTCATGACGTTTATAATACATCGTTCGGGGTAGCACAACCGAGCTGCCTTTCCTCTCTTCTTTTTATTCCAAGAGCACTCGAGTAGATGCCTTCGGAGACGGTTCCGTCAAAGAATTGATTCTTAGATCCCTCGCTTCCTTTTCTTCGCGAAGCTCGATAATAGCGCATCCGATGGAAAACAATCATACCGAAGAAGTAAAAAAAAGGTAGAGGGATTGCGGTGGAGAATGAAAAGGAGAGAGAGAGAGAGAGAGAGAGAGAGAGAGGGAGAGGGCAGGGGAAGAAGCGGTCCGATGTAATTACTCGTCGGTACTCTCCTTGTTTAAACTACAACGAAAGACGCAGCTTCCACCTAACTACACCGCCCTTTATATTCCTTTCGATCCCGTCTTATCCGTGCGCTTCCTTCGCGGGAAGAAAATCAATAAAGAGTCAGACGTACGGCAGAGCAAAACAGTACGAATTCATTTCCAGACTCGATGTCGGTGATGTCCGACACAGAACGGTACAGACCTCAGTATCCGCCACCCGTCGGGATAGGTGTCCTGCCAAGGCCGTATTTCGATCACGAAGATTTCTTGGAGCAGGAAACCAGACACAAATTCGACCAATTGGCTCGCCTCCACGAGCTCTACCAGAGCAAACTCGCCCTGGCCAATGTCTCCAATTCCGCGACTTACCAGAGAGAGAACTCTTCGAACGTCAACGTTAGAGACGCTCCATGTAAGTTCCCACGTGTTTCTTTGTGGATCAAAGCCGGAAAGCTCGGTGGACCGAGTAAAGGAAACAGACCGATAGACGAGCTTTACGATCGTGTATACGTCTATACATATACGTGTACGGTATCACCGGGGATAATCTTGGGCGCTATATTTTCGTTCGGATTGATCGACCGTGAGCTTAACGTTCCGTGAAATTTAATTGTTATAACAACGATTCGATTGCGTTACTCTTTCTGGCTGGGAGAATGGATAACGCCAACTCTCTTTTGTCACCAGAAACAATACTTCTCATATTCTTCCAACCGTCTCTCATCCTTTCGCTGTTGCGCGATCTTTTTGAGGTTCGCTGTTGAGTCATTTCGAGATGATCGGTTTAAGCTTTATCGCGCCTCCTAAAGTCACACGTCCGATCGCTACGTGCGACAATTTGGCGTCTCATTATTATTTATTTATAATTTCATTTTACCTGCGATCTTTTTCATTCAACTTTTTCATTTAAGGTGCATGTTTTGAAATAATTCGGACCATTGAACTCCGAGACAAAGTTGCAGGGACATTTTTGGCCAAAAATCTTTATTTAAACAAACACACACACACACACACACACACACACACAGGAATCTTCAAAATTCAAAAGTTAAACGAGAAATAAAATATTCTGCGAAGGAGAATGTTACTATTGTAGTACTTGGAAATAAAAGAAATACCCGAGAACGATCGTGGGTTTCAAACGCGTCTCGACGGTTTTGTTTCCCCCGCGAAACGATCGCTCTCTTCCAACCACCGGTGGTTTACAGCAAGTATAACATTAACGCAGGACAAATTCCAGCCGCCACCGTCTTCCGTCCGCCGTCGCGCTGTCAGTCCTTATCGCTTTCGGACATGATGTTCAACGATAATGCCAGCAATCACGGCAGCATCTACAGCGAGCCCGCTTATATAGCCGGGAAATCCGATCAGGAGAAGATCTGCGATAATTGCCGTCAGAGCATGACGAGACCTGCCACGGCGTCGTATTGGTATCCGAATAGCATGGCGCATATAGCCAGTCCCAGAAGATACTGCGGCAAACTGGGCGAATGCAATATCTCTAGTCTGAGGCATCCCGACGGTGCCTCGAATCCTAATCTCAAGGAGGAGGTGGAAAGGATACCGGGAAACGGGGCGTCCGGTTCCGATCCCGAGGAAGAATACGTCGAGGCGAAGAAGCTGTTCACCGCGGTCGAGAGATCCGAGAGAACTGTCACTGGGAAGTCGGACATCGAGGAGGATTTCAAGCTACAAGGTTGAGTACAAGTTTTTATTTTATTAGCGATGCGGTCTGTTTCAGTCATTCGTGTTTCGCGCGTTCGACGCTACTTATTCTACTTTTCGTTGTATCCTCTCTCTCGCGAGACGGAAAAGATATTACAAAGAGCGATGCAGTTAAACGCGTATCCCTTTCTATTTTCGTGTAAGAGTGTACTCGACGTTTTTAAGAGCTCGTTAAAACAGTACCAATGCACTCGCGTATACTTCTATTTATTTTTACGCGAGCCGTCGTACTTCGCTGAAAATAATTGGAGGATTCGCAATTTTATAGATACAGATTTTAATACAACAAAGCGCGTTTCGAGCACTTGGATTTGAAGGATTATAAAAACAAAAAAAAAAAAATTGTCGATAACAAGAGCTCAACCATTTCGCTCTTTGACTTTCATCGTTTCTCACACCACCGTGCATTCAGCGTTAGTTGCAATACGCTATCGTTACTTTCTTTTTCGACAGTACATTCGACCTACAATCTGAAACGCGCGTTTTTTTCCTATAAAGTAGAAACAATCGTGATTCTCGGAGCCCTTCAACTCAGTTTGTCGGCGCTTGTCGGCGTATTGTAATTTCTTACGCGGATACCGTGAGCGTCACGAGAGACGGTAGTTCGTTGAAACGAATGTTTTTCTTTCTTTTTCCAGCTACAGCCCCCTTACAACTGTCTATTCCATCGCCGGCTCCTTCGTCGGGACGAATGCAACGCAAGATTTTGAGTTTGGGCTCGTCATTGGGTCTCAATAAAGAGGGATACGATTCCGGCGCCGATTCCACGCCACGAGCAACTAAACTCTCGCCTGCTACCCTTTCGAGGCATCGCGCTGAAAGTTCTGGTTACGACAGCATTGTCAGAGACAGCGAGACTAGTAGCATCGCGAGCGATTCGTCGAGGCAGACCGGTGCTCTTCAGGAACATCAAGGTAGACGATCCGGATTTTTCTTTCGCTTACATTCAAGGAAATATCGGGTTTGTTTTATCGAGACATTGTTGCATGTGCGACGCCTGGAACTTTAGTATCTCTGGTTATTCGATGGCACCATTGATTGACGCGATCAATTCGTTAAACTCGCATTATTTTGAAAAAGATATCGTGTCAAACTATACACCGTCCAATTTTTCACGATCTTTTACGTTGGTCGATGGCACACTAGTAAAATTCGATATTGAAGACTAAACAGGGTATTACGATAATTAATCAATGCGATCTCTAAATATCTTTCACGGCCTACGTATGCGTATACTTTCAAATCAAATGAAAATTAACAGGAAAACAGTTATTATCTGTAAACGCATAACCGTGATAACAGTTTGAATGAATATCACCTAAAAAAAAAGACTTCCGTTCCATTTTTCGTATTCACTATTCACCCAATAATTTTGATTAAAAATTGATTTCCCATAAACTCGAACGCATCTTTTAATTAAAGCCGATGTCGATCGAGTCATGTTACATGGGAAAACGTTATACACGATGATAATGATTTTTGCAGCACCGTTTATACCGTTTATACGCTCTTCAACTGCGATGCATACACAGATCTGTACTATTCTTTTTTAATCGACTCTTGTTCCCTTGTATTTCTAATTCCCCAAGGCTCCGATCGTTTTTTCAATCTTGCACCGCCAAGCTTTACTCTTTTCCGCACCTTTTGACGCGCGATCGAGTGGTGGATCATACCCCCCCAGCAGGGGGTATTAAAGTAATATCGAAAACCTCTAAAATGGTCCCCCCGTACGATGGTTCTCCTCAGGTGGCGCACTGGGGGTTCTAACCTCGACGTTGTGCGGGTGTTTCAGCGGTGGAACAGCGGGTGGCAGGGTGCGGGCTCCCGTCGCGGGCCCAGTCCCAGGCCCATCCGCCACAGGAGCCATCCGCGGGGGCGTGGATACTCGCCTACACAGGCGAGGACGTGGACATCCTGGACAGGCGCGCGCAATTGCGATCGGATCCACGTGGCACGATGTCCAAGATACACAGCCTGCGACTACGTCAGCGCCTTCTTAGGCTCGAGCTGCGCGACGCTAAGAGACGCCTGATGGTGCCGGACGCTCGATGGAGCTACGAACGTAAGTATCCCCACTTTCCGAAGAGGCTTCGCTGAAGTTGCGCGTACCATTTTTCCCGTTCGCTCACGTCGGAGAGGATCCTCGCCCCACCTAGATATTTAACGCTTTACCGACCGGTAGCGGTTACGATTGAGAATTTGCCGTAAAAGATTTTAACTTATCGTTCGATATTTCCAGTTCACGTGGAGGACAGCATGGATTGGAGAGATCCATCGTTTCTGGAGGCTCTCGAGGCAGAGACGTATATTCTGCAGAAGAGGGTGGAGGCGTGCAAGAGCCACGTCCTCCTGGTTACCTGCTTCGATTCCTATCCCCGGCAACAGTGTACGCGACAGGCCGAATCGCCACCAGGAATTAGGATCACCTAACGCGGACTCGGATCGGTGCGCACGACCGCGTGCTGATCGGCGGGGATTCGCTACATAACCGAAACGAGACGAGCGAGGTCGTCGATGTAGGGGAACGGTGTTTTGTCACGTATGGGCGCGACGATGTCGCTCGACTCCGTCCAATAGTTGTTAATGACACAGTCATATCGTCATCGTCATCGCACGTCGTCACTATTGTTGCGTAGAGTCCAGTGAGTAAGGAGGCTTCCGCTATGAGGATCGATAGCGCGAAACCCGCGCGGTCTCTATTGAAATTTAATCGTAGGAAATTCGCGCACGAACCTAGTACTCGCGTTAGGGTTGTCGGCTTCGTTTCATTCGAGCGTCTCGGCGCGGGCGTCCGTAACCTTGATCGCGCGATCATCGATCTTTGGATGATAGATGTTGCGATCGACGTTTACCATCGTTGGATATAATAACGCGAACGCGACTCGATCAATCGGCCCCGCGGCAAAGTTTATTGACTTACATAATTTAGAGTACGAGTTGGTGCTGCAATTTTTTATACTTATCACCGATAGGGGGCTACATTAGGTAAATTAACGGCATCGCCCTGGTCCGAATTCGAGACAATTGAATCGTAGAAGAATTGCGACTTCCGGCGTAAAGACTGTCGGCCGATTAGGCCGAGCTTCGGGAACAGCGGTGTACGAGAGGAATAGGCCATATTGCTGTGCTGGAAGGATGATTAGTATCGTGTGACTGGTTCGAGAGAGATTAGAATACTGATAGCGTCGTGCCGTGCATGGATTCTCGATTATTCGGGAGAGCAACGGTCCGCGGGTACAATCAGACCTTTTGTTTAGGTAAAACATGAGCGCGGACCTCGCGCCGACTATTCGAGATCGAAATTCGAGACGACGAGATTTTTGTCCAACGTTATTCATTTTTGTTGAGAAAACGATAAGTGAATATGGAACTTGTTCGAATGAAACAAAAATACGACGAAGGGTAGAGATAGAGAGGAGGAGAGAATACCAGAAAAATCCCCGTTAGCGACATACTGCCAAAAAAAAAATAAAAAAAAAGAATTTTTTATACGATTAACGTTATTAAAAGAAAGAAGAGAAAGCGGGTCGTCACCGATGTATTTAATGCACGCACGTTAATTCAAGATATTATCGTAGCTTTAATCGTTATCAACAGTTACCGCACTTCGTAGGGCTCTGTAATTCACTTAGAGATGATGATAATGATGCGAATGCGAGTGAGAAAGGGAGAACGACAGAAACGTAAATGCGAGAGAGGGAGAGAGAGAGTGAGAGGGAGTGAATGAGGGAGAGGGAGAGAGAGAGAGAGTGAGAGGGAGAGAATGAGGGAGAGAGAGAGAGAGAGAGCGAGCAAGAGGAAATAACGTTAACGCTAAATCTATTATAATCGTAAGAGTCGTACGGTGCGCGAGTTCGCTCGTGATGGAAGGCGTAAAGGTGTGACATTAAAATCGGAATTAAAAAAGTCCTCGCGGCACAACGGGACGAGAGTTAATAACGCTAACGTGAGAATCACGCATCAAGAAATCATGTGCGTAAAGAGAAAGAGGGGGCGGGAGACGGAAATGTGCCGGTGAGAATGAAAATAGACGGGATGAAAATAAATCGGGGATGGCGGTAATGCGCAACAGAAATAGAGAGCGAGAGAGAGAGAGAGAGAGAAAATTCCAGTCTTCCGATACGAACCGTAGCGAACCGACGACCAATATCGATGTAAACCACCCGTCTTTCTCGTCCGAGCTGTTGTACCTTGAGGTTCGTCTATGCATGACATAACATATACGTGTATGCAACAATATATACCCATCGCGCATCCTTTTCGCGGATTTACCGAGCGTCCAGTTGGGTCTCCGAACTTCCCGTGTTATCGTGAAAAATTGTTCTCGAAGCTTCCGGGACTAACGATAAGTCGAATTTCCCCGTGTCGTTGTCCGTTGTTAAAGAAACCTGTTAAAGCGCGCTGTTCGTCCGTGTCTAGACTGTGTTTTGACCCCCTCCCCCCCCACACCACTGCCGAAGACTTTGAATCGTTTAGTTTGAAAACACGTTTTTAGGGATACCTTACTTTTCATTCGCTTAAAGCTCGGCACAATCGATAGATCGAAAGCGTTTGATACGCGCAGTGATCTCTTCCCAACGAGGGCTTCCAGGAGGCCGCTTTTCTTTTCTTCTTTTTTCTTTTTTTTTTTTTCATTTTTCTATGCCTCCTCGAAAATCTCGAAGGATATTTTTAGGGCTCGGGCATGATTCGCCACGTCCAATTCCAGAGTAATTTTCGTATGGTTTTCCTGTTCGCGCATATGAATTTAGAAACATTGCCAAGAGCGTGTCGGTCCGTCTGCCATGAATACAAATAGTAATAGTAAACGATGATAATGATAATAGCGACATAATAATTATTAATAGTAATAACCGACTCCTACGTCTCGTCTGGAATAAAAACACACACGTACACGCAAACACACACACACACATACACACACACGCGTCTTTGTACCATAATACTTGTACCATATTTATATTTTATATGTACAAATTAGTCATGTAATTTCTTGTAATAAAGATCAATTTACAACGTGTACCGAAGGTTCGCGTTCGCTCCTCCTCGCGACGAGTTTTCGGTGACTTTGGAATTCGATGCTCCCATCTTAAATTCCAGCGATTTCTTGCGCTGCCAAGAGAGAAGGAGACCCCGAAGAATTCCAGAGACAATTTATTGGGACGTTTTAAGTCGCGACGCAGTACCAGACGGAGTGCGTGGACGTGGGTATACCTCCGTTTGTTCAAACTGGATTCTCTTTCGCGGTAGAAAATCAGCGGGAAAGTTTCGCCATCGAAACTCGCCATCTCTCAGAAGGGAAGCAGGGTCAACGCGTAACGAGTTACGCTCGTATCCTGTAACGACGAAAGAATAAAACGCCGACGAGGAGGGAGCAAAAGGAGAGGTGACAAGGGCGCGAGTATAATTAGAACAAAAATAAAGTAAGAACGGAAGTTTGCGGACGAATGTGAAATAAATATTAATACAGAGATCTGAGCGATCATTGTGTGCCGCTTTCAGAATTGAAATATTTGTGTCGCGGAGTACGATTGCCGGGATTAATTGTTATTTTTTTAACGCAGATAAAAAAATCACGATCGGGATTTTCCGAATAACCAGAGCGATATAAATCTAACAATAAGGACGATAGGAATCTTAAAGATCGTTCGGCGCGAGTACCGAATGCAAAGTGGAGTAACCTTGGAACTCAATTGCACCGGTAGCCGATAAAACACGATTTGTGCCGCAATTAAATCTTTAAAAACCATCGCATGAATTATGCTCCTCGTCGGATAATCCACAGATTCTGACAATAGAAATGACCGGTCGAAGGTACAATTGAATCAATCGGCTTTCAAAGCCCAAAGCCTGTAGCGCACGCATTATTTTGCGCGTGTGCAAACTACAAATCGAACGTGACTACAAAATGTCTAGCACTAAATAGTATATTACACTTATTACATAAATTAACGATCCATCCCGCGATACGCGCGGACATTTTCGGAAAATGAAACTCTACATTTTTGACAAAAACTCCCTTATTAATTGCCAAATTTTGGAAATAGAATACCAATATTTGAAACGAGTGCTGTTTGCTAACGAGAGAAATATATTCTGGTTCCTTTGATATTTCTCCAAATGCTACCAGTCGTACAGAAACCATTTTACTATTCCCCAAAAAACAAGTGTCTCTTACCGCGTATATAGTTATATACGCATAAATACATATATGTAAACAAACTAAAGACCTTGACATTAGAACTGACTTGTCGAAAAGGAATTGGTCGCGCGGTTGTTCCGTCGCGCGGAATACATTACAGCGCGTTACAAAGCTACGTCGAACATAATTTAAAAGCCGTCTACTATTGTAATAATGTCGTATCCTAACTATCAACAAAACGTCACACCACGCAACGCGTCAACCTACGAACACGAGGAACCATACATTCGCTGTATGTAAACCTACAAAACCTTACGCCCCTGCCGGAGCAATTCATATATACATATATATATATATAACATAATACAAACTATCGAGCTCGATCAACCTGACTCGTAAAATTCCGCGAAGAGACGATCGTGGGAGTACATGAGCGTAATCGCGGGGGCATACTACGCGAGAACGAGGGAATTCGGTATATGTAGTGACTCCGAGGACGGAGGTGGGGATCGAAGTCGTGCCACGAAATAATCGGCAGCCACGGAAGGAGGGAGGAGAAACGGCGGTTTCACGTATTCGAAAGAAGAGCAAACGGGAGGAGGACTACGGCGAAGACGAGGCGCGGGTAAAAGCGATTAGGGGGCGGCAAGAAGAGACGTCGTGGCGGTGTCGATCGACAGTAGCGTTAAGGCAGTCCGAGAGAATGGCTCGTGGCGCGCGTTTCAGCGTCTTGTGCCTCGCCGTCGTGGCCCTTCTCGCAACATTTACCACGGCTGTACCTAAGAGCGAATTGTATCCTTACGCGGGACCAGGGTCCAATGTTCTCGAGACCGACAACAATGGAATGCTCGTTTCCGCCGAGGCGACGCTGAAGACGCCGATCGCTTTCTACGAGAAGATCTACAAATCCATATTCGTGAGTACGAACGAGCGAGAGTATTTGATTGCGATGAAGTGCGATCGAAGGGATGAATTTCTTACGAAATTGTATTCGCGTTCCTATACCTCGATCGTTAGTGTTTTCGATGCCGTTGAAGGTTCGTCGCCAATCCCGATCGCCGATGAATTTCGATGTGTACGTTAATTCGTTGGTAATAGGTAGTGAATGATAGAAAGTTCGCTGACTATTTTCGAGGGTGTACGGACTACAGCTTTGTTGGTCAGTTCGACTCGGAAAGATGAAATGGCTATTCGAGAATAGTATCGCTCGATGGACGGTAATTTTAGTGTTTGTTGCTCAAAATGGTATACCGAAACAGTGCTTATTTGCCAAAAGCAGCGGTTTCGTACACGCGTCTATTTTAAACGCGATAAAGAGTTACGTCGTCGTCAGTGAAACACGTATTTTTATCTCCGCGTTGAGGAAAAAAAAATCACAAATTTTCAGTGGATATTGTAGCTACTGGCGTCTGCTCGAGTTTAATTTCGGTGCTCCCCAAAATATACAAAAACCAAACGGAAGCACTCCTGCAAAGAGTTTAAAATCTTACCGCGCACGGTTTCCCTCTTCTAGCGCGCGAAACTGTATAAACATGGGCGAGCGCGCGCGCGTGTCACTGTTTACGCATCTCGAACGAAAAGAAGAGGAATCTTTACTTACACTACCGGAGTGGCGTGGCGGGTCGTTTATTTTAAGGTAAATTCAGGCACCGTGATGTCCGCTGTTAGTAACATCGGTGAAAGGTAGGAAAAGTTATTTCCTATTTAGAACGAGTATTCTTGCCATTAAAGCGTCGGGTTACGACAATATTATAAATTCAATAAACAACGACGAGCGATGGATTGAGAATCGACTGGAACGTTCATGTAACGCCTAACGATTGCAAAATGTTAATTTGCACGATGTTAATGTCGATCGGTGTTACTCATTACCGATTACACTTTTATAATTGACATTACGGTCGATTAAATTAACATTTCGCGATCGTTGAGTCAACATTCGAGTCGTTTTTCGTTTGATTTTACTTACCTCTTATTAAACTCGAATCGTCCAGGTTGCGGTCGATCGAATTAACATTTCAACGATCGTTAAGTCGCTCGGTTTTCGACCAGTCCTACGTCGTTAGTTACAAGTGTAATTTCATGCACTCGAATCATTGATATTATTATTGTCACTTCGAATTAACATTTTGCAATCGTTACATGAACGTGCTTCAATCGAGACTTCCATAAAAAAATTTAGTTGGAAGAACGACGTTGGCGTAGCCCCGTAATTTCATCGTTAATATTAATTCGACCCCGCTAGAAGAAGAACGAAGAAAAGCCAGGAACATTCGGTCATCCCCTTAATTCGGCTCGTGGTCTAATCTGTCGTCATCATCTGGCATGACACGAATTCATTGCCCGCAATGACGGTCAAACGGCCGCGGTAATCGCTTAATTGCACTTGGGTCGTCGCACGGGCTGTTTTCTCGTGCTATCTAATTATGCGTCCGCCCGCCGTGCGTACGATGCGTACGATACGCGAAGTCCGCGCTTTCGCAAAGGTCGTGAAAACGTCGAGCGTGAAAGCGAGATAAGGATTTATCGACCCACAAAAATTTTGAGCGAACGAGAAACAGAGATTAACCGCGGAAAGCGTCGTTGAGTCATTAAACGCAAACACCTCCGAGACGATAGAGAAGATTAGAATACTCCTGCAGGATGTGCCGGGGTGATCTCACTTTTCCACGAATCGATCCGCCACCGTTAAATACTGTATGAATGAATGAACGTTGGTCGCGCTTGTACCTTGTCTCGCGCATCCGAGCACCGGCGTAATATAAGGTGCATGATCTCATGCGAGGAAGCGTCATGTTTTCGTTACGTGACGCGCGTTACGCTGGAAAACTCGCGATACAGCCAAGTCGATTGAAGATCGCGAATATCTGATATTGAGAATTACCTTCGTTTTGACATTCTTAATTTTTCCGCGCTACTTCTGGATAAACCATGCATCGCTGAACCGTGATGCACGAATGCACGGTGAATTAGGGATGGTACCGATAATACCGGATAAAAACGAAAGAATCCATCGAAGTGGGGAGGAAAGGGCTAATTTATATCGATTCATGGCGAATTTGACATTTTACGTGGCGTACATTCGAACGGACGCGCCGTTTTTCTAAGCGTTGCCGGTCACGTGCTGCGCTGGGATTGGGATCTATAGTATTCCACTCCATTCATCGAGACACGGTCAATAATTCAATTACCGGTACAAATCATTGTAGGGTTATGGATGACGCGAGTGCGTTTCAACCGTGAGGCTACGCTTACGCGTTCACCGGATCGAATTGCGATGTCGGGTACGAGGCAAGGTAAATTAAATCGCAGAGATTCGATGCACCGGAAGGGAATAAAATTAATAAGGAATAATTACGAGGGGCTTGCCGAATTAGTAGGACAGAGACCAAAAGTTTGTTTCCGATACCGTTATTATCCATAAGTTAATTCAAACGTACAGATCAACGACCTAATTATTATTTATTTAATTATTTAATAAATACATAACTTAATGTATTTTATCCTTTGATTAGCTCTTGACGCCGCGAAATAACGAACGAATAAATATTACAGCAAATAAAAAAAAAAGATATGATACTATAAATAAAGTTTCATCATTAAATACTGGTAATACCGTGGTAATGCCGTGGTAGATATATTAAACATTGAAATTACTGTATTAGAATAAATATCATCGATATTCCTTCGTCTTACCACCCGCATCTTTTAGACCTCACGAAACCTTGCTGATACTTGCAATATTTTTTAATTTAGAATTCTTATGCCCAAAAATGGAATCGCGCGCAGTGGGAGGGTTGACTAATTTTTCTCGCGACGCACCTCGAAGCACCGACCTTGATATCCTCCCGTAACGGTTAACTAATTCGCGGATAAAGAAACGTCGCGGTAATTTAGCCGCCTATTGCGCGCCTGTTTTTCACGCGAAATTACATATGTAAAACTAGCGTTACCTGCGAGTCCAAGCGGATAGTTACAGCGATATCATCTGCCAACAAAGTGCATCGGAAACGCCTTCGGATGTACGCTTGTATCAAGATAGGCGTTAATACGACAGCCGATTTACGGTGTAAACGCAGGCAATTAGCCTTGACGTTTTCCCACATTAGTTACGAAGCAGTTCGTAGGACGAGGAGGAGTTGCGAAATTCCATTTGCGATTCTTCCCGTTCGACCGTCATCTTCCTCGTCATCCCCGACAGAGGCCAATTAGCAACGTCTCAAAATTCCCACCTAATTAAATTATCTTCGCCTCCGCGACTCAAAGTTTCCTACCCCCGAAGTTCGCCTTTCTTTTCGCCACTTTCGAAGAACTGCCCCCACGCTTGACCGAGCTGGACCTTCAGAGAAAAACTGTCCGGTAAATTGATGGACTCTACGTCAGGACGGACAATAAGAAGTACGGCCAATTAACGTCTAATTAACGTTCACGAGGAAGGAACGTTCGCGTTACCCACGCGAGTTTTTACCATTCGCGATGACAATTGCTCCCCGTAATCGTCTCGTCTTTCCATTTCGTTCACCGGCACGCGATAGCAAGCGTGACTGTGATTACGCGCGAACGTAATCGCCGCGCCGGGGAAGAAAGTGGGCAGTCGCGGGTTTAACGCTAAAATGGAATTGAAACAAGCAGAGAGTGTTTGCCACGCGAAGCCTAGATTCGCAACCCGACAAATTGATCGACACAGATACGTATCGCGATATATCCGCGAGCAGAAATGCGACGGTCTACTTACAAGATCTGCCTACACGACAATCATCTCACATTCCGTCGGTTATCGTCGACGATTCGCAGTCATCAAAATGATTGCGCCCGATTACACGATTGCGTTAGCGCGTGCAGCGTGCAGCGTGCGTTACCGACGCTGCCTGCCCTCCTGCCTCGTCTACGCGAACGTCATCATTGTCACCGGGACGTGACTCCATTCCCGTGACGATTGCTCGAATCTCGTCATTAACGAGATTGCGCCAGTCACTTTGGACGGGGACGTTCGATGCGTACACCCCTGGCTTCGACGAGGCGCCTCCGTTGTCCGCATGGCGTCCCGTAAAACGATTGGATTTCAACTTTGAGTAAACGCGGTCGATCGTGTTTACCGTTATAATTATCACGGGGTTACTATCGATTTTTGACTAATCGATCTAACGCGAACGCCTGGCAGTCCCTCGAACGAAATCATTTCAATTGCGAAGAAACGAGAAACGGAAATATTAGACGCGAGACGCGCTTAATATCGTAGTCTCCGAAGAAAGTTGACGCCACACTCGAGGAATTATCGCCCGATTGCCGTTTTTCCCCCCATTTTTTTTATTAGACCTCTCGTAAGTCGAGTAATCTGCGACATCAGGAAGAGAATCGGCGCGCAAGATGGATTCCACGTATTACTTCCAGGCAGTGGTATCTATTTTCACCGTTTTCTCCGCACTCGTGATCACCGGGGATTACGTGTGTGCGTTTGTGTCATCGGCTCAGCTCTGACCTACGACCCCCGCGATAGCCTCGTCGGAGATAGCGGGACAAACTCCCACTCGCTTGGAATACGCGAGTGTCAAAACGGTTCGAGTATGTAACGAGAATGAATGACAAGATCTATGGGCCAGCGAATGGCACGTTTTGCGGCGATCGTCGAAAGATTTGATAACCGGTGTAAATACATGTATATCGAAAGATCGGCGAGCGCCTAATCGGTAACCGTTTGGCGTCATTAGAATACGGCAGTCGGTTAACCAGACGGAAGAAAGGCTGAGTCGCGTGTTCGCGATAATTACGAGAGATCGTCTATTAAACTTCTTCGCTTAGATTCCCTGCTAATGGGACGACGTTGTTACACTTGACTCTTCTTACTCGCCCCGTCAATTAACTTCGATTCGATCGTTTCGCGTAAATACAATCGCTTCGCATAATTGTATAATAACGTAACGGATGGGATAAAGTGTAATTCGTTCGGTAGAAATGATTATTTCCACGGGTATCGCGATCGAAGCGAATTATACAAATCGTTGCCCACCGCGCGTTTCAAGTTAAGTCTAATTATTTCATTAGCTACGCGATATACGCCGGGGGAGACGGAATTACGCGATAAACGTTTATTATTACGCTATGGAAATTTTGCCGGCACCTAGAACGACGCCGAGGCAAATTTAACGTTTACTCGGCACCGTCACGGCGATTATTACTTTGTCGGCCTAATTCGTCTCAATTCGCGTGACCGGGTCGCTCGTTAACGATACGCGACTCGGGCGTTAAATTCAACGCGGCGCCCGTGATATTAACCTCCCGTGAAAACAATACGGGCAGTTTGAGCAATCGAACAATCAGCTTGAACTTTGAGTGGCGCATGTCCCATTAGCTTCCAGAAACCGGAACGTGGGAGCGGTCGAATTCAGACCGGACGTTGGAATTCGGCTCTCTCATTAAAACTTGCCTGCCGACCGGTATTCGCGCGTAAAACATCGCTTCCAACATTGTCCGAGCGCGCGAAAAATAATTTGCTCGGCGAAATGCTCTAGAATCAAACGATCTTGCTACCAAACCCCAATAACTCCCAGCAGGAAGAATCAAATATGGTAATACGGTAGAACGCCGATTATCCGAAGAACTTTGGGAAAACCTTGATCGAATAATTATCCGAAAGTAGATTCGACAAGTAATGGGAATTATACGCCTACTCGGTCGTGTAATTAAGTTCGATCGCTAGTCATTGTTTGCGTTACCAAGTACAGGAAATTATCTAAATATTCGAATATCGGGAGTAATAGTAATGAAGAGCGCGGGTATTATTACTTTTCCCCGCTCAAAATTCTTCCTTCTCGTCCAAGATAAATATTTGAACCTTCTGAAAAAAAGTCTTTCGAGTACTTTTAATTATTCCAATATCCGAATATTGGGAGAAATAGTAGCCAAGAGCGCAGATATTATTGAACTTTCGCGCTAAAAAGTCTTCCTTCTCGTCCAAGATAAATATTTGTACCTTGTGAAAAAAAGAAATCTTTCGAGTAGTTTTAATTCCGTCCTGCTAATGGCGGGAAGCCTTTTTTCCTGGCAGAGAAACAGCTGCGCAGCGCTGACTCTCGTCAAATGTAGAGCAACACGCGCGGGTGGCGCACTTCTGTTAAGCCAATTGACGAAACGGGTAAACGACGTGTCTACTCGACCCGAACCGCGACGGGCCCAAATGCGAGCGAGGGCGTCCCCGACAGCGGGGCCCGTTAGTTTCGATAGTTTCGACGATTGTCCGACGCCGGGCGAGCGAGCTCGATTAAAACGTGCGCATCGTGGGTGAATGACTTCGGGGCGAATGTACTCCGTAACGCGCGAGTACGCACGTACGTATGTATGTACGGTGTACGTTGACCACGAGGCTGTTGCGTCATCGTTGAATCTCGTTCGCAGCACGTGCCGACGATTTACCTGTTGACCCGCCCCCGACCTACCTTCACGCGTATTAGGGAACGTGTCTAGTTTATTTTTATTCTATGCGCCGCTTGGACAGCAATAAAAGTTGACTTACGTTTACGCGGGATATAACCTAACACGGATAACCGCAAATTTTTGAATTATTCGCAAGTTTAAAATGTTTCAGGAAATTTTAAAGGGTAAAGATTACATTTTTCAAATAGACTTACGATTTGGTAAGAAACCCATCGCATCGTCTCTGATTAGTAAAATGAAAATGGCAAATAGCATATTTTATGACAGTGTTTACTTCCTCCGAGGTATGTAATTCGAATAGAGTGGAAAACATTTCTTACTACTCCTAAAGATAGATTCTACGCATTAGTAAAGATCAAAACTATTTATATATATAGATACTTATTAGCGTTCCGATAACAGTCCATTTTTTCAATAACGACGATAGTAGACGTAAGCGGCATTTTTCACAATCGTCGAATTACTCGCGTCACGACAGCACGCGGTCACCCGATATCTTTATTAATTCAATTCGCGCGAGATAGCCGTGTAAAGAGCGAAGCTCAAATATCGAGTTTACGCCGCGGTGATATTAATTGAACGGAAGGAGCGTGAACCGCGGATCGTTAATATCTAAGCGATCGAATCGAGTGGTCTGATTCCAGGTAAACGGAAATGGCGTCCTGTCATTCGCCAGGGCGATGCAGAGGTTTTTCAATATCGCCTTTCCTCTCGACGATCCGGTTATTTCCCCTCTCTACACGCACGTCGACACAAGAGGCTCGGGGAGAGTTTATTGGGGTGAAACGGATTCACCCGAGGTTCTCGCCAGAGCTGGCGGAATGGTCCGCAGTGCGTTCACGAATGCGGCTGATTTTGTGCCAACGCACGTCTTCCTGGCTACCTGGGTAGACGTTGGTTATTACAATGAAAGAAGCGACAAAGTAAGTCCCACGTACGGCTAATAAAAAGTTTTAATCCTCGCGTCAGTGGTTCTCACGATTTCTACCATCGCCCAATACACTAAATCGCTTTTGAACTGCGATAGAGCGGCGATTGAAACGTTAATTGTCATTTGACCGTGAACGCCATAAGTTCCTGTATATATTTTTTTGAAACGTTAACGCTCGCAAAACGGTTAATCGATCGAATTTGACGCAGAATTATTTGTTCGATACGGGTAGGTAACGGATCTCCAAGTTGCTATTACATTTGCATCGAATCGATAACGCATTTTAAACGAAACTTAATTCACTCAGGTCAATACGTATCAAGTGGCCATTTCCTCCAACGGCACGTATTCCTTCGTCGAGCTACTGTATCCCGAAAATGGCATACAGTGGATTCAAGGTGAGTCCCACCCCAGTGGCCTTCCGGATGCCAAAGCGCAAGCAGGATTTATGAGCGAGGGAAGAATGTACACTTTGAAGGGTTCCGGCACGGATCAGATTCAAAATGTCGACAAGTAAGGAAATTTATAAAGGGTCGTCGCATTGGAATTCCCGAGGATTCCATCGCTAACACGATTGCAATTTTTCTTCGAGGTGGTCGAACGTCAATAGACCAGGCCAATGGCTGTTCCAAGTTGGACCGATTTTGGACGACGACGTCAAAGTACCTGACAATATCGAAGGTGCATTTTGATCAATATTATTACGAACGTACCTTACGTATTCTGCATAAATGCGTGACTAAATTTAATACCGATGTTTCCTTTGACGTCGCGCAAACAGTACAGCGAGGTCTGCCGCGTTTCGTTCGATTCGTATATAATGATTTATTGCTAATTGATTGAAGCTGAATTCGGAGAACTAAAATATATTTTAAAAAATGATCGTAACATTACAAATCCATTACAAATGTTCTTTCGTTATTATCCGATGATTAGATACCGGCGTAACGAACCAAATACCTAGCTGCAGAACCGGGGTCACGACTTGCCACAGTAAGGCGACCTGCATCGATTACGAGGTCGGATTCTGCTGCAATTGCAAGGAAGGATACTTCGGCAACGGGAAATCTTGCCAACCAAACGGTGAGAATCTTCTTAATTAGCTTTTCTCTAATTGGCTAGGAGATACTGCTCTTTGAAGTGACTTTGAATGGAAACAAAACTGCATCTGTGAAAGATGATTCTAAGCTCTCTCTCTCTCTCTCTCTCTCTCTCTCTCTCTCTCTCTCTCTCTCTCTCTCTCTCTCTCTCTCTCTCTCTCTCTCTCTCTCTCTCTCTCTCTCTCTCTCTCTCTCTCTCTCTCTCTCTCTCTCTCTCTCTCTCTCTCTCTCTCTCTCTCTCTCTCTCTCTCTCTCTCTCTCTCTCTCTCTCTCTCTCTCTCTCTCTCTCTCTCTCTCTCTCTCTCTCTCTCTCTCTCTCTCTCTCTCTCTCTCTCTCTCTCTCTCTCTCTCCCCTCTCTCTCTCTCTCTCCCTCTCTCTCTCTCCCTCTCCCTCCCTCTCTCCCTTTCTCTCTCTGTTCTCTGTTCTCTGTTCTCTGTCTCTCTTTCTTGCAACGTTAACTGGCTGGCGTTCTTTAAACAGCGGCAAGTTCAACGTTGTCGCGAAATACGTAGACGGCATCCAATAAGAGACACGATTCTGCTTCCACTCTCTGATCTATTCATAGTTTACGAGACGTAGCGTCCCGACTCGCTCGCTAACCTCGTAAAGACACGAATGCGAAATTCTCCGAGCGGACCGTGCAGCCCTTTGAACTCCGTCCCGTCTTTGAGCAAACTGATAATAAACTCGTATTTATTGCTAAACTTGCGATTCGCTCGAAGCTAACGATAAAGGCTCCACTTTATTCTATTGCTTCGCGTGTCGTTTATTGTATCAACCTGATAGAACGACGGCGTTTAGTCGAGGTGGGCGGGCCGATTCGGGAATTTACTTGATCCTCATGATTTTATTCTCAGACGTGCCACTTCGCGTTATTGGCCGTATATCCGGTACCATCAACGGCATCGAATTTCCGTCGAGGGATCTGCAGTGCTATGTGCAAACCAAGGACGGAAGAACGTACACGGCTCTGTCGAGGGTGCCGGAAGAGATCGGTGCCAGTTTTCAGCTTCTCGGTAATCTCGGTGGCGTGATCGGCTGGCTGTTTGCGAAGCCCGTTAGCGGGACGAAAAATGGATATCAGTTGACAGGTGCGATCAGTCAAATTCGTCGATCGATTTATTACCTCGTAAATTAATTTTGAAACTGTAAATATTCGCCGGATGCAATTTAACGCCAAATAGTCGTTTAAAAGAATTTGGAAATGGATTTGTTTAGAACGCTAGAAATGGCAATGGAAGTAAAGTATAAAAAACGAGATATCCCACGCTTCGTATATAATTATACGTTCAACGACGCATATCTAAAGTATAGGTATGCATGTATACGAGTATCCGTGATTCGCAAGAAAATTTCCAACGAACGTACAAAATTATCAACGCTAAGTAATGTCCGCGATTCTCAGAATTTCTTCGTCATCGAAATCTTAAAACAAAGAAAATCCGTCGATTAAATAGATACGAAAAATAGACACGAAACAAAGTTACCTCCTCTAGAATTTCAACTTACCGACATCACGCGCGGGTAATCGCATGTCGAACGTTACCCTCGTAATTCCGCGTAACCCGTTCAAGCACGATACCCGTTATTGTTCAGGCGGATTGTTCAATCACACCACGGAACTTATGTTCGCCACCACGGGGAGTAAGGTGACGATACGCAGCAATTACCTCGGTTTGGACGTCTTTGGTCAGCTGAAGATGGAAGCCGAGATCACGGGTACGTTACCGAGGATGTCGAAGGACACCAGGGTGGATTACGGTGACTACGACGAGCTTTACACGAGGGCGCAAGGTGGCGTTATCCGTGCCCACAGCGAGAGAAGCTGCAAGCTCGTCGAGGACGGCGAAGAGAGGGATTTGACTTATATGCAGGATCAAATAATCCTTTATCAGGAGTGCCCGTACGCGATCGTCGATCCCGAGGACGACACGACGAGATTGAAATTTTTCAGGGGCGTCACCACTTACGAAGCTACCGAGGGTATCATACGTTTTGCCGTTAACACCAAAGTCGCGCCGTTGGAGGAAGAAGATCCTTGCATACAGGGAAGGGCTACTTGCGGCGATCACAGCTCCTGCGTCGTAGACGGCGACGGGTTTAAGTGTGTCTGCAATCCTGGGTACGGATCGGAGATTTTACAATTACATACGCGTATAATAATTCCTGATATTCGGGATATTCCTACTTTAGGTAACCTAGAAGCGCAATTATCTAAAATCGCTATTGGTAATGCGAGTATTTGCAATATCGAAATTTTGCGATTGATTTCCTATTCGATAACTTTCAAAATATTTTGGCGGTGAACGCGAACTTGCCGAACTATCCTGGTATCGAAGCTTATTTAATTATAATAGTAATTTGATAGTAATTACCGACAAAATAATTGCGAATATCGTAAATTCAGAATCACGTTCTTTTCGGTTTACCGCAAACGATTATCAGTTTGCGGTAATTTAAGCGATTCCTCGGGTAATTCATTGAAAGATATTTTAATGGAGCCCGTTACCTGCTACTGTTATACAGCTATCAGTATTTGTACGAGGAAGGTAATGCAGTTTGCGTGGACGTGAACGAATGCACCGCTGGTAACCACATGTGCTCCGTGGATGCCCAATGCATCAATCAAGAAGGGAGTCATTCTTGTCAGTGCAGACCTGGTTACACGGGAGACGGTCGGATTTGCGACAGTAAGTACACTTGTTCATCCATTTTTTTTTTTTTTTTTTTTTAAGAATATTCCCCGCAAACAATTTCCTTATACACATAAAATATAAACAAAATGCAACGATATTGAGCGACACAGAAAAGTCAGTGCCGCCTGTCATAAAATGGTCGTCCTTAATGATTATTTATAATTATTTTCGTTAATTTATTTTTTTCAACTAACTTACCATACTTTGGTAACGCCTTAACAACGTCTGGTAAATGCCTGACGGTTCACCGCGAACGCAATCGATAATGTGTTTTGTTACTGAACGCAGTTCCTTTCTTTTCGTACCCAACGCAAGTATCGCGCCTCGAAGCAAACACAATTATTCACCGTCAATAATTTCCTTCTTTCTTCTCGAAAAATTTCAGAGCTAGCTTCGTGCGAGGACACGCGTTGCGGAGATTACGAGCAATGCGTGATGATGGAAGGTGCACCTACCTGCATTTGCATGTCCGGTTTCGAGGACGGGGAGGAGGGTTGTTACCCCATACAGCGTGGTATTCATTATTGTCACCGCCTCGTATTATATCATATTAATTGAAAAATAATTTTCAGCGAACTCGCGTTATCCTTGAATTTTCCACAGGATCCTGCGAGGTCGAGGATAACTGTTCGCCGTACGGTCTCTGCGACTCCGATGGGGATAAAGAGAAACACTGCATCTGCTTGCCAGGATATGTCGGTAAATTATTTATATATTTTCATTTCATTACTCGCAACGCAATGCCCCGACGGTCGAATAATAAATATGTTGCAATAATATCGGTACAATTTATAATTATCCCAACGAAATAAACATGTAAATTTATGAATAAAACGCGCTATCAACGCATCCGAATTATCTCGCGCATCAATCAAGTGAGACTTTATTCATATATTCAGAATTGCAACCTCAGATTCAAATTAATTGTTAATAAATACCTCGCGGTAGGGTTTATTTGATACACGCGGTGAATAACAATTATACTATTATACACCCGCGATGCGGGCCGATTTAATTCGTTGGTATTTCGAACGTTCAATTGAACGGAGCCAAACAGTTTAATTGATACACTTCCTCCATAACCAACACCATAATATTATTATGGGGGACGAACTAATAACCAACAAGTTTCGGTATACCTGGTGTAGCTGCTCTGTTCTATACCGCGGAAGTTTCGAGAGGAGAGTTTATGCGGACAACGCGCTACCCCGGTTAATGCGCCTTACCCAAACAAACGAAATTAGAACTATGCATAGCGATCGCGGACACGCACCGGAAGCCATAATTGTAATCGATAGGAATCGCGTGGAGATCGATTACGGGGGATCGCCTTTGCTCCACGAATCGATTAGAAATTCGTTTGCGTCGAGGGTCAACCGAAAATCCGTTGGAGCGCCTCGACGCTTTACTTCCGTCTGAACGATTACTATTATTCCCAGGCGATGGTTACACGTGCTATCCGGAAACGGATGCGACCACGACGGACGAACCGCCGAAACCGCAATGTAGTAGCGGTATGTGCTGGTGCCCTACTGGATGGGACTATAGCAATAACGATTGCATAAAACGTGACGAGGATCAGGGAACGATGGAGGATAATCGAGACTGTGAGTCCACGAATTAACCAAGTTTAATTAATCGTGATCGGAGACGTTTCGACGATTCCGAAATGTTTGCCTCGGTTTAGAATCTTGTTTACATCGACGATAGTCGGTAGTGGAGATCCGTGGATTTTCTAAACTCGACCGTTTCCGTAATTCTCCTTTATTTCATGTTCACGGATCGTTGAAATTATTTCCGTTGTTACTGTTAGTTACGCGCGAGACAGTTTTATACGATTCCACAGTTTGCATCGGAGAGTTTTACAGGTACGGGGTAGTAGTACAAATTTGTACTTTGCTTCTAAAACATCCTTGACTGCAACGAGAACTGTGATTTTCATCGTCGAGCACGTGTGCGACACTTTTCAGAATTTTTTGTCCGAAAATTGATGGAAAATCTCCAATATCGGGAACATTAGGAATTTCCTTTTTCGATCGCGCCGGTGATAAAAGGTCCACCCAATCCAATTTAATATTCCAACTCCTGGGAATCCGGATTTATAATCGTATATGATCAGAACCGCGTTGTAATTTTATATCACATATTTCAATTATTTATTCATCGCATATTACACGGGAATATACGATTGATCGAAGCTTTGACGGTGCAAAATAATTATCGGGCGATTACAGTTATTCATTATTACGCTCATAATTAACAGCGGTTCTAGCGTCGATATATTTTCATCCGCATGATAGAAACAAGAAATCGTCCGATCTTCGATATTTGACAAACGATCGAATCGAAAATTAATCGAGCGAAGTTCTCTTACGGATATTTGTACAACGTTCGAAGTTAGCGCATGCCGACTAATCGCACGTGAAGCATCTATCGAGTGCATCGAACGAGCACCGTATTTACGAAAAGTTATAATTACTCTGGAATTCCGAATATTACTAACCGCCAGCGACGATTGGTGCATCATGCATTTTAGTAGCGGCACGCCCACTCCCGGAATGCTTGGAAGACTACTGCATATGTCCCTGGGGATACGATTACGAGCGTACAGAGGAGATTTGCGTGCCTCAACCAGGATACAACCACGAAACCATGGGTCCATCAGGATCGCACCGTACGACACCATTCCCGCTTGGCTTACGGCTCACTCGATTAACAAACATAAAAACACACGATGCTTCGCGCGCACCCTTTGATCCTTTCTGTGCTGTCTACTCTTGAAAGCTGGAAAATTATTGACGCGCGACGTTATTTTCGTACGAAATTCGTAGCTTTTGGATTTTTTTTTTTTTTTTTTTTTTTTTTTTCTTCTAATCTCGACGCAACGGAACGCGTTTTAAAGACGACGATCTTTGGAAAGCGTGAACGTTAATGTCCAGCTGAGCAACTGTAGCGAGTCGTACCTGAAATAGTTATGTACGCACAGCTTCAGGACAGAAAGGGTTAATTTAACTACTCATATTTTAACGCTAGAACGGCCGGAACGGTAGTTTTACGGGGCAAAAGAACAACTTTTTGCACTACCTTTTCAACCTGCTACAGTGTATTATTATATTACGGCGTATATTATATGTACGTAGATTATCGGTAAAATATTTGTTGAATGTCACGCAGAAACGTTCCGCCTTTGTAGCGTTAATGATTTCGTAGACGTATTAGCGTTAATGTTTCCTTTTAGCGCGTACCGTCTTACATTTTAATTATTAACCTTTGTCATAATATACTAGTCTCTTTACCAGTTGGTAACGCTCCGCGTTAAAGATCGATAGAAATTTGTCGAGAAAATTGATTTTGCGAACCATTCTATCGCGGCTCTAAACAATCATCGGTTACTTTATCCATTCCAATCGATTAGCGAGTACATCTTTAACTTTTCGATCTGTCCCCGCTATCTATACGTAACCCCTGCTCGCCGAGCAATATCATAATCGCGCACGCTTGTGTCCAGTATCTTGCAACGTGATGAACAGGTGTCATCCCTACGCGCAGTGCGTCTACGTGACGAGTACATCGGACTACGAGTGTCGTTGCAATCAAGGCTACGAGGGAGACGGTATGGAATGCACGAAAACAGGTAAGCTGCACAACTGCATCTTGCGCCCGACACGAAATTAAATTATGACTCGCGGGCGGGGACCGAGTAACCGGTCTTGCGCAAGGATTACGAGGTAACGACGAATCCACGGTAGACCAACCAAACGAATTATTATTTCCGCACAGAGGTGTCCTGTCTGGAGGTGGACATCTGCGACCCGAACGCATCCTGCCAACACGACGACCCGCTGGCGAAATGCGTCTGCAATCCTGGATACGAGGGAGACGGGACCACTTGCCGACCCATCGGTCATATCATATCTCGCTATACGGTAGAACGTCGATTAACGCGGGCAATGCAATTATTTTCAACGCGTATTGTCCCTCGTACAAGTATATATAAATCGTAAAATTAAAAGCGATAGGACGAAACGGGGTGCGCGCACGCGTTTACCCCATTCCTCGTCGGCAAATAATCTGATCGATCCAAGAGATTTGCCGCAAAGGGGTAGAAGAGAAGAATATTAGAATTGCCGAAGGAACGAGAAATCATATTTTCCGGGCGATCGATTCTCCGAATAGTTATCTACGAGGAAGCGTCAACCAATTAGTCCGGATAATCGACGTTCCACCGTATTCCTCTTTTCTTTATATATTTTTTTTTGTTCGATTCGCTTCGATCGCGATTGCACCTCGTTATGCCGCGACACGCGAGAATCATAAATTTGATATGCTAGATATCGATTAGCACGCTCGCTTGTTTCTTTCCTTCACTTTAATTCTTGTTCGTAAACGCTAAAGAGTAACGGCTTTCGCGAATACCGGGAGCATTCGCAAACTCGACGTAATCGCATGATCGGGAATTAGCCGTAACTTCGTTCCCCGGGCGTAAACGTTAGTTTAACGCTCGCGAAGTGAATTCCGATCGAGTTAAGCCGGCAAACGGCGTTAACCGTCCCGGCGCTAAACATCATTTTCTCGAATACAGACGAATGCAGCAGTAACGCGGATTGCGAGGACAACGAGCAGTGCTCGTACAATCCTTCGAGCTCGCGATACGAGTGCACCTGCAATCCTGGATTCAGCATGGTCGACGGCCGATGCTACGTTTCCGATTGTTCGACGAATCCATCTCAGTGCCACATTAACGCCCAATGTACCTCGGTGGGCGAGAGTGGCTACAAGTGCGTCTGCGTGGAAGGTTACAACGGGGACGGGATCCGTCAATGCGTGGAAAATCATATCGGTTGCAACGTGCTAAACAATTGCGGCAGAAATGCGGTCTGCGGGTACAATCAAACGTCGGCGAACTTCGCCTGCATCTGCCAGCCGGTACGTCTCTATCGGGAATCCCGAATTAATCGAATGCACGTACTACCTATATTCGACCAATTGTCGCTCAACGTTGCTCCTTAGTCGACCTTCGGGCGAGCTGTATTAGTTTAGGAATTTCATTCGGCTGGGACGGACTAAGATAAGATTGTTTTTGTCTGAACGCGATTCATGAAATTTGGGAGCACAAGCGTCAGGATTAACTCTTCCGCCGTGACTCTCTACCTGGAAACAGTAATATTATTTGGTTTCTCGTCACGGGGTCTTAGACTTGTCGCGTCGTTTGCTGCGAACGATTAATTTTAGTTTAACGTTTGGAGAGCAGTTCCGTTTATCATTTTCCCCGAGACATTGGATTATAGTCGAACGTCGCGTATTTTGTAGGGTAGACGGTAAAGTAACTTTAGCGGTGCAAAGGATAAACTCGCGTCACGCTGAATTTACTTGAATTTTCTATCTTTCCAATTACGACATTTTTGAGTATTAATAGTACCGGCTCGATTATTTTCGGAATACGGAATCTCCATGGTATATCAAAAAAGTTTCTCGACTGATGCTGTAAAAACGGAACCAATGACGCTATCTGTGTTCCCTCGAACCTCTACGAAACTACCATAAAATTGTCAAAGCGTTATCTCTGTTCGGTAGCAAACGGTGGTGGGAATATTCGTGAACCAGAAAAGTTTGACATTTGTATGGTACATTCGTAAAGGTTTGGGCAACATCGTCTCCTTGACGGAACACAGAACAGCATAATTGATTCCGTTTTTACTTTTTAGACAATCAGTCCGGGGACTTTTTGAATACACCGTGTATACCGAGCTAAGAGTAATATAAAAATATTTTGTTTTCTCTCAGGGCTTTTATGGCGATGGTTTCACGTGTTTGCCACAATCGTCCTGCAGGCATGATCCGGGTCTTTGTTCTCCGGACGCTACTTGCGTGGCAGCCGGAGACACTCAGTTTGCTTGTGTATGCAACGAAGGTTACACCGGCGACGGGAGCAATTGCAAACCCCGGCCGAAACACGACTCGAATTTCTTGCTGGTGAACCAAGGAATGGCCACCTTGAGAATACCGGTCGGGAATATGCAGGAAAATTCTGGAAGTCCGATTTACATAGCTTACACTCAAATGTCGATCGCGTTGGACATCGACTGTCTGAATGGGAAAGCTTATTCCAGCGATATCACCGGTAATCTATTAACTCGTCGTAATTGCTTAAACGGACCGACGATAACGCGCGAGGCTTTCCCCGAGATTACAAAGCAATTTTCCCCCGAATGTAGCCGAACGAGATAACCCCGTTGGCGGTGTCTAGACAAGATTTATTTTCCAGGTAATCGAATAATCGAGTTAAGTTATAACGGGTCGATGGATCAGACGTTCGTCCCGAAAGTTAGCAGCCCCGAGGGATTGTCGGTCGATTGGGTTTCGAGAAATATTTTCTGGACCGACTCTGGCAAGACGACAGTGGAGGTTGCCAATCTCGAGACGAAGAAACGCAAGATTCTCGTTTCCGATGGACTGGTCAATCCTCGAGGAATAGCCGTTCACCCTTACCGCGGGTAAGTGCATATACCGGCGAAGATAGTATCTCCCTCTCAAAATTGCCAAAAACCGGAGGGACGTCGAAGAGGGAGCAAAAATGGTGTTTTTCAATTAATCTACGACGCTGTTGTTATCTTTGAAGGAAAAACGTTACCCCCGTAGCATTCGAGTGTTGGTCAAATATTTTGTTACCTATATTGGAGTGGACAGAAGCGTTTCACAAAAATTGGCTAGAGCATCGAGATGTAAAAATAAACGCAATAAAAGATATCCGATCGCCGCGGAGCGATATTCCTTGGAAAAATAGAATCGTCAGTCAAATATTTCAACTATTATTACGTAACGGCTAACACATAGAAATTGGGGACAGTGCTTTTCTACAAGTTTCTCGGAAAGCCGGAAAAATCGGATTATCGATTTAATTGACGTTGATGATTCTCGGGTGGAAAGAATGATTACATCTGGGAACGTTTGAATTTTCAGTAAAATATTTTGGTCCGATTGGAATCGTGCCTCCCCGAAATTGGAGTGGGCTAACGAGGACGGCAGCGGCCGTGCAATCTTCCTTCAAGGGGATTACGTTAAATTACCGAATTCATTAAGTATCGATTGGGCGACGGATGAGCTGTGCTGGGCCGACGCCGGAACGTTTACGATAAGTAAATGCAGTGATACTCTATTAAGTTTCTATTTCAAGGAATACCCGAGCGTCGGTAAAAATTCTACGCGTACCCCGCCCCGGAACATCTCGCCCCCTATCCCCTAATTACATCGAATCGCTTCAGGTTGCATCGAGATCGATAGCGGTGAAATTAACGTGGTCGCTAATGAGCTGACTTATCCATTTGGATTAGCGATTACCCAGAGCCATTACTATTGGACCGATTGGAAAACGTGAGTGACGGCTGGCATACTAACTCCCATCAAAATTCATTCCCCCCCCCCGTCGGTGTATCTAAATCGTCTCATTAATTTCGCAGACACAAAATCGAGGTTGCCATGAAGAGTACCGGGGACAGGAAGAAAGCTATATCGGTTCCACCGGGAGGAAGCGGTAAATTATACGGAATAGTCTTCGTCCCCGAATCATGTCCAAGAGGTAATTCAAAGTTTTGCGTTATCCTTCGACGTGCTTATCGATAGATCGATCGTCCGCGAAACTATGATTAAATTGACCTTACGATTATCGAGGGAGGAATTTGTAAACAAGGATAATTATCGTTTGAACAGTGACGAACGTGTGCCAGTACGAGAACGGAAGGTGCAACAAAGATCAACTGTGTTTGCCGGACGGACAAGGAGGCAGGACATGCGTGTGCGCTGACGATGCCACAGGACCGTGCACCGACACGCGTTATCCATCCTAGTTCGTCTCTTGAGATTAAAAGAAAAAGCAAAACAACAACAGCCGAAGAAGATCGAGCTACGATCGCGAATACGAAACTAGCCCCGACGGTCGAGCGTCGAGCTAACGTGCCACGAGTATCCGCTAGATCAAGTGTAAATTATAACATTATTCTTAATATAATTAGTTATCATCGACATTTTCGGGTAACATCTCTTTTTGTATGTAATACAGAAGCCGCGGTGCAAACGCAAGCTGTACGATGCCGCGGCACATCGCGCGTTATTTAATAAAAACCTAAGAAATATATCGACGATCGTCGAATGATTATCGATCGTCTTCACGTCGCGACCTTTTATCCACGAACGAAACGTTCCGTGTTGACGACGCATTCGATTCAGATTTCGAGGAATCTTTGTTACATCAGAATGATCGTTACTACGCGATCATATTGCGTACACTCATATCCGAATCTTTGTATCGAATTTGTCTACGAGTGTCCTCAAACGCGATATACGCTATAAGAATATCAATGTGAGCCCCTTTCGTAAGGTGGCGTCATCCATGGACGAGTTGAGAACTTGAATCAATGATCGTTTGAAGTACACGCGCTGCGATACAATTTCAGTGAAAAATGGGAATGGAATTTTAATTTCCGGGACGCCTGGTAAATCCTTTTTACCATTGATTTTTAATCTCGTATAATTGCAAAGGAAATAAAGTAGCCATTGTAAGCGTTCGATACCAGATCCACTACTCAATCAAACGGAGGAACTCTCTTTGCTTTTGAATAATAAATAAAGTCTCGCGCTATAATTACGACGCGCCGTCAAACCGAACGATGAAGGAAGGGAGCGTAATTACGGCGTCCATTACGGTCGTAACAACGGGCCATTTCATTTTCACTTCCGTATGCGACGTTCGTATTGTTAATAAGCGGGATTGATTAAAAGCCGGCGTGGGGGGGTAAAAGCCGCGATACGAAAATACAATTTCTTTCCGCGAGGATCGATGAGTTCTCGCGTGCCGTGTACGCGACAAAAGGATTGAAACGCGGCGGTTTTAAATTTGCCATTCCCGTCGTGGCACAAAGAGACCTTGGTCGAAGAATCGCGGGAAGGCAATTAGCCTTCCTCCTTGCGCTCTCTTTTGAAGACGCGATATTTAATTGGTCGACCGCAAAACCAGAGGGTGGTTCGACTAAGGAACTAGAAGGAAATGAGGAAAGAGGGACGAGATAAGACGGCGTACGGGGGAAACCGACAAAGGTCTTCAAACTCTTTCTTACAATTCCGCCCGCTGAGACAAGGCAATGCGTCTCCAAGGACCCTTTGCTATCCGGATCTTCGTAACGGTAAGTTTTCTGCAAATAGACGAAAAGCATGCCGAGAGTATCGTTTAGATCCACTGCCGAGACTACGCGGAGGTATGCATGCATACATGTACATGCACATACCTCGGTCAGGATGATTTTCAAACGATCTCAAAAGAGAGTCCCCGACTTTGCGATGTATATTCGAATTATTTGAGTTGACGTTAGGTTCGTTCGTTATACGTGTCAAGCATTCGAAAGGCAAATAAGTGCGCTCGAGGCGGACAGGTTTGTTTAAAGTTTAGAGGCCAACGCAAGGAGGAAACCAATGTCGAGTAATTTCGAAAACTGAATTTAATAGTATCCCGCGGTCGAATGTCGGAAAATTGCTTCTCGTTACAATTATAAGATTGTCGAGCGGTAATTAGACGTCCCGTGGATCGTAAATAAATTCCATACGCAACGACAGGTATCTATTATTATATAGGGCTGCGATTCGAGGGTTAGTAAAAGTTTTATCATCGGTACATTATTCAAAAATGGAAAATAGTCCGACGCGTTGAGAAGAGTTACCAACGTTTACCGGATATTTAGGTCGGAAAACTTTGTTAATTGAAAAAAATTATGTTTTTTATGCACGATCGACGGCGTCTGGCGTAGTTGGACAGATTTTCACGATTGGCTCGCGATAAGAAGCATTGTCCTCGATCCGTATAAATCCTGTAACGAAGTACAGATAATCCGAATTAGAAATTTAGAAATAGGATCTAGACTCGCGCGGATGTTTTCCTGATCCTGTCCTCTGGAACGCGATTTATGCCTATACGTGCAGATGCCTGCTTATACATAATTTTTTAGGGGATCGAGATAAAAATATTTATTCAGCGACTAATCTCCAATGGTTCGCGTATTTTTTAATTAACTGGGATATTTAAAAATCAGTTTTTCGTCATAATTATCGTAAAAGTATGCTCCGATAAGAGGAAAAATGAGAGCCTAGAAAGTTAGTTTTCCAATCTCAGTTTTGTTTTCCCACGTAATCTCCATCGTTATCGATTACTTTCCGTCAATATTAAACGAGTTTCGTTATTCCATTAATGAAAGAGTCCGTAACTTTTTCCTTCATTTTCACTTCACCGTGAGTCACCTTTCTCGAAAGTCATCTTTTGTTGTCGGAAACAAGAAAAAAAAAAATAATCGCTAGGGTCAGGATCCGAGCATTCGGCCCTTTCGAGAAGTTACGAAGACTCTCGTTTGTCTTTCCCGAGAGGGTACGGATTGAACTTTGTTTTATTACTGCCAGGTTTCCCGGCATCAAAACATTATTTCCGAGAAATGTCTAATGACTCCAGTTGAAAACTGTACGCTGTAAGCGTTCGAATCAAAGAAAATTTAATATTCTATTCATTTTCCAGACGACAAAGTTCTTTCGACGGACCTTCGTTAACGGACATATTCCACCGGCGCGAAAAAACATAGGGAAAAAATTGATCATTGCGAACCTAAGATCCTAGATTTCCCCTTTGAAGTTTTATTCGTTAAAACGCACTGTTCGTTAGAATCTCTGTCTGGCGCGATATTTTCACGTTTATTCATCCGTGCAAAAAGAAAAGCTCGAGTATCGCGAGCGGGCGCACGTAATGTAGTACATTTCTCGGAAACGGATCAGCGAACGGAGAAAGTAAATTACGACCCCCCATCTTAACATAATGGCAGCGCTCCTGTTGCGGCCGTCGATGTTATCGAAGTCAAAGGGGATCCGGAAATAGCTGGACGTTAATGTAGCCTCGTCGGCGTGTAAATGTTTTGCAAATACAAGAAATACGCGCGCGCCACGGTTTGCACGGGCCGGCACAGGTATTCGCGGAAGATCAAAGTGCAGTTGTAATGGAAGTCTCGAGAATATTGAAGGAAACTATCGGGGGATGGTTGTACGTTGCACGGACTCGGCGGGTCGGGCGCATGCCGGGGCCTGGAAGCGTTTTTCCAGTGCCAAATAACTACCATGCACGCGTCCGCAATTTGCAATTTGCAAAAGAGCCAGCGCCTTTGTCGATCGGAGCACGGTGAATGGCCGTGCGAATTGGAAAACGTCGGTTAGAGTCTGCTGCCGACGGCCACTCGATCAGCCGGTCGTACCGTGCCCTTTCACCGGGGATGCCAGCTTTCTTTCCCCGATCCAGGTTAATACCCCTTTCGCTCTACGCCCCCCCCCCCTCCCACCTCCTGCTCCCTTCTACTTCTTCCATTTTTAATTACATCCTCCCGGCAAATTGACATTGAACCGCGAAACAGCGACGAACCCCTAGAGATCTACCTGGGACAAGGAATGCTGTCGTTCTTCTCTTAATTAACCTTCCGCCTACGAGTCTTTTTCGCGGAAACCCGAGTAGGAAGTATATTTGCGCGAGGCGCGTTGGTTCTGGCGGAAACGATTTTACCTTCGCGGGAAAATATTTTTCACCGTTTTATGAGAATCGCGAGACTCGTTCAAACGCGCGCTAAAAGACGCGCGTAAAGAACTCACGGTGTGTTTATTACGAATTCACGGGGACTTTGAAGACTTCTTAAGAGTCTATTGCAAATGTCTTCGGTGAGCGCTGAGATATTTACGAGACACAACAAAATGTCGATCGGTCCACGAACAACGGAATGACTCGAGGTGAACGCGGGAACGGAGGTCATGGATCACTTCTGGGACACGAGATTCCCGCGAGAGTGATATAATTCAAATAACGCAAAGCTTACACGGAACGGTAGAATTGTAGGCTCGTCGTGCGTATAACGAGTGGCACGTTGTTGCGGGTATAATCACCTTGCGAGACGTAGCTCTCAGTTCGGAAGACTTTGATTATTCGTCCGTGAAGGTACGAAAGCTCTAGACGTACTATGAGTTCCCGCGAGGGGACGTAAGAAAGTGGGTAGCAACAGTCTTTTCCGGTAGACTGATTTATGAACGATGCTGTTCCCTAAGGAGACGATGGTACCTTTAGCAAATAGCCGTCCTGCTTCTTGTTAACGTTCTCCCGTTCCCGTTGGCTTCGGTACGCGACGAGTATTTGCGAATTCACGTATCGAGGCATTCTCGGTTACACGGTTACGGATCGTACAATGGCCTTCTTTCTTCGGTCAAACGGGGAACATCCTTTGGATTCTTCGTCGAGAAAACAATTCGACAAAAATATTTCTTGAATAAGTATCTGTTTTAATGTCTCCGGGATCAACTGACGTACCCGGCTCGATCGAGAGAGTACTTCGGGATGGAAACCATGTTGATTAAACGGCACGGCGTAAAAGAGGTTTTTTATTTTTCCCCGATATTCAGAAAACATCGGGAATTTTTGTACATTTGTTCTATTCGGGCTTGCAGCATCAACAACGACGACAAATATGTCGAACAGAAAATCCTTTACATCCGCGTGTCTCGTAATTGTGGTGGCATATGGTTACGCCTAGATTTTGTCACATAACCACCAGTGCTTTGATTCGGGTAAATCGCGGGCGTATCGAGTTTATTTACATCGCGTAAGAATCAGGACTCGATGAACAAACTAATCTCAGGGGTACGACAAATATACCCCGTATGCCCGTAGCGGCCCAATCTATATACCGTATCGATATGCTATCAAATAACATCCAAAAAAACTGGACGTACATACGTTGAAATGAAAGCTTGAAAATGAACTGGGGATTCGAAACAGTTACGAGTATCAAGATACCCGAACGGTGAACAGTTACCTATATTCCAATATTTGTTTCGAGTTTGCTTCAAGTTTGTTCGAACATATAAGAGTTTATCGTTGTGATAACACGTACAGCGTATATTGTTGTCGCACGAATTTTTCGGTACGACGAAATGCAGCGTGGTCATTTCCTACGCGGAATAATGCGACGTTCGCAGGAGATCCAATTTTTCGGGCAGACGCTTTCAAACATTACAGTAACTGACACTTTCTCAAGCTTTGGTTTATAATTCCTATAGCCATAAAAATAACAACATACGAGTACTTAATCGCGCATATATTTAAACGGAGCCGATGTCAGTGTAGCGTTTATGGCCGCATGACTGGTGACGCGCGAGGAGAACATTCATCCGTACCGGTCGGTAAAGTGTGCAGTTTATTTGTCGGTCGCTCCTATTGACAAAAAGGCAATACACACGTGGCGAACACCTCGTGGTTCGGTGCAACTTAAAACTGCAGCGCCACTGCGACCGCGCCAAACGACCGCGTACAACCGATTTGAAACTAATTGTAAACTAATCTCATTCCGATCGCCTCGTGTGCGGATCCCCGCAGCTAAACCCTGCCACGATCGCAAAACATTTGCAAGCTCAACTGATTTACAACCTTTGTCCGAAAACGGTCGCACCGCAGGTGCTTGGCGTTACGCTACCTGGCGCAAAATGGGATAACCATACCTGTACAAAGAGCACGCGACCACCCTAACGTTCGAACGCTAACGGCGGGAGAAGGCGGGGGGGGGGGGGGGGTGTGTGTGTGTTGGGTCTCCGAGGTAGGTGAAATTAGTCGAGAAATGAAGTGACGAGCGGTGCAGTAGTCTGTTCCACGAGCGAACCGAACAGTCGAACGGGATACCTCATCCGTATCGCCTCGTGGAAGCTCGTACCTCGCGACAACGAACGCGGTCGAGCTACGCTCGTCGAAGCGTCTACTCCGCGTGCTCGTGTTTCGTCGGTGAGACGCGGGGGGTCGTGGCGGCGAGGGTGGAAGGTGGAGAAGTCGCGCTAGAGTCAGTCGGCGGTCAGACTCCGCGCGCTGTGTCTCGTTGTGGTGTGTATTTTTCGTCCTCTCGAATCGCGATGCGCGATTAAGAAACGGAACCCGTCAGCCACGTGTGAACGCCGATAATAAGGAGAGAGGGCGACAGAGAAAGGGAGGGAGGGAGGAGTTTCGTAACGCGTGACAGAGTTCGTCGCGACGGAAAGTTGTGCTTTATCCGTGTTACGGTAGCGCGGTGGGACGTGTGCGATTTGTACGTTAAAGCTTTTCAAATTATCGATAACGACTGCGGGGTGTGTGTCCTGTGTCTCGAATCTCGGCGAGGCGTCTCGGTGTTGTATTTGGTGCGTTGGGCCTCCGGGTGTCGCATCGTTTGATTGGTTCGAGTAGCGACGGTAAAGCGAGGATGGTAGCGATCTTATGTTAGACCGATGCCACGACAAAAATATCCGTGAAAAATGTCGGCGCTGAGCCAAGTGGCCTCGGGAGAAATCGGTATAGTTCGAGGGATGGGTTTGATAAGATAATTTAAAGGGGATTCAGAGTTTCTTTTTGTTTTCTTTTACCTTTGGTTTTGCGTTGAAATATTACGAATGCGAGACAAAGAACGTGATTGTTGGTGGTTATCTTTCGATTTTTCCGACACGCGAACGCGGAAGGAATTGAGGGTGGGGAGTTTTTTTTTATTGCAGTTTTCGATTTACGGGTAGGCGGAATACCGCGAATTTTATCGGTAGGCTTTTCCCCAATCGATTCGGGAAGAATCGGTATATGTGTATAAATTAAATAGTTTGAAGGGAGAGCGTAAGTTTGTAGACATTTGAGTATTTGAGCAGATGTGAAAAATATGACTTTTGGTTATCTTTAAATTTTATAGCGCGTCACTTTGTCGGCTGAACGGTAGCTTTTCCCGAGGATTTAGAGGATTTTTTTAATCCATCCTAACGATACGCGTCGCGTGTGAATCTAGCCTTCTTTTTTAGCTCAATTAGTGAAACTGACTGACAGATCTCTGCAAACATTTTTCTTCGCTAGAGTCGCGTTTACATTTCGTTGTATTTGACGTTTAACTTTTACCATTATTCGCTGTAAATGGGCGACGAGGAGACGAAGTACGCGAAGTTTTAACACTGCGGAAGAAGATGGCGAGAAATTGCCCACGTTACGGACTGGAAAAGAAATCTATCCTCGGTCCACGGTAGCTAGGCGACCTAACTCGATAAACTCGAAGCTGTAACCTTAATTTTTTTCATTTACCCTCAGTCTTTGCTAGAACTGAAAAGCAAGTTAATTTTCATCTTAGAAACCCGGAATTCTAATTAACGTAAAGGTGTAACTTTGCAAAGGTGCCTGTGTCAACCATATAGGGGGTGAATAATAACTGATAATTTTATTACGCGACGTGTATAGAAAAAGGGCTGACAACGAGCGTGAATGTTCGCGTCAGTCACGATCTTGTCACGCGTCAAACGCGAGTTCTTTGTAGCGTCACTTTAAATGGGAATGAAAAAAACATATCACAGTGCCCCGCGGGCGCAAGGCAGTCGTTTTTGTGAAGTGGTTCGCCGCGTGGTCATGCATATTCAACCTGTCAAGGGAAAAACAAGTGAATGAAAATGTTGATCTGCGTGCCGCTTTGCGGCATAGAGAAGCTTGTGCGATTTTCCCTGCCATCGGCTAAACGATGCTTTTTATCTCTTTGCCAGAGAAATAATCGGTGAGGATATAGAGCCACGCGGAACGAAACAAAAGGAACAGCGATTCCCTTTTCGCCAAAATAAAAAAAAAATATATAAAAATGCAGTCAAAGCGATATGATCGAATATCACAATATAATACCCGACGCTGGATTTCATCAGAACTAGACTCGATATTTATAAAAAATATCACTGTTATCTCTGACGACCGGCAGCATTTTTCAAAATTGTCGGAAGATTCAAAGTAATCCAACCCGCTTGACACAAAAGGGGACAACTCTTGTAATTACTTTCGAGAAAAATTAACCTGGAAAGAATATCATTCGAGGAGCGACGAGAAGATGACTGCGATAACATAACCTTGGGAAAAAGAATGGGCTTATCGGTTTTCAATTGAACCCACACCTCGACACTTTCCTTTCCGACGGAATCGCGCGGGAGGCATTCGGTCATCGTAGAGAGCAAAAAAATTATTTCTACCATCCTCGCTAACGCTCACCGAATCTGTCCGCTCTTTCACGCTCCCTTGCCAACCGAACGTCAATGCGTTTCATCGTATCGAGCCCGCTATCGTCCGACGGCTGTCAATTTGCATTACGCTCGTAAATTATTTTTCCCTCCGCCACTTTCTATCTCCGCTCGCTTCAAACCCCGCCCCCCTAACACTGCCCACCTTCGACGCCGATAACGGGACAGCCTAAAATATTTGTTTCGCGCCGATATCGATTGTGCATTGAATCGCGGGGGACAACAATGCCTCTGCCTGATAAAATCCTCCAGCGTTTTTGAGTTCTATGTATACAGAGTAGAAGAGCGCGATGGTCGAGGTTCGGGTGGAGAGAGCGGGTAGATTAATGGAGGCCTAAATTTACCGTAAATGCCCGACGACAATAGGACGAGGATTCGAATCCTCGAGCGATTAACTCGCTGGTACCCCCCGGGACGGACGGGCGTCGATTAAACGTTTTAACGTCGAATTTCGGTATATATTTCAGAAGGTGGTATCCGGTGGTATCCGGTGGTATCGCAGGGTGAAATCCTAAACTAAATTAAACGCGAATGCGCGGCCGGGCAAGTGTGTATTTTCGAGTGACCGAGTGACGGGGAAGAGAGACAGAGCGAGAGGAACGTCGCGACAACGTGGAGGCGAACGGTGTGCGGAGGCCGCAAAGCTCAACGGAACTCTTGCTTCTCCTCTCTCTCTCCCTCTCGTTCTCCAGCCCCTCGCTCTCTCGCGGTGCCGGGCAAATCCGTAAAGTGATACGCGGATACGTTCGTATGCATGTACGCGCGTTCGAGCGTCCCGTCGAATCGAAGAGGAGCAACGGATAACGCGCCCCGTGGAAGCCGACAGGAACACGTTGAATGAATGTTGTTGCAAGGGGCACCGGTGATCGTGAGAGTAAAATCGGGCCACGGCAGGATCGGCCGATTCAAATTCATAAATGTGCCAGAGGAGGAGCCCACAATGGTGGCTCGGCTCCCGCAACAAGTTCTCCTGCTGCTCGTACTCGGTGAGTGGAACACAAGTATCCTCTATATTTAGGTGCCGGCCGAGTTACCCGAATCGACTTCTGCCGATCCGATCCGATGGTGGGAAACACTTGTATCGGGTTGGAAAGAAAGCGACGCGTGTAGGAATAGGGGATGGGTTGTACAATTTGTTCGGTCGGTCAGGGTTTTGTTTATATCATTCGAGACTGATTTACGCGCAGTGGGTTAATGTATTTCTGGTATTTCATAGACAGAAAGATCAGTTACTGTGCGTGAGATGATCAGGAACAAAAAATTGAGGTTTAAAAATGTTTCTTCGAATGGATCAACGGTATAAGCGTCGCTATTGTCGTTTTCAATTTGCGTATTTTCGAGACCTTCGCCATCTTTACTCGTGGATTCGGGATATTGAACCACTCGTCGATCAACGAACGAATAATGCATACGAGCACTGGAAATTTTTTTAAGCGTAAGATCCCGTTAACCGGCACACCATTTCATTTTCCCCAGACGATTACGTAGCCCTGGGAGCAGCTTCTCAAAGTCAACGAAATTTTTATTCGTATCGTACCGACCACACACGGAAGATGCGGCATGCCCGTTCGGTTAATCTGCTGCAAGGTGGGGCATCATGGCGAGAAGTGGAAGTTTAATTAAGCAGGATTACTCGGATAGAAATGAATAAAGTTTCATCAAAGAGGATCGCGCCGGGCTTCTTTGCGTAGTCTCCGTCCAATGTGAACGCGAGGTCTAAAGCTGATTTTTTTTTTATTAATTAATCAAAGGCACCTGGAACTGAGCATCGATTTTGCAGCCCCTTTATCGCGAATAGGAACGAAATCGTGACACGACGTAAACAACAAATATTCGTAGGGTAAAAGTCGACCATGCGCCGAATGGAAATTAAAAATTAAACATATTAGGACGGATATCAATTTACAAGCTTAATTTCTGGATTCTACAAATTACGTTAGAGCGCGAGGAAATGTTTATTTATTCATTTATTTATTTCATTTTACCCGGAACATGTAAATGTAAACGACATTTTACCACGCAATGTATTAACGTATTAATTTACAATTACTTGCGTCTTACGTCCATCACGTTAAGAGCGGTTAATTTAAAAATTGCAAAGTGAGTAAAATGGTAGATGCGTGATAAAATATGTACACGTGTAAAATATACTCTAACGTGTAATTTCAATACTCGAAAGTGCTTCGAAGAAATATTTTACCGTTTGAGGAATTCAAGTTCTCGATCTCGCGTATTTGACAGACTATTTTTCATTTCGACCTGCAATTTCAGGTTATTTAATCGTGTTTTTATCAAAGAGGAAGTTTTCGATCAAAAATAATAATACACGTAGTGGAATTTGTTTTCGACGTAACATCCCGGCAACCAGTATACAATTCTAGCATTGGTACCACGACAAACTCATACGACCTAGATAATTGAAAACTATCGATGTACATGTTTTTCTAGGCGCGTATTTAATGGCCATTCCACCGTCAACCATTCGTACCTTATCCAACCTAGAGTTTATTATATTATAACTCGATACTCGAGTAAGTGAAACTTAACGATGCCGTCAGCATCATCCGAATTCTATTCGCGCATTTGCAAAGTACACCAATAAATTGAAGTAAACTGTAACTTCGTTCCGTTCCGGCAAAAGTTGGGCGTTTGAAAAACAACACACGGTACGCACCGTCTAGTCACGGGTGTCTACTATCTCTTGAAAACTACTTTCGTACGTACAGATAAGTTGCATCCGCCTAAGGTACGTCAAAGCGTAGCCGTGAAGCGAAACTGCTTCTATTCCCGTTTACCGGGTGGAGAGAAATAGTTTCCTCAAAGAACATCGTCCGATCTTTCCTCGCGAAAAAGGTTTCTTTCCCGTAAATGCCCCATTGCCGGTTTATCGCCGGAACGATCGGATCGACGAGTATCGGCGTCGCGCTCCTGTATCAACTTTTTTTTCTTACTTCCGATCGAAGCGCGTGCTTGTAATGGAATCCTTAAATTAATTAAGATCTCTAAAGGTGCAAGTGGAAGGCGGATCGTTGCTCTAACAGGGCGCGGCGGTGAGCGACTTTGATCCATTTCCGAATCTGTCTGTAAAGTAATTGTGAAATATGTATAAATGAGGAAACCGTGCGCGCGCGGCTGTGGAAGGTGCATTTCACGTAACGAGACGCAATTACCTTTGATTTATTATTATGTTTGTCAGTTTCATGGTCGATATGACTGTCCGTAAATTTGAGCGAAATCATAAGTCTGGCGTATTGCATGCCCGGTGAGATTAATCGCGGTAGCAACGTCGAAATGGGAAATTCCCCGTGTCATGCTGAGATTTTTATTTAACCCTTTGACAGAACGTATTTGTAACGAAATTAATATAATGTTAGCGATCAGATTCGAGGGGTCAAATGTTCACTTGTTTCAAGATCGAATCTTCGTTGAAACGATAGTCCCGATCAATTTCGTCCACATTAATTTCAAATGTAACCGCTAAATAATTAAATGGAAATAACAACTACGCGAGAACCCATCGAATTGGAATCACTGTTTATTATGATAACGTACGCGCGATAGATCGATCGGCAAGTGTGAAATTTGATGTTTCGCGCACAGGAATTTGAAGGTTGATCCGCGAAAAACTTTATTACCCCCTGGTGTATCATTAAACGCGTACACTTTTATTTCATCAACAAGTCGTGCGCGCAATGTTTAACACAACGGTTTCAGCGACCACTCTGCCAACGCGAGCTACTCGTATCGTAGTTAAACCACTTTTTCGAGGGTTGTTGCGAAGTACTCTCGGGGTTGTTTTTTTAACGCGCCCATTCGCTCAAACATTTCTGAATATTTAAGGGTGCTTTTTGCGAATTCCACTGTCACCGAGTCCTAGTAAAAGTTTAGCGATTTCAATTTAAACACTCTTTACCAGGAATCCCAACTCCGACTTTAAACTACAACTTCGGTAATACTCTATTTACGGCCACTCGCCTTTTTAATTAACCATTCGAGTGTGTTGGTGCGCGACCGCGCGCCTCGGTGCTCTGCCAAAAAATGCGAAGAACGCTGCAGCATTCCAGGAAATTCATCCTACTATAAAACCATGCTTGCAGCCTGGTTACCCTCGTTACTTTCATTACCTTCATTACCTTTGTGACTCTTATATCTTTCGTAAATACAAAAAGATTTTGCGAATAATATTGTTACGCGCGCTTCGGGAGCGCGAACGTAAATTAGACATTATTTTGTAAAAAGAAACGTTTATTACATCGGAACCCAACCGCTCGTTTCTAGAGCTCGAATACAACCACTTATTTTTAACATGAATATCTGCACCCGGCAACCAACAACAGGCTGTCAGTGATGCCGGATGCCAGGTAGGCAATACTATTCATAACCATATGTTGGAATTTCAAAACGATTAATTAGATGCCCTCGGGGTTATGAATTTTGTTCAACGTGCTAGTCATTTCGCTGGAGTTTTAACTGTTTTTTACAAGAATACTCTTGAAATGTAGCGACACTAATTTTACTGAAATCCTCTGTTACTTTGATCGAGAAAGCGAGTGGAGACTCCGGTGAAAAAAAGAATGGGGTAACTTAAAAAAAAAGCAATGCACGTTAGGACTAGTTTATGAGGGCATATATACAGTCGACTGATAAAAAATGGAGGTCATTTTTAAGATTTTCTCTCTAAGAAACGTTTATGTATGTTTTATCTTATTGTTAGATCTTTTTTTATTCGCCTAATATACATCACAAGATGTTCCAGTATTTTCTAAATTGCAAATACGTTTAAACTAGGGAGTTACAGATCATCTTGCAGGAGGCTAAAAAAAAGGTATTTTGCGGTGGACATCCCCATTTTGGACTGGATTATCTGAATCAAAAAAAGATGACGACAATCGTCAATAAATTGAATTTTCTTCCGAATAATCGAAGTTCTTTTAAAAATTTTGATTTTCAACAAAATGGTGGACTAATGAACAAAAAAAAATTCATTTTCTCGAAAAAAAAATCGGTCTTATTTCGGCAATAAAAAGAATAATAATTGGTGGAACGCGATATGCTTCGATCAGACTAGAGATGTTATAGTTCATAATGACTGGTTAAAAAATCATAATGATCGGTGAAGCCATCTCCGTGAAAAATTGTCCACAAGCTTAGAAAACGTGGTTTCGGGAAAAACGCGTTTGAAGATTTTTTTCTGTTTTAATACGCAAATGAAAAAAATTAACAATTTACATAGAGTCGTCGATTCCAGGGCCATACAGTAACCCTTCTGCATCAACTGCATCTTCTGCAGCACGAATCCCTTGTTGTCGACGAAGCATTCTTTATTCACACTTCTTTTCGAAAGTAGTAGAAGGACTAAACTGACTTAATCTTCGTACACTAAACTTCGTGTAATTTAGTCAATATTGTTCAGATTAGTCTGACATTTTCAGGAAATACTTTTAAAATGTACTTCTTTCAGAAAATCGAAAAAACTAAAAATCGAGCTTTTTTTTTAATGTCGACTGTACATTTAAACATCGCAGAGTGCTAAAATTATATGATAGTTTAAATTCTTTCAATTAGATCCATCATGGTACGTCGCAACTTCTTTGATTCATTAGCTACAATCAGGAGTCGCGAACGTGATAAAAGAGAGACGTAACATTTGAAAAATTCCGTGTTTCCTCTACCGCGAAATAGAAATTAAAAACTCTTTGCGAAATTAAAAACATATAAGAAAGGTCATCGTTGCCATCGCGTAGGGTCTCGATTCGGAGTAAGAATTGAAAAATAGAGTCAGTAAAACGTATCGCCCCATCGAAGTGATTAATACACCTGACAATTAATCGATGTCACTCGGATTAAATTTTTCCTGTTCGAAGAATTCATATGGTATTCTTCTCCCGTATACATATATACCGTTCGCCATCACCCGCCTCTCTGCATTTCTCTCGAATCTTCGCGGAAACGCATTTAAAATCCTCTTTCCCGTAGTTCTGAGTAAAGTACATTATCGGCTTGCAGCTTCGTTACAGCCTGGCATTTCTATCTCGGGGATAGGGCACGGTATTCCATTCTACTTTCCTTCGTTTCCGGCATCCATAGGAAACCAGGAGAACGTTCAACCCCTCGGGAAAGAAGGCCGAAAGTGAGTTTGGCATTTTCCGAAATTTTCTCTTTCCCCGCGATACTCTTGCTCTTTTCCTCGGCTTTACACGCCGTATCCTTCTTGAGAAACATATCGTACCTTCCTGCATGGAGCGGAGCAGCTTTTGTTTCTGTCTTATCGGAAATCAGATTTAGGCTCTTTCGAACAGAATCGCAATCGTATTGAATTCTTTTCCAAAAAACTCTTTGTTACTTTCATAAGAGACAGAATTATGGTTCGCGTTATATATAACGGCTTCGATTTAATTAGATTCACTGGTAGAATTCTCGTATCGCATGCTTGTACCTTAAGAAAAGATCGTTGTCCCAATTTATGATCAGCAATTGCTCTCAATTGTCCCGAGGTTTTATTATTTTACTAGCGGTATCGTAGACGGGGCCGACGGCCCTCGACGTTTTCGACGTCAACATTTTGGCGTGAGTAAAAAAGTAAATTTCATTGTTCGCGCGCAAAGTTATTAACGCGCTTACGACAGAATTTCCAGGAACATTATTATAAAGTATGAGTGAATAAATTCCAAACGCGTAAAGTGTCGTCCCCCGTTGGAAGTACGGAAAACAAAGTAATTTCTATGTAAACAGAGTTTATTGCCGGATACTACGTCGTTCTCCTTGATCAATTATCTCTGGACGAAGTTATCGCGTCGACTACCAAAGGAATTTACCTTCCGATTACGTCGAATAGAATTATCTTGCGGGTATTAAGACGTAATCAGCAACTTCGCAAATTTAATATCTCGAAGAAAAGCTTGATAAACTTCATTATCTCCCTTACCTTAAAGCAGAGCGAAACTCGAAACTTACCTATAGTAACGAAACAGCGCTTGCCTAATAGCAAAGTTTATTAAACTTAATAGAACGCGCGTATAAATTGTGTTGCGTTTGTTATCAAAGAGAATTACGATCGTACGCAGATCCGTCCGCCTGGACAATGTCGGGTGCGAGAATGGAATTAAGGAGTTACCGAAGTTTCTTTAACCATCGATTCTGTCGGTTTATAATATTATACGAGGCGGGGGACCCATAGCGGTAGAGAAAAAGTTTTGAGAAAGTGAGATATAAATGGCGCTCGCGAGGGGATGATAGAATGGAAGGAGAGGTCCCACGGAAAGATGGATATGTCGTAGCAGAGGAAAGAAGAATTTTCGTCTGGATATATTATCGAAATTCCCGTATTTCCGTATAAAGATCGTGGTACAGGGAGACCTTGTTCCGCAACGTCGGCAGCAGATAAAATCCTGACGATTAATAGGCGTCCGTTGCTTTTGTCGCCTTTTTTGCCCTGCATGCGCGGGTTATCATTCTTCCGAATTGTTCTGCTCGGCTCGATAGCCGAAATTCTGGCTCGTCGACAAACACCTCCCCGTACGGGGGCATTTAAAGGAATTTGTCTTTATACGTAGACGCGTGTGCGAACGTAAAGGCATATTTCACAAAATTCGAGAGAGAAGAAGAACACCGAGGGGGGCAAATAACGGATAGGTATAAATAATATTTACGTACGATTTTTTTTAGTTTTTGTATACTTTGAACAGGTGCGTGGAGTTCGAAATGTAAAAATACTCTTCCAGGGAGAGTATTTGACGTTTAAATATATTTATTTAATTTCTGCGTGAGTAGTGCGCGGAGTTCAGAAACTGCGAACAACACATTGAGAGAGAGAGAGAGAGAGAGAGAGAGAGGGAGAGAGAGGGGGGGGGCAAGGAGAGATAGACAGAGACAGAGAGAGAATTCTACTATTAATTACAGAGCGTTAGAAATTATTTCGGAGGCAGTACCACCGAAGAAATGCACCAAAATATTGGGCGCATCAAAAAACAACAAAAAACAAATCGGATTCTTCTGCCGAAAAAAAGAAAGGTTTGGAGCATTAAGAGATAAAAGCCGTGGGACTGTAACTGATTAAATTTTCAAGTATGTCGATATCGATAACGGTAGATGTCGATTAATCGCCTCCGAGTAGGGGCTTCTCATGGGTAAAATTGAATTCTTCACCGGACTGCATTAACGCGTTGGTTCCCCGTGATTTTAACCGAATTCGAGGATTAAAGACAACCCCGTAAATTCCGTCAGGTACTTGACAAGCGCCTCGCTTCGTACGTTTACTTATTTACAAACACGCGGGAGTATTCGCTTACTCTTCATCGGGGGATTCCAAACGAACAGCTAATTCGTAATCCTCCGTGACACGCGCACACGTGGATAACGCTAATGGACGCACCGAAATTGAACCGTCACACGTTGGAAATTTAAAACGGGGGCGATGTAAAATCACCGCGGCGCGGCGTGAGCACGCGGTCGGTAAAAGGCACGCCGCTCTTATTTTCCCTGGATAAATAATTTGATGCGGTAACCTTGAAAAAGCGGCGAACTTGAGCGCGTCGGGGCGAAAGTGAACAAGACGAGAGAGTGGAGAGAAGGCCCTCGGGGCATAAGAGGGAAAACACGAGACGAGAGAAAAGGCCCCGGGGCGTTAGAGGGAAAACGCGTGTACGGAGAGCGCGCGAAGGCACCGAAAATACTTTAAGCGTATAAATGAGCCCGCGGGAAAATTCAAAAGCGTTCGGCATGCAGGTAATTTCAAAAAAATATATAACTTGGGACAGCATGTATTTATAAAAAAAAAATTTCTATGAAACTTTCACCCAAGAAATTACCCCCCCCCCCCGGCCCCCCATTCCCGTTGTGACACAATCTGTAACAAGGTCTTTCGAACAAAAAGAAAAGGAAATGCAAAAATGTATTAAAACACACGGGGAATTCCAATGCGGAAGGCAGAAAACGTTGGGCAGAAACGTCGTTTCCGCCAACGCGGCGGTTCACTTCCCGTTGTGAATTTCCGGTTGCTGCGCCGGATTCGAAAATGTTCCGCGGGACTTCTGTTCCCGCTTTATTGTTTCTACGCACGAACGAACTTCCAACGAAGCTTGCCGCTGAATATACGAAACCACCAAATTCCTGCAGCCTTCCACGGCTTCTTCGCGAAAAATATAACCGCGGCTCCGCCGTGAACTTGAAACCAATTTAAAAGTTCGCATAATTCTCAGCGGAAAAATCTCTCGTAACGGTGTCGTATGTTATCGTTAAGGGCTACTTAATTAAGGACCGCGGTAAATGCTTTTCAACGAAAAATCGGGAGAGAAGGGCGACCATTTTTAATACCTACCCGCGCAGGATGGTGTACATTTTCTCAGGACCGTAACGTTCATAGTTCTTAATTTTCTTTAGCACACGGCTTCGTTTTGTTTGGTACACCAGGCTCGCGAGACTCTTTGATCGTAAAGTACTCCGCGTTTTGTTCGATTAACGTCTAACGATAAGGGACGCCTACTCGATTTATATATTTACAGCCCCTGCGCGTAAATCTCCATTACGTGTTCGATATTGAACCACAGCGTATGTACCGAAACGTTAAGGACCATGCGCGTAAGAATTAACGATTAAAAATTACGGGCTTAACGAACCAATCGCGAAAAACTGGCCCCACTCTGTACACTATTCGCGAGTCAAGATCGGTAGGATTTTTCGAAACTGGAATTCTCCGAACCTTTTTCGCTTTTTCGAGGTGCGCATTTTTTTCCCCACATCGCAACGATAAAATGTTCCGCGGTTCGTAATACCATGAGATTCCGGGAAATGTATCGCGCGCGCAAATTAACAGTATCGCCTATCGATGTTGGTTTACAGACCGAAAAAAGATAAATTTTCGCGGCTCGAAGCGAAAATAATTTCCTCGCGTTTTTAAAGGCCGTAAACAAATCTGCGTTTTTTTTATTATCCAGTTGTTATCGACGCAACCAACTTGCAACGATTCCTGGTAACGGTCGGAATGTTACATCGTGAGCCCCAGAAATTACTGGATTGCCTTTGTCCGGTACGCGTCTCTTTGCACTGCAAACCCGTCTCCACGCGAAGCAATTTGAACCAAGCGGTACAGCTACCTCCTCCTCTCACCCTCCTGCAGCCCCCCCCCCCCTCTTCGTTTTTCACTCCGCTACGAACCAACTCGGTGCTGATAACAAGAGAGCGTTTTCAACGAACTGATATTGTTCTTTGGAATTGGCTCTCGAGGAGGAGATTTCGACCGGCACCTGGACGAACAGAGAAATCCCGAGAAAAGTTGGTTGCTTCCATGGAGCCGCTGTTATCGAATTATTTTCCCGTCTCGATTGTTAAACTTCAGTCTCTTGTTCGACCGCGAATCGCGTAATGGAATTACAAAAAGAGAAGCGTCGCCTTTTGCCGTGGTACTTCGCGGCATGGGATCTGAAAGCTAAAAACACATTGGTAGTTATTCAAATTGCGATCTTTTAACTCCGGTTTATAGCGTTAATTGTCTCGACAAAGATCAAGAACAAAGTAGGCTTTGAGTAAATCCGTAAAGCGAAGATATTACAATTGTGTTTCGTGTCGGGTAATATTAAAAACCTCTCTTTACGGGAACTAATAGGCGGTACTCGGTACATTCTGAATATATACCATTTTCCGCGCGTTACGAATGCACGAGTATTTTCTATTTCTTCTTTTTTTCTCATTCATACAGTACACAGTATTTCATTTCCGTGGAAAAATCGCTGCACGATTCCTCGTAGCAGGGGTTACAATCGTCCCGACTTACCGTACCGCGTTGTCCGCATTGTCTCTACCAGCACGCTCCTCGACGGTAGATTCAAAGGAAATCTCGATAATACGTTTTAACAGCCGCAAGACAGTTTCGAAGGTTTTCCGCGTCGATACGCGTCCCGGTAAAAATGGTCCCCCTTCCCTCTTTCTTTCTTTCTTTCTCTCCGGTATCATTGAACGGGCGCGCGCGATAAAAACGAACGCTTCGCCCGAGAAAAGTTTTCAATGGAAACAATGATACCTGGCTAGGCGCCACTCGCGTACCATCGAATACTACGACACGCCGCGACGGTATACATACGATACGACGGTATACGTATATGTAACTCTTGATGCCTTAAAATATCGTTTCACCGTGCGACGTAACGCAGTAAAGGGCTCGCAATTTGGCCCGGACGCTCCGCGTACGCTCGGCGAAACGGCACCGCGTACTCGCGTTAATGATATTAATACATCAGCCTACATTTATGCTCGCGTTCGTACGCGTATCTTGGATCGGGCGCAGGTTAGGGCAAGGGTAGAGAGAGAGGGAGAGAGAGAGAGAGAGAGAGAGAGAGAGAGAGAGAGAGAGAAGGTTACGGTTGTACGTTTTGTTAATAAACCGCTCAACAACGTGCGCACCGAATTGACCCAATTCCCTCGCGCAATTTCTGGCAGCGATTCTCTCCTCCGGTCCCGTTGGACCGTCGCGCGATACCACGTTCGCGTCTCCGCTTCGACGGAAACATCCGTTGGCGACGACGCGACGTCCGGACGAGTTCGTCCGAATTTCGCAGCAAACGTTTCCCCGTGACCACCCTTCTTTCTCTTCCTTTTTTTAACCCCACCCTCGCCCACTTTTGTTATATCGGCCACACCGGCGGCAAGAACCGATCGCGGCATATCCCGTACGAATCGATTATTCCTAACGCGGGGGAACCGTATTTGTATGCAAATGTGCGCGCGATACGCCCGATCGCCGGACTTTAAGCTTGCCCGCTGTGGAATCTGTTATACTGTACCGCGCGCACGTATCGTGTCCCGCTTTTCAATCTTCGTTCGCGCGGGTAGGAGGGGGGCGGAGGGGAATACACGCGGAAAATTCGAAGCGGAGCAACGGAGCTTAATTAACCGACGCTGTGTCAGCGGGCGACGTCACGTCAGCGTCCTTTAGCGCCGTCCTTTTACGACCACCGAAGACATTGTATTTCTCGCTCGCGGAATTGAATAGGCCGCGAACGAAGCGCGAGCGGGGCCCTTTTACAAGGGAGGGGTGGGCAATGGTGGCGGGTACTGGCCGATCGGACGCAACGTAAATTACACCGGGACGACCTTTTGTTCCCTAATGACATTCTATCCTCGACTGGTAGCAGCGTCCCTTTCTTCCATACTAATTCTTCCGTGTTCTCGTCCGCCACCCCTCTTCCTCCCCCGCCCCGTCCCGCCCCCCTCCCCCCACCCCCCCACCTCCCGCGGGGTTTAAATGTTTCTAGAATATCTCGCGTTCTCGCCCCACGGATACGCCCCTGGCGGTTCAATGCGCTAATCATTGTTTCCACGGCAGGAGATAAGCCTGAGCGTAAAGTTGGCAATTTGAATCGCTGCCGGGGCTCCGGTTGCATCGCGAATGGGGGAGGATCATTGTTGTTGATATGAGATTCACCAGCACGGTATCGTGATTCGCGCGACGCGAAAGGCTGAAACGGCGGCTTCGTCAGGTTCGCGCGGAACAAATTCGAAACAGGGCGCTTACTAGGGTAGCCGAAGCGGGGCTTTAACGAGGTGAAAGGAAAAGGGGGTTGGGATTCGGTTAGAAATAATTCTTGGGAAGAAAGGGCAGAGGTCGAGGGTTAAGCGCGTCGAGGAGAAAGGAGATCCTGGAGTGGGATGTAAGACGACCGAGCGAAATTGCGGAAGAGGAAGACGGAAGCGCGAAAGATACGACGGGGGTAACAAACACCGGGGTAGAGAAAACGGGAAAAACATTTGAGGAAGAAGCCGTGAGTGGGTACGCCCGCGAACGTTGCCGGGTAGAACGGAAGTGGCTGAAGGAGCAACTATTTCGAAAAGAGTGATAACGCGCATTCCGACATGGTTATCCCGTATATGGTACGCGATACACGCCATCGAGCGCAAACTACTCTCATTTTCGCCTCATTCATTGCCGCGTCCGTGTTTGTTAGCTCGGACGTTTGTTGGTCACGGCTCGTTTATCAGCGAGTTGTCATTAAGCGCTTGCCTTCTAATAACGTGTCGCAATCGCGACGCGTGTCGTGTTTTTTCCACTCGCTTTGTACAATATGACGTGGTGCGTTGACGGTGATTTTTTTTTTCGATATTTCGTAATTGGTCAGCTTTGCGTTGCACCCTGTTGCGTCACGATATGTGGATCGGTATACATATATAAGAAAACAATAAAAAACCGGACGCGCGTTAAACACTAGGCTGTCGTAAGAAACGCGGGACAAATAGCTCAAGTTTCGACGGTTCCGTTCGCTCCTCGGGCATCCGGGGTGAGACAAAATTAACTCGTGATAAAGTGGCCGATCGGTCGGAGGGAAAACATGACGGTCGGCGGGAGGATGGGAGAGAATGCGTGAGGAAAAAGGCGAATGGAAAGAAGAGAAACCAGGGGGGATAGGCGATAGATCGTACCGAATGGCAGTGCGGGAAAGTCACGATTCCGTATAGACCGTATTTCTCTCGGTGAGCAAAAAAAAACGGACACGTTCGTTGCCGTTGGGCGTATAAAAATACTTGATCGACGCAACGTACATCTTCGAGTTGAAATGCCGTTACCGAAGAAGCTTGGTAACCTACTTTTTTTTTACACGGCCCCACGCAAACCTTGCGACGAGTTTGGATTCGTCGACGAGTACACGGCGCGGACATCGCAGAAAAATGAAATCAAGATCGGCTCATTATCGTGCAGAATCGAATCGATACACGCGTAACGTTCTCGTTACGATCATTAATTGCCGCGACAGGTAAACAGGGGTTTGCGGTATCCATAAATATTTTTGGCAGAAAAAGTCGGATAAATATCTTGCTCGCCGACTAGCCGACAAAACCGCCAGTTTGCATAATTCCAAAATGGTTTTTAAATGGCGTATAACGACGGGGCGGCCACAAAAATAAAATTCCCTCGGCTATTTACATCGAACTATAATTTTCTACCGTGCAATGAATCCCCCCGTGGCCGGATTTTGGTCGGCGATTGCATTAAACTTTTCTCAATGTTTTAATTCTTGATCGCACCATTGGCCGTGGGCTACAATAGCTATTAGCATAACAATCCATTATCATACGTCGGTTAAATTCGTGGTATTGATCGATCGACGTTTTCCCGATGGTTTCAATCGGGCGCAGTTCGTATTAGGAGGAATTTATGATTCCCCTGTACAGGGCTGTGTTTAATATTTCGAATATATCGTGTAATGGAGTGCAATTAAATTTTCACAGTCTAATTCATCTGGCGGGGGAATTTCGGCAAAAGATTTGGCACTCTGCCTCTCTCATTGTTGCACTTTGGAGCGCGATTAATATTCGACTCGTTTGTACATGGTCGCGATACGTTTGTTCGCGTTTCTGTCGTCCTATCAAGTTTCTCATTTTTGTAATTGGGAATAGAGTTGTCACGAGAGCAACGGCGAACGAAATTTCGTTAAATTTCAACGAAGTAATATATCCGCGCAAACACGTGGGTTATTCGGTCATTTCCGGAGCAAAAATATTTTGGAAGCTGGAGCGCATTCCGCTCTTTCGTCCGTTACAAACGTACACCTACATTCGTACGTGCATAATAACCGCATTCTTAATCGGCGTAAACTTACAATCCTAACTGTGCTCGCAAAACTGTTCGGGATTCCAAAACGCTATTTAAATGGATTACTCGCGGTGCGTTATTATTCGCTACGCCAAATCCATACGATTCTCCAAGTATAGCGAATAGTCTTTATAAACAACGAGTACATTTGGCAGCCGCGGTATCCAATTTATACCTCCGTGACGCCGTTTCTATAATTGTGCGTATTTCGATACATTATGAAACAAAATCCAACCAATGGTAAAGCGTACCGGGGATAGAACAACACGGCCAGGTTCGATTCATTTACTCCTGAAACTCTGCTAGCTGCAGCTGACGCATGACACTTCATACGCAAACCTGTAACAAACGTTGCGTCTAAATCGTCGTGGTCGCTTAAAAATCCAATAACGTTACTGGCAGGTTTTAACCGCTCTCATCGCGCTCGATACGTTCGCAGTTTACGCGGCATTCCCGAGTTCCAATTCGAGTACCTTCATTCCTTCGATGACTCTCGAAGAATATTTGTAAACAATTTTGCGTCCGGCCAAATAAATCTAAATAAGGTTTATTCCACGAGACAGATACGGGATCCTTCTTTTTAACAACATTAAGCTTATCCACGGTTGCAGGTTTTTTTTTAACGTACGCTTAACGTACGCCAAGCGTAAAGATATTATTTCACGTATAAAATGCCTACGTGAAGCTGATTTTTTATGAATTTTGAAAACCTTAACGCTTCGCGGATACCAGTTGCTAAGTAATGAAATACGAGTCGCTTAAATTCTTTAAGCGGCAACGAAGCTCGTGTCTAATCTAAAGAACGCCGTACAACGAACGTTATTGTTTAAAAATCTAACCCTCCTCGTACAAAGTGGCTTTTGAAATCAGAAAGAAATGAAGTTATTAGACATGGCGTTACGCGTCAGGTGTAAAATTGAGAGTCGCGCTTAGAGCGCGAGCATGTTACTCATTAGCCGAGTTTCCGGTATGTATATCGCGAAGTCTCTCTGCGAACTCTCTCTCTCTCTCTCTCTCTCTCTCTCTCTCTCTCTCTCGCTCTCTCGGCGAACTAACGTATAAACGGTCCGTCGGTTTGTCGTTGTTCTCAAGCTTGATATCGGATCTCGTTGATAATCACGAATCCAGTATCGGCCGATCTGACTCCTGGCCTATCGAACGGAGGGCTTGGATTCCACTCGAGGTACGAAAGCGGGAAATCAAGCGCGCAGGTACGCTGCTCTCGAAATCCTCTCGAGTGACTTCGGGTACGTGAGCAGGATAAAGGATTACTCTCGTTTAGGAAACACGTGGCATAGACGCAGCGGCGGCTGTAAAATCTTATTAGCCGAAAAACGGGCGGCACGGCAACGTGAGATAGGACAGGAAAGTTTCGAGATAAGATAAGAGATAAGGGCCACGATCGAAAGCGCCAAGGTGAATGCGCGACTATTGTTCTCTCTCTCTCTCTCTCTCTCTCTCTCTCTCTCTCTCTCTCTCTCTCTATGGAGAAGTTCGTCCTTCTTAAAACGGATAAACCCGGAGAGATTGGGTGAGTATAGAGCGTGTACGAGCGAGAACAATTACGGTAGACGGTGCACGGACGCCTCGTGGCTTTCGAGTTTCAACGAGGAAGTTCACGAGCACTCGACTAACTTTCGAGATGCCGCCGGAGTTCTTGGATCCTGAAAACTCGTGGAACGGTGGCCACTGTTTTCATTATTACTTCTTTTCACACGAGTCCTCTGATTACCCGGGCCGCGGATTCTTTTTGTATTAGAAACGCTTGCTTGTTACGGAACCTTTCGTTGGTCCCTTCACGTTGAACTTGCCGGCAAGAATTTAACGAAGCGCAAATATTCTTTGCCAAGGATCAAACCTGTCGGACGAGCGTAACTTTTATGACGAATTCAGATCGGGAATCTCTAAAAACCCTTTTTTCCATGCGGAGGTATTATCGTTGATTCAATTATAAATATTCATGATTCGGATGGGAGTTAAATATGTATACATGGATATCTCGTACTGATAGAATCCCGTGCCGATTTCTCCGATCGATCAATTGTAAAACTAATATTATATTAGGCAGGATATATACATATGTATGTATATATGTATACCTACATCGAACGTGAATTCGCAATTCCTGCTAATGTGATGTTAGTTTTACAATTGATCGATCGAACAAACCATTAGGAGATTCGTCAGCGATTTATTCTTTCTTGGTTATGTAAAGTACACAAACCGCTAATATACTGTTAGTTTTACAATTGATCGATCGGACAAACAAGTACGAGATTCGTCAGTGAGAGTTATTCTTTCTTAATTACGTACAATACACAAAACGTCATGGAGCGAATGAAAATAACCCAGGAAGATCTTTCGGGAGAAACGATTTGCATGAAATTAAACGATTGAAAATTTTCTAGCTGATGTTGGATACCCAGTCTTTTTCTTATTTTGGAGCAAGCGCTGTATCATTCCTATCTTCTGCCTAGCAAATATTTTGAACGCTTAAACTCTCAACCCCCTGATTCATCCCTGACGCATCCTCACTGATCCACGCATTTCCAACGTCCAGTCCGTCGTCCTTTGACCGGAACTTTCCTGCAACTTCTCCTTCATCCCTTCCATTTCTCTTACCTGAAAACTTAGTTTTCCTAATTTGTGCAGATCCTTTCGTTCCTCAGAATTACTCCGAACTCCAATCAGTAAAGATCGACATTTTCTGTAAACGCGTAATACTACGTGCGAGTCAGAGTCTTCAGGATATCTTCAAATTATTAATTATATTGGTTATCGGTAGATTTTAAGTGAGAATTGACTTCGCGTCATTTAGTTAATAAAGTTACAAGTTTTATTAACACCGAAGTATTCTACTTTCAACCAAGAATCCAACACTGACCCGATATCTTGTTATATTCAGATATATAAATAATTCGTGTGTAAACCATTGTAACGGACTACCGGATCGAATCGTCGATAAATCAATTACACGAGTGACGAATCCACGAGGTCGGAGCTTAACGAGGAACATTTGTCAAGAATAGAATCCATTCTCGATCGGTTCGATCTGATTCACCGCTCCGCAGTTTATGACGAAAGTCGAAAAATATGAGTATATTATGCAGACTCGCATGGGCGCAACGGGACCCGGGGGTGAAAATGAAAAGGAATGATCGACGGCGATATTCGTCCACGCTCGATTACACCGAGGCTGACGACGTCGAGCGTTTTATTTGCCGAGCATTCGGGAACACGAGGATCGCGCAAAATGCGCGACGACTTAATTAAAGATCCAATTAATTTGGTAGTTGATTTCCGAATCGTGTGATCCCTCCTGTCCGAAAACAACCGTCGAACCGGAAGAGGTATTTCCACCGTCACACCTTCTCTCTCTCTCTCTCTCTCTCTCTCTCTCTCTCGCTCTCTCTCCCTCCCTCCCTCCCTCCCTCCCACCCTCCCTCCCTCCCTCTCTCTCTCTCTCTCTCTCTCTCTCTCTATCTATCTATCTCTATCTCTCCCTCTCTGGATAAACCGACCAGTTCTTTTGCTCCGTGGTAAACTGCCGTCGAGACGTCTGAGACTCGACGACGGTCACGGGAACGCGCGACGTTTCCGTTTATCTCACGGATCGCGTATAAACACACCTTGGCACAATATTGGTTCACGGGAGTATCGCCTAACGGGTCTCATAGCTCGACTCCATTTACCCGGAAGTCGAGTAGATCTCGATTATGGCATCGGATGTGCTCGCTGTTGCCGCGCTCCGTGAACCGTGATTATTGATCACACATGCGGACCGACGCGTCGCGGAAATCTTCTTGACGTGCCACCGAAAGCCGTAACGAGTTTGCCACGCGTTGGCCGTATGATTTACGGAACGCAGAGATGGTCGCGGAAATCTTTGGGACGATCCGGCGAGAGTTGGAAATAAATATGCGATACGGAATATAATTTACGCGTTGTATAAAGAGGTGAGTAGGTGAATTCGTCGCGGTCGTCGTTTGCCGCTCGAAAGCCCTGAAATTCATTTCCTCGTTCGTAAATTCGTCTTTTATTATTTCCGCGGGACACGCGAGCACCGAGACCACGCTTTGTCGTAGCATATTTTTCGGTCGTCCGTGTAGTAAGAAATTAAGAGCAAATGGTAAAAACGATTGCAGGAGAGAGAGAGGGAGGGAGAAAAGGGGGGGGGGGAGAGGTCAAAGAAATTCGACGAACCATCTCCGCTGGAATGATGCCCGAGACAAAGTCCTGCTGGAAAAGCGGCTGGATCTTATTTACACATTGAAATGCGGTGGAAGTTTGGCGAAAACCGCTGGATAAACCGTACCCGACCACGCGAACCTATTGTAAAAGTTTCGAAGCGTCGGGCGCAACAACTGCGCGTCTAAGTGCAACAGCCTTAATCTGCTTACGTACTCTCTCCGCGACGTGGTTGCGGTCGAGTAATCCCTAGTATGGCGATTACCAATTACAGCGCAACTTTATTTCTTTCCACCTCGAAAATGCAACGTTGTTTATAGTTTAAAATCGGATTTACCGCGGCACCCGTGACGCGTCGGTGGACCCGCAATTTTGTGGATTTATCGCTGAAGTAACATCGTCGTGGGCGCAAGTTAAAAATATGAGCATTAACACGAATAAATGATAATAATATTAATAAAAATGGAGAATCGATCGTTTACACATTCATCGATCGAGTTTACACTTCGTCATAGCGTATGCTACGGTATGGTGTTATTTGACGCCATGCACAACTAGTTGCAGAAATTCGAAACTGTTTGAGTTTGAATTGATCGAGTGCCGTTGCGCAAATATTGCGCATGTATGAGTTTTGTGCGAAATATGTGTAAGGCCTTTTGTTTTTCTTTGACAGTTTGCGCAATTTGTTCGCTCCTATAGTATACATAGCTGATCCTGTTTGCACGTCAACCTATTGCGTGTAAGAATTTCCGTGCTTCGTCCCTGGCGACCGACAACGGAGGACTCCTTTATGCATTGCCCGCGCGTGACATCCAATACCAGCGACGGCACTAAGGGCTCTCATGCTATTGCAGGATCATTAGGACCCAAAAGTTCTTAAAATAGAGATATCATAGTGTTGATTTCGCGTAGTGCATTGTAGTATAGTTGCCATGGTGTGCGATTCGCGTTGATTCTTAGTGTGGATTCGTACTGAATTAGTGTTATAGTTGGTACGTCGTAGAATTATATATCCGCGCTTGATTGTAAAGCAGTCTGCTTAGGTTTTGCTGAGTTTCCCTAACCCTAGCAACAAACGTTGGACTTCGCTTAATTTCCCAGCAAATAAAGTTCGTTTAATTTCAAATAGTCTTACACGCGCAACGTAAGTTTTGCGCAATTTGTTCGGACAATTACGTTCGGGCCTATTACGCATCCTCTGTTCGAGTTCCCTTCAAGAGATCCGCGAACGAGGGTCGCGTAAATTCACGAATTGTCGCTGTATTATTTTTCTTAACCGAGCAAATCGTTAACGCTTCGACGGCATAGAAGTTCATAAAAACAATTTCGCAAAGCCGGCGCTTTGTCCCGCTAAAAAAAATTCCTGAAAATTCGTGAGCGCTTATCCCCGTACCCGAGGCCGCGATACGAATTTCGTTTTGACTCGGCGGCTGCTCGAGTCGAAGCGTTATTCGCCGAGTCCCTTTTCATTCGTTCCCAAGTCCATCCAATTCCCCCGCGTTTGCCCAAGTAGGTTAGTCAGATAAGTCGAGATAGGTACGTCCGCACAGGTTACACGGTAGCGTGGCGCGGACGTTAGAGCAGAAGCATCCCTGCTCGCTATATCTCTGGATATAACCTTTCAACGTTGAATAACGTTCTAATCTACTGTAAACATGGCCCGGAGTCCCCTTAAGCGCGGTACGCAGGTCGGTTGTTGCCAGTGCACAGAGCGCGGGGAAGTGGACGAAAATTTGGGAAATATTCGCACCACTCGCTCGGATTAGCAACGCGCGCATGGCGTAAATGCCACTCGGCAAAATGTCAGCTGCTCTAAACTCGCGAAACCCGCGGCTCTTTCGTACCTCTTATTCTCGAAACTTAAGCCACCGTCGGTGTTTATATTATGCAGATAAAACGTATTACGGGGAATGTAAGGGGGTGCATTAAACGGTAAGAGGAAACGTCAGATATCTTAGACAGAAATTCGAAGGAGATGTCGTCGAATTACATTCCCCGAGTTAGAGGCGTTACAAGGGAAGAAGAAATTTGATGGAATTCTCCGTCGACTATTGTTTTTCCTGCAATGTAAATTCAAATAGAAATGTATAAACGATGGGAGAACATCGAGTATCGATCGAAAGTTAAAGACGACTCTGCGAAACATACCTGGCCACGGTTTGGTTTTCACGGGGGAAGAAACAGAGATTTCCAGTCTCCTCGTTTTAACGTTTAATTATTTTCTAGTTTTTCTTTCGGAAAAGATGGAACGTTTACCGCTTCGCCGTCATACAAAAAATAATTTGCCAACGTCCTGACTGCCCGTCAGAGCCTGATTTCCTCGAATTCCAATACAAGTCTCTAAACGTCAGTAATAGTAACTTTCACCCCTGAAACAAATTCGCTTTGCTCGTTCGTAGACGCGCCACGGAATTCTCATATTTTTCCGCTCGAAGCTTCCACGGTTTCGATGCTCGCGAACGTGGCTCGCACGTTCGTCGACGATTAAAATCAGAGGGACGTACTTCCTCGCGATTAACTCTATTCTATTCTCTTCCCGTACACGTACGCCCCGGTGATTTCCATTCCGGCCGCGCAAAAAATTGCTTTCCATTACCACCGTCCGTTTTTAACGTACGACCATCGAATTATCGTGATCCGCCAGCATATACATATAATATACGCATACACGTATCTTTTCGCAATATCCAAACCGCGCACCCTCTCGAATTTCCCTTATTCCTCGCTCAGCCGGAATTCCACGCCATCCCCCGTCCAAGGCCCTCTCCTTTACTCTATTTGCCAAACGCCTTACTCACCCTCCTCGGGCGACGGAATTATACGAGCCCGCAGCTGCGAAAAGCAAACCGGTTAGGTTGCAACGGCCGCCGCTCGAATCAGCGCCATGGATCGGCTCGAATTGCTAATTACCAAAAGCGCCGGCGAGGATTATTAACGAGTCGTTTGGGCGACGCTCATTTTCCTCTTATCGATTAACCGCAAATTTTATTCCTCCCTTCGTTCGATATCCCCAGCCCCCTCTCGGTTTACTCCCTTCCTACATTCCCAGTGCGAAATTTTGCACAGGACTTTAATCTGCAAAAGGGATCCGCTATGGGCTCTATTCGAACCATGGTGGAAGGATATTTAGGACTCTAGTGTCTCCAATCAATCGAGAAGGCAGTCATCACAGCACATTTCATTCGATGACCCGTTTCGCTCACACAATCTGGAGGCAGGAATTAATGCCGGACGCACGATGTGCGAGGGTGAAAGCGACGAGTGTGTGATAAAACAACGTTGACACTTAATTCTGTTAACTACGATTTAATCTACTGTTCAACTCCAACATCAAATAATATTTGAATTATCGTAATCAATATAAACAATTTTATATTAAACGACATTATCATTGTAATAATATTTTTAATATGCAATAAATTGTTTATCTACTACAAAGTTTCAATGGTTTTGCGTTTTTCTTCACCTCTTCACCTTCGTCGACTACCGTCCTTGTTACTTTTTTAAAAAGTTTTTTAACAACAGTCCTTAATATTGCCTCGACCGTCCTTAAACGCCAACACTTCTTACAATCCGAGAAATCAGGAAAAAGTATAAGAATCTTTGCGAAAATTGAGATTTTGTATCAGGAGAATATAATTTGCAAAGAGGTGGCACGAAATCCGGGTACCTCCTTCCGCATCATGTTCTCCTGTTACAACATCGAATTTTCGACATTGCAGAAAATTCGACTTTCAAATCGAAGCCAGGACAGAAGGAAAGACGTCAATGTTAACGGAGTGAAATTCATGTTTAATAAGTCGTTTATTGCCATAATCGTACAAAGATACAACTTTAACAATACGTAGCAATAAGTAGGAAATAAAAAACTAAATACTAGATAATTGAGACTTAATAAATTATGGATTCACTGGAGGGTGGATGTGGAAGCGATATTGTCCGTTGATGCTGTCTGTGCGCTCTGTTGCTTCAACGGTAAATGCTGTATGTCGTGCTGATGCTGCTGTTCTGGATACGGATAATGTTTTTGTGGATGGATTGCATTACTTCAGCGCTGACAGTTAATTTTGGAATATCCCTGGATCTTCGCGTATCCGCGTCTGTAAAATAAAATATTGAACGTTTAATTTAGATAGATAATAGGAAAAAGGTTTTAGGTTTGCCAACGAATACTGTTTCATATCTTACATCTTTTTATGTATTACTGGATATTCCTCTGCATTTTTATCACAAATGAATAGATTATAATACTGACATACTATACATGTAGGAAAGGATTTATTCCCGGATCAATTTAATAAAGCATTTAATAGAATATTTTACAAGGTTGGCTTGCGAGCCTCTATACGCGACTCTCTGGTTACGAGAATACAACTTTTCCGTTCATTCCGTCAAGGGCCACACTCAACGACTGTTACCAACCGATCTCTATCTCGCGTACCGATTCTCATGTTTTTTAACCGTTTTAACCGGACCACACACATAACCCACACGTTCACACTTACGTCCTTGATCTCCGTCGTTTCCAAAACGGCCAGATCACGCATCATCCATACATTCACACCTGCATACACTCACACCTGCATCGCACCACTTTCACGATACACTCCACTTCTACGTACATCGAGTTAAAAAACAATTTGTGATGCATTTACCTAATTTTATTTAGTCAGATAATGCCAGAATAAGCCAGAATAATGCCAGAACAATTCATTGGCATACGCAATTTTCATAACATATTTTTAAACATGAGTGCGCCATATTGACTGTTGACAGCGCCATCTGAACTATCGATAGTCCAGAGAACTATCGATAACACTATCGCTAGTAAAAAACCTATCGATGGTGCGATAGTGCCACCTATCGATTGTTTGCCACCACTAATTCCCACCACTGTCCCCGTCCCGGTATCCAAAATTAGGAGAACTGGAATGCGGGTGGGTTTCGCGCGAAGCGTGGCTGGCCATTCTTCCCCGGGCCGTTCATTATAACGCTGAATAATGTGAAACCGAATGAAGAAATAATCATGAACCGTGCACAGGTGCGCGATACATTCGCGTTATTTATAATGCCTTTATTATTATGCCGACGGGATTATAGAACATTATAAACGACCTGCCTCTCATTCGGGGCTCCCTCGAGCGTACATAATGAAATTATCGAAACGTAAGCACCAGGTTTTAATTAGGGAAATGATTGACGGTGACGTGGACGGAAATTCGACGTTTCTATCAACGGGAGTGTTCCAGAGCCGCGGGTGTTTGCGAGCGTAAGATGACGAATGTCTTGACGAATATCATAATGGATGTAATTAATGGATACGACCGTAATGCCGTTAATGGAAAAAATGTGTCCGTATTATTGGGTCGTGTTTTCTCGTTTTGTCGAGTAATGGAAGAGTAGAATAAAATTATATCTCTGGCGGCGCGTGCATAGAATAGGTATGATCGTGTTAATTACAGATCCAGGCACCCGTGTTGCTTTACGCGCTGTTACTAGACGGTGCATCTCACAGAAATATACTTGCTTACGGAGGACAGTCGGTGAAGCGGGAATCAGTGTTATTACCGAACTAAAGGATTCTGAAATTCTATTTTGAATACGTGTTACGTATTCTTTTATTTATTGGAATCTCTGCCTCTCGTAGGATATTAATATGTATTTTCTACGAATCCCTGGTCTACTGTATCGTTATTCTCGCGCAACAGTTTTCATGTTCGCCATAATCTCCACGGACTTACCACCACGAGATATTTTCGTATCGCGTCGATGGTACTTCAGCCAACGAATTTGTATATGTATTTAGAAAGGTTGAGAAGAACTTTTCAGGTTTTGCTTCGCGTACGAAATATAATTAGCTACCCGCGGATGATACCGAACGAGTTCCGTCATACGTTGCGTTCCGCGCGTTACTATGCGCTTCTTCCGCGTTGTCTTCCGGGAATATCTGTGCGAATGAAAAAACCTTACGAATAGTTTACAGAAAATTGGTACAAAATGCAGGAGCTCGCGGCAGCTGGCCATGCAACGCGGTTCCTCGGGTCGTGACATTTAAAACAGGTGCGCCGTGCCAAAAACATAATTCCGACCGAGCGCAAAATGTAATATGTCGCGTCTTAGGAGAATAAGGGAAGTTTCGTTCCGAGTTCCCGGGGAGCGACGCTACCACCCCCGACCTTATGTCACTAATTAACGAACAAGGGCGCTGGGGCGGTAACTAGAATTTCGGCAATTATCTCGAAGCGAGCTGCGGATGTCTCTTGTTACACGTTTCAATCTTCGCGGTGCTTCGTTAGGTATGCAACGCCATGCGTCAGTCGAGAGTTCCCTTCGATGACGGATAAATTGAATGGAATGGGACGCGTTGGCATACCGATCATCTTTCTTTAACTCTGGTTCGCCAAACGGGCCATCCGAGTAGTCTGCGAAATATTCGCGAGTCCTTCGATTTGTTTCAATTGTTCAGAAACGAGGGCATTTATCGGTTTTACTTGTTAGAATGCCTCGGTACTGCAAGCGGTAATACAATTAATTGAAGTTAACGCTTTTAAAAGAGTAAATCGAATTTAATACTACATAAGTTTCGTGTACATACTACGACTGTAGTACTGTGATAATATAATTAATACTGTATACGTTAATAAGTAAACCGTAATTTGTTAAACTAATTAATACTAATAAAATTAATATTTATGTTTTGCAAAACGCATTGCAAAAGTATTCAATATTAATTCCTGAATTATTCATTTGCAGTGCAATAACAAAATCCACACGACTGGTGCAGGTTTAATAAAGTGAATCATACCTTTGTCGCAGTGGCGTGAATCGTTTTTATATATGTTTTTGAACAACCAGTATATATATATATATATATGTATAACGTTGTACATTCGAGGGTGCGGAACCACGCGGTACTATCGATTTTGCCAACTTTCCGCGTAAAGGTATTAAGCTCTTCATTTTAAAAACGAAGCAATATTTTTATGGTGCTCCGTAGCGTCGTTCCAAATGTGGACAGAAATCCTAAGTTCGATAATAATATTCGTACAAACTTTGCGGAACATGTGTACACCGCGTGGGCAAGTTAGGAAACGTTAGGCGCGAGATCGTACTAGTTTATTTACAGTGAATTTTTAATTAAACCTTGACAATAAAACGAGAGGGAGCGGAGGGCTGGTTGCCTAGTTTCGCGCGTATTATAATTTTGAGCATAATGTGTTGAACGAATATTCGCGCGAGATATCATGGTCCCGCTTATTGTTTTCCGTGTACACGAGATCTACCCAGCATCGGTTTATTATGTTTCTCTTTGTCCTTGCTTTTCAACCCGCATCGCGCATTCTCATTGTAACATTCCACGCGACCGAGAATTAATTATCGCCTTTTTCTCCAGCAAGGGGGGAATTTTGCATTCAGACTTTCCTGTAATTCATGCGAATCAGCGGAAAACGTTTTGCGCGCAAAAACGGCACCGCCGCCGGCCGCGGGAACCAAAAACTCGCGTCGCCGAGTGCCGGAAGAAACTGATTTACGTTCCAACGTAGAACATAATTCTCCCCGTTCGAAGAAATTAGATCGAAGCCACTTGGCACGACGAACGATTTTCATGAAACAGAAGAGGGAAAAGTTTGGTGGTGCGAACGAATCGTCCCGTGGTTTAATACTTTTCGCTAAACTTCTCCGAGCAGAGATATCCCGACGTTAATTAGAGGAGCGTAATCGAGAAGTTGATTACGACGAGCGTCACGGAAAGCTGCCTCCCCCCCACCACTACGTGATATTTTACAGTCTCCGAACTTAGGTTCGCGGCCTTTGTGGGGAAATCCTCGAGCGTTAACTTTATTTACTTCAAAACTGACACGTCGGAGCCCGGGCATGCCGGATTTCCCATCTCTCCAGGTGGCAGGATTATTAACTGGCGTCTGGAAATTGTAATCTACCGGGGCTCGCGAAACAAGTGAAATTCGTATTTTATCTAGCACCGCGCGATACGCAGTTTTGACTTTGACACCAGGGAGTTTGTAGCGGGAATTACCCGATTTACCTAACTCTAACGCCGTCGGACCTGTGGACCATTACGCCGCGGGCCACGGATTCGATTAATTTGTATATAATCGATTAAAGCGTTTGTACAAGTTTTTATTGTCGATCGTCGCTTCGATAATTGTACATACCGTGCCATGTTCTCGAGGAACGGCGCCATCGTTTGCCATCTTATCCTTTGCGCGACGCGCATCACCGGGTACGTAAACAGGAGTATTATCCGCTGCTCCCAGAAGATTACACCGCTTGCGCTCCCAGAAGAATGGAGTGTTTCTAGTTAGATCTTCTAACGTACATCTCAAACAGGAGGGGGGTATGTAATCCTGATGTAGTCGGGTGCGCGTCATACTCCGATTTTGCGGTTCGCAGCGTTAACGTGTACGATGTGCTCGAATTTTGTAATTAGCGATGGTATCTACTGTTTCTTGCAGGTACAGTCGAACCAGTATGTCGTTTGACAATCAATTTTATTATAATTTCGAGTTTTCGCGTAGTTACACAATTTTATTTAAATAAACGCCTTTCGTCGTATTTGGTTAAGATAAAAATCATGATTCAGGAGAATCGAATTTGCGAATCAAATCGCACAATCGATGCGAAGTCCATCGAGGAAACACTGCACAGCATCGCCGCTTTGGCAAAGTTGGTTGGATCACTCGTAACGTTCGTTCGTCGAAAGTTATACCAAAGTTAGTTATACCGTCGTAAGTTCGCAATCTTCGTTTATTCTGGATCAATGTACACCATTCTCGGTTACTTCGTCCCTCGGACTATTTGTCTTCGTATCCGTCGCTTCCTCCCGGTGAACGGACGTCATATCGGTTTCCTTAAAAAGGCTCTTAGGATACACGCGTTTCGTGAAAAGCGTTTCCGGGAAATGCGGCGGCGATTCGTAATGCAGAAAAATGGCCCGTTTTTAAGTAGAAATTAACCGCAGCTCCTCGAGATAATTGTTCCTGGGAATTACTGAAAATAATGGGTCTTGGCCAGTTACCTCAACGTTCTCTACCCTGTCATTTTGAGAGCAATTGTCTCCGAGAAAAATGAATTGGGTCATCGTCATCTTCTTCTGGGTTAGGAGGCTTTCGCGTAATCAATAGATTAACCGCGCGATAGACTCAATTAACAGCGAAGTTCGAAAGACCCCGATCGATCGTAAAGATAGAAAGCGATTAATACACAACGTCCAGTGATTACGAATTCCACTTTACGGAACATTCAACGTCACGGGCACTGCGCGCGTCCGTCCTCGGGGGAATTTGTTATAAAAATGTTGAAGCCGACCTAAAATTTATACCTTCCATAAAGTTCGTGCTATCAATGATATTCCTTTCGCTCGTAAACTCTTTTCAAATTCGTCTCAAACTGTAAGCTATAACACCGTTTCGCTGAACCTCTTTCGCACGTAACACCACACACGTACGTATAAATACATGAATTTATAGTAATTTATACACGCGAGAGTCAGCTACGTGCACCGAGAAATGAACCATCGCTCGAAGACACGATCGTTTCCAAAGCTTGCGTGAAACAACATCGACGTAACATAAATCTATTCTCCCCCATCAAGCTGGTTTAGACGCAATCCGGATTACAACCGCGGAAAGGTGAGTCTAGTCTTCGTCAACTTCATGTTACATTCACGGTTGCTATACTCCCTTGGAATCTCTCGTGACTCGCTCTCTTCTCATCTTCCATCCTTCACAGTGGTAACCACTTCTCTCTTCTCCACAACTCAATCTCTCTCTCTCTCTCTCTCTCTCTCTCTCTCTCTCTCTCTCTCTCTCTCTCTCTCTCTCTCTCTCCCCCTCTCTCCCTCCCTCCCTCTCTCTGGGTATCTCTTCACCTGGCGTCCCTTACGAAGTGAGCGAAGTTGGTACATAATGCATGCCTCGTTAGAGGAACTGCCTATCCCGACGACGCACGCGATGAATAAGAAAGCTATGCGACGGGGAAGGTCCTCGCCTCGGTTCTTCGAAATCGGGCTTTGGAACAAGTTGTATGCAGTGCTCCCAACGTACGGTAACTACCACTAGCGACGGAGAGACACCAGTTTCGACGAACACCACTTCGGCGCCCTCGTCTTCGAGTTCCTCGTTGAAGATTTGCGGGAGCGGAATGATTAAAAGCAAACGTGATAATTATGAATGGGCGAGGACAAACGGGCGGGGAATGATAGCGATCGTAGGATAGTAACATGACAGAAACCAAGAATGATTAAATTATTACGCCAATGGGTCTGGGGATTCCTCTTGCGGATTTAAACAGCCGACCTCTTGAAATGATTTATACGATGGGATCGTTATCAGAGAGGAGTAAATTAATTGTATGGATTTGTAAATCAATTGTGTGGAACGGTGCTCTCCGTTGCGTTAATCGAACCTTTATCACGATTTCGGATGTTTTGATTTTTAAGGGGGGGGGGGGGGGGGGGCGTAGTAAGGGAAGGTACGTGATTAGTAAGGAGTAAAGAATAATAATAAGGAAAAACGGAACTGTGGTTCTTTACTCGTCTACTGGCGGTACGGGAATGATGCACGACAAAGTCGTCGCGCACTCGTCGTCTTCTTCCGCGCCATACATACAAAAATGCAAAGCCAATAGTATGCGACAAAGTCGTTAAAGTGCAGGATCAAAGTGAAACCGTCGTATCGGTAATCGTTATCGTCCTCACGATATTATACGAATTGGTCTATTACATTTTCGATATATGTATGGAGATAATGGTGAGCCTGGTTTTGCGGATCATAGAATCGAGCACGAGATAGAACAGAGATCTGGTAATAAAAATATCGTACGTTATTTCGTCAACGATTTATCTCGCGTTCTTCTTCGTATCTTTCGACTTTGCGAGACCTACCTCTTTCTTTTTTTTTCTACGACGATCGTTATCGAAGGAGAGAGCGGAATACCAATAATCCCCAGCGAAATAATCATCGGCTCGCGGTCTCTACCGCAGCGTCGGTAATTTTACGTCAGCGATTATTAAATTTAATATCCGAGTAATCGAGGTGAGGCGAGGCGACGAACGATCCGAGTGACCGGCTGGAAACGTAAAATCGAATTTCTCGTTTCACTTCTCGGGACTCCCTTTCGTTTCCTCTTGCGATTTTCCCTCGGTGCGCCCATCGACTTTCAATTTCCACTTCTTTCCCGTACCGTCGATTTTCCGAGAGAAACCTGACCTCGTCATTCCCTTTTCCCGATGTTTCTGACCTCCCGCTGGCTTCGCTTTTCTCCCCGGGTCCCCCGTTACACGGAGTCGTCCGTTCCGTGCAGATTTTTCGTTGACCCGTAAGCGGTTCGCCTCGTAAATGCGGTAATGCACTCGCTTCCAGGGACTCGGCAACGGATATAACTTTACGCGTACCATTTCTAACGTACGATGATGTAACGCGCGGTTGTGTATCATAGCAATTACGCTTCAGTCGCCGCATTCGGAAATTACCGTGCATACGCGTACATACGTACGTACGTACGTTCTAGCGCGCGAAACTCGATTTATACGCGCGTCGTTCGCAATGGTGTCCCAAAACTGTGATACGGCTGGACGTTTAAAAGAGATTGCTTCAGGAATTTTACGAGAAATAACGTTCGTTCGCCGCGCTTGTTCTCGTCCGTCATCGTTAACGGACGCATCAAAATCTACGCCGAAATTTTGTCACTGGCCGTTCCGCAAAAAAACTATTGCGTCGCTCTCGATAGAATTCGCGTTACGTACAAATCTCTCAAATGAAAACTTCACTGGCAGTTTATTATTCGAAGGAAGTGAAGAAAATATGTCCTACTTTCAAAACGTTGATAACGAACCGGGTATTTCGAACAATTCCGAGGGATAAAATACGCGACGACAAGTTGTTTGCGAAATGTTTCCGTTTCATCGTCGAATGCGAGAATTCTTCGTAAAGCTTAACGCGGAACAAGAAATACGCGAATCCCTTTGTAAACAATTGTACTGCAACTTCGAACGGCTTGCACTTTAACGACCTTTCATAATTTTCCGCTGCGCTATAATACATATATACGTGCGTCAGCGTATTTAAGACGATTCGTTAATCAACCTGCCCATTCGTTACCTCGGACGATGCGTTTGAACTTACCGTTCGATTGTTCCCGCGTGAGTTCGAGGGACAGAATCGTTGAGGACAAGCTCATCAGCGTACAATCACGGCGATAGTCATCGTAGCAGCGATGACTGTGATAACGTCACCGAGACGGATACGCATTAGTCGGAACTCGCATCCGATTATCCCGGCCCGATGTCCACCGCTAACTGGGCTACTCCATCAATGCAACACGCAATTCCCTTGGGTGCCCATGGGGGTTACCCCGAGCACAGATTGTATCACAATCTGGAATTTGCCTTGATGGGAAATAATAACGTCCCACGTGGAAGGAAAAGCGTTTATTTAGCAAAGAAAGGTACTTCGAAACGTTTCTGTACTTTAAAGCGATTTAAACCGAATGGTACCGTGCAATTGATTTCGATTTCGATTTCGATTTCGACTGTAGAAAATTTGTATGTAGAAAATTCTAGACGAAATTTAAGAAACGGCCATTTGACCGGTCGTGGTAGGAATAGTGTTTAACGATATCACGGAGGCAATTGATGACACTGTCAACGCAGTTGCATCGAATCGCCTTTTAATTGAGACCTTCGATTCAATTAACAATAATATGGACCGTCTCGGGGCCCTTTTATCCTGACGTTTTGCCGCTCCTGCTGCCCGATGAAATTTTTAGGAAAATTTCACTCCCGTAGTCCCCGAGGTAAACTATAACTGCGTGTAAGTTACCATTATTGCTTTTCACGTTATCGACATTGTATGGCGTGGTGTGCATCAACTATATCTGATTGTCCAGCGCGCACGAGTCATTGGATCATTGTTTACATATACCACGGGCATGCGATGTTTGCTCTTATTACTGGTAATCAACGATCGTTTTGTGGAAGTAAACATTCGAATGTGAAACAGCGTATTTACATCTCGCCGCAAGAACCGGCCCTTTTCATTCCCAACGTAGAGAACGGTGAACGGTGAACGGTGTGAAAAAGAAACGAGGGCAATATTAGCGTAGAGAGTACATTATAAAAATTCAGTTTGTTAACTGAAAAAGGGGAGTGTACACGGTACCGGTAGATTTCCACTTCGAACTTTGCGTTCCATGGGAAAATCATTGTTGAAATTTCCAACGTCGAAGCGAGCCTAACGCGAACGTGGCTATTGTTTATGCAAAATCGTGGAACGTTTCTAGGCACGTGCCGATTCGCGAAATTACCATTGTGACATTTACAGCGAGTATTTTCATTGGCAACAGCTGCAAGCCTCTCACGCCCCGAGATCGGGGATGCAAAGTTTCCTTACTCGCGGATCGATGTAAAAATAAATGCTCGCTTACCTGAACTTGCGCGTAAACGTTATTACGCGCGTGCGCATTCGGTTCTACGTGCAAACTTCGAAAATGGAATACGTTCAGACTCGCAGTGTTTAAGAAAAGAAGCACAGCTTTTGCTTTCCCCTAATTTCCGTCTATCACTTCGTTCTCTACCTTGCGGACGGCTAAGCGTAAATTACGAACGGACATACGCGTACCCTTCAGTTAAGGGCCTTAACTACGTGGGGAAAAGTATCATACGTTAATAACGTGGAGAGCTAGCCGGGCGAAATGATATTTCTTAAATCTCGCCGTTTGCTATAATTATTTTCACGCAAACAGAATTGCGCGGACGAACTTATGAATGCACAGTATACACCAATTACACGAATTGAAGGTAACAAACTATAAAAGGGGAAAATTGTACGCATTAGCGTAAACGTGAGAAACCATCGGCTATTTTAACTTAATGCTCGCACCCGCCGCGATAAAAGTCGCTGCTGGTTTCTTCCCCTGCCCCACCCCCCATCAACACTTTTTCCCTCCTATTGTGTCTCCGGCCGACAGTCTAAATCCACGGATCTTGCGAATCCGGGGAATAATAACCACGATGGATGTTGCTTTTAGGGCCGATAAGGAACGAACTCGAGGTCGAGAGTAATGCGAAAGGTAGAAGTAGGATAACCACCGTGCAAGGTAATTCGTAGCAATTTGAAACGATTTAGCATTGCCGCGGTCTGGTCGGGGGAGGATTAATCGGTCGGAGGTTCCTGAAAAACGGGGTAGGCGGGCCGATCGAGAGAGAGAGAGAGAGAGAGAGAGAGAGAAAACGAATCGTTTTTCTTTTTTTGAATCTCGCAAAATGAATCCGCGTAATGTACTCGCCGATCGATGACTCGCTTTTTTTGCTAGACAGCCGTTGCTCGCTAGTGGATTATCAGAATATGGGAAACTCCGATACGATTCGTCATACTCTAAAATTTCTGCCATTGTTGCTATCGTAGAATCGCGTTGAAAAATTGTGATACAGCTTTGAAAAAAAAGTTTACGTTTGTTAACAATAGGGGGATCTCGGATAAATTGATTGTACTCGTACGTACCTACATAGGGCGAAATTCAGTAATACTGGAAGCTTTTTTCAAAATTTCGAATGCATTTCAATGTATTCCAATATTTCGTCCGTGTACCTAATTTCCTCCCCATGCATTTCTCAGCCCGGAGGTGCCTCTCTGTACCAACAACTATGTGAACAAGTATCGCGTACAACTGGCTGGTATCTTGTTACATATGTCAATATTTCTAAATACGTCCCCCATTATGTTCTACATTTTGTCCCTTGGGCGTTGTTTTTTTACGACTATGAATATCTTTTTATGAAACACTTTTTTTTTCATTTTGCATGTAACCCTTGTACGTGGCTTTTATATCTCGCCTTACTTTCACATTTGCTGAGGCGAAACTCGAAAAATCATTTCCCGCACTACGTACCCTCGTTTTTGTATTTCCGAGCAAAGCGAATCAGCGTCTTCGATTTTAATGATCTCTGCAAACACGCGACAATGACTTCGATCTACATAACTGTATATCAAAATGCCAGTTACGAGTGAATCCACACAGTTTGAATTTTACGCGTACTCTTCGATTTAGGGTGAAAAAAACAACGGAGATAAAAACTTGACGGACGGGAAATACAAATACAACGTAGATTAATTTAGCAGAGTTTGCCGGGAACCGCGCAACCCGGCCGCTGCTGTTTTTCCTTCTCCATTCGCGGTTGGAAATTGTTACGCGTAATCGATACCAACGATTTACGCGGAAATTTACATTTGAGTCGGAGCGATGAAAAAATTCTTATTAGCACGCTTCTCGAGAGTACTAATTAAACAATGTTCGATGCGTTTCGATTAGGGGAAACATTAATTTCCTCACATTTGGCGGAACGGAAACGTTTGCTCGCGTAACGCGCGAGTGTCAAATATTCTTGCCGTTAGTAGTTCTATCGTATTGTCCGACATCAAACGCGAACGTCAGTCGTGCACAACGCGAGCGCGTGTACACTCGTGCGCCACTACTCGTCGCGCAGTTGTATAATTCGTCCAAATTGTTCCGCCTCCACCATTTGCGAACTCGTAGTCCTTGCTGTTACGTCCCGTCGTCTGAAGTGGAGAGGACTTGGAAATGAATAGCAGAACAGCTCGCAGGTAGCTCTCTGATAAATGGGACAGCTCGCACGTGTGATTTTCAGGCGTAAACGTTGAAGAGTACACGGATACACGCCTTTAGTTGCTCGTATGAAAATCTCCCTTTGTCGCGTAGCTTTCGCTTCGCGAAAGTTACATGTAGCTTCTGGATAATAATATAATTTGCGAATTTTCGCGGACCTTCAAAATTCAATGTACACATTTGACCGAAGAAAGAAAGTAAAGGCAATGATCACCTCACTTCGATGAGAAATCGAAGCACTTTTTTTTTCATTCGACGAGAATTCGACGAGAAATCCTTCGATGAGAAAAATGACAGGTCTTGCTCTTAACTAGCAGCTTGAAATGTCGCCGATGAAGATAACGACGTATGTGTACGCGCCCACCTATCGCGCATGTAACGAAAACTGATTTTTCTTCGCCGATCGTTTTCTTGCTGCGGACCCGATAAAATTCGCTCGCGAGCCGCCATTTGGCGACTCCTGGTGTAATTGATACATCGTTGATTACGAATGACTGGTCAATCGGATTAAATACGCTCTTTTTCATCGCCTTCTTAACATCGTTTTGCGGTTACATAAATATTGTATAAAATTCCGAGCAGTAAATAACGCTTGATATTCAACAATAACCAATGAAAATTAATTAGCAAACACCGTAACGCGCGTACTCTCGGGCATGCGCAAAGCGATCGATAAATATTATCAATTGATAAATATGCTAGTGTAGATGAAGTGGATGGCAGTTAGAAACAATATTATTAATCGATTATTCCATCACTCAAGTTTCGGTCGAACAATTCGAGCTTCGTAAAATCGGAGTTGATAAAACGAAAAATATTAAAATCATCGAGAATCCATTTTTACTCATCGCAAACTGGTAATAGAACGTTTTTCGTATTTCTATGGGTCATTCTTCGAATCGGGAAAAAAATGATAACAATGAACGATAAGGGCCTTTGAAACGGACCGACGCGACGGAAGCCTCGATCGAGCGTAGAATAGCTTCAGGAATTTTTGAGAGGGAGTCGTCGCTGGGCGGTCTGGTTATAAAAATGCAGTTGCCGCTCCTGGCGTCGTAATATCTCACGTCGTGGAAGGAAAAAACGAAAGTGGCGAAAATGGTGAATCCCTGGCGATCTGGAACAGTGGCGCAACTCGATATACTTTGTTGTACGTTGGACATTGGCTCCTAAAACATCGGCCGTTAGACGTCGCGCACCAATCCGATATCCTCTCCTCTCGGTGTCCCGTGTTTCAAGGAGTATAGCACCAGGTAATCGCTTTTCCGTTCCACCTGGAATCTACTTCGTTTACCATCCCCCGGTACCGTTGGTAATAGCACGATTCCCACGAAATTGGCACCTAACGTTCACCGATCGATCATCCGTGCCAAAATAACTGAATAATGTAGTTTTGATGAGCAGTACGCGTTCCATGAGAAGTACGCGTATGTACATGGTACCGAAATAAATACAAATTAAATTACTGTCGGTCAGGGGTATAAGTATAAAGTATAAACCCGTGTATGCTAGATTGTATTATTACATTTTTAACCAATCGACGGAACGAATGAGGAAAAAGATTGATAAAAAATTAATCCATACGGGGTGGGTGTACATTTATTATTGCGAAATTCATTAAATAAACGAATAATAATGCTTTCACTCATCTCGAGAGGCAATGCCGGGGTCTCCGGTACACGAAAGACTGTCAAGTTGTTTCTAAAGCATGACCAGTACGCATCCTGAACTTCATGAAATATTTGACGATAAACTCAGTCAATTTTTGGTAGTAACCCCGTAGTTTGTTTTGGGGGGTTTCCGCGAGTCGAGGGGACGATTATTTATTCACGAGCGCGATGGGGATGGTGCCATTGTTTTTGTCGGCCCGAACAAATGGCCGGTACTCGGTAGCGGCGACGCTGCGCTCTTACATCCACGGAAATTACAACGCGGAATTGCGCGTGCTCGCGCCGTTACACCCTCGCGTTAATTAACGTTATGAAAGTGCGTGTCTGGTAATTTTTACGACGAGCAACGCCGCGGCGCTTTTCTTGCTCGTCTGCCCGCCCGTGGAATGTCGGCATTATCGTTTACGATGGAGGAGTTCGTAACGAGGACGGAAAAGTTTCGAGCCATCAGCCTCGAGGACGAGTTTGTTATCCGAACGCTATCCGCACGGTGTACGCGCGGATCAGAACGAGTTAAGCGTTATAACTGGGACCGATGGAAACTCGGTGAAAATTTCATTTCACGCGCGCGAGATAATAGACATTCGTAATTTCGTAATGAGGAACCGACGGAGCTTTTAAGCGTGACGCATTATTCAGAGTCGTACCGGCAAAAGCGCTGCCCTAAATCTAGGTTTAAGGGGGCCGCCACGAAATTGATGTTATGGTTCTGCTTCGACGAGAGTATCTCGCGGAACAAACGAGCCTCGGTGGGCTCAAATGAATGATTTATCGTTCGCGTTCGGTTTCAGAATTAGGAACTCGCGTCTGAGATAACGGACAATAGGATCCTTCGTCGGAGGAGGCGGGGCACGGCTGGTTATTAAACAACCCCCTGGATGGCTTAGCGTGAAATTAATTTCTACTCGGCGCGGTAAATCCTCCCTCTCTCTCCTCTCTCTGGGACGAAAGGAATGCTCGGAATTGCTGTGCGTCGTGGTTGATAATCGCTGGTGTAACGCGAGCATACCCTTTGCCGATTCATCCTTTAACCACGGTGTTTTTCGAGTCGTATTACGTTAAGAGTATCAATTTCGCAATCTACATTGCGGTCGATGATGATTGGTTCGTGTCACCATTTTTTAAACAAATTTGGAACGCTGATAACGCGATGTACGAGGTACTCTCGTGCGTGTTGCTCTCCTTGCGTGAAAATTTCAGTTTTGCGGGAATTGAAGATTTTTCGTTGATCTTCCATAGCTCATTAGTGATATGGTATTTTGTACGTGCGATGAAATTCAAGTTACTTTTAATTCCAAGGGAATATCAAAATGTTCACCTTGTTTCCGAAATAGAAATTTGTAACCTCGTGGCAAATTTAACCGGAAAGTTCTTAAAATATCAACACCGCAAATTTTCATTCTATTATAAATAATTAAATATTCATGAAATGTGAGTATCACTGTAAAAACATTTTTCCACGTGGAACAACGTGGAACTCTACGATTCATACATATAATACGTAGCTTGCAATGCGTTAAAAATGAAATGAGAGAAACTTCAAGTATTGTGCATCGTGAAATGCAAATGAGAGAGTTGCCTCCGCGACTAACGATGACCAATATTCGGGCTGTAATTTTCAGGGAAGGATAGCTATAATCATATCGAAAGCTTATTCACCATATTCCAGCTGAGAAACTGATAAAGACGAACTCTGATCACCTATTTTCGATGGATTATCCGCCTAATCGACTACCGCCTTTCCTTCTCCCTCGAGGAAACTTTATTGAGACGTACGCGTACCTCGGTAACGCTCGATCGATTATTCCACGGACCCTCGCCCTAGAAAACGGTTACGGAATTCACCATCGCGTCACCAGCGCCGGCTTTTGGGCATTAAAATGGGCCATGCGTGTTCCATTTTTCAACTTTTTCCCGTCACTCGTTTTATTCTTCGATTCACTCGCGGTCGATCGTTCACCCAACGTACGGGGAAAATCCTCGCGCTACGACGTCACTGGTCCGACGAACACTTTTATGGAAAGCGAATGGCGAATCCCCACGAAATTTTCCAACCCTCGCGCTGATCCCCCGCCATCGTGTCTCGCACAAAACTTCCCCCGATCTTTACGAGGATTTTATTTGGCTTCTGTGAATTCCCAGATCCTCCGTAAAGAAAGGGAAGATCCCTGTCTTCCTGTTTGTCGAAGATTTTGAATATTTTCATGTAATGGAAGAAACGGACGGAGTTCTTCGGCAGTGAGAAAAATGTTGCGGGATTCATTCGTATCGATTCATCTTTCCGCAGCGATGTTTTTTTGGTTTATCCTCGATTCATCGGCAAGTGCTCGTAATGACCGTATTTGCCGTTCCCGCATTAGTCGCGCATCGGGATACTCTGGCACGAACGCAAAACGCGTTACGCTATTAATAATTACAGTTAGTCCCCGAAACACGATCGTAACAGCCGCTCGGTATTACCATAATCCTAATACGCGAGCATTGACATCTGCAATTAACGTAATTGCGTGGCTACCGCGCTATACAGCAGGTTCTCAATCTCAGTGACATTTTAATCCTCTCATGCGCAACTTTCTTATTTATCCACATTCGTGTACATACATTTATCGGTTGTATTTGAAATTATAATGAAACAATATCTAACGCACATTTACATCGTCTTTTAAAAAACATTTAATAACGTAACGGAATTTCTTTCTGACCTGAAAGTTCTATATTTCACAAATAAAACGAACGTTTACGCTATCTATGAGACAAGAAAGTTTTAGTAAGCATAAACAGGCGAACTGACTCACGTGCGTCCAGAGATCGACCGTGTGGTTGCTGTAAGTGCGAGAGTGACACACCGAGCGAAGGAGAGAAAGAGAGAGAAAGAGAGAGAGAGAGAGAGAGAGAGGGGGGGGAAGACCCATTAACCGAAAATGCAGAGGATGACGGCGATGCAAGCCGTTATCACGATGGCAAAGAAGGATCACACACACACGCGCGCGCCAGGCTTTCGTCCGTGTGCCAGGATGGTACTAGCGAGACTGCGCGTGCGAAGGAAAGAAAGATACGTATATCCCGAAGATTTAACATGCGGAGTAGGGGGTAAGGGGGAAATAAAAGGAAAGGTGACAATTAAATGAATTGACTTCCACTCAGGCGAAAATGAAGAATCTGACAAAAATTCAGGTAGTTTTGTAAACACTCTTGGAAGAACTGTTTACCTAAATCGAACCTCGGATCCTTCCCTTTGTTTAGTTTCATTCTGTTCCCGACCTCACATGTAAACAATGAATACGAGATCCAGGGGAGTCGCGCATGTGATAATACGTGGGGAGATCATACATTGGTATTACCTCTCATCATTTGTTATTCCAACCCTCGCACCCCTCTACAATTTTTGTTTTTCGGTAGTTGACATTTCGTGGCACAGTTCACTGGAGGTCGTAAGATTCGTAGCGTCGTTACCCCGAGACGACGACTCATGAAAGGCCCCGCAACGCCACCCGCACGGGCGGACCAATCACGGAGAGGCATCAAGGGATGCCACCCCATTGGAGGGCCCCCTGCGGCCCAAAAGAATATATAAGAGACCGCGTGACTCTCAAGGTCACTCTGGAATATTAGTCTTACTGGGTTTAATCAAGACGTTACGCTAGTCAACGTGGAATCATCCGACACTCTTGAATCTTCAGTTGTGGATTATTCGTTGGTCATTCGTATAGCATAAGTGTATATTCGTGTAGTGAGAGTAATAACGCCTTGAGCGCTTAGTGTGGTTTAACTACATCCTATTTGTATTTCACTATTGAGATCTGACTAGGTTTTGCTGGGTTTCCTAGTCCTTGCAGCGAATGCTGGATCTGTCTTTACTCCCAGTAAATAAAGAGTTCTTTCTTAATTTCGTCTACTCTTACAAATAAACAGCAGCAACAATAAGAACAAAAAGTTAACTTTCGCCGTGGAACGGGAGAGAGCGGCTCTTATACACGCTTTTGTCCCGCCTGCCATTCCTGGTTAAAATTGAGATGTATCAGGAGAACACAATATTAAAGGCAGTGGCACGATATCCGGATATCACCTTCCACATTCATATTTTCCTGTTAGAAAATCGAGTTTTTAGAATTTTCGTAATTTCTCAGAATTTTTGCGCAAATTGCGGCGGTTGGATCTCTGAGGACCCACGGAGTTTAATCGAAGTAACGTCAACGCATGGGTCACCAAAGACCTAACCTCCGGTGGCGATTAAAATGATGTGCTAGAAAATCGAATTTTCGCGATTACCACTTTTTTTTTTTGCGAAAATGGAGATTTTGCCCTATCTTGGGGCAATAGATTCCAATAGCAACGATGAAAAAACTAAAATACACGAAACGTCTCTGGTAAGGGATGATTATTCGAAAATGAACACGAAGGGCTTTGATAAATACCTTGGATTCGGCGTTTCGGGTATTCACGCGAATCATGTATAAGCAAGTATTGCCTGTTTATCCGAACGGTAATTACTTTGCACGGTGTACGTTTAAGCTTGATCTTATTTACCTTGACTCGGATTAATCTTGTGACGGAATTCTAAATTCTAAACGTGATACCAGGGAAAGCAGTTTTCGCTTGGAATATTTAAAAGGAATACGGAAATCGTAAAATTTGGATCATAAACCGTCGCGAGCCGTCTCTTTTGTCTCCGGCACCTACACGCGCACTCATACACACATACAACCTACTGCGCCGTTGAGACCGATATCTTCGCATCTTTCGGCAAGGTAAAGAAGCAATACGCGCAAACGGTTTTTTCCCTACATATTAATAATAACGAATAAATAATTCGGATGAAAATTATCGTATTTCAGCGACACTTTGCAGATTGAGGATTTAATATTTACCCCCGATTAATAGAAGTGACATTTGCGCGTTTCTCGTGGAAAAAATATCGTGCATATTATCTTTCGGAAGATCGATAAAAAATTTGCATCGTAAAACATTCTCGCCTGCATCCTAACGAGATGTATACTTGCGCGCACATTGTGATACACCCAGCCGTACGTAACAAAGGTAAAATATACCATTAATAAATACAATTTATGCAGAATCACATAGCAGATTAAATACTCTCTTATCTCGCGCATACTTCGCAATAGCGTGTACACGCTTTCAAATATAATTGCTTCGTTCGGTGTATTTGCGTTTCGTGTCATTCCATAACTTTGCAATTATTGTATTATTACCTGATTTCGTACCGCAACGAACGTATTACCCGCGCTAATGAATTGGCGTGTACCTTCCAGCAAGATTTCTCGCCTCAAACAAAACTACCCGCTGTTTATACATAATTCACAGCTTCCCCGAGTTCGCTAAATTCACTGTTACTTTAATCGCGCCCGCAGAGTTGGTAGTATTACTTCGCTCCCTTTATTACAAACTCATAGACTTATCTGTTTATAAGTCTGCTTACCTATGGTATCTAATTACAAACTTCGGTAAGCCAAGTACTGCTTCATTCGTAACTAACGTTAGCACGTAAACTGCGAGAAGTATGAAACAATAACGAATGCTCCGATACGTATAGCGTTTATCCGCTCGCGCCTTCCATTAAAGTCACAATTTCGCTCGTTAGCGCAATTTGTGAAACAAATAAAACTGAAAACCGATTGATTAAAACTGCTTAAAAAATGCTCGTATACGGCCAACAAGTAGTCAAACATATTGCAAAAAGAATTATAGCGTTAGACGTACCGGAATGTTTAAAAGAAATATAATAAATATAATATAATAAATTTTAAATCATTTTTGGCCACTACCCTTTATTTAAATAATTACAGAAATCTTCAAAGCGCAAAAGTTTAAAAGACAATAAAAAGGACAAAAATAAAATAAATAAAATGTCGGATAGACGAGCCAATCTTAGCACGCGCCAATAGCAAGCGCCGCCAGTTATCACGTTCCTCTCCGATGAGCCCCTGATTTTTATTAATATCTCGTTAGTTAACGGAAAGAAAAGACTTGCTTAGAATTATCTCAGGTATAGGACCACCAACGGAGTTCCACCATTTATAGGGCACCTTGTATAATAAATATCTATCTATTGTTCTCTTATCAATTACCCGCGACATTAGCCCTTATTTTCTTTTATATGTACAATTGAAGAACTTTACAATACGCAGTATTTATCGGCCCTCGGCGAATAACGCGCGAAATACTTGAAAATTCGAGAGAACGAAGTAGAATCGCCGTATATGCGAATGCGTCCCTTTGTCGGTAACGGGGATAGTAGTTTTTTGAACGTGGAGGGGAAGCATAAACTCTGTGCTAACTGGGAACCGCTTCAACGTCGCCCAGGGCAATACCTTGGGACGAGAAACTTGGGCTACCGAGAAACGCTACGCGCGCACCGCACAACGGAGAACTTTTCCATTTTCAAAGGAGCAGTTTAACTTTAAAGCGTTTCCGCGCTGAAACGGCGTGTTTGTTCGCGTACCGGCGTCGCGTGCGTTCTTCGAGGTGGGCGCGAGAATATCATTGGTTAAACAATTCTAACCAGCTCGCACAGCTGTACAAATTGTCTTCCCGCGTGTTTAGCGATATTGTATGTATGTAGGTTCGAAGACGCGACAGAGCTTTCTCGCGGGGAGTGAGTACTAATATGTAAGTAATAAGAGGATCCTCGTGTTCCTCTCGCTGCGCGAGTGTCTAGAGAAGATATACTCGAATTGAAGAAGAATAATACCTCCAATGGAATACATTTGTAGGGATGCACTTTCTCGAGCGAAATTATCGAACGATCTCGCAGAGAATTCCAGAATGCATTTTTCGAGGTTACATTCTCCGACTGGAATCTTTCGTCCGTGCGCGCTCGCTCGTAACTCGGATAAGCGGAAACTATTGCAACACTGAATTCCCAAAATGCTTGATGGCAAAACCAACGCTCGTGGGGAGCGTACAGGATGTACGAAAAAGAAAAAAAAGAACAGTACCTAACCCGAGGATAATAATTTCCCGCGATAGTGGGGTGGCTGTGATCTAAAATTAACGAGCCGCGACGTAAGTTCGTACACGTGTCGAAGGAAAGAGGAAATCTCGGAGGGTGGGGACGCGCGAGAACGGGAAAAGGCGATACGGGGTTGGGGACGGAGTGGGGGATGGTTTGAGATGGAGTGAGAAAAGGATAGTTGGACGAGGCACGGTATATTTAGAACTCGCGCATACCGCGCATTGTCAACGATCCCAAGCTCGAAGCCGAGCACGTCCAAGTCCGAGAGAACTCTTCCACTCCGCGAAGAGAGCTTTCGAAGCGCGCCAGCACCCTTTACCGCGGCTCAATTACATCCAGGAACAATTAACCTGTTGATATTCCACGGCGAATCATCGATAATGCGAGCCGATTGAAAGCACTATTGCCAATAGCTAGCATCGTCAACCGGAACATTGCCAACGATCGCGATTTGCAGTGCGAGTTACATTGATCCGCATAACATAAACAGGAGGAGAGAGAACGGAGAACGATAATTGGTTCAAAAGAGAAATCGCGTGGATTTGGAAATTTATTTCTCAAACGGCCATTGCTCCCGTGGAAATGCACCGCTAACGTCATCGGAGGTTTAGCAAATAACTACTCCCGCTATGCTAAGGAATTACACGGGATTATCGGGACACAAGTTTAAAGTCCGCGACGATGTTTCGAAGTGCGCGATAAATACGTAACCGTACTTCGTAAGTACTTGCAAATAGCACCGGATAGTCCATTAGATTTGCGCGCACGATTCGCGTGTACCGGCAACTATGGTTCTTCGTGCCTTCTAACGGTGCCGCTCGAAGACGAATTCATTACCACCAAACCATACTTGGCTAAGTGAATCGAAACTCACGTTCGGGAGTTTGTATTGCGGTATTCTCCTGTTTCTCGGGACAGAGGACGGTTTAACGAGCAAGCTTGGTAGATCGTGCGAAATAGGAGAGAACATTGTGCCGGGTAATTAACTATTGTTGGCAAACAATAAGTCATACGCAATGTCTTCATATATATGTATTGTTTTTATGCTTCGTATGCGCATATCTTTTGTGCGATGTTTAATTACCTGGCACAATGTACCGATCGATTTCTAGCTATTCGCGAATCTTGCCCGTTGGTTAATTACCTTGGTACTTAGCTCTGGGTAATTATCAATGTAGTACGCACCAAGTCGTTGTAAAATAAAGTCACGCTTCATTTATTTTTATCCATCCCTACGTACTTGGCTGACATTGTTTCTCTTATATTCATTTTATATTACCATCGCTGATCGATAAGGACAATACGTATAATGTTAAAAGCATTTAGATATAGGTATGTATATACTACATACATTGCCACTAGTTACGTGTACAGAAATTTACAGTGACTATTATCCGTCGACTGGCGATACTCAGTATCGGTGGAAGTTTTTACGAGCAGAGGTATACAAACGTAATAACGAGATAATATGTTTTCATATCGAACGTGAAACGTTCAGCCGCGTTCGATACGTCGAGAGAGCAATTACGAATTGAATTACCTACTTTCGGTCGTATAACGAGTCTGTTATGGATTCAAATCAACGGCTCCAAGGCGTTACATCGTACCGCATATGTATGTATGTATTACAACCATCTTCGCGGCCGTTTGATCTTTGAGACTCTCGACGCGTTTGATCGATTAACGTCTCAGGTCAGGACTAACGTCTCCTTTAGCCGGCGTCGGGAACGTTCCGTTTCACCAAATTCACGGAATTTCCCCATTATAAATCGCTCGCACTGCCCCCGGGCTGAGCAAAGTCAGCGAAAAAGATAGATGGCGGCTACCACGAAAGATGGTAGCTGCAGCACCACCGAAATTCGTCCGGAAGGGATCTAATGTTACGATCCTCTCCTTCGATGGATACTGGCTTCGAGCCCGCAGTCCCATCGGAAATGTCCTCCCACCCGTTCTTCCTGGAAACCGGTACCGATATCCGACATATTCTCGAATCCTCGCAAATGATTTCTCGACAGACTCGACGAAAATACGAAGCCGCGAAACCGCGAAATTTCGAGTGCACAAAAAATAACCGCGACTCGCTTCACACGAACGCAGGGCCGAACGAAGCTGATCGAGATTCAGGGATTACGCGCATCGTTTTTCTGACTCGCGAACGGAGATTCGGGAGAAAATTTTGCGCTCTCCCAGAAAGATAAATCTTTCCATTTGGTGCGCGACGAACGACAACGCGGACGCGCGTGTAGTTTGAATTTCAGAAAAGTTTCGCGATGAAAATATTCCGTGAATATCGCGGAAGGTCAGAGGACGCGCGAACGGATGTGAGATTCGTATATCTATATCGCGCTCATTCTTGCTTCCTTGGATCGAGAAAAATCCCACCTCTTGAGAAACGTTAAATTATGAAAGCGAATAGAAATGAATACGACGCGCGAGTGTTACGGATCGCTATACCCCCCTCGGGCCTCGAAGAAGTTTTTCAACGAGTCCCGCGAGATGGAAAGCTGCATTGTGTTGAAAGATTAATATCTCGCTTCTCCCATCCACTCGATCGTATTTCTCTCTCTTTCCTCGCCAGGATGTTTTTTCTTAATGCCATTCGCCTCTCCGATAAGTCGTCAAATAAGGAACGTAAAAGTCAATGAGAGTTGGGAGATCGCGAGGGGAACGTCTCAGCGATAAATCCGCCCGCTCCTCTCTAATGTTTTTCTTATATCAAGAGTCCATCTGCAAATCCGCGTGAGATTTATCTGGAAACCGACTTGAGGAATACCAGCGAAACTTGCTTCGGACAATGGTTCCGCGTTGGTTCAGAGAAAGAATCAATGATTACGAGTCAGGGGAAGTTCGAAGAGCGTAGGAATGCTCGAAAACATTAGTCGATCGCCTTTTCCTTGCGAGGACCAGAGAGAAAGCTAGAGTCAATTAAACGCATTCGGTACATTCTTCTCTGATCGGGGAAAGAAGAAACATGGGAAGAAATTGAATATTAAGCATTCCACGGAGAGAATTACAGCATCGACCTGTAACATCAATCGTCCGAACTTTTTTTATTTCAAAAACATATTGAAATTCTCATGATTCTTATCGAACGTACGAGAGGGCAGAGAGATTCGATAATTAACGCGTTGCACGTTCTTCAATTTTCTCGCGAAAGATAATGAAACACGGTAAACCGAAAATCGGCCATCCCGAATAATAAAATGCAATAGAATTTCATTACCAGGAATTTTTCATCTCTCGCATACTGACCGCGTGTATCTCGAAATTCCATAAATTCCTCACGTGCGTTTTGTTACGACATATCAAACATTAACAACCGTAAAAAAAATTGATGATGGATTCCGCCATTCGAAATACGACGAATATAAATTTGAATTGCAAAAGGTCGAGGGTGAAAGAAGGTACTGGCAAAAGAAATAAGTTACAGAAAATTACCCCATTTCGCGTTATGACGGATTTATTTAAAAGCAAGTATCATTCGAGTTATTTCTCGACGTTTCGAAATTACCTAACCGTTCTATTATCAAAGATCCTGACTCGAAACGGAAATGGATTGTCAAATATATCTCCGAGCTGGAGCTCAAAATCTGTTGCCGCCGGTCGGTACCTTTAAGTTTTTCTTTTATCTTCCAGGAACCAGTACCTTCAAAGCAATCAATTCTAAAGAGCACACTCACAATCTTTTCGCATCGATATATAGCCGGTACGGTGCACTGGGCTGCTCGATAATAACTTTTTGGAAAATGCACACACGAGCCAAGTTACTCGCATTTCTTGAATCGCAGTCCAGAATCCGCGAAAGTTTCTTAGAAAAACTTATCGCATTACGAGAAGCATCAACCGTAACTTCAAAGTATTGATTTGTAAAGCTGTCATTTTTTACCTTTCGCGATTGGCTCACCGCTGCGCCCATATAATAATAATTTATGGTGGAAACACAAAACGGACGATAACGGGATTCTTCCAATTTTTGATATATCGTAGGATTCCTTTACAGTTTGACTGCGCTACCTTGCAAAATTCCGTACTCAAGGGGTTCATCGATCGATGATTAAACAGAATCGCGAGAACGGACGCGACGTACGAATTAGCGAAAATAAAAAGAGAGATGAGAAAGATCCGAATGAGGTAAGAATCGAGGGTGATAAAGACAAATCTCACGAGGGGAGAACGTTAAGATTGAACGCAAGAAGCCTAATCTCTGCTTTTGCCGGTGCTTTTCGTGAATCCCCTTACTTTTTCATCCCTCGAGGGGAAAAATATACCGGGAGTAACAACCCTGGAATGGGAAACATTAACGAAAAGGAATCGTGCGACGCATTAATACGGAAATGCAAAAGGAATTACTTTCTGCGAAAAATAAATTAATAATGGAGTGCAAAAGGAATTACTGTCTGTGAAAAACAAATTAATTCGGAAATGCAAAAGGAATTACTGTCTGCGAAACATGAATTAATACCGAAATGCAAAACGAATTACTTTCTACGCAAAATGAAGCCTTTTATGGGACAGAAAACAAAATATATATATCCGTATTAACCTCGAATTTTCTAAGTTCAATAATTTCAATTCCAGATATTCAATCAGAGACGAGTTCGTTACCTCGAACCATTACGCCCCGTAAATAGCATAATATCGTAGACATAATTTTTGAAAGGGTTCATCACGCGAAATTTCGTTCACGCTCCTGGCGTAGATACGCCCAAAGAGCCCGAGTACGAATGTACCGCGGATACCGCTGTGTCGTCTTTAACATAAATTTAATTCACGGGGAAAGGACGTATCTCGCCAAAGTGGTTGTGGATAAAAATATTAAAAATCCATAATTCACCGATAAACCGGAAACTTTTTGTTTACGATTATAGCCAAACTGGGCTTTACGACTTATACGTCCTGGAATCTGTGAATATTGTCCACGTGAGTCCAATTTATTATCGCTCCAAGTTCTAACGATCCCTCTCGGCGTGCGATACCACGCGTGCAACGCGATAGTGACGTACCGCGGATACGGTAGGAAACCTGAAATCGCCGGTTAAAATCTAATTCAGAGAGGAACGATTGCAGGTGCACTTGTTTTACGACACTGCTGGTTCCATTTAGCTCGGTCAAATTTAATAATCGAGGGAGAAACTTCCTAACGCTGCGAACCAGCCGGAAGGGTCCGAAGAGGGGTTGGGAGGGATGTAGGGTGTTGGGGGGGGGGGGGGGGGAGCGTCACTACCCCGACGCTCTATCGTAAATTCTCAATCAATTTCCAGACTGCGTTTTAATCGTTACGTCGTACCGTGCGCATAATCGCATCCATCGCGCACCTCGAACGAGTATATCGTACGTACAAACGATTCGATTGGATAAGCAAGTAAGATGCTCAATACGTATCGCGCTTTAAGCCGTTTTACGAGGAAAATTTCGAGGCCCCCGCGTATCACCGGGATGGGATGAAAATGGAATTCTTCATAGGCATCTCGCGCGTGTCGATAGGATGTACCGGTACGTATTACATCGCGTACATACATACGCGGCACGGATATACCCACAGGGGATCTCCCCCCCCCCCGCTCTCGTGCACGGGCAGCGGGGTCGGAAAAATTCAACTCCCGTCTGCTGTCTCGTAAGAGAATATTCGTGCGTGCCGGCAATACCTCGATATTCGAAATAATAAAATCGGAAGAATCTTCCAGACGTCGTATATCGCCAGAAGTATTGCCCATTTTTGCGTCGGAGGTACGCGTCGACGGTACATACGAATCGCCGGTTATGTATTCCGACTGGATCAGAAGTTGTCAGGAATTTTCCTTTCGCGTTTGCGAAACGGCACAATGAAATCGATGTTCTTACAAAGTTTGTACGCTTTCGCGTCATTTACTTACGCGTTGATCGATCGGTGATGCGTTTGTCGACGGGTTTGCGTGTGCCCGAGTGTACCTGGCACAGGCGAGTGTTGGGCGACGTTATGGAAAAATTGAAAAGCACGAGCGGTGGTTGTACTGTCATATTCTTGAGAAAATCGTGCCATGAAGTTCGTAATAACCACAGTTTACGTTTCGCCGAGGCTTGCTTGTCACTTATGTCTGTTTCATGGTATTACCGAGCTTGGGGGATCTTTCCGTTGGATAATAATATAGAAAAGCCGCGAGAGATAAACAGAGCCTACGAGAAACGCAAATTGTGGTTATTAGGAACTTTGTGGTGCGATTTAGCGATATTCTGGAAAGCCCGTTGTAATTTTACCTTTCCTCGGCGCATAAAGCTACGGCAATTTACCAAGGAAAGTTACTCAAGTTTCCAATTTCTGTCTAACGACTCGGAGTGGTCGAGGTAAAAGTTTTAATCATCATTTAGCGTGGCGCGCCATTCGCTATCTGCGCATCAAAATTTCAGGGATATACAATCTCGGTAGAATTAAGATATTCGAAAAAAGAGAGAGAAAGGGTCGACGTTCGTAAGTGCGGGGAAAAGTTAGCACAAAGTTAGTATTTCGGAAAGATACTCTTCGTTCTTTCTAGAAATCGTGCATGGACTTTCTACGTGTGCCCAGGAGAGAGGAAGAAAGTGGGGGCTCGATATTCCGAGAGATATCTGCCACGAAACTTTTTCTATTTATCATCCGACGTTTCCTGTGCTACGCGTGAGGTACTTTAGAGACCTGCCAGAAACATCATAGCTCTCCGAAAGTAAACATAACTGATATTTGGGCATAAAGGGATCTGAAGCCGCGTGAGCGTAACGTCGTATTCGGTAATCGTTAATCCATGGACATGCGCATGTGCTTTTTTTTCACTCGACAAAATATGCGATACGTTAATACCGAGGCGTGCACGTTAAATTACGCTACATAAATAATTGAGTTGTACGAATAAACCCAACGCGAACAATCGTCGTATTGAATTTAATGCGATAAACGTTGAAATCGCGCGGCCGTTGGTGCACGGAGATTTAATACCGTTACAAAGTGAAATATATTAATGGACGCGGTAGAGGTAAAAAGCAAACCGTTTATATAATAATATCGCATGAATTTCAGGTTTGAAATATCGTTGTTTGGGCGCTACCCGACGGATGCGCGATTATTTAACCCTAGAAAGATAATTATGTTTCAGACGGTACCTAAAGTATTAACCGTAAGGGCACTTACTGCTGTGACACAGCTATCTTACGTTGGATGAAATAGACGGCACGCTGCGTGCTATAACTTATACGTATAGAAAGATTCAAATATTTGACGGCCACCTATGTCTCGCAGACGTAGATTATCTTTCTAGGGTTAAAGGAACGCGGTAAGATCTGTATGGTTTGACTCGATGATAATAAGGAGATTTTTTATTTTAATATACAAAAAATATATTGCTCTACATTTCATATACGTGGTCAGTTTAAACTTTACGCACTCACCTTCATACCTCACTATTGCTCTCGATACATCGTTGCACGACAAGTCTGAAATCAAATGCACCGTGCACCTGGTCGTCACGAGGCTCTATACCTCTCCGCTCATTACGCACATTCGTACACACTCATCGTTACCCTGACACTGACATCGTTATGTCTACGAATATTTGGTCACCTAGGCCGGACCCCCCTCCCGCCCCCCCCCCCCCCGCCCCGATCGTCCCAATAGAAAGCCACGTCATAAATTGAGTCATCGAATTCTGAGATTTTTAGGGACCGGACTGTTTGCGCATTCTGACCCGTCGCAAACCGTCGCGGTGCTCATACCTTCCCATGCTATACATTCGTTAGCAAATAATTCGCGACCTCCATAGTACATTTCCACCCCACAAAACGGTGGGTGGTTTTTACGTAATTACGTGACAGTTTTACTCCGTTATTCTTTCTTTTTTTCCTTTCTCCATTTTCCTTCAACGTGTACGTAAATTGTATCTTATCACGATTTTAATCTCACCGTTGAATCCGCGTTTCCTCGGGTACGTAGAAGCGTACCTCGCCGCGAATTCGTTAAACTGTCCACTGCAAGTTTGCACGGTGAAATTCAGCAGATCACTGGAAACTTTTCCCCTTTAACTTCGAGCATCACTCGAGACTTTTAGTTTCGAAGATTCCGCGACAAAATTTGTGTCGCTCGAGAGACGAGGAAACGGGGAGGAGTGAATTTCAAATTTCGCGGCTGATCATTTTATTCGTTGCTCCGATATTATCGTCGAGCTGCTAAACGTTTCGCGGCCATGGCGTTAAATTAATCGGGAAAACGCGCGGTTGTAATTAACTCGAACAAATTAAAACCCTGTGTACTTTCCATGGGAAAATGAATTGGCAGAAAGTTAAACGAGGCGAAAGGGAGAAGATGCTGCCGGGTAGACCAGACCGCCCAGCAAAGTGTCCCTTGTATTCCCAGTATCCCGTGGGAAATTATAAATAGAAGGTAATACTAAGTCCGCGGTATAGCTGGCATCGTACTAGGTAATATAAATAGTTGAACTTCCCTCGCAATTTGTGCATTCGAATTAGTTATTTTAATGCCGGTAGCGCGTGGAAAACCTTGAAAATGGAAATCTTTTCACTGGTTCCCTCGTTGATGAGTTTGAAACGGAATGCGGTGGAGCGGGGTGGGGGGGGGAGGGCCAAAACGAGGTAAAACGCATCCGGAAAATGCCCGACCGCGATTAAAACCGAAATGAATCGCGCGTGATTGCAAGCGGAAGTACCGCGAAATGCAGATTATCAAATTTCGGGTAGAAAAACAAATAATCTCCCACCCGAAAGCTTAAAGGTAAATCCCAACAGTTACTCAATTTCCTTCGTACCTGGCGCGGAGGAGGTGGTGCGGCTTAAAAACATGCCTTTGCAAACCGTTTAAATCAACGGGCAGTCGGGGAAAGAAAGTGATGCGTACAATCAGTTTTCGATTAAAACGAAGGGTTTGAAACGAAATGAGGAAAAACGAGGTGAAACGTATCCCGGTAAAACCCGACAACTAAAATCGAAATGAATCACTCGTTATTGCGAGCGAAAGTCTCGCGAAGTGCAGATTATCAGGTTTCGGATATAAAAACCGATAATCTCTCACGCGAAGGGTTAAAGGTAAATCCCCAGAATTGGGAAAGTAACCGTCCGTGTGCATAGGAGAAAAAAGGAGAAAACTAACGCCGAGACAAGGGACAAAAGAACAGTAATGTAAACAACGTGGTAAAATTGTGCAACGCGGGGAACGAGAAATAATGCAAAAGCACTTATCTTGGCAGGAAGAGAATGGAAGTGGCAAGAGGTACTAAATTGAGGTACTAAACAGGGGAGAAGAAAAGCGACGGAGAGAGAAAGAGACGACAAGATGACGTGCGCGCGCAAACGACGGATTTACTCGGTGGTGTGTTGGTATACGTACACGTGCATACGTGAATACGTGCACGCGACCGCCACGTATGTACGTACCTTCGCCACCGTTTCTATCCATAGAAATCCACCTGCGGTGGCACTGTGCTTTGAGAACTTCTCGAAATCTTGTGTGAAAACTCGCGGCTGTAATTCGTACCCTGAAATTTGAGGATAGCTCGCGGAAAAGATGTAGATAAGAGGGAAGAAGTTAAATAGAAATGTAAGTAGGAGTGGTGGGGAAAATTTGTTGAAGCACGTTATTACCTTTTCAGCGGCACGGCCAGTGAAACTTGGAATACGCGATCCGGCGCAAAGTTTTCCGGGCCGGTAAGAACAAATGCAAAGATAGATTGTAAATTAATGGAAATACATTCCTCTTTCGATTATTGCAACGAACGTACAGCTGCGCGCTGCAATGTTTAAAGTCCCCCTCTCTTGGGATAGCCTCCGGAAAGTCAACAGAAGGGTTTTGAATGTCCTTTCTAATTTCAGGATCGGAAAGGATGAAAGCAATTCCGACTTGTATTGCCTCTTTGTTGATTTAAGTCGTTTCGACGAACTTGAGGTTTGGTCGCTTATATCTTTAAATCACTTACGACACACGGTCTCGGCTGAGTAAAATCTTTCATAAGCTAAAAAGAAGAGGCTGAGTTGAAATAACGATATCATAAATTATCCGGCGGAATCGATATCCGATAATCCGATAGATAAAACTAGGTGTTAACCCGTCAATCGTAAAATAGGGTCCAGAAGCCCCCATGCTGTTTTAGTCTCACGATAACTGATATCTCGTTATCTTTAATTACATTTTCGATAGATACAAATCTAGAGAGCGTAATTAAAGGAATGGAAACTTGCGAAGAAGCTTAATCGGTGAAAAATGTTTATTGATTTCCCTTTGTACCCGACGGAGGAAACGTTGGAGGAGAAATCTTTTATAGAACTCCCCGTAACGTTGGAAAGGTGGTCGAGGAGAGAACTTCGATGTAAACTTGGCTTGACAAGCGCGAAAACTGCGTTCCGAAAAGTGTGAAAGACAAATGCACCGTGTACCGGTACGAGTGAAGAATATAAAAAAATATCCTTCTGGCTCTACGTATCTCGTATTTGAATAACGGTATCGAACGGGAGGAACCGATAAAATTTTGCGCTCCTTTCTTGGAAGCATGCCCGAAAAGAAACACAAGCTTTTATATGTATAAACGTACTGTCTCTCAACTCGAATTCATGCGCGAGCAAAATGTATGCAATAAAACGCCGCCCCGAGGACAAATGCCGATACGTCCAATATGTATAATGTATACATACGTACGTATGACAACGTATCCTGCGCCGCATGCGTCAAAGGAATTCTGATTTTATTTTCAGCGCTTTGAGATGAGCAAAACTTCTTACTGGGAAATGTACGTTCCACGCGTCACATTGTTTCGAACCAGATTCGCGTCTTCCACGCGACGTGATTAAGAAACAAATCCAGTTACGCGCACGGTTACTCGATTTCCCAGGTACGCCGTGCGAACAGGGTAGTGGAACGGGGAGGAGGGGTTATAAAAAAAAAGTGCGTTTGCAAACCGTGTAAATGAACGGGCAGCCGGAGAGAGAAAGTGACGGGTACAGTTAGTCGATTAAAACGAATTGGAAATCTGATTTCGCGTAAAGTCTGTAATTGCTTTCGTACGCGTAGAACGACCGTTTAAAACGGTACAGCCGAACTGATTGACGATACCGTAATTCCGGGAACGGTAGTGACGAATTTCCAAATGGCCGCCGACGAAAAAATCAACGTCCAGATGGATCGAAAGCACGCACGTCGCTTTGTGCGAGACATTTCCTTTTTTTTTTTTTTTTTTTGTCAACCCCTCGTAGGGAAAACCAGGCACGCAAGCCCACGGCAAATTCAGTTGCAAAGCAGACCGAATCGCATTCCGTATGTTCGTCGTCGGACTTTAAATTTGGTTCGTTGCATGTTAACGGCGGGTGAAAAAAAAAGTAGGAAAGGGAGGGAATCGGTGGGTGGGTTGCGACGAGAAAAAGGAAAGTCGAGGGAATTAGAAAAAGCCCCGGCGAAAGGAGAAATTAGACGGGCACGTTTTTTGCGAGCCGAATTTAAAGTTTCCAATTTAACCAGGCGTTACGCGCCGACGAAACAGGCCCACTCTATTCGATTGCCCTAAACTTATTTTCAGCAAATTATTGCGATCCTTTTTTGCTCACTTTTCGCTCGACTCGTGGACTCGTAGAATAAAAAATGCTATCGTCGACGGGATCTCACGTTGACCGGTGAATCCAATTTCCAAGGGATTATGGTGCCGTGCACGACCAGAGACGCGTTAACGAGGAGAAAGAATGGATCTACCGTGCGTAGTGGAAATTTTGCGCTACCTTCGAATTAATTTCAATTCCCGTACTTGACGATTTTTCATTGGATTTCAATAATGGCGCTTTGATAATAGAATTTTCATCTTCATTAGTTCGATACCAAAATCTGCCGATTGACGCGTTCCGCTTTACATCGTACGCGGCTATAAAAATCCCATGTTAGTTGTGTAATACCTATTCGAATACGCGTACTCATTAGTGTGAACTTGGCAGCAGTACCGTTCATTTACGCGAAGCGTTTAAATTCGCGAGCATATGAATATACGCTTCGAAAAGTCGAAACCGCGGCGCGAGTGGGTGGGAAATGGCGTATTTAAATGATAAAAGTAATGGGTATCCACGCCTTCGCCGCGCACACGATATTATCAACCGAATACGTAGCGATCGAGGAGAAAAATAATGTGCCAAGTATTATTTTTTATATTGCATATTATTAGGTCATTAAGTATGGAATGTCCGATTATCTCAAGCACCAAGTTTGATACCCGATAACTTCGACATTTTACTTCGACAGTTCTTTGAATTTCTTTATGAGGAATGTACGCCCTTTGCCTTTCGGACGCACGTTTTTGTTTGTGACAATATATCGAATTGTCTCTTTGACGTTAAATTTTGTAAACAATGGAGAAGTCAAAAGTTTGCGTTATTTGAAATATGTGTTCTGTCGTGGAACTAATGCAGCGCAGACAACTCGAGATATCAAGGAAAATGTTTGACTAATATATTGTGCATATTTTGACATGGCCTGGAATTAAATAGGATAACGAGAAATAAACGTTCGTCGTGGGACATGGTTAGCTTAGTGAAATAACGGTCACCCGGTAAACGAGAGGTCCCGAGTTCGATTCCCGGTTCGGAGAGTAGTAACCACCCATTCGCCGTTTATTTTTCGCTTCCTCTACGGAAATCGATACAAATCGAAAAATGGTTTTGCCGTCTAACTGTAGGTAGTGCCCAGGAACCGTCGTTCAACACAAAACCAATTGTGTTTGGGTTTGTGCGTCGAAACGGAGCTCCGCAGTCAGGCACAAGCGTAATATATATTACTATTTCTTAGTTGCATTATTTCTTCCTCTTTGGCAAACATTTCACAATAAGTTTGTAATGTAATCTGAGCGCAATCGTAAGCAGTTGGTAACATTCTCTCTCTCTCTCTCTCTCTCTCTCTCTCTCTCCTCTCTCCTCTCTGTCCGCGAGAACGCGCAATTATATCGACATAAAACTATCTGACAATGAGAGAAGGTGAGCACACTAACGGCACCAAAGTGTAGTAAAGCTCGCGCGGTTTGTAACCGTGAGCGCGCGGGAATACAAAACGTGTAACGTCGAGTGAATACGAAACACCAATCCATTGGTTTTATTAATGTTTCAGTCACTGGAACGTCCGCGGAAGCCGCACGCGAAACAACGTGGCCGCGCTGGAGCACGCACGATCCACGAAGGGCCAGCAGCAAATCCTTACCCTGGTCGTCCCTCGGCACCGAACGGTCCACGAGAGAAAGCAAAACCACCGGGAAGGTGGTGCGCCAAACGACGACTCCTTCGTACGTCGTAGGTAGCTCGAGTCCGGGGACGCGATTGCTGTTGGAATTGCCAAAGTCTATCAGCGAGATTCCCATGGAGGATATCGAGGTGCATGAGCATCTGGAAACGTCGTCGAGCAGAGAGAGGAACGACACGCGGAAAGTGAAAACCACTACCGTGGCTCGAAATTTGGCCGCAACCTCCGCGAGCACTGCCGACGCGAGACGGGAGATAAATCTGTCTCTCGATTCGACGTTTATCCAAACTGGGGCTGGACGATCGACTGTCACCGAGAGCATCTTCCCTTCGAGAAGTTTTGACAACGTAAGTCTTATCGGTTCTCGTGTTACACCCTCCTCCACCTCCGGCCGGGTTCGAGACGTCACTCCGATTAGAGGAAAATCAATTTGACGGCTGATCCGTCGATCCGGGAGACGCGATTTTCTTTCGGTAGAGACGGATCAGGATTGGTTAGTCCTGAAGGTTATTTGCAGAGGGATATTATACGGGGTGTGTCGTAAAGCAACGCGTGTTTCGTTATTGACAATTTGGTCTTAATTTTTTGACAGCGATAGTGAGATTAGTATTCCTGCTGTATTTATACACGGTTATTGTTTCCTGTCGTCGTAGTGTACCTTGACAACGATATCGTTTCCCGAAAGATCGTCAGTACGAAATTATCCCGGGAAATTAACTCGTTGCCCGCGTTATGGAAGCGTTTTCAAGTGTCACTTAACCCGTATTCTCCGCTTAACGGAGTAAGCGCTCGTTGTTTTGCGAATAACGCTCGTTTCAAAAGATTTCCGGCATTAATCGAGGCGCAGCGGACGGTTTGTTTTCAAACATAGAACACTAACCCCGGTCGAGTGGGAGGCGAAAAAAAAAAAATTACCCGCTCTCGAGCAACTGTTCTTTTTTAATGGCATTACATTACGAATTCACCCCACAAATAAGATACCACCGTACCGCGGCGCACGCAAAGTTGTTTATAAGATTCTGGAAACGCAATAATAACGGATAATTTATTTTACACCGTTTCCAATAATTTCGCGCCGGCGATAACTATAATTTAATGCTATCGCGACACCGGTTGCCCAAAGCGTCGTTGGGCTTGCATTTAATTAACGGCCTGACACCTGAGTATCAGAGGATTATTGCTCATCGATCGTATAAATTTTCAAGCCCGCCGAACTGAAATTAGTTCGAAACGCATTTAAACGAACGGAAAGGGACGATCGAGCATCGAGAGTTTTTCTCCGTTAACATAAAATATCACACGGTGACGCGTCGCGCGTCGATGAAAAACATATCTACACATATTACGTGTACCGAGGTGTGTGTAAAATCCACATACAACCTCGGCCAGACGCAAAACCACTGCTATAGCAATTTCGATTCGATATTATTTCACGTCGCGCCACGTCTCATTTCTAATGCGACTTTTCTCCGTACGCGCAGACAGTGCCGACGCTGGAGGCTCCATTATTGCCCGGGATGACTGCTCTGAAAAATCTGAAGAATATCACGACGACGCCGACGTCGTTCGTCACGAGCGAGCACCCGCGGCGTCAGATGAGGCACATAGCGGACATTTGCGAGAAATTTCGCGTCGGCGACGAGATCAAAAAAGAATTCTATAGCCCGAACTACCCGGATCCCTATCCAAACCTCACCGAGTGCATCAGGGTGTTGGAAGGTGAGTAATTCGTTTTTCAACGCGTCCCGAACAGTTATCGATTCTGGGCCACTTCGAAGCTTTTACAAGATTTCTCCGTGACCAAGGCGCGCAATCCACTTTTCGGCTTACAACTCGGTCGCGCGTAGAACAAAAAAAATATATATACGGGTTTCGTATCAACAATCTTCGTTCAAAGGGGAGCGTCGAGGGATTTGTTCGGCCGTGTCTTTGATCTACGATTCTCTAGTTCTGTAGTTCGGGAGATACCGTGGGGTGCTACGGGTAGTAACGCTTTGAGTGCCGCGTCACTCACACCTGGGTGACGCATAAGTTACCCCAGGGGTGTCGTCGGTTACAGACGGCTGACGCTATTATTTACTCGTACAATTTCGTTAGACATTTCTTTTTTTCGCCAGTCATCGTTACACAATAATCTCTCAAAAAATAATTTCAGGAAGGTTCGGTTAATTTTCTAGTTTTATTCATTTAAAGTTACGAGGAGCCGAATGTATTTGTTAGGTATTTATATTTAACACAGATCGACTTGTAAAGTCGTGGAGTTCATTTCCCTGTGATAATAATAGTGAACTCGGTAATAAATAAGAGCGAAGCAAAATGATATTCAGTAAACGAACGATGTCGATGTTATAAGTTCTAACACAGACAATCTCGATGGACGTACATCGTAAATTTCTCAGTCGAAATTGAGGTTTAGCGAAATACGCAGCGTTGTATGTGCAAAAGGATGCTCGGGTGTTCGTTATTAAGCGTCGAATAATGTTCAAGGAAATGAATCCGCCATTGAAGCGGATCGTCTCGTAAGGTTATCCGAAACTCGAAGAATTAACTCTCGGTTCTACTTCCTACGTCGGAGTTCGTAGTTGATACTCGACTCGTTTCATATGTATGAGTTCGTCGTAACTTGCTGCCACGAACTCGGCTGAACTTTCAAGAGTGAGAGAGTAAGAGAGACAGACACACACAGAGAGAGAGAGAGAGAGAGAGAGAGAGAGAGAGGGTGGCCACACCGCGGAGTGATTGATACACCCTGGTGGTTTGGTTTGGTCTGCGAGAATACCGGGAAACTGGCAGTAAATTTTCGTAGCCTCCGATACAACAATACGTTGGCGGACGATAGGTGCCAGAAAAAAAAGGAAGGGTATTATTTTTTTATCGTGCAAATGAAAATCCGAGGTAGAAACAATAAACTTCGAACGCGTGGCGGGATTGCGGGTAATTAACCGATACGCACACATACTGACAACGACGGAACTACGTTTCGCTCTAAAAGTTAGTGAATTTTTTGAGATAAAAATTCGGGGCAAGTACGCTGCTTTTGGCGGATGATCAAAATTCGAAATGTTTGGACGTCACTTTTGATGTAATCTTCGGAAGCATGACATTGTTCAGTTACCCATTCGCGTTTTGATTAATGCGGCAAGCGATTATTTTTCACGTTCGGATAAACGACATAAAACGGAAAGGAAGGTAAACTAAATTTATGATATTCCAGAGAATGAAAAATTTGTCATGTCGTTGTTTAAAACTGTATCGTTATACACGTCGATTAATACAGATAGAAATTCTGCGAATAGTAGGACAGATACATGGTTTAGTTTACGCGTACTTGTAATTGCCTCGCGTCAAGACCTTGCCTCTTGATAATTATATAAGATAATATTTATTAGGCATCAACATTATCGCGAAACATTCCACGATACTATTAATTGATAATGGTATAGCATAGTACCTACCCCTTGGGTAACGTTGAGTCGTCGATGACTCGCGTGACCCAAATTGAAAGTCACTGGTAAAAAAATGTCACGATTATTAGTATCAACGCCATTAATACATCGCGTTTATTCCGTCATTCCAGCCCCGGATGTATCCAACTTTTTGCGTTCCTCCTCCCCCGGAAATCAGTGGAGCGAGGCAACGCAAGAAGAGTAATTGCAAAAAAAAAGTTAGCGAACTCCTGGCAGAATCATAAATCATGTCACGCCCTCTCCCTTACCTACTGCCGCGGTTGCACGAACGAGATGTTTCGATAACGAATCGATAAACCCAGGAGGAGGACGAGAGACCCATTCGCAAACGTCCTGAGAAAAATATTTCCTCGTTTCGAGCCACTCGCACGTAAAAACTCCGATCGAGATAATCAACTGTCCTGTTCATCCTTTCTAACTATTTTACGCGCGCTTATAATCCTCCCCTCGAAATAAATCTTTCGCCATCCCCCGTACCGAGCTTTATCCTCGACACGATCGATTACGGCAATCGATTTTTCTATTATCCCCGTCCAGGAGAACGGCAATAAAGAACAGGAAAAAAGAAAACCGAACGGGACGGAACGGATATAGTTTATTTCGATATTCTCGATGATCTTTTTGGATGCCGCAACAGTCTCGAGATGCGCGCGGATTGGGCAAACGGGGAGGCAGCTGGGTCGTGTTCGAATCTGAGTCAGGGTCGACGAGCCTCGGAGCGAGTATACAGAATCTTCTTCTGATGTACGAAAATAGTAACCACGATAATCGCTGGTCCTCGGCCGAGTTTTGGAAACGATAGGCTCGAGCAATACGTCGGATTAATTCAGCCGCGAACGATTCTCCCTCCCCTCCCCCTCTTTCTCTCTCTCTCTTTACAACACACGCTCTTTTCAAATTTTACTCGAAAATTACGCTTGCTCGCAAGACTGGAATTGATCTCGTAAAACGTTGGCCGAAAGCATAGGAAATTTTCGTGGGAAACATTCTCGGCAAAATTGAGGCGTATCGTTTCGTCGCCTAAACGTTGACGTTCGAGTTCCTCTTTTTAAACCTGCTAAGCGGGATAGATAGAAAAATAAATATTAGTACGAATAGCATTGCTTCCATTGCGCTCGATACCAGCTCGCGCAACGTCCGTAACAATATTGTAACGACATTCCGCAGAATTGCCCGCGACGTTGAGTCCAAGAGTAAATAAATTCGTGATGGAGATACTTGTAAATCATACGCGAAAGATATCGATGGGAACCGACGTACTTTATTTCCTCTCCACGGGTACTAACTCGGGATACGCGATTGCCTCGGATTTACGTCGAGAACTTGGCCGTAGATTACGAAGGTACCCCGGCGATAGTCGCGGTTAAATCGTTAGAACGTGCGCTGAATACGTTTAAAAGTGTATCTCCACGATAATATTCTTTCCACGAATTCGTCGTCGGTCGGCCGATAAAGGGAAAGAATTGTCCCTGCGTCTTCCGTCTAATAAGGCGGAACAATTATCCCTTTATCACTCGACATTGGTTCGCGAATGTTTTATTGAATGTTTTATCGAGCGATTCGAGACTGTGACCGTACATATTTTTGCGGGCGATTTAGAACGAATTTGAGAATCGTAGTAATAAATATCGTCACGATGTACGATATAATAATTAAGAACGATAAACATAGATAAATTGGAGAAATAAATGAATTAATTTCATCAACCTTGTATTACGATTAGAATTTTGTGTGTGGTATAGTGGTTATACCAGGATGCGATTTTAATGAATACCGATGGTCACTAAATAATAACGACGATTAATTTGTTATAACGGAAAGGTAAAAATCTATTGGCATTAGTTTATAGTTAAACCGAAATGAAAAATCTGCGACCAGAAAAACGTGAGGCTGAAATTAGAAGCTACGAGAACGTTCGCGCATACCGTGCGAGTAGTTTGTCTATGCGTCAAGGCAGCCATTTCTCTGAACGCAGCGATTGCAGCACTCATGCAAATTACGTGAGCTAATTATCCCCACATCGTTGCGAACCTGTCTGGAATTAAGGAAGTTTGGATCGGCACTCGTTCTGTCGTCAGAGCGGATTGAATTCACTGAAACAGACTGTTTCGAATCGGACAATTACTTTGATTACTGCGTCTAATTACCGCTTCCTTTAGCTACTGCCTCTCCCATCCCTTTCTCTCTCAAAATGCTATTCCACTTCGTGTTCTCTCTCGCTAATTCCTATCTCTCCTTCTCCCCGATGTCTTGTTTGTACAATATCCACGAGGAACAATTATTATCCCGAGCACCGCCGTTTGCAATCAGTTTGCGAGCTCCGTGACTTCTTACCGTATCGACGCGAACTCGTTAAAGGTACGAGTGAAAAGTTTGTCCCCGATGCACGATAGACCGTCGAAAAGTTATCGAGATTCCTCGGCTGAGCAAAGGTCATCGGTCCAATACCGATTTCAGTACAATCCCTGTAGACGACAGAAGAGCTCGCTCGATCAAAGTTTAATTGGAACAATTCAGAGTTCCACGAAACGCAAAGGCAGAAACGCTCGAAGCAGGGGAATTCATCTGTATGCGTTTACAAGCGGCTGGATTTAACGGGGAATTGATAAATGGTCCGCGGTAGACAAGTGTTCGATCCAGTACTCGATTCAGTGGAACTTCGACATAAGAAAACTAGTGCACCCTCGATGTGGTAGTGAGTAGGCTCTGTCAAAGATGAACTTGCGATATTGAAAATTTGGCGAAGGTGAACGCGTTCGTTTCACCGAAGTGACAAACTTCGAATGGATGGTATTTATAGCATCGTGATCTATCAACCGCCGAAGGGAAACATTAAATATCTGGATATTGCCCACGGTACATGGGAATTTTGTGGCAATGTAATTCCGCTATTACGCTTACTACAAGTGCCGTGAACATTATCGAAAATATCACTGGCGAAAAATTTCACTACCGAAAGTATAAACAGTATAACCTCCGACACGCGAAATGACCCGCGGGTTCGTTCGCGCGTCACGCGTTGCATACTAAAATGACTTCGGTGATGAAGTAAGGAGAAAATTGTTTTGACTATCATCGCGCAATGAAACCCAAGACCCGCTGTGTACTTTGTTGAAAACGCAATTCGATTTAGCGAGCGTTCAATCCTAACCGTTGAACGAAGGTTTCTCCGCTTTAGAATAGAGAGGAAAGTTGATTCGGGAAGCGGGTAGTTATATCGCACGGGGAGTAGCTTTCTTTTAATTCTTTCTCTAGTATTCTCTAAATCGAGAAAAACGCAAACGGGCCAAGTAGCCCTTCCGGGTTACCAACGGAAGGTCCTAATTGCACGGAGGAACTTTTTTAATTGCTCACTCGTGAGCACGATAACGCGGTTACAGAGGTATCATTATGAAATGTGGGACACTTTTAAGCAGCCGACGGAGCCACTCAAGCACGTTAATGAGATCACAGTCGGTTGCGGACCGAATAAGCATTTGCCGAATGAAGCGCGATCGAGCTTCTCACCGTGGCAAGAATTCATTTCGTACGATAACGAAGAATCGGGAACTTCTGGAGCCGGCGTTCGTTAAACGAGTACGCATGATTTCCCTCGACGATCACGCGGTAACGAGACCAAAGGCCTCGACTAGTTCTTCTTCTTCTTTTTCTTTTTTTTTTAATCATTCCTAATATCGTTCCGCGAACACTCCCCCGGTTCGGCTTCAAGTGCGACCCCCGCCGAATTATCATCCACGATAATGGACGGTGTAGTTTACCGATAATACAAGCCGTGAATTATGACCGTAATCCACGAGATTGCCATCGATATAAGCGGGCGATCAATTTTGAGCCCCGAGCCATGGGCTACGACGCTGCTCGCACCTATCGATTTCATTCGTAATCTTGACAAATCCTAGAGACACATTGTAGCCAATTATAACTGCCATTCTCCTCTGTACGTCGAAAACTCGAGACTCGCGAAACGATACGAGCGGCGCTCCTTCGATCATCTCGCGGAAAGTAGCGAAAGAAACAATCTGTGCTCCACCGAGTGTCCCATCGAAAGTAACAAAACCACCGCTCGATACTCGATCTTCTACCAAACAAGGGAGAAGGAAATATACTAATTGTAACTTGTAACTGCAATGCGCAACGTGGTGGTTGTTTAAAATAAATTCTGACTACCAACTTGTATGTGGAGCAGTTTCGTATTTTGATATTTTTTATCGGGTCGCCACTTTACACGACTTCTATCGCTGAAAATTTTTTAAACCACGACCAAAAAAGGGACACGCACGCACAATACGATCTTCGATGTATCGACCTTACGCGAGGAAGAACGGCGATACGCGTAATCCGTGCCCGTACAGATCGTCGTTATTCCGTAGTTGAAATTCAAGGAACCAGGCTCGAGGTGGGCTGTTCATTTTGCGAACAAGAGTCGAAGTTAATGGAGTTCACTCGAAACGACCCAAGTTACGAGCGACACTTCGTTAACCCCGATCGAAAAGTTCGGCCGTGACGCGGAAGTTGACCCGTGGGTAACCGGTTACACATCCGGGGTGTCCGTGGGATTTTTCACGGACACATCCGGACCTTTTCGTTTCCCGGTTCCCTTCTAGGTCGTCTCGTTACCCGTAACCACCAATTCACCGTCGCTGTCACCCCTCGCAATTTAAAGCGCGTCGCCGTCGTCGCCGTCGAGCCGGCTTCTTACCTCCGCCAAGTTTCACGTTTCACGCCGAGGGCGCAGACGCGCGATAAAAACTTTCCCCTCCCTCCTCCTTACGGGTTATACGTCTGTGCGTCGCTTTCCGCTAATTACGTCTTGGCCGTGTAACTGTACGCTCGCGTATCACCGTTTATTAGTTAAAGCCACCGCTTCGGTCGTTAATGAACGGGCAAACGCGCAGGGAATTAGTCGTAATAATACCGCTGCATTATGGGGCTATTGCGCGTAATAAATAATGCATACCGATAGGAAGCGATTGTAATTACATTCATCCGGCGAAAATATGTTTTCGATATGTACGTTGTACGCGTTTGGCGGTAAAGATTGTCTATTAATATTCCGATTGCTTTGATACTTTTCAAGATACATGGTATTATATACCAGTGTACCGATAAATATTCCATTACCTTGAATATTTTCATTAATACATGGTATTGCGCGACTATAGCGATAAAAAGACTCGAGCCTTTTATACGTGAAAGTTATCGGGGTGGTCTGTTCCGGAAGTCTCACTCTGTACACGACATCTCGCAAACTGTCGCTTCCCGTATTCGTCGTTTCTTTTTTTGGCGGTATCTCTCGAGATAACAAACCGAGGTTTCGCCGTGGACGAAAGATACTTCGTTATAAGAATAAATAATCGTGACACTGAGATCCGTCAAGAGGGACGAAACGTCGCGACCAATGTACCGTTCCGAATGATCTGGTCGAGCGCGAATAAATTCGCTTCTATCCGTCGTGTCGGTTCGAAAAATGCAACTCTCCGCTATTCTCGGTGACAGCACCAATACCTTCCGTGCTCCGGTTCTATCGGTGTAGACCCGGAAGGTTCTTCAAAAAAAAAAAAAAAAGGAAAAAAAAGAAGAAAAAAAGAAGAAGAAGAGCGGGGATCGTACATGGAAAAAAGTAGCGAATGAGGGGGGAGCTCGAGGGAAAAGTCTCCTCGGAGCGACGGAGTAAGGGAGAACATCGTGGCTGAGTTCCAAAGTGGACGAGCAAATCAAGTTATCAACCACTCAGGAGGTAAGGGGCCATCAAAGAACCATTTAATGCGATCCCACGTAAATCAAGGCCGGCCGTCTCTGCCGTCTCCGTGTTTCGTGGAACATCGAAATACTCTAAGGCCGAGATGCTCTGCGAGGGAAGCCATTAATTGCGGCAAGACAGGTCGCTTGTCCTTGAATCAAAGGGCGTTAAAGACCACCCCCGGGGGATGTATCCACACTTGCCAATTAACGTCAAGTAAGAAAATTCCCTCGAAAGAATGAACCCTTTGTTACTACCTTGACGTTCCCCGGACCAACGTAACGTTGCGGAAATTGTTGTAGAAAAATTGACGAAGATTCCACATTGCGATCAATATCTCGTGCAAATCTGGTATAAAACTATCCTTCGATCGGCATAGCGTTAAAGATCATCACCCCCGAGAATGTATCCACACTTTACAATTAACGTCGAGCAAGACTATTTTCTCCAAAGAATTGAGCCTATATTATGCGGTCGCCGGACCAACGAATCGTTGGAAGAACTGTTCCCGAAAAATTGGCGAAGGTTCCACTTCGCGATTAATATCTCACTCGAATCTAGTCTAAAACTACCCTTCGAACGGCGGCTCGTTAAATGGATCTAATGAAATTTCAAAGTCCCTTATCCTGGAAGGAATTTACGGTGGATTAGAATTCCTTCTAACAACATTTTCAATCAACGAAGTAAGCGCGAGTTACGCGGGTTTTAACGACGGTCGAGCCGATCGGTGGAATTACTTCGGTTCGCGTTGGCCATCGGTGAATTCATTTCCGCAGCTCGTGAGATAACGTGGTCCGCGGTGAATGATAAAGTTCACGCCAGTTAATTCCTTCTCGCGGATCGTTCGTCACCCATTGTACTATCCGCGGTGGTGCATTCCACGACGAGTGGCGTCGTCGAACGCGTCTCCCCCGACTGCGATGAATCACCGGGGAAACGGAAATCTCGGGGCACGAGCGTCGTTGCGTCCCCATCTGTTCCGCGCGTCGCGTCGGTACGTCAGTTTCGCCGGTGAACGTGCTTCCGTTACAATACCCGAGACGAGCACTCTCCTGCCGCGAAGTTTATCTCTGTACGCGATCGAGAATATTTTAAATGATAAAATTATCGATTCGCGTCTCGCGCGAAAGCCCCGTCGCTCCGATTGGAGTTTTTCAGAAAAGGCGCGCCCCGAGGGTCGAGTATACATATATGTATGTATACCGGAACGCTGCTTACACGCGAATCCCCGGGATCACTCGATAAACTCCGTCATTGGCCCTAAACAGAGCGTGTATCTCAAAGTGGCTCGTTTTTCATGGCGGATCATACGCGTCCACGGTCATCCTCGTCGAGGAGGTCGTTAAATGCTCTCACTCGCGGCGAGGATACGGCGAGTTGATGCGGATGTAAAAGAACCAACCCGACGGTTTATTTCGCTAGTCTTCTCGCGTTAAGGCCGTCTAATACCTCGTGAGATATGGTCACGTTTATCGGATATCTCGTGAAATACGTTTCACGTTCCATCGCTGCACAGGCGGCGCGCGGTTCGTGAGATCAGAGTCATTCCCGACTCCGCTCACGATGATCGAGGTCGAGGGAATATTTTAATCCCTCTGCGTCGCGCAGCGATGCCACGATCTTTGATGGATTTAATTCCTTTAGATCTTAATCGACGCTTATCGCAAAGTTTGCGAAGCATCGGGGGACGTTATCACGATAATTCGTGAGATACCTTTTACGAAAAGATGAATGTTGCAGATTTAGATTATTTATATCGGAGAAGAATTGAAATATATTATGAGCTTTTGCACGAACTTCTGTTTAACGCACACATACGATTATATTGAATATGAAGAATAAAAATTACATTATCTTAACAAACGCCTTTACGACTAACTATGGCTCTTCGCGTTTGAGCTGCCGATCGCATTTTTTGTTTCGACTCACACGCACACGAACACGAACACACTCGTGCATTGCGCCTCACGAGGCCCGCCGTTCATGCGAAACTACATCGAAAGCGGTAACGCACAGGGATCGGATGATCTTACGATATTATCATTTTTCTGATTTATAATCAATCGTTTACGAACGAAACGAAGTCGGACTGACGTTGTAACGCGAACGAAAACCCACGCTCGGTGACGTCCGCCTCGGCAGAGACGTAGTCAATGCGTATAATATATGACTAAACAATCGTCACGGTAGCCCGATAATTTTCTGTCGAGCGTATTTGTTCGTAAATATTAATCGTTACAACTGGAAAATAATTGGTGGAAACGGGCGATCCGTTAAACCGGACGGTTTGTCCGTTTAATAACAGCGGAATAAAGCTTGATTTATCATATACATATGATAGCGTGTCCGACCCAAAAAAAATCCTCGTAAATCACGGCGCGAAAGAAAACAACGCGTGAGTTATAACGTGCGCCGAGAATGTGCGTGAAGTGAGAATGGGGCCACCGACAGGTATCTCGTGGTTGGATGAAAATTTCATCGAGCCGATCCATGAATACAAGGCCCATCGTTTCGTCTACCAAATAATTACGTTACAAAAGTAAGGGTATCTCGTTGTCGTAAAACTCGCACCCTCCTATGATTATATAAAAGATTAACTTGACGTTAGTTACGCTCCATAAAGTTCGCGTTCTCGGCCAGGGAGTCTTTTTTGCCAAGTCCATTTCTCACGAGATAAAGGAACTTTGCGGTGTTACGTCACAGCCGTCATATGCAATTAACGTTCGCGACGCGACCGGACCCGTCGCGTTCCCAAACACATTTCAGGACGATCGATCGCGAAGAAGTCGTTTAATAAGCGCGAGAATAAAACGGCGAGACCATGAAAACTCTGAAAGAGTAATTATTCTCTTCCGAATGACTGATAGAGCCGAACAATTCGATTTCCCGTATCGACGTACAATCGAATTTTATTATCGCTCCGCTGTTTCTCAAACACTCCCTGCATCGCGAACGCGAGCAGAGACCAGCCGGAGTGATCGTGACGTTTCGTCACGTAAATATCGTACGCGTCGCGGACCATTTCTTTCTCGCCGTTTTCTTGCTTTTTTTCAAGATTGCACGCGAACGAAAAATTTGCGAACATTACCCCCGTAGCGCACAGTTACAGGCAATAAACATCGAGTCCAGACGGGGAAAGGGGTCGCGTGGGGGTTGCACCATTTTGCGGGAGTTTGTGGAACGGAGCGGTTAGCTCGTTCAACTTCCAGCAACCATGCAAGGCACACCCTTATCCTGCGAAGCTCCACGGAAAATTCGATGGCCTCCCCGAGGGAGATGCCGATCGTTACCGTGAGGACCACGTATTCTGGAGGACGACAAAAAACCTTATGGAGCATAGTTGCACTTTATCGGAACAGCTTTTTAAAGGTTTACGCGTTTTCCCCCGGTAATGTTGCGAGTACAACGAAAAGCCGTGCCTTTATCGTGGATCGCGTTGCTGGGATTCGCGTACGCGTCGTTGACGCGACTGACAACAGGAGATCGTAGTCGTGGTAGTTTAAAGAATTATACAACTTTGCAACTACGTATGCAATGCAACTATTTGCAACGAACATTATCTGTTTCAAGTTCTCATTTTATCATTCGTGAACGTGGAACTGATTAGAGAATGGTTAAAGAAAAAGTTATAATGGATTATATGATACTAAAGGTCACGTATCGGAGCGATAAGTTTTCTAATTCCTCGAATCACGACCTCAACGATTATTACGACGATGCGATTTTATTATAGAAAATAAATTCTCTAACCTCTATCGCGATTCTCGTCGTTTTGTCGTGTTTGAACGCGAGACCAACGCGTAACATCGGGCGGAACTAACGACCGATTCTGGGAAAAGTTGGAAAGCTAAGCACGTTCCGAGTCCAACGTTTGTCGGGAAATACCTAAAGAGGACATCTTTCTTATCTCGTTTGATACTTCGCTACCTCCTTTCGTGGAAGGACCAATCAATACCGGAAGAAGCCACGTAGTCCAAGTCTTAAAAAGAGAGAGAGAGAGAGAGAGAGAGAGGAAAGCGTAGAAAAAACCTCGCTAGAGCGTCGAAGGAAATTCGATGGTCTTATTAACGGAAAATGCTCGTCGTTACCGGAGAATTACGAAGACCGATAGTCGACGGAAAGTGGTGGAACTTGGTGAGACAGATGAGAGTCACGGGATCCTAAGGAGCAGGAGCCTTACATCGTTACGCTGCACCTACAACTCCGTCGACTATGCAAATACACTCACAATGGTGGGATTTCATTGCGTCGAGAAGTTCACTTCGCGACGGAAGTTGCTCCTTCCGTACGTAAGTACGACTCGCGATGACTGGAAGGACGTGGCAGGTAGACGCACAGACACATTGACAGCTGGGAAGCTTGAACTTGAACCGAGTGTTAATTATCTGCGAATGAGACTCCTGAATTGCGAAATTCCGCGAAATGTTTCTTTTCGCTCCATTATCGCTGAGATATTACGAAACACGAAATTGTTGTCCCGACCCGCCGGCACACCATAGTAGTTTTTACAATTTAGATTACATTTGCGCGTCACGTACCAGTGAGAAAAATTAATAGCGAGTACGACCAACAGAGGAACAGAGAAAATTCGGAGAGTTTTGAGTTTTAGACAGTCGGGCGATGACACGTCGTCAAAAATTTCGCTGTTCCCAACCGTCGTCAGTGAAGTTTCGCGAAACAAAAACCTTTTGTTCCGCGGCAAAATGGTCCGCATTTATGTGGAACTAGGACGAGGAGCATTTGTAAATAAAACGCGTGACTTATCGAATCGAGAGAAACGGTCGATCGGTAACGAAACGACGGCCTCTTAATTAAGCGGTGATTACAACTACGAACGGAACGTTGCGATACAATTGAGACATAATGAACCGTAAAAAGACGAAGAGGAATCTTTCCCTCCGGATCCGTAAAAAAAGAAATCTGACCGACCATTTAAGAAGTGAAATAGCAGCATTTCCATGCGAAAGTGGATACCGGTCGAAGCGCCATTGCCATTTCTCGAGATTTTCCCCCGTTCCGTGGAAATGGTCGCTTCCGGGACCTTAACGCTTTTCTTTTTTCCTTCCCCCTTTCTCGCTCCCTCTCTCTCTCTCTCTCTCCCTCCTTTCCTGTCACTGTTTCCTTCCATCCCTAGCATACACGACTTCGCCGAACGACGTTGCGACAAATGCCGTCGAGTGTTCATTCGAATGCCTTGTGCGCGACCGCGAAATCTCGTTTTGTGAGGTACGCGCGACGATTTTCCCGACACCTTGGAGGTACGGAGTGATTTTCAGGAGTTTCCCTGCCGCAATCCCCCCCACCCACGATCGTCGAGGCCAGCGTATCGTCGCGTCCTTGCGCGGAAACGGTAGCACGAGTTGCGTGGGCCGAGCCGAGTCACACAGCCAAAACTTCATTCATGGAATGGCATAAACACCCGCTAGCAGTAATATGCCGGAAATAACAGAGCGGACCGTATAGACGTAACATTCCTGCGCGAGCAGTCGAGAGATGTCCGATGTAAGCAGGAAAGCTCGTCAAACTCCGCCTAGTCGGATGTTTCGATTTAGCGTTATTTACGCGTGTGATATTCGAGTTAGAGCTGTAGGAAAATTCGCGTGGAGCCAGGCAGCTGCGTAATGATCAGCGCGAGAACGCTTTGATGATAATAATAATAGGCGTAATGGGAAAATCGTGATATCGTCGCCAAAGAACCATTATGACAACCTCAGTTTTTCCAACTCCGAAGTTATGTTTCTCCTATCTATAGGTTCGTTTAAATTTAAATAGATGCCGTACTTACGAAAGTTGTGATGGTTCTCCTTAACGTCGATTGCACCGGTGCTCACATTTCTTTTATCGAGAATAAGTTTCTCGGCAAATTTATATGGTAAACTTCTGGTCAACTCTATCTCGCATTTTTTTTAGGATTCGCCGTGATGGTCCTTAGGCGACGCAATATCTTTCTTCGCATTCATTTCAAATACATATATCTCACCGTTGCGTGCAAGCGATTGATCGATGGTGAATCGTAACGAAGAGGTATTCTCATTCACTGTCCTTTCGTTATAGTTTCATCTACAACAGAAATATGTACGAAAACGTGCAATTTAGATGTAATTTTTTATTGTAATTGTTGAACTACAATTTAGATCTAATGTCTTATTCGCGACAAGGATGACAAAAGCGTTCAAGCTGTTGATCGTGCAATTCGCGCATTCGACGAAAAGCAGACACGATTGTCGAAAAATCTCGAACAAATCGCCATCGATCGTCTTGCGCGCGAATCGATCACGACGCACAGAGTCGCACAGTTCGGCGAATCCATCGTGGTTGGCGCGATTCGAGCGAGTTCGAAATAGACAATCTATTTCTCGCATCGCGTCAAAGGATATTTATGCGCAGGAAGAAATGCGCGAGTCCATAAGGGGGGACATAATTTCTAGTCAATATTTTCCATGCTGTTCGCGCTGCGGTTCTGTACACACATTTTCCCAGATATCCGGAGCGCGAGCACGTATGAGATATATTTTATTCGTAAATACGGGAATATTTATGACACCGTATAAGCTACACGCGCGAATCGCAGTTAACCCGAGTTTTATTTCGCAGTTTCATCCGCGTATCGAGTAACGGTTATAAAATATGCTAGCAATTACCAACGGTCACGGAAACGTTAGAAATTTTCGAATAAACGCACGGCGACACGCGCGAACACTATACAGGAATCTCCGTTCCCGATAACGACCGGACGCGTTTAAAAGCGAACGCTAAGCGAAAAGTACGTTGACCAAGCGCAATGTGACCGCAACAAACTCTCGCGACTTGCGAGCCCGAGGGTAATACGAAAAGTCTAGCTGCGTACGCGTTTGCGGGGGAACGTAAAGTCAAAGGGCGACGGAGGATAAAGTGAATTCTAACGATCGGCTTGCGCTGAATAATTCCCGGATAAGCTTCGTACGTGCGGGGAAAGTGAAGTCGCGTTTGCATCCCAACAGCCTCATTATAGATTGCATCGCGTATCGCCGAAATTTACGTGCTCCGCGGGTGAGGGCAAGGACACGCTCGAGTTTCGTGATTTTCGTGGAAGGCGCGTTCGCCTCGTTCCCATACGCCAGAAAATATGGAATATCAGAGAGAGTCGATCTCAATTTGTCCCGGGGAAATTATGAGAACGTAAGATCGTTGCGAAAAACTTATCGACGGCTGCGAACGAACTTCGATCATTCGTTTAACGAGGAATGAGCTACTCGATCGTTTAAGATCTTCCTTTTCGCGGCGTTCGAGTTTATCGATCTCGACGGTCGTCTCGAAACGTTCGCGCGCAAGTTCAAAGGGTAACTCTCGCTGTAATAACGATAGGATACGCGAAACGGGAACGTATGGAAAAGTACTCACGATCAGCGGGGTAAACCGCACGCTTCGACGAAAAGCGACGGCAAAGAATTGCGCGACGACTCCGGCGAATAATCTGGCGAGCAGCCAGCGGCATCTTCGCGGCTAACGACATTAGAATATTTCTCGCGTAACCCCGCTGCCCGCGAGCATATTCCTACGCCACGCGTCGAGCAGCGCATTTCTTTCCTGGAATTAAAGTTTCGCTCTCCACGGTCCAACTTTCAGAAGTAACTCCGAAGATAGTCTATTAAGAATTATCCTCGGGAGATAATTCTATCGCTGAAATAATCTAAATAATCCTGTCTTCGTATCCCGATCTCGCGTTATTATAATAATTCTATTTGAGAAACATAATTCTGATGAAAGTCCCAGAATCATAATATTATCGGTAAACCCTCGAATATCGAACCAAGACGAAATATTCATACCATTATATTAAAGCTTTAGATGTTTTAACGTTCGCTCTCTGTCTCGAGGCTATTATCCAACGGTACCCGAAGTTTCGACATTGGAGTTTATGGGAAGATGGGTCGAAACCCATGGACGGCCAAACGCGCGTACGCTCAGCCTCCTCCGTCCATTGGAGTCGATAAATTAATTCGCATATATGCCGTAACTATTTATGATTTTCCGAGGACCCCGATGAGGCATAAAGTTCTCTGGCTTCGATTTAACGGCACCGTGAAATTTAACACGCCCCTGCGCGAGCTACTTCAAAAGGCGCGAAGCGTACCGAAAGATGGCGCACACATACCGTACCATCGCGAACCATCCCTCGTCGAGGTATCCCCCAAAGTTTACCGAATTTTTACGGTTCGGTTCGCGGGTGTGGAATTCAGTGGTGAGCGTTAAAATCACTCTATCTCGCGGGATCGTCCCCGCATTCCATTTTCCCACAGTCTGTACGGTCGCTCATTCTCTCTCTCTCTCTCTCTCTCTCTCTCTCTTTCTCTCGTTTCAGCTGACAAAGGTATGCTGCTGAAGCTTGACTTTCGAGACGAGTTCAAGCTCGAAGACAGCCCCGACTGTCGTTTCGATTTCCTCGAGGTACGTGACGGGCAGCACGGCTACTCCAATCTCCTCGGCAACTTCTGCGGCACGAATTTCCCACCCGAGATCACGTCGAAGACGAGATATCTCTGGCTACGATTCCGCAGTGACGAGAACATCGAGGGCAAGGGCTTCAAGGCCGTCTGGAGTATGATACCCAGGCCAACCTATCGTAAGTCCACGGAATTACGACCTTCCCTACCGTCTGTCATGTGCTCCGAGATATATTGCGCCAGATTTTCCTACCAAGAGATTCCTGGTGTTACAGCAGCTTTTCGACCGACGATTCGTTTTCCTCGAATGATTTGTAGCGACGCCCAGGCACTGGGAGGGGGGTGGGGGAGGCGAGGAAAAGAGATTGGGAGGGCCAACGGGTACTTAAAACGATAGAAAAGCGTTTAAAGTTGAAACTCGTCGAAAGGAGCACCGAGAAATATATTTCCTACGAGATACTTTTAAATACAAATACGCGATACGGGTCACTCGGGAGAATTTCAAGTTACGTCTCTACGTATATTCGAGAAAGAATGCTTTCGTCTGTCGCGAATGCCATTCCCGCACGTAAAATACTTCAGCCGTTATATTTGTTTCGTTGTTTTGCACTTTTTGGCGCGGCACGGTCATTCCGCGCGAAACTATTCGATCGCGGGGAAAGTTCAAAAGACATCGCGAACGTTTTCATATTCCCACGAGCGGTTCGAGACATGCGCCATATTTGCTACTTTAATAAATTCTTATCTCTATGGACTGCACGCTTAAATGGTCCCCTCCGACAGGTAATGCTAAAGCGAATGTACCGTCACGCGAATACATCAAATTTTCAAACTCCGTTTATGAATTTCATACGCGGCGCATGTTCCGGGTAGCGCGGAACGTTAGATAAACACTTTTTTTAAACTTTCCCTCGTTATCGTATAAATTTATGATACGCATTTTCGAAAATGTGTAAATTCTACGTTCGGCTTGTAATATACCCCCGACGATGACGCGTGTGTTACAAGGATATTAAACAAAATTAATTGATTCGAGTATTATCGACAAAGAGTATTCACAACTTGGTAGTTTCTCATAAGATTATCCTAACGAACATTCAAATCGCAAATGAGATAATAATACGAAACGTTTAAAAAATCTAAACGTTCTTTCGAAATACTTATTTGACATCTACTTTCCGTATTCGATATTTCGGAAACGCTCCTTGTAACACTAATATAAAATAAATTTTACCCCATATTTTCTCCCGCTACGAAGATGTACCATGATGTTATAAAACGAAGCGATACTATCCCAACGAACGCGATCATCCCGAGTCCGAATCGGTTATAATTTCTATTACGCTCGATAATAATCCGGGTAACGCCTATCCAGCGAAGGCAAGCACTTACCGATTTAACGACCGTTAACAACTATTAACGATCGGTGGTGCGAGACGCTATTGGCGATCGTGAATATTCCGTGGCGTTCTTCGTCGCGTTCTTGCTCGGGGAATTACGAGACGCTCGTTGAATAGACGCGGTACAGAGTACCGTGCGAGCGTGACCGGAGGCCAAAATTAATTCATAGTCACCAGGAAGAACAGGAGGGAGAGGGGGGGGGAGGGGGGTCGGCAAGCTATGAATACGCGAAATACACCCGATGTCAGAGGCATCGGGCTTCTCCATAGATCTTCCTTTAACGGTGCTTCGTCTTTACATCGTTGCTAACCACGGTAATTGCTGGATACCCTCGCTGGTCATTTTGTTGTTACGTAAGCGCGTGACAGGACGTAAGTCGTTTAGCGTTTAAACGGGAGGCACTTGAATAAGAATGCCCGATATATCGGGTGCCAGGGGATAGGAACGTAGCGGGTGGTTCGAATTTCACTTGGTATTTTTACTTTTCGCTCGGGCAATGGAAATGAACGCTTCAAGCCCATCGCGTGCCCATCGCGTGCCCATTGCTTCATGATTCTCGTTCCTTCTAGACGGATTTTCAAGTATTTCCGTGGTAGAGTTGGGAAAAATGAATTGAGGTAACTATATTTACTTACTCGGTGTAATTACACTGTCTGAATATAATACACCAAGATTTCATTTAAACATGGTATATTGGTATATGGAAACAATAGAGAAACGGAAATGTTAAAACTTTGGAAATAGTACGCTAGTTTATCACAGAGGTTTTATTTAGATTGATTAACGCGGGAACGGAGACAGCGTTTGAAATCAGATCACAAGATTAATACACGCGACTCATTACATTTCTGAGAATAATTTTGCGTTCACTGAAAATGCTTTGGACTTTCGTAAAGAGTATGATTAAATTTACGACATTATAAGATCCATTCCCAATTTCGGAAAGAAAAGCGACTTTGTGAACGGTAACGTTTGGATTAAAAAATTTGTATCCGGAATATTACACCGAGAGATCGCCAATGTTGGGAACGTTCCAATCCGCCATCTCTCTTCCACGTCGGATAAGCTTCTTTTTTTTCCTCTCCCTGTAAGCCTGGCGGGTGATAAATCGAAGAAAGGAAATCGGTCGAGAACCCACGCTGTAGTCGGCCCCACGGGTTGCATTAAAAATTACCTCCGTCTAATTCTTGTTATTTTGGTATCGAAACTCGGTACTTCAACGACACGAATTTACGTACGGTGTAATGAAACATCATCGACGTGTACATACGCGTTTGACGGGAATACCGTTTATTCGGATCTGTATGTTTGCATTTGCCTTCCGAATCACCGAACAGATTTCAAAGATACGCGAGCTTTCGGAAAACTCGAGGACTCTAGTCGACTCCACTCCTAACGCCAAACGTAACATTCGTTTAAGTTTCTCCGCTTTGGTATAAAAACTAGCTTTGCGTTTTATACGCGCGACATTACGAAATAATGCCGTGCGCCAGAAATAGATTTAACTCTTTACGGTTAGGTGGGTTAAAAACTGTCCTATGTTTTGCTTAGCTGCAGATGCATGCTGAGATACATATATGTATTTCGACCCACCCCGAAAAGTTGAAGTTACGCTTACTTAGTCATACGGTTTAACATTTTATTTAAAGTGTTTCATTCGGTTGGTAATGTCACGAACCAAGGGTAAATGCGTAAATAAGTGAAAAAAATGTATACGAGTCAAAACGCATTAGTAAGTTCTTAACGCTGTTGCGATTGTTTGGCTGTGTGAAGTGAAATCTACTTTCTGACCAAGAGAGTGGTGAAAAAAAAGTGCATCGGATTATTATCAAATTTGGTATCCAGAAGCTTTCGTACCGTTGAATTAGATTATTCTTTTCATCGTTTTGAGTAATGTTTTATGCTAAATAATTGAAACGAACGCTGTTCTCATTGTTTTATATTTTAAAAAATTCTCTGCGACAGGGATTTTTATTTTATTTTAAATCGTAAGGCTCAAAGGGTTAATATCCCCACGAAGTTCGTGGAAACTGTTATTTTCGGAGTTTCTTTTCGAATCGCTCGGTCGAATCGGAAAATACCCGAGCTCTGGTAATCGCTCGACTTTCCGGGTATACTCCATGATCACGGAAAGCGTCATGCGGGGTGAAACGTTGGGGTTGGATTTATCGCGCTGCCAGTGCGAGGCGAAAAATCTCGCGTCGTCGAACAGTGCGCTCTTTACGATTGAATGCTACTCCACGAATCTCGTGGATTCTATCTCTTGTCCCGATCGAATCCGATGGCACGTCGAGACTAGTAAAATACTCTTAAACGTATGCGAAGATTACGTATGTACATATGACAGGTCGTCGCAACGCGCGTACACCTAAACGCGCACGACCACGCGTATTCCTCGACGTACGGGTACGCAGGAGTATGCGTAACCCGGAGTTGTACAGTTTTATTTGCACTACTTACAATTTTTAGATAGTTGATATTTTTATAAAATGAAATCATTATATAAAATGATTAACGAGATAAATAACCTGGTGCACATTAGCGAGTATCGGTTCTACTTCGGACTTACATCCGTAGCGTCGTTCGATGGGCCAATTTTGGCTAATACCGACGACTAATAACGGCCGGCCAATCACACTCGTCGGCAGTTTTCAAAATACTTCCGACGTACGAGGGTTTCAGGAATTTCACGTACACATAATTTCGTTCCACCCCACCGTCCGCGTTTCTCTCGATACACGCGAACTCCACCACGTTTGGTTACCAGAAACGGTAACGGCAATATTCGTCCGCGCCTCGCGCACCTCATTATTCATCCGCGTTTGCGCTTTCCTGCCTCCGAATGCTCTTGTTTCCCGACACTCCCCAAAAACATTGCCTTCGGGAGTCATTCAGACTTACGATCGCAACGTACCGAAATTAACGGTGCCTGAGTTTGGCTTTGATAAAAGCGTAAATTAATCATTCGCGCGCAAAAGCACGTTCCGAGGGGTTTGATTAATTTCCGCTTCTTCCTTTCGCGAAACGCCCCCGGCCGGTCTCTAACTTTAGAACGGCGATACCAAACTAATTGCAACGGATAACGGAAACTGTGCCGGCGTACGAATTTTACATGCCGAACAATGGACCAGCTCTCCTTTATGGCCGGCTGTTTGCTGCCTCTAAACTGAATTTATACATCGCCCGAGGCAAAAGCGTTCCGTTGATTTCTGATCGGTCCTCCATCTTGCCATCGGAGCTTCGTTATTATATACGTAATAATAACGAGACGAGATCCGATTTTGTTATTCCCATCGCGGAACAATGCCATATTATCTCGGGTACATGCACGATGGGCGGAAGCGAGCGTCTGGCGGCGAGACTAGGGAAAGTGTAAAACTGTAATAGGTGTGATTCACAGCGGGGGTGCCACCGGAACCGGAACCATGCATAAAAAACGTGACCGGCAGGGAAGCGATTATCCACAGCAACGACGTCGAGGACAGAAAGAAACTCGCCGAGAAGGAAGGCATCCCCTTGGATTGCATGTGGAACATCACCGTGGAAGAGGGATGGAAGGTAAAACCTATACTGGCGTTTCTTCTTTCTTCGTCGAACTTTCTCCCGTCGCGGAGGGTAGACTCGATGATCCAAGTTTCGAGATATTTGCGTCGCGACGGTTTTATAGTTTCGAGAGGATTAACGGGGGGGGGGGGGGGAATTTCTGGCTACTCCGAGTAGAGTACTCGACGTCCAAGAAGACTTTGTTCAAACAAATTTCGGCGAGACAGACCAGCCGATGAATTTTTACCAACTCTCCGAGAGAGCCCACCCTCGCGTTTCCTAAAACTTCCCCCCCCCTCCCCCCCAAAGTCATCGTAGTACGTCCCTGCGTAACCAGCCAGACTTTAATCCCCGTCCCCCTTTTAGGACCTACCCCTCTCTATCATCGGACAAAGGTAAGTCTTCCGGAGAAATGCTCGCGGTCCCAAGGTACCGTGTTCTTTGCGATAAAAATGTACTTCCTAATTGGTACGCGCTCGTCGTTCCTTTGAACGTCTCCTCCCGTAGTCGTGAGAGAGAGAGAGAGAGGGGGAGAGGGAGAGGGAGAGAGTCGCCGGGGAAAGAGGTTTCACGTGTACGATTTTCAGATTCAGCTGACGTTTCCGGAACTCTTCAAGCTGCAGCGGCCGAACGAGTGCGACGCCAACTTCGTCGACATATTCAAAGAACGCACTGACATGCCCTCTCTCGAGAGGAATTTCTGCGGCAGCATCGCCGACACCGTCATCATTACGACCAATACTGCCTTTGTCAGGTTTTATGCCGAGCCGAAAGCGCTGAACAGCAGCTTCGAGGCTGTCATGACAGCAATCAGGGATAAGGACTCGGGCGACAAACGTGAGTCCGCGAATACTATCAATTAAATTCACCGCGGGGGGTTAGCCTTTGTCTTACTATCGTTTCGTCAGCATACGTGATAACGCCCTTTTATCCGGGGCTAGGCTCAGCTTTATGGAGGATTCGAAAGCGCGCGCTCGTGCATCGCGGGCAAACTGGCGTGAGATATTTATTTGTCTTTGTTCGTCGAAATTTACGCTGCCAGAACCGGGACCGATTCCGTTCGAGCACGCCTTTACTTTTCAGATCAATCGCGTAGAGAAAAATGATATGGTTCGGATAATGATATTTCTCGGACTACCGAGCGTTTCAAGTTGCGTCCTTTTACTAATTGTTAATTAGGCGTTTTCTTGGTAATGTCTGGGGAACAATTTCACTTGAACTTAATTCAATCGGGAGAGATTTCATTCTGTCGCGTGGAAATTAGATACGAAGGGACGTCGAGAATATTTGGATGATGTAGTCTCGGACAAAAGACAGAGTTGTAAAGTATTTCCCTGAGCGTCATACCGCGGGATACTTTCGGCATTACGAGCAGAGAGGATGGAATTATTTGCATGTTAATAATAAAACGTGGATTTGGCTCGCTGCCTCCAGACGAAAGGAAACGATAACGTGATAAGAAACGATTATTCCAAGTTTCTCGTGTAGTACCGGTTAATCTGCAAGAATTCGCCGATCAAAGTATTGAGTTTTGCGAAACGGGTTCCTCCGCGCGATAAATGGCACAGGATTACATGGAAAATTGTAAAAGGAATGTAAACGCGCGGTTAATTTGTTGTCAATCGATTTAATGAATATAGAGCATCGCAACATCAATGCCGTTGGAGTATTAATTAACGCCGTTCAGGTACGACGGTTGGCTAGACAATTACACGATACGTTAATCGAGCGATGCATCAGAGGTTAAATGACGGCAACAACGCGATTGATGTCTATAGTTTATACCATAATTTTTCAATTTCGGAATCAATGATGTTAATTACATCGAGCGAACGTATAATACGAGACACCGCGGTATAGGCGCATTGCGTTTTAACAATACACAATAAACAGGTTCCAATCGTGCCACCGTGAATTTCGGCAAACAAAGGAAAAAAATATCCCACACCAGTCTACCTGTAGTACGCCAGCGCGCGTTTGAATACCTTGCATCGGCACGATTAAATTCATGGACTCTGTATTATGTTTAATCCTGCGGAACCCTGCGGAACCCTTTGACTTTTAAGTCGATGCTTGAAATAAATCTGAATCAATGAGAGTCGGTACAAGTTTTAATTATTCCAAAAACTAGACGTGCGTTTGGCAGCAAGCAAAATAAAATATAATACGAGTTGATTATCATTTCAATATAATAATGGGAGATCTGCTCAAGAGTAATAACCCCAGTCTGCTACGAACAAGAAAATTTAATATCCATTACTGTCTCATTGTTCGTAGCAGGAAGGTACCTTGGATATGGGATTAAACAGTCGCGTATCTCGTTCGATCGGAGCATTCCCAACTCGGAAAAGACAATCAATTGAAACATAGAAATGAAAGTCGTTCCACGTAGATTTTCGCGAGTTATAAATGCGCACGAATGAGATCCACGGTAAGATAAAAAGTTCTCAATCAATTAAACGCTCGCAATCGCAACGTTGTTCGCGTAAATTGTGCAACTCTGTATATAACTGTCCCTTAAAACGTGATCGAGAAATACTATAGAAACTTGGGATAGCTGTGTAATAAAAAAAAATGAAAAGAAATTCAGATGGGCGATGCAAATACCGTACTCGCAATTGACCGCTTACGTAATTTTTCTCTCGCCAATTCGACATGAACTGTCGAATTAAATCCACTCGCAACGAGCGCACCTTGTTCGACACGCGATACTTCAGCGATACGTTTCGCGAATAATGTTTGCAGCTGCCGAAAAATTGCGATGCAATCGTCGTCGTAAGCCGTGTCAAGTGCATTTATAATGTTTCACGGCATTATCGGGATAAAGCTTTCGCGCTAATTGTACTTCCCCCGGAGAGCAGCGGAAATACAGGAACGGAATTTCCAGTTTTTCCTAGGCACGAGAAGAATTCATGCCTCCCCTCGCTCGCCATCCCCGCGAAACTAATATCTTACGAGTGAATTCTTCAAAGACTCGAGATACTCGTCAGTCCCCCGATCTCCGTAAGATAATGTTTTCTTCGAAAATGATGCCGCTCGACTCGATCTCGTCGGCGATGCAAGGACTTGTAGGAAAGATAATTTAAAATTTTTAAAGCTATCCGCCTCAAATTACAAACTTCAAGGATGGTCAGTTTTAATCTCCTCTTGTTCACGAGACACCGTCTTATCAATATCGAGGTTACCGATAAAATAAATCGAAAAACCCGCCATATTCGATTTATGGTATACATTTAATAATTAACTTTGACATTGTTTAATTTATCGTTTAAAGGTATTACATCCGTTTAGTTTGTACCCCTGCCCATTTAATTCGATAATTAATTTTGCTGTTTACCTTTCTCTCAGAGCAAATACTGGTTCCCGCTAGTAAAATCCTCCGCATACGATCGATCCGTAGTCCTCTTTTCCATTTCCATATTTATTTTCAACGTCTTTCTCGTTTGTCTTTCGTTTTTCAGCGTGCAACGACGACGAATATTACTGCGAGGACGCGACCTGCATCGACGCTGACTTACAGTGCAATGGAAGGGTCAATTGCCGCTTCCGATGGGACGAGGACGATCAGATCTGCAATGTGAGTGAGCGATAGCTAAATCGATGCTGAATTCAATATCAATCTGTCGATAATTACGCTAAATGGTTTACGATTCCCGGTCAATGGTCATTTCCGACCCATATTCGCAACGATGGGGCCCTTTCCAGAGCCTCTCTTTTCCTCCCAAATTCTCGGACGCTCGAACGTTGGAGGACACGTAAACCGAACGCTTTAATCGTCCGTAGATTATAACCGTGCCGCGTAGAAATATCTTCATTCCCTTTGCCGGGCTTAATATTGCCGTTAATAATAAAGGAGCTCGAAGACCACGCGGTACACTGTAAGTTTCTTTTGGAGCGCTATTACGTTAAATCGTTGATGCCGTTAATCCTCTTACGTAATTGATTTATTTGAAAGAACTACGCTATTTAGTTCCGCTTCGTAACACGCTACCCCTTTGGACGATGAGAGGATCGTAGGTAGCGAACGTAGCAACCAACGAACGTACAAATACCAGTAAACGAATGAATCAGATATTTTTTGCGGATTAAAATATGTGTGCAGCCCGTGGAATATTTTGTATCTCGTTTCAATTAACGAACTCGTGGTTCATTTCTTCTTTACAAAAGGTCAAAATGTTCGCTTCGAATATTTCGTTTTTAGTAAGGACAAAGTGATATTAATTTTAATCGTTGTCCGTTATTGGGAAAGAAATTCGGGTTAACCTAAATCGGTTCTAAAATTTATCGACACGATCATCATTGAATCTCGCTTATCTTAAATATTTCTATCCTCGGATAAAAATTCGAATTTGTTGGATAGGGACGTATACATGGCGTTCACTGTGCTCCTTGCTCGTTTTCTCACTGGGTTAACTTGCACACTGTTCCTAGTCGAATCCTACTCGGTACTGTCGATCCATCCGTCGTGTATCCGACGAGGCAACGATCCCTATCGCAAAGGGAAGGGGTTGCGGCACCCTATCCATCCCTAGTCCAAACAAATCCAGAATCAAAGGGCTGGGAAAACAAAAGCAATAACACGGGCTGGTCGAAGTCGTATCGGGTTCTATCCGAACAACCGCGCCGACATATTAATTAATATTCTTATGATTCGTCACCAGATCGCTGTAACTGCAACACGCGCGCGTCCAGTATGAAGTTCAGTCGGTGGTCCACTCTGCGGAGCGCCCGCACTTCGAGATGTTGTACAATTTTATTAAAGCAAGAAAATCGAAATTTGACGAGCAACAGAGCGTAATCGGGAGTCATAAAACTTAGCTTTCCTAGCCTCGCCGAAATTCCCTCGTCTCCTACCATGGCTGGAGTTGTTCGAGCCCCTCGTTTCTTACGTTACTACCAAACCACGGTTCCGGGATATGCATCGTCGCAAGAATGGCACGTCGCCTAGACTTAATCGCTTTCCACCCTTTTGCTCTACCTCCGCCTGTTTCACGGGGCTAATTAATTTATTCGGGGGAAGTTTTGCTCTTCCGAGCCCAGCCGAAGTACCGCCGTCGCTATATTCGACGCGTACGTCCGACGGCGGTGCATAATCCGGCGATAAAAGGATGAAATTATTTTCGCATTAAAACTCTCTCGCGATCATCGGCCGGTTACTTACCGGTCGCTCTCCTTTCTCACCTGTCGCTCGGCAGACGCGGTTTCCCGACGTCCCCGCGTTATCACTGATTACGCGACGCCGAGTCACCATTTTCCTTACGATATTCCAGAGTTCTTAGCCCGTCGACTGTCACGTCACCGGTATTTCGGTGACACTTGAGACGCGCTAATATTCTTGATAGTAATTTCGATAGTAGGTATTAATAAAAGTAATATTCCGTAATAACAATATGAAAATTATAAATGGTAATATCAAAATTATATATCCATTTCGTTCTCTTATTTAAATTCATGTTATACCGAATCCACTGACGATCGAATGTTCATCAGCTTGTTGAGGCCAGTTTGGTAATTATTTATGTACGTGTGATTTTGTTTATTCTCGTATAGACTGCGAATTCTATGCGAGCATACGTTCTTCAAAGGGACTTATGCAGAAGTGGGACTGGAATCGAAATTACTTATATTATTGAAGGATTTCGAAAATTCATTTGAAGTAGATTTCACATATTCTCGTTTATTTACGATACTCCACGCCCCTCTTTGTATTTGTATTTATATATTATGTATTTGCATATAATCAGCAATCCATTTTCGTATAATTCTCCGCGTTGCACAAGTTATAATATCCTCGATTTCAAGGATTTTTTAATTTCTGAGCGTACGTAGAAGCCAAAACGCTAAAAAATCATGTTAAAAATTCAGTCCTGATGAATTACCATGGCTGACGCTTTAGCAAATCGACGATGAACGTTCATAGGGACGAATAAAATGCTAATTTCGGAGCAACCACTTTGTTTCAAATGCAATTCAAATTCAATGAAGCTCAACGCGAGGCTAGAGGTTCTTAGAACACTGACAACGAGAGAAATCAACAATATTATCCCGTAGTGAATACGAATACGTAATCACCCGGTTCACCGCGCCAAGAGATCTAACATTCGTTATAAAACGAGCGGGTAATAAAAGCAATTACCGAGAATTACGATTCGCGCCATACGCGTTAAGTTTTCTCGAATCCCCCAATCCGCCAGGCAGGATACGTATTTCCAAATCGCCCGTCGACCCTCGTTATTAACGCTTATCGAGTTCACAGTAGTCTCGGTTTAACGCGATTCATTGTTATTCCGCAAATTCTTGACAAACAATGAGCCCGCTCAAAGCCCCCGCTTCATTCTGCCAACAACCACGGATCCATTGTGTTTGCGTGTGTGCGAGAGGGCGCGCGCGTTATCCTAACAGCGAGACTTAATACCCTACCGTCTTTCTGCTCTGCCTCCTTCCGTTCCCGGCGGTTAATTAATTTATTCGGAAAAGGTTTTGTTAGTCCGAGTCGGTCGTTCCGACCACCTAACCCCTGAGTCGAATCCGCGGCGTCGGTTTTCGTGATATCCAAACGCGTATCGTTCTCCCCGCGCGGGAGGGTGTTTCCGGTTCCGGGGCGCAAAATAGTATGGGCTTCTGGCATGCTACCAGAACAAGGTACAACCGAAACGACTGCGCGATGCCACGGACGGGATATTAATCTAACGGCGAATAATGCCTACGATATTGCGCCGCTCGATCCCGGCCGCATTTCCACGTGTATTCCGCTTTGATCGTTGCAGGATTGAATGTGGGATTTGTGCGACGCCACTCGCTCAATTAGCCCGTAACGATTCGTCGGATCGTTTCTCGCCACGTGCTCGACGCGTGCGAGAAGGAGCGGACCGGTTCGTTTATAATCCTCGGGATGTTACATGATAAATAAATCTGCCGTTTAATGAATAAATATTGATATATGTTGATAATACTATTAACGCTAGGTTTACGAATACTTCTCGTATAAACATCTCTACGGATGCGCGTCAATTTGAACACGTAGGGTATACCCCATGGAGAATTTAAAAATTAGAAAGCTTTGGGGAAAATGAATATTCAAATATATTTGTCTCGTTAAATGGATAAAAGTCAGTACAAGTGGTAGTGGAAATATGCAAACAGTTTCTGAATGCGTAAACCTGACGCACAAACATAGTATTAACTTAGTTTTTATTAATAATATTATATTGTATATATGTATGTATATTAATAATAGATAGACCTGGTTGTTGTTGAAATTCAATTACTTTGAAATAAACTTGTTATCTCGTCCGATTTACAGAGACAAATGCAAACAGAAATCACTCGTTACTTTTCCGAAACAAACGTTTCGTTGCGTTAGGTAAATAAAAACTACGTTCGTAAAAACTACATCGATATAAATAATCGAGGAATCATTTTCCTCGAAATTGATCGTTCAAGATATTACATATTAAATGATCGCTCGTAAAATTTACAATTTCCTGTTTCATATTGCGCATAACGGATATACCTGGATCCGGTAATAAATACTCAAAGCGATGGTTATTAATTATTTAGCATCGGATCGCGGAGTTCCATATGTAAAAAAAAATTTCAAAATACCCATCGACGGTAACATTGGTTTCGCGAACCGCTAGCCATGATCATACAGCCATCGCGCATAGAAGTATTTGAATGAAAAAACCGATCAAAATTATTTAATGACTTTTTTGCAACTTAGTAAAATAAGACACAATGTTTTATTATAATTCAGTGTTTATTTGTAAAAAAAACGTTGGGTTATATATTAGAAGAAATATCATTTATTTAGCTACGAAGGCACGGTTTCTGTACGCCCTGTTTTTGTCTGATACGCGTGTCTTTACGGAAGAAACAAGTGCTATCGGAATACAAGCGTCGTTATCGCGTTACTTGACAATTTTCGAAGAGATAACAGAAGGCCACAGAAAAAGTTAGAAATATTAAAACACAAAAGGGCGGACGAGGGCGGACGATTTTATTGCGCCATTTGATTGAGATTAGTCTAAAGTTTGTGTACGTGGCCGAAATTTAACCCGACAAGGCCAGACACATAACTAAAATCATGTTTATTTGGAAGTCTGGCGTGAAAATTATCGCACTGTTATAGGTGTTTCAATATTATTCGTAAACCTGTGTTATGTATGCTTAAAATTAATCAAATTATGTTTAAAATAAAGTAAGAACCTTCTACTTTCATGTCAAAAATGTATTTTCTATTAATTTAACCTCGGAAAAATACAGTAATAAAATGAATGTGCGTCGGTAACTGAAGCGACGGGAACAGAAATATGCAATTAAGAAAATAGACTGTGTTTGCATGGACAACACAAGAAGGGAAAGGGCGTGGACGGTTTTTTAATGCTGGCATCCGACGGATCGGTTATTAAGCTTGCCGGGAGATAAGATTAGCGAAGATTTTAACAAACTTTACAATCGTCACTTTTGATCGGTTTTTTCATTCAAATATTCCTATGTGCGACGCGACGAATCGATTCAACGTGATTCCTCCTCCGTCGAACAGACGATGACAAATAATCGACGACAAGTAATCGAGATAATTAGCTCTTAACTTTGCGGCTCCCCGTCTTTCCACGAGGACAAGAAATATTCCCGACGATCGAGCACCTCATTAAGACAGAGTTATGGAACCAAACGAAAAGTGGGCGGTATAAAACCTGACTTATTCGAACCTCGCGGGTTAAGATTAAAAGGGATCGTCGCAAATAGATTCCACCCCTTTCCGGCGAGCAAAGAAGCGACGGTTTTCGTTCGAAAGATGAAAGCAGATACCTCCATCTCGCGGTCACTCGTCCCGTAATATTCATCGCCGAGATGTTGAATTTCTTATTCCAAGCTAAGGGTAAACCGCGATGTTTAATTGTCAAAGTGACATTTAAGAAGTCTTTACCGTTTGATGTAAGTTATCGAGTGTGCCAACGAGGCCGCTCCGCGTTTGTACCTCCCGGTACAAACGGCTCAGCTGGAATCCCATTTTCCATTCGGGGATACTGACGGGGTTGAGAAACCGCGATACAAGCGGCTTTCTACATTTACGGTAATATACATTTTTGTTGTTGTTGTTTTTTATCGCACGGCTTACACGAGTCGAAATTGTTCCCGATGCGGCGGTTCATTCCAGCTGACGCGGCTATTCGTGAGTTTTGTTCCGAAGTAAAGAGCAAACAGAAATTCAGAACATTTTGAATTCCCGGGTAGATAGAGTTTCTCGAATCCCTAATTCTGTTCCGTACGCTTGCTTTTATTCGCGCAACACATGGTATTCCAGGGGTAACGAGCCTGGTGCGACTCTTCGCGAAAGAATTCCCCGACGACTATATCGATAACTTTATCGACTTTTCCGTGTGCGCGTTCATAAATTTAGCTACCCTGTCACGGGTAATCGACGTTACAGTCGCACGGGCGCCCCGAGCATTTTTTCTCAAGTTTCCCGTGGTTGACACGAAACGATGGCACGACGGCGGTAGTACGTGAAGGAAAAAAATGATCTTCGGTCTACTTTCATTACGCCCCAGATGCGTAAATATTTTAGCGCGCACTCAGAAAATGATATCTCAATTGATTTTGAAAGAAACAGGAATATCCGGTCGCCTACGAGCGCGCAACGTTCAATAATGTTTCCACCTTCGCCGCGGTAATCGTTCCCACTGACCGAATCGCGTGTCCCGGAGAAATTGTTTAATTTTGTATTCCTCGTGTACCTCAAAACTGACGTCGGAGCAATTAAAGCCTCCGTCACGCGAAACGTACGCCATCCGCGTCATAAATGAGATATTTCGGTTCCTTTACCGACGCGGTCGCGTCGTTTCTTTTTTATTTCCCTTCGCCCGCTGCCTTTATTTCTATTCCGATGGCCGCTACTTTTACCTCGCCGTGTGTCTCACGGCTGCAATAAAGCACGGCAGGATTGTACGCCAGGATAGCGGTGTTTCATTCGCATGGGAGCGCAGCGACGAAATTGACGGTTCGGACAAAATGTGGAACGAAATCGTAGAGGGTACACCATACCAACGGTCCAACCCAATTTTATTTCCCTGTAATGGAAAATGCGTCCCCGACCCCTACCGCACTCCGCGTCATCTCGTTTTACGCTCGCAGGTAAATACTAATGGAAACCAGACACCGACGAAAAAAAAAGAAAGAAAAGATCCCCGTGACGATGAAACATTCGAGGAAAATTTTCGAGTGACATTCGCGATGTATACGCGTATAGTTTCAATACAGCGAACGTCATGCTCGATCTCTTTCACTCGGGACGAAGCGATACCGATCGCTGGCGAGCGAAACGAACAAGAGAGGAGGAACGGTGAATGGAAATTACATCGAACGGATTTTCTTGTACGAGGCGTCGCAATTTCGATACAATACACAGACGATCGTAGTACGCACTGCCTTTATGTACGTTCGTCGTACTTGATTTCCACACGATTTTCCGTAATGACGAGTCCTCCGTCAAGTTCTCGTCCTTGGTAGAAAAAGTCGAAGGCAAGTGCTAATACGTTGCACGATAGTTCCCGTGCGAGTATATTCTTCGTTACTTTACGATAATAAGATGTAAGATGTAAACCGCGTTCGAACCACGGGAAAATAATGGGCCTCCTCTAACGGAAATGCAAAACAGAAATTGATAAGTCAATTACATTATCGTTATTATCATCGCTGTCGTCGTTCAATTATTTTGTGGCCCCATATAACGATATAACCTTGCCGAAATGAAAAAGTAGCAAGTGCATAGCCGTAACGTTGATCCGGTGTCTTAACAATAACGTATGCGACGCGGTATATCGAGCGCGTCGGGCCGAAACGAAGTAACGCTTTTCACAATGACATTCGTCAATAATAGTTTATAGAAAATAAAATGAATGCAGGTGAGCAACCTAAGCGATCCACCTCATATATCGAGCGTCATTTCGTTCCCTTCGCGAGAGCGTCAGGCTTCTACAACGAAGCGATGAAAGTTATCTAGGATCCACCCGCTACGTATTTTCTACGTATTTTCTGTATAGTGGGCAATAAAAAATATACGTGTATCTCGTGGTCTTGGTAGATTACAGAGCAGCCTGTAACGCGAGATCTCTTCGTACAGTGGATGACCGTTTCTTACCGATACGGAGTATTCCCATTACCGATGTCTGTCGCTATAGATTTTCCGCGACAGCGGGTAAACATTTTCTGTATAAACACGGTCTGCGGGACTGTCTGAGGAATGCACGTCGATCTCGCGAGTAAACGTGAGAGAGGAGGGAAAGAAAGAGAGAGAGGAAAATGGGCAGCCTTTAAACGGCGGTGAGGCCAACGTGGTTCCGGAAACATCTTTCCGACGTTTTCCTAACATTGCGTATTTACCAAAGTCTGGTGGAAATAAATCTCCGTCAGTTGCGTCAAAAGTTGATCGTTTCGCTGTAGCACGAGCATTGTCTTCGAAACGTTGTTCGTTGTACACCATTCGTTGAAAATATAACGTTTCGAATTGCATTCCGCGCGCATTAGGTTAACGGATTTAAAATATAATGAAATAGAATAACAAATCCGTTTAACACAACGATCAACGAGTATTCCTAATTAAGTAATTAACGGAGCTACAACGATAAACAGAGACACCTACGCTGCGGTTACTCAAATTGACCATTTTTAAATATATGAACGAAAATTTACTTCCAAGTAGTCTGACTGTATATAATTTTATGCATACATATACTTTTAAACTATATTAAAATTGGTAAAACCGGTAAAAAAAGGTTGTACAAAAAGGTATGCATTAACCGTCGCGGTAGTTCTAGTGTTAATGACGAACTTCGAATTCGATGGTACAATTGTCATCGCGATACAGACGATTATTTCCACGAGAAGTACGTCCTCGCGCTCGCTTTAACGGCCGACCGATCGGTAATGCACCCCATAGCCTGATAAACATCGATGCAATCGGAAATATCGAAAAGTTCCCTCTTTACTCCAAAATAAATCTACGCTGGATAGCTGTGGAAATAGCTTCGGACGGGTCTATCGTCGCCGATGTAGCAGCCTGTAGTGGTTCAGAGGGTATTCTCCCGCGCGTACACACGAAGAACGCACGGCACGTCCGTTGAAGTCTACTCGCCCGTACAAGCATAACAATAAACTTCTCGTGTTCGTGAGAGCAGAAAGATGCATTCACTCGCCAAGCCCCTTCTTACGAGATTTCCCCACTTTTCCCTCGCTTTCCTTTCGTTTCTCTCACCTACGCAATCCTTTAACTTTACCTCTGGAAAATCTGCGTGGACGGAAGTCACGTTCGCGAGGATCCCGACGCCGCGCTGCACCGCTCGGGTACGATTTGATAGCGTCAAGTCTATTGTTAATTGTTCCGGGTCACCGAGAAATGCGCTCATTGTGCACGATTATTTGTATCATGATTTATCTTCCGGCAAGGTTCGTAGATGCATTTGACAGTGTGATCCGCCTTAATACTCCGTGGTTGATAAAAATTCAATTGTTACATTTCTTAATGTCGACGCGAATCGTATAAATGAGCATAAATTTAGAAATACACCAAGCGTGAAATGCATCAGATTGGAAATTCTTAATGTCCTCTGCCTCTTTCACGACTATCGGAGCATTCAGATTTTAAATTATGGGAATTACGATTATATTGATCGCAGCAAATCTTTAGAATCGACCGGGTAATCGATTGATGCGCAGCAAAGATTTTTTTTTCATTAATCGCCGCGCTTCTATCGTGATGATTCTAGCATGATTCCGTGAACATTAAACTCGGTCTTCTAATCGCATCCTTTCTTCTCGCAATATTTTGAAAAGAGTGACAAGACGTGAACGAGGGAAAAGGCGGGATGGCGCTCCCTTTCCCTATAATTTCTTCTGTTTGCGCGACCCTTAAGTTCCGTTCCTTGAATTTTGATCTATGTACACGGTGAGAGCGCGTACGTACGAGAGAAACATTACGTATGGATAGCACGACTCGGTAGATTTCGGAAGATATTTAACGCCATTGCACCGTAGCTGGATAACGTGCGAGGCGGACGCGCAAACGGTGGGAAGGGAATGAAATTTGGCTCGTACGTTATTCCTCGTGACGTACGGTGACTGCTCCCGACGAATGTGTATTTTGTGGTTCCATTGTCAACGCGAGCCCGTTGCATACCATCGGTACGCGTATGTTCACGGCTAAAACTGGCGTCCGCTCTTAGAGATAATTAGCGCATCACGATTAAGCTTTTCCTCATTAACATTTTCGGATGATCCTCGTTTTTTAACTCTGAGACAGGTGTCAGCGTGACGCGTGTGGACCTTGCGCAAGATTGTATATTTTGTTCGAAGAATGGAGTAAATATGTATACGCGATACATTTTATGTATGATATATAAAATGTTTATAAGCGACAGTAAAAATTGAAGCGTACAAATTGCATTATCAAATTATATATTTATATGTCTCCAAATGAAACTACGTACTCGTGAATTCAAGTCGTCCTCGTTTCAATAGATTGTTGAATAAATTGTTACAAATTCGTTCGATCTCGTTGTATTGCAGACAAAGAAGTTACGACTGATCGACTCCCAGCATATCGTTATAATTCTCATCGTCTTTTTCCTCATCATGTTCGGAATGAGCTTCGCATTCGTCTTCAACTGTATACGAAAGCTCATCCGAGATCATCGAATCATCCGGGTAAGTGGTTGACAAATATTTACTTTTAACGTAAACGTTTCATTCGTTACAGGAATCCTGTGACACGCTTAACGAGGATTGGCACCATGGTGATGTTAAGTGATTTTGTTTTTTTTTTTTTGCGGAAAAATCTGACCTCTGCTTTACGATTAAAAGCAATGGGTCTCGTTACCGTCAGTTTATGATCAAAAAATATTTTAGCGATTCGGAAGCTTCACAGGTCCTCGGTGACGAGACGTTGCCTCGTTGATTCCGCGTCTTTATTGCGCGCTAAAACTCCCGGGGGTAACTATAGAAGTACTTATCCATGTGTTTCCAAGCTTAAACCGAAATCCGGTCGGTGTTCCCCGGCGCGCGGGACGGTTGGCCGTTTTATGTGCCATTAAAAATTGTTAACTTCGTCGCGAAAGAGCGTAAAACGATTCAATTTGAGACGTTAAAAGTACCCTGGCTGCCAAAAATCGCGCGGAATCTCGTAGGAACGAATTTCCATCTGGATTCCAATGCGAAAAAAAGGAACTCGAGCGACATGCTGGAACAAATAAAAATATACGTACACCGAGACACGGAAATTTGTGCTCTTTGTGCGTTACACGTGATTCCCGTTGCGGAGCATTTTTGGAATTTCAAATACGCATGGAATGTACGAGATTTCAATTCGATTCACGATTCAGGCCCGTCACGTCCCACTATACGTGCCTAACGTGCACGCAAGTTGGAAAAAAATATGATAACGTTCAATGCGATAGCAGTATTCGATTCCTCGCCCATCCCATCCAACGAATAATTCGCGAAAAATCGAGGATCGAGAAAAAGTACAGCTGCCGAAATTGCGTATATGGATATTAATGGGTAAATAAAAGTGACTGGGGGAATCGTTTTTGATAAACGACAATCGGGAACGCAAATGACCGCTCTTCAAATCTTTTTTATATTTTTAATTCATTCCCCACACGCGTTCTTTTTAATTGGATACTCAACACCGGTGGCTCGCAATTAACGTCTTTCGAAGTACAGTCGGCCGCATAAGTGTCTCTCCATCTGCCATAATCTACGTACATTAGGGTAAATAATAAAATTACGAACGCAAATTTGAATGTAAAGACGTAGAAATAAACTTTTATTAACGCGGGACAAGATTGTAGTTGCAAAAGTGAATAATTGTTACAGAATAGGGAAATACAGAATACGACCCTAATACACGTCGAGTATGAAAGATGGACGGGTACTTATGCGGCCGACTATACACCCTTAGTTTTAAAGTTATCGTAGTTCATTAACGTCGTAATCGTATTGTAGTTCTATTTCTGTAGAGTATTTCACCCCAGGACGACATAGAAATGATAGTGAACATTTCCAGGTTCTTTTCAATGTTGAATTAACGCGGCGTACTGCCATAGCATTTTACACGAGAGAGTGAAACATTTCCTACCAATCGAGCATCAAAAGGGCGCGCAAGGACATTGGGGACAGAAAATCGCGAGTAATAACACCCGACTGTTTCAATCTCAATAATGAGAAGTGCTTCGCACCGTACCGTAGATCGATCGAAAGATAATAAGCGGTGCGGTATTTGTAAAGACTTCATAAAGACACATCATCGTTACAATCGACGCACAGTATGGACGATGTTACGCTTCATTAAAAGACTAATTGCTCTCCACAATTCTCTACGCGAAATAATATATTCGCGCGCGTTCGATATTCGGCAGAAAGCAATCATGTTTGTCGTAGCCAACAATATGTATAGTAATTGTACTCGGAATGTAGCTAACCGTATTGATAATTTCACTCAACTGTGTACGCCTCAATATCACTTTTCCATTTGTACACTGACTTAAACCATAATCGGTGGAACACGTTTGCCTTATCTAGGAACACATACGACAGTCGAGGGAAAATCGACTGGACGAACTAGGTCGCAAGTCGACGCCCTGTCCCATCTCGTCGTCCAGAACGGATATTAGGGATCGAGGTAGCGAGTCGCCCAGCCTCGAAGTGGTTCCCAGCAAAGAGCTCTTGCCAGCCACCACCCTGATCGCCCAGGAGTACACGAAGGACCTAGTCCTGGAGATGACTTACAACTCGCGGGAAATGAACGATATTCATCAGAGCAACAACGTGAGTAACGCCACGCAGGAACGTTTGCAGGAGTCGAGCGAGGAGCCAGAGATGCGGGACAATTCTTGCCAGACCCGGGAGAGCCTCTTCGAAACCCGTGCCCCGGACACTGGGGTGTCTCACGGTTTCACTACCTTCGGGGTTCGCGCTCCGAGTTCGCAGAACGGGACCAATCACCTTCATCATCATCGTCACCACCACCTGCACCATCATCAGCAGAGTCCGCAATTATCTCGTCAAAGCAGCCAACCCTCCCAGCAATCGTCCGAGCACAGCTCCCAACAGCTGGTCACCCAGTGCTCCGGATGTAGTCCAGCTTCGAGAGGTAGGGACGGTAGCATGGGTATTTGTCCTAAGCATAATCCCATCCCGGCACCACCTGGCTGGTCCACCCACGAGTCCAGTTATCCCCTGGCGATGCAACGGGGCTCCCCGTATCCCGAGCCACCGGATTATCCCTCGTATCAGAGGTACCAAAGCCCAAAGCCAAGTAGAGAGTGCAGCGCTTATCGCCAGTCACCGAAATTGTTGAGGCAAGCTACGATCGGCTCCGGCGAACGGTACGGAAGCTCGATCTATGGTTCTGGACACGGATCCAGCAACACATCTAGTTCCCCCCATCCCGGCACGCCGAAATGTCAGCAACAACCGACAACCGATCCGAGGTACAGAGCGGAGGCGGTGATAGAGGTCGATCAGAGGCGGCCTTTCAGTATAGAGAGCACAAAAAGCGCCCCGGACGTGATCGCGACGCACTGACGCCGGGGTACTGGGGATTGGGAGCCCTACAAGAGACGCCATCCCCGCCAGAGTGTCACCGATAATCGGGTGCCAGGTCGAAACGACGGGAATAAAGTCACTGTAGCTACGCAGAGCTCCCTGGACGAGGACGCCTCGACGAGCTCGACGGTGGAGGCGAACTCGTCTTCCTGATCCATGTGTGCCGACGCCATCGATCGACCCGACCAGTTCTCGGCTCTCCCGACTACGCGGGACGTTCGAACGATCTCGAAGAACCCCGTGATAGATCTCTCGCGGAATTTCATGGAATCGAGATCACCTGGAAGGACCAACGGGATCGACGCATCGTCGCCGAGGACGATCCACGTCGTAGAAATGACGAATCTTCGGGATCCTCCTAGCGGCTTCGAGGAGGCCAGCAACGCGATAGGAAGATCGCTGGACGACGTATCGATTCCTGAACAAGGTAAACGCGATGGGGTAGGGACAACTGAGGGTCTCGTGGCGTCGAAACCGTCGAGGACGAACGTGGCGTTGAAGTTGGACGATCTTCCGATACTGAAGCCACCGGAGGGCTTTAGGGCACCAGTTTTCAAGTGCAGGACACCGACCCTTGCCTGGCAGCATTGCGCGTGTCCCTCGCACTCTCATATACCACTGCGAAGATCGTCGATCACCTGGAGTGCCTTGAAGCGTTGCAACCAGGACCCTCTGTATCGCACCTGGCCTAACAGAGCTGCCAGAAGGTTTGCGCGACCATCGAAGAGAACGGTGGGTACGCAGAGCTCCTTGGACGGTACGAGATCGTCCCTTCGTTGCGTCGTTAGATCGATCGACATGACGGCAAGATCGATGGATCTGGAGATCGGTGCCACCATACCTTTCTAGCGTTGGCTTCCGAAACGGGATATGCCTCTCTGCGGAATTGGGATCGATCCGACGATCGATTTGCGGGTCCTGAATCCCGTCGGCGTGGAACCTATTTTAGCCATATCATTGCTGTAAATAGCAATAAAGATTCGCAACGAGTTAGCAGACCCAAGCTGGCTTCGACGACCAAACCTCGTTGACGTTGAAATCAGACTTTTTTTTAGAAAACACTACGCGCTATTGTATTAATCTTTTGTGCTAATTCGTGCGTTATTTTATATTGTATAACGTTACAACCGCGTTTACTTTTTATCAGAAGCGGCTAACAGCAGCTCGGAAAAGCCCATGAGGGGTTTGGCAACGCCATTCGGTCTACCACCTCCAATGACTCTCACGCGTTTGTACGAAAAGCACCGCTCTTTCTGTCTCTCGCCGTTCCACAACGCGCCTTGTCTAAAAACAAAGCAACCCGGCTGTCCCCTACGGTGGACGATAGAGCGTTGTTTTTTTCCCCCGTTAGTCCGCGTGCACCGGAGAGAGTAGTAGTGGGGGAAGCGAAAGCGACGTAGGGGAGTGCACGTGCACTCTGCTAGCCGCCCCTGATGTATAGGACACGCGTTATTTGCACCGCAACGGAAATGCGTTAGCGAATCTCATACTTCTTTCCCCTCCCGACGGAAAAGTAAGAGGAAATGAATATCGAAACTCGAAACGGTAATCTACCTCCGACGACGTGCAAGAGGCGTTGTATTATTTAAATCGACGCGCATCGTTCGCTATTGTCTTCGTAGTAATCGATACTCATCGAGTTGTATATTTCAACGCGTTTATCCGCCAGATCATTCGAAATGCACACAATCTTACGAGTCCGGAGAGATGTGCAATTTTGAAATTATTCAAGTACAAAATTTGAATCGTGACAAACTTTTGGAGTAAATCGACCGCGCCACGTCAAGACCAATTTTCCAAGAATCTACCGTAATCCTAATTAGCGCTGCAACGCGAATAAAGAGACAATGGAATTGTTACGTCACGCAGGTAACACGTTAAAATTGCTCTTCAACGAGACAGGAAAATACGAACGATCTGTGGCGATCAAAGTTCTAGTTTGAAATTTTTAGCACGGGGCCCTCACTGTCGACAGGTTATCGTCTCGAATAAAATGTGAGGGTATCGAGAGCGAGATTCTTTCTGTCCCGCCGCAAGTCGTTTATCGGTGTGTAACGTTAACACTGATGGAGGTTAGTTCGTACAAAGTGCGTGCGCGAATAAACATTTTCGAATTGTCAGTGTTTTACGATCAACGAAAAGAGTGAAGTGACTACGAGGATTCTACGTATAGTGGGGCGCAGAGCTTTGGAAAGAGTCTAATTGTGTCTTCTGCCGAGTAAGTAGATGCTTCGATCAAAAAGAAAAAAAAAATGTTTATTGCCCCGAATGTGGCATAATTTTTTTTTGTAACTGGTCTCGCTCCGAACTTGGTTTATTCGCGGTACGGCGTGCAACGAATACTTTAACGATATTACGTCAACCATTTCCGCGCGATATTTCCGTTTGATGTAACGAGATAGGATCGTATAGAAAAGTTGTCCTTCTCCAGGACTATTTCATTAATTGTAATATCGAATTGTTTGATCGTGAAATTGAGACTTCCCGGTATCCGGAGAAAATTCAGATTGATATTGAAGAATGAAAGTCGAAGACGTTGGAAAATTCAGTCGATGCATTACCAATATTTGGAAAATCTTACGGTTCCTACCCGGAGAGTCTCGATGGACGAATTAAAAATCACTGTAATAATACGTTCGTGTCGATGGAAAGGATGAATGTTTGCGCTCTGCCGATTAAGGGATTCGAAGGGATGCATTTATGTATGAGTACATAGGAAACGCGCATGACATCGTACGCGTGAAAATTGAAGTCATAACGGCGATCGAGGAGATCGATGATGGTGCTTTTATAACGAAAGAACGCATTTGAAGATACGAGGAAAATTTTGTTTACTTGCCCCGCGATCATCTTTCTTTGGTAAATTTGAACAGAGAAGAGAAATTGCAAGTCGCTATAGAGTGTAACTTTAACCTCGCGATACGTTTCTACCAGTGGACTTCGATCTAAACAACTTCTGGTTTTATGTAAAATTCCAGTAAAATCTCGCGCATTTCATAAGAATTTTAATGTCACGTTTTAAGTTTATATTTACAGACCTCGTGTCACTACGTAATCATTAAAATCATACGCGTGACCGTAAAATGATTTTCGATTGAGTACGAATAAAAATAATAACTTGGAATCGCGAAGCGGGAAACGATAAATCCGTTAGCAACAAAATCCACACGGTTTTGATAAAACCGTCCAGAATTAGGTCCACTGGTTTAACAAGGTTACAGAAATCATGATTGCGCACGTACGTTTCGTTGGCGAACGATTTAGGCTGGTGCCACGTTATCAGGAATTTCAGTTCGTGATTTTATTTCCATACCGTAGCAAACTCATGTTAGCGTAGCCGGGCTTATTCAAGAATTTCCGTTCGAGATCTTTTTACGCGCGTTATAGAAATTCAGTTATTGTACCCATTTAAATCAATGTAACCGATATCGTACGGAAAATATCGAAGTGAATTTCTGAATGGAAATTCCTGATAGCGCGGCGCCAACTTCAGCCGCGTACTTGTTTATTGGGCTTTTTTGCCAATACCTATCGACCGTACGAACGAGATACAGGCTTGCGAGGAAAATTAAAATCCCCGTACCCTCGCGCGGTGACTATCGTGCTCGCACACGGACGAGTAATTAAATTAGTCAATTAAACGTCGAACGATTAAAAGGTGCAATCTACGTGCGTATTAACTGTAACCGATGTAAGCAAACAAAAAAAAAGTATGTTATAAAGCAGTCAGGAACCTAGCGATTAGTGAAATTATCACCAAAATTATCACTTCTGTGCGGAATACGTGTCAACGTTTACCATGTAGAACAGAATGTACAGAGTGTACACAATTTGTATATAAACGACGCATACATGTCTGCCTAAAGTGATAGTGTCAGACGGCTAATAAATATAGTACTTTTAAAATAACCCGCTATCTCAATCCACTTTCAGCATCACGAACCGTCCATTGTTTTTTCGCAAGCGATCTTTTAACGTTTTAACGGAGCCCATGGGTAAGTCTTCATGGTCGCGCAGAGATAAAATATAGCCGCGGAAACTTACCGCGAAGAAACACGGAGGTGGAAGATAAAAATCGATGGAGCCACGCAATTTGTCAGGGAAAAAAAAGGACTCGATGTGCTTAGCGAACAAAGTACTGAAGGTACTGCACGTTATATAAGATCTTTAACGAAACAATTCCGCTTTTCTGATCCGCAACGAACTTTATTATTACGTTTTTGTTCAAGGAATTTATATCGGAAATATAGCGCCCGTTCGGTTCAATAGCTCTTCGCTCGCGTTTAACTAAATCCGCAAGTTAGCCCTTTTTTAATGTACCAGGATTCCAGTGAAAGCAATTGTCAGGTTTGACAAATTGGGTACTCAAATTTTTGAACCGTGTAAATCTAATTGTCGCGTGCTCGTTTTACCGCGTACCTACTTTTTACCTTTTATCTTGCAGCTTCTGTCGTACCGTTCTTGCCCCCACCTTCCATTAAACTCGTGGAATTCGCGGTGCACCGAATATTCATTTTTATATTCTCCGATTGAGAAAACGAAGATATCGAACTTAGTTCATCGAAGTTTATTGCGACAACGATGAAAGTAATTGCGCAGAATACGCAATTACTTTCTGCCTAAACTAATCATTCTGATTGCATTGTAACGTTGCCCCTCCTGCGCAATGGTAATTAGTTATTATCTACGTTAAAGGGAAGCAGGGTAGTATGAAAGCATAAGTCACGGCATTAGCCCTATTGAGAGCACTTCCTCTAGTAAGTTTATTACGGACACTCCCCATAGTGCATTTACCTAATTGGTCAGCTTCATGCTGTGAAACATTCGTTTCTCTCCATGGACTAATTTTTTGTTTCTCCAACAAGCGCTAATCACTTTGACTGTTGGCGCAAAGCGTGTCGCGTCGTGACTCGCGATGTGAACATTTTTCGAGCTCCCTCTTGACCTGCGCCGGTTGCCTCTTTTTATTATAATTAACATTTAAACTCGACTTTCTATAAACCGGACCTGGGCAACAAATTACTCGCCATCTTTCCTGGGCTGGTTTCGCGTCCCGCTACTATCCTTTTAACGCACGCGAAAGAGCGGAAAACAAGGATAATCCTTTAGACGACAAGAAATGGGAAACAATCGCGAAAAACAACGTGCGACGGAATCGCTAATGGGGTATCGAAGGGGCACATTTTAAACTGCCTATAATACGGTTAAGCTACTGTTTCTCGGCTTTGCTTTAAACTTTAAATGATCAATGTTTAACGCGTTGATCGTCGAGTCATTTTCATTTGGATGGCAGCATTAGTAACCTCTCATATTGATATTAATAAAATCAATGGTCCGTAACCGTAACCAAATATGGGTGACGAAGAAAGTGTTAACTGGGGGACGAGCGATCGTTTGGCGTTCCTAACTTCAACGTTCCTTTTGGTTTCTTGATACGTATTGTATAAGCTTCGTAAAACCCGCTTCGCAATACTCCCTAATTAATTTCAAATGATTTGAAGAGCATCGCAAGATCCGGAGTTTATTTAATAATTACAAGGTAGGTACATTTCATTTAGAGTTCCTGCTGGTTACTCTAAAAATGGAAAAAATTAAACCACCCCGTGGAGCTCGATATCGCTTTAAATTTTCCTCCATAAAAGGTAATGAAAATTTAATTTAACGGGGGTAAGAGTAACGGAGAAACGAAATTTACTGGCGGGTTTTTGCATCGGTATATATTATTCGTAGGCAGTATAATTTCGCTGCTCCGAGTTTTGTTCATTTTGCGAAACTGTTGGTATTTGATAGTGGATATAGATCCAAGAAACGACAATAACGAAGACAGATGAGCTAAATCGTCGCAAAACCCCCGCACGGGATATTCTCCGGGACGCGACGGCGCATACGTGTACGATGTATGTATATAATATGCATGTACACGTAATACTGCGCTCGGTCACCTTTATCTCTTCCGCATAATTTGTAATTTATGTACGTACGCGACGCTGTACCGCATCGTCAATGTTGTATACGACGCGACGATACATACAACGAGGGGAAATGTCTTTACGTTAGAAATGGAATCGCAAAGTGATTCCCACTGATTTCGATATCCAAATGTCACGGCCGAGAATAAAACGTCACGTTTCGTTGTATATAATTAGAAATAACGCGATCTACCCTGACGACGCGATACGGTGCTTGAATATTTATTATGTAATAAAATTCTCATAGAATGATTTTTAAACGTTCGAAACAAGAATATATCTTGCAAAGCATTGGCAAAAGAATATCTTATTATTTTTTAATAGTGTTTCATCTCAAAAGTGTGCATATTATACGTTACAAAAATATCCCGACATCGAAAATATCCTCTAACCGTGGAACGTAATTAAACTAATTCGTACAATTATCAGAATTTCTGGAATTTAATTAAAATGTATGACTCTATAATACTTGGGTTTTATATTTTTAATCTTTCTACCGTGTTGACAATGAATATTTATTTAATTGGCGAAGTGCAGGGTAAAAGAGATACTTTTTAACTATTTCAAAATGATAGTTCTTTAACATCTTATGCTCTCGGGGTAGCAATGCGTCGAATTAATATCCAGGATATTAATACCTTCGACGACACGGTATGTTTGTCCACAACGAGATGTTATCGTCGCGGGTATAATTTTGATTAGTCAGCTCGGGATAATTAACCGAAGGTAGAATAATTAGCATGATCGCCGACGTAGTAGGGACGATGCAAATTTTCACGCACGTGGAATAAACGGACATTTAGATGGGGAAAGTCAAGAGTCAGCGAAAGAAGCGCGTGGAATAACGATATTTTTGCTTGTACCACGAAACTCAGGGTTGAAACCGTTGTATGTGGCGAACCGATGATAACAGTGGATCGTATATAATATCGTTAGAGCAAAATTTTTCTTCGCCCAAGATTTCTTTCCTCGGGCGTCGTATCGCCAAGCGCGGAAAATCTGGTCCAATTAACGCTGCACAAAGCCACGTCCACGTACAGTCGAAAACAAAACAAAGAGATTAACGCGCCAGACTCGTGATTGGAACGCTGATATTGGTTTTGTTACGATCACCGAAAGTACCGCTTCAGAATTTTTATGGAGTTTTTCCCCCATCGAGTAAATTAGAGAAAAGTGTCGATAAATGCTTCCGCTATTTTCACGATACTCACACGCGTCAAAATTATTCTTCACGGAAATTTGTTTCCCGTTGGCCGTATTTCTTCGTGTTCGAAGTAAGCAAAGTATATTGTTCTCGGCGATATCGAGATATTACTTACGATCCGACGCACGCGCGCTTGTGCTGTTTATTTCCTTCGCTTTTCCAATCAAAATAATAATATTATCTCGTGTATTTCGAGAATTGTACGATTTTTATACTGAAATGAAAGTCAGTTTGCGTTAATGTTGGGCTCGCGTAACGATGAGCTCTGAACTCGAAAATTAACAGCGCAATTATAATTCCAGCCGTTAATTCGAGGACAACAGAAACAAATATTCATCACCCGTTAACCCTAAGAACGAACAAATATCAGAAATTACTCGTTCGTGTTGTAATTATTACAGGATGTAAATGCTTCGAACCACGATCGGATACCACTTTAATAGCCCCTAGCACGGTTCGCATTCCGTACGTGTGTTCGGGATCGCAAATTCGGCTTGCGTATCATGTGTCGCGCGGCATAATTATGCGTTATTAATACTTGCGCGCAAATATCAGGTTATTTATTACTATAGATGCGAGCGTAACGAGGGATCCCTGGGCATTCGGATACAGGTACGTGCGTGGCGGCCGTTAAAATTTAATTGCTAATTAAATTTCAACGGCTCCACTTTAAATCATTGTTTGCGCACGATATATTTAAGGAACGTATTTAATTCATCGACGGCGGAGTAAATCGGCGCGGCCCGGATTTCCCGGCGCGAGACGCAATTTCAATGACGTAAGGCGAAATATCTTCGAACGCGCCGAGCGAAGAATAGCGCTCGAGGAAAAATATGATCCGGGAAACTAGATCGCGCGGCAAGTTAAACATTTCCGTGGCTCGCAACAATGGTATGCAGGAGCGATTCCGAAGCCACTCCGATGTCTTTTACGACTCTTATTCTTTCAAACGCATTTCTTACAAGTGCTCTCGTCCTTCCGAACTCGTCGATTCCAGTTCGTATACTTCCGTTGTATCTCTCCGCGCCTCGAATGTCGCTTCGGGGAAACGTTTCTTTGAAAGCGTCGAGATTAATCGACGATCTTCTTTATCGAACAATACCGTCGCGTCGCCCCGATGGCCGCTAATCACCGAGTTACTTCGCCCGACGGCGCGTAATGAAATTTACGGTTGCAGTCGTGTTTTGAGTTCCAACGTCGAAACATTGGAAATCTGTAAATCGATACTTCGATGTCTCGACGAGGGTCGAAAATGATGGGAACGATAATATTTTTTTTTTCTCAAAGGTGACTTCTAATTGGACCCTCGATCGAAAAATAAAATCTCCAATTACTACGTCCGACGAAAAGAAATTTGCGTCTCTCGGCCAGAGGAATATCGGAAATATCGATTCGAGTACTATTCGTAACTACTCTTGCTCTTTTGATCACCATCGTTTCTCAATTGTACGACGATAACTCGCACGACTCGAACTCGATATTATCAATCCTCGGACTTAATCGCGATTCGTCCTGTCCCGACTCCCTAAACCAGTAATCGGATCGGTGGGTCCTCATTACGCGAATTATCTTGTCGGACGGAAGAATCTTTTTACCCCGGGCCCCATCGGCCGAAAAGGGTCGTCGCCTAAAGAAATTTGAAATCAGAATCCGCGCGACAGATCTGATCAAAGTGGCACGAAGAGGATTAATTCTCAAGGACCTTTATCGACAACGCCGAGGAACATGGCCTCCCGATTAAGACATTCTTTCGATTCAACCCCGTTCATTTTTATCGTTCGCCATTTCCTTTCCTCGTTCGTCCGACGAGTATTTATCGAGGCCGATTATGAGCTGGATCCACGCCAAGATATTCCCCAGCTCGTACATTCTTGGATACATCCCCGCGCGATCGGTCTTGCGACGCATCGACGATAAATAAACCCGAGTTGAGATATTCAAGCGGAGGTCCCCAATCGATTTACGTTATTTCGATATGAAAATGTAAGTAACTTCCGGAGTGAGGGGGGAAATCGGGTAGCCTTCCAATGGCCTCGCGGATATATATCTATGTGCATACATATATCCTGGGAAACCTCCGCGCAGACGGATACTGGAGGTATTCTTCGAGAATAATAGAAAAGATACTATAATACTTGATCCAGAAAGGTCACCGGTACTCGCGTATTACGCTTAAACGATAGCTCAGGATTTCGTTGTAAAACCGAAGACGAGAGAAGAGAAGAAGGGGAAAAGAAATGGACACGGAGAAAGAGGTGTGGGGGTGACTGTAGGCAAGGCTCTACTTTCCACCCCATCTGTATTTATTGAGGCGTCCGCGGGGGTTACGGCATCGAAGTCGAGAGTTTTACGCTCATTGGAAGATCGCGCCTTTATGACGCCGTGCCGTAAAATAAGCATTTCGAGAGCTTCCGGAAGAAGGATCTTTCCGGCGTTGCGCTAGTAAAGGAGTACGGGAAAGGGGGTCGTGGATTCCGGTTCCTCTACATGCTCGGCGGACGAGGAGTGGGGGGCTGTTTGTACGCCAGACGTCGCGGTAAATATACGTTTCTGACTCCGCTGGAACGCGCGCGTATTGGTTCCGCGTATACCCAACGTTAGCTCGCACATTCCAACGTTCGTACGAGATCGAGAGCGTGTGTGGGGTGGCATCCATGTTTTTACGATGGAACGGGACCAGATAAATTTTGCTTTCTTCTCCGCTCGGGAGTTTCGGGCGGAACGAAAAAGAGATACCCATCCTTCGTCGGATTCTCGATTGTCCTCGGGACGAGCAATGCGTTTCGCGTGTCCCGGGATGGACGGACGAATTGGTATCCCGAACGGCTCGTTAGGGGGCGTCTTACCACGCGAATACTCGTTATCAGAAGAGCCGAGCGGGGAAGAGCGAGCTATGGACTCTCGCGAGACAAATGTCCTCGTCGGTGAATTCCCGTGCGGCGTAATTCACATCGACGACTCCCGCCAGCGAACGGAAATATATTCTAGAAGGAAAGAAAGCCGGCGCGACCTCCCCCCCCCCCCCCCCTCTCTCTCTCTCTCTCTCTCTCTCTCTCTCTCTCTCTCTCTCTCTCTCTCTCTCTCTCTCTCCCTCCCTCCCTCCCTCCCTCCCTCCCTCCCTCCCTCCCTCCCTCCCTCTCTCTCCCCCTCTCCCCCCCTCTCTCACCCCCTCTCTCTCCCCCTCTCTCCCCCTCTCGCTCTCTCTCTCTCTCTCTCTCTCTCTCTCTCTAGCGAGTTCGTAAAACTTGGATCGAAGGTTGGAATTCGCCGTTGCAGGAAAGTCTTCGGCTTAGCGGGGGAAAAAAAAAGAATTTACGCTCGTCGAGAGATCACGATTTCATGACGTCGCGGGCCCGTCCTGCGGATTGATATACCGCCACTAAAGGAAGTTTTAGAATGTGCCGTGAGTAACCTTAGCGGGGGTTGGATGCCTATTGGAAAATTGCAATGCCCCCGCGTAGATGCCTCCCGGACCATTATCCCTCCCCCGCGAGGAGCAGTATATTTCCCGGTGTCTCGTAGGGACATAAATACACGTTAATGGTTCTGTCCTTCGAGACGCGATTGACCTACTTACTTTGCCCAACGGAGCGGGCGAAAATTGGACAATACGTTTTATTGGTCTCTTTAAATATTGATCATTCGACGCGCGTACTTGCAAACGAGCTCGCATATGCTGGAGGGCGAAAGGGATGGGGAGCGAGGAAAACTTGGACCCATCCCGGCGGCCCATGCGGAAGGGTGCACGAGGATTTCTATTAAATAAATTAACGATCGTGCTTAAGAACGTCGAGGCACCTTGTTTCTTGACCCGGGGTCTCGTGCCTTTAAGTTCCGGGGCGTTAATGGCACTGTCGATTAAGGATTTAAAGGTAATGTTCCGTGCAAGTAGTTCCTCCGCAGACCCGCCACACCGCCAAGCCCCGCCACGGCCCTCTCTCGTTCCATCGTGTTCGTTACCGTAACGTAAGAGGGTAGGAGTTTCCGTAGGGGCCACCGGAAACGAACGGTCTATTGTTAGAGGGAGATCGACTTTAAACTCGAGATACACACCCGTGCGCATCTTTACGAGTTCCCGGAACGCCGATATTTTCCAGGGAGCTAGTTTAAATTTATGTACATAAGTAGCGCGGCGTACAACCGTGAATGATGAACGAGTGAGACAGAAGCTGGCAAAAGAAGGATTAATGCGTCGTTATTGTATCGCAGACTGTTTAAAACTGCGGAGAGTGGTAAGGGATCTGAAGTTCACGCGCTATCTAGTTTCCCAAGTAACGAATAAACTTCTGATTAATTTCAGCCCCGCCTTTTCGGGAGAGTTTCCTGCAACTTTGCTATCGATATCTTTGCATAATGAGGTTACCCTTTGAGATTAATAATCGTGAGTTACGAGGAAAGCAAGAATCACGGACAAATTGCGAGGGCGATAACCGCCAAAACGAGTCGTGTTTCCTCGATAACCCACTCGGGTGTCTCACCCCTTGCTTTTAGCCCTCCCACGAATATTTCAACGTGCATAGCGAGAAATGTTGGTGGAGGGGGAAAAAGGGGGGAAAAAGGGGGAGAAAGGGGGGAAAAAAGGGGGAGGACCATGGTAGTCTTCGTGATCCGTCATCGATAAGATGGATCGACGTGCCCGCGAGGATTCGTCTTTTGTAAACAACGTTCCTCGACGTGGCGAATGCGAATCCGGTGTAAGAGGACTAGGCGCGTCGGTTCGCGTGCGTACATACAAGCGTTCCCCCTGAAAAGCCGGAAGAGCGGCGCGTTGCCGGGGGAAAAAACACGTCGGGGGTAAAATGGAGAAATAAAGTTTACGAGACGGAGGTTTCGCGTATGTTGCTACTCCCCCAGATAAGGCTCCCGTATGCGCATCGGCGCACATCTGCATCCACCCGGAGCACGCGGAATCCGTAATATCGGCGAATCGCGATTTATCCCCGGCTATCGGCCGCTGTCACGTTTAATAAAATGTAAATACGCGCCACGATACTCGGAACCGCATCAATTCGCATAATTTCCCCTCCGACGGCGAATGCGGGATGCGCCCGGCGGCGAAACGACGCGCGAACGTTTCCGCGTTTTCCTCTCTTTACGTAAAACGTTGTTCGATCGACGGTAATAATGCCCGTTTTAATTGCCGATAATCGCGCACTCGTACTCGTTTTATTTCACGAGTCACGGTATATTCGTCTCGCTGGAATCCTCGATGCGAGCAAAGGCGAGGAGCGTTGTTTCGATCGGTAAGTTTGGGGGAGAAGTTAATAACGCGTTATTAACGGTCGTTTGTTTTCGCTAATCTCGTGCTTTGGATAGGAGGAGAATAATGTTCGATTACATCGGTAAATGGAAAATTAGGAGTGATTCGAGTACGCGAGTAAAGGACCTTGCTCATCCGAACGGCACAGAGAATATTTCAGCAATCGTAAATAAAGTTCGAGAAAGTTTTCGCGGATTACTCTAATTACAATGAACATGATATTTGTAGAGGGAGAGGTCAGACCGATGAAAATTTAATTAACCAGACTAAACGGAAAGTAAAGGGAGTCGTTCCTCTAATCCCTTCGGTTGAGCACATTCCTTGCTCCGTGTCCGTTCTGCCTCTTTCATCGAGTTGCCCTCTAGCAGATTACCGTAACGGAATTGACTTCGCCAGAATCGCGCCCGTGAAAAAGCTTACTGCTTTATATATTCGTACCTAGAACCGTTGTAAAACGGAATGGTCGTATTTCGAGTAAACCACGCAATTTGCGTTTCGACTCACTCGCGAATTCCTGCCAATGCGAATTAATTAATTAATTAGACAGGCTCTTTGCCTTATTATTAATTAATTGATTAGGCCCACTTTACGTATAAAGACAAATAAATGCTACAAACATAGTTATGGAAATTTAATGTACCTTAAAATTTTATCTAATCAATTAGGCAAATAATGATAGCGAGTAATTAAATGCCACGGACAATCCTTCATTCTTGCCTTTCAAATTGATTAACTTGAATTTAAGCATTAAATTCAATGACAAGTAGCCGCTGTACATGTAATTATACAGAATTAAAGTATGCTCAAATTTTACCTAATTAATTAGATGGAGGAGGATAGCGGGTAATTATATACCACTGATTATGCTCCACTCGTTTTTTCCAATTGATTAACTTACAGTGTAATTCTAATTAAATTACTCTGAGTATACCCGCGGTAAGTATAATCGGTCCTCCGTCACCTCGTGGATATTTAAATTAAATTTAACGTGGAGCAGCGATTCAAACATTCCGATTATCGTTAATTAATTACGAAACGCAATGCGGATGCGTTCCATGATCTCGTAGAACAATTTATATTATCGAAATGGTGAATCGAAATTTTGCAAATGTCAGGACGAGAGAGGTTTGGATTTTGAATTGGGAGCTTCTATTTATACCCATGCTCGAGTCCGTTAACTTCCGAATAAATTTAACCGTTCTGTAGTTACCGCGCCAGACGTTGCATCAAATTAGTACTGTTCTGAAAATTTTGCGAAACGCGCAGACACGATACGCGGATATAACGCGATACCATGCGAAGTCAACGAATACTTCGATATATATTGTATAACGCTTAACGCTTCGTTTACTTCGACGTTTTAATTAATTATCCGTTATTTTGAGTGTCCCGTAATTAGCATCGGACCGCTGTTCGTTATGTTGAGCGACAGGTGAAATCGTGGGCAAAGTCACGGAAGATTGCGAGCACCGCGGAACGATCTCGTACGATTTCAGTAATTTATTTTTATGCAATATCTCGCTGTCGAGAAACGACGATTAATCGGTTACGCGTTAAATCACCGCTACAGTGGTTCCCAACCCCGTGTGAACGAGTACTCCCCACGAAAGTGAGAAAGAGTGAAGATTCTGTTTTGAAAACTTGATTAATTCGTTTCCTCTTCTATTTTGTTAGGCAGTACGGAAAAGTCTATTAAGAGGCAAAGGAACACGGAAACCGAGAGAGTTTGAAAATCTCTGCTCTATTTTAAATAGACGCTTCATTGTGCGAGGCAACAATTTCAGACGCGCTTTTCGTAGTATTGAAGCAAACGAGTATCGCGTTACTACGAGAAACTCGTTAGAACTTGTTCCTTATTATGTAAATGTTCATAATGTATTTCAGCGTTTAATTTTTGGACGAGAAAAATAAATTCGCCTAACGGACGGTTAATGAACTGAAAGTAACGTTGAGGTTCGAGCTTCCGAAACGGGCAAAGCTCTTCCGAGATACGCTCTACGCCAATTTGCCTCGTTAAACTATTTTACGATGCGGAACGAGATAGAATAGAATATTTCGATGAATGCGATAGATCGCGGAGCGCCGTTTGACGCGAACAAATTTAAACCTGTCTCCCCGCCATCAAAGTGACCATTCCAAAATCCTGCCCAGAAGCCAATAATAGACAAACCAAGCGCGATAATTAATTAGTTGGCCGCGGCACTGGATCCCGGGTGGATAATCATTCCCATGCTATCTGCATTCGGTAAATAACGTGTTGGCGACACGATCATCGTCCCATCAAAAATGATCATTTAGATGAATTGTAATTTGAACCGTTTCCATTATTAATGTTATACGAAATTTATGTATGATTCGTATACCTCTTCACCGTCGGCGGAGGAAAACGCAGAGTACCGTGTTGGTAATGAAAGTAGTACTGCTGCAGAACTCGCAGAGATAAGTAAGAAGCGAGCTGAAAAATATTGTTAGACATTAACGACGAGGCGTAAGTGCAAAAATTGGCACATTCGGCCATTTTTTTCAGGTTCTTGCAATTGCCCATTGCAAACCCGTCTTTATACATTTCATCTGCGTCACATCCTTCTTCTTATCTTGTAGAAAAGAATTGGAGTTAGGTTACGACGTGGCAGGTTTGACACTCTCTTTGTAAGTTAAGAAACTCAATCACATGAATATTGGCACTCGGTAACCGACAACAGCCCGTTAGTGGTACCGGACGCAAGGGAGGCAATGCCATTACGAACAATATCGCGAGGTGCACACAAAGGGCAAGGGCCCGATGTAGGGCTTTGACTGTAATCGCGTTGCTTCAAGGCTTGGCAACGCTTCTGGAATTCATCAGGATTATAGAGTCACGATGCGAGAGAGCGTTGAATGATAAGATGCTCTCGTACCAAGATATTAGTTTAATTAAATATATTATTTGTAACTAAACCAGAGCGTTTTGCATGATCCGCTCGAAATTCAACAACGCGGTACAATGCTATCGAGGAATTCCGTGATGCTACATCGCCGGTAACACTGTTATCAGTAATACCGCGGCTAATAATGAGCGATAGTATAACTAAATTTTATCGGCGTCTCGCCGGTAGTTGTAAAGTTTTCGCCGATCGTACCGCGGGTGTCATAAACCACACGGAAGTTTTCCGCGATAGAGTACGGCCAAGTTTTCTTGGATTCCCCGGTAATCAGTACTTTCCTGTTGTTTTAAGCACGTCGGGATATTCAATTAAGGTTTACGATCAGGATTAAGGCGCGAAAGTTTAATCCTTGGCAGATGGCCGGATGGTAGTCTCGATGAATCGCATCACTCTGCGTACAAGGGGTTAGAGTTACAGGATAACGAGACGCTTACCCGGAATTGTGCGATATACCTTTTTATTCGACCCTCTCGAGAAACTATTCACTCGACGATCTTTAGCCGTAGAATCCAGGCGTAATAAAGTTTATTATCTCGACTCATCGTCGAGTTATCACTGTAACGGGGACCGGCGAGCTGCTTGGCCAATTTTCTTAAGAACAGCGACCCCGTCTTCAAGAGGGACGTTTTACTTGAATTTTATGAATTTGACGTTTAGAAATATATCTTTCGAGATAACGGAGTGGACGTCTAAATTACCTTCCGCTGATTAAGAGGCATTGAACTTTATCGGTGCAAAAGGAATAGGTAAGTATATGGAATCGCGTCGATGCAATTTTCCACTCGAACGACGATTATTCGTGAAACACTCGTCCCGATCGGTTTTATCCATTGATATAAATATCGATCGGGAATATAATTATCAGCGAGTTTGATGACTCGTGACTTCGATTAGTCGCCGACCAACGTATTCCCCCGTCGAGCCGTGAGCATTTAACTAAAGATGTTCGCTGTAATATTACTTCCATGAAATTGCCGTGATGCCCGGAGTTCCGTTGCATACGAAATCCTGTAGTCGCACCGGAAATAGAGAACGGAGAATCGTATTTCGATATGTACGTAAGTACCTACGCGTGGAAGTGAACACATGTGTATGTATGGAAGAATCTACGAGGAGCTCGGTTATGTTTTACGTTTTGCCCTTGCGTACCTCCCACACGTACAGGATTTCTATCAACGGGCAAGGTCTTATCTCGGGCCAAGTGCAAGTACGGAAGATCGGTTATTTAACGCGTAAGCGTTTGTTAACAAAAACATCATTCTTCTCAAAACTAAAATGTTATATATATACATATACAGGGTGTCCCGTAACTAGCTCGACACCGGGAAATGAGGGGTAGCTGAGGTGATTCTGAACAACTTTCTCCTTAGCAATAATGTCCTAAGCGCCTTCGGTTTTGAATTATTAACGAAACGGCTAGGCCAATCCGAGCGCTTATCTGGCGCGCGCTCGAAACGAGAGTGTGGTCTCTGGATCGTGCTCGACCGCGAGCGTGAACAAGTGCATCGCCTGGGTATCGACGGAAGCCTACGGCAAATGTCACATCGCCTTCAAATAAACTAATACTCGTTGAATAACTGTGTCCGATGCTCTTACCCGTTATTCAATAGGAACGAAGATTGTAGTATTTGTGGAAAAAATGTTTCTCTTAACAGCACGTTTTCAGGTGGATAAATTATCGTTAGAATAATTTATAATAACTAACGTTAGAAAAGCCTTGTTAAACTCACCCATTCGACCACGAATCACCCTGCTTCGACGAAAGTAGGTCATTGGCACTAGGTCACAGTGCCGATTTTGCCCTTCCTAAGAATCTCGAGAGCCTCAACAGCTCATTTTACGGTAAACTCACTTGACACTGACACACACAGTAGGAACGGCACTTGCCTAATTTATGGCAGGGCGCACGGCTAATCGCAGGTACGCGAACACCCCCGAGAGTCGAGCGGCCGTCGGGTCACTTTACCGAACGCGCATTTCACCGCACGAGCACTGTTACCGATATTCCGTAATAAAATAATTATGTTTGAACGTGATTGAGCCTACGTAAGAGATGTTGGTGGTCCTGAAAAGGGCCCATTGTTGTTATGCCAAAATTGCCAAGTTTAGTTCGACGTACCCGCGTCACACTTGCATGCACACATCGGAGCACCGGTGGACGTTGCGCTGCACTTCTCCCAATGTTTCTCGATTAAGAAACGTAACAAATATCCTGTAATACTCCGCGTTAGTTCGTTGCTGTATGGTACCCGTTCGGTTTGAAAAACGATTCTGCCAGCTCTAGCGTTTCTTGGGTCTTGCTTAGAACGACGTTCGTTAGGGAAGGGATATTTTTACAATAGTGCAACGGAGTGGGTCGCACATTTGGAGTCACCGTTCATTCAGCAAAAAAATACACGCGCATTTAGGGCGGCCGCATGGTCTTCTCCACTACGAACGCGCTAGCGAAGACAAGGGCAAGGAGTGCCATAAATTTCACTATTGTCCATACCGTGTCGTAAAGGGAAAGTGTGACTATTTTACGAAATACGTGCATCGGCTTAAGACTGCATCGACAGCGTACACGCAACATAAACCTTTAATATTTTCTTACGATTCTTTCCGCGAAGACGAAACAGTACACACAACTTGGAAAATGATCAATTTAATATTGTATTGTGTTAGCGAGGACACTGTTTGATACGCATTTCGAGACAGACATCGTTATGTCTGTCAACATTTTGGTCGTCTGGAACAGGTCCCCCTGATCGGGCCCATGTACCGCGGCACGCTTTGCTGCTCGCGTTCCCGTAAACAGTCGGTTGCCGCGCGCGTGCGATAATCATAACAAGATCGAAATCAGAGATTCTTAGGGAGCCGACTGTTTAAGATTTTAAGCATTTCGACAAGCCGCAAACAGTGTCTTCGCGCTTGTACTTTTATTCACGCCATGCACTCTACACTAAACATCCCACTACATTAAATTTATAATATTACAAATGACACGGGTAAGCGTGTATGCGTCGCAAGCAGTGTCTTCGCAATACAATACAATAATATTGAATTGATAATTTTGGGAATTGTATGTACTGTTCCTTCTTTGCGGGAAGAATCGTAAGAAAATATTAAAGGATTATGTTGCGTGTACGCTGTCGATGTAGTTTTAAGACGATGCACGTATTTCGTAAAATAGCCACACTTTCCTTTTACGACACGGTATGGACAATATCGAAATTTATGGCACTCCTTGCCCTACGTCTTCGCTAGCGCGTTCGTAGTGACGAAGACCATGCGGCCGCCCCGAGCGCACGGGTATTTTTTGGCTGAATTGACTCCAAATGTGCGAGCCACTACGTTGTACTATTGTAAAAATATCCCTTCCCCAACGAACGTCCTTCTAAGCAAGACCCAAGAAACGCTAGAGCTGGCAGAATCGTTTTTCAAACCGAACGGGTACCATACAGCAACGAACTAACGCGGAGTATTACAGGATATTTGTTACGTTTCTTAATCGAAAACCATTGGAAGAAGTGCAGCGCAACGTCCGCCGGTGCTCCGAGACGTGCATGCAAGCGCGAGGAGGGCACGTCGAGCCGATCTTGGCAATTTTGGCAATAACAATCGGCCCTTTTCAGGGCCACCAACTATTCTAACGTAGGTTCAATTACGTTCCTCTACATAATTGTTTTATTCGGAGTTATCGGTGAAAGTGCTCACGCAGTGAAATGCACGTTCGGTAAAGTGACCCGATCGCCGATCGCCGCTCGACTCTCGGGGGTGTCCGCGTACCTGCGATTAGCCGTGCGCCCTGCCATAAATTAGACAAGTGCCGTTCCTACTGTGTGTGTCAGTGTCAAGTGAGTTCACCGAACCGGCCGTAGAATCAGCTGTTGAAGTTCTCGAGATTCTTACGAAGGACAAAATCGACACTGTGACCTACTGCCAACGACTTACTTCCGTCGAGGGCAGGTTGATTCGTTGGCGAAAGGGTGAGTTTAACAAGAATCTTCTAACGTTAGTTATTCACATCGTTTATCTTAGACCATAATTTACCCACCTGAAAACATGCTGTTAAGAAAATCATTTTTTCCACAAATACTACAACTTTTCATACCTCCCGAATTACGAGTGACAGTATTGAACACAGTTATGCAACGACTATTAGTTTATTTGAAGACGATATGTGATATTTGCCGTATGCTTTTCTCGATACCCACGCGATCTACTTGTTCACGCTCGCGGCGGAGCGTGTCAGAGACCACACTCTCGTTTCGAGCGCGCGTTCGATACGCGCTCGGATTGGCCTAGCCGTTTCGTTAATAATTCAAAACCGAAGGCGCTTAGGACATTATTGCTAAGGAAAAAGTTGTTCAGAATCACCTCAGCTACCCCTCATTTCCCGGTGTCGAGCTAGTTACGGGACACCCTGTATGTATAGTAAATAAATATGAAATCGATAGTCATCCGAGTCGGCGATGATCATAGCGACGTAAGTGTATTTTACATCTTTTTACGAAATTCCTTACGAATAACGCGAGAAAAAACCAGCGATCGACGTTTTACGACCGTGAAATATTTTTGTCTTAAATTACCGACGAACTCAACTTTAATTTTCACCGGCTTATCCGGTCGAGCGATATTGCCAACCTTCATACTGATTTCGATACGAACCAGCGGAAGTTATTGTTGCCAGATATCCGCTCGATAAAGTTCCATCGATGACCGGATTTAACGGTTATCTAACGAACAACTTATGTATCTTTTGAGGCAATCGTATGTACGCGCCTATGTACGCGTATCGCGATAAAAGATTATATCTGTGGGTAGTAACGCTTCGAAAACGGGAAACTGGTAGAAACGAGGGGTTATCATTTACCGATGCTTATCTAATTCCCGGGGGATAGCGAGGCCCCCCGACAACGCGCCGAATGCCCGAAGGGATGCTGTTTGTTGCACATTCGCTTATTATGCAACCGGTCGTTCTGCCGCTTAGAACGGCAACTCGACAAACGACGCCACGTGCCAACCTGTATCGCTTCCCCAAACTCCTCGGAGTTGTTCAAATTGTAATTTCCGATATTATGGATAATTCTGAGTTCGCAACCCTCGAATGGGATAAGTTTTCACGGTTAATATCGAAATTAATGGTAGGGAAAACGAAGGTACCAACGATGGGAAAAGTTCGGAAAACGTAGTTGGACGTTGATTATCGAACCGAATTAACGGGAATACGAATTAATTATCGGGAATACCGCTAATCCGAAAAGGGAACCGTGTCTATACATTTCAACGTCAAATTGAAACGATCATTGAGAAATCGAATTGATACAAATTTGATATGTTTTGTGCAATTAGAAGTTGTTGTAATTAAGCGTAGCGTAGAAGGATTATTAATTCCCAGAAAAAGCGGAGAATTTAAACATCTCTTTTTTTGTTTTGAAAATAGATTATCCTGATAATCCGAGTGAAACATGGAGTCGACGTTTGAAAAAATTGCCTTCCCAATTACATCGGATAATCAGAGTCGTACTGCGATAAAAACAAGAGTCGCAAGTGAGAAATATTACTTTGAGATCCGCCAAAGTAAAGAAAAAGTACAGATGCCGCAGATACTTATATTAAAAAAATAATCGTCAAATATTAGAATGAAAATTTCTCGACATTTGTCATTCCCACCGATGATATGCGAAAAAAAATTTTTCGGTTATTCCGCTTAAATGGAACTGGAAGTTAAAGCAAACTTTCTCTGCTGTGTATGAAAATTTTAAAGCGTTCGATGAACAATTTGAAATGCGAGTGAAACAAATATATCCTATTTATGGTAGCTATAACAAATGTTCGTACGCGCAGAAATTGGACACGCGTAGCCTACTCAAACCGAGTTTGCTTTTTTACGTGTAAACGTGAAAAGAGTCAACCGGGCTTTCTATTCAATTCTCATTTTCAAAGTCATTGTTCCCTAAAAAACACAACGAGTATAAAACACATACAGCAATTTTTTAATATTTTTCATTGTTCAACAAATTTGTACACCGACTATCTTGTTTTCCAATGTTGAATAAAAATAACGATATAAAATGTATAACAAAAATAACGGCCCATGCTGATAGTTATTTGCGCCGATTGTTAAATCAATCGTTACGTTGGCATTTGAAAGTTCATTCGCGTTCACGAATTCATTCGCTAACAAATCGTTAACTGGTTCCTGCTTGCAATTAGTAACGCGAACCGCGATTTATGAATTAATTAAAATCTGTAAAAACTGCGAAGACAATGGCTTCCCCATCGCTGTTCAGACTTGTACGAGTAAGCACTAGCAAAGGAATTTCCATTGTTTGCCTGGTACGCGCAACAATTAATCACACTTTTACCCCGGTAATAAGGGGAGTCCACTCAAGGCTAATTCTGTTCGAGGCCATACCCTGATTACACGCTAACGATGTTAAACTCGAGCTATTATTTCGGCCATTATTCACCTAACAATGTGTATCGCGATTATTCAGGTTTCCTAGACCCATACCCTGCGGTGAATTGATATCTTCGCCCGATCTCGATAATCCGAATTATCTTGAAAACTTTCATCTCGCTGTATCGAAGAATGGAACTTATTTCTGCTTCCTAGCTTGACTCTATCGTCATACGATTATCCGTCCACTCTGATGACGACGCAGTATTTGAAATTATTAACGCTACTTAAAATTTAATGATACAATCCTGTCGCTTTAATTATTTCTTTCCGTGTATAATATAATAATATTGAAATACATTTCTATATTTCTTTGCAATAATACTATCACAATTTCCTAACATCGTAGGCATGTGAAAAAAAAGTATATAGTGTTCCCCTAAAACTGATTGCTCGCTCCAACGATGAACCGTCGCGACGCCGCCCTCGAAATAATTCCCCACCCCGAGGCACGGCCACGAACCTCTATTCGTCACTTCCATTCCGAGAATCTCGGCAAAACTCGGCCGGATCTTTTTTGCGGAGGTTAACCGCAAATCGCGCTACTCGGCATCCTGCGGAAAATTAAGCTTTATCGTAATTACGAGCCACCATGGCGATACACCACCCTTTCTGCGTATCCTCGTCGCAGGATGGCGCACGGACGCCATTAAGGATCTTTACGTCGTGCCATTTCCCACTCGCATTTTCCAGCCCCGTAATTATCGTATGAATTAGTCAGCCCCCCCCCCTGCCCCTCACCCATCCCCATCATTCACCCCTACCGTCGGTACCCCGCCCAGTTCGCGGTTCTGTTCCCGGCATTTCTACTGGCAGAAGAAAATAAAAAAAAAACCAAGGATCGCTCCATTCTCACATTTCCGGTGAAAAGTTCGTACGCTTAAAAAAAGATCACGCAGCGAGCATTAAAGGTCGAGGACTTTAACGCGATTAATCTTTTGAACACGGTTGACACCGCAACCCCCCTCGCTCGGCTCTGCGAAGGTACAGAGATATTTACTACGCGAGGTTCGATAATCTACGGTCTTTCACGAGCGAAGTAAAGCGTATCCGGAGAATTAAGCTCTCCGTTAAAATTCTGCGCGGAACCTCGTAAGTAAATCTTCGGCATTAAATCGAATCTGGCTACGTGTCCACCGAATCGGTCCTCGTCGGTCCTCGCTCTGTTTATTAAAGCCAAGGATAAAAGTGTCGCGCGATAGCGTGGCACCTTAATTAGCAAATTCCCCGGGAACCGGACGATCGTGACTCTCCGGCGTAGCGCGGGGTCATTTAAGCGCATGTACGCGCCGAACGAGCATACGTGGAAAGCTCTCGTGGCCCTGTAGAAATCGCAAACCTTCGGTTCGCGCGTCCTCGCGTGATATCTACGCTACGTCCTACTCGACCGCTCGTTCCCTAATGTAAAGGATAATTAGAAAGTTTTCCGACTAGCCTCCGCCCCTGTGTTTAATCGGCTCCAACTTACATTAGCGTGCGTCGAGCGGACTGATATTTCACGGCACGCACGCCAGTCGAAGGATGAGCTTAACTCGAACGTGTCATCCATCCTCATTGGTGAACGTCCCCCGGGAATATCATCCCCCCCACCCCGCCTCTCGTCATGACCCGCGGCACCCTCGTTTTATCTCACACGAGAGCCGACGTGGTCGAACCCAAACGACGCCGCAACGCGACCTGGTGTTCCGCGCGCACACCCCTAGACTTTACGCGTTTCTCCGTACGTACATGCCCCGTGCGCGCGAGTGTTCCGCCCGCACATTCACGGAATTCTCCATCATTCTCTTTCTCGCGGCTAGGAGCCAAGGGGTCGTCGTGGGGGTTTGGTAAAATCCAGACGTTGAATCGAGCGCACCCCTGGGTACGAAGATTACGTTCCTTTTTTTTCTTCTTTCCTGTCAGCGCGCTCTCTTCCTCTTTCTGTCACCTTCGATTCTTCCAACGGTCCCCCTCAGCCACCGTTTCCCCTCGCGATCCTTTTCACCATCGAGCTTTTTTCCACGTTTCCCTCGGACCTCGTTTATTTTTCTTTGACCTCTCCGCCGTGTTCACTGCCATCGCATCCAAAGCTGATAAAACCTGAGGACAATCGGCGAAAGCAGGAGCGACGTCGAATGCGCGAACTGACCCCTTCGTCCCACGCCAGGGAATGTTTCTGGGAAGACGCGAAAGGGGTGATATTCGGAGAACGGGACAAAGAACGAAAGTGAGTGTGCGCGTGCGAGAGACAGAGACACAATTAAATACTTATCATGTTTTCAATACCTGTTATCGCTTTTAATTAGTCGGCTAGTCGTTGTGTTTTATTCTATTTAATTTTTTAACGAGCATCGGACCGAGATTTCAGAGTTAAAATTACCGTCGCAATTTATGTCCTTCGTTCCGCGTGTTAAATTATCTGTATACGTTAGCGATCGAAACTAGATTTCCCAGGCGTAAAAACTTTCCACGCCTGGGAAAAATTCATTTAAGTACTTTCCATTCGCGGAGATGGTTTCGCCTCGGTATCTGAGCCAACATGCGCGCGCAAAGAATTTTATAATGACGCGAATACTCTATAAATACGCGAAAGGCGGCGAGTCTCCACGGCGGCAAATAAATTTTTCTGGAAATTAGGGGCAGATACGATCGCGCCTGGACTCGTAAAGAAGTTCGGTAGCGAGTTTACCAATTCCCGAAAGATATTTTTCCTCGACGGCACTGATACTCCATCGCGCGCGAACAATGTATGTATATTTCAGATTGACGAACCGATTCCAAACTTCTTTTACTCTCTTTTTCCTACTCTCTTTCCTCCATCATCCTATGCGTCGTATACCCCAGTAATTCGTTCGAACCTATCGATAGAAAAGTACGAAACTCCGGCACGATGGCCGGAACGCGTAAAGAAAGTTTCAGCGTTACTCGACGTACGCGTTCTCGGTCTGCGTTTCACTCGGCGAATTTAACGCCTAAAGAATCTTTACTAAAGGTACCGCGAGAGCATTCCGTACTTACCATCGTGTCGTTGCAAGGGTTGCGAAAAGAAGGAAGCGAATTAAACTGCGAATAGAAAAAGGCGAATAAGTTTGACGGAGAGAAAAGTATCGTGTGGCCGTTGCCATTTTTTCCATTTGAAACCAAAGCTCGCGATGAGATGTTATTAAAGCGTCGAGCTATGCATATCGGTAACGGTAGGAGTAACGACCTCGAGCGACCCAAGAAAGCGGAAATACGATCGTCAGGAAATACGGCCGAGAAACGTAAGAGGCGAACGATAAATCGAAGAGGAATTCTCCGCCTCTTCTTTAATGAAGATCGAACGAGAAGAGTGAAATTTCGGCTACGAGGGGGATGAAGAGGATGAAAGTCGCTTTTCGCTCATTTTTATCCCGATCGGTGTCGAGTCCGCCCCCGAATGATTCAACCTGGAATTCCACGTTATTACCACACCGCGCATTTTATGCAGATAAACAAAATCCTTACACGAAATAGTCAGAAAAGGGGGTTTAAGATTAAAGTTGGTTTGGTCAACGGAGAGTACTGTAAACTTCTTTCGAATATCTTTAATACCTTTTCTCTACGACAAGTACCTTCTGTCTTCCACGGCGCAATACGTGTTTGCGTAAAATTCACGGTCTAGTTATCAGGATCTTCGTTGAAGCGCGGTGCACGTTACGCGTACACTGTAGAAACTGCGAAAACTATCGAGACACCAGGCAACTTTAACGGCAATAAAACCCTCGCTACACTTTGAGCGTAGCGATAAACGCGAAGTATCAAAGTAACTGTATCGCCTTGCGGAAATATGATTACGTTACGCCGTGAATGAATTTACGCTGAAAAAATAAGCTCGCGCGGGCCGTTACTCGAGCAACGGCGTTGAAAACTTTGCTTCTTATCGCTTCCGCGATCTCCTGGTAAACTCCGAACAATTTGATCATCTCCGAGCTTACGCGAAGAGGAAAATAAGGGGCCGAGTTTTCGTGAGCGTGCTCAGTATGAAAAGGTATTGGAAATTATCGTGGCGGAAAAAGAGAGAGGGAGAGAGAGAGAGAGAGAGAGAAGTTCCTTAAGAAATCACGCGAGTAGCGAAATTCGAAGTAAGCGACGAAACAAGCGATGATGATTAAAGCTCGAAGATCGATTCGAAGAAATTACCCCGAGGCGCAATCCTGACGCGTCTGGCACCTCGGTCGATCTAAACTTGCCTTATCGCCCCTCCCGTCTACCAGGCGTAATTAATACGACGGCTGGGTCCCATCGAATAACTCTCTTGCACCTTGGATAACGCGACCGACTCCACCCGAGAGCTATGTTTAACCGTACGACCCACGGTAAAGACAGCAACGGCTTTCATCTCGCGGAACTCAATTATCGTTCGCGCGCTTCTATCTTCGCACCTTTTAAACCGCGACGCTCGAGACGAGCGTACTTCGAGCGAGCAATTTGGTTTGTACTCCGATACTTCGCGTTAATCCTATCCGAAAGCATCGAGAGTCTCGGTGAACGCAATTACGGTTTTCGGATAAAGGGCATTGGACGATTGATTCCGTGGCACGGATTTAACCTTCGTCGAAAACTTCATTTCGCGTTTTCGGTCGACGAGCGCTTACCTTTGCAGCCCCCACCCCCAATCTTATCCCTCTACCTCATTTGAGATTGTTACGCGAACGAGATCAAGAACGAAGGACGTTTTAAATAAATACGCGGAGAGACGCTTCGATAACGGCCAGCTCCAACCGTTGACGTTTTAAAGCGTGAGAACGATAAGGCCACGCCGATTTCCCCTAGCGGTACTCGACTCGCTTCGTAAACTTTCAATGTTACACCGATTCCCGATACTCGGGCGAGAATTTCTCCAAGTAGTTTTGCTTGTCAGTTAACAAACTGATAACCGCGCGAAGCGTTGCAGCCAGATGGAAACTGGCGTATCGAGTTCGAGGATGAAACTTCTTGAATCGACGAAAGGCGAAGTTCTGCGGATAGGAAACCGCGGCGAGCTCTTCGATTCTTTGATCCCGTAATCTGGAGTCGAAGCGCACCACCGGATATTCAATTATTCCGATTCGTGTTTTTTCCCTTGTTGCGAGTATTGTTTGGTGCGATGGAAGAATATTGTTCGCCTCCGCTAGCGTTAATTATAGAAGATAAGGTTTACGCGCTTCGTCCCGTACAGCGTAGCTGCGTTTATTAATTATATCGTACGAATAGAAGGCCACCGTTCACGTTCTGTCCCACCCTAATTATTCTACACGTGATTGTTCACCGAGGTCTGCCGATCCTCGTCTGCAATTTTATGCCGCACCTTCGTTTGTAATTAATGTTTAGCGAGTCGCGCGTGATGCACAGGACAATGGGGAACCCGTTTACGCGGGAAGAATTGAAATAACCTAATTGCTTTCGAGAATATACGTTCGTACGTCCGGTGTGAGAGCGAAGTTTATGAAAACACGAAAGTACCAAATTTCCGTGTGCCATCGCCAGGATCTTTTGGACATCGCTGTAACTTCCTGGCGGTTAAAGGAAAGCGAAACAGCTGACATTAGCCAATTCGGTTACATCTGCAAATAGTTTCGCACGAGTTCCTCCATTAACACGTTTATCCACCGGTGGGTCACACTTTAACTATTTAAGTAACCAACTTGCTCACCGGGGGATACGCGATGTTATGCACTGCAAGATCGCATATTCACCAGAGGTCAATTTATTTCTCAATATTACCTTTTTAATGCGTGCGATGAGTGTAATCGTCGCTGCATGTACTCCACCGAAAAACGTGGGTTGTTTCCAAATTTAATGCAGGTCATCCTGCTTTTTGTTTCATGAACTTTTGTTGCGCGGTTTATTAGTTGTAATATTTTTTATTTGACTGTACACTTAAACTTTATGTCTTAAAGTTTAAATGCCATCCTTAAAATTCTGCTGTTTACAGAAGGGGAATCGAGTCCATACTTAAAAGGTCAAATACATGTACGGTATATGTATATGTACATATGTTGGATAGGGGCGTTGTTGGATACCCTCCTTATAATTCTATCTCTCAACTATCTGCATTCTACAATCTTAAACTCAACCTCGTCAAAGCTTGTATCTTTTCTATTTTCTGTTTGTTATCTTCCTAAACTCGAGCTACGCTTCACATTATTATTTCAATCGCCACTTCCCCATTTCCGTCCACCGAGTCTGTTTACTTACTGTCTCCGAAATCTCTATGTTTTTCCGCCACCCAGAATTCGTAAACTTTCCCACAAGCAGATAAGGCTCGGGGCCTCTCTCAAGGACCCCTCGTAAATTACCCTTCTCCTCTATTTCCTAGCCGTCCCAAAAGGACAACCTCCTCCTACGCGCAACTAATCAGGACTCACATTTTCTTATCCTCCCAAAACTAAAACAACCAATAGAATTTTCCCAGAGTCAACTTCTTTTCCTTCACAATCCCCTTCATCAGAATCATTCGAAACTCCGGTCAGTAAAGACCGAGAATCATTCCGAACTCCAAAGGGTCTAGTCACAATCTCTCCAAAACTTAAGGTAGGGTTTCGTTACCACGGCCGATCGCAGTCGTGGACGACCACGACAAACGTTGTCGTCGGTGCCCCGGTTTCGTTACCACGATCAGGCACTGTCGTTCTTGGCATTATTCGCCCATCCTTCGCTTCCCCCACTACTCATCCGACTGCGACACCCTAGAAACGTTGTTTTAAACAGGGATGGCAAAACGAACTGAACGGGAACGAGCGCGCTCAGGTAAAGAACGCGGGACGAGCAGGCCGTGGTGAGCAAGTGACGCCGCCGAACTCTGTGAAGAACACGCGCTGGTTACCAAGCCAGGTAAAGTCGGCGGCCAGTACCACGACCGCGTTCGTCGTTCGGAACGAAAGAACTCCCGAAAACCGAGAGTTCGGAACAAGTTCTTCTCGCGTTCTTTGACCATTCTCCGTTCACGCTTCACGGGCTGTGCGTCACTAAACATAGATTCCTCGGAAAACCTTGGAAATCGACATCGTGGATTTTAATACGTAAAATCATACAAACCGAAAACATAATAAAATATGCGTAGTTCGGTAATTTATTTCAACGTCAAATAAAAGTAAGATATGTAAATGTAAATATGTATTTCATTTTACACATAAAAACAAGAAATATAAGATGCTTTTAAAATTTATGTTCGTCCCGGGTTGGAATTGTTCTAAATATATTTTCAATAATTATTATAAAATTATAAATTTTTTAAGTAGGATACGAAATAAGATTTCCAGTCGAACTAAAAATTCAGAAAGCAAGACGCAATGAATTTATGGAATTGAAAAAAATTATTGTTAATGACAAAAATGTTTTGTTCTCTTTCCCTCTCTCTCTAAGACAAATCAGCATTTATTAAAAATACGCACCTAATTGTAATGAAACATTGTATTTAATTTTTCACATAATAATTTCGATAATAATAATTGTACGGAAATGACTAAAAATGAATGCACAATAATTCCCGGCAGGGACGAACCGATTTTATGATCTTATGCGGTGAATAGCGTTGGGACTTCTATACCCGGGAAAGGTAGGGCCGCCTGCCCGTGGATTTCGGCAATCCTCACCTGTACACGGCTAGGGTGCAAGGAAATACCGTGGCCGGGGTCCTCGATGGGACCGAGCGAACGCCGAAAACCAAAGTTCTTCTGCGTTCTTCTCCGTTCTTTTGGTGTTCTTCTGCGTTCTTTTGCGTTCTTTTCGAGTTCTTTTGGCGTTCTTCGATCGTTCTTCGACCGTTCTTCGAGCATGTGCTCGGTACATCCCTACGGCGTTTGTTCCCGGGTCGGAATTGTTATAAATATATTTTTATTAATTATTATAAAATTATTATTTTTTTAAGCAGGTTGAGAAATGACATTTCCAGTCGAACTAAAAGTTAAGAGAGCAAGACGTAATGAATTTGTGGAATTGAACAAAACTATTAGATATCGAATTTAGTCAAGACTCTGTTACAGCGTCTCATTATGACCGTGTTATTGTGATACTATTGAACCATAAAACTCGGGGCACCGCGGTCAGGTCTACGCTCATTGTCAGCGGTGCGTGTCGACTAGATGTGACCGTGACGGCGCTAGGGCGGAAGGAAATACCGTGGCCGGGGTCCTCGATGGGACCGAGGGAACGCCGAAAACCAAAGTTCTTCAGCGTTCTTTTCGCGTTCTTCTGCGTTCTTTTGCGTTCTCTGGGAGTTCTTTTCGCGTTCTTCTGCGTTCTTTTCCGTTCTTTCCGCGTTCTTCGATCATTCTATGACCGTTCTCCGATCACGCTTCACGGGCTGTTCTTCACTAAACATAGATCACCGGGACGAATAAAAAAATCTAGTTTCAAGCATGTACACGGTATATTAAATTTATTTTTATTAATTATTGGAAAATTATTAATTTTTTAGGTAGGGTCGGAAAGAAGGGAGCAAGAGTAATGAATTGATTGAATTGGTATCCCGCTTAAAAAATTATTAATTGTATAATAATTAATAAAAATATATTTATAACAATTCCGACCCGGGGACAAACGCCGTAAGGATGTACCGAGCACATGCTCGAAGAACGGTCGAAGAACGATCGAAGAACACCAAAAGAACTCGAAAAGAACGCAAAAGAACGCAGAAGAACACCAAAAGAACGGAGAAGAACGCAGAAGAACTTTGGTTTTCGGCGTTCGCTCGGTCCCATCGAGGACCCCGGCCACGGTATTTCCTTGCACCCTAGCCGTGTACAGGTGAGGGTCGCCGGCCTTTGACGGCGCAAGACCCTCTCTCTTCCTCCCTCGCTCCGTCGCAATATAAATCGTTAATAATAAAATCGGTTCTACCCGATTCTAGACTTGTTGCACATTTTTCATTATAATTCAGTGCGTATTTTTAATAAATGCTGATTTGTCTTGGAGAGAAGGAAAGAGAACAAAACATTTTTGTCATTAACAATAATTTTTTTCAATTCCACAAACTCATTGAGTCTTGCTCTCCAAATTTTTATTTTGACTGGAAATCTCATTTCTCAACCTGCTTAAAAAATTAAAAATAATTTTATAGTAATTAATAAAAATATATTTATAACAATTCCGACCCGGGGATAGACGCCGTAGGGATGTACCGAGCACATGCTCGAAGAACGGTCGAAGAACGATCGAAGAACACCAAAAGAACTCGAAAAGAACGCAAAAGAACGCAGAAGAACACCAAAAGAACGGAGAAGAACGCAGAAGAACTTTGGTTTTCGGCGTTCGCTCGGTCCCATCGAGGACCCCGGCCACGGTATATCCTTGCACCCTAGCCGCGTACAGGTGAGGGTCGCCGGCCTTTGACGGCGCAAGACCCTCTCTCTTCCTCCCTCGCTCCGTCGCAATATAAATCGTTAATAATAAAATCGGTTCTACCCGATTCTAGACTTGTTGCACATTTTTCATTATAATTCAGTGCGTATTTTTAATAAATGCTGATTTGTCTTGGAGAGAAGGAAAGAGAACAAAACATTTTTGTCATTAACAATAATTTTTTTCAATTCCACAAACTCATTGAGTCTTGCTCTCCAAATTTTTATTTTGACTGGAAATCTCATTTCTCAACCTGCTTAAAAAATTAAAAATAATTTTATAATAATTAATAAAAATATATTTATAACAATTCCGACCCGGGAACAAACGCCGTAGGGATGTACCGAGCACATGCTCGAAGAACGGTCGAAGAACGATCGAAGAACGCCAAAAGAACTCGAAAAGAACGCAAAAGAACGCAGAAGAACACCAAAAGAACGGAGAAGAACGCAGAAGAACTTTGGTTTTCGGCGTTCGCTCGGTCCCATCGAGGACCCCGGCCACGGTATTTCCTTGCACCCTGGCCGTGTACAGGTGAGGGTCGCCGGCCTTTGACGGCGCAAGACCCTCTCTCTTCCTCCCTCGCTCCGTCGCAATATAAATTAGGGACGGAAAAAAGAACCGAACGTAACCGAAACCGAACCCGAACCAGCCAGGTTAGGAACGGAACGTATGCCGCTCGCGAGATTGTTCCGTTCCGAAGAACGTAACGAAACTGGACACTACGAGTTGTCGTGACAACTGGGCCCGGAACGTTCCGCTTGGTTCCTTCTTCGGAACGGAACAATCTCTCGGGCGGCATACGTTCCGTTCTTCGGAACAGAACGACTTCTCGAACGGCTCACGTTCCGTTTTTCGGAACAGAACAACTTCTTGAACGGCTCACGTTCCGTTTTTCAGAACCATTCTTTTCCCGAATTAAACTTGGCTCAAATTTTCTTTGCAAAATTGTGTAAGTTGCCACGCCCGTTGAATTTGTGTACGTTGACAGAGGATATTAACAAATACACTTAACGAAAGATAATAAGAAGCAATTAAATTAAATTGATCGTGTGTCCACGATTGTAAACTAATGCGCAGTAATAAATTCAACTGCGATAATTAGCAAAATGAAATATATCTCATTATTTCAAATATCTTTCGGTGTGTTTCTCTGTTAAAACACGTGGCCCATCTTTCAAGAACTTGGTTGTTCATATAATGTTTATATTTGTTGTTGAAACCTGGCAGAACGCCTTCGAAGATAGTTTATAACTACCAGTTCGCCGAGATCGTTGTGCTTCCCTTGCACTCTCTTTCCTTTCATTCATTTCTGTCTCATCGTCAGCTTCGGCACAGCGTGTCAATGACGATTTACAGGTAGACCTCCGTTCCCAGGTAAACGTCTCTCTCTTTTCCTCCTTCGCTCGCTCGCGCTAGCACTTTGATCGAGAAGCAGCTTTCCTATCCTCGCAGATGTTCAACCGCGACGGAGCGAGGGAGAAAGAGAGAAAGTCTTACAGACCTGAAGGTGCAAAAAGGTCGCTATTGTTCCGAGGGGCATCGGAAGACCTTAAGAAAATGTGCTAGTTTTCGGCTATGTTTCGTTTGCGCAGATTGCGGATGAAGAAGCGGAAGAACAAATAGTGAAGATATGAAAAAAAAAAATGATTTTATTTCCAATTTTTTTTTTAATTACCCGACAGTATGTATGTATATATATTACCGTAAACGATGTGTGTATATGGATGTATATATTGTAACATCGACATTATACATATATATCAAACAACAATATGGAAATCAGCAAATCCACGAATTTTATGAACGTAAAAAAGGAAAAATATCGTCACCAAAAAATCAACGAATTTCCTTACGCTGACGGATGTGTTCATGTATTTATTTTTTTTCATATTTTTACTATTTAGTAGAAAGTGGTAATTGTAATTTCTAATTTCCACCCCGTGGATGACGAAGACAGTTGCAGAGGGTGGTGGACTGTGTACCTGGGGTACCGAACTTTACCTTGCGCCCGAATTCCGCGAACCCGAGTGAGTCTGGCGACCAGATGTTTTATTGCCTATACCAACGCTGCAGAAACGTTGCTTCAAGGGGCATTGGAAGGCTTTAAGAAAATGCGCTCGTTTTTGGCGCCGATACTCTCTTTCCCTCGTCCGTCGCCTCTCACGTTTGCACTTGACCGAGAAGGCACGGCGCGTGTTCACCCTGCCCAATTTTCGCTGTATGGGTCCCTCTGCCGAATGCCACATTTTTTTATGTTTTATTTCTACATTCCAGGAGTTTGAGACATTGAAAAATTGGGACACTTTTTCTTCAAAAATTACCAGCCGCGGACTCGTTTATCGTAGTAAATTTGCTTTCTAAGTTGAACATTTTTAAGTTAAAGTTGTTAAGTTCGAGTCGGAAAAGACTGTGGTTTGACGAGAATTTTCAACCTTGTTCAAAAAGTTTGTTCCTCAACGCATAATTCATAAAAATAAAAAAGAATCGTTAATTTGACTGTCAGAGCATAAATGTTGTCTTTACCTCCCTCGCTCGCACTTGGCCGAGAAGAAGGGACGAGAGTCGGTAAGGCGCGTCCCCACCCTGCCGCATTTTCGCCTTGTGGGTCCCTCCCTTTCCTACCCGCGCTTCGAGCGTGGGAGAGAGAGAGAAGGTCTTATGCCGTGGCAACCGGGAGTCGACACCTTAGACAATGAACGTGGACTCCAGATCTAAATTTTGTTTCTGTTTACATCCCTCGTTCCCCCTCGGCCGAGGAGAAGGGGCGAGAGTAGGCAATACGCGTGTTCAATTTCGACCGAATCGGTAACCCCAATGTCGTAGCGTCCCCTTGTAAAAAGGTGTTAAAAAATAATTAAAATAGGTTCATAGCTTCCGGTCGTGCATGTGCACTAAAGTTTGCTGAAATTATGTAAAATTCTCATTTTAACGATAGTTTTTAACGGACTTTGGCAAACTTTAAAGCATATACGCAACCGGAAGATATGAACCGCTTTTATTTATTTAAAACAAATAAAAAACGTCGGAACCGATTAAGCCGTTGTAGGGTAACACAATTTTGACGAGGAAAAGGCAGCTTGGAACCGTTATGCGGTGGCTCGTTTCGAAGAAATTGAGGCACAGGTTCTGGAATTTGCCCGCTCAGACTCACCCGGTAGGCCCAAAATGACCGCGCCCGAATGCGCTGATCCGAGTTTTATGGTTCAATAGCATTACAATAACACGGTCATCATGCCACATAATGAGAGGGTTTTGACTAAAATTCAGGAACGTTCATCGCTGGCATAAAAGGACATAGAAAAAATAATAAAAGTCCGCCGAAAGTAAATGTAAAAGCTAGTCTACCTGTGTAGAATAATGGATGTACCGTGTATAAATCAAAGACCATTGCAAACAAAATAAATCTTTCAGTAATATTGTGTACAAATTTTGACTTTGAAAATCACGTTTCGAGAAAAACGCATTTGAAGTTTGATAAGGCATTTTAGAGGATTACAGATATGAAACAAATTGGTCTATAATTTCTGCAGCAGTAGGTACTTTGGTAATAATTTGCCCAATACATTCTTAACATTATAAACTATCTGAAAATGCAACCAAAAAATCGATTTTTTGAACATTTTACTGTCGTGTACCCCCTTAAGGACTTAACTTTCCTTACTACAGTGAATAATGGAATGTAACAATGGAATTTTCTAACTAAAGTTTCTAATTAAATGTTTCTATCCCATATGGAATCATTACGTTTTTTGTACGTTAGATTTATAAGTATCCAATTATCCGCAGTACTTCGTTATTGGTGGAATTTATTACTGCGCATTAGTTAACAATCGTGGACACACGATCAATTTCATTTACTTGCTTACTATTATCTTTTGTTAAGTGTATTTGTTAATTTCATCTGTCAACGTACACAAATTCAACGAGCGTGGCAACTTACACAATTTTGCAAAGAAAATTTGAGCCAAGTTTAATTCGGGAAAAGAACGGTTCCGAAAAACGGAACGTGAGCCGTTCAACAAATTGTTCTGTTCCGAAGAACGGAACGTATGCCGCCCGAGAGATTGTTCCGTTCCGAAGATGGAACCAAGCGGAACGTTCCGGGCCCAGTTGTCACGACAACTCGAGGTGTCCAGTTTCGTTACGTTCTTCGGAACGGAACAATCTCTCGGGCGGCATACGTTCCGTTCCTTACCTGGATGGTTCGGTTCGGTTTCGGTTTCGTTTTCCGTCCCTGATATAAATCGTAAATAATAAAATCGGTTCTACCCGATTCTAGACTTGTTGCACATTTTTCAATATAATTCAGTGCGTATTTTTAATAAATGCTGATTTGTCTTGGAGAGAGGGAAAGAGAACAAAACATTTTTGTCATTAACAATAATTTTTTTCAATTCAACAAATTCATTGAGTCTTTCTCTCTGAATTTTGATTTCGACTGGAAATCTCATTTCTCAACCTGCTTAAAAAATTAATAATTTTATAATAATTAATAAAAATATATTTATAACAATTCCGACCCGGGAACAAACGCCGTAGGAATGTACCGAGCACATGCTCGGAGAACGGTCGAAGAACGATCGAAGAACGCCAAAAGAACTCGAAAAGAACGGAGAAGAACGCAGAAGAACTTTGGTTTTCGGCGTCCCCTCGGTCCCATCGAGGACCCCGGCCACGGTATTTCCTTCCGCCCTAGCGCCGTCACGGTCACACCTAGTCGAGACGCACCGCTGACAATGACCGTAGACCTGACCGCGGAGCCCCGAGTTTTATGGTTCAATAGTATCACAATAACACGGTCATAATGAGACGCAGTAACAGGGTCTTGACTAAAATCGAGAAACGTTAAGCCCTGCAATAAATGAACATAGAGAAAATAATGAAAGTGAAATAAAAGTACCAGTAAAAGCGAGATTATCTGTGAAATAATGTACCGTGAACCGCGAGAGAATTTTCGGCTCTTCCTTCAAGTCAAAACAGGAAATGTGCGATGCAGATTTTCTCATGCCGCGAAATACCGACTGGAAAGGAACAATACACGAACCAGTTCGTAATTATTGTTCGAAATAGATACGTATCCGTATTCTTTTATTGGAAAAAAGAGAGGAAGGAATATTTCCTGATATACCGGGTAAGATAACGTTCAATTAATGACAACTGACTTAATTAAAAAAAATGATTATTTGTTTCAGTTCTGTGATTTTGATACAATTATGCAATTCAAAATTTTGTGTAACAGTATTTTAATTATACCGACATCAGTACTATTTTATACAAATTTCATTAGATATATTCCAATTCGATACTTGAATCAACGGTTCCCTATCCATAGAAACAAAAATAACTAAGTTAAAAAATTATAAAAATAATATAAAATAATTAAATGAAATAATAATTTTTTAATTAATTCAATTTCCATTACATTAACCCTATCGCACTCGTCTAGGAGCGAGAGCTCACCAACACTCGCGTGGTGCCTCCCCTTACCGGTGTGGCTCGAAAAATTGTTTAAATTCCATTTCGTTGCTATCGTTCGCGAACTACATACGGCAGTAGCGACTAGTTAAACTAGAAATATGTCATGTAAAGCACGACGCAATTGTTCAAAACTTCAAAAAAATTAGTCAAACTAACAGGTTTCGAAGCAAAAAGGTAACTCCCATGAAATTTGTTAAACAATTAGAAGTCTTGAGTGCTATTCATATTAAAAAAAATTACTTCCTATAAGTTTATTTTACACGGATAAAGGTACCTGTTACTATATATTTCATAAGGAAAATAATACGTGAAGGTCGTGTATCATTCCGTTTATACATATATTTGCAATATTCGTAAGAATATATATTTTTATTCCCATGCTGAAAATCCCTCTTCGTTCTCGAGAATAGCTCGAGGAAGAGGGCTATTAAAGTCACAAGGACGCGTCGCACCTAGCCTGTGGCCATATCGGCAATTGGTCGAGGAAGGGGGCCAGGTACTGAACCTCGTTCTTGGGCCAGTTCGGACGATGGTTTTGGTAACCAGCTCGTGGTAACCACGGCGCACGCGGGAAGAACGCGTTCTTCGGGACTTGGTACTGCTCGACCCTTCGGCCTGCCGTTGGTTTTCCGGTATTGGTACTGAGCGGCAGGTAAAGAACGCGTTCTTTTGCCCCAAGAACTGAGGAAGAACGGTTTTCGAACTCGGGATCGTTCTTATGGCCATCCCTGGTTTTAAATGGGGCCGGTTTCGTTACCACTACTCTCGGCCGTCGGACGACCCGCCCGATCGCACGACTAGCCCGGTCTAGTGCTGCGACTGATCGTCGGACGACATACACGTTGAAAATAAAGATATACAGAGACTGCATGCACCGACGAGTGGTAGGGGTAGCGAAAGAGAGGCGAATGATCAAAAGAACAACGGTACCTGGTTGTGGTAACGAGACCGGGGCACCGACGACAACGTTTGTCGTAGTCGTCCACGACTGCGATCGGTCGTGGTAACGAAACCGTACCTTTACAAGTCTCTCCGAACCGTCGTGAATATTCGCTTATTTGTCTGTCAGATCTTATAAATTCGTTATATAATTACGGATCTCCCGACCCGGAATACAATAGCGTATACATGGCGTTTACTGTGCTCGTTGGTCATTTCCTCACTAATTGTAAGTTAACTTTCACACTGTCGCTCTTCGAATTCTACTCGATACTGTCGATCCATCCGTTGTGGCTCCGACGAGGCAACGAGGAGACGATGCATCGTCTAAACCAGGCCTGTCTAACCCCTGCACGCCGTGCAGGGGAACGCAGGCAACACTCGTCAGCCCAATCAGGGCTTACCACCACCATGATTCCCGTTGCATTTGTCAGAGTGAGACAAGTATAGCGTTCTTCTTCTTTTCGTTCGCACGGCGTGCGGGTGAGGGTACCGAAACCCCGTGAGGAGAGTGCGTCTCCCCTCGGTTAGACAGGCCTGGTCTAAACAAATCCAGAATCCTCCCAGAAACAAAGAGTTCAGAACAAAAACAATAACACGGGCTGGTCGAGGTCGTATCGGGTTCTATATTCTATCTGAACAACCGAGCCGTCACATATATGTATGTATGTATGTCACATTGAAATATATTTTTTAAAGTCAAACAACGTAATACGTCATGAATCTGTATAAAGATGTTGCATATTACACTGCGGGGTTGAACTTGTTAATCTGTATCGGATATACCCGAGAACAGAGAAATATTCTGGCACGGAATCAGGACTGCTTAAATGTACGAATTGTATCGGACAAAAGAATCCGCGATGTTAATACTTGGAAAGCTCGCTCTTCTCGCGATGTAAACCTCAACGAGCTCCAAGGGTCTAGCGCGAAGCGATCGTCCCTCGCTCGAGGATTTAAGAACGAATCGGCCCTAATCTTCCGCCGCGACGGAACTCGATAGCTTAGGCACGTAAGTTCAGCGCGTCGGGGAGTGCGCGGCTCGCATTGTGCGGACCGAAATACCGTGAGCATGACACAATTGAGAGGCAACCGGTCCGATGGTACCTCAGCTGCATCTTGATCGCGGGATATCGTCTTATTGCATGCTTCGAGAAAATCGATCACGCATTCTTAGGCTGTCGAGCAGCTTAATGCCTCTCGCTCGCCTGGTCTGCCTTATACATTCATTATCGATATTGCTCTCGTGAACTGGATCCCGAAAAGGTAGTCGCGGAAAATTTCATCGAAAATCGCTAGGAAGGTCTCGAGTGCATTCTCACGAATAATGGGTTCCTTTGCGTCTTTCGATCGAAGGTGGAAGCGAAATCGGTTAACGTTTCGGTCGCAATATCGATTCTTCGAGCTGACCATACGGAGATTAGGTAAACAAAATTGCAACGGAGACGTTTCCGTGCAAGGAGGAATGTTCTGGTTTTGATGCAATAAAAGCAGGCACTTTTTGAGAATTTCTTTTCAGCTATTCGTGACATTCACGCACATTGTATATATTTGAAAACTTGACGAAGCGAATGCGCGTTTTTCGCAGAGCTTTAGGGTGCCATGAAAAAAATTCTGCGAATGAAGCACGTATTCGTTTCGAGCGATATGTCAATTTTTCGAACATTTAATACAGCCTTTGGGCAAACGTTCTACATCGCTGATACTTTTGAAATATGTAAAAGATCGATTTTCTTGTCTCTGCGGGGTAGACGCATTCCTCAAACGCTCTGTCTCACCACCGCGCCCACGGATTTGTTGAAAATGCTTGGAAAGAACACTCAGTTTTTAAAAAAAGGATTAAAAAAAGTTCACGTTCAGACAGATATGTTATTTATCGAATCGCTAGACAGTTTAATCTGTTCACCGTTAAGCTCGCAAACGTACGTTGCGCGTGCAAAAAGTACACGACGGTGAGAGGGTTGAGTACGGCGCGCGAGGTTCGTTAGAACAAAACCAAAAAAGAAGATCAATTTTCAAAGCATTACGTCCGAAGGGGTAAAGCGGGATTTTCTGAGGGGTAAAGACAAGACTAATTTTTAAACAAATTGTTAGAAATTTACTAATATCTAACCCGATTTATAAGTAATAGTCTCAAAAAGGTTGGGAAACGCTCATTTATACGAATTCGGTTTGCCGCGGCCCCTTTGACAAAAAGTTTTGGGATACGAACAGTCGTTCAGCAATATGCAGAATAGAGATAACCAGGGTAATGCGTTTAGCCTGACGACTCTTGAAAGGGAAAATTCGTTCATTGCCGCGATTACGATTTATTCGTTTTCAGCTGTATGCATGCTAGATCGTACAAAGCGAAGTCGACCGGAAAAAAAGTTTTGTGTTCCACCCTGTTGAGTTTATCTTCATGAGGTACGCAAAGGTGGGAGGGGACAGTGATTAACCCCAAAAGAAAATCGGGACGAAGCGAAAGTAGGTGCCTTTGCAACGGTTCGAGGATGATTAATATCCGTGCTTTATCCGGGTGCAAGTTGCGCAAAACTCGTTACATATTAATTAAGCCATCGGAGTTGGAGAAGTATGTGATTTATTACATCGAGTTATTGCGAAACACAAAGCTAATCGCGAGCAAGTGAAATCCGCGTTTTATAGTCATTCAGCGGTGCAGGGGTAAATGTATTTCGTGAAAATAAGACCGCAAAACAGCTAACTATGCTCATCAGTGGCATTCATCGCCGCATAATCCCAGATACCAATAAACCCCCGCCCCCCGCCATTATGAATATTAGTTCGAATGTTCCATCTATCTCGGCGATGCTTTATCAAAATCATTTCCGCGACGAGTAAAATGCGAAAATGGTACTTTTTGGTCGCTGATTAAATTTTTCGCGCCGATAAATTATAGCAAAAATTGTGCGGTCCGGGACTGGACGAAATTGTACTGTTCGCGATTTCGACTCTGGCGAGAATGCTCGATTTACAAAAATCGATGACGAGGGCCATTTGCCGATTCTAACGAAGCGATAATAACCTTATCTTGCCGATAACGCCTTCCAGTTTACGATCGCAGCAATAATTGGGTACGCGATAAGGGAAATATAATAAATTCTCGTACAAATTTCGGTGCGTACTGCGGATGAAATTAATTTTTGTAACGCGAGAAATCGAAATCAGGTATTCTCGGAATAAATAAATTACGGGACAACTGTAATCCTACTATACGGAAATCAGGGCGAAAAGCGCAACGCAAGATCCTCGATAATTGCGCCGCTCTCACCGTGAAATTTTCCACCGGAGCGTCATGATTTATTATTTGATTCCAGGAAATCTGAAGAACCAGGGTCGATGCAAGAAAGCATCCTTTCTACCCAGGGGATGAGATAATATTTTATACGGATACATAACCGATACCTGGAGTATCATTTTTCGAGACGAGGTATACAAGACGATAAAAAGTAAGAATCAATTGAACGAACCAATACAGTTTCGGAAGAATCGATGAGCCCTGTTTACGCGTTGATCGAATACAAATTGCGATACGAATGCGACTGTCGGGGCCAATGTCATTAAAGATAACTACGCGTCCCGTCGATTACGTTGATTAATTTATATTCCTACTAATGAGCTGCTACTAGCAGCGCTAATGAGATTTCCTTGTTATTAATATATCAATGTAATCCGTTATTACATCGCGCATTGTCTGCGCGGTACGCGCGTGTAATCTCTTACCGAGTCTCGTCTCGTCTACGATTCGAAAGCTGGAGGATAATAATAATAAGTACCCGAATACGATACGCAATTAAGGTGCTATAGCGAACAATAATACAGTACATAAAAATCGCACAGTAATAGCGCGTCGCTTGATACGAAATACAAGAATGTTGTTTTTAAAGTAGAAGCGCTTTTGGATTTACGATTCAAATATTTAATTGACACGTCACTCCTTGATTTCAACGTAGAAAAGCGATCCGCGGATAACTTTGCGACTAAACGAAATCGGAAGATAGAAGGAAACCAAATAATAGAAAAATCGTTCCGTGCTTACAAAATCAAACCTGCGATGCCCGATATTGATTGAATTACGGTCGAACGAAAGCATTGTAGTTTTTCAATTTTCAATTCGTTTCACGTAGCTTTGGGACAAAATTTCCGAGCGCATTGGACAACGTTCGAGGGTACAACGTATTTTCCACTCCGAAGCCGTAAGCACACGCGTGAACGCACGCGCGTAAAGCTTTGTCTGGCATTCCCCGGTTCTAAAAAGCTTTTCCTTCCTCTATATCCGAAAGTGTTCGCGACGAAAAAGTAAACTACTTTATCTCGCCATCACGAGGAGATTGAGGCAGAAGAAGAAGTCTCGCCGTTCTTTGCTTCTATGCGTCAACGTTGGTAAAGCCTCGCCCCGTTTTTCGAAGCGCTTTTCTTTTCTCGCAATTAGCAATTAGCGATGCGTGTCGGAGCCTTCTTAAATCCTTGATAAAAGACCCATAGAATTTTTTTCGCGTCACATTTCTTAAAAGTATCCTGTTTACGACCCTACGGAGCGAATAAATCGAGACGAACCTTTGCAAATTCCCGTAGGTGATGATGAAAAGAGAATTAATCTAAAACTATACGTCTCGACTTCTCCCTCCCGTAATGGAGTGTACGCGTATATTCTTACAATTACGAAGACAGATAGAACAGGCCGTCGCCGGAGGGGAAAATACGTTAACCGCATTTTTATCGGCGTAACGCCCTCGCGAAGACTTTCGAACCAAAGTGCGACGACGCTTCCGCGAAATCCGTTTTCCTACCGCGTCTCGCGCGAAGCAAAGATTCTGAGTGGCGGGAGCGGGAAGTTCGGGGAAGAGAGAGAGGGAGAGAGAGAGAGAGAGAGAAAGATAGCGAAAAGGGGAGGAAGATCGCGCTCCACGCTATGAAATATTAAACCTGATTTCAAGTGGCAAACGTAGGTACGTCTCTTATGCAAATTGACGCAAGAAAATGCGAGGGAATTGAATCCGCGCGTTCCCGACTATGAGCCTGGGTTACTCCCGCGCTACTTTTCCTTCCCTCCCTTTTGTGTGCCGCAAAGTGGGAACAGTTTTTTCTTCCGAGAGCACACGGAAGTTTTTCCTCCGTACCTTTGTCCGCTCAACTCGCGGCGAAGTTAGCTCAAGCAAACGTATCTCGAGCTTCAACATTTCTATGTTAGTTAGTTTTATCGGGCCGAACGCGAGAGTAAATAGAAAACTACTCAACGTTGCGGGCATACGCGAAGAAGAGGTGTGAATGAAAAATCCTCGAGGTCTGGAGGGCACCGCGAGGAAAGAGGGACCGGCACCGAAGGAAACTTTTCGAGGGTGATTCGCGAATGCCCCGCGGCGCCAGGCCTTACTCCATTTCCAGCCGCGAGTCTGTCATTTTCCAGCGTACCAGCGAAATTCCATTCAGGGTGCGCAACAAGTTAAAACCGCGAAAAACTTACGATCGCGTCATACGTGCCGTCGGATCCTACCGTTTCAAATAACGACACGGGATTCTTTCCGCTCCGGGTCGAAATTGCAATCGCATGGAAAATACCAGTACCAAAGTCACGCTTAATGGTCGCGCAACTTTTCTCCGATGCCGAAATCCAATTTACTCCTATTTGCGATGCTTTCGAAGGTAAATACCGTGCTTTATATACGATCGAAAGAAGTTTCTTATCGATCGAATTTCAATTAATCGGACCCGGGTGTCCCGGGATATTCGTAATCGTCGTCGAGGGTCGATTCCTGATTCGATTACGAGATGACACTTTCTGTAGACAAATGTCTAGGCATCGGTAATAATCGAACGGGTCTTTCCCAGATTCAAAAGTTTAAAGTCAACAAGATTGCAGGTTGGTCCGGTACCATTACGCTCACTGCTTTGGCTGTTCCGGAATTTCCATACCTCGCGAACATAAAGAAATTTTAAGCTTAAATTATTTTAACTGGAAGAGGAACAAAGATAATTGAATATCGATTTAGTCAAATTAGTCAAATCTCTTCTTGTATATAATTTTCAGATTTCTTTTTAAATCCAATTTTATTAAATTGTTGATAAAACTTTGTCGTACCCCGTCAACGCGTTCCGATATACGCAGAGAAATATCCGACGGGCACAAGAAATTAAGCGAAGCCATTTGTAAACACACTTGCGCGTTTGAGCATTGAGAATCCACCAAAAGGTGTATGTACCGCAAAAATTGGAACGCGCGCAGCTGTTCGATAGTTTCACCCAAATTGTAATCGTAGGGGAAGTCGAAAATCGAAACGATATTCCGAACGTTACGGCAGACGCCGGTATTAAAAACTACCCTCACGCGTGTCGCACCTGGTAGCTCGCTGAGAGAGCACATTGCGATTGGGCCAATATTCATGCTTTCCATTCCTGTGCCATTGGGCCCCCCGACATTTCGTTACGCGGACTTTTGTTTTCGAATTGCATCGAAAATCAAACCATAACGAGTTTCACGGGAGTTCCGGGACACCCTGTACTCCGTCCACTTTCCTCTTCGTAACAGTCGTAACGGATTTGTTCCCTGAACATCGTACGTGTAAACGCAGCGCGAACGGGCACAGGTTGTAAGCGCACCAGAATTCGTATCGACAGTGAACGGATTGCATTGTATTTCACGTACTGCCTCCGCCATTCCCATTCGTGGTACAGAGCAGAGGTTCTGGAGAAGCTAGTGACGTAGGGTGGCCAGTTGTCACCGTGTCACCGGCAATCGAATGTCGGGTAAAACCATCCCGCAATTTATATCTCTGTAAAGAAAACCGTGGAAAACGGTCGCATCGAAATTCGGCGCTTCGCTCGTGTCGGATCGACCGTAAATCAAATTTTACAGAACTCAGGAACCGCGGTTGTTGTCGTACCATTTTTTATCGTCGCCTTCAAAAGTTCAGCTTTAGCTATGACGCGTGACTATTAATTAGTCGAAAAAATTAGTTATCTCCGTAAGTGGTAACACTGGCCGGATCAATATAACTGCGTCCGAATACATAAAAGTTTGGGAGTTACCGATAAATATTTCGTGCAGAATGATTGGGTTCACGCGATATGCGAACGTGTTTAATGAAGTAGTGATTGCGTCAACGGTGGCGTAGAAGACATCCAGAAGAATTCGACAGCCGCCCTCAAGGATATCGCAAGGCAGGAGTTCTGGGGCTGCTTCCACCAATGGAAGCATTGAAGGGAAAAGTGCATTCAAAGGGAGGGTGAGTACTTTGAAAGTGATTGACTTCGGGAACCTGTACAATAAATATATTTTTTTTATATAAACTTTTCCGTGTAATTAATTGTCATACCTCGTATGTACCTCCACATACATATATCAGGGGTACCGAAAAGAAACCTATAATTTTGTGTAACAACATAAAATTTTCTTTTTCTTCATTTTTGTTACCGAATATTATGAACGTTAATTTCCTTAACGTTTACAACTCTATCTCAACGTTTTTCTAACAAAGCCTTTGATGCCGTTTTCATAAAAACTGACGAAGATGCTACACTACCGCGTTCGGGCACAAACCGAACACAAACGCTAGTACGTAAAATACTAGATTTCTTTCCGGTACTTCTAATACAATCGTACGGACAAACGGTGCAGCCATTTCTTTTTTCTGTTTTGTTTTGGCACACAACGAGAAACACTGGCAACGTTTGCATTCGGTTCGTACAGAAAGTTCGACAATCGAATCGCTACGGAATACGGCAACGCGTAATCGAGTACGTTGCGTTAGCAGAAAGTAATATCGGGACTTTGATGAGACAGCCAAGCGAAAACCGGTAACCGATTTACCGGGTCGACGAGTGATTTTAAACAGAAAAAGAAGAATATCTTTACGTGGAAATGGTAAGAGAAATGCAAATGCGACTTATCGTTAGTGGCATTTAAATACCCCCCCCCACAGCATTACCTTCACCGTTCCCCCGCAAACAGAATTCATATTTCACGATACGATGGCGGTGGTTATTGCGACCCGTATCATTTCGCGCAATGCGCGATGATAAATTATCGAAATAAATGCGAAGACGCAGTTGCCCGCTACGATCTGTATTCCTGCACATTCGCGGCGGACCGCGTTGTCATGCCATACCATTTCCCCCATAATCCATTACGGCGATGGGAATTTTTATTTTGCTACTCTTATTAAAAACGTCGGCGTGGGACGTGACTTTATCTAACCTTTCGCGTATCAGGCTATTTGTTAACGAAATGGCAGGATACTACAAAAAGTTTTAAACGATCAACCTTGCAATTTTATATCGCATTCGATATGATTTGTATTATGGATATTATAACTTTGAATGGAAGAAAACGGTTTAATTTCATATTTTAAAAAAGCGTTCAAGGTTGTACATCGTGCTCTTTCCCACTCGAACGGTTGATATGCAAAATATAAAATTCGTCAGCGATTCAAACGAATGTGAGCGATTTCTAAAAAATCAAATGTATTGCCAAATAGTACGTACATCGATGGAAAAATAATTTGTAGATTTCAGTAGGGCGGAGTGGTAAAGACGAAAGTAAAAAAAAATTATGTCGTTATACCACGCGAAACCGTTGAAAATGAGAAATTAAAAAACACTTTCTTAATAATTCTAATTATCCGTTCGACGGCAAAGAAGAATTTTCCATATCAAATTATTGAAGTGAACAGTCAACATTTAGATATCACTTAAAATCAAGTTAAACGGGCAGATTCACTCTTGGCGATTCCTTTGACATCAGGCGCTTCGACCGAATTGAATTTACTTGAAATCAGGTTTGTTATTAGAAGGAAAGCTCTATCCCGTAAACAAAAGATTGAAAAAGATGAAAGGAAAGTGACAGGAGGAAATGGAGCGGTTCGCTTTTCCCGCCGAAGGAAGTGTTATTCGTGACGCGATGATGCAATATGTATGATAATATAGACGCACGCGGAAAACTGTCCTGGGTTTTTTAAACGATCACTTTCCCACGTCTCTCCTGACCTGGCTTTTTACCACTCGCAACGATTGCCGACGCTTCTCAAAATTGCCCTACCGCCATTGTCACCCGTGCCTAGATGGTTTTCACTGACGCAGAAACAACCTCGAAAATGTCCGTCTTCCCTTAGGTACCAGTGGAATGGGCCGCGACAGTTGTGCCGTTATGGAATCCGGGTTGTTTTTGTGAGGGAAATGATATTACCGCGACGAAAGTCCCCGTTCGTTACTTCCTAGAAAGATACAAAGTCTAGTTCACGCATACTTGTGCTTGGCCGGAGGCAAGACCTTGTCTCTTCATCGACGCGAACCGGATGATAACAATTTTCAGCGGGTAACGTTTAAAATATACTTCGCAATAAAATCGCTGAAAGCCCCGGCGGCAATGAGATCTCAATATCGAAGGGGCAAAGCTGTCACGCTAGATACACTCCGTGCTTTCCGTTCAACGTTGGTTTTACTGCGTCGTGTACAAATATTTTTTTCGAGCGTTGCGAATGGTCGGTCGGAAAAACGTGTTTCAATACTTTTTCCTTGAACGCAGGTTCGCCAGCAGATCGTCGTATTTTTCCAGTTTAAATAATTTAATCGAAATTTATGCTTCTCGAGGTCTGTCGATTCGATAGCGGACGACGAGTATGCCACTCTCTATGGCATTTCTAATTGAAAAACCGTAGACGGATTCCGCGAGTATTGCGTCGGCAATTAAATTCCCCGGGGGAATTAATTAACCTCTCTTAAATTGCAACGACTCTAGGCACGGCGTCAACCATCGTCTTAAGGGGTTATACGCAGTCAGGATTTTCAAAAAATCGATTTTTTTACTGCATTTTCGTAATGTACATGTATTCAAGTTAGTACACATAATATTTCATGTCGACCCGACAAATATTTTTGGAGTAACACTCATATTTGTAAAGACGCCACAAGACAAATTATCTGAATCCAAGCACGATTTTCAGCCATTACCCAATTAAGTTGCTGAGATTGCGCGTCCAATATACACAGATCTCAGCAATAAAAAGTTATTAGAAAGATGTGTCGGTAGCTTCACACAAAATAATAATGAAAGTTACAACCAGCTGATATGGAAAATTACTCCAAAAAATCGTTCCGTGCGGTTCAAAAATTGTTGAAATGGCTGCACACATCGCTGCCGCGGTGTGTTTAACGACGGAACCATGTCACTTCTCTATTACATGGATGTAATGAGAACGTCACTAGGGCCCAATGCGCATTTATATGCCCAAAAGGAGGATGCGGAGCGCGTAACACTATCCAACCGCAGAGCGCAGGAAGCGACAAGAGAGGGAAGAATGGTCCGCGGACAGTACCAATTTCAACAATTAGAGGTTACCGAAAAAATGGAGAGTTTATTATATGGCCCTGGAATAGACGACACGGTGTAAGTTGAAAAAAAAATTGTTTTGCTATGTGTAAAATGTTTTTGAAACCTTGAACGCTTTCTTCTCAAAACTATGTTTATAAAGTCGGTGACCACGATTTCTCGGAAATAGCTAAACCGACCGGTCTGAAATTTTTACACAAACTTTTTGAATTTGTTACGGACGCATCCGTCGAACAGAATGTTTCGGCTCTCCAATTTACACATGGCGACAAGAAGGCGCCTTTATAATATTATTTTAAACGCATAGAGCATTAAAGTTTTCTTCTTTCCTAACAGTCGCGAGTTGCCTGCAACGGTCCCCTCTTATTTAGTTATCTCGAGTGCCCTACGACCCCTGCCCTTCGATACACTTTCACTCTCTTACTCTCTCACTCTTTCTCTCTGCAACCTATCCATAGAACAGTGCATTATGCCTGCTTACCATGCCGATGCATTCCAGATGCAGTTACGTCACTTTCCCTAAACTTTGTCCGCGTGGACCACAGCAACCAATCACAGTCAGGGTTTCTTTCTTTTTTACATCCTCCCCCGCAACACGACATCAATACATATAAGCCGAGGTTTAGACGCTCTCGTGGGCTTTTAGTATTTTTCAACTCGAGTAATTAACAGTGATATTGGGCTAGTTGCCCTCTTGATCGACATTCTACAATAGAAGCGTTCGCATTTTCTTAGGGCATCATATCTCGTGGTCGCTATTCCCCCGCAATGCTCAGGCGTTAGAGTCAACTTATTTATTGCGAATTATTTAAATTCCAATCTAATAACTACAAGCTTAGGCTTTGTTAACCAAAACGTACAACAGGGATATTGTTAAATTGTCATTGCCTAAGGGTACACCCCAATTCTCCTGTACGACTTTAAGTTAATTTGTTATTATTTTATTCTCTCTCTCCTTTAACTACACTGAACACTGAACATTATTGTAAATCAATTTCAACCATTCCATTGTAAAACCTATCGTTTGCAGCATTTACTATTGAAGAATATATCAGACACATTATTTCCAATTCTAATTTGATTCTAAACTTTATTTGAATATAGAATATTACCTTTCCTTGTGAATATATATAAGAATAGAAATGCTGAGTAACGTCCCACAAACAATTCACTCTTACCGCTCGGAGTGAATTAACGATTCTAAAGTTACGGAAATGTCTTAACGCGTTAAAGCTAATACAAACATTTATTCCGTTCTAATTATTAACTCTTCGTACACAATAACATAAAGTCATTGAACTCCCAACAATCGCGTTAATATTTTCCATTTTATACATTATTAAAGCCAAAAATTTGATGGAAAATCGAAAGACTTTCTTTTAGAAGGCGCCGTTTTGTGAAAAATTAATATTTTGCTAATTCCTTTGATTAATTGCTACATAATTCATTATATTAACGAAATATTTTGTGTTTTTTGTTTTCAAATAATCCAGTCACGAGATATGATGGACACCGCAAGACTTTTTTTTTTAGGAGGTCCAAAAGTTCGCCTGCAGCGGCCTCCAAATTCAATATTTTCAAAAATGAAAAATATTACAGAAAACAATAGAGTTACCGATATAAGCACACCAATTTTCAAGTTGATACATTAAAATGTCTCCCCAGGAAAAATTCTTGAAAAATCGCTTTTTTCCGGCCTCCTGACTGCGTATAACCCTTTAATATTCAACTTCCATTGTCTCTAAACGTTCGAGAGGCAACTGGAAAATGGAATCGATTTTACAAACGTAAAAGTTCAGTAATCCTGCCGTCAATGCCTCGTGACGTTCTTTGAAATTCGACGTAAAAGAATCTTAAGAGGACATTCGATCGGGAATCAAACTCGAATCAACGATATTCCGTTGTTAGCAATACTTGTGAAAAGTGGCAACGACTATGTATTGTTAAGCACGCTGTGGCGTCTTATTTCTCGCGTCGCGACGCGAGAAAACTCTGTCCCGACATAAATTGAAATTTGTAGGAAAAAATTTCTGACGATAAGAAAAAGAGGAAGCTTCCACTTTCTTGATTCACAACTTGACTCGGTATTTTTCGCTCAAGTACAATTTTTTCGGTCGACATTAAATTGGTTAAACAGCGATCTTTCGTTTTCAACGAAAAAAGCAAAGAGAATCCCGATAAATTCAAATCGCGGTCTTACAGCGAGATATACTCGCGTTGCAACGCGATCGGCAGTGCTCGTTGGGTACGCGGGAGTTTAAAAGAATTCGATCCAGCGATATCAGTAATGGGGGTGGAGGAAAGGACAGAGGGATGAAAGAGGTCGATGCGGAAAATGAAGGTTTCGAAGGGACGCTCGGGTAGCTGCCATTACGACAGGCCGAAGTGAGTTTCCTCTCATACCGCGGACCGCCTAAGATTACGGGGACTGGGAAAGGGCTGGAGAAAACGAAAAGTGGAATCAGGGTTAACCCGCGAGTCGTGTTTCTACCAAGGCACTTACCAACGTTTCTCGCTCAACCTCGTTCTCCCTCCGACCGCAGATTTAGCACCTACCATCCTGTTATTTCCTCTCAATAGGTTTTACACTTCGCCCCGGACCCTCGTGTCCGGTGGAAAAGTCGGAAAAAAGATCCACGACTCTCCGGCTACCTGCCCATTACGTTGAAGAACGTAAGTAGTTTCGCAGACTCCACGTTTTGATCGTGGCCCGTCGAAGCTAGCGACTCACCGAGTTGAAATAAATGACCGCCAGAGATCCTTCGAAGTAATATTTCTGACGTACCATTTAAAATCGTAGGTGAATAAAATGGTCTTCGATTTATGATATTTCTGACAGATTTCACGCTGGATGTGTCGCGGTTACTTTCGTCTTTTTCAGTTTTCAATTTCGCGTATCCCGGAAACTGATTTTACGGAAATATGGTGAAATCGTTTTTCGGAGAAATCGTGACATCGAAAATCGAGATCTGTAAGCGTTGCGACGTTCCCGGAGTTAAATAACATCGCGGTTGCAAGCGATATCCAATATATTCGTCGAAAAAGAGATTTACAGATTTATTTAACAAACTTTGCATTTTAATCGTTAAATTACGTTAGAAGACCATGGCTCGGACAAAATTAAATCAGCCCGCAGTAATTCTTAATTTAATTTCTAGGATACCGGAAAGGAATACCTGAAATACCTGGAGTAATATAATCCGTGTATTAATCGCCATGTTTCGCATACAAGGACGCTTAATGCTTTGGACTTAATACCTGCAATATTTCGCTCAATCAATTACATACGGAACATTTAAGCTACGCCGCGTTTGCCGCGATATCCAACGCATTCGTCGGATAAGAGATCTGTAGATATGTTCGTGATTTCCGGAATTCCGGCAGTCGCGCCATAATATTTGTACAGGAAAAGTGGGACGCTGACTTCAACCGCACGAATTCCCGCATAACGGCGGGAAATCCGCGTTATCCACCGCCATTAATATTCCTAGCTCTATATCGAAAGGTCGAGGAACGAAACGGTGACGAAAAAACGAACGTGATAATACGTACAGCCCGTACAATATCGGACGTAAAAGCCTTCCCGGGGTTGTTAACTACCACCATTACCCAACGCCGTCGGTGTGCTTTCCTTGCCTTCTTTTTCTTTTCTTTTGTTTCTCTCTCAGCATTGACACAGCGTGTCATAACGGCATACGTCGCTCTGTCCCTTCTTTTGCTCCGTCGCATCACCGGTCACGCTTGGTCGAGCCAGACCAATTAACGGCGATAGGACGCTAGTGTTGAGCCTCCCTTATACACAGGTAGGACATGGAAGGCAGTACAGTCCGCTTGAATTTTTCGATCCAAATGCCTTCCATATCCTACCTGTGTATAAGGGAGGGGGTAACATTAGCGTGCGATCGCCGACGATTGGTGTGCCTCGATCAAATGCGACGTATACCGTAGGAGAGTCGAGGGGCAACCTGACTACGTTGATCGCACACCGTGTCAAAGCTGAGAGGGAGAAAACACACCGGCGAGATTACGCAATGGTGGTAGTTAACGACCACGGGAAGGCATTTCCGTCCGACATTGTACATACCCATACACAAGGACAATCCACGCGTGTTGTACCCGAGCTCTCGTTCCATCCGCCTGAAACATCCCCGATTTGCCGCCGCTGTAAAACGTTCGTCGACAAATTTTTTGAAAAGCGTCAAGTTCGTCCATTGTACCGTCCGTTTCGTATTTGTTCGTGAAACGCGGAATGCTCCGGTATATTTATAACGTTGGTCTTGCCCCCTTTCTTCCATCCCGCCTCGTTCAATCCCGTTTGCTCTGCCACTTGATCATTCTCGTCTTCCCCGTTCCCACGATTCATTCCACCCCACCGACGCATACGCGTACAAAAAAGATGCGCGAGCTACGATTTCACGATGGATCGAGTGTAACGAACGCGCGGAAGATCGAGTTCCTTTATTTGCGCGATCGCAATTTAAAAGTTCTCTCTCTTTCGTGCGCACGGGAATCGACGTTTTCGAAGGGAGTACGGAAGGAAAAGAGATTGTTTAACGGTGAACGCTTAATTCTTCGATCGTGGTAGTACCAATAATACGCTGGTATAACGATGGTCTGTAATTCGGTATGCGCGCGGTCGTCGGAAATGAGAGGGTTCGTTGAAAAACAATTTCCCGTTTCCATAATCCTTATTGTGAAGGAGTACGCGATGAGAGAACAAATTTCAAATGAAATTCGCAGGGTAACAGGCTCGGCAGAGACGCATAGCGCGGATACCGAGCGGGATCGTGGGGGTATTAAAATAAAAACGAAAGGGTAATAAACAACGGCGGAAAGCTGCACGCGACAACAGAGAAGATGCGAACGGGTACTCCGAATTCGAATGTTCTTTGATGCAGCAATCTCATATATCCCGGAGCGTCGCGTCGTGTGCTTGGAATCCTTTCTTTATTACCTCCTCGGATTTGCTCCTTCTCATTTTGTTTGGTGTCTACAACAAAGCGCATTCGTTTGTACGCGCATGTTTAAGCTCTGTTTTATCGTGACTTCTTTTAATACCGAGTATCTGAATTATTGAAATAAGTGGAATTAAGAATTCATCTTGACATTCGCGATTACACGTAAGGAGACATAAGAAAAGCTTCTTTTGTACTCGTTTTTACGATCGAAATTGAAAAGTATTCGTATAGACAAATTGAAGGGAAATACTTTACCCTTGTTTATTGGGAAGGTAATTATCATCGGATCGGTGGAAAGAATTTAAAATCGTTTTTTAAATCCGAAATATCGGTCAAGATATATCGAAGTGAAAACAAAGATAGACAAAAGATTGCAACCTACCATGTCACTGATGTTTCAATTTAAATTGAAATCTCAGCGAAATGTTACTTTTGACTTTAACGAATTAATGTTTCTTGATACTACCTGCCACAAGAAATTTATGAAACATTGTCATACATGTATTAGTACAGCAAATTTAGTTGAGAACATGATCCCTAAGAAATGTTTTCGTTATAGTCGAGCGATGAATTTTCAGTCATGAAAATTACCGAGAGATCAAAGGCGATCGCTTCATTCGCTGTAATGTTGAACGCAAAGGAAAACGGTGCATAATAATGCCCAGTTTCTAAAACAATTAACCATTATTTTTACTCCGATCCCATAGTAGCTGAATACTAAAATCGAATGCCGTGGTAAATCAAGTAAACTACGGTGAGACGCGCCTTGAAATTACCTGGAACTCGTTTGGACGATCATTCGAACGGAACCTCCTGGGTACAGAAGCCAGTGCCTGAGAACTATTTAATGGTTGTCGCGTGCACAAACAGTATCTACAATAACGGTACGATACTAACACGGACGTACGTCTACTTGCACGGGCTCTCGGCTAGTATGCAAATGCATGTGATTTAATAGGGACCCCCGCGTACGCATGTAGATCGGCGTAACTTCCTCAGATATACATGAAAGGATTGATTTCGCAATTTCCCGATGTTCGAATCCACCGCCTCTCGGAAATTAACGATGGAGCACCGTATCGAAAGAAATATTTCCGTCCAGCACACGACGAATCTCGAGAAGTAACGTGATCGAGGAATACAAAGATACCTGTCCCGGTATATGACTCGATAGAGTTCCGTTTTCCGGTAAACGTCAATTCCGCGAAAGGTCGTTAAATTCCGATCGTTTAATAGTCCGCTATGCGCTAATGGTTTTCAACCGCTGATCCGCGGACCAGAAATTTTCTGTCGGTCCGTGAAAAAGATATAAAAGTGATAAATTTAAATAACCACAAAATTGTCATTTTATTATATTGAATATATTGGAAACTAATACTATCAGAAATAATTACAGATCACTGTTATTAGCATATGGTGTTACACGATCATTTTTATTCCTTGATCTTTTTCCTTTCAACGCTCAATCTCGCTGTGAAAGAATTTTAATTTTCTTAAAATTACCATTGCGGTTGCAATTAGCATGCATTTGGAAAGCGAATGACACACGATTCTAGCATACCTAGAATAGCGTGAAATATGAAAAAAAAAAATGGTTTTGGGGCAGGCGGAGATGTATCGCCGCGTAAAAGAACCGCGGACCGGAAATCTTGTACATTTGTTAATTAACAACTGTGCCTGGTTTAATCACAGCCCGTGAAATACAAATTGGATGCACATCGCGTAGAATCATATGCACGGGTTCACCTCGTAGGTGTGCACTGATTCTTTGGTTTTAACAACACCAGCCTTACGCTCGATCCTATATAAATGCAAATACACCTCGGTACGGAAATTAAAACCTTAACAAACCCCCCTTAAAAGCCGCGTACTGCGGCCGGAGGCATTTAAGAAAAAAAAATGGAGAAACGAATTCAATTTTCGTAACTAACTTTTGGAGATCAATTTCCCCCGAAAAATCAGGGTGAAATAATGCGCGATGAGCATAAAAGGCACTTAAACATAAATTGTTCGCGTACTTCGGGCCGGCCGACAAAATTTTTAATGGCTCGCGGATGTCGACCAGTGGGGCGCGGTAAATCCTTTTTAAAACTGCATCGCGCTTACAAACAATATAACTGGAAATAGGTGGATACGTCTGGCGCGGAAAAGCTTGAAAAAGTCATCGCGCGATACAATTATAAAATAAATGAAAAATTGTTCTCTCCCATTTCCAATGTCATCGCCCAGTGCGTTCTCGGGCACTATTACAAAGCCCCGGGCGATTAATCTTAAACTAATAATATTATTATGCGCCCCGCGGTATAATAATTTCAAAGCAATTCAAGTTAAAAATTAATTCTCTAAATATTAAAAAAATATGCAGGGTGAGTACGCTTAAGATCCTTATCGATTTTAACATTGCTAACGAGTTTTAACGAAAACGACTGTCAATGAGGGAGAGGATTTTGCATAGAACTATTTCTGCCGTCTCACGGTTCTCTTAAAAAAAATCACTTCCGCCTCAACGATTTTTACTAAAAGAGTCGGAAAAACGTAAGAACGAATCATTTTATTTGTAAAATAATGACATTCGAATATCAATAATATCGTGATCTTAACAGTTTCTATAGAAGACACGCGTGCTCGTGTACTTTTCCAATAACAACACACGATAGATTTATTGCGATAACTTTATTCGATTCGCAATTTCCCCGTAAAAATAAGTTGGACGTACGTAAGCAGTTCCAAACGATATCCGTTTTGTTAGAGTGCGGATGTAAAGAGCGTTAAGAAGTCTCTATCGACGAGATCTGGATTGGTCGAGATCGGAAAAGCTTAACGTCAAATCGATTGTTGGTAACACCTGCGAAAGTTTCGGAGAAGCTAGCGGAAGGCGACGCGACGATTCTCGCAATTTGATAATATCTCAATGTACACGGTAACCTTGAATTCAACGCGATCGCGCGTTACAGTTGAAATATTCACTCGTACACGAAGTGGTAATAATGCGGTCATTTTGTATTTATATAGGTATCGTTTGATTTTTTTCGCGCATTCACATACATAACACATACAAAACATACGAACACATACGAAACACATAAATGATTTTACTTTTTGGACCCTCGGAACAAATATCGGCATTAGTTTACCCAACAAAAATACGGTTTCCGCAAAAATGCTTGATTAAAACGTTAACAGTCGCAATTCATTACGGCATATGTTACATGCAACAACGGCGCTCAGCAAAGTCTTCCTATTGGTAACGCGTTTAATTAAAACCTCCCCGCGGTACAGCAAAGGTGCAATTTGTACCACAACATAGAAACTGGCGAATTTTAATAAAACCCCCATCTCTCGTTTCTGTTTAACGCATTTTATAGAAAACGTTTCATTTCGAATATTCAAGTTTTAAACAGGTAACGCGATAACCACGCGTTTGAGGATACCTCTTCAGTTTTTTTTTTGGTTTAAGGCAAAAATGAATCTTGGGCGAAAAGAAAAAAAACGGCGACTGTCTAAAGTCCGCGCTACGTTCTTCCATTCGAGCGCAAAAACTCATTTCCACGGATATAAATTCGCTCGCATTCCACGCGCGGGTTACGTGGAGAGAATAAAACCCTCGATTTTCCAAATACTTTGGAGAAAAAAAAAGCTTCGCTCGTAATTGTTTACTTTATCTTACCCTTCACTGCTCTATACGCGCGAAAGCACTGATGCCGGTACGCGAATGTTACATTACGGAAATTTGAATTGGTGAAATTTTCTTCCGTGGAAAATTGCATCTCGGCGTAAATGGATTTTAACGCACCCGGCAGTGTCGTTGGGGCGAGGACTTTTGTTATCAGGGATTTACAATTGTACCCGAATCTGCTGTTCTAATATCGGAAAGATCTATAACTGTATACAGCGCTTTCGTGTTTCACTAACATTATCCGTATTCTACGCATTGATTGTATACGTATACATATATGTATGTATACTATCGTATTCGGTGATGAGGTCTCTGTAGACGCTATACCGTATACGTGCGTTGGTACTACGTTATTATCAAGCAACACGCCTCTACATAGCATATTACGTTAATGCTTTCTCTCTAGCAGTAATTGAATTAACGAACTAATAAGGCGTGACCTGTATGGTACGAGTATGGCGATCGGTGCTTCGCGCGACTGAAACGAACTGCGAAAACTTCGTCGCATAATTCAGGAAATTTTCACTAGAGAATTTGAAAAAGAAAAAGATGGAAAAACGTGAGGGTTAATGAGAATCACGCTTGGCAAAGGAAAATGTCCAATATTTAAATAAATTTAATGTATATATGTAAGCAATATAAATATTTCAGTGACATAATTAAGCAGCACCACGTCTCGTGGCATAATTTTTAATTGCGGTCGATTCGTTCTGATGACATGTATAAACGCGAGTATATACGTAATATTAAGTAAATAAATTTGTTTGAGTCCTGTTGGCAAGGAGTGTGTACAACTCTGTTATTTATATTATAACAAAGTGTCACGGATAAATCCAAATAAATGAAGATAAAACATACTAATAATATATGTATACTAAACAGTATAAAATATATTTTTGTTTTGCAATGTCTCCTTCGGAAGCGTTGGCTCTTTTTTGTTAAATGTTTAGGTAACTCTTCACGTAACGGCAATATAAAATGAAATGTTAATGTGATACACGGTGTTACCAGAATTCTATGTGGGGAAAAGCTCGATAGATATTATTCAAATACTTCGCCAGCGAAATCTTGGAAGAATTAATTCGCTTTCCCACCCTCGTTCCTATGTACATAAATTTGAATGGGTAGATTCTAAGAAAATTAATTGATCGTTAAATTTTCGCAAATTCAAATTTAAACGTAGCCGACGTTACGCGTATAGGTACGTTACCCTCTCTAATTAATCCTGTTAGCTTTATTGTTCAGACTCGTCCGGATCCGTTTCACCTATTCAACCTCCCCGTATATGACGGCGAAGTCCCATTCTTCGAAATAGCATTTATTCAAATTAAATGCCACGCTGCGCAGTCGGTGAAACTTTGCCGTCGAGCATTACCGGCTAGCTTGAACCAAGGAAAATTTTCTCATCGTGCCAGGCGATGAATTTCACCGCAAAGTGAAGCACTTTCCTTTATCGAAACTGGAAGGATAAAAGATACGCCTATTCGATATAAAAAGAAATCGGAACACATGAAAAATATAATATGAAAAACATATTTCTATAAATGGCAACGGACCAATTTATCGAAGCTCGTCGTTAAAAAACCTCTTCAGAGCGAAATTTTCAAATGACGTATTTTGTATTCGATCCTCCAATTATCGAACGAGACGCGCGAGCCGAATACAACGTGGAACGAAATATAAAAAAATCGCAGATTAAAAAGAAATTCTAATAGTGGCTATCGCGTTCGATGTGAAATTACGTAAAGTTAATTAATTTGCTCTTCGAAAATTGATTAAAACGCCCTCCCAGGGTAACTCATACTCTGATTTTTCATCTTTTAACAACTCCGCTGAGTTTTGCGTAACGAAGCTGGAAGTTAGAAGAAAAAATAATTATGAACTACCAATAGAGCGTAATTAAGAAATTATTATCGAGTATGTACATATAATTTTCCATGGAAGCATTCTATTACCGCGGAAGCTTTTCTTAATACCGCGAGTTAGAATAAATGCGCAAAACCAAACATCAATTTTGCGATAGGAGCTTTCGTCGAATTAACGTCGAGTGTACAGAGAGACTGACAGAGTTTCTCGTTCCATTACAAAAGATTCACGATACAACGAATGAGCGTGCTGTAGCAACAAACCAGAACACAAGAACGTAGAAGAAATACGCGATTGCTCGCGAAAAGGTGCCTGATGAATTATAAACGCTTCTCTTTAACTTGAGAAAAATTAAGATGCTTCCACGGTCGCTCCTTCGCGCGTCTACGTCGGTATCTCCGCGCCGGTGGGAGAAAAAAAAAGGAAAACACAATTTCTCTCCCCGCGCGAGACAAGAGCCTAATCAGATCCTCCCGGATTTCTCCCTGGGAAAAATTTACTTCGCCCCCGGTGAGATACGCTTTGTTTCCTGTTATATCTTTTCTTTCGTTTTCTTTTGTTCCTTTTTAAATTTCTGCGCCTCGTTCGCCGAGAAAATAAATAAGGGGGCGAGCCGAAAGTATGTACGGCGAAGGAACGCGATAAATGACCGGGGTGATAAAGTGCGGGCGAAGTTGGCAGGCTGAATCTCGTAAGAGAACAAGAAGGGGCTCGTTAATTACAATAAAGAGCATCAAACGTCAAGAGAATGGAGCAACCGACTAGACGTGGCACGTCCCGTTAACGTTCGCGTATCGATATCAGGGAGATCCAGACTAGTTGCCCGATACTAATTTCATACAAAGCCTCGGTTCGCGTTGATCGATCGCGCAATCTCCGAATACCTCCATAGTTTCCCAAGTGTTTCCGTACGAAGATGGAGTTTCCCGTTGGAAGTTTGATGATAGTACCACGGACTTCGGAGGAATCGGCCTAAAACTATGAACCGTTATCGCGCTACCAAAATCAAAGTCCAAGTTAGTTATTTGGAAACGTGGCGCGCCACGTAATCGCGTTTGGCTCGAGATTGTCGATAAACGGTGCGAGAAGCTTCGCCGATTTCCGATGTAATTCCGCGATTGGTCTGATGAAAATTAATTACGGGGTCGACGGCGGCGTGTAACCCGCGTATTGCGTCCGTTCGCGTGCGTTCGGCCGAATATTCAGCTCCTCCAACGACGTCCTCCAGACGTGGTTCATATTTTTGTATAGTTGTGTTTTCCGATTAAATCCTTGCGATCAGTTGCGCGCGTATGTACAGGTGATTCGAGCAGATTCGATATTTCCATCAAGTTTGTCGAGAATTCACTTCGTTCGACCGTTCTGCCTTTCACGATGAAATAATCTTGACGCTCGGACGTTTCGTGTAAGGGGTAAAAATTTACATCAATCGATCTTCACGTTCGCTTTTCCAAAATATCGAACCTCGCGACGCGATTCGCCGGAAATAACGGATACCGTACAATTCACTACACACGGACGTCCCGCGAAGCCGGTTCAGCGCCGAAATATTTCCGAAGCGGAGTCCTCGCGCGGAACAAACGTGAATTTACGCAAAACAAAGTGATCACGGATGGAAAAAAATGAATTTATAAAATAGTGCGCCCCCACGTTAGCGTGTTTCTGGTCCGATCTTTTCGGGGTATGCTGAAATCGATAGTTGCTCGATGCCCCGAAATCGGAGTGCGCCTCCACCTCGTAGAAATTTGACACCGGTACGAATTAAATGAGGTAAATGGAATTGAAAGTACGCTGATGACGATTGTCCGCGACGTCGTTAAAACTATCGAGCCATCGAACGAATATTTCCCTCTTGGGAAGCACGAGGGTTTCCTTAACAAAGTTCAGCTCGTTGAAAACGGCGCGTGTTAAGTATCCAGGAGAAGCTGAATTAACATCGTTCCCTGCATTTCCAACTGAATAAGCGAGTGCATTCACTGGCACTCTATAAAGTATATACGTATAATCCAGCGTACCGGAAGATTAAACGCTTTACGTAGCACCGTGGAATTAACGTAATCGTATTTGTCTTAGTTTTACGAGGGCCATTATGGTCCTTTTATTAGGTGTATCAAACGAACGAGGTAGAACCAAGAAACGTGGGAGGTATATTTTATCAGAATTCAAGGCCGGTCTCGACGGGATGCCTTTCGGAACGAGATGTACATTATCCAACTGAAATGTTGGTCCGCAATTTTTATTTCTACCAGTACTTTCGCCTGTCGGTGTGTTTGCTCTTCCCCTCTCCCCCCCCTCTCTCTCGCTCTCTCTCTCTCTCTCTCTCTCTCTCTATGCCACGACGCAATACGTTGAAAACTTTTCGGCATACATGTTCCTCCCTTTCCTTCGGACGACCGGGCACACCTTGCGCCGCCGCGCCGGACACTTGTATTTTACACGAAACTCGCAAATCGGCCGAGTCCCGATAAAAAGGCGAAGCAGGCCCGGTGACTTTTTTACGAAGCATTTTAGCTCGTAAAGCTAGCAGGCGGTCATGCGTTAAAACCGTTAACTGGAAACTTTGGGAAAACCTCCCGGTGCACACATCGCGATGGTAATTGCGTTAAAGGTAGTCGGTCGATGTCGAAAAATCGCGGAGCTTTTCCGAGAGCGATACCCGAGCAAACTTGCCGAGCGCGATACGTATAACCGAGCAACGAGAATCACGGGATCCCAATAAATTCGCATCCTCGATAATTAACCAGTAATTGGACGTCTTCTTGGAATTGCATTACTTTTCTTCTCTTTTTTCCATGTTGTTAACGAACCCGGGACAACGAGTATCCACGCGTAAAGACAAACGTGCAATTGCGGAAGCGTTGGTGGTTCCTGGCTCGCGTTTGAAAATCAACGTGAGCCAGCGAATCCTATCTAGCCGGGGCAGATCTTCAAGCGGTTCTTCAAGCAGCGCCCGCAAATACGGTACACTCGAAAAAGCAACTTTCAACTCTCGAGCGACGTCCTTACTATAGCGACTACTTGAATGCATGGGTCATAATTAAGGCTACGAGATAACGAAGTCATGAAAATCTAAAATCCGAACCGTGCCTTTTCACAGTTCGTACTCGGGACGACGTTTTCTTCTCGCCCACGTGCGTATGCGTTTTAAAAAAGACGCGAACCGATGCACACCCGAAGTACGTCTTTTTTGTCTTTTTTTCCCCCGCGAAGGTACTGGATTTAGTAACGAGGACGCTGAACTCCGGAACCGGACGACCATTCAGGATCGATGGAACTGTGGATTTTCAATCGTACTTTACGCTTCCTAAGTTTCACGCGTTTTTTTAATTATCGGCAATTATAAAATATAATTAAAAAAAAATACCGCATCGAAATCGATTTCTTCGATCTCCTTGCATCGTCGGAAGGCGTATTTCTAATTTTCAATTTTATTTTGACAAACACGGGAATAATGGCGAATACAGCGATTCGACGTAAAACATGGAAGTGTTTGTTCGAAGAAGGGTATTCTACGAGACGACGATCGAGAAATTAAAAACTCATGGAGTCTCCCGTGCCTCGGTGTACGTCTGTAAGGTTGAAGCGAGTTGGATCCAATCCTATCTCGCGCACGTCGATATTGAACCAATGATATATTTATGGCGGCACGTTCTTTATTCATCGCCATCTTTCAATTTTCATTTATTTCCTCCATTTCTATCGTCCCGCCGTGCATCGCGTCGTATCGGCAAACGGTACGAGCTTCCCTCTCTTTTCTATTTTAATTCACCGTCGGGCCAATCGGTGTCCTTGTAGTTAACGCAACCGAACTCGTAAATCTCCATTCTCTCGGAGCTGATCTCCTGGATATACGGCGATAAGTAACGATACACCTCGTCCTGCTCGTACGTGACCCATTTCTCTTTGGGAAGGTATACTTTCAAAAAGTCCAACTGAATCGCCCGTATTATTCTGCAAATTCCAAAATCCTCAAAGTTCGACTGTCGCCTAGGTTTCGACGCTTATAGAATTCTTTTGGTGTACCGAATTATGAACGTATCACCGAAAGTACAGTCATTCGAAAATTTGAGAACACTTTCCGATGCTGATGATAATATTTTAATAGATTTAATGTCTTAAAAGACTCAGACGCGATGATAATGATATCTTAATAGGTCCAGACAGAATTTCAATAATATCTCAATAAATCCAAACCCAATGATATTGATAATATCTTAATAGATTTCCAAACCTACCTAAAGTTTCTAGCATCCAAAACGTTTTTCGGCAAACGCCGTAACGCTTCCTTGATTATTGGTTCCGTATAGTTTATCACGTCGTCGGTGTAAAGACCATATTTATTATAACCCGACAGATTAAACGCGATCTTTCTTAGGTTAAACGACGAGGCTTGCGGCTGCTCGGGAACGCAATGATCGTCCGCGAATGCCTTGCCCGGAACTTGTAAACGTTTGGACAACAACCGGGGCAGTCGTAGTATCGAGGACATTCTCCATTCAGGTGCAGTCGAATTTAATCAAACGCGATCCATTGAGAGGAAACGTTAAAAAGAAAATCGTTCGATTGTTTCGATAACGGGGACCTCGTCGACTAGCGAATGTTAAAGTTTTACGAGCAATCGGAACTTCGTTATTGATCTTTTGTAACACCGACCCTGGCGTAACCGCTTTTCAGTACAATTCCATTGACGCGGAGCATAAAAGATTTTCCTCCCGATCGACGGAGCGTTTTACGAGCCGCTCGACTTTAAAACCGGAGTGCGCCTACTCTGCGCGCGCGACCCAAATTCAAAAGAAGTTTTAAAGAGTTTCGCGTGCCATTACCGGACAATGCTCCGGCGGACCGGCAAACACGTTTTTATTCCTCCCTCTCTCCACCTTGCCCCTCCCGCGTCTTCCTAAGTCCTTACGCCGCGGACATTCTAATATTCAGCAAACACGAGGGTCGGAAGATGGTTCCCTCACCGGGGGAAATGAAAATTTAGAATTACACCAACCGAGGAAGCTTTCGGACGCGGAACACACGCGCTCATATCTCCGTTCCATTTCTGTTCGAGTTTACCTTTTCCAAAACGATAACCTTTTATCCCGACAACTTTTCCAATCCTTCGCGTTAAATTAGCACTCCCCGCTCCCTCATCCTCTCCTAAGATCGAACGATTTGGTTCACTTAAGTATTTACTTGAAGCCTCGATAAAAGTTCTACGAAATTAAACGCGGTACTTTCCCACACCCGTAACGTCGTTTTACGAGAACGATTCTTCGCGCGATTCGTGAATCGTACCCGCGTACGATAAATACAACGTGGCTGGGATGGATCGCTTCGAACGTAAATAGAAGCGTGAAGGAGGGCCTTCGGTGGGGCTTGCATAAAAATGAATAGTCAGGAAATGATTCCCGTTGGGAGACCTTTCCACGGGAGACGAGCAAAACGGGGTACGTAGCGATTTATGCGAGTGATCGGACCGAGACGACCGTCACTGGCCGGTGCTCGTGTGTATGCGTGTACACGCATGTACGGAGCAAACATTTTCTCCGCAAGATCGCTCGCGCATACACGCTTACACCGACGTATTACACGTTACGCGAGAACAGGGAGGGTTACGATTTATGCCAGTGGCTCGGTTAGTAACGTGCCAGTGGCAGAGGGTGACCACCCCTTTATCGTTCGCCTAGCTATGCAAGTTTCCGTTTGCGTTCGTTCCACGGTAACCGACCACGTGTATGTAGTATGTACTCGTCCTCTCGCCGATCGCACTTCTTTCCGCGAAGCGAGTCAAGCGCTTTTCTCTCGCGGTACGCGAGTCGAGTTTCAGGTGTATTATTTGTTACCCCATCTCCTCTTTTCTTCGGCTCGTACAGTATCTTCTTTTTTTTCATTCGTACCTTCCTTCTCTTCTACCATTACCGTTGCGCTACTTTTTGCGCGTAATTCATACGCGACAGACGGTACGCGCGAGCAATTCACCGGATGTTCGGAATGCCGTGGATGACTGTCAAGGTAGCTTCAAACGGAAGGGAACTCATCCGTTTCGTACCGCTCCGACGTTACCGGCGAGATTCCCGTGAATTTCTGCGTCGCGGATGCACAGGGAACAAAGTGGTCGCGAGGAAACCGTCGCGGAAAGCTATCGTGAAATTTACAATCCCGCGTTCGTGGTCATTTTAACACTGTCGTGGGAAGGCAGGCGGTTTGGGAAATGATTTCCCTTTGTTCGACTTCTCTTTTCGGTTTCGCGGGTACAGGGGAACGGGAGGTCAGAGTGGTATGTACTATATGTATAATTCTATGACCATGCGACGAGGAATGTTTAACACTAGGATCGCCACGGGGGTCGTTTTCGTGGTTTTCAATTTTCAACCTTGACTATATTTGTACAAAAGCAAGTTTCTACGTGGAAACGAATTCTACGTCAAAATTGAAAACGCTCGTAACAGCCACGGAAGCTTCGAGCGTAGACGATGCAAAATTTACTCCTCCACGAACGGGCTCGTATACTTTTTTCTACGATGAAGCTTCGTAAATATCGGTGGGGTTTGTTTGAAATTGCAACCACGTTTGAAGAACTTTCGCGTTTTCTCCACGGACCTCCAAGTTCTTGCGCGGAAAATATATAAGTTGTCGGTACCAAGTTTCGAAAAAGAAACGAGTAAGCTCTGAAAGTACGGACACTACTGGGTCGCGCGGGTTGGGGTTAATTAGTATTCCCTTAATGTTTCGCGAAGAAATAATTACCACTCTTAAATTTCGCCTTCTCCGAGACGCCGATCGGAAGCGAGAATCGGGATGGATGCCCCACTTTTTATAAGCCGTAATATCTTCAAGGGTCTTGATTTTTCCCAACAGAACGATGAGAGCAACACGACAGTACCGCGCGCTGCTTCTTGGAAAAACGCTAAGTTTCGGGAACTCGCCTTTCGAGTTTCATACCTCGAGATTATAATACCCTCTCGGAGGAATAAAATGTAAAGCACGAACAATCCACGAGAAACAGGTACCTCGTGAGAGGCAAACCAAATGGAGCGGCAGACATTTTGAAAGATATTTGGCGAACGGATTAAAAGTACACGAACCGCGCGTCGACTATTAGGTTTATCAACGGGGTCTGCTATCCTCGCGAATGCGTTGAAATTCTCATTCCGTTTGGCGGAAATTCCGAACACTTCGCACCTTCGCTTCTATCGTATTTGATACTCGTTTCGCGTTAATCTTTTCAATGTAAATCCGTATCAGTTGCGGTACGTTGCGTTTCTAGCGGATGAACAAACTTCATCATGTTCCAATTGAATTGACAGGGAGGGTCATTTAATTGCGTCGGCGTAGAAAGTATTTACGCAATTAGTCGATCTCGTTACTTCCATTTACGGGTGAACCGTTTAATCGGACCGATGTTAACGCACAACAAATTTTGGTCAGCGAGGGCTTGTAAAACATGAATAGCGCATCGGTATGTTATTAATTAAATAATATACGTTACGCGTACAGTAATAATCATTAAGCTTCGTCTGGATCGTGATGCAAGTTATTAAATTTTCACTATAATGTGCCGACCTCATCTCTATCACTTCTGAATTAAAAGTTTAGTCATAAACTAGTACAGTAAATTACATTTCGTACATCACTGGAATCACCATAGATCCTGAATCACCACTCTCTTACGCATCTCTCCTTTTCACCCAGTCCATCGTCCAAATTTCTAGTCTCCTTCTCCTTTACTTTTCACCAAAACCGTCTTACTCACCGTCCCTCCCACATCCCTTTTCGACAGATAATAATTTTGCTTAAACATTCCGAACGGCTCCATCCTCAGAATACTTTTACATCTCAAGTGGGTCTCATTCAACACCCGAATAGCGAAGTTCATAATTACATACGACGAATTCACTAAGAACCTTTACCGACGAATAGTCTTACTTTAAAATATTGTACTCTAAGTATTTAAACGTAGTCAGAATAAAAAACAGAACTGTTTCTACAAGTTGGTAGCCAGAATTCATTTTGCAGAACTACCACGTTGTGCGTTACACAATGTTCGGACGGGCAATTATCTCTTCGTCAGCTGACGTTAGATCGAAGAAACGTGGTTCTAGAGAAAATGTTTTCATGAAAATCGATTAAGAACGGAACGATATGTATAACGCGCTTCGCATACTATTGAAACACTCTCTTATGAATCACCATTCCCCTCGCTTTATGCAAATTTTCCGGATAACGATGGATTAAGTAACGTAACCAGCCAGTTCTTTTCTCCACCTCTCAATTTCACTCAACACGATTTTTCCTTTTAGTTAAACACCCTCCAGACTTGGGCGATTTGATCCCAAAGTCGATTTTATCCTCGAGACTGCTCACCGACTCCGTTGGCATCTCAGATTTCGATGTTTTATTATCGTGACGCACATACACGCGTACATCCCGACACGTACGAAAAGCGGGCGTGATTCGTAATTCGTGAAACGAGTCAAGCTCTCGATGATAAATTTTATTTCAAATGAACTCTTATACAACTTTACACTAATCATAATGAAACGAATCTTATCGTTCCCCTCGCGAGACGCGTAGCTAGAACACCGTGTTTTGCTCGCAAATGAAAAACGGTAGATCATTGCCTCCCAACTCCGAACTTCATAGACAACGGTCCTAACTGAGCGACGGTATGAAAATCGAGTCCACGCGATCCGCTATTACGATTATCGCCGTCGCTAACTGAACTCCTGCCGGAATTATTAAAGAATCTTACCGGAAAATTAATAATAGGCTGCCTGTTACCGATGGGAGACGTCGGTCTCCGGTTCGGTATAAACGTGTCGAAAATAGCGTCGAGGACTTTCTTAACTGGTCGACCTGGCAGGCCGAATCCAATATCGAGGTTCCTGCGTGGGACGTCCCACCTATTTCGTTGAACTCCGTTGTCCTCTGTAGTTGGTCGTTTGCCGAAATGAGGTTCGTGGGCAGCGCCGTTACTCTCTTCTCTCCTCGATGGTGAGAAAAAATTACTCGGCTCGAAGGAACCCCGATCGAAGCCAACCGTGGCGCCAACCCCCGGCTCGCGGAGATAAAACCCTGAGCGTCGATCATCGCTGTGTTCCCTCGTGGGAAAGAAAGGATACTCCGCCCTTGGATCAGAGTTAGGTTTGCCTGGCAAATTGGAACTGTCCCTTACGTTGGCGTAGGATTTTGCTGCCACCGATCGTAGATTCAATTTGTGTGGGCCAGACGCAGCTCCGTCTCCGTCGCTCCACAGTTCCGACGGTGAATCCGTCATTTGTGAACCCGCGCGGACAACCCCCACGGACGCGTGGGGAAAATCCTTGCTGGATATTAAGAGTTCATCCTTCAAGTCCTCATTGACGATGTCGAGTTCCGGAAGGCGCTTGGGAACTTGGCGCCCTCTAACGGCGTCTTTCAATCCCTAGAAAAGTTCGGCTGTTAGGAAAAGTTGGCGTTTGCCGTTCCAACGTTGCGTTAGAAAATGACGTAACGCTTTCGAGGCGGGCTGGTTAAGAGGAGAAAATATTATACGAGCACGGGGGCAGCGAAAATTGTACTTCAATGGTGCGCGATTTCTTCATTGAAGCGTTTAGTTTCATAACATTTTAATGGAATCATTTCTTAGATGTGCGTAATCGAAAGTTAAGGAATCGTTACACGAATAAAATATAAACAGCGGTATCTTCGCTGAGCGGAGTCTCTCAAAATTGAATGTAAATCAACTGCGGGAAGAGTGATTAATATTTTTAGTTGACACCGATACGAAGGTTTCGACAATTCAATTTACCTGATCGGCATGTCCTTTGTAAATGGCGCCACTATCCGTTGGAAACGCACAGACCGCAGAAAAGAACGCACCCAAGAATCCGAGAGAAGCGAAGATAATTTTCATCGCGATTGATCTCACGGATGTAGTTTTGATAAATCCTACTTGACTTCTGACGTATATTTTGACGAGACCGCAATTATATAGGCACGATTCCACGCTGCCGTGACAGGAGAATTATCGCGTAAACAATGAGAAAAAATGTCAGATTACACGTGCGGGAGTAATAACCGACAGCCGAATGTATCGTCGTTCTGTCATCGCTCGTACAAATAGTCTGTTGTATCGGGTCGATTATATTCGAAGAACACGGTCATAAATAAATTGCCGCGAACGGTTACGATCGTAAATAAGTAGACAAGTATCGCCGGAATTCGAGATTATTGGTAATCGGATTAAACACAGATGTACCTGTCCACGAAATTGACGAGCCCGTCAAGGACGATTTCTAGCAAATCGACGAAACTACGTCGGCGAACGAGGTACGTCGCGACGGGAACAGCTTCGGCAAACACCCGGAAAATATCATCAGACGCGTCTATCGTTCGCTATGCGCCCAGAAGACACATCGCTCTAACCCATCGATACGGGTACGCGGCTGTATAAAATTTCCTAACGGCAGCAGGATTTTCGCTAAACTGAGCATCGGTTTTATTTTGAACCGTGAGAGAAGCGTATGTACATACATACGTATACGTATCCATAAGCGAAAAAGATATAACTTTGCGATTTAAAACTTTCCCGAACTATCGTCGTTTTTCATCCAACTTTTCCGCTTCCGCCTCTCCCAAGGTTGGGACGTTCATAAAAATTTTTCCGAAAAATTTATCGCTCGGTCAGGGTAACGCGAAATCCGCCCCTCGACTGCTGACTCGAGCATCGCTTTAAAATTCACTAACACGATTGGTAGTTTTATTCTTTTGCGAGATTCTCGACTCGGGACAAGGCATTTGTACAATGTGTCACGAGCAGGGACGCGCCTCGCGAACAATTTTACCGACAATTCCGTTCGAAAATATCACTGCAATTATTTACTCGCAAAATAATGACTCGTTCTTCCAGTGGCCCTTTATTGTATGTACATTTCTGTACGGTTTTTGCCACGGTTACCGTTCGCGCGTTATCCAGGTAGGGGGTGTCGAGTCATTTTTTTTGCCGTCGTTTCACGCGCCAAAACGAAGAGAAACAAACTTCCCTCTTCCCATCGCTGTTCAATCCTTTCAATCAACCCCCTCTTGTGCGCCGTGATTGCTATTTTTTTCACGACGACGGCGAAGCTCGCTTGTCCTCGGCGAAAGCCAACATTTACGACTACCGCCTCGCGGTTTCTTTACGACCCATCACGTACAACCGCTAGGATCAGCCGCTCATTCAGACGAGCTAATTGTGAACGAACCTTAACGCACTGCGCACCGTGGCGCATACTAATACCTAGAGCTCGGGGTTGGATCCTTTGCCTCGGCTTCCGCATACAAACCCGTGAAAAGAACGGGGCAGAAAGCGGCATTAAAACGAAGAAGAAAGGGATATGTATTTCTGTTTTACGGATTTCTGCTCCGTAAAATAGAACCGCGCATCTTCTTTTTAGTTCCGCAGGCTTTCTTTGTTCGTAGGTGTTGTACCGGCGCGGCGTGGTCTACGTCGACTTCGCAACGGTGAACGTTATACGTTTCGCATTGTATGTACGTTGACGTTGTATAGTATATGTATATAAGGTAGAGGAGAAACAATTATTTCGAGTCCACGATTTTAATAATCGACAGTTATATTGTGATACAGAAAAGTTAATTGGCGGTATTGTCTGGTCGTTTTCAACGGAAAATTAATTAATCTTAATGCCAATTAATTGTTTCAATTCTAAACGACCAGAAAATGACGCCAATTAACTTTATTGTACCATCTATGTTGAGAAGAAACGATAGATTCAAATGAACAAAAGTTCTACCAAGGGGAATTTGATAAATTTGTTACACCATTTTCTTGTAATTTTGTGGATATTGTAAATCGACATAAACTTCACGTAAAGTAATATCATAATATTCTTGTACGAGGAATATTTGAATTTATGTACGCAAATTGTTATCATTAAGTCTAGCAGACAGTTCCGTATGTTTTTTAATTAAGCGAAAATAATACAGTTCCAATACGTTTATTAGTATTTGCTGGACAATGTAATTTCCATCGTTAGTCGTGCAATATGATGGTAAAAAATGGCAGCCATATATGTTTCAAATCAATACGTTCATGCGCGTTGAATCTTCGGATCAGATTATCGGACCAAACTTTCCGGTACACCTAATACGCACATGTATATGGATCAAAGTAATATATAATATATGTTATATTATATACCTACATACATAGTATGTGGAAATATATCACAGTCAAACTTCCGAGGGTTCTTTAAGGTTCCGATAATCGAAGCATTGGGAATTGCGTAAATAATTAAACTTTCCGTTTTGACAAAAATGCTACTATTTATCGAGGCAAGAATGACGAGTAAAAATACAGATTTCATAGGATTTTCCCTTGAATTGGAATTCCTAGAAACAAGATATACTTACTCACAATTAGACGCTCCGCTGTCGCCGGTGAGTGACACAGGTAACGCGTATTTGCTAGGTGATCCATAAATCGTTTACTCACACCGGGTCTTGGTTATTACTAGAGAAATTTCTGTATTCGTTTTGCTTGACTACTAAATATTGACCATTAGCGAAGTCGACCGAAGAGGAGTAATAAGAGGCCAGGAGAGGTATGGACGTCGCGTAATATATATTTCGATGAGTAATTAGTAATATTCCGACCGGAAATTGAACTGCAGCAATCTTGCTGTAATATCGAATCGGGTACCTCAGAAAATCAATGAAACCGTATTGCGCCAAATGTAATATGTTCGACGATGCAATAAACGAGCACGAAAATCAAACAGTTGCTGGCAGATATACAGGGTAAACAAATATTTGTACAACTGGAGAAATAAATTGGCTGAATGGTATAAAAATCTCGAGTATGGTATACAAATCCAAAATCGAGGAAATAAATTTTATTATTCGTGCCACGATAAATCGTAAATATACATGTTAATTCGACCACAGCGTAATTGTACTTTCGTTGTTTATTATTCTTCCTAAATCATTTGATTGTCTTTCAAGCGTATCAGGTTTCTAATTCGCGCAGCGACGAAAGTTAAACGGATTCTTGTGCTTTCCGATATTCAAAAACACTTCCTCGCTCCAGGAATCCTTGAGAACTTTGCTGCACGCTTGGTGCGCTCGCGCCAGGTGGACCGTAGCCACCGCCACCAGGGCTTTCCAGGATGAAAGTATCCTGCGAAACAAAGGGCAGACTGATTGATAAAGGCAGCGATGAAGCGGCGCGGATGAAACAAATCGATAAATCGAGAACGGTATTTTTAACCACTTTTTCGATATAAAAGTCGATATTAACAATAGTACTGGAATTTCCATGCCAACGTAATTCTATTTGGCGGGAATCAAATTGTTCACGATCTCGACCTCGGCATGTTACATTGCACGATAAATGGAATTAAAATTGAAAGGCTCGTCGCAATTGCTGTGCATAGTTTGCAGATGAATTTATTGAATTACTGTTCGCTGTTCGTTGTTGACGCAACACGAAATGAAGGGCTAAAGATCAAGCATAAACAAAAAAATTGGAAAAATCTTGGCGTACGCTTATCAATCGCGACGTATCACCGACCGTATATCGCGAAATATTATTTGCAAGAATATAATGGGGTCCTTGACGTAGGGTTATTTGTTTTGATACGCTCAAGGTGACCATTTAATACGCGTAGCACTCAAGTTTAAGCACTGACACCTTTTTCTTCTTAATTCTTTGCTTCTCGTCTACTCGTTCCCCATTTTAATTTCCTCCGACCGCGAACGAGGAAACACGTATACCGAATGCCCATCTGCGACGTAATTTAGATAAGCCGACAACCTGAATTACACGAAAATCTTAAAAAAAGAATCGCTTTCTCGAAATACTCTGAGTTGTCCGCTGTACTTTTTAATTTCCGTCAACATTAACGAACGTGACGCGTAAACGCAAACTTTGGACAAAACAACGGATCCGGAAACTCAAAATGGCACCATTGAAGTATTCTGCGTTTGTTGTTCTTGCACGCACGTCGGATATCGCAATTACAGTTTCTGCAAAGACATTGTAAATATCAAAAACCGACGGACGCAATCTTTTTGCCATAACGATGTTGTTCAAGAGCGACGATTGCCTAATGATAAAACCCAACCTCGAGCCGCGTTCTTGCTCCCCCCCGTGTGCAGCACGGTCGCGAAAGTCAAATCGCATCTGCCGAGGTAAAATCTTTACGAGACAGCATAAAACCCGCGTGGGCTTTCTGCTATTTTCTTTTCTTCCCCTTGGCTATACGCGACACCGCAACATCGGCACTCTCAGCGCTTTATTCTTCATTCTTTATCGCCGGAATTTTACGGCATATGCCATCAATTTCAACACGACTCGCCGCAGTATCTCCAAAAATTAGCAAGCGGTGGTACAAGAACATATATGTATAGACAAACGCACCCCAGGATGCACCGGGACCGCAGTTTTCGGACCCAAGTTGATATTTCTGCCATCCGCCCTCTTCAAAGTGTTCCTTCCGCGAGAACCGGGTAAACCACCTTCGAGACCCGGGGGATCGTGCACTCTGCGTTCCGTCAACACCGACAACATCATGGGCGCCCTACGTCAAATTTCCTATACGTTAATCAAATACAGGAACAACGTTTCCATGACATAACGAACGTAATTATTCTTCGTGTACCTGAAAATCATCTCGCGAACAACGCCATCGCCTCCGGAATGCGCGCCTTTTCCGCCGCTTCCGGGACGAAGCGAAAACTTGTTCAACATAACCGGGTAACGGAGCTCTAATATTTCTGGATCGGTTATTCTCGTGTTGGTCATATGCGTGTGCACGCCTCCCCTACCGTCCCACGTTGGTCCCTTTTTTTAAAAATTAATTATACGTATAGCTCGAACGACGTGACATTAACGCGCTTGCGCGAAATATCTGAGAGAAAAACTAATCGTACCGCTCCGCTTCCACCCGCAACGGTTTCGTAGTAACCCCATTCCTCGGTACCAAGGGTGACGTTGTTCATGCATCCTTGGGAAGCAGCGCAAGCCCCGAAAGCTTGAAGAACAACGTCAACGACGCGCTGAGACGTTAGCACGTTACCGCCTACCACGGCAGCTTCTTCCGACGGGTCCAGAAGCGATCCTTTGGGAATAATTACTTTAACGGGCTTTAAGCAACCCTACGGAAATACGAAAACATTATTTAGCAACGTTATTCGGCCGCGGAACGAGCATCGAAGGACGGAGATTGTACCTGATTCAACGGGACGTCTCGACCGACGATGCATCTCAAACAATATATCAAAGCTGACAGAGTGATTGCTCGTGGTGCGTTGCAATTGCCCCAAACTTCGTATCCGGTACGTCTGCAATTTAATTTAAGATTCCCTTTACAGCGAGTGTCCGTATATCGGAATCTGCGATCGATTCTATTCCGGAAGGCACTCACGTGAAATCACAGACAGCCTCGCCCTTCTCTATATCGATGCTCAGTAACAATTCAATGGGACTTCCATCATCGAGATAATCAATCGCGGTCGCGGAAGTTTTTCCAGTTTGCTGGAGAAGCTTTCTCCCGACGGACCTCAACATCTCCCGTACTGCCACCTCGGCATTGTGCTGTATATGTCCCATGTAAGCTTGCACAACGTCGAGGCTATATATGTCGATCAATTCGTTTACCAATTGTGATCCCTGTGGTAGAAGGAATTTATCGTTACACCGGTAAACGTTAACTTTCCAATTGGATGCGATGAATATCTTGAGACTTGTAGGTAACGACAATCGTCCCTAGAACCGCACGCTGTCCCACGTAGCATCGGGATCTTTCAAATCTCTACGCGGAATTTGACCCCGGCACCCTTCATTACGGTGCCTCATTTTTGACGGGCCGTGGAAAATGTACGGTTCTGCGATGAAAAATCGTCTCACCGAGATTTACCTTATGATTTGCTGCGATCTGCGCTTTGAGATCACTTAAATTGTCAGTCAGATTCCTGGTCCCGGAACTTCCTGGGATCTTCCCGGGAGCCATAAGTTCTTCCGTTAATTCTTTTTCTCGGAACACACCTTTGTGCACGAGAAGGAAACTCTTGAAAGTGGCACCCTCCTACAGCAAGAGAATGATATTCGATAATATGGTAAAAACGGGAATGGGAAATACATCGTTTAACGAGTCCGGAAGATAGGAGTCACAGTTGTGACTGACCGATATCAGAAATACTTTCGCGGCAATTGGTTTAATTAATCAATTAACGAAGCTCAAGTTCCTGGGTATTACGGCACGAGCGATGACTACCAGGACTTACGCCACGAAGATTTATAAGAAAATAAATTTTTAACCTGACTCAACATAGTTGAGTGGGGTGGCATCGAGCCTGGTGTAATGCCACCGATATCAGCGTGATGACCTCTGCTAGCGACGAAAAACACCGGCTTCTCCACGTCTCTGTTCAAATCAATTTCAAACGATGCTTGATACAATTTCGATCTGTACAACGATTCAGCATGCACAAGTACTTTCTATACGATCGATTCGCTTACTTGTAAAACACGGGAGTTATGACGGTGAGGTCCGGTAGATGAGATCCGCCTGCCGATGGATGATTCGCGAGAATCACGTTGCCCCGACTGAATTCGCCGTTGAAGGCTTTCATCTGATACTGAACGGTCTCTTGCATCGCGCCGAGGTGCACGGGTATATGAGGTGCGTTCGAAACCAGGCCGCCGTCGGGGCCAAACACCGCGCAAGAGAAATCCAGACGTTCCTTTATGTTCGTCGAGATGGAGGTTCTCTGCAGAATCCTTCAAGGCCACCCCAATTTGGAAAATTGCATAGTCAGTCCGGCGCCAAGCGTTCGATTAAAATTCGTATCGTCGGTGAATCTACCTGCCCATTTGTTCGGCGATACTCATGAACCGGTGCGAGAAGATGCTGAGCTGGATGGTATCCAATTCCGTCGTGACCTTCGTCCTGTGGCCTTGCCCGATCTTTATCTTGACGTCTCCGCGAGCGGTGATCGATGCCGTGCAATCGGGCTCGATCAGCAAGGTACTCAAGCTGTCCATGACAATGGCTGGGCCAGATATAACGTGCCCAGGCGATAAGGAACTTAATTGGTACACGCTCGTCTCTTGGTAACCGTTCTCGAAATACACCCTGGTCGTCTGAAATGAAATTGGGAGGTCGTAGCAATCGGTAAATTCACGTTTTCTGGGATCACGTACCTTTTCTAGCCTTGGGGGCTCAGTGGACGTGGGTAGTATCGGATCTTCGTCTACGCTCGTCTTGCCGATTCCTCGAACTCTGATATCGTTCACCAGGATTTGTCGATTTGGCATGGTGAAACCAAATTCGGTCTGATACCTTTGACAAGCGTAATGATAATTAGTAAGCGCCCATTCCAATCTCGGTGTAAATATTAACGTATAGAGATTCACCTGTCCAGGAACGTGGCGATAAAATCCCCGTGCCTCGGGAAATCGTCTGATCCTTTTCCCAGCTGGCTGGGCGGGCACATGAGAGCGCAATCCGTGCCCTGATATCGTAAATGCAGGAAGCATTCGGTAATTATTTGAGAATCCGCAAATCCCTGTGTGGATAATTTTCCACGGACTTTTTTCTCCATCACGTCCATCCGTTCGTCCAACCGGTGGAATGATTCTAAAGTGATTTCGTGATCAGCGGTTTATCGATTGTTAGCACGTCGATACGCGAACGATTGTTATCTCGTTATTCACCTCTTTCGTAGATTTCCGCGCTCGGCTCCTGTGCCTCTTCAACGACGTCGGCTAAAGCCATTCCGTAAGCCGACAAAATTCCGGCGTACTTGTGAACGAAAACGGTACCCATTCCAAGGGAACGAGCAATCGCACACGCGTGTTGTCCCCCTGCACCGCCGAAACACGCTAGAACGTGACGGGAAGTGTCGTATCCCTTTGCCTGTTTCGTTAGAAATCAATTATTTATACATATATGAATTATCCGAATTAGCAACGGAAACACGGTTAACGAATGAAGGATTCGGTCGAACAATGAGACGGGCGCCAGTTTCGGCAATATTGCGTTTCTTGTATTTAATTAAATTTGAATGTATCTGATGAATATTCCATTGGAATTTGATTTAAAAATAGACGTACAGCCGAACCCTTCAAACATACAATAATGTATAAACATTTCACATGAAATCACATGAAATTATTCAAATGGTACCTGCGTTAGGGCGCGAATCGGACGACACATTGCCTCGTTGGCAACTTTGATGAATCCCATCGCGACTTCCTCGATCGTCATCTTTCCTACATTCGACTTTTGATCCCCTTTCCCGAGAAATAGATTTATCTAGAAACAAAAGTTTATCGTGATCATTTCCTTCCCTCGGTGCGACTGATGGAATAACACTTTCATGCTCGTCACGGTACCTCGTCCGTTAGTTTTCCAAACGCGTCCATCGTGCGCGACTTATCCAGTGGCTCGTTCTCGTTCGGTCCGAAGATCTTTGGAAAATATTCGGGTAGCAATCGCCCCAGAGCGAGATTCGCGTCGGTGACGGCCAGCGGGCCATTTTTCTTGTAACAGGCGGGGCCAGGATGAGCGCTCGCGCTGTCAGGCCCGACCTCGAAGAGACCCGACCTGAAGAAAAGCATCGATCCACCTCCAGCCGCAACTGTGTTCACGTCCAACTTCAACCGAATTTCGTCCGATTTAACAAAACTTACCCGTCGATTTTAATGGGCTCTACGCGTTTGGCCAAAGCTAATTAAAGTACGTAGTAAAGGCTTCTCCACAGGAACCATTCTTTTTTGGAGCGAAATATGAAAATATTTTCGATTTGGAGAATACAAGGGAACGCGATGAAATTACCGATAAATCCCCAGACTTCCAGAAGTATTAGAAAAATATTATTAAAATCTCTCGAGATTACGCGAAAATAGTGGGATATCAATCCTGAAGTTCTAGAGCGAACCTATCTAACGCAGGGAACACTCGTCAGCCCAATCTCGGCTTACCCCCACCATGACTCCTGGTGCGTGTCTAAGAGTGAGACAGGTATAGCGCTGTTCTTTTCGTTCGCACGGCGTGCGAGTTGGGGTACCGAAACCGCGCGAGGAGAGTGCGATCCCCCACGGCTAGACAGGCCTATTCTAGATCAGGCCTGGGCATCTCCTGCTCTTTGAGTAAAACGGCAACCCGCCGTGCATCCCCACCATGCCTCCCAGTGCGTGTCTAAGAGTGGGACAGGTAGAGAGCGCTGTCCTTCTTTTCGTTCGCACGGCGTAAAAATGCTGACGGGTGGGGGGGGGGGGGGGGGGGGGGTGGGGGAGGGTTACCGAAATCGCGTGAAGAGAGTGCATTTCCCCACCGTTGCCCAGGCCTGGTCTAGATTCTAGATTAATAGAGCAGTGGTCGAAATGTGCTCCGTCGTTACGAGGGGTCCGCCCGTCCACCACTTTAACGTACGCGTAAACCTTTGATAAGAGATTTTTAAAGAGCGATAAGCGTTCTAACGAGCAAATAGTATACCTGCGCGGCTTGTATCGTAACACCAGCAGTCGTGCTCTCGTAAACGTGCTCGTAGCTTCCACCGTAACGACTGACATCGGTCGAAGTACCACCCATGTCGAATCCGATTACAGGTAAATCAGTTTCCTTCCCGTAAGTCGTCATCGCGTAACCTACGACACCTCCCGCGGGACCGGAGAGGACAGCTCGGGATCCATTGAACCTGGAGAAAAACTTTCGTCGATCGATAGATCCTTCGTTTTCCCTCTGGTCGTCGTCGAAGTTCGTACTTACGAATCCATCGGCGTTAATCCACCGTCGCTTTGCATGAAGAGTACGTTCACGCCGCTCAGTTTGTCTTTGAATCCCGAAGAAAATCCCTGGGAAAAAGTATTACAATTTTCATCAAATCATACTGAAATTACGCGGTCCCGGCGCTGTTTATTAGAAGGCTATTGCACTTTTAAAAAAAATGCATTTCTTTATGTGGTTTGATCACCTCGACCCTCGTTCGTTCTTCAGAGAAAAGATACGAGGTCTAGCTAGTTCTCGCGTACTTCAACTTGGCCCGCGACAAGACCTTGTCTCTTGATATCGCCAAACGATTCGCGATTTGTCACTAATTCATTAATTCTCGCTCCGTGTACCTGCAAATATTCCTTAATGTGCGGCGTCAGATACGCATCGGCGCAAGCGGTGAAACCGCGCGGAACGATTCTCGCCATTGGCATAACTTCGTGGGAAAGGGAGACCTGCGAGAAACCAAATTCTTTCGCTATCTCGCCGATTCTTATCTCGTGTTCGGCATACCTAAGATCGAGAGACACGGGTGTATTAGCAATCATTCTTATCGTTATACGTAATTATTGCAGTTGCGCGATAAGACGACGTAGGCTGGTATTTAATTGAACAAACGTGTAACTGTGCGCGAGAACCACTGCCAAACTCTCGATTCCAGACTCCCGTAAATCTTCCAGGTCCATCTTCAATTTTTCTTCGTCCAGTTCCTGCGTGACAAATAGATCTTCACCCGTGGAGCCCCGGACCTTGCGCCACTCTTTATCGTCCAGCTGACATTTGCCGGGCAGAGCGGGTATAGCTCTGCACTTAACTTCTACTACTCTTTTATACAACACTTCCGGCATTAAAACTTGCTGGAAAAATGAGAAGCATTTTTAGATCGCTTTCGGTGCAGTACTCTCACGAGGCTCGTGATCGCTTTGCACGTGAAATTCATAGTACGAACCAAGTCAAATATATTCGGTCGAGCTTGGTTGCCGATAAACAGAAGATCCTTGAAACCCTCGTTTATCAACAATGCCATTTTTGCTCCCTTTCTTTCTAATAGCGCATTCGTCGCTACCGTGGTACCCATTCGAATCCATGATATCAACGACGTGTCTATCTCACCATCAATTTTTCTTCCTGTTTCCTAAAATTGTATCGACCCGTTTAATATCATAAAAGAAAAGATATATTTCTTTTCTAACTTCTCGCGTGCCTCAACGTTCGCGAGTTATGGCCTGTCTCGTGTGATGCGCGCGTATCCGATAATAACAGTAGTAGTAGTAGTAGTAGTAGTAGTAGTAGTAGTATCGTGCGGAAATTCTCAGTTATGTGCATACCACTGTACGCGCGTTGTGACCGGTCGTAACGGAATTCGCGAAAGATCCACCGTATTTTCAAAAAAATGCACGCAAGACACATCGGTACTAAAGCGTACCAACGTAAAAGAACAGATTTTCGACGAGTGCAGTGCGAATACAATGCCAAGAAAATTGACGCGCTTCCACGAGCGTGAAAATAGAACGTCGACGTTACCTGTTCGAGGATCCTTCGGATACCTTCCCGTGGCGCATCGTCGTAATTAGCGGGATCCACGGAGAGCAATTTCATCACTCGGATCTTGCCGCTTGGACATCTGGCGTAAACGTCGGTGAACGTACCACCGCGATCTATAGCGAATTCAAATTTACCGGTGTCCATGTCTCGATTGCAATACTCGACGATCACCGTCTCGACCAGTCGTTGCTCGCGATCGAACGCTCGAAAGGTAGCTAGCAGACTGATCGGACCGATCACAGAGATTTCAGCTGGTAAATTGAACGCGCGATAACGGCTCGATAAGGCTCTTGATTGTTCGGAGATTGCTCCCGTATCGTTATCCCGGTTAATGAGATTTCGTTTGGTATTTTCATGTAAGCGCGTCCCGTCGCGTACCACATTCCAAGAATTTCGAAATTGGTGCAAAGTGTTTATATCGCGCGTGCATTCGCGGTGGTACTCGACGATCTTCTAGTTTCTAAAACTAGGAACCAACGAGGCGTTACTTCAGCGGATCGTCCAACGGGCGTAGACGACAGCAGCACCGATGTGTAAACTTGACGCGTTAGGCCAGTAGTATTTTTCCGCTTGTCGCGCGTAGACAACAAGTATTGCGTAACGATCGTAGAACGCAGCGAGGTTGACTACCAGTGCGCGGTTTTCCTCAAAGAGCCTCTGTGTAGGAAGGGTCACGAGGGTTCCCAATCGTTGGCTGGGAACCGCGCGAACCGTTTTTCCAACGGTAGAATAGTCTGGAATGTAGGACGTGTGCACGTTCTCCGACGATATTATCTGCGCGACAGAGGCGTCACGCACAAATATTATTGACACGGAAGACGTTGTCTAGCGGCGTTATCTGCTAAAAGAGATTACTTAGACTCGTTGTACTCGCGAGGGGTATCGTATTCGACTTGGAACGTTTCCATGGAAAATATTTGGGAGAAATAACTTCTCTTCGGAGAACACGAATTTTCGACGCAACCTTTTATGCTCTTTTCGTTGATACGGAATTTCGCATTGCCGATAATGCAATCGTGGGCCGCGATTTCCAAAGTATATTAAACTTACAAAATGTATTTGAACGTTATTCTGATAATAGAACGAATGAGATTCACTGGACTGTACTGGAGTCTGCGCACAATTGATCTTCCGCTGTACAATAGTCGATACGGGATAGATGTGAAATACGTATTAGCTTCGAATAGGTGGACATATTGCTGCATCGATTTTTCTTTTTATTAACACGAACAATTTGCTAATCTTTAATCGGACACTTACAGTTTCGCTTTACAATTGCAGTCGTGACTTCGTATTAACCTTTGTATTTATAAAATAGATCGAAGTCCTAATGTCTAATAATATCTGTCTTATAAATTATATCTACAATGTAAAATGAGCAGACTTAAGAATTCAACAAAAAAAACAAACAAACAAATTTTATAAAATCGTATTGTACAATCTGATACCCAGGTAGACTTTACAGTTTTGGCTGGCGGCGCGTAACGCGTGAAAATCCATCGAGAGACACTGACGCTTTAAAGCTGAGGATCCGAGAATTTCCACGCGTCTCGGAATGTGCGAACAGTATCGTTCCAACTCTGCCATTACGCTACTTCGATTTTGTTCATTATCAACAATAACGTTCACGCGACAGGAAAACAGTGTAGAAAAGTAGTAAAAATATATATAAATGCAATTTGTCTCGGAGTACACTATCGTTACAAAATTGTGACACCCTTCAAACGTATATCCATAAACCATACTAGTTCCTTACGATCTTATAAATTTCATAAACCTCGTAAACCATAACAAATTTGTATTAGATCTTCGACGTACTCGGCGTAACGGATGCTCCGCTCGCAGAGTTCAAATTTTCATATTTACAATCTAACTTTCCCGTTAAGAATCTCCTCGTACAGCTTCTCGGTGAGGTTCACGTAAACACCAGTGTGATCGAGGAAATAAATCGGATCCGTGATCTGCGGACAATAAAAGAAAGTAGTAGGAACAACACGATCGGCAGGAAAATATTTTCCACGAAAATATTTACTTCCTTAACGTTGAAACCTTCCCGTTGCAGATCTTTTTTCTTCAATTTGAACGTGCCAGTTAGCTGCACCTCCGACAAGACACGGACGAAAAGCGGCCGGGCGTAAGCCGGTAAAGATTTCTTCAAGCCCTCCGCCATTTCTGCAAAATTTAAAGATCTCTCCGGATCGTTAATGGCTGCCATACCAGCCTTCCCCTCGACTCCCGGTATCTAGAAAAACGTTTCCGCCAAACGTGAAACTTTCTCATCGCGAAACTTTCGAATAACCGTTTAATTTTAATCCCTGCTCGTTACCTCGACACCATAAACAGTTGCATCCTTCAATCCTATTACGTTACTGATGATGGCCTCCACTTCGGAAGTCGCCACGTTTTCACCACGCCACCTGTAATAATAATTTCACTAGCACGGTTGCAACGAGAGTACAAAGGTAAATCGAACATTACGTGCACCCGAGTACAAAAATTTTCAAAAAGACTCGAGGCCCATGACAACTGTCTCGTAGATCCTCGTCGGATTGCATTTCTTTTCTAAATCTCGGCGATCGTATGTACATACGTTATACCGAAGCTAAAAGATCTCTCACCTGAACGTGTCGCCGGTTCTGTCCTTGAAGTAGAAGTACCCAAATTCGTCCATAACCAGAATATCACCTGAATTCAAAACCGGGAAAAATAAAATTCCCCGCGGTAGCAACAAGTACGTCGTTTTGTTTTATATTTGACGATTAACCTACCAGAATTGAAGACACGATCCCCCTTCTTAAAGATGTTGTGAAGTATCTTTTGCTCGGATGCTTTCTTGTCCGCGTATCCGGTGAAGTCGTTGACGGCTTTCCTAGGGTTTATCATCCCGACGAAAACGCCTGACTCGCCTAACGAGAAAGAGAGAGACAAGAGTAAAATAATTGTCATTTCTATGGAAAGTTTCGCGCGGGCTCGTGTATTCGTTGATACTCACCCGGTTGGCAACGTATGCACAAACCATCGGGTCCTCTCACCGGTTCTCCAGTCTGCTCGTCAACTTTCAACAGAGCAACCGGGTATATAGAGCCGGCGCACCTCGGCACAAAACCCACAGCACCGACTTTGTTATCGATATTGACTGAAGAACATCGCGAAAGATTATTTGCCTTTGTTAAGGGACGAGTATGTCGAATATAACCTTCGTGCGAATGAGTTACCAAGATTTGAGTTTCCTTCGGTGGCCCCGTAAAATTCGCCCATTTGTCGCACGTGGAACCTGTCCACGAAGGGCTTCCAAATATGCGGCCTCAGACCATTTCCAAACATCAGTCGTACTTTGTGCGTGCTATCGCATGGATTCGGCGGCGTGGTGAGGAGGTATCGGCAAATCTCGCCGATGTATTGTGCTATCTGCGATCAAATCATTCGTTTACGTAACGAGAAGGAAATTACCTTTATTCGTTCGCGAGAACCGCTTATAAAAAGTTCACTAAAGAAAAGAGACGAATCTCGCAAAAAAGTTAAGCCATTGCAAAGTGACGCGCAGATTGTTAGTTGCAGGAAAAGATAGTGAGGTATGACGAAAAGTCAGATCGTAATTGTTCATTTGCGATCGCATAAAAATCGCATTGACGATTTTCCGTCGCGACAACTCGATTTCTCGGCGGATGGACAAATAAATTTTGCAGCGTGTATCGTCGATACCACGTTAATGATATTTAAAAATATTTCTAGATCTAGTCACTCATAAATTGTAATTATAGAAGGTACGAAGGGTAGCGTGAGTAGGTCACATAAACTCTAGTCTCGTTAAATTTTACGAGAATCTTTTGAATTGATTTTCTCGCAAAAACATTTCCAATAAGGAGCGTGCCCCGTGCATAAAATAAAATAAAATAAAATAAAATTAATAATAATAATAAACCGTTAAAGGCGATTTCTTGTAAAATCGAAAGAAAAATAATTGTCCGTGATTTAGAAAATTTAAGTGGAAAGTCGTGGACAAACTTACAGTGCATTCGTAATGGACGCAATCGGGCCAAAACTTGGAGGCGCTGAAACGTCTACAAAGTACAACCGTGATGCCCTTAAGAATTGCTTGGCCAGCTCCTATTATACCCCCTGCCGTATGATACATCGGCAAGGCATTATAAATACGATCGCTCGAGTATAGATTCAGCATAGAATTTATACCGCAAGCTATGAGCATAAATCTGAAAATGGATTATCAATACAGATTACTCATATCAGAGTCAATAATAAAGTTTTCAACACAAAAAAGTTTTGCCACAAAAATGTCCATTGTCGGCGTCGACCATTCTTTATAACGCGCGCCTGAATACAATCAAAATAAATTACGCTCAATTTCAATAGAGGCGCAATACGGCAATATGCCAAGTTTTTTTTAGCGGAAAACGCTTGATTGCAACGATGAAGCGAACAAATAATGCTCGTTGGAAATTGATTCATTATCCGGCAAACTCAGCCGCGCGGTGACAAAGTTCATCTTCGTGTTTTCGTATACCCGCGCTTAGAGAGAGAGAGAGGGAGAGTATACGATACAAGTACCTACTATCTACCGTATACACGCACCTGAGGTTAGTGATAACGGCGGCCTTGGGCATCCCGGTCGTACCAGACGTGTAGATGTAAATCAATTTATCCCGGGGAGCGCCAAGAGCAAGGTCATCCGTGGGGAGTTTCGAATCGATGCTGCTGATTTCCGCGCTCAGATCGATCGCACCCTCCAGGACCGGAGTATCCGGATGCTCGGACCATTGATACAATGTCACCTCGGGAATTTTGTCCTTTATGTCCCGAATTGCTGAACGGAAGGTGCATCGTTATCATTTGCGGGCCACGCCGTTCGTAGCGGGGACGATTCGAAGGTTTGATCTCGGCAGGGGGTCAACGGTGCGCGTAACTTTCGAATCGTTCGAGACAACCGATGAAAATCGAATCTATGGCGAAGCATTCTGACGATCCGGAATGATATGGAGATTTACAAGGTCGCGGAAACCCTTGCCCGATCGGTTCAAGCATTAAAATTAGATTCGCGCATTTAACGATCGGTACGAACGGCATAGTTTTGCGTGGCAGCGCATCCGTCAGACCCAGATAGTCGGGCATAATTATATCATGAGTTCTGTCACTTCGCGTCCCGTGGCGCACGCAATTTGCTCAAATTCTACTGGCAAACGTTTGTTTGCTGTCCACGGGCAAAGTGTTGGTATTATACGCGGTCACGCGTGCCAGGAATCCGTTGCCGCTTTACGACGGCAAATCGTAATTGCGCGTTGCTACTTCAACGCGTGCGACGAGCGAACAATGGTGCGGGTATACCTGCATTTTTAATTGCGCTCTGTCCGAGAGGAATGGACGAATAAACGTTAAACGTCTGCCGAGTACTTTATATTCGTTATAGTTATTAGAATAATTTCAAATCGCGTACTCGTACCTGGCCCAAAACAAAACCGTGTCTCTTGATTCGCTTTCTGTCGTTCGATTAACATAAATGTGTCGAAAACTACAGGAAAAGTATTCGAAAACACGTACAACGAAGTTAGAAATAAACTCCTGCTCTTTTTAACGATGCGTCAGCGGAAATCATTCTGCTCCGCCAATAATTTTATCATAAATTTGATGTCGATTCATAATTAAACGTCGCTTATGAACTGATTCGCACGATCGTAACGAATTGTCAAGTCGATTAAATTTGTATACCAATTGCGGGAGAAATACTGTCAGAAATGAAACGGCGATCAAACAAAAGATACGACATATAAATAACATATATTTAAACCGCGAAGCTCGCGAGTACCTCTGTACATTTAAATTATAAATTCGATCCGAACGCAGATTCTCGAATATATGAAATTTTAAAATCGTATTGTCTTCAACGCGAAAAAATGTCCAATTAATTAGCGAAAGGAATAAAATAAAAACTTTACCTTCTTTGAATTCAACACTGAAAATGACGGCTTTACAACCAGCGGTCTTAATACTGTGCACCAGAACTTCGTGTCGAAGATTCGTGTTGATGAGGGCAGCTACAAAACCGACCTTACTAAGCCCTAACCAAGAGCCCGCGTATTCAGGACGACCTTCCATTATCAAAGCAATGCTATCTCCACGGGAAAGAGGTTTCGCGCGAAAATAATTTCCCACGCGATTGGTGTAATTCTCCAGCTAAAGTTTGGAACGAGAGACGAGGGTGCGTTATTAATATTATTATCGTTACCATAGCGTTTCGTTCACCCGAGCAATGTCCTTCTTACCTCTTGATACGTCCATTCTTTGTCTTCGAAGATGTAAGCGATTTTATCGGGATTTGCGGCGGCAAGTCTCGTAAACACCTTTGCCACGGTGTATCCTCGTGACTCCCACCACCAAAGGAGGGCATTTACTCGTACGAATCTGTAGGCACCCCTACGACCAAGAAAGTGGAATCAGAATTCACCGCGTATCAGCGACGAATATCGGGATTCGAAAGTAATGTGCGTGGAAACGATCAAATGTTTTCTGGATCGTTAATATATCTCCCAGTTCGCCTAACGTAACATCCTTTCCTCTTAAAATCAATTGGTTAATATCGTGGCACGACAGTACACGCGCGTGGCAGTGGTCACGCGAACGTAATGGCAAGTTTTTCGCGATTCCTCGTTTGCGGCGTGGTTATCGAAATGGGTACCGTTTGACTTTCTTTTTTGGAGATTCTTTCGCGACACGTCTTTCCATTATAGTCGAACTTTGACATTCCGCTACGGGAAGGTGCGCGTGGAACGACTGTGATCTTTGATAATATAACGAAAAAGTGGCAGCACTTTTAACACTTGCGAATAAAAATTCGTTTTCTCGTTTCATTCGATCTTTTCGTATTTGCGCGCTAACGGATCGTTTATGAATTCATTTGTATCACTTGTAATTTATAATCTTGAACTTTGAAAGGTATAGAACTAATGCTGTAGGCTGAAAAAATAGTTTTCTAAATTTTCTTGTATTTCTAAGGATTGTATTCTTCCCGAACAGTTTCCTCAGAGGCGGAAGTACTGTACAAGACCCCGCAACGCCGGGGACCGAAGCCGGAAAGGGCCTACAATGTTCGTGTTCATTATGTTTTAATTACAGTTAAATTATCGCCAATTGAAATTGTATTACAAAAAAGTTTTTTTTGTCCCGGAACATTTATAGTTCCTCTACTGAGTTTCCTCATAAAATTCGTCACGCGTTGTTTTGCGATGTTTACAGAGGCCTACGAGACGTCAGCAAGTATACAAAAAAAGGAAGTACCAATTTATAGAGTTGAAAAAGTATTACAAGAACCCATTTTAAAATTCAGATCCTCGACGTACTACGCCTTTGTAGAAATATCTATACGACGAGTATTCGACACCGGTGGTCAAGCTCTTGCTTCCACGGTGATTAAATGAAATCAAATAAAATAACGAAGTGCATTGCGTGGCAGGTATGAAGCTAACCTGTGGCTACGACGCGACGCCTCGGTCGTGATCTTTCTCACTTGGCCTCTGTTTGTTGACGCCTCCAAAGGTTCCCGGTTATCATCCATTAAACCACTCGAATTCTCACGAGTAAACTGAAGTGTTTTTATTTCGATAACGGGCATTAACAGAATTTGTTATCGCTCCTTTATTCCGCGTTTAAAGAGCGCGAAGTAATTTCGGATGGCCGAGCGCTAATGAGATTGCAAATACCCGAAGAATATTGTTAATCTCCGATGATAGAAATAAAAATAATAAGGAGGCTAACCGATTGGATAATTTATTGTTCTTAGAAATTCATGATCGAATGAGATTCACCTAAGAGTTGAGAATAAACTCAGTCACATCGATCAACGTATCGTTTTATAACGCTATTCTATATTCTAAGTTACAATAGTCGGCAAACTATGAACTGTAGTTCACTTACTGATCGGCAACCATAATGATATTGATTCATCCAGCTATATTTGCAATTTAAATTACAAAATTTCTTAACGTCGAGGTTTTACCCCTCCTTTCGTTCTACTTTCCTACGTCTAGGTTTGAACTTTGATCGCCGATCAACGGAAAACTCATTAAGAATGGAACTCGTAAAGTTAAACTGCGCAAGTTAACGCTGCATCGGTAGATATTTGCACTAAAAAAATTTTGTTACCTCGCTGGAAAATGTACTAAACAGGGTGGTGTGGACCAATTTAGGACATGGCAATTGAGGCACGCTTTTATCTTTCGAGCTTGCAATGGAACTAACATTTAATGGCATGTAAATGTCAGCATCCCATGCGCTCGCACGAAAATGGAATACATAAAATTGTTTACTCAAAAAGGCAAAGGAAACGCGCGATGTTGTCCAAAGATAAATATTTAAAAACATATGAAAAACATGGGAGAAGAAGAACCCACCGACGACGGATACGACACCAAAACCTCCCACCCCCCCTTCCGGGAATCGAACTCAGGATCTCTCGTTTACCGAGCGACCGCTCTCACCACGAGCTATCGTAAGCCCAACGAACACAGTTATATATTTGTATGTTCAACGAGAACGCTACTTTTATCTACAAAAAATCGCATACCGGTTCTCATGTATTTCCACTACAAACAGGCTCGACAACCTGTTGCAAATGATACCAACTACGGTTGACGATTCGATCTGATTACACCAATGACGGTGTTCCGTTTACCGAACTCACCGTGATTCTCATCGAGAAGTTATCGTTGGCACAAAATCAGGAAACCTTATCTTAGTATATCGATGCAATTCTCGCGATCTCGCAAAATTTCTCGATATCCGATTTAAGTTCAAACCATTCACTGTTGTTAGGCAAATTGAGAACGTCTTGCCATAGGCACCAAGCGTTTATTTGAAAGAAAACATGGAATTTCAGAAAATCGAATAATACCCAGCTGCAGATATAGTGCTTAAACGGCATTTATTATAATTTAAAAATGAAAAAAACACTACGAGACATCTCGCAGTTGGCAGTGAATGGGTTAAACGAAAAATTAAATGCCATGGAGCGCGTACTATCAAAGACAGTAGTTATTTTTTAATTACAATTTTTGTAATTCACGCGACGTATACATGCTGTTATAACGTACGTTCGTACTATCGAGTACTCGCATTATTGCATCAAACGCGTGAGCACCGCGCATCTGTCGCGTGTATGACCCAATTGCGACGGTATACAAAAATGGGAGATGTGCCTTTCTTAAAGAAACTCGATGAAAGCGTGCGGGTATATCGCAAGTGCATCACCGTAACACTTCCTCGCGCGTGTAAATGCAGTACGCCAAAGCTATACTCGTAATATTAAAACCGCAATTTTCGAATTTAAGATCCTGTACCGTAAGAGAATTTTTCAACGACGGTAATAAACTTTATACTTTTGTTATTACTTTATTATGACTTCAGGCACTTTTATTATTTCTTTCCTACCTGCGATACTCAATTTCGAGTACAGCGAAAATTCCTTTGACAATTCCCCGTAGTTAAACTAACAGTCGTTAGCCGCGTTTCTATTGTTGAAGCAACATGAGAACTCGCGTGTTTGCGACAGCGAAGATGCAACAGGTACTTTCCCGCCCGGTATCGCGCAAATATGTCCTATATATTTCTTTCGTTCCATTTCTCTCTATCCATTCCTGTCGAGTGGATACAAGAATATCGAAGACCGTTTCTCGAGTGAAATCCGCAAACTTGTTTCCTCGAGTGTCAATTAAAATTCAATTCTACCCGAGCGTGAAATTTCGCTCTCTCGCTCGGAACGAAATTTAAAGAAAATTCTCTCTGGTGACATAAATGGGCAAGACGGTTACGCAACGGCGACGAGTTATTTCCAGCCGAAAATAGAGTCTCGGCCTTCGAAAAGTACAGCGACACGCACCTTTCGCGGCGACCGGCCAATCTGGAATGGCATTAGCGCGCGTAAATGCGGGTATCTCGTACGTACGTCCTAATTACTATTACCCTGACCGTCGTGGCGACGAGTGAGCAGAGTCGGCATAACCGTACATAAATTTAGTCACCTATGTTTAACGGTACGTTTAACGGATTTCTGTGTATCATCGACGTATCGAGATTTTAGTTGTAGCGAAATATGCGTGCTCGTTACGCGGGACAAAACGTTCGCTCGCCGGTAGCCGGAAATTTATGAATTTCGCAAGTCACGGAGAAACGGTATGCTGATTTCAACCGTGACCATGTGCTCCCGCGTACTCTTAATCCAATATTTACATAGGGCACACTCGAGTTTTAATCGTGAGAGCTCGAGGCAACGTCATTGAGGAAGCTGTTTAAATTCCAAGCACGCCATATTGGCCCTACAATGGTCGTTTGCAGTGGTATAATGCACGAGAAACATCCGCGGTGCATGCGTAAACGCACGAACGCACATTGGCGCCTTATCCGCACGAGCAGAGACACTCGGCGCGGTGTGTCTGTCAATTAGTGTTGGTTACGCGGCTACGATAGAATCGATGCCGATACCCTCTCGGCGTTATTATGCAACGGGGACGAATGCCAATTAATTGATTCATGAAAACTCGACGCACCGTTTCCTTAGATTGTCCTGCGGGGTTTAGCGTGTTGCTACAACGGTTTACCATACGCCTCGAAACATCGCGACCATCCGAATGCATTAATTAATCGCTAAATGACTCATGGAGTATTTAGAAGTTCCTCGAGTCACGACGGGTCCCTGGGAATTGAAGAAGCGCATTGTCTCGAGTAAAATATAGTCCTTTGTCGCTCAAACGAGAATTCCACGTATCATTGAAAAAAAACACGTGCCGTCGTCGGATGTAACCAGCGATACGATTAAACGCGTGTCGCGAATCTTGACGCTGCGCGAAAATTGGCGCGGGGCAATATCCAGTCTCGGTCGCAATCTAGTAGTAATAACGAACGTGTTTATGAAAAAGTTCGAGCGTAGTGTCACTGCCACAATTGACCAGAGATAACCGAATCCGTCTCGCTTCGGAATAAATACGCTTCTGCCGTGAATCTTGAATCTCCAAAAAAAAAAAAAAAAAAAAGAGAAAAAAACAAAGAAAGGAAAAACAGTAAAGGAAAACAAAATCCACCATTACGATAACCATTTATATCGCCTATCAACCCTGCTAGATATAAACGTAATTCCGATATCCCATAATCGGTGAAACGTTCAAAGTCTCCTCCGCTGATATCAAACATCTTTTCTCCCAGCTACGTCAAAATTCCCCGAGAGACACACGCACAACGATACGGATTACCAATATACTCACAGGATATCCCTGGGTAAGGTTTTCAACACCACGTAAACAATGCGTCGACGGTTCCCGGTGAGGAGATAACCGACAAGAACGACGACCAAAGCCGCGATCGTAAATTGAAGTCCCGTCATTTCGCCGAAGAAGGACTCGCACCGATAAACGCACTTCGGCGCGTACTCCGTCCAGTGACCGACTAGAAGCGTTACCCAAAATTATTCGACGTGTCCGCACCACGGTGGAGCAAACGGTCGCGTTAATTAGTTAAATACAAAAAATGCTCCCGGGACCGAAATTCTCGCGTCGTAAGGATGAGAACGCTCGGCGTAGGCAGACGGCCCGCAAACACCGAGCTACGACGACTGAACGGCGACTGAATACGAAGGCCAGCGCCGTACGGATATCTGTATTCGTGTGTATCTCCCATACACGCGCGTAAGCTGCGGTAAACGTACAAGTGATCGTCATTGCTAGACAGTGGCGTAGCCTCCTTTAATACGAGACGAAGGGAGCGAGTTGCTCACGAGCGTATGGTGCCACGATGCAATGCGCTGAATTCGATCCGGATTTAGCCGCCTTTCACGAACAACCAGTGTACAAAAATGTCATTCGCGTCTGTTCCTCCGTAGGGCGAATACCTATCGAAGTGGATTAGGTCTGGATGCATTGTACGTCAAATGGCCGCTCTTTAGAAATTTATCATCAGCCGTCTGTGAGAGTAAATTACTGCAACCACGAGACGATGCAACCGTGCCGTAGTCCTTTCCACTTTCTCTTGACCTAGAGACTCAGAACTTTCATCTATATTTCTTCAAATTAATCGAAAGCCGCCGGGAACTTTTGGTCACTTATTTTCTGCCGCGTTTTGAGTTTCTCCGATCGTGATTAACGGGAGAAGATATATATGTGTAGAAGGTGTACTCGATAGAGCTATCGCGATCTTTCTGAGCGTGGCATGCAACATTTCATTCGTATTCTCGCTCGGTTATATTTGTATAGCATTAGAGTGGATTACTATATCGCGGTGAGCGAGGAAAGCTAAACGCCGCGCGGTATAATTTATTTAGCGGAAGCAAACATTACTTTACGAGTAATCCGGTTTGGTTTCGTTTGGTTAGACTGTGTGCACGCGTGTAGCCAGTAATATTATTACGTTCAATTTTCTAATCGATTAACGAGGTAAAAGCCACTGGCCGGGAACAAAGGGATCGCGAAACGATAATGCATTTGATACACGAACCGCTATATCTACGTGTGTGCCAGGAGGGTGCAAATAATACAGAGTTGCTAGCGCGTTCGACAAAAATCGTGCACTGATATAAAACATGGATGTATGTATGCATCTTTTTCACTACGAGCGAGAAACTTTATTTGAAGGGTTTGAGCTAGGAATGGATCAAGAGAGGATAAGTCTCGGTGCGATGCGCAAAAGATACGCAATAAACGTAGTGTAACGAAAAAATAAAGGAACATATCTTTATACAAACTTATAATTAGAATACACGGAATATAATCCACGAAAGACAGGTACAAGTATACAGCGTACGTTCGTAATAATCATATTTCAGTCTGAAGGATGTCGCTCTCACGAATATTTCACGACGATGGATACTGCAAAAAAAAAAACCCAGTGATACGCAAACGTATGTACCTTTCTCCGAGCGCACGTTTCAACAGCAAGAAGATAAAAATGATCGTAAATAGGCATAAGTACCGGTGACAGCGAGCGAAAGAAATGATGGTTGCGTTGGTGAATAAGAAAACACGATATGCGTTGAGATTTCACGCGTCTCAATAAGAATCGTAATGAATCTGAATGTAATCACTGGGCCGGTGAATTAAACAAACGAGCCAATATGAGAATGATAATGTGTGCATGTAGATTAGAATTGAGAAACTGATGTACCTTATCTCAAATGATCGAGGCTTGCTATACCGCGTTCGCTATCTTAGAACCAGGTAAAGCACCACGATGTCCAGAACTGAAAACGATACGCCCCGATCTAACTACGTGGACAGCGATACGATGATTCTTTATCGTAATCGAATTGATCTTAAAGTGCATGGCAAAATGACGATCGTTCTTACACCAATGCTTCTGCGTTTCTTCGCGGACTCGAGATGCGAGCCTCTTAAACTCAGAATTTTTAAGTGCGTTCTATACAACTCGATGTTTCGTCAGAGAGCCGTTGGAAGGTCGAAATGATTAAAGGTCGAAACACTGCAGAGACGTTAAACGTGCGACAGAAGAACGCGAGCGTCCGAGAAAATGTATGTAATGTCTTACTAAAAGTGGCTAAAAAGTAATTATGACAGAGCGTGCACTTATCATGCTTTTACCAAACCGAAGGAATTTGAATTGTTCTATGCCATACCGACGATACAAAGGACGATCGTCAACGTGATGCCGGCGACGACAATTCTCGTCTTAAAGTTCTGCATCCACGCTTTCCGTTGCGCTCGTTTCGCTGCTTCCCTGAACTCGTTTCCTGCCACGTTTAGGCGATCGCTCGCCTCCTGCAGATCCTCGAGCCGATCGCCACGCTCCATCACTTTTTGCACGTTCTCGCGCATCACGTCCGTGACCTCTTGAATCTGTAGTCTCACGCTTAAACGTGAAAGAATCCCGAATAAACAGTCGTAATACCAGGAGATGAAGAAACGATTAACGTAAAACAAACGTTCGAACGTGATATATTTACTTATCCATTTTTCCGTCCTTCCCGATCGGTTCCCTCGACGTGCCGGGCCGACTGCAAATAAACATTCGATACAAATTAGAGTACATGAAAACCATCGCGCGAATCACGCGTGTAATTGAAAACCTATTGAGACTTACTTGAATAACATATTCTCGTCCGGATCGCTATCATGCTCCAACAGCGATTCCTGAAACACATTTGAATCGACGCTTGAATTCCCGCCATGGATGACAAACAGTTCCGCTGGATGCCAGTTCGATCGTACACGTCAACTCCAATGTCGCTCACTCACCTTTTCGTCGTTATCCGCCGCTCTTATGTCCTCCCGCGACAAATTCCATTTGCTCGCCGATGCCATTTTGCCGTGCGATCGACGCGGTACTCACGTCTCGACGAACGAACTGCTAATTTAGCGGCAAGACGGCCAGGACTCTCGACATCGCACGACCGCACTACCAAGAATACTTAACACGTAGCCATGTTGGGGCAGCACGTGCTGTTTCATCGACCCGCGGCTGCTCCCCGAATCAAGTTTGCTCTTCCACGCTCAGATGGCAGCCACCGGTGCCGAATGCGCCGACGATGATCAACAGTTTGCATCTCGTAGCGTCGAGCGCGCGCAATCGACGCGCTTATTACGCCGATTGTCAAAGGCTCGAAATGGAAATTTTCGTTATGCAAATATGAATAGGTGGTAGATTTTCGCGCGTTATTGATTTTTTACCGGGAAATTTATACTATTTAAACAGAAACGGCATTTTTACAAATATTACAAATACGTTATATATTATAGAAACTTTTTATCTAACGCGCTATGATATTTTAAACGCCGGCCCGGGGATTGTTGAGATATTATAATTGAAACTTTCGTTTCCGAGTATGAGTCGATTGTATAACTTTACACGTTATTACGGTTAATATATGGCTGTTGTATATTATTATGCGTTATTGCGATATTACGGCGATTGTCGAAGGTTTGCGATGGAAATTTTCGTTATGCAAATACGGATCGATGGTAGATTTCCGCGCGTTATTGATTTTTTATGTAGAAATTTGTGCAATTTAAATAGAAACGGCAGTTTTACATGTATTACAGTTTTATGTTAAACAAATCTTTTATCTCATGCGCCATGATACTTTAATCGTGGATGCGGATATTGTCGAAATATTATGATCGAAATTTTCATTGCCGAGTATGAGTTGATCGTAGAACTTTTACACGTTATGGATCTCTTACGAAGGAGAGTGTGCAGGTTAAAGAGAAACGATAATTTTGAACGGAGAATGTCACGGTCTTCTTTTCTAATAAAAAATTGTATGTTCTACGCACGATGGAATTTTCAATGTTGACGCAGATGTTATCGAGAAAGTATTACAGTGAAGATTCGTAGTTTCATACGCTATGAATTTCTTATGGCGCAGGATCTTATGTTTAAACAGGAACATACATTTTTTTACCCGTAACGTTTACGAACCGTACGTTGTTTCACAACAGAAGTTTGCCATTTCAAATAGCGACACAGTTGCCGCCGCGATTACTAGAAAATCAAAAGTAAATTTTTAATACCCAAATATTGCTTGATACTAAAATTTTATACGCTATGACTTTTTTATGTAAAATGATGTTCAATCGAAAAGGGAAGCATTTTGCAATCGACATGTAATATTTCACGCACGATGGAAATTCAAATGTACGCTCGGCTAGCGTAAATAAACAACGGAAGAAGTTGTCGGAGCAAGCGTTCTCACGCGTGTAAGTGCTTCGACGATATTTCTCATGCAATAAACATATTAAAAGTTCTGAGAAGGAGACACACCAGAGTTAAAATATACATTTTTTAATGTAAATTCTCTATCAACAGAGATTATATTACCACTTAGGTAAGTTAAGTCGCAGCATAGTTCTCTTTCTACATGTATAGGGCCAAAACTTTTTCCGGAACGCAGCACGATTCGAACGTGGGCTCGAATCATAATCATAATGCTGAACAAAAGTAACACAACATCCAGAATACGTATGAAAAAATACTCTCTTTAATATTAAGAACTGTGTGTTTGATCTCCTCCCGACATCGTATAGCACAACTATACGGAAAAAATGACGGCAAGCTAATACACTAGTGGGAAATCAAAATGCTTCAGGCTCCCGCCGTTGCCACTGTTTGATCAGGTCCAATCTAGCAATAAGTAACCGAGTACGTAATAACGTCGAATGCAACAATGAACTCGACCACGATTCGAGGCAGACGCAGAAAAACTTCCAACTCTTATCGCACGTATTACTTTTTATTTCGACATAAACATTGAAACTTTAGATCCTAATACAGATATTTAATGCGACGCGGTAGATAACGAACCAAATTGATTGTCGTACGGACGTGCAGGGGGTTCTTAACAAAAGTAGAGAATTTAAATCGAATAACAAATATCGATACGACTATCTTGTCAAATAATTCCATAACGATCTTGCGAACCAATGACGTTCGATCGATCAAAACTAGAATAGCTAGACGACGCGACGTTGTATTTGTCACACCCCCTGCACACTGTCCACGCACTTGAGATGGGATTATTCTTACAGAGTAGAAAAATGTCGACCATGAATGATAGATTGTAATAAAGTTGGACGAGCTTATGTATATAAAAATAGACCAGCCTTTTCGGGGGTATACGTAACTCTGAGGTACACATGTTATTCGCAATTCCGCGAATCGATTATATACGATTAATAATCGATAACATCGATTATTATTGAGGATCGTTCGCGACACGCGAGATTCGCGCTTCAAAGCGAAGTGTTATTAGAACGAGAGGATTCTTTCGACGATCGAGAGTCGGCAAGAGAGAGAGCTACATTTGCGGACAAATTCGTCGCGATAAGTATGTTTTTTTTTGTACGAATACAGCGCAACCTCTGTCCGATACGCGTAATCAATGAATAATTAATAATCAATCTTTTTACGAGAAGCGCTTTAATCGATATGTATAGCACATACGTTTACTACAAATATTTAATTCGCGTATCATACTGTACCCGCAGTGATCGCTTATTGTTAGTACGAATATTTTGTTGTTCTCTTCGCTTCATTGAAAATAATTTCTTATTAACGATAACCGTAGGACCTACATACACGCGTATCGACGAAGATATTTCCACCCGTCTTGTACGTTCTTAGGCCGTCCCTACTCGTTTAAATATACATATATGTATATATATATATATTTTTTTTTTGTTTGTTTGTAATCTTATCAGTTTTCCAGCAAACGAGGTTGGCATTACTACCCAACTCATTGTTGGCGTAAGACCGTAAACGGATATTAAGACGCTAAAAACTATCACGAATTTAATCTACGAACAACGAACAGATCTTTCGGAGCAAGAAATCACTCGTTCTACCTACAGTTAGCATTATTTGTACGAATAAACTCGAAAATGATTGAGGCCGAAATGAAAAGTTCAGTTCCTCCGATTAAATTGAATTTCCTACGAAAGTTGTACATCGTTACATATTTACTTATTTGCTAAAATACTGTATATTCGTATCTCGTATTACAACTGAGAGTCGACGTCCAGCGTCGCGATTGTGCCAAACCTGCGCTGGGTATCGATGCGAGCAACGGTATCGGTAATTACCGACAGCTAACTCAAAATTCACGGTTTAATTAGAACTACTTTCATTTTATATCGTAATGTATTCTTTTAATTTATATTCGCACCATGGAAACTTAAGGCATCTACGCGCTTTGGTCGAAGCGTACATAATATTTTATCGAAGTATCGGATGAACCTTGAATAGATATTTAGGTGAACGTTTATGTACCGAGTGTCTAATTTAAAACGATTAATGGTATCGCTACCGGGCGATACTATCGATACCATGTCGCTATCAATATTACGCGTCGCGTATCGATACCCGCCGATACCGCTATCGATAACAATACAACAATTTACACCGATCTCCTGTTTCTTCCTCATTAGACGCAAGCCGTTTTATCGATGCCTGAATATCGCGTACTCGCAATTATCGGAAAACTCTCATTGCCAGTACGAACACACGCGCCCGTACACGTGAAAGACGATGGGCCTCGCATGGTCGTACGATGTGCACGTATGTATGTACATACAAGCATCCGATTAAATACGTTGGCGCAAGCCGTTACAATACGAGAGACGAGGGGCACGTGTTGCCCATTAGATCCTAATAAATAATTAAATAGCTGCACGGCGGACAGACAGCTCGCCAGAATTCACCTGTGCAGTCGTTCGTCTCGCGAGTTTCAATTTACTGCCGTTCTATCTTACCGCGGAATTCTAATTTCGAATCCAACAACAACGCCATCGCGCGTAATGCGAGCCTGTAGATAGAAATTAAGCGACCAAGAAAGTAAATGCAGAATTTGTTATAGATATGATATATGTTTGTGCACGCAGACCCGTTAAAAGTGACCACCGATCAATCGTGTCGACTTGTACCTAAATTGATAATAACGTTCAGAGGAGCAAAACAAGTGCCAAGAATTCTTGAATTTTCATAACGCTTACACGCCCACTGTTTCGATTAAAAATGAATTTTTCCGGAACACGATCCATTTCAATTCCGCCATAATTTGTTTCGAATTCGGTACTCGACTCGTCACATTTATCGTGTTTGGTACCTCTCGGTATAATACATATGTGCGCACTTGATTAGTAATATATTACCTGTTGTACATCGGTTTTTTATTTTGGAGTCGTGACAGCATGCGCAGAGCGTACCACACACGATCGACCTGTTTTTACCTGTTTTCTTCAAACCTAAACGGTATTTACTTACCAAGCAAACGGAAGAGAAAGCAAATACTACTTGACGGGCAGGGGCACGATTGAAAGGCCAAACTTTTTTTTTCCTTCTGTTTGCTCACCCTTCGAGTTTCTATATAACAGTAGGCAGAAAGGCCTGATTTCATTATGGGTAAAATAATAGGTAAAGTGATAATTGAATATAACGAGTACCCGTTATACGCGGCGGCGGTTCCGCGCAAAGTTAGATTGATAAATTATGCTTTTATGTGCCAATACAAAAGAATCATTGGACCGTGCATGTCCCATGAATATACGCGTACGCGCTAAAAATAATTGTTTTTGTTCCAACTAGATGTAATCAGAACTCGAATCGTAAAATCGTTACGACCTCGCTGAAAGCTCTCGTACGAACCGACCCAACTTCTCATAACGAGACTTGCGTTAATTGCAAGCTGGAAGCATCGCGAAATCTGGGAAACCGGCCCGATAAACAAACAATCTTACCGATCAAAGCAATTCGATCGACGCAACATCCGCGACATAGTTTTACGCTCCATAACACGAGACGAGTTTATAGAGAAAAAAGGAACCCTATTAATTTCACGATACCGGAGAACAGTTTCCACAAATATTTATAGAAGTATAAAACGAGCGTAGATAAACTTCGCGACGCGAGAAACCGTAAGATTCTTCCCCATCAACGTTTATTTTCAATGCTCCCAGAAATTTTTGAAAAGTGCTCTCCCGCAATAGAATTTTGCGTATCGCGAACTTTGCGGAGTTCACGTTAACGTTCAACGCATTTACTCCTCGATTCGCGAAACGAAACATGGAACTGTAATAAGCATCCGCCGCGTCATGCTCGCGCTCTTACAACACGTGGAGATTTTCACAGCTCTTGCTCTTGCTATCGTTCAAGCACATCTTGTTCAGTATTTCCCTGGCGAGGTTCAAGCTGAGGGCGGTTTTGCTACCGTGCAGCTTCGACAGTATCTTTCCCTTGCTACCCTGGCGTCTGAGCTTCTTATCGCGGGTCTCCCGAAGCCGTATCTGCTTGAGAACTCCTACGAGCAGCTCGTCCACATTGTGCTTTAAACCGCTAGACGTCTCGATGAATTTGCATTCGCGCGACGTCGCCAACTGCTTTCCCTCTTTAATAGAACGCACATACACGTGTTTGGTACCGATGAGTAACAGCTTACGCGTAACGACACGCGTAAATGACGTTTGTATTGCGCGTAGATTTATTGTTTACCGTGTGAGTCTATTTCTATGGACGTGTCGTACGTTTAATTTACATTGTGTTCAAGGTGTACTTTATGTACGGATAAGTACCCGTGCGCGTATACGCGGAAGGTGAGAGCGCAAAACGCATCCACGTTTCCTGGGTTAACAAAATTGTAACGAGTGCCAAGTTGTTTGATTTCGAGATCGACATTCTGGTAAATTTGACTTTTTTCCCAAGATAATACTATTCGCATATCCTCGACGCCTCCGGCTAGGAAAAAACCGATAGCTATCAGAATTTTTTTCTTTTCGTATAAAACAACGTTAGCTCGCAATACGCTTTTCTATACCCCAAAAAAGGTGGGATTAACCGTTTGTTAGTAACAGGAGTGACGAGTAGCCCGACACGGACATTTTTTTTTTACTATCGTCAAAAGGAGGAGTACACCAATTGCTTCGATCACTGATTATTCCTCCCGTTTTCAGTTTCTCAGTTTTCAACCGTATCCAAAAATAGTTTAATTCAATTAAAAATGGTTGAAATAATAATGAGAATAATTGGTCTCGGAATCACTAACGGAAGGTTAATATCGTTTCGGTGGCTTATCGGATGCGCGCGTATCGTTGTCACGTGAAATACATACTCGACGAATTCAATATCTTCAATATCTCTATTACATCCGTGCGATCACAAATTTTGCGAGACTCTGCGTAATTTCGCTTGGCATGCATATCAGAAGGCAAAATTAATCCCGACCGAGCGGACAACGTTGCTGAGACTATAATTTCCGTCCATCAAGGATTAATAAAGTTGCTCGAGCTTACCGTCTGACGTGATCGTTCGACTTCTCTCGAGATCGGACTTGTTGCCCACGACAATAACCGATCGCTCTTGGGTATAGTGTTCTCTCCACAAGTAATTTAGTATCTCCTCGGCTATCTGGAAACTCGTGCGCGACACGATAGAGTACACGACGATACAGGCGTGAGGCTCGTACGTCGACAAAGAGTTTTCTACCTGCGAGCAATTTAGTAAAAAAGGAACTGCATCGTTGCGTCGAGGGATCGAGGGACGAGGTCTTGCCTCGGGCTAAGTACAAGTACGCGAGACTAGACCTTCAATGTTTTGAGGAAGGAACGAACGGGGCTTTTCGAGATGATCAAACCGTATTAAAAAGGAATTTTGTTTTATGTACGGGGAGAAATTGTCGAGAATAATACGCCTCGGCAAAGAGTTACAAAACGCGTGTTTCGAATTGTACACTTTTCTGGAAAACGAGGTAAAACGCATTTCAAAAGTTATTCCCGCTCGATAGTAATTTCCGTTATATTGACAGCGAGTTCCTTCCGAAAAAAACTCATCGTGATTTCCGCGACGTTTATCGCGTTATCCGACTGACGTCTCGCTACTTCGCAAACTTCCAACGTTTCGTACACTTTTGCCAGGAGCAATTACCGATCCACCGATTGGTTTCGTTCCCATTACGACGAAAAAAAAAAAATAATTAAGGAACTCTGTACCGGACAGGGCGGGAAACTGCTTTTACCACTGACGCTGCAACGACTCTGATTCGTTCGTCTCGCAAAGAGGCGGTAATTGGAACGAAAAAGTGCTACCAACGTCAATGGAGAATACCTGACTCGGTTTGCGTTACAGCGGGACTAACTTCCCAAGAGAGCCGTCAATTAACGCGAACCAAAATTGCGCAACTAGTTAAACATGACGTTGCACATAAGTTTTTTCAAAAGCGGCGACAACGTTCCTCGATTACTTTTTTTTATACGTTTTCTGCTTTATTTTTAATTATCGATAAAATACTCTTATCGCACCGGTTGCAGCGATAAAAATCCGCGAATGAAATATCGTTGCGCTTTCTGGTCTATTACCAAAGGACTGCCGAGCCAACGCAACGTGCGCAATTTCTACGGAAATGGTGTCAACGAACTCTTCGATTAGACTCGAATACCGATAGCGTGATCCGAGTAGACTCGTCGCAGTTAATAAAATGGGAGCAATACTTACGCTCATCTCCACGTGAGGATGATCGATGAAGACCATTTCCGATTCTTCGTCGTCGAGCAGAATCGAGACTGTCTTCTCGCCAAACTCGTCGTCTGCGAACCAACGCGACGTTTTGGTCAAATAAACGTAATTTCTAGCCGCGAAACGATTATCCAGGATTATCGAGAAATCTCGTTGATGGAAATCTACGCGGACCGGCACGCGGGCTGCCAAAGTAAAGGGGCTTCCGGGAATTGGCAGCCTTAGAGCCCGTTCACACGATACCGAATCGTTTTGCCGTATCGGTTATTTTGCCGTATAATCCAGTGACAATGTAATTTATATGGGCGCGTTCAGACGATACGGAAAATAACCGATACGATAAAACGAGCGATTCGTTCGATTTTGTCATTTGGTCTTGTCACTGCAAACCGAAATCGATCATACGGTGAAAAAACCGATTCGGTTCGTGGTGGCAATGTACATTTGTATACGCTGCGTTCAGACCATGCGGTATTTTTACCGAAACCGTGACGACGCCGCTTGTCATCTGCCTTTGAGATAGACGCAGACGGGTGATACTGAAAATCATTGAATAAATGATGACCGCGTACCGTAGGGTTCCGTGCAATAAAAAAAATCGTACACCGTCTGAACGGTCCAACCGAAAACGGCAAATCGGAGAAATAACCAATCCGATAAAAAAATCGCTCGTGTAAACGGACACTTACAAATTTTGTTCGCAACGATGCATGATAATGAATAGCGTTACCCCTTCGTAGTTCAAGCACCGTACTTATCTACGTAAGCACCGTCATTGTATTACTATGTATTATATCGTATTGCCGTCGTTGTTTATTTTTAAAATAATTTTGCACGTACAGGGGAAAGAGTTTGTGCATATCGGGAAACAAGACTTATATCCGACGAATATAACCCTAGGTTACGACAGTGTCGTCAAATTTACGGTCTCGTAATTCAAATTTAATAATCCTAACGTTTGTCTTGGCTGTGCTCCTTGATCGTATAAATTATTTTTTAAACCATAGTTCTTCCAAAACGTACATTGCAGTAAATATTAATAAAAATATTATCTCACCAAGTTACGTAAGATTTTCTTTGAACAGCAAGTTTTAACTTAACTCATAGTCAAATACTATAATGCAGAGTTAACTGCATCGCGATGGCGTTACTGCATCCCCGACGACGGTGCTCGCGGGTCACGACAATTACGCGCTGAAGTGCAAATGTCGAATATTAATTAAAGCGTCTAGAATCGTACGCGAAAGTTCAAACACACGCACCACCGTAATACTTACGAACAAATTATACCGTGTCTAACTATGCGGGGGCGACAAACGTACGTGCAGTGCTACGAGTAAGTACACGGTACGTTATCCGACTAAACTAAACCCCGATATCACTCCTCGTTTCCTCGTAATGGATCTTTATCGTGTCTCGGAGCATTACTTTTCTGTCAGGGACGCTGTCGGCAAAAGAGAGAACTGTAGCCGAATCGATCACCGACAGAAAAAGCTCGCACAGCGTATTCCTTAAACTAATGATTCGGTTGAGTGACGCCGAGAGCTCGTAAGGTTTTGCACAATTTTCCTGCGGCGTTGAAACGAATAACGCGTGCTGATTACTTCGAGACAAATCTTACCGTTCCGTCGCATTTCGCGTGGGACCAGAGCTCGGGTTAGCGTGCGAGATAGCTGCACTTTTAGTTGATAAAAATTAAAAATACTGCGATTCGTTCGAACGTAGGTTAGTGGATAATAATCGTCGGCTCCCATCCGTTCCGTGTGGGAGGCTTTTGAGTTATATATCGTTGGAGCACAAAAATAGTGATACAACCCGGAACAACACATTTTCCCCGACTATTATTTTAAAGTTTCTTATCACACAGTCCGAATCAGGTCTTGCTCTGACGCAAGCGAATATCGACACAGCAGCTTTCTGATCGTCATTTTTGGAAATAGCAATACGTCGTTCTTCTACACAAAAATATGCGAATTTTGATATACATGTTCATAATAACCTCGAAAATTGTAATTTTTGTAATTATTCTTGTGCACCAACTACATATTCTTTTAAAAGTTGAATTGTCAGAGTGTATGAGAGTCATGTTGCCAAATGACCAAAACTTAACGGATATATAGTGTTTTGTTTTTACGCATCGACAAGTTCAGTCCGAACTGTAATATTTTCCGAAATAGGCATTCAAAGTTCAAACGTCGTTGTGGAGTCATAGGGGGTTTGAAAATATATTTCGAAGACTCGAAACGTAGAAAACGTTAACCGGAAAACGATTTAAAGTTTACCGATGCGCTTCTCTTTTCTCACAATTTTTAACGTTTATTAGCTTTCCGAAAAGTTTAAATATCTTGACCAAAAACGATGTGGGGAAAAACCCGAAACTTTAATACGCAATGCTTTGCGTTACGTACGAGAAAGTTAGGTACAAGAACAAAACTGGACGATGATTTAATTAAACTGCGAATCTAGGAACGCTTTTGCGTAGTAAGTACAAAGGAAGTTAGCGATTGTAATATTCACGGCAATCGACGTACTCCGCGTTGATCGTCTATACAATTTAATTACACCCGGTCGAGCATTCGATAGAGAAGAATAATTGTCCCGCGATATAGATCCACCCCTGGGTAACGATCTGTGTTAATAGTAACCTCCATTGAGACAGCTACACAAAATTCCCATTATAGCTTGCCGTGCGGTTCGTGTTCGTTGGATAAAATTCAGGGGTGGTCTACTGGTAGGACGGTATACGGATTTTCCCGATAAACGCGCAAAGCAGAATATTTTACATCGAGCGTAACCGTTTTTCCTTCGTTCGTCGTTTTGTTTATCCGTCATACACGGATCGCTAATTTTGTTCAAAGTGAGTTCGTTAACTTATGGTTTTCCGAAAGAAAAATCTGCAGCTGTGAGGAGTAACGCTGCGTTTCACGATTTCAGAAAAATTACATTTACGCATTTGTGCAGTTGCAAAAAAAGGTGAAAATAAACTGTACGCATTGACAAGTATAACAATAATTTAACCGAAGTCCGATAAGAAGAATCGGTGTTCGGAATATTTGAGTAATGACACGCGATGCTTATCCTTAACCTGGCGTTAGTCGCGCTATGGTCGAAACGAGAGCACATAATTTTTGTCTCTCAAAAATAATTTATTTTAAGCAGTAACTGTTTGTAAATTCATAACAGTTCTTACATGTTCATTAAAAAATACTCGCCTGTCATTATCGTTATTACTTTACAAAATGTTCCAAAGCTGTTCAAACCAATGCGGCGCATTGAGAAAATAAATTCGCGTTCGACGATATTACCAATGCTTCTCGGCAACTTGTCGATTGTTTTGAAAAAAGCTTGACAGGTGAAACAACGTCGGCAATCTGAATCTGAAAGCTTCTACGCGCCGTTGTTCTCTAGGGACAGTTTATTCGACGTCCTCTAACGAGCACCGCTATTAATCGAAACGTCGTTAATGCGCCTTTCGAAAGACCCCCCCTCCCTCCTCCCTCCTCCCGATTTCACATTCATCGTACCACAATACCTCTGACCGAACAATGGCGCGATGTCGCAAATATGTAAATAGTACCGAGCAATTTGGCGAACATAGTGTTAGTATTTACGCTTTAATATTTCTCATTTCTCCACGCGCTTATCGTTAAGTCGAAAAGTAAAGTATAGGAACGCATTCGTATTACACCGCGACGAGTGGTCGAAACGCAACGTTATACGGGAAAATTTGCGTCACGAGGAGTTCATTAAAACTAACCTTGCACTCGCGAGAAGTTTCGAGGGAAGGGCACCGTTGAGATACTCATTAATTTCTAACCTTTTCTGTGACTTCACGCGTGCGTTTATAATTAACGTTGCCCGCGTAACGGCGAAACTGGCGGGGGGATTACCCGACCGCAAAATTAAATCTACGTTTCTCCGTGGCCCGCACCTGGCGAAGGAAAAATCACGTTACCAGAAAGACCACGCTCACGATTTTCGTATTCGTTAACGCTTTCCCACCACGACCGGTCGATTGACCGTTTCTTAAATTTCGTCGAGAATTTCCTACATACAGCGTTATTTCATCGCCACTTAACTTAACGGTCCAATGGTCGAGCTCTAAAAAGTTACGTGAACAGTCGCGCTTGAATCTGTCAGATCCATACGCCCAAAATTTTAGTATTTTCCTAACTTCTGGGTAAATATCAATAACAACTGTTATGTTCACGATGGAGTAGGGATTTAGTGTATTTATTTGGAACAAACATTCGAGCTGGGGGGCTCAATACAGACTGACTCCGGGTACCGCATGGATCGGGATTCAGAGACACGCTCGCCATAATAACGTAACGAAACCGCGCGAATGTTAAATCTACCTATACGTAACAATAACAAAATGGTACTTTTAACACTTAAGATTAACAAATTTTGTAAACTTTATAATGTTTAAAAAGAAAATAAATGTTGAGGCAGACCACTGGAAAACTAAAAACAGTAAAAACACTTGAAAGGATCTGTCAGATCCAGTGCGATCATTGGAGTGTTAAATGTTAAAATATACGTTATCTATTTCCAAATAAAAGAAAGTACATTTGTGCACTATAAAATTGGCTATCTTCATTCTGTATTGGAAAATATAAGTTGTTTTAAACAGCGGTTACGGTGGGAATAGTGTTAATCGTCACGAGGAAAACCGCAACGCGTTTTTGAATCACCGATGGCACGCGAGGCAATTTTCCGGCAATCCCGCCCAACAAAAGCTGATTTCATCGTTCCCCGCGACCGAATGGTTTCTACGATGAATTTTCTGAAATTGAACAAACGCGGAAGAATATCGGAATCCATCATCGTCCCGTCTCTCCGTCCGACGATAAATGAAATTCATTCGCGTCAGCGAACTGAGAGCAGCTTCGAACGAGGAGCAAATAAATGAACTAGCTTTGCTCGTTGCAAAATATTCCAGATTCTTTTCTATCCGTTCGGGCAAATAAGTATGGGCGAGCGTCGCGTAAATAATGATGGCACGCGCGATGACAAGCGCTTTTCATCCAACTACGATGTTCCCTGTCAGAGAACTAATAAATGATCTGAGAACTTCAACAAGTGGTGTCGTTCGCCGCGATAGAAGATTGAATCACCCGTGAGAGGTGGAGGCGTCGTATCGTAATTCGTAATCGACCATCGGAGCTGGTCGTTTATCGGTCGAGGTTCCCTTTCTCTCTCTCTCCCCCCCTCTCCCTAATAACCAAATTCGCGAATCATGGCTCCAGCGAGAACGATAGTAACGTTTCCCGGATGCTCCAAGTTGCCTCGCTCTCGAAACGTACCGAACGAACCGAGCGTTACTAAAATAATCCTCTAAATGGGAAAGCAGTTACCTGATCAAACTGTTGTTCCAGTTTTAAAAGAAACGCCGGGCGCCGAAGCGTGCTCTCGATAAAGTTAGACTTTCCGCCGGTTTCCCGCGAACGATTTCTGTATTTAGAATACAAATAGGGCCGCTGCGCGAGGGTGGTTGCACAGCTCGTGACATCGAGGTACATCGATGATTCGAGACGCGGAAACGTACAAAGGGGCGTAGAATGGGAGGATAAAGCCGTTGTCAGAGCGAAAAGTAACCTTACCTTAGGTACGCGTACCTACTCTTGCGTTAAAACCATACGCGGAAAGCACAAGTACAGCTCCGTGACTGGTTGCGAACGCCCCTCGTTACGACGTGCTTTAATTTAAACTGCGCTCGAGAGGTTGCTTTGCATTCGGAAAACGTTCGTCTCAAAGCAACATGGGCGCGGCAAAGAAAAACGGGCACGGCAACGTTTTCCTCCCTCGTCTCTATTATTAGCTTGGCGCTCTCTTTTTCTACCGTACCAAGATTCATAGGTGGAATCTAGTTACCCGTGCGATCCGTCGACGAAGCCACGAAAGAGCCTCACGTTCCAACAGGCAAATCCGACGCGAGGTAATTTCCGAGAGAAAGAAACGTAATGAAAATATACTAAATGGCGGGAAATTGGTCGTAATTTTGCCAACGGATCGATGATAATTGCTTTACGAATGCACCCCCGCGGGCGTCGCGACACGGATAGATGATATCGCAATTAACGGGAGCGTAGATGCGGCTACTTACCCAAACTGGCGTCATACGTGTTCATGTACTCGCTCGTCATTAATTGGGAAACTAACGCGGTTTTTCCAACCCCGGAGTCCCCCAATAGAACGACCCTGTATTTCGAGATCTCCTCGATTTCGCTGTCGGTGCTATCCGCCGCGCCGCCTTGTCCGCTGCAGCAGGAACCCTCGAACGGAGATCTCTCGCCAGAGACATTGCTATTTCTGAAAAAGAAAAACGTCGCAGGCATTTTTAATGGAGTTTGTAATATCAATGAGTTAAGCGGTGATGCAATAACGTGGTACGTAGGAAACTCTAGAAATTTTAAAAAACGGTCATTCGACCGGTCGTGGTAGGGATAGTGATAACAGCTAACACGTGAAGCGCCAAGTCTGTTTTGTCTTACTTTCCGTTTAACCCACGATCAGAGGCGGAACTGCTGCGCAGCAAGACCCCGCAACGCGGCGGGGCCCGAAGTCGAAAGGGGCCCAAAATCGAGGCATTATTAATATTACTAAAATTATCCCTAATTTAAATAGTTTTATAAAGAGTTGTTTTTTCCTGGGGGCCAAAAATTATATTTTGCAAGGGGGCGAACATTTGTAGTTCCGCCGCTGCCCACGATATTCAATTTCACTGATATGCTGACAGCCGGAAGTCTGTGTATGGTTGCGATAAAATTGCATGTATACGATCAGATATATTTCATGTACGTATCGCAATCTGTGTTCTGTATCCTTTTAGAAATGCTTTCTCTTCACTCAGTTGCCTGTTGTTCCTGTTTCAGTGCAGTTTAAAAAACAGTGACTGACGCGGACTGAACGGAAAGTATGCTGTCGGTCACCGGTGACTGACTTGGCGCTTAACGTGTTAAGGATCCACGTTTAATACTAGATTCCCATCGTACCAATCAAAATCCTCTGACGCGGCGGTCAACCTATTTGCACCTGCGCCCCGGTTAAAATAGAATAGAATAGGAAATAATATTAAAACAGGATATACAGCGGTAAAGCGTAAATGAAAACCGTTATTTATAATAGTATTTCGTGTGTTGGTGCATTTTAATATTACGAAATGAAAATTGTATGGTTATTTAAATTTATAACTTTTATAGCTCTTTCTCGGACCGAATCGTTGGTTAAAAACCAGTGCTCAAACTGACACCGAAAAGATTACTTTAATTTCGCAAATAATCTCCAAACAGACGTAACCGCTCACTGCTAAATATTATTCATTTAAGAGGAAAAAGAATATTCTATTAATTAAGACCTGCCGCTTCGTACTTTGCGCGTAAGTAAATATCAAATTATCAAATCAGAATAGTCGGGTTCGCATAATTGCTCGAAGCTGCTTCGCACATCCAGCATAAAAGTAAATACCCCATGTGTATGACGTAGTATTCGAAACGTGAAAAAATATTTGGAAAAAAATGCCCTATTTACACTACATTCTTTTGTAAATAAAAGTTTGTTTGAATAATAAATTGACCGAATAGTTTTGTTTTGAAAACCATGCGATTCCCGCGACGGTTGTTCCTGCATATCCCTAGAAATGATTAAGGGTGGAATATTACATTTATATATTATATTATTCGAACTCCTTAGAGTAATTTCAAAGATACGCCCCGTCGTGCTTACAAGCACCGCTGCGTTCCAAGTGTGCGCCTTAACACTTCCACCTACGTGCAATAGCCTTGTGGGCAAACAGACTGTGTACAATGTCACTGTTTGAATGCCGCAAATTCAACCAAGCTATCAGCGGTTCATCGTAGCGTAATAATTATCGGATTTCAGCCTGCTGCGCGGTTACAGTAACAATCTGCGAAGCCAATTTCAATGCTCCTCATTGGTCCACGGATATTCAACGGTCGGTGGTGTACAGTGAACTCGCAGATTACGAATGTCGTGTGTTTAATTAAGTACCGTGAATTCCCAACGATAAAACAATCGTCGTTGTCCTGGTCAGGAACGATCGCAACAATTTGCAAGGTTTCATCGGAGCGATATCATACCGCGGAAATACGTCTACGTTGGTCCATTGTATCGGGTTTCGATTCGACGAGGTAACATCTCTGTACACGAGCATTTTGCTAGCCGAAACCTACATGGTAGAAACTTCCCCGACGGGTCTTTTTGGAACATTGCTGTGCGCGTCAGAGTTTTAGAAATAAGGTCAGATTTTCATTTTAACCGCAACGTTCGATAGTACACATGCGAGAATAAAAAAATATCACGATGGAAGAGCTTTTCGCCTTTCCCCACTTTCTTTCAATTGGCCTTCCATCGCAATCACAGATCCGATAATTGATTATCCGAAGAATGGAAAAGCTCGATGTTTTTTTCCAAAAGAAATATACATCTATACATATCTGTGTGACAAATAATGCCGCGCCCCAGAGCTTTCTCGCCCGAAACGCGAATGGAATTTTCTCCTCTCGATTTCGTCCCACGTGTTTCCCTGTCCTGAAAAAAGAAAAAACTAATCGCGGATCCTGAAGAGCAATGGACCGGAACCGTTCGAATCGAGTCTTCGCTCCGATCGAATCTCAACGCCGCGTCGCGCCGATACAAAAGCAGTCGTTCGTGGCATCCGTGAAATCAATTTTTCTCGCGATTGAGTTCCGGGCGGACGTTAGCGTTGTCGAATCGAATCGCGCGGAACGTTACGTAAATTCGTACGGCCGTTCGAAGCTGGTGCCCCGAGAAAGATAAAATTGTATTTTTTATGTCCCCGCGTTACAGACCCGCGTCGATATTCGGTGCGGCGAGTGACGAACGATCGAGTGGCCAACGATCGCCGGAAAACAACAACGCCGGCGTCGCTTTATAAATATTCGTGGGAGAAATATACGCTCGAAAATACGCGAACGACGAACAATCGTAGAAATATAGCGTTTCGACCGGGTAGTGTCGGGAAAGAGGGAACACCGGTGTATTGACGTAAAGCACCCTCGAGGCGTGGGTACGCTCTATCGATCGAATTCTGACGGGAATCTAATCAAATTTACGTGCGTGATGTTGGACAAAGGAAAGGAACACCTGGGAAGGAACGAAAGATGGAAGATTACCTCCGAGCGACGGGAAGCAACGTAAGCCGGTGGGTGATTCGGACCGAGCACGAAACTCTGCCGACGCGAAGGAGGAAAGGTTTTCCCGTCTTTCGTCCTCGGAGAAAAATTTTACGAGGATCAGCGGACGTAAACTTCTTCCTCCGGGATACGACGAAGACTTACGGGGGATGCGACTTTCATCGGGAAGCTAACGACTCGCTTCCGATACAATTAGGAACAGCGTCCATCCGTCGGAAAACTTCAAGTCTACCGCGGTTCATTTTATGCGTGTACACGTGACCGCTATAACGCGGCGAACGAATAAATAATACGCGTGCAGGCGGTAATATGTAAATGCAATTTATTCCCCACAGTGGAGCTCCAAATATCCTCCAAATAGCCGAATAAAGCGAATAAAAAGCTTGAGATAATAAAGCCCACTTTGCGCGCTCGCGTACGCCCGCGCGTAGATAATTGCGAGAGTGGAAATTATGGAGAAATATTCGTTTAACCATAACGCCGTCCACCGATCGAAAACGACGAGGTATTAATTATACATAAACAAATACTAATCTAAATATATAATGACGAGACATGCGTAGCTTTCCTGCCAGAGGGCAGTCGGTTATTTAAAGAGTCAGTCGCGCTCGATTAGTTGCCGTCGATTCAAAAAAAAAAGAAAAAGAAGAAAAAAAGAAAAAAAAGCAATGTACCAACAGTCGTGTTTGTTAAACAATCGATACGATTCATTGGCGAAATAGAAATAAAGTCCCACGCGTGCCTAAAATTTGACGAACCCGATTCGACACCGAGGGCGATACAATTAATACTCGAACCCACGCGACACGTGGGAATAATTTGCAGGTGGAGCGTGGGAAACTAATTATTTCTTCGAACCGCGATACGTAACGTCCACTTTCGAAAGAGCTTGCGCCTTATGCCGGTGGTTATTACGAAACGATTATGCGCTTTCGTTTCGTTTCGCGGTAACGGCACCTAATCCTGCCGTCACGGTGCGCTCAGTTGTAATTAACGACTTTCCGCCGTCCCTATAATATCGTCGGCTTACCTGCGATATTTCTCGTCCCCCGTGCCCGTTTTCAAGAAATTTCTAGTACAACGTAAACGCGCGCGTTTCAGCCAAGAACAATGCTCGTGCATTCCTTCGGCTTGGCATGTGTATAAACGAACCTCGGCGGCAATGGCGCTGAACAGAGTTATATATAAACGGGGGGGATCTCGAGAAGAAAAAGAAGAATCGGTGCAAATATTTACTCCGTCTATTTGGAGAGCCGGGAGAGTATATCGACCAAGGTAGAATATATATCTTACGGGGCATAATTCGTATAATAAGCAGACTATCTCCCGGCTGACGACGGGGAGGAACATTCCTTTTGGTTCCGTTCTAGCCACGCGTATCGTTACGGATCGCGCATCGTGGAATTCAATTTCTTCTAACTAGGGGCTGCCGGTCGGTACGGAACTTTCTCGATCCCCTCTCCCCGACTGTCGAGCGCCACCATTGTGCTTCGGTATAAGTTTTGCCCGTTGGACGTGATTTTCGTAAAAACCTTCGGAATAACTTCGGACCGCCTTTCGGATTTTGTTGGGCGCGGAATCTGGGAGCTAGCTTGATGAGTAAACAGGGAATAAAAGTATTGATAATTCGTTGTGTGATCTAAACGGGAGAGAGTATGTCTCCTCGGATGCGTCTATCAATTTTCTAAAACCGTGTATCGCGAAGGGTACGACAAGACGCGCTCTCCCTCGTCCCTCGACTTTGCCCTTATTCGGAACCTTGAGATATGATTAGGTTTCGACAATGAAAAATTACCATTCGTCCCTGCCGCGTAAAGATCGGCCGGTAACGAACATTCGAGAAAGCTCCTGCTATCGAACGAATCTCTCTGTTGCTCTCGTTAACACGTTGATCGCCACGTCACCCACATTTGGCTGGCAAGTGAGTTTCACTACCATGCTTACGGAATATCGATTTGATTAATATTAATATTAGAATTATTAACGTGTCACGCGTGTCACGCGAAATTGGATGACGTGGCGATCAACGTGTTAAGCAACGAAAGCGCGTCGCGCGAATGCGAGGATAGATGGTTTCGAGATCGATCAACGCCGAAAAGTTGAGAGGACGAAAAACGTCGAGAGAATCGTCCCGCAAAAGCTTCCTCGAGAGATCGACGGAACTGCCCTCCGCTCGTGCACCGTTTCCTGTTTTGCTGCCCCGCAGAGAAACGCAATAAACTTCTGCTCGAAACGAGCACCGGAAAAGTGGCAACTATTTTGAGAAACGCTCCGCTATGGATTTTCGAGAGGAAACCCGGCTGTGAGGACAAAGGCGGCGAAAAGAATATCTCGGGACGAGATTAGCATAAAGGAAGTAAAACGGCGACGGGAAAGGAAGCGAGTGAGACTCCGGGTAAGTAATACGACGGAAATACCAGAAGTAGGCTGCGCTGGGATCATCTTATTGGAAAAATCGAGCAATTTCCGATTGTCGCTAGATGAGAATCTCACGGCGTATTTAAATTATACCAACCTTGGGCGAGCTGGTGGTTCGGGGTAGAAATAGCACGACGTTAGTCATTTTGTTATAACAAACATAAATAAAATTACTATTCTCGCGAATGCGTTTGGCAATGTTCTCGGCATATATGTACATACGCGCTAATGCGTCGTCGAGTGATAATAATTAAAGGGGCCTTGTCAAATTTCGCGGAAGAATAATTAGGATAGATTCGTCGTTGGACGAGTATTTTCATCTGATTATTTATCGGTTATAAGGCGTCGGAGTTTTGGACGATATCCACGAAAATTCAATTTCAATTCCCGATGCTGGCAGACATAGCTATAACCGGTGAATCACCAATGATTATTACTCATCGGGACTCGGAAAATCTGGCATAAAGTTGATGAGGTCAGAGATGACTCAATTTCCAGCGCGAAAAGCTATATTTTAAATAACCGATGACTCGAGAACTGGTCGAGTAGCTTCCGAGTAGCTTCAAAATTACAAAGGAATTCGAAAGATAATCGATCATCCGGCGAGAGGTCGTCAGACAAATTTTCACTGGGTTGGGAGGGAGATAAGAGCGTACTTGAGTTACGCGAACGAATAAATTTCGAAGCTACTCTAAAATGAAATTCGCGAACCGTTCGAAAAGTTTTCGGAAACATTACCACGCCTTTCGCATCGCGCACCTGTAATAATGAATCGCTCGACTCGACGCGTACGTCTGGCGAAAATTTCATCCGAGAATTGTTTTAATTCCACCAAAACTTAGGCGAAATCGTTGACGTAGTCACGTCATGCACCTTACGACGCGTAAATTTAAAGCGCATCGGAACAATCGAATAGAACTTTCCAACAGGTTAGACAATTATGAAAATGAAATCCGCAAACTCCCCGGGGAAGTTTAATTCGCACGAAATTGACGTCGCGGTAGTTATGTCGAGCAACTCGCTCCATTTTCCGCGTTAATTCGTCCGCGGGTAACGCGCTGACATTTTTTTCACTATCGACCAACGATAACAATGTCCACTCCGAGCGAAAAAAGAAAAATATTGGAGCCCCATTTCATGTCGATTCGCACGATGTAAAGTTTACAAACCGCCAGTTTACTGGTACGCGCGTAGCGTTTAAAAGGGTACGAAAAAAGAAACATCGAATTTCCAATTTAAAACGGATCGTAAATATTTGACGACATTCGATCCTCGAATTTTTCGTTCGATTAAACTCAACGAACGTTGAGTCCTCTAATACCGATCACCTGCATTTAGGGGATGATTTCAGTTTCTTCGGTTCCCTCTCGTTTCCTATAGAATGCGAATTACATTTCCACTACTACTCCCGCGTCCCATTCGTGTCACGGTCGCATAATGCGAATACGCGAAACGTTCTCGAGTTAACCCTCGAAAGGAAACGTGTCTCAGCCAAATTGTAATAACAATGGCGGGTGCTTTACGCGAAACGAGTCTACGTTCCGAATTTCAATTTGGATACGCTCGATAGTGCATTAGATCACTAAAAATACCAGAAATAAAAAGTTGCGCAAATTCTATTAATAACCAAGATTGTAACCCGTCACTCGTTTCTAATTGTTAACTCGCGATGTATACCTGTAGCAATTTCCTGGACGGCGAAACACGTACACGCGCGATCCCGCATCACGATTAGAAGAACATTGACTCACGGCATTACTGCACATACGTCGCGAGCCATTCGAGATTCCACGAATATTCTTCGTCGCATCGTAAAAGTCGCCAGACACGTTGAACTTTTTCACCCCTTCCTTCTCGCAGTGACTTTTGTCACGTGATCGCGGACTTTCCCTCTCCCCCGTCGAGATACCGGTTTAGAATAACCCGAAGCTCAGGCGTTCCCTCCATTCGCGAGTACGATCTCGAGTTGTTCGCGTCTTCTTTCCTCCTTCCCCCACGGGAATCTACGAGAGCTTTGAAAAACCGCCAGGGCAGTTAGATTCAATTATGGAAGTCGCCAAAGGTACGTGGAAACAAATCGAATGGACGAGGGAAAATTCAATTTACGTTCGCTCGCGTACACCCGGCGCGGAATGCATTAATACGCCTTTAACGTTTAGCGATCTCCTTGCCAGCGTCGAGCGTATCGGTAATTTAAAACAGTTTAAAGTCTTATCTCGGTGGGCGAATAAATCTCAACAAAAGAGAGGATAAAGAGAACCGGCCCAGATTTATTCCTTTCACGTTCGAACAAACGCGAATGATGCATCGATTTTTCCCGCGGTGCACCCGTAATCAGCATAATAGACCGACTTAACGTATCCGCGACGATTGTAATAACATTTTCAAAAATTTCGTAGCCAACGAAACCGCGGACAGCCTGGTCGAGCAATCGATGAACCTAACGTCGGCCCTGAAATCGGTCTCCTCGTCGAAGTCCGTTCAGAGCGTCCAGACGAAATCCGTGGTAGAGTCGTCGACCTCGGTCAAGTCCGTCTCCTCGTCCTCGACCAGGTCTCATCAATCCATGGAGTACGAGGAAACGGTGGAGTACAGCGACTAGTACCCGAATCCTAGAAATAATCCCTTCGAGAGCGCGTACCACGGAGGGGAGGCTAGACGCGGCGTATTCGACTCGACCCATTATAGATTCGCGAAGCGTACTACGCACGGCCCAAGTATTCCTTCGACTGCAAAAACGAACGACTCGAGTACTCCGAGTCGAGGTATTCCGATGGATCGATCTCGCCGAACTCTCCTCCCGTCAACGAGGACTCTCTCCGTTGTATCTGATTCGGCAGACAAAAAGGAAAGAATCGTATAACGCGCCCCTTCGGCTTCAACCTCGAATCGGAAGCCGACGAACCGTATGGGAGCGATATAAATATTGCTTTCTCGACTGAGCGCGACAGCAATCCGAGTCGGGGAGGAAATTCGCCGAGATTAATAGATGGACGAAGGAAATCCAGAGTCGAGTCGAAAGATCGATCGACGGCGGGTCAAGGCGTCCGGTCATCGACGCGTTTCACCGAAATAACTAGGTACTGCCGTGCTCGCGGATCTGCGTGATAATGAAAAGAAGAGGAAAAGTATGAAGAAGAAGTAGAAGAAAACGACCGCGGAACGTTTGGAAGCCTCGGCCACGAACTGGCTCTCCTCCAATCGGCGTGGTTCACCGCCAAATACCGACTTACCTATTCATTTTCTTCCCAGGAGTTTCTTTTGAATATACCGTTACCCTCCCCATTAATGTCACGTCTCAATCCCAATGCTTACCAGGAGCATTCATTTTGACTTTGTGTAATAAAATTTCTAAAACACGGTCTCTCGCATTTATTCGGGGCAACCTCCCCCGACCAATTTATCTGACTTATCTGGCTTTCCCGACCAATTCATAATATTCCTTTAATCGTCGGTTCGATACTTAGAGAACAACGCCGTTAAACGCTATTAACCTGCATTTTTCCGTATCTTCCGATGACGGAGGGTCCGAATCTCCCGATTAAGCGCTACCCGCGGGTTGATTGCTTTTGAATGACACTTAAGAAAGCTTTGTTCGTCGAATGCAAAAAAAAGAGAAGCACTCGAGACATTTGAATATTAAAAGTGTAACTGACGCGTCTATACGAATCTCGCTCTTTTACCGACGCTATTCGCCGAGCGCAACAGTCTACTCTCGACCGTCGTCTGACTAATGACGGCTACACCTACTTGGCGACGCGATCGATATCCAAACGAACCAACATTTGTCACTTAGCACGGGTTGATATCGAAAGCAGATTCAGCGGCATTTCGCGAGATCCAATTAACCGACGTCTAATGGCAGCCGTAAAGGGTCGTACTCGGGTGGATGATTTATATTTCCCGATCGGCAACTTCGATCTCGCATAGAAGCACATCTGAGAGTGAAAAAAGGAAGAGGAGCGCGCAAACGTTGTCCCAGGGAAATGGGATCGCAATCTGGGATCTCTACGATCGTCAAAGAGTATAACGCCGTACCGGGACCGTCTTTTCGCTACGATAGAGAACATTGCCCCGTTGAGTGCCGTTTTGCACGTCGAGGTGAACGCGAGGCAAAACGACGAGGAGAGTTTTTTTTTTACGTTTAGTCCAGCTGCGTTATCCTTGATCTACTCTCCCTTTTTCTTTTCTCTCCGTCTACGTCGGAGCAACGAATATTCCCGGGTATATACGCGAGTATATAAATTGCTCGGAATAACACGAGAGAGAATAGAGGCAAACCGGTACGAAGTGAATATACCTCAAAGAACAGAGGCCGGAAATAGAAAAACGAAACGGGGATAGGGATTTCGTTTTGACGGAATTAGCAGTATATTTTTGAAAGCAATTGCAATAGTATTCTGCGCTCCTTTAGCAGCGGGGAATGAGAAACAGAGACACGCGTTGGATTGTATACGTATACATACATCACGGTATGCGGTGTATTTGATTAGCGCGAGGCATTACGCGAGCCACGTGGAAAAATTCAATTAGATCGGACATGGGCTTGGGAAGGGAGACGATCGTCACTCGAACTCGCCGCGAGTTACATTTTCTTCCCTTTGTCTTATCGACGGAGTTTCGGCACACGCGGCACACGTGGCTGGATAAAAAGCAAAGTGTCCGTGTATACATATATAACGAGGGATGACGGTGCCCGAAGGAGACACGGTTTAAGGGAGAGAAAATTCGGGAAAGTAAAGAGTGAGCCAAGACGGGGGGAACTGTCATCCTTGGAGATTAAGTGCCGCATCCGAGGGCCCGTGGGACACGCGGTAAACGTTGCTGAAAGTTTTACAGCCCCCTAAGTTCCGAGGGTTCGTTGCTTCGCGACTTTCGATTTCGCGAAAGGAAAAGACGGAGGGTACGAAGGACCGGAATGACGTTTCAGGGAGAATTTCAACAACGCGGCGTTTGGTAAATACGGGAAATGTACTGGGAGAACTGTAAAGATCCCAGGGGAGAGAGCAAACTCATTGTGACTTTAAAAGTAGCCACCGAGAGATTCCAAGTAATAGACCCTGAGTAAACGTGCCTCGAGCTGCCTTCAAAATTGAGCACAAACTTCACATTTTCGGTTGACAACGTTACGAGAAATGCTCACGCATCTTCAGGTGCAATATTTCATTACGTTAGCGGAAAAGCTTGTACCGAAAAATCCCTGGACAGTCCCCATAACCTTGTCAACTGAAAATGTAAAGTTCGTGCTCAATTTTGAAGGCAGTTCGGGGCGCGTTTACTCAGGGTCGATGATTACTTGGAATCTGGCGTTTGTTACTTTTAAAGTTAAACCATTGGGAGAGACGCAAAACGGCAAAAGGCATTCTGGAAACACACAAGCCTTAAACAAACGCGCGCAGCTTCTGCGGAAAACGGCAGCTCTGAAACCTCTCTAATACCATATTCATATTTCTTTAATATGCGACTTTCCTTTGAGGATTGCTGGTAGGAAACCTTTGAAACGAATACAGAATTGAAATTGCAAATCAAACCGGAAGAATTCCGAAATATAACAAAAATATTGTATTTTATAAATATTATGAGCCGCGCTACGAACTCCATGATTGAAAGTACGTTCCTCGGATAAAAGGTTTTACGTAACAAGTGCGATTAACCGATCTTTCCCGTAAGTTCAATCAGCGCTCCGGTAATATAATTACGTATTCTCGCGATGTCCTTCTGCTTTGCGGATTTCCTCAGCGTCACTATTACGATCGAGAGACCCGGAACGGAGAACATTACTATTAATTAGCCTGAGCACAAGTACGCGCACGAGTCGCGAGACTCGCACGCGTAAGACTAAGACTTATCGGACTTTTATCACATAGAGCTGGAACCTCGCCTCCTGATCCTCGTCTCGAATCGAAACACCGAAATAAACTCTCACCACTCCCAACTCGTCGCCATGGAAAATCTCCTTTTACCTTATCACGGAATCGCGAACGGATTAAATTTTCCTATAACCGGCGCGTAGTTGTCATAAATTTCCGCGCGAAGACCAGTTTCCACGGGTGGAGTACAAATATCGTTCCCGGGGGATGCGTACGGAAAAAATGACTGCTCCCCATAACGCGAGCCGTAGAAGAAAATCAAATAGACTCGTCAAAGTGCCGCATTACTGTTGATTCAACTGCAATGGGGTTTGTCGCGGGCTTCTATTAAAAGAACGTCTCTTTTTCGAGTCCTTGGGGAGGAGAGAGGGGAGGGGGAGGGGGGGGGGCAGGAACACGAGAAAAAGGAATGATAAATTGCACGAGAAGGGATACGGACGCTTAATTAGAAACATACAAACTTGTACCTGGGGTCCAATTAATTTCGCCGTGCCATTTGCGTATAAATAACGAAAATAAGGATCGATAACTCTGTGCCAGACGCTGTTATTCAAGACCATGCACGTCGCGGGCTCAAAGACGCTACGACAATACCGAGCCGGAAGGTTAGCGAGTGTACTCCATTAATTCTGTTTTCGCGGGATCCTCTAATGTCTCACCGGCTGTAAGGGCTTACCCAACAAATGGGAGCGGTGCGGGACCAAAAAAAAAAAATGACGAAGACGAGAGGAATATAACGGGGAGATATGATTTATGCGAGGGGTTCTCATCGTTTTACAGTTGGTTTTCTGGTTAAGTGAGAAACATTTTGTCATTCCCTATTTTAGCCGTAGAGCGGGACACGAGGAAAGTTGCCAGAAAAAATCACGGTGTGATATACTTGGGTCGCTTTTTATCCGTCTGGCGAAAATCGATTTTTGATGAATGAAATATGTCTTTACGAAAGTGGAAATATTCGATTATCGAAATAGGTTAACCAGTATCGTTATCGTTATTATGAGTGGTGCGATAGAGGTTTTTGAATTTTAAAAACATTTAAATACCGTAAGCTCCGCGAGGCTGTGCGATCTAACGGTGAATATTAAGAGAACCGATTGTAGGTGAAGGAAGCGATCAACGAATCGCTGTAAAAGGAAAAAGAAACGATTATTTCGTTTATTCTTATATCATAAGTTTCTTTTAGATTAGTGTGACGAGGTCATTTGTTAAACGTTCCCTCGATGGATCGCGCAAACGCAATGTGGTCGATGGAAAAGCGTGTCGCGTATTTCATTTGACATTGTTCGCATTCTAGTTCAGCTTTGGCGTAATTCAGTGGAAATGGAGAGGCAGGAAAATATTTATCCCGAAAATAGGCATGCGCACGGACTATCGGGAGACGTACGGTGCGAGTAACCATCGATTCCGGAATTTCCTAAAACTATGCGTCAACGAGTCTGCCGTTAAACTAAAGAAGCGAAAGAAAATTGCTCGTTGAGAGTACCGAATTAAACATCCTACTACGAAAGTAATCAAATTCTTACAAGAACATGGAATTGCGTAACTATTGCCAAGTCTTTTGTGATTCGGCCAATGTCTGTTCCGCCGCATTCGAGTAGCTCAAAAATGCTGAAAGTTGCGATTCTTCAAAATCGTACAGAGCTCTCAAGCTCAAACGTTGTGCCAAAGATATTTCAGCCAATCGTAAGTTTTGATAATAAAGTTAAGTATATTTAAGCGAAGCTGGTAAAGGAACATATTGATTCAATAATAGTATTTATAGTATCAAAAATTAAGCAGTGTTACACACTCCTAATCCCAGTAATTTTTTTCGCACGTTTTTTAACACAAATTTCCAAGAAACGTGTCTACCGTGCAAAAACAGAGTTGGGTGTATTATTCAACAAAAAACTAAAACAGCTTTATCGTACTCTTTGGTTTCTTTTCCAGGTGCCGCGTCGCGCGATGCGTCTGCGAAGAAGCGCTGCAATCACGAACATTTCTACTTCGCGTAAGATAAATAAAAATCGACCAATACTTAACAACATTATTCTTCTTTCCCAGTTAACTCGCGCGTACTACAAGTTCAAACCTGAAAAAAAAAATCAAACCCCACCGGCGGTCTAAATTCACGTCGAAAAGTCCCAACCGTCGCGTCCTAAGGCTAAAAATATTACCTGCCCCGCGTCACTCTCGTATATATAAATCAAGAGAAGAAACGGTAATTTATGCGCTCCCGAATCCAACGACGATCCGACGACGTTTACGAGGGAGCAAACAGAAGCGAGTAATCGCTCAACGTATGTACGTATGTACATAGTAATACTAATTACCTGCTGCTGTTGACGGAAGTGTTGCTCCTGCTGCGCCTCGAAATTATCGAATCACCGCGATTAACGATGCCCTTGTGAGTGATGCTGAATGCTCGGAGCCTGTAGAGATCATCCCCGGCTCTCGGATTGTAAGCTTTTTCCGGTAAACTGTGCACGCGGGGTCTGATGTGATCTGGCACTGTAACATATCGACGAACGGTTAATGAAGCGAGCCCCTTTTCGGTTCGCGTAGGATTACGCCGTCGTATTAATTAAATGTTGTTATTCAATTGTCGGCGTCGCTCGTCGGTTACGCGAGTAGTTGTTTACGCTGTCTACGGGTGTTACGTTAGCGCTCTGTTATCGTGTTGCGCTTCAGATTCGTAAAACGTCATCGGCCACCGGATTAAACGAAAAGCTTGATTCTCCGAACCTTATCACCAGACTCCAGATGTTTGTGCGAAATGCATTATTTTCATACTGACTTTAAATGGATTTTGTGAAATGAATGCGATAAATATGCGTGACACGTATATACGTATTGCAACCTGTAATATATTAAAATAAAATAAAATAAAATAATGTATCTTGCATAAACATCCGGAGTCTACTTATTACAAATGCTTGGTATAATTTCATACGTCGATTTATAGATTCTCGATTAACGTTTCACGCAGGATTCCAGGTCGCTTGGCGTCGCGACGTGCCCCGATCGCGAAACGATTAACGTCACGATCAAAACGCCATCGGCAATATCCTAGAATTTGACGTGTACGCGGGTACTTTCGAATTCCTCGACAGGGATGACACCAGCGTAACTGAAAAATCTCTCGAACGCGAATTAACTTCCTGATCCGTGCTCGCGTCGCTTTTGCCGACGCGCTAGATAGCCAATCGCTTCGAGTTGTCTAGCCGGGGGAAGGTCGACCAAAGAGAAAAATCGATGGCAGAGCGACGACAGACGACCTCTGGCCTTCGACGGGTCTAATTAAACCGCCGGCGTCGCTGCCGAAAACGAGCTCCCCGACCCGTTTCCGGCACTCTCGAATTTTCAGATGAGCGACATTGTGCAGTGGGTTGGCCGCATCGTCCGCCTGATATTTGGAATTGACTCCCGCCATCGAGGTCGGATATAAAACGTGCGAACGTGATTTGATTGATGCGCCGATTCGACGGTGAAGTTTTCATTGCGCCCGCGATTCGTGCGAATCGCCATATCGATTCGCCTGGGTTTGGGTTTGATAAGAATTTCGGTAAACGGATGGAGCGGGGATAAAAATGTTTGTCACCCGGCCCGGTAAGATTGTTACCAAAGATTCGGTCGGGGTATAAGTACGTTGCCGAAAGCTAACCAGCGATGAAACTTTGCTCTCCATGGAAATTGGCCCTTGCTCGACAATTCGACTGCATTAACTGACAAAGCGTACCCGCCACTTCGATATTTAATGCGGTTACAGTCGATGAGACACTCGAGAAGTTCGTCTCTCGCAGTGGGGTATCTAATTACGCCCAACGACGTCGCTGGAAGTTCGTTACCTCGAAATCAGGAAGGGAAAGTTTTCGTCGCTTCCAACGGGACGCGTAAAGGAAATTTCGAAATCGCAAACCGCGTGCTCGAGTACAATCGTCGAGAAGGGATTGCCGTGTCGTCTAATATGTTCGCGTCGCTCGAGAGATTTCAACTCATTCTCGATCAGTTTCTAGGATAGCGGATAGGTAAGATCCGTTTAGTATCGCGGAACAACGATAAACCGATCGTTTTATCGGAACGCAAATCGTAGGACGGTGATCCTATTAACCGATGGAAATTCCTTCGATAAGGTATTCGAGGCAAACCATTCGTCGTCTCGTAAACAGGAAGCGAAAGTTTTCATCGCCCTCGACTAGAGCTTAAAGAAAATTTCACAATCGTAAACAATGACTCGAGCGTACTCCTTGGGAAAATATTAATAACTCGATTAACGAACGCGCCGCCGATACGCCGAGGATTTAAGTTTGTTCTCGATAAATCTCGAGCAAAGAGGAAGGGTGAAATCGTTTTAATGCCAACGCAGAACGAAGGGATGTTGAATTTTTTACTGGGACGTAAATCACGGGGGCGAGGGAAGTATTCATTTGATCGAAATTTAGTGTAATATTTAAGGAGAAAAACGAGAAAGGGAGCCGAGAGAAATGTAGGAGCGCGTTAAGTGATAATCAACCGGTAAAGGGGTGAAGAGAACGGAGGAATAGATTAAAAACAGAACAAACGAAGGAGATTGAAAGGATTCGTTCACCGGCTTTTCTACTTCGCTCGATTCAAAACTTCGGCCCTGGTAACGTTGCTTCTACGTTACAGAAAGGAATTCGCTGCGACCGTAGTATACGCGCGCTGGCGTCTTAGAAATCGTGATTTATTTCTTGCGCCGAAGATTCGTGGAAAATGGATTATTTTGTAAAAAAACGAAACGCTTATTCGAACGCGGGACAGACTTCTGGCACCTGAAAATCGAAAGTAGGTATTGTGCGCGCTCGGAGAACGAAATCTATGGCAGGAATCGACGTTCGAAGAATGTCTCCACTTTTTGAGCGTCCGCTGTGCTACACGATTCTTCGATCGTTTTTCTCGTAGCAATGACACAATTTCGTCCAATGCTTTGTCGCGGGGAAACTTACATATTGCTGAAACGGTAGTACTTATATGTATATATTTCCTCTTGTGCCGATTTCTTCTAGAGAAAGACTTCTTTCTTCGTGAAACACGTAAAAGCTTTTGCAAACGTCTAATAAATACCATTCATCAAAAGCAGTGGTTCGTGAAGTTTAGTAAAGCACACGGGGAACAACGGAAGTCCTCCGCGAATCGAACTTACCTGAAATGGCGAAGAAACAGTAAGAATACTTCGAAAAAGAAATAAAGTTTTGCGAGAATAAATATCGTATAAAATATGAATTACGAAGAATAAACTACTGTACTACGATACGCGTTTATCTACGTTCATAATTGTAGACTCTTTGATTTCCAGAAATCACCTCAAGCATTCTTCGTCTCTCGCAAAGCCGTATAATCCCACACCTTAAATCAGTTTTGTTGAATCCAAGCGAGTAGTTTATACAGTCGGGCTAAGTGGACAACTCGGAATACCTCAACGAAAGTTACCGTAATCTCAAGGAGCGAATCTTGGTCGATTGACATTTCCAGAACAAGCTACAGCTTTCGACATTAATAGCATTGTTACCCCTTCGTTCGCTTCGTCTTGCTCTTTCAGTTCGACAGGCCGAGTACCCTATTCTGTTTGCCGAAAGTATTTACCTAGCGGACGTCGGCCGTGTAATTAATTCCCAGGGGTGCGACTACCTCGGATACTCGAGTAATCCGTCAGTCGGATACTCTCGCCAAGTTAGTATTCCAAGGGTGGAAGGGAATCTGGTCAGCTGGGATTTACGGCTGCAAAACGAATTGCCGTCCCGCGGTAGCGGAAAGTCAGAAAATAATTCCCGCTGCTTCAAGGACAGTTCTTTTACACCCTCGTTGAACCGCGCAAATGAGAAAGAAGTTAATTTTCATCGCGCATCCGAGCTTTTTGAGCGTTGTACGGAACTGCGGATTCGTGGAGACAAATTTCCGAAATCGTGCGAGAGAGTCTGCCGAAGGTGTGAAAATACATTGTATTAGCATCGTTCGTTTTGTACTACACGGTGCGCGAGGTGTAATCTCGTACAATTTTAACGTTGTTCGCATTGAATTTATCGCTCGAATGCGAACAATAATAGTTCGCACTGGATGCAGGGGCATTTATTTCGTTGGAAAAGACCTTGCCCCCACGCTCGAATTGTCCATTGAAAAGTTTAAACCAGGGCATGCGGTGCCCGTGACGTCGACGGGACCGATAGAATGCAGTACAAAGAGGGGAGAATGGTCGAAAACTGGGAAAACATGAAAAGCGCTATAATTTCAACGTATTCCCCAGTAGTGCATTTTCGCGTTAATACGTCCTCTCAAAGCCGCGTCGAGTATCGCGAAACCTCATTTCAGGACACGAACGAAGGTCCAGCCGTACCGAACGTAATTACGAAAACTCGAGAAAAATATATAAAACCGATTCACCTCGCTCTTCCCGGATTCGCCGTTCGATCGATCTTACCCCGGCAAATTTCATTTCTACCCGAGACAATCGTCGCGTTGAAATCTTTCGATTCGATTGTCCCATCAATCGCTTAATCGATTCCGCGGTAATGAAGGTAAAGTACCGTACCTGGTAGCTCGAGAAAGTTTGACGTCCTTCGTTGCCGTCCACGCGGATGTGCGTTGAAATTTAATGGGCCCACATCTTCGTTACTGACGTTCGACAAATTGGAGCACTGACTGTCACGGGAGCCCCGTCGCGACGCAAGGTAGGCTGCAACATCGATCAGGGAATTTCATCAAATTTCGCAGGAGAATTCCTGGCACGTGATTTACGCCCAAAGGGATCGTCGTAACGCAGATAAACCGCATCGCGATATACCGCGTCGACCCAATAATTACGCCTCAATACCTTCCAGGGGCGAGCCGCGTACGCGTGCAAACGTTGACGATTACGTTGCCAATGGAATGCGCTAAACGACATTTCGTCGACGCCGAATCGTACGCACCGTCTCGTCAAGGCTCGCCTACCGACCACTGACGAACGCGTAAAATCACCGAATCCCTATTACGACCTCCCTTACTCGCCAATGGATTAACGATCGAAGAGGATTACAGGATTATGCTCTCGAAATATAGCGATCCTTGGCTTTTCAGCTGGTTTCAACGGCGTACAAGAGGGACGAGATGCGAGGGGGGCGGGTGGGGGGAGGAGATAAAAAAGAAGGGATAAAAAATCGGGCTCAGGGAGGATAGATAGGCAAAGGATGGACCCCCCGGTTTATTTCCGCCCTTTAAATCACGAAGAATCCAATCAAGCCGTAAGATTGCCGGGAAAAATGATTATCGGTTGCTCGATTTCATCCTATCTCTCCCCCTCCTCTCCTCTAGCACTCTTCTCTACGTACTCACGGTGCGTACCGACACCTTTCAGCGTTGCGTCACGCGGTACGCGGTACAGCGTATCAATGGTAAATTTTACAGGTACAGCAGTGAATTTTCGCGAAGTGGAACCAATTTGAAATTTCGCATTTTCGCTCGGCACGAGAGATCGTAGGCGTAACCCGGTTTTGTGTCACCAACGTGCCCCATGATTCCCGTGCCGTGTGAACGGTGCGTTCGTTTTCACCGGAATTCTCCAAAGCGAATGCAACAATGACGCGTAACCGCTTAAAAAGCTTGTTTCGTTATCGCGCGGTGTGAAACGACGGGCTAAGTTGCGAAAGGTCATGCATGCTTCCGTTTCACTCGTCGAATAACATTCTATTGAAGTTTCCTCTTTTTCAATGCACGCGAGAGATGACCAAAGAAAATGCTAAAATGCGCGGAGATTAATTAAACGCGGCCGATCCCTTTGTGCTTCGCAAACGCGTTATAAAATAGGGTGTTATACAATCTTTGTGTAACGTCTAGCTTTAAGCCGATGAATGCTGCTTGTTAATTACTAGATCGCGACGGCGCGTCCTGGTTCATATTTTATTATCACGATAATTAGGAGCGCCCCATTATATATCGGAATAATTAAAACGTTATCACCTGAATAATCTCCACTATTACAAATTAACGCTACGGAAGAAACTTTGCGAACTCTACCCGCTGGAAGATTCATAGATCATCAGCTATTTACGGTATCGCGGTATTTAACGATTCATCGAATAATATAAAACCACTCGGCGCACAGTTAGCAGACTGCGGATGCATATGCAAAATGCGCGCTTCCTTTGAATTGATTTCGCGAGACGAACGTGCCAGGTATGCGCGAAATATGTAATATACTCGTGTACGCGCCATTTAAGCGAAATATATTACGTAGGCGTGCAATGGAAAATTCTTTACCGATCTCCTGAATATGAATTTGCATAAACCTCCGCAATCTGGCAGTTATTCGGCTAGCAAAAGCGTACGCAGCGAGGGACAAAAGAAAGTTTTAATTCCTCTTTTCTTTTTCTTCTTTTACCAAGCACAACGCGTATTTTTCCCAGCGTTTTATACTTTCCTTACGCGTGTTATTTCACCCCAAACGAACACATCTAAATTTTGTATACGTTAAAGGCACACTACACACTACGGTCCAGGGGCCCCTGCTGCCGTTTTTCCGCCGCCAGGCGTGCTCTAATCATTTCTTTCTATGAATAAGTAACCCAATCGATACGGCAGGGAGTAAGAAAGTAGATTACGTAAATTAATTGAACTTTAAAGCTATTATTGCGCACTGCGGATAATACGAGAAAGTAAAAGTTCAAAAATCGTCGAAGCATGCGTTGGCGAGTACGAAATACTATCCGTTGGTCTCTCGTATACCATACGAACATCTAACGATAAGATTAATTACGTACAAACGTATTTTCATTAAACAATCAAATGACACGTATCGCACTCGCGATTTAAACTTTCCCTCGTCCTCCGCGACGCGTTAACGAATCGTTCCAACGAAAAGAAAGGGTAAGTAAAACACAGGTAAGGGTGAAGAAAGAATTCTGAAACGTAACGTACCAAGGCCACCTTTCATGGATCCTCTCCTTCTGGGACTCGACAGTAAAGTCACCTCGGTATCGGCGTCTCCCATTTCCGTCAAGTCGCTCGTCGATTTTCTCGCTATGTTCCTTCCGCTTTTACCGTAACCGGAGCTATCCCTCATCCCTTCCCTTTGACCATGTCCAACCTCGTCGAGACATTCGTGGCTTCGATTAAAGTGTCCTCCCTTCTTCGCGGTCTTTTTGCTACTCAGACTCTCGCTAGCATCTTGGGTCTTGAAAGATCCATCCGAGGTGGACATCTTTGATGATCCGTTACCTTTGCAAATCACGTTGCTCTCCCTGGAAGCGCTCGTTGGCTGATTCAGATCCAAGTTGAGGTCCGAGTGCTTCGGACTGGACGAGCCGTGAGACGAGGTTGCCACGGTCGGCGACATGGGACTCTTCGGCCCGAAAGAGAAGTTTCGCCGATGATCGAAGGACTTGGGACTCTTGGCGCCGAAACTCAACGAGCTTGGCGATCTCGGGGGTACCATCGGTACTCCGGAGATGGGACTCTTGGGTGGATAGCTCATCGTCTTCCCCAGATTCCTCCTCGCGTCGCAGAATTGAAATATGGGGGATTTTCTTCCGGGCGAGTGCAACAGGTCACCCTTCGGGCTTCTGGAGCCTTGAAGAGCATAGTAACTCGGACTCCTCGGACCGCGTTGTTGCTCCGACTCATTGGCGCGGGCAAAGTTCTCGAAGTCGAAGTTCGTGTTCGGCGTTTCCGGATAATACTCCGGGGGGAATTCGAAGACCAACGGCGTTCCAGGTGATTTGGGCAACGACGGTTGCGTGGGGCTTCTCTGTCCGGCGATCGGGATTTGTGGGAGTCGCGGTAACTGACGGGGACTCCGCGGGGACTTTAGATGGATCGATTGTCCGGGACTGCTCGTCGCCATTTCGTTCGAGTCTTTATGAATATTCCCGAGATTCCTCTTACGACTCCGCGCCCCGGCCCTTTCCTTATTCTACTGGAAGAAACGGCGATCTCCCGGTTTCATTGTATTCCCGTCGCAGCGTCGAAGGGAGCTCGAGCTTTCTTCGTCGTGATATCGAGTTTTCCCCGAATACCCACGTAAACCGCTCGGGATAGATTGAATTTTCATTTCAAGTTCTTCGGTATCGCGCCGCCGTTGACGTAATCCTACGTCGGTAAGTGTAACGCTGCGGCATCCACAATTGGAGCTCTCACGGCAAGCGTATATCTCGAACGTTTGCGAAGACCCGATGATGATTAAACTCGGTGCGTAGCGCAGCGTCACTAATTATCAGCACGATGTACCTGAAGATTACGATTTCGTTAATCTCGAACATCCCTGATATCGGGAAAAGGTCGCAAGGTGCCATGCTAATTTATTCGCGCAAAACACAAATATCTGATGTGAGAAAAATATGCGATGAGAAAAGTTTTCATTTGCCTTAGAAACTTAAAGGTCGGCAATTCTATCGTATTCCCGCGGTGATAAGACAAGCCAACGAAACAAGTATTAAATGACCGATGATCAACGCACCGATTTGGAGTTTACGCTCCCCTCGCCGTACTTTCGTTTCTCTTTAACAGTGCGAAAGAACACTTTCGACAACGAAGTAATCGCCCGTCGTTCGGAAGAATAAGCGTGCATAAAACGGCGATACGAGCACTCTATCCACAAGTAAACAAAGACGCGGGCAATAGCAGTAACCGAAAAAAGCAGTGAGGGTCCGAGAACACGTGTAAACAAAGCAGGAAACTCTATCGTTACGAAATCTGAGCTTCGTTTAATTACACCAGCGATACGTAATGGACTGTCTATCCTGCACAACGAAGCTCTATTCTATATTTAAACGTCGAAACACAGACAGATTCATCCTCCCGTGGCAACCGATTAATTATCCCCCTCCCCCTCGCGTTCTACCGTCAATACACGGATCACAATTTTCGAGCGTGATTACAAAGGGCCAGAAAAAAATCGATCAAAGTATCTCGACTCACCCTCTACGTCATTTTCTAGCTGCCAAGGATTAACCTGTTGATCGTGATCGTACGTGGATTGGCATCGTGCGCGGCTTTACCTCAACTTCCTCGACAAACTCGATTATATCCTTCTCGAATACGAACTTCACCGGACGAGACAATGACGATCGCTCGAGGAATCCAGGAAAACAACTGACGGGTAACTAGGTTCGACGCGCGAGATTCACGAACGTCGCGTCGTATACCGATGCTCCGGATCGTGAACCAGACGGGAGCGCGGACATCGATGTGCTTTCTCGACAGAGGCCGGCGCGTTACTGAGGGGTTGAAGCGTACGTGCCACCCTTGCAACCTCTTTGTGCTCCTTACGAACTTGCCTGCTCTACCCCCTCCCCGATACCTGCCGGCTCGTTTATCCCCGGGGCTTTCTCTCTTCATTTCTCTCCTTCTTTCGTCCTTTCCCCACGCGCCTCTTTATCAATTCGATCCATTCGACTGTATTTCCGCATCGACGGATCTCCACCAAAACTTAAATACTCTTATTCACAGCCTCATTTTTCATGGAAATATCCGCGGTAGTCCAGGCTCTGTAACAAATCGATTCGTATGGAATAAAATGGAATTCTGCGACTCGAGAGATTACAGGTACGATAAATTCAATTTTTCCTGCTTCCCTTTGGACTTCACATCAGACTCGTATGTTCGTTCTTGACAATGGAAGTCTCAGTGGTTTGTTTTTTGTTCAGTGGATCGTCCCTTATTTGAGCGCATTTATCGATTTTGGCTCTCTTATCTATGCACGAAACCAGATACATTTTTATTAAAATAAACAAGAAGCGTGGAGCTATTCAACGTTACGCGCGATACAACAAAGGATCTCGAATACGGTTACGGATAGACGTTCTATAAATTGTATTCAAATTTATTTCTTCCCCCGAACGAATATTCCCTTTGTTCTTTATTCTTCCTTTCTTTCTTATTACTCGCGAAAGATTTTACAAAAAATCGTAGACGTCCCGACATGCCGAATCAATATTACGTTTCACATGCTCTTTAATATCGCATAGAATACGTTCAACGTATCTCCCTGCGTTTCCTTCCATTGCACTTTGGGCAAATATGTTTCGATCGCAATCTCCCCATCGTTCACCATATTTCATCGTCGAACTCTCGTTATTATAAATGAATATTACATATCGAGAGCTCCCGGTGCACGGAACTTTAGTGGTCCAACGTATTACGTTAGCGTTTACCTTTTATGTTTACTTCTCCTCGTGCATCTGTTCTTACAATACAGAATATTTACGGACAATGTCTATAAATCAATCTTACGACTGGAAGGTCAAACGCAAAGTTCCGTAGACCGCATTTTTCCTGCGAGATATTAAATTCACATGAAAACCGCAATTATTTATTATCGCTATGCGTAGTCCCTTGGCGGTAACCTTTGGCGTAGGCCAACGTCGACATCCTAAACGATGCTCGAAATTTCAGTTGAATTTGCGCCGTGGGAACTACTCCGCACAACTTACAATCCGGGGCTTGCGGTCGAGGTCTGCGAGCAACGTCCAACAGGTAAGCGTTCGATACGTGCGTACATACATACATACATACAGTAATACATGTTCCCCGAACACCCGGCCTAACGCGAGAGCGATGAATCCGTGACGTAGAAAAACGTGCGCGCGTGTCGCTCATAAAAAGTCAAGTTGAAGTTTTGTAATTCATCGACGTTTCGAATTTATATAATTCACATCCCCTGTCAATTTGTAGTTCGTTGGAAGGATACTCATTCGTAATTTGGTATACAGGATGCGAGTCACTCGCACCGTTTCGTAAATAGTGCGACTTCATTATGATACGCGTGTCCTATCATTTGTATGCGTATAATTATGCTACCGAAAAGCAGATATTAATTATATTAAAATGAAAATTTGTATCGCGGTATATTAAGATTGCATCCGTGGTGAGGAACTATCGATGTTAATTACCCGTCGTAAATGCATTCTATCGTAACAAGATTTACCGAACACTCTATATAAGGTGTAATGTACCCTGTGTACCACAGGGTTTTTGTGCGCGTGTACGTGCGCGAGGGTCGTATCGCATTACCGGGGTTATGTGCAATAGAATTTCTGACAAACTATCGCTGAAATGTCGCTCACAATGAAAAGCAATGCTTTCCAAAGGATTTTCGACAACGCGATACAAATAGGGCGCGCAAATCGTTATATTTAAGGGAAAAGAAATCAGAGTATATCGCAACGATGCGTCATCGAATAAAAATAATATCGCAAACGGAGATACCCCGTGTGGCAAGCGTATCGGTGATCGTGCCGAATCCCCGGAAACGGATAAGGGCACGTTGACGGACAAACGTCCTGGTTATCTAGCGATTCGCGAGGGAGTGGCACGCAAACGAAATTAATTTGCAGCCATGCGCGGACGCGTATTGCAACCAACCGCGCACGCGGCTACGATATCGATTAATCGCCCCTCAAAGATGCGTTTGCGATTGCTTCCTAGCCGACCGTAGTTCTCTCTCTCTATTATAATGAATCCGCGTATACACCGCGGCATTCGAACGCGAACAGCGATCTCCGGGTCGAGTGTACGAAGGAGAATGTACCATTCGAAAGACGCCCTCGATAACAACGGAAAGATTCGACACGGGCTACCGTCGATAACAGTTTCTGCTTTCTGCGAATCTTTCGTGCGTCATCGAATGCGACGATTCAAGAGTAGCATGCGTGACGGTGGCAGAGTCAGGAGTGTCAAGGTAACAGGAATGCATCGCACGCGAGTAGACACGATCGTCGTTCCGGTAGTGGGGATTGATACCATCGCTCTCCAGAAACCTCAACCTCGTACTTTTATGACGGTCCCAGTTCAACGACGCGCGCGCCTTAACTTTCCGCAAGAGGAGATTTCGCTTTACTTTCGCTTTCGTATCCTTACCCTCCACACGGAACATCTAACAATCGGTTACCAGAAGTCAGAGTTTAGACGCGCCAAAAGGGCCAACTTTCGAGGGACGCTTCGTCACGATGTCGTTGAGAACCTTTCAGATCGTATTCGATCGCCCCGGTGCCACGTATACACCCGGCGAAGTCGTCAGTGGAAATGTTGTCATTGATGCGAGCAAAGAGAAAACTGTCAGAGGTAAGCCAATTCGGTGGACATCGTTAAGCGCTGTTTAATCCGAGAGCACGAACGCTCCGACTTCCCCGCGCCAGAAACGCGCTCGAAACGGTAAAAGTCTGTACTACGAGAAATTGAAAAGTTATGCTTTTCCCAAAATTTCCCATCGTGGAAACATTTGGATTTCCGGAATACCCTTCGCCAAGCATACAGCGTAATAGGTCAGAGTAATAATTAAGAATAATTCTAAGTTGGGTTTTCTCTGGATTCACTAACCAATCAAACTCACGGATTACGTAACGTCAACGAGTGACACTCGATCGCGTCCGCTGACAACGTGTAAATACAACGGTTTATAGTTGCCGAGGCTGTAGTTTTTTAATTAAGTTGCCAGCAAAGACAGTTCTACGATATTTTGCGAACTGTGATAACGAACATACGTTTAACCGCAAAAGCAGAATATGCGAGAAAACGACGATAACGTGTTGTTGCGAGCTGACGCACTGCATTCGTTCAAATAACTCTAACCAGTAGGGTTGCATCTTTTTGCCGAAACAAAATACCTGTATTACGAATCGTTTATCTAATACGAATACAAAAAAACATCTGTAGGGAATCGCTATGCTACTTATAAAATATTCAAACGTCACGCGATAAAGTAATACAGATAGACGTCATTCGACTGATACAACGCCAACGAGTGGTCGTATCAACTGATATGTAATTCCTGAAATAAACCAGATGCTAGGGTATTCGCGATAAGTGATGTACGATTAAAAAACTTTCGAGTAGTGCGTTTAGTCGTACGTGGGTGTCAGAATTAGTTATGTAACGATATACCCGCACTTATTAAACCGGGAATATCACGGCTGATGCGAATCAATATAGTTGTCATGACTGACAAGAGAACTCGATTCCAATCTGTGACATTGATAAGAACGGTCGCAATCCTAAGAAGTTTAGATACAAGATTCCCAGATCGATTGAAATTTAAATATCTAACTGAGAATACTGAAATATCGCCGGATTTACTTGAACAGCCTTAAGTCGATACTCGCTCACAGTCAATTTTCCCAAAACCGATCCATGAACACTAGGACTAAACATCACTGCCAAGGGAGAAGCGAACGTCCACTGGTCCAAACGGAGATCGGTGAAAGATTCCAAGGGACGTCATCGCAGGCACTATGTTCATTACACAAACTCGGAAAAATATTTCAATCTAGAGTACACCCTATTGGGCGTGCGAGGTGGTGAGTACCGAGAGCAATTTTACGATCGTCGTGAAATATTGTTACTATTATCGTTAACGAGTCGTATAAAATTTAGCCGATTCCGACGTGAAGATCCGCGTGGGTCACCAGCAGTATCCCTTCTCGCTTCAACTACCGCACGACATACCCAGCAGTTTTGAACATGAGATCGGACATATTAGATACACGATAAAAGCCGTGATCGATAGACCTTGGAAATTCGATCACGAGTGCAAAACAGCTTTTAGCGTAGTTTCATCTTTAGACTTGAATCACTTTCGACAACAATGTGTAAGATAAAAGAAGAGAATCCCCTCCCTGCGTATCTCACGCACACAAATAAACGCATTTTTCGTTAGATCGGAATCGAGGACGACCTGCATAGAAATTTCCATCGCTTCCTATGTTGTTTCGATGCGGGATCGATAAAAGCGTCCATCCGCATTCCCTCCACTGGATTCGTTCCTGGACAGTCGATAGACACGAGAGTGAGTTACCAGAATTTCTCGAATAGTGTTCGAATAACACACCTGTGCACAAAATTGGAACGAGTGAGTAATTTCATTAATCTTCTTAACGACTTCTGTCCAGCGAACATGGGCGTCTGATCGATTCTGTTTATAAAAGGTCCTCAAGTTTTACGCGAGGTCTACAGTAAAGAAAATAAACACGGATGTGAGGATTACCAAAAACCTAGGTCCTTTTGATCCTCGCAATGCAATCGTTTCACAAATTCAAATACCGCCGATACCACCCTCCAACTTGGTAAACTGCAACATCATAAATCTGGAGTACAAGCTAAAAGTTTGCATTCACGTGTCAGGAATGTACGTGAAACGTATCTCGTTCATTATCGTATTTATCCGCAATGAATTGATTGTTTTTGCTCAATATACTCACCTTCCAAATCAGGCATTCCAAAATGACCAGGTACTATCCGATTTTGATCGGAACGGTACCGTTGTATTCTATGCCGTCCGCGCCACCGATTACTTATATAGAACCGAATACTCTTCCTGGTCCAATGCCAATGCCGACGCCGATGCCAGTGCCGCTGTCACTTCCGGCGGACGTATACCCCCGAAATTCACTTTCAGCAGGTGTTTCTACCAACCCAATACAGCCTATAGGTTTTGCCACGACGAGTCAAGATGAGTGGCAACTGCGTAAGCCAATGATAAGAACGAGAGCTTACATTGTTAAACATTAGCCATGGTTCTGATAACATTATTTTATTCAGCGCCCCCGTCCTACGAAGAATGTATGTCTAGAACAGATCATATTAAGGATCACAATGAATCGAATTACGTGCACGGCGCTAACGAACCTTTTGCACCTAGGTACCCAGTGTTCAACATTCCGACATCACGTAAGATTACATGAACTTAAATAGAGAATCAATCATAAACGTTATGCTTGTTTTAATTTAATTGCGTTATTCTACAGATTTACCGAGCGAGTGAACGTCAAACCGAGCGTCGATGCCCATTGCTCTAAGTAAATAGTTTGAATCCATGGATTTATAAATTAATGGAAAATCGGTGGATGGTTGAGATGAACTTTTTCTACTACATTTGCTACGCAAATATATGTACAGCGTGTTATATACTATTGCTTTGTACAAATCTGTAAATATACCTCTGACATTTATGAACAATTTTATACTAAATTTGTCACGTGACCTCAAGTCGGAGGACGTAAGGGTAAGCAACGGTTTTACAAAACTGATATATTTACACAATTTATTTTATATCTCAACATCGCCATATTGTATTCATAATCATCATCGAGTCATATAATAGTAAAAGTAACGTTATCATCGTAAATGGAAAGGATTGGGTTTTTGTCAAAGTAGGAGTACAAAGGGAATGAGAGATTCATCGTAACAACTTTAGGGAACCAATAGATTGCAACCGGTCGCACTTAAAGTTCGGATGAAGGAAAAGTAAAAAATATAGGTTTCTCGTTTAGACATCCGCAAACGAAATGGGAGATTTGGGGAAAGCTTATCAACAAGTTGCGAACTTAGCTCGAACGATCACTCATATAACATTTTCTACTCTAAAAGTATATACTTCAACTTTACAGTTTAGTAAATATACACGGTACGACAATTCGCGTTTAACCACCAAATGCCCGGTGAACGTGTCATTGTAGGAACTGAACCCAACCATCTTAATGTTAAAGGCTGTCTTAAATACTGAGAACAGACACAGGTCGTAGATTTTATGGTATAATTTGCTATCGGATGTTTGCGAAGGATCTTAAAAGTCTTAGTTACGAACACAAGTAAATACGGATATGCGTTTGACCAAATTTTCTTTCCGATGAAAATGTAGACGTTCATACGTCTTAACTAAGTGTTGTAAAGTCAATTCCACCTGTTGCGTTTAAATTCTGTTTGGAGTGTGTTGTTATCGCGCGGTTTCTTGTCGGTGGTCCCATTAATTGCGTACATTCATACGAAAATCATTTTAAACGCGAAGGCTACTTTCTCTGGTGTTGTGCTCGAAGATTGTTGCGTTACAATTATGACTTGAATGTATCTTCCAAATAATTGTATTGATCACGGTCACTCTCACAAAAACATCCGACGCAAAATTAAACAAAGGCTATACTATGTCGATTCGTTTATACAATTTCCTTTTTGTAATATTCCCGAGGTGTAGAATATGAATGTGTAATCCTAAATTGGCATTCGGTGTCGTAGAAGTACTCGTGCTTATTAAATATGGATCCAAAAACCGTATCGTATGAAACAAACTTATTAGTTGCTAAAAATGATCTCGATACGCGATTACAAAAAAAAAAAAAAAAACGATTAAAATAGTCAGGAATCAAGTTAAAATGGATTCCAAAACGAATGAAAAGAACAAAAGGCGACGTAGCCTATAGATTTTTACCAAGCGCACCTAATATTAATACTTTCAAATTAGAATAATAAAGCACTTGGACACATGAATAAAATATGTAAGAAATAATATGATCGCTTGGGTCCATCACGCGTTAACATATGTGTCCTTGACTCGATAATGTTTCCTGACTTCTCTTTTAAACCTCTCTGATCCTGATTTTTCGGGAGGGGAAAGGAACTGTGCGCTCCGACTTTACAAAAATTTGATTCGCTTATATTACAATAACCTTCCCTCGATTTAAGACATTCAACCCTTAATATATTATTATCATAAATAAATTTGGTCTATCGGTAATATTGTGAATACGCCGGTATAAATACTGGCAGTATTTGGTTAAGTAAAAAATCATGATCACTAGAAGAAGTAACTGGCATCAAATGTATTTGTAATGAGAAAAATAATATGCCTGTTTATGCTTTATATCATCGTCGATTGCAATGAAAATACTAAGATACGATCCGATTTATCAATTCGTGCAGATAACGAAAGAGAGTAATGCATGACACGCACGTTACAACTTCCAGTAAACTTGATTTGACATTCTTTAAATGGATTACCGGGGTTTTGCAAATCTATCCACGATACGATCAAAAGTTCTCGCCATTCGCTACCAATCGGTATGTCGATCAACAATCAATTCTGAAATCAAAACTTTGATCATTTCTTTGCCGTATTCTATGGACCATAGAAACAAATCATTGCAATGGGATATCTTAAAAACACCAATGACAAAGAAGAAGCAAATTTAAGCGATTTCACCCGACGATCAGCAGTATCTAGGTATGGACGAACGAGATTCTAATACCTCGTGAATAGATCTACCGATGGAACCGATAGGAAAGTATTGTGAGTCGGTAGATCAGTTTTTAAAAACCAGGTAGTTGTAAAAGATGTCTTTAACATTTCCATTTGATCCACAAAACTGCCCCCGGTCAGCATGTATCGTAAACTAACGTGACCCACTTTATCCGTTTTTGCAGCACTTTGTTTTAAAAAAATAATTAATGTTGTTGTCGCCACCACATTATGGCGCAATGGGTTCAAGACAAACATCAACATTTGGTCTCTACCATACTTGTATACATACATTCAATAGAACATTAACATTAACTGAGATTAAGAAAAGGCATAATTTACATTGTCGCCGTGTGTTGATCCAAGTCATGAACCAAAGGACACTGAGTTGTGCACGCGTAGTGTGTGTTTTTATAGTGTGTGTGGTATGTGTTTTTTTGCGCAATCACTTTACATTGTTACACTGTTTTCAGTCCGCACGCTTTCCAAAGACCTGTAAAAGAAGTTCAAAGTTTCTACTTGCGTCGTTGTTCAACGAAACATCCGTGTTAACAAAAAATGTATAATAATCAATATCGGATGCTTTATCGTTTCAAAAGCATTATCTAGAACAGGGGTTGGCAATTAGTTTCTAAGGGGGTTAAGATGATTTGAAAAAACATTTCGTGGTCCAGAAAAAAAATAAATATTAGTTATCGTGGCTATTACTATAAACAGTGATAAACAATCGATGTCACCGTAATCACCAAATACATCCTAACAATAGATCGAATATCAATTCCGTACAGATTGTTTAGTAAGTTATTCTGGGTACCCAGAGACAAGTAATGAAAAAAAAAAACCAACATTAAAGTAAAATATTTTTGGCGGTCCATTTATATCCTCTCCAAGGTCTGGATTTGGCTCGTGGGCTGCCTATTGCCGAACCCTGATCTAGAGCGTCGTATTTGTTAGGTGCAAAATAACACCGAAGCAGCGTAATAAAAATCAGCAACGATCGCGAATGGCTATTATGATAAACGTAATTCCTTACCACAACTACAAGTGTGAGTTTTAACCTTCCCTCTTAATGGCACCTGGTGCTTCGGCCAAACCTTTAACTTTGAGCCGGTCCGCAGTTTTGAGAAATGCAGGCAGTTGGTCTTGCGAAACATTGACTTCTCCCGCGTACATAAACTCCAAGATAGCCTGGAGATGACTATACGCGACATCTTTTAAAATTATAATGGGATGTTTGGACGGATTTTCCTGGAATAATTCAATTATTGGCCATCGTTTTCGAAAGACGCTATATATATATAGCGAAGGATTTCAATAATAACAATATACCTCTAATAAAGATTTAAAATAAGGACTACAGGCGGATAAAACCATCTTATGCGCTTTACAAGTCTGACCATCGCAAGCCAATGTCACATCCGTGAAGCTTTTCTCATCTCGTAAATGTTTAAAGGACGATACCATATTGGACTGGAAATCATTCCATTTAAGAAAAAACTGCTGCTGTTCTCCTGCCATTGTTGATGTTCAACTTTTCGTCTTAACTCTATACAAATCTGCAATCAGAAAACCCTAAAATAGATTAAAAAAAAAAAACATCATCGCAATTTTGCGAGACGTATCGTGAAAGCGGTGCGACGAATAAAACTACCGTTACTGGAGTGAAACCGCGAACATCCAACAGGGTGAAGCAAAAAAAAATAAAGGTCACAACAGTAGTCCTAAAAACATAACATCTGACAAAACTAAAAGGAAAGTTCCACGAGCCACAGCGCAAAAAAGAAAATAGCGGCAGAACGACTTTGTCGGAAAACGACCGATAAAGCTCCCGAAAAGCATGAGATAATAAAATATTAGTTTCGCGCGGAATTCAGAATATTGGGTTTGCCGTTTAGGTTAAGCTGAGAAACAGTCGTCACCTTACGAGCAACACCTTAGCGCTATAATTAAGGAATTAAATTCAACGACGAAAGAGAGATAAGGGCCCATGATGTGACTGACCGTTCTATTCGAGAACTGAAAAATGGTTGGGCGATCGTATTATTCGCACTTGATCATAACAATACGCGTGCGTCCGTCGGGCCGTTCCGTCAAAGGCGCTCGGACCCAAGAAACGGCCCAGAAATATTAAACTCGCGAGAAAATGAACCTTACGAAATCTCTCACTCACCTCGACCTAACGAGTCACCGATTTCCTCAGAGGCGACGACGAACCACAAAAAGAACACGAAAAATATATATTGCCGAAAAGTTTTTACACGAATGCTACCAATTTTTTGTTGTGGCTAATATCACGGCGAGGAAATTCGGTAGTACTCGGATTTGTCCGTCGTAGTTCGGCGTTACGGATTCTGCCGTACCGATCGCGATGCTTTCGCTTAGTTTCGCGAGATGTCGCCCCAGGCGTATATTTCTGTGCGTCGGTAGAACGTTTGAAATTTGCGTTAATAAAAAATTGTGGTTCGGTAAGACAGGAACGAGGGAAAAACCCACAGTAATAGAATGAAAACTAATTTGAAGAGTGGAAGCGTAAAAGTACCTTTCGCAAATGTTACTAGCCTTTTTATGCCAGACGGACAATATAGTACGTAATTTATTCACAAATTTAATGTCTACGAATGATCGATATTTAATGATCTGCAATTAAAATGATCGCGTACTATTATGTTTGTGTATAATCCGTGTAAGGACCTCGTGCGTATCGGCGATATTATCCTTTCTCACTTTGTTACCGCTAATTGCGCAATCTCACGCAAGCAATTGGACAGATATCAGCAAGCGCTAACTGACAAACCAAATGTACCGCTACCACAGGCATAGAAATCGGTTCCGATCGAATGGTCAACGATGACGACAATGATAATCGTCGGGTAGCCGGCGTTCCCTCCAAGCAAGATCAGGCGTTATGTCCGTGTCGTCTGTACAACGCGGAAATCTTCGTAAACGTCACACCGAGGAAAAACAAAGTGAAAAGACAAATCGTATGGGAAATCTTGATCTTTGGAAAACCCATCCGTCGTGAGGAAGGTGTCGTGCTTGCTTGTATTCTTTATAAATAGAATCGAGAAAAGCGATCGCCGGAAAACTTTTCCTGTCGCACGATCCCGCGACGGGACGGCAGGCAGCGTGTCAAAGCGTAAAATGAATAGAGAAAGAGATACGTAAAGGGCGGGGAAAAAAAGGAAGAGAGGGAACGAAATGAATCGGGCCTGGTCGAGAGTCAGAAAGAGTGGGCGGGTAGGAGAGGGAAGGCAGCGGACACGCCGCGCCGTGCCTGCGCTCTCGACGCGGATCGCACTGCGAGAGAGGATGGAGAGAGAGAGAGTGAGTGAGTGAGAGAGAGAGAGAGATAGAGGGGGGGGGGAGTGTGTGATTGGCGGTGGGGGGCAGGAGCGAGCGAGGGAGGGCGGGAGGGAGGGAAGGGGAGAGAATGAGCGAGTCGGGCGAGGAGCGTTTGGAGGGAAGCGCGAGCGCAAGCGCAATGAGGCATGGTGTGTGCTCCCGACGCACTCCACTTTGAAAGCTTGCGACATGCCGCAAAGCCGCTCAGTTGCGCGCCAGCTCTCGTACGGTTGATATCGTTTTTGCGCTTTTCTCAGCATTCCCTGTTGCGTGTACCGTGGGGGAGAGCATACACACGAGAGTCCGCGTAGGCGTGGTGAACGCGTTGGCGCAAAACTGACTGAGCGCGATTAAACGAGTTAGAGTCGCGCCTGGGCGTCCTGGGCGGCGGAACCGTTAAAACGCGCCGCGCGTCGTCCTCGAAAATTGGAATAGTCGAGGGTCGCGTCGATTACTTGGACCAGTGTCAGATCTCGGCTCGTCCCGTTCGAGAAAGTCCGCCGGCTTGCCATCCGAGGTCGTGCTCGCGGTAAAGTTTCAAGACGAACTCTTTGCGTAGCCGTTTTCCCTCGTACGCAAAACGTGACGCGAGGTCGGAGGGGAAACGCAAAATTGACAGAGAGGATATAAGCGGAGGGGTGGACCGAGGAACGATTTTTTAATTCGTAACTGTGATGTGCGAGTGAGCGATGGAGTCACCAGTCATGTACGATTCAGCGGCCCATCAGGCCCAGGCACACGGTGTCCCCGATCTTAAGAAGGCTCAGGTACTGAACAACAACAACACTAGCCAGAATAATAACAACAACCCGGCGAACAACAACAACTCGGCCCTGCAGGTGAACCACAATCACAACCAGCAGCAAAATAGCACGGTGGTAAGCAAGGTGTCGGCGAGCAAGGCTAGCCTTCACCAGCAATACGCGGAGCATTGCGCCGCGGCCGGCGAGCTGACAGATCTTAACACGCCGGAGATATCGTTGGATCTCCAGCACCTCATCGACGACAGCCACTTCAACGACGGCCTCCTTGACATGCTCGGCGCTAATAACGGCGCCGTGAAGCATGTCAGAACACCGGGTTACACGCGCACCACCCTGGCCTACATGCCCCAACCGGTGCACAGCGGGGCGAGTTACCACCAGGGTAGTAACAGCTGTAGCGACAGCAACAGCTCGAGCTCGGACTCGCCCAGCATCAAGGAGGAGCCCCTCGATCCGGCGGACTATCGTCGCCACTGTCCCCAATATCCACCCGGCGGCTACAGCCCAGTGACGAACGGGCCCTTCGCTAACGGTGCGCCAACCTTCACCACCCTGACGCCCTCGACCGTCCCCGGTGGTCATCCGGGCGCACCTGTCCACCAGCAACCACCGCGGGGCGGTCCCATGAAGCCGGTGATGGCGCACCAGCATCACGCCAATTCGGCCGCCGCCGCTGCCAGGAAGCAGACCAAGGCCATCGACAAAGCGAGCGACGAGTACAGAAGAAGGCGCGAGAGGAACAACATCGCCGTGAGGAAGAGTCGCGAGAAAGCGAAGGTACGATCGCGGGAGACCGAGGAGAAGGTGAAGCTACTGGTGAAGGACAACGACCTGCTCAAGAAGAGGATCGAGCTGCTCACCGAGGAACTGAACGTCCTCAGGTCGCTCTTCAGCAGCGTCGGCGTGGTGCCGGAGCAGCTACATCGCGAGATCTCGAGGCACCTCGATCAGTTCCAACAGCACGCGGTCGGACCCATGTAGCCCAAGATCTCATCCACGATCGGCATGGCATCGCGCCGCGACTATCACGCCTTTCTCTCGTCCACCGTGCCCGACCTTCGCCCCTCGCCTTTCAGGCCGATGATACGATTCTGAAAGGAGGCGCAACGTCATACCGAGACCAGACTTCCGCTTTCGGTGCCTTAAATCGCTCGACTCGCCCGCTCCCCGAGTTTCCTTCGCAAAAACATCGAAAAAGCAAAAAGCAATGAGGCCCGCGTATCGCGCTGCTACTGCGTCGTCGTCTCATTCCACTTGGACAACACGAGGTGCACGTGCGTTGTTCGAGCCACGCGCTCGTGGAGACGGTGAGACGCGGTGAGGGGGCGAGGAGAACAGAGCAGAACGGAGCGGAGCGAGAGAACGAGCGGACGGGGGAGGGAGGGGGGCAGCGAAGGAAAACAGAAGAAGGAAGGAGAGGCGTGACTCGCTTGAAGAAGAGACTCGCCGGGTTTCCGGGGAGCTTTCGGCAGCTGGGGGAGTTTGTCGACTGGGGACATCGAGTGGAAGAAAAGTGCTTCTGCTTGCGGCGAACTTTACAACGAGTGCACTGGACACTTTCGTTTGTCCCGTCTGTACAAAACAACAATAACAACAAGAAAAACATAAATAAATAAATCACGCGACAAACATTTCTCCGACGCTCGAACGTCGCCGCGTCGCGGGATCGCTCGGATCTCGTTAACGCGCGCCCACCGGAGTATCGGCGAAATACGCGAGATAGATAAAAATGGATCCGTGAAGCGATCGACTAGCTCGATCCACTTTACTTTTCTCTTTTTCTCTTTCGTATCTACCTTTTACAAGTACGTAAGACTGGGTGGTCCCGCGCGAGGGTCGCGAGCTCATCGCGGCCACGCCACCTCATTAATCGCGTAACTCGCAACACGGAGACACGTTGCGATTCTGAACAAATCACGCATCGATGTGTACGGAGCGCATCAATCACTTACACTCACACGGGCTATGGAGAAACAATGCTTCCACGTGTAAGTCATTCGCTCGAATCCATCGTCTCGAAACAGGCGGCGGTCTATCGTACGCACACGTGGAGGCACGTAACGTACGTTCGATACCCGCGGTACAAAGGAAACGTACACCCTGCACGCGGGTGCACAGACGCACAGACACACAGACACACACAGACACACAAGCGCGTACACGCGCATTGCGTTGCGTTTAGATTCGTTCTTAGACATCGATCGATTAATTAGATTATCGTTCTCATTACCAAGTACCTAAAAGGCATACCGAGATACCGTAATTACGATCAGTATCGATGCAACTCGACGTCAATACTATCTCTTCGATTCGTATATATTGTATTTCTCGACAGGGTGAAACGCGAAAGCGTGCCGCCGCGCGGATTTTGCCGCGCGGTACACGCGTGCACTGCGCGGCCGAAAACATCCAAACACTCTACACGCCCTTGTATTATAGCTCTTATTAATTTTATTATATTCGAGATGTATGTACATAAAAGCTAATATATTTTGTTAGAAAAAAACAAAGCGCGCGTGTTTTTGGTGCGAGAGAGAGGGAGGGAATGAGAGAAGCGTGAAAGGGAAGATGAGAGGAAAATGAGGTAATGCGTGCGTGCGTGCGTGCATTGCGCCAAATGGCGATTGTTACGATTATATAATACATTTTATTTGGAGGAGCGTTATGGGATAGAACGAATGTGCGAGTGAGAGAGCGAGAGAGTATGAGGAATGGAGGGAATGGGGAGAAACATTGCGCCGACGTTACCCGGGATCGGTCTGACCTGTTCCGACCGATTCCTTTTACTTGAGTTACCGTGTAATCGCGTGAAGCGGGCTTCATTTTCTTCTTTGTTCGTAGATTCGATCGCGTGCGAGAGAGCGATATTTGTTACTACCTTTTATCCGTACTTGTGCGACAAGTTCAATTGTAAAGATTCTTCTTGGGTCTCACGGTGATGCACGACTCAAAATGCGCGTGTCGTGTACATCGCGTATGTATGTCCGCGCACATCGAGCATGTCCGCACGCGAATGTGAATATGCATGTGCACGCGTTCCTTGGCGTATGACTGATGTATGTTAGGTACGAGATTACCTGTCACGGTTGTCTTCTTGTCTATGCACAAATATATTTTGATATAAAAGCTACGGCGTGTTTGTTCACCTCTTTTGTACCATCTTTCGTACCTCTTTCCCGTCCATTGTCACCATTACAGTTACCCGAATGCGAGTGAAAAAAAAATCTACGAGATTTCTCTGTTAATTTATCAGATCGGGAGGTACGCAAAACTCGATCATTTCTGATCCATGATTCTGGACACGTCTTCAATTACACCCGAACGGAGTCTTAAATTTGCAATTCTAAAGTAAGGTTGTTGAATAAACGGTAAAGTTTTATTCGTTATTCTCGAACCTCTGATTCGCGCGAGGCAAAATTATTATCGTATCGTATCGTGCCTACTCCCAACGCAGACACAAAAACAAATCAATCGATCAACGGCTTTTCCGCTTTTCCTGTACGAGAGACAAGGGCGACGATAACGACGCGTCGCGTCGTGCGAAACGTCGTACCGCGTCTTTGAAAAGAAGATCCCGAAGACAAGAGAAGGTATGAAAAACGTCTGATGGATTTCGGAGGAATCGGAGAGCCAACCAGCGAGGTATCGCGACGGAATGCATTTAACGATAAACAGTCTTTTGTCCCTTTTGACGGGAAGACGAGAAGAATAGTAAAGTTGGCACCCGCTAATCTACCGGAAAGAATCGACCCGCGAGTCGCGTACGTACAGAGATATAATAATGTGCGCGGAAAGTAATCGACCCTCTCGAACGCGCGAATCCGCCGGCGAATGAGTCACGAGATAAGTTTGTTGTTAGTCAGATAAATAGATTAACACCATTGTGACGACCATAACGCTCCTTCTACGCTCTCGTGGAACAGGATACGAGCTCGGCGCGTTCGATGTTCTTAACGTTTACGCGCACCTATGCGCGTAACCTGGAAAAGTGCGCGACAAGGAGGCCTACTCGTTGCGCAGCGATCGGTCAAACGAGTTTTGCGAATTTTAATCTGAAAGGAAAATCGCGATGAGTCCATCGTGAGCCGTAATTTATTCGTTGTTTCCCTTTGCACGGACGGTCGTATCGAACGTGTTAATTGACGCTAACTAGTTTTTATTTGCCGTTACCCCAGCGTCAGTCGCGTGTACTACGACTGCAGTACTGTGATAATGTAATTAATATTGTATATGATAATGAGTAAATTGTACTTGACATTTATTAAACTAATTTATTAATTTATTTATTAAATTAATACTGCTAAAGTTAATATTTACGTTCTTAAATACATATTTAATATGGGTGAATTACTCATTTTTAACCACCTCCCTGATGCAGGGTTAACGATACAAATTTGCAGTCGTAGAACGTGATTTTAGGCAGAAACTTTAGCGTTTTGCTACCGATAGCCGAAAAATGCAACGAACCGCGAAATGGGTAAACTGGTTTGCCGATTTGAGGATAGGAAAAGTGCGTGAGTTGCGAGATATTGTACTTCCACGTGCGTACACGGCCTCTCGTGAACTCTCGAGATAGTTTGACGATCCGTCGAGAAAATTTATAGCACTTTTATGCGATAGACTGCTGAACACGCGTGAATACGGGTCGATATTAATCAGCGAACATTGCAGAATAAAACGCGTATTAGCGTGGCAGAAATTATTGCGGTACTCGTTTTCCATTGGAAAGTTACTTTTTATTATTGTACTCGGTGTATTTTGTAACGGGCGTAACGGCAAACCGGAATGCCAAATGAGAAGGAATTTTCAAATAGCAACTTGAACTGTGAAAAAATAATAGATTTTATTTCTTACGCGGATGATGCCAATAAAGTCCGAACGGATAGAAGGGCCTCTATCTTCCCATTTTAGGATCTACACGAATTCATCCCATATACGGAATGGAACATTTAAAATCTGCAATTAATTTCCAGATTTTTTGTAAGCGGAAGAACCTGTATCAAGCGGAAGTGGTTTAGACGTATAAAAAAGCAGAGTCGAAAAATATTCGTCTATTTTCAAAACCGCGAGTTTCATCTTATTCGGATGACCCATTTTAAGTACATCAAACTGTATGTATATGTTTTTAATAATGCAGGATAATTTCCGTTCTCGGCTCGATATCATTAGTTTTCGAAAGCTGTCGCGCTACAAAAAGGTGGCCCCGGGGTCGAAGCACATTTCGCGAATGGATCTTATCGGCCGAGTGAAAGTGACGACTCGAGGTCTAAATTTGGCCCCGATAAATCGACGATAGACAAAAGTGTACCAGCATAGCGGACACGCCGCTTTTCCCAAACTTTCGAGGAGAAACGTGCCCACCGCGAGGAACGCCAGTACAAACGAGTTCCAACCAAAACTTGGAATCGTGCGTTTCTCTCGGAATCGACTCTACCCGAGACATCCGACGCGAACGATTTCCAACAGCGTGGACGTACGCCGTTACGTACAAAACGTGGATCGATAGGCGTTAATATCGAAGAAAAGGAGCGCGCGAAATTAACCTTGCATCGATTCATCGATAAGTAATCGCCGATTCTCGGGAGTTCATCTCCGAGAAGCGGTATCGCGCGACAGTTAGATTCCCGCTCGAAAGTCGCGCCATTAAAACCGTCTTCCAGAAATAACAAATTGATTTCTTTCGTCCGTTTAATAGCCGTTTCCTGGAACTCGGGGATTAGGGTGGAATTTAAATGTTGCGGTTAGCTTGGCAGCGTGTCGCGCTCCACCGCTAAGAGGGTAACATAATTTGTCATTAGCTTACGTCAACTCGTCTCAGGGCTGAGGACCGCCCCCGGGTTATAAATACGTGGCCGGCCGTGTGAACGCGATCGCGAGCCACCACCAATTTCCGCGATTACGACCTTCCGCTTTCCAGCAGAAACTTTCCATCTCTCGCGAGCTATCCCGAGATCTTTGTACGCACGATTAAATTGATATTCGAACAATTGTCAGTGAGCGTAGGCACCACTCTCCGCTCGTATGCCAAGCAAAAGCAATATTGACACACATGCCACCGGCTAATCGGCACTTCAATTACTTCTAAACCTTGCGTAATCGTAAAGCCGGTGATCGAAGAAACGGATGTCGTTTACGTTTACGCACGCCTTACGTCGTTACCGCTCGGATTCCTACGACAATTTCGATCCGCGGACTCTTTCCCACTCTACGCGCGCGAATGCGTCGACTTCGTTCTCGCGTCGCCAGGGAAGGGGGGGGGGGGGAGGCGTCGTACGCGGTATGCAGCTGTAGACGGCGAAACTGTGACATAATGCACCGAGTTTTGACGCCGTCGTGTCTACGTGCACGTGTCGCGGTAGACGCTAGTTTTAGACCCAGGCTCTGCCAACGGTTTCTACTCGCACGGAACGCCGATTTCGCGAGCCAGATAGAACGCGCACTCGAGAACGCGGCTCTCGAATTTAAGCGACCGGTTCAGACCTCTGGCACTCGGGGCAGACTCGAAATATTCTACGTATTCGCCTCGGAAGCATGAAAATGCCACTTTAAGTTTGTCCGACCGAGGATTAGACCGCGGATGTTTATTGCGAAGTGCAAGCTTTCCCCTAGTAGCACAAAAATATTAGTTAAATATTTTTTTCTAATATTGGTTAAATATTTTTTTTAAGACACTTTTTAAGATGGAAACAATATTACATCGAAATATTGCATACATATATAACAACTGAAAAATAAATATTTTTAAAATATTAGATAAATATTCAGAGAATATTTTTTTTTAAATATTAGATAAATATTCGGAGAATATTTTTTTTTAAATATTAGTTAAATATTTTTTTTAAGACACTTTTTAAGATGGGAACAATATTGCATCGAAATATTGCATACATATATAAGAAATGTAAAATAGATATTTGAAAAATATGAATTAAATATTCAATTAATATTAAATAGTCTTCAAATTAACCAAAAAAGGTTGCAACAAATGTTTAGAACTGACCGAACCAGTTTTTTTTAAATACATTTTTCCCTGTTCTCGCACGCGTCTCTGGATCAGACCCATGCAATTCACAAATTTTTAATTGGTATCACTTTTTTTATTTTCTGCTGCTGTATCCGAGGCGGGGTTCGAACTCGGGACATCGGGGTGGTTGGACTTGCGTTTCTTCAACGAGCCATTTCTGTAAACTGTTTTTTCTTGTATACTACTTTTCGTAGAGGTTCAAATAATTCCAAACAATATTTCATGTCATTAAAAGAGATAAGAATCTTTAAAACAATTTTTATAAATTAGTAATTTTTTTAATTGAGCAGTGAATATAATATTATTCGATTGGTCGATCAGTTTCAGAGATATATCATTTCAACCAGGTGAAAAAAAGTTTCCGAATAAACGCGTCTGAATAATTAAGTTTCGAGTAGTACAGGCATGCTCCACGGTGTCTGATCTGTTAAAATCTTTATAACTTCGGAAATACTTCGAGTTTCTTTACAAAAATGTAATAAAAAAGAGTTTAACAAATAAACAGCGTATACTCTTGAACATATTTAAAATACAAACATGAAGGAAAAATTATGTAGTTTTTAGGGTACGGGTCAGTCCGCGTCAAGTGGGACACTTTTTACAGACATGTTCGAGAACTTTGATGAATTTTTGTGACCATGTAGTGTTCGCGGAGAAAAAAGTTTGATTAAAAAAAAAACTTCGAATTTTTGAAAACTGTTTGAGTTATAGCCTCTCAAACTTTCAGGTAAGATTATTTTTAAAAATTCATATCTCCTAAACTACTAACAATATCGCATTCCGGCAAATTCGGTTGCATTCGTAAAAGTTCAAGCTTTCAGTAAAAAAATTCATAATTCTTGGATAACGTTTATAAACATTGAAAGAGTTTGTTTAAAACATATAAATTGGCGTAAAAAAAAGGCCCTTCGCTATTTTTTTCATTATTTTTTTACAACAACTCTGAAGCCTCCTCTAAAGAATGAAACAAGAATCACGGTGGCCTCGGTCTTAGTTTTTGAGATATCATTTTTTATTCACCAGCGCGCACCAATAACGCGCGCCACGCCGACTGTTAGCAGCGCATTACTCGTACGTTCGGTCTCGGTAGTAGTTCGCGGCGCACAAAATTTATCATAAATCCTACAGTCCACGTCCAAATTGATTGCTGCTTTTTGTGCAATAGTACCAAAGCCTTGTCCAACGACTGGTGTAAAGATCAGAGTGGCCATTTTAATATTTTCTAAGTTATGGCTCTTAATTCACCGTCTCATTGCACCTCTTGCGCGGCAATTCGTATGGCAGTTCACTGGCAAAATAATTAAAAAAATTTACCATTAAACTCGCACTAAAAATATAGAACAACCCAATCAATAAATACATGTTTTCTCTCAGTGTTTCCCGGATAAATCCTATCAAGTTTCTGTTACGCGGCATAGAAAACATCTGCACCGCACCGTTAAAAACGTACAAAGATATAATAGCTAAAATCATTTGCAATCCGCCGCAAGCAAAATGCTATCTAGGAAAATGTTGTAAATGTCCCGGGACAACATATTTAATGCATTACTTACAAGAGGTTTTCGATTCAAATAGCTATGATACTATTACCCATAAACAGTGGTGCTCGACAGATCGGACAAAATTGATTACCGAATCCACACCTTCAACCGCGTTTCTTGAAAATTCATATTACTATCTTCTTCTGTACAATTCCACAAATTACACGATATATAATAATCATTACTGAAAACTGCATAATGCATGCAAACACGTTTTTAACGTGGCCTAATGCCGGTCTCCAGCCCAGGAAACACCAAGAGAAAACATGTATTTATTGATTGGCCTGTTCTATATTTTTAGTGCGAGTTTAATGTTAAATTTTTTTAATTATTTTGCCAGTGAACTGCCATACGAATTGCCGCGCAAGAGGTGCAATGAGGCGGTGAATTAAGAGCCATAACTTAGAAAATATTAAAATGGCCACTCTGATCTTTGCATCAGTCGTTGGACAAGGCTTTGGTACTATTGCACAAAAAGCAGCAATCAATTTGGACGTGGACTGTAGGATTTATGATAAATTTTGTGCGCCGCGAACTACTACCGAGACCGAACGTACGAGTATTGCGCTGCTAACAGTCGGCGTGGCGCGCGTAATTGGTGCGCGTTGGTGAATAAAAAATGATATCTCAAAAACTAAGACCGAGGCCACCGTGATTCTTGTTTCATTCTTTAGAGGAGGCTTCAGAGTTGTTGTAAAAAAATAATGAAAAAAATAGCGAATGGCCATTTTTTTTACACCAATTTATATGTTTTAAACAAACTTTTTCAATGTTTATAAACGTTATCCAACAATTATGAATTTTTTTATTGAAAGCTTGAACTTTTACGAATGCAACCGAATTTGCCGGAATGCGATATTGTTAGTAGTTTAGGAGATATGAATTTTAAAAAATAATCTTACCTGAAAGTTTGAGAGGTTGTAACTCAAAAAGTTTTCAAAAATTCGAATTTTTTTTTACCCAAACTTTTTTCTCCGCGAACACTACATGGTCACAAAAATTCATCAAAGTTCTCGAACATGTCTGTAAAAAGTGTCTCACTTGACGCGGAATGACCCGTACTCCACTCTTAAGGGATTACGCTACCCTGAAATTTTCGGAAATTCGGATTTTTTTTTAGCTTTCTTGAAGTTTTCATTTTCGAACTATTAAAAAAAAATTTTTTTATCTGTTTGCCCCAAAACAGAAATTGAAGGAACAGAAAGTTGAAGCTTAAAACTTGAATTATAAACAAATAGGTAAGCGTATCGAAAAAATCCTATGGTATATATCTTATTGTTAGATAATCTTATATGTGTATCCAAATTTGAAATAAATCAGACAAACGGTTTTCGAGATTTTTGTACAATTTTAATCTCTAAACCGCATCTCTTTCTCAAGCTCCTCATTTCTCGAGATCTTGTTTATTATAATTATATTTTCTACCGCTTTTCTCATATTATACATAGTATGCACACTTCCCATTATTCTTATACAACAACTATTTCCTTCACCACATAATTACTTTACTGCAATGCCATCGAGCTCAATTTACTTTACAACTAATTTCAGATTCGCTCTGCCACATGGGTGAATGATTACAAAACAAATAAAAAGTTTAACGAATATTTGAAAAAGATATTTCTTTTTGTATCTGAAATAAATATTTGTTGAATATTTGAAAAAGACATTTCTTTATGTATCTGAAATAAATATTTGATGAATATTTGAAAAAGATATTTCTTTCTGTGTCTGAAATAAATATTTGTTGAATATTTGAAAAAGATATTTCTTTTTGTATCTGAAATAAATATTTGATGAATATTTGAAAAAGATATTTTTTTCTGAATCTCAAATAAATATTTTATGAATATTCCTCAAAAATGTTTTTTTCTGAATCTCAAATAAATATTTTATGAATATTCCTAAAAAATATTTTTTTCTAAATCTCAAATACATATTTTATGAATATTCCTAAAAAATGTTTTTTTCTGAATCTCAAATAAATATTTGATAAATATTTGGAAAAAAATATTTTTTTAGGAATCTCAAATACATGTTTTATAAATGTTTGAAAAAAATATTTCTTTTTGAATATGAAATAAATATTACATTAATATTTTTAAAAAAATATTTTTTTCTGAATATCAAATAAATATTATATGTACATTTAAATATTAAAAAGAGATCCAAATATCTACCTGATATTGGAAAAATATTTTTTCAGTATATTGTGCTACTAGGGTCGGTACTGATTTTCAACCGATTTTGCGAATTAAGCGCGTCATGCGTGCGCGAAGCGCGTGATATTTTCCCGTACGCGCCGTTAGAGCGACACATATATATATATATATGTATAATAACTATGTACACCGCGAAACGTGCGAGATGAAAAAAAATGTGCCTTTAAAACGATTTGGCAATATTAGTTTCCATTCAAATTCCCATTTTTCACCGATCCCCAATAAAAACATAAACTTGCATAAGCATCGGTAGAACGTAACAAAATCCATCTTTCGAACGCCGTATTGTGTACTTAAACAAAAATGAAATGATCACTACGATCGAACTCCGCCCGGGTGATATCAACCTCGCTCTTTCTTTCCCCGATTCGTGTGTCTGTGGAGTGTTGGTCGTCACTCGTTAAAAAAAATTGCGCAATGCTTTTTAAATGCAATAGTTCACACATCACCGTATCAATTTGAGCACTAAATGTACAATTTCTGCCGCAGCTAATATCCGACCGACACACGAATCGGGCATGATACGGTAATGTGTGTCTCCAGCTTTACGCGTAACGCGGCCACACGAAATGCCACGATCTCACGGATACTCCGTCTGATTCGCACGCATCGCCCCCTTTCATCCATCCTCGGAATCTTTGGCTTTTGACAGTGCGATCGTAATTAGAGAGACTCTGGCAGTGGTATTATTATTATCTACCATTCCATTATCCGTTTGGTCTCTATTCTGGCTCCAACGGTATATGGGTTAGGGCCAGCTCTGCCAACACTACTCCGCACCCACGCGCGCGAGCGCCCGCTTATTTTCCCTTGCTCTCTTCTCGGAGAAGAACGCGTACTCGCACACGAAACGAGCGTATTCGCTTACGTGGCACGGGTACGAATCTAAGCTCGCGTACAGTTGCAAACGCGATGGCTGCGATGCGTTTCGTGCGTTTGCTGGTGTACGATTAGAATAGATCGTTCGAAAATATCGTGTACCTTTGAAAACAGTCGATTTCAGGCAACGGAACTCCGTTTGGCGCGATCGAACATTGCTCTCCGTATTGCAGTTTAGTTCGAATAAACTTTCTAGAAATGATTAACGGTAAAACGGTCGTTGAAATACTTTTTTCTATTGTTTCAGATCCATTTTTCTTTAAGGGATCTACCTCTTGTGAACGGGCCAAAATTGGTGTGAATTCATGAATTTTTTAAAATAATTGTCTGGTACGTCTAACGTGATATCCTTGTTCGCAATTTGTTTGGCTACTTCTAGGTCATACATGGGAATTTTTGAAACAGTTTTAGTCCATTGCTCGTTGGTTTTATTTGGCCCACAATGAGAACCACGTTTAACGGTTACATGTCGCTAACAAAATTTTTAGAATTTCGAAGCACACAATTTTGAAAATATATTCCTCAAATGGTATAATTTATGAAAATACAATTTAAAAAAGATCGATTTTAAACTACGACCGATGATAATAAGCGGATCAAGTACTACGGAACGCTTCGTTAAAACAATTACAGCAAAAAGAAACGTCAGTATTTCTAAATTTTGCGTAAGTGAATTATCGTTACACGTGCTTTACTAACGAAGCGCAATCGTACCGTTTGTCGGCACGATAAAATGTGCGCGGTGAAACGTAATTGTGCGAGGTGTATCCCACGAGCCACGTCGCGACTAAACCGGGGTTTTAACTCTCCCCCTCGAGCGGGGGTTGAACTTCCCGTAACTCGCGTCGCGCTCGTCCGAGCTACTTCGCCGGGACGGCGTAAAAGTTCCCTAATCTCGGCGTCGCGATAAATTCGGTTAGCCCAGAGAGGAAAGGACGCACGAAAGTTTTTTTATGCGAGTAGTCGGGGAACTTTCTGACAAGAGCCTCTCTGTCTTTCTCTCTCTCTCTCTCTCTCTCTCTCTCTCTCTCTCTCTCTCTCCCTCGCCCTCTCCCCTCGTTTCCCCTCGTTCTCTCGGTCGGATTGAAAAGTATCTGGCCCAGAGAGTTAAAAGGGGAGCCTCGTAGATCGGCATCGCGGTTCACTGCTGCGAGCGCGATGTGGGTGTGACCTGGTTTCCGAGAGTTTCACTTTCCTGTAACATCGTTGCACGGAGGAGGTAAGGAGGATTCGACCCCAGAGTTACGTCATGCATTGTTATGCCGGCCGTAACGGGTCGTAGACGTACGTGCGGAACTCCGCGGGAATTAAAATAAGCTAGTGACTATTTTCCACGCGTAGATCTCCTAGTCTCTCGTTAGCGTATCGAGAAAGCTTCGAGCTGAACGATTGCTCCCGCTGCCCTCCGTACCTTGCCATCGGGCCCCGAATATCCGGGAAGGGCAGTATCGTGATCGCTCCGTGAAAGGGACGAGAAAAAACGTGCGCGTCTTTGATTATTCCTTTTTCCAACTACCGAGGAACCTCGCGATTAAAATTTCTCGTTCCACGCGAATCGGAATAATATTTACATTAACGCGCGTCGCTTAACGTATCGTGCGTAGGAACGATTTGTACGTCATGTAGGATCGTTGTTTGCTCTCGATATATATATTTGCGCGGAATCGATGAATATTCAATAAAGATATATAACGAATTCGCGACGCGTGCGATGCGTAATCCGCACACTTGCGTGCTCGGGTGCACGCGTGCGCATGCCCGCGCCACGATCCTCGTGCGTGTGGCGGCATATATAAAAGAGCGTTCTAGCGTGCGACCTATATTCCACGCTTGCATCGCTATATTAGACGCGCACGACGCATCAGGGACGCGTCTGAAAGCGCCTCTCTTTCTTCCCCCCCCCCCCCCGATCTCCGCCCGCGGATGCCAATCAAACCCGAATTCAAAGGCCAATTTGGTGGCTTCCACTGTTTACAACCGCCATCCGATAAAACCACAATACTTTTTTCTTTTTTCAACGCGATCGTTGGATAAACCATTCGTCGAAATTAACGTACGTCTCGAGCGCCTTCCATCGTCTCGTTTACGCGCGTTGAACAATCGTGAGAGATAAGAATCGTGTTTGCGATCGTACGCAAACACAATTTTCGGACGGAACGGTCGCTTCCTGTTCAGGATTATGTGGCGCGCATCAAGCCTGCACGCGTTTCACGCGGCCGTGGCTGTGGTGTGCGTTTACGCACCCACGCGCCCACGAGGAAGTTAAGAATTTATTTTTACCGCGGTTCTTCCGTACGACCAAACGGCTCACCCACTCGATCGACGGGACCGCGACCGTAAAAGCGGCGCGACGGCATCGTTCCGAGTGGAAATTATACTTTGGCGAACCGACGAGTGGCCTTTGCGCCTAACTTCTCTCCCCGCGAATAGGCGCGATAGCGCGCGTCCATCGACTCGATCGTGATAAAGGGACGAATGCACGAAGAAAAACTCGTGGGAAGAGCGCACGAGAGGAAATCGGTTCCTTCGATCATCCTCGCCGCGATTCGCTGCGATCTCTCGCTTCGACTTTCGAGCGTGCACGCGCGCGTAGAACATCGGCCCTTCTCGCGAAACGATATCGACGATCAAAGTCGATATCGCGCCGATTGCCAACCAAGCTCGCACAAACCATTCCGACTGCGATATTAATAACCGACAGCGAAAGAAATGCGACGATTCCGTTCGCCATATGGTCAACCTAAATTCTAAGAGCCCGTCGTAACTAGCATAACCGGGATAACCTACATAAAGAGAGCAAAGATACTAGCCCCAGCTAGAGTAATGGCGAACGAACGAATGGACGAGCGAATCCGTACAGTGACTACTGTAACACATGTACGGCGAATGTCGAGAATTCCATCCACGTTCTTCGGGTGAAAAAAAAAGCGTGAATGAAACGTCCGACATAGCAATGTCTCGAGATCCTTCGCGCGCTGGTACCAGCTCTGCGGGAAGTTTATCATTTGCAATGTTGTCGATGCTAGAGGAAGAATGCTTGGTCTGTCTATGGATCTCAAAGTCCTTCCGATTAGAATTTTCGATTTCGAGCAGATAACAATCGGTAACGCGCGTCGCGCGGGGTTACGTGGGTATACGGGGGAATGCGGGAAAGACGAATGTGGTCTCGGGAAAATGTTCAACCCGAGGGATCATTACGATTAACGGGCAAATTTCGGAAAGAAATCGTAATAGCTCCATCGGTGCTCTACGCGTATCTAGAATTAGCGATATTAGCGATTCATTATTTTATAACCGTGTTCCGAAGACGTATCTCCTTTTAGATTCGTCTAGGACCTAGACGAATCAATTCTCATTTCATTCCCGATACTCGAACAATACGATTTCGTTCCGTTGCGCCAAGCTAAATTTACCTGAATTTTCTGATATCACTCGGGCGTTAATTTCTCAATTAAGAAATTGACCGGCCGCGAAACACGCGCCAGTGGTTCGCAAAGTTTTTACGATCGCGGATCTCGAAATAATTGACCACGGATTAAAAACGTGAATTTTGGCACGACGTCCGATGAAATCGCTTACCGCCGCGCCGCTCCGGGAAATGGGCGATTTGGGCGAGACGACGATTCCTGCGGACGCAAGCGACACCCGTTACCGTCCCCGACCGTGCGATTCGGTACCTTTTACGTGACGCGACTCTAGCATCGTAGAACTCATATTTCCCGAATCTAGAGACAGCTTCGTACAGTCGTTGTCCTCCTATGGGCTGCGGTCGAGACTTCTCCCATTAAATCTCAAATGAATGACATTAGCGGTGCTATAATATCGTACCACTATTACCGTGACGGGTATTACGTGTCACGAGGCGCGCGCGTTCCCTCTCCGTCTCCTTCCTCATCACTCTCAAACTCAAACTCACTCTCTCGTCTGTCTCTCCCTCTCTCCCTCTCTCCCTCTCGGTCGCGCTCGCTGTACGCCTCGCTCTCTCGCTATACCACTCTCTCTTTCCATCTCCCTCCGCTCCGGTCTCTGGAAACACTCTTACCGTTGCACGCAAGGAATCAGGTCACTGCGCTGCAAGAAAGCAAAAGCGGCGGTATACGAGCGCGCGGATTAGTATTATCGAATATATACCTATATCCTCCGGAAAAGGACGATGACTAAGGCGCCGTTTCGACAGAACTTTCGCGCACGTATACGCGAGCATAGGTACGGAGTGCCGGCCAACTCGAGCATATGGTTCGCGAGCGAAATTTTTGTCTATCTCGCGTAAACGCCCTCCGGCGGTAGCAAGCACCTTGCTAATTTCGCGGATTCATCTCTAGCGCCGCAAACGCATTCTCGATTTCACCGTTACAAGGATACCGGCTATTTGAATTATGCAACGATCGATTAGGATTTCTTTCCTTCTCTCTCCCACCACCCCCCCGCTCTCTCTCTCTCTCTCTCTCTCTCTCTCTCTCTCTCTCTCTCTCTCTCTCTCTCTCTCTCTCTATGCCAGTCTCGCTGCTCATCTCTTTTATCTTTCGACGCAACGACACGTTAGAAAATTCTTCGTAAAGGGATTATTGGCAAAGGTGAGGTCACTCGGTCGAGGAGGTCGCAGTTCAATGTCGTCGAGTGCAATAAATGCGTAATCCGCGCTAGTACCGACCGTGAGTAACGCGATTGAACAGAAACAACGAATTATACGCGAAGAGGCGCGAACGAGAGGTCGATTCGTTACGGTCGTATCGACACCGCGCGTGTTCGATTGATTATAAAACTCCACGTTGTTTCCTCGCATCGCCGTGGTGATTACTCTCCCGTCGCATACGGTGGAAAATTCGAATCGACGCGAAGATGTGAGCCGTTTTTAGTTTATTCGATATTCCTTTTTACTCGTTTATCATATATATTCCCATTGGGAACGGCGACGGGAGAAGATTACATCGAGAATTCGGTAGCTCTAGCGTGGCCGAGGTGCAACGCGTAATAACGAAGTTCGTGCTCTTCCGCCGCGCGAACACTTTAATTAATTAGAGAAGCAAAGCAATTACGTCTCGCTATTCCACCGCGGCCTAACTTTCGCAGTTACATGACTCACGTAATCGACCCACCGTTACTCCAGTTTCATTAAACAATCGAACATTAACGCCGTGCGCGTTTTGCCCACAATTTCGAGACCCGTCAAACGTTATTCCAATAATTCAAACCGCCGATTTGTTCTTGCGCATCGTATCGTGGCTCTCATCGGTGGAGAATGTCGAGTGTGGTACAACGTCGCGTCCGATCGTCGGCGGCACGCCGCTCGCGATTGGATACAAATCACGAACAAAGCGGATAACCGTCGCTACAAAACCAAGGCAATAAATTATAAACGCGCTTCGTACGGCCGCGTCCTTTTTGCTCTTTCGCAAGTCCGCGATTTTTGCGCGCGAAACAAAGGACCAAATCGTCGACTCGGCAGAATCCAACGGTCGTGCGCCAGGTACCATCGCGCGCACCTTCGTAGTTCATCGAACCGCCGCGCCGATCTGTGATCGACTAATAGCGGCCGTCCGTTCGACGCTGGTTTACCTCGTGATCGTCGCGACGAATATTTAGCGACGGACGCCAACGTTGGATGATCGTAGAATCTTTCTTCCATGTTGTCGATTGTCGTTACGGTCCTCGCGCGTAGGATAAAAATGACAGGACCGGTTTTTAGTACGACAAATCGACGCTTTCCGAGAGGAAAAGAGAATGCTGACCCTCGAAAGACTTCCTGGATTCCACGAGCAAGGACGCGCGAATCTCATCCTTCGACAGTTTCTAGATCTTCCTCTTACGTTCGCGATCATCAAGTCATGCCAATGGCACGAGCCGTTTTCTTTGTTCCAGGCCGGTACTGTCCCGCGAGCCTCGGAACGGACGTGTCAGTTCTTCTACTTTTTTTTTCGCTTACAATTAGTCCCGCGACTCAGCAAATCGCGCGTCGTTCCATTTTCTCGATCGATGAAGGAAAGGCGAGTCGCGTTCGAACGAGGGATTCCCGCGCGTTACGCGAAACGTCCGTTAACTCTTTGAGGCACATGATTTTAAAGAAAAGAAAAACCCAAGTTGCACTAAACTAAACTAAAGCTGATTTAATGAAAAACTTTCAATGAAATATTAAATTGTAGGACTACGAGTAATTGCAATTTTTCTATAATTATTTAAATAAAGATCTGTTGCCAAAAATGTGTTTGCAATGTTGTGTCAGAGTTCAATGGTTCTAATTATTTCGAAACACGCACGCTAAATGAGGAAGAACTCACGAAAATGATAAATTCGTGTACGGCCAAATTGCCGTTTACGTTGCCAGCGTAAAGTGTGACTTTTGAAGGCGCCAGCGAATCAAAGTTAAGAATTAATCGAACGCTATGTCCCTACAATTTTACATACGCATGTACATATATACGTAGAAGAATATATAAGTTATGAGCTTAAAACATTCGGCACAGCTCGCGAAAATCGTGGACCCGAGTACGGCCGTTTGTTCGGCAACGTAATATCGCGGCTTCGCGCACCTTTCCAACGGCGCGGCGTTCAGTAATTTATCGCTCCTTCGATTTTCCGATAATAAATAACGCGGAACGAACCCGGCTGACGGAGTCTGAAATCAAGCGAGATCGAGAAGGAAACGGGGCGCGGGGTGGGGAATGAGGCGGTGAAGAAAAAAAAAAAGAAAAAGAAATAAAGGCGAAGTAGTCCCGATCGCTACATCGGTCGAGCCGAACGCATAATTATTTATAATCAAACGAATAGGTCGGATTACGATAGAAGCGATGCCACGAGTCTACAATCGTCCCGCGATAATGACGGCGACGGCGACAACGCGATCATAATAATTATTGCATAATGGCGACGAAGGAGTCCTGCCTACCAGCGAACGCGGTGGCAGTCACTTTCCTTTTTCAGTGGCCTGGATCATCCTATCGTCCTCTCCCAGCCGCTATGTCGGCTCTATCGTTCCCTTTTACTCGCCTCGCGAATTCGAGTCGTATTCTCGCCCGAGCGATCGATACGTACCATCGATAACTTTTAATCGCTCTATTACCCAATGCTCGGACCGGCTACCAATCGTGAGCGCGCGAAACGGGGTGTAAAACTGAAAACCCACTATCGTCGCGTCACGTGAGCTCACGTGCTGCCACGGTATCTCGCGGCATGGGGAAAAAAGTGTAGAAAGTGTATTTCATATAAAAAAGTAACGTCGTTTAATTGAAACTCATACATTTTTAGCAAGCTTTTATTTTCAATCAATGCTGTAATCACCCTCAAGTGCAAATTTGCAATACCAGTTCGATAAGTCAATGGTTTTTGAAATTTATTTGTTTGAATTTGATGTTAAAAAACGACATTACTGTCCGGTCCCCCTAATATTTAAGTATATTAAGAATCACGTTACAGCCAAGTCACGCGTATCGCACACACACGCGCGCACTCTGCACTTGTTTCTCGAGACGTGAGATACCGTGATAGCGTACGAGCTCGCGTGACGTGTCAATAGACTGTTTCCAGCTTAATTTTGCACGGCGAAAGAAAGTGCGGCGCGCAAAAAGGGAGAAAATAAAAAACAAACTTTTACCCGCCGGAATACTCGAACGAGGCACCCTTCTCTAGCGCGAGAACACGCGCACGGAAGGTGGCGGGAACCACCGCAGGTGCGTTTACTATGGTTTCGAGGCGAAATCGGGGAAACTGCGGGTTTTTTAAAAACTGGTAGCCCAGTTACGTATTCGTTTTAGGTATGCAAAGAAGCCCGTACCGGAGGGATCAGGGATCAAGTGACATCGTGCATCCACTTTGCGCTTCCCGGCCACGTGTCCGCGGTGACTGCGTAAGTACTGGTGCACGGTGCACATGTGCCCGTTGTTCCGTACACGGTCACGCGGTGTGTGTACGCTACGTACACCTTCTATGGCGACGCGTCACGGGGAGAATACTAATGTAACTCGCGCTATGTAGTCGCTGCCGACTGTTCTAGTAGCGGACTCTCCAACGAGAGCTTCCGGTCACGTCGATACAATGAAAAATCGTCGGAAGGAGCGAAAAGGTTTTCTCTCCAAAGTAGGGCCCCGTTGTCGTTTTTAGTATGTGCTCTCCGTTCTCGCGTTTCTACCTGTCGATCGAACATACGCACTGCCGGTACACGAACCGACAACAACGATAGATCCGTAACCCTGGATTAGTGGATAGTTGGTTTTATCGTTAGAACTATTCTACATTCTTAGTTCAAATGCTACCGACGCTAGAAAGTGAATTAAATATTGCCCCTGATATCCGTAACTGAATGCAAGATTTGTGCACTTACCGGAAGAGATACGCAAAAACAAATTTTATGTGACGCTAAAATTAATGGAATTCGAACGAAGTCAAATAAAAGAATTGGCGTTTAGAAGTTTTAACGACATCTCGAAAGTGGAAATACGTGACGCGCGGCCTTCTCTCCTTAGAACTACAAATATTAGTACAGCACTGATGGAATTGGTAAAAAAAAAAAATGTAGTAAGAGAATTATCAGCTTTTAACGATATTTTACTGTCAAAACGATGGAACGTACGCTATGACTATATAAAAATTGAAGTTCAATAGTGGAGTCTATACCAACTGTTCGTCAACATTCTTAAACGTTTCTTCCAATTATATTTGCGTGACGGTGCGCGTTCCTTAATTTGAAAATAATTTCAACTTGCTAATTCAAAACAGAAGTATAGTTATTTATCGGTTAAGCTACAACGGACCGCGTATCATCGTACATCGAAACTAACGGACGGTTAACCGTCGAACGCTTTTAAGATTATACCGGGAGGGTATTAGCGTGTGATAAAGCGAGGGAAAAACCGTCGCGCGTGCATTTACAAATTTATTAGTCCACGTGACTAATATTTTGACTTAAAGTGCCCACTGGACGTAGCCGCGGCGTTAACAACTCCAATTGGCAACGAATACGCCGAAATCAGCGGAATCTGACACGGTTAAGTAGCGATGCATTAAAATAACGAGCACGGCCACGATTTAAAAACACGCGCCTCGGCCTTGGGCTTCACTCCACATCGCTCGGTCTTATTTAGGTTATTCGTCTTGTTTAATCGGCAAACAATTCCGCCGTCGTCGTCGCGGAGCAACGTGAAACCGGTAGTAACCGGGAGAACCTACGGCCATGATTTGAGAAAGATAAAAAAAAAAAAGAAAAAGAAAGAAAAACAGAAACGGAGGAAGAGCGGATCGTTCATTTTTGTCGGCTCGAGTAGCAATCGTCAACATTTTCTGACATTTCGACGGAGCCTCGAACCTTGGGGTACCGAGGTCGAGTTAACGTCAGAAAACGATCAACGGGCGAGGCACGAGCGAAGGAACAATTTTCGGAGCGATCTTCGTTCTCGATCCTTTCCCTAGCTGCTCCGCGGTTCTCGGTGGTAGGCCCCGAGAAGTGGGTCAGCCAGATACGAAGAAGCGTAGGAGAAGATCATGGCAGCTTCGTGAACACGAGGATAGGGTAAACGGAAAACTTTCGAGACCTTCCACGAGTACTCGTTCCCGTCCCGGTTCGTTTATTCGAGAGATAAAACCCTCGTTTTCCGATGGCGGATATTATAAAACGCAAAAGCGTCTCGTTACGTCGAACGACGAAAATGGTTAATTTTCGCGCAACGATCGTCGCGTGGACGATATCGCCCTCGGAGTAATGTTTTGGAAATGATTTGCATCGATCAGGAATGTGTACGACTAGGGTGGATCGATAACGTATAATTCAATGAAAATAAAATGAGGCTTGTCGCTGGTGTTAACGTATCGTCCGAGACTGCTTTATCGGACTACATCGCCGAGTCGCGTACTTAATTGCTTCCTTCCGACGATGAGGCCAAAATATGCGATAAAACGGATCAAGTGAGATCATGTCGATGATACGCGACGTTACCGCATTCCTTGGTTCCTTTTCCTGTCATATGTGTACATTTGATGCCACACTTTCGAATTGTTTGTTATCCTCTTCGAGCGGCGATTCTTTTAATTACGTTTTATGCTTTCCATGCAAAACTGCCACGTAATTGTTTCCTCTTAACGAATTGTCGACCATCCGCTGCACGGTAGATACATTTGCGTCAACCTTGACGATCTTCTCGTAAAGAAGGACGAAACGACATTCCACGAGAAATCTAAGAAACAAATCTAAGAAACAAAACGCGCTCGTTCTGTCAACTAATTAAAAATAATAAAGTTCGAAATCATTAATTCGCAGTCGTCGTTATCTACGACAAAGTAGACTCGTTTTCGTTAACTTCGACAATGCTCGTGAAAAAAAGATGAAACGAAATCCTAAAAGAAATCCAAGAAACGGAGCGAATTTTTCCTATCACGTACCCGCACCATGAATTTAAAAAACGAACTGCGCAGTCATTAGTAGATCACCTCGATTATAGAGAAAGAAGAAATACGAAAGAGAGAGATCGACGAAAAGGAGGAACGACGGAGAAGATAAGGGAGAGAGACGCATAAACGATAAGAACTCGCGTGCTCGTACTTATCGTAGAAACGGTACGATCGGTATGACCCGAACTATTTTCGGCCTATTCCGTATTTACGCTAACGAGCAGAAAAATACTTCAGCTCGGAGAGCTCTCGACGCCGGAAGATTTAACGGCATCTTCGAACGAAGTCATTATAGCATCAACGAAGATTATATATTTTTAGTATTCTCGCGCGAGTTCAAAAGTTCGAGCCTACGAATTGTTTCGCGATAATGAACGGCGCGTGATCGCGTTGTTTCTGTCTGGCCGAAAAAATGTTCATCGCTCGTACGATGTTTTATCAATACGATAGTAGTACCCATGTTGCCTCGCATTCTTAACGTAGACGTAGACATCTTTATCGCTAAATAAAACCCTCCAGTAGCATCCTTTTGTTATTACGAAGAGGGCCGAGGAATATTATTAGAAACAAAAGAAGGAAGAGACGGTAATTTCTTTAACCGATCACGAAAGTGGAGCAACATCCGCGGCGAACAGATATCCGGAAACGGGTATCAGAGCAGATTGACAAATTGATAATTCCAAGTGATTTAACTGATAGCAAATCGAATATGCAGCCTGTATCAACACAATATTTACCCGCTAAATATGTTTTTGCCGGTCAGATAAACGTATTTACCGATTGTGTTTAACTTTGCATATACTTTCGCTTTCTCCGTGCGCGCAGAAAAAAAGGAACGGTACAACGAAGCGCGGCGTATCGCACACGTGCCAATCAAGTTTTGTATTTACGTAATTCCTAAGTTTTCGGGCTTTCTCGATCGCTAATGCCCGTCGATTATTTCATTCTAATCAACGGGGAGAAACGGCCGTGAGAAGCTCGCTGAGTTAAAGGCGGCGGCGGCGGCGGCGAACTTGGTGCTTAGCGCGATTCCAATCGCCGATAAAAGACGGTTCATGGAAACCCTTCTGCGACGCGCGTGATAGCAGCGTCACCACAAAAAGAGACGCCAAGATGATATTACTCGTTAACCCCGCGCTCGGTATGCCGATTACGGTTATCGGTCGAAGCTTAATTATTAACTTAATTTACTGTCTTCGATCATTTTCGTCGCATCATTAGCACGGTCACGTACGATACTCATAGATACGCATGGAGCGTACACAAAAAAAAGGAGAAGAGTGATGATAACCATCGATAACCCAGGGATAAGTATCTCCTACGTTGCACCGTTCCATCGTCTCTCCGACCCTATCTCGCGCGTGTAGGAGTGACCTTCGACTTCCTCGTGACCAGGGACAAATTATTTCTACCAGCGAGATAGGAACAAAAAAAGGAATTCTTGCGGATTATATTTCATTCCCGAAATTTTTCCGTCTGCTCGGCGTCTCGATGCAGCAGCGAATTCACAGTAAGTTACGAGATATTCAAATCGCGCGTGTCGAGGTAACACTCGATTTTCTCGTAGCGGAAGACAAATCGTTTCCATCGGCGTAACAAAGAAATTAGTTTTAAGGTGTCTTCCTCCTATGAACGTTAGTGAGATTTCATGAATTTTTTTAAAGATTCCGATACGTCTGACGGTATAATTTGTTTGACTACTCGTTTCGTCATGCATGGGAACTTTTTTTAAAAGTTTAGGTCAATTCCTCGTTGGTTTTATTTGACCCGCAATGGAGCCATGTTTAAAAATCGTATGTTGCTGACGGAATTTTTGAAATCAAAGCGTACAGTTTTGGAAATACATTCCTTAGATGTTAATATTTTATGAATATGCAATAAAAAGAAAATCGATTTTTTCGATTTAGTTCTTTCGATTTCTCGAACTTGTCACCCCGATCCAACGGTTATGAAATTTACCCCCGCGGTCCGTTGACGGAACGCGAATCATTTCCGCCAACGAGGTACGAAAAATCGAACCACATCCCTCGCACGCGGAATTAGTCGTCGGATCCCCAGAGCGGAAGAGAAATCGTTTCCGACGACGGGAAATCAATGCGAGATTTGTTTTGAATCGCGCGACACTAGCGAATTTAAAGTAAGATGGAGAATCGAGGCATACGGATAGTGCGGTCGAGCGTTCGGCGACCCAGTGCGAATAAATTAAACGCGCGGCCAGGGCCACTGTCACGAGATCTAATTATGCCGCGGGGAGTAATTCTTGCCGGATTCCCCGAGAGAGGAAGGAAGAGCGTCGCAAACGCAATCGACGTACTTACGCGTATGTGCGTCGCACGCACACCCGGAATAAGAAGCAGCAGCAGCAGCAGCACAGTGGCCGTTATTCGCGCGTGGCTCGCAAGGTCGTGCAACGTGCATCGTAAGAGAGTAAGCTGGAGAAGCATTACGTGTACGTGTGTACATAGTTCTCAATGCAGATCGTTCCCTCGTCTTCTTTTTCTCTCTCCCCACCCCCCTCTCTTGCTCTCTCGCTCTCTCTCTCTCTTTCTCTCTCTCTCTCTCTCTCTCTCTCTCTCTCTCTTTCTCAGGCAAACTCGCGGGTACACGAATACACACGGAACAGAGATCGCGAGAGTCCACCTCGATTGATCCCCACTTTCCCTTTTTCTCTCATCGCACCACTCTTTGCCCGTCTTCCAACGATACGTCACGACCACGAACTTCAGCCGCTGCGCGTTATCCAGATGCAAAGTGCGAGCAGATGAATAGATGATGCAAAATGACCGTCGCTTATGTCACGACGCGGTACGCGCTATATTTAATGTTAAAGCGCGCGCGAATGGGAGAGACACGCGGATATCGGTGGAATCCTCGTTGAGATTTATATATTCGATTACGCTAATCTCGTAGCCTCGATTAGAATTAACGCGCAACATCGGAAGGAATAACGCGCCGCTATCGGGAACCCGTTGAATTTCAAATATCCGACGTGAATACTATTAAGCGGCCGAATGTTTACTCCGCGAGCGTGACAGTGTCATTTGCATCGTTTACTTAAGATCGCGTACGCATCCCTTTCACGCGATTGCCTCGTCGATTCGCGCGACGCCTGTCGATCAATTCAACTTCCGATCGCGGTACCGGAAGATACCGATCGAGAAACTCGATAGAGCTTCCCTACGAAATTAATTACAAACGCGGGGAACGACTGGTACTACTTGGAAGTTGATGGGAAACCCCGTTTGGAAGTCGTTGCCGATAAGATAATGCGTCGTGGCGCGAAGAACAGTAAAATGTTGACAAACGTGCTTGCTCCACCGACGTTCGAATGTTGAGTTTAAATAGTTGAGTTTGATAAATTAATTAAAGACGCGTGGAAACGAGTATAACTACTCGGAAGTTTATGGCCAACCTTGATGTTTGGAGGTCGTTGTTCATAAGATAATGCGTCATGAATGCGAGGAGCATAGAAAGGTTGAAAAACGTGCTCGATCCAGCGACGACGATCAAATAACTGTAATCTAATGTTGAAGTTATGTTTGCAGAGGCGACGGAAAAGTACGGCGAACGCGGTATAGGTTGATTTCAGTTATGAATGATAGAACGTGCGCCACATGGTATCACAGCTGTCTTTTCAATAGTACAATGTGGCGCGAAGTTTGCATTACCTACATACATATGTATCTACGCAAACCGTATCGGCGTGAAGCGAATGTCAGATGGCAAAACCTCTGTTTTACGCATTACCTCTACGGATACGTCGCGATATCAACTACCGAATTGTATTTTGCTTTTTCACGCTTACGACTCGCGTCCGGGGCGAAGGAAAATCAAAATGTACGATTCGTTCAATCCTGCTCGTACTGGAATTGTAAGGTCCGATTTGTACGACGTGTAATAACAGCATCCCGGCCATCGTTAACGAGGAGAATCACGGTGATAGAATACGTGGCTAGGTAAGATCCCGGTTTCGTGGGCCGTCGCAACGCCCAGAGTATGTGTAAATGAAACAATTATATGTATACGTCGAAATGACAATACCAACGTTAAGAGACATCGTTTAATCGTCGTGGGCAGCGCTAGATATCTCGCGACGAGGAGCGTCGCCTTTGCAATTCGCCCGTCAGCTCGGATATCGACGCTCGCGGCACCGGCCAAGGTATTTCGACTTCCCCGAGCAGCGTGGTCGATTACGGAAGTACGCGATGTCCCAATTAGAGAAAGACGATAGGCTCGCGATTAAGCCGCCGGTGTCCTCGAGCCGGTAGCGTCAGCTCGATAAAAAGAAAAGAAAAAGAAAAAAAAACTGCATGTGCCGAAAGTGAGTCATCGAATTATTGAAAGGCAAGTGTATGGAGGCCGTTGGCTCGTCGTTAATGACCGACGCGTTGTCGATCACCTGTCGCGCTTGTCCGTACGGGTGAGCGATAAAAATTTGTGCGTCAAACTGTTTACCCGGCAATCCAAGCGACATATGTACGTCAAAGCATAGGTCAGCGAGAAAGAAAATCAAGTTATTTTTATCTCGGCGTATTTTTAGGCGATAGAGGAGAGGGGGGAGGAGGAGGAGGAGGAGGAGGAGGAGGAGGAAGCGCGGGCGAATGATAACCTCCGAACGGTCGAATTATTCGTGACGCGGCAAAGAGAAATTCAGGCCCATTTTTAATGTAGTCGGAGGAGAATCGAATCTGTTAGCGGATAACATCGCGCCGGAATTTAACTTGGATGAATTAATCGACGTGGCGGAGCGCGTGGGCGCACGCCTCCGACCCACGTACTGGCCCACGTGCATCTTCCATCCGTGCTTTTAATTCAGCCGTCGCTTCCAACGCTAATTACCTGACGAGAGCGCTCTTTCGAGCGAAATCTTAATCCCTCGATGATATCGCGAAAGGAGGTCGTCAAACTCGACGGGCCGCAGTCTCGTGCGACGCGTCGATATTCGATTAACGAACGACGGAAAAAAAAGAAAGAAAGAAGGAAAATACGGATCTGCGGATTATTTTTTTATCGCGTTTCCGTGGCGAACACGCCGACTCCGCCCTCGCGCGACGGACGCGTATCGATAGTTGCACACCACACGCACCGTTGGACAAATACCTGAACTCGTCTCAAAGATTACCGAGCGGAGCGATTCATACCTTTCCGCGAAATTCGCGAACAACATTGCGCGGCGCTTCGGATGTGCGATAACTTTCGTACTTGACCGTCTGCCGGGTGATAAACTGCAAACGGTGGATTTCTTTTGCTCGCTCGTAAGTTTCGTGACACGCGCGAAATCCGGTTTGATTTCCGCACTATTAACGAATACGCGTGTCGCGTGATCCATTAATAACCGTAGATATCGATATAAACGCTGACATGCCAGTTAAATGCGTTAGCATCGTGCGCGAAAATGCGCGTTTTCATCCGTGTGCGAGGAAATTGGGAAAATGTACCGCTCAGTTTTGTATCCGCTGCGCGTGCCGCGAGTCACCTGTGCGAGCGTAATCGAACGTTTTATTATTAATTATTAGTATTAACGCGCGTATTACCACAGTTTTGCGTATATCGATTAGCATCGAACTGCGGAGTAAACAGTATTACAGCTATATGTATTATTCAATTGATATATCCGTGATATATTATAATCTAAAATATACTATATGCTAACGTTTCTAGTTATTTAAATCGAGTTTCCAACTCGGAATGCCGTTACGGCGTACCGGGGATTGCAATAATATTGTAAAAAGGCGCTAACGGCGTGCTGCGATAGTTCGCTGTTCGAATGAAATTCAAATGTCCAAGTAAACGTAGTAGTTCGAATAATGAAATAAAAATAATTCATAAAAATATCGCTACCGCTGAATTTCCGCCGATAACTCGCCATTCCAATTTCGCGGGAAATTTCCTGACACTTAACGCGAGTTTCCGCTCTTTCGCGTCGCGGCTCCTCGAGGAAAATTCGTTATCTAACGCGCAGTATTTCACGGGCATCGTCGTGGTTTTACCCATACTCGCGGAAGATAATTCTATCGAAGAACGCAATGAAATAAATCGGCCTCCCATTATCGGAGAGTATTTTTGTACAATACACTCGTCCTCACTTGCGAAAACAACGCTCGTCTCATAACAGCTTCCTGCACATAATCGAGCTAATACCCCCGATGAAATTAGTGCTCGATTAATCGCTCGTAGTAAAAAAAGGAAAAAGAATGTCCGTCGCAAAACTCGTACGGGTTTTCCGCGATCGTAGTTTGAGTTTTTCGCCTTCCAGGAAACTCGATTGAGCTGCGACGTTACAATTTTCAATCTCTTGGATTCGCCGGGAAGCTCGATTACGTTTACACGGTTACGTACTTGGAAATGCCAACGAAGATCCGTGATACCAGATACTAGAAGATAATCGAAAATCGCCGTACAGATCAAAACAAGTACGGCTGAGAATAATATCGCGAGAAAGGAATTTCTCGTGACGCGAACCTTATCTATATTTATTTTCATTCGTAGCAAAACTTTGTGAAAAAATTATTTCATCATCGCGGAATTAAACTTAGCTACCGTTATCTCGGCATTCGAAAGCGGACGAAGGGAAGAAAAAAAATGACGCCACGAGTCTCTCGGCGTGGCAACGGCAGACGCGGGGCGTCGCGCGTCGTCGTCCCTCGGACCCGACGCGCACGTGTCGCGTGAACTCATGAATGAACGAACGGAGCCGCAGAAAACGCGCGCCAGCGCGCGCGCACGCAGAGTTCGACGCTACGCGCGTAATCCGCGTCTATTTTTAAGTGGAACGCAGACGATTATCAGTGATTCCCGCGAGATAGGAACGGGGGCTTATCGATACGTTTGCGCATGCTCGACGAATGTGCGTGACTAAGAGAGAAAACAAAGGCACCGAAAGGTGGGGTCTCTCAGTGCCTCTCGGTACTGCGTGCAACGTGAAAAGAAAGAGAGAGAGAGAGAGAGAGAGAGAGAGAGAGAGAGAGAGAGAGAGAGAGATACGATGAATCAATTTACTACAATTCGCGGCGAGCGTCTTATCCGACTTATCGCCCACGAGTCCCCCGTGGCTCGACTATCTGCTTTCAATAATTTTCGATAACCGAAAATTGTTGTACAGAATTCGTCGATCGTCGCCTGATCCTGATCTCGACGTAAAAATCGGGGGAGATCGTTTCGTCGCGTCCCACGGTGACTTTGTACGCACGTACAAACGCGCGTACAAAAGAAAAATTCTCCCGTTTTCCCCGAAGCAGCCGCGTAGAAGACGAGGAGCGATGTTTCCACGAGCGGTTGAAATTCAATTAGGTCGATTAAGATTTTAAACGGATAAGAATCACCTAACGCGTTTATCCGTTGCCCAATCGTTGCATAATGATAAGACGAGGGGTCCCGAAAGCAGGAAAAAAGAAAAAGCGGAGAGTAGAATGGTGAAACTCGGCGAGATCGTGGCACTAGCCGCCTCCTGGAATCGTGAAAATAGTTTCACATCCGAAATCTCTCGGCGTTGCGTACAATGGGAATGAAAAGAGAAAAAAAAGGAAAAAAAAGAAAAGACTGACAAAGTAGCTGCGACCACATTCGTACTTTCACTGGATTAAATTTACCAAACGATTAATCTCTCTCCCTCTGCCTCTACCACGGTCTCCTTCTCGTGTCCATTTCGAAGCGGGACCCGTGACGACTCAACGTCGGATACGTACGCGTCTCTTATTCGTACTTTCTTCTTTTTCTTCGATCGCTCAAATTTATCCTTCCGTGATCCAACGAGAGCATGATGTCCCGTTCTACCGGCGATAAACAGCGATCCACGATCGAAGAAATGTCGGAACTCCGCGAAGTATAGTGAAATTCCCGGGAGAACGTTATTAGTTCACGACTCGCATTAACGACCGAATATTACGGATCGCTTATTAAGAATACTCCGGGCTTCCTTGATTCCTATCGCGAGTAATGGCAATTAAAATATCATTAATGGCGATTAAAGTCCGTACTTTCTCTTCGCATTCTTATAACGCTATTAAGTACACCGCCGTATCGTCGGGCCCGCGTCCTTTGTCCACACAATGCCTAACGGTGGAATGAGTTTTCCGTCAGAACTGCCGTCTCGTGCGCGAAATTACCAAGCCGCGAAACCGAGTCACGCACGAAACCCTTCTCCCCGATTCGCTGGCCCTCCCCCCTCTATCGCTCCTCTCACCCTACGTCCTTGCGAGCGTACGAAACACGCAGCGTCGAGGTAAGGTAACCCGAAGCTTTACGGACGAAGCCGGGAAAAGTAAAGAATCCGCGGAGAGAAGGAGGAGGCACTTCTGCCTCCGCGGTTATGTAACCGTGAGCGATTCTCGGAACAGCAGCACCAGCAGCACCAGCAGCAGAGCGTCGTGCGGGAGCGAGCGAGAGAGTGAGGTCAATTTGCGCGGAGAGCTCTTCGGGCACTCGCTCGCTCGTGCATCGGTGAGCGCGTGCGTGTGTTTCGCGATGTTTTGCGGATGGGAATGCGTGTGCGTGTATGCGTGGAAGATCGTCGCTCGGAGTGGCGTGAATGGACGTTAACGTCGTTTCGGAGCGGGCTTTAAGCGCATGCAATTTTCTTCTTTTTTTTCTTTTTTTTCTTTTTTTTTTTTATTAAGCGCATACGTACCACTGGCACGTAGGTGAGAACGTCAATACGCGCGCGAGCGGAATGGTAAGTACCGTCGATCTTAACGTTGCCTCGGTGAGAATTCTACGCGCGAGGAAGGTGATGCGAGAATGTGCATTCGCGAGGACGAGTATGAGTCGAATTCGAGGGAGGGAGGGAGGGAGAGAGAGAGAGAGAGAGAGAGAGAGAGGGAGAGAGAAGAGAGAGAGAAGGAGATTCGCACGAAAAGTGACTGACGCGTCGCGAGAAAACGTGCGTAATACGTTTGCTTGTGCGCGAGCGTAATCACACGGAGCGGATACAGAGGACTCGCGGAGAAACGACGGATCGTCGTACTACATCGCGATGAGACAAAGATACCCGGAAGTCGCGTGTACAACGTCGCGAGCAATAGTATGCATTATCCTTTTGCCAGACACGAATACAGCGTCCTCCCCTAAAGCTCGAAACAGAGTATCGTCGCGTCGCGTGACCTCATGTATCCACGATGAGATGTATCTATGTTGAACACAGGCAACGTTACTTTCTCATCAAGAATAACGATAGAGACTTAATTTTGATACAACCAGAGGGCAACGATCAATCCCACCAGCGACATACAATTTTTAAACGCCGCGCCATAGTCATATAGCCAAATTCAACCACCCAAGCAATTGATTAAAACTATTTAAAAAATTCCCGTGTATGACCAAGAAGTATCGAAACAACCTGCAAAAATGAATTATAGCGTTAAACGTACGGGAACTTGCAAATAGAAAAAAATCCTTGATATCTGATCAATTTTGGAGGCATTCACAGGAGGAAGATCCCTCGATACTCAGTTTTCCGATACTCCGCACAGACCCCAACGGCGATGAGAAGCCACAGAGCTTGCCGTATACCGAGCTAATAAGACGGAACCGAGAGACGAGTAGGAAGAGGGCGAAGAAGCTAGAGAAAGGAAGAGAAAAAGGGACGCTGTGGTAGAGGCGAACAGCCGTGCACGTATAAAAACGTGCGAGCGTGTGCGCGCGTGGATCGAGCGAGCACGGAACCGTGTACGGAGCGGAGTCGAGTGAAGTGGAGTCGAGTCGCGCCGAGTGGCGTGGAGTGGAGTAAAGTCGAGTGGAGTGGAGTCGAGTCGAGTCGAGTCGCGTCGAGTCGCGTCGAGTCGCGTCGAGTCGAGTCGAGTGGAGCGGCATGGAGCGAAGCGCGGCGTGGGGTTGCGCCGGTAAGTGTGCCAAGGTGCACTTCTCGAGAAAGCCGGACCGGCCGGACCACTACCGTTGCGCGCCTCACCGCGCCGCACCGCACCGCGCCGCACCGCACCGCGCCGCACCGCGCCGCACCGCTTCGTGCCCCGACTATCCCAAGTCGCGCGCGGATTCGATCCTATTCCATCCTGTCTCGTTACACGAGAGACCCGTCGTTCGTCCCTATCCCGGCCGATCTCAAACTAGCCCGATACACCTCGCCGGTGAACGTATTTCACGGAGAGCGCCGACCGAGCCGCCTGCATCGCGGAGACGCGCTAATCTCCGAGGTTTACGAGCGGCGATTCTCACTGATCTTTGATCCGTTACGATCGAGCGATTAACGATCGACGAACGCTGCCTCCGATCGGACGTGCCGTGGTCCCCCGACGGTTATCGGAATGAGGTATTGCGAGATTTCAGATATCGCGGGCGAAACGGACGCTTTACCGTGCGGTGATGAGGAGGCAACCGGAAGGAATACGAGTCCGATTGGTTTTAGAGTGTCGCTAGAGCGTCGGTGATGGGGATAGGCGTTGCAGCTCTTGCCTATATACTGCCCTATATTATATTATATTATATTATACAGTCCCCGGCAGAAATTTTTCTTGTAGCCCCATTGGGAACCAAATAGCCGGTTGGGTACCAATGAGGCCCCAAGAAGAATTTCTGCTCGGGGTACTCGTTTTGAGACTTGATGTACGACGGTGGTAGGGGTCGTAACTGACAGGAAGATCGCGCTGGCCGCCCGCTGGAAGGTGTAAGCGGAGATGGATGGGGGTGAAAGAATAACGGAGGAAACGAGCACCGCGACGCGACGCGAGGCGACGCGACTTCCGCCGTCGTTGATTCCGGCCTCGATTTTTCTATATATAAATATCGTCGAATGCTAGAGCCCGTTTTCGTGGTACGAGCCGCTTACGCCGAGGAACGTCGAAGTAAGAACGGATCTGACTCTCTAGTGGCCTAGGCCAGGCTGACCGGTCCTCCTCGCGTGCATCGTTGCCCCTAGACCCTCTCGCTATACATAGGCGTATGCGCGCACGCACACACGCACCACTTACGCATGTGCGTACACGCTGAATATAGATACCGGTATTGAGGGCACCTACCCTAATAATAGAAGTCGAGAAAATTTTTAGCCCTTGATGCCGGCGTGTCGCGCGAGGTAGAATTCGATTTGGGTCTCGCGCGCACGCACCGCAGGTACCGCGGTACCGAGGAAAATCGAACTTCCGTTGGTAGTTTTGCGAGGACCGAAAGCGACTGCTTCCGGTCTGGAGAGCGTCACCTCCACGCGAATGCGACGGTACGCATCGTTCGGCGATTAGAAACTTGGAGAGACAAAAAAGAAATCAACGGATGGCGGGTGTTACGCGCGAGGATCTTCTTATCATTTATCGGCCGTCCGTTTCGTTTTAGGCCTCGCTAATTTTAAGCGAAGGGGTGTAAAAATAATTTTTATCGCCACTAGCGCGTTCTCATAATCGCGCGCGTGTTTCGTCGCGATGCAGTGACACCGGCGCCAGGGACTACTTTTTTTTATCAACTTGACGCGATACGCGCCGCGATAAGGTGGCCCCAAAAAAAAAGATTCAATCCTCCGGAGTTTATTTATTTACGCGGGCGTCGAAGAAGGCGCGTTCGCGATCGCAGCGTTAACTCGCCCGGCAATGTTTTTCGCAAAAAAGCATCGTACGGGGCGCGTCGACGTCGGGATCCCGGGCGTCGTTTCCATTAAATCTCATGTCCCTGACGCGTCTCAATCGCCGTGAGACATCGCATCGTCGCGCGTTTCCTCGCCGATCGAGTCTACCACGAGTCATCGTCTGCAGCAGTTTATTCTGATTCGTGAGAGATATCCGGGACGATAAGATAAAGATAGTCGCGTGAAAATAAGATAACCGACTAGGTACGACTCGATACCAACGATGCACGCGTTCGACGACGCTTACGTCGTTACGAGGAATCACCGTCGTTCACGCTGAAACGTCGCGTCATGGAAATTCCTTTTCTTTTCGGTGAGAACGAGCATCGGTGATTCGGCAAACGTGGAACGGTGGATGCGGAGTGCGATGACTCTGATCGATGAGCGTTATAAAAACGAATAGCTCGAAATTCGATCGGACCTACTTATCGAGCGTTTTAGAATTTGATACTTTAACTTACTAACGGATCCGCTGGCACGCGAAAACTTTAATCCTCTGCACTCTATCGCATGAATTTATTTACCTTCGAATTCCTTACAAAACGCAACGGGATTCCAATGCAGCGGTATTAACACCATCGAGGTAGTGGTCCAATTGAAACTTTAGAATGTCCCCTAGAGGGAACACGATATATTACGCGTGCGAATAAATAGACAGGGAACGCTATACTAGAATTTACGGTTTGTGTCTCCGCCTGGGAACAATTGTGCGGTAGAGGGTTAAGACAATTCTCGTCTTCGCGCGTTTTTTTTCGGGGTTTTGATCGTAAGGCGATCGCATGGTCATTTAATTGGGATACGAGCCTCGCGCGCTTGGGCCAAGAGGCCTCGTCGTCTATTCATAGTCGTACTAGAACTAGATTCGAAGGTGTCGCGACTTTGATCCAAAGCCTCGTTCCGACCGTTAGATACGCGACAATTATTTCCTTCGTCAAAGTTTTCTCGTCGGAAGTACCGACGTACCCCGGCTCCGCGATCGTCTAACGTTAACGCTAACGTCGCATTCGAAATTGGTGATCCGATCGACGATCACGATCAATCGTGGATATCGAGCGGAAAGAAAAGACGCGTGATCGACGATGAGCACGATAAATGGAATGCGGGAATCGGTACGAGCCCTTCTACCATCGATTAATGGAACGCGCGAGAGCGAGGGAACGAGCTATAATTCACTTTCTCGTCCTTGATCGTCCCGGGAAGGCACAAAAGCGTTTCAGTTCCGGCTGCCGACGAACGCGGATTTCGTGAGCGGAGGGCACGGGGGACCACGAACCGACGAACGGACGAGGAACCAAAGTGGGTCGTGGGTTCAGAGATTACTCGACGATACGTACGACCCAGTTGGTCGCGAGCTAAGAGACTTTTTAATGTTCCGTGGTGATCTCCCGTCCGGCGTGACGAAAATCTGTAAAACGATCAGCAATTTCTACGTAGACTCGTCGAGGAAAATAAATTTCCGTCTCTTTACCGAGTAGGAGCTACGTTTAAAATGGTGATTGATCCTTTCATAGTTATTGAGGGACAAATCTTATACTGATTTTTCTCTAAATTTGTATACAATTGGAGAGTGTTAGCGAGCAGTACATTAAAGTTGAGGATAGTTTAAAAATATAACTCCGTAATGGAAGGACTGAGAGGGTATTACAAGTTGTAGCGAAGATAATGCAAAAGTCACTGATAAATTTTAAGTAATTTAACGCGCGAGGTAAATGAAATATATAAAGCAGAAGATTCCCGCGAACCTCGATTAAATTTTTATTCGGCTCTCGGAAGAACGAAACTCCGAATGCTGCGGAACTCTAAATAACGAGAAGCCAGGTCTCGTGAGGAGAGGACGAATCCAGCTTCTCTCTGGCACGCTAAATTTACGCGCGAACACCTAAAGGTATCTCGGCCGATCGGGGGATGCCATTCAAGTATTTTCAATTAGGACCTTTCACCGACGGGGCGGAAGCCGCCGCCTGCCTCCACTACCGCCGAACGATTCTCCGGCGCCGAGAGCCGAAGCCATCGCGACGGACCGTAGAAGCACGTTGCGCCGTGCGTCAGGGAGAATCCACGAAATTAAATGAAACCCAAGGCGGTCCGGCGATTAGACGTCGGGGAGGACCGACGACGTCGTCGAGCGTCGCGGCGACGCGGCGACGCGGCCAACGAAGATCCCATGGCTCGCGTTTACCGCGTAACCGCGAATTTCCATAATTTCCAATTAGTAATCAGTCGGTAGCTGCGCCTATATTGCCTTCACCTCATCACCGTCTCTGCCAACTCGCAACGGCACGGCTACTCGCTTCGATACGCGCTGCGCGCATTAACGTGCGTTTTACGCGCGCACCTTGTCACGTAGGCACGCACTACCACGCATTAGCTGTTCGTGCGTGTGGGTGAACGTCGGTGGCGGCAGGCCATGCCTGACCAGTGTGCCACTTTCACTACCTTGTATTTGGGTCATCGCATCCACTTCAGCGGCTCCTCTCGCCTCCCCCGAGCCGCTCTCTTCAAGGGGGTTGGAAAGGAGCGCGGTATCTTATTGGAATTATGCCTACGAAGTCTCTCTCTCTCTCTCTCTCTCCCTCTCCCTCTTTCTCTTTCTCCGCCCCCCCCCCTACGCCTCTCTCTCTCTCTATCTCTATCTCTGGCGGTCCCCCTCCCTCCAGTTAACGATCTTTTCGGCTTCTGAACGAGCCACGGAGATCCGAACTGCTCGTTCTCGTTAACCTTTAACCGATCGCGCGTCATTTCCGCTTGGCATTTGTCCGCATGCACGCTCGTTCTACAGTATTTCGCGTTAAAACGATTGATTCTAACAGCTAGTATGCGTGAACGCGGTACCCGGCGGTCGTCGCGAGAATCCCTCGTTCCCGAACGATTATTTTCAATCACAATTAAAGATACGACTAACGTTCTAACGGGATCGCGATGACTCAGGAATATCGAGTACCACGTTATCGAGGAAGCGCGTCCTTGCGTTTGAAGGAGTACGCTTCCTTTTTTTATATACATATATATATGTATATACTAAAGAGTAAACCGAAAGGTACGTCGATCTTGGAACTCGGGCGCGACGCTTAAGGACGCGTCGACAAACAACAGTTCTCGGCGAGCGTGGTATTCGCGGCGGGACGCGCGGATGGAAAAATTGTAAATCGGCGAATTGGGAGTCGGTACGCGCGGCGGAGCGTTAACGAGAAGCGGCAAGAAACGCGGTGGCTCGTGCCGGCGAGCCTTTTACGAATTCGCGAGCCACCGTGCGCCGAGTTTCAGGCGAGTTTCAGGCGAGTTTCAGGCGAGACTCGTACAGAGGCAGAGGCAGAGGCAGAGGCAGAGAATCTAAGCGACTCAGGACACGGACACGCCGCGTTACGCCGGCGTCTCTACGCCGGTGGTGCAGGCGCAGATTGTGGTTCTCCCATTTACCCAGTTCCCCTCGCGCTCGCGCGCGCACGAACGTGCGGGTTATGTAACCAAGTGAAAGTGGCACAAGCACCGAGCACAGCGCACACCGAGGACCGGCATCGACATCGACATCGGCCCCGCGAACAACCACCATCCACCGTTGTACGACGGCACCTCCGGCACCCATCCGACCAGATACGATCCTGTTCCACGACTCTGCGAATAATCCTCTCCTCTCCTCTCCTCTCCTCTCCTCTCCTCTCCTCTATACTCCTCTCCACTCCGCCCCTCTCGCCCTCTTCCTCTCCACTCCTTTCCTCGCTTCCTAAAGAGTACCACGGCCCGAAGAGCTTCGCTCTGCCCCGCCTTTTATTTCTTCTTTTTTTTCTTATTATTATCATCATTATTATTACCTTACTCTTTGTTACCGCTTACTCCCCCGGGAATACCATCGCCGGACGCCTAATACGGTACGGTTAAGGTTCGCGCGATGTTTTTTATCTTTATCCCCGATGTTTGTATAAGTAAATCAGCGGAAAGGAGAACGTTAGAACGGGAAAATCAGGTTCTCGCTGGATTATCGAAGAGCAAAAACGAGAAGCGTGGCGGTATCGGCGCGGTGTAAACGATCGTCGATCGTGGAGATTCGAATCCGAGGCAAGTCCGACTGTCCCCGCGCTATTGTTCGTCGTGCCGAACGAGGTGGTTTTTCTCCGGTTCCCGTCGCCTACCCCCTTTCGTCGGCGTATCGATCGCGTCGAATCATTATCGCCCACGCGAATCGCGATAACCGTCGTGTCCTTTCTTTCTACCTTAGCGTCCGTCACTCTCGCCGTCTTAGACTTCTCACCTATTATCGAGAACGCGTTTTATGCATCTCCGATTACTCGTACACCGAGGATATTTATCGATCCTCTTGTTTACGGGCGTGCAATCTTTACAACGAATCTCTCTTCGTTGCGAATTCAATGATTCTAGAGTTTTCCGTGATTTCTGAAATCGTGAGAAAGAGGGGAGAGAGCTAGCTAGGGAGAAAGAAAGCTAGCGGGAGAAAGAGAGAGAGAGAGAGAGGGGAGGGAGGGATGGAGAGACGGTAATGGGAAAAGCCGATCGTCGGTACGCGAGCCCGCGAACCCGTCTTCGCATTCCTGATCAAAGTAGAAAAACGTTTCGTGGTCGTGCGCGCAGTCAACTTCCAGTGTAAACAGACAGTGGCGTAATATGTTTCTCAGCCGGTCTGGCCCGATCGGCTATCGAGATAGATACACGCCGCAGCTACCGCCGCGGAGCTCGCGAGAGCGAAAGGAATTCGCTGTTTTGTCGCGAGAACGTAAGAAAAAGGGAAAGGGCGATTACGTGATTAGATATGCATTTCGATCGAGCTAAACGCACGCTACCGTTTCTCGCCGCGTCGCAGCTTCCCCCAAGAGAGGGGGAGGAGAAGTCGGATTAACGAGCGAGCGATACCATTTCTCGAAATTTCCTCGAATTTCGCGGAAGGTCGATTAAAATGGCACGATACGTTGCGCACCCGAGCGAAGGACACTTCGTATTTCGTGATAACGGAAGAACGGATCGATTAAGCGACGCGTATCAATGAACAACTATATCTTGATACTTACCGTCTATCAATAAGATATCTATCTTTAGTACGTAACGGAATGTGCTTTAAAAGCTACACCGGGTAGGTTTAGCATAATCGTATCTGTAACCGTGGAACCGGTTGCGGTAGTAGTGCTGTAATAATTATAAGCGAAGCGTACGTATACAGTAGTAAAGGTCGTTCGTATTTGACGCGAAGGACGGACTCCTCGAGTACGAACAAAGAGGAAGGGGGGGGGGGGAGGAAAGCTCATTCTCTAATTACATTGTAAAACACGAGTGACGCGAAGGTGCTAATGGAATTTTTTTTCCATCCACGTGTCGATCAAAGGACGTTCTAACGGACGATGTATTGAAATGTTTTGTGCACCGATGCTCCGATTTGAAAGTGAAATGCGCTACTCTTAAAATATGGATGGGATATATTTGTTATCTCCTATTCTCCGTCTTAAACGTTACCGCCGTTTGATACGTACGCTCGTGGACGGAAATGCATAAATATTTAATCCGAATTCTGGTTTAACTAGTTTTACAATTCTGCGAATCTTCGGCTCGAAGATCCATTTCATTACGGTAATACGTGAATATTTCTCAAATCACGGTTGGATAAGAATTTTTATCTATCATCATTTATTAGCTATAGTAATTGAAAATCATTGTATTCCGAAGTTAAACAGTCGCTCGGCACTTTGACAATTAAAAACCGCGCGGCTAATGAAAAAGAATCGTCGTTGAATTTGGCTCGCCTTGTACATTGAGTGGCAAGGTGACACGAGAAATCCAATTTGGAAAAAGAAAAATCGTAACTTCCGTAATTGTTTAGCCATTTCAATTATAATATAGAGTCGCGTTCCGAACTTGAAGTTTCATAGTTACGTACCACGTTTTGTTAGTCAGAAAAATGCAACGTTATTAAATTCTACTCGCGATCGACGAATTCGAAGAAATTTCCAATATGATATCATCAAGAGAATTCGTATCCCGACAACGGGGGATGAAAAAAGATCGTGAAACGAGCGTACCCTGTTTACTTCTGGCAGCGGCGTAGTAACCGGCATCGCGTCAAGACACTTCGGCCTATGAACTCCGTTTCAACCGGTTATATAACGGCTTAATTACTCTGCCCCATTTTCACGAGGCATTGTCTCGATGGTGCACTTACTTTCGAACCTCGCGCCTCGAACGAAGCGTGCAGCGGCTTAGAAGCTTAGAAGCGACCGCAGCTACACGGCTAAACCTAACCGCACTCGAGAGACTCCTTGCGCAAGGGGCCACTCGCTCTTTTTTCACTCGTACCTTTTGCCGAAGTTTCCGGAAGTAACTACGAATCGCCTGGATACTTTTATTCTCACGACGAATTAGGTCGTTCGCCAACGACAGTTGTTATTATGGCAAAAATATCGCAGATGAAAAATAGTTACGCGTAAAGAAACTTCGTTTCCGATGAAATTTTTCAAACGTCTTCGGTCACGTCTGTAATAAAATTCCGCAAAGTACCAGCTGATCGCTTGTCTTCTAATGTTATCAGGCATCGGAAATGGTATTTACCAAGAGCGAAACGAACTCGACGAATTGTGTATATTACTTTCAAATTTTATGAATTAACGAATTTTTAAGATAAGTTAACGGATCGGACGAATCTTGTCTAGTTTATACGTGCCGATCGGTGACACCCTTCGAAATTGTAAAGAAACCAGGTTGCATCGACTCGGTAGCTACCTTCGCGAGAGTCGTCGAGCAACGTTCCTAACGATAAGTCTCGGGAAGAGTAAAGCGAGATACGTGGAAAATCGAATTAACTCGTACTCGCAAACCCATGATTCGTTGACGGATGAGGCGAATCGCGGTCAGTAGATTATAATTAGGCTCGTTTGTCATATCCTTCTCTCATCGAGATCTGGTTTTCACGGAATCCCTGGGAAATCGGCGGTTAGTTCGCGAGTAGTAAGCGTGGGTGTTCGATACATTTGACTCATCCGCTGAATTACGAATAGGGAATCCTCCGCTACCGGAAGTTTCTCGCCGCGGTATCCTCCCGGACGAGTCACTTCCTTCCAGGATAGCGAACAGTCGAGTTCCGTGTACGAACCACGATAATATAATATCGAAACAACACGCGTAGATGCGTGTTCCACCTCGTTTCGCAGGTAGCTAATAGTTATCGCTAACGAACCACTCTTTTTTTTTCCATCGCGTTATTGCCATACGATCGAGTCATTCCGCGATACGCGTACGTACACGCCGATCGGTGATCTAGCCACGGTAAGAATTCTTTCATTTTTTTTTCATGGCGATCGGAACTTTTGCTACGCAGAAACTCCTTTCGAAAGAAGTACCTACACTACCGTCCACAAGTATTTGTCCACTCACGAGAACTGAATATAAAGGGTGATATTTTACAAACTTCTAATGAAAGTCATATAATAAGTGCATCAAAATATTCTTTATTTTAAAGAACAGTCCGAAAAATACAGAAACAGCTACATATATAAAAGTAACAAGTTTAAATTTTTGCCCTCATCTATGCATATGCCCACCTCGATTCCTCGTCATCGTGCGGGACAAGCTCGACATTCTTTCTATCAACTTTTCGAAACCCTCGCTGGAGATCTTAGTCCATTCCTTTTCTATGACGTTCCAGAGATATGTCGTGGTCTTAGGACAGAATGTTCTTGCTTGCCGATCCGACTGATCCGAGAGAAGCTCGATAGCTTGACTCACAGTACACAGTCTGCCATTTTCAATATCCGCTCAGTTTTGTTAAAAAAAAAAAAAGAAAAAAAAAATGTGCTATTAATGTAATAGACACAAAATAAATTTTAATAACAAAAAATACGAATAATGACGATACCGATAGCTGGGCAAATGCATATGGGCGGCTGTGTACCTGCAGGTTGCACGATTTATCGAAGAATAATTCCACGATCCGTCATCGTTCCGTTATGAGTACGGTGGTATCCTTCGAGCAAGGACGAACGATCGGATACGTACGTTCCACGATACGAACGATCCTCGTCTTAATTCCCGCAGATTGGTATTTCGAACTGCCTTTACCTCGGTAAAGGTTTACGATCGAAGCCGCGGTGGGTATATCCACGCGGTGATTACTGGTTGCGAGGAGGGATAATGTTTAATTGAGTGCACTTCGCCGTAATTAACATGAATATTGACCAGGATTCGCGCGCTAGGTATACAGACGTACATACGTGCGCGCTTACACGGATCGGCAATAAACGTAATTGCGGAATTGCTCAACTCGGCGTGCCGGTACTCGATTTTACCCTACCGCGCCCTATCGCCCCGCGATTTTAAACGAGGAATCACTTTTCTCTTCCGCGCGTATCGCTAAAATTCCGCAGGATGTTGCCCAAGGCGTAATCAATTTTGCATTTGTATTACCGCGCTTCGGAAAACGTGGTCACTTTCGGGGAGGAATGTTGAATCAGACTTTGAATTCAGATCTGATATTTTACGATCGAGGCGATACCCGATTCGTAGTTTTTACCGTTAAAGGACTTCTATGCATCCTATCCTATCTATATAATAGTTTTACTCCTATGGAGGATGTCATTTATAATTTTTTATGTTTCGCACTCGCGTCATTAAAACAATTCCATATCTTCCTTATTTTAAGGATATATAGCAGTGGTAGCCAAGCGTCATCTTGACGACAGTCATATTTCGACTATCAGAAATACTGGAGAGCCATATCTTCTACTTGATCGGTATTTTGTGTAGTGAATATATACGAATGTTTTTAATCAATCATTTAGTTATCATTTTATACGTATATAGGAGAAACAGGACACACGACAACGACAAGTCCATTATACTCCACTTTTTTTTTAGTAAATAATTCTGTTACGTCTTTTCTCGCTTCTTCTCATTGTCAGCCATTCCTGAGAGCGGAAGTAAATATTTAGAACAGCCCCGTTTGACACGCGGGGTTCAATTTGGCCACCATTGGTACATCCGGCGCGGCGCAAAGAGACCTTGTTCTTTGATCTGAAGTCCCAACTTTCTTTCGTTTCCCGGTACACCCATCGACTGTGCTTCGAAAAAACTTCGAACCCTGAGAGACATTTCTTTCCTTCGACTCTCTCTCTCTCTTCCTCAGTAAATTTGATCGTGAGCCTCGCGCGCGCGTGCGTGTACACACGCGAAACCTCGCCACCGTCCAGTAGAACGTGACTGTCCGGGCATACCGAAAGTGAAAATCGATTATTCGTCAGCGAAGAGAGGACGACGAGAGAGCGGACGAGGTCCGATGGACGATGACTAAGCGGCGAACGTGGCGGTCGGTCCGCTTCGTTATCGAGAATCGTCGAGCACACAGGATCAAGCTAGGCAAGACGGGGCGAGACAAGGCAAGACAAGGCAAGGCAAGACAAGGCAAGGCAAGGCAAGGCGAGCGAGCGGAGAGGCGAGCGATCCAACTAAAGTAGGCTGTTATTTAACGATTTTAGTGAAACGTTCGCGGCATTATACAATCGGCCTAGATCCCGAGTCACGGAGCGTCACGGATCGTGAACGCTGCCAAGCCAGTCACAGTGATTGCCTTCACCGCGGAGAGCAGACACTTCGTTTCGCTTCTGAATCCAGGGATCTCGAGTTCAACCGCTCCGGTTGACACGTGGACGGGCCCTCCGCCCGAGAAAGGGCCCCCGTTTTCAGACCCGAAAGCCAGCTATTAACCTCTGGCGTGCCGCGAATGCAAATACGGTACGGCCACCGTCGCACGTCACCGTCACCGTCACCGTCACCGTCACCGCCACCGCCACCGCCACCGCCACCTTTCTGCCCCAGCACGATGCCACGGGGCCAAAGATCGCTCCGTTCGCTCCTATTCTCCGCTTACTTCGGCATTCTGATTTTATTCCGCCAAGAGACACGCTCGTTTATGGTCCTAGATCGCACGATCGATAGCCGGATCGATAGACGACTCGAGAGACTGTCTTGGAATTCTTTCTACTTTCTCGCAACCTTACGCGTAGACGAGGGATACGCGTCCACGGTTTTTCTGATAACCGATTAGAATTGCCAATCGTTTCTTTCCACGCGGATACACACGGCGTTACCTCACTCGCCAATTTTGTTTCGCGAACGTCGGCTCGGCCCGACGTAAACGCTCTTACCAAAGATTTCGTGTGCACCGAGTCGTGATGCTTGTCCACCGCAAAACTATCCGTAATTCGCGACAGTACCACCGTCGGTACTGTCCATCGATACCGCGTTTTAACGCGTTGCCGATCCCTCGTTACGTATTACCCGGATTATATATTATGCCCTCGTTTCGTACCTGAGAGAAGAAACTCGGTTGGTAACGCGGTACAAAAGATACCGTGCCGAACGATCCGACGGTGAAAAGTATTTGGATAGCGACGCGACGCGTCACGTCCGGCCCTTAAAATACATTCAAACGCGGCCTACAACCGTAACGCAAACGTACTTAAAAGCACGCCGTTTTCTCTTGCCGCTCGATTGAGAATTCGTAAAGACCTCGGAGGAGCGTCGAGGAAGAAAAGAGAGAGAAAAAAAATGTCTTCTCACCGCCCCTTTAAGCCCGGTAAAACGCCGGGAGCATCGTCGGCCGAACCGCCGCGGCATTCCCGGTATTCCGCAGACTCTTTGCGCCCGTGTCGTCAAAATCGGCAATCGCGGCGCATTCTTTCTCTTTTACGCGGCTTCGCGGAGCCACGTTGCCACCGTCGACCCACTTACCCGAAATTTCCTACTCCCTCTGTACCTCGCGTTCGGCTAGTCGTAGAGAGAGAGAGAGAGAGAGAGAGGCGTTACGCAATAACCGAGCGCGACAACGAAAACGTCGAGCAAAGACGAGTTTCCGAGGACTCGGCGCGGCCACGGGGAACGACATCAACGACGATCGCATTTTATTTGCACTCGCCGGTAGACCCGGTGACACACTTAATAGCACGCGAAGAACCTCGCACCGGGGAAAGTGACAACAGCAGCGAGTCCAGTCGATCGTAACCAAGTTACGTCGTTGATGATGCGCGCCGCGCGAGCTTAAAACCAGGACGACATTCCGTGGCATGCGTTCGGTATTTAAACGACCGGATCGAGGATTAACATTACCGCGACGGCCGATCGCGGACTATCAGAAATCGAACCGCGAGCGCAGGGGAGGATCGACGCGGCGCGGCGCGGCGGCCGGTATATTTCCATCGAGCTGGACGCCGATCGTCTTCGTCGCTTCTGGATCGCTACGCGAATTTCGGAAACTTTTTTACTCGTGACGGCCCTAGTCGGTTTCAATGAGAACGGGGGACAATTCGTTAGAACGGAGAGCACGAATTCTTGGAAAATCGTGGAGATAAATTGTACGTTTGTAAAGGATTAGCCTCCGGACTTTCGGATACTCCGCGTTCCATACGTCACGTCGATATCGTCACTAGAAATCGAAAGTCCCTCCGTTTCTGTTAATCTCTCACGGGAGAAACAGTCTCGCCGGATGCGTGTCAGTAGGACTCTCGAGCGTTACGTCAGACGGCTGAGAGAGAAAGAGAGAGGATTCACTTCCGTCGTAATTGAGAATACCGCGCGCGAGACAGGCCACGATAATTATTCCCATATTACACCGATCTCTGAGTTCTCATCTGTTTCCTTTTTTTCATTCGTTCTCCCTCCTCCCCCCCCCCCCTCCCCACCTCTCTCTCTCTCTCTCTCTCTCTCTTCGTGGCAGCGAATTGGGACAAAGTCTGGCGAGGCTCTCGTCGCGATGAAATCCTAAAAATAGTCGTACGCCGGCGCGCCGAATAATACCTAATGAGCCACGTACAATTAGCGACGGTAGTTGTACCTGTGGCTACGCGTGCAGAGTTTCACTTTCCTTCTCGTTGGCTCGCTTCCGTTGGTTATTTTCGTACCTGCCGTACCACGTGGTTCCCTGTACCATCCATGTGTCGTCGTGTCTCGCGGAGAAAGTTCAAAATTTCGAGGGCCACGTATCTTCTGCCAACGATGCCGATAAATCCTCGCTAAGGGAACTCTCGCGTGAATAAATACGCGCGTCGGTGTACCACGCGGAAAGAAAAGTGAAAAAAGAAGAAAGAACGAAAGAAAGAAAAGGGCAGGTATTCACGGATACTTTCGAGCGAGGAAACGAAACGACACGACGCGACGCGACGCGACGTGACTCGTTACGATTTGCGCGAGAATCGTGTCCGCGAGCAACAGGTGGCACGAATATAGTATGTACGCGCGCACCTATGTGTGTGCCTTCTATGTACGCGCGTTGCACACGGGGACTGGTACTCGGGATCCCGCGTCACGTACGTTGACGGAGAAAAGATTGAATTTCTGTTACGTACAGTTAACGCTCTACTACGCGATTACCGCTGTACATAAAAATTAAACGTTAAGAAACGCTGGGGGATATCGTCGAGATTTTATCTAAAACGAAATACGCGGCGCGTAGCGCGTGTTCCCCGATAACGATGGGACGCGCGTCGGTCTGTATATTGCGAAGAAATATAAAAAATTTTTCTGTTTAAAAGGACCAAACGTGGCTTTAATTTGTCGACTCAAAACAATATCCTACAATCGCGGTTGATCGTTCGAGACAAAGATGTTTGGCGAATAGTAAAAAAAGATATCTGTTCCGCGTGTAATTGTTTTGAGATTCCCGACGTAGCACGATTAACGCCGAGGATTTGTATGCGCGAAAAGTTGCATCACGCTGTCCCATGAATCGCGATAATGCCATATAAACAAGAGGCAACGTGCTTTCGGAAGATTTATTAACAATTACGAATCTTTACACCGCGTACAGGACGTTTACGAAGAGCTCCCGTGAAGAATTAACGCGATATCGGTCCGTCGATCTATCGTTTATTTTTTCTTTCCTTTTTTTTGGTAACCTAATTACGGGCTTCGCGTTAAATCCATGATTTCTATCGCCCCGAAACGAATCCGGCTAATTACGTTACGGGAAGGATCGTAGGACGGCGGCGGGTATGAGAATCATATTCGGCGCGAAACGGAGTCTTTCAAAAAACGAAAGTCAGATCTCTTCCCGTATTCCGAGCTCGTGTAGCTCCACGAGTTTCACCGAACATTCGCTACGTATGCGTTTAGCGGGCATCCACGGGGAATCCAAAAGTCGAGTGGCGGAGGGACAAGGAAGGACGGAGATGAAGGAGGGGAAAGAGAAAGGATAATCATTAGACGTTATGACTGTGCGAATCTTTAACTCTGACCGACGAACTGGCAGTCATTGTGAAAAGAAGAAGCCGCTCGAAAAATCGGTACGTCAAAATCGCCGTAATGGGACGATTGGATTGAAAACTCGAGTGCTTAGACGATTAGGAATGTAAAATCGTGGCCGGCGATCGTTGGCCCGACTACTTAAAACTGTCGAGTACGTCGTTTTGAATGCGCGCGACGTTTCGATATGACGAGCGGTTAACGGACAATAAATATATTATAAATAATACGGTACTTAAATTCTAGGGAATCGTAAATTCGAAATGTACAAACGGTCGAACCGACGGTATTCCAGTCGTGACTCTTGAAATTCACGGTAGCGAGGTTCGCGCGGCTAAATTGTCATTCGTTTGCAATGCAATGTCGGTCAAAAGGATCGAAGATCAAAAAGATCGTTCGCGCATCGATAAATATTGCTTTCCCAAAACGAGCTCGCAAACACATCGGCTACGGTAATTATTTCTCATTTTTATCGGATAATTTGAAAATGAGTAACAAGGCTACCCTGCTATCGGGAAGCAGAAATTATACATTGGCTAGTTTTTATCTAACGTACTATTCTATCCCCGAACAAAGCCACGGCGTGTTGAGTCGCTAAAGCGGAATCGAATTTTTCGCATCGTCGTTCGAATTCCTTCGAAAAAAAAAAGAAACGAAGGACGGAGACCTAGGCAGAAGTGGATTCGTAGAACCCTCGATTTGGCATTTAATATCCGCTTCCTACGGGATTAGGTAGAGAAGGAAGGATAATTGGAAGGTATCCATGGAGGAGGATACCGAAATCGTGGAACGATTATACGTATTACCGGAATAACATTCCGTCCGCGCAGTAACTCCTCGCGTGCGTACGCCGAGACGAGCGTCGACGCTAGACGTCGATCAACCTCCCGATGGTCGCGGAGCGTGGCGTCGAACGCTGAAAAAGTGAAACTCGGCTCGCTGCGCGTGTAACCTAGAAACGACGAAGCGGTGCTCAACTCTGCGGGCGCCCGTACATCTACGACCGAGTTCGCCACGCAATTAATTCGACGGTTATCATTAAACTGCGCGCGAGCGAGAGTTCACCGGGACGATTACCAACGACTCTTCGATAAGACGAATCACGAATGGAAAGGGCGGGCTCGCGAGATGTCTGACCATCGCAGACTCGTTTCCCTTGCGTGGCCAATCGTACATCCCCTTTCCGCGTCTAATGAGATTCGTGGAAGGAAGTTGACTAGTTTGCGATTCGATATTGTTAATCTATCGTCTGCTTGGGGGAAATTCGGTTAAGCCCACGATGACGGAGACTTTTCCTAAAATTTTAGCGATAGGAAAATTAATGTTGACGTGCTTTATCTTGAGAGACATAGGCCAGATGCGTCCTTCCTCCGACAGAATCCTGTCCGTATTTTATTTGAGTTTAGAATTTGAGAGAAAGAAACTTCGGTGTCGTGGAATTATTTGGAACTTTTGATAACGATCCGGATAGACGAGTGTAATTCAAAGAGAAAAGAGTACTGGCTCACGGAAACTCGAATTCCTCCGATTCCCTGTGTTAATAAACTTTTACCCACCAGAACTGAGTCACAGGCTGATGTAAAGAGCAAGAAAAAAAAAAAAAATTGAGCTTGTTCCGCGACTCCCAGTCACCGCTTATCCGAGCGACGAGAGAAGAAAGAAAGAGAGAAGGAAGGAAGAAACCAGTTGAGAACCCGTTCTAAGCACGGTCTAGCTAAGCGAGCATAATACACGAAGTACGTACGAGAGCTCGGGATAGGACAGGACAGGACAAGACAGGATAGAGTACTTAGTGAAAGTAGCGAGTAGCAGCGAGCTCGGCCAGCTTCAGGCGACTCCAGCGCCAAGGATCAAGGCCGGCCGCTTAGACGACGACTGCGGAACGCAGGATAGCAAGACGTTCGTGTTTTCTATGCCGTTCTATTTTGACTCGACGATTTATCCGCGGAAGCCGAAACCCTCTGTCGTCGTTGCAGCCCAAAAACTCGATACGGTCATCCTCTCGTTTCGTTAACGAATCGAAAACCATCCCGATCGCTACGTGTATTTCCCACCGCGATTTGAATTGATCTAAAAACGCGAGAATGTTTTAGGAATATTTTGATAGATACTTCGCGACGTGGGTAATTTGCAGCATCACTGCAAATCCTGGTAGCCTGATGAGGGATGGAGGTGGGCTAACAAAAAATGGGTGATCAAAACTTCCAGCTTCTGTCTAAAAACTTTGGACAAATGTAATTCGGTAGACCGCGGACGTTTATGAAAATTTATATTTTCATAGAAGATGGTTGACGAAGCGGGATTCGAAAAGAAATTCCTTTATACAAGATGTTCGAAGAACTGTAATATTTTATAATATTATATGTATATCACCTCGATCAACGTACGCGGACGTATATTATACACGGCGTGAATACTTTGCACATTTTTATCTAGTATCGCTCATTTATATTTTATAAATGAATAATAATATGTAGGTTATTACTACTTTGTAAATCATTATTAATACAGCAACACAATATGAGATCGGTACAGAGCTTTCATTTTGCATAAACAGACAACTGCGATTTAGTGATCGGACTTCGTCGGGGCAACTATTCCACTGACCGATGAACCTAAAATTCAATACGAAAATATTGTTACACCACTCGCGTCGCAAGTAATTAAACATAAAGGTACTCCGAATACGGATGGTTCGTCGTTTACCCACGCTCGATTCGGACAATCGTAACGCGGCATTGTCGCGTGGACTAATAAAGTAATAAAACCGCGTGGAACTCTTGCTGTCGAGTTACGGAGTTGGATGTCATTCTACCGGCTGTCCTGTTAATCCTATCTCCACTTCTCCTTTCTCTCCGTTGTAGCCAGTTTGGACGAGGTTGGACCGTTAGTCGATGTCGCAATATCATCGACCGCGCTATCCTTAATACGATTCTTCCTGTCGGGTGAAAAAAAAATACTGGACGGATTTACCCGAAACCAGCGGCGAGAGTGTGGAAACAAACGGACCAAACGGAAATCCTGGCGCGAATGTTTAGCGTTATCTACGAGTCGGATGCAACGAGAAACTTGCCGTAGATCGTTCGGATCGGATCGTTTCTTTTTATTCCAAAAATCACGAGATTCGTCGTTGACGGAACCGACGACGATTCCAACACGATTATCGAAAACAACGCGACTATTTAGGTCGTGATATTTATTTGATAAACAAGAGAACCATCTTAGCGACACGGCATCTCCTTTGTGCGGCATTGAGTAATATATTTTTATTTTGTTCATAACTAAACTCCGAATGTTTATGCAAAATGTATTTATTTATTATTTTTATATTTACTTTAAATTTAAACAGATATTGTAGATCAACTGCGATAAACATGCGTGAGGTATGCGTATAAAATAAAATAAAATCATGCATTTTGGATAAATATCCGGAGTTTATTCGTAAACAATTTGAGTATAACGGAAACAACGAGTAAGATGCCTTTCTCGGAAAACAAGAAACCGTCGCGTTGAAGAGTTTTATTCGAAAACCAGGGGATCCATCATAGGCGCGTGGTATCTTTTTCCAGCGGCATTGATATTGTTTATGTTCGGTAATGTATTCCGAACGCTAACCTCATTTATAACTTCTTTTCGCTCATAAATAAACTGCTCTCGTGGACGGTGCCGGACCGCTAGTCGATGTTGCAACAGCAGCGGTAGCATTATAGCACCGACGTCCGAACTATGCTTCGGAAACAACCTTATTCCACGGTAAGAAATAATATAGTACCACGCGACTCGTGCACTAAACATTCCTCGGGCGTTCTACTTGACCACGGCTACCTACTAACAAACCGTTTCTGAAACGTAACAAGTGGCTCTTACCGACGATGGTTTTATTAATGCGGGTCTACCGTTGCATTTAGAGCCGCGGTCAGGTAAAACTTGTCGCGAATAACCGTCGTGGATACGCGAACGATTGTTCGGGATTCGAGAGGAAAAATCAATTTTTCTCCTCGCCTCATGATCTAACGCGCGAGACCTTCTTCTCGCCCCCGTTCCACACCTAAGACCCGCCCACGTAATGCTCCTTCGCACGTATTCTGGATACGTACGTGTACGCATGCACGATACAAAACGGTCATTCAGCGTGAGAATACGGCGCACGATTATGCGTACCACGCCTCGATTTCCTACGCATTTTTCCCTTTCTACCGACCACGAAGGTACTAGTCGAGATTCGAGCGATACATTTTCCCCATCTCCCAACGGCTTTCGGAAAAGCTGCTCTCGACGATAACGTAACGGCAAAGTTACGCGCGAATTAACCGGCAACGATAAGCGTCGCGAAAGGTTCGGCACCAATTAAGCGACGACGATAGCGGCGCGATAAACTTTCTGCTTTGTTCGTCTCGCGCGCGCGCGCGCGTTAATCGAAATTACGAATTACCGCGCTCGCTGCTGTCCCAGTTTGCGCGGCTTCGAGTCCGAAGATTGTTTTATCGGACATCCGAAAAAGAAGAAGAACGTGTCGAGCATACGCACGATGACATTCGACGCGTTATCTGCAATTCCGTGGTAATCTGATACATTCCCGGCGTGCCAGACAGGCGAATCACGTGCTTCTGAAAATATTGTCGCGCTTTTTAAATTTTCACGAAAGTGGCTTAGCGTCTAGTCCGTCGGTAGCTGCATTTCGATAAGATTAAAACGAAGATAACGCGCGTAACGACGATAGCAAAATTCACGATCGCGGACGATCGATTTTTTTTTTGAACGAGATCGCCGTACGAGTACTCTATGGACAGCGAGAATAGAATTTACGATTCCGAAGCGACGCGAGGCTCGAGAATTTTACACTCACCCTTGGAATTCGGTGAAACTTTATTGGTTCGCCAGGACGGCAGATTGGCCGTCTTTTTGAATTTTTTGCCACATTCCTTTTTAGAGCGTAGAAGAAGCGGAGAGAGGGGCATATATTCTCTAGTTAAATTCCCCTCCACTGACTTCTTTTATCTTTTTTTTTGTAACTTTAATATTTATAAGATTCCTGTGATTATGTAAATAAAGATTTTCGGCACAAAAATCTGCTCGCAATGTTGCGTCAGAGTTCAATGATTCCAATGATTTCGAAACGTGCACGTTAAGTAAAGAAGTACTCGCGAGAGTGATAAAAAATCATATACTACCAAATTGTCGTCGTAGAAAGCAGAAGTGTGACTTTAGAAAGAGCGAGCGGATAAAGGTTAACGAATTTCCGTCGCGCGAACGCGGGGGTTTGCTCGCTCCCGCCGTTTCTCAGTAACTTCCATCGGCGCGATTATCGTCCGAGAACGGTAAACTCCGCGAACGGGGAGGATGCTGTTCCCTCCCCGAGGAGGCGAAGTCACCGCGACGTATCCTCTGGCCACGTAACGCGTTGCGCAATGAAAAGTTACTCGGTAAACGCGCAGGCGCGCACCCGTGGACTCACGCGTGCATGCGTGCGTTTACGTTTGAATGGTAGCGGCTCGCGCCAAAGGTCACGATCAAGCGCGCTTTTTCTCCCCGGAGTCACCAAGGCCGGCTCGCGTGTCGTGATCTTGTAGGAGGAAAGATCGTTGCGTGACCTATGCGAAAAGATTTCTCGTAGGAGGAAACGGGGTTGAAAGGTCGCGCCGCCGAATCGTCGTGGGGGATCGTACGATAGCTTAACGGAAAGCGCCGACGATCCGTAGGGGAACAGGGGAGGGAGAACGTAAAAAGAGATCGAGCGACGTCTGGGCGAACGCGGAAAGGAAGAGATGATGGTGAGGATGAGAAGAGGCATAATCGCGTGTTTCTTTTGATCGTGATTTTGGCAAGCGAAATACCTCTCTTCCTTTCGCTCTCGCTTCTTCGGTCACTCTCCCTCGCTCGCTCGCTCGCTCGCTCGCTCGCTCGCGCGCAGTGAAAGGAGTTCGCGAACAGTTATGCTCGCGATCCGGGAGTGACGTAAACGCACAGCATTGGCCGTCGGACATAAAGGACCGGTGGAGAACGAGGGAGATATTTGCGAGCGAGTACGTAACGTTTCGCGCGTATGTGGGTTGTGTTAGGCCTAACAGCTGTTTCGCGAAGCCCTGACCTTGCCTGAGTTACGACGGTGTACGTACGGCCTACGCCAAACGGACAGGCCGGTCAGCTACAGCTAATCAGGCAGACGGTCGGTTAGTCAGCTAGTCGGTCGGTCGGTCGGTCGGTCGGTCGAGCAGTGCGACGAACAAATGGTTTTTCGCAATCGGCGTTACTGACCTACGCGCGCACGGTTGCGTCCTACGGGCGAGAGGAGAGTCCGTTGAATTGGTGAGATTTTGTTTCTATCTAAAAATATTCAGGGATCGCCCCGCCGACATGCTTCCCGCCCCGTACTCGCGAATAACAGCCGCGATAATATCTCGAGCGATACGGGAGTTACGATTGAATTCGATCTGCGTATAAAATCTGCTCTACCGTGGAGTCGTAACGACGAGTTCGCGATGTGCGTACCGGTACGTCACCCGAAAACCATTCTCTCCGAGTCTCTCGGAAATCGTGAAACGCAAATATAACGAAGTCTCGACGTTTACCCGATCGACGCACGCTTCCGGTTTAAATTCGCAGAATCGCGTATACTTAACCGGGGGAAAAGCAAGCTCCACAAATTCCACGAGTGCCACGTTTCCTCTTTTTCGCACGAGCGTAAGTGCTCGTCACCGTTGCCGCAGGTCAGGGAATCGAGTAAAAATAACTCGTACGCGAGAGAAAGTCCGAAATAGGAATCGCTATAAAAATACGAAAACGAACGATTGGGATTTTGCGATTACAAATAATCCCGCAAAAGGGACGAACGAGAGGTGGTACTTGACTCTGCGTACAGTTTCCAAAATCTTTCCGTCTAGTTCCTTCTATCTAGCGATACCCTGCGCCAAGCATCGATTACGTTTATCAATTTTATTTATATTTAATACGCGCGCCCGTTGTTATCGTCGCGAACGCGTAACGCGCGTTATCGAGAGCCACTGGCTGAGAGGTCGTTAACGAGCGGAAAATAAACGAAATATATCTCGTAATCGAGGCGCGGTTAAAAGAATATTTATCTAACTAACGAACAACTGGGAACGCGTCGGCCAAGTTCGAACGAAGCCCAACCTCCGTTCCCCGTAAATGGAGAGACGTTCGACGGATACCAGTGACGCACACGTGTTTGGAAACGTCAGCGCGAGCAATAAAAACGTCAGCTTTTCCGCGCTGCTATGAACGACGAAAAAAAATCGCGCTCTTTAATTAATAATTCTTTTCCTTCGTTTCCTTCATTTTCCATCTCCCCACCCCCCTCTGTCTCTCAATCTTTCCTCGACCGCGAGATCGTCGATCGAACGAAAATATCTCGCCCTCGTGAATTTCGATACGTTGACGCGTAGAATACCTGTACCACGACAACCTCGCCGATAATACAGGTACACGGTAGGATCACCCACACGCTCGAGCATTTATTTACGCGCAAACCCAACTTGGCCGGTCTCCAAATTGTCGATGGATGTACGAAAACTGAACCAGCTGCCAGCCATTCCCTCCTACCTTGATTAGAGTCCTCGCGTCTGCCCTGTTATTGTATTTTTACGAAACCCGCACCTTTTCGATCTTCCCGGAACAGCGGCGGAAGAAGCTAGATCGCTTTAGACTATATATTCGAGTTTGGCCCGAAGCGGGAACGGGCCGTCGACCTCTTTTATACGGGGTGTCCCGAAATCGGTGGCGGACCGATTAACGTACGATACTGTACACGTCTTTTAATTATACTAAGTTCTTTGAATCCATTAACGATGCGGTTATTAAGTTGTTTGAATCCATAGCGATCCTTGAGCCGGATACAGGCGTGTAACATAGCAACTCCGTTGAAAATGTGTTAATAACGTATGTGAAAAGACAGAATCCTAACTAGTCTATTGGTGCATTGGTGTTGCGTGTTACGTAATACGCGCGTATGTTACACTTCTGTACCCGGCTTTATAAGAAACGGTTTCATTTTAATTGTTGGCGCCGTTGGGAACGTTGATCAGGCTGCTTAATATTGTTGAGACCTTCGAATTTAGAAATGGTACGAATTTTATGTAAATTTATATATTGTAAATAATATTATATTTTTTAGATTTGTGTCAGTATTCTAAACCCTCCGAAGAATTTTTAACGTGTTCATCGCAATGCTGGCAAGTTTATGATTTATGACTCATGATTTATGTGAGGTCGTTACGACCATAGCGCCACTAATGCCGGGTTAATTGAATATCACCGATAAAACTTCTCAGTTTTCTTTAATTCGATACTCCTCTTTGTTCTCACAGCATCCTAATCAAGGATCCCACGATACCTGGAATAATTTCGAGCGAGGCTTATCTCGTCGAAAATGTTCGTCGCCAGTGTGTTGACGATGTATCGTTATGAATGAGATTGCTTCCCTTTCGGGCGTTGCATTCGAAATCCCGACACGAACTTACGTTTTCCTATAATAAATGTTATTATTTCTTAATAATGCCTAATCATCGTTCGCGTTCGAACAAATGTTCGTAACAGCATTAACCGAAAATAATCGGCAATCATGAAAGAAGGCGTTAATCGACGGTACTAGTCATTGGCGTGCACTTTGACCGGCTTAACCAACGACCACCGACCGGTCGTAACCAGTTCCTCGCCGATTTGCTATCGTTTTCGGTTAATATCGCGTTAACTAAAGCGCGACCAACGTTTTCAATCACAAGACATCTGCTTCGCGCTATCCAAGGTATCGCGACTTAAACGACCTACAATTTCGGGACACCCCGTATACTCCGGTCAACCTCGTATTCGAAGTTCGCCTCAAAAGCTTTCGGACAAAGGGTTTACGTAAAAGGGTCACGGAGCGATCGGCAAAGATCGCTGGATCCACCTTGAATCTCGTGATATCGGAGTTATGTTACTAGGAATAGAATTTCTTTTTTGTTCTCGAAGAAAATATTTTCACGTAGAAATTGAACCGCGCCACACATCGAGCCGACATGACGGCAGAAGCGACTATTTTAGTATAAGGTATACGCCACGGTGGCTTGTGACGGGTCGTTGGCCCGCAAGAGCATACAGCAAGACAAGCAAACAAGCAGACACGATCCCCCTGCAGGCCCCGCCGACAGAGAGGCGTTCCTCATTGGGCCTCACCTGCACCAAATTCCTAGCTAGCCAAGGCAGGTCATCGAACCCCACGGAAGAACACGAGAGGTACTCGAGCCCCTGTACCCTATATGACCAGCAGGAACGAGATATCGTTCGCTAGATACGCGTGCAGGTAGATTCGTGGGGTACCTCCGGAATCGAGTATCGACACATGATATCGAGCTGGCGTACAAAGTGGCGAGAACGATACAGAGCGCTCGACCAAACACAACCGTTCCCTCTCTCTACGCGTGGCAACCCGAGTATGGATAAAACACATTGCACGGCGAATTAGCTCCTTCGTCTTCGTAGTTACGAATCTACCGTAAATCGTCGAACGAAGATGGCAACGCAGATACGGGAACTCGTTAAGTCTCGTGGGTGTGATATGATTTTCCGTCGATGAGGTTTGCGAGTCGAAAACGAGCTCGCGGTATTTCTATGAGGAAAGCTTAAAACGAACAGCGTCGTTTAGATTAAGAATATATTTGATTGTCTTTCAAATAGAGCGAATAAGTTTTTTTTAAAAATGTAGTGAAAATAGGAGCGACAAGAGTGAAAATAGAGAAATTAAGGTTAAAGTATACCCCCCTCGTTGTCTTCCACCGGTACTCGAAATATAATTATATTGTCTCCTATTAATCAACGACTCTATCGATTCGGGAAGTAGTACGAGAGTCGATAAAGCTCATCGAACGATCTGTAGAATTGGATATACGTGCCGCACGCGTTAAAAGAAAGCGATGTTTAAAAAATCATAGAGGAACGCGAACGTGATCGGAAATCGAGAGGGTTTCGTTGGCCCTTCGCGCTGATCCCCGAGATCAGGGTCAAACATTCCGATATGTCTCGATTATTTCCGTGGATCGAAGATAATCGTGAAAAAAAGAACCCAACGACACGCGTATCGCGACGCGATTACCGTGGAAACGAGAGCGATACGAACGGCCGCTTCTCTACACGTGGAACGATACCGACTCACGGAGGTCACGGGTAAACACCTCGGCTGCAAACGGCTCGTCTTCGGAATCGTCGCTCTATCCGTGCAACGAGGTTGACTCCGTTTCTAGTTTTCGTGCAGCCCGACTTCCCCGAAACGAAGCGAAACGTGCCTCCCGTGCGCGGCCGGCGGACGGGTTTCTCACCGTCGCGCCGTGAAAACAACTAACCGACGCGTACGTTCCTCGTTTGCGTGAGATAAGGAAAAACGTGTGGAATATGGGTTTAAGCTCGGGACCGAATGCCGAGAGAACTATAGTTCTTAAATCTGACCATCTCGAGTAAAGTTCAGCGCGGAAACTTGGAAAAGACGCGGTGGAACGTCGAGGGGGATACCAGACGTCGGATAATATCCGAGACACCTGTTGATCCCGGGAGAGACCAAATCTCGCCGGGAAGCGACACGACCGAAATTCGCGACTCTATTTTTACGTGGAACGGTCAGAACCGGTCGTCTGTTCGTCATCAAACGATGATCCTCGCGGTTGCTACGGACGAGGACACGGCAGGAAACGCCGCGAGACGATGCCGAATGCGCTCCCGGAATGAAAATGTTCCATGGAAATTCTTGAGGAAAATTAGCAGGAATCCCCGCTGAATCGTTGCTGATGTCACGCGAGCACCGTTGCATAATTAATGACAATGGACCCCGGCGAAGGTCACGAACGAGTTACGCTCGGAGGAAATCCCACGAGTGTAAGAAAGTATCGGACGCGTGCACGTAATCTCGTCGCGGCGCCGATCGCTATTCGAGGTTCTTGTAATCTTCTTTGTCGCGCGCGAGTCGCTCGATCGAATCGCGGGAACGGGAGAAACGGTTTCCTCGTTGAATAGCGAACCGAGCGGTACCATAAATCGAGCATAGCGAACTGGTTCCACGAGTCCGTAAATATTCCACGATGGTAGTACGGTACGCCTAACGGGGAGCTACCTGCCAACTCCTCCACGTAAAGTGCAGGATTATGGTAAAGGATCGTACGAGCTTACCTCGTCAAACAATTCCGTCTATCGAAAGGAAAGTTCCATCGCCAAAAGCAAATCTCATTGTGAATCTGGGAATGCATCGTAAGTTATGTAAGCGACTCATTCGCGGCTGGTATACCGGTAATACCGGCACCAGTCGCGGGAAGAACGGTCGAAATGCCACATCCTCGCGTGTATCTCCGAGTCCTGGGAAATCATCGAACACCCTGACCCAGGCGCGCGTAGCACTTTTTTTTTCTCGCGTCGATCTCTTTACCATTGCCGTGAGTCAGAAATCACGTTCGCTTGAACTTTGGTAGCGTCTTTTGTTGAACTTTGGTTTTTTCGATTTCGTACCTCGATGATTCTACGCGTAGGATTGGAAGAATCATTCTTCGATTATAAACTTCGACAATCCTGCGCATCGTGTTAGAAAAATCGTTCTTCGATTCTAAACTTCGTAGATCTTACGCGTGGGGTTGGGGCAATCGTTTTTCAAACCTACAATTTTAAACCTAGAAGATCCAACGGTTGGAATTTTCCTGGTTTTGGAAAATGTGATGGACATACTTCGACTCAGGGGCACGCATAATTGCTTTCACTTTTTATTCCACGCTAATCTCTTTGCCGGCGTGATACTTCACTAATCCTCCGTTCCTCAATTTTGAATCTCAAAGATCCTCCAAGTAGGAATAAATGAATTTGTTTAGACCCGGATATAATCATCGATGTACCCCGATCCGGGAACACGCGTAACATTTTCCTCTCCCTACCGTGCTAATTTCTTTTTTACAGCCAAGATATACATCCGCGTTAGCTCCGTGGGTATAGTTTCCTAATCCTCTGCTCAATTCTCAACCGTAGAAATTCTCTGTTCAAAGAACTCTTTGGACGTACCGATAACCGTCCCGGACAAATTTCCGGAATATCTAACTTCCTGCAGAAAAGCTCTGTCATCGATCTCAATAGAGGAGCTGGGAAATTAGGAAAACAGGCTTTCGATATATGCAATATCCGTCGGTGCTAATCCACGCGTCGCGAATACGCCGCGCGTATAAGCGAAACGAGAGAAAGCGTTGCGAACGAAGGACGAAGAAGACGGTACTTTCCGCGGATAATGATTTCGGCGCAAAGTTTTCGTGAGTCAAGAAGCATCTCATTGCCAGCATTGAGAATCACTGTACCGTCGAGGTACCGTCGAGGCTTCCTAAACAATACTCGACTCACTTTCACTTCGTCCCCACTACCGCCTCGCTAACCCGCCGCTATCGTCGTCACCGTCGTCATCGACGTCGTCACACCAGCTTAATTACGCGTCGGATATATCACGCTTTCGATAATAATTAATTACAAAATCGCAAAACACGCTCACCGAATGGAAAGAAATAAAACGTATCGCTACCGATCTCGGATACTGATAGCTCTCATAGCTAATGTCGACTGTTCGATCTATCTACCCCGCGAATCTCGATATTTACGCATACTCTTTTCAACTAATTCGAAATAATGTCTTCCTTTTCAGAGCGAATCGCGGCTGGATTTGGCTAAATCGGGCGGTAGCAAAGGGACAGCGTCGCAGTCTAATTCAAAGTGTGAGAGCGGCGGTCAGATTCCCAAGCTATGCGCAATTAATAGCAATACCATTAACCTTTTCCATATAAATATTCATAGCGCATTATCGAGCACAATGGAAGAAGTACACGAGTGGCGGGACGAGAGAACAAAGTAGGGGCGAACCTACATATCTATTGTATAATTAAAACTAACGCGGTATCCGCGAAAATGTAACGCCGCATTAAAGTCATCCAAACTGATAATTTCACGTAAGGCAGAATTCATTTCGATGACAGATTTCAGAAAATCTTTAAACCTTCGCGATATCGCGCGTAATCAAAGTTCGCGACAAATATATATACTTCATGGAAATATATACATATACAAATCTCGATTATCCGTCGTCCGAGGGGAGGAAAAAGGAAATTAGCCCCGCGCCGTCCGACGGAATATGATTATTAGAAGTATCTGGAGCCGTTTCGCAAGGATCTCCACCGGATTTGCAACGTCGCTCATTGTTGCGCGAACGTTCGTCGGGCGCCTCTTTTGAAGCGCCGATTGGCGCGCAACTAGAATCGAGCCTGGGAAGATTGCAAAAGCGGAATTCTTACGGGCGACTACAATGGAACGGACGGCCGTCGATTCCGCTCCAGATTCGCGGGGACGAGCCGATCCGCATCTTTACGACAAACGAGTCGGGTTATTAATCGGTGCAATTAGTCTGCCATAGCTCTCACCTCGGATCACCTCGCGCCTATCCCGTTCAACGCGATTAACGTTCTTAAAGTTAACAGTTTAATGCCCCGACCGTACGAATGATGAAACTCGATTCTGAACGTTTGCGCGCGATTCCCTGTTGCCTGGCTCATTAAAAAAAAAAAGAAGGAACGGTATATTAAAACATCGACGTTTGCAAAAATTATTCAATAACGCAACGGTAATAGATCGATAGAGCGGGGAAAAACTTGCGAGGATAAAACGTAGAACGAAAGACATCGATAGATCGTCGTACTTCGTGGTTCAAAAATGATTTCTGCGCCTAATTGCGCGAACTACTCCCCGTAACCCGCGTAACCCCCTTGCGTTCCGAAATCATTTACGATTCCCGACCTCTGCACCCTTATCTCGCGTTTCCGCTCTTTTTTGCACGCATCGATTAATTTATCGATGGTGATTAGCCGCTCGATCGTGCCTTCGACTTCCCCGGTGTTTTTCCCTCCGTTTCTTTTGTTTTTCCATCCACCGACGTGTCGGCAGCGTTTTGTCCCGGTTACTCTGGCGGAATGGTGTCAGTTACATAAGGACTCCTGCCGTGCCCAGAAGTGTCGGGGGTTGCTGGAGGAGAGGGGAATACCGCCGTGATACCACCTAAAGGGTGGGGGGGAGGAGTGAGAGACTCGGAGTAGAGGAGAAAGAGAGAGGACTCGCGGAGAGCGAAAGGGAGGGAGGAGGATCGACGTGGGGGAGAAAGAAAGAGTAAGAGACGCGGAGGAGAATCGAAGAGAGCAGAGGGTCTGGGAAGGGTGGGGAGGAGAGGGGAGGGAGGGGGAAACCCAATGAACGAGGAGATCCAACGAAAACGAACCAATGGCGATGCGGTACCGCCATAGTACTTTTTACGAACCGCAGTTTAAGAGAGGGGTGAGGAGACGAAAAAAGTGAAAGTTTGCGCTAACGCCACGGACGGCCAACACCTCGCACCCTCCGCTCTTCCCTTCCTCGACTCGGCCCTTCTCACTTTTTCCTTTTCTCTTTCTATCTCTGCCTCCCTCTCTCCCGCCTGCCCGCCCCCTCCCCCAACCCCTAACCCCTCTCACGCTTCTTCTATTCCCTTCCGAGAATCCTAGTTTCCTTTTTTTTCAACGGAACGTTTTGATATCCTTTCGCGGGCTTATCGGCTCGAGTGAAAATTTCAACTCTTTTTTTTGTTGCCTTCCATTTTCAACTTCCAGATCCAATCGCCACGAATCTATCCTGCATCTCTGTATCGTACTTATGGATTTCCTGTATATCCGATGGTGAGACTCGCGAACGGAAGAAAGAACGTCGGGGATGTTCGATCGAGCGGTTCCGTTTCTTTTTTCGTCTTCAGCTATTTTGTATCCGCTATTCGTTGCTATCCGAAGTAACTCATTGCCGAAGCTACTGGCGGGGCACGGCAACCAAGCGAAGAGCCAAGCAAGCACTCCGGCGCCCTCGATTTCACTTTCATTACGAGGCCAAAGGAGCGCTTCGCTTACGCTCATTCACTCTCGTTCCTTCGTAGCTATGTATGTATGCATGCATAAGCGCAGGTACTTAGCCCATATATTTTTATCGCGGCTTAGCTATCGGCTGGCAAAACTGCGAACGGTACTTCTAATTTCTGGGCGTGCCTCGCGACTGCGATATAACTCTCCGATTCGAGCGGGGTAAATACTAATTAGGGTTTCGATATTAACCGTAATACCGACTCTCGCATAGGAGGACAATGACGTACAATGTTACTTTGGTTGACCCTACAACGCTAAACTTATTTTCACGCCATTTTTAAACCATTCGTCGAATTGACAACTGTGGTATAAGATGCACATAGATATGTTAAAATTACTGTGATTTCTTGTTCCTTGATTACATTTCTTCCATAACTAAATTATGTAAAGAACATGCTAAAAATAATCGGTATGAAAGTATCGGTGTCCGTCGAATCGACGAATGGTCAGCGTTCTAGGGTTAAGTAATATTTATTTATCGGTCGACGCAATGGTGGACCCTCTGGTATTAGATTCGTTACGTACGAAACGTTCGACTTTTCCGTTAATTCGTATTATAAGATGGGATATTTCATACGTAACGAGTTAATAGATGTTACTCGATCGAAGTAAAGTTGCGTGCGAATAAGTGCCTTTCCATATATGGAACAGTTACGTTTCTGAAATTGATGGCATTTGCGAAGATCCGCGTTCTTTTTGATATTCGAGTGTAATATTTAATTAAGATCAGCATTGATTACGCGTTATCATTAAAGGTTTCTTCGTGCGATATGCTTCCGATCGACCCAATGCATCATAAAGAAGAAACCTAAATATACACATAGGAACGATGGTTTGTACAAAGTGATTTTACCATTTTACCACGTATCAACCAATTTCGGGTAAAAGCATCGCAGTTGCGATATCGGTTTCACTGAAATAAGTTAACGCGGTGATACCCGTACAGAAGTAAGCGGAAACGACGCCCCGGCATCGGAAATTGAGCGTATTCTTTGTAATAACTGTGAGAGATATAATTACTATTAATTACGAGGAGACAGCGAGTTGCGGGGAACGTTTTGCTCGATACGTAAATTACTTCGCGCGGCGTGTCATTAAACGATAATCGTCAGGATTACGCGCATTCGAAAATAACGACCCTGCCTATTTAATCGCGGAGAGGTATGCAATTTTCAATGGATTTAATTCGACGATTAACAACGTTTAGCTTCGGTGTTACGTGCGAATATCATTTTTAACACGGCGGAACCGTTTCGCGAGGTTTTCTAGCTTAATCGTATCGCGTGGCTCGAGATTACAAAGAAATATAACAACCTGCCCCGCTTTATTTAACACCGGGCGAGTAACAAAATATTTCTGAAAGATAAAAAATTATGGCTACCGTTTTCCCGGCTTCGAGGGACAGCTATCGTTGCGAGGAAGCACCGTTTCAATTAGTTTTAAAGACCCATTCCAATTTTTGCTTCACCGTCTTCGCGATAAGAACCAATTATCCCGGCGAGATACCTGAATTATCATTGAAGAACCCCGCGGTATAATCTTTCTCGGCCGCAGAGAAAAAAGGCAGATAGAAATTAGTAGCTGCGAACTAAACGACGATTCTAAGATTAGGCAACTCCCGCTCGCGCTGGACTCTGTTCCTCCGTGAACTCGCGGAATTGCGAAAGGACTTGCATACGGTTGTGTCGTCGAAAGAAAATATTCAAAGACCTTTCTTTCACTACGCACGAGGTATGCGAAAGGGACGGCGCGATAATTTTCAGCGTGGAATGCATGCTAAAACGAGCGAGACAAATTGCAATACTCGCGAGCCAGAAGTTAGAGCGCGATCAGACTATTTTGCGCGTCTAATCTCGTTTAGGGTATCGAGGCGAGTTGTTTCTAAATTTTTAACGAGCCTTTAAACGAAGGACATATATTTCAGAAGTCTTCCCCAAATTGAGCGTCCGATCTTTCATCCCTGATTCTTTTAATAATCTGATCGATCACCTCGATGAGCTTTACACCCTACGACTGTCCAATCCCACAATTTTTGGCACAACCTGTACGTAACGTGCACGCACGCGGGTTGAGTAGAAACTACCGACGCGTATCCTTCTCGTTCGATATTCATCAAGCTCGTTACCGCGGAGATCGGTACACCGACATTGTATTAATAAAAGGCGAGGTACTCGTTATGAATGAGGGAGTGTCACGCCCGCTACACACTTTGCATCGACGCTTCCAATATACCTACGCCCGTATCGCGCGTACCGAGTATTAAGACAGCCGCGACGGGAGACGCATACACTATAAAAAAAAAGGAAAAAAATCACGGTAGATTTCGTACGAACTTTGCTCCGAATCGGTACGCGTTATCCGAATCGCGAAGCAACGTGGTCTTCGACCGATAATCGAGGAGGAAAAAAATCGACGCGTCGCGCCGTATCTCCGTGGATAACCGCGATACGATTGTACGAATTCATTTTATTTCGGAGTAAAGTCGTCGCAGCTATTCGCGCCGCGAATTTCTACCTACGACACGACGTCGTCCGAGCGTACTCGCCGCGGAGGGACGTTTCGTAATGTCAACGCGAGCAGGGAACGCCGTCGTTGCCAGGAATTGACATAATCGGTGAAAGTACATACCCACCACCTTGGCCTTAGGTTACGACGCGCTTAGGATAAATCAAGTATACAGCATTCGCGAGCGTACGCCATAACGGGGCATGTAGCATTAGATCGGCGGCGTCGCTTAACGCCTTGTCACTTTTACCGTGCTCCACATATGTCTGTATGCGCCATGTACGTACGAGCGCTCCCGACCAAAGTGGGTTGGCTCGCGCAACGACGTTCGCACATGCGATTCGCTTCGGGCGACAAGCACCACGCTCGTGCGAGTCGTTTGAAAAGGAAGGCCAAGGTCGCGAACGCCGTCGCCGTCGGCAACGACCACCCTCGCCAACCCCCGACGACGCGTCGCGACGCCTCTCCGTCCGCCTTCGATCACCATCGGTCGTCCCATTTCTTCTTTCGCGCGTACCATTTGTTTTGCTTGCGTTCGGCGTAACGCCGCGGCGCGCCGGTATCGTCGCGAAACGAACGTCGATATTCGAGCATCGATAACAAATCGGTTAACAAAAAATCGTATCAAGATGAGACGCTGCGTTCCATTGTTTGTTGGTAAAAATTCCTAGACCGAAGGGTATTGCGGGGTGCCGGCCTTATGATTTGCGACGAAACGTTCGACCACGTGGGACTTTATCGAACGTCGATCGACGCTCGTGTTCCCGATTAAAACGAGCTACCGCCACATTGGCACCGTTCATCCTTGAACATTCTTTTTTTTGCAGAATGAGTTTATAAATAAGGTCACTCGCGTTAAAAGATATCTCATTCCTCGTTTTCTCCCGAGTATAAAGATGAACTAAACATGAAGTTAACGACTTCGACGAAGTTAATGACTTGACGAAGTTAATGACTTCGAGGAAGCACGATACGCTCTAATCTACTATCGGAAAGAGCGAGCAGAATTTCGAGACTTCGAATCTTATTTTAGGCCCGGAGAACCATGATTAAGAGTTTAAACGTTTGGAAATCGGTCGATCGACGATCGATCGCAAACTCCCACGGTTACCTGTGCACGGGGTACCACACCGACCGTTACGCCCTTTTCACACTATACGGATTCGATACGAAAAGGGACCGTGCTCCTCTTCGCTCCGCCAAAAGAATGTCGCCGTGCGGTCAGAAGCGTATAGCGCGAAAGGGGGAAATTAGGGCTCGGTGAAATTAACCGGCATAAACGCGTACGTGGTCCACCCGTGTTATCCGTAACTGCAGCCCGACGACAAGTGGCTAGTAATGCCGTGACCTTGACTCTGGCTAGCCAAGCAGCTGGCAGCTCGGCCAGGAATAAGCTCGATGCGCGGTTACCATGTTGCCACGCTAATATTAGCGTGTACAGCCGCGTGCACCGCGAGTGACCGAGTGACCGACGCGTTCCCGGTGCATCCGTTTCGTTACTCGCTTCCCCGACGAAACCGCAATAAAGTTACAACGACAGCGGGATTCAATGAACCGCGTACGTATCGCGCGTTACATCCTAGTAACTCATGGCGGAAGGACAGCACGATCTCCGGCGAGAGAAATTTTACTACCTCCAGAAGGGACGAGAGAGAGAGAGAGAGAGAGAGAGGGGGGGTGGGAGAGGTGGAGGCGTTAGATGCAAATCATATTACAGGAAAGCTCGCGTTCGTTAACGCGCAAAGATCCGTAGATAAACATTCGAGCGAACGTTGAGATAAGTAGAAGGTTTGTTACTTCTTACATCACGTCTGTCCGTCCTTAAACTAAGAATAGTTGTTCGCTCACGCGTCCGTCGGCTGCCTAACGATCGAATCGTGTAAAATTCCCCGTGCATAGGGTACCGTCTGGCTCGTTCGTTCCTCTCAGCCGTTTTTACTTTTTACAGACTCTCCGCGGTATCTGACCGTAGTTACTTCGCTGAGGTATATGTACGACGGGCGATCGTTCGAGAATGTTCTCCCCGTTTTCCGTCAAACTAGCCGCGGGAGAGAAGAAACGCGCTCGCGCAACGGAATATATCGTGAAACTGAACGTTCGAGTGTATGCGTGGTACATTCTGGCTAGTGGAATCATTCCAGAGGTCAGAGGGTAGAGGCTGGCGCACAGCAGATTAAATCTGCTAATTATATTCTTTCATGGTACGACGCGCAATCGGCGGGACGGTAGCGGGACGAACCAAGGTGATTCGCTTCTCGGTATTATTTTTCTTTTCGACCCGATATACCGACGCGGTTTCCGTGGGTAGGTTGTACCGGGCGCGGACCAATGCTTGGACCGCGAAGGTACGTATCGCGGTATTGGCGCCGCGCCGGTGAGAACGAAACGATCCGCTGCGAAACCCTCGTACATTTTAACCCCTTGTTGTCCAAGGTTATTTGAAAGAAATATTGTATTATTTTCTGCCTGTTTTCTTGCACATCTCATTCAAATTAAGTATCTCGTGAAATTCTTTTTTAGGAGCATGATATTCAATAAATAGATAAATAAATAGTGTACATAGTACATTAGTGTTTATTCCAAAGTGCCAACCGGTATTTAAAACAGTGTAATGGCTCATCGAAATTTAATAGCGGTTCAATTATGCCGGCGATATGACGATCGCGTCGCGTTCTCGTTTGGGCTTAGCGAGTGAAATAAAATTGACTCCCGGTACACCCCCGCCCCAACTTACCCCGCGAGCGAGGTGGGAGCCGAAAAATGTATCGCGCGTACGTACGAACGTACGTGAGTCTGTACGTTTCGACGAACGATGGAAGAATCCTCGAAACGAACGCAGAGGCGAAGGTCAAGCAAAATCGCCCGTGTCGGCACGCCGCGAAATCTCTCGGACGAGCGGAAAGATATCCTACAAGAGTTATCGTTCGCGCGCTTGACGTCCGTGCGACGAAGAAGCGACGACGCGGGGCGTGGAAGAGAAGCGTAAGGATAAAAAAAATGATCGATAACCCCGAGTGGCACTAATGCCTAGGGTCGCGTTATTACTCGGAGCTGCTGACGCAATTATATCGCGATACGCGTCGCAGGGGGTCCGATCGGTTGTTATTGTTGCTTTCCACTTTGATCGTTGCTCCTGCGCCCCGTGTCCCTCTGCTCCCCTTTTCCCGCCGTTTCGTCCACGCCGTGACGACTCTATCCTCCGTTGATCTTTTGCGCAACGAACGTACGTAATTTCGCGAATTATCGTGATTCGACGTCAAGCGGGGCACGCTGGTTTTCGCATCGACGGCCGATGATGAAATAACGTTGTTTAATTACTCGGCTCGCGCCTTGCACTCGCGAATCTACGGCTCTCGAGCGAAAATCGCGACGGCACGGGGAACGAGATTGGCGTGGAGTCGAAAGAATTTCGCGAAACTCACGGGAACCGGGGACAGAGTATCGATCAGAGGGGTTAATAGATTCTGATGGAATCTCGTGATGAAATAGCGTGCGGTAGTTTGGGGCGTCGCGTCGGAAGGTGCGACGATACGTGCGCGCCTGATAAGAACGAAAATGTTCCCGATAGCCCTACAGCACCGATGACCCTTTTCCCGTCTCGGTCAAGCGATAACGACCAGCTTAAATAATGAATTTAATCCTCCACTCGATATTATTCTTCTGTATCACGCTGCGATAGTATTTTCATCTCGCGAAACGACCGAAGTGCCGGTACGAGCGACGGACGTCGAATTCATTTCCCGAAAAGTTACATCGACCTACAGTCAACGTTGTGACCATCGAATCGCATTGTTTCGTTCCTGCCCGAACTTCCATGTGATTAACCTTCGAAGTACATACGGGACAATTATAACTCGGGACTAATGGTCCGTCGAAGAATATGAAAAAGTAGCAGATTAACGATACTCGCCGACCGTGCCTTCCGCGCGTCGATATCGAGTCGATGAAAGTTGATTTTAAGATAGCGAATCAACTTTTACGAAAGATTTCGTCGAAAAGGAGGAGACCGACCTACGTACCACGTATAACCGAGAAAACTATCTTTCCGATATAATTACTCCGTAGAATGAAACTTCGACCAAAGAAATAATTCTAAATATGTACAGCTATCGGTGCGTTAAAAGAGCAGAGACGTCGACACGATTACCTGCCCCCCCCCCCCCTTCCCCAAACGTTACGGGAGAACGCAAACGTACGTCAATCAGGCATAAAAGAACTTTTGAAAATCTGATGACCGCGCGAATTCCAAAGAGACACCCCTTCCCTTCGGCGTAATAATGCCTACCCGCGACACCCGTATAAAAGTAGGTTACGGTTCTCCTCGTTTCCTCGTAAAACCCCTACGTGCATACTCGCGCACCTACTTTTATCGGGCCCACTCGTGCCTACACGTTCCTACGAGTGGGCATGACCGCGCGCGTGAGTCCGGCGCGACGAGTCAGCGTCGTAACCGAGATTTCAACACGGATCTCGCAGGTATTCCCCCGACAGTGCTACCTTAAACGCCCGGTAGCCCCCTGTACCGTCGCGAAATTAATATTCCCCGGCTGAGAATCGTGATCGACGATGACGATCGCGGTGCCGGAGTTAACGGTCATCGGGCCTACACTACGAGCCTTCCACCCACGGTAGCGAACGATCGGCTGCAGTTTAATTCCACAACGGGCGCTACCACTCTCGGTCTTTAAACCGCTCACCTTAGCCTCGTCTCTCTTACCCAACAAGCGATCGCGCCGACTTCTACCCCCGTTGCGTAATATACCGGGAATGATTATTGCCGAGCCGAATCGTCGCTCGAGCGGAATAAGCGCGTACGCACTGCTGAGGAACGTAAAATTATATCCGCTGGCTCGCGATCGCCCCCGAGCGTGAAATTGACCGTATCTTCGTACGCGCGTAACGCACGACGTTTTGCGTCAAGGTGTCATATAAGTTAGTCGGTTTTAAAAAATCGAGGTTTCACAATGTTTTCAAAGGTACATCTTTTAGAACTATTTTGAGCTCAGCGCAAATTCTGTGTCTAAAATATTTAACAAGTTACACTTGTTTGAACGAATCTAGTCGGGCCGTTCGATAACCATTGGTACCACAGGTACCAAGATAATACTCAAATAATGGTACCTGCCGAACTTTAAACACGTTTCTCTCTTTTTTTTTTGTTTTCATTCGCGCGTATCGAAACGCTGTTTCTCAAGTTATGGTGGGCGTGATAACTGCCATACCGAACGTCCGAGGTATCGTGTTAATCGAGTGAAAATTGTTTCCGAGGAAAACGCGCCTGAAGTTTTTCATGGTTCGAAGTTCGAACGCTCGACAGTTCCCGATCCGTTAAAATCTTCGTAACTCCATCGGAATCGTGTTTGTCGCGATGACATCGAGCATCTACGTCGCGAAGAGTGTTTTCATCTCGATGACCTTTGTTTCGTTCAAAATGTTGTCTTCCAAATGTCACGTCGTATTTACGATGAATGTAGTTCAAGCGATCGATTTACGCGACGACAGATAGGCGGAAATGAGATCGCAATAGCGTTACGGACGCACAACTGTCAAGGACATGCGATTTTTTTTTCAAATTCCAGGCCGCTGTACGTTAACAACTATTCCGATAACGCGTCGAATATTTTCACGCCGAATTTGTTTTTATATATCGTTAACGAGCCGTTAACGGCACAACTCGCGTCCTTGCGCGAATTGAACGTTGAACCCCCGACAATGACATGAACCAGCGCAGCTTCTTTTAGTCTGGTGGGCGATGTGAATCATCCGCTGATCACGAGTCATCGATATTACGTATCTGTACAAGTTTTATCATCCCAGAGTGTACAAGTATCGTTAAATAAGTGGGAAACGATATGTTTGTGCTTTCACGGATCGAGTAATGGCGATGCGCGTTGACGATAGTCAGGAATCGAAAATCGTTCGTAAAGCGCTGATTCTATCTAAGAATTAATCCTCTCCGCCGAAGAGGAGTAACAAAACGGGGGAGATTAATTATAAGAAAAAGATAAAGGACCGAAATATCTCGAGTGATCCTAATGATTGACTTTAGTATACATACATATAATGAACGACAGGGGTTGATCCGAATGGAATTACGAGAGTTTCCAACAAACCAAAGGTTCAAGGTTTCTTTGGTAATACTTTGCTATTTCGATTTTGACGAAATTCTTGCAGTTTGAGTTCTAAATTTAGACAGTGGATGTCTAAAGATGTTCACGATTTGCACTTGGAGGATATTCTGTGGATGGTGCGTGACAGTAGGTTTAAGGAAAACTGTTATCATAGGGAAAAGGATGTGGAAGAGATGACGAGTAACCCGTTTTCGAGTGGAAATTTATGGAGGGAAGACTACGATTTTAGATGCCGCCCGCGGCGATAAGGATAATAGGTACCGCGAGAGAACGATGAATCAAGGATTTCGAAGGAATTCCGTAGCGTACGAAATACCTACTATACTAGATTATGACTAACACACGATTAGAGAAGTACGAAAACGGGGTTGGTACATTACAAGTATATGATACAATGTCGCCGGACCAGAAATTTGGACGTAACAACACGCCGACTAGCGAAAACATGTTTTGATCGTGTCGAAGTTCGTACGAGCGAGTCAACACGTTTATTATTTTGCCCATTTACCGCCATGCTTCCGCGTCGGCTCACAACATGTATCGTCCCTTCGCTCTGCTTCTGCGTCGCAGATTCTTTATCCACGATCTACTAAAACGGTGAACGGAGTAACCGCAAAACGAACCCGTAGAACGCGTTCGAGGGAAACTCCCGCGGTAAATCGACGAAAGCGAACTAAACTTATCTGCCTGAGAGATACGAACGAAACGAGAACTCTCGATCGAAAGATCGGGACCGTACGAGAAGCGGTAGAATGCGAGAACGGTTTTAACTTATCGAATCTTACGTCGCACCATCGACCTCGTCGACCCTCAAAACCCGATAAAACTACCAGCTTCTATTCGAACATCGAATGCGTCCGGCGTTATCGAACATTTTATCCCGTGGTCTTGTAAACCGGACCACCGTTTTTGGGGATTCTACGGACACAGCGTCCGGCGCGGCGTAGCGTAGCGTTACATTAACGTCGCGTAGACCCAGTACTTTCACAATTTTAAGCGAATAGAATTTCACGAATGACGAAACTGCCGCGAGATCGTTTCGTCGGTTATGTTCGCGTATCGCGGCTGTATACCAGTTGCTTCGCGTTCCTCGCAAAAACTTTCGTTTTCGAGGCAACGACGGATTCGCTCGATTGAACGCAGCGGGAACGCGATGCGCCTTCGTCGGAAAGTTTTTCGTCGATAACCGTACCAATTGGAACAACCGGGGATATCTTCCTCATAAGATATTTGCGAATGTGGAATTTAATCTTACCCGCCCTTCTCTTCGTTTATTCCCCGGACTTGTTCGCGACCTTATCGCGAATGTGAATAAACTGGACGGAAACCAATCCGTCGTATCGAACGCTTTCCACGCTCCCTTCGGAAATCGGAGGAAATCAGAAGAAACGCTGAGGAACGTGGTTCAACGGCCCCGGATTACACATGTATCGCGGGCAAAGATGTAATCAGGAATTTGATGCTGTCTCGCGCATAATGAGATTATTATCGCTTCTCGTCTAGCGCTCGCCTTCAGGATAAATTTATCTTAAATTTCCTGACCAAAATTGTTTGGATCGATGACGATGCTTCCCAGGAAAAGTAGAGGATCATTGTAATTTTGATCGATCGATCGCTAAAAATCTTAAGATCGTTTCGACGCATAGAAACACCGATACGCCAGTACACCCGATACATCTGCGAGTTTGGAAAGGGACTACAACGACGATAACAGGGATATAGAAGAGTGGAAGAATGTTATCGTTATCGGCGTTCCGCGGCAGGCAAACATCGGTCGCTTTAACCGAGAATCGCAAGGAAAATATACAATTATATATTATCGTATTTCAGGATAACGATGCTCGGCTTATGGGTGGTGCGATCGAGAAACGGACCAATGAGCGATCAAGCTAAAATGCCTTACCCCCGTACACGTGACCTCTCCGATTACTACGTCATATCGCTGACCCCGCGAGCAGAATAATACGCGATATTTAATAATGCTTTACCGAAACGCCAACATATTTTGTGTTCGCGGTATCGAAATGTGACGTGCCCTCACGGTTGATTATCTGTACGCCATAAATCAGGCGATACATGGACCGTGAAGTACGCCTCCACGTGGCGCGATGTATCAACTCTACCGTCACGTTAGTCGACTTGATTCTGAGCTATTTTACAAGAAAAAAAATCAAACTTTCATGCATGATTTTACCGTGAACCACTTTTTACTCAAACGGAAGTCATATATTTCGTGTAACAACCACCGTGTTCTCGAAGATATGGAAGAAATGTTTCCGATACGACCGTATCACGTGGAAAAATAATGGTAGTAGAAAGTTTATCTCTCGTCGACAAAAAGAAATGTTCTCGAAACACTTTTCGGATTTTCGCAATGTTTGGGTCTTACTCCGGTGGCATGTTCTTGAACCGGCCACCGGTGAGGAGATAAACCGGCAGGGTACCAGAAGTGTGCAGCATCGCTGCAAATCCTGGTACCCTGATGAAGGGATGGAGGTAGGCTTTAAAAAATGGTGGCTTGTTCTCAGTGCCTACTCACTCGGTTAGCATTGGATTAATTGCGAATTTATAAATCTTTAATTTTCGGTATAACTTTAATACAGTGCATGGTAACACGTATCGAGGTTTATCGATGCGTTTCTCGAAAGAGAGGTTATCCACAGTTTTAAGTATATAGGTAATTTGACATGTATCCGCAAGATGTTAATCATCGATAACTAGAAACTGGGAACGATCTCTATTTGAAAAGGTATAGAATACTAAATAGAAATTAAATTCAATGATGGATATGTACCACCGTGTACAGTCAAAATCTGCCAACGTTTTTCACGTTAACCTCAGCGACTTTGATTCGCGCAACAAATTGTTCGACGATAATACTCGATTTTCCGTATTTATAGTGTTCGCTCTATTCTACTTTGGAATCCTTAAATAACTTGGATCACAGCATCCTTCGAAAATGTTTCTGTCAATCGTACTTTTTCCACAAATATGACAACTACTTACCGAAACGACTCAATACTGGCAGACCTCCGTCACCCAGAATGTATTCGTCAACGTGCCATGGTTAATTTCAAAGAAATATTCGCGTAATATGTTCCACGAATGATAAACATTAATTTGTTTGCCAGTTTGCAAGTTTGTTGGACGATCCCTCTCTTCAAAAAACGCGTGGTCCTTTCGCTACCGGCACCATTGCACAATTTAATTCCGTGTACCGTCAGCGCCATCGGCCGATCATTTCGACAACCCACTACCATGTTATTTAAGCTCTACAGTACCGACGGAAGATAACCTTCACACGAATAAAAACTTGCTCCGCCTTTATCGAAAACGTACCACAGGTTACTGTACATAGCCGTACAAAATGTAGATTTTAAGTTGCCTGAACCTTTGCAGTCAGAAATTGCACTGAATTTACTCCAAAATGCATTAACACTAGGTTTACGGGACCCGTCGTCAATTTGACGGATTTCAAATTTTGAAATTAAATATCTCAAAAACCATAGCATAAATTTGAACCCTTTTGCATCGTAAATTAATTCAGACTTAAATTTAATAAATCGATTCTGTAAAGAAAATGCGTATTTTCGTTTACCCGTCATTTTGACGGGTGCCCGTAGAAATGCTCGTAGAAACGCCCGTAAACCTAGTGTTAAGCTTCGTAATTGCTCTTGTTCGGTATTTCCGAAGGAAAACTACCAAAATTTGTTTTTGCGTTATCGTAAGATAAAGAGGATCTGTCCAATCGGTAAATTACGTGATCGACTATTATTGCTTTTTTATAGATCAACGGTAAGATGTCAAAAATCAATCAAGAGTGCTATTGAATACGAAGGAGCTAACATAAGTGACTTTTTCTTCAAATCGTGTATATTCTCCGTCCATGCGGATATCATCATTTCTCTGGCAATGATTATGCGTGGTAGCGCGTAAAAAAACGAATGCAGCTGAAGTCAGCCGAGAGTGGCGCTTACTTTTTGTTTACAAATTGAACTGATGGCGCGTCGATAGTTGGATGATTACTAGGTTGTATGTACATAGCTTCTACGTTTACAATAATATTAATTAATAGGTAATTACGCTCAACGCTGAATATGCCGCCGCGGGGTGAAGATATTCTAAAAGGTTTTCAGGTGTATCCTTTTCAACTGATAATTATCTATACCTATTCCGAATATAATAGCGCTTGACAGCTTCTAGGTTAATGTAAGCTGTCAAACTAAAGTGCTTTAGTTATTTCACAAACTTATTCCACATGCAACAAGTTTCCTTAACGCATCATTCACACTAGAAACTGGATGAATCTACGTGACGCTGATAGCGGAAAGATATTATGGCAAGGCAACGAAGACTTGTAAGTACATATAGTGTTCTAACCTACAAATTGATTCAAGTCATTTTATTCTGACGATAGGAATACGTAACATAACTATATATTTCTAGATCGGTGCCTAATGTGGAACACGAAGCGCGAGTCCCAAAAAAAATTTTACGATGCCGAGCGGTATCGCGGGAAATCAATTTCAGTTCTGCGGAACCAATGGAAAGATTTCGATTGGAACAAAAAGTATTGTTCAAGGGCCGGTGCCTAGAAGAATGGTTCTTTGAGTTTGGTTTTGTGATACCAAATAGTACTAACACTTGGCAAAGTTTGATTCAAGCTGCGCCCGAAAGTCAAATGATGCCGGCCAACGTTTTGAAGTAAGCCATTCACTCGAGTGCCTTAAAACTGTGTTGCATTTCAGCTTGAAGAATCCAAATTAATCTTGCTGTATTTTTGTAACAGTGGGAATGTTGTGATAGAGACAAAATTTTTCGATGATGATTTACTAGTCTCTACCAGCAGAGTTCGCCTTTTCTACGTCTAAGTGGATTTCCATTCAGTTTTGGTTATTACGTAACGTGGGTCCAACTAGTGTGTTTGATTAAAAACACATATAGAATGGAATACTCTGGATGGTAGGCTTTACAAAGCAGAGGAACATTCATATCAGATACATTACCTAATGCACTTTTGGTGATACACCGGCGCTAATGCATTTTCTGGCAACATTTTTACGACTGGGATAGATTGCACCGTTTCAGTGTTAAAGCTCTTGGACAAAGAGTTCTTACTATGGCAATAAAACAAATGTTACGTGAAGCAAATGCTTAAAGTGTGAAACGCGCACTTTAAAGGCACAAAACTTTTTTATTTGTTAAATGTGAATGGTTGCTGTCAATTTTGTATATATTGTAATACACTTACACTGATCTAATAAAAAAAAAACTGTTAAAAAAAAAACGTGCTTTTTACATAATATACTTGAAATCACACGCCTATCGATGTAATTTTTTTACGTTAGGATTATTCTATGTTATGAAGAAACTATAAATAAATTATAATACTAAAATCTCGTAAGTCTATCATTATCTTTCATCGCATCCCGCAGCAATTAAAATAAATTTCTGGTAGTCCGTCACGTCGAGAAGATCATGGTACTCCGTTAAACGTGCGCCCATGCTGCCGATCAATCGCGATCCGATAGAGCTCGATCATTTGTAGCGTACCAATCTTACGTTGATTCCTCGTAAAAACGAAGCATGCATTCAAGGTAGATATAACTTTTTCCACTGCACACTCATGCTATTGATTCGTGGTGTACAAGCAATACATTTTTGAGGCTTCACTACCCCTCTTGAGGGAGTTCACGTTGAATATACTCTGTCCCCTACCCTGCCTACATTGCACAGGTGTAAGGAAAAAAAGGAGGAAAAGAGAAAAGAAATAGCAGAGTTGCGGAGCCGCTGTGGTACCCACACGAAGTTCTCAACCCGGTAGTGATTCAATTACCATTATAGCGGATCCTCCATCGTGCCACCGTGTGCTTTCGGGGCCTACACAGATAACTAATTAGTCGGCATATAGTATTCACCCGCGAGCCAAGAACTCACGCGATGGATTTAAAAGAAGAAGACGAAGGTGCGAATGAAAGTAACCGACAGTTATTCTTGGTGGGAGCACCGCGCGATCCTCTGGTATCGGCCGGTGCCATCGTGGCTTCCCCTGGTGCACCAGATGAGATCAACCCCGGAGGAGATCTACAGTCGACTGCTCTGGCTGGTCTGATAGGCGCGCAATCTTCCTCGGTTTGCTTTCCTACAAAATTCTGTAAGTGCACTCTGCCACCCCAGACCTGATTTAATTAACTGCCACTCTCTACCTGTCGGCTCGTAAGTTGGGGCAGTGCTCAATTAAATTATTGCTAAATGCATTAAAGTGAATCGGCAGCCCTTGTTTTAAATAGAGTTAGTGGTAATCAGTTTAACAGTTATGAACCATTTTACTCCGAATGCGTATTTAACGCGATTAATGGGCGTCGTGCGGCGCGCGTAGAATTTCGAATGTCCATCCCACTACGCAGCGTTATATTTAACGCGACAGTGCGGCGAATCGCGGCTGCTTGATTTCAATGCACAGCGATAGCGTGTATGAAGTTCAATTATTCTATACCACCGATCGTTGCCCGTCTGTGCAGCGTACGACTTTTCACCGAGTCCAGGAAGCGAAGACAGACAATCATCCGCAGTCGGGAAACGAAAACAGCGCAGATACCGTACTACATTCACGAACTTCCAATTGGAGGAATTGGAAAGGGCTTTCCAAAAAACACATTATCCCGATGTGTTTTTCCGAGAGGAGCTAGCGCTACGTATTCAACTCACGGAAGCCCGCGTGCAGGTAATAATAGCATGCATCATCGTGCCTTTTATAATGAGTCCAAACAAGCAGGAGAAATACTGATTACAACGATCATCTTGTCTTCAGGTCTGGTTTCAAAACAGAAGGGCAAAGTGGCGGAAGCAGGAGAAACAGTGTAAAGTGACGACTCACTTGACTTCACATTTGCCACCTTCTGATTGTCAGGAAGTGCAACAACAGCAACAACAGTCGGATCATTTACTACTGGAACCGTCGTTAGGTAGCCCACCGCCGATTTATCTTGGGATGGAATGGGCAGGATTTTCACCGTACAGTAATACTGCCACTGCGTCACCCCTCGTGGTTAACGGAATGAATAAGCCACCAGAATCGGAGACGGACGACAATCCTTTGCTGGATCCAGAATTATTACAACTCAAAACTCCGCGTTCCTAATAGTACCGGCCCAGATCTATTCCGTAGGCGTAGCGTGTCAATAACACTCTTTATCGTATTAATTAATATCTTTAATGAGCAATGTTTTTAATGAGCAAACGATCATTTGTAATGACATTCAAATCGTATTACCGTATCGTGCAATATATGATTTCTGTATCATTGCCAGCTTGTACCGGTCGATATTAAGAACTTACAAAGAAAGGACCAAAGACTTACTGTTGACAACGAGGCAGAGGTTCGAAGTCTAAGGCTTCGAGTATTGTTATGTAGATTTTGTAAGAATACGCAATAGACGTTAAAGACATATCCTTCTTGTGGATCCGGCGAATCCAACGACAAGCAATGATAGCTGTATATTATAAGACACAATAAATTTTTACCATCGAAAAAAAAAATGAATGCAGCACAACAAGCCGGCGTAAAATAGTAACGTCATTTTTATTCGGTGTGCATATATTACAAGTCATTGAATCAACTAAGTTATTACTCGGTTGATTTAGGAGCAAGTAAGTGATCCGAGATGCTTCCTGCGACCTTAACTCTCCGATTGCCAGTGAGATTCAATATTGAGAGTATCATTGACAAGAGTATCGATTTTAGAGTACCGACAAATCCAGATAAAAAAGAAAGTCGGTTTGCAAGAGTTATTCGATCGACATTAAGTAACAACAGCTCCGTTATTAATTCTATGAACGATCAGTGAGCATCTCGAATGAAATAAATTAATGACAGATGGTACAACAAGGTTACGCGACGTACGAATACTCATCTGCATTGTTCGGCGTACGTTCGATGTACTGCTTATCTATGAGCGCTTCGATACATTTTTTGATCATGCCGACGGAAGGTGCGAACGTACCCCTAGATTGACTTAGTACCTGAAATGAGAATTTGCAACGCGTTACTTAAACTTATTTCAAATGGGCTGCGAATATAGAATTGTGCAAACTTTTATTCACCTCTTGTACGAGTTGATTATGTCTCAGAACCTTACGACTCTTCATGATGCGTACTATGGCTGCTTGTAAGAACAACTTTCTATCCTCATCCACGCTGCGATGGGTAGCCTCCGTGTCGTGCGGTGCATCTCGCTGCAGCGTACCGGTAATACGGAACTTGGTTCTCTTATTGTGGTAATTAAAATTGAGCGCCAGAATCGTGTCCTCCTTCAATTCCCCTTCTGTTACTTTTGTCAGAATTTGACAATCTATAAGACTCGCGACATGCTTGACTAATTGGTCATGAGATAAGCGTAACGACGCGGCCGCCTCTCGGCATTGTAATGCATTGCAGCGTTCGAAAAGAAGCAACAATACCATTTGGTACGTTTGCACGGTAGCCAAGTACGGCTTCTTTAAATAATTAAACTTGAGCTCCCCCTGACAAAGGTGATGCAGCCAAGTGAGCTTTCGTCCGCTGAATTGCGCGTGATAAAACGATTCAAAAGCTTGCACAGATTTTTCTAATTGTTGGGGGATGTGAAACGGCTCTGGAGATGGGGGTAGAGCCAAAGGCCAAGCACCAGCTTGCAATACGTATACTACAAAGCCGATGCCTAATTGATTTTTTCTGTCCCCTTCTCGCAAACTGACGGTAAACTTGAAATTAAGGTCCGCCGAAACCGACATGTCGGTGAACATTCGATGAAGTTTGTTTGTAAATTCGTAACCACAAGCTTGTTTCAAGCGATCGATCATCGCCTCCTCGATATCCATTGACTGCGAATGTTGATGTATCAGTCGCTTCGCCAACATACGCGCGTAAAACTTTTGAAAGACATCCTTGTCATCGACGTATTTAAATACTGTGATGCAACGACCCAGTTTTTCCTCGATTTCTCTTTCGGACGTGGTCTTGGCTGACTTTTTCAACAATGAGTCGCAATACCTGGCGAGCTAAATTCAAAGTTCGTTGTGAATATGGATATTTCTGGGGATTAAGGCTGGAAATAGAACTGGAAATGTCACATACCAATTCTGGTGCTTTTGCTGGTTGTTGCGGCACAGGCTTATGATTTACAACGGCCGAGCAAGCTTTATCAAGTGCACCCATGAAAGCCTGATCGGATTTGAACACATCTTTAATCAATTCCGAATATTTGGAGTGCACGTCCAGCGTGCTTTCCACAAAATGGGTGTGTACCTACGTTACGCAAGGTTATAGAACATCGTACATTTTCATTATCACCTAGTTAGATCGCATGTAATATACTGATGTGCTTCAAATTAGTGGTTGATCTTACATTTTCGCCCTGCAAAGACCCGATAGCCTGTAATCCTTGCTGGGTAATGTGTTGCGTAAGTTTTTGTACAAGGTATTCTAAGCCTGTAGGTAATGGCCTTAACAATGGATACAGAAGGGCCAAGTCCGTTTTACGTTCATTAGCTATCATATGTTCCACTTCTCCGTAAAGCCAGCCCACGTGCGCTGCCACCATTTTTTCGTCACAGCACTGTTTCACCTATAACAGATCATCGTCGAGCACTCCAACTGCTTGAAATTACACAATTTCTTACATCATGCTCAAGAACAAAGGTATACTTTGGGCACAGAGCTTGAGTGCAGGAATTTATGAGCCCGCAGCTCTTCTTGACTGAGTCGCCAAGTGACTCGTTCCATGTAACGTGTCACATCAGACTGTTGGAGTAACTCGTATGCCTCTGTAGTATAAAACTGTCCACTGGCTTCGAGGAAAGGCTTTTCAAAAATTTCTTGGTACATCTACAAAAATATCGACTTTATAAAATATTTTCCTAAAGAATGTATAACTTACGTATAAAAATAATGTAATGCTGGTTATTACATCTAATTTTCCCTTGATCTTATATTCCTCAACCCTAACAAAACTCTGTATAACACCACAAATCACTTCTGTACTCGTGGACTGAGCTTCACTGACTCTGTCTGCATGAATGCCATCTAAAAGAAGGGAAACCAGCTGCTTTGTCAGTGGCATGATCATTCTTTTCTTCCAAATATCCAAGCCAAGTTCTCCAATTTCCATTTGCTCTTGATAATCAGTGTCGGTGACAGAACACGTGCCATAAATTAGTTCAGCCTCTGAGAGCTTTGGTCTCTTAATGTGTTGTTGATTTAGATACGAGTACAAGCGGTGCAGATAGTTAATGCCCAATGAATATTCGGTCCAGGCACGGTAATAGGTTTGCAATAGACAACTTTCATCTTGGGCGCGAACCTTGGCTAGCAGCTGGACAACATGATTGTCCAGAAACATCTTTGTTTCGTTGTACAGTCGATCCGCGAGTGGGTCCGGAAAAGCAACGCACAACGAATACACATCGCTGTAATAATAGATCAACGATATTGTAATTTTTATACAGATGACCTTTGCCAAAAACTTTAAAAATAATAATAAGCGTTTGAGATACCTGAATCTTTCGTTCCATGTTGCTCGTGGAACATTTGCGAGCGTTAATACAGCCTTTATGGTATCTTGTAATACATCCCAAGTTTGAGTAAAATCTACTGTCCTAGGTTTTAGTGACATCCTTTTATGGAATTAATCGAGCACCAAAGACTTGTAGCACCAATGTATTAGTTGTTCAAATCCTACAGTAGCGCTATCGATACTATAAACCTACAAAAAAAGAAGAGCTGTAAGACATTAAACATGTGGCGTTCTTAAGAATAAGCAAGATCTACACGAAGCAAAGCAGTAAAAATTCAGATCATTGGAGAAATGTCAGTAGTAGCGATGAATCTTAAAATCATGCACCTAAAATATATTCCAAGAATAATCTTTGCACTATAGACACAGACTGAGTTTACAAGGCTTTGTCCGGACACTTTTGTACAACGTTGGTTTAAAAATAACATAAAAGTAAAATACACCGCGCGTGCATTTGCATTTCATGGCCGCTCCGAATTTTTCTTTTTTCTTTTCTTTCGCGTCGACCTCTTTTTCGAAGTAACACGCGTGTACAACCAAGAAATTAATTCTTGGAATATTTTTTTAGCGCAAGTAGAAATCGGAATGACGGGCACTCAAAATAGAAACCCATGTCCGATTAAATCGGATATTTCGGATCGTTCGACGAACGTTATTAATTCGAAGCAGAAACAGTCATGTTCCCTAATGATCGAAATTCCAGAAGATTACCAGAACCCACGTAATTATCGGTTCCTCTTAAAAGTAGACATTTCAATGGCTGATTGGCCGATTATAATTGTACGCGTAAACGCGTGTTACGAGCTACAGCTGACTACTACTATCCAGATGGTCGTGATCCGGACCACTAACCAAAAAACTTCGTAGAAAGAGTTTGTATGTACTCTTTAGTTGCAGGATCGTCGGTCGATGTTAACCTCCGCTACGCGTACTCTTCCGAAACGCTTATTTTTGGGATTTCGCGAATCATTCCCTGCTGCAAAATGCATGACATTTGCAATGACTTGTCTTGATCGAACACATTTTCTCTCTCTCTCTCTCTCTATCTCTATCTCGCTCTTTCTCTCGCTCTCACTTCACCTGCCACTTTTTTGAGAAACTAACACTCAAAAGAAACAATGGATCGCAAAATACGCAAACTTTATTGTTCTCTTCTACGATAAATGACGAATTCGCCGCGTGATATCGTGCTGCCTTGAATTCCTCAATAACATTGCAGAGCCATGTTTTTTTTTCGCTTTGCTCTTGACTTTCTGAGATCTTGGAGGGGGTCTTGGAACCACTTTCCCAAAATCCCTACTCTCTGTGTTCATTGCACAAAATCCGCCATATTGTTGTTACTTGAATTTAAATCTTAAACATGTTAACAGAGCTTTTCTCTATAATATTGTCCGCTTCTTTACGTACGAGAAGAAAACACTTACTTTTCTTCTTAAACTGATCGCAAAGATATTTCATTTGATAAAACGCGAATCTTTTCTTGAATATAATTGATCCAAGATTGTATCAACTTCCCGCTCAAATTCTTAACCCATACGAAAAGTTTTCGAATAATATTTGCTGCAATTGTATATACAAATATTAATACTAAAGATTGTAAATAATATAACAATAATTAATTTTCTTGATCTTGAATAATGTGTATTTCTATCTTAACTTTAAGTTATTAAATACCATTGCTTCTATTCTGCGAAGGTGAGACAATCGTCTACATAACTAATAGTTCATGATTATGACTAGCGTAACAGTGGTACCGAGACGCATTTCAAACTGTACTAAAGTGTTATTATTAACTGGTTTTTGAAAGTAGCCACCAAAATGGTAAGCATTTTTCTATTTAATCATAATGCAATTATACAGTTGCAATAAATTGGGATAATCGCTAACGGTCTCCTCCGTTTATATATGTAAATTTAATTAAACCTACCACTTAAACGAGGTTATGTTACTGTCAAATTTGCCGATGACACAGCACGTTTTTGTATTAAATACAAATAACAAATGAGATAATTCAAATGCTATTTAAATAATACGTGACCTGCAGTTACCAGCCTATCACATATAAACAATTCTACAGGGCAGCATAAGTCTTAAAGATAGAAGTAACCAACCGAAAATCACATATCTTTTCAGAGTATTCTCAATTATAATGGTGGAGCTGTAATAGCCATGAAAGGAAAGAATTGTGTGGCGATAGCTGCTGATCGTAGATTTGGTATACAAGCACAGACCATAAGTTGTGATTTCCAAAAAATATTTGAAATGGGATCACACTTGTATCTTAGTCTCCCGGGCCTCGCAACTGACACTCAAACGGTCATGGAAAGATTACGATTTCGTTTGAACCTCTATGAACTCAAAGAGAATAGGAAAATTCATCCTAAAACTTTTGCTTCGATGATCGCCAATCTCTTATACGAGAGGAGATTTGGGCCATACTTTGTGGAGCCTCTTATCGCTGGTTTGGATCCAGACACTTTCGAACCATTCATTTGCAACATGGATTTCATAGGGTGTATGAGTATGCCAGGGAACTTTGTGGTTGGTGGATCGTGTCCCGAACAACTATATGGAATGTGTGAAACAATTTATGAGCCAAACTTGGAGCCTGACGATCTCTTTGAAACCATCAGTCAAGCTCTCGTAAATGCAGTTGACAGAGACGCAATATCTGGTTGGGGTGCAATCGTTCATGTAATGTGAGTTTTCATACATTATTCTGATACCCAACATAAAACTAAGAAACACAGTTTTTAAATAATTTTTTGTATTAATACTTTCACATTTTATTTCAGAGAAAAAGATAAAGTAACAACGAGAACTATCAAAACACGCATGGATTAAAATACCCTTTAAATATCTTGTACCATGTACGAATCTACAACCTTGAAGTTCTTTTTGCAAGAATGTATGCGCTGTTCACATAAATTAATTTTCAATAAACTACAGTTCGAAAAATCAAAACTTATTAGGTTTTCATTTAATTTATTGCCACTTCCAAATGTAACGGAAGTTACATGCTAAAAAATAAACGATATGCTGTGATCATAGCAGTTTGTGATGATCGTATATCGATACCGCTACGACTAGCGCCGATTATTTGGCAGAGTTCAGACTGGTTCAGGCACTACCCGTTATAGGTTAGGGTTACACCGTAGTCATGTTCCGTCGTCGCTTTGTAATTTTTTAAAATACGAATTTCCAAGATCATTATATAAATCCGGGGAAGAGTGTTATAAATATGGCTATTAATGCGTTATGCACGGCATTTCGGAGGATTGTCATAAGCCGGAAAAGTACGTATACCTTGCAATCGTGTAAATAAATAACAGTACCTAATAGCGCACTGGCTATTACAACATTCACTCTTAAAATTTCATGGTGTCACTCAGTTTATACGTTGCGATTACTATTCATTATTATTCCAGGTAACCTTATCGCAAGATCTTGCTCCACACATTTATCTAAGGATCAGGACGGTAGTTTACCTGTGCCGTTGCGCTATTCCGAAATTGCATCTGGCACGACGAATCCTGGAGCATGTATTCAATTTACACCGGGAACCCTTAATATCGACTTTGGGATGCCGAATAGAAACAGCACTATTAAGAATATAATTGACATACCATTTAAAAATATACCTGCTATGGAAGATCCTCTAAAGCGACACCCTGTTCAACAGGATTTACCTCTGTCGGATAAATCTTTGGAGTTACCCCCAAATGAAGATATCGTAGAAAAACAAGCCGTACGTCTTATAGTAATTAGGCGTAAAAAAATGAAGAAACATAAGCGAAAGAAGAGGCGTAGGAAGATGAAGTATGTTTGGCTGACAATAAGACGAAGGCGCAACGTATTGAAAGAAAAGAAAATACAAGCAGATCTAGTAGCAATGGTCGAGGAGGCAAAGAAATTCGATGCAAAAGCGTACGTCGCGCAAAAACTCGACATTTTGAATAGAGAACGTTTGCCTAGAACTTGGTACGGCGAGTTACTACCTCCTTCTATGATTAGGCAATTCATAGCAGAAAGAAAAGCGAAAGTAAATGCCGCGATTAATAAGCCTCGATTGAAACTTGATTAAAACTTATATGTTGTAATATAGATAAATAAACAACTCTGCTAAAACTTTCTGATATTTTTGAAATCCCTTATAATACATGCATTTTTATTAACGTTACTAGTAAGTAACCGACCAGAAGTCGACATTCCTTTAGGAACTGTATGGAGTGTTAGGTTGGATATCGTGGAATCATATACCATACAAAATGTATCAAAGAGTTTTTAATTTGATTTTTTGCAATCGCAACTTGGACTGCTTAAACTTGCATACATTGTCACGTTATGTTCTTTAAAAAAATCAATTTATGTCGCTACTTACGAATTACACCGTACTCTTTAATATACATATACAAGCGTTACGTTATAATACTATAATAAAATAAATAGCACCTCTCGTTTCCTTACGCGCCCAACCGTCAATTGTTAAGGCACAATCCTTTGTTATGTGTTCGATAAAAAAATTGAATATTTTCCGTTGCGATTATTCTTAATATCCCTAAATTACAACTCGTTCTAGATATTAAACGAACGTCAAACATTTCTTCAACGCTTTTGCGTTTTTTATAAAATTACTTTGGGGATTACTCCATTGCCTAATGGTTTCCTGGACGAGAATATAAGATTCGAAAAATATATGGTACTGATCTTAGTCAATAAATACGTACATACGATGTCGTGAGTTAAAATTGTTTATCCTATCTAAAGTTTGAAAAAATAGAGTATCGACACTGATGTCTTAATTATTTGCACAAGCCACGCGTGTAGTGGCGTCAAACTAACCATTTATGTCTTGATAATTTCGTTCATTTCGATCAGATTTAAATAACAAACCGCTTTCAGTCGGGCCACTGTCGTCGGACAACTGCTGTGGTACCATCAATTCTTTTCCGTATTATAATGATATTAATATAAAAATATCTGTCGTACTAATATGTTCCTCAGCATAATATTATAAGAAAGTGAAATGAATTGATTGAATAATTCATTCTTTTTAAAAACATGTATAAAAATGTTATTAAAATCGCTTGAAATTACAGAAAAATGGAAGTCAACAATCCTGACGACTTGTTTTAATACGGCAGTCAACAAAATATTTCATTTACATATCCACATGAAAATAAAACGAAAAACGATTGTGGTCTTACGACAGTGGTTTGACAGTGATTACAGAACAGAGACCCAACAGTAGGATGACGACAGCTTAGTTTTATACATCATACAGGGTGAGTCGCTAATTATTAGGACGCTCAATATTGTCGAAATAGTCGGGCCGAGGAAAAATTGATCCAACAAAAATTCCGCGGTACAGAAAAATCCACTGTACTGCAATAATACCTTTTTGTACGTGAAGGTCTATTACACTTTTGTCAGGCGCCTACAATTTCGGAAATATTTGAGTTAGTAATATCCCACCCCATATATGTACAATAGGTAATGGAAATATTCGAACATTCTCTTTTCCTGAAATATTTTTAGACAAAACAGAAAGATTTCTATTTTGTGATAACTTATCCCAGAAAAACAAGATGCGTAAATATTTCTTTTATCCACTGTTGTATCCACTGTACATACGCATCGGGCGGAAGACTAATTCTACGATCTATTTACATCGTCGCGAGAGGAAGCCCGTTGCACACGCATCGCCGGGGTAACATTTCCGCGCACACGCATCATGAAGGTAACATTTGCCCTTTCTTTATCTCCAAAACCTTCGGTTTATGCCTTATACTGCCGGTTGTTAAGTTATTACTCCTGCCAGAGAAGTAATCCTCGATTTCTTGAAGCGTTCTACCCTTCGTTTCGGGCAGGCATAAGTAAAAGTAAATAGTGCCGAACAGAGATATACAGCCGTAAAGAATAAAAGTACCATGCCGTGAAATTGCGATGGATAAGAAGGGATACGTTTTCACTACCATAAAGACAAACGAGTGGGCCGTCATTGTGGTGATACCGCCGATAATGCCGCGTACCTGCACCGGATACACTTCGCCAATCATCACCCAAGGAATAACGAGGAAACCGAGGGTACAAGTGATCGTGTAGCTGAATATACACAAAACTGGAATCCAGGTGGCAACGAGAGGATAGTTGTTAGTTACCCAATAATTCTGGAACCACATGTATCCACCCAATCCTATCATAGAAAGGCCGCAACCGATCGAAGAGACCATCGTCAGCGGTCTTCTGCCGCACTTTCTACACAATATACAAGCGACGATCGTAGACGCGAGTCTCACTATACCTAGAATCACCGCGGCTAAGTACTTGTTTATCGTTGCCCCCGAATCATTGAAGATCTCGACGGCGTAGAAAGTAATGACGTTCGTCCCGGAGCACTGATAAATGAGAAAATATAAAAATAACAGTGTATACGGCCGAAGGGCGTTCGGCTTCAGAAGGGCCCCTACTATTTCGCGAAATCCAGTGAGACGCTTTATGTTGTTCTTGTTCGAGAAGTTCACTAGTATCTCCATCTCCCGATTAACGTTACACGTGCTACCGCGAAACTGTTGCAACGCTTCCCGCGCTTCGTCGGGCCTGTTGCGAGATATGAGGTACGAGGGTGTTTCGGGGAACAGAAACATCAATAGGAGAGCGGCGAGAGGTATGATGCCGCTGATCGCGGCGCAAATGTTCCATGTCAACACACTTCCTAACGCGTACTCGATTAAGACACCTGTACTAACTCCCACGCTCGCTAGAGCGGTCAACATTCCCCTGAGATGAGGCTGAGTTACTTCGCCGGTGTAAACGCGAGCTGGTGCACCCACCATACCCGATCCGAGACCCACGAAGAACCTTCCGGCGTATATCATGCGAATGTCGGTTGCGCACGCGATCAAGATCCAGCCGAGTAACGCAGGGATCTCGGTGATGATGAGGGATCGCTTTCTGCCGAGCATGTCCATCATGTAGCCGGACACTAGGCAACCGATGGGTGTACCGATCGACGACATGCTTGCTGAAAAAGAGATAATGGCATTTTGTGATAATAATGAGAGAAATAGCTGACTTCGACTTATAATGGTAGAGTTTAATTACAGGTGGATCGAAAAAGGTTTCATCAACCCTCGGAAGATGACATTGGAATAAAGGGATTAGTAGCCCTTGCTAATAGCCGAACAAGTGTAAATCAAGATGACGTAATTCATTAATTTGAGGCAAAAGTATCTCACGAATCTTGGTTTTTCTGTCCTTTGATTCCAGAAATATTCAAACAAGGTCTAGTTGTCGTGTACTTTTAATTAGGCCGAGACAAGACTTGGCTCTTGATCTTTTGAAAAACCATAAAATTGGCTTAAACCATTCGTTCGCCAATGCAATTGTTTATATTCGGAGAATATTTTCGTTCTTACCGATCCATGATTCCTCCGGTGATCCTTGAGTGATGGGAATGGTGCTGTTTGGTTCTTGAAGCTGCGGAAGGGCAATGGCGGAGAAACCAAAGGCCATTCCCGTGTTAATGGTTCCGAGCTGTGCCACGAATGCTGCGAGAACCTGCTTGGCCACGCTGCCCCCAATGTTTTGCCCATTTTCGGGATCATTGTGTATGCCGTTCGCTCCCAATGGTGTTTTCTCATTATCCAATCGCGTGGATGGTTGGATCTTCGGGAGCAACGACGAATCCACTAAGGACGTTTTCTCCAGGTCCTGAATATCACTACTTTTTCTGCAACAAACAATTCAATTCTCTGTGCACAGATGTTTTCGAGAAATTAATAGCGGCTAATTGGGGGGAGGGGGGGGGCAGTTTGAGACAGTTGTCGAATTATTCAAATACGCTACGGATACACGTGGAGTTTTCAAGGATCGATTAGTTTTTCGTAAAAGTCGATTTTAGCGTGACGTTGCTCATTTATCTTGTCACAATTTTGAAAATGGACTTATTCGCTGCGTACACGGAAGGTAGTTTGAGAATGCATCAGTATAATTTGTTTTTGATTTTTTATGTTATCAGGGTAATTTATCAACTCTTTGTTTTGTCCTATTAATGCCTATCTTTATGAACAAACTTCTAATGTATTCATTTCTACCATTATTTACGACATGTACACATATCGATACATGCATACATTACTGAAATCCGCAAAAAAAATATATGATAGCGTTCATTTTTCCAGCGTTCGTGTATCGCACGATTAGAGACATAAACAGTGTTTTACACTCATCGATATTTATCTACCGGCGGATAGATAATTATTTTTGTACAGAACGGATGAGAAAGCACGTGTTTCGTCGTATGAAATATGTTTCGAAGCAAAGAACTTTTGCATATATCAACTGCTTATTATATAAAACAATCTCGACTTCTACAGAACGTATCTGTAGATGCAAGGACACATTCAAATTTTACGCTTCAATGAGCGTTTTTACTATCGAGTACGCGAAATAACAGGGAGCCAGAAAATTTGGCTCCGATTTGACGATACCAAAATAAAGTTTGACCCAAATCCTAATCACCGATACTGGCATCGGATTTATGAATTACATTTCCCTTTGCCCTCGGGTATTCCACGGCAGAAATAAAATTATACATTTATTATTTATACAATAAAGTTATACATTTTGTTACGATTAAGTTTTTCCTACGTAAATCTCTAACGCTCGTATCATCGTCAGTTTTGGGCTTACAAAAACGTTGCCTGACACCGAAATATTCCAAAATTTAATGTTTTATGCGAAGATTAGGAAAATGTCCGGATTCCTGGTTTAGATCTCCATTTACTGCACCGGCCGCATAGGAATTAGTTTTCTATCTCTTCAAAATCTATACCGTGGCACTATCCTAAACGATGATTAATGTTCGCGCCTGTCACGTATGAGCCCGCAATTAAGTGATTATTGCCACTCATTCAGCAAAGTGCATCCATTATGGCACTCTCCTTGATTGTATCGCGAATCGGCAAAAATTCCTATTAATTGATTTTCCGGTAATCGACTCTTCCGGTAGCAGATGGAACAAAGTCGTATACAATTTGCGCGACAATTCGTCGCTAGTAATCAGCTGTGCCAACGATACGAGACAACAGAGAAAAGTACAGGTGTACACAATCATCGTCAGCCAGTCGCATCTCATTGGTTTGCACGAGCATGCAAACTTCGCTTTCATCGACGCGGATTCGCATTACGAAAACCTCTTCTTCCATACGTTCCGTTTAACGTGAGTATCGATCTTCCGTTTTCTAACTTATCGTCAGTATAGAAATTACTTGCGCGCTTAAAGACGACTTCTTAATAAAAAGAAGAAAAAAAAATGATGAACCGATTACATTTCGCGATTAACGGCGGGAACACCTCTCCGTAGGCAGACGCGCAAAACTGATATGCAACTTTTGTTTTTTATAGACTCGAGTATCGCGTTACGATAAGCCAACGTGACACTTTGCATGCGCGTTTATCAAATCTCTAACCGAAAATTAATTGAAAAACGATATAGATTTCCTACGAGCGTGACCGATCGCTCCACGAGCAATGGCGCGTACGCGAATACGTTAACCGGTATTAACGTATCGATGATGCCATCGTTGTTGATAACAGCTGGAGCGTAGAAAAAAATGTTCGCAGAGCTGTCTGGCTACAGATTACGGGACAGTAAAAATGCGAGAATTATAACGGGGATTACGTGGATTAATTTTATGTATACGAAGAAACCTCCATGTGCAATTAAACATTTCGGCTTAACGAATACTAATTTCAAATACCTGAATCGAATTTGAATTCTCTTTTCGATAGATCTGTACCCTTAATTGTACATCTGAGATTTCTTTATGTTGCAAGAAATTGGCTTGCCATCGTCGCTGGAATAATTTGCGAACCTTCGAGGTTTTGGCACATTATGGAGTCAAAGCTTTCGTGCCAAAACGGCGAACGGAGAAAACTATCAACGAGAAGAATATTCAAGGACAACGGTGGAGCGCAACGCTTCCGCCCGCGGTTCACGTGTACTTACTTACCTGCAGGCTTTTATATTACGCTTTTCATTGTGATCCGTGTCTTTGAACACGACGCATAATCATATAAAACTTGTTGCTTTCGCACTGTCGATAATGCACGATATTGGAATACGTGACATTCCCACGAACACCTCACCTTTCTTCCTCATAATATTTTTCTCCTTGTCCGCTGTGATCTTTGATGTTTGACCGACGGAAGGAGAGAGAAAAAATCTACTATTTACAACGTGTAAACAATTTCTGGTTTTCATCGGACCCTCGCCAGAACGTCATTTTGACCAACATTTTAAATACGAGTAATCGTATCGGAGGATTGCAACTTTGACCAGAATTTAAATTCGTCGGTAAAGTGGTAAGAATTTTGTATTAATATAGTTTTATTAAGAATTTTGTAATCCTTCGGTATGGTTAATTAAAATCGGGTTCTTGGAGAGATGGGATTGAACAAACAATTTCATGCGTCTGGGAAGTAATAAAATTATATACGGTGCGACAATTGTAATTGGTTATTTACTTCCACTTGTAACGACCGTACACGCGTGCGATTAAGAAAAGTACAAGTGTACGATGGCCTAAGAGTCCATCGAACGATAAGTTACACTAATGCTTCCAAATTCAAATGTACTGGTATTATACAGCTGGGGATTAAACAACATTAGTATTCCCGCGTGTCATTAATCTTAGGCCGAGTTCACCGTGCATCATGTAAACGCTTAACGTGAAAGCGCAATATTTTTGCGTTACGTCCCATGTTCGTTTATTGTTACCGACGTCCCACGATTCAACGCTCATTGGTTTTCTAGTGACGCGTCAAAGAAACGTTAAGCCACGTACACACCGCGCGGCAGCACGCCGTAATGGAATCGCCAAACGTAACGACCGAGAACATCGGGAGAACGCCAAAACCGTTACGCGCTGAAGTACATCGAAACGTTATTGTTGTGGCGTTCACTTACGGATTACGTTTCACGAACAATTGACTGAATCCGGAAACTGAACTTGGAAATTAAATCGCAGACAGATACGACTGGACAACCTTGAATCGCGTTGTCAAGATTTACCTTAATGCCAAAATAACCACGTCCAAAAGGGTAATGAGAAACCAGTTTCCATATTAACGCGAGGATCCTTTGAAATGGTCATAATTTCAGATTCTTTTAATATCGAGAGTTCGGTGACATTTGTACTTTCATTCGTTGCTGCGAATTTCTGATATATCTGCAAGGATGTCGGACGCCGCAGAATCGAGTTGCAACAATTATGAGCAGTTATGGCTTTTGACACCCACTCCGGGAAACTGGTGCGAAAACCAGATTTCTAAGTGAAAAAAATCATAAAGAGACAGAAATAATATTCAAACGGTACAGGAAGAACTGCGTATAACGCGATCACTTTAATTGTTTTGCAGTTTGTCGATTAACCGATATTTTTGTGTGCGTCCCATAATACGGTGTAGAGTGGTCCTTAACACGATCCTAGTATACTCCTTATCAATTGTGCAAATTTATTTGCAGATCCATAAATCGGGAGTCTTTGCTATTTTGTATTTGCTCGATTCACCGAATCTAATTCAGGTCCAGGGGGTGTGAAAATAATCCTCTCAAAGGACACTGCATTGTTTTCTTGTGTTTAAAGGTTAACGCTGTGCACGTGCACTCGGGCGAGAGATTCACGAATTTTGGCACAGTTCGATGCATTATTTTTGACCGCGCACTGGCCGAGAATCGCGAGGGTTCAAGTGTATCGCATTATACTCCGTGCGCGATTCTTACCGTGAAAAGTGTCCCTGATCGCCGCCATATTTATAGATTAATTACATCACGCGCATTTGACAATGAAAAAACGTAACCGACGGCACTGTTTAATATGTAAAGCTTCGTAAGAAGGCAACTAACTCATTCCTCGTCTCACTGGAGCGTTACGAAATAAACCTGTAGATGCGTTCATTGTAATCGATTCCAACTCACGATGAATCGTAAATGACTTTTACGAGTGCTTAGCAAGCAATCACTAACGTAAGAAGATTACTCCGTTGCAATAGGAGCAACGCAACGGTGTGTACCATTTTTAATTTTTCGTTGTTCCGCGTACCACTTTCTATATACATATATATAGCGGGTGTCGGATGAACGCAAAGTCTAACGAGTTGGCTGGCTATTCATCAATTACGCTCCTAGCCTGCACATATTAATAGACTAATTACATCAAGCACGGTAAATAGACTTAGCTGTTATCTCGTATCAACAAGTTGAGCACAACGATGGTACCTCTACACCGCGCCACAGCAAAATTGAGAAGCGCCTTTGTTATACATATATACATATTGTTAAAGGATCCTTTGGTGGAGTTTAGAATTTTTTAAGTGGAAGAATAATACTTGAACACTTCAATATTCGAATAACGTGATATTTAAATAGAGTGGAAGCCGAACATTATAATCACGGATAATGTAATCAATCCGCTATTGCTATCACAATCGATCGATCGGAAAACCGCATCATATAAAACTCCTTAAAATAATCGCGAATATTATAACCAAACTTCGGCTATTGTTTTAAATTCTAATAATTCTACAGGCTACAAATATGTAGTTTTCCATACAGGTAAGTAGATGGTATTACTTCTCAATAATTTGTGTTCAATAATGTTTTTTTTTTATCTTCTGCTTAATGTTATCAGCCGATTATTGTTATCAAAAGTTACAAGTCGCATAATGGTCACAATAAGCGGCTTCCGCTGTATTAGAATATTCCAAGAATTGGATACTCAAATATGTCAACACTCGAATACTAAAATAGGCAAGAAACGTTTAAAACCGTGGTCTTCTCAAATTTTCGAATATATAAAATAACAAGAAATATAAAGAAGCTAAATAAAATTCCTGCCGAATTTTTTGAAATGATCGTCATGATTGCATATCGCTGCGCGACAAGTAATTATCGTTTCACTCTTTTCTCACAGCCGTTAAAAACTCTAATACCGTTCGTCGACCGCTGCGATAACATTTTTCTGTCGGTCGTAAAAAATACCGGGTACAAAATGTTCTTTGTATCGGGAGCTTCTAAGTGTCAAGAATAAAAAACGAGGAAAATAAACGGCGGAAGTATGGTAATATTATAGCCGGAATAACGAAGCGACGCAAATCGTCTAAAAATCGGCAATGGAAAATTTCCAACACGGACGTGGAAAAACGATTGCGACGGAAAGTTTACGCAGAAAATCGGTAAAGCTCATTGTTTCTTTGTTCCTCTTCTATCTTTTTTTTACCCGACGGTCGATGCGGGCACATTTCGTTGGTAGAGCGGCTAATACATTACACAAACGTTGAGCGTTCAAAAGTTAACTGTCATGGGAATGCGCGAATATAAAAAAATTGGAATTACAGTTGGCCGTTTGTTTACTCGGGTACGATATCAACACAACGAGTGCCTGACATTTATGTACCACGTGCTACGACGGAGCGAGAGTGGGAGAAAGCGATAAAGAGGAACAGAGATAGAGAGTGAGGAAGAAAAGAAAAAGAAGCGAACGTCGGGCAAAAGTCGAGAACTTTCAAACGTTTTCCCCGTTTTACTTTATACTTCGATATTAATTAAATGCGATCAGAAGTGTACTTAGAACTGATATCCGCGGGTCATTGTTACACCAAAATAACGCTGCGAACAAATTTCCCGTTATCTCGAAGTTACTTTCGAAATACCGATTTGTTATACTGGGAATAATAAAATGAAATTCTTTTGAGGGAGAAGAAAGCACCGTTCGAAGATTTCACAGGTTCATTGTCTGTACTCTGCGATACAATACGATAACCGCATTTAGGAATATCATCAGCAATAAGCGATATCGTACAACATTGGTATTAGATTTAAAATCGAGGCGAAATTCCCGTTGCTCCGCTCAACACTACCCGGGAACGCGTCAAACTGATGTAAAAGCATCGCGTAATTTACTCACTCTGCCATGGCGTTCGTCGTATCGATCCCCCACGTGTTCAGCTTCTCCCTCGAAACGTCCAAGTTTTCATAAAATAAACTAAAATAGGTGTGTGTATGTATATATTATATCACAGTCCGTTGTTCGCGATGCTACGATCGTCGAGGTATCCGCGGTTCATCGCCTCTTAGCTTCTTCTCCAATGTTTTCGCCGCTTCCTTCTTACTCTCTCTATCGATCCCGTATGCCTCTCTCGCCTGCTCTCTCGCAACGTTGCCCTACGACGTTGAAACGATTTACGCGCTGCCGTTCAGTGCCACTCTTTCCCTGATCCTGCACTTCTCAAAATGTCTTGGAAGCGCCGACTGTCCTATATCGTAAAGTCCCACGGGCGTCTTCCTCCATGGACGATTCATCTGCATCGATCTATCTCACGGTTGGCGTGTCGTTGCCGGTTTTTCTCTCGATGTCCCGTTCTTTCTTTTACTTCCGTCACGCGCGACTACCGCTCCGGCGGTGAACTTGAATTCGTGATCGAAATCGTTGCCAGGGAAATCGTGAATACGAGCGGAAAGAGTGACGGGAGTTTATGGAAAAGTCCTCGCACCCGTTTCTTATGTCACGACTCGCGCGAAGCGAATGTACCCGCGACACCGGCTGACAAAGCTTTATATAAGCAAAAGCGTCCGATCTTTCGGGCGGCCGAGCCTATACTAGCCTGTGTGCTTGTGGTGGGAAGGCACGCGCGAATTTCCCGGCCGCGCGCATGCGTGTGTCTCATGGTAAACCGGCGAAAAATATCCATTTGTATTGGCATTAACCCGTTAAAGTACCGATTAATAAGCATCTTTTTTTTTTAAATCGTAACTATTGAAGTTACTTTAATAATAAAAACGTTGAAGGTGACAAACGTTTGAAATTGTAGTCAGGATATTTAACAGATGCCGCAACGAACAATTATTTGTCGATAAAATAAATGAGCTTCAAGAAAAATATATTTAACCAGTTGACTGTTTTTTAACTCGTTATGATGAAATGGCAACGTATTGTGTTGCGATGAGTGTACTGGTCATGCATAAAACTTGCTATTCAAATTGAAATTTGAGTGGAGACTAAAAGTTATTCCAAAATTTTGTGGGCATATTGTCAGACATAGGACACGGAAGAGTCTTGTACCTTGAACATGGTGAACCGAAACGTTGCGTTAAGTGTTAGTGATCCGACCCACGAACTATTAAAATATGTTCATTACATACATGTAATATGCTCGTCATGGCTTTATCTTTGCGACACAATTTAGGTGCACACTTTTCAAAGAAATCGCGACAGCTCACTGGTGAAAACGGACTTTGATATCGGTTTCGATCTGTGGCGGTGACGGTTAGAATGAAATTGTATCGGTGAGAAAAATGTGCAATCGCATTGACGTTAAGGTAATCCAGATGGAACAAGGGTGATCTGAACGATTTGAAGTCAGATTTGGAAATTCACAAAATTGAGAGGATTTAATTGGTCGTTTCGTTCGACTCTCTGAACTTTGCAGTGTTCAACGAAATGATTGAGAAAATTTTTTAATTCCATAGGTCAAAGGCCCTACGCTTGGAACCTTTCGTTTATGATACGGGACGGAAATGTAAAAGAACGTGGTACTATAAAAAGTTACACCCACCACTTTGAATAAAAATACTTTCTACTAACTACGGTGAATCGACCAGCGAGCGAACGAACGAAGATTCAATCTGATAACAATAAAATAAAATTATAATAATTACTATATCGTCGATGTAGTAACGACGGATGAACATCAAAATTCAAAAAGTTTATCGTATTGTTTAATATAACTACAGGAATTCGAATGGTTAAACCGAAACGCGTAAAAATTGTGGTGACAAAAAAAAAAGAACCGGCGACAAAGGAGTGACATTGAATACCTATACATATAAATGAGAGAAAGAATATTTTTTGTTTGCTAAATAAAGAAAAGAAGAAAAAAGTATGCTGCATGCCGCGTAATCTACAATACTTTGGAATCGATAAGAGCCGTCACGAGGATTCAATCGTGTTTATCTGAGAAAAATAGTGCCGTATCGCTCGGTGCGTCTCTGACTCGTGACTGAAATTGTCACGACTGTTATTCGTGAAACGCGATATGAAAATGATCGAGGTTCCCCATGTGACGCTGCCTGTGCGAAACGAGATAAATAAGAGACAAAAAACGTTTGTCTATTACGGTTCTCTCACAATGTATCGATGGACTCTTACTAACAGCAAAAACGATCGGACCGTAATAAGACGAACGTTTGTTGATTCGCGTATCTTTAGTGGGATCAATCGTACATAAAAGGGGGAACAAAAATACATTCTTTTTGCGCGCCTTTTTTAAACGCTGAGAAGAATGATAGACTTCGCCTGTGGATTATACAATGTTATTAATCTCGAACGAGGAGAAGGGAAGAACAAGGAGCAACGATAGTGACTTCTTGTGTATTTTCTCTTTATAACAAACCTTAACTCGGCCATTGGATGAATCTTTAGCGATAGCAATTGTTTTTAATTAGCATTGCACAAAGAGAAAAAGCGCATCGGTAAAAACCAGATTGCTATACGATCCAGGATTACGATACATTTCCCTTTATCATGATCCATATTTATCTATACTTATATTAACAAAGCCAAAGAAAGGATTCTTTTAACGTATGCAAAACACGGCTGTAAGTGGATTGGCTGTCTTAAAATAATCATTACTTACCGGCGCTGGAGTAAATTATAGAGTAGCGCTTAAACCAACGGTAAATATTACGCGGTTAGAAAAGTGCGTATTTATACTATGTAGAAGCGTGTATGAACGTCACCGAAGAAACCGGAAGTGGAAACTCAGTCGGAAGGAAACCCCTGGTCTCTCCCGAGCGACATTCCCTAATCGCCTAACTCTTATCGTTCGTGCTTTGATTCATTTCGTATTGTGAATTAGAGGATGACGAATTTCTCTGCCCTCAGCTAATCGTAAGCGCACCGTAAAATCAGGCACACGGAGGAAGATAACCTCGTGGAATAATCATAAATTTTTACAAACAGTTTAATCTCTACGAACACCGTTTCCCCCACGGATAACTACCCGTCGGCTTTTATTTTCCGTATTAATTAGGGCGTGGTCTATTTGGTGAGACTTTAAGTATTTGATGAAAGGTCATAACAAATTTTATGACGACTGATTTCGTTATGAATTTTCTTGATTAAATACTTGTTAGTATCACGGTTGATTATTCGTTGTTTTATTATAGATTTCACGTATTTTTCAATTTCACGATATAAATCGATGACGTTCACAAAAAATGTATCGATCCTCAAATTTACGATGGTTTTAGTGATGCCCGGATACTGACATTATTATTCAAAAATTATTAAATTACGATGGTATTCGTGATACTTGGATTCAGACATTATGAACATTATTCAGATATTATTATGAATTTTCCTTAAAAATTGGCACGACCTTTCGGATAACCCAATAAATGTATTGTCATTTGTTATATCCCCATCTTCTGCTCTCACTTTTGCGTGGCAATTGAAGAACGGATGTCTCTTGATTTTTTCAATGCGTTAACAATTCTTTTCTTTGGTTTTTTAATGTAGGTAATAATAATAACAACATATATAAATATATAATATATTTTAATATATGGAATTTTCTCATGATTTAATAAGAAATTGATCCCTTTTTATACAAGTAAAATTTCCTTCCGATAAGGGTTCAAAACCTGTGTCTTTATCAATACGCGACGATCTATTTGACCTCGTCTTCGTTTGTTCTAACGCCCAATAGATATATCTTCAGTTCTATTGTCCCCTCATATTTCAACAAAATGGGTCGATTAGTAATAAGTTCATTTAACAATTCTAATTTGCAAACGGTGAATCACGAATCAAGTATTCTCATTGACTCTCATTTAACGTATTAATCGCCACGTCATCCACATTTGGGTGACGCGTGAGGTTTGCTACCGTAGTTACGGAATATTACTCGCGTCACTCAATCGTGAGAAACATAGCGATCGCCGTGTCAAAGAACAGTACCAAAAATCGACATACCCTCCTCTAACTAGCAATATCTCCAAAATCACAAAATAATAAACGAGTTATAATTATAAAGAAAATCACGACGCTTAACTTTGATCAACCCCCGTCGTAAATCCCCGCGACACGCGAATTCTAACGTCGAGTCAGCTATTTACATAGAGGTAAATGGATCGTCGAAAAGAGACCGTGAACTTAAAAGACGTATCATCGGCCAGCTCACCTGGCTATCAGTGATAAGAACTTACATTCGACCAATGTGCTCGATCCTTGTTATCAATATCGAGTATCCACTTGAAAATCACTGACGACGATGCCGAACTTCGATATTCTATTTTCACAATCGTCTAACACGCCAAGCGAAAAAAAAGGGACACACGGAGTTTTCGGAGTACTCACTCGGTTAAGGGCTCGCGCTCCTCGGTGAACGTCTCGTAATTCCGCTTCCTGGACATGTTGGCGAAGGACTGAACACGTTGGTGGCCAGTTCTGGCCGATTAAATTGTTCTCAGTGGTTTATCAGGTCCGCTGTCACGAGTTTGCTGGTATCAATCCCGCAGTCATGTGCCTCTTACGTATTATGCGTCTTGTTTTCAGTAATTTCGCTTATTTTCACGCCGAACGTTCTTGTCCGTTGCACCCGCTACGTGCGCACAAAAGAACGCGTGAATGAGATGTTCGATCTCTACGAGATATACTTGGAATAGGTATGTTGTTTTTTTTTATTGTCCAACCGATTTTCATCGATTACGGCGTGCCTGAGTAATTGAGGTTCGTAAAAATTATCTGGAAAATATCGAGCTGTTAGACTCTTTTGGACCGCTGGATCCAAAACTGATCCCAGTTTTTCTCCACCGCGTGGTATTTATCTACAAACCTGTAAGGGCATATTGAGATAAGAGAAAACAGTGTTAATTGAATTTCGTGTTCTGAGATATACGTATATTGAAAATTTAGGAAATAATAGATTTGGATAAAATAGACTGGTGGATATACGCTCATAATCGTATAATATATCTTTAACAATTTATCGTTTTCGATCAGCATGGATATGTATTTATTACGAAAACTACTAGATTAACGTTATTATACGTTCGTGTTCTCTGCGGTCGTATAGAATATACTTGTTCGAGTGATCTATGGAGAAGATCTATTAATATTGAACTCTACCGAGTAGCCTTTAGTCAACGGCCTTAAACTACTTCTTTCTCCTGAAATTTGATAAAACCTGCACGTGTTGTTAAGAGGTCACAATTTTTAAACGTTATTCTAAATTCTAACTTCAGCGCACAAGGATACTTAAAGAAGAGTTTTCAAAACAGTTTTGTCTGTGCAGGCCACCGTTACTCATTATGAAAAGGCGGCAACGATGATTGATGCTCGTTCGGGATTAAAAGTTGAATCCAATTTTTCTGATGTTGTCATTTTACGGCAAATATCGTTATTAACGTTTCTCCGTAACATTCGTTACGATTATCTTGTCCGACTTGTGCTCTTATCGGCGCGAACGATGACAAACTGTCACGATTGTCCAGAGTAGATTAAGAAGAATTATGCAAGACGAAATCCAATCTCGTCGAGTAATTCCTAATTTTTATAAGTCACGAGTTGGTTGTCGAGCCGATGGATCAGGTAATTTGGGTCCATTGCCACGCATTTGACTATGTACTACATACCCATGCCACTTTACGTATTAAAACATATACACGTGTAGTAATAGAAAAAATGGAAGGTACACGTTTCTGAGATCAATTATTTTCCGTGGCTCGAACGGTCGATTTTGAATAGACCTAATTTATTATACTATTTTTACAAACAGATTTTCTATGGTGATAATAACTGTCATTGGTGAATCTTCTAGAAACATATTCGACATCACGGTCGACTTTCTTCGATTCGTAAGTTAATTATATGTATCGGTTTATAATATCTGTTTTATTCTCCTCCGCACTTGTTTGAGCGATCTATGGAGAATAAAAAATTGACATCTATTAAAATTTAAGAGTTGCCCATTTATGCCAGCGTTATCGGTCGGTTCAAGTATAACTTGTACCACTGCCACCGTCAAACTCTCGAGCCTAATCTCACTGACAAACGCGTGGTTAAAGTTTAAAGTGACTTCCATTTAAAGTAGTCAGATAATTAGTAATGTATTTTTTCAAATACGACGATTCTTCCCACCGAATTATACGGTGTTAATTTCGAAAACTTAATCTAAGAACTTAACGAGACTGTTTTCACGGACGGCAGAACAATACGCACGATAAGTAACTAATAAAGCGTGATTATTCCAAATTAATTAATGGGGTCCAACGAAAACGATATTTAGCCCGTAAAGTTATATTTTTCAGTGAAACGTTGCTAATCCAAGAAATTCTGAAATGCGAGTCACGGTAAATTTCGTCGTTGAATTCTTATTGCGATGTCTCGCGGAGTATCTTACCAAATATGATATCATCGGATTAACAAATTAATATTCAGGCAGCGCTTTCGGATCGATGCTAATTGCGCAATATTTTTGCATCCATGTTCGTCGATTGCGCGGCATCTAAATTATCCGCAAAGAAACGTATGTACATACGTATAAAAAAAAAACATATGTTTAAACCGTTTACGAGTTAAACTCAATATTCTTCTCCATGTTTCACAATTTTCTGCACTTCGGAAGAACTTCGCGATCTACGTATACGTTGGAACATTAAAATAGAATAGTCTATTCTAGGCAATGAAGTTTATGCAAATTAATTTAGATTAGCTCTCGTGCAAGATAAGAAAGCGATATACCGCAAATGTTAATGTTAAACGCTATGCTTCCGTGAATAGTATCTACGGTAAGCAAACCTGAATATTTAATATAAATAAACGCTGAACAATTGGAATTGTAAGTGGAATCCATCGGGCTACGATCTCCTCAAGTATTTCCAACGATTAGATTGCACTCCAAAGATTCGGATTCTCAAACGAGACGGCGGGGCAACGGAGAACATTAAACGACCACGATTGCACCGAGGATCGACGATAATTAATCAATTGAGGCAACTCGTTAACGCCACGATTGTCGCGTGCTACGTCGTGTCACGTCAAGTACACGAGTGGCGTGAACATTACCCGCGAACACGATGCACGCTTACGCTTCTCTCCCTCTATGCCTTTTAATCCTACCGAGCTTTTCATTGCCCTTTCTTCAATTTAAGCATCAATGGAGCGTAAACAATTGGCTCAACGACAAATGTTTAGACAACGTTAGGTCATTAGACCACCCTGTTAATTAAAATACGACGAAAACACGTCACGAGGAATGCGAGAACGCGCCTCGCTGGTTGTAATTCAGTAATTATATTAAATAGACTCTGTCGCTGCACCAATTAGGATTATTAGAGTGAGAATGTTTACGATATACGCACGCTCCTATATCGATTTTTAACTAATTTTGCGAGATGTAATGATAAATATCTTTCTTTGTTCCTAAAAATTGTAGTAACGAAATTAATTTTCGTTCAAGTTCCACTTCTCTATCGTTTGCCTCTAAAAATATGAAGTTCTATAAATATCCGCGGTTTAATTATTTAATAATAGGAGGGTTGATTGATAAGCAAGGTGACTCAAGCCTCTAAAATAAGTTGCAGCCAAAACTGAACGATGAAACCGGTATTGCAACGAAGTAAATTTATTTCCCTCGAGAATTATAAGTTTATGTTACGTTTTACATAGATGACCACTCCTCGTCTCTTTCGATTTCTGGAACGACTAAAAGTAAGTCGATTCGAAAAGAGCGTATCGTGAACGAATACCGGAACAACGTTCGCCAACGCTGAAGGTAAAAGTCTACGGGTGGCCTTAGACGACGTTAATCGCATGTCAACGATAACACTGGTCGAACAGGTTTTCCGTCGAATGGAAAACCACTCGTTCGGCGACGTCTTCCTCGGCAAAATTCGCCGTTCCGCGATCCACGTAATCGATCGAGTACCGTTTGATCCGCGTCGGAGTCGTTGAGACCAATTGAATCGGTTCGAAGGGCAACGGCCCACGTTTCTTCCAAAAGTGTTCCTTCTTCCAATAATGTGCTCCAAACCCGTGCCTCGGATAGTTTCAGGTAAATGAATAAAATTGAAGATTGGCAAAGCTAAAACTATTCCTTTGAATACCTCAAGATGATATGTTAATTGGGTCGCTTGCTCTCGTTGTTCCTGCCTTTGCTTTTTCTTTCTCGCTCCATACGGATAGGAAATGGTGAATACTTATATCGACACTTATGCAAAGACAAAAATCGAACGATAGATGATTCGATTCAGGGTAAAATCGATTTATCCGTACTCGTTTTACCGCGTGATCCATTTCGCATTTTTATTTATTACATACTTGTTTTCATCATTGTTACGTGTCAATGAATAACAGTGGGATAATTTTAGTCGTTCCCGAAGGATGCAGAAAATTTACGGTATGGACTACAACCTCCATTACCTGAACATTACGTCATTCGAACGCTATACATATTGAAAACCTTATGTGATCTAGTGATCGGAAACGTACGAGGGATTGAACATCATATGTAACAAAAAAAAATAAAACTGTGACACCACGATTTCACATCTCGTGCCACTCTTTATCTAATAGATTTTGGTATAAATATAAAGTACTCCAAAAACGTTCTGTCGTGTCTAGGCTCCACGAAGATAAGAGATAACGACTCCTACTCTTCCGCAACGTTGTAAAATTATGTAATTCCGACAGCCTCTCAATTTTGCTCTTAGCGCTTCAGAAACGCTCTCGAAAAGAAGAAAAGTGCCAGGAAAACGTCAATCCCTAATATTAAATATTTCAGGTTGTTCCAGGTGAGCCAAAGGTATCGCTGACACTCGAAACTTAAAACAATTTTTCCAAATATCTCGAAATGATTTTTTCATGCTCGCGCTTCCTCTCGCCGATTCAATTATGTGATACGAGCGACGACAATGTGAACGAGAAAGCGAATCAACTGTTCCGCGTTTATCCCTGGTGAGGACAGTTCGCGCGTTACACGAACACCGATACACTAACGAATCAATAGCACGTACGTACGGGAGGCTGAATCGATCGCGATCCAATCTTCTCGAAGGAACGTGAATAATAGCGCGTCGCCACGCTGGCTCGCACTTGCGTTACCCGGTAATTTCTATCAGGAATAGTAATGGTGGAAAAATATACGAAACGCGTCGCGCGAGTACGATCCCCAATGATCAAACGTGGACAATGGAAGTCTAACTTCATCGTCGCATTTATATTCAGCAGTGTAAACGTGGTGTAAATCCGTTTCTTATTTTGGTTTGTTATACATACCGCTATAATCAATCCCTTGTTCATTTCCGACCACTAGATCGCATAAGTTTTTATGTATAGTGCCCGAATGACGTAACGTTCGGGTAATGGTGGTACCAGCCAACTCCGTAAATTTTCCGCATCCTTCGGGAACGAGTAGAATTATTATAAGTCCCACTGTAATTCACTGACGCGTGGCAACGATGGAAATGAGTTAATAATAAAGAGAGTAGTCCTGGACAATGGAAATTTATCTTCGTCTGTAACTCGAAAAGTAAAATCCCTCGCTAAAATGTTTTCTAATTGATCTCGATGAATCTTCGAGAGACTTTCTCACCGATAGTGATGAGTCACGAATTTAACTACCATCGAATTCCGAGTCATAATTTAGTCATAATATAGTCATAATTTATGACTATACCTGCGGCGAGAATGGGCGATAGGGACTATTCCAATTTCGAACATCGGGGGAGATCCGATAAAGCTAAACAAAAGCCACTCGTGACCGTACCACTCAAGTCACGTGCCTCGTCTTTAAACTCGAGTATCGCAACGGTACTCCCGAAACGCTCGGAACAGATACGATTGATCGAGCAAATCTTATTTGTCCCGGCAACGTGACGCACGGTTTATTAGACCACCTGACAAATATTGACAGGGCAAACCCAACGCGATGCACGTACCGTCGGAAATAGGAAAGCGGCTTAAAATAATATTGGCAAATCCCTTCTCCCAAACGTGACGAGTTTAGCGTTCGATCGAATCATCGTTCAAAGTTTCCCGCGATATCGTCCGCAGTATTATGAATTTATTTTTGCAAACGATAATCGAAGGTTCGGGGAGGTCGATAGTCGCGGCGTTTTACCCGAAACACAAGATGCAAATCGTGATGTTCTTACGGTATTACGGGTAATAAGAATTTTTAATATAAGAATTTTAGATACCCAATCATGGGTTTAAATAAACATTCCTATGTTAATTTTAGTTTTGGCAAGATTTTTTATAAAACCTCCGTGTTAATTATTGGATCGATGAAAAGTGATCTTAATTTCTTGCTTGAATTTTGTTACGATGCAACCAGACAGTGGTTCCCAAGCTGTGTCACGGGAAGCTTGTCGCGGAATCAAGTTCTTCGCTATAGAGGACACGGGGACCGATAAAAAGTTGAGATTGCCTGCAATAAAAATAATAACAATAATTCGGAGTGAATTGCGCTGCGATTTATTTTGAAGTTCGATGGTCGAGATTGATACTACGGTATCAATTATTAAGAACACGGTAAATACGTAAACGTTGGATTGATGTTAAGGTCCCACGTCGGGCGATAAATATAAATTTATCGAGAAACTTATAGGATATCGATATCGCTCCGCGGTAGTATCGAAACAACAGATGTTTTCTTTGACTCTCTTTCCTACCGTATCTTTATTCCCGTCATTCGATCAGGCGTTTATTGATTAATACCAGGGGCTCGTAAAATTAACAGAAAGCACTCGACAATGCCGTGAGACGTTAAGACGACTTATGAAGCATGGAAAATTGAAAACGCAAACGGTACCAGTGGAGAAAAAATAATTAGGACGAAACGAAATATTTTGTTAACGAGGTCACGGGTTCAATAATTCGATAATGGACTCTGATGGAGGGTTACTTCATTACGTCTAGCTATTATCGAATTATAAAAAATTGTTTATAGATAGTTCGACGATTGAGTTCGGAGAAATAAAAGATTTGACGCATCGCATAGTAATTATTCGTCGAATTAAGTCCTTCGAAGGTTTGCGAAAATTGCGGTGCGCGTAACGTAAAACGTGACTTTTGTATTATATATCAATTGAATTATTCGAATAGCATTATTATCGATTGGATTATGGTAAGGATACATGCAATTCGTACGTGTCGTATTGCAACGACTATACATAAGTAGTAAGCTCATACAAATATCGGCAACGTATTAATTCTCCAATGAATAAATCAAAATTCAACATAATATATTTTCGATCAAGGCTCCTGCATTACTATTTTCCAAATATTCAGATGAAATATAAGAAATCGCGTTTTCGCGTCGTTTTATTAATCGAAATTAATATCGATTTGGAGGGATTAGAAATTTGCCAAGATTCTGAAAAAATTATGTAACGCAACGAGGCAGCTGAACGCGCGATTACAGTATGATCGTCCTAAAACGATTAGCGAGGATTTTTATCGGTGGCTAACTCGACATGGCGGAGATTAAGATCAAGAGACTTAAGAGAGCATAAGCGGGGAAATGCTTGATTTTTCACATCATGCGACATCCTAATCTAGTTCCATGACGCAGATACTTACATACATGCGTTCTTGCAGAGATACACCGCGCAACGAAAACTTTCCAGATGATTCACAAACGTATCCGCTGGAAATGCATTAACCAATTGCGAGAATTTATTAACATTTGTTGATTTGTAAGAGCGAAACGCGTTCGTCTCTTCGATCGATTAATTGCTTCAGTTTATTCAACGAGAAGTACAGTACAATACATATACGGGAAAGGGGGAAGAAATGGTACTTCATGATATTTCAGAAAATTTATTTTTAAAAACAAACGCTCGAAAAAATGTTGTTCAAATAAAGACATCGCAAGTGCATTGCATTTGGAGAAAGCAAAGATAAAATAAAAATACAGACGACACGTGGAACCGTTTTAACGAAAATTAAGTTATGAAATTACGCTTTCTGTCGAATTAACGTCAAACCACTGACTTGCGTCATTAATCTTGTTTCGGGAAAAATATAGATGTTCTACCACCGATAAATCAGTCGTGGGAGATCGATGAAACTCGTCTCGTAATTCACTCGTGACGAGGCCATCGATGAATCGTCAGATTTATTCCAAACGATAAATTCGAAGAATCCGAACCATCTCCAGATGCTCGCAGAGAGATAATCGGCAGACAAGTACGAGGATCTGGTAAGAAGTAAAACGATTCGTAATATTCGGTGCCGATAATAATCGCCGATCGCGCCTCAAGGCTTATTTCGGTCAATATTTTTCATAGGACGATCGACAGCTGGTTGGATATTTGCGCGGGCGAATAAGCTATGGAGTTACAAAAATTAGCGTGACTTTTTTCATTCGAGAAAATTAACGATTATCTTTGAATAACCCTTGGCAGATACGTCTATGGATGGTCCATTTATAGATTCCGATTTTTATTTGCTCGGAAAGCGAACGATACTTTCCAAAATAATATTAACTTTTTATTTAATCAGCTGCTGTTTTGGATCGAATTAAGATATTTAAAATTCACGCTTAGGATCAAAGTTACGCTGGTGCGCTTCGCGAAAATTGCTCGTTTTTGCAAATTGGCCGATGTCGAGAAAATAACAATGGCGCGCGTAATGGAAGTAATTCATAAAAATTACAATAATCATATTTCTTTTACTCTTTCAGAAAAAGATAAATAAACATATGGCTGGATCGTTGATAGATAAATCTGTCAAGCGACTCTTAATAATATCAATTTGTTTCGCACAGCAGGCTAATTCTTGCACCCCCTTGAGTGGTGTTCCCACTTATCGACATATCAATTCGCGAGAAGCATAATCAAACGCTGACAAACCGACCACTTAATTCGCAGGTCAGGCTTGCCGTGGACATTTGACACGCATTAAATTAGATTGACACGCACTCGTGAATCTACGTGTACGCCGCTTTCCCGATGCGATCATTAGCGGGATGAAAATAGACTCGACAGATGGTTATTTTCGGCATAATAACATATGGCAAACGATCCTTGTTTTTCGAAACGAACGACACTTCTTTTTCTGACGATCCGGTGATAATAACCAGCAAACCTATCGCGTTTACAGGAAACGACTATTTTTATCTTTGTTAGACTTATCGTGCTTTGCGAGAGACCAAACTCAGAATTAGTTAACGAGGAATTATGTTTCAGGAATACAACGGGTAATCGATAAACATTTTCATTTAACGATAAAAATTTACCAATCTATGGAAATTAATTATGTATAAATATAAATAGAAGTATTACCTGTGAAGCGGGAAGATCAGATGCAGCAGGACCGGTTATGTAACGAGTCATACGTCAAACAGGAAAATGTGTTCGGAAGGTATTTAAGAAATTATTACGAGCGTAACGTGGAAGCTGATGTTACGTAAATAAACTACGAGCAGAAAAGTGCGTGATACTGCAGTTTCGATCGAATCTGTGAGGAGAAGATCGGCGCGTGTCGAAAATCAGCTATTTTTGGATAAAGCGAATTATTAATGTAAAATGGGTGAACGCATTACGCGTCGGGGCGAAGAACATTGCGAAGCGCTGTAATCGGAATCTCGAGTGTCTGGAACTTTCAGGTAAATCAACGGCATCGATGATTATGCAAACCCTAGAATAATTGCTTCAAATATATTATAAAAATGATTTTTTTCGACGGGTACTTTCGTCGAGACACCGAGGCATAATATTCCTTCAGGCACAGCGAAATACTTTCTAGTGTCAAGATAAATTTGGAGTTATTCCCGGTAGTATTAAAATCTTCTTAAATTATGAAGAACATCAAAAAGAAAAACTGTTAAAGATACGTGCGGAATCACGGGGTATCTTCTGAGAAACGAGGAACTCTTTGCTGGCCGGTCAATTAATTATAACGACCACGATAAGATAATTAAAACGGAGTCTGTACGGTGGCCTGCGATAGGTTTCTTAAACCGCAAAACATCGACTTTATCCTCCAATTGTTTTCTTTCTTTTCCTAAAAACGCGCGGCAAGACGATAGTATGCATGTAAGTAAACTTCGCTGTAATGGACATTTAGGCGAACTATCTGAAACTTATCAACGGCGTATGTTTGATCGCTTCAACTTCAAATTAATTTGAATGTATAAAAAAAAATAAAAGGCGGTGTATATACATATGTATATTCAACTTGGACCTTTAGAAGTTCTTAATTAAAATTGCTTGATATCTGCAGAGTATATCGTTTTAAAGTACCCACTGAGATATGTTCGAAATCGTTAATGGTCCGAATACAAATTTTCGAAACACCTACAACGGAACGACTAGCGAGAACTTTATTTCAAATCGCTACTGCATCTGTATAAAACATCTTTTCGTAAGACCAACAGTTTCGAAAATATTTCTATGAATCGTCTAAAATCAGACACTCTGTACGTATTGCTTTCGATTTGTTCGCGCCAAAACAAATAGTGGGCAACGATCGTCGCTCGTAATAAAGAAATTTGAAGATTTCAAATCTTATACTACGATACTCCGAAGTTTTCGATTACTCGACCGCAATGGCAAATAAGTTTCCTTATGCATTACATAAATTCTGACGTGCGCAAATCCGAAGGGGTTAATTAACATTGAGAGCGGTCAGTTTCTTACCTTCGATAACAAAGTGGCCGAGCGCGTGATCCCGAAGGCAGCGGGATCTGTGACATGCATAAATTCGGGAAACACTCGTGACTCCGATTCGCCAACGTCACGTGGGTTCAACCTGAAAGGTAAACGAAGGCCGAGGCTCCGGTACGACACAAACGTGGAATATCGTGGTATCGATTAGCGCTACGCCACGATCGCGGAACAATGTTAAACGTACCCACGGAAAGAATACCAATCACGTGACTATCGTCCCGGAAATCGTCGTGCCACTTTCGATCTTGAAAAATTAGGTAGGTAAGGATTGCACGAATTTAATCGTCCTTGCGAAAGGACGACGATGCCACGATTATCTCGACCTTGACCCATACTCGAGAAGATCCTCCGAATGGAAGATTGTAAAATCGCAAGTTTCCGCTCCATCGTTCTTTTGCTCCGCACTTTTTTTATTTCGGGCAGACAGCGATCGAGTCGATTAACCGTAAATCCAATGGCGCTCTGGAAAATCGAGCTACGAGTAGAATTAGCGAAAATTGGTCTACGTCATACCTAAATTAAGAAAACATGTCAGATTATATGGGTAAGGGAATCTAAGTGGCGTGACGATTAGGTTTATCTCTATACGAACATGAAACATAGTAGTATTAATCGTGTTCGTTGGTTACTTTTTTTTTTCAATATTACTATCAAATCTTTATCGTTTGTGTTTTGTCTAAACCGTTATTCTATTTGATGTCCGTGGAAAAATTTGAATATTTCTAATTTGAGTTTAAACCGCAAATCTGCTATGCTTTGAATTACTTTTTAGACTCTGTACAATTTTGCTCAGCATCATCGAATTATTCGAATATTATACCCGACCTGATTAAACGGAATCAGAAAAATAATTATTATGTCGGAAAAACATTTTAATTAGCGTGGGTGTGAACGCACGGGTGTATTTTACACGCGTTCCGTGACGCACGCTGAACTTTCCATTGGGGCCATTTATCGCTCCGTTACGCAGTGCTGTTTAAATGTTGCCTCTTTATTTTGCCAATAATAATATTTCTACCACGTATTACGAAATATACGTTATTGGCGCATAGAATAAATACCTCAACGTGAGTCACCGGTTGCAAACGCGGCATCACTGAAAAGCCGCGCAAAAGCGGCTGCGGGTTATCTTAAATTTCCACCCTAGCGGCAGAAAATCGAAGCTCGCAATTCGAACATGTCAATTACCAATTTACCATCATTCAAATAATTAAGAGTACACGTATTACGAACACGCTTCCTCGATCCTGGCCAAAAAGTGATTCGTTATACATTACTAACAATAATCATTAATAAACGGAGCGCAAAATACACCGTACATTATTCATTTATTTTTTTAAACTCTACAACCGGGTTAAGCGAAATTAAGAGTCAAGGTCTTGTCCCGAGTGCAACAACAAACGCGTGTAACAGTTTTCCTTTTCCCTATGCAAGTGTGGATCTTCGAGGTTCTCAAACTACGTTACGAAACAGATATTTAAAAAAAACGCGCAATCGACTAGTAACTCCAGTACCATTTACTTTATATACTTTTCTATAAACGAACGTCGACGAGAGTTCCAGAATGCTGCATTTTCTATCCGCACGCCCGGTATACGCTCGACACTAATTCGATTTTATTGCCTTTGTTTGCGGAGCGGGCACTCACGCGACGCACCTCTCACCGCGAGCACGTGACAACCACGTGGTGCGTGCATGAGTGCTCCGCTTCGCGCATAAAGCTGCATATATCGTTGCCTGGACGCGAACTAATGCGAGTGACGCTTAACGTGTCACGCAGAACACTTCGAACGTTGTTCATGCGTTCACGCGGCCACGTACGTACAAGAGAGACGATGGAGGTGATACGTGCCCTCTGCGCGTGCCCTCTCATGAAACGTTCGCACGTCCATAAGTATGTAACTCTTTTTTATTTAGACCGTGTTAATTCGGCGCTTTAACGAATTACGCGGTAATTGATACGTGTTTCATTTTTACACGTTAACTTTGAGTTTGGAGTAGAATACCTCGTCATATCTGCCACACAAGGATTTTCATTTTAATGGTTTCATATCGGTGCTCGAGATCTATGCGGATCAAGAGCGGATTAAGATCGAGATTCAAAGAGTGGGGTAGAGCGTGAAAATAAAACATCGAAATGCAAGAGTTTTATCTAACAAGTTTTGTGTTTCAACTTTTAACTTTCATTCGATATGAATTTTTCACAATAATCGATAGCGCAATACAGAAAAGATTAAGAGAAGTGTATGTACATCGTGAAAAATTCCCGTTACTATTTTAATTTCAACCATACACATTTTCTGCTCGCCGGTCGTACTTTATTACGAAACCTTTGTTCGCATTGACGGAGAAAAATTCAAAGAATTTTTTCTTTCAAAGTGCGAGCGACATACTATTCTTAGGGGCAGCATTTTTCTACCATTACCCGACAGCTGTCGCGTACCCACGTTTATTTCACTTCTCTAATGGCGATGATCACGACGACGATTGATAAGCGATACGGAACTTTACGATCGACGTATCTTGAGCGTGCAATGAAAACGCGATTATTCCTCGGTTTTGTTTTTAAGCCTGTTATCGTTACGAGCAAATTTTTGAGTGTAACTTCGCTCCAATTTTTTAAATTGCTAATCTTCGCCGGAATAATTGTAAATCAGACAACGCTCGCGTAAACTCGAGAAAGAGTCTACCGGCGCGCTTTTATAAACTTGGAACGAAGGACGTTTTCGTCTCTCTCTCTTATCGCGACGATCGTAAACTTTGCACGGTACACTGCAAAAATATCTTCCTTGGCGAGCACGATTATCGCGACCGTAGTTCTTCAGAAAATCTTACCGAGATGCTTGATGCTTGACTTTGATCTCAATTTTCTCAAAATTATTTTTCTTGCTATCGTATTCCTCTTACTTCCACGGATCACGATTTTGAATAAGACTGTTAGACTACGGGAGTTGGGTAAAGTGTTTTTTCCGACATCCACGATTTAAGTAATCTTATTTATAACTATTAACCAACGTTGAGAAGAAATGTCTTCGAAAATGACTCCGAAATTTTCGAAAAAAATTTATGTTCGCACGTACGAGGATACGTGACACAATTTCTCCTCTTTTTCACGTTTCAATACTGGCAGTAAACATTCCGGGACAAGGTACATTTGAACTTGTTTGTTAACAATAACTTCATGGACGTTGAACTATAAATGCGACCCAATAACGGCGCGAAGACTCGCGGATCGCGAGTGCGCGGCAGTACATAGTACTTTATATAATTAAAACTAACTTTCTTCGTTGTCAGATCAATCGACATTAGCATATTGATTTGCATTAACATCGATTTCACGAGAGGATCTTTTGGGTTCTTGGACAGGTAGATTTCTAACGATCGCGATCGTAGAGAAAGTTTTTTAATTACCGTATAAATTCCCATCGTGTCACTAATCCGTTGTTGTTGTTTTCTGTATCGCCGATAGATATGTCTACACCAATGCAAAGATAGATTAGCGGAAAATCTATGCCTACGCATTCGAGAGGATGCAAATTTTGTCTCGGCAACCCGTATCGACGACATTGAAGCCGCTCCGGAAGGATGGAGGGAAAATAAATGGAACGCGTTGTTATGTCGCAAAGTTACGCGTATTATAAATAAATGTACCGACGCCTTTCTTCTCGATGCGCATATCGTTACCGATCATCCTTAAAATGTTCCATGCTAAGTTACATTTAACTGAGTGTCATTACCACGTCATGTAGATTTAAAACGGTACACGCTACAAGGTTTAATATAACTGCGAATTTTGCCTAATTTCTTTTTTATTTCGGTACAGTAAATTCATTTGTTGATATTTTTGACCGTTTAATGAGTTAAATATAATTTGGCGTAGAAATGAGCTTCTAGTTTCAGCATGCGCGAAAACGGTACGCGTGGTAAGGAACGGGTTAACGAATTAATAAAAATTGTACGAAGTTGGAACGCGTATTTTACGAAGTTCAAGGTCAATCGTTCATTCATCTTCTCCTCGTTTGCTCGATTCCTGTTATTATCGTAGTATTCTTGTTAGTCGAAATTCTAACAGGAAATAATAATCATACCACTGTAATGTCTATTATTATTAAACACGTCGAGCCTACTTTAACGAGAGTTTCCTGATCGGTTTTTAATTATACAGGAAAATGCGTGTTAAGGTCAATTCTGAATTCACTGACCAACGGGTAGTTATTATTAACATTCAATTTCTTGACCATTCGTTGGTAGTTGATAATGCAGATAAATTCAACTTGATGTGGTTTTAAACGGTATCGTTGCGCAACTATTATCAACCGAACGAATTATGAATTCGTTCCGGATGTAAGATAATTTCAAGTATCCGAAAAATATAATTACTCGGCCGCGGGGAAACTCACGATCAGTGAGAAATTTAAAACAAGAGTTCTAAATATCGCGACACGCGTCAGTTTTTGAAACCCTTTCAAAAAGCGTTGATCGTTATTTCCGCGACCGTTTTACTAAAACAACAATTTTATTGATATTTGGTACCAACAAAGCGGATCACCTTCGAGGGAGTGCGCAAAGTACGTCTTCGAAATGTGGATCGCAGAATTGTTATAAAAATAGACGAAAGTTGGGATTGCGAACAACAAGCGTACCAGAAACTTAAACTTGCATCTCGACATTCGGAATTGGCACGAATCGGATCGTTCATGGTTTGTTTTACGATTCGACACGCCTCGTGCGATGGGTAAAAAAAAGTATTCGCGCGTTTTGTCTTTTCCTGAATAATCACTCTGAAAATAAAAATTCTGCTTTTTTTTCCTTAAGATAATTCGGAAGAGCGGAGCGTGCCAATACTTTGTTTACCCGCGGTATGATCAAAACGTCCACCCTTCGCTTTACTTCTACCATCGAGCCAATTCGGCGATCGATACGGGAATTCTCGAGGGGAGGAGCTATGGCACGCATCTCCAATATTTATTATGAATGAAAGAAAAAAAAGGGATGCTCGCGTGCGTTTAACGAGCGTCCTCTAGAAGGAGCGGAGCGATTTCTGGTTCGAGAGTTTCGCGATGACAATATCGTTCCACGAATAATTCTGGCGTACCTCCAAAATAGCGGAGAATCTTTCGCGAGGCTGCGGCCCCGAATCGACGCATTCGGCCAATTGGACGAGTTTTTCCCGAGACTAACCGCAGAAATGCATCCTTAGTCCATGGCAACAAATCGCGACGCGGGGATGTTCTCCGACGACCCGTCCACCTTCGAGAAGACCGCCACATCGTTCCACAACATCGCTACGCTTTTCGCGGTAATACGTATAGTCATCGTGACATCGCTTTTCGGGAAGGATGGCTGACAAATTTTTGGAAATCAGTTTCGACTCTCTGGCAACTCGTTTGGTCGCGTGAATGGCGACATTCCCGTTTCTTTGACGAGAATGTTCGATAAAGAGGAGAGAATCGTTTGAGATTGGAATTCGTTGTCACGTTTGTTTCGGTAGTACGATTTATCGTTATGCAAAAACAGTCGATTGAGAGATTTTTTAAATTTTTATTTGGACTCATTAGCGCATCGTTTGATCGAACAAATTAACCGAGCTGAACGAGCTCGCGGGTATCTATGGTTTATTTAAAGAATGTTTTTTGTCAAGGAGAAGAAAATGATTTCAAAGTGGAATTAAGATTAAAAAATTGTTCTAATTTTTCGAAGGACGATGTTCAGGGTTCTTTCGAAGAGTTATTCTCGATGCGGAAAATAGGATGTTCGAGAAGAATCAAAACGAGTTCGTCATTTTATATTGTTTTTTGTGAACAGCGGAAGTGAAAAATCATAATTTGATGAAACGGGAATGCCTATCTAGTTGAATAAAAGAATCTCTAATTGGCAGATCGATCACCGTGTCATAACGCGACTAACGATAAGCCCAGAGTTGACGGTGTCTCTTGGCGATCGCAGTGACATTTCGAGTTGGCCGACCGTCGCGTCGCACAAATCTCAACGTTTTCTTCAATTCTGACCATTTCTCGGTCTAAATTTGACCACCGGAGAATTCGTTGATGGTCAAGGATTCCAGCAAAATGCGAAACGCTTATTATTATTATTCGTTTTCCTCGCTTACGACGTCGCGCATACGTCCACGTTAATAACCTAGTGCCTGATGGACTCCTCTTAATTAGAATTTTAGATGAGAGTTCGCCGCTGTACAATGTAAATTACGACTTTACAATGATTATTCAAATATCGGCTATCGTTTAGATGGATATCATTTTATATGTATAAGTAAACGAATATGTATTCCGTACTCTATATTTAACTCTCGAGAGGGCTACTATAATTTATTATAAATAAGAATATCCTCGGCAAAGAAGAAACGAAAGAAGGAAAACTTTATTTCCACTGGCTCCCGGCTCATAAATGTTTCAACATATTCCCGAGCTCCTTGACACGAATTATCAACGACTCGAGCGTTCACCGTATACTAATTTTTCAAATACCAACAAACCCGAGGAGCTTCGGATCGCTGACTTAACTGACCTCTCGTACAATTTGAAAATACTACAGGCTAAGGTTTTTCCAAAAAATCGGTAAGACAGTTTCCGTCATTCTCACTGAAGAGGAATAGCACGTAAATTAATTATTTGCAGAATAATCAATAAAACGCTGCACGTTTCGTTCGATTAACTCTGTCCATTTTCGACATGCCATTAAATGCCTTTGAAAGGGAATTCAGCTGCGAACGGTGTGGTCAATTACCAATACCGTTCGCGATGGATGTCACGTGGTAATTGACCACGTGTCATCGGTAGCAAAGGGTAAGAAAAATCGAAACACAAGGAAACTATACACGTGATCGTTTGCGAGGCTTCGAGCAACCAGTAACAACAATTGGATTACGATGAAATTACGTTTTAAGGTCAAGAGATCACCGGACCAATGCCATTCCCTCTTCGAAGCCTCATAGAGAATGATGGATTTCACCCACAAACGAGTCTACCACATTCTCTCGTCGATACTAAAGCCACTCGAAACAGAGTCACTCGAGGAAAATATCGAGGATGAGGCTTGACAGATTGGTTAAAAGTGTAATAAAGATCCTCGATTAAATAACGGTGTGCAAACCTAATTTAATCCGCGACCGATTAAACGAACTCGGCTGATAGGGTGAACGAAGAATCAAGCGGGTGCGGATGGGATTAATAAGCGACAACGTTACTAACGGGTCTGTGATCGTGAAAGAATCGTGGGAATAAAAACGCGCTCGGCGCCATTAAAATTAAACATTCGCGCTAACGCGAGGGAACAATCATAAACATAAGTTAAAATAAAAATTGAGTAAAATGAAGTCCTTCAAGTGCCGACGATCGCGTTCCGAGAGTGACTTTTCGTCGTTAAAATTAAACGTAATTGATCATTTGTTGCACGGCAAACGGATGAAATTATCGAAAACGACATTTCAAGTGAGCGCCCCCGGAGATTTGTTTACATCCGGATTTATAATAATTTGTTAGATCCATGATTTCTTTTATAACGTTGCCTTCCTCGTAGCAAATAGCGAAATTTATTTCGCGATTAAATTTCAGCTAAACGACGATGAAATCGATTCGGGGAAGGAGGAGGAAGAGAAGGTGGAGAGTAAGAATTATTTTCCGAACTGCGATACATCCGTGTGGTTGAGATCCTGCAAGCAGGAAGTGATCGAGCCGGTTCGTGGAAAGATCAGAGGAACTATACCGCCTTGGCTGAAGGGTGCGTTGCTGAGAAATGGTCCAGGTAGCATGGAGGTCGGGGAATACGCCTTCGACCACCTGTTCGACAGTTCGGCTCTGCTTCATCGGTGTGTCCGCGAAATAATAATAGAAAACAAAAAGGATATGCGGGAACGTCGATTATACGGATAACTCGTTCTGGTGAAAGGAAGAGTGGGTCAAATCATCCCCCGAAAATTGTAGTATTTTTTAATTCGCAAACGAAAGATAAAATTTCTTTACTCTAATTGGATCTATAATTTGACAAAAAAAAACTTTTAATAAACGTCCCTTTTTTCAAGAGATGATTTGACTTTCTTCCAAATACCGCGAATTTAAGTAACAACGATATTACGCGTCACCGTTTGTGTACTTTCCACGTATCCCAATTTAATCAATTTGTAAATTTCACCATACGCGAACTTTACGGTTGTCAAAACCGTCCGAATAATCCGTGATCACGCTTTATTTTCCATATCTTCGCGAAAAGATATTTGTCCAAAATGCGAATAATTTTTGTACGTACTTTACGATTCGTAGATTCGCGATTGCGGATGGAGGAGCGACCTATCAGTGTAGATTCGTGGAAACGGAAGTGTACAAGAGGAACAAAGCGGCCCGGAGGATAGTCGTTACCGAATTCGGTACACGCTCGGTACCGGATCCTTGCAAAAATATCTTTCAAAGGTATGCCGACGATATTGAAGTAATTTAACGCACAACTAATACGCAAAATTGAAAAATGTGAACTGGCACTTGATTAATCACGTTTAGAGTCGCGGCGATATTCAAACCAGCGGATAGTCTGTCAGACAATTCCATGATATCGATTTATCCGTTCGGTGATGAATATTATACGTTTACCGAAGCACCGATAATACATCGTATCGATCCAGAGACTTTAGAAACGAAAAGCAAGGTATACGTTTCGCCTAATCCAGATTAAATATGCTCGTACGCGCAAAGAAATATGAATACTCGCACGGTCAAGGGTAAATCAATATTTCCATTATAATTTCGAAGATTAGATTTTCGTGAACCTAAACTTTCCCGCATTTCTTTACGTAACACCCCGCCAATCTTCCGACATAATCTGTTTGATATTTAGTTAAACGGCACAGCGAATGTTGCCGTCAACGTGACTTTCTTATATAACTTTTCTACGCGGATTCTAACACGTGGGCATAACTTCAAGGGGTGGGTTCTGGCGAGCAAAAATACTGACAAAATGTTCGTACAGTCGTTTATCCTCTCTGATTCCGTTTCGGTATCGCCTCTTTGGTTATTTTTGCGCGAAGAAAATTCACGTTGATGCGACGCACACGTTTCACGGTATCCCCGTATATGTATAAATAATTGACGTATTATTTTACAACTTTTCTCATTCCTCTTTCGTTCAGAATCTACATACCGAAACTTTGCAGACCAAACGTAAAGAGAAAATGAAATGCTTTTACCAATATAAAGCGTAAAAAAGGAAGGTTTGCATCTGATTCAGCCTTGACCAGGCGAACGTTCATAGGTAATTCGTATTCGCGTCTGCATCAAATTCTGTGCGAACACTTATTTGCAGGTCAACGTGTCCGATTACGTTGGAATCGTGAACCACACTTCTCATCCTCACGTGATGAGCGATGGCACCGTTTACAATATAGGAATGAGCATGACGTCTCGCGGTCCGGTATACAACGTCGTTTGTTTTTTACCCAGTCGCATCACTATCGGTGAATCCCTTTCCTGAAATTATACCTAACAAAAATCATGCGGTGGCGGATCAAGGAACTTTTCATTCTCACGTATTTGAAGCTTTGGAAAAAGGTGCATCTGATTGCAAAAATATTTTCATACGTACATATATGTGGATCGTGTCAGTGTTTACTGCATTTTAGAGTTTTAAATCTAATTTCCTTTTCATGAATAAATATTGTTACGAATGGCATTGCCTCTGCATAAACCGACTCGTCCGTGTTCGTTCTTTGTAATTCACTCGGGTTAAAATTCGATGTATCATTCGCGTTTAAAGTGGATATCTCACTTCTGACACCAATGTTACGAACGTTGCGCGAGCGCGAACGAAAGTTAGACATTATTAAGAAATAATAACGTTTATTATGCGGAAAGACAATCGCTCGTGTCGGGAACTCGAACAGAATTTCTAATTTAACAAATTCGATAAGAAGAAAATCTGCACTCGGCAAGTGACAGCAACCTATGATTCGTAAACAGTAACGACGGTTGAAAGATAATTAAACAAAAACCAAAATTGTTGGCATTCCCATCAATCCGCCACGAAGAGCATGGTTTAAGACGCGATAACGACACCTTGCGTTGACTCGCGATGAATTCTTGCAGACGATACCGGGGAGGAAAAAGAGCTGTCAATGTTCGATCAAGCTACCATTGTTGCCACTGTACCGTCTAGGTGGCTATTGAATCCCTCGTACATGCACACCTTCGGCATCACTGAAAATTATTTCATCGTGGTCGAACAACCCTTGGCGGTTTCGTTAATCGGTCTGATGTTGTGCCACGTTAAAAACGACCCGATGTCTGCGGCGTTCAAGTGGCACGAGAATGAAAACGTGGGTAATCGCTACTCGCAAAGTCCAATTCCTCTTATCGTTTAAAGTACTCGATAGAAGAATATTTTATATTAATCGTATTACTCTAGACACTGATACACGTGGTTTCGCGAGAGACCGGATTACTGGAGAGGACCTTCGTGGCAGAAGCTTTTTTTTATCTCCACATTATTAATCAATTCGAAACGCGAGACCGCGATTACATCGTTCTGGACATTTGTTGCTACCGAGACGCAAAAATGCTTGACTGCATGTACGTGGAGGCGATGAAGGTGAGCGTTACAAATTTAATATCGGTGATAGCATAATTAGGTTCTTGCGGCAGAATTATATGTATTGATGTTAATATATAATGAATTGGAAACGAGGTAGTTTGACTAACGAAAGTCGTTAAAACTATCTTTTTGCAACTTTTACACCCTTAACACACAGTATCGCCACATAATTATTTGCAATCTTTGCAGAATATTCACGAAAATCCTAACTACGCTAAACTCTTTCGAGGTAGACCCCTGCGATTTATATTACCGATGAAACGTCCAGGATTCGATGTACCGATGGAACACAATTTAATAATGATAAAAACGGTAAACCAGAGTCTGGAGCTGTTTCGAGATATAAATCAAAGTCCGGGTGATAAAATCGATGCGGAAATTATCGATAAATCGCCAACTGTCGATACTGAGAGGGACGTTAATAAAAGGGATCATAAGAATGTCCTCGAGAAGAAGGCAGCCGCTCACAGACTTCCAGACGGCAATATTTTCGTGAAACCGGAACTCCTCTGCGATCTAGGCTGCGAGACACCTCGGTTGAACTATGATTCACACTTAGGAAGGGAGTATCGTTATTTCTACGCGATTTCCAGCGACGTGGACCTGGAAAACCCTGGAACGGTAATTATAATTTACGATTAAGGGTCTGCTCTGCACGAAGAATACATAAATAAATATTTGCAGATCATTAAAGTGGATACCGTGGAAAAGACAAGAAAGACTTGGTGCGAGAAGAATGTGTATCCGAGCGAGCCGATTTTCGTGCCGGACCCTAATGGAAAGGTGGGCGTAAGGAAAAGAAATTTATCTTAATAAACTCAGCTTTGGCGCAATTCGGCTTAATTACACGCGTGGGCCTATATTGAATGTGTACTCTATAAACAAAGCATTTGAAGTAAAGGTTGAATGTTAAAAAAAAAAGAATATGTCGTGTCCGGTACTACAATCATTTTCACCAATATAAATGTAGATGAGATTTTAATCGCTGTAAAGTCACGAGATTCTTCTAGTTTTTGCGAGTTAACCTCATCTGCGATGACTTACATTCATATTCATATTTAATATTATAAATTAATTTACCCATTGTCAGTGCCCGAATATCGGTCGGAGTAATCGTAAATTGATTTTCAATTAAGAATTCTTGCTCACGCGTCATTTCAGAAAGAAGACGACGGTGTGGTGTTAAGTGCTCTCGTGTGGTCGGACGAGCGCAAAACTCAAGCTGGACTTTTGATCTTGGACGCCGTGACTTTCACGGAAATCGCGAGGGCCACCTTCGACACACCTGGGCCAGTGCCAAAGTGCCTGCACGGCTGGTTCAAATTAGACGAATAGGATAAATGAATATTATGCGGTGCTAACGATTTATCGGTCGGTCATTACTGGAAACGCCTCCTGAAATCGACGACGAAAAAATTGATGCGATACAGAATACAATAATTAATTATACCGCTTATCGTTTCAGCCGGCGAGAATCGGAGTAGCGAATTTAACGTTCCTTAAATTGCCTCACAGGCAAAACCAAAAATTAATTAAATATTTTCTCATAAATCAATGACTCAAGCTACCCTGATCTCCGGTGGTTCATTTGTAAACTTTCTACGTAGCGCCGTGCAGAGGATTCCGATCACGTACGTTTTCTCGTTTTATCATCCAAGTCGGCGAAACAAGAATGCGTTTCGTTCGAATGAAAAGCAGATTAACCAAATGGAAAGTCTATCGCGTACAGGACAATATTTAGAGTAAACATTTTGGAAACGTGAAATTTTTGGAGCGCGGTCGCGTGACTTACCAACTCTACAGCTTTAAATATATGATTATAAAGAAAAATTAATTATATTTCATCTTTAATATCGCCCGAAAGTTGCGTATCTCACTATTAGACAACTTGCTTAATAGCGTTGAGATTTACGATAGAAAGTGGTTTGGCGTACAGAGGACGAAGAGTTATGCGCGTGTATACATACCAAGACAACGACGGCACAACATTTAAATACAATAAATTATTTAATTTCTTCTCCCGATGGTACAGTGTATTTACACTTCGCGGACAGTGTCGGGTAAAGCATCGACGATGTTTAAACGCGATAAATTTACAGTATAATGGGATGCATCGTGAAAGTATTTAGTCAGATGGAATGTAAAATGCCATGCAAACTCCGTTTCCCTTAAATCATATACGCGGACAGCCGTTGCGACGATCGATCGGACCGACTTTGCCCCTGGTCGTGGATAAAGTCTACAAAGAATAATTGAGACATCGTTCGATTATACTACGGCATTATTTGGATACTTCCTGCTAGGATACGGTAATCCTCGGTCGGATCTCTCGACCAGCTACGAAAAAGGTTCTTGCGAGAAAATATCAGCGCGGTTTACTCCGCTCTTTCGGAACCTTCGACCTAAATGACAGAGCGTAAAAGATAATCTCAAATATAGAGCGCAGAATGATTTTCTAGTCAACGCAAGATCGAAGAGAATGTACAAATAATCGGTAAATAAATTGACAATTGTAGTACGCCCTTCTTCTGTACCAGCCGTTCTAACGTTTGGTCAAGTTTAAGGACGCAACGGAGACAATATATTCATATATTTTCCCATGAGGATAGGTAACTGCGATTCGATGACTTCTTCGCGAGCTTACGAGTAATAATTAATAATTACAATAAATAATCTGGCACAACCGTGGTCAGATAACTATACGCTAAGGGAGCATTCGGCACGAGCCCGAAATATGGTTTCTTATTCGCGTACAGTGCTTTTTCGTCATCGCGCGTAACTGTAATTATATACCGGCAGCTTTTCTAAGAACGAAGCGCACATTCGCATGAAAAAAGATACTTTCGGAGTAGCTGGGTGAAAAATTTGCTCCTTTGCCCGGACGCAAATTTTCGGAAAAGCTTCACGGGAAAGCATTTGATAAATTTACTTTCCAGTAATGCGCACCGAGAGTATCTTTCTCGCAAAACGCCACTGCTATTAATTATAACATAAACTACGCGTCCCAACGCGTCGAATGTATACTTCGTTCCCCAGAAGAATTTCGATCTACTTTAAAAATCCGCATGTTCCGATTCGGGAAAATTCTTCATTATTGCCTACGATAACGAAATCGCGTGTTCACGGCGTATTCTTAAAACGTGAAGCCCCTCGTCGGGAATCACGGAAGCACCACGTTCCATCCTTTTGACTCGCAATACGTCTTCGAGAAGCTTCGACTTTCGGTACAGGATTCCCTCCATTCTTTTACCGGGCATCTACGGGGAACCCTTCGAACGTATCGCGACACGGCTTTATCGATTTGTCGCAACAACGCTCGCTCTAACACACGCGTGACGACTGATACGTTACGTCACATTATACGAATACAAGCGAGAACGAATTATTTTCACGGTTCGAGGGAACGCTTTGAAATAAATCGTCCGTTCCGCGAGAGAAGCTTGTAAAATTCCAACACAGAAACTTCCCGACGGCTTCTTTCTCTCGCGACGCGAATCAATTTGTTTAATTCGATCGAGAGAGAGAGAGAGAGAGGGGGAGAGAGAGAGAGAGAGAGAGAGAGAGAGAGAGAGAAGTAACGCGAGCAATTAGAAAATCACGATCCCATGTGACTACGGGAGCACGTCGATGAACGTGTGATTACGGAAGAGTGGCGGTGTACAAATAAAATGATCCTGCAGCTTCTCGACTTACGCTACAATCATTTTCCTTCCGTGTTAAGTACGAGAGGAGTGTTTATTACTACGTAACGGACAGCCTATACCGACTTCTCGCACGAGTCCTACGAGTATATACGATCGCGGCGAAGGGTAAGAAGGGAAAGAAGAAAAGGGTTTCATTAAAACACATCTCTCGCATCATTCAGGCCACGCTGCAACCTCGGCAGCGCGACTATCACATTTTGTTTCCGCTTGTCTCTCCTCCACCCCTCTCTCAGACTTTTTCCACCTTTTCACTGTCAACGGAGGCAATAGAGTTCATCGTACTGACATTCTTGCTCTCCGTGTCCGTCTCGCTTTTCGCGATACTAGAAGTCGATATTCCCACGTGGGGGTCAGAATGCATCGGTAGGATACCAGCGTTCGCGTCCTCGATTGCTTTCCTAAGCTATTGGGGGGGAACGGGAAGAATTGCTATTATTTATCCGTATACTCAACGATTAATTGCGAACAGTGGTGGATCGAACGAATAAACTGTGACTACCCCTCAATTAGTCTAGTACAGTGGTTCCCAAACTGTGGTACACGGAAGGCCAAACGATAGCACGGAAAATAAGTTAATTTTTTTTTTAATACATTAATTAATTTAATTTTTTAGGTTCACTCTAAGCTTTATTTTGAATAAGTAAACGAAATCTTTTCTATACTTTTGCTAAAAATAATTACCGACCTCCACTTGCCCCGGCGAGTTTTTGTGACCCCATCTTAGAGCTGTCATTGCTACTATAAAAATTATTTGCAGAAAAATCATTGTACCTCATAGTTATTATTATCAATGGAAAACATACAATTCAGAAAAAAAAATTCCTATAAAGAACAGGTGATCTATATGTACTTCTCCCCTTAAGCCAAAATCCGCCACTGATCGCCGAACGGCAAAATAAGTGCCTTTAACCGAGCTCACCTCTTTCAAAGCGACCACCCCTACTAGCCTGCCAATGGCCGTCACGTAAGCATGATTCACCCCCACCATACTGAAGAGACTGTGTACTTTCAGCAAGGAAGTCCTCTCCACGAGTTGAAACGGAGCTGGATCGATATGGCATCTCGAGAAGTCGACTTCCAAAGACATTTCGCTCTCCTCCCATCGTTTTTGATCTTCCGCCGACATATCTATCACTCTCTCTCGAGGCTGAACAATGATATCAAACAACGTGACTTTCGCCTTCTTCGCGACTCGTTGGATAAGAATGCTGGAGTGCGCGGATTAATAATCGGAAGCTTACCAATTGAACTTTTTTCGACGTGGCCGGGCTAGGCACCAGCATAGGAGTGTGAGGTGGTACGTTACCCTCTTGACTATCGCGTCTGACACCCACACCAGATCCTAATTCTGGATCGGGATCCACGTCCTGTAAGGTGGCTGATTTTCGGAAGATCGCCTCGAACGCCAAACGTATCCTGCAATTTTAATTGAATAGTTTTGTAACAATAATTTGTATTTAAACGAAGACAAAGATTTCTTTTAATTAATAATTATTTCTTTTAATTGTAGGCGAATAATGCCTATACAAGCTTAAATATTTGAAAACGCCTCCTTACAATAATCTCTGACAACGGTTATAACGAGCACGTAATAACGTAATAACTTATGACAATAACTTACCTGCTTTCCGCTCCAGTAACTGTTGTGTACGGAGTAGCAGCGGGACTAACCAGAGGACTAAATCCTTTCAGGGTGAACGAGTTCGTTTTCTTGAGTATCGATTTTTTGGGCTGCGAGCCAAATATCGGCGAGTGGTAGGTGTGCTGGAAGAGGACGATAAAAACTCGGGTAACGTAACACCGATGACGAGTAGACGGCACGCGATACCATGTAATTAGCATGGACTGACGTCAAAGGAGAACGTAACTCACATGATCAGGGCCACCGCCGTTGTTTGGTGACATCGTTAGATCGTTAGCGCTCTGTCTCTGCATCTTGAGAATGTCTGGCGCTGGTATCACCTCGAATCTCGACGGTCTCCTCGTTCTCTCTTGATCCCTCAGCTGTCTCTCCATCTCCTCCCTCGCTCTTTCCTCGGCTTCCTTGTGCCATTTCTGCGCCACCTGAGCAACGAGAAATTAAACGGTACTCGAGCATAGAGATTTGGTACAGACGTCCCGTTATCACGAGCAGAGAACAACAATTTACTTGTAATCTTCTCTCGCGACCAATGTGCTTCTCGATCAGCTTGATCAGCTCGAGCCTCTGTATCGATCCGAGCAAAATCATCGAATCCGGATTGTCCACCAATGGGAAACCTCGAAGCTTACGATTCTCTTTCAGAATCTCCTTTAATCTCTGATAGGTGATCCCATGCCAGATATATTTCACACCGCGCACCATGAAATCCTCCACGTACACGTTGTACATTCCTGCGAAAGTATTATAGTTTTTATTCAATGGAATTACGCACATCAAGATAAAGAATACACGCGTTTATTACCTCGTTAAAAAATTCCGATTGTCAAGCTTGTTAGGAGTAAAAGCAACGGTTAGTCGTCAAGGTTCGTTTCATTTCGCGTTCAATAAATACTAGCGACTGGGATCGAAGAGAGTTAAGGAATCTAGGCTCGTCGAGTGTTACCTGAACTCGAGGGCAACAGATCCGGCAAATAGGGCAACTTTTTTATCAGAATAATGCTGTCGTAGATGCTGGGCTGGAGTAGAGCGGCGATGGCGTTACTGATTAGTACGGCTATCATAATTGGTACTATGTGAGTAATCTGACCGGTCATCTCGAAAATGATGACGCTAACGGATATGGTGTGTGTTACCGCTCCGGAAAAGGCGGCCGCGCCCACGGTAGCATATCCACCTGGAAGGGATACGTTTGAATCGCATGTAAATAACTATATTCGACGGGAGAAGGGACGAGGGATTAAGACCAAGTTACCTGGTATGATTGGAGTTATTATACCACCGTAGCGAACGCCAGTTGGAAACCATAGCGCCATCGCTTCGCCCACGGCTCTACCCAGAGCGGCTCCAATCTTGAAAACGGGGATAAAAATTCCCGATGGCACTGGCACCGTCGAGCTGATGATGGAAAAGATGAACTGAAATCAAAGTTGAGTATTTTATTTCTTTTCCTTCGGTTGAACGTTATTCATCCGGCACCACTTCTTTCTCTTTAATTTTATAATACCATAGATACCATTAACATAGGTATACTAGAGTTAATACGTGTAATATGAAAAGGCGATCATCGAGTATACTTAGTTATTATTAGTATTATTATTTATTATTTATCTAAGAATTTGATCGGATCATGAGTTCGATGTGCTTTATAGCGCGAATCCTCTCCCGACGTCGGGGAAAATGAGTTCGCCTTACCGTTACTACGACGAAGCTAAGTAGACCGGTGAACACGTCTGTGTAAGGGGTGGACCAGTGTTTAACGATGTTCATCTCCTCGACGCCCAGTTCCTTCCTCGTCCAAGTGAAATTGGTGAAGAGACCATAGACCTGATCGTGCGTGTTCAAATCGCCGGCCATAAATTGCCCGAGTCCCAAGGGAAACGAGACCGAAGAAACGAGGAGAGAAACGATGCCGGGATACAGGAATCGGCTGAAATCATCGTCGATTATGGTTAATTGTCAAAATTTTCCCTCAAAATGTCTGTTCGTTCGATAAAAATACAAAAATTGCATATCCCGTTTAGTTCAACCCTGGAAACATGTTTATCTTGTATAAAAATTTCAAGATAATGTAAAATCGACTGTCTAATGAAAAGCGAGGATTTGAATATCGAAAAATCGGTCGATTTTTGGATAATTTAAGATCTAAATAAATTAGATCTATATAATAAATTCTAGGTAAATTGAATATTTTAAGATCTACTCACTTCTTCTGCAAGAAACTGTTCATGCTCTTGTTCTTTCTCATGAAGATAACGTACTGCCTGTGAAGCCAGACATAAAAAGCCCCGCCCAAACCACTGCCAACGCCGATCAAGGCGAAGACGAAGAGCTCCTGAGGATCGAAGGGAAAGTCCATGGTGAAGTTCGTGACGAACATCGCGGTGATGGTTTCCTCCCTTTGAAACCAGATCGCCAGGAGTCGGAACATCGTTGCGCCGCAGACAGCGGCGAAGAATCCTCGCCAGTAGTTCCTCACGGCGAAGTAGACGGTGGTGACCTCGATGCTGAAGAGGACACCGCCGATGGGGGCGGCGAAACACGCGGCCACACCGACAGCGCAGGCTGCTGCGAGCATCTCGCAATTTCTGCTCTCGTTCTCGTAGATCCCTTGAAAGCTGGTAACCAATTTCGAGAGCAGGGTCGCCACGATGCTGGCAATATGGACGAACGGACCTTCCTTGCCCAGGGGCAAACCGGAGCCCAAGGTCGCTGTTAAGCCGATCACCTGTTTGGCGTTAAAAAGTACGAAATCGTTTCCATCTACGTTTTTCTTTTTCATTAGAATTTTCACCAAAGTTTCCGAAACGGTTAATTGTAGTGGCGGTGGTTCGATATTGCGAGCTGGCTGACTTTAATGATTAGAATCGAAAATACTATCGGAACGAGTACGAAGTCGTTTGTATGAAAAGGTCTGACCGATTACCTCTCTGCGGGTATTTAAAGGAAATAATTAACGTTAAGGTGAGTGTGTTTTCTAAGTACAGGGGTTTGAAAAAGTGCGTGTCCATAAATATTTGACCAATTATCCTTTTTCCGTATTTAGGACAAGTCGTTACCAATATTATTATCCTTCGTTGGTTCGAGTCGCGTGACTCTTTGATTACTGGAACCTAAAGAGCTACAAAAACGTTTGCAATAACGTTTTCCAACCTTTCATTGTCGCGTTCCGTGTATTTCGAGACGAGTGATTTTCATCCGATAGAAATCATTAGAATCTAACCTTGGCGACGAGAGTGCGGAAGGTCAGGTACTCCTTCAGGGCCACGCCGCGTAGAATGGTCTTCATCTCTGGTATACCGGAACCTATGCTCTGCGGGGCTACGATATGCACGAAGCCGGCGCTGAAGAGGATCAGGCAGACCGGAAGCGAGACCCAAGCGAGATACTGAAGAGCCGGATGCTGCGTAAGATCCTGATAGAGCCATATCCTGGCTGGTGGAACAAGAACACCGTTAACGAGACCTCGTCGAACGCTCTTTCCGTTAAACCATTAAAAATCTCCATCGTGCTCTCGAGATACAAAAAAGGGGACCTACGTCGTCGCGAAAAATTAATGTTCCGTAAAATCGAAAGTGACAGTTTAATTTTCGAGGTGATTGGGCGGCCATGATAATTTCCTGGAACCTCTAACCCGTTTGAAGTATTAGCGAAAAAATGGCAATAATTTTGAAACGGAAAGTTTACTCTGATAAAGAAAAAATCGACAATAAAGTGCCAACGACGATACATAAACCGTGGAACTATAGAACTTAAATGTGGGAAAGTAGATTTCGTTTGCCACGGAAAGCATGAAAAAATGAATACGTTGTTACGGCAAACGGATAGGGATTAAAATTTCCTTTTAATTCGATCTCCCGGATATTCGCGGAGTCTTGTTTTATTGGCAAAACGAGAGTGACGCGACAAAGGATCGATTAGCGTAAGACTGACCGTTGTTGCACATGGAAACGCCGCGATCGACGGCGTAGCTGATAAGCGCCATGATAACGCCGAGGAGAGCGAGGAAAACCCAATCCTCGCCTAATCGCGCACCGGTGTGCTTCCAGGCGAAGGCCAGTAGCGCCAGGAGCTTCCTGCACAAAGGACCCCTTCCGGACTTCCCCAGATCCTCCGCTCTCGTCTTGTCATATTTCCTCCTCGCTTTCTCGTGGTACTTAAGCTTTCGTGCCTCTTCTTTTGCGTACTCGCCCAGATCCTTCGTGTAGCGACCATACATCTGGATGCATCGATCAATCATCAATTCTTCCGGCCCGCTTTCGATCGACCATGCTTCTATCATTTTTCTCTCTTATCCGAAATTGGATATTTTTCCACGAACTCCGAAATTTTCCTCGGTCGTTCTTTGACTTTCGCTCGGCGACCGTATGAATTATTGTTCGAAAGTTTATGATTTTAATCGAGCAAGCTTCTTTAAATTTTCTTCGTCAGAATTTTGAAATTTTACTCGCTCCGTGATCGCGAGATTTACCGTTGAAGAGCTTCTAATTGAATTTTTCCAAGCGAAAAACGACGAACACGCGAGATTCACAAATCTAATCGACCACTTCAATCGATTCTCAGAGATTTAGAGATTTGATTTTTAAATCACTAAATCGTAAAATTATTTCCGATTCATCACCTGTCACTCGGAACTTTAAGACCGATTCTCGAAGCCAATTTTGAGAGGACACGATGCGCCGACGTTTTCTTAACGTGACGCGACGTAATATTAACATACATACCTACTATCTAAAATCCACAATCTGACTTTTAGTATTTTATTATCGAACCGTGTTGATTAACTCCGAGTGGTGGAAGCAGAGCCGCTTAATTTCTATTCTCGAAATATGTCCGCGGACGACACGACTCCGAAGACGTGTTTCGCGTGTAATCGCGACTTTAACGTGGAAAGCAATTGGTCCCGCTCGCGCGTACGGTTCGCGAAAACGACTTTTATCTAATTCACGTGACTACCGCCGTTTCGCTCGATTAATATTCGATGGTAGAGTACAACGAGAAATCATGCAAACGTTATCGCCGCGAGATTAAATTGATCATCCTTGTTCGCCTGATTACGAGATCGAACGGGTCTCTGATTTACCTTTATTTCATTCGACCACGCGTAATTCATTTCCTTTTTCTATTTTAACGCATCCCCGACTTCGCGCACCCCGCCGACAATATTCCCGGTCACGCTGTCCTTAATCGTAGATCGTTAACAAATCGCAAAACTCGTGCACAGGCGTTTTTATAGCATTCGCCAAAATCTTTATGCTATTTCCGTTCAGTTCAAGCGAAGCGATAAAAAAGAAGGCGGTGCGATAAAGTCAGGCGCGTAAAAGCCTCCGCCGAAAAGGAAGAAACGTATTAAGAGAATTAAGGTGTGATTAAGCGTGCGACGTGTTATTTTTTGCTCGTAATTCGTTGCCCGATAACAATAGTAATCACCGCAACCAATGTCGCGAGATATACTATCGTTGCGCGTAATTGCGTGCCCGAAGAAGATACCGTGTTATCTCGAAATTGGCGTAGACGAAATAACTATGGAATAAAAGTAAACAGTGTTTCGAACGCGATCGTATGCAAACGACTCTTCGATCGGTCCACGTCCAACCGACGGAACGTTTACTCAACGAACCCTTTCGCACTTCAATACTCTTAACGACGAGTACGAATTATCCAAAACTCACGACTCGTTGCAGCGAGAGAACAGTTATCGCGATCGCGGATGATCGAAAAGATGAGTTAAATTCGATCGCGAGTTCAATTGCAACATGCCAAAATGTACCACCGGGACGCACGAATGTCGAAAGCGCAACGACGCGTTGAACGTTTCGGCCAACTGAATGAAAGCGTTCTAACGCGATCTCAGTTTGAAGGTAGGCGATCGGAGTAAATAGAATAAGATGGAACGCGAGGTAAATAAGATTACGACCTCGGACAAAGAGTTCGATGACTCAAGCCGGTCAACGAGGATATCGGATGCATCGGTGTCCCGCAAACGAATACCTGTTATTGGGGAAAATAAATTTTCAGCGGGACTCCGAGAGCCAGCAGGGTTAGGCCGGACTCGTTTTTATTGCAAGGCGAATCATCGACGTCGACGTCGACGTCGACTCGACACGCGTCTGTCTCTACGCATCGCAAGTAGATGCTGGCATTTCTTTTATTGCAATGGAACTCCTTTCATCGCTTTGGTGTACATGGTTTTCTCATAATTTTCATTCCGCGGTCATTTCGGTAATGTTCACTCCGAACCGTGTAAATCGTTCAGGTTATAAACTTTCGCGCAATATCCGAATTCCCAATTTCTCTTTTGGCAATCCCTTTAAAAACAACATACCGAGACTTCGCTGTATCATTATTATCGTTCTTCTTTACGCTCCCCGGGCTATCCCAATACTCGCGATAGTCGTTAACGTCGAGATATTATTCGAGTCGCGTATTTAGAGAGGTGTGTATGTGTTTTTCCAATTTTTGTGTTAAAATATATCGAAAAATACTCTCGTCATGTTAGTTTATTAACTGTCAGATCTGCCACTCCTTTATCCTAGACCCTTGCCACCAGGAGAATTAAAGAATACTGTTACGAGAATGCTGTTTGTTTTGTGAAAAACCACGGTCGGGCCGACCGCTACTCCCATCACCGGGAAATTTCTCGACAGGGTGAATCGACCAGTGATCAAACGAACGAGGATTTCATCGAGTAATAAATAATAAACGCGTAACACAGTTACCAACTACGATACAACGATTCTTTTATCGATTTACTGTGGAAAACAGACGAAATGCCATTTCATTGAATAAATTTAACAATATATGCATAGGTTTACGAGATGTGTCATTCCCCCCCCCCCCCCCCCATTCAAATTTCACGAGGAAGATTACAGAAACCGTTTACATTTTTCATCTACCACTTGTACAGACTTTTACCCATTTATCGAGACACACATACAAAAATTCATTTTCTTCGAAACTTTCCAATTCCTAAATTCTCTACGTGATTAAATTGACGGAACTAAAATGTTCGTGAACCTAGTGTTCGACCCAAAATACTCTACGCGCTATAAATGTTATTCTGCCAAAGAAAAAGAACAAAAAAGGCGGGATTCGTTCGTCCGCAGGAACGTGTTCGTTCACCCTACCTAGGTGTTAGTCGAAACCTGGGAAAGCGGGGCACAAGATCGTTCGTCACGCGCGTCTCACTTACGAGGTAGTCATCGTTACAGACAAAGTAAGCCCTGTTCAGGGACACCGCCGGCATGAAAGCAACGATGAAAGATCCTTCGGAGATCCTGCCAAGGAAATCGGTACCCTCCTCTGTCTACGAGCGCGCTTATGTCACGGAAAACGCATTTCTGGAGTAAAGAAACGTTTTACGCGACACCGGCGATCGATCGCACATTCTCCCCCGATTACCGAAATCCTCCACGAGCGCGAGAATGATCTGTCGTGTCCCTCCGATCGACGAGGATTAAAGATCGTGCTAATTCGTGGGACGGTCAAGGATCGACTAATTATTCCTACGCCAGTCCCGTACGGCCGATTCGCCGAGTACCTGCTGAATTTTGGCAAGCATCGTAATTCGATATTTTTGGCCGTGGCTTACTGGCGAATCTTCTCGCCGGTCGTGTCCCCTATTGTTTCGCTTTTTTTGGCAATTAGGAGGGATCCACCTGGTGTGCGGCAACGCGCTAGGTCGAAAGACCGGAAGCGAAAGTAGCGAGCTTATCGACCATCCTAGCGACGTCCTTCAATCCTTTATTATTCGACAGCCACGCTAATTAGCACTGTCTTTGATCGTACGCACGAGGATCGAGCGACGGAAGCCGGTCGATCGATCACGCGAATTCGCACGCGTCGATCGCGTTCGAAAGGATTCGTGGAATGAATAATTCGATGCACGGAAAATTCATTTGTCGAGCCTCGATTTAAGTGAATCAACGCGCTACGTTATTTTAACACTTCCCAGTATCTCGGGTATTCCAACGATTCACTCGATCTACGTAATTCTCTCGTGGATCCTCGATCCAAAGTGGATCTTTGTAGATTTGCGAACCAACAACAACTGAGCGACGAAGTTTCGTAGCATTCTGATTCGCCACTCGTGCCGGAATATTTGTCGGATTTTGGCAAGAGTCAAAATTCTTATTTTTAGCAGTGCCGACTACCGGTCAACGACGGTGGCCCTATTGTTTATCGCCGTAGGTTCTTCTTTTCGTTTATCCCTCGCGTCGAAGAAGGGCGCGATCGAACGCCGTTCTAATTATCGGCGGTTCCCTCTAATCACGATACCTTGTATTTCCATAATTCGAGACAAGCGGGAAATATTCTGACGCTCGTTAAATATTAATAACAACCGTGTGATTTTCATTGAAGAATGTTCTTCATTCTCAAATTATTTATTTATCCAACCGCATCCCGCCAGGTTGAAATAATGTACTCTTTCGAAATTAGTTACATCCGAATCGTTTCGAGTTTGTTTACTAACTCCTCGTTACGTCGTCGCGATACCTTGTTCGTGTCGTTACGATAGCGCATAAAAACTCGAGTTCAGGGTACAGGGAGAAAAATAAAAATATCGTTAAAGATTAACCTTTGAGTTCGATGTTCCTCTCCTCTTTCTTTCGAATCTTATTTTTATATCGATATTCCAAATTCGCGGGTTGTCGTTACTGGTATCGCAAATTCTCCTGTCGCGATAAATTCAGAATTATTTGACATAAATTTTCTTTCAACGTTGGATAGAGGCGTGAGACGATCTTTTGCTATTTCTGGTTTTTTTCTTTTTTTTTCTAAGTTTCTTACACGCTCACGAACCGAAACGGTCGGGCGTTCATAGTATGCGCGACGCGCTATATGTACAGAGGGCTTTAAAATAAGAGCAACAACCCTGTACACGGACGATTGAAATATAGTCGACACCTGAGCGAACCTTGTGCATGGACGTGACGTCAATAACGGCCACGTTCCACTGGGCAATCAGCCCCTAACCCAATTTTCGTAATTAGGCCTAACCGCCCAACGAAACGGCTAATGCACTCGTTTCAAAATAAACAGCCAAGGAAATCTGAACGCCAATACGAATTGTTAACATAGACACGCAAAATTTGTTGAAACTTCAAGTTGTTTGAGTTCGTAGCGGTTTTATTTCGAATGGATATTTGTCCTTACATCAATGGTTTTGTTACCGTTTTGTACCATTTTCAGTCGCCGATCATACTATAATAATTTAGTTTTTTAACTAAATTTAACATAGTGCATTTCAGTATGTTTCCAATTAGAAATTTGATCATACTTTTTTCATCATTAAAAATTTTCCTGCACTTTTTCCCGAGCATCGTCAAACAACAACCAAACCAACAAATCAGTTATAACAATAATCCTCTGGCTCAGGGTTTCTCAACCAGTTCCGTCAATTTGTCGTAGTCCACGATAATGGTAAATATGTACAAAAACGTTGAACGCGTAAATTTTCGATCGACAAATGTATGTTATTCGTTTATTCGAGTCGATGAATTGATAAAAACCAAAGTTTTTCTCGCTCCGAACGGGCACCCATATTTTTTAGGTAGACGAAGAGAATTTACAGTGCTCCGCGAATGCAAAAAGGTTGAGAACCACCGCCCCAGCTGTGAAACCGCGAATACGAGAAGAATGAAAGATTTTTCAGTGTCTGGCAAAATTACGAAAGAGCGGTGCAAGTGCACCATCCGGAAGAGCCGTATCTGCGTGACTAGAGGAAATAGATACGTGTGCGACACACGCATATCAAAATACGCATAGGTGTTCGTCCATGGATTCGAATCTCTGTCACGTGAGGATATCTGCACGCTGGTCACGCGTCTCAGATAAGCATAACGAGTCCTTAAGCGATCATTCGTGCACATAAAGGCATTGCTTATTGTTAGAAAGGCGTCGCTGTGATCATCAACGCGTTACCCATTTTCGTTTATGGTACCACGGATAATTGCTGTGCGATTTATGCGAGTCGACCATCGGGAACTGGTGATCCCCTAATGATTCAAAATTTTTACGGGAAAGTGACGTTTGGAGGTTGAACGCGTAAAGGCAAACTTTGAATTTAATCAAAATCGTTATAGATTTCGCGAGGTATCCGACATTCGAAGCATGGTCTTTTAAAGTACGAACCGTAAACTCGAAGAACTTGATTGCGGGTAATCGAATATCGCGAATATTCGAGGCCAGGAACAATCGAATCAAAACATCGACTACTTCGATATCCGAATATCGCAATGTTCGAGTGCCCCGCCATTCGAGTACTCCAGCGTTACTCGCTCCAGAGAATACTGGAATATTTGAATACCTCGATACTCTGATACTCCAACTTTCGAGCGGTCCAATTTTCGAGTACTCCGATATTCGAATTATATCCAACGAATATTCCAAACACGGATCTCTCCGAATATTCAAACATACGTAAATAGCAAGAAATTTTTTTCCCGGTACGCATCGTTACCACGAGATCCCGTCCATTAGAAAATCAACGAATACGAGAATTCTTCTCTTTTTATTTCCAATGTCCGAAGACTCGCTAATCACTGCGTTTAACGCAAACCTCTATTCAAATGCAATTCGAAAGAGGCAAGCGCAATACCTAACTACACAATAGCATACGCAACTAGCGCTACACTAAATACTCCTACAAAGCACCTCGAGTCCCATCCTATTCTAACGACAAAGTAATATTCTCTTTCTCGCGCCATAATATTCAATTTGCCACGGAATATTAAAAAAGATCCATCGGTCTCGTACGACCGCCCGACAAGTGGCACGTTCCGCGCAGCGTTTGGAACAAGAATAATAAATCGTGGATGAACAGGATTTATCTGACAATCGTCTCAAACGACAGCAGTTATACAATACGTTTCTCTTACGAAACAGCTCTTGAACAAAAAATTGTTCCCGCTAAAGATCTTTTACGGACTAACCGATCACGTTGGAAAACTCATGGTTGGAGGCGCGAAGATACATATATCTCAAGCTTAGCCTTCGTTGGATCTCGCGTTTCGTGGAAATGCATTTGGACGGCACCACGGCTGCTCGGCAACGACTAGGCCTACATTCTACCGTTGGGCAGATTCTGTGTGTCAAGGTCGTTACTCGCGTGCACGCTCAATTTTGTCAACGAACGCCACGGACGTCGTGCTTCGTCGACAGCTTTTCCATTTCGACTCCACGAATAACGGCGAGGAAATAGGGATTTATTCTTCGCGAATCCCGTTCGAAGGGATCGCGATATAAGAGAGAGGACACATTCTTTTCTTTTCCGCCGAATGTCGATTTCAGACAGGAAATTAGTAAAACGTTCGACGGTGAAGAAGGGTTGTAGCTCGTTTAACATTGTCACGCGTTACACGACGCGTCTGACGGAGATCACGGTGCGTTATTGCAAGCTAGTCTCACGGAACGTTTATTTAAAATGTAGTCTCGCCCACTTGGCAATTGTTCAAAGGTCGCGCTACTATGGTCGTCGCGTGTACGTACGATGATGGTTCGCGCATTGCGAAAAATCTACGGCAGAAGGAGGCGTCGCGATGCAAACGCGATATTTCGTTTAAAAACTGTGATAGTTTTTAAGACCTCCGAGATTTAGGGTAAACGTCGCCTGGTACGGAAAGATTGAGTATTATAAAACAAGTTTGTCCGTTGTTAGTAAAAAGATCTGAGAGACACGCAAATACGAAAATATGTTTGAAAATCTAATAGGTAAATCTGACGACCAATCGAGTATTAGAATAGATACTACCCGGTGAAAAAAAGATTGAATTTTCTCCGTTTGATAGCAAAAATTGACGACGGACACGAGTACGAAATTTGGTTTAAAAATTGATAGAGTTTTTGAGCCCTCCGAAATTTAGTGTACATAATTATTATTATTTATAAATGAATACTACCTGCTGTGAAAAAAATTGAATTTCATATTATTAAAAAAAAAATTATGTCAGTATCAAAAAAAAACTGCAACAGATCTAAGTACGAAATTTGATGGAATAAATGGAATACTTATGAAATTCATCAAGATTTAGAGTGACGAGTGTTTTGGTTTCCCAAACCATAAATTTCGCCGGACAATAGAAACAAATAGTTTTATGGTAAAACAAATCCACGCGTTGTTCATTGGCAAGCGAGTGACAATATTGGCAAACAACTGCGTCGTCTGGGATTCGTCTACCCAGCAACAAAGATGGTTTAATTATAAGACTCTCCGCCGTTCATTGGCATTGTTCGAACCCGTGGCAAATCATTCTCGCCAAATCCTCGAACACGCAATTTCATTGGAATCTCTCCTTCGACTTAACGAGAAGGAAAGCTTTACGATCGACCTCGAAGCTTTTCATTGGCTGAATCGGAAACGTGCCCTTTAAGCGCAGCATGCGGCGTGAAACATTTTCAAAATATAAACATCCCTCGGTGTACGATTCCTTTTTGTTTCCAAAAAATTTCTACGTGCAAACGTACTTTTTGGTTCGTCGAAGGGTGACGCGTCCGTTTAGAATAGACTAAATAACAAAATTAGGATCGAGGGTATGTATCAGAATCGGAGTTAAAATGTATGTTTCTGATTCCCGTTTAATACATAAAATCTTTTGAATTATTCTCTATCTTACTCCGTCTATATCGTAATCTTAAGTCGTTTAGCGGATATCCTATGATCAATCGTTGTCACGTTGATCCTTCGCGACATCCTGTATTTGAGTTACGCCTCGATCCCAATTGCCATCGATCTTCTCGAAATTTTGAATTAATCGAACGCGTTTAACGAGGGATGCCGTGCGAAAGATACGTGACGGTGCAAACAGCGATTTGGAAAATCTCTTACAATAGTGTTAATATAATCGAAGGGATCGAATTCCTGTTGGTCCTCGTCCGCATTTGGCGGAGGGCACGGGTAGAAAGCTTGCGAAGGCCTGACAAAAAATACAGGTGTTAAAGGAAAACTTTGGCGAAGGTATCGGGCGGGTCTATTTTTTTCTTTTTTTTTTTCTTTGATCGACGTTTCTGACGAGTTCTCGATTCTGATTCCAATTAATTCGAAGATACTTGGAAAATAGGATCAAGGGTCTCGATACCTGTGCGGCCTGTTTTTCCGATTCTCCCGCAACTTCGCCATTAGTCTCGTAAATTCTTCCCATTCCTTGTCGACTTCCTCCTCCTCACCCTCAGGATGATGATGGAGAGTCTCATCCAGAAGTTCCTTCTTCCCCGTTTGACTCGCCATTTTGATCGATTCTCTCTCAAAACTATCAAAATTACTATCAAAAACTATGTCTATCCACAATTACCCTCTGGTAATGGTTTCACCGATATTCTGGTACACCCGACAAATGGCGCGCGTTAGATCCCTCAATTGCGTTCTGGCAAGGAAAAAATTCCTCTAAATTCCATGCATCTCCTTTTAATGCCGACGATAATGTTCGCGAGAATTCGTTTGCGAAAAACGGTCACGAGCATCGGTGACGAAGAATCATTGCGTCGGGGCGAAAAAACTCGCTGGATGCTACGGTGCCGACGAAATGTCCGTCCGCGGGCTTTTCCACGGAAATCTTCGTTCGCATCTCTTGGAGGCAAAAAAGAAAAGATTTTGCTTTGAAAACTTTCGCGTCTAGAGTATACTCGTCGGGAGGGTGGTGGCCAGAAGAGGATGTTGATGATTTTTCAGAGTGCCCGGCGGATCGCGTGACACTGACACTGACACTTCTCCCGGGTGGCAGAGAAAAAATGGACAAAAAATGAGTGATTTAAAACGATTGAATCGTAGGCTGGACCGTCGCACACGAACCCAATGAGTCACACTGACAATGAGAGGAGGCAACCGCCGTGCAGACCTCAGATGGGAGGGCATAGCTGGTCCAATTTACAGACTCATTAGCCGCGCTGACTGCCGTCGTCGACGTCGTCGTCGTCGTCGCCGTCGCACGTAGATCCACGGTTTTTCTATCGCGGCGTCGCGTCGATTTGTCCATTTTCGACGAACGCGTCGATGGTACACCGTAGAAAGGACCGTCGTTTCCCATTAGTTTGGAATAATTTGAATCTCGGACGGACATCCTCTGCGGATTGTGAAACCTGTCACCTTGCCTACGTTTGAGCGAATCGTTTCTATCAACTTCCTCGGTTATTGTTGTTGTCGAAGGAGCGTCGATAACGTAACGTTAAAGAACCATCGGTTTTTATTACAATTTGAGAAAACGAGTGAATTTTAGACGGATATCCTCCGCGGATTACGAATCTTGTCACCTCGCCTACGTTTGGGGGAATATTGTCCACAAACTTCTCCAATCCTTATTACTATTAATATTACCATTGCGCGGACACGCGAATAACGCACCGTTAACTGAAACTTCGTTTTCCATGAATGTAGAATATTTTTATTTGAAAAGTCCGAGAGCTACAAATCTAACTTTTCGCCAAACAACAAATTTGGAAGGAGAAAAAGTATCTTAAAACCGTAGCAACGTTAATGCACATTTCAAATTGTACAACTTCTTTCCTGCTACCGTCCGAAAGAATAATCTATCCGTAACAAGTGACGCGACGGATGTCCCCTTCAACTTGACATCGCCAAAAAGTTTATTGGTTCGTGGAATTGTTCAAATAATTCATCGATAACTGTTTTTTTTTGCTCTTTGAAAGAACGACAGTGTCGCATTTTTATGAAAGCGCGATTAAATTCACCGGTATTCTGGGTATTTCTGTCGGAGAGAACGGGAAACGATCGAAAGAAGTCTTATTGGAAGGATTTCTAGTAGCGACTGTACGGTTGCCGTACACGGCAATTGGCCACTTCCCTCCACGGGGGCTCGTAGGAAGCTGCCTTCAAAGTCACGAGTTATCATTGATCAAAATTACGACGTAATTTGATGAATGGCAGTCTTAACCGATGCCGGCACTCCACTCCGATCGATGACTCTTTCCCCGCTCCGTAAATATTCATCAAAAAATTAGACTCAATTCGTTCGGCCGGTGAAATAGGCGACAGAATTGCTCCTAATACCCAACGCGATTAAACGTAATCCTACCGGAGTAGGAGACTATGGAGAGTAATTGAATATTTTCTCGAATTCAGGTGGGTTCATTTTTTAAGGTAATTTCTGAATGTGACGCGAGTCACTTGGTGTCTCAATGGTGATAAATTCATTCCAAGCACGGGCCTGGCTTTTTATGACGAACGTACCGGTGTAACGAACGAATCAAACTTTTTTTAGTACAATAAAATATATAGCACGTAGAATATTTTACGTCTCGTCCCATTTGATGGAATGGCATTTAATTCGTTTCTCCCTAAAGTCGGTAAAGTGGCGATCATATTATAATTAGTAACTGAGTTACAGGTTGGCTTATTAGCAGTTGAAATTCTTATCCCTTCGTTCACTGATCGATTCGCCCTAACCGTATCTTTCACAGTAACGCAAGAATATTTTCTGTACGTTATTACACAATATTTCTAGATACAAAATAGTCATTGTCAAGTTTCTGTACATTAGACGTAATTATCGCAGATAGTATGGCAGAATTAGGGACAAAGTTATGAAAAAATAGTACGATCTCCCCGATCGGTGGGATCATAGCTATTAGTACTTACGTACCTTTTTCCGGTGTGCAAATAGTTCTTCGATCGAGCAGAATTTTCGACTTAGGCAGAGCGATTGAAAGAGCACCGTGGTTAATTGTTCCCGGTTATCGCGCGAAGCATGGTGCTTAATTGGTAACCGGTCGGATTGTAAATCCCTGTGTTTATCCTACCGCGTTGTTACAACAACGTGTATCGAAGAGCAAAGAGCATTCGCAGATAATGTATCGAAAAAGGTTGCCGACTTGGCAAATTTACCCCGACGAAATAATGCGTCACGAGCGATAATTACTAAAACTTCGTCGTCATGGTTGTCTCGCAAAGAAACTCCTTAATTCACGGAGAAACCGCGATCTCTACCTCTACTCTATTATCATAAAATAAGTATAAACGCGGTACCTTTGATTTTGAAACAAAAATTACCGAGACGCTTCACGGCGACGAACGGTTCTGGCAAAAATTCAAAAACTATGGTCGACGTTAGAAAGAAATACGCTTTTATGTGATGTATCAGCGTCTTCCCAATCCCGAGATGCTCGCGTCATAAAGTGGAACGTCAGAAAATAATATACGTCACTACTTACACGCTCGGGAAATTTCTAGGAAAACTTGATTCCCGTGTTTTTCGAGCAGCTAGCGAGATTTAAGAATCGTCGTTGACGATTTCTATGAGTACGTGCGTCCGTCTCGAGAATTCTTAAAATAAATTAATGTCCCTCGAGCTTTGGTGGCGAGCTCGGACGGTGCCATTAGTTTCGCGAAAATAAATAGGAAATTTTCGCGGAAAATAGAGGTAGGCGTGTTTTGGTTGTAAATGCAATTTGGACGCGACGAATATCGAGCGAGGGCACTCGAGAATTACCAGCCATAATTAACTCGAATAATTCGCGAAAGGTCGACGACAGTCGCTTGGTCTCTCGACTGTTGTAAATTCGTTCCAATAACGAGACCGATTCGTAATCGTGCGAGTGGTCGTAAACTAAACATTTTTCCTCTTTAGAACTAACCGCGGCTCGTAACCGTGTTTGAATTATTTCTTTTTCGTACGCTTCTTCCACCGAAAAAGTTCACGTTAATTTGCATAATTTCATCTCTAACTTGATTTCCATTACGGACCATTGACTTGACTATTGTAGAGACGCATCGGGTTAAGTCAAAATTTATATCGGTTTTAAATTTCGAGATCTAAGATAATTTTGGGGCCGCTTAGTTCTTTAAACTCGATTCGATTTACCAATTCCAAATGTCAGATGTCGGGTGCTTTGCTCGTCTAGGTAACTTTGTTGACTATCCGGATCAATCGCCATAGATTCTATATCGTGGAACTAAAGTAGATATTGCATACGATATTTATCGTAACGACAGAACTCAAAACCCAAAATAACAATCGTCGTACCAAACTACATACAGAAATCTTAATTTTCTAGAAGTTTGCTTAAAAAACTTAGGTTCTTTAGTAGAGTGTTTCTTTTACTCCGCCAGGCGCAATCGTTATACCAAAACGCCATTTCCAAGTTCGAACGTACCAATACGTTCGGCACGTATCTGTGTGTTAGTTACGTCATTTTTTTCTTCAAGCGAGCGACGTACATACATACGTACATGTTTTTACGAGCACTTCGTACCGTCGCAGATTCACGTCAAGATTACTCGATTCCGTCGTACCAGAGGAGCACTCGACGAAGACCAACACGGATGTCCCATGGGTTCATGACCCCATGCTTGATATATTAGAGCACTGAATTAGTTAATGTCAGTCACATGGAGCGGCAATGAATTACCGTGCTCGTGATGCGTCAACAGTGCATACGATTGCATTTTCGACAAGATCGTTTGTCCAATTGGGCCTTCCTTCCTGTTTAGCTCCGTCTCTCTTTCCCTACCTCCTCTCTCTCTCTCTCTCTCTCTCTCTCTCCCTCTCTCTCCCTCTCTCTCCCTCCCTCGCTCTCTTGGCAGGACGCCGTTCCTCTGTGAATCATGTTGTTTACCGACTTCTGATTCTTCTCGCGGATCCCCATTAATTCTTATTGACCGTGGCTAGTCGCGATTCCACGTTCATTCCCATTGACCCTCCGAGGGGGAAACTTTAAATTGCCCCACCGGAAGCGAGAGACGAAGTTTTTCCCCCCGAGATCGACGGTTTTCGAGGAAAGCGCGCCACGTTTTTAGCGAAAATTGCCAACGGGAGAATCGCTATCGCGCGTAATCGCGATGGACGCGAAGATGAGGTAAGTAACGGTAAGCAATGCGCCTCGCTTTACAAAGCGGCGCGACGCGATAAGGGTTGAGCAAACTCTCGACCGGGTAATAATTCTTTGGTAATAGGGTCTAGGACGAAGTACATATATGTACGTACGCGCTGACAACTGTGATCCAGGCTTTAATTATCCGACGTCGCCGCGAAAGATTGAACTAATGAGATAAATCTAATTAACGGTTACCGCGAGCGTACCGTAAACCAGCCGAGTTTTTCCACGCTTCTCATTCCGAACAATGTACGACGTGGCGCGGCTACGAAGTTCCCGGATTGATATTTTTCCGTACCAGGGAATTCTATCGCGGCTGGGTATTTCGATTTCATTGCGTTCTTGGAGTTAGATCAGTGTATTCTCAATTGAACGCACGCGCATTCCGGTATCTTAATCTTAATTAAGCTTGAGGAATTATAATAGTCACAAAAATACAAAAATCGATTTTTTTGAAATTATTTTTTCTGACAGCATAACATCTTAGAAATATTCCCTGAATATTTCAAGTTGGTCGGATGCAAATTTACAGAGTTACGGGCTGTTGTGTAGGGTAGTGGTTCTCAACCTGTGGTACGCGTACCCCTGCGGGTTTTACGGGTTGCGCTTCAAATGTTACTCTTCCAAATAAAAAAACCTCTGTACCCTACATGCTGCCCATTTCTAAAAAAAATGTTCAAAATGTACCAACGAGTGCAGAGTGTCCACAGAGTGTTCGTCTCGCTATAGCGCATCTCGTACTTCGGTACCCGATTTTTATAATAACGAAGATCGTCATTTCATAAGAAATATAAAATCTACTAACCAATACGGTAAACGCGTCAACGCGGGCCACCGGCGGTACACGCGGCCCGAATGACAACTCGCCCGAGAACGGGCGCGACGCGGAACGCGTTAAGATTCGAAAAGCGTAAAAAAAAAGAAGAAAGAAAGCCCTTCGCGCGCCACGTGGGTTATCGCGAGCGGGGACGTAATCCTTTCTCTCGCCCGTACGATTTTCTAAAAGCGCAAGAGAAAAAAAACCTTTCCCGAGCAGGCGTTAGCGTGCTATCGCGAAAAAAAATATGATAGCGCGAGCACGATTTTGCGGCCTGCTATTCACGATAATACGGCAACAAACAAAGAGCGTCGATAACTTTTGATCCCCCGCGCAACTGCGACGCCTTTGGCATGAAAAACATTTCCGATTTCTCTCGCGACGGTTTTTTTTCGATTGAAAGAAACAGGGGCTGGTACAAGTGTCGCGTAACGCTCTTGGCAACGAGGAATGTGAACGCGCGACAATTTCATTTGCCTCGGAATTACGGAATTCGATGAGAAAAGCTTTCGACGAATCCCGTGACTTCCGCGCCACGTGACGCGGTTTAAAGTGCATAGAAAGCGCAACTTGCACGCGCGCCTGATGACGAAATTCCTATTCGACATTTCTATTCGCATCTTGAACGCGACACACATAGGCGAGGCAATCTAGTCGTACCGGATGAATGGCATGGAATACAAATTTCATCGATAATACCGTCATGGCAATTTGTTCGCTCGAATGCTCCGTCGTCGTTGTAATCGACTGAAATATCTAATATCTAGACGCATAGATAATTCTGTGGCTGTAAGGGAAATAGTCGCGAGTCGGGATTACAAACAAAACTGAGTCTGCTCGTTAATAGAGCGGTGGAATACAGGATTTATTTGCGTATTTATTGGGGGGGAAATGCATGGAATCAAACTTTATACGCGTATAACAAAAATAATAGAATTTAATCGAGATCCGATAGGACGAATTGGTGTTGCAAAACTTTAAACGATATTACGAAAGTAAAAAGGTGTGACACTCGACGTTTTGAGTTACGAAAAATGTTTGCGACTCGCGAATCCAATACAAGGAGATTATGCTCCAATTTAGTATTCCGGAGTACCCGGGTATTCAAAGAAACATCTTTAGCCCATTTTTCGATGTTTAATTTATTTAATTCTGTATTGTTAAACCGCGGGTCACGTGGCAAATTTGGTGAATGGCAAAATCTTCGGAGACGAAAGATTTTTCTAATAATCCAAAAAGTTCGAAAAGAATCTTAAGAAATAAGAGAGTCGACTGTATCGTTAACTACGCTTAGTATTATTTTTATAACAATTGCTTTCATATTCGTAATAATAATGACCGATGAATCGCAAAACTTCCGATTGCTAAAAACTAGGTCACACTTATGAAAAGTTTGAGAATCGCTGCTCCGTTTGTCGACTTTATCTTTGCACGCAGAAAATGAAACGCGAGAGAAGAGCCTAAGAAATATCTGGTTGGTTTTATCAAAAACGAATAAAGAGAATCGCTATGTGTCCCCCACGGTAAAGTTACGCGCATTTGTTAGAATATTGCAAACAGAAGACGCAAATTATTTTTACATCAAAGAAACGCGAAAGCAGCGTACAATTATTAGACGGAAGATTAATTTCTTTCGATCACCGATAAGAGGCACATCGTACCAGCGTTTATTTAATTCTTGCTCCCAAGCAAGATTTTCGTAACTTTTGCGATGTTAGTGACTTTGAAAAAATTCCGAAGACACCAAAGAACGCGGTATGACTCGTTTTATATAAAATTAATTTAAAATATACCAAAAATTGATCGATTTGATACCAAGCGACCTCTAATAGCGTCGGTCTCGGTATGAATAATAATCCAGAGTTACTCGACACGATTTCTATGCGTGATAAGTCAGACCACCGACGGCTTTAGATAACTAATCGCAAACTTACTCGCAATAATCAATTACGATGATCCTGTTTCTGTCGGTTCCGAAGAGAAGAGCAAAGACGATAGCGCGAAACGCATTGTCGGTTAGACGCGGCGTCTGCGGAGCGTCTTCGATAACCCTGTTTACAGCGTTGAAACGACCAACCGGGGAAAACACGAAGAATTGCCTCAGAAATATTATCCGAGTACGCATTGAATTAAGAAAGAAAAAAAACATATTTAACGATCGGCAATGACGGGGGGATTAAAATGGATTCCGATCGATCCACGTTTGAAATAACGACGACTAAGTAATAATCCTGAACCGTGAATCTTGCGATGCTGAATAATGAAACACAGAGGCGTCGGGTTTCCTAGCTCCCGCTTGCACGCGATGCAGGTGCATCGGATTCAAATGCGCGTGATCGCGGTGTGCAGTTTCACCTGGTAATCGTTGATCGGGGAATCGAGGAAAAAGATATTGGTTAAACGGTTCCATGTCGTAGGGATGAACGTCTTGGTTAATAATATTAATTGTTTGGGACTGAAAGTAACGCGTAAGTAAATGTATGGGATATGTTAAGTATCGAAGTCGTTAAAAAATTTTAATCATTAGAAAGGCAATCTATAAGGATCTTCTCGGTTGTCAAAAATGAATACTCTAGTATCTAATACAAATATTACATTACTCGTTATATGTAATATTTATATTTATAGTAATAATTTTTGTAAACGCAAAGTAATTCGGCCGTCGGGTTTCCAATTTGAAGCAACAAAGGTTAAGCAACCTCTACCCACGTCGATGCTTCTAAAACCCACCTACGGATATTTTGCAGTCCGCGAGCTCGCGGTTACTCCTTCTATTTGCTTTCGCGTCGACACAAAGGCCCGTTATCAAAAAGTAATGACCACAATCGTAACGAGGGCAATCGAGATTCGCCGAGCAAGTCCAAGGCCGTCGTCGCGATCTCCCATCGTCATCATCGACCAGCGATCAGACCGCAACACTGTTATGTCATCGCGAGCATCGTTTCCATTAAATCGTTGAATCGTACACGCGACGTAAACATTGCTCGTAAAATCAGCGTGCGTCTGGCCGGGAGAATGCATTCTAATGTGCGGCATCATCGACGCGTTATTAATCGATACTCGAGCTCGATAATCAAGGTTTTAACGAAGGATCAAGTTGCGTAATAACGTTGGCTCGTCAATGTTGTACAAAATGCGGCGTTAGATTCATATGGTATAGAAATCCCTTCCATTTGTTAATGAGTTTCAAAATATATTGAGTAAAGTTGCTTCCGTTTACAAAAGATCGTTTAAACTATAAATCGAGGATTCGGAGCGCGAGTAGATCGAGTCCTCTGGCTTTACGAATTTGTAACATGATTTGTACTCAAAAATGCAAATCAATGTTTACATCCTATCGTTCGCACCGTAGGCGAATAAGACGTAAACAAAAAAATGGATTTCGCCTACTCGCAAATCAAATTCTCCAGATACAAATATAGATTATATATAAATGCTATCGGACAGCATTCGCGAAATGTTGCGATCGAGATAATTAAAAATGCTTATTAGGACTCGTAACGTTCGTACGTGTTTCCGTGTTTCTTTCCTTCTATTTTCAAATACTCGTTAATTGACTCACGAACCACTGTGCACAATATTTCTGTTACGTAAGTTTATCGTTTGTGATAAGCGAAAGGAAGGTTTTTAGAATTTCACGGTCAGCTGGCGAGGCAACGTTTGCCGCTGCGCGTAAAAGGAGGTCCTCCTCGCGTTAGAACGATCGGGCTACGATGCGGGTGAACAAAATTCGTTCTCTGACCACTCGGGAGGATCTTACGCATTATTTTTATTTCGAACGGAAGATCCAATTACGGACACTGCGAGTGATGTGAGTCAGGGTATCCTGAGATTATCCGAATTTTGATTCGAGAAAAAGAAACCTCAAAGATGGTTCGAAAATACGTACGAATAATCGTATGGTAACAGAGAAAATATGAATTGGTATAAAAAAATGAATAATAAATCGTATACGTTAATTGAATCGATGAGAAGAACGGTACAAATTCATAAATATTGTTTTGCGATATATCCAGAAATATTTTCAATTTTCGTCTATCGTAAACTAGAAGACAAGGTACCTGAAACTACCTGAAACGCGGACTTAGAGCGCTTCGATGAAGACGAATTTTTGTATACAAATTACTCTTCTTCTTCTCACCGATTCCATTACATTTAACACTCAAAACGAAGTATCCCGTACTTCGAGCTTCTCCTCCCGCCATCTTTCTCAGGCGCTCGCCTACCATACAAACTACAAAATCCTATTAATCGACTCTCAATCGGATCGTTCCAATACCAACGAGATCTGACGTAAACCTAATATCTCGATAAAATTTCCATTCCATCAGGTTCTCGCGAATTTAATCTTCGGAAGCTCGCGGAACGAGTTTCATGGGCACGACGCCCAAGTGCTCCGCGAACTCTTTCGACGATTTAATCTGATTCTCGTGGTACGCGATTCCACCGGCCCTGTCCACCCTCTCCATCGCCTGCCTCTCGGGATCCCCGGCAACGAGGACGGGCTTATCGCCGAAAGTCGGCAAGCTCCTCAACTGTCCGAGCAAACACGACAATCTCTCCTTCGATCCCGAGGCGAAAGCTTCCGGATCTATCGCCATGAAACACTGGCCAAGATTAGCGATCCTGTCCCCGGTCGTCCAGGGTCTGACGTTCGGTCCGAACTCACTCCCGGAGAGAATGCCGCAAAGAACTTCGACCATCACGGCCAATCCGTATCCTTTGTATCCCGAGAGTTCCTCCCGTCCACCGAGAGGCATCAGCATCGAGGTCTCGAAGGCCTCCTCGGCATTCGTGGTGACGTGGCCCTCTTTATCGAGCGCCCAACCCTCGGGGATGTCCTCGTTCTTCCTAATCGCCACCTCGATCTTTCCTATCGCCACCGCGGTAGAAGCCATGTCCAGAACGAACTGATCGCCGTCCTTCGCGCCCATACCCAGGGACAATGGGTTCGTTCCTAAGGCTGCTTTGGCGCTGCGAGTAGGCGCCATCACGGGACTGGTGTTCGTACAGGAGAAGCCGATCAAACCTTTCTCGATCGCCATCAAGGTGTAATAACCGCAAATGCCGTAGTGATTTGAGCCACGCGCCGCTACCATGCCGATGCCGAATTTCCTCGCTTTCTCCATCGCCAGATCCATGGAAAAGTTCCCCACCACTTGTCCCAGCGCGTTTCTCCCGTCCACCAGCGCTATCGCCTGGAAAACGTGTTCGTGGAAACTTGGTGGTTCATCGTGATCGAGAGGGTCATCGTGATTTCTAAAGGTACGGTTTCGCTACAGCATCTATACGCGGCGTCGGACGCTGAATCATTGATTTTTGTGTTTCGTATGGTACCGGTTTCATATTGTGTGCGTTGCACTCGAGGCATTGTGAACTTTGAATTTGTCACCGATGTTTAGCTTCCGCTATGCTTGAGGATACGAGACGATTTAAACTTTAAACGAAGAAAAACGCGAAATTGATTATCGTCGTTAAAAACGTAATGATGATAAGTTGATTAAAAAACGCTTGAGAGATTCTTGCGGTAAACAAACTATTGAGTGGTTTCCTTTTCTATCGAAGTAGGCTCAAAAGAAATTCATTTTCAATCCCTTCATATGGTAGCGATGCACGAGTAATATAATTATTATTACCAATGATATCGTTCAAAATTAATTTCTGAACCATTTTAGAAGAATAAAGAACAGGTGTGGAATAAGCGACGATAGCAGCGGTTCCGATCCAATTTTATTCAATTAAATCAAAAATGGGATAAAACAATGAAATCTCCAGCGTCTAGACGCTTCTAGCGAAACCGTACCTTCGGGGGATTGATTCGAGACAGAAAGAGGAGGACACGGATTACGTACGTTCGCGAGAGATCTGTGTTTACCCGGTCGAAGTTAAGTAACGACCGATAAACGCCTCGAGGTTGTTATCTCTTTCGAAATAGGTGAAATTATCGTGTTTTTACGAAAAACGTGTCGCGCGCCTTTTAACGAGCGTCGGGGAGGGGAATGACCCTTTTATTTTTTCTTTCCTTGTGCTTTTATGTGCATCCGCGGGAGTTAGTTTAATTTACGGTGGTTTATCTTGTTTTGACGCTCGAGGCTTGTTTTGATTTTTGTTGAACTGCGCGATAAATTCCGCGCGAGCTTGTTCGGTAACAATGCGAATGCGAAAGATTAAATAACTCGGGATCCCGAAGTGAAATAGGTTTGAGGTACATGCTCGATCCACGTTGAGATAGCGAAAACAGATGTGACGACTTACGAACAGATTAGAAACTTATCCCGACGCTCATTTTTACGCGTGGGAGAGGAACGAATTTTATTAATCGAAGGGCCGATATCTTATCGAGTAATCGCTTAACGAACAAACGATTCACGAAGAATTTGGCTAAAGAGAAACGCGATGAATTCTTTTTTTTATAAATAAATTGCATGTGGCATTGTTAGCGGATAAATACAATCGTAAAAAAGAGGATCGTTTAACCGGTTCTGGACCGGTCGCGCGTACGTGATTCTAAATGGAATAACTATGAATTTTGATCATCGCATCAAAATTATTTCGAGGCTAAATAGGAGTAACGAACAAAGAGATAGAGCGATTTAAAAAGGGACGCGCAACTTTGACCCTCGAGCGTATCAACGACCACCGTTTATAATCATTACCTGAAAATCAGTGACCACCTGCGGCCTGGCCGCAGGATCGGTAATCCTGCTCTGTATGTCCTTAACGTACATTTGCATTCTGTTCATTCCGTGGCTGAAGTGACCCCTGTAGTCGGCGGTCATAAGGTGATGCGCAACGGCGCGGGCGTCGTCGGGCGACGTTCCAACCTTACACATGCAATCCCGTATGAATCTGACGACCTCGTCCTTCGGCACCACCATGCCTTTGTCAGTTCCGTCGGAAGTCATTCTTGCGTTAACGATGCCGATTCCAATCGTGCGACTCCACTGACCGTTCCTCGAGAAAATTGACGTTAAGCATACGCGAGCCGCGTTGCTTTTATGCGTCCGAAGCGGCATTCTTTTTCTCGCTTTCTGACCACCCGTTATGCGATCGGCCAATCGAACGCTCCGACCTTCTCTTATCGATTCACCTTATCAAGGGGGCCAGAGCGCGGATTGCCGAATCGGAGATGCGCTCCGCGAGCTGTCCGCGTATACTGATCGACGTTACCCTCGTCGGATACCGTTCCCCTCAGGTTATCGTTCCTCTTATCGCTCAATGCGCTACCGCGGAGTTTATTATCGCAACATCCAGCAATAGGAGATATTTGTATTTTTACGATGCATCCGACCTCTCGACAAGGATCCTCGTGTTTTCCACGCCTCGGTGATTCTCGATCTCGAATTATGCCAAACGAGAATCTTGGATGGTTACGCGTCGATACTTTTCTATGCTTTTCTATACTTTTCTATACTTTTCTATACTTTATACGCCGTCTCGATCGCACGGCGATTCGATGGACGTTCAAACGTGCCGCTGCGTAAAATTGGAACGGGCACTCCGAGCGTTTTTATTGCGTAACGTTTGGTGCACGTTCCATGCGTCGGTTACGATCGTGGCAAAGTAATCCACGGAAATAACTTCGTGCGATTACTTCAGAAACGATGGAAGCAATTTACCGATCAATTAATAACGTGCACGCGCTCCGACGGCTGATCCATAGATCCACGGAATGATTTTCACGGATCTGCTGCACGCGCTGCACTCGATCCACTCTGGCGTCGCCGTTAGCGTCGCCTCGCGAAAATTGGCGGGACTGGCTGACGTTGATAAGCGGGAATTTCAAACAATTTTCGTATAGCACGTCAGTTAGATATTCTCGCGGTGTTATTCACTAGCGTGGAATGACGTTTAACCGTTACGATGGACTGGTATCGCTGTAGTCGTAATAAATATGCTACTTTTTAACAATTTTACGAAAAGCGACGAAATATTAGTAAATTGTGATTGTACGCCGAGCTATTGCGGTGCCGTGGTTCTTCGTGACTAAACTGCGAATTTTTTCGAAGCCGATAACGCGAAAGGTTATTTTTGAAAAAAACGTAGAATTCGTGTGTGCGAGTTTCATGGAGGATAATACTATCGGATTTTTCACCGGCGAGGAGGGTGCTTGTGTACGTATACATTTGTACAAAAATGGAATTTAAATTTATGTAGCCCCGCTGGTGTACTCATAGCTGTCAATTCTTTGTATAATCGTGGGAACTTTTAACTTTGAAATTCGTACAAAAGAATTACCGATTGCAAAACCGATTGAGCGTGACATATAATGTTAGGTTATTTTTTATCGTGACATCTATGGCGTGACCGCGTTACCAAAGTCGATTAATTTTGTTCTTCGGTAAACTTAAGACTATTTTCAGTTTGGACAAGTTTTAACGTAAAATTCAAATCGTATATTTATAGATCTTACGGTAACAAAAAAACAATTCAATTTGACACGCCAAACGCTGTTACCTATCTATATTTTGGAATCGGTGCATTTTTTGTAGAAATTTCGAGTCGCAAAGAATTACCCAATTTTAATGTTAAAAACTCGCACGAAACATAAAAAAAATTCACTACCATACACCTACGAGAGCACGTAGGTATGATTAGTTTCATTCCGCGGTTGAAGGGTCAAAAGTCAATTAAGCCATTCCAATTAATTACCGCTGGAACGTTAAACGTAACGATAATCCAGCTGCTAGACGAGACGGTGTAACCGTTTTTTCTCGCGCGCTAAAGAAATGCGAGGAGAAACAAATTTCGAGCGCGTAGCCCGAGCGAGGTGCAAAATACCAACATGCCCCGCGGCAGACGTAAAGCCTGCAGTTCTTTTGCAAGGCAAACCGGCTAATCCGCCCACAGAAAAATCAATAATCGAGTATGCATGGATTTCCGCGTGTAATATATAATACACGATAACTTATGTAATCGCGGCTGGATGCCGGTTAGAGAAAAATTTGACGGACAAAGTAACCGGGCTCGCGATTAGACACCGATTCGTCGCGCTATTCGAGTTACATTTGCGTAACACGTGGCGTTTATGTTTTTTCTTTTATCGATGCATCCAGCGAGAGAAAAGAAATCTTGAATGATCGCGAGCACAGGTGCTCCGATCGAACGCGACGTTTAGGCATTAAGTAACTGCTCGTTAGCTGTTATTTTACACGGCATTTCCGGGACAACGAACGATGAAACGTGTGCAGAAAAAAAGGAGCATCCGACTCGTAGAACAGTGTCCCCCAGATCTGAAGAAATTCGACAGCCTTGAGAACGAACGGTGTCGATGAGGAATCCGTTCGGTTCGAGTCTCTAACATCTTTTGACTAATCGATTCGCGAAAAAAAGATCTGCAATAATACACGCGCGAATTGTCATTTGCAAATCTGATCATCGACCGATAAACGAGGTTGGGAATATTTAGGGAGACTGGGATTTTTAAAAAAACCATTCGCGAGTTGAGGAAAAAAAAAGGCGCACGATGAGGTTTCGTACGCAAGTTCATCGTAAAGCAATATCACCTGTACACACGTCACTACAGGCAACTGTCAATATTTGCGTACTGGTTATATATGGCGAGGTCGTTATATATAAACATGTATGTACATAAATGCGGTTCACTCATACGTGTAATCGCGGGGCACACGTACGTTAGAAGAATAAACTACCCGTGTCAAAAGTTTTCTTGTATTTCTTATCATCGGATTACTTCGGTTCGTTCGTTTGTAATATTTTGGAGTGTCGGGAAAGAAGCAATTTCAAAGTACGATTCCCGACAAATCTATCGATTGAATACATCTATCGAAAAGTTCTTGTCTACCGTGCGCGCAAAGCCACGCAAGGTGCGTGTCTATAAATATTGTGCTCAAACCGAAAGTGGTTTCGAACGTACAAATGTAACGATTAATTGAATCGGCGAGAAGAAGATGGAGGCGAGTTCGAAATCAGCCATTTCTGTCACCTACTTGAATTTTATAATTTCAATGGAAAGCTTAATCGGTCTCGAGACGATCGGATATGCGAATGAATTAACGTCAACGCGAGACCACGCGAACAAACCTATGAGTCACTGTAATGCAAACGCAAGACAGCGGCCAGAAAATTGCCACGTGAAAAACGCTCGATCGCAATGTGGCTGCTAACGAGCGATAGAAAAGGGAGAAAAAGAAGAACAAATCAGCGATAAAACGAAAAGAGAGAGAAGTAACTCCACGGATCACAGCGATCCTGTAGTTCGTACCAGCGACCTCGATTCTCATTATCGTCGAAAAACTTTCTGCGATACATGCCGTCGGATCTTCCACGAAACCGTTATCGCTGCCCGAAGTATCTTCGTTTCGTGGTTTTCTATAAACGAGCACGTACAAGGACGGCCGTACATTCAGACCCGAAGCTAATCACGGCGATAATTGTACCGGTATACTTTCGTTCGTACAAAATCGACGCTCAACGCGTATCTTCGCGTAGACCGAGGAACACGCATTTTTTATTTATTTTTTTTTTTTACGGAAGCAATCGTCGTGGAAAATTGATAAATGATCGACGAGGTAACGATCGAGACTTTCTCGGCGCACCCGCGAGATCCTAATCGATGAATTACGATCGTGAAAATACCTCCGAGGCAGTTGTTGTGTGCTCGTATGCAAATTTCTCGATCACGGGACTCTACCGTCAAAATTCCACGGATACGAAAGTCTCGCTGAAACGTTGAGGTGGTTGATTTAATAAAACATTGATGTACAACGATGCGAGTATATCGTGTTATCGGGAGGAGCAAGAAATTAATCGACGTTAGCTCTTCGTCTAGATCGAATTAGAAATCAGTTAATCTCGATAACAATTCGTTTAGCCTCCGTGCAGATGGATAGCGCAAAATACGCGTACGTACCTATTGGCACGGATCTATTATGCAATTTTATCGTGTCAATCGAGATTCCGCGGGAATCGAAAGCTTACTCGCTAGGAATTATGGTCGTTTTTCACACGCCGAATTCTTTATCTCGCGAGTTTACTTAAATGAGTGCCAAGTCAAATTTATGATCCAACGATCGACATAAAAAAGAATTACCCGATTAGCTATATTTCTTTATGACGGGTAATCTGGAAAATAAACGAGCCGAGGCGAAAGAAGCACGTTTTTATTTTTTTATTGCAAACGTTCGAACATTTCGCGTCAGGCGTTGTCGCGTGGTAATTATTTCGCGTTAACGATTGGAAAACCACGCTACTCGTAATAGCGTCATGAATTTTCGAATGCGGTTCGCGTTAAGTTACCTAATGACAGTTTTCGCGCTAAATTATCGAGACAAATAAACGCTGTTTCTTAATATCCCGTATCATTGAAAGGAGGTAAAAAAAAGAATGAAAACTGCTCCGAGGAAGCTCTGGCGTTAATGAATGTTAAACGAGATGACATCCTTGACACGTGATATCATCGTTTGTCACGGATTTTAAAAGAAACGTAAACTGTGACCAGAAATTCGTGCGTTTTTTTTTCAGATCATCGTCTCGGTACTGGAAATTGACGAGCGTGACAACGCGGATGAGACAATGGCCTACTGCTCCGAAAATTGCACATCGTGAATTATCGATGAGGAGAAACTATTCTTTCGGACGTCAAACGCGGAAACTGAGTAACGCGGTTCGAGCAAGCGAGAGGTTTGCTTCGGCGTGTGAGCCGAACCACGAGCGAGGGAAAAAAAGGTGCCAGTTCTTCTACTCTATGTAATTTACCGGTTTTTTTTTCATTCGTATATGTCTGCCAATAACTTTTTCCCCGAGCAGACGGTTTTTTGTGCGTCCGTTGGGAAGATTCGCGGTCGTGAAACGACTCTACGCGTTACATTCAAATCCATCATTTCTTTTATCAGTTTACTAGTCAATTCGTGCAAAAGACTTGAATATTCACTCATCGCGACGCAGAGGGCGCAAAGAGGAATTGTTTTCATTTGCCTTGCACCGAACCGAAGAAAGAGTAATTAAAGATCATCGTATGCGCCTTGAGATAGCCTCTAGAATCCCGAAGAAAACGGATTCGGAAGGAACGCAAGAAATGGCAAGCGTCTTCAGTATAACCAGAGACGGAATTCCGCCGGTAACATTTCGAAAGTGATGCGCGTATGCTCGAGGCCGCATTGTTTTCAAATTTAATATAGATCATGTCTGAAAATCCCTGACAACTTGGCAGAAGGCACCATCGTCTCGTAGCTCTCGCTTGGCATTGCAAAATAATAGACCAGCGAGAGACAGAGAGAGAGAGGGGGGGGGAGGGAGAGAGATAGAATAGAATAGAATTTTTATTTCTCTTGAGATGAAATTCCCGAAGATACTCGCAGAAATAACAAGTATGGTGTAAATGTTAATATTGAATAGTGATAACAGATTTCGTCCTGAGACTTTGCATACCGCACCAACAAAAGGAGAAACAGAGTGAGTGACAGAGATACAAAGAGATAGAGAAAATTATTCTTCGTCAATATTATTCACCGCTTTAATAATTTTTATTCAAGTAGAAAGATTTCAGAATAATCCAAAACTCCCAGATCTAGATCAAATTTAAAGCAAGCATTTCTCGTCCGGGAAAGGTTCTTTAATTACAAAATTTCGTATCCCGGAGACATTTCCGCGACTCTGCGAAAAATCAATACGTAATATCAAACAATAGAATCCCGCGATAAGATATAACTGCGAATCAGCTCTCCGACGAAAAGCTTTGTTTTCCCGAATTTCGGTCGGAAGATCGTTGAAATACTCATTTGACAGATTAAATTATCCGTGACAATCGCCGGGGAAATTGCACGCGAAAATCGAGGAGAAAAGAGATCCGCCTACGATGTCCCGCGAAGTCCGGTGAATCAGCTGAGAGAATCAGCTGTCTCGGCGCATGAAAACGCGGCTCAGGACGAAAATGCACGCGTGAAAGTCGGGGACACGTGCTCCTAGCTGCAGATATATAAATTGCTCTCTAAGCAAACTATTCACGGCTAGCCTCACGGTAAAGCCAAGAATAAACATGAAAATAGGTTTGCAACCCTTTCGACGTATCGCTTTTGGCGCGGTGAGCTTTGATCGCTAACTACCCCGGATGAAAGAAATCGTTAGCTACTTATCGCTTCTAATTTCCGTCCAGTGTTCGATCCAAGCACAGGTAATTGTTGTCGCGTCGTGTTCCTCTCAAGAATATACTGGCTTCGATGAAACGAAACGTGATGCGCTCTAAAGAAGGGTTTCGAACCCGCGAGAATTTATTTACAAAATTGGAAAGATTTGAACTTTAGTTTGGATATTTGAAACTTTGCATCGAATGAACTGATTAATTTTTCAATTCCGTGACTTGGTCACCTCTGGTTCGAAACACTTCCAATTTGTCCGACAAAAATTTTGTAGCTTCGATTCGCCATTCATTTTTACACTAAAGCCGTATATATTACATTACTCGCCGCTTAAATTACAATAAAAGCGATCGTGTCGAAGGAGAACTCACCAACGTATTCTGGTATCCGAGCCCATAATCCTCGTTTTCTCTTCTATCGGACGATGCCATCGTAGAACTTCGGTTCTCACTGGATCGCGTGGAATTTTCAAAAATTTGCGCGGTCCGCTCGGCGATGGAGGGGAAAAGAAAGTCCAGGGAGAAAGGGGGAGAAGGTTAACTTAAGTATAGGTTGACGCTTCTCTCGTTATTATTGATCGTTAAATTGCGAGATGTTCTTTCTTCCTCGCTCGTCCCGCGACCTTATCAACGATCCTCGCTTTAGATACATTTATCGCCTCCCGAAGTAGATCTTCAACACCCTTCGAACACGATCGGATCGATCGAGCTTCAGCTGCGATTTCGACTTTGCTCGAGCTCCGCGGGTCCCCGTCGTCTGAGCGTTCGCGGCCAACAAATAAGAACGCGATACTCGGTGCACTTATTTATCAATATTCATAAAGAGGAGATAACTAGTCGCGTGGGATCGCGACGAAGTGACCGCTTCCTCGGAAAAAGAAAACTCGCGATTTTTCTCGTCGCGCGAGTTCGCCTAATATTTTACTCCGCTTCGCGCTTACCCTATCTTCCGCGCTCACCTAACGTTCGTAGTTGCGTTTCGGCCGAAACGGACGTTCCACGTTTCGATTTAACCCGAACGGGACGGTCGCGAACATTCCAATTGCCGGCATTCCGCGCTCGACGTATCGTAAACAAAATACAGTTCCACGTTGCCCGAGTCGAACACAGTTTACAATAATTTCTATCGCGTTCACGCTGAAACCAAACTTGTTTTATAGTAACGAACACTTCCGAATCCAAAGTTTGAATTGTATGTATGTATAAGAAGACAGAGTTCCTATCTTATTCCCACGACGCGTCAAAATTATTTCCACGATGCATAATCCCAAATTTCACTCTCGCCCTCGTTATTATCTTCACGCGAGATCGATTACGATTCCCTATATTTCCGGGAAACGAATTATTCTACGCGATTATTCTCACTAGAGTTTTTACTACTTGCCGCCTATCGGATACGTAGACTCGTCGCGACGCCACGATTTCTAGGCACACGTGCCACGCGATTCTCCACGGCCGAACGCGACCGATCTTTCACCGGGTACGGGTTCCTGACGCGAAGATCCTGCACGTATATGAAGCGCAAGTACGACCTTCTATCGATCACCGTGCGATTTCCGATGGAAACGAACCGCGATCGAAGCTTTTCCGGGAGTCCGAAAACTTTCACTCTTCTTTTCCGCGCACTGCCCCCGCGATTCGAAAAGCCGAAACCTTAAAGAAGAGACAGGCGATCGGCTGGCAAACGGACCACTCGCTTCCCAGTCAAGGAGCCGACTATTTCAGCGATCTCGAGGGGTCGTTTGACCTGCGATATCGGTGACACGAGACGCGCTTAGTGAGCGACTGCCCGGTCGGACGGTCGTGAGCCGACTGATAGGTGTATGAATGAAGCGCCCGAGATTCCTGCCTGGGTTTACAGGAAAATCGGAATCCTGCTACGTTTAACGACGCACCGTTCGAAATCGACTTCCATTTTCCTCCGTCACACCTATCAACGATTGCCTTCCACCGCGCCGCTTTTACAACTGGGATCACCGTCGCGTTAGGGTGATCGTAAAAATGATTCGCGAGGCGATAAATGCGAGATAATTGCTAAACTCCTTAATCTCTGCGCTAGATAATTACGCGTTCACGGTGATTGTCGCTTGAACGGCACGCGTGTAAATTAACTCGAGTAAGGAGAAAATCTGTGGGAAATATTGATCTACCAAGAATTTCAATTGTAACGTTCGCATGCCGTAAAAGACACAAATTGAGGGACGGAAAACCTGAATCTACGTTTCGCGATAAATCGTTGAGCGGCGGTTTAAATTGGACGAGAGATAAGCAAAATTGGCTAAGAAACGGAGATAGCGTGGCTTGATAAATGATTCGATAGACGGCGAGAGCGGTTTCTTGTATTCAATTCCCGATTAGACGATCGACAAACGATTTTTACGGTACTCCATTCGTGATCCAGGATCTACGCGACCTTGACCGTAGAACCGAACACGGAAATTCCGTTCGTGTAATTAGCGCAGCATCGAAAATCCTCCCGGGGTTATTCGATGAGAGTCCCGTGCCGCTAATTGGCTACTAAAGACGCACTAATTTCGTCCTCCTCGTGACATTTCGATCGACGAGGCCGCACGATCGAAGCATCGAACTTGGATCGCGATCAATCGCAGATACTCGCATACGAGCGCACGGCACTCCGCATTTTAATGTTTCGATCCTAGTCGCTTACGTGACGTCGGACATACGCGTTCTTCGATTTGCGTTCCTATTTAATTCACTAATCTCACTAAAATCATACGTTGATTAAAGATAGTAACCAATTTTGATTGTATTAATAATTTAGAAATTATTGGCCGACGGACGAATAATGTTTATTGATCTTGAGAAAATTCGAAGTTTGTAGAGACTTGGCGAATGACGATGCGAACACGCTTTATGAAACGCGACGGCATTCGTGGAAAAACGTCAACGCATTAATATTAATGAGCGCGAATACTCCAGGCAGGAAATGGCGGCAAAGTTTGGAATCAAATAAATGCGCAATCGCGAGATAATGTGTAACGCTTTTTTGTTCGCCACGCGAATCATTTGCAGAGTTTACTCGTAGTTTACGCGATCTTTATATACGATAAAGAGTTTCGATTGGACGAGGAAAAAACGAGATGAGGGCCGGAATTACTTGGAGACCATTGGAAAAAGTGTATAAACGTTATATTATATATTATATATCATTAATAAACGTACAATAAGCATTGTAACAAGATAACATTACGAAAAGTATTGTCTGCTCACAGTTATTATAAAAGGCCACCCGTATTAATACTGCCATTAGTCTAATGTCCGTGCATTCTGATAACATTTAATCCCAAAAATATATGCGACCGTTCATCGCTGTTCTTTTGTACGTGATTGCAGATCATAAAAGTTAATAGTCACGTTTACCCTAACTTCGTATATGCCCAGCACTTGCTTCCCCGAATTTAACTCTTTCTAAGATGTATGAATTATCGATCGGTACGTTACGTCACCTTTGGTACAATACTATCACTTAGGGCTTATCAGGGGTTTCACCAGAGTCCGATGAGCCGGACACGATAGATGCTATTCGAAACATTAAAAAGGATGGATATCAGCTTACGATCGAACTTATAAACCGCAGAATTGTTTAGACGAATGGAGACTCACCTATGATGATAATTAAGATGATCACGCAGATGATACCGATGATGATCATCATTTTAAGATTCTTCCACCAATATTTCCTTTTTAACTTTCCCGCCTGTTGCTCAAATTGCGTGGCGCCTTGCTGTAAAGCGTCGGCGCGATTCTCCAATTCCGAAAGCTTTTGATCTCTTTCTAATACTTTCTCCACGTTCACTTTCATAATCCCCACGACTTCGTCCACGGTTGCTTGCGTCTGCTGCAACTTTTTCGTGGATGCCGCTTGTTGCGGTGTTCGTGGACCGCCCACTTCTGCGTCTTTAGAATTGCCACTGCCTTCCATAATTCTGTAACAAAATCAACAGGTAAATATATCTGTGCAAACGAGTCGATAATCACATCTTAGAATATAGCCTGCAACAGGTGATATTCCGTTCTGAGAAATGAGAATGTCGTTCTACACTTTTATTCGTTTATATAGCGTCGCGTTTCATTTCAATAAAAGCAGAATTCAAGAACCGCAGCGACAACATACGGAGCTATACGTAAGAAACGTTAATTATAAGCTGTCGCCGCCGTACACACCCATAACCTTAAAGTCTATAATATATTCATTACCAGATAAATACAACTGTTGCACGGGATTATTAAACAACGGTTGTATTCACGTTAAATCGGCGTAAAACAAACCGGATTATTGACATAAAAATGTGATCCGCGTGAGATTCGCAAAACGGTAAATCCAAATATGTATTTCCGATTACTGTATAGCGGGAGCGGCTTTCTACAAAACAACCATTTATCGCGAACGGTTGGAAACTTAATATCAAGTTTTCGTACTCACGCTGAAGTACAAAATTCGGGAAAAAACGATGGAAATGCAAATTTTTTAACAGATAATGACAGATATCCAGGTGATTTTACTTCGATGACGAACACACTTTACAACGACAACAGAGAATGACACGAGACGAAGATGGCGATAATCATGACGTCACAATTATTATAAAAGAATTTTTGCAGAAATGTAGAATAAAGATATTCGCCTATAGAAATTTTTTTTCAGATAAACGTATCATACATTAAATACGAAAAGGGGGCGATTTTTTGTTCATCCTGTTTTTATCGATTGAAATTTATTTAAGCATTCACGACAGGTTGCCGACGGATAGCGATAAGAAACTCCTAAAGATTCGAAGATATAAACCACGTGCTGCCATCTTACACATTTGTACAATGCGTGTATACATTTCAAAATGCACATGTGTTCATTTGAAATAGAATAATTTAATAACGTGTAAAAGGATCGAATCTCTTAATTAATTCATTGAAAAGTGCACCACAGCAAAGTAAGGTTAACTTTAATTAAAGTATGTTTTGCGTAAAATCAAAATTTTTAATTTGACACTTTTTCATTTTTGAATAGCATACAAAATTTGCTATGTTCCATTGATAAAAACATTTCTATATGTGGGAAGCCGACACATTCTTGTATTTTTAATAGAATGCTTCATGTATTTTAATAATCGAATAAATTATATCCCGTTTCCAAGAAACACGAGTTTTAAAAGACAATAATAAACATCGCGACGAGGTAAAATTATTCAGCGAAGACAAATTATCAACGTCACGCCCGACGCTACGCATTTAATTAAATTATTTAATAAATTTATTTAACGTGATAATTTCAAGAAGTCCGTCAATTCTGAAGGAGTTCAAATTCTCTTCAAACTAATAATACTTTTCCTACTACCCAACAATGATCACAATGATCCGTCGATTCATACAAAATAATTCTAAAATTCTCATTAATTTATTATTAACTAGATCGTCATAATCACGCGTTGTAACTATTAACGAATTGCATAACGCATTTATTATTGACACTGTATTCAATAAAAGAAAAATCCAGTAATTCTCAAAGAAAAAATCGTACAACCGTAAACGCCCTGATTCTCAAATTTGGAGAAACAAATAAACTTACCAAAAGTACGAGCCATCTTGCGCCTTTGTTTAACAATTTCCCTGGACATTCTCACCGAATAAAATTCACCACAACACTCTGGACTTGGGGCAAAAATCACGACGAGAGCATAAATAAAACATCTTGCGGATGCTCGTGCGCGTACTCTAATCGCGTTACCAGTGCCGTACGAATTATGGTACTCGGAGCTGAAAAGAGGGTTTCAGAATCTACAGTGAAAAAAACCAGCTATCCTCGCTTCCAACTATCCCGTAGCGCAAACGCAACCAGCGTTTCGATCGATTCCTATCCGAAAGTCCTTCGTCTTGGACTGACTTCGGGTAACAACGATACGGCTGATGAATCCCTTAAAATCGAAAAACGATATAAACGATCCCTTGGCCTATTTTTCGATTCGTGGCACGGGGCACCGCGAAAACTGACGCACGGCCCTGCCATATATCTGGGGTGTGTTTGCGCATGAGGGTTGCGACGGGGCACCGTTTATTGACTAAAAACAGCTGCACATGCGCACGACAGTTCTTCCGTGCGCGTCCGTCGACCCTTCGCATTCGAGCGATCGACTCTCGTTTCCCAATCGTCCCTCGGAAAATTCTATCCTGCTTGAATTTCCACCACCGGAGCACGATTCTTCGACAAGCCCTATTCAAACTCGTCGGAGGGGCTTCAATTTCCACCAACGGGACGCGATTATTATAGGAGATTTCCGGGTTAGAAAGTCGCGAATTCAAAGTTCGAGGGTTTGTCGAGATATCGCTGGTGCGCCGGCGATATCGCGGCGGTGCCGCTGGAAATTTTATCAATACCGCGGCCGTCTAGTCGCTGACAGTCGCTCGTGAAAAGTACGTGCTCATCTGTACGGGGTGGGAAAGGCCGAGGGATAGCTCTAGTTGAGAAATCAAAAGCGACCGACAAGGAACATGTGAGTACATCCACGATAATCGTTTCTAACGCTCGAGAGCCTGGAGTTTCTCCCGGTCATACGAGACTTTTCGCGAGTTCTCGATATTTTGTTTTTTATTCGGTTCCTTGGAGCGGGGTCTTATCGCCGTCTCTCGGACAGCGATACTGCGTCTCGAGGATTTATCGCCGCGCGGAATGCTCTTCGATGACGAATCGCGATGCTCATTCTCGCGTGACATTTAAAATCCCGTGTTCGATGCGAGGGATGGGGGTTGTGTGGTCACGGGTTGACGTAACGCGAGCTCGGTGTTAAGGCTACTTCTATGGATGGGTAATTGGAGGCGATTGAATTGGTCGGGTGGATAGATAGGACGTACGTCGCACGTAAGGACTGAAATATGAGTCTTGATTCTGACGTCGTTCAATTGATTTTACCACTTTTTGTAATTTGCATCGTGCCTCCCTCCTTTTCTTTTCTTTCAACGGAATCGTGCGTTTGCGTGGAATGTACGTGATCGAAGGGGAGTACACCCAATAGGGGTTAATTGCTTGGAAATTTGTATCGTTAAATAATCGTTCGCACGAATGTTTTATTACGCGTGGAACGATGGGAAGGTAACAGTCGCGACCTATTCGTGACGCAATTTCGTCTTATTCCCGAGAACGGGAAAATCTGGTATCGCGAATATTACGTCAATGGCAATACGATACAGGGACCATATAATTACCCGCAAGTATTTTGCAATATGTTTCCGCCGTTAAATGAAATTCGTCGATGAAAGTTTATAGAAGCGAACGCCGCGTCAATTTTAATATCCACGTTAGGATAAAATTAACCTTCGACCTGCGGCAACGCGGAAATCAGTCGGTACTGAAAACATAAGTACCTTCGCGAAAAGAATTTCTCCATCTTCATCTTTGATCGCTCTTATCCTTAATTAGCTACCACTCACGATTATCGTTTCGATTAAGTTCTATCGACCCGAAGATTATCGAATCGATCGCCGATAAGAATTCCTCCCGTGAACGGGCGCATAAAAACGAAAAGAAAGGGAAGAAAGCAACGCTGTGCCGCGAATCATTCCGAATAAGAATGAAAGTTTTCGAAGGCGCGTTTTAAGACGCAATTTCTTAGGCCTTTGTCGCCAATCGATTCTCCCGCACGTAGAAGAATTTCCAATAGAGTGCAACCAAGCTCAAAGCGTTCCGCCGACGCGATTACTTCTAAACAATGAAATCGAGATTCGCGAATCTTGAGATCCCATTGCTCCGCAATATTCTTTCTCCGTACTCGAAGGCTGCGCAAATTAAACGGAAGATAGCGGAGCTAAGCGGCGGCTTTGCGCGTAACCTTGTTTCGTTTCTCTGGAATACTCCTCCTCTCGATGCAGTACTTTTTTTTTCTCCGGTAGTTCGGTAAATTCGATTCAACGGTAATTAATAAAGTTTCTTTACCCCCATACTTCGAATTCCTTTCCACGCTTTCGTTGAATTTTTTTCCCATGTTCCATTAAAAGCGTCGCCGCCTCTGTTTTTACATCGCTCGCGACCCGTGGACGTTCCGCGAATTAGAAAATAGCTCGCACTATATTTCCATTGGGAGTCCGCATTTGTTTGCAACTCGTCTGCGATGCGCGAATGAAAATCCAGACCTGACGATATTTTCGTCGATTTCTTTAATGACCACCGTTAACCTCGCCCGACGTTACGCCACACGTACATAACACACGCGAGCGCGCTAATCGTTAGCATACTTTTTGACCCGTAGAATCGTGCGGTTTAATTACAAGCACACACGTACACTGGTAATCAATCGCGAATACTCGGTTGGCTATATGTTATGCTCGCAGTTTCTATATTTAGATAATCAATGACGAACACATTTGCAGCAATGTTCTACGGCTTTGATGATGAAACGAAAAGGTGCGCTACGGTGGTTACTATCATGTATCGAATACTAAACGAGAAGTGGATCGTCCGTGACAAAAGCGGAGAGCTTTACGTAGTCGTTAAAGTAGCCCGCCCCCCTATTCTTAATTGTCGCGTTTAGGAACTGTAGACGTGCGCAAAAAAAAGTAAGGATCAATTGGCACGAATTTCGTTTTTCTCCATTCGCGGGGAGCAATTTCACAAATAATTGATTAGAATTATTTATACTCGCCGTGAAATGACGTCTAAAGGATACAGTGGAAATACGAATATTGGGTCAGATGAAAAATATTGCCAAGAAATATTTCCATTCGACCCTGTACAAATACAGATACAAATTGGTTGTGTGTACGTAGTTGTGAATCATTGGCAACTGACTCCATACAAATTGGTAAAATCGTAGGCGTAAAGGTAAAATAAAAACGAGACAGAAATCATTTCAAATTTTCTCGAATTATTTTTCAACTGACCCCATACAAATTGCAATCCAAATCGATCGGATTTACGACCACAAGAATAAAATAGGAAATGCCCGAAGGGACGTTGGGACCGAGCAACAATTAGACGACTCTCCGGCCGGGTAGTTATAGCGTGCATTTCAAAAGTAATTGAATAACGAGAGTAACAGGGAACCCTTCACCGATCGATATATTAATTCGATTACACGAACCGCTTTAACGTGTAAAGGCCTCTAAACTAGGCGTAGGTCTACCTAGCCTACCGCTAACATAAATATAAATCTATTCGCAAATATGTTAAATATTTCCTTACGCGGAATAACTTGTCAACGATACGCTTCGCGATCTACGGAATCCCCCGGAATTTATGAAATCCCCCATGACAGAATCGAATATCGATTTCCCTTAACAGGCATACCTCGAATTCCATCCGGGCACTAAGCGTATCGCTGGCTACGTCCAAACCGCGAATACTGGAAATTGTATTTACCTGTTTTAGGAACGGTAACTCGAATACCGAATCGATCGGATGTTGCCACTCGGTTCTTCGATCGTTTGCCAGAAATAAAACGCGCAACCTCTTCGATCGCTTTTTAATCCCCCATCGTGCTCGATATTTCCACAAATACCTGCCTTGCGTTTCAAATCGCGTTGCGCTTTCTTCGATCGCTTTTCATTTTGCTTTTTACCTCTCGTTCTTTCGAATCCGGATAAATCAGGGGACGAAGTAAATTAAGTATAATCGTCGAGAAGACTATATCGCGAGTATTCTTACTGATCGCAAGACGAAACGCGTTTACGCGTCGCGAGTAATGTACACGTCGTAACTTCGAAAACTAAACGCTAAGTCCAAGTACGCCAACGCGTGACTTTTATGATAATTAAACTAACGTCGCCGATGTGCCGGGAAAGGTATTTTCCTCAAAGAAAAGGTCAACCGTGTTTGCGCGCGAGCGTCTTCGGTCAGGATTAATCAAATACCGCGGATAACCGAGATCAAATTAACCTTTTTAATGCACGGTGCGTTTATATTTTTCCCTCTCTCGGGCAGCGCTCGTTACTTGGAAAATTCTGAGGAAAACTCTACGCAAAGATATCGAAGAATCTGCCGTCGCTCTTCCTCGACCAGTATTCCAAGAGCAACGATCTTTAATTTCTCGCGAATTAATCGGACGGTGAAATCACGCCTATTCTCGTCCCTAGTTACACTCGCACCTTTCCTGACAAGATCAAACGCTTTTCTTTTTCCTTATTACCGAGCGCTCTTTTACGAAGCACGGACAACGCGGGGGAGGATAATACGCATCAGGTTTTTCCCACCGAATACACGGGTCTCGGAATCGTGTCACGAACTTTGCCCTTTCGCATTGGTTTCCGCCCTCAACTTGATGGAGAAAGTCCGGTATCTACCATAGAATACACTGGAGCCATAACTCCCGCTCACAGTTTCTGGGAAACGCTTCCGCCCATTCCCCCTAGCTCGGGAAGATTTCCCCGTAATTCCCACGCGGTGGTATTTCGCGCCAAGGAAGAATGAAATGAATCATTTTCCTCTCTTTTCCTTTTCCGAAGTTTAAACCCACTACGAAACTGATACCGTGCATATATGGAAATTCATATTAAAAATGTTGGGAATTCGTTTCACCAGTTTCTTAAAATAAAGTAAAAATAATAGAAGGGGCAGCATACGTGTATATAGAAAATTAACAGTTCCCCCACAGTGAAATTCACGAAATTCCGATACATTTCGATTAAGAAATTAGATTCCAGATTTAATAAATCTCTAATTAGTTTCTTGACGTAACGTAGGGAAGAAATCGAAAATATCGAATAATTCTTCATTTAAGTACAACGACAAAATCAGGGACTACTCTCAGGTACGTCAAAAACGAAGAAACAACTTTATACATATATTTACCATAGTCACAATGTACAGGTTCTCAATCTTCTATCGCGCGTTAATGCAATCAAGCAACACGTCACAGCTGAAAACTACCAACTTTTATATTCCCTTTACGTTGTGCTGTGTCTCGCAAGTTTCACGCGGGACACTTTATTCGATTCCTTTTCCTTCGTCGTACGTCAGGAAAAAATTAAATCCGACGCTTAGACTCTCCTCGTGGAAAGCACAGACTTGATAAAAAAGAAACCTGGAAGGTTTCGCGAGGTAGCGAGACAACGAATGAAAGAAATGGGAGGTGGCCAAGAACCGATAAGATGGGGTGTTCTCGACATTGGATTCTCATTCGCCTAAGGGGCTCGTACAAATCTAAGGGCGAAAATTTGTTCGCGTGCTTCAAGAATTCCATGCCATCCTGATCCCCCGGCGTTTACTCTTCGCGTTACGCTTTTGCTTTGATTTTTTTATTGGTGAAGCGAGAAAACGTTTCACTAACAATTTTTTCATTCGAACTCAAAGAATCTACTATACCGCCCCGACTGTAAAAAATGTTAACGACGAGATTTAGCTTATTATTTTAATTTATTCCCTTTAGGAACGGTGAATGGTTTTTAATTATACTTATTTTTTTTATTTTGCGCTCTCGATCACGTCGCGCGTGGCTCACTATACGGCGTTGCGATCGGGCAACGATGAAGATTTGAACGATTGTAAACACGTGTGAGGTGTGATTACGCCATCATGCGTGTTCACGCGTCAAGGCAAGGCAATGTGTACAACTGTACATAACACATACCTATGCGTGTACTATAGCAGGAAAATGTAATCATACACGGGCTGACGATTTGATGCGACACGTCAGCGTAGCGTGCTCGTAGTTTTACGCTTCGATCCATAATAAAAACTCTATCTTTCGTTTCGCAGGGCCACCGAGGGCGGTCTAGCACCGGATGCCGCAGCAGGTGCAGGCGCTGGCACCGACGGCATCGTCGGGGGCCCCAGGACGCCCCAGCAGATCGCGTCGCAAAAGCGACTGCAGGCGACGCAGGCGCAGGTCGACGAGGTCGTCGACATTATGAAGACGAATGTCGAAAAAGTCCTGGAGCGTGATCAGAAACTCTCCGAACTCGACGATCGAGCAGGTGAGACTTTTGACGATCGAAATCTACAACTTGAAATGGCCAACAAAAATGGTGTGACCAAATCATCCGTTTCGTCTTCACGACGGATTCACGGCAGCTCGATATCGTTTATACGTTTAAGATCCAACGAATTTAACCGAACAACGTGCCTCCGCTCTTGGAACGTCTTATTATTTTCTTCTTTTTTTTTCGCTATTCCAGCTTCGTTTCTTTTTTAAGTAGATCGCCGTCGGTACCACTCGGGTCTAGTTAGAATTTCATTTTAATTGCTCCGCGTATCCGACGCGATTACGAGTACGCGAAGTAAGAGCGACGAAGTCTCGAAGGACGAAGACGGTTAACGCGTTTGCTCGAAGGATGTTTCTTCCTCTTCCATTCATCCTCCCGTCGCATTAAAGTAGTTCGACCCTGCGCGTCTGACTGCACGCTGATATCGATTACTGTGTCGCGCTAGAATCGATGCCGCCTCGCGGGGCTGACCATCCGTCGATCTTTTTCCCCGTACGCAGCCAGGTTGTAAATTCGACTCACCTTTCTTAAAACTAGAAGAGTGGTCGGAACTGCAGTTACCGTCGATGGTAGAGAGGCGTGAATTTGGATGCTCGGATTGCAATAAATGCCACTGACAGGGGTCATTGCTTTTACGATCCGGAAATTGAATATTTTTTTAATCCATACGTTTATGTCCATTATTTTATCCATCGGACCCTCCAAATTAACGATCCAGATTATCGCGTAAACCGCAAAGTGGTACCACAGGTGGAGAAAGGATAGAGTCAGCGTGGAAATTTCTATCTCTGCGGATTGTGCGTACATTTTTTGTTTCACCTCGGTACAGGATCGGGTTAAAAATATCATCGGCCGTAGATGGTTGGGGTGAAAACAACGTACAAATTAGTCGATATTTTTAGAGTTAATACTGAGGTAGGCTCGTGCTCTGCGAAAGGGGGATTGTACTTTACAATGGAGTTTCATGGGTTGCGGGGAATCATTAAGGGCGTACCGTGTAATAAAGGCGTACCTGGCGTCATTGTCCCTATATCCCTTTCGTTATTACAAAAGACTCACATTCCGACACTTCGGAATGTAAAATCTCGCGCAAAGATTTACATCCGGATATAAGCTTAGTCTATAAATAAAATAAGTATAAGTATAAATATGAATACAGGTAACTCTCGAGTATCGCGGTACTTTATTTGCACAAAACAGGAATAACACGGTCGCTAAATCCAGATATCTCCCAGCAGTTAATGCACTCAGCGCACTCAATGAAAATAAATTTAATTGTTGCATTTATTGATTTTCACCTTCAGTCTTGTACATTTTTTCACGGCTGATTCTCATAATCGAATGGTCCTTTATTCGTTTTTTCTCCGGTCAACGTATGTTCGAGAAAAATTAAAAGTACTGTGGCAATGTTATACTGGTTTGAAAAAGTTTTTAAAAACTCAATAATTTGTACGGATCGAAGGTTCGAATAACGAGGAATCGATCAATACGCGTTATTCGAGGATTACACGTATTTGTTATTAATTCGATCGATGCGTTAATTAACTTTTTAAATGAATACAAAGGGACGTTAAAAAATACCAAATAGATCACTCGGTTTAAAACGTATGAAATCTTCAGATGCGCTTCAACAAGGAGCGTCACAGTTTGAACAACAAGCAGGAAAGCTGAAGAGAAAGTTCTGGCTACAAAATTTAAAGGTAACGGGGCACACTTTCATTTATAAACTATTTAATGCGATTGCTAAAACGTTTTGAAATTTCGATATCCCAAAAAAAAAAAAAGAATTATGCATTATCGCGGGTCGGGTTGGTATACGTACGTTAATGGATCTTGCTTTAATTCTGTTAACAGATGATGATCATCATGGGCGTCATCGGACTAGTCATACTGGCCATTATTGTCGGTAAGTAATTTATAAATCCACTTTATACGAGCTAACGACACTGCCACTGTTACTGTCTAAATGTTCTCTGCCATCTGGTAAATGTACCTCGCCATAAGATCGAACGACTAATTCAGAATAATCAAACGTTCATTATTAGAAGTAACAGAGATCACAAATAATGTCACTTTGCTCAAACTTATCACGATACGAGTAAATATATTTAAAAATAGATGTTTGAATAACTGCAAGTTCAAGAACGCAAGATGTTCCCAAACGAAAAAAGAAAACCACTAGCTCGAGATGCGACGGAAAATTGCATTGACAGTGAAAAATGAAAGTTCCAGTCCTTAAAAAGTTATTCCAACAAACATTGAACAACGTATTTCTCGAATATTGTATAATTTCTTGTACAATGCCGTTGAACCAGTTATTTCCGAGATATTCGAGGGGATGAGACTGACAATTCTGTAAGTAAACTTTTATTTTTGTTAACATACTCCACGTCTGTTTAAAAGGTTAGACATCCCCCGAGGGATTGATAATCATAGTGGCGTATATCAACAAAAATAAAAAGTTGATATATCCAAAGATATCTTAAATGCCAATCGCGTTTAACCGTGCGCGAGATGCTTTGTCAATAAGTTTTCGTGATTTTTACGAAACGCAATCATAACGTATGCCACGATGATCGGCAATCAAGATTGACTGCGTGTATCACATGAGTATACAAGTAACGACTGGTATAAAGTCGTGGATAAAGTCGTAGAATTGGTTTATAAAAATATAAACCAAAGGAATTGTAACTACAGTTCTAACTAAAAACAAGTTTCGTTGGGTACAACTTTCCGCTGCCCTCTATTCGGTAATAACTTTTTAAGGAAGCATTACCGAACGAACATTCGCTGGAACTTTGTTTTTATTTATTAAAAATCGGTTTTCAAATTCTGTCGGAAGCTAGCGCCCTCACTTTCGGCGACAGCCAGAATCCTTTTATCGTTTCCTTCGAGCGATATTTCGAACGAAAACTAGCGATAACGCAAACTGAATCAGTCGTTCCCAGCTATTGTCTCTGTCAATCTACATTCCCGTGCTAAGGAAATGTTTATACATATAGCCAAACAATTCTGTTTGCACGACGCAATGGGCGACGATGTTCCGAATGAAATGTTGCCAATAAGCTTGCACGGTACTCGAGAAAATTCAATAAAAATCTCTTGAGCCAATTAACGGCCCCGATTAATATCACGACGGCGAAACGTCACCGTGCTTCGCTTCACTCTTAACGATAATTCTTTTTTTTTTCGAGATTGTCCAAAACGAAATTTGCTCGAGGGAAAAAATAAAATCCAAGTTAAATCGAGATCTCTAACGTCGACCGATTCCAGTAATATTCCCCGAAAGAGAATACGGTTTGTGGACGACGAAAGCGATCAAAACGTATTTTATATATCAAAACGCCCGTTTCTAAATTATTCCCCTTTCTTACATTTAACATAGCGATTAAGAAAGTTTTTAATAGAGTATATAGTTCGCGTACGATTCGTACTGACACTGAGGAAAAAAAACGCGGAATCCGCAAAAAAAAGAAAAGCGAAATGAACTGTTCTCGTGGATCGCGCTTCATGGAAAAGGATCGATCGCGTTCTAACGCGTCGCGGATCTCTCACTCTTCATCATCTAACGTGTGATCACTATGTGTTTCTCTTTTTCCGTCTAGCGCACTTCATGTAGGCGCGCTGGTTGGTGGAAGAGATTTGTGTGTGAGTGAGTCCGAAAGTAGAAAGCAAAACAACTACGACATTGCGTGTTAATGTTGTTTCTCTCTGTTTCTCGTTTCTGTTCTATCGTATATTTTACTTTTTCGTTTACCTTTTCGTAGGACGTGTATACGAAACCTGTACGGATATGTAACATATCCGTTCTCGTTGTTCCACGTACGTTACAAACCCTTGCCCTCCGACTTTCAAAATTGCCACAATTTTGAAAGGGTGTCTATGCAAGTGTTCCCGATTTCATAAGGAGCGTTCGCGTACATTCGCCGGAAACTCTTCTTACGCGAAACGGCGAGTGTCGCGAAAATTGTACAAAAATGGAGTACGCGTTTCGCGACGAGGCGAAATACTCATTGATGGGACGGATATCGCCATTCGGCAATGTTAAAAGGAAAAACGGGAACTAGATCCTTATGAAATTGGCGCTTATCGTCGGTGTTATTCATATTGTCTGCCTGTAATAGGTACTTGCTGGTGTATCTGTCGCTATCTGTATTCTTTATATACGAACCGTCAACCTCCGCCCCCGCCCCACCCTAACCCCACCCCACCTCTCACCCGAGGTTCGTTGTTTATTTATGAACCGCCGATTTAATTGGGAAGAGTTCCAATTAAAAATCGCCCACCTCGTAGCGCGGGTGTTCGCGGGTGAAAATAGACGGGAAACGAGGAAAAGCGTAAGGCGGTCCTTCATAAATTCTCGACGACACCCTCCTACAGTCTATACCACCCCAGTGTCAATCCCAATGCAACACGTTTCAGGCAACTATGCCACAAACATGAACATTTCACAATCTGCCTTTAGCTTTATTGATATAGGAATTTTGTATGAGCGACCGCGCGCTATTAAACGCGATAGAATAGAAAACGTAATTAATAAGAATGACGGTACGTCACGAACGTACGTCGAAACGAGATGATTTAATCGGAGGCGAAGAGTTAGCGCGAGTTATCCGGTGAGAAGTATTTCCAATCGTTTCGAAGATGCATTCCGGAGCAAAGACTGCCTCGAGATTGCGAGAATGTTTTTTTTTTGCCTCTTTCTAATATACACTACCACCCTCCCACCCGTGCATAATGACCGTAATTACTGTTATGTGTCTGTCTGTACTTTTGGCGGTAATACCCCTCTTTCTTCGAAGTTAGTCCCAGCCAGTGATTTTCAATTTTTTGGTGGTTAAAATAAAAGATAAAGAGAAGTGTGACGATCCGTGAGAGAGAAAGACTAAAATAGAAAAGAACACGTGCAATTGCGGCAATAGTGTGTGGGCAAAAAAAAAGCAATACAAACAAAAAAAGAAAGACAGATTACTTGACACCACCGAGAAATGAAAACACGAATGGACAACACCACAACGACAATTAACAACATCAACTACAAGCACTATATCGCTCCTACGAACAACAGTAAGAACTACAACAACAGTAACAACAAAAAAAAAGGTTTCTCGAAGTTTTAGTTTAACCCCACTCTTCTCTCTGATACGGTAAGCTACAACTTTTTATTGCTGCACTTTGTACACTTCTTTTTCAACTATTTCTCTCTTATTATGTTAAGATTAACGATTCTCTCTTTTTCCAGCACTCATTCTAATTTTGATTCTCTGCCACTTTTACGCGCAGAACCGAGTCGCACTCGAGCGCGATGGAACTCATTTAAAGCCGCACCCCCGAGCGATTTAACTGACAAATCGCATTTTATTTATAACAATAGAACGCTTATCTGAAATAGTAGAAGGAGGTCGCGGCTGCGTTAATCTGCCGCGCATAACGGAACAGAAATATGTGTTCCTCGGGTAGAATTGAATCACGTGCTGCGCCAATCGATACCCACATTTTATTTCTTGAAAATAATACTCGGGTAATTGATCAAGTTCTGCGCGTGACATACATTCAACTTGATGTATGCTCAATTTAGCATGGATTCTGTCTCTCTTCTATTCTCTTCTCTTCTTATACCGCACCGATTTATTCCCATCCAATCCGAACACCGTTCCTCTCGAATTATATACAATTGATATACATTATAACATTGATATTCCGAATGGGTATTATTTCGAACGAAACAAATATTTCTGGGACGACCTTCGTGCTTCGTGCCTGACTTGTACATACATACATACCTTGGAGCATGCTGCGATCGAACCTCTTTACGTTCAACTGTTTTTAGTGTAATCTCAAACGTCGCTTCGCATGGCTTGCCCGTCACTCGAATGCGCGAAGAGCTGACAACGAATTTAACGAACCGCTTCTGTTGCATATCCTCGCTGAACTCGCTAACGTTTCGCAAAATTGCGACTCGCACGATGAGATGATAATCGTCAATGCGAAAGTGTACCTCGTAATTGTGTTGGGGTAATAAAAAGAAAAATAGAATCCTCTACGTTGATTCTGCCGCGGAGGCCAGAAATCAACGTACAGGACGCTTTTCATTGACGGCACCGGTTCTCCGCTGGGTATAACCGTAACCTGCATGCTAATTTGTTTATTCGGCTAATTAATTATCGTGTACGTTCGACATTATTTACATTTTTTTTATATTTAGATTAGGAGGATCATCCGTAGGGGACAAAGATACGAAACTTCGCGATAAACGTATGACTGACAATGAGATGGTTCTTTCCTCGTATCATCAGAAATGATCGATTCATTTTTATACCCGTGTGCTCAGACGCGTTTGTTCGTGAAAATGCGAATGACGAGTCACGATTAAGCGATCGGATCTACGTCGCTGAGTTTTACGATTGACTACGGACGCGAACCTCTTGAAATTGCGTTTAACCGTTGAGAGGCATTGTCGTTGGTCTATACATATAAATAATTCCAGTCGGATTTAAAGGTTCAATTGATTATAAGCGAGAAGTTCGTTAATTCAACTCGAGTGCTCGTAATCGTTTGCAGCTTTCATTCTGATCAATGGATGAACGATAATGCCTGGATATAAACATGGTTTTAAGACGCTCTCCTTCCAAATCCGTCGTAAATCCCAGAGACGTACGTCGTATAATTGAATTGCCAATCGTTAACATTTCCGCGAGTTGTGACACGAGCATCAAACATTTTCTTTCAAATTAATCTGAACTTAAAAATCGTTGTGCACGGTGACCATAAAAGCTGGACGCAGAAACTATGTATGTAAATATTATTTACATACCGTGGCGCAAAGTTGAGTTTCTTTTTTTTCCCTTAAATTCTTCGATCGAACGCATAACTTAACCTTATGTAATATCCGAATATTGTTTTTCCTACATATTTAAAACCATTATCAAGAGACAAGGTCTTGTCTTGGGCTAAGTAGGAGTACGCGAGACTAGACCTTGTATCTTAACGCTTTCCCGCGTATTTTTAAACATTTCCCTCGAGTCCAGATTTTATAACCACCCTGTACGTTGATAATATAAATCCTTTTTAAAAATGCGTATCAAAAGATCATTAGAAAGTCACAGGATCTTTGTCCACCGTGAGAATAGCGTAGTTCGTCGCATTCCTGCATGCGAAGAGTGCCGAGAAAAAAATATATATATATAACGAAAGAACCAGGTGCTAATAAAAAAATAGATAACCCGATGGTGCAAAATGTCGCCGGCTGATGGTGACCCACCTCGTAGAGAAATACGCGAAACAAAAATCCCTTGTTATTCTTTTCAGCGAGTGCCACCGGCGGCAGCGACTCGCAAAACCGAACGCATGAAAATATGAATAAATATGAACTACAGAAGTAAGACGAGGAAGGAACGGTGAAAAATGAGAAAAGGGAAAGAGAGCGAGAGAGAGAGAGAGAGAGAGAGAAAAAGAGCGGGAAGGAAAAGGGACTCTCCGTCAGCGACGAATCGTTCGTAGTTTAGAAAGAGACAACACGGCGGACGCTCGGCGATCGCGAAACTCGGTCGAATCTATCGGCGAAACTTGGAAAGAATTTTCGAAAAATCTTCGCAGCGAGGACGACGAACCCTTACGACTGGGACGCTTCGTCGTCGGGATCGCAGAAGAAACGTCGTGGAAGAGATGAATCGTGGGGACGCTAACGACCACCTCTCTCGTGTTTTCCCTTCCGACTCGGAAACTCGGAAAAGAAACGTCGAAACGAATGGACGAAGGCCAGGCCGAAGACGAAACGAGAGCAGACCGCTACCAGTCGTATTGTTGCGAATCGAGAACCCGCTTAGATTTCTATCCGTTTTTCACGCGTTCGGAATATAATATAATTTCTCTCTAGAATTTCATCGCGTTCTCCCGTTCGTTGATCGTCGTTGCCGCGCAAAATGTTTTTTCCATCAATTTTCACCGGCAATCAATCGCGGGATACTCGCGCATCGTTTACGAGCGCCCCTCGACTCTTACATCGAACCGTAATAATAAATAAGAAAAATCGTTATCCTCTATAGAACAGAGAGAGAGAGGGAGAGAGAGAGAGAGAGAGAGAGAGAGAGAGAGAGAAGAAAAGAAAAGAAAAAGAACGCGAGTCCGTTAAGCTTCCGACGCAACCAGATTCCGCGCGTGTGCGTTGCGACGTCGATAAAAATAGCGCGAGAGACGCGGTGAGTCGATTGTTTAACGAGCAGGCACCTTGCCTTCCTTCGTCCATCTTTGTTATCTAACCCGCGCGACGAACCACGGTCAAGAGTGTGTACAAAGGATAAAAAGAACGAGAGGCGAAAGGGGAGTCGAGGGAAATTGGGCGGGAACGCCCAGTACGCGTTTCGAAGTTCGCAGGCTTGCATACAGGGTGTCCGTAAAAACCACGAGAATCCTCTTCGACGAAGGTGGCATCGTAGAGTATTTTCATTGCCTCCCCTTCCCCACCCTCCGCTCCTCCGTAAAGAAGTGCCGAATATAAATAGATAAACGCGTGTATAAATATATATATCGACATTTACTTTATAAATAGATTCTATGAGTTACGAGGAGAGCGGGTAATTCGATCGTCGACACGCGATTTCCGATATCAACGCGCGGAAACTCTTAACCGTTTAATGCTTCCGGGTCATTTGCGTTGGAACTTTGCGGAAATCTTGGACATCGTTTCGGCTTATAAATTCACGGGACAAGATAAATTCGGATGCGTCGGGACGATTGCGATTAGAGAGGAAAGCGCTTCATTCTCGATTGCGATCGATCATTCCGGAAAATCGGAAAGATTCGCGACAAGATTGGTCAGTTAAGTGACTTTCGTTTATTGTGAAATTGCAAAACTTTCGACTCATCGGGAAGGGGCCTCGTCAGGTTTTATTTTTCTGACGACAGGCGCTAATAAAGAGAATATTTTCGCCGGCGAGTTTTCCTAACGATAGATCGAAGCTATTTGATTTTGAGAACAAATCGTAGATCCTTGCAGGATTTTTATGGAAATCGTTATCAGTGTTTTTGGTCGAGCCTGTACGTTTTCGTATTTTTTTTTTTTCGACAACGTTTATCGACGCTTCTACCTGGGCGATAGCTCGTCGATTTACAAAGTCACCCCCGAGGAATTACAGGGAATACGTAGACTAATAAGCACAAGGGGAAACGACGAGGATTAGCACGACTTTTTACGCTTCGTCTATCTTAACGGTGTTCCCCGCGCGATATCGGAAGATCAAACGGTGATACGGATTACGCGCTCCGCTCGTATCGCGTGTACATCTCGTACTGTAAATAATATCATTTCTCCTTCACTTTCGCTCGAATACGACCAAACCGCCGAAGCCGATAAAACGGGGAGAAAGGCAGAGAGAGAGTGTGTGAGAGAGAGAGAGAGAGAATGAGTATCACGCGCATCCTATGTTCTCTTTCGTGTTGGTGCTTTCCATTTAATCGGCTAAAGGACAGAAGTGTTAAAATTTAATGAAAAAAGGGAATTAGGAATCCTGCCTTCGTCGAAGTAGACCACCGAACGTTTTTCAGCGACCTGTGTTTACGAAAATAAAAAAAAAATTAAAACGATATATGAAAAGACGGGAAAAGAGAGAACCCCCGACGTGCGCGGGGCACCTATATAGGTACGTTTTAAGGCTTGAAGAATTATCTACAGATGTTATGTATACATGTTAATAATAATAATAATAATTACGATAATAATAATAAACAATAATAATACTAAACAATAATATTAATAACGACGTTCGAAAGTTTCGTTAGCGGTGGTTGATTACGGGCGCGATAAAATAAAATATATATATCGATGTTTTCGACACGAGTACATAAAAATGATCATGTCAGGAGAGAACGTTCCGCGATCCCTCGGCAAGATTGCAAACAGATCGAGAAGATCGCTCACGAGTAATTTTTTTTCTCATTACTTATTTCGGAGTTGCTCGTCAAACGTATTTGTCCATTGCGATCGTTCCGCCCTATCCTCCGCGTTAGTACTTTCGTTTATAATTTTGAGAATTCAACGAACGGTAAACGTAATTCTGATTCGACTCGATCGATCAGGCTTCTTTCGGAGAAAGGAGTTTACTCGATATGACGGAATTCTCTTTAAAGATGAGATTCCTGGTAAATTATTTATCGTAGAGTGGAAGCTTATTTTTTTTTTTTTTTGCTGAGACTGCGTCGGAGGATCTTGAAAATGATGGGAGGACGGGGAGCACGGAAATTACTTAACAACGTTGTAGATGACCGTGAAGATTCTGTGGTGTGATCGCCGTGAGAGATATTTCTTTTTTTTTGTGTAATTTTCAAATCGCGAAACGGAATAGAGCGCGGTCGTAATACGAAAACACTGTGTTTATAAACTATAATCGCATAGGTGTACGTCGTGCGATACCTTACCCGCCGTGGTTATTCTTAATTATTAACGATAAGTATGGTCATGAATTACACTGCTTTGAACATTGTACAGTATGGAATAAAAATTACAGTACGTAGTCGAACAGAAGGCAAATGTATACATAGAGCAAGGATAATGGAAAATTGCGGTTTTGAACTTTCTTCGTTACTTTGAGCACCAGAGTGCTACGTCTTCGAGGCGTTCAAACGTTTCTACGTAATAATATTCTTATCCAGTCGAAATCTCGATTTCCTGATTATCGTGCTGTTAATTCATTTTTTATTAATCAATTTTATCGACACTCGGTGCGATCTTGATGCGAATATCAGTCTGTTTTGAAACACCGCCGATTATCGTTCAAATTAGATTTCAATAATTCACAGTCGCAGCGCGGCAGTCAAGCCGCGAAAATACGCGAAGCCGTATTTTTTGTTATAAACGATGCACGCCACGAATCACGAACATCTGCACGTAGAATTCGGTTGAAACGTTAATGGTAAAGTGTAAAGTGTAAACTGTAAAGTGTTAATAGTACTTATTTGGAAAACAGACGTTCGAAGAAAATTTATTTCCATCGATCACGATCGTGGCCAGAAAATATTTGGGTACGACGAATGTTTTCGAGCTCGGTCGATACTCCACGATCCCTAAAAATATTTCTTTACGCCCACAAAGAAGAGGAACTTTTTAGAACCTAGTATCTCTTTAGCTCGAATAGGAGGTAAGAACAACGAAGTTTTTAAACGAACATTTATCCCCGAACTTTTCTTTGAAGTTACGTTATGTCATTTTTTTGTAATATACATATATATATAATATATATATACATATATATATAATATATATATATATATATATATTACCACCCATGGACGTAATTACGATGGCAACACCATTCGCGTGATACATTTTAACGTCCATCGATTCCCAATAAGCAGACAGATACATAACTCTTCTTTTGTTCCGCCTCACGTTTCGACACGCGTACAAATGCCCGGCCCCAATTTTTTTTCTGATCCCACTAACAGGATTTCATTTCTACCCATGGAGAGCTCCGCTCCGCGTTCTACGATTGCCACGCACATACGTGTACCTTAAGCCACCAGCGCAAAATTTTGTGATTTGTATGACACGAAATTCAAAACCGTCATCTCGATTATTCCACTGTGTATTTCTTCCATGTCCCTCGTACAAAAGGAGGGTCCCGCTTGATCTTGCGGGCCCCCGTGAACGCCCAACGGAATCAAGAAAGGTCATGAAACATATCGTTCGTACAAATGGCAAAATTTTCGTCACCCCACCCACCGAAGGACGCGGTCTCATAACGCTGAAATACCTTCCCCAATCAAATAATTCCTGGTGATAATTAATTTTTCAGCGAAATTCATGCCAGATACGCCACCACCTCCGCCAGCCTACGCGTACCCGAACCTTCCCCCAGGAATGCCAGCTCAGGGTATGCCAGGACCTGCACCGGCAGCCGCTGCAGGAGGTGCATCGGGCGGTGCAGCTGGTGCAGCGAGTGCCCCGCAAACTCCAGGCGCAGCGTTTGTCGGCAATTTGAACGATATGCGCAGCGTGATGTAAATGGACGATGAATACGCCTCGATACCGCAATAATTCGACGGGAATTCGATCAGGTGTATTACTTGCAATTCCCCGTTTAAACGGACGCAGCAAAAATATGAAAACGAAAGAAAACCACCACGGCTGGTCGATAGATCTCTTTCCATGATCGAGTCGATAATACACTCACACACGTACATACACACACTCACACGCGCGCGCAAAGTTTGCCCGATCGATCAAACGTTTTTTTTCCGGTTTGAAACGCAAAAGTCGAATTTTCGAAAACGTTAAGAAATACGAAAGTAAGCTCGTTTAGGACCGATAACCCCTTCGTACCGGAAGCTAATCGGATCGATTATAAATTTCGTTTTTTTTTCACACGCGTCGAATGATTTCTTGACGAATACAATGAAAATGCTGAAAAGGAAATCGAAAGAAAATGCAGAATTATAATAATAGTATCAATGATCAATTATAATTGTTAAAGTGAATAATAATAATAATGATCATATTAGGATTATTATAATTCTGTCGGATGGAAGATTTAATTATTTGTACTGACATTATTATTACTATTGTTATATTATAAATCTGGTTTACCTACAGTTCTATGATCGATAAACGTACAAAGAGGTAACTCGAAATTAACGTCACGATAGCAACACTGTCTAAAACTAGTCCTTACCAAAAACAATGGCGGTAAGTCGGGTACGAAGGAGTTAAATTCATTGCGAGTCATTGTGAAGGTACCACCGATTAAAATAGTATCCTAAACCCAACGTGCGCAAATCTCTTTGCGTTGCTTCCGCGAGTCATCCACGTAAATGCCGAACCTTCAACCCCGGTCGAACGATCTTGAATAGTTTTCCATTAGGAGCAACGTTTCGACTATAATATTTTCGCTCTCTTTCGAATCCTTTAAAACGAATAACATAGTTTCGTAGGAGTTCGTCGAGTCTCCGGAAACCTGATTCCGTGAGCGAAATAGCGGCGCGCATCTATCGTGTACACTATCGATCACGGATCCAAATTGGATAGATTGTACATTGTCGTTCTCGACTAATCACGATTCACGGGTACGTACTCCTCGTAGTTTGACCCTATCAGCAAAATCTGATACGATCTCAAACGAAATGAAAGAAAAAGAAAATAGGAAAAAGTTCGCGCTACTCCGCGTGGAGGCAGCGAGACGAAGATGCGTATCTACGTATATACGTGTACATGTACATAAATTATTACGAATTGTCAATGTAAGATTATACATAAACCCATACATATATATATTAATATATTAATGTGACATTAACATATTAATACGTATGTAACATAAACTATAAATATAGTAGGTATTGCGACAACAAAAAAAGGCGCAGATGTATAAGAAAAAGAGGAGAACGAGAGAACGGGAGGGAGAGAAAGAGAGGGAGAGAGAGAGAAGAGAGAGATTGTTAATATTAACTTTATTATTCTCCTACTGGCAGTTGCGCGAGACGATTATAACGTACCGCCGTCGTTGATCAAATCAACCGTATTACCCGAAAAAGATGTTTGATGCAAAACAGCCACGTTAATACTATTCGTAATTCGTTAGAAGTTCCTTCGTTTCCGCTCTATTTTTATGGATTCTATTTAATACGATACTCTTAACGGTACTCGTACCTTAGTTAGAACTAGCTGCAACTGCACCGTTAACTTATGTATCGATACGAACTTCGCTACCTCACTTCCTTCCGAACTATTATCCGTCGAACTTTTTTCAAGGGCACGTTGAAACTTACTTATCGTTAGTCGAGCAAGAGTCTTTATTCCCGTTAATTTTCTCACGCTTAACCCGCATCGTCGTGCACGTTTTTTATGGGCTGAAATATAGCCGTACAAGTATACACGTTCTTTGCGCAATTTAATCGAGTCTCGTTTCCTCGTCCACCGTCGACGAGACGCGTTCGCGTTATCGGTAATTCTCGTATTTCCCGGCCTAACGATCCGCCGAGACTATTTGTTCGTTGATTGTGAGCGTGACAGACGTCGAGTTTCTCGCGTCGAGATCACGAGCATCGAGAGCGATGCGCGAAACAATAATTAATTTCGTGCAAATCAATCCTCGCTTTGTGCAACAGACGCGTGCGGCTATGTACAGGAAGCGTATATGCATATATACAAATGTATCCTAATAGATGTAACGCGACAAGAACGATCTTGATTCCTACGTTTCCCAAAAAAAAAAAAAATGGATTAACGAAATAGCTGTGACGAACGATACTCAGATAATCGTGGCGAATTTTCGGTGAGGGGTTTCCTTCCCCGGTGCGATAGGATGAAAATGTGTACACTTAAGGATTACGATTTGCAGATTACGATTATCATTGTATTCGTGACGCGTTGGATTGCTTTATCGAGATCTCATCGATACTCCAATTCCGTGGCTTTGTTAAACTTTGATCCGTATCTCGAAATTGTAAACCGTGAGATCGAATTCTATAACATTCGTGAGAGCCCGTGGAACGGAAGGATTGCCGTTCGAAATTGCCGAAATGAATCTCTGGAATTCCATCCTTTTCCGATGGTGGAATTTACACGGGGCTCCCGTATTTTTTCGAGGCGCGCAAAACTAGAATCCATTTCTCGGCTTTGCGCTAGTCGTCGTACCGATATATCCATGCATCGATAATAGCGTCGAGATTAAAGAGATACGTGAGACGTTTGTAAGTACCGTGAGAGTAATTATATAAAATGAGGCTTCACCACATAGACTGTTGATATATTATTACGTACGAGCAATAGAGATATAATTAATTATCGCGATATGTTCAGTTACGCGTCACACAGTTTACTAATCGAGGAGTCTATGTTCATCTAGGAGTGATTATGTCGTAGATGTTACTGTATATTAGCCTTAAATAAATAAAGTTGTGGAAATGACGAAGATGTGAAATTTAAATGGAATGAATTTTATTTTATCAATTTCGTCCCTGCGTGAATACGAAATAAAAGATATGGTATTAAAGAGAGACGTTCGTTCGAGTTTTCTTCCCGAGATAACCCTTAAGCTCCACTTTTTCGTGATTCGAAAGATACGCAGCAAATTTGTGGTTCGCCCGAGCTGTGAAATAAATACACGATGTGGATAATGAAAAATATTTCTTTCGGAGGGGATGTCGAAGAGGATCACGGCCCTGATATTGATCGCTGATGAACGTGTCGGGAAATTCTGCGCGCGTCGGAGAATAGTGTCCACGAACGTTTATGTTTAAACTTCGTTTTACAAAAATACCAAAGATATAACAGTACAAGAAGGTGCGTACTGCGACATATTCAACGATTTTATCAAATTTTACCCAACCTCTTAATGTTTATAGACTATCTGGCTGTAACTATCGGATCGAAGGGGAAAAAAGCAAAGAACGCAAGATGGCGGCGTTGTCAACTTAAATATCGTCCGCGACATCAGCGCCAACTGTCCAAGTAGCGGAAAACAAAGAGTGGCGGACTGCTGCGCGTTACGGCTGGTTACGACTATACGGCTAGTCGCTACTGGTCGCTGCAAACAAAACGACAGTGGCGCCACGTTACGGACTCTTTCATTTGTCGACCATTTGTAAACATGGCTCCGGTGAGTTTTCTGTCCGTCAAAAATCTGAAAACTATTCGGGAAATTAATAAGATCATTGGAAAATTCGTTTGAAATACGAGACCTGTTTGTTCGACCTTCAAATACGATACAATTATGTTCACTCGTTCCACGGGATTAAATGGATTACATTGGATTCGAAACTAGTCGCGCGAGCACCGCTTTGGTGGCTAAAACATGTGTCTATAAGACGTACAAGAAGCGCTAGTATTTCTCGAAGAATTTCGAAATGATCGGTTTACCGTATTTTTCAGAACGTCGCGAAGAAGACGAAGGGACCGGTCAGCAAAAAGCAGGCCCTTCGGGGCAAGGGCCAGAAGAAAAAGGTGGCCCTTAAATTCAATATTGACTGCACACATCCCGTGGAGGATAATATTATGGATGTAGCCAATTTCGTAAGTCTTTTCACGCTTTACGCATCGAGTAAGCTTAATCAGATCTTATATTGCTTTATCCGCCGATAGAAATTGAAGCTTAACCCTCGATGAATCTTGTTGACAGAATTCTAACCTCAATCCGGTTAGGTTTAAACTTTTTTCATTCTAATTAATGGACCTTGCCAATGTGTTGTTTCTACAGGAGAAGTACCTGCAAGAAAGGATTAAGGTCGCTGGTAAAACGAACAATTTTGGAAACAGCGTTACCTTGGAGCGCAACAAGATGAAGCTTACCGTCAACAGTGACATTGATTTCTCTAAGCGGTGGGTGTTGTCGTGTTCTTTACGTATTAACAAATCATCTGCTGTAATGTAACAAAGAGGCAGTTTCCGTGTTACGGAATAATTCTACTAACGAGTATTTGCTATGCAGATGCTTTTAACAGTATTATATTGTTTATTGTCTCCTTTGCGATAGCATTCCATTGCATTCTTGTTTTATAAAAGAGTAATCGAGGGGAATTAATTTGCAGAAACGAAACCTACCTATACCAAGTAATTTACGAGTGTAATAGAATAAGATGAAATTAAATGTATAATTATTCTGCATGAAAATCAGATCCAATGAGAAGATCGATATTTGCACTAATTAGATCATTGCTTTTCATAGGTACCTCAAGTATTTGACGAAAAAATACTTAAAGAAAAACAAATTGCGCGACTGGCTTCGTGTTGTATCGAAAGACAAAAACACCTATGAACTGAGATACTTCCAGATTAACAGCCAGGAAGACGACGACGAAGAGGATGCCGAGTAAACTGTTTTTATTCTACACAACTACAGGAACTTGTGTACATACGTCTATTAATAAATAATGAAAGACAATTCGTTTATTAGTATTTATCACCTAATAGCCTTGTGTATTAATTTCTATTATCTGTGGTGTAATTACATTTCACGACGCTAACAAAACATTACACTAATTCATTAAAAAAAGTTCACGGGCATTAACGATACATCACATTTTCGAGTCTAAAAAAGAAACCTGAAAAATAAATTTGAAACTTTGTAACACTATTGCAATTTCCCACAAAAGCACGCGTCATCCGACGCGTAACAATAAAAAGCTATTCCAATCATGTTTACCGTCAACAGAATCGTACCTATTTAAGGCACCATGGGATCCCTCGATAATAACACGCATTACGCAATGAACGTTTTAGTTCTTACTGTCTTCAAAACATAAGCGAGATAACAACATCGAGTTCTACTAACAGATGTAATCAAAAACACCATTCGTCCCGAAGTCATAATTTAGGTCATTCAAATATCGTAAAGTGAACGCATGCTTTACAAAAAGAAATCGGAATAAAACTGAGAAAAGAATATTCTTCTCCGGTACGAAAGTGCCAAAACTGTAGTTTGGACCTAACCAAATTCTATCTTTAATCATTATTATCGTATCACCTAAAATTGTCAAATCTGAAATTTCCTTAAAAGCTGGTGGTGAAAATAGCATAGAGCCAGGCCTGCCTCATCTATCAAACGTATTGGCAAAACATTCCCTTTCCCCATCCATCCGTTATCGCGATAAAGCTCGAATACCCTTTTCAGTGGCACAAATGGATCTGGTCAAGATATACTCCAATCCCCAAGATTAATTTTGTCCATTTATCGAAGAAAAAAGACGTGGGACTACTTCGTCGTAGCGCACTACCAGAGAGTGTTACGGTTCGCGCAGACGAACTGACGCACGGCGATTGTTGTGACAGAAGTGTGGAAAGAGTATCGTATCGTCGTCTCCTGCAGTTCGGAATCAGCAAAATCCGTGTGAACCGACAGAAAAGAATAGTCACCGTATCAACGACGGGAGAGTGTGGTCCTCAAGAGCAATCGAAACTCGTGCAATTGTGCGAGAACAATGAAGTTTCAGTATAAGGAGGAACATCCCTTCGAGAAGAGGAAGGCCGAGGGTGAAAAAATTCGACGAAAATATCCCGACAGAGTCCCCGTGAGTAGCTCGAACGGAATCGAATTTTTTAAGGCCAACGAAGGAACAATCGGAACGTGTTATTGTACTCGGGTGAACGGTCGGTGAATTCCGTGTCGCGATGGGTTTGAATGAGCTTCATTTCATGACAAGCTGATTCGATCGTAGTATCCCCAGAATTTCCTGGTCTGGAAGGAGTCAAGGTCGGCTTTCTACGCCGTACCTATGCCAACATTTCGAGATGATGCAAACTTTTTCCACTAATCGACACGCGACCGATGAAATTGAATGGTCATTTAGAATTCCTTTGTACGCTTTGGCTGCCGTAACTAGCGCCTATCGATTTCACGCTACGCCCACGGCTCCAATACTTCAATTGCAGGATTGATAAAACGCGACGGAACGATGGAAAAAAGTAGAGTTTCTTTTTGTCTGCCGTGAAAAGTGCGCAGACACGTGAGTTGAATCCGCGAGACGATTTTATTTTATCGTGCAAAATGGGATGAACGAGAGTGCAGCCCAGCTGACATTACTTCACAAACTCTTGGATGACTGTCAAACACACATAATGTAAAACGCTAATCCCAAACTTGGTTTCTAAACTTGGCACGTCGTCAAGATTTCAGTGTTTTACGGTTCACGCAGCGATTGAGAAAATTGTTATTTGTGTACTACCCCGAGGAATTGTTTATGCAAATTTACAAATTCATATTGAACGGAAATGACCAGCTGATCGTTCCGAAATAAAGACGAAATGTTCCAATTCACAATAATTGAGCCTTTGTTAATACAGCTGCAATTGTGATTTGTGGAAGATAATTGTTTCATGATTTGTGATCTTTTGTTGTAGGTAATTGTTGAAAAAGCACCCACCGCTAAAATCAGTGAATTGGATAAACACAAGTACTTAGTACCATCCGATTTAACCGTGGGACAGTTTTACTTTTTAATTCGCAAGAGAATTCATCTTCGCCCCGAGGATGCTTTGTTTTTCTTTGTTAACAATATCATTCCCCCGACAAGCGCTACCATGGGTTCACTCTACGCGGTAATTGAACAATACTTTGTTTTAAAATTTTACAAGAATCGAATGGAGTACTTATTTTTGCCTGTTATCTCTTAAAATCTTGACAGGAACACCATGAGGAGGACTTCTTCCTTTACGTAGCGTTCAGCGATGAAAATGTATATGGACACTAAATCACAAATAAGAAGAACACGTCTATACGAAGGAGCAGACAACAAAAATTGGTCATCTACAATGTAGTCCTCATAGATGCTTTCGGAAGTGTTAACAAAATTGCATCTCCTGACTTTTTTGAGTAAAACTTCAAATCTTAGCACAGCACACTGAGTTTGCTTCCTTGAGAAATCAAACGCGTTCGTCTGCCGATGGTACAAATGCCCTACTTTTCGGTTCCATCGCTTGCCGAGGAAGCGTAGATTATTAGGGATTAAGAAGGACTAATCAGCGCTAAATTCTACGATCTCGCGACATGCCTAGCCTGATATTAAAAAATCGGAAAATCATTAAAACGAGAAAAAAAGAATTGATCGTACAGCGAAGAATCATGTAAAAAGAACTACTAACATAGAACTATTGTCATAAATCATGTACCCGTGTAAATGACGGATTTTAATTCTCTATGTGATATAGTTTACTTTTCTTTAGGCTAGAATTATTCTTGTATTGACATGATTTAATGTTGTTCAATTGAGAAAGGAATGGAAAAAAAAGACGGATTGCCGAATATTTGGTAAGATGAAAAATTTTCTGTAACGGCTGGATGTGGGCCAATAAAAAAATGTAAAAACAGAAATACCAATGAGTTTGGTTACCTTTCCCGGTATCAGATATTCGATCCAGCTACGTTTTTATAATCGCGCTAGGACAATCCTGTGCCTCATTGATAATTTACATGTTTTTCCCGTAACACGGTCATAGTTAATTTGTTTTTCCCGAGAAAGCGGCTGCCTCTACTCGAAGGAGAATAGTATCTTCTAGTCAATGCTATTGCTTCGCTGGAAGAGGATTGTCGACAACATGGAATTGGAACAAAATGGAACTAATGCTACGAATAGTTCGGTCGGAGATAGATATATCATCTCCTCGTATGATCTTAGCCAAGAAGATAGTAATTGGATCGTGACGAATTCCTTCATTATCTTTACTATGCAAACAGGTAAATGCATCTGCTAGCTAGAATCCTTTCCCAAGGGAAATACTGATACCCTACGAATCGTTTAGGCTTTGGCATGTTGGAGTCAGGCTGCGTTTCGTTAAAAAACGAAGTCAATATCATGATGAAGAATGTTGTAGACATAGTACTTGGTGGACTGACATATTGGGCATTCGGTTTTGGAATGAGTTTTGGATCAAGCGAGCCTAACAACCCGTTCATTGGGATTGGGGGATATTTAATAGACCCCCTGTTTGGTGATCAATACATGGGCCCGATTTGTGCTGCATTTTTATTTCAATTAAGCTTTGCAACTACTTCTACAACAATTGTCAGCGGTGCTATGGCTGAACGGTGATTATAAGAGACATACGGTTGCTTCTCAGAATGTGTGCCACGTTTAAAACTTGTTATTACAGGTGCAATTTCAGAGCATACTGCCTGTTCTCATTCCTAAATACAATTGTTTATTGCATACCAGCAGGATGGGTATGGGGTGACCATGGTTTTTTAAAACGTATGGGTGTCGTTGATATTGCTGGCTCAGGACCAGTGCACCTTGTTGGTGGTACATCTGGTAAACCAACGTCTCTTGAATCAGCCACGAGATTATTTTACATTCGTTACTTTAATCAATAATCTCCCGTAGCACTTGCATGTGCCATCATGCTTGGACCTAGATTAGGCAGATATGATAATGGAATTGATCCTCTACCACTCGGCTGCCCTGTCAACGCTATCATGGGTTTATTTGTACTATGGTAAAACATCCCTTAACGTCCCAAATTCACTGTTCATATATCTGGTATATCTCATATTTCTAATTGTAATCGTGTGTTAACGAAAATCGATAATAAAAGGTGGGGTTGGCTAGCCTTCAATAGTGGCAGTACATACGGTGTCAGTGGACAAAAATGGCAATACGCTGCCAGGGCAGCGGTCAACACAATGATGGGAAGCATGGGCGGTGGGTTAGTTGGTCTTGGATTTAGTTTAACCAACCCCCAGGGAATTGATATCCTCAGTCAAATAAATGGTATCCTTGGTTCCCTGGTAGCAATCACAGGTGAGCCTCTAAATGAAGTCAAAAGCACAAGTCTCGAGTATCCCTCGTACTAGCATTACTTTTATATCGGCAATTAGGCGGTTGTTTCCTTTACAGGGCCTGGGAATCTATGATCGTTGGAATGATCGGTGGTTTTATCAGCTGTTATGTGATGCCTCTATTGGATAAGTTACACATAGACGATCCCGTCGGAGCTAGTTCGGCACATGGTTTGACTTCGTCTCGACTCATTACTCATTGTTCCTTATATTCTCTTCGCCGTTTATTGCATCTGATGCCAGTTTATTCTGTTTTAACGTAGGTGCAAGTGGAATTTGGGGTGTTATTGCCATTGGTTTATTTGCAGATAATCCATATCCCCTTGATACTACTAGCGGAAGAAAGGGCTTATTCAAGGGTTCGTGAACGCAGTTTATTAACTTTAAGTGTCGACGCACACGACGAAGTTTTCTTCTGTTTTACAGGCGGAGGATGGTACTTATTCGGGATACAATGTTTATCTGCATTATGCTTAATGATTTGGAGTTTCAGTACATCCGTAGCATTATTATGGGTAACGTTTACAAAGTATCATTCGATACGTATAAAACGGCGTCTTTCGGTGATGCTGTTGTTTAAGTAAAAAGCGTTCTCTATTTTTGTAGCTTATCAATAAAGTTATACCGATTAGGATGAACGTCCACGACGAACTTCTTGGTGCGGATTTTGTCGAACACAGAATACGTCACACGCAGGTTTGTATTGCAGTTTGAACTTTACATGTTTATTATTATAAAGTACCTTGTATACTACTCGATTAATTGATATTTTTAGATTGGCGTAAGTAGAGCTATGTCCGCTCTTCGCCCAGCTTCTCGAAAGCACGAATTAGAAAACGTACATTCCGTCGGTATAAATCCCGGTAAGATATCCCCTTACCAATCAAGAACTAACGACCCAACGATTGAGCGTATTATAATAAATAATTGATTCGGGACAGGTCATGATTCCTACATCGATAAACACGTGAATAAAAATCGTTTGAGGGTTGGCAAGCATCTGTCTCTTAAGAAGAAATCATTGAAGAGCGCTCAAATACATACGATCCCGGACGCCGTTTTATCCGAGAAAATTAAACCAAAGTTCGCTTGGACGAATTGAAATATTTCGACACAATCCAACAGTTTGTCGAATATAATAAATTTCTTAGAAATGTATAAACCTATCCCACATGCACATGCTAACGCTTTCGACGCATTGATGTAACACATACGATTTACACACATTCCTCGATAAATAATTAAGGTCTTACGCAGTTACATAGATGGTAATTGTGGATGCTAATAAATAGGAGAACGAACCATTTGAATGGATCACAGACACAGTAAACTTATGCAGTACGTTATCTGTATCGCGAACAACGTATTCACTAATAGTATGGCACGTGTAAAGGAAATGCCTCCGTTATAGTCCAGTATATCTCGAAATAAAATATTTTTATGAATCTTTCTGTATCCCTTAACTCTGTATTCCATACTGAGGACGATTATACCGGACGTTTTACTATACATTTATTGGCAGGAATTCATCCCTGAAGACCATATCAAGTAGACATTCACAAAATAACAGTTTCCTCTACTTTACACGGACATTTTCAATTGTCGAATGATATTTACAAGTCTATTATAATTTGACGCAGCACTCGCAAATGATAATCACCTTACTCGTAGAAACGTGTTGCAGAACAGGTATAGTAGCTCATAAGATAAATATTAAAAAATACTCGACACCCCCACAGGTACACTAATTCCATTCGAATAGGAAACTGTCTTATAGGACAATCTAAACCTGCTTTGTGTATGTACGTGTAAAAACATATACCTAAAAAATGAACACATAATATGTTAAAGCACTCGCATCAGATGTAGCATAGGAAACGAAATTTCGTTTTTCTAGTGAATATGTTGTAGCAAAATGACCTTGATGCAATACGCAGCACGGCATATTAACATACTCTAATAACTTTGACTCTGCGCGCAAGAGTTTTATCTGAATTGGTGATAGAAAATTACAGATGCAGTGAGACCATATAAACCCAAGTATCTCCTTAACATCTGTAATCTCACGGATGGATTAACATTATTACAAACTGCTTAAAGCCCACTGCGAGACTTCGGTCGGTAATCCCGAGTAATTTTTTATAGCATCCATGACTTGCTGTGCAGTAAGTAAGAATTTATAATACTGATACTCTTTTTCGACTCTGGTATTAACGCTGTTTGCCGGCACTATGATTTCCAAGTTCTGTGAAATTGAATTTATGAATATTTTCTTTCACAAAGTGTTGCAAGGTGAGTTATCATAGTTACCAGACTTCTTACCTTAATATGTTCGAAAGCTTTCATGATCACCGGCCTTTGAACGGTTTGTATGGAGGAGTTCTGATTCGCAAATTTAATGTAACGATTGTAAACTGTTTCGAAATTTATTGGCTCACCGTCGTAAATTTCTGTCTCGTGTTTCATCGCTATTATCTGGAATAACGAGAGTTGTAAAGACGGATTACCAAGGATAATTTAAGGGGACAGCTGATATACTTACTAAACACATTTCTAAAATGGACAACCCTTCGAGCATTAATACTTTATCATCCTGCGAGAAGATTTTGCTTGCCTCTACAAAATCGTTTACTTCTAATTTTTGATGCTTCTCCGACAGTGTTGAAACCGCCACTGCCAGAAAGTTTCTAAAGCTTCTCTCGCTGACGTCAATCTGATACATCCTCTTCAACAAGTTTACCATGGTGACATTGCTAACTAAACTTCGAATATAGTCGTTCCACATGGATCCATATTGTGGATCAATAGTACAGTCGTCGTATTGCTGCTCAATTTTATTTACATTTTCATCATCAGGTAAACTCAGAAGATGCTGAAAGAGTTCCAGACGATCGTCAAATGCTGAAGCTGGTTGTTCGGAGGATGATGTATCGCCAGGATATAGAAATATCTGACGATGAGAGAATCGTGACTTGACACGTTTTTCCAGCAATTCTATAACGTCCAGTCTACAAGTTATTCCTAGCACGCATATTGGAGCCTGAAAGAGATAACATATTTTCAATTTACCAGTCTTTTTCGCAGAGCGTGTGGTTTCCATTTTAGAGGAACTTACTTGCGCCGATTGAGCAATATCAAAGAGATTATACAAGAGAGTTTGATTATGGTGCTCACAAAACAAATCAAACTCATCCAGTATAAAGATAACTGGTTTTGTTCGTTTTTTGTCCCCTGATTTTAAACAATCCAACAAAAAAGCCAAATTTTCAGCAAATGTGCCAAATACTTTATCGCCTACAGCATTTTCTAATTGCATTTGCCGAGTGGCATCCTTTAATGCTAGACGATCATCCGTATGGACCAAACCATGAAGGTTTACTATCAATGCATTATCTTTGAAACTCTTTAGGGTTGATAACTCTTTTAAAACACTATTGATCAGCTGGAAAAATAGACACACGTAAGAATTGTTCGCAAACAGCTGTATGTTTTTGAAATTCTAATAAACTTACTGTTGTCTTTCCACTGCCTCTGGGACCAATTAACAATGCAGAGTTACTTTCACCCATTTCAGCAGTGCGTTTTAGTAACTCTAAAATGTGTAGCCGTTCCTTGACATGGTGTCTGAACTTTGTTTCCGGGCACATGATTTTGCGCTTTAAATATTTTCTGGTTAACAATATCATATTGTCTTGGAAGTCAATTGCCATATTTTTTTTCTTGTTCATATTGGCCTCTATACTGCAATATACCGAGAGCAATGATTTCAGTTTCTCAAGAAAACTGCTTTTTTAGATAAATTATTTTTGGGTATGTGTTAGTAATCAATAACTGTTTTGAACTTTCAAGTCGGCAAAAATGACTGGTTATCTTTCTAATTCACGACACCGATTACAAAAACCATGCTACGTATGACACAACAAAAGAGTATAATCTATTCATTTCTGTGTTCAAATATAATTTTGTAGCATTTATACTGCATACGAAGATTAGCCAAATATAACCTATTAGTCATTAAAAAAACATACCCCGGTACCTTGAAAACGTAGTACCTGGAATGCCTAATTCCTTTGCAGCAATTTGGTATTGATTAACTAGACGTAAAATTGGAAAATCCCACTTTGACCGATTCCAAAATACCTTTCCTGAAATATCGAGAATCACCACTTCCAGAGACGCTAGTACCGTGTTGTTTACAAAACAAATATGGAAGACACGGAGCACAAAACAGACAAGAAGAATTGTACTTTTTTATTTAATCGGAGGAAGATACGCAGCGCTGGAGCTAGAAAACGTAAAGGTGCCGACGGTGAGGATGGTAAGTACATGTTAAAAAAACCCTCCATTCTCTGTTACTTTAACGAGATGTAATTACATTACATAAATTTGATTAGCCATTTTCGTAGGTTATGTGTTTTGAATCAATTTCTTGGCATATGTATGGTATTGGTTTTTTTCTACAGAGAGCAGCGAGGATGAAACTACGGTGGTTAAAAAGGAGAAAAGGCAACCTGATCACAATCACTTGAGACAAAGTGTAAGAAATATTGTTTCGCGCTAGAAATCATAACCTTCCGAAAAAATCTAGAAGCATCTTATTTTATGTTGAATCAAGTAAGAAATCTTAATAGAAACAAGATGTTTAGTGAAGATAATATTTCGCAGACTAATACAAAACGATATCAGCAAAAAGTTGTTGCCAATGAGAGTAGCGGGGACGAGAGCATAACAGTTTCGTACAAAAGCAACAGGACTCCTATGCCAGCTGGTCCAAGCGATCAAGGAGCTACAGCAATCGTAGAAACAGAAACGGAAAAAGACAGAGATGCTCAAGCATTGTTTGAAAAGGCTCAGAAAATTAACGAAGTACATATTAATATAATGAAGTAGATTAATGTGTTTACTTGATCAGAGAGTACGAGTGTTTATGTTTACAGGAACTTGAAGGAAAGGAAGATGATAAAATTTATAGAGGCTTAAATAATTATGCGCAATATTATAAGAAAAAAGATACTGCTGCTGGAAATGCTTCTAGCGGTATGGTACGTAAAGGTCCGATAAGGGCACCGGCTAATCTCAGAGCAACCGTAAGATGGGATTATCAGCCGGATATATGTAAAGATTATAAGGAAACTGGATTTTGTGGATTTGGAGGTAACTAGAATTACGGGATTACATATACCAGGCATGGGCAACATCGGCTCATCGCTTCTCCTCCGCTGATTTCGCTATCCCCACTTCCGCTGCGTGCACCGAACGGAGAGAAGGATAGCAATATATACTAAATATACCCGTACCGTACATACTACTGAGCGCGTTCACTTTTTTAATCGCTGGTAGGGTTACCCAATAACGGAGAAGTTCGAGCCGCCATCGCCGCTGTGGCTCAATGAGCCGATGTTGCCCATGCCTGACGTATACGGTATATCGAAAATAAAAATTCTGTTATTTATACGGCGTAATTTGCAGACAGTTGTAAATTCCTTCATGACCGTTCGGATTATAAACTGGGATGGCAATTAGAACGAGAAGCGGCGACAGGAGACTATGATAATAGCGGCGACGAAGACGATAAGAAGTACGAGATCGACAGCGACGAAGAAAATCTGCCGTTCAAATGTTTCATTTGTCGAAGTAGTTTTACCGACCCAATTGTCACAAAGTGGGTATTACGAATAAATAGTTGATCAATATAATAAAATACAAATCTACAGGGATTACAGTGAAACTCAAACGGTTTTTCGTTTCAGGTGTAAGCACTACTTCTGCGAGAAATGCGCCCTCGAGCATTACAAAAAGAGTACGAGATGTTATGTTTGCAACATTCAAACTAACGGTGTATTCAATCCAGCTAAAGAGTTGATCGCACGCACTAAGATGGAGGAAAAAGAACGTGCCGCCAACGAGGAGGAGGTATCAGACGATTAATAAAGGCCGTACTTTTACGAAAGGAAAAGTATTATTCGCTATTAAAAAAAACAACAACTGAATATCTTTTTTACGAGATTACCGAGTTCATATAAGAGAAACGGAGACGGCATCATTACTGTAAATATTGTGATTCTGTATATCGATTCTTTTATGTTATAGACTACCGTACGCGTTTTAATAAAAGTTAAGAAACAACATCCATCTTTCCTTCTCAATTTCAAACCTTCCCGCGGAATTCCTCGTGCAGTGTCGGTTTTGCGATAGCTGAACAGCGCGTGTTAATAATAAACGCTACAAAAAGCAAAATGGACGTGAAATGATGGTAGAGTAGGTCGACAACCCTCCTCCGGCAAAAGCAGGCAAAAGGTCTAGATTTGGAAGATCTCTCGTACGAGCCGTTCTACAAACACTCGTCGACTGGGCGTCAGGGTGCTCGAGGGGCGTCGCGGCGGTACTCGCCATGTAGGGCGAAAGTGATTCCGACGGCTCGTAGCTGTTCTTTCGATCGATACACGCGCAGTGTTGTTTCCCTCGTATCGCGAAAATGCTACCGAGCTACTCGCTTTTTACGGATATCCTGAGGACTCTTGCGAGTGACGTGCAAATGCAGCGGCCTCGTTGCAACGCGATATAAACTGACGGATAAGATGTGCCGAGTGATGACACGATGAGAAATTGAATGTCGCATCGTTAGAAAAATCGACGATTCTTCTATCGGCGCCTTGCCCTCCCTTCATTGATTTCTAAGAAGACACGCCGCGCGCAAAAACGTTCAAGTTTTGCAAGGTGATTATCGTGGTAACGAGAGGCACCGAGGAAAGTGCGTAATTCGTCGTTGTAGAAATTTATCGTCAAGAAAAATTTCAAGTGCTTTCCTTTGTCAACTCAAACCCTCGTCAAACGTGAACATTGTGACGATTTGCCGGTTTGTCTTTTTGACGTTTATGGGACTTTAAATAGTTTGAACGACGGTGATGCCAATTCCGGACTACAAATCGTCATCTCTTTGTTTGAATTTCATCCCGAATTATTAAGTATCGTCGATTCGTGGGATGAAAGATTTGAGCTTCAAGGAGAAAACGATACTAATTCGTTGTCTCTCGTTATCAACATATTCGTCGAACGCATCGGCTGACCGTAAATCAGTGATCTCCTACGTACCTACGAACCTACGGAATTAGTGTGTCGAATAACTGTCGATTAAACATGTTATCTTCAGTGACAGCTGTTACTAGAGTTACTTTGGATACAACAGTGTGTTATTGACACGACGATAAAGCGAAATCCCTTTTCTATCGAAGTTAACAAAAGTTATCGTTTTTGTTCCGTCGCGCGTTGTCGAACAAAAGCTTTTGTTAGAATATCGGTGTAGTCGCCGTGGTTGTGTGTATTGTCAATCGATAAGCTGGCGATTAAGGAATGCCTCGGACCGAACACGTTAATCATTATTAACGATACACCTGTCCCACGTACTTTCGAAACTACTCAGCAGCAAGTACACTCGTCATTTGTAAGGTGTTACTTTTCACGGAGATTCTCTATCAACCAGGTAAGTGGCTTTCCTGCTCTTGATACGTTCATAAATGGAATTATGTAAATGTTGATGACTCGCTCTTATCGCACGGTCGATGTCGGATATTTTAAAAATAACTACCCGTTCCGCTGAAATCTAGATAGGCCCGGCCGACACGCGAGGTCGCGTCTTACTTACAATTAACGATAATCACCAATTAAACACAGTTATCATGCGTGAATTACGGTATGCATATCGAAGCGATCCTCGTTCCCCACCGATAGCAACCACGAAGTTTAATATGAGTAGCGAACGGGTCGAGTGTCAGGAACTGAGATTCTCGCGAGCCACCCAACCAAAATTTTTGATAATGCGTCATCGTTCACACCTTGAACGGAACGAATCGGACAGTTCTCCAATCCAGCGCAGTGGTTCCACGTGTCCGATGTCACATGCTCGATGACTCTCCAGAGAGAAAATGAAGTTCGAAAATAGAAGCGGTAATTGGCACTAAGTAATTATTCCGAGATGGAGATCAAGTGTTCTGTGGTTAATTAATTTTAGACAAGCAACGCGTTAAGGGAGATATACCAGGTTCTCTAACAGATTACTCTAAACGAGGAAAAACAAAATTAATTCTCGTATTTTCTGTGATGCTCGCAAGGAAACCTGCCCAATATTGGCATTGACAAAACGTTATTATCGATCGCGTAAGCACGAAAATTCTTGTGCGGCTTGTTTTTGGATAAAAAATACTGATACACCGTTAACCAATCACGATCGATCCGCTCGAGTTTTCTTTTTTGCCGAAGTACGCTTTTTCGCTTTACGAACATTAAACAACTGCCTTAATCGCGGAACTTGACAAATATTTGACTGCGGAATATCTCGTAATCTCAACACCGTCAATTTCCTGGTTTAAAGGGACACGATGTTTACCTCGATCGTTTCGTTGAAAATTCTTCAACGGCGCGCCGTTCGATGCCGTCCTCGCGATAAGCGAAACGCATTTTCCACGACGCGACGTATAATTTCAACTATGAATGAACGAGTGTCATTAACGGTATACCGTTCATTTTATTTACTATAATCACCTATTCGCTTATCGGTCTTTCCGCCGCTGCCGAGCTTATGAATCGCAAGTTTTTCAATGATATTAGAGCATTACGCGCGACACCGTTTGCCATCGTTACGATCGATCGTTTAACCCCTGCGATTTGGTGCGATGACCAAAAATCTAAATAATAGAGGAAACTATGTAGTCTCCTCGATGAAACTTCTAGTTGATCGGGCTTATAACCGCGGTAAATACTTCAGCTGCCTCGATTCCCAGAATTACTAAAAATAAATATACTAGCGTTGACGATACATGTCAGTGGCAAACGGGTACGCGATACTTCTATTTTTATGTGCATCATTTATCCCTTTGTTAACATGGTAAAAATAAGAGCGCGTGTTCGACGCTTCGACGTGGGAAGTTGATGCTTCTTTACCCGGAAGGGAGGGAAAAAAAAACAAGCGACGTTGAGCAATAATGTCGAGGTACATATATACAACGAGACATCGCGGAAACGTATCTCGGTTGCGCTTTAACAAAGCCACTGACATTCGACGCAAGTACTGCAAGGTTGTCACGCGTGTAGCTATACGAATATGTATATTTAAACAAAATACATATCGCGCGCATCCAGTGCACGCGTCTAAGTACTCGGGGACCCTGAGTGTACCGGATTCTTGTATAACCGAAGGCGAATCAATAAATTAGCTTGCCGACGAATTCTTCGTGGTGACGCGTTTTAAGAGTGCGGTCAATAAATAATTATTTCTTACGAAAAGTGCGCGCTTCGATGCAACCGGTGCGGTGACGATGGCGCAAGGTTACGCGACGAGCGTTGTTAGACATACGTTTGCCACGTACAATACATTTCGGGGAATCAAATCTTGAATAAATAAAGAAAAGAAAGAAAGAAATAAAGAAAAGTGTTCTAAAGTTCAAAATCTTTTATCCCTGTTCAATAAGAGATCATTTCTTTTTTGATGGATCGCTGTTTAAATTGGTAATAAATTGCGAGTACAGGTAACCCTTGAATAAAATAGTACCTTTAGTTGCACGTACATATTTGTAATAAGACGCACTCGATGAAAGGAATGTACATATGTATGTAAACTCGGTGAGAAGGTTCTCTGCTTATTCAAAGAAATAGAATTTGGTTCTTTGGAGGATAATAATAATAATTTATCGTGTGGTAGTTGAGCAACTAGTGCCTTTATTCATTTTCTCCGGAGATTTAATAAATTTTTTAAGTTTCGCTTTCTCAATTGAATAACTCTTATTTTTGTCTCTGCTTCGTTTACTTTCTTTATCGTAGAACGCGCCTCGGCATGCATAGAGAAATACTAACGCAAATAAATACATTAGCAGGCACCATCGCACACGCCAGACAAAGAAATAACTCGCAACGCACTTATTACAGTAATTCGCAGTAATTCCCGGAATTAATCTCTCCCTCACTAAGAAGACTGACCTTCTCGAGTTACGGTGCATTGTTTTGAAGCGGTCTTTAACCCTTCACGGAACTACATCGTTCTCTCGACTACGTCGTGTTTACATACGTATTGTACATTGGAAGTAAAGACATATTTTGCCAGTTGGGCACATCGACAGGAAGGCAGTTTTACAATTACGTACACATCTACGCTTCTCTTTTTCATAGGAAGTAATATTCAATGTAATTCAATGTAAGTCAATGTTTACGTAATCAATTTATCAGGCTCACGATTTGCCCCGTTAGATATTGATTTTTCATTCGACCCCAATCAAGCGACGTTAGATTACGTTTTACTAATATTATCGCTTTAGGGACTATTCCAGGATATCCTAAAAAGACGCGATGGAAGTAATCACTGCTAACAAATTGCATACGTACATACACACATATTCCAGTTGTTTTTTTTCTTGTTGCAATGTGATAACCGGGTGAAGCAGATATCTCGACGATGTTTCAGATGGTTTCTGGCAGTGATGCCCTCGTCGGAGGAGGAAAGTCAGTGGCTCGTTGGCAGCGGGGGTGGTCTCGCATCTTCCGGCGGTGGCACGACGATACCAGGAACCGGGGAACGTACGGTCAACATTAGAGGTGGATTATACACGGAAGAAATGGCGACGCAACCCACGAACGCAGGCACCGCCAGCGTGAACGCGGCTTCCGCCGATTCCGCGGAGCACGACCTCATTGACTCTACCGGCGACGCGACACTTTTGGCACAATTCCACGAGGATGCTATTAAACAGGTTCGGTCTTCGTCCTCTGATTATGCTCATTGATAACGGCGAGGTTTAGAGAGATTATTGGGTGCACTGGGAATATGGGTAGACTGTGGCGAGTTTCGTGTTCGAACGGGGGAATGGACACTTTTTTTTGTTATTTTCGAACACGGTTTGGACCAACATATTGACGGATTATTGAATTCACAGTGAGTGTATGGAAACTGGTATTCGTATTCGCTAATATCGTGTGATGGGGCGGTGTTGGTGACCACAGAAGGGTGCGGGAACTTACTGCATTTTTTCTGTTACTAAAACTTTTTAAAGCTCAACAGGGGATAAGACTGGTGACGGGTGACCGAAGTGATTTTTATTTAATTTTATGATAATTGAATACCTTATATATAATTATATATAATAATATGTATAATTCATTTATAAAAATGTTTTTAGGGTGAAATAAGAAATAACGAAAAGTTTAAAGGTTTTTTCTTTTTTTTTTATCCAGACGGGTGGTGGGCAGGTTGGCGAAAGGGTATATGGAGGGGTGGGAACCGGTTCTTAATAACATTTTCTAATTGGAAGTACTTTAAAACTCGTTCCGATGATGGGTAACCGGCCTTGTCTGTTGACGGTTAAGTTGCACTACTCATTGTTACGTTATTTAGAGAATTTGAAACAAGTTCTAGAGTAACATAAATTTAAAACGTTAAAAGAAATTTTAGCGTATATATTGAAGTACAGTATTAAACCGATGTTGTATACTGTTTATATGTACACAACATTTGCGCCACTGGGCTCAAGTTCAGATAGTAACGGTATCGAGTCATCTCGACTCGATAAGAAGGTTTAAGAACCACGACAATCGCGGAATACGAAGAACTAGAAATCAAATGCCCATATAGCTTGGTCCTTTCTTAGTATGCCTGAAATTTGAATTCGAAGGCACGTCAGCTGGCAACAGTTGACGCACTTGTATATATCGACCGATCGGATACCTACTAAATCGATCGATCTACGCAAAAAATTAATTCCGGAACACAAGAAAACCTTTCCCGGGCAACGAGATCGCTGGATTTTGAAATCTGAATTTACATTGGCAAATCAACGAAAGGTTTTCTTTTAGCACTCGGAAAGTGAGAGTTAAGAAAACTTTTGCCCGACGACGTCTACACAACAAAAACATAACCTATGTTAAATGGCGTCGTTTTTTGCCGTGTTATTTTCTTCCAGCGTTTAATTTACTTTCACCGTTGCCCTGTGTGCTCTTTTTGCATTTCAGCATGGATGAGGTCTTGGATGACTCGATCGCTAAGACGAAATATGAATCGCGACAGATACCGAGTTACCTGAATGATTTCCCAGTAAATACTTTTATTTCACACCATTCACTTGGAGGTTACGTCTGTACATGTAACTTTCTTACGGACGTTCTCGTTTCTTTTTTGCAATTTCGAACACGATGAATGAATCACGCTGAATAAAGAATAACTAAGAATGACTTGACCTTCGTTACCCTCTATTGCGCAGACTGCAAAATGTACTTTCACACTAGACATCTGTATCGTATGTTTTCATTATGTCAAAGTCATGCGTGACCTGACATTGAATTACTATTAAGTACAATTAATTCTATATTCTATTATTGTGTTACAGGCTGGCATTGGTTACTTCCAAATATTTGCTGCTTTATGCACGGGTTTGAGTCTTGCTGCGGATACGGTTGAATTTTTTGTTGTACCATACATTTTACCAAGCGCAGAAGTCGAACTGTGCATTGAGGATAACGAGAAAGGATGGCTCAGTTAGTGAACATTACTTTTTTTCCTTACCCACCCATTTATCTAGCCAGTACTCCATACCATTGTATTACAGGCAATATCACACTGATGGGTTTAGCATTAGGCGGATTGTTTTGGGGTGGTTTGGGAGACCGTCTTGGAAGGCGAAGGTCTCTGTTATCTGCTATGTCCGTTCATGCTTTATTCAGTGGCGTTGCTACTTTTATGCCAACATATGGCACTTTTATGACCGCTAGATTTTGCTCTGCTATAGGGTAGGAAACTTTTTTTATTCAACAACAGTCCTTCGACCGTAGTTTATGCAACGATAAATATAATCAGTTTGATTGTTTCACAGAGTCGGAGGATCGGTACCGTTAGCGTTTGTGTATCTCGCAGAATGCTGCCCAAGACTAAGTAGAGGTCGATGGATCGGCTTACTCGTAGCAGCTGGAGCATTAGGTGGCGTTTATGCTGCGATTTTAGCTTGGGTTGTAGTGCCCACGACCGGAGAAATGGTTGTGCTTGAAAATAAGGAGCACTTCAGTGCTTGGCATCGATTTCTTTTACTCTGCTCTCTACCTGCATTATGTTCCACTATTGGACTTATTTTTCTACCAGAAAGTCCGAGATATTTGGTAGAAGCGGGTAGAGACGTTGAGGCAATGATGGTTTATCAGGTATTTCTACTGTTGGCATTCCTATATGTATATAAAATCAGTTTCTGTGTTTACGTTTATTTTGATACATTTTGCAGAGGATATACAAAAAAAATAATTCGCGAAAGGGTGCAACAGGTGCACAGTATCAACTCTCTGAATTGGAGCTTCCAACTAAAAGGCCTCGTGGCTTGGCACCCCCGTCTCCTTCTAACCACACTAGCGTTTTGGCTGATATCATGTACTCTATCGAAATGGTAATAACAATATAATATATCATGTACTATCCACGTATTGACTCGTTATGTTCTACTGGAATATGTTTATAGTTTTGGAATTCCTTTCTGGAACTATTTGTGTCGCCCCATTTGCGCGTGACTGTAGTGCTTTTAATTATTTGGTCCACCGTATCGTTCGGGTAAGTTTCGTTTATTTACCATTCTTTGATATACTCTGACCTTCGTAATATTAACGAATTTTATTATTCTTCTAGTCTTTATGGCCTTATGGTATGGTGCCCTGAATACCTCAAGCTTCTACGAGCTACGGAATACAAAGCTCATACTAAACAGATTCCTGGAGCGAAATTCGAAAACAAGACATTCACTGGTTCTTTAGAGAATCGTCAATACAGTGATTCGACGTTTTTAAACTGCAAGTAAGGAGACGTATAGGATAGAACTTTAAAAGAATTCCCGATTAGTTCAATTTACGATTCTTTCTGTTTCAGATTCACTAAGATGGTATTTAGTCATGTCGATTTTGACAATTGTACCTTCCAGTCTGTAGAATTCAGTAGCATTAAGTCTAGCAAAACCCATTTTACGGACAGTGTTATTGTGTACTCAAAGTACGTGTTCGCAGTACCTTTGTTGCTTGTCGTAACTTTTTCTTCTCTAGACAAATTATATTACTTGATTTCTCTTTCATAGGTTTGTGGATACAGATTTATCCGCCCAAGTCTTTACGAGATGTAGATTGGAAAATAATACGGAACTAAGCCTGAGTGGACCGTGCCCGACTCTCGATCTTGATTACAATATTTACATAGAAGAAGCATTACACGGTCACCTCGTTGCTCAATTGGCCTTTGTGCCTGCTGCTGCTTTAGCGGGGCTAGCACTTACCGTTCTCCAACGGCCAAAGATGATCGGCATCTCGTTATTTTTTTCATCTGTGGCCGCTCTTTGCTTGATGTTGGTAGGCACAAATAGTTCTGCGGTCCTTGGCTTCGAAGGTGGTTTCACGGCAGTTTTTGCCATTGCTTGGACCACGCTCACTTTAGTCACAGTCGAGAGCTTCCCCACTCATTTGAGGTAATTAATATATTCATGCAAATAAGTATAATGTTCATCATACAACCTGGGATATAAAATTTTATGTTTTAGTTTTGAATGGTCGTGTACTCGAAAACTATACGTTTTTTCTTTACAGGTGTACTGGTTTTGGTGTTATAGCAGCTGCTATAAGAATATCAGGTCTTATAGGAACGACGTCGTATAAAACGTTAGTTGGCGCACCTATAATCGTGCCCGCACTTTTGACTACGTTACCACTGTTGGTAGCTAGCATTGCAACGTTTAAATTGCCTCACACACATACGGTTTTCTTATAAGTATTTTGACGAACTTCGAAAGAAAGTTAAGAGTTATCGCAAAGGACGCGTTTTTAATCTATATTTTAACCGGCTCGCATACTGGGCCGATGTTTTCCTCGATCCTTTCATGACAAAAGAGATATCTCAAGATATGTCTTGAAATCCTAAGATAAATCGATTTCTGAAAGGATTTCGAATATGAATTATAAATAGAATTGAGTGTCTTATATCGAGGCGGAAATCAGAGGATTGCAGGTTTAACGAACAAAAATCACTCTCTTTTTTTCCATGGAAGTGTGGCTTCGTACAAAGTGACATATCCTAAAGTAATAACAGAATAAGTGAGCACCGTCTGAGAAAGAGGTATTTAAAGCGCACAGAGATTAAAATGATAATCGTCGTGCACGCTGCGGCATGGATTTTCTACAACAAGATACTATATTGTATCACTGTGTTTCAAGTGTCAACGGAGATCACTCTGCAGTAAAAGTTTCGACGTTTGTGAGAAAGAGGACGCAAGACGTACAGAGAATTCGATGCTTGAATGACGTCAATAAATTTTCACGCAAGACTTATATACTCCAACGTTTCGTTCCATCTAACTTCGACTCGAACGCAAATCGTTTATACGACTTTCGCGAGAGTGTTTGGGAAATGCACATATATGTTTGTAAAACTATTTTAATAAGGCGACAGCCGTGAAACGTGTCAATTTTTATGGATGCAAGAAGCTGAGAACCGTCATCCATTATGATACGTCGTACGAGAACCGCGAGGAGGGAAATCGTACCCAAGAAACTTTTGCGTATTAAGAATGCATTTGAACATTCGGTGCAGTCAAGGAAAGGAATATAATCCATAGCGCATAGGTGTTTTTACTTTCTATTGTTAGACTAGAAGTGCTATACATGGTTCCGAAGTTAAGTAATTCGGTCGAACAAGTTTGCCAAGGACAGTACACGGAAAATTTTTATATACACAAATGCTGCGTACGTTTTTTTGTCAATCGGCAAAAAAAAGGAAACTTGGACCGTATAAACGTATAGGTAAGGAAACCAGAATAGCATAACGGTGAGCTATATCTATTGTGGAAGGAAAGTAATCGAGCGAAAACATATTCAGTACTTCTGCTTTTTACCGACTTACTAGCTTGCAGTAATTCTATTGTAGACGCTAGACACTGATAATCGAGAGGCATTATCAACATAATAATACATGTAAATGCTGCCGTATGAATCCTAAATTCCTAGCTGAAGACTTTAAATCGAAAAAAATAGAAGCTTTAGCTTCGTTTAGTATAAATCCAAGAGATTATCGCCTCTAGTCAACTTTCAATCGTCTTTAAGCTTACGATACGATGAGAACTTTTAAAAATGCGTCTAACTCTTTGGTAAATGCATACGAAGGTAGAACATCATTTTCTACAAGATCAGAAGTATATGTATACTATCAGTTTAATTATAAAGTGTCCCTACTACACGTATGGAAGTTTTTGCTAGAATTTTATTGCTGCCATAAGGAGACAAATTTGGGGCGGCGAGCCAAAGTTGAAAAAGAAAAACACTGGTTCCTCAGAAGAGACAACTATTCCTAGGCAATAAGGACATAAATAACTTTTATGAAGAGTGATTACGGAGATATCTCATTCTTATCGAAACTCAAATCATATTACTAAGTATTTAAGCAACTTTATTAGCAACCTAAAGGCAAACTGCTGTTGGCAAACTTCATCGGATAAAGTAAAAAGGATTTACGTCCCGTCACGGTTTGTGAATTTTTTCATGTATCGTTGGCGTATGATTTACAGTAAAATACAACTTCATCTTATAGACCGGGTTCTACGTGTCGTTTGAAAGAAGTGAAGGTGAGCGGGGATGTATCTTCAATTAATCTTTACCAGGAAATAATACTGATCGTGAGAAATACTTACCTCGTTTACGCTTGAGCGAAAGTAGAACAAATTAGAGACAAGGCTCGTTTCTACTTCTATGTATTTATATTTATGAAGTTGACAGTGAAACTGATTTATGCTGGCATCGCTGTTCATAAGAACGTTTATAATGTAATGTTCTCCGTTGTCCTTCTAAGAATTAATCAGAATTTGTATATTACAAATAACTGTTTATTTAAGCCTTACTGGATATCGGGACCACGAAACACCGAAATTAATAGATTTTGATTGAAATGCATTCACAATAGAGGTTTCAATAATAAACTTGTAATAGATAGACGTTACGGTAGTAATTCGAATTTTATTTTGAAAAAACGATCGCCGGCACAAGCAGTTCCACGTTACCAACTCGACGTTACAGAATTGAATTTATCTTCGCCCGTAGATAATATATTTTACCGGGACATATCATACATATGAATGAGCACTCTAGATTAATAGACTTTAATTAGACTATTGACTAGCTTAGAATTATGTACCAGCAATCATAAAGGCTGAGATTTGAACAGGTAAAGTAGGAAATTGAGGCAGGAAGACTGCAAATGTGTTATCCGCGAAAATCATGTTCTAGACGTTCTCGTCGGCGAGTTGTGATAGTCGATAGTGTATGTTATATTTTGATTTTTTACGGATTGATTATCAGCAGATCGGATTACGTTACTATTATTTTAACGACCTTACATGCTAGATCTCTGAGCTGGAAAAACAATACTCATGAACCTGGTCGAATATTATTCAGTGCAATATTTTATCTATACGTAACAATAAATATCATTTTATTCTGAATCAATTTTGCGAGTTTTGCAATTCTGCCCCGGCGAAGACTTATCGAAACTTCAGTGTTTAAGATCTCTGACAATTAAATGTATTTGTTTGTAGGCGAAACTTAACAGATCGGTTGATAATCACCGTGTGGTATGGAGGAGAGACTGTTTCTGAAGGTTTTACATTTTTGACATTTAATTGATTACGGGCCGGTTTCGCGCACGAAAATTAAACAATAATAAATGGCAAGCTTTGATTTCAATAGGTCAATAAGATTTATTGGACTAATAACGTTTAACTGGCATTGACGAAACCCTGGCCACATATGGAATATCTGCATACTTATAATCATTTTATGAGCATTTATTCAGAAAATACGATGTCGCACTTTAAGAAAATATTTCGATGTTTCGTGATATATCGTTTTGTGTTTTTCCTCGCTTTTATTCTTTTTGGTCGTTTGCACCAGGACGTTTTAAGTCTTTCAAATAAAATGCAATTAATTTTACTGCACTGTTTAACGATAATTAAGAGGAATGATTCCGAAGGTGCATTCCGTAGTTGGTGAAATTAATTAAAGATACAAAAATCAATACAACTTTTTAAGTCCTTTATTTTTACAGGTTAAGATCGTATGGTATGTAAAACTAAAATTTGGAAGGCGATTGGTTTGAATTCTATTAAAAAATCAGATTTTCACCAAGAATTTAAAGCCAGATTCATTGATTTATATCACAAAAATATTTAGATACAATAAATTAATTGTCGAGAAAATTGCAATTGTAGATTTAAGTGTGACTATTGCAATACTTTTAACTCGGTCATTCACCGATTGGAATTTGTATAAATTTAATTTATTAAGAAATTCGCGAGCTCTTGGGAGTTCTAATGGCAATACCGGACATTAATTGAATGTTCCTGAATTACTTTCCGGAAACGCTTCAATTTAATTCGATATCTCCTCTTTATAATTTGTTTTTCATATATCGGCAAATACGAAAAGAGAAATATATTCGGGCGATCGGTCGCCGGCATAAAGAAAGTTTAAGCTAAGCAGCAGAATGTATGAGTGAAATAAATAAGTTTATTGATTCCGAACATGTTTGTTTGATTTTCACAATGCAGTTTTTGAAACATCCCCTTCCCCTGCGTAATATTATGATTGAGGGCAGGGACGAGAGAAAGTCGATAATACAAAAGTAGGTGTAAATAAAACCATGTGAGGCGATAGAAGCAGAGTTACAGGGTTTAAAAAAAGTTAACGATGTTTAAAGATTAGGGGAAAAATTCAGTGTAAGGGATAATCGGTGATAAAGAATCATTCTATCCAAGTAACATCATTAGAAAAATATTTCATTAGAAATCTATTCTTTCCAAATAGAGTCTAACATGCGAGTATGTCAAAACCGTGAAAAGTAGCCTCGATTGCGTAATCATGGGATTATAATTGAATCTAATTATATTATTATACATATATCGAAAGTAATAACAGGTACTTCCAAGCTTTATCACGAAGAGGTCGTTAATGGGAATGAAGATTCAAATATTCAACTACCTCCGATTTTATAAAAATTTGCTTTGAAATATTTTCGATCAGAAATAAAAGAGGATAGCAATGAGATATTCGATCTCGCCAAGTGCTCACAGAGGAATGGCCAGGAATGACTGGGAATAACTGGGAATGACTGAAAATTCGCGTCTATAGACGTCTACATCCCCACTATAATTCTCGAGTAATCGAGGATCGCAGCCCCACGACGCATGTGCAGTCCCTCGCTTACCTCCCCGTTCAAGTGGAACGAACGGACCATGTGCCAGGCAGCGATCTGTAACATGGGCAGATACTACTGGTAATGGTAAACCCCTCTCAGATTGCCATCTTGCCAAATATTTTCATTAAAAACTGTTTACAGTTTTTCATTTCCACACACACTTGTACCTATGAATTATTTAAATGACCATACTGATATAGTCATGACGTTATATTCACGCATTCTGCATAAATCTTATATCGAGTTTCATGTATATCATATATTTTGTTAGTTCGTGGTTCTGCTCGACGATTTATTGTATTAACAACAATTTTAACTGCATTTCGTCCTCGTTTGTGGTGCGATGTACAGTTGCCGGAGATAAATGACTGAAATGGATTAAAAAATATTAACAGATTGCCTCAGTTCTTTCAGCTATTCCTACGCCTTCAGTTAAAAGAAACATACTGTAGATAACGCAAAAAGGGAGTCCATCTTATCTACCATAGACTTTGTAGAAAATACTTTAATCGAACGGAAAAAACATTTGCAATATTGACCCGCAATGAATGATTTCTCGTCGCGCTAAAATGTTTGCATGTGGGAAAAACGTCATATGATACCAGAATCGCGCACGATTCTAGTCTCTTTCTTTATAATCACGATTCAGAAATAGACTTTTATTAGTGACACTAGGAAATACTTAGAAAAATGTTTGAAAATGCACCGTGCGTAATGATGACAATTTACCGATTATCCTTACAAACCGATGTCCTTGAGCTTGACTCTGGGTGTGTCCGTGATGTACGAGGCAGTATCAAAGACGATCGTGTCGAACGAGCCCTGACCTAACCTATTCTAGGCTATGTCTCCGTCCTCCGTATACAGACAAAGCCTAGGAGAGGCTAAATCAAGTTACTCCTCTTCGGAAAAACGAACATACGATTTACATTCCTATTCACTTTTGATTTATCTCATTACGCCCACTGTCAAACGAAACATAAAATTATCATGTTTTACGTTGCTACGGTAATGGCCCGTTTTTAAATTCGCTTAAACAAAACGCCAACACCAATTTGAAAAAAATCGAGAAACGTTAGGTTAAATCGTAGTATCCTTAATTGAAATGAAATTTGGAACATAGATCTCCTACTTATTCTATGCATTCGTATTTCCATGGTCCTGATATTCTTTTCAACCGTGGTCGCCGTTGGAAAGATATTCAAAAACATAATCCCACACAATAATCGATGACACTTTGAAATTGATATCAGGAAAAAGTCGTACGAACATGGAATAACGGTAACGTACGAAGGAAGTAAATATCGGGAGAGGAGTGAGAGAAAAAAGATGAGGGCAAGTCGGGACGGTGCACGCACTTTTTTTCGCCGGACTTCTTTTTACGGCAGTGGCCTGAACCGCACAAAGAAAGCGTGTCACGCCTAAAAATACGCGAGGCACGCAGGTAGATGTGAAAAGGTCGTAGCGGCCGGGAGGGAATAAAAAAGGCAAAGGAATTGCACAAGAGCAGCGATTTGGTATTCAAATCGCCAGGCATGTTCCCGCCTCTCTCGTGGCACGGGTTCCTCCTCGTAGCAGTAGTTATACGAATGCCTCCTTCGTTTAAGCGTTTTCTCTTCTCGTACGTCCTTCTCTCCTCCTCCTCCTCCTCCTCCTCCTCCTCCTCCTCCTCGTCCTCCTCATCCTCCTCCTCCTCCTCCTCGTCGTTTTCTCGTTGGCCTCTTAACTCGCTGGATCTTTTCGCCCTTATCGCGCTTTCTACTCCGATCTGCCCGCCTCACTTCGGTTAAGACACTTTCATAAAGTATCTTTTTTTTTTCTTTTACTCATCGCGCACCTCCTTGCATATCGCGAGCCGGATTTTCAACATCCGCCGTGAAATCGGAACGAGATCCGACTTGGACGAGATCGCGGCACTTTACCGTTCGTGTTGTTCAATTTTGCATGTTTGTTTCTGTTCCCAGAAGACGGTGGTTTCGAAGGAACATTTTGACCGGCGTCACCGATGCATCGTCGAGCAGGAATTTTGATGCGCGGGGAGATGGTAATGCTGAAACGTCGGAGACTTCGATGCTCGCACGGGTCTCGCTTTGGTCGGTACGGTTATATAAACGGTACCACTTGAATACACCTATTTCGTATCTTCGTGCGCTCGAGACTTTCTCCCGTGTTATATCCTCGCTACGTGAAATCAAATCGCTTTCGTCGTACAGTCTCCGCAAGTCGTTTCGTCGGTTTGTCGCTGCTACAAGGAAAAGGATCTCGCGCGACTGGTACCCGGAGTTCGAGAAAGGAAAACCACGAACCACCGCGATTTGCCGTTTACCCGCGCCCGGCCGCTCTCACGTTGGTCACACCGGATAAGCTCGTGAATATTAAACGCGTTTACCCGCACACTCGCCGACGACAACGTTCCCCGTGCGACGTTTCTCCTTTTTGTTGTTGTTATCGTCGTCGTCGTTGTTCTCTGTCTTTTCTTTTACGAAAACCATCGATCTAACACTTTCCACTTTCGTCGACACCGCGCGCGCCGAGATTCCCGCGAAGTCTGCGCTCCTCGCACGGCAACCGGGAGAATTTCCCGCGTCGTTACGTCGACGCCGGTCACCGTCTCCCGTCGAGTTCCTCGCGGACGAAGGAAGGTGTCCGGAAGGTTCAAAAGTCTGAGCGTTGATCGCGAGGAGACACTGATATCGAAATCACGTGCATTGCGAAAAGCAGAGTGGCAAGAAGGAGGTAACGAAAGTTGCGATCGGTATACGTGGCACCGGATTGGCCGGTGGCATACCTCGACGACACGCACGATGTGCGCTCACATCGGCAACCTGTGCACCCACTAACCACTAACCGGCGAACCACGGGAGGCCAAGGTGTGCTTCGCGTCAGGATAATATATGTATCTACGTGCGTTAACCACGTGAGAGCGAGCAGCATCTTTCCACGGGTATACCTGGTGGGGACTTCAACCTATGGGCTGTTCTTTCTCTTTCTCTTTCTTTTGCGCGAGTCTCGTCGGATCTCCGGGAAATCGCTCGCGGCGTTAATGCGTGCGAGTGAATTTTAGCGCGAGCTAGACTAACGAGCATCTTGCACGGGCCGCGATTTAAACTACAAGTCAAAATCACGATTATCCGGACAACTGCGGACGCGACTTGATCCCGGTGAATCGAGAATTCCCTCTCTGTTCCTTACTCGCGATATAAATATTAAGATGTTTTCAGCGTAAAATAATAAGGAATCGTTTACCGAATGATCGTCCGATCCAAAGTCCGAGATCACCAGGTGTTCGAATAATCGGAGCTTCGTCGCACACCTGTCTGGAAATTTTACTTCGCACTCGAGTTATCATCGACCGTTTCATCGAAAAGAAACTCGCTCGAGTCTCCGTTTACCGGATAGCGCGTTGCCGTGTAAAGAAAAGAAGAAGAAGAAGAAGAAAAAAAAAAAGATTCGTAAGCGGAAATAAAGGATAATCGCGCTGGAGGTCGCTTTGTCCGCAAATTATAGTCTTCTTGCGTGGAGTCTCTCTGATCTATAAACGGTGGCCTTTTTTCCGCTTTCTCATCGATATGGCTTACGCCGCGAAGCATACGCCGCGAAGCATACGTCGCTGACGCATTTCCCGCGGCACGATCAATTGTTCCCGCGCGAGCACTCTCGTTTTTATCTCTATCATTCCACTGTCATTTACTCGGCATGGTAGTTAGCATCGATATCTCGTTCTCCAAGGTAGGCGCCTGCTTTTTTATTCGCCACCCCGTAGACGGCGAGTTCTCACTCAACATTCCCGACAATCTTTGATCGACGAGTTTTTATGAAGGTCGTACGAACTACATGAGCCTACCCACTTATCCAGCTGCATCGCTAATGCACGTGCTTACGCTATTTGCGGACGTGCAAGCAGTATCAAAAGTATTTCGATACATATGTTGTAATGCGCGTTACAAATATTTATTACACCATGCGCGATACGTGAGAGGTTTTTAACTGGAAAACTCTCACGCCTGGGCACAATAATCTTACGTTTTATTCGCGACGGTGTCTAAACTTGTTTTCAACGATTATGAAAATTTCATTGCGGACAACGCGGTATCCGTTAAAAAAAAACTCGAGCGAGGTACTTTGCGGAACAGTCCATGATGACTCGGTGCGAAGTGAAATTTTCAGAAAACCGATCATCCTGTTCTACGCTGATATTATTGAAATGATGCTAGAGTAAATTATTATATTCATGTGTTACGGTATAAGGTGGATTAATAAATTAATTATGACGTTTCATCGAAAGAGTAATAAAAGTATCGTCGCGACACGTGAATACGTGCAATTCAATTTCATTCGTTGAACACTTTTCTCTCTCTCTCTCTCTCTCTCTCTCTCTCTCTCCACCTTCATACGGTTTGCGTCTACGGGCTTTGTACGCATGTACATGCATACGCTGGACGTACCAGCGGAGATCTCTCCGCGTTGCTGTAACGGTGCGTAATAAATTTAATTTGTCTCCGTATATCCGCTTGACGATAAAAAAAAGCAATCTACTCAAGGAGACGCTCGAATGCAGTCCGCGAGGCGAGAAATTTTCGATCTACGAGTATACTTAAGCATACGAAATATTAGTCAGTGTACTGAATCAAGGTCATCGTAACCAGTGATCGTATCTGTGTACCCGTGGGTGGTCCGTAACGTCGTTTTTCGAGTCTACGTCAGCTTTCGAATGTATTCGCATCATGCGAATCTCGGGAATCGCCGTCCTTGACGGATACCGACGCGACGCGCGACGGTGCAAACGTTTATGTATCTACGTCGTCTCCGTTACGAGTCGCGAATAAAAAGTTGAGCTAACTTACCGCGTAGAGGTATATTAGTTTGCCGTGTTATTTTGTTAATATATTTAATTTCGGGGAAGAACGTACGACGCGCCAGATTTATTAAAAAATTGGATCGGTCATAGAGAAACTGTGCATTGGAAAGTTGCGCATTTCGCGGAAAATAAGTGATCTGTGAGATTAATTACGAGAATTAAACCGGTTGTTTGAGAAATTGTGCATTCGAAAGTTCCAGGTTTCGGGGAAAATAATTAATCTGTGGGTTTGATTTAAAAAATTTAATCGGTCTTTGTGAAATTATGCGTTCGAGACACTCGCATTTTGCCACGGACGATTAATCGGTGCGATTAATTAGAAAAATCAGACCGGTCGTTGAGAAATTATGCATTCCGAATGCAAAGGAAAACATTGTGTTACCGATGTATCAGCGAAGGGGCTTATTTCGCAATTGCTGGTCAGTATTCCGAATTCTCATTTGCAACTCGGGAGATGAAGATGGCGGCGGACTACGATAATTTATTAACTAGTCCGGCAAGTCAAACCTGTTGGTTCCCTGCAGACGTGTTTTGCTCTTCGTATCTGAACGCGAGGAGCTGGCGTCCGTTGATATCTTCCTACAGAAAATTGTCGACCCGTTAACTCTTTTTCTTTTACTGATAATTAATCTCCACGTTCTTCCTCGTTACATTAACTTCCCGTAAAAATTCCGCACACGCACAATTTTATTGCCGACAGGAATACACGCGAAGTTCGATCCATTGCGCAATTGGCATCGACAAATTATTCCTACAAAAATAAAGATTGATCGTTTCCGTTACAATAATAAATCGTCGATTTCTCGATAAAAGTGGCCGTGTCCGGAATTCTAAATGCTGTAATGTAACCGTTGTCGCGGATAACTCGCGTATCGTTAACCGTAACGTAAAACGGTTATATCCTATATTTCTTTATTCCAAATTTGGTGACTTTTTTTTTCTAAAAAAAAAAACAAAAAGAAAGGACAAAATATCCTACAATTTCTATCACGTTTCCATCCCCACCCAATAAATTGTAGTACCATGCCCGTGCATAAAACGCTTCGCTCTGCAATTGAATTCGTATCCGTGATTTGCGTCGGCGAAGGTGCCATAACAAACACTCGTACGAGGACGTCGTTGAGCGTAATGCGCACAAGTTCTTGGTATTAAAGGTTGAGAACAGGTTCGAAAAGATATCGAGACGCGCCGATGGGACCCTTATTCGTACTCGAGTCACGTCCCCGACTCATGTCCCCTAATGTAGCAAAGAGCGTAAGACATAATTTTCAGACGTTTATTTGGATTCCGCGGATTGTTCCGTTGTGCTCACGGCTCTTAACGGTTCGATATTATGCCGGTACTGTGATTCGCAATGGCGAGCGGCCAGCGGGTAGGAAATTCTCGAGCCGTGACGTAAAAAGGTAGCGCCCCGGGGCATTTCTTTAAGGCGGCGCCAACCGCACCAAGTCCTCTTTCGTACTTACGTTGTATGATATCAAAACAGAGTCTCGACCCCTCTCCCGCGTCTCGCGCAAATTACTTTAATCCCTGTCACTGTACTACGTTAATTACGAGTGGACGTGTAATGCTCACGCAGTAAGTAATAAATACCTTTATTAAACTGACTATTGTTACGCGGAAATTATACGCCATCGGGATACGCGATTCCAAATTATCGCGTCCAGCCGCGACGGAAGATAAGCGACACCGAACTTTGCTTGGACTAGTTACTCGCAGAACAAGCGTTTCCGCGTGACGGTTTCGGCTACTCTCCGTTCCACGATGTCTACGCGGATCGAAAGGTTTACACGTGTGAAATTCTTGTTACCGGCGACCGACCCGATCCGTTGGCCGCGACTGATTTTGACTTTCCATCCATTGATTCACGAGGGATACTCCAACAACGCAGTTTTGATTAAACTCGCGAATACCTGGTGGATTGACCCGTTAACGACGGGACTGGAAAATAGGATGCTAATTAGAAAGGCTATTATTAACATTCCTCTCGTCGCGCGTCTCGCTGTTAATGCGTTGAACATGTCGAGGACCTTGCGCTAATTCTTTCGAGCGGCACACTTTCACGATTTCGATTATTACCATTACCATCGAGCGGGAGCGTAATCAGCGGACTCGTAAGAACTTCGTCCTGTAATTCATTCGCCCAATTTAATCCGTTACGCTGAATGGCACGTTAGAATTGACATAAACGAAACGGAAGGATCGGCACAAAAATCTATTCTTTCCGCCACCGCCCGATGGAATCCGCGAATATCGCGGATTTGCTTTCGTTATAGAGGAAATTCGTTCGTTTGAGACTGGGTTTCTGGAAATGTAGTTCTAGCAAAGGAGTCGGCATTTAATTGGTATTTGTTGGAGAGGTTGCTATGTATGCCGGTGACCCTGACATTTACGCCGATGCATTTTACATGTGTTGCGCGCGTTGCCGGCATTAAGTACTGTTCGCGTCTACGTGTTCTATCGGCGACGCGAGTTCCAAACAGATCCAGTATTCAAACTACATCGTAGGCCTTACGAACGTAATTCAGCTGGAAAAAGTGAATGTTGAACTTACGCTCGGTTTCTGTGATTGCGAGCAAAGATATTTGCACGGTTAACGTTTACACCAGCAAACATTACAGTCGACACTTTCAGGAAAACCGGAGTGAAAATTCGCGGAACGACGAGTATCGAGGTGACCACTCGGATGCGTATACCGTCATTGATACTGTATCAGTGTTTCGGGATTACTTCCACCTCTATTTCTTAGTAGTCGTACTCGTTTTTTCGTGTTGCCCACTTCCTTCAACGACACACAAGTGCAACGAACGAGGTTTGCTCGCAATTACCGTGGTATCTAAATGTATTCGAGGGAAAGATTTAATTCGAATTTGGTCGAACGTATGTACGATACTTTTTTTCGCACATTCGCAAATAGACGTCGATATATTGACACTCCCTGGTACGACAAAGCCGAGTGAAACCTGTTTGATGTACAAATATTGAGCGACTACCAGATTTCTGGTCGTAACGTTAAAGTACACGAATGCTAATTACAATGTTTGCTCAATGTAATACCGTAGCGATTGTAAAATTTCGTCCCGTTACACCTGATAAATAGAACGCGTTTCCGTTTTGTCGTTTAAACCCAATTGTCTTACCGCGGCACTCGAATTACGCTGATTTATGCTTCATCGGCAATTTAATTTTCGCCAATTTTCTTATCCTACCTGCCGACGTACGCGAAATTCCACGTATCGCGAGGTGAAATTTCGAACAGCGCCTCGTTAAAATTAAATGCGAATACTCGGCACGGTTGGGCTCTTTAAAATATGTTCAAAAAGGGTGGCCGGGGGCGCCCTTGTAATTTTCTTTTCGCGATAACATCGAGTGGCTAAAAATAAACGTTTCGTACGCACACGCAACGTAGTGTGGTACCAAAAAATTTACGACGGCCTACGGTACCAAGATTTTATTAAGATTGCCGCCTGGAGGAATGCAAGCTTAACGGGTCGTGGCCCAACCTTCTTCCCCAACGAGCTTCTCGATTCCTTGACTCGCACTTGTATGGACTGCCGATCGTTTAGCCCGGCGAAAAGGGAGACGATCGATTCGAAAAATACGTAAAGCTGGTTATTGCACGATGAATATTGACTTGCAAATCGGTTCGCGAGGGTAAGATTGCATCGAGCCTCACCTTTGCCATCGCTCGATCGACTCGTCTTACGATAACCCGTTTTTTTCTCATCTTCCAAGCTAATAGAAATCTGATTACCTCCATTGTGCTGAGAAAGTACACGCGTAGATGGTAACGACGAGTGTGCTTTTAAATCGAATGAATTGCGCATGAAGAATTTTTGTGCATCATTCGCAGCACCGATTGCAATCGAGTCGTTGTGGTTTGTCAGATTTTCATTCGATACATCGAGTAACGATGGCGAGACTCCCGATAGCTGTAGATAAACCGTAAAGATGTACCAAGGATGTACTCATTGTCAGCGAAGGACGTTGGGAAGGTCGCGTACTCTCCCGATTCACCACCGTCTACTGGCTACGAATCGAGAGAAAAATACGTACTTTTAATACATGTTCCCATAAACTTTCCTCGCTTTTCTTTTCATTTAAATCTTGTCAGCATCATATTTTACCCTTTTCGCAATATTAATACTATACGAATAAATTGTCTTTACGCTGCACCGACAAAATTCGTGTCAGTATAAATCAGTCCTGGCAAAAAGTTAAGCGAAGTTCCGTATACAGATGTTAACATTGGAATCTTTTCGCCTATCCGCAGTCGGAAGCTGGGCGTTAATACGATAAATAAATGTAAAAGTAAAAAGTAAAATACATTTCCCTGCGCCACGTCAAAGTAAGCTTTCCGTCCGCTGCTCCCTTTAGTCGCAACGAGTTGCGAGGAGAAAACTCTCACACCGAATGAATTAATATCTTTCCCGGGTGCGAAACTTGGAATCGTACTAATCGCACGCGACGCGGAAGAAAATCTTCTCCGAGGCTTCCGGTATTTTCTATTGTCTATTTGCCTTGCGAATCCTGGCAGCAACCCTAACGCGTCTCTTTCGCGAGCTCGTAAAGGCGCTCGTAAACTTTTCAATAAAGCCAGTACCGCGGATGCTTGGACGCGTATCGGGATCAATGACACGCCCGCAGATTCCCCGGGGTATCCTCTACGAGGTACGTAGAGGCATCCTGTAGAATTCCAACCACCTTCCTCGACATCGCAGCAGGACCTACTGGTTTCTATTTATACACCGTGCGAGACCTTGCAGCGGCTCGCGCGTTTACGTACTCTGCTACGGAGGTACTTGCCATTCCGTCGGGAATGAACTTTCCATCGTGAAACGATATTCGATCTGCAAGGACGGACTAGTCGATTTTATTGCACTCGTTACCCATATGCGGTGCCGGGGTTCGGTTCGACCCTAGAGCTGATTTTATTGTCGATAACGTGTGCAGAGATTCGGCGGAGTCCGTGGAATCCTACGGTCGATCGTGAAAGTCTCCGTGTGGCACGATTCAAGTATTACAAGATCGAATAGATTCAATTGGATACTTGGAAATAATATTTGTTTTCATTATTTTCACTCGTCTATAATACGGACGAATCAAATTAAACATTTTATTTTCCTTTATTAATTGATTTAAATTTTTGTTCGTTTGGGACGTAGCACGTACCCGCGGTCTGCTTGTTCAGCGAAAATTCAAATGGCTATATCTTGAACCGTTGGAAAGATAGGAAGGATTAAATGTCAGCATGCTTTTAGGATCGAAGGACATTTTCTGAAAAAGCAAAAGAAATGATTACATATTGAAATAACAATGCTTGAAGATCCATCATATTTGATATCGAGTGTTAATAAAAATTAATCCGGTTTTTATTAGGAGGAAGAGAATCAAATTGTAGATTGCTCGCTACAATTTTTGTGCTTTCCGAAAGGTTTATTGTATAACGGAATATGTGGAAATCCGTGACCGGAGACGAATTGTACTAAATAAATCCTGATTGAATCGTAACGTTTTGGTAATACATCGCAATTTTTTTTCGTATCGTAAAATTAGTTTAAAAAAAAACTGAATCAACTTTAAATAACGATTTAAAGATACGCTTTTGTTTATAATATTTTATTTGTATATCAAGATATGTTTGAGACATACAATAGATCAATTTATTTTTGTTCTTGATACAAACCAAATTTTAACGTCTTTTTTTTACGGGCTCTTCCCGTCTGTGACGTCACAAGCGGGAAAAATTCTGAAAAATAAGCGTTTTTTGAATTAGAGCTTCTATCTAAATGAAACACCATCTCGCTCTGCACAAGGTCTTAAACGAAACAATCCAGTGATCAATCAGTCTATAATTACACAATTTCACTGTAAGCTTGAACATGCCAATTTTCGACCACGACCAGATTTAATGATGGCCGCTCATCAGGTGGCCGTCACCCAATTTTGAGCTATTTCTCCAAATCTGGGCGTTGTCCAATCGAAATCAAACCGTCGCCGGATTCTTTAAACTGTTCCCTTTTGATTGACACCTTGCACACTGTAGAACATTGTGTTAATTAGCTAGAAGACCTAATTTAATGATTTGGTCAATTTCTCTCGCTCTTTCTTACGGAATTGTCCGGTTTCTCTCTCAGGCATAGTACAGACTTAAGGCCGTTTATAAACTTATTAGACAGGTATTGGTTTCCTCGAAGCTTTAAAGTTTTTAAATTTAAATCGTGATTGTGCACGACACCGCCATCTGCCACATCAAGTTTTTGTCAACCACGTAAAACTTCTTGTGCGACGCATTCTCGTGTAAAATTACGAGTCTTGATTCGTGTAAAAGTTTCAAAGAACTTTGAAGTTTGGACTCGCAATTTCAAGTGACAAGTCAGCGCTTAAGAATTTGCTTACCTTTTAACACCGGTAAGTATGTAGAAGTGATGCAGATGTGACGCGCGATAGGAAAAAGTGAAGGAGATTAGTTAGAAGGTTTCAATACCGGCTCACGAGGGAGCGTTACAAATCGGACAAACTTTGTAATCATAGCGTTATCACACCTCTATTTCATTCTCTGTGGTTTTGGTCATTAATTCTGTACACAAAACACTGATAATATTTTATATACACGAAACAGATAAAGTATTACACTGAGAACAGTTTTACTCACGCTTTTTCACGTGTTAAATATTTGGTAAAGTTAACTATACTAACTATGGCAGGAGGAATATCGCAAATCTTTAACTCTTTCCAGGATTATCTTAATGAGGAAGAAAACCTGTACGAGGTGTGTTGAGATAATTTACATTTTCTGGTACTTTCGAGGTTACGTGTCAAAATACTTTTAAATGAAAACATTATTTAATCGTATAAATGTCATTTGGATGTTAAACAATTCATTATTGATCAAAACATTGTTATTTATAAATTTGATTTCGTACACATGTAAAAATTCCCCCAAATCGTTGAAACTGTTTGATTCAACCTTAACGTTAATAATTACTATTGTAAATACATATGGAATTCCTGTAAAATACATTGACTTTTATTCTTTGCAGGAAATCCGTCCGATTGTGAGGGAACTTGAAAAAAGTGCCCGAGACATTATGATGGTATTACAAAATATTCATAATGAATCAAACACGGAAGAAAATATAAGTATGTATTTTGATAATTTGTAACTTATTTCCAACGCACCAATTGTTGGATGTTTTATTTTCAGTCGTATCTCAGTATTGTGCAACGGCGAGGGAATTGTTCGAAGGTGTGCGTACTAATTATGGAAAGCTTGCACAAATAATACCAAAAGAACAATATTATCGTTATCACAGCCAGTGGCGTTTTGTCACCCAAAAGCTGTCGTTTTTAGCATCTTTGATAATATATTTAGAAACCAAAATTTTGGTTAATAAGGACACGGTTGCAGAAATATTAGGAGGTATACAGATTTATTTTCTACGTACTTATTCGGAGTATTTTATATTTAGATTCATGTGCTATTTTCAGTTAAAAACAATAGAGAAGATGGTTTTCACTTGGACCTGGAAGATTTCTTAATGAGTTTGCTCAAACTGTCTGAAGAACTGGTGTGTATTTTTTAGTATATATGTGTATTTATATTTATATATGTCATTACTTTATACCGTTATATTTCAGAGCCGTTTTGCTGTAACTAGCGTTACCAACGGTGATTACAACCAACCTATAGAAATAGCTCGATTTGTTAGTGAACTAAACGTGGGATTTAAGTTATTAAATTTTAAAAATGATTCCCTGCGAAAACGTTTTGATGGTTTGAAGTATTCTGTTAAAAAAGTCGAAGAAGTAGTTTATGACCTTAGTATACGAGGCTTAAGACCATCTTCAAACCCAGTTACTCAAGAAACTGCATAAACATTTTTTAAAGTGTTTATCTAATGTATGTTATTGAAAGCATGTATAGAGTAACTTACACTACCATTACCATACGACTTTCCCATTAATATTATTTGAGGCCTACTTGTGATATTTATAATGAAAAACACAAAATGTGAATATAACAAAGTCATAAAAGTTTCGCATTTTTCAATAATTAATAACCAGCTTGCCAATTAATTACATTTAACATACTTTTCCCTTCATTAAATTTGTGGTAATTTTCCGCAAAAAGTTTTGCAATGTCTTGCACACGAGACACACCGGCAATATGTGGAGAAATCGTGACCTGCATAAAAAAAAAAAAAATAAACATGAAAATTTAAGGTGTCCGAATAAGTAAACATTACCTGAGTCATATTCCACAATTTATTTTCTTTTAGCAATGGTTCTTTTTCAAAAACGTCTAAAATAGCTCCTGAAATCCATTTTTGCTCGAGAGCATTCAATAAATCTGTTTCGTTAATAATAGATCCGCGACCTATGTTTACAAAAACGGTACCGCGATCTTGACAGTTTTGTAGTAAATTTCCATTCAGTAAGCCTATGGTATTTGCTGTTGACGGTAGAACGTTAACTACGTAATCCGAATTTTGTAGCACTTCCGGCAAAAATTCAATTGTTCTGTGCTCATCGATATAATCTAATTTTTCTTTCAGCGGTGACCGTGTCACTCCCCATATAACGGCTCCTAATCCTTTTAAATTATGAGCAACTGTAAAAATAACAAAACTATGGAGTGATATACTGTTATTTGTCTAACAATAAATATAAGAATTGGTAAAATCGTCTTACTGGTCCTCCCTATATTTCCTAAACCCAAAATGCCCACATTTAGATCACAGATCAATCTGTGATTTTTAATCTTTCCATCTGACGACCACTTGGAATTTCTTTGATTCTCATACTGCTGTCTTTGATCGCGCTCAAAATTGTAGATGTGTGATATAACGTACTCGGACATAGCATTGCCGAAAGTTTTGCCCGAGAAGCGTGTAATCGTGTAATTAACTCTTTTGTCCCGAAGCTTCGAAATTACGTGTTCTACGCCCGCCCACGTAGTTTGCACCCATTTTGCCGATAAATCGTGCACGTACGGTAGTAATAAGTCGCAATCAGCTACTACTATATCGGCAGTATTGAGTTCCCTCAGAGCATCCTTTTTATCTGAAACAATAAATGAACAGACCTGATCGTTCTTAATACGGATTAGGTCCGACAACCGCGATAGATCACGAATGGTAAATCCGTACAAATAAATTTCTGCGTAATCGAAAGACCGCGTTTGAAGTGCGCGCCAGGATTCAAATCAAGAATCAGTAGGGCGTTTCACTTCCACCATTCGCAAATTCCCAAACTCAAAAAATATCTCATCTGACAGGACGTGTAAGTTGGAAATGAATACCTGGCGAAACGTCAAAAATTGTTAAATTCGGAAGCACCGCTCGAACGTGGTGGGATAACGTAGGTATTGCAGACAAAATAGCTACGCGATGCGTCATATTGCACGTGTTTTTCGTACGGCGTTACTCTGACTTTATCTAGGGATGATAAGTCACTCGCTTGTAGCAAACATGAAATACTAAGTAATGCCATCTGGTAGACATTGTGCGACGTGATTGACTGTGATTTGTTATCCAGTAATTAACGCAATTTCCGTCTATTTTGAATGTTTCACGATAGTGCGCCAATTTTCACATGACATGTGAGACGGATGTGCATATAATGCGATAGTGAGTTACTCACCACTTCAACAGGATCGAAGACCACGAATATTATAGTTATTCCTATGCAATTAATACCATAAATACAAACGTTAAACCTAATTGCTACGTAATCTTACATACCCTGAAATCAGTATGATCCGTTGCAAAAGCATAAAACAACTGCAATTAAACGCAAAGGTATTTGAACGTGCGCACTATTCATATATTAATTCGAATATGTACATCCAAAGTTCCTCTTCGTCGTACGGACAAATTTTCTTCCAAACGACAACTTGTCGTAGGAAGTATGTCCATACATATACCACCGACGCCTCGTCGCGAGCCACGGTGATTCGCAATGATTACATTCCACCGTAACGATCAATTTTTCATATCTTCATGAGCGAACAAAGAATTAGCGGAGATCAGATTTTGCGCAGTTTCAGGATCTTTCTTTACGATCCCACGTAGCACTGTGGATGACTGTGGACGAGGCTTGCTCCTCGCGCCATCACGGTAACGTCCAATAGACGCTCTTGGGGCGAGCGGTGGCGGTACCGTGGCGATACCCGCGCGGCGCGCGTCGCATCGCGGAACTGCACGGGCTGAACGTGTTAAATGGCTGTGCGTCGGCCATGATGGCTTTGAGCAGGGACCGTGTCACGCAAACATGTTTTCAAAGTGATATATCTCGTTTGGTGACTGAGTGACCGTGTTCCAGCGCGATGGCCGGAGAACGATGAGGCCCTGAGCGCTCTCTGTGCCGGGTAATTCGGCCGCAGGGCCCCCAGCCAGGCCCAGTCAGGTTCACGTTCCGCAAGCCCGAGGCCCGAGCCGACCCGACTGGCCTCACGGTTCGACCAGCCAACCTCGGTTGTCAACACGCGAGCCAGCCGCCTCAGGATGAGCAAGCTGTCGTTCAGGGCCCGCGCCCTGGACGCTTCCAAGCCCATGCCGATTTATATGGCCGAGGAGCTGCCGGATCTACCGGACTACTCAGCCATTAACCGTGCTGTGCCCCAAATGCCCAGCGGCATGGAAAAGGAAGAAGAATGTGTAAGTCGAACGTCCAGCCTTCTTCCAGCATGTTTTCACCGTCCGCCATCTTACCCTCGGGCATATCTTCGTAAACAACCGGCAGATGGCATTCTGCATTTAGCAACGTTTGACGAAAAACGTTATTTTCGTTGTTAAACGTAATTGCTAACTATTTTCTCTCCATTCCTTCGCTCACTTGGCCACTCCTACCCTTTTTCGAATGATTCCTGACAGCTGTCAGGCTCTGGTTTTCAAGAAATGACAGGGTCTACGGAGATGATTCGCCATTCTGGACCAAGACGCAGAGATGTTCAACATTTATATTGCTTTAAAGTACCGGATGCTCCGATAGTGTTCTATGATCAGCAGAATTCTTCTTTATAAAAATACTATTTCCCCTTGATCCGACTTGGCATTGGCAATAATAATTATTCTACGTTATGCCGTTATTATACTTTACATTAAACCGTTACGATGCGCTGGTCAAATAAATACTGTTTCAAATAGCATACGAACTATCGTACGACCTTAATCTCATGAAAATACATTTACTTTGATTCAAAGTTACTACTTTCGATCCTAGATTTTTATTTCTAGATTACGAAATGAGTTTCCTTCCCATAGCAACGTTTCACTATCTATTGTACGAACAAATGATATATAAGAAATAAATAAAACGGTAAAGATATTATACATGTATCTTAGCATTTAGATTTTTATTTTATGCTGGTCTGCGCATGTTTGAAACTCCATTGGCACTTATTCTTACATTGCTGTCTCTCTTCCGTCACCTCGTTTTATCTTTGTTCCAATTTTTTATTTACTTGATTTAAAATGTAATGCCAAGATTCATTTACACATCAAAAATGTTCAATTTTAACTGTGTCACCCTTTGTTTACTACACCTGTATTTTAATGTAGCAGCCAAATGTTTAACACGAATGTTGTTATTATTCATTATTCTATGCACATTCTGGAGTACTAAGATGAGATTGAATGTTAATTGAGACAATTTTGCTTTTTTCCAGGAACATCACTTGCAAAGAGCAATATGTACGGGTCTAATCATTCCTACCCCTGAAGTAACTGATTTGGCTGATGTTGAAGCTTATGACAAAATATACCCTGCTGATTATAAGCTTCCTCGTCAACTTATACATATGCAACGTAAGCAACTGCAATGAAAAATAGTTTAATGTGAAAATATGCATTAAATCATATTGTTGTTAAAATTATTGAGATTTAATAGCTAAGATTCTTTTTTCGAAGCGTTCGCAATGGAGCAGGACATCCCGGATTATGACATGGATTCGGAAGATGAAAAGTGGGTCGCGGTACAAAGTCGCAAGATGGACTTGACACCTCTTCAATTTGAGGAAATGATGGATCGCTTGGAAAAGAGTTCAGGACAAACTGTAGTCACTCTCAATGAAGCTAAAGCGCTTTTAAAAGAAGATGATGATCTAATTATTGCAGTTTTTGATTACTGGCTGAATAAACGTCTCAAGACTGTAAGCTTCCAAAATATTTTTACAAACAACATAGTTGCTACTTTAGAAAGATTTATTCTGGTTGACTGTTTGAAATAGAAATAATACATTTGAAAGAGATTTGATAAATGAAGTAGAAATTGATATATTTGTAACAACGTTTTAAGGTTATGTCTACTTCAGTTGCAATCATACTTAAAGGTTCTCAGTACATGTATGTTTTCCGTTGATATATCGTTTTATTTGGTTCTAAATTCTTAATATTTTCACACTTGTATGGATGTATCTATGTCATTCACATCTTTTACATGAATTCCTTAGAGTATCATTTGTGTATGCGAACACATATCTTTGTATCTGTATACGTACACGTGTATAAACAGTAGATCTTAGTTCATTGTTGTGGTTAGGCAACATTTGATCAGTAAATAATCAGTATGGATAGGAACGCATTAATTAATACTAATGTAATGTTTTTGTTCCACAGCAACACCCGTTGTTACTGTCGGTGAAAACGGAGCATCGGTTTGGTTCAGCTGCTAATAATCCTTATCTAGCGTTTAGGCGAAGAACAGAAAAAATGCAGACACGTAAAAATCGGAAGAACGACGAGACTAGTTATGAAAAAATGTTAAAACTCCGAAGAGATCTCAGCAGGGCAGTAACCCTTCTCGAAATGGTTAAGAGAAGAGAGAAAACAAAACGAGAGCACTTACATCTTACCATCGAGGTCTATGAGAAAAGGTTGGATAACAATGTTCCTGAATTTTTCTACTCTACCTATGTATTCCGTAAAACAAAACAGAAGTAAAGCCTACTATGATCGATCGAACGTATAGGTATCAAGCGCAAGACTTCAATGGACAGATATTAGCCGAGGTGTCAGCGTTGAAGGCACCGAGGCCAGCGTTTGCTCCGCTCTTTACGAACCAATTTGGTGTTCATCAGAATTGGGCGAATAAAGTCTGTAGTAAAGTAAGTGTATCTTCGAGTCTCATTGTGTGGCAGATGCATCTTTAAACAATATGTAATTCTGATCCTGTATTTCGTCTGCTACCATTTACCTTTTCCAGGATGAAGTAGTACCGAGGAAAGAAAAAAGACAGTACAAGAAACGAAAACATAAAACTGACAGTAGGGGTGGAAGTTTGGACGAAACCGGTGTACGTGGTGGTACAGGTAGCGGAGGCGGCCGGGGTAATCGGCCTGGTGTTCTTGGTGGCGGGCTGGACCCGCTAATGAGTTCGGATGAAGACAGTCCTCATCCATCTCATTCACACTCTCAGCCCTCACTTCCTTCGGATCGCGACGAGGAAGAGACCGCTGATGAGGGTCAATTCGCATTTCGGCGAAATAGAAATACCACTTATCTACCAGTGAGTGTTACTCAATTTACTTCATTTTTGATCCATCAGATTGTTTCCTGTATCTCTCGTGGGAATTTGTAGTACAATTCATTTAACAAAGCTATTAATCATCTAGTTTAAACAGGGACATTCAAGGGGACATTGCAAAAGGGTGGAAGTAGTCTTAAAGTTCTTTTTTTCAGGATTGTAGATATAGAGCTTTTCTCTTTGCAGCCTGTATCAGGTGGATTTGGAAATTGGCCTTGGTGTGATAGAAGCGAAGGGGGCTTGGCGGACAAGAAGTATAGGTTTGCTTTGACCAGCATTAGCAAGCCGGTGCCAAGGTGTATTGGTCTTGCGCGGCGACGAATTGGTCGGGGTGGCAGGTACGATATACCCCAAGTTGTACACATCGCTTAATAATGTAGGTTCTCTCTGTTAACGATTTCGATCGATTTCACGTGCTTTCAGAGTAATATTGGATCGTTGTGCGACCGATATGGACGATATGTGGTCTTCTTTAGATTTCACGATACATGAACCAACGCGCGAGGCCACGGATTCAAATGCAACTGGAACGTCAACGACGCCGGTCAAGAAAGAGTGGTGTGTTGAGTAACTCTCTTGTCCAACAAATAATTAATGAAAGACTTAATGAAACAATGAATTCATTCCGCAGGTTACATTTCCGACCAAAGACTCCGCCTGTGTCAGTGCACAGTCCAAGCGAGGAGAGTAGTGATACGGACTCAGATGTAGAGCCAGCGTCATCTCAATCGAAACCGCTTCCATACCCGTTCCCACCCGAAGCGACGTCGATCTGCGTAGAAGTAGAACCTGATCGTGTGGGCGAAGAGCCACCCTTCACGTCGGAGTTTAATATCGCGGATTATTTCTCGGCGGACGCTCTTTCAGACTTTGACCTTGCTGTAGCAAGTATCACCAGTAGTGCGTGCGTTAGTGGACTGTCGGACAATAACTCGAGCGACTCCCGGACAGACGAGCTGGGCAGTTCACGTTTCGTTGTGACACCGTTACCCAGCAGTCTCTTTGCACAGCCTGCGCCGCAGCAGGGCCGGCCTCAGTGCAGTGGTAGTGGTTCTAGTGTTGTAAATACTTGTACGAGTTCATCGGTCCCGTCATCTTTTTCGTGTACTACCAGTCAAGCAACGACGTCGAGTACGGTCTCGACGCAATGCGCAAGTGTTTCCATCGAACCACAATCGAACCACCAGTCGAAACAACACAGACAATTGCCAAACAATAGCAGTACTGCCTCCATTCTGTCAAAGTCCCTGACTAGTCCAACGAATAACAGGAATGGCGGCAGTTGCGGCAGTGGTAGTGCTGGAGTCAGAGTGTTCAGTGCGAGTACCACGACCAGTGGAACGATAACGAACTTTGGGAATGGCCATCAGAATGGACCCTTGCCGCATATAAACAACTCGAATAACCTGCCAAACAGCACTCACGTCGTGAACAATCAGTCAACGATAGTTCTGCCGCAGAAACATCCGCCGTCCAATCTGCTACCTGGTCTGATCGCGCAGAGCAAATTGGCGAGCCTCGCGAGACAGCAACAACAAACGCAGAGTCAGGCGCAACAAATCCCAACGTCCGGGGAAATTACGCTTAATAGTAATAGGTAAGTCCACGTATCAGATACTTGAACATTAATGGAATACGCCTGAAAAAGTACAATGTAGTTTAGCTGCATAAAACATTAGTCTCCTTAGTGAAACGAAAGCACCTAATAGTAGTTATTGAGAATTGGATCGACGAGTGTAAGATTGCAATACCGACAACTCACAGATAGATTTAATTACATTAGAAAAATAAATGTCTTTTTGTTGTCCATGAGGAAATGCGAAAACCACTTCGTAAACAGTGTTCGCACGTTTGATTATAGTGAAAGTTTGGATATGGAAGTGGATGGAGTTGAAAGTGCAGCCTGCGACGGTAAGCCGCAGCAGCAACAACTCGTGCGGGCAAACAAAACAAATTCATTAGCAATGGAAGTGACATGATGCCTGCTGTCGGCACCCCTGTTGCCGCCAATACGTCACTGGGGGCTTCGCTAACTTTACCTTGCCTATGTCTGCCTGACTTTGGGGACTGCATATGTACTACGTGCTCGTTATTACGGAATGCGGTACGGCTAGATTCAATTGCAGAAATGCTCTGATCAGTTGCCTATTGTGGCGATCACGATGGAATAGCGTGAATTCCAATGCAAGTACCAAGTTTATCTTTACTTTGATCGCGAAAGGATCGCGTACGAGCTCAAATTGATTCATTTCTTTTAAGTAGTCTATTTTCTTGCTATTTGAACAATGATTACCATATTTCTTGACACAATCACAGAACCCCGGAACATTTACGAGAGACAGATGAATGCGTGTTCACCGCTATATTCAGCGATAAATGATTGCATAAATAAATAATGGTTCTTTCCTTTATTCTTCTTTTTTGGGGGATGTATTACACGAATTACTTTATTATTAATATCGTGTTTCTTTCGCGAGTAAATTATTCCTCGACAAAGTAGATTTTACCATGGTAGAAACAGAGACGTCGGATCCATCGAAATAAACGTGGCTAACACATGTACCTTTGTTTTCTACAGTAGTGAAATAGAAGCTGAAAGGTTTTGTTGAGTACAAATATACTTTTGTGTTTGTTCAAATTGTAGCCCGATACTGAGATACTGAAAAACGGGCAGAATTCCTTAATTATTTTTCATCTGTAATGCAAGTACTACTGCCGGATTATTCGTGACGCGATTACTGCGCTCATGCCACAAGCTTTCTCAGACACAGCATTAATTTCTTTGTCGTGACAATTTTGCACATAAATTTACAGTTGAGTTTTATTATCTATGGAAAACAATAACACTTGCCGAAATAAAGCCGACAAGTGTATTCATAACAAAAATCCGTCGACGGGTATCGACATACCGGTGTCGTAAAACTTTGTAAAGGATTAATTGTAAGTTACACTCATTTGCAATATCAAAGCATACCAGTTCTTTCCTACAAGAACTGTGTAGCGGACTCTTTATAAATACCGCTAATAAGATCATGTTATTATCCATCTCGGCAAATTTAAGCTATGGTAATTTGTTCAGTTATCAAATTCTAGGAATCATTAGTTACTGTATATAGATTCGGTTTAATTTTGTAAGACATTACGAAATCATTTCTTTATATTCTAGTAGTATGTTAAAGGCTTCCAGGCTGTGAAATATTGAAGCTATTGTTAACAATAATTATCTTCGGGTAGCATTAAAGTCAGTCTTACGAAGCGATGAAGGAGGTTTCATTATTTTAGCAATCACCGAACCATGCATTTCTGTGCTGTTAATACCCGATACAAATCGCCAGTACTGTGCGATCGTAACGTATAATTTTGCATCCTAATGTTGCGTTTGGGAAGCTTGTATCACAAAAGTCCATTGCAAAATGACTAGCTCATGACACTATGTTAGGATTATACAATGTTTGCAAGGTGTCTGTGAGAATTTTTACGTCCTTTACTTTTTAGTAACTGCGAGCTATGGAAATATGTAAAAACACTTAACCGACCAATTAATTTTTCGTATCAAATGTAATGCACGAAAGATCGAATAATTTTTCTCACGAGTCATGAAATTTTTGCGTCCTTCGTGATTCGTTCAATTCTGACTCTTAATTCGCCGGGGTTTTTCTTTTTCTTTTTCTTTTTTTTTTTTTGCTTAGAACATTTAGCAGGGTTCCGATAACAGTACTTCGGTGAAAAGGACTTCTTCTAAATACTTTTATTCCTATCAGTAGTGTTCCTTATAAAAACGAAAAGATTACATAAATGTTAGATCAATAGCTAAGTCTATTCTTAAGCTCCGTGTACACGACCATCGAGTCCCTGCTTAGAACAAATATGTACCGTCAGACCCGAAAAAAAAGATATTGCCATACGAATAAGACTCATTCTGTTATTTATGCATCTATGATTTATTCTAGTAAATAGATTTAAAAATCTACCGGTACAGCTCTGCGAATGAGAACTGATGTAGAGTAAAGAATTCTTTCAACGCATACACACGTAAACATACACATTCACGCATAGTCCATATGCTTCGCTGCAGACGAGCTACACGATTTATCTGATAAAGTTCGATCGTCTCTGGAAAAGACCAATACCGATATGAATAGTTATTGAATCTGCGCCCATTTTCGTGCGCTCCCGATATTCTCTTCCTCTTAGTCTTTCTATATCATTGTCTCCCTTTCCACGTGACTTTATCGAGAGTTAAAGAGTTTAAAATGTAAGGAACAAACATAAGGCGAGAACAAGTTTATGGGCAAATCGACAATATCGAATGTACACTTTTGTTTGGAAAATAATATCTCGGATACAGCGCGAAGAAGCTTTCGTTTTAAGCTTTGCAATGGTGTCATGCGTTTTTATTTTGCACGATCACACGTTTCACGGTTTTCCATTATTGTTAGAGGCAATGCATGCGGAAGTAAATAATAATTAGCCGTTTAAAGTAGACCGTCGAATACACGAGTTCAGAATTACCAAAATTTGAGAGTAATCGTCACATAATCGTGATCGATAATAGATAATGACCGACAGAAGGAGGGAAAAGAGAAAGAGAGTCTATCCGTTGTAAGTCATTACTTAAAACTCGTAGGGCACTGATCGGGATTAACAATTCACCCAATTTGGATCGAAATAAAATTTGTATTTGTCTCCACTATACATGGCCATGGCAAAGATTGTTCCAGATAGTCAATGATTTTTCCAGGCTTGAAGTACATAAATTTCCTTTACTAGCAAAGCGAATGAAAAACATTTGTCGCGAGCCGTAACGCAAGAGCGAGAGAAACGAATAAAAAATATACTGGTGCGGATGTTGCAAATCGTAGGGAGACTTCACGAAATCATAATAAGAAACAAACAAAAAAAGATATATTGTACATATAAAAATAATTACGCTTATTGTATCTCTTACTTTTAGGTAATTAACTAAAGAATAACTGTAATTAATGTTGTTGTGGTAGGCGCACAGCGATGTGTATGAAAAAATTTATGAATTCGGGACGATTTTAGAGGAGGAGTAATAAAGAAATTTTATCCTGGATAGGACTTATTATTTTGTTAAGAACTTCACTCGCCTGTATATTATCTAACATTTTGTGAAATCTAATTTCTGCCACATTTGTACATAATCTTTAGATATTTGATTATTTCTCTCGTTTCCTCAAATTCATTGTTGACTGCAAAGCGTTTTTTCCCTATTTCGCTCGACCGTTCGTCGCACCAAATCGTTTGATTTTCGACAGTTTAAACCCTCGCGGTGTTCCTTCCTCTTCTATAAGTAACCAAATCAACGTCAAGTAGAAAGAGAAACCTTCCGTCAACATGATTTTGAGAAGACCGAGAGTGATTTTATGCGGAAAAAAGTTTCCAAGAATGTACTTGTAAAAATCATTTGTTTATTTTAGTTGGAACGCTTTAAACGAAATATAGTGGTAAATGGATTTTTATATAAAATTTATTAATGTTAAAAGTATTGACCCAATAGCCACTTTACAAATAAAACGTCGAAAATCATCAGGGTTTGATCGCTCCAACCAAAGACTGAGTTCGCTTTACATTTCTCATTTGGCAAACACGAAATTCCACTGATAAAATGACCGATGTTACCTATTCACCCTAAATTACCTCAAAACTAAAAAAGACAAACATTGTTTCTTAGTATCCATTGATGGTTTCGACGAGTCCGCAAAATGTATTAAAAAATCATTTCCGTAATTGGAGAGATCGATCTGACGGAGAATTCGGTCGAATTGGATCGTGAGACTTCGTGTTTACCTAATTTGTTGCATTCGCGAGAAACAATAGTATATCATGTAAGTAGGAGTAAGCCGGATCAATGCAACTATTTCAGAGCGATCAAACGGAAACTATTATATCGTTTCGTGCGAATACAAAAAAAAGGAGAAAAACCTTATCGAGATGAAGAATGAGCTTACGGATATAAACGTCTAACCAGAAGCTCTTAAAAGTTCTGAATGTCAAAAAAGAAACAAACTTCTACGATAATATCGACGGGTGTCGAAGTGCGGTGTATCTATTATACGTGTATTTTATTCTGTGAATACGGTAGAACTTCTATGTCGCTGTGCGACAGGAAGATTTAATTGGAAATGACGCTCCAACCAAAGCTCCGATTCGAACAAAAGTTTGGGGAGAGTGTAGAGACATTGTCTCTAAAATTGTACAGTCGGAGAACGCAGAGGGGAAGTTGTCGAGTGTTCTACGTATGTACGTACTAGAATATCTGATCCTGTTCTTCGATACCGAACCATCGTTCACCCTCTCGTCCCCTGATAACACCTTTCGCCTGGATGCATGTATCGAACATAATTTGCTCGAAATAAAAGCTACTACCAGATGTAAATTCACGCGCGAGCTATATATTTATTATTTATAATAACGTCGTGATTTCACGAAATAAAAATTACATTCCTGAATTTTTGTCTCTCTGACTTACATGCTCGTGATTACCAAATGTTGCGGCCCGCGAACGACGATAAGAGGCCGGCGATACCGAGCCTGTTCTCGAAAACCTTTTCGACTTAATCGGTGTATTTATTTAACATCCGTATTAATAGAGAAATAGAGATGTTATCAGGTAGATGAGTTGCGTTTCCTACAAATTATGTATAGAGACCTAAACTCGATTATTATTTAGTATTAATATCCGTAATTATTGTGATTAACACGTTGAATCTAGTAGATAATGTAACTAATTGAGTGTATATAAGTCAATTTACGGGTTGCAATTTGACTATTAAATATATTCTAATTGTGTAACTCTGAGAAATTGACAAAAACTATAAACAAACTGATTATTGTACATATTCATATACATATATATTGTGCGTGTATGTATATACGCATACTCGTAAGCCTGTACATGCAAACGCAACATGCATAAATCATACGAGTCAGTACGGCTACATATGTGTATTTATACATATATATCAATGGGATATTTTTCTTATACATATACTATATATATACACATATGTAGAAAGAAAACAGTCGAATGTCGGGGCAAAAACTTCTTTAATGCGACGTACACTCTGCGTAAATTGTCACGAATCAAGGTCAACCTTTGTCTAATTCTTTTGCCCGTTCTATTTGTACCACATTATATGCTTTGTGTGCTGTACAGTAACAAGACATTATTTTCAATTTGAGGTACGCAGAACTTTTTTTTTTTAGCGCAAAACGATAACCCTGCTTTTTAAAGGGATGACTCGCCATTGCATTTGAGACGTACTTGTTAGCCGAATGATATTCACAGTGGACATATAATGGACGAAGGAAGATTTGGCGAAGCAGATATTTCTGCCGGAAATAAATTCTGATTACACCGCGTATACATACATTTTTCTTAACGACAATCCTACCTAGACAGCACCAGCGTGTTAAAAATTCTAGCGTAGGACTCAAACCCAACGATCACAATAATTCTGTACCGTTTAAATAATTTAAGTCGAAGTATTCAGATGAATGATATTTTCTTTTTATGGCTCTTTATTAGCATGTTGTCCGGTGCCCGCGCAACGGTGGTATTTGGAAGTAATATGTAATTAACGTAACGTGCTTAAACCACAGGTGTACAATAATCATAGAATCACCTGTTAACGAGCAATACATCTCGTCGACTATATTATTGCATTATGCCTTTAGGCCGTCAATATTAATAATGAATCCATTTTTATTTTACTTCCAATGATATAATGTTAAGCTTCTGGAAGGAATATCATGATTTCCATCATCGTGATTTTACGAAAAAAAAATTGTAGTTGCAATCACTAGTAATTGCGAGTTGTTTTAGATTTTTTAGGGGTGAAATTGCAACAAATGAAAATGAATCACCGTTATGTCGTTTCACTCGCGGTCTATAGCATGTGGAAACACGTGCAATTTTCACTTGGTCTAGCCTTTCGTGGATGGCTTGAAAATAAAGGGTCGTTCACTCGGATCGTACGATTACGTTACTAAAATGCATAATCTGATACCAAAGTACGATTCTTAAGAAGAGAAAATTCACTTTACGTAAACAAAGATAATTTTGTAAAATTGACTTTTTACGTTGTTTTGACAGTGTAAATTATTAGTTGTTTTCATGGTAGTTCTTTAGTTGATTTGGTTCCTTTAATTGAGAACCACTGCTTCGTTTGTTTGAAGGTATAAGGAGGTTAGGTTCAACATTCGTCTTTTCTTTTATGTACAGCATGTACAGATGTAGCCATTCATGTGCGCATGCCTATGCAAGCGGCACATGTCATTGATATGAGAAATCTAATATGGAATCTGCACATCTCCGGATGCAATGTGACAATGGTTGTGAATATAAATCATTGCCACTGAGATAATTGCTAAACATTGAACGAGTCCTTTGTCTTATCTTTCGCCCAATAGAGGTGTTTAATTGTGGTGATGTAAATCTCTCAATTTTTACAACAATCCAATAAACACCAAGCATCAAAGAATGTCGCAACAGACACGCATCGACCAATTCTATAAAGCGGGAAATAGTAAAAGGCGGTCTAATGGAACTAACGAAAAAAAGAATTCGAAGTACAACAATGTTTCAAGTACAAAAAACGTAAGTTATGTATGAGTGGTTATGAGCATAGTTCTATTTGTAAACTTTTCTCCCTGCGCATGGTTATTCTTGATGAAATTTTTAATCTGTTTCCATTTGATGGTAGACACAATTGTTTCTGAGATTTTTCACATTTCTTGTAAAAATTCTTGAGCAACAAAAAAATGTACGTGGCATTGTAAGTTCTAATTGATTAACAAGAAGTACATGGTTTTCTAGAAAAAACAAGTTGGTAAAAAGATGAGTCCTTTGGTAACGGCGCAGACTAAGAAACCTATGTACCGTAACCATTCTACAATTTCATACAAAAAATTCAATAAAACCATCTTATTTGAGGATGGAAACGACATTGAATTATCACAAGTTGTTGACGAAATTGAAATTAATGAACTATTATCGCAAGAGACAGAACGTCTGGAATATACACCTCCAGAAGTTGCCAGTGATAAAAATGAATTGACTTCTATCAACAATAGCACAAAGACACCAAAAAAAGAAGTAGACAGCATGGATAAAAATGGTACTTCCAATACAACGCTAAACATGATTGATTCACCTTCTGGCAGATCATATTATTCTCCTAAAACAGCATCACAAAAGTCTCCATCTCAATGTAGTCCAAAAAAACTGTTTGGGAGACTTGATACAGATCTCATTACACGAGCAATGGAGCAATTGAATTTAGCAAAGCAGGGTGGTATCCCACCCAATAATTTTGACCTAAATGAAGTATATTCTCAGCAGACATTTGATTATGAATACAGTGAAATTAATTCCAAAACTTCATTGAAATATGAAATGCACAATGTAACGCCTTCGGACGACATAAACACAATAATTTTAATGACAACGATTTTTGTTGTTTTTTCTAAACCCATGAATTGTGGTTATTTCAGTGAAGATGCGCTGGACTTTATATATTCAATTATAACTTTACCCGCGCAAGCTCAAATGTTACTAGTGCGAATGCTCAAAAGAAAACGGGCATGGTACAGGAAAAATAATATCAACTATCCAGAGATTGCTGCAGACCTGGAAGATACTTTCAAAGTACTTGCTTCACGATCTATGTGTGTGTTCGGTATTAACAGTAATTTATTATCTACTATGCTTGAGTTATTACAAGTACAGGAACTTCGAACAATTTGCAAAACATTGAAGATTGATTCTAAGGGAAAAAAGGAAGAGAGTATAAAAAGACTGCTGAAATTCTCGATTACCAAATCTTTATTTCCTGGAGCAAAAAGTCCGCACACCATTTTGAGCTCATTAATTTCAAACACGTTAGGCTACTGCATTCGTCTAACTGAAAAAATGTGGAATATTATAGACAGAATATTAACCTTGTTGATACCAAATCATGACCCAGAAAATACCATTGCAAAAACTTTTTTTGTCCTATTTGATATTTACCACAAAAAGTTGATATATCCCAAAATGCCTGCCCAGCAGTTCCCAATATTTTCTTCCGAACATCATTTGAACAGGTAAATTTATTTCACATTACATCTGTAATTTTCATAATGGTCTTAGAAACTGACAAAAGTACTTGTTATATTCTCATGCACCGTTAAAACCAGTGTTCATTTCTAGTTATATAGAGGCCAGAAATTTACTGCGCGAAACTTTAAATGCTATCGAACGGAAAGATTGGGTGGTAGTGCAACAATGTGGTAGTTTAGCGCTAGAACGCATACCCGCAATATTGAAACTAGAATTGAAAAGGTATTTAAAAAGTTTTCTCATAGTCATTAAGATTGATTTAGTTTGATCTTAATATCTGTCATTTTACGAAATCTTAAATCATTTCAATGTGCTGCAAATTTGAAGCCTTAGAAAATCTAAGCTTCCATTGCACGTGAAGCACTTCATGCCAGGGTATATATGGCTTAAAGTTTTATCGAAAACTGTTGATGCCTTTAAAAAGTCACCAAGTACGAGACCCCAAGCTGTAGAAGCATTAAATCTACTCATAAATCAAGACTGTCACATGGAAGATCGAAAAGGTAAATGGTATGCAGAGTTAGCATTGATAGAAATGTTCCACCACAAAGATATAGAAGCTAGTGCACGCGTAACGATGCGAGCACTAGGAACGCAGAGCTTGACGCATGTGGATAAGATAGATCTCATAGGAAGAGCAGAAAGGATTATAAAGAAGAAAACTGGAGTAACAACACACACAAAAGCCACTATAAGGGAAGTTATAGATAGTCAGATGAATCGAATTATGCCGTTATCCAACGCACCATCCATTATCATAGATGCCGCTTTAGTGCGTGGGTGAGTTATATGCCATTCAAAGGTTAAAAGATAGAATAATGTTTCATATTTCAATATGATGAATTACAATTGAAATAAAAATTTTAAAATACAAAATGGATTTAAAAAATTTTGTCCACCGCCGTAATGGTTTAATTTAAACCATTTCACTATAAGATTGATACACTCACTCAAAATTTCCACATCTTAATATATAATAAACAAATATATTAACGTATTTTATTAATATAATATTAATATTTATACGCAGAATCATTGGACCGAAAGTTAATTGTGACTCATCAGTTACTTCTGGCACATTATTCAGTAAATTAATATGCAGTAATGGGTGTTTGTTCTTTCAGAAACAATTCTGGTAGTAAAAGTATGTGGCAGATAGATTCTTGTACAGATGATCAGACATATGGATCAGTAGAAGCTATTGCGTCGCACCATTATTGTAACACAGAATATACACACGGTTTACACTGCGAAGGTGCATTACCGATTACGTTACTTTTTACATTGTTCTGGGAAGAAATATTCGATATACCAGTTCCTGGAGCATATGTCACAGCGTACCAAACTGCTCCGCAAGACCTGTACACAAAAGAATTTTATGAAAATAGAAAAGAAAGAATAGATATGAAGATTCAAATTATTTACAATTTGGATTCAGAGTCTTTAAGCCATATAATTCACAATAAGTTCACTGTGTGCAGCCAATATGAGTCTTTGATACAACCAATTTTCAACAGCTCTCAGTTGAAGGTGCATACTCAAATTATTATATTTAAAAAAATTTGTTTTTGTATTCGTTAGCAATACTGAATTATATTTTTCATCCAGGAAATAGTGCATTGTTTAGGAGTAGAAGGTGTATTAGGAATCTGCAAGCGACTTATTGACAATTTTAAACTTTGGCGAGCTGGATTTCCCGATCTAGTTGTGTGGAACATTTATACGAAAAAAGTAAGTCTGAACGTTTGAAGTTAAAACAGTTTACGATTATATGCGAAATGCCTTGTGTTACAAAAAAGTTTTGTATTTTAATTACAAACTCATGTTTATCTTCCTCAGAGTAAAATCGTGGAAGTGAAGGGTCCACGTGACACTCTTTCAACGAAACAACGATTGTGGCTCGATTACTTAAGCCAACTTGGGCTTGATACAGAAGTTTGCTTAGTACGAGGTACATATTTTCCTACTTACAGATGCAATCGGTCGTATCCAGTACCTTACATATTGAATACAGACGAGTTCCATGTTCATTTTGATTGATTCAAGGTTCCAAAGCTTCTGTTACAGTAACAGTACAGGGACCTTCGAAGTGATACCTTTAGAAAATCATATAGAGAGTTGATATCTTTTTGTTGCAGATAAGTACGATGCAAAAAGGCCAAGACACGAAGCAGATAATGATTAATGAAGATTACTGACTTAACTTTAAAGATTGTTCATAAGAAACTAACTGTACATAATTGTATGGTATCCAATATTTTTCTTATAGATATTTAAAGATCGTTGGATTACGTATTATATTTTTTGAAAGATATAGAGCCCGCACGGTTTTTACGGTTAACAGATATGCATGTGTCTGCTTATAATTTATAGCAGAACAAATTAAAAGAGTCGTTCAGGAATCGACTTACTGAAAATCTCTAGTGGCTGGGGTTGTTTCTAAATTAAATTCAGCAACTGGAATACCACGATTGGCTGCTTGCGGTGCAAACATTGCCGCGGGGTAGACGATCGACGAAGTGCCGATGACCAGGCAAATATCACAAGTTTCGACCGCGTTATCTGATTATCCACGAAGAGAAAAAAAAGGAAAAGTAATAAATATATTTCATAACATTGTAACTGTATAATATTATACCATACTGTTATAAATATATTATAATGATTTATACAATTTACTGGATAAACGTATTAATATAAGTTACCTACAGGCCTGATTAAGTATATCTTCATTTAAATTTTCACCAAACCAAACTATGTGAGGTCGGAGCAGTCCTTTGCAATTTCTTTTCTCGCATCTTGGTAAATCTTCTATTGGAATATTGGAGGACGTAATATTTGGATTTGGTGATCTATGTTTTTGTTTAAAGTTAATATGAAAATCTTTGTTATTCGCATCACTTTTTCAATTGACATCTCACCCTTTATCTGCTAGCGCCGGGCATATTGGTATATCGTTATTTACAGCAACATCGTGGCACTTGGTGCAACGGGACTTATAAAGTGAACCATGAAGTTCTACCACATCTTTAGTTCCTGCCCTTTGATGAAGCCCATCAATATTTTGCGTTACGATAGTAACTTTTTTACCTTCTTCTAAAAAACGATTCTGAAAGGCTGCTATCGCGGAATGGGCCTAGTACCGTCAACAAGGTAAGTATTATGTTTAGGATCAACAATTAAAGCGTGCCGCCGAATAATGGTGTACATCAGTTTCCTATATTTCCAGTGTTCTATAGTATAACAATTCATGTTTATGTACACTTCTTCCAGATCCTTGCATGTCCCTCATAAATAAATAATTGTTTGCGCGATCCTTGCTTATAGCCAAGAAATTACCATCCAGTTACACGCAGGTAGCACAACTGAGCTTTGAAATGTTTTTCAATAGTTTGTTAAACAAGTTCTGTCTGGACGTAGATATGTATAAAGCTCAAGATACCATGAAACAACCAGGAACAATGGCTTACGCATTACATACATATACACTGCTATTCGACTGCACGGTTAAAATACTTTTATGATATTTAAAAGCCAACTTCTGTATAATTACTTTGTTCGGCGTCGCTTCACTCCCAACTCTCCTTCGGTACTCATAAAATTCCCAAACCAAAGAGGGGTTCGACGAAAATGCTTCAGGTGTTGCAAGACTTTGTGCTTGATATTTTCTCCAAAATCCCCCAGCACCTCTAAAAGTGGGTATACCGGATTCCGCGGAAATTCCACTACCGGTCAAAATTAACACGTTTTTCGCGTTCGACAGAACTTCTCGAAACGATTTCATGACGTTCATACTTCGTCTGTTTTTTAAGCGTAGTTACATTCACTTAGTGCCGTGCAGTACCGTGACTTAGCGATCAGCTGATTTGTATACAGCCATATACAGCTGATCCCGTTCTGACGTCATTCGGCGAATATATTCATAAATTCGAGTTTGTGTAACCCCGAAATGACTCTGGTCACGTTATTTCTAATGCAATTTCCTGAATGAAAAATCACACCATTGAACTACTATTATTATCCGCGAAACTTGATGCAACATGCAATCAAACTTTAGAACCGTATTGCGACTACAGTATCCACTGAAAGCATTCTGCAGAAACTTTTTCAAGAAGAATTCAGATGTACGTCAGTGTAATTTCTAATGGAACTAGACTGTGATTGTTTATATAAATTCATATTTTCATGCTAGAAATCTTAAGAAGCGGAACTGATACAGAAAGTCATTCAATCACATTTTGCATATTTAAATATATTACCAGAGAAGAGAAATGATTGTTCTGTTTTATATGCTCAATTTGTAGAAAACACATACTTGTATAAACCTTCACAGTATAGTAACAATAATATTTCAGGATGGAGCAGTGACGCGTAAAGTTGTTGACAATTCTTTTGGACGATACGAGATTGTGCAACCATGGGTGGTTTCTGAGATTAGAAAAGTACCATCGTATATCCCTAAACCGTCTTATAGTCAGTTGTCTGTACCACGCGAAGGACCAAAAAGGCCAGAAATTAAAGATAAAAATCAAATAGAGTGCATGAAAGACAGTTGCAACTTTGCTAAACAAGTTTTGAAGAATGCCAAACAGCATGTCAAGGTAAAGAAAATATTCCTGATTGTGTTTTCCGGTAAATTTAATATCTGACAATAAGTTGTTTCTAGTCTGGTGTGACGACTGATGAATTAGATGCAATATTGCATGCCATGATTATAAATAATGGCGCTTATCCTAGTCCACTAAATTATAACAAATTTCCAAAGTCTATTTGCACTAGTATTAACAATGTTGCGTGCCATGGCATTCCTGACAGTCGACCACTACAAACAGGAGACTGTCTTAACATAGATGTGACAGTAAGTGAAACTGTATTTAAGAACATGAAGAAAAGTGTAACTAAAAATAGGGACTATTTAGGTGTATCTCAATGGATATCACGGAGATTGTTCAATGATGTTCGAAGTAGAACAATGCGACGATGAAGCCAAACGATTAATAAACGTGACAGAATTATGTCTAAAAACTGCGATTGAAATTTGTAGACCAAACGAAAACTTTTGCAGCATAGGTAATTGTAATAAGTGAAAATATAAATGTGGTGCCGTTCTATCTTTGCTTCTGGTTTTCAGGAAATATTATAGAAGAAACGGCAAGCAAGCATGGCTATTCTGTAGTTCCTGCATTCGTAGGGCATGGTATTGGCGCTTACTTTCATGGGCCACCAGACATTCTGCATTTTGGTACTTTAATTTTTTCATTACGTTCGTATACATGCTAACAATACGAAATTATATAATTCATTACACAGGAAATGATAACCCTGGAAAAATGCAACCAGGAATGACGTTTACCATTGAACCGGTTCTAAGTCAAGGTGGTACAGAAATTGAAATTTTGGAAGATGGCTGGACAGCTGTTACCGTGGATAATTCACGCACTGCCCAAGCGGAGCATACTATTCTGATAACCGATTCTGGCTGCGATATATTGACTCTTTAATTTTTAAAAGCACACATCATACTCATACAAAGGCTTTCTTTGTCTCTATAAATACAATAACTGTGGCAGGTGAAAAGAAACAAATTCATTTTATCGACTTATATTGTAAATATCTTTATTAAGAAAAAATGTATGCATATTTATCTTCACATAATAGCAGGTCCCCAGGTAGTTTCCAGTGTTATCGGTCCTTGTATTTCCACTCCCCCCTCTTTCGTAATTATACCTACTTGATACTAAGAAAGGAAATTAGCATTAAATTCTATATATAAAAAATTGTATGGTATAAATTATCTAATATAAGGTGTTTTTACTTTTGGGAAAGATCTTGCATCTCTGTAAAGAAGAACCTGCATCACTTTATACAAGAGTTCCATTGCCTGCTCTTTATTCATATCTTTATTATCTTCGTGAGCCTTTCTCAAGACAGGTGTTGCCATGTAAGCACCATAGCCAGTTGCGATTACGGGGTCGATATATGCAGTCCCGAGTTTATCCACGGTACCCAAAAATCTGTGAAATGGATTGAATGGAACACTGATTAAAATCAAACTTAAAATTGTAAATGCATTTTAAACAGTTACCAAGAGTATCGGAACTAACTACTTACGGTTTGTCACCTTCTATTCCACCGATAATGAAATTATTCCAGAAAGGATCAAAGTTTGACCTTCTATTATACATAACTCTAGTCAACCAAGAGTATAGAGCTTTTGGCTTTAAAGTGAATCCGTCATCCAGACATTTTTCTTCGATGCTGTAAAAGACATGTACGACAAAATTTGAAAGTTGCAGTGTGAATTACTTTCGTTGAATAATAACTGTGATTTACATTTTTTTTTCGATGCTACTCTTGAGACATTGGAAATCTGCATAATCACCACTTGCTCCAAGAATCATATTGTCGTTGACCTTCATGACACGCTCGAGATTCCTAAATCGAGCTAAGGATCCAAAAGATCCTAGAGTATCGGCAGCTATGACGACCCCATCTTTAAACTGAATTCCAATGACCGACGTACCAGTTGTCATGGGCTCTCTATATAAATTTCAAAGTTTAGAAAAATATTGTTTTAGTTTCTTCTTGATAAAATTTCTGTGGGACCATATATTTATCAAAATTATTTAACTTAGCGATCAATGTTACCAAGTGACATTAAGGTTAGGGTCATTTTTAACTTTAAAAGATAGCATAAATATAATTTACGGAAATTACATTATTTACTTTAACTATTGCTCTTATAAACGAATCTTTAAGTTTTGTTTGACAAAAAATTATTCACACACATATGAGTTAAAATTGACATGACATGCAACTTTTCATGCCAAGTTTCTTAAACACGAATAATATAGGTCAGAAAAAGACTTTTACTGTGATCTTTTAAATCCTCCAATTCCTGAATGCGTGGAATTTCCGGGGAAATTGTAGAAAGCTCCGGGTGCCGGCCCATTATGCCAAAACGGTGCGGCATTATAACAATCATTCTGGTTGAAAAACGCCATGTTTAATACGTTTGAATTGATCGAGTCAGGCAGGATCATACAGTGTTATACAGAGTGGAAGACCCCATAAGAGTACAATGCAAAGGAACGAATCAATTTTTCAACACAATCAGCACCCTCTCGTGGACAAGGCCCGAGTTCTCCCGCACTGCTAGTTTTGTCCACTACACGCAACTACACGACAACAATGTGAAGCAGTGTGAAGATCGTTTTACAAAATTAGTACTTTCTAGTCCACAGATGGTGCTGCTATACATAAAAATGTGGGTTAGAGTTCTGTGCACATTTGTGAGTCTCAATTATTCTGTAGCCGCGATAGTTGAAAAATGAATACTGGCGCTTTTCGAATTGAAAAAGAATTGTTCCGTTACGAACGAGTTCAGAGTTGAAAATGTCTTCAAGTACTTTCATAAGTACGCAGCGAAATTATAAAAGAAATTTATTTTTCACTGTATGTACGCAAAAATGCTTTGGGCACGAGGGATACAAACATTCAGACTTATATAATAGTATTTATTGTAGTTTAATAATCTGCACGTGACAAGTTTATCGGATTTACATTTAGAATTATAAATCGTTACCTACTGTTTATTTTTCCGTTGCTTTAGATATTTCCATCGAATAGTTTTGTGATGCACAAATAACCGCTTTTCTGCACGACTATACTTAAGATACTTCTATGAATAACTTCTTTACAGCGTTCTGTAATATTAGTGTCACTAAATGTGCGTACACAGTGACTTCTTGAATTACAAAGGAATTGAACATCGTGAAGTTTACAATATCAAATGTACATTTCAAACATGTCCCTTGATCAGCAAATAAAACTACATGGTCATCGAAAGTACGACATCCGATCAAACTCCATTTGCATAGTAGCTGAAAAGCTATACTGCATATAACGCCTCTTTGATCATTCTATCGCGGGGAAATTCCGTTAACCAATTCGATTAATCACTGTCCACCCGCAATAAATTTGTAGAAAATGAATATAACTACTGCATGATCTTCCATGATAATTTTGTTCAAAATGACTACCCCCAACACGATAAAAATAATTTTTCTGCATGAAACATCGATGTAGTTTTCTGTCATTGGTATACACAGACTATTCGTATCGCGAAGAATATTTGTGGAAAAACAATGAAAGCACGTCAGGATATGATTGAAACGTACTGATAATTCTTGGACTTTACACATCTATCTTTTCAGTTTTAACTTTAACCTCTTGTTTCTTGACGGTATTTTCCTTCTCGTCTATTTCGTTTTTGTCATTATCCCTTTCCTTTTCCTTTGCGTGCTGCTGTTGCTTCTTCTCTGAATTACGGAAGCGATCGTAGCGAGAATCCTCATCGTCGCTAGATTTACCTCCTGCTTCCGTTTCTCTCAAAATGTCACCCAAGTCCTTATCCACGTCATCCCACAACTTATCGCTGCCATCACCCGGATAATCATCGTCGTCATCTTCTTCGGTCTGACCGTTTTTGTTATTCTTCGTGCTCTTTTCAGACTCAGACGTATTCACTTTTAGTTCAGCCGTCTTTCCTGATTCGCTGGCGGTAGTATCATCGAGAGCAGCTATCGTCAATGGATTAATTACAGATGTTGGTGGCTCAGAACGGGTTGGAGAAGACTTTATGTTTTCCGTGGCACTAAGAGGAATAGACGTAGTCGCAGATGACGATGATTGCAGATGTATTCGCTCCGCCTGTCTCCGTAATGCTTTGTCATCGTTATCACGTACATACCTGCGTGACAAATTAAATAGCAGATCACTTTTAGCGAAGAATAAACAAAATGTAAATTTGATTTTTACCGTTTAAGGTGACTTCGAGTTGAGCAATGAAGTGCTATCGCCCGTTCGCTGTTTTCACTGCGTGGCAGATAAAGCTTACACAATTCGCAGAATTGTACTTCGACACGTTTAATATATTCTGCCCCAACCTTAATCATTTGTTTGTTTTTGGGTTTTTTCTCTGTGTCGTTTGTACTCTCGCTTTCCGGTTTTTCCTTCTTTTTCTCAGTAGATTCTTCCTCTTCTGCTGTAAATTACACCAATATAGGCTAAATATAGGAAGCTCCTATGTGACAAAGCTGTTCGATCAATTTTTTTTCACCAAACAGAATATGTTGTGCTATTCCAAAATTACGTACCATCGACATCACCTACGGAATCTAAAGTCATGAAGTTATCAAGATTAACTTCCTTATCGTCTTCTTCTGGACCGCTAGAGTCTGCTTCTGCTTCTCCATTCCCGGCGGTCATTCTTTCTTTCAATGCACTCTTCCTCTAAAAGATAAATACATCGAAAATATATCAATGCCCAACGAAATTATGCATAGTAAGAATGTGTAAAACGAGTTTAGATATTACCTTAATATGATCCAGAGAGCACATATGCGTCTCAAACAGCATTGGCGACCGAAATTGCATGCGACACACACGGCAGAACGGCGTAAGGAACCGCTTCATTTGACGATGGGAATCCGACAGTTGGTGTATTGCTTTAAGGGAACGATAATTAAGTTTGCAAATGGGACAGAACATAGTACGGGAAGGTAAAGTGCCTCGCGCCGCATCTCGAGCTTCAACGCGACGTTGTTCTTGACGTTGTAAAACACGCATACGTGTCAAAGTAGCCTTGTGCCGGGATGCGAGGCGCCTCATTGCCGCGCTATGACGTCCCAAATATAAGTGCAACGAGTATTCTTTAAAAGTGACGCTGCGATGGGCGCAGTGAGGACAGCTTAATTTAATGAATTTTCTCCCGTCTCTTCTACTAGGCAATTCTTCGGAGCCGGCAGTCCTACCGTGTTCTGTTTTGTCATTTTCGTCCCTTTCCTCGTGCTCGGCATCATCCGCGTCGTCCTATAAACAAACGCAATGAAAATATTACTTAAAACGAAACGCAGCAACGAAATGGAAATATTACAATAATACACCGACAGTATCGTAAACTCACTTCATGCTTTCGGTCATCTTCATCCTCCTTTACTTCGTCTTCTTTTACCTCTTCGTCTTCGGTATTTTGTCTTTCACGATCTTGTTTCTCTTTCTTTCTCTTTTCATCTTTTTTCTTTTTTTCTTCCTCCTCCTCTTCCTCGTCTTCATCATCATCGCGTTCATGCGGCTGAATTAATGTTGGTAAATATTATAGCACGAATCGGTGTTATTATGATACCTTAGAGAAAGCACCGGAAATATTTAACATCGGCAGTTTTACGGATTTACCTTTTCATCATCATCCCAGTTACTTTTGTTATCATCATCTTCGTCGTCGTCATCGGAAAATTCAGCGTTAATAGCTTTGGTCATCTCTCTATCCTTGTCCTTCATGCTGGTTCCTGATCCTGAGTCCTTTTTACTTCCGGATAGCCTAGTAGTACCGCTACTAATGACACAGCAATTTTGTTTTGACTTACATTATTCCCCTTCATCTTGTTCTGGTTCCTTTGTCTTTCGTTATATCATCGACCAAATTCTTAGTTGACATACGGCAAATATCGCGATAGTATCTGTTTCTTTTATCCCCCATAATGAATGCATTTCGTATTGCAATAAAGGTCAGCTATTCAGCCTTTTTGCATTGCATTGTGCTCTTATGCATCCGCATTTTCGCGTCTTAAAATATATATAAGAAACAACGTTCTTATACTGGTTTAGCCACCGCTATGTGTAAGAACGATAACTAATGATCTCGTAAAGTACAAGTATTATAGTAGTTCTCATATCAAAAGTAATTACATTGTATTTTGACGATACACGCATACTGTGATTTATGCGTATCAGAATCAATTCCCTCTTTATTAGAACCCTGCGAAAAGTTTGCCTCTCGGCAGTAGAATATTGGTTTCGTGCGATCATTTGTGTCATTTTTTTTTATTTTTGTTTCTTTTACCATTTATGTCTATCATCGTCTTGTGACTCTCAGGTCATATAGTCAGATTATAGTCAGTTCGTTTACTGACGAATAAGCAAGCAGGCTACTAGGACGGTATTGCGGTTGGTAAGTGATTTATTAGTTAGTTACCTCCTGCGCAATTTGGTAGTGGTCATGCGCACCCGCTGGATGTAGTCTCGCGATCGCGAACCTAGCAGCTTGCGTCGATAGTCGAGCGAGTGTAGAGTACGCTTGCGAGCCATGATGACGTCCGATCGAGAGCTCATGCGATGGAATCCACCCCCTCTTCCACTCCCACGTGTTGAAATGCGACCTCTGTAGTTAGAGCTCTGATGGGATATTCGCCCTCGGCTCGAAGTATATCTCTGAGTTGGAGGTGCCATTTCGCTAATCCGAGGGGGTGGCGGAGGTGCATAGCTCCGTGACGCTGAGTGACGGTCCTCTGAGCGGTGGTATGACGATGCTCGTTCGTTCTGTCTCTTGTCCTCATACACGGCCGAGGATGACGATCCCTTATTATCGTCATAAGGAGTGGATGCAGACGAACCACCGTACGACGATGAATACCTCTGCGAACCGCTACCGCTACCTCCACCCTGCCAAATCAAATTCAATTGTGCTCCTTCCCATTGTATCTCTCTCTCTCTCTCTCTTTCTCTCCCTCCCTCTCTCTCTCTCTCTCGTTTCCTGCCCTTCCATCTTTTTTTTTACTCTAGACACATCTCTCCCCTTTGCTCCCTCCTATCATATTATTCTCCGTACGCTTTTCTAGAACTCTTAATTCCATTCTGTCGATTCTTTTTTTTGCACTCTCTCATTTACCTCTCATAACAGGGCCAATCGTTTAGCTTAAAACCATCCAACCTTGTACCGTCACGGTCACTACACCCATTCCCGTTGGATCACCAAAATATTGATTTACCTTCCCTAAGCGTGAAAAGTACCTAATTTATGCTCTCACGTTTCGGAATATAAACAACTTTGTACACCACTGCCGTTTTTTTTTTTTAATTAAAACAATCTTTAGCTTTCGAAAAATATAAGTGTTTCTGTTCTTTCGTTCGTAGACATGATCTCTGAATAGTAGCTATGATCAGCATTCACTTCCTCGAAGATATCAAATAAACTGAATTCTGCGTGATTCTGGGTTAACTGTTGATAGACCTTTCCAATATTATGGCAGAAAAATACGATGCGCCTTTGGATACTCTCATTCGTAAAGTATCCTTTCGTATAATACTCTATATCTCGCACATGCTTACATGGACCGAGGAGTCAAATAAAACTATAAAAATTGTAGTTATAATGATATATCCTTGTATATTTTTCTTTTTGCAAAGCCTTCCAACGTATCTTTAGTTTCAAAGTCTACCTTTAGGCATAAGGTAAGACTGTGTATACAGAAAAAGTTGATGCTTAGAATCTTCTCAGTCACTGTTACTCAACATGACTCGGGATGCATGTCCTTTGCATTGGAAAGGTCTATGAATACTTTGATATTATCGACAACGATATTGGTATTGCGTGCCTCTATGGATTGTCTTAACAGATGTAATTTAGAAAACTGCATAAAGCAGCATTTCGTCAGAAATTCGAGCGGTGCGGCAATGCAGGGATGCTGTCAACATTTCTATAACTGATCTGCACTGTGCAGGGAATTGGTTCGACTTCAGGACTTGTTTTACACAGAGAATAATACTGATGTAATGTCAGTACTTTAAAATTCGTACTTCTATATATGTATATACACATACATATATATATATATATATACATCTATCTGTCCGTTCATTCTGATATTTTTCAGGTTGTTCTCAACATTTAACGCAACTGTGTGCAGGTAATAATATGAGTACCATCTAGATGTATTTCATCTTTTAATTATGTGACGTTTTCGCAGTGTTCCACCAGTAGTGTCCCAACGCAAAAAGAATGGGTGTTCAAGTAGCCGTTGGCTCGTCGCTTGAAAGGAAAGTATGACGACTTATGAATGCCTTGCCTACTGTTTCTTTCTTAAGCGTGTTATATGCATGGACGAATGTCCTGAAATTAGTTTTGTTATATTATGAAAGAATTTTAGTTCAAAGACGTTTTAGAAAAAACTTTTCAGGACCATCGTTTACTCATGTTATTCAATTAAAAGACTTTTGAATGTTCTGTGAAGCAGGTCGAAAATGTTCCTTAACCACAGCATGGCAGGACATTAAAACAAAATGGACTAATAACAGGCTGTATCCAGATTTTGTCTCATGACAAAAGTGTGAGTAGATATATCACACAACACATACCTGGTAAGAATCACTTCTGATCCTCTTACGGGTTGAATCACTCGACGATCGATGATCATCTCTTCCTGGATATGAATCCTATAGAGTAATCAAACATATTTTGAAATGTTACAGTATTAATGTATGTTAATCTCTATATTTATATACTTACTCTTGGTCTCTTATAACTATTTGAATGTTCGCCTCTACCTCTACTGGAGTATCTTTCCGATCCTCCTAACACAAATATAAACATCATTAGACGTTAGAAAATCAAATTCTATCGTAAACGATTAAATACAATCTAACTAACCAGAATTATATTTCGAACGAGAGTCATAACTTGTAGTTGAATATTTGAATCTCCCCCCTCTGGAAGAAGAGTAACCACCTCTACTAGAAATATTGCCTCCAGTGGATCCTCCACTCCATTCATTTCCACTACCACCTCCTCGCCCTCTATAGGAACTACCTCCTCGTGACGTAAATCCACGACCACGAGAACTCATAGTGGAGCTGTAAAAAATTATACATATTTATACGTGCAAGATGTACATGGACAGTCTTATTCAAACATCATTGTTGTTTGTATTAAATGTCCGTGTTTCTGGTGATCTTTTGGAATAATAGGTGGCACACGACGATTACAACTTTGCGCAGTACATCTTATCGATATGAGTTATAAAAATGTTAATGTAAGGTTCAATGTACTTATGGAATACGAGTTAAATGAACAAGCTACCATTTGGTTAAGACTTTAATGAATATTTTTGTTTTTAAGTATGTTCTGGTCATTGCATTTTTTATGGATAGAACAACGCTAGCAATGGTCACTAGTGCGCATAGTCAACCTGGTGTCAGTTTTCTAATTGGTTTTAAATGTGCAATAGCATATATTATTGATCAATACATTCATGTATACTAAATATACATTTTATTACCAACCTGTATTTATTATAGCCGTAACTCATGTTTACGACTTATTGATGAACTACAGATGTCAGAAACGATGTCTATGTTCTATGGACAAAATATAAATATTTATGTAATACAACTAATCATACAACTCTTTAATACTATCAAAACTAAGTTAAAAGAATAATCTTACTTTTATTTTAAGTATGCATATTTTGTTAAATGTATACTAAGTACTTTTAATAATGATCCATTACTGTTTTACATTCCTCCGAATCCCAAGGATTCCATCCAAAAATATAATGCTGCACATGTCTATTTATTTTGTACTCCGAATTTTAACACACACTTTCTCGAAATATTGGGGATCACGATTTCGATGGCTGTTTGACGTTTAATCGAATAATACATTTGGCAAGTCTTGCTTAATCATCGTGCATATGCGTTTGAATTGATATTATTACTACGTTTCAGAACGTTTAATCTTTCCCGTGTGGAATTAATACAAATAGGATGTACACTATGGTATCTTTACCGACACTCTCGTGGAATTACCTGCCCGTCTATGCAAAGTACTCCAATGTATGAACCCCAACTTCATTAAATGCTTTATAACATCGTATCGCACAAAAATTGTCGAAATAAAATGAGTAATTCAGCCTGAAATCTTATGGAATTGCAACACAGAGATCAATAGGCCGATTCTCCGAGTTTTCAGCAAAGTTAATGGCTACATTCAGCCGAAGTTGCGTACCGTGCCGATTATTGAAGCAAACGTGTATCGATTAACGAAACAAAATTTACCTTATGAAAACACGTGACTCCTTTATATGGCGGTAGATTACGCGACTCCGTTGTAGAAATCCTAGTGCCTCAAACGATATTCGGCAGGCATGCCGCGGACGCGCGATTCAGATAAAATGTCGCCTCCTCCTGGGCTGTGGCGTCACTCTTCTTCCGAATTCTAACGATCGCCCGGAATCAAGGAACAGAACCGGAAATTGATGCCACTTTGACTTTCTTTCGCGTTTTAACGTCGCAATAAGACATTACAGATACCGATGAATCATGGTTTAAGATGTTATTAGACGTTTATAACAATAAATCTGATTTTTAATGTGTCGAAGATGAACTGTTTCTTACCATATCTCTAATATGTTTAAACGATACAATTCAAATCAGTCATTATTATTTGGTGTTTGCCTGTGGTTTGTTATCTTTGAATATCTCTTATCCGTATGCAATTTACTGCGAAATAAGTTTCAGTGGATGAAGACTGCCAGTTATTATTGACTTATATAAATCGACTTGTCCAGCCTCGTGCGTGAAATTTTTATGATAAACGTGCGTCCTTTTTGTATGCATAGCCAAAAAAAATTTGATCGCATTTGAATCGTATGACTTGGGATGCAAGGGAAAAAAGTAATTTTTTACTTACGATTTTGTATTATACAATAAAACCAGGAATTTCTGTGGTGTCGTTACAGGCATAGGTAACTATTACGATTATGACAGCCATTTATATAATTATTTCAATAAGTTCTATAAGAAAATGACCAGAAATTGTATTCGAAATCTACGAATTAATCAACAGCCGACTTTCACGATGATTGATCATGTATTTCAATTTCAGTCGCAGCATTATATTTTCCGAAAACTTTCAATAATGGTAGTATAGATGTACAAAATATGTAAACCTAATACATTATACAATTTTCTCTTTTCCCTCGATTCTATTTACAAAGTACTTTAACACCTCCCTTTTTTCAAGTTGATTAAACGAGGTATTTATAATTTTATATAAAATTTATACCTACAAAATAAAGGATTACGTAGTTATATAAAACTTAACATAAACATAAAACGGAAAACAGTTAAGGTAGTTATCATCATTTTAGTATGCACTCCATTTCTTTATAATACATCGTATCTATGTATGTACATGATTGAAGAGTATGACAAACATTACTTATAAAGAAAAATAATAGTCGCCGCAAACATTTCGTAATACCTAATCGATGGGGGTACATTAATGTTTCTTTCGTATGTAATTCGTATCTCCTGAATCTTGTAAAACCAGTGTTCGGACGGCCAACTTGCTGTTCGTGTTTTATATCGCTTTATCGTCGTTACTGTATCTAGAATCATCCGGTTTGATGCATGTTTCTTTCTTTCAGCCCGATAGTAATGTTTCGTTACAAAAAGTTAGGATTTCATTACCTTAGATGTTAAAGACACCGTGTTTCCTTCCATTGCTGCACGATACCATTGAATTATTTCACAGATCAATCACACTTTACTTGAGATTTCTCAATAGATCATTCGTAACCGTTATTAATAATTAAGGAAGCTCAGTCTGCATATTTGATCCAGTGTTCTTACTCTGCTATGGATGGATCCACACAATCAATTGCCAGACAACATAGACGCGCTTTACTTGATTGTATCAGATTGCGGCCGCATACCGCCATACAAGATTTCTCAGTACACCGTACTCTTAGTTTTAGCCTTCATCATGCTTCTCTAGTCTTTAGTTGTATCAATTTTGTTGCAAAACAAACATGTTTTGAATCTTCGTTTGCATTATTTATTCTAATACAACGACGATGTTATTATTAGTAGGTGTTTTATAATATTTGAGCATTCGCGCATTTTTGCATTTACATATTTAAAAGTGGACATTGAAATATCTTATCGTATGGTTACAATTTTGCTCACACTTTTCGTTTTTAGTAGTAGACATATAGACAAGGTATTCAATGTTGAATGGCGTTGCATTCGAGATGCAACGATGACAATTTCTAGTCGTCACGACTACATTCTACTTCTACTGGTGACATAAAAACGCTTGATTCATAGCAGTTGTTAATGTAATCACAACAATTCTTGGTTACAAACCGCGCAAGTTCACGTATACGAGGATACGGCCTTGGATCTACTATTATGGATTCCAGTTCTTTCAAACCTCCTTCTTTAACGACTAATGGGCAATATTTACTAGCTGTTAAAAAAAATGAATTATTACACATGTACAAAGATTTAATGAAGATCTAATTAAGCATAATTAATATTTTGAAAAGATTTTTAATCCATCATTTAAAAGATTTAAATAAATTAGAAAACTTCGGATAGTTCTTATACATAAATAAATTACCGTCAGCGGAGTTCAATGGTATGTACTTACGATAAACTTTGGTCAGATTGGCAAGAGCCCAAACCGCCCAGTGTTGACATTGTGGTGTATGATAGACATCCAACAAGTTCAGTAATGGTAGAAATGACCGATAATTGATATTGCGCTCTGACATAATATCCCATTCCTCGATGGCTTCAACCATACGTTCCAAAACTTCATCTCGCGTTGGTGATTCAATCTTCCATGCTTTAACACCATCCGAAGCCATATGGGCTAGTGTACCAGCAGCATTGTACGATATCTAATAACAGTGGAATTGTTCGATACTGTAAGACTGCATTTATTGGTTATCGATTATGGATTATTAAATAATACCTCGAGGTCATAATCATGAGAGCGTAATAATTTTACAAAAACGGTGACATATCGATGTTTCATGAGATGAACTCTAAGGGTGTTCACTTCAGCCACGTTACCCAGTAAGCCCATTATGTTTCTCACCAAATCTTCTTTCCGTGGATATTTCTATTTAACAAACATTTCTATTCGAATTATTTGTTTGCATTTTTTTATCAAAACATTGAATAAAACTTATCTAAATACATACCTTGATACATCTAAGAAAGAGAGACATCCCGTTTCCACTTAAAAATCGGATGCAATTGCTAGGAGTCTCGTCAGTCATATTCCACATAGTGGACCAAGCTACTACCAATACGTCATCAAATATATTGTACGCTACTCTATGGGTGACCAATTCTAACATCGTCTTCAAGCAACCCAGTTTGCCTAGTAATAGTTTTTCTTTACCCTCCACTTGGCATGCCAAAGTATTTAATATGTGTATTCCAATTTGTTGAACAAAACCATCTAATTTCGTATGCTTGACTGAATGCAACAACACTTTTACCAATGCTTCGTAATTTGGCATCTGAAAAAGTTAATTTGATGTAGCATGGTTGCATACAGGTATGCCTATTTTATAATAATAATTAGATTTTGGGTATGGCTCCAAAAGGAAGAAAAATACAAACCACATCTTGCGGAATCCGGAATTGACATAAGGTTAGGCAACCATTGTGCAACAGAGTTTCTTCGTCTTTATAGGTACCCATCCCAGTGAGAAGCACATTAACAATTCTTTTCTTCATTCTCATTTCCAGTTCACCTTTTTCCTTCATCTTTACGATATAAAACAATGTCGCGCTACAATGAAGCATAAATTATATGACATTTTCAAATGACAAATAGTGAGTTTGTAGAATATTACGAATCTTGAGTTAAATTTGATACCTTCCAGATATTTGTATATGTATTTGAAAAGGATGTTTCTCCATTGCTTCCAATACAGTGCAAAGCGCTTGATCCATTCTGCGACAATTGTCATATCTGAATACATGATATAGATCGCTCAACACTTTTTGCAGTAAATGCGGTTTATTTTCCATACAAACATGAGCTGCAACAAGTACTTGGTCTTCATTCGCATCTCCCGCTATCTGAAATGCAAAATCATCATATTTTTGTTAAGAATGCAGAGCATAGGTTACCAGCCTGAATTATTTCAATCCCTTTACTATAACTTACCAGTTTTGCTGGAATATTACGTCGTCTACAAGCACCATTAGCTGTTCCATAAAGTCCTAAGAATTGTAACGGCCTATCGACTCTGGAAGCAAGGCCTGGTATATCGCAAGGATTATTTACTATTACAGTCTCGTCGTTATTATCAGAATCGGAAGAATGTTCGATTTCTATCATTCCTGCAAGATTGGTTCCTCCAATGTCTAAAGAAATCAGTTCTGGCAATGAGGTTACTATATCGGACAGGGTTTTATCTGGGTCTTCAAATAGTCCAAGCGCAGGATTACTTTGAGAAATATCAATATGCCTAAAAGAAAAAGAGGATTAACCGAACGAATTGACAGTATATATTTTGTATGAGATTTTCTATTCCAATTACTGTACCTTAATTTTTTCAAATGACAAAGGTTTTTAACAAACAATTGTGCCTGGGCATTGACGTTAACATTGTACAGGGTTAATGACACTAAATTAGGGACAAGGTGATGAAACTCAAGACTACCAATATCAAAGTTCTTAGATAAATCAAGGTGTGTCAAGTTTGGTAAACCAGCCAATAATATATTGTACTCTAGTGGAGAAATTGAGACATATCCCAAGGCCAAGCGTTTCAAGTTTGGTGCTTTGAACACATATCCCCGTTTCTCGTATTCTAAGAAAAAACCAGGATACGTTCATAAATTTCATAAAATTTATAAGTAAAGCGATCATAGCAATTAACTCTTATTAAGATTATGTAGATTAACCGTTTCAGTTTCCAATTAACCTTTTAACTGTGGTATGCTCCACGCAAGAAAGGAAAAAATGCTATTTAAGAATAACTGTTTAAAAATACACAATCCGTATTCAATCTATGGTTTAAGGAACATATACGTAACATGTTTCGTAAACACTAACTGAAATGAAAGAGCTTGTACGTAGATACGTTATGACAAGCGTGTACACCTTAGACAGCTAAAGGGTTAAGTTATCAAGAATTAGTTTGTTCGGTAGAAATCATAGAACAAAATTCATTCTCACCCTTACCAGAGACTTCGCCCAGTATGAGCCCAAAAGTGCCATAGCATATTAAACTACGTAGATTTTCTGAATTCGCATTAATACATTCGATGGAATATTCTGTCAGATTCGGACAATTGGTAAGTTCCAAGTCGATAAGTTTATGATTAGCGAGAATCTCCACTGACTGATCAGTCAGGTTGCACCTGACGATCTTCACACGTGTCAGCTTGGTCGCGGTGACATTTTTGAAAATCGTGAAAAAACAATCGTAAGAGTCTATCGTATTGTAACGTTGAACATATTCGATAATTTTGTCGTAGATTTTGCTGGGTAAGGCCAGATCATTCCACAGAGTACGATGGCCACGCTTACACTTTGTGGAAATGATGTCGAGATTTTCGCTGATCACCTTGTAGCAGAGCTCTGTCAGTGACTCAGGGCCCACATACTGATCTAAATGAAACAAGTCATCCAATTCAGCCATCCTGGACAGGAGCTTAGAGAAACTTTCCCAAAACGCTCATAAAGAATATATGCTCGCAATTACGCAATTTCAACTGTCAAAAATATGTTGAGACGCATCAGCTGGGGCATCGTTACCCGAATGTTGCGTCGCACGAAACTTCGTCTCATTAACGCCTTGCCATTCTCCCGTGGCCAATTAACAATCCCATTGTACGTTTAAGCGGCCTCGAAGTCGAATCACCGATAAATTACTCGGAAATGGACGCCTATACCTTGTATTTTCCAAAAGGTTTTATAGTCAGCTACTAATGCGCGATCGCGTATACACTCACGTTCCGAGATTTTGTGACTTTGACATTTTACTTGACTATCGTAGTGACCAGGGTACCCAAACCAGTGACGCTACTGCCAGCTACTGCCTTCTGGCGAACCCACATACGCAAACACACACAATTACACGTGCAAACCGTTATAGTGATTGGCCACTGGGTGCATGTCACTTTCCGCGCCACATTGTACGAAATGTTAAATTACAATTACTTCTTTGTCCTCAGAAACTCGATGCGCGTATGACACTAACAACACGATCGATCTGACTTATTGAACTGCAAATAATACTATAAGATTGGGTTGGGTAAATGAGCGTAACACTATTTTCAGATGTAATATTATTCAAATCTATGGTAATACAGAAAGGAACATCACAGTTTGCAAAAATAGAAAATACTTTACTGGGTTTTTATGAATTCATACCGAGTAATTTGTTAAAATAAGGCACTAAAATTAATAAGTACAATAAGTTCGGATGACTTCTTATATTTATGACCCGCATGCCATACACGAATCCCCATTTTCACGAGAGCACGCCAGTACTAGGTCATCCATATTTTCCACATTTTGTTTGTGCTGTTGTAACCACTCAGTTTCTGGCACTGCTGCAAATTCTTCAGTAGTTTCATTCTCTGAATTGGAAGACAGACTAACCGCGGTAGTATTACCATTTCGTAATTTTGATTTATCAACGGTAAATTGAAGAGCATTTGCCGCCGGTTTCGTACGTAGATAATACATGCCTGTCTTTAAACCCTGTGAATGACGTCTCATTAATTCATGTCTTTTTAATATCAAGCTGTATTGGACGAATAGCCACTGCTTACCATTTTCCATCCATAGAAGTGCATCGACGTTAGTTTCTCAGTCGACGGTTTCGCCATGTGAACATTTAATGATTGCGATTGGTCGATGAAAGCTCCTCGATCTGCTGCCATCTTTAATATAACTTTCTGAGATACTTCCCAAACTGTTTTGTAGAGTAACTTCAAATCGTCTGGTATGCGATCACTATTCTGCAACACATTTGCAATGCATACATACGTAAACACGCTGTTCTCCTTTTTAGTAGACATCTATTAAATAAAAGTAGCGGCGAGAAAGCAATTTACCTGGATTGATCCATTATTAGCTATAATTTCGTTTTTCATTTCCTCGTCCCAGAGATCCCTGTCCGTCAGATCACGCAACAGGTGAGGATTCACGACCTGGAATTCTCCAGATAAAACGCGTCTGGTGTATATGTTACTCGTGTAGGGCTCTATAGATTCATTATTTCCTAAAATTTGCGCCGTGGATGCTGTTGGCATAGGCGCGATTAACAATGAATTCCTGACTCCATGTTTCGCAATTTTTTCCTTCAACGCGCTCCAGTCCCATAAATCCGTTGGCGTAACATTCCACATATCGTACTGTAAGATCTGAAACGATATGAATGGAATTCATTGATTTGCACGTTTCCAAATGATAAAATAGCGAAATCATTTTGAACAAGTTCGATGAGAGTCATGACGGGAAAAATTGAGATGACTGATAGGAGTTAACACTTACACCTTTACTAACAGGACTACCCTTGTAAGTTTCATATGTCCCCTTCTCCCTAGCAATCTCGCAAGTAGCTTCTAGTGCTCCATAATAAAGAGTTTCAAATATCTGAATATTAAGTTTTTGTGCCTCCTCACTCTCAAACGGATACCTCATTAGAAGAAAGGCATCTGCTAGACCCTGTATTCCAATACCTATGATGAATACAATAAATCTATATGAACGTTATGGATAAATTTAATTAATGTTGTATCTAAATTTCTTATACAGGGAAAGTATGTTTACCGATAGGTCTGTGCTTTAAATTCGAATTTTCTGCCTCTGGAACTGGATAATAATTAACATCGATAACGTTATCCAAATTGCGGGTAACAATTTTTGTCACGTCCTTAAGCTTTTGGAAGTCGAAAGTTTTCTTGGCAGTGTTTACGAACATATTAACAGCAATTGAAGCCAGATTACACACAGCAACTTCATCAGGACTCGAATATTGTACAACTTCTGTACATAAGTTGCTGCTTTTTATTGTCCCAATGTTTTGATGATTTGATTTGCGATTGCAATGATCTTTGTAAAGCATATAAGGAGTCCCTGTTTCAACTTGTGCTATAAGAATGGCAGTCCATAAGTCCCTGGCTTGAATCTGTCGTTTGTATCGCCCTTCGCTTTCGTATCTAAAACAAAGATTATTTTTAATTCCCCTGTCAGTTTAGATGTGGGTGTCAATTGATATCTACTGCTCGCTCACTTCGTGTAAAGTGCTTCAAATTCGTCACCCCAAACATCCTGTAGACGAGGAGATTCGTGTGGACACATTAAGGTCCAAATGCCATTCTCTAGAACGCGTTTCATAAAGAGATCAGGAATCCATAAAGCATAGAACAGTTCTCTTGCTCTGTGTTCTTCTTTTCCTGTTACAAATAGTTGAAATATGTGGTCGTAAATAGCGTAACGCACAAACAACCCAGACATCAAAACTCCAAAAAATAATTATTTCACCAGTATTTTTTTTCAAATCCAGGAATTCAAAAATATCTGCATGCCATGGTTCTATATATATAGCAAATGCACCCGGTCGTTTGTTTCCACCTTGATCGACATAACGAGCCGTGTTATTGTACACTCTGATCATAGGAACTAAACCGTTAGACACCCCTAGTGTACCAGCAATTGGAGTGCCTTTTGCTCGAATACAATGTACATTAAGTCCAATGCCACCAGCAGATTTGCTAATAAGCGCGCATCTTTTCAAAGTGTCGTAAATTCCGTCGATGCTGTCTTCGCTCATCGTCAACAGAAAGCAGCTATAAAAAAGTTCGGCTACAGTACATTAATGGAAATGTCATTAGAATCGTATAGAGAAACGTACCTCGACATTTGCTGTTTTCGAGTGCAGGCAGAAAAAAGTGTAGGTGACGCATGCGTGAAGTATCGTTCTGACAAAAAATTATATGTTTCAATGGCTTTGTCAATGTCTTCTTGGTGAATTGCAACGGCAACTCTCATTAACATATGTTGTGGTCTTTCAACGACTTTCCCATGGATTTTCAAGAGATAACTCCTCTCGAGTGTTTTGAAACCAAAATAATTGTAACTGAAATCTCTGTCGTAAATTATAGCAGAGTTCAATCTGCTTGCATGTTTCTGGATAATGTTGTAATACTTCTCACTAATAACGGGTCTGGCACGATCTGTATATTGTTCTTTAACATGATACAAATCGTGTATTACTTCTGAAAATCAAGAAAAGTTATATTATTACTGATCTTATTAACAGTAAAAATTACAACAAATCATACAATTTTCTGTTCTGACCGCTAAAATTTTTCTTAGTTTCCTTGTGAAGATTAGAAACTGCGATTCTAGCTGCTAATATGGCATAATCGGGATGTTTGGTAGTCATAGTTGCTGCAGTTTCAGCAGCTAAATTATCCAACTCAACCGTGGTCACTCCAGAGTATAAACCACTGATAACACGGAAAGTGATACCAGACTGCAAAGAACGTTAAAAATTCAGCAAAGCAATGGATCGATTTCCTTCTCATGGGGTATACGATGTACCAATAACCCTGGTACTGTCGTATACAAGGATACAATCGACGAACAGTACAGGAAATTTTGCTGACGATAAATGTAATTAATATTTAACAATGATATTTACGGGGTCGACATAATCCATGTCTAAATTGTAACATAATTTTTGTATCCTGGATGTTATTTTGTCGAAATGAACGTCCTCCTTACGACCATCTAGAGAAAACAAACATTATTTAACTAATGTAACGCGTCATGTATATAATGTAGTATGTCCAACTTCACTGATAACCGACATTTCCAAAGACTTACCCCGTTTGAGCACATGCATCTTCCCCTTCCCGACCATCTCTCAGATACAATAATATATCTGATGCTAAATTGATGAGTTCCTTTAAAGTCTACGCCCTCGTCGATACTATATAGAAAAGCTTATACACCGTGCTGAGCGTTTGTGCGTTACGGCTTTTGGCGCGAAGCGGAAACAACAATCCGAACGTGGTTCTCCGCAGTTGTCCTCATGACACAAGCACGACCCTTCCGTCGTTCAAACCAGTTCAAACTATCTTCGAAAGAAACAAATAACGATTTAACGAACTTCGTTCCACTTAACCTCGAATAAACGTACAGACTATAATAAGTAATATCCCGTAAATACTATATAAATCCCAACTTATAGCCCATGAGATATTTGTGTGAAACCCACCTATGCTTATACACTCGATACATTCTATCGGTCTACCATTACAGCAACCGAACCTTGTTTTTTTTAAGAAGACGTTCAACAGTGTCACCGTCGATGAGACCGGCAGCGCTTAGCGTAATAGCGAGTAATAATGTGCTTTGTATTCGTTTAAGTAAATGGCGGCACGCGAATGTTTAATGTAAATTATATTATACGATCCTTTTGTATTGACAGTTCGAACCTTACATTTCCTGTACCTCGTTCGGAAGTTTTTTTCCCTTCGTTAGAATATACGCGACCGTTTACACTTTGAAGTTACACTTTGATACAAATGATAACGGGAGTAGGTATTTTTTTAATTATTGTGATAATAATAACCATGATAATTACATTTTTATTTTGCGATCACCAATTGGATATTCCAATTAGCAATTGGGTTAAACAAGCTATGTATTCATTGACTCAACAATCGCGCGATGGATTTTTATGATTTTTTTTTATATAAATCTCGAAACACGAGGAGATTGCTTTGGGAATAATTCAAAACTCAAATAAATCTCTACGGGCTTATGGATTTCGAAATTAATAGAAGGCTATGGATAATCGAGCCGCACCGTTTTAGGGTCCTAACTCTCGTTGGTCGGAATGTAATTCTACCGGAAGGGAGAGTGTTCACGAAAGCTTTCCGGCTGTTATTATTTCATAGCTTATTTCCGGCTTTCATTATTTTAATATTCCAATGTAATTTTACGATGTAAGCCCCCTTTGGGCCCTGGCCCAGCGGTTTCCCCTCGCGTTTTTCTCTTTTAATATTCTCGTCTGCACTTTTAAACAAAATTATCCGAAGTATTTCCTAAATCATCCACAAAGATTTTTTCTATCACTAAAAGGACAAATTTGAAATTTGTTAATTTTATAAAAAGAAACGCAGCAGAACAAGAAAGTATAATTTGCACAGAAGTAAGAAGATTCTCGGATAAACTAAATCTCAAGCGAGGGATCCTCGAAGATGCTAATATTTTATCACCTTTTCTTTCCTATATAATATACGTTTAGGGAAAAATAAAATAGTTGTCTGAAAAATAAAAATCAACGAATGTAAAATGATCTACGCAAACAGTTGTCTTAAGATCAAGATTGATAAAAAAAATCTGTATTCCATTTCCCAATGATTTTAGTCCGATTTTCTATCCTGATACGTTATTCACAACCGAGAGTTGAAATATCGAAATGAAACGTTGTTAAGGGATCCTCCTCCTGTGGATGGGTCTAAAAATCGATCTTTTTTATTGCACTTTCAAGGAGTATAATATCCCGGGATCTCGAAATGTGATGTTTCGATTCCAAAAATTCCACTAGCGACGTCCTCGAATTCCGCTAGGGTACCCTACACTCTACTGGCTCTCGGCCGTATCTAAATCACGTTTCTAAAATAAGAATATTATACTTCCGAATATTAGACGTCCGCGCTTTTTCAAATTTACAATGAAAACGTTTAATTCTGATACCAGCGATAGCAACAATCTTTCTGATTAAGAATACCTGACAAAATTTAATTTTTCTCCAACCGCAGCAACAATTTTCAAACACAGCTTCATTGTGGGTCAAATAAAACCGAGAAGCAGTTCACTAAAACTATTTACAAAATTCCCAAGTATGACTAACGAGTAGACAAACGAACTACAACAAAGAAAATTATATCGTTAGACGTACCCTAATGTTAAAAAAAAATTCATGAAATCTGTGTAATTTTGGGCCGTTCACGAGTGGAAGACCCCTCAAACTTTCGTGTAGATCGGCACGGACGAAGAGTTTCAGGACAAAGTCAAGATCATCGGCGGCCTGTGGCGTTTTAAATGCTTCGTGAAAGAAGGGAGCAATTCGCGGCCACCGGTGTGGTCAATCGGTTATTAGTGTACCCGGGGCCCTCTCACCATTCACATAGTGCAACCTAAATATAGAGTGACACTGTGGCACTAATTTGTCGAATGAAACGATAGGTGTGTTGGTGCTTGGGGGACTGAACGGCGTCGTGGGGTAGATCTGTAGGGTACAGCAGAAATCTCTGCGCTCGCGGTTTGTCAGCACGATTTGTAAACGTAACGACGACTGGGTGCAGGACACGCACTCGTTAAAACTTTTTGCGCGCCTCAGTTCGGTGGATAACTCTGTACGGAACTCATCGTGGAATTGTGCAAGTACGTAATCGCTCCGTTTTCTATGGCCGAATGAAAGGGTTTTTCCGCGAGCGTGATTGCGAGCTGGTAACGGTGTGTCGGTTACCACTTATTCGGTGATTCTACGGAAGACCCAAGGATTCGGCGAACAATCGAATCTTTCCATTTTCCCATTTCGTAAGGACATCGTGAGGAGAAACGCGTGAACTTCGGATCCCGGAACCCGACGGGTTCGATCAGCGCCGAATCTCCTAGTTTAAGAAAATTGCGAGGAGTCCTGAACTATTATCCGGATTTTATTTAAAAAAAAACGTTGGAGTATCGCAGCACCGGTAATATTTTTTTTAATGGTTAACGTTGTATCGCTAAGGAGTTTTTTTCACGGTAGAGTCAAACGAACGTAAGTACCCGCTGGAAATGTTTAAAACTTTGACCGTATACATTCGCATAAAGTCAATTACTATGCAATTGAGCGTATTACACAATTGAAGCGCACAAGTTCTAAAGTATTGTACACTTACTGGAGCGCGTTTAAGAGACATTGCACCCAGGATCTGTTCGCGATTGTAACCGATATTTCGCTCGAAATTTTGGTTCGTATGTACTCTAAATCTTACCGTTCGTTGTCAAAGACGATCATTTACCGCGATGAGATTCGAACGGTTAAGACGGAATGACAGAATCGGGGACGAATAATCTTCCACTTGCCACTTAGGAAATCGGAGATTGAAATGGGTTACAAATGTTATTGTGACGAGGTGTACCTGCGATCGTGGTTCGTTGTTCCACGCGATGACCTCCGGTGACATCGTTTCTTTCACCGATGGTTAATCTAAAATAGGACAAGGTTGCCCGATGGGAACAACGTTTGTCAAACGTTGTGATTCCCGGAAGTGGCTCGTTGTCTATCATCCATCATCATCAAGACCCTTGTGTAGATGTGTCTCACTTGACGACGATGACCGCTGAATATTTAAAGATCTCCAGACGCGGTCCACGTCATCGTTCTCTCATTATTTATTGTAAACTTATTCTCTCGGGATTTTCCGTCGAACAATTAGACGACGGTCGTTCCGCTCGCCGATCGGGTCAAAACAAGAGGAATGAGAGCAGTATACGGATACGAGACATTACCGTACTCGTGATACGGTTTCTAGAAATATGAGTAGACAAAGATGTTCGGTCAGTTGGATATATTAGGTGTATCGGAAAGAAATCTACTACTTTACATAGTCGCGTTTGTGCTCAGTTCGTGCCCTAACGCGGTGGTGTAAGCATTTTCGTATGTTTTAATGAAAAGGCTTTAATGAAAAGGCCAGCAAAGACTTAGAAAAACGTTGGGACAGAGTTGTAAAGAGTGAAGGAAATGACATTTTATAATATTCTGTGACAAAAATTAAGAAAGGATAAAGTTTCGTATCGTTCCATAAAATATTAGTTACCTTTTCGGTACCCCTAACAATTGTAACAAAATTCAACAGAGAAAACGTCGTATTCGGAATGATTGAAAGTTGAAAACAATTTCGGCAAAATACAAAGCTTGATCTTCTTCAATTTTGTTGCAATATTTTCCAACGCGCCTCACAATTACATACATATGTATTATATCACTTCCAAGATTTCTGTAATCCTTAACGCTTTTATTGCTGCTGATATTTCTTAGCGTTAAAATAAAACGTGATCGCGCACGTGAAACGCGTATTTCACAACAAGAAAACTTTACACTCGTAGATCCAAGTGCGATCAGATTGGATGAGGTGAAGACAAACGGATTTATATCCCGGAGAGAAAATAATGCCTTCGAGTGGATCTTCTGGCGTGCCTAAGGTAGACAGGTCCACTAGTCCTCTGCCACAGAAACCAGTAAATCCCGTCCAGGAATTGAAAGCGTTATTCTCCGAACCACCGCCCCAGAGAGTCACGAATGGCAATGAGATTCGCAAGGATCAAGATTTCCGTTTCGAGGCGATCCAATGTTTACAAACGTCCGACGTTAAAGAAACCGACGATCTGCCGGATCGAGGATCCTGGAGCAGCAAGGTAAATGCTACGAAATAATGACGATTAATTAAACAGGGAAAAACGTCGAAGCTGCCGAGCGCAATTATAATTAATCTACGATAACGCGTTGCTCCGTTTTTATTTTCAAAGGTCGAGTTCATTCTATCCGTGGTCGGACTGGCTATAGGTTTAGGAAACTTGTGGCGATTTCCTTACCTCTGTTACAAGAATGGCGGCGGAGCATTCATGGTTCCTTATTTTATTGCGCTCGCGCTTGCCGGCGTGCCCATGTTCCTGATGGAATTATCTTTAGGCCAGATGATGACTATAGGCGGACTGGGTGTCTTCAAGATAGCTCCGATTTTTAAAGGTTCGAGTTTACCATTGAAATTAATATTCAATGGTACCACGAGGGAATCTTCGTCGCGTCGAATCTCAGGACGTAGAGAGATGACGATAAATGAATTTTTCAGGTATCGGATACGCTACCTGCGTGCTATCGTGTTGGACGAACGTATATTACATTATCATTCTGGCGTGGGCGCTTTTCTACTTTCTAGTCTCTGTGCGGTTTGGTACGTAAAGCGTGGAGGCACGTTTCGCTTGTTATTTCCCGCTTACAAGTATGCATATAGTCAATTACGTGCGTAGATGTGCCATGGAGAACTTGCGGTAATCCGTGGAATACGCGTTACTGCCTCACCCCCGCGGAGCGTTTGGAAGCGATGTGCTGGCCCGAAGATCAGGATACTATATGCGCCACTGCGATCGGAAATTTAAGTCACACGCTGCTCAAGGATCCGGTGAAAGAATTTTGGGAGTAAGTTTATACTTGTAAAACAAAATAAACGTTTCCATGACGCTTTAATCGTCAAGACACCTTTTAACCGCATGACAGTCACGTGTATGCACTTTCGCGGAAATCTTTTCGATAAATGTTATATTTGTTTGTTTTAAATATCTATTTAATATCCCTTACGAGTAAACAATAACTGCGGACGGACTTTGTTGTCTCGATGATAATGATAGCAACGATAATCGATTTGTACACAATTACACTACCCGAACTATGCTTGCGACGGATTATGACAATGCGATTAGGAAAACTTCCTTAAACTTAGATTCGGGCATGACGGTCAAGTGGTTTGCTAATTACAATGTACAATACAACATATTTTGTTTTTGGCGTGGTATCGTTTAATCTGTTACCGTTATCGTTCAAATGCACGTCTTTATCTTTCCGTCTCTCTTTTTTAACAAAAAGGAGGCGCACTCTTCAGATCTCTGAAGGTATAGAGAGCGTAGGTGGGATAAGATGGGAATTAGCGGGTACGCTGGCTGTCGTTTGGATTATGTGTTACTTCTGCATCTGGAAAGGTGTAAAGTGGACTGGAAAAGTAAATCATCACTGTTACATGATTTCCGAAACTTGACTTAAATGTTATTAAATCGCTTCTTTGCTCAGGTTGTCTATTTCACATCGTTGTTCCCGTACGCACTGCTAGCCGTTTTACTGGTGAGAGGCTTGACGCTACCGGGAGCGATGGAGGGTTTAAAGTACTACGTTACGCCGAATCTTTCAAAGCTCGGTGATCCCGAGGTAATAATCGTACATATTCTTTTCCTCCCGTTAAATTTCGAGTTTCCTGTTCCTCATTTTCCCGATATTTCTTAATGTGAACTGAATTGACTTTAGGTTTGGATAGACGCCGTGACGCAGATATTCTTCTCTTACGCGCTAGGCCTCGGCGCGCTGGTAGCCCTTGGGAGTTATAACAAGTTCAACAATAACGTTTATAAGTGAGTAGTCGACTACTTGATTACGCTAATAAATATTCGTTGGCTTTGTAACATATAATCATTTTTTAATGTGGTTTGCCCACCTCGGAAACCCCCGTTTGTTCTTTCCGGAAAAGATACAAGGTCTAGTTCTCGCGTACTTGTACTTGGCCCGAGACAAGACCTTGACGCTTGATTTCCACCTTGGGACTATCGTCAGACTAGTTATCCGTAATTTCATTTTTATTGTTTTACTTATATGTATAATTGGTTATTATCGTCCGCCCAGTACAATATAGGAAAGTCAATTTCCCTATAAATGTCTCTTGCAGGGACTCGCTCATCGTTTGCATTGTGAACACGTGTACGAGTATGCTCAGTGGAGTCGTTATATTTTCGGTGGTCGGATTTATGGCACACGAGCAACAGAAACCCGTCGCCGATGTAGCTGCCTCTGGTAATCATCTATCTGTCTCAAGAAATTATAATAAATTACGTTTCAAGCAATTACGTATTATCATATCCGGCCACGAAATAATCTCCTATTCTTTCGTTAGGTCCAGGATTAGCTTTCCTGGTTTATCCTTCCGCGGTTCTGGAACTACCAGGATCATCGATTTGGTCGTGTTTGTTCTTCTTCATGTTCATTCTTATTGGATTGGACAGCCAGGTAATACTATGCGTCTGAGTGGAAGTAAGCATTGATATTGGAATTTGAAGAATTGCGAACAAATGTTACGTTTTACAGTTTTGTACCGTCGAAGGTTTTATAACGGCGGCGGTAGACGAGTGGCCGCAACTTCTCAGAAAACGAAAAGAGATATTCGTTGCACTCGTGTGCTTCGTTTCGTACCTCATCTGTCTTTCCTGCGTCACTGAAGTAAGTTATACAAAAATACGATATCGTTATTATCCTTATACGTAGTAGAAATGCACTCACGATTCTTTTAGGGGGGAATGTACGTATTTCAACTCCTAGACTCCTACGCTGTTAGTGGATTTTGTCTCCTCTTTTTGATATTTTTCGAGTGCATCGCCGTGTCATGGGCATTTGGCGTAAATCGTTTCTATGATGGTTTACGAGACATGATCGGTTATTATCCTTGCTGTTGGTGGAAGATATGCTGGACTTTCACTACCCCTGCCATTTGTGTGGTAACGCATTTGTTTACTTCTTTTTTAAGTTAAACTTGTTTACGCTTTAGAACTTGCTCAAGATAATCAGATAACTTTGGTGAACGATTCTGTAGAATGAACCAAATATTTTGTGGAATGATATTTTAATCGCCACTAAAGCTTGGCTGGAAACAAAACTTACAGAACTTTTGATAACTTATCGAATGATCGAAGCATGCGAAGAAGTAATCCCGTAATTGTTTCGAGCAGTGTTTGAGTACGATCGAATTTCATATTAGGGCGTATTCACCTTCAACTTAATCAAGTTTGTACCCGTGAAGTATCTCACGTACGAATATCCAGTGTGGAGTCACGTAGTAGGAGGTCTTTGCGGTCTGTCCTCAATGTTGTGCATCCCAGGATACATGATTTACAGCTGGTATACCACGCCTGGAACTACCTCGGAAGTATGAGTTTGACAAGTTCAATTAATTTTATAATATACGGTGAACATAACTCCTTTTTTTTATGCTAATTTTTTTTTTGCAGAAATTCCGTAAACTCGTAAGAATAGATGACGATATTGCTACCCTACGAATGAAACTGAATCCAGCCAAAGCTGCCGCTATTAATACAGGACTTGAATTATAAGAGTGTTGATTGTGCTTTTTTTCTCAACATCCATTACGGATGCATGTGTGGTACTCAAAAGTATGACTGCAGAGAAGCATGATTTCATAAATCGCGTAGTGCCATATCGCATAATCATATAATTATTTATCATAAAGAGGCGTAAAACTAGTGTCGATACAAACAGGTACGCGTTGCCGAGATAACAACAACTTATGAATAAAAGTGTGTTTTATTAGAATACGATTAAGGTAAAATAAATAATTTTATTCTTTACAAAGTACATATTGCCAAACTAGTCCGCCATGTATTAACCAAAATAGAGTGTATTACATGCGCTATATGGAAAATTACAAAATGCCAAAAACTATATTTTTTGTTCCAAGTAATTTTAAGTTTCGGTCCAACGATAATATGCAGGATAACGAAGCACCGTTTTGAATGAAATACCTGATGTCCAAAACTAATTATAACTTGGTAAATAATTTCATGTAAAAGTTTTAATTAAAAAAAATACTTAATCTAATTTTTCTCTATTTTGTATTTCCTTTATACGTCCGAACAGTTCTTCCTTCCACTGATTCTCAGGTATAGTAGTCGCCCATTCCGGAATGGCTGTATTCGGTAGCGTGAAGGATGCCATCATCGATTTAACTTGATTGATTTTATCCGTGTCCATGTCAATGTTTGATCGATTTTGAGGTGATGACCAAACCTGTATCGTTTCTGAGGAACATTCCTAAAGAAAAAGTAACATAGTGCGTTCAAATAAATACGTTATTGACTTATTCTTTGTACATATCAGAGCAAATCCAATTTACATTCTGTGCTTCCTGTGGAGGGATCGGTAACGTCTGACTGAGATCGCTGGCATTGGACATCCACTCGTCATCCTACAAATAAGGGTTCTCATTACGTAAAGTTAATTCAAAAGATATCCGCTGTTGCGTAAAATATTCCATATAAAACGATGAATGAATAAATTACTTCGTCCTCGTCTAACATTGGATCGGTGTCTGCAGGTACTTGGGGTAATGGTAAATATCCTGCCATTCCCATATCATCGTCTTCGCTATCGGAATCATTTGTATCCCTTGCATCTAGTGGTAAGTTTGGAACATTTAAAGTCTCTTCGATAGGTTCTTGCGTTGGCTCGGGAGACATTGTGCGTTAAATGATTTCTTTTGGATTTTTAAGACACTTCTTACGTACTTATTTTCTAAATATTTATTTCCTTATTGGCGTCTAACCTCACTATTTTACGCGTTAGTTTTATGTCAGTACTTTTGATATATCTCTCCTATAAGATAAACGGAATTGAAGTTACATCGAATAAGAATTGGAAGGTGTACCGGGAATCGTATAAATTGTCATGGAACAGTGTTATGATACTATGGCGTTTTGACAGATCACAGCTGATCTCTCGCTCTTTATGTTTGTACCGTGCGACTGTGTTGTATATACATACTAGCGATGGGACGGTGAAAACTATCGATAGCAATATCGCATCATCGATAGTTATTCTGACTATCGATAGTCCAGGTTGTTTTCCCAACTTGAAAAGTATCTCATAAAACTTGGCAACATGACATACATAGGATAAGTCAGGATAAAAGCTCACTATTTACTGGCGCCATCTAACGCTTGAAAATGTGTTGATAAAGGTATTCAAATCAAACGAAACTACCGAAGGATTTAATTATATTCATGAAATTATATTATAATTAAAAAATGGCAGAATACTTTTCTGTAGTAACGTTCTGATAACAAGTTAATTATATGGCGATTGTTTAACCATAGGCGTGTCTAAGATTTCGTTTTCTCTTTGAAAAAAGAATGAGTAAATCAAGATGTTCGATCATCTTCGCTAAATTATACTATTGCAAAAAATCGTAATAATAAAGTTCATTCAAAATAATCCTTATACAAATTTTGTACGCTATTTGATACACTTTACATCGTCACTACTCTAAATTATAACGAAACAATAATCTTTCTTTTATATGTCATAAAAAAAAATTTTGAAAAAATTTGTTAATGTTGCGTATTAATAAAAGTGAATAAAAAAGAGTATATAAAATATCTATCTTTGCGGCACTAAAGTAGTGAATTTCTTTCTTATTACTATCTGCGAAATATTTTACATCGAATGACGGATAACTTTTTTTCCTTAAATCATTTCACAATGACATAATAATTGGTACACTGATAATTTGTAAGGCGGCATGTATTACCAGTGGAATACGATGTGCTATGGTCAGACACGTGTTATGATTTCATTTTTCTCTCTTGCTCTTACTATAGCACGCGATGAAAAAAACACGGCGATAAGCGGGAAGTGTAGTAATCATTATGCGGGATCGTTATGTCGTTAAAAGAAAGAAATAAAAATGAACGGAGAAAACAAAAATGGTGATATAGCGATATATTAAACGCGGTTACGTTATCGTAACTCTGATTACGTTTTTCAAAATTTGACGACATCCGTGGAAATTCGTTTCCTTCGATATAGATATGAATAATCCGAAGATCAATTTTTTCGAGTTTTTATTTCAATCTCCTATTGTAAGATAAGCACCCCGAAAGGTGCGGTTTAAGGATTCTTTTTCAGCAATTTACCGGTTTCAGAAACATTTTGCATACAAAATTTATGTTCAACAAACTATCGAGGGGGAATGTTGTTTGCATACATTCACCTTTGTATTTGTTTTTCCTAGGGTGGATGCACTTAAAAAAAAAACGCGAATTTAAACAATAATAACCTTCCGCGTTAATTTAACACGCCGCGGTGTCGTAACATCATTTCCCCAACATATTTGTAGTCCCACTGAAAACGGACGGCAAGCTTCTGCCCGTTGGTCAGTGAACCGTCTAATGTGTCATAATAATAAGTACATACATACACAATGTGTAATAAATAAAAATATTACAAAACCACCTTGATCTCGATAGCCGACGCCATTATTATGACTGCCGGACGACTGTCAGATCACGCTAGCGATATTACATCATAAATCCGTCGTAATTTATTTTACACGAGTAGGAACTTCAAAGTCAATACGACATATTCATTATTACATTACGGTGTGTTCTATGCTGTTTATATCAAATTGCTTAGAAAACAAATTATAAGGATAATTTAATTTCGTACAATAAAATTAATTTTTTACTTATAAACTTTCCTAGATTTTCCTACCACGCCCCCACAAAACGTTTTACAGGTCTAATAAAAACAAGTATATACGGGATCAAGGAAACATTTTGTCAAAGGAGTAAAAATTGTTCGTTAACCCGTCTAATTGATCGTAAAATCGCCATACGATTAAAATGCCTCGTTAAATCCAAACGCTTTTGACTCCGAATACCTTCTGATTCACTCGTAATATATTTCTTTATTCGCAAGATAATACACGTCAAAAAAATGATCTAGGTATCTATCGATACGATGATAGACTCGATCATGGTATGCAATTATTCTCTTGGGACGACGAAAAGACTCCCGAGGCGTGAAACCGGGGGGTGTAAGTACTATGTACACTCGAGAAGTTCCGTCTGGATTACAATTAGTTAGAAATGTCGTCGATTTCGACGAGCGTAGAACCGAGGTGGGGAGACAGTGAGCGATCTCTCGAAACTTGTACGTCCACATACGTCAAAGAAGAAGCGTCTGTCGTAATTAATTAAACTAATGACTACGGCTCTCGGGGGCTTATCGAGCATCAAAGACGAGAAATCGTGTAGGATGAATGGCGCACCGCCGCTAAGCCGGCTGCAGTAGTAATCCAGTGCAACGGCGAGTGGTATCGCAACGAGAGACATGTCACTCGTCGAATCTTGCGTCCTTCTGGCCATTGTTATCGTGTCAGGTAAACGAGCCATCGTGGATCATTAAACTCCAAGTTCGCCGGGGGCAGCGTTAAAGTGCAATAAAGTTTCACCCCTCGATAATCGCGTAGTTACAGTGAGGATTTTTGACCGTCGTTTAAATAGAGTGCATTGCTTCCGTATTCCCATTATCGAATATATTCTAAATCGTGCGAACCACGGGAAAAAGCTCGTTAATCCTATCCCTTTAAGGTGCGTAACTGTCTCGATTAATAATCGATCGTTTGTTTTTCACGAATTTTCCTTCACGCGTGGTTCCAGCGTACACGTATCCGCAGAACACGTTCCTGAACGACGTGGAAACGGTGATCAAGTCCGTGTTCAAGATCGCAGGTGAACCAGCGACCTTTAGTTTGTACACCAGGTGAGCGTCGAATCGATCTTTTTCTTTCTTAGTTTACATTCGATAAACGCGGAAACTTCGAATGTAATATTCAAGACACGTCTTACCGCGTGCGTGCAACTTTCGCGATTCAATTTTCTTCTCGTTCACCGGTAGACTTTAAACTTGCCCTACCTACGTTGCCCTCCAAGTTTCTTCATATTACAGTGCTGTAATTAAAGCAGATATAATTATTGTTGACGCTGTTTTTAACGCATCGTCGGCGTACGTGCTTATTATGTTTGCGTTCGGGCGGTCCCGGTAAAGAAAATTGCGATTATTCGTCGACGTTGAAAAGGGAGCGGTGATTTTGGCTGGTCCAAAAGAATCTACGGCCCCCGTTGGTAACGATCGATCGAACGGGGAACGAATTTTTCGCCCGCACGGAGCTCCTCGAGTCTTTATCGTTCGCGTCCGCAAACGATGCATCAATTTTTTTCACGATACGTGTAATCGCCGACCCGCCGTATTCTATTCTCAGCGCTGACGCTCGACTGACTATCATCGATGCATGAATATCGCGGACGCGCCTCCTCTCCTTTTTCTTTTTTTCTTCTCTCTTCCTTCGTTGCCTTCTTCCATCGATTGACCCGATCGAGAACGGGGGAAGAACGAGGCGCCACTCGAGATGCCGCAAGGATTCCTTATCCGGATCTCTGTATTTTCGTCGGAATTGATCGGACCGTGGAATGTCAGGAAAAAGAGATAATAGCGAGATTTGGAGATGAATAAATTATTTTGCAACACTTACAACTAACTAGGGAGCTATGAATTACAGTTAGCCTGCTGTTTTAGACGTAGTTGTTTACGAAAATAAAATTCAATGGCACGTATTTATAATTTATACATGTACAAACTCGCGGCAACGAGGCCTCCCTGTTTATTTGGGGAAATTTTGTTCGAGGAGGTGTGGACGTTTTCAAATATTTGCCGTTAAATATTATTATCGTATATTCGAACGGGATCAATGAATTTAAACGTCACAAGTATATGCGCGGCAATTATAAAAATAATAGGTAACGTTGCGCATTTAAAAAAAACGCACACGGACGTAAAAGCGGTTTTTCTCTTTCGCAGAGAGAATCCATTCGGCGAGGAGCAGTTGCCTCTAAATAACACCGAGGTTCTCTACGCGTCTCATTTTAACGAAAGCCGGCCGACTAAATTCATCATTCATGGATTCAGTGACACCGGAAACGAGGCCTGGGTACGGGGCTTGATAGACGGTAAGCGAATACGACGCTTCACCCTTTATTCCCCGCGACGAATTTGATTCGATCGCCGCTAAAGACTTCTTTCGCTACCGAGCGAAAGAAGCAATTTTCGAGTGATTTCTAGAAATGTCGACATCGCGGGGGAATGAGAGAAATTTAATGACAATCAGGGTCAATTCGTTTCGGTAAACACGGAATCGACGTCGCCAGGTTCAAGGGTCAACGCGATAACGACTTAATTGATCACTTTACAAGTTTTTGCTCTCTCGCGTAGCCGTTCGGTTCCTGACGTAATTGCGAGAAATTCTGATTTCCTTTTTTTTCTTTTTATCCGACGTCCACCGTCTTTATCGTTTCGCATCGATCGCCGTGCGAATCCGCGTCGATCGACAAAAAAGATGGATCGTGACGGCAACTCGCGGATGATACGCGCCGCTAGATCACGATGGTGTCAATGGCAAGATTGTCATCTGTCGAAAACTTCTAGCGTACCTGCTTCACGAGGACGTGAACGTGATAGTCGTCGGTTGGGGTGTCTTGGCAGCGGACGTGTATCCGGTCGCAGCTAACAACACCCGTAGGGTGGGCGAATTTTTGGGCAACTTCCTGGAGTTCCTGAATCACGAGTCGAATCTGGAATACAAGGACGTTCATGTTATCGGTCACAGTTTGGGCTCACACGTGGCGGGTTTCGCTGGTGCTTACCTTGACGGCCGGATTGGCAGAATAACGGGTAGGTTATATATGAACAAATTAGACATAGCGTGCACAAAGCCGTCACCAGTCGGTGTGATAATGTACTTGAAAGTAGAAAAAGAATAAACGTAAGCAACGAATATTCATTGCTAACGATACAAATAATAGCGCTTCGTCTAAACAAACAAATGTATAACAAATTCAATTCGTCCAGAATAAGAATATTTATAGATGTGTCACAGAATTTTCCAAATATTTTAATCCTACGACTTAGGTCTAGATCCCGCGAGCCCCCTGTTCGAGACTATCTCCGGCATCGTAGATCCAGAGTACAGACTAGATCCAACCGACGCTCAATTCGTGGACGTGATTCACACGAGTGGACCAGCGTTTGGTTTCTTGGCGCCGTTGGGCCATGCCGACTTTTATCCCAACAACGGAAAGTTTCCTCAGCCCGGGTGTTCGTTTCTACCAACGACAAGTGAGTATCTCGACGTTTTCTTCGCTGAAACGTCTCAATCTTTCGATAATCACTATAGCGATATTAAATTTAATGAAATCGAATGTCCGCCAGCTTATTGCAGTCACTCTCGGGCGCATCAATTTATGATGGAGAGCATAGGAAGCGCAGCTGGTTTCAAAGCTAGAACGTGCGAGAACTGGGAAAAATACAAAGAGGGCCGTTGCGACTATAATCCGGTCGTACTGATGGGAGAATACGCGTCCGGATCGTAAGATATCGATTCATTTTATCCTGATCTTTCGTCTCGCGTTTCTTCGTTCACGCCTTTGTACATTTATCGTCTGTCGAAGCAGGTTGCGTGGGAACTTCTATTTATCCACAAACGACGCGCCACCGTTCGCCATGGAATGAACGCTCCCATGGACGAGCTAAACATCGGGGACCACTGCAGCGGGGATCGTGTTCTTGCGATACACTAATCTGTACTAGTCATTAATAAGTTACTTTATTTATGCAATGACACTTCCACGCGTACGCGCTTCTATTCGAGTTTTGAACCGATGTACGCAAAATAAGATTTAGCCAATGGCAGGGCGCTGTTGTCTCCTCGTGCATGCCCGCAAAAAGTACAAATTATATTAATTAAAATAGCACACTTAGGTAATACCTTCTCGCTCGTGTACATTCGCAAAACAAGAAGTGTAAATGTTAATGATTATTTGAGATCCTGGCGTTCCTCGTTTTCATTTGCGCGTCCCATTTGGATCAGAAGGTAAATAATGAAAAAACGCTCTTTTTTTTAAATATAAATTCTCCAAATCTGGATTTTCATGCTGCTGTTAAGTGTACCAAAGGACTCTCGTAACGATGTTTAAATATTTATGGAAATCATCGTACATTCCATTTTATTTATAATACGGTATGCACAATTTCGGTATTATTGCACTCTACTTAACGATGTCGAATGGACCGTGACAGGGTTGTCTTAAAACTCCGTTTAATATGCATAAAAATGACGAAACAATCCTGACGATGGTAGGTACTAGAATAAAGAAAAATCCTCGATTGTTAAAAAAAAAGCTAATACCGGCCCGATAATTCGTAGTTAACTAAACATGAGTTTACCGAGGACAGCGATAGGTTACGGAGATTGACGTTAAACGGTATGTCGATAAAATTACTGTTCGATAATTCGCGAATTCATTATTAATAGACGTAGAAACGAGTTACTCATTTAATATTTTAGAAAGCTTTACGATGCAAGTTAAGAATATCGACACGAGACTGGCTAAACTGGAGGACAAAGGTGTTTCTCCTCGTTCGCAAATAATTTTGAAGTAATATGACTCGAAGTTATATTTTTTTGCTCGTAATAACACAAACTGTTACCATACAATCTATCCAAGAACACGGTATTATTCAAGATTATTTCTCGTACAAGCAAGTAAATAGAATCGTGGGATTTTCTTGTGGCAATGTGGAAAGTGCGTAAATACGTGTTTACGTTTACGGGATGATTATTATTTACCTACTTCGCGTAAGTATATGTTATATTATTTTGCTATATTTTCCATCGAACAGGTGATTTCGAGCTCGCGCGTGCATTCAACGAAATGTACACCACCTACGTGTCCGTGTTGGATTCAAGATCTACGGATGAACCGAGTATGGATCTTAGAAAAATTTTAAATGCTGATTATCATAGTTTGGGTATCTTCTTGGACTCGCGATGCGATAGAGAGCGTTACGAAACAATCTTAAGCAACGTGAGAAATTACGAATAATATTTCTTGTTTTATTATTGTACGCGTATAGAACTTTCCCTCCCTCCCGTATATTTTTCTGGACAGATATATTTTTTCGATCCAGTTTAAAATATCGATCTTTAACTCAGGCAACGAAACACTCGATGTACGGGGAGATGCACAAATGGTTGATTTTCGGTTCAAACCTCAGCCACAGTCTTCAGATAGTAAACGACGATGCCTTTAGTACTTCCACCGACGTCGTGATCGCTATACCATCGGCCAGCGGTTACGTTTTATACGATATTTACAATCCATGCAAAGAGCGAGGTGGATCGATTAACGTAACGCTGTACGGATCTTGGAATAGTACCGCAAAACTAATCGTTACTTTAAATCAATCGAAATTCGAGAGGAGATCGAATTTGCATGGAATGAAGCTTAAAGTGGGGCTCGTTGTAAGTAGTGTACAGTCTTCTGCATCGATTGTTAGTAATTTAACACTTTTACTTTTATCTACCATCGAATGTATTCGTAGTAAGGGGAAGCCAATCGCTCTGCGTAATTAAAAGGAGTTACTAGCTATACAAAGTATTCTTAATTATCTCAACATTAGTGATTGCAATTAACGTACATCCGAACCGTGATAATTAACACCAACGATTAAATACTCGCGATTCGTAGGTCAGTCACAAGCATCGGAATATTTCTCTTCACGAGATGATGTTAGAACACAGCATGAAAGCAAAGTATGGTCGATCAAAGTTTTTGTACACGCTCCTACTGTACATGGCCGATCTCTTCAATTTTACGTGAGAATGCAAATTTGACTGTAATTAGCACCTACCGCCAGTTGATCGGCAGTTATCGATTCGCTCCATTGTTTAAGATTACTTCTCATTCGTAGTATGATCATCGTACCGATCAACACCCAGAGACAGTTAAACGACACCGGCCCGGTGATCATGGCGTTGAAGAGAAAACTTATAGATCTCTCCGCGAGCCCAGTCGGAATGAGAGCCGAGAGATTGAATTACGGGGACATAATTGGTCCCGTGTGGCAGATGCGGTATGCGATTAAACATTGCGATTTTTGTTACACTTTCAACCCTTCGTGGTCCGCGATGTTTTCACTATTTCACTTTCAACCCATTAGGCTCTATATTTGCAATTTCGTTCCAGCCGATCCATGCTGACTTCGTCGGTCGTTGATTCGATCGGTAACGTTTAGTTTGGCATCATTTAAATATCTTAGCATCTCGCTGACATAACGACACGCTTACGGATGAACATATTTTTAACAACCATAATCACACAGGACCGGCTGGAACCAGACGTCGTTTGAGCGAATCACTTGTTATCATACTGAGTATCACAGTACTCGATACGATCGCAAAGGATTAAATGCTTGAGATCCACACACACGAACGTGTTCGCATTACAATGCTTTAGCTTCGCGTATACACAGGTCGTGCTTCATGTTTCGGACGATGTCCTCGACGAGAATGAATGCGGCGCAATTTCTGAAACCCTTGTCAGTGAGGGTGTGGTACTTTATCCTCGCGGTTATAATAATCGCCGCGGTAGCGTTGATGATGCTTCTCAGATTGGAGGGTGTCCAGGGTTCTACTGAGAGTTACGGGATGTCAGTGTTACTCACGATGGGAGCATTGTCGCAACAAGGTAGAGATCGATCGTACGATAAAATTTATCGGTCCGACGGGATAACGGATGGATACTTTACACAGGTTCCGCATTCGTTCCGACACACTGTGCCGGTCGCATTGCCTTCCTGCATATTATGTTTTTTAGCGTAATCATTTTTAATTATTACACGGCGAGCGTGGTATCGGATCGCCTGAAGAACACTGGGATGAAAATGAACGATTCTTTGATCAGTCTGGTGAACAGTAATATGAAAGTCGCGACGGAACCTGCACCGTACATTCGCTCCTTTTTGCAAGTAACGACCGTTTCATTCGTAACGTTTCGCGTAAATTTATGCTCCATTACCGATTTTCCTATTTAACGCTGCGTACAATATTTATATATTCGACATGAATTATCCACGATAAATTTGAGATAAATTCAGCTGACGCGAGTAAAACGAAATATTTTATTCAACGCGTCTCAAAGTATCGTCAAGTAACAAATCGAATTACAAATGTTCATATGTTCTCTTTACGCGACGCGTTGATGTGTGACAGGCGTCAGACCCGGAAGTGAAGTACTTCTACCAAAACCGTTGGATAAAAACACCGGAGTGCAGCAGACATCTGCCTTTGGAGCAGGGTCTCGACCGCGTAAACAAGGGTAGCTTAGCTTATAATACGATGGTCGATTTTGCTTATCCGTACATCGAGCAGACGTTTAGCGATCGAAGCATTTGCGAGCTCACCGAAGTTCATCTCTTTCGAACGACTCTGGCGTTTTACGCGAAACGGAAGAGTCCGTTCACCGAATTCCTGAAGATCGGGTACGAGGAGTGACTTACGTGTACTTAATTGACTTATTGTAATTAATTAATTATTCCTTACTTATTAATAAAATTAGCGTCCCTTAAACTCAATGAAATATTAAGACTTAAATCGACGCGTACAATCGGCGAATAAGTTTTTTCAACCACCGGACGTTGCGCAGAGCGTAATTAAATTACATTGTTTTAACCACGTTTTCTAGTTTAACAAAATTGAACAACGTTGGAATTCAAAGGCATGAGTTGAAACGCTGGTCAGCGAGAAAACCCTTTTGCCCGAACAATCTCCTTGTTGCAGAACCTTTATCGATTCACGAAGCCGCGCCAGTCTTCATATTTTTGTGCCTTTGTACGGTTTTGTCGCTCGCTATTTGCATCGTGGAGAATATCATTTACCGTATCCGGCCAACGGGGTAATGTGAACAAAATAAATACAGTAGAGGGATCGTTTTAATGGATCCGGGAGTATTAAAATGACGATTGGTATGTATATTTTGCAGGACACCGAGATCAAATACGAAAACATGTCTGATCGGGAAAAATGTTCACCTGCCGTCGTTCAAAGACATCAATTTGGATGCCCTGAAAGATTTTAACGCTTTTAAAGAATGGGCGCACCTGTCGAATCGTTCAATCGAGTCTGCTAAAAAATAATTACAGCTATTGCATAAATAATTAAACATCGTGTGCGTTAATTGATGTAGAGTTGTATTGCACAGCATTCGGTATATTTGATTAGTCTTACCGTGGATGGACTTTATAAAATGTATTTGACACGTAAAACGAGTGAAACTGGACAAATATTAAATATTTTCATTGCACATTGAAATACGATATTTGTGAGATAAGTAATTGCATTGCCATTCGCTAAATCTGCGCTTATTCATTTTATTAATTTAAATATGAAGTATGTTCATCCGTGTAATTAATATTTCAATGAATATTATAATACTTTTCAGTGGATGACGGGTCTACGTATACATATATGAAACAATAATCAAAGTTCAATAATAGATAAGACGTCGCGTGATGTATCGCGAAGTAAGAATGTGATTGATGGCAAACGTTCGTTTCCTTCAAAATTCGCGTGTCGCGAGGGACGTGCATTCTAGTGAATAATTACTTGGAATCTCTAAACCCATTGTGTGATTTGAATACTTGTCCTAATTCTCCGACAGTCGCCCTTCCGCGTTGCGATACGAAACAATATCGTAGGGCACTGTAAAATATTAACGAAACGTCCTTTATTCGCAAAATGAAAATTATCACTTCGTTCGCGGTGATCATTTTGCGTTAGTTAATAACACTTCTAGAAAATCAATCCTTTCACGATGCACGTTGTTTTTGTAATTCTTTTGCAGTTTATTTGCATCATAAATGCGCAGGAAAATATTTTTATTCGCGATTACTTCGTGTATAAACGGGTACGAAATGTTGTGGGATTCTCTTGTGGAGATTTAATGGGTATGGTCCTTTAAAATTGAAATTGATCTATGAAAATGATGATGACGCGTCTGCTATTCCCTCAGATGACTTCAATCTCTTGAAGACATTGAGCACCTCTGGAATGTTTATGATAATAAGAGAGCCTAGTATAAAGATCAATCTTCGTAGGTTCTTGAACAGCGAAGCTTGGACAGTGGGTGTCGTTTTGGATTTACGTTGCCATAATGAAACTGCTACTACGATCTTTGCCGAGGTAAGAAAACATTTTTTCATCTATTTTGTAATGTTTATGTAAATTATATATAGATTGTACGCGTTAAAATGACATCTCGTTTAGCGTTTACAGTCCACCTGGTCCCCATTGAATAAAAACTCGAGTGCAACGTACAAATAATTTATAAGTTTGTCAATTCTAGAATCTCTGGAATCTTCTTAAAGAATTATATAACTTTTTGCAATAATAAATAAGCCTCGGGATCGGTGCGATCAATGGTTAACATAAAGATCAACGCGTGATTGGGATAATTTTCTCGAATTCAGAGCTCGAAGTACCGGATGTACGATTACTCGTATAACTGGTTGATACTGGGGTCCGATTATAAAAACACCGTTTCACTCTTGAACGACACCGCGTACAATATGGTAACTGACCTTGCGCTCGCGATATCAAACAAGGATGGTTACGATTTATACGACGTTTTTAATCATTGCAAATACCGTGGTGGTTCGTTAAACATTACCGAACTTGGCACTTGGCGTCGCGATTCTGGGCTAAATATCACATTAACGCAACCTATAATTAAAAGAAGAGCTAATATGCATGGGATGAGGCTGAGGGTATCCGGTGTGGTGAGTAACTCTTGCATATTTTGGTTACTTCTTCTTATTACGATCTTGGAGTCACTTTTTTATCTTTTTAATAAACACTTGCGTTAGAATATTATGAGTAATAATGTTATTGTAAAGTAATTAATATTAGTACTATCAATGGTAATATTATTAGTCCTTACTTATTTTAGGTTGATATTTTAATGACATTATATCTTTTTCGTTTTTATCATACGTATGTTCATTATTTTAGTTTAATAACACATTGAGTTGCAGATAAAGGGATATTCGATAATATATTGAAATCTATTTTTATTTAGATCCAGTATAGGCCGAAAAATATGCGATTGGAAGATTACATGGTCGACATTAACACGAGATCCTTGGACAGTATGCATAAATTCGCGCATGCAATGTTCGTACACACCGGTGATCTTTTTAATTTCAGGTAAACGCGTATGAATGCTGTTTCTCGATCTTTGAACAGAATACCCGTGACTCTTAATTCGTTTTTAGCGTGCACGCCTCAGAAATCATTTATTGGGACAGGCACACTCTGCTCGGATTGATTTTCGACTTTTTGCAATCAAATTTCATTGATTTTGGCAGCAATCCCAGGGTCATGGTATCGGAAAGATTAGATTATGCAACTCTCATAGGTGCTGCTTGGCCTATACGGTAATCGATGAATAAATACGTATTGTACGCATCATATTTTATATAAACATACATTAAATTGAAGTATTCTAAATGAATTGAAATTTATCAATATCATTATCGGTCAGATATATCAATGTCGTTATATTCGATGTAAAAACAGATTATAATAATTGTCATTATAACGGGTTAATATTAAATCCTAGACCTTGCTTCATGCTGCTTTCCACTTCAACGAACAAAATCAAACTGGAGATCTTTCTAAAGCCCTTCACGCGCGAAACGTGGTACGTGTTCGCGACTTTCGTAATATTCTCCATTTTCGTTGTAAGAATGATAATGAATCGCGAGGGAGTGGGAAAAAAGGAAAAATACTCCGGAGCGGTAGTTTTGTCAGTAGGAATCATGTGTCAACAAGGCAAGTAAATGAAAACGATACGATCAATTTCGAGAAACTGTAAGTAGTTTGTGCTAGAGCAACTTTGTGTTTTTCTTTTTATTTACATTAGGGGCAGACTTCTTTCCGGGACGCATAGCAAGCCGCATTGCACTCTGGCAATTGATTTTGCACAGCTGGGTCATGTATAATTATTATTCCGCGAGTATAGTCTCCGCTCGTTTAAGCGAACCGCTGGACATGATGGAAGATTCCGTAACAGTTCTCGCGGACAGCAATTTCAAAATTGCAGCCGAAGCTGTACCTTATCTGAACTACTTTTTGTATGTAAGCAACAAGTTTGTAGTTGTTTGCTTATTGTCTTCGTCCGACGATTGTTCGTATTAATAAATGATTAATAAGAAATTATAACAATTCTTATAAATATGACAAACCCCTGTTACAAGAACGATCTATGAAATAATCTACATATTAATATTAGAAATTGAACTGGGAGTCGGATTACTTCAGAAAAAAGAGATGGGACCCGTTGCCAGAATCAAAAAGGTATTTGCCGATAGAAGAAGGTATAAAACAAGTCAGTCAAGGTATTCTTGCCTACCACACGGATCCGAACACCGCGTATCCTTACGTAGAAAGGATGTTCGATTCAAACAAAATTTGCGAACTGACCGAGATTCATTTATTTAAACCATCTATGATGGGCTTGTACGCCAGTCACAATGGTCAATTTATCGAAATGGCGAAAGTAGGGTGAGTGGAATACTATTTATCTATTTTAACACACATGTCTAACGTACTTATTTGCATATTTTTCTATCACTGTACGACACTTGAAGGGTATTTAAATTGAAAGATCTACCGAAACGGCTGTTGAAGAATATTTAGATTTAAACTTTGAATTTAATTATTTCTAAGTTTTGAATTTCTAAGATTTACGGATGCAATAATTCAAGATTTGCGAGGATGTTTGAATCGGGGCTTCGTGATCGTCAAGTGAAACATTGGTCATCCAGAAAGCCACAATGTCAATCCGACACCTTGTCTACGAGAAGCATCACAATCTATGAAACTGCTCCGGCTCTAATTTTATTGTCGCTTGGAATGATCATAGCAGCAGGAGTTTGCATCACAGAAAATATACTTTACAAACGATGGCTGAAGTGAGTTACCTACAAATGTATTATGAATACACTTGCCCCATGCAAGTTAGCTTGGGAAAAATTGGAAAATAACGAGATATACATCGGTATTTTTTTTGTAGGGCAATGAGGTTGAATCGAAGGAGTAGAATTACATAAGGGGAAGTATACGCAGTGGAAACAGCAGGGATAACTTGCTCGACTCGAAACTCTTTTAAAATTTCAAATGCGTCGATGGCATCATGCTCTAATCGCGCGTTCACGATTAATGTAGCAATTCTGCAAAATTGTAAGTGCAGCACAGTGTAGTAAAGTGGAATTTCAGTTAAAGATAAGAGATACTGTTTTTTTGCACATTATGTGCGAGGAAGATACAAGTAGTAATGAAAACCAACACTTTGCACTGATACGAAGAAAATAAAACTCCGTTAAAGCGAAGATTTATTTATCCGATAAGCAGACATACAGTGAAATGTTCCATCGTGATACATGTAGGTACTGGATGATATCGCTCGTTCTAATAAGTTTATAGGAATTGGAGAAATGTAGGAACTATAAAATAAAATCTGTTTATGTATAGATCTCTACCTAATATATAAATTAATTTTATTAAATAGTTTATGTCGCATATACTATTTGAAAAAATACCACATCATACCGAACAGGTATTTACCAAGGTTCACAGAATAATATGGGGAATGAAGAATGACAGTGAAGAATATATGAAGCTCGATTAATAATGTTTACTTCTTCTTTTTCGATTTTTTGTCAGCCGGAACTGTTGGTACACCGGTGAGATCCGCCAATTTCTTTTTTAGTTTCAATAGAGTTTCCACTGCCGGTTGCCAAACATGCTTTTCCTCCTTGGATTTGAGCTCACGTACAAGATTTGCCTAAGGCAATAAAAACAAAGACATGAGACGGTTCGCAAGGTTCTGACCAAATGCGTAAGGATTCTGCTATGAGCCACTACTTTGCGATACCTGTTTAGCTATAGCTGATTCTAAGGTTGCTATGTCAATTGATGTACCTCCATTTTGTTCAGGTACGAATACCGTGTCAGATTTTTTATTTATCGGCTGTGCGGATTCAGAGGACTTGCTTTTTGCGTTATTGAGATCAGCGAGTTTTTTCTTTAAGTCTAAAAGAATTTGTACTTCGGGTTGCCAAACACTTTTATCGTGTTTTGATTTTAATTCTCTGACCTTCACCCCCTAAAAAGGTTGCATAGCATTAAATAAATGTAATATAGACAGTAGGCGTGTCTGCAAGAGTATTACACGGATCGAAAAAGAATTCACCTACCTGTTTAGCAATTGCATCTTCCAAAGATTTTATGTCATTGTGATCGATGTTATTCGTACTCGGTTCAACTTTCGTTGTAATTTCCTGCTTTCCAGCATATTTCTTTCGCAACGTTTCCACATCTTTGTCTTCAATCTTTTTGAACAGTGGAGATGGTTTGCCAATTTTGTGCCCGGTTGGAAGTATATTCGTAACAACATCTGGAATATATCCGTAACTACTTTTCTCCAACCCTAACTGCGCTCTTAGTTCACGGGCGGTATTAGGCATGAACGGAGCCAACAGAGCTGATAAGAGACACGCGAAATTGCAGCAAATACCAATGACCGTACCAGCACGTTTTCTAATGACATTGATAGAGGAAAGTATTAGAATATGTATAATGCAAATGGTAATGCTACTTAATCCTACTAAAATACAATGAAAATTTGTCGCATAAGCACTGTAACACAGACCTGCAACATAATTAACAATGCGAAAGCTGATTAACTCAAACAGTCGCAGATAGTTTACAGAACTTATTTTACATGGCAAAATTAAGAAGCGCAACAGCAATCCTCGCAGAACAAAGGAAACCTAGGAAACAAAAATACTCTAATTTCTGAAACGACAAATTATACTGGTAACATCGTGCTTGCTGTTAGCAAGAACGATATCTATTCAGTTGTACTCCGAATATAACCGCCGTGACAAAAACATTTTTTATATTTAAACATTACAGAAAATACAGATCATACAACAATATCTATTTAATGTTAGCCGAACTTACTTGTCATCGTCCGTGCCTTTAATTTTGACCCATGGTTCCTGGAATTGCATGTACTGGTTGCCATGCTTTGAGATCGCAAGTACATGCTTCAAACCATCTCGTAGTTTCGCTTGCTCCAAAGCATTTATGTACGACAACAACTCACGCTGTGCTAATGCCAGTAGTATTAAATCATCTTCTTGGAGCTCCATTAGTGGAACTTTGGAGTCGAAGTATTTTTCCGCAAATACTAAAGCTCTATTGATTGAGGAACAGTAACTTTTTAGAATAGTACTGGTGGGAGCGAAAAATGCAATTGTAGCTGCTTATTACGCGATACATACCTGTTAACAAAATTCCCAAAATTGTTCAACAACTCGCTATTATTTTTTGTTGCCAAGTCCACCCAATTGAAATTGGAATCTTGCGTCTCCGGTCTGACGTATGCAAGATAAAATCGCCACACATCGGCTGGTATACCAGTCTCTCTAGCGTCAGTTCCAAATACTCCAATACCTCTAGATTTTGAGAACTTTGTGTCTTCGTAATTGAGATATTCTGAAATTGAAGCCAAGCATTAATGATCACGTGTTGAGATTTAAAAGTCGAAACAAATTTTTTCAAGCAATATTTCACACATAGTTCGTAGGCTCGTAGGTTTATATTTAACCGTACCAGTTGCCATTAAATGCTTGATCAACGTATAATCTTGATCAGCTGCTAGTAGACAAGCGGGGAACATAATTGCATGGAATGGAACATTGTCCTTTGCCATAAACTGATATAAATCAATTTTTGTATCCTTTGGCCTCCACCACTGCTCGTACTCTTTAGTATATCTCTTCGTAATACTGATATAACCAAAGGGTGCATCAAACCAGACGTAGAATACTTTACTCTCAAAACCTTTTGCTGGAACTGGTATTCCCCATTTCAAGTCTCTGGTTATACACCGTGGTTTAAGCCCGTCACGAAGCCATGGTTTCGCAACTACTCTAGCAACACTCGACCAACCTTTTTCCACTGTCCCAACCCATTCTTTTAAGTTCTGTTCCAACTGAAAGAACGTCATGTTGTGCAGTCTAGTACATCAATACAGCATTAAACATGTTTGAATAAATTATGGAAAGGATTATTACCTTAGGTAAGTCTAAAAAGAACTGCTCGGATTTCTTAAGAATAGGCCTACTGCTACATATTTTACAACGTGGTGATATTAACTCTGTTGCATTAACTAGATGACCACATCCGTCACACTGATCACCTCTTGCATCTTCGTATTTGCATCTAGGACATATTCCTTCTACAAATCTATCCGCTAGGAATCTGTCGCAAGATTCACAGAGAAGTTGATCCACGGTTTCACTTAGCACATATCCTTGTGACTTTATCCTTAGGAAGAACGATTGGACAATTCTGGAAAGTAAATTTAGTATTAAATTCAATACATGTTTGTTTAATTATTACCATATATTACGCATCTAAATTCTAGGGCACAATATTAAAATGCTAAACTAAAGTTACTTCAAGTGCAATTTGATTAGGAAAGGTGTCAAAGAATAACATTCTACAACGTACCAAGTGCGAAACACAACTTACTCTGTTTGTTCAGGTGTAGTAGTACGGCCAAAATAATCGAATCCTATGCTGAACCAACGGTAGATGTCATTGTGTATACTGAAGAATTTGTCACAAATAGCTTGAGGTGTTGTTTTCTCTTCCAAAGCCTTGGCCTCGGTAGCAGTACCATATTCATCGGTACCACTGCAATAGTAATTTTTTTTTTGTAACATGTAGTGCTTAATGTAAGGGTATCATAGCGTAGAACGTGACAAAGCATACCTAATAAAGAGTGTGTTGTAATTCCTTTGTCTGCAATATCTGTGTAATAGATATAAGAATTAACCTTAATTCAAGCTACTTATTTTGAAATGATTTTATTAAACATAACTTCAAACAAACCTGGCAAAAATATCTGCGGATAATACACAACCAATAATATTTCCTAAATGAGGGACATTGTTGACGTATGGCAATGCAGACGTCACTAGAACATTTTTTTCATCCTTCTTAGGCAATCTAACAAGCAGTGCATATGATTGTAATGATCACATATTTCTTTTCTTTTAAAACATAAGTAGCAATATATATATCGATACTTACACTGGATACGCTAATTCTTTCACTTCTGGATACAATTTAGAACACCAATTACTATCAGCATTTTTAATTTCTTCTTGACTAACTGCTTCAGCTTCTTTCTCCTTGGTCGGACTAATCTAGAAATCATGATTCTAGTGTTTTTATGTGACCTTATATTTTAGTCCTGCGTTAGCAGGAAACTTATTAGAATCTTACATCGCTCAAGACTGGTTTGCAGGGTCGTGGTGTTACAACTGTATTAACAGGAAACCAGGATCCTGCTTGAATACTGTGAATTGCTTTGATGCCCCTTTCAAGTTTAAATTCCTTAATGGATTCCTATATGCATCAAACATGATGAATAACTTTTTTATCCTGATTAGAATAGAGATACAAAGATTTATTTTCATACTTGAACGACTGGCAGTGATTCGATGTTCGCTAACCAATCTCCGATGCATGGATATTTTTTACAAATTTCTTCTCCAATTTCAGTAACTAATATAGTGGACCATATAGTTACCCAAATACAGGCATCTGCTAATGATAAATCATTTTTATCCTAAAATATCATTAATCATATCATCGTGCTATCGACATAATGACAAGTTATATTGCTTTAAAGGTACTGGACAGCACTGTATAAAATACCTTAGTTAAGTACTTTTTGTCTTTTAATGCGCCGTTGAGTTTCTTTAATAAAGACCACAAAGAAGATTTCTGGGTGCTCTTATCCGTTCCTGTGTTTCCGTATGATATTATAGCTGGCTGAACAACACGAGATGGTTAAAACTTTGTAGCAAGTTTTATTGCTAAAGCGCAAATGTGTCACTTTAATAGACATTCTTCAATTTACCTGTAGTTGAGAGACATCCCATTCTAACCATTTATTATTCAGAAGATTCGTCTCCTCGTGCGCGGATACTAAAAACTGCATTATTGCACTTGTGCTAAATAACACTGATCCAGATGGTAGTTCCACATTAGGTAAACGGCCCAAGAAACTGTCTAATCGTAAAGGTAAGAGAAAAGTGTAAAACACCGTACGTTATCAAACAGATTTTTATAATTTAGAAACAGAATGGTTTGTAAATTGAATTTCAAGTATGTGATAATTCGAACAATACGAAAAATCCAGAAACATAAACTATCAATGTAAAATGTAAATAAATAACGTACATAAAATGGGTTTCAAAATAAAAAAACGTTACGTCACCTTTTTTTCATTAAAGTGATGCAGGTGAAACGAAAAGGTAGTATTTCGTCATGTATGCGATTGATATTGTTCGAATTTAAAGGGTTAAGTTTCTCACCTTTCGGATCTATCGTCTTCACCGTTATAGTTTGGTGAGCTATTCTAGCCGCGACTATCAACTTCAATCCATTTGGATTGTCTTCGTTCGTCGAGACGATCATCTTTACTAATAAGTTAATAAATATTCACAATAAATAGAAAAATATGTTCAGCACACAACCAACACATGTGAGCGACAAGTAAATGCGGCCTGGAAACGGATATTGAAAGGAACTATCCTATGTAATCCTATGTTGTACATTACATTGCCAATCTGTCGCATACTCTACAATCTTCAACGTTTATTCAGAATTTCCTGTCTACTTCAATTATACGTTCTTGTACATTAGGATTGATTATACAAATAATACATTGGATAATAATGTAATGTTTATTAATAACAGATGTAAACAAATGTTGTGTAAATTTTGACAGTTGCTTTACCACAGTTGGCAAGACTAGACACTAGACGTCATTCCTTAAATTGTCACGCAAAGATTAGTTTTTATTGTAATTTCGATTGAAAGATTAATACTTTTTCCTGTATTTAAATGCCAAAATTAATCTATGTTTAATAATTTTCTGTGAACTATCATTTTACTTAACGAACCGTTCGACAAAGGCTCGAATCAAAATATGAACATTGATTTTGTCGGATGCTAACGACCTCTTACCTAGATTATTTGTAACATTTCAACTGGATAAAATGATAAAGTACCGCATTTCTGAAAATCAATTGCGGAAGATAAATCTTGCGGTTAATCGATATATATACGTTTAATCGCAGTCGATATCGCGAAAAACATAAGCGGCTTAGAATATATATGTATGGTTTCTTTTCTGTGCGCAACAAAGAATTTCAGTATGATAATGCGCGCCAAAATTACTCGATGGTTCATGAAAAATTCTATTTGTCTTTAAATACAGGGGAATACCCTGGACGTGAAATTGCTCACTTTTGTTTCGTGCTGTTTGTTGGTGACGCTTTACAAATATTTTTGAAAAACACGAAACAATACGGTTACCATCAGTTACCATTGTTACACGTAAACTATATATACACACAGCAATCACTCCGAAAAAATGATTCGTCTTTCATTTTTGATGTTCATCAATTATATCTCGTTGTCGTACACCGCGGAAAACATTGTATTGATCCTTGCGGACGATCTCGACATATTTCTCGATGGAATGGTATTTATATAAATAAAGTCGCAAATAATAGTGAAATCATTTCTTAGTCACTCGAGAAAAATGAAAGTTCACATTTTCAGACGCCAATGTCAAGGACGTTGGACCTGATTGGAAGTAAGGGGGCAACGTTTTCAAATTGCGTGAGTTTTAACTTTTAACAACACAATAATTGTAGAAAATTTTGGGAATAATTCTTTTCCGCGCAGTTTGTAGCGTCACCTATTTGTTGCCCGAATAGAGCCTCTATTTTAACTGGGCAATATCAGCACAATCATTTGACAGTAAATAACTCAATCGAAGGTGGCTGTAGTAGCGCTTCATGGCAAAGTGTGCAAGAGCCAAACACTTTTGCGGCGCACTTAAAACAAGAGATGAGATACACAACATTTTACGCAGGGAAATATTTAAATAAGGTAGACCTTAGGTGTACGATAGTCTTACCACTTTAGTAGATTGCAAATCAACTGTGTTATTACATAAAACAAATTGGTAAGGACTTATAAGAATGAAATTTTTGTGCATGTACACGTGTAAAGTATGGAAGTAAAGCTGTGGGTGGAGCGGCCCATATACCTGTAGGGTGGGACTGGTGGGCTGGTCTTATAGGAAATTCAAAGTATTACAATTATTCTTTGTCTATAAATGGGACAGAAAAAAAATATGGAGGTCAACCAACAGAGTATCTTACCGATGTAATAGTAAGTCAAAGGTTTTAGCATCTGTCGAGGATCGTCCAACATTATAGAATAAAAATTATGTTCTTCTAGAGCGCCTTGGCTACAGATTTTATTAAAACTCGCAGGTCAAACGACGCACCATTTCTCATGGTTTTATCACCCCCAGCGCCTCATGCGCCATTCACACCAGCAAACAGACACAATGACAAATACAAGGACGTAAAAGCTAAAAGGACACCTAATTTTAACACTTTGACGCAAACGGTATAATTTGCATGAATATATTTTAGTATCATTAGTAACTTTATTACCCTAGATTTTTATACATATTTTCATACAAGTAGGATAAGCATTGGTTGGTAGATAGAGGACCATCTCCTCTACCGGACAGTGTATTACCTAAATTAGACGAAATATATAGACGAAGATGGGAGACATTGTTAGCTGTCGACGAACTTGTCACCAACGTATACGAGTCGTTGAAGTTAAAGAATCTACTAGATAGTACTTACATCATATTTACATCTGATAATGGATATCATATTGGTAATAATTTCTCTGTAGCGTATAAAAAGCTACTAGATACACGCTTAATAGAATACTTTACGTGGAGCAGGTCAATTCAGTATGCCTATGGATAAACGTCAGCCGTACGAATCAGACATTAGAGTACCGTTACTCATACGTGGTCCTGGGATTGCACCATCCAAAATATCTGCACCTGTCAGTAGTGTAGATTTATTTCCTACAATGTTGGATATAGCTGGTATAAGACGACCATCAGACGGCATTTCTTTATTAACAAAAACACTTTCAAATGATAGAACACTCTTAATCGAGTATAGGGGGGAGAAGTCTATCGGTACCCCATCATCTGGTTGTCCTAGCGACAGCGATCCAAATCTTACTGTAAGATTCATATGCACCATGAAAATTTGATGTGCCGAATTTTCCATATTCATAGTATGTTTCTAAAGTTTCAAATATCCACAGTTATGTATGGAGGACTTGGCATGTAAATGCCAGGATGCCGCAAATAATACTTTCAGTTGCATTCGTCGAGTATCTCCGAAGTATAATAATATCTTTTGCATCTTTGAGGACAATCAGGTATTAAGACCAGTTCTGCGGAAAACACATACAGGCGACTCCCGACTTTCGTACATAATCGGTTCCTGAAAATGTGTGCGAGTGTTGAATGTTCGAAAGTAGAGGGATGTACAAAAACATAAAAAATTGTGTTTTTATATTGATTTATCAATCAATATTCATACTGCGCTCCCTGGGAGCGTGTACATGGAAGCGAACAATTTTTGCAATACTGATAAAAATTTTTTTTAAATCGAATTTTTAAAAATGTGTGAAATAACGAATTGTGGTAAAGTAAAATGTGCGAAAGTCGAGGGCCGCCTGTAGTTGTAAAATATTTAAAATAATGTTTACTCATGATTTTCCACTGTTTTGTCAGCATTTTATCGAGGCGTACAATATCACCACTGACAATTACCAGATGGAAAATATTGGATACAGCATGAAGCGCGAGCATAGACATCGGTTTAGAAAATATCTTAAAAAGCTGGCTACTTGTAAAAACGCAGATTGCGTTCTTACAAATTTCGGGAGTAATTACATTTAAGATTTGTATGGCATTATATACCTCATTTACAAAGTAATACGTTTCTTGTACATCTGTTCCTAATTATATACCGCATGTGTTTTGAAATATAATAGCGATCGCCCATTTAATACACCCTTTGACTAAGCATTAGAAAAAATATTAATCGGACACACCAATATTGCAAAATTACTGTCTGATTTATTAATTAGTGTAGAATATTCCTTTGTAAAGCTGCTATTATCCGTTTACTGGCTACTTTATATCAGTCTTATTGCATTTACCTAAGTATGAGAGAATATACGCTATTAAAACTTGGGAACGCCGGCGGCAGTCTTACTTCGAATTATTGCATTTATGGAAATCGCGGGCGAAGAATACGCCGCGAATCTGGATATAAGAATAACTCTTCTTGCTCGCTGGGTACCCCGGGCGAGCTGTTTTCTTAGCAAATATTTTTATTAAAGCCCCGCGGTCTCGAATATCTGAATAGCAATCGCGGCATTTGGGGTGGAGAAAAAGAAAACTCGATGAAGACAAAATGCAAGAATATAGTATTTCAAGTACGCGCATACATTTATTCTGGTAAAACGTTTCGAGTCGTTTGAGGATTTATGATGTTGTACCGAGATTACTATATCAGACTGTATAAATTTAATAATTTTCTGGACCGTATTAACGGTAAAAATACGTGAGCGCCAATTTTGGAAAGTACGTGTGCGTATACACGTTAAATTCCTTGGAACCAAAATATTGAAGCAACGAGGGCAGCTACAAAATGCCCTGATTCGCTCCTTTCAGTGTCAAGGACCGTAAGAGACATCCTTTCACGTTGCATGAAAGAACTGAAATGTTTGTACACTCTACGTTAGTCGCTCTACGAGCCTGCTTAATCGTTTGCACAGATGGTATTCGTGGGCCAAATACCATCCATGAAATTATTTCAAAAATTGCATAGACTGCAAATTTGCGTATAAAAATAAATCGATAGTACGATCATACTTTTTCCCTTCGTATGAAAATAACATTCAACTATAGGGGAAACAAAGTCACGCGAAGTGCAAGACGAGCAATAGCATCGAAGTTTTCATTCTGCGCAACGATTCTGTAAACAAGAGCCGCACTATGGATATCGTATTAATATTTCATAAAGTTCGAGTTCACGAGGAAGGAAATCTGTAAGCGTAGTTGTGGTATGGTACTTCCTACTTTCGAGGTGAAGCGCAGCTGAAAACGCAGCTTTCAAAGAGAGTTTTGCGGGCGTCTCGGTGTTTCGGTAAACAGCATGAATCCCGGCTCGATCGATCGGGTGGAGGATTAACAGACCTCGGCTCGAATTGTGAGGTCGTTACATCGTCACTGAGACGTATAAGTCGGCTTGCGAAAAGTCCTTTTTTTCTCTCTCTCTTCATTGATCGCCGGAGCGAGTGATCGCCTCCTTGTGCACCAGGATCAATAGCTTTCGTTGGCTTCCGAGTTCTGGATTCTAGCTTTCTTGCCCCCCGGGGATCACGGTCCTGTTAAATTCTTACCGACTTAACTGCCAAGTAAATCGTAACGACTGATCGGTTCATGGAAAATGGTGAACATTCGTGAACTGTTTGTGTTTTTTTTAACTACGACCAAGATCGGTTTTATAGTACATACATTTCACATTATTGCGTGTGAAGTTCTATCCATTAGTTATTTCCTAAGTACAATTACGTCGGACGAACCTTAATCCTTCAGTGACATACGAATTACAAGTGGAATTGTAAAAACAATACACTTTGCAAAACTAACGAGTCAAAAAACTAACTTTAAACAAAAACCGTCTTGTCTGAGAAAAGTACAATGTTAATTTTTGCGACGTGTGTCAATATCTTTGGCGGGAAAGAAAGGAGCGTCGGTGACCCTAATTGAAGACAATTTCGATGGCAATGAGAGACCTGTGTCCGGTAATAATAAAAGCACGAAGCTCGCATTACAGAGCCGGCTTACCCGGACAACAGTAGTCAAATCAAACACGAGGCTATTAACTAGGTCAACATTTCAGTTTTGGGGTACTTAGTCCCGACTACTTGGTACCTACGTCGGTGAACCGTGCGAGCTGTGTGTGACTCTGGTGCATGCACATACATCTTCACGCAGACACGCGTACTACCACGTTTCGATGGCGAACGAGAGTAAAGCAGCCGTGTCGGGCGGTCTTAAATAAATATCTAATGCGTAGGGACCGCGCGGGCCCCATTGCCCCCGCCAATATTGTTTTAGGCACGGCCCTTAGCTAGCGAAGTTTTGTAACTCGAGAAACGAGCGCCACTCGTGCGCGTAACTGACAAGATACCAATAGGTGTCGGAAGATTCAGCCGAGTACTTAAGTTCACAAGATATCCTGCCAACATCTTTGTTCCTGTATCCTGCGTGCCAAATTCTATCGTCCTTCGAGATCCACAGCTGCAGACTTTCCTCCAATCCCGTGTACGAGTGGATCCTGTTTCTCAGTTTCCAGCATCATGCCGCGAAGTACTGCGACGCTTACGTGATTGCGTTCTGGTGCAGAAAGTAGTCCTTCGTTCGCAGTCAAGCTTCAACTGGGACGATGAATCTTTTACGTGCATCGCGGTTCGAAGAAAGACTACGGACGTGTAAGTTCAATATCTTGCCCAAGAACGTGGATTTACGTACGCCCGGTTTTACTAACGCCGGTTAAATATTATGCGTAGAGTAAATCTTGTTCCTCCGTTAAAATCATAATTTTCGGTATCCCCTCAGTCGAGGCTTCGAGTTTAACGACCGAATAAGAATTGTTCGATGCGTACTATGTTTAACCGTAGTTGCTGAACCGCACATTTTTGAAGAAATAATGCTTTATCGTAGTTTTGGCAGTGCTTAACTTTGCCTTGGCATCGTAAACACTTTGCAAAACGTGTACATACATATATGTATACGTCAAAAAAAGCTTTCAATTTGTTTCCCGAAGAATGCCATCTTCCTTTTCCATAATCGTGCAGCTTTTTTGTTTACAACATGATTGGAATAAATGATAAAATAATGGTACAATAATACCGTAAGTAAATTGCGATAAATTCTACAACAATGAGCAGCGATTCCGCAGTTATTCACAAATGTTTCGTTACTTAACGATGCATCCGCGTGTACATTTATTGCGGCTAAGCGCGCCCAGACTTTGTCAAAGAATGTTTCTAAATATGCCATTTGCTAAGTTTCTACTTGAAAAAATAGGACTACATTTGGTAAGAGACGCATAGCGTACCAATTCAACTTGTCTTCTTTCGTTTCTCGCTCCGTCTAGTGTAAGGTTCGCTTCTACCGCTATTTGTCGCAGAAATAATTAATTAACAGCATTCTCTCTCCCTCTCCCTCCCCTCTTCTTCCCCCCCCCTCTCTCTCGATCTCTCTTTTTCCTGTCGTTTTCAAACTATAGCCCTCGCTGTACTAACTCATAACCGCGCTCAACCCTCGCTACAATCCTCAACCCCTTCTGGTCGTGCAACCCTTATTACCGTGTCGCAGCCCGGTTAGCGCGAGCGGGTTAATGAAAAGCTCGGGCAAATATAGAATTTTCCGTAAAAACTACAAATTACTGGTATGCCGAGTGCATAGCCGTATGCAACGGACTTCGTCGATTTTCTTTTTTCACTCGCGAAATTATACAACGGTATAATACGCGGGAGTAGGGAAATAATAAAAATGCTGTACGTACTTCGAAGATCGCCGGCTGAATATTATAACGTGGAGTCCGCGGGATTGTATAGGGGATGAAAATATATTCTTGCCAGCCGTTTCTGCGTTTCCCGTTAACAGGACGATATGAAAGGCACCAAGTTTTTAATTTCGCAGGTATGCCGGCTCCACCTCTACCGCCGATGGGCGAAAAAGCACGCTGGAAAGACGATTAAAATACCATTGAGTGCATATTGCATTTATCCTTCCATATTCTTTTGTCGATACTTGCCGCAAACAAGCAGAGCAGTTCGCGCTGGCTCATAAGGCAATTCTTACGATCGACGAAATTCAGACTGAACGTAGTGTCCCGCTTTTATTATTATTTAACAATCAACTCACATTTTCCACTGATTCTAAGACTGATCAAAAATTCTGCTTACTCCACAGGTTTCTGTTTACGACAAATATTTCGGCGCCAATTCGACTAGCGTATCAAACAAATTCATAAAATCTGATCAACACTATTCCCAGCACGATTGGTGAAATGACCGTTTCTTAAATTTTGTCTTGAATTTTTCTACATTCAACGTTATTGCATCGCCATTTAACTTAGCCACTTAACCGGTTAAATGTTTAAACGTAGGTGTATGTTGACGATAACGTTAACGATACGGATAAAACTTCCCTGCCATATTCTTCTCGCTCAAGATTATTTACGGGAAAAAATCTATACCATACGTATACTTTTCACGCCATACAAAAATGACGCGCGTTACGCGCGACATCGCCGTAGTTGAACTATCTCGCATTATACAGGGTGTCCCGTAACTAGCTCGACACCGGGAAATGAGGGGTAGCTGAGGTGATTCTGAACAACTTTTTCCTTAGCAATAATGTCCTAAGCGCCTTCGGTTTTGAATTATTAACGAAACGGCTAGGCCAATCCGAGCGCGTATCGAACGCGCGCTGGAAACGAGAGTGTAGTCTCTGACACGCTCCGCCGCGAGCGTGAACAAGTAGATCGCGTGGGTATCGAGAAAAGCATACGGCAAATATCACATATCGTCTTCAAATGAACTAATAGTCGTTGCATAACTGTGTTCAATACTGTCACTCGTAATTCGGGAGGTATGAAAAGTTGTAGTATTTGTGGAAAAAATGATTTTCTTAACAGCATGTTTTCAGGTGGGTAAATTATGGTCTAAGATAATCGATGTGAATAACTAACGTTAGAAGAATCTTGTTAAACTCACCCTTTCGCCAACGAATCAACCTGCCCTCGACGGAAGTAAGTCGTTGGCAGTAGGTCACAGTGCCGATTTTGTCCTTCGTAAGAATCTCGAGAACTTCAACAGCTGATTATACGGCCGGTTCGGTGAACTCACTTGACACTGACACACACAGTAGGAACGGCACTTGTCTAATTTATGGCAGGGCGCACGGCTAATCGCAGGTACGCGGACACCCCCGAGAGTTGAGCGGCGATCGGCGATCGGGTCACTTTACCGAACGTGCATTTCACTGCGTGAGCACTTTCACCGATAACTCCGAATAAAACAATTATGTAGAGGAACGTAATTGAACCTACGTTAGAGATAGTTGGTGGCCCTGAAAAGGGCCGATTGTTATTGCCAAAATTGCCAAGATCGGCTCGACGTGCCCTCCTCGCGCTTGCATGCACGTCTCGGAGCACCGGCGGACGTTGCGCTGCACTTCTTCCAATGGTTTTCGATTAAGAAACGTAACAAATATCCTGTAATACTCCGCGTTAGTTCGTTGCTGTATGGTACCCGTTCGGTTTGAAAAACGATTCTGCCAGCTCTAGCGTTTCTTGGGTCTTGCTTAGAAGGACGTTCGTTGGGGAAGGGATATTTTTACAATAGTACAACGTAGTGGCTCGCACATTTGGAGTCAATTCAGCCAAAAAATACCCGTGCGCTCGGGGCGGCCGCATGGTCTTCGTCACTACGAACGCGCTAGCGAAGACGCAGGGCAAGGAGTGCCATAAATTTCACTATTGTCCATACCGTGTCGTAAAGGGAAAGTGTGGCTATTTTACGAAATACGTGCATCGTCTTAAAACTACATCGACAGCGTACACGCAACATAATCCTTTAATATTTTCTTACGATTCTTCCCGCAAAGAAGGAACAGTACATACAATTCCCAAAATTATCAATTTAGTATTGTATTGTATTGCGAAGACACTGCTTGCGACGCATACACGCTTGCCCGTGTCATTTGTAATATTATAAATTTAATGTTGTGGGATGTTTAGTGTAGAGTGCATGGCGTGAATAAAAGTACAAGCGCGAAGACACTGTTTGCGGCGTGTCGAAATGCTTAAAATCTTAAACAGTCGGCTCCCTAAGAATCTCTGATTTCGATCTTGTTATGATTATCGCACGCGCGCGGCAACCGACTGTTTACGGGAACGCGAGCAGCAAAGCGTGCCGCGGTACATGGGCCCGATCAGGGGGACCTGTTCCAGACGACCAAAATGTTGATAGACATAACGATGTCTGTCTCGAAATGCGTATCAAACAGTGTCCTCGCTAACACAATACAATATTAAATTGATCATTTTCCAAGTTGTGTGTACTGTTTCGTCTTCGCGGAAAGAATCGTAAGAAAATATTAAAGGTTTATGTTGCGTGTACGCTGTCGATGCAGTCTTAAGCCGATGCACGTATTTCGTAAAATAGCCACACTTTCCCTTTACGACACGGTATGGACAATAGTGAAATTTATGGCACTCCTTGCCCTTGTCTTCGCTAGCGCGTTCGTAGTGGAGAAGACCATGCGGCCGCCCTAAATGCGCGTGTATTTTTTTGCTGAATGAACGGTGACTCCAAATGTGCGACCCACTCCGTTGTACTATTGTAAAAATATCCCTTCCCTAACGAACGTCGTTCTAAGCAAGACCCAAGAAACGCTAGAGCTGGCAGAATCGTTTTTCAAACCGAACGGGTACCATACAGCAACGAACTAACGCGGAGTATTACAGGATATTTGTTACGTTTCTTAATCGAGAAACATTGGGAGAAGTGTAGCGCAACGTCCACCGGTGCTCCGATGTGTGCATGCAAGTGTGACGCGGGTACGTCGAACTAAACTTGGCAATTTTGGCATAACAACAATGGGCCCTTTTCAGGGCCACCAACATCTCTTACGTAGGCTCAATCACGTTCAAACATAATTATTTTATTACGGAATATCGGTAACAGTGCTCGTGCGGTGAAATGCGCGTTCGGTAAAGTGACCCGACGGCCGCTCGACTCTCGGGGGTGTTCGCGTACCTGCGATTAGCCGTGCGCCCTGCCATAAATTAGGCAAGTGCCGTTCCTACTGTGTGTGTCAGTGTCAAGTGAGTTTACCGTAAAATGAGCTGTTGAGGCTCTCGAGATTCTTAGGAAGGGCAAAATCGGCACTGTGACCTAGTGCCAATGACCTACTTTCGTCGAAGCAGGGTGATTCGTGGTCGAATGGGTGAGTTTAACAAGGCTTTTCTAACGTTAGTTATTATAAATTATTCTAACGATAATTTATCCACCTGAAAACGTGCTGTTAAGAGAAACATTTTTTCCACAAATACTACAATCTTCGTTCCTATTGAATAACGGGTAAGAGCATCGGACACAGTTATTCAACGAGTATTAGTTTATTTGAAGGCGATGTGACAGTTGCCGTAGGCTTCCGTCGATACCCAGGCGATGCACTTGTTCACGCTCGCGGTCGAGCACGATCCAGAGACCACACTCTCGTTTCGAGCGCGCGCCAGATAAGCGCTCGGATTGGCCTAGCCGTTTCGTTAATAATTCAAAACCGAAGGCGCTTAGGACATTATTGCTAAGGAGAAAGTTGTTCAGAATCACCTCAGCTACCCCTCATTTCCCGGTGTCGAGCTAGTTACGGGACACCCTGTATTATTACACTCGCGGTGCTGTTTGTCAACTTAAAACTGGGAGCCATTAGCTGGTATTATTTTAGCCGTGATCCGCCGTTAGCGAGAACAATGGCGCCGGTACGGGCTATGTCCCACGACATTAAATGAAGCGAAGTGATACATTTCGAGGGGATAGACGAGCAAATAGGGATGATGCGGCTCTGTTGGAGGGGCGAAGAGGGGGGAGGTTTGTAGGGGGGTAGAGGGCGAGGGAGAGCGCGTGCATTCGTGTACGGGCGAGCGAGACGGAAAGGGAGACGTTGAGAGGGAACGAGGGAGAAGGAGCGCAGAGAGAACATGGTCAAAAGCACAAGGGTTGCGAAGAGGGAAGGTGCTCGGCACGTATTACGTTACGCCCTTGGGCTGTGTAAATACCACAACGCTGTAATCTAGAGTTAATGGTGCTCTCGTGATACGAATGTCTATTAAAGCCCCCGAAAACTTTTCTAGGTGGCGTACGAGCATGCTCTTTGTGGAATGATATTAATAAGTGAAGTACGTAATGACGCGGCGTTATTATCTGGTTGTCATCACTTTGATGGCATCGTGGAATAAATATCATCACACCCATATGGGAGATGTCGGGGATAAATCGACGTGGGAAAAGAGGATACGCGGATTTGTCAATACCCAATTCGTATCGTTTTTTCTTCGTTCTCGCTTAAAGCTAATTGAACGCGAATCCGCTGCATCGCCATCGTCGATTTTTGTTCACAGAAACGAAACAGGTATGCTGTTCGAGGATACCGAGATGCAGAGGAGGGAGGCACAGTTCATTAATTTCGATTTTTGCAGATTGACGATGTCCAAAGTTCTCGGAGTAAAATCGTGGAGGTAATTTCTTGTCATACGCCGTTATCGTATTTATTATTATATAAACTCTCAAGATATATATAGCTGCTAGATTAAAATCGGAATCCCGCACTTTTGCGTGAATTATAATAACGAAGCGAGAGTAAAAATTATTGGGCTAGGGAACCAAACGCAGATTATAGTACATTCTAATACCGAGCTTACTTCCACGCTTCTATATCTCGAGTAATCAAAATTGAATGTGATTTATTGTACCGCCGATAGGCCATCGCATAATATATCAGCCACGGCAACAGGCGAAAATAATGGTTTGGAGTATTATTCATATTATTTCGAACTGTAGGCGATATCAATGCGCATTGCCCCGAGACTGCCTCTGACAGCGCAATTATCTGGTCTCACTTGCGGTTGTACGCCAACCCCTTTTGTTATCGCCATCCCCAGATTCAACGTTCGTACCGTACACGTCGCGCCCTAATGCTGCCGCATTGTTAGGGATTGTCAGATGATATCTGTCGTCGTTCGTTAAGATTGCTCCGTTATTTTTACATATATATTAGTTTTTCACGCCACTCACAACAGCGCCAGTTTTATTTTTACATGGCTCCCATACAATCGTTAAACGTACGGTTTGAAGGTAATTATTGTCGTCGCGCTATGCTATAATTACAGAGACGCGTGGTATGATAATATCGATGATTATAAATGAAACGTTCCCACTTTGATTTTATGTTATCGATTAGAAGGCAATTACGTCCGTCCGTTTACGTTTATATATCAACGTTTCGCGGTTTTCAGATTCCCTTCATTACTGTCCACAATTAGAATCGTAATGTGGAACTCGCATAATAGATAATACGCGCTCCTCGCATTTGTCTTCGGCGCAGTTGCAACGCAGTATCTGAAAATATTGCTACACAATCGTATAATTAACAAAGAAATGAAATTCATTCTGTTTAAACATATGTAGGTATGTACATATGCATATATTTTGGAAATTGTAAAACTCGGAGAAAATCTTATCGATCATCGTACAGTGAGAACGATCTTTTCAATGAATCCTGCAATTTCGGCGATACATTTCAAGTGGCGATAATCACCGATTCACCCTGCATACGAGTATCCTAATTCCATTGACGTTGCCATCTGGTGCGAGATACTCCTCACGGTATCGCGAAAACAAATTGATAGCCTCGATGGAGCCGCAAGGCCCATTCGTACAATAAAGTACAGTGACGAGACAGATCAAACGATGAAACCTACATGTACGCACACGTTTGCGGGTGCGCGCACACGCGTCGATGGGACGCGCCGAATCCGTGGCACACCTGTCAGGTCAAAATGTAATCGCGAAAATCAAAGAGGTCGTATTCGGCGATGCGTAAATTGTACCCTGGCAGATACGCATTTGCGAGGTGACAGCGAAAAGAGATGATTCGAGGGTGTTACTAGGCGGGAAGCCATTTTGGGATCCCAGCTTGATTAACGAACTGTCGAGTGAAGAGAATACATCTGTATGTTTGTACATGTATATATATCTGTGTTTTGTGAAGAACAACGCCGGGAATCCTTGCCCGTATCTAGAATGGGAATCCTTATGCGTGTGATAATCGAATAATAGTGGTTCCGATGGTGTTGTCATAACTACGTAGCTGCAGCCACCATAATCATGGTTGTCTTCCGTTAATATAAGGGTCGTTTAGACGAAAAAGAGATTCAGCTGATAGACACGCGTGTATACGTATGCACATCGGTCTATGTTTCATTTTCACGACTCCTACGGGAACTTCTCTTTGTACATTCATTTGTATTCTCCGAGCTTTATTAACATGTGTAATAAGTACTTATTAGTACATGCGCGGTTCTTGTTACTGGAACGACAATGAGGATCGCTCGTGAAAGGTTGTCCAAACGTTTCGCGCGAGATTCGTGACTTTGACGTTCTGTAATTGCACAAGGCGAGTCACTTAAAACTAAAACGAAACACTCAGAGCACCCACATTTTTGGATATGAGAGGAAACATACCGAGTGAGCACAAATTGTTTTACACCGGTGGCGATTGGAATATTATTCCCTGGACGTCGAATAGCTTTCGCGCGAAACATTCTTTCCTATTTTTGGAAAATACAGCTTTGAAATCACTCGGATGTTCTGTTTTAAGTGCTTCACCCTATGTACGCGAACATACGTATGTAAATACTGTAGTACACGGGAAATGCTACGCTCGAAAATTGCAATCGAGGAATACGAATGTAATAAACACTGAAAGGTATTGATTTGATCTACATACAGTACGGTGAGCGCTATGTAATCGGAACCATGACTCAAGTTCTTAAGCTCACGAATTAATTAAGAATAGTAACTTTTGGCGATCAACGTTGCAGACTTACCTGCAGGCAAACACGATATACCGTGCACCGTATACTCTGACAAGTTTAGGATAGTAACGACATCGACTTTCATCGTTTTCAAAATCTAACGAAACCTGAGTATTTGGATATCATTCCCACGCTGTTGCAAATCAAAATTGGTGGCTTCTCAAAATCGCGCTCGTAGCCAGAAAACTCCAGTTACCAATATACATATGTACATATATCGTTGGCATAACGTACGCACACATTGACGGGCGAATTTCTCTGTAGAAGGAAATAAAAGCGTCTCCCTGGGATGCGATCCTTTTCGTCGAACCTTTTCGCGGAATACTCGCAATGGAACCGGAAGGGCCGTTTGAACGTCGAAAAGGAGGAGCGGCAACGGAGGGGTGGTAGCGACGTTTTAAGACCTTAAATTTAAGGTTTATATCGTGCAACGCCGGCAACGCAAGGCCGGCACGATGACAGCTTTCGGATCGGTGGCAACCCTTCGGTCCACGGATATGATTGGCCGTCTCCAGGGGTGGTGGGTGTGGCCCCCGCGGGAACCATCATCCCCTTCGGACGTCGAGACTTCACGGGATATCCCCTCTACTTTTCCATCCCTCTGGAATGTGCAGCTTACCTAAACGAGTCCTCTCTCGAGCCTCGGGGCGTCCTGGAGGGGGTCGCTCGAAGTTCCTCAAGGGGAAATGCCGGGAGAGGAGGGGTGAGAAAAGGAGAAGGAGGGTATCCGTGTCTGGGGACGGATAATCGCTCGACATTACTGCTTCTCTTTCTGCAGAATGCTTTGTGAACTCCGGCATAACGCGTTGTATCCTCCCGCCGATGCTCGTCCTCTTAATCGAGGGACATATAATGGAACTTGGTGCGACGATAACGATAATTCTCACCTTTTTTTCTCCTATGTTTTCCAGGAACTCGACATTTCTGGTAATGAAACGCGATGTTTGTACCGTAGGCGGGCTTTAGTGCCACGATAAGGAACGGTACATTAAAAGGCTTGAATGGTACATTGTCTCTCATTGGACCTTTTCGGATAAAAAGCCTAGGAAGGCCGTCGATGACAGATTGTTTTCGATAAGGAAAGTTTGTTTTTACAACTTGATAAAGTAGATTTACTCTGCTCGAGGTATTCAGTTGCGTGAGCGGGCCAACAGCGAAACCGTGGAAAATGAATTCAGTCCCCTCCCTGGTTAAAATTTAGATTAGCCTTTTATGTATTTTTAACCGCCGTGCACGGATTTGCGGGCGCACGTTTATCCTACTTCCGTGATAACGGAAGTACCGATACAAAAAGTTCTGCTGATTCGACAAAAAAAAGTTAATCTAACACAATGTTTTGGTTGATAGGCGAACAACTAAAAATTTCGTTCACCCCCTCGATATCAACGTTACTAGTCTTGTTTTCTTTGTTGTTTCAGGATATACTTTCCTCGTTTCAACAAAAGACTTGAATATTTGTAACCAAATGGCTCAACCCAAAGAACTGGTTGACCTGACAAAGTGATTTCTCTTGATGCAGTTTCTTGGAAGCAGCTGAAGCTGATTGTGAGAGCAGGAAGAAGCACATCCGAATCACATTCGTGTGTAGTATTCGGGAACACCGGCTGGACCTATGCAGATTTCCCGACCTTTCGTATTTTAGCAGCTTTCTGGACGCATTCAAGCTCTTGTTGCATACCTACCAACGGTTCCCGTGCTGGATTCTCATCGCGAGAAAACCCGTCGGGATTTCACGCGTCGGGTCGCATTACTGAATCCTACGTCGAGTTAGAGGGATTATAACGAGTTGAGATAGGCTCTAGGTTCTTTATTCGAAGGAGATTCGTACGGTCTGAACAATCCGACTTATTTTTCCTTTCTGTGTACTCTTCGTACGTATATGTACAGTTTTTATTATACGTTTTATTACGTATCGCAGTGTGAACGCATGCGTTTAGCAATTTTTTATATTACTCATGGACGAACGTAGTTGTGCTAAAATAAAAATTTCGGTTTTATCGGGTGTAACGATAATGATAATAACGTCATTGTTGAGCGTAGGACTAATGTAATAGAAGGATGTGAAATACAGTTTAAGATTTATTAAACCGGAGTACTAATATTCAAAGTCCATTACACGGTTACCCCGAGTAAGTTTGATTACCAATTTCATCTCTTAATCGATCAAGATACCTTGCTTAAAGTCCACGCGCTTGTTCTATTTCTGGCAGAGCCGAATAATCCCGCACGATGCCGAAATTAATAAATAATCCAGCAAATTGGGTGATTTTGTACACTTTTAGAGACGCGAGCATAATCCTCGTGCGCGGGATGCATCGATCGCCAAGCCGAAGTATACCACTACCAAAGTCAGCGCAGATAAATTTGAAGTTTGCATTGTTCTAGGAGCTGAGCGAAGAGAACGGCCGCCTCGGAGATAGCGGCTGAGGGGGTTGGTTTGGGGGTAATTCGAACCGGGGCTCGTCGCGTGCTCTAAGTGTTCCTCTCGCGCTTCGAGCAGAAAACACATTGGCGAGGGTGGTGATGCTGGCGCTATCATGGCGCTCGAGGCTCATGCAGCTGACGGCTCAATTATCTCAGCGAGGGTCTCACACAGTCACGCCTGCGACCAAACCTACCCCCCGGTACTTGCTCCCAGGATCCTTGAAACGGCCAACCCCTGCCCCATTGTCCTCCAGCTATTAACTGCCTCTTCTCATCTCGAATGAGGGACTCATTGCCTCCGAATGCTTTGACTCCTGTCACGCAATCGGTGTCACCGACTGCTTCGCCGGCGCGCTCCCATTGGCGGGCTAATCCCATTGCTGCCTCGTGGACGAGGAATCTGATGGGCAGCATATGGAGCAGGAGCTGTCGTTCGTTGGGACGGATGTGTGGAGAATAATATTATACTTACAATTAGCTTCTGGGTATGAAGCTAATATGCATCAAGCTTTTCTTTTTAAGTACGATTGTTTAATGCTCCGTCACTTGTAATTGGTCCAAGGGATGCATGGAGTAGTTTCTCTTATTTTGATTATATTACTAATAGTAAGCATTTTTTTTAAACCATACCATTAAAAGATACTTAGTAATGTATTCAATATAAGTGATACTTGGAGCATCTTTCAGGTCGACCGTGACCCACCCAAGTAATGCGTTCTTATTATTTGCATTCTTAATCCTCAAGAATAAAAGACACGAGATGGAACTGCGACTTTTTTTCACAAGTACAGACTCGTCGATAATTGAATTCTGTTGAAGTTCAGGTATCAATATGGCTGCTTACTTAATTTCGAACTCAAAGTATGATGTTCAACACACAAATTAGGGAGACGTGAGCGAATTTCTTGGATGTTCTCTTCTCGTCGCAGGAAACCGGTAATGCGCCCATTAGTGGGCACTCCTTGTCCTGCCCCAAGAAAACTTTTGGTGAAAACGGATGCGCACAGTTTTTTTAATTTGTTCGCTATTGGCAGTCATCGTTCGCCGTGGTTTCGAATATCTGATCAGGAACAAACACCGATGGGCAAGACGCGTAAAAGTCTTTCCCCTCGTACCTTTTCGACGATAACAAAGTCCTGGAATTGATTACGCGAGAAAAGATACGCAAATAATAATAATAGCAGGTAATAAGCATGGAAAGACGCGAAGACTGTATCTCGTATCAACTGATTGCTTCCTTTTACAGGAAGACGGATTTCTCGTTCTAGTTTCCTTCGTTTGAGTTTCTTCAGTGCACTAATGGAAATGAAATCCCTTAGGATAAAGACTCCGACCCCGATAAAGGTGAGTTCAGCCCTCCCTAAGGCTGAATCTCACCCCCGGCGTTACCTGCCCACGCCCTTGCTCATCGCTTCATTTGATTATATGAGAAACCCGGTGAGCAGCAGACCGCGTTCGTCCCTCGTTACGGCGAATTAATCAACCTATTGATTAATAGAATATTATCAGCTCTGTCTGATTCATTACGGCGATCAACATGAAACGGGAAAGTTCGAACGAGGGGCCGACGACACAAACCGATAAAAAGGCGAGCTCCCTTGATCTTCTTCGAGCGAACGTTTCAATTGAATCTGATCCTTCCTCAAGAAATTCAGAATTTCTTTAAGAATCAACGTGATTAATTAATAAACCGTTAAGGGACGCAATAAAACGATATTCAGGTGCATCCCGATTTTTACAGATAACGACAGTGGTCGAGTAATTATCAAAAGCTATATGTATACAAACATTTTATTATTCCATAATACGCTACGGGATAAAAGAAAATATCGGTGAGATAACGCGAGTGTCTGAAAAGAACGATCCAGTTGCGACGAACGGGATAACGCTAATTTACATGAAACTGCGCCTGAGCAGTTAACGTTGCTGATATGAAGCACGCTGAGAGAAACAGAGGAAGGTAAAGAAAGATAAAGGAAAAACCATTGTGACACGATGGTTATCTGACTGTTTTCTTCCCCCTTTCCTCCGGTTACCTGGGAAAAAAGATGACGAGGACGAAGGAAGAAAGACTGCTCATTAGGTTGCAAAGAACGAGAAAATAAAACAACGGGTAAGGGTGAAACGGGAAACAGCGCTCGTTGTTCTTTCTCGCGCATGACTTCCCGCCACGTCATCTCGTTACGTGCGAGGAGCAAGTAACGTTCCGCAAAAGCGAACGTCAAGGAAGCGTCTACCTTTTTGCGAATGCGGATCGTGCAACGTTCTTTGCTGCAGTGTTCACGACCGTTTCTTTCGTATCTGATTTGTTCAACGAGAGCAGAGAATGAAGGGAGAACGTTCGTTAGGAGTCGTATTAATGCGGTTGAAGGGAAGCTTTTGACTTTGTATTCATTACACCATTCATTATGATCTATGCGGCGCTCTCTGAGTAATTCATATTTGATAATTTATAAATTCCACGTAAGTTATGCTAGTAAGTAACGGTGTGATATTCCAAAATAAAAAAAATCTATAATTATTTAAATTTATCACTTTTATAACTTTTTAGCTGGCGTGCGTTTGAAAACCGCTGATATAAACCATCGTTAACATATCAAATAACAACATAATCAACGAAGTCAAGCTATCTGCTGTCACGAGACGACTCAAACGCTGAATCTAAGCATTTGCAACGAAAAATGCAGAGAAGCTGAAGCTGGAGTAACTCGGGCTGCTTATATTGAATCTGAAGCGAGGACAATAAAAGAGTCGGAGCCTGGTATGCCGCGTTTCAATCGTTCCGCCATTGCGAGACTGAGAATCGAGACACGGTCGAAAGTTCTTGACATGCGTGTACGTGGGATAGGTATTATGTGAATATATCTATACCTACTTGTACACACACGGGTCACGCGAAGAACGATTTATATACGTGTATCTGTGTATCTGCAATAACGCATCCTTGCTGCCTCTTGTCGATTCATCATCCTTTTCTTGCGAGTTTCACCGTATGATTTTTCCCCACCAGTGATTTTTATTATTGTATAAAACAAAAGGGGCCCGATCGAACAACTTGCATCGTTTACTGTTTTTATGCCGTTCGCAGTTTCTTTTTGGGAGTATAGTACATACATTCGGAAGCAGGAAACAAAAAAACGAATGCATGGCTACGTCAACGTTAAATGTACATTGTCCATTTATGCTCCCTTCTAACCGACGTATGTTCACGATCAATTAACCAATTGAAATTCACTACTTAATTAAAACAACATACATTGCTACTGACAAAAGAAATTAAATAGAAATCAATAAGTAATCAACGCTGCATTCTTTACTTTGCAAGACGTAAGAATTTTTATATCTCGGTCAACCCTTTATCCCTCCAGTTCCTACTCTTGTCGCAACAAAACTTTGTCACGATCTCATCATTCTGTTTAATCTGATGATCATACATCCCGTTATACAGGTTCGAAAATCAAAGGCGTGACAAAATTCCTCACCAAATCACGTGACACCGACTGCAATCTTATCGGCATCTGGCTACGCAGATTACGCCGACAATCAAACTGCGCTCTCCCAGGAAAGAACAAGGGCCGTAATTCAGACACGGATTTATTGTCACGCTGGAGCGTAGCAACATATCCCCGGAAACCATTTGTCCAAGCCACGGAGTGTGTAAACACGTGGAAGGGGCTGACGGGACGGCGGGGGGGGGGGGGGGAGGGTGGGTGCCAGAGAGGGCGGTCGGTGCCTCGTACGAGGTTACGAGGGTGCGCGGAGATGGCGAGGTGAAGCGAGCCTCGCTGTGGAAGGGGGTTGATTTTCGTTCTGGGATGTAGGCGCAGACCGGGTGTAGAAATCGTGTGGGTTTCTATCCCCGCGGGCTATATCCCCGGAATCAGCTGCCAGATTATTCTATTACCGCGTATCAACATGGGGTTTGTTTGGTCTGAAAACACGGGCCCGCCACATTGTTTCAACCAGATAAAGAATTTAACGTCGGGTAATTAAAAGGACTGGCCTCGGGGACAAGGTGGACGAGGAGAGGAGTAACGAGCGCGAGACACTGTCGAGGGGTGGCGGGTGGGGGGAGGCAGGCAGGCAGGCAGGCTTTTACTTTTAAATCTCCGGACGACATTTCCGACGGCTTCTCGCGCACAAATCCCTCTTGGGGACATTTTGAGCTGCCATTTGGGTACGCGTCGCTATACGTATACAGCCGGTTACAAGCCGATCGAGTGTAATAACGGGTCACGCGTGAAACGTGAAAACCCAAATGCGTATCGCGCGCTCGTGGTTCTCCGAATGGGCGATGTTTAACGCATCCGCCGTGAACTCGGTTGCGACGGAAATATCGCCAGGATATAATTAAAAGTATAGTGATTTTACGCCCGGGAATTACATTTGGATAAAATCGTTCCAGGGGTATTCCAATTTAATTACTCAGGATTGAAAATCTGCGAATTTTCGGAAAATTGAGCTAAACGAGAGCGTTGCGTATATTTGTCTAACCGAGTTCGTAGATTACTTCAAATTTATATACACCGAATTGCGTGTAGTTTGCATGAAACTTTAATGACGCGTGCGTCGCGGTGGTTTACGGTAACGCGGTGCGACCGTAAAGGTACGGTTTCGTTACCACGACCGATCGCAGTCGTCGACGATTCATTGTAAGCGCGAGACGTACGAGAAGTTAATATGGATGAAAGTGGAAGAAGGAGACAACGACTACGACTGCGATCGGTCGTGGTAACGAAATCCTACCTTAACGAAGAATTCCCGATAACAGTTTCCATTATTTAGGATGAGATATTGATACAGCGTAAATTTGCAATGACGCGAGATGAACGCGTCAGCTTTTGTTATTTACCTAACTTACATGGCGTGCACTGTTTTAATTCCGATGTCGCTGGAATTTCTTGACAGTCGAGAAAATAATACAAACCGTCAATTGTTGGTATATAAGCACGAGCTAATGATCGTTACAAACTGGACCCGCGGAGTTAATTCAATTATTAATTGTAATTATGTAATACAAGTTACATTTCCTGCGGAATACAAATTACAGCGTCACTTGTTACCGCGTTCCTTTAGCGTAACTGGAATAACGGTAGGTCAACCGACGCTTTATTATAATATTTAACCTCGTCACACGGTTGCTCGGGTCTCTCTCCGCTTTTCAGTAATAATCAATATAAGTAACGTAATTTAATTAATATTGTCATATTACTGAATCGCACGTGATTGCGCATTGGCATTAAATCACAAATAGTGATTTAATTCTAATATTGCTAAACTTCATACGGCGGGTAGACGTATATGCCAAAATTGCTAGTTTAAATCGCCCGAGCGTTATTATTTAATGCAACGGCATAAACGATTCGTAGTCACGAATGCAAATCACCGATTGCAATTTTAATTCGATGCAGTGCGTCGCAGCTACGCGTAATCGTCGGAACGGTAATCGCAGTTTACAACATATTAATTTACCGAGGAATCGAGCGGTGCACTCATGAATGGAACGTTCGATGTTTGGAAAAAAAAAGCTTCGCTCCCATTCGAATGACCATTGCGGGCAACGCGTACAGACGGAAATTGTCAGCGGGGAAATAACGAACCGACGGTCGATTCGTCGCCGCCGGAACAATAACAATCGGCGTGTGCTCGGCGATGCGGTAATTAAAATAAAATTAATTGGATTGGTCGTGTGCGCGTTCCCGTGCGGGAACTTTCGAAGAAGATGGCTACACAGCCGTAGGGGTGTTTTGTGCGTTATTGCATATAATGCACTGTTTATTCTGCGTTCTCCCTCTACGGCCCTGCCTATACGCACGTACACACCTATCAGATTTCTTCTGCTCTTCATTACTCTTTACGAATCTCTCAGATGCGAATACATCGTCGATTATCGTAGCTAAGATAACAGGCGCGTACACGCATAATCAAGTTGCGGCGCTTTGCATTTGTCTATAGAAATTGACACAAAAAAAGAGGAAACGCGTCGTTTGAAAGCGTCGTGTTAATGAAGCGAAGGTAATTCTATATTATCAAGGATCGTCGGGTTTTGAAAAATATTTAAACGATGATCGTAGATATGTTAATGCGCGAACACCGTGGAATCCATAGAATAAATCCGCGATGTGGAGAGATGATTAATTTGTAATTATATCCCGAATCCGCTCGATGCTTCGCGCGGCAAATATTCAATTTCCAAAGAAATATTGTAAAATAAATATTGAAACTGTCGAGTTACCGTCGTACGGTCAGAATTGATTTCCGCCTTCCGTGTTCGTGAAAAATGTATTTCTCTTAATTATTCGGTATTGATATTGAAATCATTCGTATGTACCACTCGCCATCGCAATAATTCATTTCGACGAGCTTTCGAGATTTAGCCGTATCGTACGATCAATCGTACCTCCTTTTCTCGGAAAAACTGCGCGAGTGGTTCATTAAACTTTCACCGAGAATAGTCTTGATCTTCGATTTGCTCGGGAAACTTCTCTCCACTGTGAAACCTTGCGGGGATCAGACCGATTTCAGCTTCAAATTCACTTTGACTTCGTCTGGTGCGCGGATTCCCACGGGATACTCCGCCGGAGTGTTGGAACCTCTTCTCGTTTCACGAGAAAAATCCAACAGAGTTACTCGTTCCATTTTCGTTGTCCAGGTGAAAAGCTCTTAAAAAATAGTTGCACTTAAAGTTAGAGAAAAAAGTTCACCTTATCGAACGTATAACAACGTATAATTTTACGTTACGTTATTTTACCCAATTTCCTTCGTCGATAGCAACGCTTGAGAGATCGCCCCGAAAACGTTAAAATAATAACCGTAACTGTAATTTAACCGCTTTATCGAATATTTTAATACGAATAATATGCTATAGCGCAGGCATTTACGTCATTCTTTTCCATTGCAAAACTATAAAAACCGATCGTATGTCACCTGCGATGCGAATTATTCGTTTGCCATTGATGCACGCATGGGGTTCCTAAATCCAATAATGATACCAATACCGCAACCGAATGTACGGTTTCATGTTATTTCCATCATGTATCGCCATAATTTTATAAACACTTTGAAAATCTTGCAACGTCGTTTGGCTTCGTGCGCTGAGATTGCCTGCCTTTTTAAGGTTTCTTCTACTTCGGAGGAAAATAATTACAAAATCACGGCATGAAACACTTTAAATCTTTCGGCGACCCCCTTTCGGATGCTGCATTTGTCTAGCTTCGAAGAGCAACGCGTGTTCGGCGGAGATTATGCGCTAAACGTTAAATTTATATTTGCAACATACTTATTAGTCAGTATAAAAACGATCAGTAGTATAATTTTTCGATGGCGCCCTGCGCGAGGAATACGAGAAATAATTACTTTTGAAACTTGCTTCTCTCTCAAATCGTAAACACGGCAAGTTCAATCGAGTCCCCAAGTCGATGTTCAAAATCACTATCAATTTCACATGTTTAATATTGTTATCACCAGGTTATGTTAAAAGTTAAAATTACGATGTATCGAAGATTTCTCTAACTGATAATAAACATTTTCAAAATTCTCGTAAAACTGGCGGACATCAATGCGAAACGGATCATCGACAACAACAGTGTTCCCTACCGAAGCGGCGTTGTCTTGGAAAATATATTGCTAAGCTGAATATAACCAAAACGATTATTCCAATAATACTTCCAGCGAACGGGAGGCAAAGATAAAACCGGGAAGAAATAAAGATGACCGAACCAACTGATCAAAGTGACAACGATGCAATCACAACTGAGGATATTGAAGACACTACTACGGATGCGCCAGGCACTGACGTAGATACGGACGCGTTGGAAACAGATATGGATGCGGTAGACGCAAATGCTCCTACAGATGAAGGTGAAGTAACCGATCTGGACGATAAGTTCGTAACGGAAACTACGAAACACGATGAGGGTGCGTCGATGGACGTACAAGTTAAGAGGAACAGAAAGAGAAACGCCCAGAGATCTTTAAAAGAGAAGTGTATGGAGGAAACGTGGACTTGCGACGATATGCCGCTTTGGCGTGTCTATATGAAATTGTAAGAATAATCGGAGGTTAATAACAGTCTCGTGGATAGAGATAAAAAATAACCACACGCTGACAAGCTTTTTTAGCTGGGATGTTTAAAGAGCTCTCCACGGTGACAGTAAACTACTGTAAAAACAATTCGAATACGCACACTATGTGTAACAAACGTACACGGTCGTTAATTGTGATTAAAAGATTTTAACGTCCCACGTTCTGCACAGGGTGTCCCATCTAAATATCACCTTCGATTTGTTTATAATTTATAATTCTCTTTTAATTTATAATCTTTGCAGACACTTGGAAGACAAAGAACAATTGGAGAAAGAGGATATATTCAAACATAGAAAACCGGCGAATCTGGCAAAGTTTCCTCGCGTCGCGTCGGACGAGGATCTATCCACCCCTTACAAATGCTTGCCCCTTAATGCCTTTCAGCTTAAAGACCAGCTAGGCCTGCCGAACAAATTGAAACGCGGGGAATTGATTCGAATCTGGAGGAACATGCGGGGAAATCTACCGGTTAGCGAATTATTCGCAATTCGATGCGGATTGTAAAATTTGAATAAGCGAATCACCTTCGCCCACTCGAAACGCATTAGTGCGTATGAAAAACATTCGATTATTACAAATACTTTGCCTATCAATTTGTTTTATGTCTAAATGTTTAAGCTTTGCTTAACAGACTTTCCAATGTTCAAACACTCAAACCAAAAAATCTTGGAGTAATTCTCAATACTCTACTCGACGGTACGTTTTGTTCCGGTCAGGTACACGCGTCTAAATCCGCCATCGCGATCGAGCCACGAGGTTCGAAAACCGACAGCGAACAATGGCCAGGCATGTGGCCATGCACAAAGCGCGATTTGATAAACGAGATGCAAGAGCGGCGCAGAAAGGAGCGTCAGAAGAGAAGGGACATCTTTCCGTGCGATCGAGAGGAGGAGCGTCTCTTCGACGAACCGGAGAAAGATTTCGCCGATCGCAAGGAACTGGGTCACGCCAGGATACCACAAATCTGCCCCGAGCCTACGAAGGAGTTGCTGGTCGACCGCGCCGCCGGCGAACAGCCCGGATTAGTAGACGGTGATTACATAATCTTCGAGTTACCCTCGAGGTCGAAGGGCACGAGAGTTTACGCCGATGTATGTCTTCGTGGTCTAAAGGGCATGCACTTGCCGGAACTGGGTGTTCTGCGCGCACGCCGGAAGACTTGGAAGTTCTGCTTTTACCAGGGTGTCGTGGCCCTTTTGGCGAAGACGCAACTAAGGTACCACGCATCCAGCGTAATAACAATGCAATGATAATGGCGGGAGTAATGTCATGGTACAGCGAAGTTTCAACGACGAGATTTTTTACGCGTCTCGCACGGCACCGCGATGCACTGTTATTCGTTCATTTTCTCGCCGATGAGAGATACGCATTTATAATTGTTTTCTCTCTATAATTATTATCGTTATTTTATTTATTTATAATTATTTTCTCTCTACTGCGATTTTAAATATCAGCAATTATTTCTTCGTTTCGCATCCACGTTAGCACGTCGGAGCGCAAATTATTATAATTTTGTATTTTGATTATTTCGGAGGTTGAGTATAATTATTACAATGTTGAGAGTTCGTGGGTTAAAAATAGTTATTTCCACGTCTTTTTTTATCTGTAACGTACCGGGGGATGATTTATCAAGAATCGAACGAAACGTCGTTAAAAATTTATTGGACAGATATAAATTTGCACTGCCTTTGATCGAGGATTATTAATAAATTGGGATATATTTCCAAGGTACAAGTACGCGTGGAGCGCGAACATCGATTACATCTACGATCACGCGTGGATGTTGTTCGCGCACATCGGGATGATCAACGTTAAGGAGAAGCAAAGATTGGACGACATCGTCGTCTACAATTACAAGTACAGCGTCGAGGTGGAACTTATTCAAGAGTTGAACGACGTCACGATCGTGACGGACATACCCGCGGATTACGAAGAGAGAAACTTGAAGCGTAAGGCGACGCTGGAGAGGAAGGAATTGATGAACATCAAACTAGAGATCGGTTCCGAGAAGATAATCGACGAGCAGAAAGCACCGGTGCACAGAGCCATCAGGAGAGTCGAGGATTGGTTCGACAAACTCTCGGTACGTTATCGGAATTGCATATTTCGCACGACAAGATTTTCCTTGGCTTTCTGGAAAGATAATCTCTTCTGGTATCTTTACAATCCCTATCGTTGCGACGAGTTCGGTTATTGGGACGACAGCGGTTACGCTTGCATCCTGAAGTTCTGCACGAAGGAGTCCCTCAAGAGACACTTGATGATCCTCCTATTGCGAGCGTACGTTTACTCGCTACCTAAATCCGAAACGGAGAAAAGTAAAAACGAAAAGACCGACGCGGTAGCGGACGATGCCGACAAAGGGGAAAACCCCGAAATCACGGACGACGCCAAGAAAGAGGAAACCATCCCTGTAACCACGGATGACACGAAAGATCAAGAAGATCCCGAAGACGAGGAGAGCAAGGAGGACAAGTTTTTTACCGTTCAGATCTACCAGGTGATCCATCATTGTTGCCAAATACACAATCTGAAGTTACTGCAACGCGGCGCGCCGAAGCCGCCGAGGCAGCTGGTGAAACGAAAAACAATCGACGACTGTCCGTTCGATCCCCTCGATCTTCGCGATCCCTGCACGATCGAGCAAGAAGAGAGCGATCTCAAGGACGCAATCGAGAAGCCTACTTGGTTGAAACTGTACAAAGTAACCTGGGCCAAGTGTCTTCCGGTGACTCAGAAGAAAAAAGGTACCAAGGAGGTAGCCGGTGCCGGTAAGATGCGTTGGCATCAGTATCTCGTGGAGGAGTCCAACAAGCTCTTCTCTCTGTGGGGGGAGATTCACATAACCGATGGTATGTTCGAGAGGGAAAATCGCGGGATGCAGACCTACGCTTGTTACGTCGTTTGCGCCGGTATGAGCAGAATCATGGCACCGGAGTACTGGACATCGAAGACCCTCGACGTGATCGTAATGTGCGGCGACAGGTATTACGCGCACAGCAAACTCGAGGCGGAATTCAAGTCCACGAAGAACGAATACGGGCACGTGAGCTGTTGGAACAGATACCTGATGAGCCACTTCAAGATCGGCGAGACAATGTTCGAGACGAACGTTCTACCTGCGATCTGCGGCAGGCTCTACGCTAAATCCGCCAAGTATCTCTGGCTAGCGTTGGAGCAAATGTTCCTCAAGTATCACTTCGGTATACTCACGTGCGAGAGCTCGTGCCTCGGCGTCTTCAAATTCTGCGGCGGTTATTACATGTGCGACGTAAATTCCTTCGGCCCGCCGTTGTTTCAGTACGGCGAGGGGGCGGCCTATTTGCTGAGGGCGACGTATTTTTACAAATTCATCATTGCCCTCGTGCTGACGATCGGCTCCCCGGAGTGCAGTCAATTCGCCTTGAATCCCATCGAGATCCTGAAGGTCGTCGACGTTGGCCCGGTTGGTTTCCCCGGCGCGAGAGTCGAGAAGAAGGAGAGGGGTAAGAGGCTCGTCAAGGTGGAGTGTCCGTACGACGAGGAGAAGAAGAAGCAAATGAAAAGATGGAAGCACAGAAGAGCAGAGACTGCGCGGACGATCGATAAGATGTGTTGCAAAGGCAACGATTGATCGTTCGGGGGAAGTTTTACTTTCCTAACGGTACGGCTGTAAATAATTTTGTCTGCTCGTCCAGCGGTACATGTGGCAGTATTTTTACTTTGATTATGTTTTTTCGTAATTTACTTGTTCGGCTGATGTCTGATAAAACGATGTTCGATGCTTTTTGAGTAGGCGCATATGCACCGCGATCGTGACTCGAACGCGATACCTTCGCTGTGCACTCGAACTTGATACTTGTGCCTCTATTCGCAGAGTATTAAATATTATCTGACGGGACTAGAACGCGATTAGGCCGCTGCGCGAGAAAGAGTGCGAATTCTCCCGACTAGAGTTAAAGTTAGAATTATTTAAGAGGACTCCGCCCACGGCAGAAACTGTGAATTATAAACGAACGCAAACACCGTTTCTATTATTTAGGCACGAAATGTGTAAAGAAAGAGTCTAAGTTGGAAATGGGGACCGTAGGTATAAATATCTGAATTGTGCACGGTGCAATAATTTCTTACACGTTCGACCGGCACCCAAATAATTCCGGCGATAAATTATGTAACGTCGTATCGCGTAATAAATTTAAGCTTTTCGTACATAAATTTCGCATCTAATTGCCGTAGGAGCGAGGCGATCGCAATCAAAAACGACTCGTTTCCACGATGGTAATATTAATGAGACGCTCGAACAAAAGTTCCTGCAATTAGAATAAATTTTACTAACAGATCAGTCGGTTAGATTCGCCGCGCTGCTCGTTCGATCAGAATTTAAGTACGTACTCGTTAAATTACAAGTGTTGGAACCGATGCGTACGATCCGAGGCTCGGTTATTACTTGAAATTTCCACGGAAGCTTCATCGATGCAATGAAATCCTGCGGTGTAATTAATTATCCCGGGGAATGATATTATGAACGTTTAAAGTTTCTTTGCCCCAGCATCGAGACTATTACGCGAATCCTACCGAGTTCCTGCTGATCGTGGGCGAGGTCGATGACTCTAAACGATGAAAGGAGAGAGAGAGAGAGAGAGACAGAGAGAGAGAGAGAGAGAGAGAGAGAGAGAAGAAACTTTTCGTGGATAAAACTAAAAGAAGAAAGCGGTATTTAAAGCGATCGTCTTTAGGTCTCAGTGTACCACCGGCGCGGTACCTATTAAACTTGTAGAAGAGCGAACGTCTTAGTTTCCAGTCGCCCCCAGGATTTATGTACTTACCCGAACTTGCCTGGAACTTCGGCCCCGGCGAACTTACGGTGTCCATGAGTTAGCGCTAACCAAGCAGTCGGTATTTTACTCCTATGGTGCAATACTAACAGTGTAATCGTCGAGACCCGTACGCGGCAGCTAAACCACACATAGCTAGAATAAACTATTGGGGATTTGAATTATCCGACGTGTTCCATGGTAACCACGTCGGACCGTTTCCCCAACGTGACGGGGTTAATCTCGATGCTTTCATCGATCAAACGAAATCACAATGTAAAATTTAGAATTGGGAAATTAAGGTAATTTAAGGAGGGGGGGGGGGGACGGTAGTTTCGAGACTTTGCCCGAATCTCGGAGTTTGGAATTAGTATAAAACAAGGAGTGTGCTCTCAGGAGAGTGGGCTATGGACGAACTGTAAATTTAAAGTGTATCTCAATATTGCACATTCGTAGGGAACAGAATGCAAAAATGATGGATCTTAGATCCCGGCTCTTATATCTCGCGTATATCTAAAACACAGTTGGACCGTTATTTAAATTAGACGATCGATCGCGAGTTTATCTAACGCGAAAGATAGAGAAACGGCGGGAAGCTCTCTCGTGTATCAAGAAACACCCACGGAGGCAAAGAAGTATCTCCATTTTTGAATATCTTGACGCAATAATTTATTTCGGTATTATACACATCGATCGTTAGCTGTATGTACAGGGAGATATTTACACCCTAATTTCATATTTACAAGTCCCCTTGTATAAAGGGAAGAAACTGGATCTGGTTCTGAAGTCTCGGCGACCAAAGAAAACAAAGCTCCCGTGTGAAGCAGCGTATCCTGATTACGCCACTTCGAGGTCGGAACTGTCGGTGTCTTGCTCGTGTTGCTGCTGTTGCTGTCTCGTAAGCGTCAAATGATCATCGACTTTAACCGTGGCCGTGGAGACGCTGTCGTCGACGCGCTGCCGTTGCTCCAGCTGAAGTTTACGCTGGCGTTCCTGTTCCTCCCGTTTTTGTTTACGCCATTTGGCGCGCCGATTCTTGAACCATACCTGCAACGAGAAACCTTCGATCAGGTAAACGTCGTTCGTTCGAGTTTTGGACCTACGTCGATTCTTTGGCGAAGGCTGGATCGAAATCGAAACGATTTTGACACACGAGTCGTGGGTTTTATTCTACTTCAAGTCAATTTACCGATACTTGCGAATTTGTAGACAAATTTGATTCATTTTTTCTACACATCTTCAGATTATGTTTTTTAAATGAAAAGTGATTTATCCATATTTCTGTATATGCATATCTACGATAATAAATATACCTTTTTGGAGTCAAAATGCAGCGATTTTGACGCGTGCATTTACTCAATTTTTCATACGATTTCTTATTCTTTCGGCTGCTTTCCGAGTAAAATTAAAGTCAACTTATTGGTATTAGAATTATTTCTCTCATCTTATTAAACTGCGGGACGAACGTCAACTAACCGACAACAAAATCAAGCCGAGTGAATTTTGAATTATCGCGAGAACGGGACGGTTAAGGGTAGGAGATTTCAACGTGTTGCAAACAAGCGTGAAACTTTGATCACCGGCGTGCTCAGTGAGAGGATTTTTAACAAGAAGGGAATCGTCGAAGATCAAACGGCTTCGCCCCGCGCTTCATATCAGCATTTATTCTTTCCGCCTGTCCGAATCGATTTAAAACGAAGGCCGACAATCGATATCCATTGTTAGGGCACTCGCTTCGTCGCTTCCAAGATTATGTAGTTTTTAAATTCCATTTGAAGCGCAATTCTAACGATGAGCGTAATTGAATTCTTTTAATACACAAAATACACCAACGAGAGTACGTTTAACTTTTTGATCCCGAATCAATGACCAAAAGCAAATTCTTACAAATTATTACGGGTCTGGGTATTAAGTTATAACTTCCGGACGAGTAATAAAACGCCATCTTTGCGATAAATAACTCATTGCCGAAGAGGCTCGAAACGTTCAAATTCTTTCGTCGACAGTTAATAGGATATTCTTAATCGGATATTCTTAAACTTTTAATTAACCGCGATCATTATTTTTCTCTTCGGGGGAGGGAATTCGACGATCATCGTCCGTGTTTCCGCATTTCGTTGATGGAATCATCGAAATACGAGAAAGCGTCGCGCGAGTAAATAATCATACTTCTTTCCAAACATTAGGAAGGAGTACTTTAGGACCTCTCCCGGCCTTTACCTCGTCCTTCCCTTTTATTCCTGCCTTTTCCTCTTTCTCGTTTCAAAAGTCGCCTTTCTACTAATTCTGTGCAAACACGAAGACTCTCGCTCAATGTGGCAGGTGCACTGCAGGTATATGTTGTTTCAAAGTCTTTAAAGGCTCTCGAGACCAGGGATTTTCTTTGGTAGAGCCGACGAGGTGGGTGGTCTGTTTGTCCACGATAAGTGTGAATGACTTTGGGATTGTACGATTGTTCGGACAAATTGTCGTAGGTGGATGCACAAATTTCTGGATCTCCTGTGTGTGCCTTTTTTTATCGCCTCTCCGCGGTTCTTTGGATTTACAGGATTCATTGACGCGTGGGGATTCGGCGATCGTTGGGATTTACAGAGTAAATTATTATTTACGTGCGTATTTTAATTTCTATTATTGGAAAAATTAAAGAATTCATTGGCATATTAAAATTCGACGATTCTTTAAATTTGCAGAACTCATTGGGGTATTAAAATCTTACGATTCTTTAGATTTATAGAATTCATTGGCATATCAAAAATCGCTGATTTTTTCATTTACGGAATTCATCGTTCAATAAAATGCAGCGATTCTTTAGATTTGTAGCATTCGTTAGCGTATATCGAATTCTGCGGTTCTTTAAATTTATACAGCTCATTGATACATGGAAATACTGTGCTTCTTCTTTCACGATAAAACGCCGACGCCGGGCGTTTTGATTCGTCGGCAAGCGTACCTATACGTCCGTCAAAACGTTACTCGTTACTCGGAGTGCTTTGAAACAACAGTCCCACGCGAGCTTTTTTTGCTCCAAGAGCTACGTACTCGTGCTCGAAAAACGGTGAACCGAAAATGTGCAACGATTCTCTCTCACCGAGTCCCGGCAAAAACGGCGAGGACTCGATCAAAGTTAATCTAGAGAATAAAAGGGTTCCCCCGACGATCAATTTCAATAAAGTCGCCCAAAGTTCTCGAAGGTGCGCGAGGTATATCACGGATACCAGAAACACTTTGATCGCCAAAGAATATCAACCCTCCGTTATACCCCAATTAGCGAGTGCCGAATATTCTTCCCTCGCAATATTCGCGCGATGACTTTTACACCTTTGCGCTACGATTTACCGTAATCGAACGCAGGGCAAATTTTCCGATGGATACCCGTCCGCCGGGGGGTTAACCTTGCAAATGTTACAACATAATTGTCGAACTACCCCGTCTCGATGTAGACGTTAATCGCGCCGAGGTACAAATTCCCTCGATAATTACCGTCGAATTTATTAGAAATTGATGGTTTACGCGTGAAATGGAACTTTACACCGCCTAGTACACGTCAGATTACAAATACAACGCGTACTCTCGCGCCACGTACCCTTCCGCGCGTATAGTTAAATTTACATTCATCGGTCGCACACATATTTAATTAAAGCAAACACATTATCGCTAAAGCTTTAATCTAGCACGCAGTTTGTTGGCCAAAGTCGATTGGCGCCCGACTAAATACCAGCGCCGGTAAATGTTAATGTGCGCATTAACCTGTCACGAGGCTCGCCTGCATCGTGGTGACAAAGAAGCCGTTCCGTTCGACGGGGGCAATTTGTGGACGTTACAAATTATGCGTGCGGCCCTAAGTTTAGACAATCCGGACGGCCAATGTTTGACAACCCGAAACCTAATATTCTTGTAGGACCCCGAGACAGCAATTTGTCGGTGTACGTAGCTGCCAATGTGAAAACCTACGGACGTTTGCCGATGCTACCGCGTTTCCAAATAAGGTAGACTAAATCGTTAAAACCTTCGACGTCAAATGGAACATATGTATGTATGTATATTCACCGTTAACGAGCGGTTATGTACCTATGTACATGATTATGTTATGTATTTATGTAGAGCATTGTTATAATTTCTATCGACTTGTTTTTTTATAAACGTGCGAATCTTCCAGCTCCAAAATGCATTTCCTCGCGTCGAAGTATCGAACAATTTACACGAACTATGATTTTCGTACCAGACTGTAAATTTCGGGTTTAGATCGAGTACCCGTTGCGCAAGGAATACTAATAACCAAAACTGGAAATTTATTCAAATGATTTCGACCCGTGTCAATTGATCGTAGGGAATGTTCACGGACTTTGTACCGTCGAGTTTGACAAGCTCACCTCGATTCTCTCTTCCTTAAGATCGACTTGAAGCGCGAGCTGTTCTCTCAGAATCACGTCGGGATAATGTGTCTTGTCGAAAGTGGCTTCAAGCTGCTCCAATTGTTCCTCGGTAAATATCGTCCTGTGACGACGTTTTCTCTTCGCCATTTGGCCCACGGATGCGGCATTAGGATTGATTTGATAGGGGTGACCAGCGTGATAAAGCGCCGGTTGAAGTACACCGGCGGCCGTCATCGCAGTCATATATCCTTCGGGATACAAACGGGGATAGACTGCGGCTGAAATGAACAAAATTAGGATCTCAGGTTATTCTTTTTTTTAAAGGACGTATCGATCGGTGTAACGGTTCGTCTAAACCGTCATTATAAATACGCTGTAAAAGGAACGTACGGTGAAAGCTGGATTATCCAAACACATTGTTAATCGGATTTCGATTATCGGGATCACTTATCGCATAAATCATTTTTGTATTTTACAGGGGAAAGAACTTTGTACGTGTATCGCAAATGGTAAGTCGGCATTATTATAATTGGAATATAATCGCGCGGTAAAAGAATATCGGTATTCTACAGGATAGAATAGAATATCGATTATTCGAATATTTTACAAATGGCTTGTATACCTCACGGCAGAGATAACTCTGTACTTGTATTTATAACTGTGTATTTATCAAAGAATCAATTTACCTCTGGCGTGATTTGGATAAGCGAGGCTCCACTATTCGTTCAGCTTAAAAGTTTATCGCCACGCGTCGTGGCGACAGAAACCCGGTACAATTATATCTAGAGAGAACGTTCGTTATCATCGGAATGTAAAAAATTGTAACATCTCGTAACGCATTGCAACCCTATTCCCGGCACGAGGGATAAAAAGTGTGCGAACGCCCCAGCCCCCGGGGGATGTTTTGGTTTAAAACCTCGAAGAAAGCTGCTTAGAGGCGACGTCTCGCATAAAAATGTGCGAAGGGCGAATTTATGCTTTCAACCATCGGTCTCTCTCCTTCCTCTCTCTCTCTCTCTCTCTCTCTCTCTCTCTCTCTCTCTCTCTCTCTCTCTCTATCTATCTCTATCTCTCCTACGACTTGCATATTTTTCGTCTCATTCTTCATCTTCCGGCGGGATTGCAAAGATGCTAGATCGTTCGTGCGTGATCGAAACGGATTGCGGATTTCAGCTCGCGCATCCCCAATCTGCGCGCAGTTCTTGCGGGAGAAATGCTTAAAACCCTCGGGGGCATAAAGGAAATTTCGTTGCGAAACGCGTCGAGCCTCGAAGGATTTGCGGGGTTCTTTGATTTTTTATCTTAAACATTTTCTCTCGTGGGGCGTAATACGTCGAGAGACCGACAAAAAGAATTCTCTCCGAAGAGAGCCATTATACATATTAGCATCGATACGTCGACGTTGCTCGCGTCATATCACCTAACGCAATGTTAATAATGAATTTTATTTTTAAACGAAATCCCAGGCTAAAAATGTCGCTTCGCAGGTTCCATCGATCGCTCGATCTATCGGCGTCACCACGGAAGAAACGATCCACGCGTAACAAAACTCACCGAGCAAATCTGCAGGCGTGAAGTTCAAATGATGAAGCTGCTGATGAAGGGGATGCATCGCCATCGTCCTGGAAGGCGATCCCAGGGCTTCGGGGTTCTGAAGAATGGGGCCCAGGACGCCGGTACTGGTGGACGTCATGTTCCCGATCTGCCTGGGGGCGAGGATATGATCGATGGTGAAATTCGACGTGGACGACGTGGCCGAGGAGCTCGGCCCCGAAACATCGCGCGGCCGATATCGCACCTCGTCGGAGCTCAACGGGCTCCTGGAGAAGATTCTCTCGCGGGCTTCCATGTCGTGCCGCCTCCCGGACGCATTCTGTCCGTCGTTGCTCTTCAGCTTCTGCTGAAGGCTCTCGGGAGAATAATTGTAGAGATAGCGACCGTAGCCCGATATACCGGGACCATCCCGAAGAGGACTCGACGGCTCCGTCATTGGAGAACGCGATCTGGGCGAGTCACTCGCATAGGTGCTCTCTACCATGTTACGAGAATGATTCTGTCCGTAATCGAATTCCTCCCCCTCGGCGATACCTTCCTCGGGATCTATCGGATCTCCTGACGGCGGACTTTGCCCAAGGGAGAATCGCGATTGATAAGCTTCAGATCCGACGGACGGAGGGAGGGACACTCTTCTCCGCGATCTCGCGTCACGGGCCGTTTCCTCGGTTTTCACTCGAATTTTCCCTCGCGTAAGATCTACGTGTCGCTTACCGATCAATATCGCGGCAAGAGTACACTAGCCGTATCCTCGTCGAGCATCCGTTGTTGTCTGGTAAACCTGTCGTGGCGCTTTTCGATTTTTCTTTCTCCCCGTTCTGCGCTTCGACGATCCCAACGAAAACACTTGCGGCGCTTAACGATTTATAAGATCGATTCGTCAACGTGAAAAACTTCACATATCAAGATCGTCGCCCGAGACGTTACTACGTGTCTCGGAAAGTGTCTATCTCTCGAGTTTCACCTTGACAATGGTTCCTCTATCTCTCATCGCATAGAGAGAATCGTCGCACCAAGATCTCGATCTTCCCTCTTGACCGTCGATTATTCACAACTCGTTTAACCAACAATTCGATTCGACGAAATCGATTTAACGTGCTCGCGTCGCCGGTTCCAGTTCTCGTTCTCTCTCCTCTCGCGGGCGGGCCAACAAACGAAGAAAAAGAGCTAAACCGTCGCGAGGCAATCACGAATTCCAAGTCTTCGATCCCCGGCGCACAGTCGGCCCGCGTACCCTCTTCTCGTAGCCGGTATAGAGAAGTCACGAGGACGAGGATCAATCGCGTTGGTGAGCGCGGAGGAGTGCTGTCCGGATGTGCAGTGACATCGGTGATAAAGGATATTCGACTACTGGCTCGGCTTCGTGTACGCGTTCATCTCCGGGGGGGGGGGGGGGGATGAAGCTTCGGCTTCCTCGGCATACGTACGAATCGGCCACCCCCGTGTCGGTGGTCGGTGAGAGACAGAGACACCCTCGAATATACACATCCGCCCGAAGTTTTGTCGACGGCGAAACCGGGGGCGTGGCTGACCCTGGCCCCGTCCACTTTTCCACCACCCCTTCGTCGCTCGACATCCCCTACGCGACGGGGTTAGGAGAGGAGCGGCGAGGGTAGAGGGAAGGGAAACGCGCGCTAGAGGGAGAGAGAGAGTGAGAGAGAGAGAGGGAAAGAGCGAGAGGAGGGAGCGAGGCACCGACGATGGTTTCCGAGAGGATGCAGGAGCGGAGGTGCAATCTCCTGGTGACAGTCGACGACGGCCGGGGGGCGGGAGGGCGAAGAGTGGTGGGGGTGGAAAGCGTCGAACGAACCGCTAGAATGCCTTTTCAACCCCCGTCGTCGCACTCGGGCTTCGCTGGGTGGACGGTGGAGTCGGCGAGCGGAGAGAGGAACCGGTGGAGCGGAGCGACGGGGGTGGGGGCAAAGAGAACATATTTACAGCGGATAATCACGATGCGCTTCGCGTATTACGGAGCTTTTCGAGTCTCGCTCGGAAAATGTCTACGCCCGGGCAATTCGTGCTTGTCACGGTTGGCACGGAGCAGTGTTGGACAATTAATTACGCTCAAGACTGTAATTATGTTATCGTTGTCGAAATTATTCGACAAATAGGAAACGAGCGATACGGAAGAAAGGCGTTAACGCGACGTATTAATATTTATTGCGTTACGACGTTACGTCGTTTAATGTTTCGGTCTATTGCGCGTAGATTATAATCGCGATTTAATCGAAACGGGGGAACCTTCGTGTAAATCGAATCGAAACGCGCTGGTTCAATGGCAATTTGCAGATTGAAAGAGGCGAACGCGTCTGGGGCTTAACGATCAATAACTAAATTGATTTTTCTTAAATACCATCGTCGCTTCGTTAACGCCAATTTGGTAGAACATTGAGTCAAGTTAACCAAAATTTAACAAACCCAAAGTTTCTCCCGCTTCGTGGTACCGAAACCAGAATGCCCGATAACACAAATTTTCTCACATCGCGCGTCGCGTGCGATCTTAAACGCGACAAATGGGCATCATGGCGGCCACGTTTAAACGTCCCCTTCTTCCCGGACCGTTGATCCGGCGGATCCGTCCAATTATTCAAATCCCGCCCATTGCGTCCGTATTAATAACATAAAACCGTTGTAATGTGCATTGACTGCCGACGTCATTGTTGTCCGAGGCTTTCGGGTGGGGAGGATCGTGATGCGATACGTGGAGAATCGAGCGTAAAAAGGTTTTTTTTCCGTGGGGTGCGCACGTACCCCGTCATTGTAAGTGCCTCCCCCCCCCCCCCCTCATCCTCCCATCAGCGAACCAACCTCCACCTCTGTATCCTACAGGGATATCCGTGCACGCTTCATCCCGTAGTCCGCACCGAAATCTGTGCCAACTTTAATCCTAATCCGTACGTTAATCGTGGCCCAATCCGGAGAACCAGATCCCGTGTTTCGTACGTACCCACCGGTGTGGGTTTAAGGCCGTTGTTAGGCCTCGAGAATAGCGCGTACATACATTACCATGAGAGAGAGAGAGAGAGGGGGGGGGGTGGGGGGAGAGGGAGAGCACGATTCACGTAGCATGCGAGAACTTCTTACCATAAGATCGTTCCTTTGTTCGACGTAGTCGTGAATATCGTTAGCACGGATGCGAATGGGTTGAGTGATATAGAGAAGACCACGAGCAGCGATGCCGAAGAAACTTCATTTCCGGTTTTGTTGACTCTGGCATCCACCCGGGGAAGGGCGGAATGGTTTATGGAATTTGAGAATTCTTGCTTTGCGCGCATCTCCGGGGAAGGAATAGAAGTAGGTTTGTTAGATCCCCGTGATTCCATTATCATCTGCAGTTACGGCCAGCGTTGGGATGCTTGAAATGTATCCGTGCATTGATTCGTAGGAACAGGAGGATGTTGAGAGTCTTCCGGAACTCGTTCTCGGGTAAGGGGGACGTGGCAAGACGCGAACGCTGTTTCCGCGAGATTTCATTGGAACTTTTCATCCTACCGAGCGATGAATTGAGAAAAATATTCCTAAAGAAGCATGAACGTGACATCGGTTGAACCGTAGGTGTTAAAATTTTCGCTTCATCTTTACCGATCGTATCGTTCGATTATCAAAGGTTTAGGAGCTTATGGACAAACGATCGCTCGAACGACGTTAAAATTTGAATGAATCGGATTAATATATTTAGTTAAACGTACTCTCCTACGGTCGCATAATTCAGCGGATCTATCGTTAGACTAACAAAGGTTTAAAATTTGTATAACATACGATCCCTCGCACGTCGTCCGAAATTATGGTTAATCATATTGTTGTAGTTAGATTTATAGATACCCTTGTACGATCGTATTAATATAACCAATTACAAGAATAGATGTTTTTTCTATTCGACATATCTAAATATAGTCGTGGCTTAACGGGAGAGAGAGGGGGGGGGGGAGAGCATATGGGGGTTTTGATTCTATCACGGACCTACCCGATCGTCTACCTACGGTTCATGAATCGGGATTATCCTTCGCACGAGATTACCAACTATTTTCGGCGGCACGAGATTTTGTGGGAATACGCATGTTTACCGCATCCTCCCGGGGCTGATCATTTTTTTTTTCATATCAGATTTTATTGACTGAAACGCACTGCATTTTGATGCTATTAAAAGTTTAATTTAAAAACGTATCGTCGTAATTGGAGCCGCGCCCGCGTAGGTACTATTTCAGGTATAACAGGATAAAAATTTCCGATATCTCCATCATCGCTTTGAACCTTTAAATATCGTCAACGCTACGGATTATCGATACAAATTTTGGTTGCGTTATAACGAAGATATAACGAAGACAATTCAGGATTATAAATCGTTAATCCGGGAACAGACGTGTCCCATACACGCGTATCGCGCAACACGGTGCACTAATAGACTAGTTAGAATTGTGTCTGCTCCAACACGTTATTAACACATTTGCGACGGAGTTGCAATACGGTGTTTGTTACACCGCGCATATGTTACACGTCTGTACCCGGTTTTAGATGTGCGTGACCAAACAACAGTTCCATTACGTTAATTATATCAACCATGGTGATAATTGCTACCACAATTGTTTACTAAAACACCGTCTTGGTTGCAATTAAACGTACCGTTAAACCTTCCCCGTGACTGACGATACGTCGAGCCCCTCTAATTACAATGATGGTTACGGTTACGACGAAAATAATAAACAAATCCAACTACCGCAGCGCAGTAAGCCTAACGACAATATTTCCTACCAACGCGCAACGTTCAATTCCCTGCAATTAGACGCTTAATTCCCCTTTGATCAAAGGAGAGTCGAGGAGCGTAAGGAAAAAAATACGGGAACCGTTCTCGCCGTACCACCCGTTTGGTTTAAAAAGTTTCCGCCGCGGGTGTGCTTCCGCGTAGAAGATTACAATTTCCTCGGTAATCATGGGCCGGGGGGGGGGGGGGGAGGGATGAATGGCCGGCGCTAATACGGCGACAATACAGATGTTTTCGCGTCTAAGCGGCGTGCTAAGTGGATGTCCTGCCTCCCCTTCGCCCCGTGTCCTTTAGTTGCGATTCGTGAAGCCTACCGGGGGGTGCCAAGTTATACCTGACCGCTCAAAGATTGTGTGTCGTGTCGGCGCGAAGCGTTTCGCGTACTCGTTAGTTTAGGTTACACTTGACCGGACGTCTTCTTGCCTCTAGGTGGGGAAATAATCGACCGGGAGAAAAACCGTCGGCAGAAAGCCAATGGAAATTGAGCCTGCGAATTATCCTCCTCGAAAGCCATTCATCGTGCCTTTCGATCCTGGTGCCTCTCTCCGCTCTCGAGGTTTACCTCGAGACTTCTCTCGCCGTAGGATGTCGTCCCTCTGTTCGTGTCCTCGCGCGAGGAAGAATCGAGGAAGCTTCGGGATTCCGGAAGATACGCCGTGGCTTAACCGACGTCGTAAAAACCGACGTCGGTGATTATCCCGTGCGCGAAACTTCGGTGAAACGTCCGGGGATCGATGAATTACCGAACTGCGGGAAACGGGCGAAGATGATCGCTGTCATCGGTGAGAGGTTCCCGTGAAAGTTTTCCTTCTTCCGAGGTAGACGAGCGGCGAGTAATATTTCTGTGGCTCGATCAGCGTGCTCGTTATAACGGAGGTAGCGCGTGGTTTAACTCTTCTGGTTGGTGTTTGATACTTTGTGCGGTGCGCAGTAGTCGAAAATGCAACTTTAGCTGGCAACTTTCGTAGTGTAGTATCGCAGGTGTTTTTATTAAAGATTTAAGGGGTTTCAAGAATAATCGTTTATATAATGTTGAGTTAACTTTGCAATGTCAGTTAATAATCACGGTCTTGAACATACTTTCCCCTCCTTACAAATCCTCGGGGCACGTGGGATATCCTCGCGGGAGCCGTGCGAGACCTTTTGACATTTTCGTATAAGAACATTAATAATAGCGCTTAATCGATGTATCGTTATCGCGCCCAGTGCAGTTATCGTGCCATAAATAATCGATACGCGTATATTTCGTTAAAACAATATATAAACATATTGTATAATGAGTGTAATAATGAAGGCTTACTCGGATTTAATGGAAAACCGCGTGAAATTCAATGTGTTGAATATTCAGTGAAATTTTTCTGTCGACGAAAGAGGAGCGTTTGGATCTTTACGAAATTAAGAAATCTGTCTAGAAATTGAAATAAGTCACCGAAATCAGGGAAGCGCGAACATTAGCGCGGTATCGCAAATATTTCTTTAAAATACAATAGTCGTGTGGCGTATCTCGATGGATATACGGGGGAACCCGTGCTTCTCATCGGGTTCAGCGCAAATATTGTTTCACCTTTGAAAATCGCGTACGCGATGAAGGGTCCTGGCAGGGCCCCGGTCAAAGGCACCGAATTCTGAAAAAAGAATTCGTAATCTATCCGAAGGAAGTCCGCAACGCCGTTTCGAGCCCCGACGATCAGGATTACCGCAGTCGGTTATGGCACGCAAATATTTGTCTTCCTTCGAGGCAAGAATTTCATTCTTGCGCCCATGCCACTCGAAAGCTTGTAAAATCAAAGTGATTATACACGGAAAAACCATCGGCGCGTCCGAGGTTTCGGCAAAATCGTTTCAAAATCCAGCGCTCGCGTCGTTCGTCGGTGAAAATCGAAAGTACCGAAACTGATATCGTATGTAATAAGTGGAGATACAATTTTATACGACGCTTCGATTTTTCGTTAAAGGGTTGCAAATCTCGACGTTTCAGACATTTTGGATAAGTAAAGAGCCGAAAACGAATTTTGTAACTTTTACTGCACTGGGTGCCCCGCATAAAGATAGCCACCTCAATATCTCCTTCACTTGCGACGGGGGGACGTCCCTTGCGTATATTCGTTTCGCTTGCACATTGTGGTTGACGTTGTATTCGCCCTGCAATACCACTCCAATGACACTCATATTATTTTATACATATACCTATCATCATGATCGAAGGAAATATTCAGATATCTATCTTCAAGTAGGATACTCTTTATATAAATAATATTATAAAGAAGTTACAAAAAGCTTTACTTAAGAGCGCCTACGAAAGTGCGATATTTCCGAATTCATGACCGGTCGTAACCCCTCAATGGGGTGAGGGGGGGTGCGTGTATCAATTTTCCTGAAAACCTTTGACACCCGCGCGCCGACGGGCGAATCTTTTTGCTCCCCGTATCGCGACGGGGCTCCGTTAATTGTTTATCGCGTATCTCTATGCGGCGACGCGCGACAATCGACAATTTATTGGCACGTACGTTAATTACTTTAATTATTACACCGTTGTCAAAGGCTGATCGGAATACAAAGGAAGTTTATTCGACGTGAAACTATGTTTCATCGCCGCGAGTCACTGATCGCCAATTAATTTTCCATAATTGGACGGACATGTTGGTACGATACCGCGCCTTGAAGCTTGCACCCTCGACGCGCGCGTATGCACGTTGCTTGCGGTACCGCGCGTTTCACGCACACGCCTCTGCTTAAAATGTATCGCAACCAGCCGGCGGCCACGCCGCCGTATTTTCACCGCGGAACCAATTAACAGTTTTCACCTATTCCTTTTCAGCAGCTCGCCGGCACGATAACAAAAAAAAAATAAAGCATAAAATAAAACGAAAAGTCGCGTACGCGTGTGTGCGTGCGCGGGAGAAGGAGAAAGAGTATCGAAAAATGGTGGAAGAGATGAATAGGCGGACAAAAAAAAAATCACGTTGGCGACGGCCTTGCGCCGATGGAAAAATCAACTTCGATCTTGCCCAATATACAGCTATTTTTTGGGCAATATAATGTCCGAACAAGTTGATTGGCGTTTTGTTATAAAAAAAATTAGCCCCAGGTTTTTCTTGTATACGTGCGTACGGATGAAAATACGCGGCGCCACGTAGATACCCGGAGCGCGTGGTTCTTTTTCTCACGCGGATCGCACGAAACGCTGAAACTGTGAAAGAACGTTGGAGAATCGCGACGCTTGGACGTTCTTTCGCAACGTATCGCCTAATAGACGCGATAGGTCGAAGGATCGATTTGAATTTCTCGGCGGCGCGGAGGGAGAGAGGCTTTTAAAGCTATTTTAGCGCGGATTTCGCTAAGTGATACCAATAACCCGATGGGACAACAAGGCGGGGCCCTTCAGGATTCGGCGAAGGATAAACGAAGGGCCAGCAATCCCGGGGGATGTTATCTAATCCCGATGGATTTGTTGATTCTGCGACTTGTGCTTGGCAAAGCGCAATGTGGTTTCCATGTAGTGTTGGATTACCCCTATTTTCCGTAACCCAAAATCCCTCCTGAAACCTCGGGCCCGTACTCTCTCCGGGATCTATTTTATATATAAAAAAAGTATCGTCTTTTCCCTTTCTCGCCGCCGAATCAGGATTCACTTACGGTGCTAAAAGATTGATTACGATATCGCGCGTACGGCGGAAAAGGGCGCGTCTGGTACAAATTAAATTTCGCGTTAACTTTGCCACGTTTTCGAAATATTTTCCCTTCCTTCAAAATATTCAACCAAAATTCGGACCGAAGTAAATTTGCCGGGCTAATATTTTCCATAGCTGATTTCGTAAAAGAGGAAAATCAGAGCGCGTTGATCACTTTTGATTCTGATTATTTTCTATGTACATACGTACGCGCAAATTTTACACGATCGTCCCTTTGTAGTTGTGAATCTAACGAGATAATACTCTCTATAGGATTTTTTATAAAAACTAAAAAATCGCTGCGGATAATTCGATTCTGCCCCTCTCACCAACGTAATCGTCTTCTAAAACTTTTCTATACGTTATAAGTTTCTTCGATCGTCGCTCGACATTCTTAATCTTGCCGTCGTTCAATATTTCTTCTCGGACCCCGTGAAAAATTAATGACAGTTCGTCGACGTTGAAATTATTCTATACTCGCTCGAACGTGAGAATAACGGAGCGCGGAGCAGGGAAAAAGGATTTTATCGGTGATCGTTATTATTCCATATCGTAATGCCGAATGGAGCGGGTATTATCGGGTCGAAATATTCTCACGGACGGAGATTCCAGGGAAAAACAAAGATGTGACCGCACTTTGCCCCGCGGTGCCACTCTCGTAACGCAGATTATTCTATTACACGTTACGTAAACAGAGAGCACAAGCGGACGATGCGAATAACACGGCGACGGGGCTTTCCGCGGCTCGATACCGCGATGTTGTTTGGTCTGAAAATACGTTATTGTTTCGCCGCGATAAAAAATTCAACGTTTGGATAATTACATCAGACCTGATCGATCGGCTAGCCTTGGGGCGGGTTTCCGCTGGGTTACTGACTTACTTTGCCCACCCTTTTTGCCATTCCACGAAATGGATTTGCCGCGGTCGAACGTGAAACGCGAACGGAACGATCTCGCCGAGAATTACACCGATGAAACGGTAATAAATCGGATAAATTTCTCGGCTGGAAATTAATTTTGTACCGTTTTTTTTTTCTTTCCAATGATTTTATTCCAATTCGCGGTAGTGTCTCGTCTCGATTGTCGCATAATCTATCTTCTCCGTTTTGTACGTATCTCATGCATTCGGCGTCAATTCCTTTTCACCCATACGGGTTTAAAAGACGTGCGCTCGCGCGAACGAAATACTTGTCAAGCGAAGCGGCTTGAAAAAGAAAGAGGGAGAGGGAAGAGAGTGCGAGAGAGAGAGAGAGAGAGGGACAAGTACGAAAAGAAAGGAATCGGTTTTCGACGGAATCACTCGTGCGTGGCAGCTGCGATCTTCTTTTTTTTTGTAAAATCTTCTCCCTCTCCCCTCTCTGCAATTCTTCCTCGTCAGAGTGAAACCTCGTGTTTTGCCCCCGCCGCATAATCCCCTGCTAGACGGCAAGAGAGAGCGAGAGAGGAGAGAGAAAGTGCCACGAGTGTGAGAGCGAATGACGTAGCAAGGAAAAAAAGGGAACGGAGATGATAGATCCAAAGGAAAAGCTGAGAAAAAGAGAAAGATGAGAGGAGCGCGCGCGCGCGAGCGGGACAGAGAGAAAGAGAGGGAGAGAGAATGAGAGAGCAGTTTGGAGAAACGAGGAAAAAGAGAGAACAGACGACCCCGCTGTTTGCCTTTTATTAAACTCTTGTTAAACGCCGCCTTTCTTCGCACACACAATTGAATCGGCAAAACAGCGAAGATAATGCCCCTACCGAGCTGTGCGCGGCCGAGGGGCCAGGTCCCGGGAAGACTTACCGCAAACACCAGCTCTTCTTCTACGCTATACACCCTGAAATGGACACCGTGTAATCCGGCTCTTTATACAGAACTGCCGCATTGACCGGATCCTCCAGGATCCATGCACATCGTGCACCCCGGCAATAAATGCCGTCGTCCGTACGCTATCCCCCGAGGAGGAAAAGCCCAAACGATTCTCGAACTACCATGAAAATCGCACGGACCACCCTTCCCCTCTGCCCTTTCAACCGGGACAGAGAGGCCTAATGAAAATATTTGGATGTTTCGATGCGATATTGGCGTGGGCCGCGTTCTCAATGGACGCGCCATTGTCGGAGAGTCCGTGCAGACATTTTTCACGCGTTTTTGAGTACGGCTGCGGAGTTTTGCTTTCATCGCGCGACAGAGAAATGCCCTATGGATATTTTAATACGTAAGAGAGCCGTTTTAGCGACGTCCCATTGTACATTTTATCACTGTCAGATGGGAAATTTTTATTGGGAGTACAAGTGACCTGGATACCCGGTAATGTTTCGTTATTTGTAATAACAAATGTTCAATTGAAACGGATGAGATTTACGGTAGAGAGCCGTTAAAATTACAGATAATTCTTTTGGTAACGTATCCACCTTGTATGAAAATTTATTACGGAGTATTTTGTTCCCAAGAGTTTTTCGTTTTTTTGATGTCTGAGATAGCAAAATGAATCAAAAAGATTTTTTTTTTAATTAATAACGCGTCGTGATATTTAATGTCGCATCTAGTCTTTGGAGATAGCCGATATAATTATCGTTATCCGTAACGCTCTGGATTCGTTCTATCGCCGTTCCTTCGCATCAGCGGACCGTTCTTCAAAACAGCTTTTAATCGCGACTCGATAGGCCTGGAAATCAAAGGTTACCAGAAGAAAAATAAACAGTAATAAAGTACCCAGCGATATTGCAGGAATGCAAACCGTTAACAGTTTTACTTCTTTTTTGATTTCGCTACGCGAAGCAGATTCGAGAAGATCTGCGAAGTTGTGAAAGTTAGCTCGTTACTCGTGCCGAAGATCATCCGCTAAATGTTGCGAAACTTCTGTTTTGCATTTGGCTATCTTCCGATTCAGCGTAGGAACACCTGGGTTTCTTAGTTACTGCCAATTCAGAATTTTAATCTATCGATCATTTTACAAATATATTAAGTACGTTTTAGCTGCTTACTAGCAATAAACAGAATAAAAGATTCATTGCTGCCGAAGCGTAAACACTTTATTTCGACCTATAAATAAAAAGAGATAATGGAACCTACTAAAATTTGTAAATCTAACGAACGTAGTTTTAATCGAAAGTTACGCTAAAAACTGTCTTTGCTATTTCAAGCGAAACAAACAATATTCGTTGCCGAAGTTTCACAAAAACGGCGGGAACAGAGTAAGAGAAAGAGCTACGCACAGTTCACAAACAGCTGTTTATTTCTGCGAAATTTTTTTTTCCATTTTGCTTTCAACCACGGGAGCAGACTACAGTTTACTTTATCGAAAAATTTTGCGCGCGCACGTGTGTATGCACATATACATAAACTTAGATATAGCGTATGTATATCGAGGTATAAACTAAACAACTACTCGTACAAAACATAGATTACTTTGTCGTCGGACTCTTTTATATTATATTATAATAGAGGGCTGCAAGCGTACGTATACATATACACATATACAGGAAGAAATAATATATAGAAATATAAGAAATTGTGTATATGTATATACGTGTGTATGCATACGTGCACTTACGTTTTATATACTTTCAAAAGTTATGACATCCGCTATTATTCGATCCTCGCGATTCCGGTTTATTCATTAGATCTCTCATTCCGATCGCTTCCTTACTCGACTGTCTCATTTGCTTGCTATTTGTTGACTAGCGATAACAATAACAATGATCAACTAATAAATATCCAGTTGAAAGTACAAGATTTTTTGGTTTGAAGCGGAGCCTCTTACCTGCATGGCAGACAACGATGAAGCAATGAAATCAAAGTTAAAGGGAGAAGAATTGGTGTGTAAAACGAAGACCGGGGCGCGTAGAATTAACATATCAAATTCACACCGCGAATGTTAGATCGAAATTTCAAACAAGAACAAAAATGTATAAAAGTGTTCCGAGTGCCGGCATTTACTCCTAAATTCATAAATACAATAGAATTGGATGTCCGGGACAGAAACAGGGAATTGAATTAATTAGAATCATCTGAAATCAAATCTTTGTTATCCGTTCATGAATCTCACTGCGATATATCCTCCTCTTTTCTTTTAATTCCGCAGATTCTACATATAAAAATACACGTATACCTATATATACGTCATAAATTCATGCCTATCACTTTAAAGTGGGTATTCGTATATCTCTGATGTATGTGCGCGCGTGCACGTGCCAGCGTAATAATGCGCGCCGTGACACACGCGCGTACGAACGTATTTTATCTTTTCAATCATTTAAACGAACTCTAATGACAATGACGAAATTGGACGAAAATCCCCATTTCTCATTGTTATTGTTAACGTTACAATCATTCTTTGACCGATATTACTGACACGTACAAAGTTTTCAGTTGCTCCCCGCTAGTATCGTAATACGCGTGACAAAGTCTAATATCTTATGCATAAGTTATCATTCATCCAGCACGATCGAAAATTAATATAAATTTCTTTTATTTACATCAGTTTCGAATAAAGGGAGACATGATAATTATTAAGAAACCTCAATACCGGTTTATCGTACGCGTTGTTATTTTCATCTTTGGGCGCCGTGTTCTCGTCGAAAACAACGTTTTGTGCACGGACTTTTCGTTTTGGTTCTCTCGGATATGTAACTACGAACATGACACTTGGTCTAATCGTCGAGAAAAATATCTTTCAAGATCCTTTGATTAATCTCACGTAAAATGTATCAAACTGATAAATGCTAAGCGCTTCTCCGTCGTTATCTTCGGTGGGTATTAAGAAGGATCAATCGAGAATTCTTCCAGACGTTACAGTGGATTCGTTAAATCAAACATTTTTACGCCTACTCAGCTTCGAGTACTTCCCTCGCGTAAAAAAGAAGAGTGGTGAATGACTTATTCTACTTAGAAAAAGTGTAAATTTGTGTTTTTGATCCGTTTAACCGGCTGCAGGCGTGGTCGATCTTGTAGCGCAATCTTGCAGTACATCGGTGCGTATGTACGTTTCGAGTAAATACGCGTTATAAAATATCTCTTTACCATTATCGCTATATCGTGTTTTTCTTATTTCTACGATATTACGTACTCCGCCTTGGGACAATCTAAACTGGCACTGCTCTTTTTATAACAGTACAATCATTTTGTTTTAGAATTAAAAAACGCGAACTTGATAGTCCACTTTGGAGTCGATGCCTCGTAACTCTACTTTCACTTCGTACATCTTTTTGCAATTTGACACATTTATCAGGAACGACGTTTAAAAGAAAATAAATGAAGTTCAGTGAATTTACTTCGCATACGGATCAATCTATCGAGATTATAATGCAATGGCATTGTCACTGATTTGTTTAAACAACAACTAATATCGTGACCAGACACTTCGATCAGTCTTCGACATGTCTCTTTCTTTCGAGCGCCACAAAATCCTAAAACTATGCTTCTAATTCTAAGTACTGTGACTTCAAGATACACGTATAGTTGCTCGCCAACTTGATTCGACCATTATCCGAATGCTGAAAAAGCATGCTTCTCCGCGTTTCACACTCCAAACACTCCCAGAAATATAACATCTTATTTTTCTCTTTCACTATCCATACATCTGCAAGCCAAAATCTATTCAATATATTATCGAAGATAAATCCCACATGTTGAACGTTGGACAGTCAAGAAAACAATTTGGCGTCACATACAAAAAAATAGATCCATTCTTCCCATTAACTTGTATTTTCAATGTAACACAAGCTGATCATTCGTTGCCATACTCGAAGTATGGGGGCTTTCAAAAGTAGGTTAATTCAGTTTATTAACGGAAGAACCATCTAGGTTACGCTCGTTTCAACAACGATGGTGTCTCTTCATGTCCTTCGCAACGTATAGCTTATATGACATTACCTGTTCACCGGAATCCTCTCCTCTTTCCCTTCCTTCTAACTTACTTGGTCTTAGTCTACGAGTACATCATAAGCCTGCGACATTCACTTCTCGCCGAGAACACAATCGATACGCTACTAAAGGATATTACGAGATCACCTAGGATACGTGATTTGTATTGGATGGTGTATATGACATCTCCATGGTAATACCGGCGCTATTGCGGCGGAATCTGGAAGGGATGTCGGTGCTGTTGCGGGGTTTACGTCTACTGAGGTGCCTTTCCACCCATTTTAGCATGGTCAACACTGAGTCTGTGCTTGGTAAACGGCGTTCAGCGGAAGTGCGAATTATGTGCGATGACGCCACGCGGAAAGTAGCGGCCATACCTTTCAATGCCTGTAGAAACACACGATAAATGGGTTCTTTAAGACAGTGCCTCCTTTAAAACGTTAATAGAATACATATCTGTATCTAACAATGTTGTTACCGCTAGGAGAATGGAAGAGTTTCGTCTATGTGGAGAGTTATTTTCCCAATTGGTATAATATGATTTATGGCAGTGCTTGTTTATGTAATATGAAATTACGACTTAGAAGAATACAATTAGAAGGTAAAGATCATTTGTAATAGTCTTTATGATTGATACCTTCATAGCGTCCTCATCCGTAACATCGTCACCGGCGTAGATAATCCTGATACGCTCGCTCCAATCTAGACCAAACGCCGTACGCAATATATAGATGGAAGCGCGACCCTTGTTCCATTCAACCGGCGGCCTCGCCTCGATAGCACAGTGCGCGGAACATGCTTTAAAACCCGCAGCCTCGATCAACTTCTTTGCCTGTGCAACCATCTCAGGACGACGCTCCATCGGTGTTTCCCGATAATGGAACGTCAATAATGCCCCTTTGTTTTCTACCCAGGCGCCATCCCTGCACAGCTGTATCAAAGGAAATGGGCAGATCGGATATTGTATATTTAACATTCTTTTGATTAGCAAAAAAGATGGCAACTTGTTTGCCCGTGATTTGTACCTGATCCTGCAGCGATTGCATTAAATTTGCAACTTTCCCCTCTAACTCGGCTGGCATTGGGTGAACGAATTTACTCCCATCTGGATGCATAATTTCCAATCCGTGGTTTCCAGCATACGTTATGCCTTCTATGCCAACCATTGACTTAACATTATTAACATTCCTCCCTGATATAATTGCTATATACACGTCGGACATATTAGACAGCCTTTGCAAAACATTCTTTGTCTCCAGAGGTAAAATTGCGAGATCGGGATGGGTGGCGATGGGTGCTAAGGTACCATCATAATCCAGCAACAAAGCCAGCTTGTGGTTATCGCCGATATACCTAGGGAACATGTGTTATCACTGGAACGTTACCCGGCTTTCATCATGAGTCGGGTCGCATTCGCACGCGCGGGCCCGCCGTCTTCCAAAAGCGTTTTCTGGCTCATTTTTTAAATCCATCAAATGTGACATTCATTTCAGTATCATCCCCATAACTTCTATCGGCGCGCGACTCACGCACTAGAAATTATTCTCGAGAATTTCTCCTGACGGCCGTAACACAAGGATAGAGTTTCACCGCGACAGGATTTTGAAGACATAGAATGTTTGTGTCGTGAACTCGCGATATTATTTATAACCACCTTGTTACGTATCTTTAATGTGCCACAAGCTTTTATTTATCTTCGCAGTTTCGCTTTTATTGATCCCCACGTTGCGACGTACCCAAACTCATGCTTAGTTTAACAATGCGAAGAAGGCTTTTTATTGTTACGAGTCAGTACACTCGGGTTTCAACGAATCGAAGAATTGTAAAACTTAATTATTTCTTGTGAGCATTCCATGCAGCTTATGTGCGTGTTACGAGCAATCTGTTGAAGTATTCTATACAGCTCCCACGAGTGTCATAGAGTGTGTTTAATACTTTATATGTAACGCGTATAGTAAAACTGTTACTTGCAGTGGATTAACTTATTAATACTTTAAATTGGCATAATTAAACATTATGTACGTAGACATCGTACTTTCTCTTTTCCCGTCTAAGCACATGCTCTGGCCGGGCCCAGTCATGCACTTTTCTAACTCCAATAGTACCTACTTGCTCAAATAATCATCAAAATCGTCCATCGTCACGGGTTGCATGGTCGTCGCACCTACGGAATCGTGTTCTTCCAATGATCCCATTACTTGGAGGAAGGACTTCATCCAATAATTGACATCGTAGATTCTCTCGCGACGCCGTAAGTGGTTCATTCTTAACGTGCGTTCATCCTCCGGCATAGTGAGGGCTCTAAAAAATACGCGTATGGTCGGTGATTTGCTTCTCAACGAAGACGTTTAGTTCGCTATCGGGGGTAAGAATATTTTTCAGGTACCTATGAATAACCTCCGCTGCTTCGTCTATTTCGTAAGGGTTACAGATCAGAGCTTCGTGCATCATCTCTCCGGCTCCGGCAAACGGAGAGACTATCAGTACACCGGGTGGCTTGTTTATTTGACACGCGACGAACTCCTTGGCCACTAAATTCATACCATCCCTGAGTGGAGTGACGAGAGCGACGGCGGCATCTCTATAAAATGCCGCTAGCTCGTCCTGGCTCACGCATCCGTAAATGTAGCGGATCGGAGACCAGTTAGGTGTCGTGAAACGACCGTTTATAGAGCCAATCAATTGCTCCATTTCGAGTTTCAACTCTTGGTATTCGCGTACGTCGGTCCGCGATGGTACCGCGATTTGAAGCATCGTGACCTAGAAAGAAACGTTCCGATTAATCCCACAATTGATCATTTCGATTCCATTGATGAGCGTCCAATGACTTAATTCGCAAAAACTGTGTCGCGCGCAGTCAATTACCTCCTCACGATGCTCCGGATGCTTTTCCAGCAGCATCTCAAAAGCTTTCAATCTGTGAACGAGACCTTTTGTATAATCGAGGCGATCAACGCCCAGCACTATTTTCTGGCTGGTAGACATGACCTTGGTGGCAGTCTCGGCCAGCGAAACGAATCTATCGAACGGAATACCAATTGGTAACGGTCTTACGCGCACTGTTCTTCCACCGTGCTCCACCAACAGATTTTTGCGATCAACTCTGCAACCCAGGCTCCTTTGACAACAGTCGACGAAGTTCAAACAGTAGTCCTGAATATGGAAACCAACCATATCGCAACCTAACGTGAACATCCTTTCGTCAGAAACGGGTTTTTCCAGCGGAGAACGCACAAGCGCGCAGATTATTTGAGAGGAAACGGGGCTATTTTAAGCAGGTTCAGCTAATTTGTCATATTTCGGTCCATCCCCCTCTACCTTTAATTCACCCTAATTCGTCTTATTCATTTTGTTCGTGCCCCAGCTAATTCACATGCCACTGTTCACCATCAAACAAAAAGTGTGAAATCAAAATACTCACCTAGCATACCCTGAAGAATTTCGTCGGCCCATGGGAAAAGTCTGAATATGTCCCATGGTGGGAAAGGGATGTGAAGGAAGAAGCCCAATTTTAATCTGAGACGCTTCTCCTCCGCTGCTTGTCGTACCCAATTAGCAGCTAACATTAAGTGATAATCGTGTATCCATACCAATGGCGTGCCGTTCGATTGATTTTCTTGCTCCTTGGAAATCTGCGCCAGTGCACCGACCTGAACAAAGCGGTTACAGTGAAAACATCGGTCAAAAGATCAAACTCTTTTAATCGGACAGTTTGAAAGCTTACCGTCTTAGCCGCGAATTCTTCGTTGACCGCTGAGTATGCGCGCCAATGTTCGGCAATGAAAGTCGCTCTATCGGGCATCGAGTGGAAGAGCGGCCAAAAGGTTGCGTTGCAACATCCATTGTAGTAGGCATCAAAGATCGACGGCTCCACGTGTACGACAACAACCTGAAAGGCATAAAGATCTTTTGTCGATTAACGATTAAAGATAAAGACTTTTTATGATTCTTTCAATCGGCGATCCCGGGATCTCTTGTACGTTACGGTGATATCTTGATGACTGTAAATATAATACAGATTTTATATTGGAAGAAACGATCCACGTACACGGAAAGGTATACTTATCCTACGCGGTTAAAGGAATAATTTGAAACTTGCGCGTTGTAATATCAGAATCCGGAAGAAACACTTGTTATTATAGATTCCCGCAGTATTTTCTAAGCCATCTCGATTATCGTGCCGGCACACTCTACTTCTATTCTTATCGCATTTGAACTCGCAGATATACGTTCAATTGCCACAACTCGGCAAATGTTAAATCAATGACGAAATGCATTATGTCGACCACCGGAGATATTTTTGCGCAATCATCGCAAACTCAGGAAGCGTACGGGGCAATAATCACGGATCCGATAGAGGGAAATAATTCAATTCTGCAAATCCATGAAACATGGTACGCACTTTTGTCACAAGTATATTTTTAAATTGTTTACCAATCTGTTTTACGGGCACGAGTATCACTGCGGTCGATTTTTACTTCCATTAAGTCGATCATAATTATTTGTTGATCGACATGAATCTATAAATCGATATAGTGAATCACGAGTACCGCGCGCATAAAAGGAGTTTTAAAGGAGTTTCCAACTTTAAATTGCAATTTCCACTGGTCAGTGTTTGAAAATCAATTATAATTCACTTTATTCGAAAAGGAGGGACACGCGTGAGTTTACTGGGGTGATACGGACCCCAGTGCGGTCTACAACGATCAAGAGCATACACCACGGACGAGGATTTCACGCGAAACGGGACACGCGTTACCGCGTGCCGTTTAAAAAGCTCACGCGCGCGGGATGCACACCTCTTCTTGTCCAATCTCCAGGTGTATTCGCGTAACTAATCGATTGTTAAGAACAGCAGGACGAGAGTGGAAAACGTGTGCCTTTACCCGCAATCGGAAGTGCATAAAGTCCGGCTTAACGGTCGATAAGGCATTGTCGGCAATACGTGACGCGCCCTCAGCCCCCTCGTTAATTGCTCGTTATCTTCCGGCTTCGTTTGTTTGCTCGTGGCATGGCCTCCTTTATTTCCGTTAGCGTGAAAACACGTCGGTTCGATTGTTCACTGACGCAAGTAGCAATCGCTAATGAGATAAGTATTAATGTCTCCTCGGTTAGACACAACCATCTGAGAAGAATCTACAACCGTGGCCGGTCGATACGTTAATAACAAGATGGCGATGACGGTGGCTCGGTCGTGCTTCGAGATATCCGACAAAAGGTCGCTTTCCATCGCGAATGTAAATAAGGCTGACATTAAACGACAAGATATTTCACGTCTGTCCCGAATCTGGATTAGTGTTTGTTTTTCAATTATGCTACCGCCCAATACATATTCATAATATTTAGTACCGGCCCTACAATCTCACACGTATTTGTACAACCTTTATGCTCCACATAATTTAGGACTGGCATTGAGATTTTATACAAATTTTTAGATACCAAAAGCGTTTTCGAACACATATTTGAAATAGAGTGAGAAATCCGAAACAAAACGACGCGACGGGACAAAAACCTAGGAATTTACTGTTCCGCGTTTTACATAACTTTAGTGCATTGCTTTCGATGTAACGTGGAAAAGGCGTGTATGTACAACGTTACATGCGTATAGTGGAAACCCGCGACACCTTTTTGTTCGCTCTCGTATTGTTGGCTCGCATCGTTCGCCGCTATGCAGATCGATCCCTATATCACGAGCATATTAATTTGTATATATACATATATGTATGTACGAGTCGACGCGATAGGTTTACATTTGAAATGGCCACTCGAAACGAGCTCGTCACCGCGATTGTTTCGCAACGTGCGCGCGGGGTCGGTCATTTGCAAAAGATTATTCTTCTCGGTCGCCGTCGGGTCGTAAATATTTTGTGCGGTCGTACCAGCAAAGAACTGACGAAAAAGGAAAAATGGAACAAAACCATTTTAATTACTCGTTATCGCCGTCTCGGCAAGCATACACGCCCGCGCGTTTAACAATCGTAAGATAGTAAGGCATCTCACCCCACAACCCCACCACCCCCTTGCCCCACTTCTTTTATTCAAAACATGTTGTTAAACCAACTCGCTCGTGTAGGCTCGAGCATTACTCGAAAATGAAAATCTGATGGTGACGTTCACAGGAAAAGGATAATCGTTGATCGTGGGTCGGTGCCCAACCAAAATTGAAAGTATGAAAGTGCGTGACTTGGAATCACGGAAAACGATTATTTTTGACGATTAATAAGACTTATAGATTTAACCTGTCGGATAATTTGTCGCTGCAGCTTTAATTATTTTTACGAGCGACAAATCCGAACGTTAACCCGGTTTCCATTGGAAGCGTTTCTATTCTTTATGACTTCCACTGAAACGTCAATTTGGAAACAATCGAGACAGCACAATCGATTGTGCTTCGAACGATCGTTCGAACAACGATGACTGATCGACAGGAAACTGGAAAGTCCAACTTGTAAGAAAGACGAGCAGTACTGACCTCTTCGGTCGTGGTCTCGCCGCAACGTCAGCCAAGATATTCGATTTCTACGTATTGCGAAAAAAAAATTACATAAGTCGCGATAGGTTTGTCCCTGGCCGATCGAGTTCAAAAGAGCTCATCGATACGACGAATGTGAAGAGCGTTACGACGATACCGTATCGCCACTCCTTTGTTTCTCTTTGGCTTTTAATGCATCGCCGACCGACGTATTAGCCGGAAAGTTAATTGGATAATATAGGATATATTAACCACACGTTTCTACGATAACCGTGCGTCCCATCTGACGCATTTCAAATCGATCCTTGATCTACAGTTAAACGTATGTACGTGTACGCATTTTTAAAATGGATCAAACATCTTCTTTCGCAATGCACATGGAGAAAAACAGTGGGACAGAGCAATTTTTGTAAGTAAATAACGACAATGTGACGAAAGTGCTTGAAATCAACACGACCCAAATGTCCGTTATTAAAAACATTCCCACTCGGACACTTTCAGGCCCAGGGTACACCAATAGTGTATTTTTTCGTTTTTGTAAAATCTCCTATTTCTTGCACCTTTCGCTGTGAGCGTTTAAATGTACGAAGATAAGTACTCACTGATTGATTATAATATATAGTAAATTCCGTATACATAAGTGTCCGAGTTTAAAAAGGTCGAATAGCCTGATTATAAATTTTTCTATTCCCGGTAACCACTTTATACCGATTTCTAATATCGATTTTAATTTTCCCCGTTCAAAGGAAATTATCAGACTGACCAAAAGCTAAAGTAAGGCGCATTATTGACGTAAGTACCTCGTCGTATTGTGCAAATCTCGCGTCTCTGTTCAATGTAATTTAAAATGTGCAATCACACGGAAGGCAAACGAACTCGACGAACTTAATGAAAGCTCGTAATAACCCAAACAGCGAGGAATCGCTAACAAAGATACGAGGGCGAGATTCAATCCGGAGGTATTACGTAAACCGTACGAGGAAAAGCGTCGTTTCGAGCATCGCGCGAATAATCGAAATCTATTAAGCAAACTTTGGAGAATCGCGGGAAAGGTCAAACGGCATCGCCTGGCTAAAACAAACATAAAAAGGCGGAATAAGGTCGCAAAATTTTCGCGCGCTCGTTATCACTCTCGACTCGCCAAGCGGACTGCTCCCGCCGCGACCATCGACCACGAGCCTTATCGACTCTTCGTGAAACTTCTCGAATGTATCTCTGATTCACGTGATTCGCATCTGGTGCTCTGCGTGGGCGTGCGTATATATGAAATTCCACGTAACATTATCTATAGAAGAGACTAGCAAAACTCTATGGCGTACGATAACGCCGAGACGTGCACGCATCGCGTTACGAACGATAACCCCCCCGTTCGACCTCTCGACACGATTATCGTGACACACAGATCCTTGCCTCAGATCCGTCGCTCTTTGGAAGCTGACCATCGGTCAGCCACGTAAGATTTTACCACGATTTTCGGAAAATCATTTTCAACTTTCCCCCGCTAAAGTCTCTCGGCGATAAGATTTCGTTGGCCTTGCGCAATTATTTTTTTGGGGTATAATGGCTATCAGGTGGGTTGGTGGGATACTTCGCGTTTGATCGAAGGGTTTCGAGTTCGAACGGTGAATGCTCGATCGATTCAGACGTTAAATCCGGAGTATCGCAATTATTTTTCCGACTCTCAAGTATCGCCGTGAGGTCTCGGCGACCCCACGCCGTTTTTATATTAATCCTGTCGAGTATACTCGTTACGAAAGGATGACACTTTTTATCGGTCAAGATATGACTTCTTTTTTTTTAACAGCTAGAAATTTTTGTTATTTTATTATAATGTATTTCAATTTTACAGGAAGTGCGTTTACTCCGCTGTTACCGAGTGTACTCGTCGGAACGGAGCGCACGAGTGCACCTTGTCAAAATAAAATAGAATACTAATACTTATCATTGTCAAAAAAACGTACTCTATCAGGACGTTAAAAATAATGAATATAAACAAACATAGATGTGACTCTGTTCCCATCAGTCCTATTCGTACATAGTTTGCTACCGATCGAGCATATCGATCATAAAATTCCGATTCCATAATCACGCAGCGCATGAATCGATACTCGGCGATTCCATTCTTTTCCCGTATATTTTTATCTCACCGTGCTATTTGAAGCTGTCTCGAAGGGTAGTAAACCGAACCGAACCAGTGCGCAGCCAGCTAAAGCCAGTTAAAGCGTACCGTGCAAACTGCTTGATCGAGCTCAAGTTCAAAGGTGAATTGCGAGCAAACACGAAGGTCACCATCGGCTCAAGCGCATTAAATGCGATTACGCTTCGATGCGTTTGCGTCTACGGATCTGTCCCCTTATCAACGATCTTTAACTCGCGATCATTTGATCGCATTTCCTCCGCGAACGTTGATTCTTATGTAACGCCTTACGCGTTAGGTGGGTGAAAAAAATGAAAACAAGAGGAGGGATCCGATCGTACACGAGTAACCTATCCGCCCACGGGTATGAACAACAAGATAAACGAACGCACGAATCTCGATGAGCTGTCCCCATGACAATGTTTACGGTCAAGTTGATTTGATACCGTCTCACGTAAAAACCTTTTCTCCGCTCGATTACGCCATCCGAATGACTTTTGCACTTTCTCTCTCCTTCACTGTTCGCTCTCTTTCTTTCTTTCTTTCTTTCTTTCTTTCCTTCTTTCTCTCTCTCTCTCTCTCTCTCTCGAGGAGTAACGAGGAGCGCGGATAGATACGAAGGGAGGGCAAACAAAATTATCGGTTATCGGTAGGCATGGTCGCGCAGATCTGAAAATATTCGAACGGTAGCTGTTGGTGTGTACCAGGCGTAATCTGTATTTACACTTTCGCTAATCAGCCTGTGTTGACGGATTGTATATAGCGAGAGCAAAACCTTGTCCATCAATAAGTGAGTCAAATCAAATAAAGGCGCGTTAGGATGAAAATATTTCAACGGAAGAGAGTCTATTTGAAGTGTATACTCGGCTGTACAGGACGGAATACGAATCGTAACGAGTTTTTCGTTATCGTCTTTCCGTGTAACGATATTTGATGCCGCGTACCTTGTTACTCGATCGAGTGCATATTTCGCGTACCTCTATGCGAACGCATTCTTAAAGTTAAAACGACACAGAGTAATAATGAGATTCGCGAGTAGGAGAAATGCTCTCTTTTTGACACGGAAACAAATTAAAAAACAATTCCACGCGTATTGTTGATATCGAGAATCTCTTCGTAATGAAATTGTCCGCTCGAACGTCGTTACGAAAAGTATTTGCATAGAATAGCGAGGAGGATAATAATATCGGAGTTAAAAAAAATTCTCGTGCTTTCACCAAGTGAAATACGTCTCGCGAAGAGAACCAACTCGTACTTTCAAACGTCGAAGCACGACTGCCGATCGTACGATAGGTGGAATCTTCCGGTAATCCGATCTCGGCGGGAGACCACGAGCGAACTACAGTAAAAGAGAGTGAGTCAGGCCATGGCGAGTAGTTACGAATAAACTATCAATGCCAAGGTCGACGCACGCGATATCGGAGAATTGCGTTGGACACTCCGCGTGGGTGTTACACGGCGAAGGACGGCGTTCGCGTACTAAAAATACGTGGAAGTATTTTTTTACATCGCTAATTAACCTACTTTCCACGTGACTTATTTCGCGGCAATTAACGCGTTTTGATGCTTTACGATTATCGATTTCCTTTAGTAAGTACGCCAAGACAAATGCTAAATTCGTAAATGTAATTGGGTAACGAAACATTTCAATTTAAATTATTTATCGCACAGGTAATAATTAGTAGTTCTCGTTATCAACAAAGTGTCTCACGCATACATTATCGCCAATTATCGGGTTACCACGCGCACCGAAGGTCACCGGCGACGGGGAACTAGTGATTTCTAAAATCACGCAACGAGTTACCTTCGCTCGACGGTAATTAGAAAAACGGTACACATAAAAAATGGGAGAGTTGCGTTACCTTACGAGACAAGAGACCAGCCGTCGGCGTACGATCGTTCGGATCGGATTCGGGGATCGGCTCGTTTCGATTTTCCATGTGCATTCCTGGCCATCCGACCCAGACTCCATTTCCGCTTATGACCACCGGTGCCACCGCAGTCACGAGACCTCCGGCACTGAGGAAGAGGAAAACTTAAACGTTAGTCGAACACCATGAATGGGAAGTAAAACGAGAGACGGCAAGGATGGAAGGAAGAGAGAAACGCGTGCGTGCACGGCGTACCAATACAAACGTAAACGCGCCGGGAGACGGAAGTCTTTTTGTTATAAGCGTGTCCGCGAGAAACAAGGAAGTCATTATCGAAAATCTTTTTCACCTTTTTTTTATTTACAGATACCGCACCAATATCTTTCCGTTCGATCGACCCAAGGCCGGTAAAATAATGAGGCGCGTTGTATATACATACACTGAAGTACCTTTGTTATTATCTGCGTCATGAAAATTTACGACTTTACTAAGCATTTACGATGAAGCGCGCAATTACCGCGGAGATTTATGAACTTCGCGTAATCAACGATTGGAAGGAAAAGCCAAAGAATATTTTCGGGTTCACGAGGCTTCCGCGCGAATCGTGCGGTTTGTTGCTAACCGTTCATTTAGAGTTCGTTCGATTAAACAATTCTAGCTGGTTCAGCCTTTAACCGACCTCCCTATCGCCTATACAATAATAAGAAAGATAGCGGATTCGAGCTATGAAAAAAATATCCTATGCGCAACTATAAAAGTTCACGAGTGCCCGTCATCGGCGTGTCAAGCGATGAGATGGGGATAATATTGAACGAAAACGTCTTTGCGATCGGCACCCGTAACGACGTGCCAGGGCGTACACGACATTTACATAATGTGAAATAATAAGCCTATCTCGATCGCGAGGATGTATCAGATCGAAGTTTTATATAACGTCTTATGTTCTTTGAGCGTCCGAACTACGCGAACCGCGGATTATTCGCGGTAAAGGTAACCCGAGGTTCGCCTTGTACTTCGTTCTCCCGTGAAACGCTAAATTAGGTTACTACGGTTTAACGTGACTCGTTTTTGTAACTCTCCGTCGATTGCAATTCGTCCGAGAGTTACGTGGAGAATTTCATTGTGAATAAAATACGAATACTCTTCTATTTTAAATACAGGATACAGCGCATAATGTGGTAGAAATGTATTTTTAATTAGAGTAGAAGGAAAGATGTTCGAAAGAAGTTGGACATATAAAATATATTGTTATTAAAATACGTTTATCGATGTATTAAATATATAGGAAAAGATGCTTGACGTATCTCGTCGGATCAATTTCCATCTACGGAGGATTAAATTCACTCGATGGCTCGTCACCAATTTTCTGTACGTTCATCTCGATAATTAAATCACGCATCGTTCTCGAAGATTTCAAAATAAAAATTCCACAAACCGGTGTCAAATCAAACACCGAATTAATTTTCCGCGGATCGCGTGTTTCCCATTTTCTATCGCGTAACGAGACAAAGAAAGAAATAAAAAAAGTAACTCGTGAACAAAGCGAGACATCGCGTTCGATCATACCGCGTATCAACGTGTACCCGCAGGCATCATACATAGTCATACCGAGCGATGATATAATGACACGCTTGTTTTCTAAGTAGACGAAGCTTGCTGACAGTTATTATGTGACCAACGAAACATTTCCTAAGCGCACGTGCACGAAACTCCGACGAATGCGTGACAGAGTCGTGACTTTTCCTGGAGGCCCTAGTGATCGGTAACGTCAGGCTTTTACCCTCGTTCCACATAACGCGCGTTCCGTGAACGCATTTTTAGCGTCCTCAATTGCGGGGGGACATTCCTCGATAACGTCATCGGTAAGTCGTAATTATAAATTACCGATCGAAACTGGCAGTCGTTCAGAATCACGACAAAGAGTTCTAAACTCGGTCCTTTGTCACCGTTCGCGGCACGCTAGGTCGAAGTCAACATTGCCCTTTGGCTTTTAGACATTGCGCGACGTTGATTCGAAACGTCCGTCGAACGAGTCTCCTCCATGGGAAAATATCCACTCGATATTACGTGAACGAAAATTCAAGACAATGCGAGCTCAACGTTAATCGCTTATCGCTGTTCCTCCGGCGCGGATTGAGAATAACGAGATATCAGAGCGATGTTGATAAACCGATCGGTGCAGACGATTATCGTTACAGCGACACGGAAGTGATTGTGATTAATCTACAGTATTATTATTATTGTCAAGTACGATGTAATCTATTTACGGTATGCCGTGATTTATGCGTGTAGCTCGTAGATCAGACACCAATGCTCCAGTGCACACGCTCCGAATTTGAAATTGAAAAATTGATCTCCCGTGTCTGCTTTTGTTAGCTCTCCGTCGATCGTAATTGAACTAAGAGATTCGTGCAGTTGCTTTTCTAATACGATTAGAGTTCCAACAGTTTTTTTTGCATTAATATACGGAGAGGAGCTGTTGAAAGTAAGTGTCACCGAGTGAGAACGTTCGTTGGTAAAAGAAGTGGATCCCGATATTTTTAGGAGTGAGTAATTACCAAACTTGCCAAGGCCGGATTAATATTTATAGCCCACCTGAAATTGCTATACTGCCCAGCTGATATCGCGGCAACGAATTTTTAATGGCAATCGATAGATACGCCGCCGTCGAGGTTTGGGATTTTCCACGACTTTTATTGTCTTTACACGTTTCGCGGATCAACGAAGGAAGCAAGTCTTTGAACGGGCACGATAATACAGAACTGTACGCGTAACGAGCTAGCACGCGCGAGACACGTGGTCGGGAATCGCGCGAAACGAACGGGCGTTATAAATCCTCCTCGAAATCTGTTATCGCGATTCTTTATCTTGCGATTTTTGCCGTTACTATTGATTTCCAGTGGTCTCGGAGAATGAATACGCCAAGTGACACGGGTATGCTTGACAAAGCTATTTTTATCGATCAAAAGACAAGGTCTCGTCTCGGACCAAATAGAAGTATCAGTTTCCAGATGCAAGATGAGCACCTGCGGATAAGGGTGTTTGATGAATAAATAATCTCTCTCGCGTGATGCATACGATCGCGCGGAACGTTCTTGTGGAATCCTTTTTTTTCCTCCGTTTATCATACTAACGATTTTGCGAGTAATTTTTTAACTGTACACGGCTTGAGTCTATCGCGTTCGCCGATAAGCGACGTACTCGGGAGGGGGGGATTTGAATGATCACGACACGTTGGTTTACTTTGGCGGAGTGGACAAAGTGAATGAATATCGATTTTATGCATCGCTTTTCACGTTTGAGATTGTGAGAGTTTTCTTTTTGCAATGATAATGCTGGCACATTACCATGTTTCTTTGCAGTCGCTGCTGAGCGTATAAAAACGACGTAACGTATGTAGACCGTGATATTTTGGGACCAGAATGACTCAATGAAACGAACGAGTGTATCGAGCCAGAAATTGAATGGATTCTCATACGTTCTAGAATTACTATTCAAAGTTGCATCATTCCACAAATCGCAATTCGATATTCAAACAAACGAATTGAAAGTCTTATTCGATTTAGTATTGATGTATCTCGTTTTACGGATCACGGCGTGTGGCATTAAGAGTGTAACGTTAATGCGTATTATCCACGAAATGATAATTAGGAGAATTTAATCGAAACAGCGTGACGTGGAAACGCGAGAATGAAAGTCAAATTACGTTACACAACTGACGCGTCGATTAAATAACAATTCAATACTCCGAAGAACGGAATAGTACGCGAATATTCTCTTTTTGTTACGCGAAACGTTCGATCCAATCTACATACACGCGAGTAGCCTTCTATGCGGTTAAACTCGACATCATTTCGTCGTAAGAAAAACTGAACGCGCGAGAGGTAAAAAACTTCCCCGAGGTAAAATCAAAGTCACCAGTAGAATAACCGACGACAAGCCCGCACGTCGCCCCCGCGCAGTGGCACGCATCTTTCTCCTCCACTGCGGTTCCGCCGACTCGCGCAAGAACCCCGTAACGCGTGCACGCGTATCAGTCGGCGCAAGAAACAAGCAAAGCGTCCGGATCACGCCGAACACGCCGATACGTTTGTTTTTGACAACGATAACGATCATAAATATTACTTACTTTGGACCTTCCAAAAGATCCGTTAAAAGGCAAACGAATAAATCATCCACTTCAATTACAAGATATACCATCGTTAATCGAGATTTATACACGCCGCGTTCGTCAAACGCTCAAGAAATTGGGTATCGCGATTTCATTCGCACGCTACTGGACAACACACGCTATCGACATACTAACCTGGCCTTGCGCTCCAGCTGACCGGTCAACTCGTTCCTCTTCAGCACGAACGGCAACCTGTTGCTGACGACGATCATGCTCCCGGTGGAGGTGAAGCTACCCGGCTCTGTCGACATTTTCACGTTTGCTGATAATCTAAGAAACTGTCTCCGTAGGAAAAGCAGGCAATGCCGCTCGAGGCGTTTCGACGTCGACGAGGACGACGACTGTCTCCTCTCTATTACTCTACGCGTCACCGGTTAAACGCCAACTGTCGCGCGTCACGTGCAATCACGTGCGTGCAGAACCGAACGCGAAGTGGAGCCGCGCGAACCGTTTGGTTGGATAGTCACTCGGCGTGCGTCGCAAAGATACAGTTTTTCTTCCCCCGCGTCAGCGCGTCTACGAGAGTGCTTTCTGTTACGCGTTTCCCCGTGTTTCCCGGTTTCGTTAACAATAAGCCGGTCTCCGTTGACGTTCCGTTCGTCGTAGGCGTCTCTGTCCCGTTACCGTCGATCCAGCCTATCGTCCCGTCCTAATGCTAGAGATCCATGACGACGATGATGTCGCTCTCGCTGTCGCGGTTGCAGTTGCGTTCTTTATCTCTCGGAGGGACGGGGTGGTTCGTACGTGAGAGAGAGAGAGAGAGAGAGGGAGGGAGGGAGAGAGAGGGATAGAAAGAGTGATGGAGTGAGAGAAAAAGCAAGTGACGACGATGAAAACAATGAGGAGATTGAGAGCAATAGAGAGAGGGAGAGAGTGAGAGTGCCTCCTCGACAGGTGGCGGAGAGAGTCGATTGGTGCGATGAGTGTGCCGCGGTGCGTCGCCGAAGTAGCACTGAAGTGCTAGCGCTTCGTTGGCCTGAGTTTATCCGAGTTAGTCGTCGCGGAGAATTGGTCCAAAGTGCGATCCCTCTGCGACCGTATCAATGACGGGGCCGCGACCTTTTGGCCACCCTCGTGCACCATCTCCTCCATCTCCACCACAGTCGTCACCACCACCGCGTAAACACGTCGCCTCTTCTCCATCTATCCCCAACTCCGCCAGCGTCCCGTGTGCCGTGCCGGCGAGCCGATCAGGGTTATCTTGTTATCTTTTAATTCGCAGATAGTGCTAATGGGACAACGCGCGCCCTGTCAGCTCGCCGAGCACACGTAAACGTTGTACCGGCGCGCTCTCGACTGTCAACTCGGACGAAAGATAACGGGCGTAACGGACAATCGGTTTAGCGTCCCGCCTTTTTTATTCCCTCGTTTTTTCCGCTCGGCGAACTCGGCAGAGCTTAGTCAGTGTGTACCTCATGATTCTTCTGTTACCGTGGGGCCGAATAGGAGTGGGAGTGGTACTGGGATCACGGTGAGGATGAAAATAAACTATATCGTCGTCGGTGGAATGCGCGATAGCGCGGAGACGACATTGCTTTATTGATTTTCGGAATATTCTTTTAAATGACGGTGCGATCTACTTGTACGTGTTTCGGGGGATTATCGAGATATTTGTTAAAATAGAAATTCTTAGTTATTTTTACGACTGGCACGGATAATGACACTATCTGTTTTTATTCGAATTAGCAAGCGTTAAGAAACTTCTACCATACCGTTGATACAGTTAATACAGATACACAGTTTAATACAGATACACATACAATAAACCCGGTTTTGTTTAAATCCATAATCGAACTATGGAGTAAGATGGAGTTGATAAAAGAGGTATGTAGGGAATTCGACGCTACACATGTGTCGACAACGAGCTAATGCTGATTCGAGTATAACTGAGAATTTTTAACTGTATCTCCGTTGCTGATAGGAAACTTAACGTGACTACGTGATCGTGATTATGACACGCATTCACGATAAACACGTTATTTTTATATAAATGCATGTAACCGTGTGGTCCAATCGATGGCCTATCGCCATCATAAGACGCAAGGTGGTTAAATAAAAGAAAACACACTCTCCCGTATCTATAGTAAACCATGGGAAAATCAATGCTACAGGTTTGTTCCGAACAATGTGAATCATCGGTCACGGAAAAAAATATTTACTTTCGTGAATAATATTTGCCTCAACTTCGACTCGCGATAATACTGGTTTTAGTTAAATATATTTTCCTTTACGATTTCGAAAGATCATGCGCAGTTTATGGAGTACCATAAACGTTATTATTTCTTAGTTTTTTTGGCAAAACAATTTTCACGTAAATATAATGCGTGGGGACTGTCGCATAACATACCAGTCGTTCGTGTTTCGATTATCGCCAACTTTCATAATCTTTCTATTCAATTACGTTCCGATCGCCCGATAAAAAGAAATTACTATTTCCACGATGACAAAGCAATCTGTCGATTTATTTCCTCGGCTCTTCGCGTAGATCGTCGAAGATCAGTAGGCACGATAACTTTCTGCCAAAAGCGACAATGATAATCTGGCAAAGAAAAAAAAAACGCCACGACGATATCACGTGTCAGCGTTGTTAATTTACATCAGAGTGGAAGGGGAAATAAGGAAGGAAATTGGCACGCGTCGTGCACGCGGTGTGTTCTTCCACTACTCGGTGAAAAAAGGAGTTCCACCACTTCGTTAATTCCGATCACCGTCACCGGTGTCACGCTAAAATTCGATGACACGCGGTAATAAATTAGACGCTACATCGTCGTCTTATATTGCCCTGCCTGAAGAGCGTAACCGAGATAAATCTAAATTTTTACACCAGTTTCCGGCACGTACTGGTCTTATGCAACGTGTTTTGCGCGTTCTGCCCCGTAATTGAATGACGCGCAAGATGGCCCGAAGATATCTACGAGTATACTTGGCTCGCCGCAGATATTAATACGAGAATGATGTATTCCTTTGATAAACTACTGTATCGGATATAACCGTACCCTCTTACGTGTTCATCCCCCAATTCTCGGACTTTATTTCTAAATTCTAAATTTATTAATCTCAAAGCAATACAGTAGGAACGCGATCATCCGAACCTCCGTTATACGAACATTCTATCGTAACCGAACGTTCTATTATCCGGATAACATAACTGTTCGGATAACAAAGCTTTCGGATACGTCAATTGCAGTTCGGATAATAGAGGGTTCTTAAAACGGAGTGCCCGATAATCGAGGTTTTACTGTACTGTATTCTTTAAATTGTATTGATCAGTTTCGTAGATATGATTCCCGCGATATATGACGCGATATAATTAAATATTGAATAATAACTATGTCCAGGTCAATGTGTTTTGCTAAGAGCCGAGAATACGTGTACGAATTCGTTTTGTTCAATTTAATGCTTCGCGTTTCCCTACTTTTGGCGAGCCTGAACGCGTGCACACGACGATAGGTCGTGAGGTCGTACATACGTTTGCACGGGTAAGCACAGTTTTGAACGTAACGGAAAAGAGATACATACTCTACAGAAGAGTTTACACAGGGTCGTGTATGCGCGTGTGCGGGAAATAAAAATCTCTTCCGGTGTTTCTATCCCATCGTGGAAATATTTAGATTAAGTGTACGTGTGGGATCATGAAACGGTAAAAACATATGCCTCAACAATTTTAAATGTTTATTTAAGATAATCAAAATGGAACAATTAACAAATAATCCCATGACCTTAGCAAAATATTCTGGACGTACGTAACCACGTTCGGTATCCACGCACTTTGCAACGGGAACCTGAATTGCGATGTATTTCCAGAGTCTTCGCAAACTGCCGTTTAATGCGTTAAGAACCCGATCAGCCGGTAATGAAAGTGTCAAGTTGTGTACCATAGATATTACTGTAAAATAGTGCCCTCCGTTATCTTTGTGATTTGTTATACACCAATAGAATCATTTTGTAGATAAGTCGCTTTGGCCAAGGAAATTTATCAACAGACTATTTCTCATTCTTCGATTCGCAAAACGTTATACTGCGTTATACCGGCATCAATATCAGATTGCATAACGTTCCCTCGTGAAAACTCGTCGAATTCCGGAACAGTTCGGCAAACGTAGCATGTGCGTCGAAAATAAGCGCGAAACCGGTACGACATATTTTTCGCGAGGATGCAATATACAAGCTCATACGCGTTACGGTTGATTCTAAAAATCATATTCTCAAACGCTTTTACGAAATTAACTGGAACGGTATTTAATGGCTGCGATACAAGTCATACGTGTAGGAAGATTCTACGATTCTCGAATGCCAGTTATCGATATCGTAAGGTTAGGTAATATTCAGTCAGTCGCGTGTAATAAAATACTAGGAATGATCGCCGGTGAACACATTGTACGGTTCGGTCGAACTACGCGATCAATGCGGTACGTACATTTGCACGTTTAGAAACGCAATTATTGGCGTTCATGAACCAGAAGCTGATCTACCGTATCATTGAAAACGACAAAAAAGAAATTTACTGTTCGTCGTAATTTATTACGCATTAGCGAGAGAACGTCATTTTCGTAGACAAAATTTTATAACACCTTCATATCGTCAAGTCTCGAGTACAGCACGTAACTGTCGGTTCTGTATAACGTACAACATTAAAGAGAATCTACACAAAATAAACCGCCAAAATAAAAAATTCTGAGCAATCGACTATTGTGGCTCCACGAAGGGCTGTATCTAACGAATTCGTCGCACCTTCGGCTTCCATAAAACAAGCAATTGGCCTTCTACTCTGACATTTACTTCCCGAATTGTTCTCTCTCACACAAACCCTGTGCCGTCGAAACACCATCGCGCGAGAAACGATTATTCTCGAAACGATTCTACGACGTAGAATTCGCATATACATATACATCCGAAGGTTTCGGAACAAACCTGTGACGTAAGTATACCGAGTTGACATACCCCCTCGAATCAACAATCCATGAAATGAAATCATTAAAGGACAGAGACGTAGAAACGCTCGAGGGAGTCGGATTCAAGTCATTTTGCGTCGCTTTAAATTTGAAGTAACCTTTTTGACCTGGCTATACACGACATGGATACTCACATCGAAAGACGATCCACTCGTTCAGTTTGTACTCACGCCGGTATAATTGGGATAATTATTGCGCGATAGAAGTTGCGAGAAGGGTTTCGATGATTCAACTAATGAAGTATAGCGCACTCACATGCATATACGTATGTACCGGCGATCTTGACGGTACTACCTAGTGTTTTTATGGAACACCTTTCGCGACGGCACCACTGTGCACTGGAAACTGATCCTTCCGTGTGTCTGGGACAGGGTGAAAGTGTACTTGTCGAATCGATTATCGAGGTTCGATTGCTATCGCACGATCCCCAGAGAAATCCGAACCCACTTTGAAAAATTCCCTACGTTCGCACTTGCGAATTTTTCGATAGTATTAGCAAATTGAATACGAAAATGTGTTGTTTACATCTTACGCGATACTAAGTAGCAGATATTTTGTACTACAATGAGATACGAATTGTTGAGTATGCGTGTTAACAAGTATAAATATGATTGTTTAAATTAGACCAATTCCGAGAGCTTGCATATTATTATTAAAAATTATTATACGTTCAAATTTGTTATCGTTACATTTAGACTCTAAAGTAAACTGTACGATGCCGATAGTGTAATAAACAAGATGTTTATGTTCCTACGGAAACTTCTGGCGGCTAATTTCAAACCCTACCAATGGCATCTCGTCCTAAGTCCTAGGCAGTCCTAGGTCGCTCCATGCACTGACACGGTACGCATAACGTTTTTGAACTTTGTAATGGAGAGTTTTGGCGAGGCAAGTACTGTGTGCAAAATCACAATTGTATAGAATTGATTTCAAAATTTCGATAGAAAAATAGAGAGAAGGGTGTGCGAAGTTCAAATTCCCCAAAAGACTACACGACCCCGATCTCATCTTGGATGCCGAAACGTTTGAATTCGTACTGTTCACAAAATTTTTGACTGAAAATGGAAGTCATATGTGTCATATGCAGCGATCTTTTGCTGCAGCCGGAAGACATTGTCTACACCCCATGTGGACATGTGTTCCATTCACATTGCTTGACTGAATGGATCGAAAGGTTGGCAAATTTTTGGAAAATGATTAAATGAATTGTGGAATAACTTTAACCTCGTAACGTTTACCCAACCGTTGGTATCCTTTTAAACGTTAGTTTGGAAAGAAAGAAAACAATAGCATTTTTGTTTCTAGATCAAGAAGTTGCCCTCAATGCAGAGAAATAGTTACCAAGGCCAATGTTCATAGACTTTATTTCAATTTTACCAACAACGAAGAGGTCGTATCCAGTGGGTGCACTTTACAAGAAAAAATAGACAGTCTTAAGTTTAAAATGTTGTTGAAAGAAAAAGATATTAATTATTTCACTTCAAAGAACGTCGCTTTAACGAAACAAAACGCAGGTCTTAAAAAAGAAGTTCGTAAGGTGGAAAGTGAAATTATTGAGAAAAACTCGGTGATATATGCTCTAAAAGAACAAACAAAGTACTTTAAGGAACAGAGCAGAGAGAGTGAAAATTTAAAGAGAGAAGTAACTCGTTTAAAGGCAAAAATTGAGGAACTAAGGCCGTACGTAATTTTAAACGGTCCCCCGTGCCTATACGTCATAATACTTTTTCGACTAACCACATATAATTTTGTTTAGCATACAAGTATTAGTACACGCTCCTGTTAAAGATGTGGATGAAATGATCAATAACACCAGAGATCCCGATACACTTATTAAATATATTTCAGTCATGAAAAAGTGGGTGATCGTTTATAGACCGGTTACAGATTAGTGTTTATTCTGGTAAAGACAATTTACATTTTTAGGCAATTGGTAGAGAACCTAAACAAACGCAAACAATTATATTTGACTACTAAGAGACTCCAGGAAGATCTTAGTAAGGCTACTGCAGAATGTGATTCTCAGTTCGAAGAACATTCGGAACGAATGTACGATACGTAAAAGTTACTTCTATATACAACATCTTTATAAGGTTGCTATACAATGTAAATAAAAATTTACATTCAGAGTTTATTCTGCAGGAAATTGCAGGAGGAATTGGAACTTTTACAAATCAAAAATATGTCTTTACAATCGCGCGTTAATGAACTAACGAAAATACTTGGAATTCCCAATGATAACGAGAACCTTGATAGTGTTTTTGTACCTGAGAACAAGAAACGCACTTCCACTGAAATTGAAAAAGTAAACGTACAAACGACGGTCGATAATAAAAAGGAAAGATCCCATAGAAGTTCTACGCATGTCGAACATAGAAAAAACAAGGTTTTGTGTTATATTTTAGTGTAATTCGTTAACTACAATATTAAATACGATGTGTACTATCCCACATTCATACTCCTTTAACATTATTGTATGCATAGGTATCCATAAAGAAGATTGCAAGTACCGAAGAAAATGTTTCTGGTTTCCAAGTTGGCAGTTTCGAATCAATCAAATTGAATGATACTCCGGTAAAACATTCTTTAACCAGCGATTTGCCAACAGATCCAAAACGGCCAAGAATCTCAATTAATTCGAAAGACGACGGTACAAATATTCTAAATAAAAGTACAGAGGTGAAATATGCGAACAGTTCGCAGGTCAAATTAAAACATAAAAGGGCGAACGTCACGAGCGACAGACGAAAGACCGATGAAAGTCGTGGTTCCACGATTGCATACCACAGGTGAATATGGTTGTCTGTAATACTAGATTTAGCATACTGAAATCGTATTTTTCACAAGTAATCTCATAAGCATGTGTGCGTACAGCAGTTTTTTAGTAATAAAATTCATACTCTGCTGTAGAATTACTCATTTATTTTATTAGATATTATAAAAATATTGATATAATTTATTTTTCATATAACTGGAAACGCAGCGGCAACGAATGTTACATTACCATTTCGTAACATGTACGTTTGAACAGTGAAATTGAATCCAGTGAAAGACACTTTACATTTTTTGTTTGGTCTGGCAAAAAAGCAAAGTGTATACAACGCTATTTCTAATTCTGGACTCGTACCGATAAATATAGTCGACATCTTTCGTTTTCCATCATAAGTGAAATATATTTGCGCGATAGCAGCACTCTAAAAATATATTTTCGATTAAATTAGATCATATTCTTCGCTATGAGCACTAACACAAATGATTGTACTATACATCAAAAAATTAAACTTACGTTGGTCAACTCGATATTACGCGAATAGCCAGAATAGTTAATTCTATTCGTTAATTCTTCACGGTTAAAAAAAATCCAGTTATGAAGTCCAATGATTCCTTTACGCGGCTTTTTTTCCACCATAAATACATGTTCGAACCCAGAACTACCATTTACTCCTTTACTCCGAGAATACGGATGAAACCAAATCTTTTTTAAAACAGCTTTATAGGCTCCTGGATCATTTGTGATCAAACCTTTTGCTGACAAAAAATCCATAACTTGTAGTACGACGTTCGATTGTATTAAATTATCAATAAATTCATTTTCTTCCATATCTTCTTCCTCCGTTATATTTTCAGCCTTATTAGTGTCTATTTCGTAGTTATCAAACAATTTTATGAAAGATTTAATCGACGGAACTGACAGAATTTTGGGTGATACGCTTAATAATCTGAAATTACAAAGTTGCTAGTAATTCATGAATAAGAAAATATGCGTTAATTTCGTACCTTTCAGAGGCATTGTCACTGTCGTTCCTTGATTTTATCTGCCCCTGATAATTTATAGACACATGTTTTCGCAATTCTTGGGAAGATTTAAGAAATAATTCTTTCGCGATACTTTTTAATTCGGTGTCGTTAATCACCGAGAAGTTTCCAGTAACCTTTTTTTCTATAATGCCGATAAATCTTTTTAATTGCACATGATACGTATATGTATTATAATCGTTTAATAATTACCTGACGCTAGAGGAGATATTAGATGAGAGCAAACTACTACAAAACAAATACATGAGGCGTAAAATGAAAAGTTAATAATTTTCATTGTCATGCTTGGAATATCACAGAGTTACTGGACTTTTTCTGAAAGCGGAAGTACTTTACGTGCACAGGTTATGTTTTATACTTATTTTTCAATGAATAATTGAATTATGGTACGAGGTAAAAGTCAATAAAGAAAAATTGATTTATTCTACCATATCTTAAGATATGAGAAAAAGTATTCGTACCAAATGCGTGAAATTTATTTTTGAATAAAAAGAATAATTCGAGGCATAAATACAATTGATAGTTATGTTTCACCGTGTTCGACACTTTCACTTTTCATATAATTTCTATGGTACTGCATCGATCGTATCCTTATCGTCGAGGATACCATTTTCGAAGATTTGTTTACAAATGGTCGACGTACTGGCGCGATATTCCTTATCGTAATACAAGAATATCAGGAAACATGGAATACATAGTTTCTCCTTGGGAGGCCGAAGCGTACGTGCAAAATGTGCAAATTTCGAACCTCGAAGATATCGGGACAAAAGGGTGAATTTCCTGTCCGCTTTAACAAGCAATCTTTATCCTGGTATATAAAGTATACCTATTTTTCAGATGGTTCGAGTTTCACAAAAGATTAATGTTGTTAAATCAACAGAGCGTTTTAGAGATAAATGATTTGCGGGAAGAAAGTATTAAAGAGTTATTCGTCTCGTTAAAAAAAGTAAGAGACTCGTACATGATTATCAATAATTACTTGCAATACGTCTGCTAATTGATAATAAAGTTATTGATGATTTTGCATTTTTTGCTTCGTCTCAGATCCCGGTTCTCATATACGAAGCTATTCAAATTGATATATGGAAGCACAAAGTATTTCCACATTTACTAGAGATTAACGGAGAGCCGAAAAATACGTTTATGCTCTTCAGCGTATTTTATCACGAAGATATAGCTGCTTCCTTATTAGAAAATGTATTATTCCATTCAGAGAGTACGGAAACAATGGATGATTCTGTCCTTGATCTCGTCGATTACGCGGTGAAGAGTGTAACCGTTCTTCTGGATGAAAACGATATTGAAATTTACGAAGATATAAAGGATCCTAAGTAAGTTATCGCTCTTGCAACTTCGAGATCTTTATGTATGTTATATTGCTATTACCTTGAATTAGAAATGTAATTCTGGCATAATCATTCTCAATTAGTTCGTGCCTCGCAGAAATCTTAGAAAAGAAGAAAGAGCTCGAATTTGATATTGGTATGCGTTGTGTCTCGATTCTTCGTTATTTAGCGGAATTTTTGGACGTTTTACCGATTTGCGTAATTTCGCGAATGCTGTGCACGCATGATGTACCCTACTTACTCGCGCTGCTTATTGAAAATCATCCATGGGAAAAGAAAAATGCAGAAGGTAAGTAATTAACTATTTTAATTTAACTCTGATCTGCGTCAAATTTTTTGGTGAATCGTTCGAGCTAAAGAACAAAGTAAAAATAAAAATACATTGTACCGCAGGAGAATGCATTATCTACAATGGTAGTTGGAAACAAATAAAGGCAAGCGAGCAAGGAAAAATGTCTAAGATAGAAGGACAAGTTTGGTTTGGTTTGCGAGAATTACTACTCAACCCAAAATGTGCGCCATATTATGAAATCACTGAGCACAGAATGTCTCAACTGCTGAAGGTATTATACTCCTCATCATGATAGATTACAAACGCAAATTATTTTTTACATCAGTTACAGAAATATTTACACGAAACTACACTGGATCAAATATCTCCTTTGGTTGAGTTAAAACGATGGTTGAGTTATTTAAACGTGCAACCATCTCATTCCTGCGCACCCCGTACAGTAAACGTGGAAATGATTCCGCAGGTTAAAGATTTATAAAAGCCGAGTAGCAATTCAGATAATTATGTAAATAATAAGACGATCTTTATTAACTTCGAGTTTAGGTAAAATCGTTAATCATGGAGAAATATCATAAAAAATGGAAAAAAATTGCAAAGCATCAGTCAAAATTGCTTTTTACGGAAGATGCGGAATACATCAAAAGTACTGCCCAAATTTTGAGCGATGCCTACGATTTAGATAAATTAGATTATATAGATGTAAAGGAATGCCCATTGTGTAAAGACGTGGCCAAGAAACGTTGTTCAAAGTGTAAACAAGCATGGTACTGTGGGAGGTACAAAATTCAACTTATTATTCAAAATGCAACTTCTAGTTAACGGTGTTCGACTTGTCTAAGTAATGAACTGCTTAAATTACAGAGAATGCCAGGTAAAAGACTGGGAGAATCATAAAAGTATTTGCGAGAAGATAACAAAGAGTAACGAGGACAAACAAAAAAACTAAATCGTGAACAGTTTGTGCAAAACGTTCCATAAAAATGTACTAATTTAAAGTTCACGTGTATAGGTACAAGTTTGTTTCCACACTAAAAGATAAGCGAAATTTTTTGGATCATCGTTGCTAAATGTTGTATACAGTTTCCCAATAAAATCTCTCTAGGAACAAGTAAATTGTACGTACGAAATTATGTAGAATGTTTTATTAAAAGATCTTAGTGTACAGAACTTTGCTTGAGGTATTCCATCAAAATGTCTCTGGCAGGCGTGTCCTCCCCGAAGTCCTAAAAACAATAATTACATTAGAAAGGATGAGATGTATAAAAATAAAACTGGAAAATTATATGAATGTCAGACATAGGGTAGTTGCAGCATGATTCGTCAATTTCATGGGTTCTTCTCAGAAGAGGGAGCCCAAAGGATCATCATGTATCACAAATATCACATTTTAATTCTAGGAATACAATACAAAAATAGTTAAAGACGTACCTTAATAACAACGCACGAACAACCAACAACTTTGCGCGCCTTTCCAGCACTGTCAATTTTGCAGAGACCTGCCCATTCGCCGAGCTTCTTATTGTTGTCTACTTTAATCAATGGTATTTGATGTTCATTGCACAGTGCTTGAACTAATTTCTTGTACATAGGTTCGTCGCAATTGTCGGCTAATATACAAAGCATGGCTTGCCTCCTGCAATATAACAGACATAGTCAATAAACTGTTCCATGGTTCGCAGCTTAAATATTTTGTTATAGGTCCAATTGTAACTTTTCAGAGAGAAGCTACAGATATTGTTTTATAATAATAAAATCACATAAATAGACTTGTATAAAATCAATTTAAACTCAGATTGCAAAGAAAACGAACGTAGTACTCGTTGCTAGTAGAAATAAGTATAAGAGCATCTGCTAACTTACTTGTCCAGTGCTTTAGCAGCTTCATGAAGACCGTGCACTACACCGTCGTGTATAAGAGCATTTTTAAGAACTTCTTGCAAAGCTATGTTGACATCCATCGGACCTCCAGCTGCCATCGCAGAGGGGCCATCGTCGCTATAAACAAATTCAAGAATAGATTATAGTTAACCGGTTGCCATAAATGAAACTCGTGACGTGTTAAAAATTGAGGTTACGCGCTGATTTTTGTCATGCTAAAAATGCGTTTGTTTTTTAAGACCTAAGCCTGTTTTGCATAAATACAAGAGTATTTAACTACAATTACGACATTATATTTATGTCTTTGAAGAAATGCAATTAACGATAGGAGGTGCCATTAAATATACAAAACACACTTACGTTTCCACGTCGGACATGTTTCTAGTGGGCCAGGGAGCTGAAATAATCAGAGAATGTTAGTCACTTTGCCTTGCAAATCACATTTTGAAACGTTTTCAGGTAAAAATTACGATGATTGCATCGAAATAAACCGATTTCTAACACACCGCCTCGCGGCGTGCTTCCATTTACCTTTTCTTAGAAGGAAAGAGAAATGGCGCTCATTGGAGCATGCGGTGTTTCAGTCCATGCAATGGACACTTCGATTGGTCGATTAATCGACGGGTAGGACATCTGTGACGTTTGTTTTGAAGTTACTGTACGAGCTACGTATCGTGAGTCGGTAACAATGTTCTCTTGAATCACAATTCCCTTACGAGGTAGTTAAAGAAGAATTTCACTATTAAATAAAAATCCATAATAATATTGGTTGAAATTAATGTGCAACTACTTAAAATCATTTTAAAAATTAAGATTAAAATTTCATTTTGTTAGTTGAATTATCGAAAGTTTCAAGTTTTATCCTTGATTAATTACAGTGCTGTTTTAAAGAAAATCATCTAGGAAATATATACATAATAGGCGTAGAGAGTAATTGAAGCACACCAAGATTTTTCTGGAGGTGTTTTATTTTCCATTTGTTTTGCGATGTTTCTCGAAGATCGTAAACTTTTTTGACCAGAGCGTTACGATTACAAACAGTACATCGCAATTTTATAAAGAAAACACGATTGCAAGAATTACTATCATTTGGAGCAACAGCAGCGATGATACTATTCATTCAATTTCTATATTTACAGTGATTCCATGTTATAGACGAGTACACAACCGTTCGTTAATTTACCTTTGTTATCCCTATTATACATACCATATATATAACTAACTTACAGTATATATTTGTTATCTCTAATCGAAGGCGCAATCAGAAATTCTGCCTCAGGTGTCGGAGTTCATAAAGCTACATGTAAAGATAAAGTAAATGTATAATAACATACATTTAATTATTTATATTTATATTTCTGAAAACTTCACGCTTTGACACCCTTCTGAAGTACGTCTTTATATATAATGGTATCTTTTCAAATTATACGACACGTTGCGTTTCACAATGCTTCGCTTTTCCGCCGATTGCGCCACGAATCCGAGAAGCAAGATTGTAAGATACGCAACGATAACTCAGATGTATAACGTCAAATCACAGTATCTGTGTTTTGTTTTCTTTTATTATAGAAACATCCAGCATGTTTTAGTACCAGGAGTATATGAAAAAGAAAATTTTTATAAAAATGTTGGTTACTGTGTTTCGATGTTATACAGCTGAACTCTCCTCGTCGAGGAAACTTTACCGGTAGTAAAATTTTTTTAAATTATCTTGATTTAAAAACTTCCGCTTCTACCTACGCTTCTACATCGCTAAATGCTACCTACAGTTCGCGTCCGTGCGCATATTTTACATTATATTCAAAATTCAAACATAAAGAACTTTTTATGTTATGTCGGTGGGGAATATCGGTGATAAGGCCAACAATAATGTGGCGGTGGCGGTGGCGGAGGTGGCGGTGGTTGTGGCGCAGCTTGAGTTACCGGTGCATGTTGGGACCCCGATGGTCCGGTTGAGTACAAATGATGAGCGTGATGAGAATGATGAGAATGGCAGTTGGCAGTCGTACCGCGAGACGAGGAAGATGGTTCCAGCGTGACGCCAGCTTGCGCCTGACAAGCCATCATCAGTCCATGAAAATCGAATTTGTAAGCGTACCGCTTTCCGTGCACTTTCGTCATAATGTTCTTGTCGTAGTAATACCTGCAATGCCAATGTTTTGATTGCGGCACTGAGGTTATGTTTATGATAGAATCAAATGCAGAGACTTATAGGTCGTTTCGTACGAAATTGGGGAATTTTTGGAGTAATGTTTAAAATTTTGTTCAAGATCGGATAATATCCCATCCAACATAATATAGAGCTGGGTACAGACGTGTAACGTACGCGCGAATCACGCAACACGATGCACCGATAGACCGGTCAGGATTGTGTCTTATGACATACGTTATTAACACATTTGCGATGGAGTTGCAATACGGTGATTGTTACCCGCGTGTGTTACGCGTCTGTACTCGGTTTTTATTCCACTGTCTACGGTCCCTTTAACGCTTGTCAACCGATTTAAACAAAACAATGCAGCGTATTCTTTGGAAAATTATTTCTCACTTTGTTGTTTTGTAAAATAAGCTTTGAATTAAATTGTAATATTTTATATTGCTGAAGGAAGAGGGAACAGGATTAAATATTTCTAGTAATTAAATTGTTTAAAGTTGAAGTTTAATCTTTTTCTAGTGATATTGAAAATGTACGGCCTTCCTATTATTCACGGTTTCCAAGATATAATGTGTTACAGAATTTTTTGTTGTTACGTCAGCAGAAAGACTTCTTCGTTACGATGAAAAGTGTCGAACCGCGAACTTTTCTTTTTAATCCACAACACATTGAGAACAGTGCATTATCGGTGAATGCATCGATCTATTGCGTTTGAAAGTGCACAATGCATAAACCCTCACCTGAGTGCCCGCGACAGTTTGTCGTAATTCATGTTGGGTTTGCTCTTCCTTTCGCCCCATCTACGCGCCACTTCGTCCGGATCAGTAAGCTTGAATTCCCCGTTCGAGCCCTCCCACGCGATGCAGGAGGAATTGGACGAATCCGAGAGTAGCTCCAGCAGGAATTGCCAGAGTTGAACTTGTCCGCCTCCGACCGCCCCGGAACCACCGGCACCAGCTGTCGATCCAATCAGCGAGCAAGTCCGTTGTAGGAGGCTGAACCTCTCTGCCGGGAAGAAGCAGAAACACGCATGCACCGAGGCCCATCCTGGGACGCGAGGTCGATTCGTGAAATCGAGGGGAGAGAGCGATGGTAGGTACGCACTCTAGTCGCCTGTAATCCTCCGTCTCTCGCTTTCACTTGGACCTTTCTATCCCGTTTTTATGTATAGCCATTGGATTTTGGACACAAGTTCTTTTTTCTTTTTTAATGACTAACCCGTGGATGGGTATCTCGAGAGAGAGGGAGAGAGCGAGAGAGAGAGAGAAAGAGCATCGTGGTATAGAATGAAGATGGAGAATGAACGAGGGGATTCTTGATTTTGCAACTATAAATTGTATGTTAGGGTTCTGTACGCGGAAACAAGTAGATAGAAATCACGTAGTGAGTCACTCGTAGTGATTAAGTGTTTAAGATCGCTTACATGTTTGAAAGGAGATTGCGAGAGGATAATATGATTTTATTTTTCTAAGGGAGAGGTGTCAGTTGTTATTAATAGGAAAGTTTGCGCGTCTGCATGTGATAATTCAGCGACACAAGGGATTACTTACTTCCGCCGGTGCATATTCTATTAACGCTCAACTTATTGATTGAGAAGTTGTGATAAGTTGAGCTTCATGTAAAATTAAACGAAACAACTCGTTACAGACGCAAGAAAATTTCCACTAGCAACAGTCAACAAATTTCACTGTTTGGCCACGGAGGTTCCCGGTAGAGGAATTGGTAGTCGCAATGACGTAATTGAAGATTAGTTAACTAAACCTTTGATTTTCTTTCGTGGCTTACTCACACCGATTTTAACCTTACGGGACATGATATAAGAATTAAAAATTCGCAAGCTCTTAGATTCTCTTAACAGGTACGAAGGTCGGACCTGACATAACGATTTGTTTGTTGCTAATATCAATTCTACACTCTATACCGTTGTAAATAATGGCAGCTGCCGAAGGATGGAATCTGGTGTCCTGCTGAAGATGCAGTGGATGCGTTTGAATCCTCCACATTACGCGTCGAACGGTTGATTAAGCCTAATCCTTCACCGTGTAAACAACGGTGGACGACAGGCCCATTGTTACTGTTATTACGATCACCAGGCACTCGATAAGCGATGTAAAAGTCATTTGTCTTCAACGACATTAATCATCGTTTGGTATTCACTGTTTAAATTTTCTTTGAGGTCCAACGTATTTCACAAAACTTATTGATTGAGAAATTGCGATAAGTTGAGCTTGATTCAAAATTAGACGAAACAACGTGCCAAAAAATGCACGTTGCAATTATACATGCAAAAAAATCTCAAACTCCCAATCAAACAGCCATCAAATTTCACTGTTCACAAAGCTTGACACTCCAATTTTTTTTACTCCAAAAAAGATATTTTCGTAATTTCAGTTTTTACTAGTATCGATGATGACGATACGAATTATTCTGCGCGCTTTGCATTAAATATTTCACTGGAGAAAATTAAGCGGTGCCTTCCGAGTACAGCCGATAGAAATTCAAACAATGTTTGACATTTAACGGTAATTTAAGCATTTACTCCACGCGCTATAATTGGTTTCAATTAAAACACTATCAGTTCTTCGGAGGCAAAGCACGTGTTACGTATTTGATATTTTGCACGCGTACGTATGCACACACGCGTACGAACGCATCGTGAAACTTGAATCAGCGATGCCGATAAAACCTGGAGATACACGCAGAATAAAACTCACCGGTCGGTGGACAGAGAGTAACTGAGCGACCTTTGCCCCCAGTGATTTCAGCCCTTATCGCCCCCCCCCCCCCCCCACCCCACTCCGACCCCCCGAGGACGGAATACCTTTACACCCCTGTACGTATGCGACTGTGCTTCTCGCTCTACAGACCCTCATTGTCACGAGGGCCAATGCCACTTTACGCATTTAGACCTCGAATTCACTCGGCACCTGCTGTTTTTATATTCTCTCACGCTTCTTTCGTTCGAATATCTTCTCAAGAATACTTCAATTTACATTGAATTAATAAAGAAGCGCAATTCCGAAGTTCATCCTTTTTCTAACTTCTGCCGTGAAATAATATAAACGGGCGATGAACGGTGGCTATTCAAACGGCATGGGAATATCTGCTGATAATTCAATTATTAAACTGTCTTGATCTGCTCCACAATCGAATTTGTGATTATCGTTGTCATCACCGTAAATTCTATATGAACTTAATACGAGCGAATGTAGTTGTGTATCCCTATTACATCGTGAAGTAGAAATACTCGACTTTGGTCAGACACTGTTAACCAAATCTTTTGCCGCGCAGTAATATAGCGACGAAACAAAAGAAAAACAGAAAGATAGCTATATGAACCTGTTTAAATGCAACTCAACCTTTGCAAATTCAAATTCCATTCGCCTTTTTTCTTTCAGCGAACAACCAGAGCTTCTTTGCGGAACTATCGAAAACCAATCGACTCGTCGTTGGGCCCAAACTGTCGCCAACAGAAACCCTAAGCAAACCTTATAGCCGAAACTTCTCGCGGCACTGGGTGACGCGTAAAATTATCCCGTATACGCTGAAGATCCGAGGGATGTTTCGCGCTCATCAAGAAAACAATATAGCCGCACCCCGTGGCGAGCTTACCGCCCCTAGCCCGTTAGAGTTCGCCACCCCCTCCACTCCCTGCATGCCAGAGGAGAGCGGGAAGAGGGGTAGAAGCGGTTACCGTGAGGCCGTAACCCCTCGTGGCACCACCTTTCCGCCGCCCTAAACACTCGATGGTTTATTCATGAGGGCTCTCTCACCGCGATAACACTGATTCGTTTAATAAACGGCTGCTGCCGGCGCGGAGTGGGCCCCCGAGAGCACCTACAACGTTATTCAAACGGACGATATATCTCCGGGGCTTACGTTGCCAAGACTCCCCCCCCCCCTCTCTCTCTCTCTCTCTCTCTGTCTCTATCTATCTCTCGCTCTCTTCTTTTCGCATCTGCAGACGGTGGATCGCTCTTCTGCTCTTCTGTTCGCGGATACTCGGGTCAGTATTCGCCGCTGTGTATGTACGAGGAAGAATAACTTTTACTGGCTTTATCGAGAACCTCCCTCGATTTCTTTGTTGCAAGACCGCGCGAGACGATTTTCGTGGATTTTTCTCATCGAGATTTGGATGCTTATAAACGCTTTTCTTCGGTTGGGTGTATTGGTCGGGCGTTTTTTATGTAATGTAGATTCGGTATGTATATTAGCGTGAGTGATTTTTCGTTAAAATATCCCAATGGGAATTCGGAAAAGAAATGTAATGCTTTGCAGCCTGTCGTAATTATAGGTCCCAGACATGAGAGAACAAATTGTACAAAACTGACGTTGCCACAACAGCCTCTGTTGCGCAATTGTTCGCTCGCGTACGAGGCCTATTACAGAGGTGAGCATCCGAACCAGCATAAAACAAGTTCAAGCGCAAAGGATTAATTGTGATCATGTTGGGAGTTAGAGAGTGGTGAGTAGAGGGGTGAGGAACAATTCAATAAGCTACCAAAGCGTGTAACTGTTTATCAGTTCGAATAGAGGTTCGCGATTGAAAGTAAACGATCAGTCTATCGACAGAAAATTCAATAATCGCTGTGGTCGCTCGCATTGGAGATGAATCGTTCCAACGATGGGCATACATCTTTCGTCAAGTAGAATGTACGTTAGGGTAGATAGAGTTTCGGGAGCTAGTCCGTTACCCTCTCTGATATTTATTTTTCCACCGGACCGCTCTTATCTCTAATAGATCGCGCCCTCATTAAAGCTCTAGATAAGGTCGAAGTGCGCGCGAATGGTCCAGGATCGACCCTGGGGAACGGTTAGTCTCTTCCGGTCACTTTCAATCCGAGCCTAGACCCCTATTAACCTTTTCTAAGCTCTGCGGACCCTGCATCATGTGGATTTACTGGAGAAATTGTATCGGCGATGCTTACACGAACTCAGCGCTACGTAAGATTTAATAAATAACTCTATCGTGCTATCGTGAAGGGTCATCTTAATTTTGTCCTTTAATGGTTTTATAATATAATCTATGGCGTGATATTTGTCGATTGTAGGCCACAAATTGTTTTGGCATGTAGAAATTAAAAATTCATTTCATCTGTATCGGTTTTTACGAAAGAAAGTGCGCGTTTAAAGTAAAAAATGAGACGCGTATTGTTTCAACCATATTCCCTTTACTCACCAACAATGTTCTCTTCTTGCAGCAGATCAGGACTTTGTATGCCAGTCGCCTGGAATCGAAGGTAACCGAGGTGTCGTGCCAGAATCTTGCCACCTGGAATACGTTGCCAGTAATCGGAGGACAATTTTAGCAGTTCTTTTCCGGTCGAGGGAAATTCAATGGTGATCGGTGTTGCTTCTATGGAAAATGCACGATTGCACCACGATACCCAGGACTCTATGTGGTTGGCGTTCCATTCCGACGGATCTACAAAGTACGTTCGCGTATAATCTCGAGAGACAGGTATGTGGAAGGACTTATTTAGTTTACATTTAAGGTTGACCAGTGGTTTATGTAAACTTTATAAGATGAGCGTAAGTAATTATAGAAATATATACCAAATGGGACCATAACTGGTTCAGATTCCATATTATCTTCTTCGTCCCTCACCGGTGCTTCACTTTTCGATTTACTCTTGTATTCCGTTTGATTCGTAGCAAGTGAAACAATTTTCAAATTTGCTCGCCAGTACACCGATAAATGTCTCATTTTCAACATACTGCGCTCGGAAGACTTAAGCAAAAATTCAGCGAGCACGTCTGGATGCCCAGAATTTCAATTAACATTCCCTTATTCATTATTATCTATAAGTCTCGTTCCGGCATTTCTCTCTCGTCAGTTCGCCGTCAACGTTTTTAACGTTTCGCGAATGTTGCTGATTCGTCGATTTCCGGTTTCCGACGGGTTCGATACGATCACTTGGCAAGGTAGCACAATCTTTCGGTTCATCTTCGTGTTTGAGATTCTTTCGTTCGGTTCTCTCATTGTAGATCAGTGAACTGGTGTAGCAAGGTTCTCTGTCGGTGTTCACCGCATTTGCGAACCATCGATGATTCATCGGTATGGATAATGCATAAGACGAGTATCTCTCTTTCACGAAATATCCCTATGCGCGCGTACCTTTCATCTCTTTAAAGAAATTCCTCTTCTTAAATAATAACAATATCTAATTGGGAAATAAGAATTTGTAATTATTAACTCGCAGCGTGTCAAGTGCGTTTCGCGTGCAATCGCGGATTTTGAAATTTTATTTTCGTAGACCTACCCGATTTGCATATACATACTTAGAACGTGTATTAAGATATATCCTGGTTTTAACATCGCCGTACGTTAAGACTTCGTTTAACGCAAAATCGTTAAAGTCGAATGCAGAATGCGGTATTTATCTTGATAAACCTGTTTCGATAAACTGTTCTATTTCTCTTGGGGTATTCCTCAACATACGGTTCTATTTCCCCCTCTGTATTTTATTTAAATCTATCGTCGGTGCATTTCGAGCTTCAAAAAATGCTTTAATGAGTGTCTACGGAATAATTCCGTGAGACCCGGATGACTCGCGTAACGATCGATTCATGCGCTTCCTCGAATTGCGTTTCGTGCGTCATCGAGGTCCGCCGATTTCTCCAGCGAATCCTTGCACCGTGGATCGACCGGTGTGTCAGTGTCATATGAGAAAGCGAATGAAAAAGATTATGTACGTGTCGGTTCTGTTTTCCAGTTTATCGATTTCGGGTAACACTCCATTGACGGGCCGCTCGCGTTGGAGTTATTGTTACTCCATAAATGTGTAAAGTGTGTTAGAGGCAGAATTAACGCATCGTGGACGACTCTCAAATTCTGCAATCGATTTTAATGCCATTGCGGCGCGTAAAAACTTAATACATGATGATATTAAAATGTTAATATATCTTAATGCATGGCGTTAAGAGAAGAAAAATGAATGAGTTTATGAAGATATTACTTCAAAATCCACGATTAACATTATCAGCTTTGTAGAATCAGTGAGTTTACACACGTTAAAGCACAGGATTTAAACAATTTAGATATAGCGTCATCGAGTGATTAATGTTGACATTCAACGATGGTATAGGTTCTACTTAATTCTCTTAATCAGCGAGTGACATCGACAGTGCATAAAAATTGAAACATCAAAAAAACACAGTTCGCGATTGTTTCTTACAAGCACCTGATTCCACGAGGATAACATAATACTACATACTCTTGTGCTTCGGTCGAAGAAAAAGTGATCTCGCTATACCTTCATATTTGTATAGCAGTTTCCAATTTGGTGATCACTCCAGAGTTTATATAAAACTTCAGTGAACACTCGTAACACAATTTTCCCCAAATTCAACGTTCACATTTAACCAAACGAAAAGAATTCCAATAGTTTCTCATACTTACAGAATTAATCCTCATAACAGCACCGCAGGTGCACTAAAAAAATCGTGCACGCTTCATCGTTGTCTATTAATTTGCGAATATGTGTCACTTATCTCGATCACTGATCTCAATTAATTTACGCACACTTGTCGCGATCAACTTCCGGACACTTATCTCGTTATCGTAGGTACCGAGTGCAAGATTCGCGCCAAAACTTTTTTCAAATTCATTTCCGTCGCATAGATGTTTCACGTGTCTCAGGCACAGGTCCCAAATTGCTTGCAACGTTTTCCGGTAACTCCTCGCGGTTTATACTGACAATGCCTCTACCCGAACGAGTTCACTTGGTCTTGCCGTGAAGTAACCGGTGTATCATCTACGAGAATCGACGACGTATTTCCCAGGCAGTGTCGTCACACTCCAGACGAACGGTCCGTGAATGGAGCCGAAGCTGCGGGCCCGATTGGCGGAGTACGGATTCCCGGAACCACGAAGGAGACCGGTCGGTTTCGGGGCGTGCATCGCCGACCGCTGAATCACGGTTGATCGGCCATCTTTACCTATTTTTTTTAACCTTTTTCTTTTACTTTTTATGCCAGGCATCGCGGGCCCAACGCCGAAAGTGCCGGAACGCTCGCGATTGACCCTTGAAATGGATCGTTGATTGACTGGACGATCGTGATTTCGTTGTTGTCGCGGTTAAATCGAATGAAACTTGTTGGATCAAGTTGGACAAAAGTTTACACGAAACGCGTAAAAAATTACACGGCGATGGGCCTCGTAGATCGAACATTCGAGATTGAATGAACGAATAAACTCGTGAAGGAAGTAGCTAATGGAAATAGGAACGGGGTTACATTGATGAAGACAATCCCATCTCACGTTTAAAACGTTTGAATTTTTATTTTTGTAAGGAACAATTTCTCTCTGTCGTATACGTCGCTCCTTTTGCGCGAAGGGATTTGGCACGAAATGTGTCATCCGTTGTACTATCGGCTACACGTGCACATGTACGCGATATTTGCTTTCCGTCTCCGTGGTTTAGTCAACCGGATGTAACGAATCGCAAGCCGTCGGATAAATTTAATCACCAGCGTATTCTACGTTAGCTACGGTTTTTGTCGATACGATTACTAATTTTCTGAGAAGGGCAGCTGATCGTTCTTACTTGCGAGCAGGGGCGCACCTAGGATATTGGTGACCCTCTTGACAAAATCATTTGGCTATCACTCCTTGTCTTTATAAATGTATGTATACTTATATCAGCCGTCTTTCTCTCTGAAAATTAGAAACCGAATCTTCATAAACTGTAGTAACAGTAGAATACGGTTTTAATGAAACTTATTAAAAAACTTAAAAGTAATTTTACTTAAATTTTAAACTGTCTCTCGGTGACCCCATCGTAACGATTAGCCCGTCGATGATATAAGTAAATCGAGTGATTCATAAGATCTGAAATATCTTCGAAAGTTGAACTGTTCGAAATATTATATAATAATATCAATCATCCAGGTATCTCATGGAACAGAAAGCGACAAATGTCAATCTTTATATTGTTACGATAATTTTTATAAAGAGAGTGCAGCAGCTCCCCGACAAAACTGATGAGAAAATCAAAGTATATTGTGTAAGACAGTGATACGACCAACAACGGATAGTCTGTAGTTACCCATAGACGGTACGGCGCTTCCAGTAGAGAAGCAACAGATAGTTCACAAAGCGTGTGGTGTATTTACCGATGGATGTTACTTTGTCATCGCACAGAGTTGGTAATGAAGGCATTTTCGCCACAGGCGAGACTGCACTGGCAAATGCAAAACCAAATTGTCATTGCATCAATCTACGAAATACCATTTGACAAATTTTTGTTTTGGGAATACCGTTTCTAAATTAACATTAAGGCTATTCGTATTTCTAGATCAAAGCGAGGTAGCAGACGTTTTAAAAATTTGAAAACTGAGCCAAGCACAATGTTAAACGCGAGGTATATTAAAAGTTAAGGATCTTGATGACCTCTCAAATTGCTCCTGCTCGTCTCATTTACGATGTACACAAACCACGTCAGCGACGATGGCCCAGTTTTGTGATTGTCGAGCGAAGAAAGTTCGCGTTATCATTAACGAAATGTACTCCGAGAACTCAGCTCACAATTAGTGTGCTCTACGTTTGGTTTCCCTGAATCACGAAATCCTAATAATACCAGTAACCTTGCTATTTTCAACTCTTTATCTCGAGATCGCTATGCATCTTACATTCTTCGTTTAATATTTGTTCTCGGAAAATTTGATTTTGTCCAATCAGGTCTGCGTTTATGGATACTTAACATCATTGCGCCGCATTCGGTTCAGAAACATTTTCTAAGAATGGACATAACAATAGAATGGCAGAAACTTCCCGTGCCAGGTAAAAGAGTAAGAAAGCGTTTAAAGAAAACGAAAGTAAATTCAATGAGGCTTTATGGTAATTCAGAACTGAAGGTAGACACAATGATACGAAAATTTACATATTTTAATCTGATAACATTCGGATTAATCCCCTGTGGTCCAGTAAAAATATTTTTTGGAGGGTAATTACCCGGGTCACCGAGTTGTAGATCTAACGATCTTTCCAATTCTTTTATTCATGAGAATTTCTTTCAGATGCAAAGATAGGGTGCTAGAACCTTTGCTTTGATTTGAAATAAGAATTACACAGTTTCATTAAGAGAAGAGTAGAATGCGCGGAGTGCTGAGTCTGCATAACGCCTTGTAAAATTACGCTACGATACACTTGGTTGCTCGGTTGCTCTACTTCCGAATGAGAGAGCACTAACTAAAGTATAATTTACATATTTAAACGGACGAAAATCTTCATTTTGCAGGAATGTGCATGATCCGTGAAAATTTAGCCCCATGCTTCCCCGTTTTCTGATTTTTAATTTAAAAAAGAAATAATCATGAACGTCATTTTGATGTAAAATTATTCCTCGAAATAACAATTGCATTGTAAGTTTTTTTTTTGTTGTAAATTAAATAAACCAGGGCGTCATTTTCGCTTAACGCTGATATTCATAAAAACCATTATGATCTTGATAATGTTACAGAAAATTAATCGCGTTTAACGTATTTGCGTAGTAACTCTCGTCTTCGACGAACAACCTTTCCGAATTACGAAACTTTAAGCGAGCAGTTTGCTTTAGGGCTAATCGCTTTTATCTCGTGCCGATATGCGCTCTTACTGAACTTTCCCACGGGGCTTAAAAGCTGTAATGCAGTCGGAAGAACTGTTACGCAATATTATAAAAAGTGTTCTAAAAACGTTTAAAGTATGTTGAGAATGTATTGCACAAATGTAAGATACGAAACACAGTATCTATATTGCAAATTTATAAATTTCGGTTCTAGTTTAAAAGGCGTGGTACGCGAGTTTATTTAAAAAACACAGTTGCCACGTCGGTTATTATTTAAAGAATATTTTGTGTGCCTCTGTATTTATAATACATATAATAGAAATATGATATCAATGTGATGTTTCGTGGTATCGGGAATTCAAGTAATCTCTATCACACTCCGTGAACGTCGTTAGAGAAATTTCATAAAAACAAATTTTACAATCTTTGACAAAACGAGTCCAGGGTCCATTGATTCTAAGAATTCTGTTGCAATTCAGGAAATCTTTTAACGGGTTAACGGAGCTAACCCGTATTTAATATTTAACGGAGGTGAAACTAATCTTAGCGTGCATTCTTTGACAGACTATTGTCCAACCTAAAGCAACGCAATTTCTGCAAGGTATGTTCCTCGATTTTGCAATCTTAAACGCACAGCTCACGTTTGAACTGGCAGTTCTTATTTTCCGGTAATCATGAATACGATCATTCCATTGTATCACGCTCTTTAATGTCAAAATTACGAAGTTCTGAAAGGCATTATTTAATCAGTCAAACAAGTATAACGACGTATAGAAAAGCATGCTACGAATAATTGTCCGAGCAACAAAGACCTGAAAAAATGCTCGCAACAGACATAAGCGTCTGTCGTCGATTCCCGTTCTAATTTCGTTGCGTTTATAAAAAAAGCACCATTTATAAATTTAGTGCGCAATAAATTCGATTCGATACAATTGCTTACGGTACGAATTGTCGTTCGTTTATCTTTTCATTGAAAATGATGTGTTTACATCACGCATCTGCCGCGCGTACGGCACAAGATCCTGAAACATCGGGAAGTACCGCTAGACGTTCCTCGGCAACTCCATTCACTGCATCTTGTTAGGAAACAAGGTTCGTGTATTTTCCCGCAACAAGTTGTATCGACCGCTGTATTATCGATAAACTCGCTGCTAGGGATATAAGATCAGCGATGAATCAAAAATGAGAATTCTGCGAAGAAATTTTTAATAACCATTACTTTAATCAACTCTTTCGAATAATTTATCTCGCGCTCTTGCTTTACGATCAGCGAAAGGTTTAGCGAACTGATGGTGTAATACTTCATGCCGTAATGAACAATCAAGTTTTATTATTCTTTGCTCTATCGCACGGTTTCCGTATTATTAATCCCGTTCTATTGCGACACGATCAGGAGATGCAATACTTTCTCGGATCATCAACAAACAATGTAAACTGATCTTTACGAACCATCAGACTTTCTACGCGAAGTTTCGCCTAATGAAAAGGGCGTTCCTGCACGAGCAGAGATACGAGTTGCAAAAAATGTGGGAGCAAATTCACGTCAGATTCGCTTGCTTTAATTTCGTGCAACCAGATTTTACTCGTATAACGGAGTTCGTTGAATCCGAACTCGTGGAGGGATTAACGCCGTTTCTCGTGTTTGCCCCCTTTACTCTTTGAACTTTGTTAACGGAGGAGAGAGATCCACGTGAAAATTAGGCGGCCTACCTAGATTCGAATCTTTGTGCCGCGCGGGTATTTGGAGTACTCTTTTGGTACTGACATTTGGATCTACAAAAAACAATTTAATACAATATAGTTGCGAGGAATCATTCGGTCATACGTCATTAAAGTAAATTGAAGGATTCAACAACTCGGATCTTATTGAGCTAAGAAAATTTTAACCCCGCAATATGGAGGAAATATTTTGCTGTTAACTAATTACTTTTCTTCTTTTACAAGTTAGTCCGGGATATACCGTTAACAAATCGAGTATACGAAATCAAGGAAAATGTGCTTGAACAAAATCGAGAAATTCAACGCCTTACACGAGACTCCCCAATTACCACTATCCAACCTTACTCCCGCTTTACAGTTTACATTATAAAATCGTTGTTCCCAGCGGTAGAAACGGTTTAGGCGTGCGGACAATGGGGCAGACACCACCAAAGAGCCCGGATGTGAAAACATCAAGATTCCTGTACCGAAGTAAAGAAAACAGAGGCAAGTTGTTCACGAGGAGGTGGCCTAAAAGGTGAACATGCGTCGGGCCTTTTTCCTTCGAGGTAGTCGACGAAAGTGTAACAGTAGGTTTCACGGAGCGGAGCCGAGTTGGCCGCGGATGAAGAGGATCGGTCTTGGCGCTGCTCCTCGAAGTACCTCATAGTCGTTCTGTGTACAGTACGAGCGGATAGACCCGAGGTACCGGAGTTCAAAGAGAGTGGTGAATCAGAGATCGCAAATGTGCCGATGGCGTGGTGGAAGAAGGAAGGGAATCGCGAAGGGAACCGATGGACCAGTCCCCTCTGATAAAACCGATCAGTGTCTCGTTCGCTGTCTTATAGTCAGCGCTAAGGCGGAAGGAACTGCGATAGTCACTCGATAGTAATTCGGCGGGCATGGACAGTTTGAAATGAAACGAAGAGCCTTAAGCGGCGGAATTTATTTTTCGATAACGATACACGGCACAAACGCGTGAGAGAGATATTTTGGCAGAATTCTCCGAAATTCGCCCGATTAACAACGCGACAACGTTGTACAGAAATCGAAGATCGATGAATGATTCGCTTAAATCGAATATGTGTTACGAACGATGAGCTGTGGTTTGGAAGGGTGCAATTTTTCAATGCCAGCATCAGTGATTTCCGCGATACAGGACGAATTGAGAACGTTTCGCGGGTGACACGAAAGGAAATCCCCGTCTATTAGCTTTTGTTAGCGTTAACGGGCGATAAACGTGCCCCGATGTGTCGCAAAAGGATCGAAGTACCGGCGACTACACGTGGCTTTGAGCAGCCCCGAGTGATACGTCAGTTGTTCCGTCGACGGAGAATTATCTTCTTTGTTCTGCCATTTATGATATTCGCAACACTGCCTCGCGGTCAGGCTCGTGGTACGTAATGAATCGACCGTAGAATTTTATTAATTATTAGAATGTAACCAAGTTGATGCCGTTTACCTCCTCAGACCTCGGGCACATTGAAATGTACATAAACATTTTATTTTTAAAGCCTTTTATTGAAGTCATTTTCGGTTTATTTACACCGGTACATTTTGTACATCACAGTGTACACGATAATGTTTCGTAGAGTTTTGCGAGTGCAGCCGAATAGCGTGTAACATTTGTTATGCATAAAAAAAAATGTTCTAAGAAAAATGAACAGTCAGGTCTGAGGAAGCTAACATGTTTGAACGCGACCGTGAAAAGTGTGCACAGTTATGATTTACTATCGTAACGTAACATTTCTGTGATCTTCATATTCGGTGCTAGAGCAGTAATTTCTCGTCCATTCATCGTATTGTCCGCGTTATCGCTGATTGACAATGAGATAAATTAAACAAATCTATTCATCCCACTTAGGCGTGCGAAAGTAAAAGTTTAAAACAATAATTCAAACGAACGCAGAAGCTTGCGTTGTATTTTATCAATTATCGTTCAAAAATATTATGCGTTGTACTTTCGATGAAATAACATTACACGATTCCCGTACGCGCTCGAACGTTTACCTTAAAAGAATTACTAAATACGATTGTCGTGTTCTATCACTACTGAGTACCTGGGAAGAATCTTCGGTCGCAATGGAGAGAAAGACAAACCGCTGATTACTAATAATTTAAACCGCAAATTTTTTAACCGATCCTTAGAGTCGCTCGACACTACGATTCCTGTTCTCAACGCGAGAATTACTTTTTTCTTATACACAAAAAATATATGTAGAAATAATAAACGTTGGACAAATGTGAATAATAAATTGCTCGGTGAGAAACATTTTTATCTTTGGTGACCGGTAAACGAGCGTTTTGGTATTACGGTTATCTCGCGCGGTGCCAAGGCGGAAGTGTGTCTCACTTTTCCGGATCGCGCGCATTAACCGAAACGAAAGAACGAGCGGTCGGTAAAGCGGCAAACGAAACCCATTTTCCGACACGGGTAAATTAAATTCGTAATCGAAGCGACGAACAGGCTTTATGAAAAGTAAAACTCGTTTCCGCGGAATAGCGAGTTTGCGGTTTGGATCATTGCAAAACAAATTACGCGTGCGGAACCATTCTACCGGTACGAGACGACTGATCGTTTTTACGTATCGACACTTTCTTTTGCGCATTCTTTTCATTTTTTTCATGGTGGGATATCAATTAGTTGCAAACCGGATTTAATACTTCCCGCTGTCCTCCTATTTCTGTTTACCGCCCTTTCAACGTGGTACAGTAGATCTATATTAACAAATAAATATTTGTGATTTAAAATAATATCACAGGAATACGAAAACCTCTTCGAATACTGACTAACAATAAGCAATACACAGTATACAGAAAATGACTGACAACTTAGAAAGCGAATCATGAAATCGCAAAAATACCGAGCATTTGAAGAAATTAGAATAATTTCGTAGAGAATAGGTCTAGATCAAGGTGAAACAGACATTTCTGATCGCCGTGCAAAAACGGCTGTGCGTGCGTGCGTGTCCTCTCTACATCCTTGGGATCACGAGTTTTCATATTTTGCGAAAGTTGTATTTGCCACAATAACGTTCTACGAACAGAATCGCTAAACAAGTATACACTGTTCTCGCTCATCAATTATAAATCTTTGAAATACAGCCAGCGATACTCCGGATAGTCGGCGATTCATTAGCAATGGACAATTGTACAATGCGCATCCGGAAAGTTCACGTTTGAATCGCAAGGACGATTGGCAACAGGAGAACATTTACGTAGGGCGAAGCGGAGACCCTTGGGGTACCACAGCGATAAAGCACCAAGAAGAAAATGTGTACACAAGTGTATCGCCATTCGTAAATTCCACCTACAACGATACAAATAATCAACAATCGTAAGTCCAGTACTTAAACTCTGTAGTGGACAGTGTTTCTAAAGTAGTGTCAGAAAATTCGCAGGCATATTTTTTTAGTGCCCTAAAGTATCACGGTCTTAATAAATATAATTCCGCGATCTTCTTATTTCCGAGTTTTTAAATATGCCTGTAAATCGATGATACCATTTTAGAAACACTTTGCATAACACTTTGACTCGATAATTTAGAATATTTGTGAGAATAGATTTTACTTTAAAAACCGTTTACTTTTAGAGCCGATGAAGAAAAGAGTTTGACACGCACAAGGTTTAAAAGGGGCGTGATACATCTATATAACATGGTTGTGTGCGCCACTGGGTGTAATCCGTTAGTTTATAAAGGATATGGGTGTTATTGCGGATTTCTAGGATCAGGATATGTCATAGATGGAATCGATAAGTAGGTTTTGCTTTCCGAAATTTTGTTTTTAATTCATTATCGTAAATAAGACCTGCCGATCTTTTGATCTTCAACTTTCAGAACGTCACTGTTAACTCTTTGCGGCATGGTGGTTACGGACACTAAGCACCAGTTTTTTTTTTTTTTTAATTAAAACAAAGTTACGAGTATTTACAAAAAATTAATATCGTTTCTTATATTTAGAACAATAATACCTGGAATTTAGTAAAATAAATCTACTTTTAATTTTGAATGTTAGTCTGTGCAACAAAGGGGTCATTTTCACGCGCCTGCCTGTGCCGCAAAGAGTTAAGCATTATCGTGAGAATCCTGTCACCTGCTTTTTTTATAATTGTTGGTCAGACGCTGCGTGGGAAAGTTGAAACATAAAATGTTTTTTTATAGGTGTTGTAAAATGCATGACTGGTGCTACGACGCTACCGAATGTCCTATGTTTTCCGAATACTTCGTACCTTATTACTGGAGATGTTATCACGGTTACAAACCCGTGTGTGGTTAGTTGCCTCAAATTTGCATTTGTTCGCATAAAGACATTTATAATCGTGAGTCAAATAATCTACATTTAACGGTATTATTCTTCTCACGTTTGTAGCCGTCGAACATGGGAATTGGGGAGGATCTGGATCATGCTCTCAACGTTTGTGCGAATGTGACCGTTCGTTGGCTGAATGTTTGCGGCGTTATCCTTGCCCAAGAACTAAAGCTGTATGTACGTCGTCACCATGGAGACTGGTACAGAATCTTTTTATGATTATGTAGCTGTCGATATAACGGATTCATAATTTATCCTCGTTTCAATTGAAAAGTAATCGAAGGACGTACAATATCGTGTTCATATACCAAAGATAACAAAAGTGCAACGCTATCTACATATAATTAAAGAGACAATTAAAAAAGAAGACAATGCATATCCATATAAAGTTTAATTTCATTTTTAAATGTCATTAAGAGTATAGGTGGCTATCAGAATATAAAATCTGTGTAATAAAATCTTTACACAATGCGTAGCGAACTTCACGCCCATTGTCGTAAAATACAATCTTATTTACATTAAACACGCGCCACAGTTAGCTGTGCTTCTATTATTCACAGAGTATTTATACCTCCTGTTAGGCGTACAACTCTGTTCTTATATTTCTTTGAAATATCTTGTTCTATCTGTGAACAGAAAAATTAACGGAGTCGATAAAAATTCGCATAATAGAATTTACGTTGAGAGATGTCGAACTTACCTGTGTTTGCAATTCCTTCGTTCGTTGTATAATTAGTGTTAAAAGAGGTCGGAGAGCATTTGCTTGTTCTATCATTTCCTCTCCTTTTTGTTTCGATACATTTTGCAGAGCTATCATTTTGTCACTTAAAATTAACTTCTGTTTTAACGAAGAAGTCAATACGTCCACGTATCTACGGTAAAAAGATCCTTGTTGGTTACGATTTAAAGATAACGGACTTGAACAGTGTTCACCTTGCGTAATTACCTTGCGGAATGTTTAATATTGTGCAAATGCTGAACTCTATTGTCCAAGAATTCAGATAAAACAACTTGAACATTGTCTAACATAATCTGAGTGCTCTCCACCGTAGAAAGTTGCAGGATAGGAGATGCCTCTTGCATTTGACTGAAGCTTAAAAGGTTTGTACTGTCGTCGCCTTTGAATTCGTACAAACGCAATTTAAGAAACGCTTCGAGCTACGCAAAAAAATGGATTGAGTACTTAGATGGGTGTCGTTAATAATTATGTAGGAAACTAATGTAAATCTCTGTAGGGGATCAATACAAAATATATGTCACACCTCGAACAACTGGTTTATAATGTCGCTTCTCGTCGTTGGGTTATCTAGAATCGTGTACGCTTCACTACCAGTGGCTGCACCACCCTCGTGACCGGCTGCTTCCACAACAATACCAGATTCCTCTAATGAAATATTATAATCGATCTCTCCAATCGCTGCTTCCTCCACGTTTACATCGCCCCAATCAATTTCACCTCCTTCGCCCAGATTGATATCACCGTCCAAATTAACATCTCCGTTTAAATTAATGTCACCAAAATCAATTCCCTGTAACAATCATGATAACGTTACATTGTAAACTCGTACTTGAAAATATCAGGGGTAATCGCTTGATAAATAATTCCTTACAGTATTTTCAATATCGCCAACTGTTTTTTGCTCAAGATCACTGTCATCGAGTTCTATATTTAAAGATGGTTCAACGATCGACAATGGAGCTTCTCCATAAATCCATTCGTACGTGGTAGTATTTCCTTTTTCTACGAAATTTGTACTATTAATACAAATAGTATTTAACGAATGATATAGGCTACGATTAAGTCAAAGTCATTGTCATACCTATGATATATTTCAACATTGGAACACAACCACCATCGTGTTGTCTACCAAGAGTGTAATCGACAAAAGCACTGTAAAAGTCTACGGCTTTATCCAGCGACTTTGCCTTCTCCGCTATTTTCGTATAAATTTCTGGTAGTTCTGCAACTTTTCCAGTTAATTCATGCTTAATTCTTTGTCCAGAAATACCTAATTGCTTGCAAAGCTGATTGAACTCTGATCTAGCTATATTCTCTGACTTTTTATGTTCTGCCATTTTCTTCTCAAAGTCCTATAGATACATTTATCTCGGTAATATTATTGGGAAGCATCGAATGTTAACTGTTTTTAAATGCAAAATACTTACAACTTGCAATTGCTCCAATTTCTGAATTTGTTTCTTAGTGCTTGGTACTTCGTAACTAACATTTCTAATGAGTACCTGTGCAACCTCGGCAAGGTATACATTATCTTTTTCGTACAAACGTACTATTTCTTGCCAATCTTTCATTCTTTGCGAACCATACCTTCCAAATACGTTCTTTGTATCAGCTTCTGTTTCTTTTAGAATTTCTACTATCTTCAGGCAATGAAAATAATTTATATCTAAAGTAATATAAATAGTTATAAATTAAACAAAATGTTGAGTAACTAACTGAATAAAGGTATGATAGAACTTACGAGCACCGGACAATAATTTTGCAATCTCATCGTGAGCAGGCATGTCTTGTATAGCAGTGCTAATCTTTTCCCTAATAACTAAAATTTTTGCATGCCAATCTTTACTACAGTGCCTTCTGTTGATTAACCATTCCAATAATTTACTGGTGTTAATATCAATAGGGATATCTTGTTCCTAAATAAAAAATAATATCATTGGACACATATTATATTTAACACAGATTTGCATAGTATGTTAATTAGATTTACGAGTGAATTTAAATACAATAATACATTTCAAATATCCCTTATAAATGTATTCCAACATTTTAAATAAATTCTCATCATTCGTCAGATGATGTAAAAGTAGAACACGTCTTGCATTGTCACTGATAAATAAATTATTGAAAATTTTCACTGAACGTTAATCAAAATAACATGTACAGAAATTTAACGAGATTGCGTTTTGTTAAAAATTCTGTCAAGAACAGATTCTTCAAACGCAGAATCTTGTAACAGAAAGCCGATACAGGAAACCATTAATTATTTCAAAGAACATGTAATACATAATGTATGGTATCTCGTGTCTGGGATTTACCTCCATGCCGTATTAAGTTTATGTAATTTCTGGTAATGTGCCGTGTTTTTTCTGTGAGCAGGTTACAACAGCTGTTGATTGTAGGTTAGACGTTTAAAACAGTACGAAAGTGAACACAAGCATTAGGCTGATGTACCGGCTGTCTTCGTGACACGTATGTCCGCACTTCCGTAATGGCGGGATTCAAATCAATTTCAGCCGTACGTACTCCATACGGTGCGTATTTCATATAGGGTGTTCAAAAGTTATTGCACAAAACTTGAATTACTTTGTGTATATTGTCAAGCACCACGTGTAATGCACCAATTGACACCTCATATGAATCAGAATTAACACTCATACCCATACTAAAAAAAACTTGTTTGAGAAATTAACATTAACATTAAATATAGGAAATAACTAGACAAGGATATAATGATAACCATTAAAATGTACACGCAAATATTTTAATTTTTTATGTTACACATACATTCGCAGTAAGAAAAATGTGACTTCTATGCGAGTATCCATTACACTGCGCCAGTAGAATTGCAACTTAAGACTGTACTGCAAGAAGAAATACGGCAGTCCAACTGCGCGAACATTCCTCTTTTACCCTTTTAAGTCGACTCGGCACCCATGTTAAAATGTCCTGCTTTATTCATAACTTAAACTCCAAATTATACACACATGAACCTCACGTCTTTCATACCAGTGGAAAGCTTAGGTTTATCCCCCTAAATTATTCCGTCCGCTCACAGAGGTACGGTTTTACGTCCATGAAAAACGCGGACGCAAAGAAACAACTGGCCGATGTTATCGTGGCACTGTGACCGATAGGTACAACATGAGAAACAGTAAATACGTCTCCGTGTCTCGTGGCACTGAGAATCAGCGATTTCAGACGGATAGAACATTGTAATTGGCGAATGAAACAAACTTTTTATTCGCAATTTCCACTAACAGTTCTGTTAAGGTTTCCTTTCCGTGAAGAAAGTCTTGAGGATAAGCACCTGGCTCACAGATATGACCAAAATTAGAGTTGTTTCCATGATGGACCATAAGAGCACTCGTTCGTTGAGGTCCTCCGCTCGTTTGCGACCTTGCGCTTCGCGTAACCGATGATGCGTCTGATAATCCAAAATGCTGATCAAGTTTTTGTGCACTTCTTGCGCAGAAGACTCCATCTAGAATCGAATATTTGGATAGCGTTTAAGTTCTTTTTTTACATAAAGTGCACTATCAGTTTTAGAATTAATAGAAGTAAAGTGCGTTACTTGAGTCATGACTGTTACGTGTTCTCCGAGACCAGGTAACGATAACTGGTCGCCCACTTGGAAGTCCATGTAAACAAGCTTGTGAGAAAACGTCGAGAATTCATTGCTAAAACAAGCTTTGTACACCCCGGTCATGGGTGCCGTAAATTGATGCGAGTCAAACTGCGTCTTTATTTGCGTATAGATGATTTCCTTGTTTGGAGCTTCTAACGTTACGTCTACGTCGTACTGCCCACCCGTGACAACCTAACAGTGATACGCTAGATAAATAAAAGTAAAGGACACTACGATATGCCAATATATCTGGTTCCACATGGAACGATGCATGGACGATGTAATACACAATGGAGATAGTCACATTACGACGAATTCGTTAAGACGAGTCACATATTTCTGTGACATCCTCGATTCGTGACGACTAAACGACAACTTTACTCGAAATATAGCCACGTCGTTATTATTTCGAAGTGGCATAAAACGTGCCACGTATACGCGTTACGGAACAAAATACATTTTACGGGAGCCAGCGTATTTTTCGTACCTGAAATTCCAGCATCGCCGTCTCATTCTTGTCGATTTCCTGGAAGAAGCACTGATTCGCATTGTCGGGTAGTTCGAAGGTTAGCTCAACGCCACCAGTTACCAATATCGTACCGAATAACGAGACGAGCGATAAGCAGGTCGACCAGTAGTTCATTCTTCGTTATTTCTTGTCGACTTCTACGTTATTCAACATACATTCAAGAGTGTAAGAGCCCACGAGTCACAATAATTACTTCGATTTACCCTATCAAGGTCCCGGCCTAAAATTTACTCCAAACAAGCTATTTTAACGTGGCCGGAAATTACTCGCCGTAACATGGCTCGGGGCGCCGCTAGAACGGAACTGTCTAACGCAACGTCCGATTTTAAATAATAATTTCGCCGTGGTAGCTTTTTTCTGTTTGACTACTTAAACAGTGTTACGCGGGACTACGTTCGGGGAAGGTGTGATAACCTTAAAGATGAGGTTCAAACGCCGGTTAATAGGTTTTTGAATAGCCATGGAAATTGCTTTTTTCGTGGAGTACGTAAAAGATGAAAGAAACAATTAATAGTGGGAAGTGTGTTTTATCGTGTTGGAAGAACTACATTCTAAAGTGCCGGATGCAATTCCTATGGACGGACAAATTTTTCTGGAACCTGATGCACCGAATTAAATGTAAGTTATTACTTACACATAATCCTTTGATAAGATAACGAATAGTTTTTACGTAACTTCGGTTAGATTTTAACGTAGTTTCTCGTGCATGAATGTTGATTTTAATGATATGGATGAACATATTTACATCGGAGGAGAGTCTCTAAAGTTTGATGCGAAATGCATTTTCATAAATAAACGATATCCGGAACGGTTGATTAACGCCAATATGCACTGTTGGTCGATTAAACTTTTTCACGGTGTTACTTTCAAAGTTTATGTTTACAGGAAGGGAAGAATTTAATTTCTTGTTTTCTCCAAAACTGTTGTAGAGAACGTTAATCCGTAAAAGTACGATACAAATTGCAATTTAAATCATTCTTTTTATCGGTGCTTCGTTTTTAATCCCAACTTTCCAGGATGTCGTGGTTGCACCACATCCTGATTAGTTAATCCGAAATTCTCGTCACGTCCCTTAACTTGTAATACCAGACACATACTTATGATTTAGACGAATATTAATTAGCTTTATCCATGCGGATCACGATGATCCAGGAAATCGATTCTCGATAATGTTCGGGATAACAAGTTGTTGGAATATAGAGAATGCATCGAAACGACTAAAAAACAGGAAATGCTACAAATGCAATGCCGGATACTCAAATCGCCCCGTTAAAATGTAATTTACAAACCAAAACGGATTTTTTGTAAATTCCTTATCTCTCCAACGCATCTCTATATGTACATATACGATAAACTACGATCGATCGTCATTCGATGTACGGTAGCAGCCCGATTATCCGGACAAATCCAGAGACAACTTGTTCCTTCAAATCAGTGGTTTTCAACCTTTCTAGGCCCCCGAACAGGTAAAAATAGGTATAATATTTCACGGATGACTAATATACAAATAAAAACCGTTAGTTATACAATATTCTGCGCATTAGTTTGAAATTTAATATTATAAAATGAGTATGCAATAGGTATGATTCACGATTTCGAGCAGTGGTTTTCAATCACTGTTCATGTTACAAATTTAAATAACGTAATTTATAACTTGAAAATCGGTTGGAAACTACTGTTCCAAATCATGATTTGTTCGTATACCCGTTCGATCATTCGAACCTATAATTCGCAAGGTGTACGGATAATGGGTACTCTACTATCAAATGAAAACGTTACACGGCTCATCCAATCCCAAATTTCCATTCGATTCGATTCCCCCGACTGAGATTCACGAAAACTCTCGTTACGTTTAATACAATTCAATTCATCGGCGTGATGCGCGTGTGCTCGGCATATTTAATTTCTATCACTCTCAAAAGACCCTAGAAATGCAAACATAAGTCTGCACGTACCGCGGTCTTCGCGTGAGGCGCCTCTGGGTCCCGCCCAACATCCTCCAAGGGTTCTGGTTGTCTACCGTGTTACTAATGTATGAGAGTGTGCGCTACGCGCGAGCAATGTGTATATCGAAGGGAAAAAGGGGGTGGCCCTGTAAGAGGGGAAAAATCGACACAGAAGGTCCCTCTCATTGCCGCGGGAAAACAAGCGTGACGTGGCATTCGCGCAAAAATTCTTCGTCGCTTCGAGAATCGTTCCCCGTATGTACAGCAGAGTCTCGTTAATCCGGGCTTGATGGGACCGGACCCAATCCAGATTAAATTGTTGTGATTCTGCTTTAAAACGTCTCTAAAATAAGTTTATATAGATAAAATTATTCAACTCAATGGTTTAATCATAAAAATGACTTTTTCAGTCTCAATACTACATATAATGTACGCGTATTTTTCTAACCTACGAATTGTGGCATAAAAAAGAAAACATCGTTATCCATAATTTTTTAGCTATAAGTAGCCAACTATTTGTTTACGAGTTGTGGAAACGGAACATAAACACACTTTAAACTAGGTAGAGTAGGTTTTAAAATCGTTGGACTTTTTTTTTTAGGCCCGTCCGGATTAACCGGATGTCCGGACTTGCGGGGTCCAGATTAGCGAGACTCTACTGTAAGTGGCGTGCCATTAAAATCGACCCGATTTCAACGGGGGAAGGGAGAGAAAGAAATTCTGCGTGCCTCGTATCGAATTATGTAAATACGCGACACAGCGATAGTCGCCACCGGTCCCTTTTTTTAATTTTTTTTTCTACCCGACGTACCTTATACCGCGCATGCGCGCGTTTGAGCGTACCTTATCGCGTGATCTGGTTGCGCCGCGAAGTTCGCAATATTAGCCTTCTTGAGAATTACGAGATAACGTAGCGAGCACCGCTACAATGCGCTGTTAACCACAATGCGCGAGTTGCGCTAAATTTGATACGTCGCGATCGAAGATAGGATAGACGCCGATACCTTTAAATTGGTACGACGTAATGTATAATTCGAATAAACTTCGAAGCTGTTACGATCATTGTTATTATCACTGGCGCACGGGAAATTACCGATTGCGCTAATGTATTATTGCGTTATTACTGCTACGGTAGATCATGTTGCGCCCGTAATGTAACGCGATACACTAATAAGATCCGTGCGATACCGTCGATAAATATCCACTGTATCAGCGAGATCGTAACAGTGACTCTGCTAGTCGCGATGAAACGGAAACAAGAACCGAATAGGGGCTAAAGATTGTTAATAAACCCCGCATTACCGCACGGTTAATCTGTTGTTGCTCGCGGATTGTTAGTTTACCGTTAGTAACTGTAAACACACGCGACTATCCAGTTTTCTACGAACGGTTCATTTATTTTCAATGTGTTCGTTTCAATACCGCCGAACCCTGTGCAATCTCTAATGCTCCAAATTGATCTTACTTGTCATTTTTAATTTCTGAACTGAATTAGATTTGAATCTTAATAAAAGCGTATCTACATTAATGAAATTTAATAATAAATTTCTAAACTCCCAAAATGAACTGAATTGAACTGAACATTATCTTTTCTAATCTCCAAGTTCATGTATTAACAAAACGCACGTCTACGTGAGCGTCTGGTGTGGTTAAAATCGACCCACATAAAAGCCACGGCAACGTATTCCGTTTAATACTAGGATCGTACGAAGCCAGGAACACGAGGAAGGAACAACACAACGCGAAGGGTTTCTCCTCCACGATTAACTCGGTGCTAGGAGTGGGAGAAGAACGTCGTGACGGCTGCATCAAGTGCTCGGCACGAGTTTTCGGACGGCAGCGGTGGAAGGCGGATCTCTTTCTCCCTTGCCTTCCGGTTTTCGAGCGTTCGTTAGTAGATGCCCTTCCCGCTGGCACAGTTTATCCGTTTCGTGGGTGTCGATCGAAGGAAATCGATATCGTTACCCGCTTTCCGCGTTATCGGGTGGTTCTCGTGTATTCCAGTGCGTACGAAAGGAAGTTTTAGCTTGGAAGAACGAAGGACACGCGAGATCGAAGGCGCCTCGGTGGAGCGTCGGTCGATGACTTATGAAATCCTCGTGGTTGCGACGAGCACCTGTAAGGTGAGACCGTTTAATTGTTATCTCGTTTCGCGGTGCCCCGAGATTCGTTTTTACGTGGTTCGCGGGAGAAGGTGAGAAGTAACGACCGTACCGCGGATGTTTGCGCAAAAATGCACGCCTCCTATACTGATTTTGCGAAATAAGCGCGATAAGTATCCGCGAGAATATTCGTATACACGTCGTTCATGCGAAATATACATATGATACGTGTGTACATACGTACCATATAATACACTTTCAAAGCCCTGGAGTGACGAAACAAATTTCTATTCCAGTCTTGCACTTTTATCGATCATCTAGAAAAATATAAATTCGCACGAACATCCGCGGTCTAGCAATGAGCGTTTGTTTGGTAATGATTCGAGAGAAGAAACTAACGAGTTAGTTTAGACATAGGAAGCGTTGTCAATGGCACTCTTGCGTCCGGTTAGAATCGTGCGATTCAATTATTGCTATTTGCCGTTAACGTCGAATCGTTTGTCCGGATCGAATCGAACGAGACGGAGAAGCTTTTGGATTTCTAGAAATAGCGATAGCGGCCAACGACCGGGCAGGTAATTAAGAATCTCGTGGTTCGTAATAATTAGGCGATCTGCCAATACCGATCGGAAATAAAACGCGCGTTCGCGACGGTTGGTTGCCAACTTTCTTCGTTAATGGCGTATATTCCGATAATTCGTTACTCTACGGAAATCCGATCGAACAGAAATGCTATCGCTAGATGTAATATCGATGTCGCTATAGTATTTCAGTTATTTCCCAGCATTCTTAGACAGGTATTCGTCGTAAGATATGTTTGCCCTCATAGTGAAATTTTTGCGATGGAGCCGGGAGTGGTATTTCATTTCGAAACATACATACGTATATCCTCCGGAAATGTCATTTAGTAGAATGCATCGGATACATTGATATCGATACTTATTGTTCGTAATCTTATAGAAATTTACATACATAATTCTATTACGGTAGTGCGAACTTTAATGGTTACGCTCTAAGAAGCTGATAATCACGCTATTTGCAATACAGTTATACGTATACATATTAAAGTTCAAACCTATGTATTTATACATATGTGCTTGTTTGCAGTTATGCAAAATCGGGTACCTAGAGAAATATTAATAAAAATTAATTATTTCGTTATTTAAATACATATTTAAGATATACGCAAATAGATAAACGTGGCGTGAAAAATCTATTCTAACGATAAGATACTAAATTGGTTGTCAAACTTGTCAACTCGCTCTACCAAATCAATACAAAAGCATCTTTCCTCGATCTCAGCTGACGATATCTTTGTTTAAAGCCGTGGTCAAAATCTAAATTAGCTGCTACCTTTATCAATCGATACAATTAGGCCAATAAAACAATATAAAAAGGTAATATCTTTTCCCGAAGTTTCTCGAGAAACAGAAATGAATTCACAAGTTCGAAGTGTTATTCTAGTTTCTTAAAAAACAAAGAGAAAGAATCTGCTTAAAAACATCTACGAAAAAGAGAGAACGTCCATTACCGTCCTCGTGTCGAGCCTCCTTATAAAGCGAGAATCAGCGTCCTTTTTACCGTCTTTTCTCAAACAGCGACGGAAAAAAAAGAAGTTCAAGATCGTTTTTTTACGAATCGCGTTCAACGAACGTACCCGAAGAACACCTCTGCTCGCTTCTTGCGATCTAGACTGGTTACAGTCATGGATCACGGAGCATACAATGCAGACGCGCTCTGGCAGATCCGCTACGCCTCCATTACGCGGGATTATCATAAAGAGCAGTGTTTCTTTCTTGAATTCAGCGGGAATTTAAAGTTTCCTTTAGATGCCCCGGCACTCTCATGTCGTCCCGAGAAAGCAATGCCTCTAATTGAAACTACGACGATAACAAACGAACTATCGTATCGAAGCGAGGATCATCGAGGAGAGTTAGAGCTGGTTAGAGCGCAGGGTATCGCGAACTTGGACGTACGGACAATAGCTGGTATGCTTATGCGTGTGACTGAGCGATTATTTATGCAAGTAAAAAGCGTGAAAGCGACAGGTACAATTAAATAAATAACCGAGATCAACCGCCTAACGTATCGTAGTACGAAGGACTTTCTCTTTGTAACGTGCACGTCTTTAAAACGTATCGCCAAGCGGAAGTCGAAGGATTTTAATACGATGGATGATACCGTCGCGATTATGGTTCGAAACGAGTAAATAAAAATTTCCGTCGCTCGGATTTATCGTAAAAGATCGTAAAGAGGGGTACGATGATGCCGAAGCTGATCAGGCGTGAGAGATGAATGAAAATACGTATACATATGCATAATACATCGTTGGTTAATTATATGGAAACTGCAATTAAGTGAATAATTATAATGACCACATTTTCAGTACGATGTGCTGGAACGTAAATATGTATAATATAAAATTGCGTATTCCAATGTATTGTATCGAATCGTTATTTTATAATTATGGTAATTTGTGGTTTCATTATTATTATATTATATTATTTATTATTTTATAATTATGATAATCTCTCGTTCCGTTATTATTGTATTATGTTATTTGTACAATAACTTTAATTATAATTTTCAATCTTACGCGTCGAATGGCACAGTATAACGAGGAGAGCCTTTTATGTCACATTTTTACATATTATTATAAACGCTCGTTACACAATATCGTACATTATAGTTACGCGTAGGGTTACTAGAGCATAAGTGATTTCTTTCATAGTTGCACTAATGGAACGACGTTCCCGTAGTAGAAATCTGAAATTGTGCAAAGAAGTTTCGGGTGAATGGAAAGGGAGGGAGATTAAGAATCTAGGTCACGCGTTAAGGCCCTGTTATTATTTCGTTAAGCGTCTTTTGAATCGGAAATCCGACGACTGAGATTCGTTATTTATGCCGACGATCGTTGACAGGACACGCTTCTGTATTTTTATTTTTACCACCCTGTGCGCGCCGAATATGATCCATAGAAATTTGAAAAATTTGTATAATCCCCTCTCACGAGCGAAATCGAAAATTGATCATATAAATCAAGCTAATAGTTTATCGCGAGCGGAACGAAAACTGCTTTGAGTGGATTAAGATTGAGAGTGGGTGGATAAAGGTTGAAAACAGTATTACGTTTAACCAAGAGCCACCTCTGTCGTAAAATTTCTGTATCTTTATTTCAATGTCAGGATCATGCTATTTTCGAAAGCAGGGTAAATGGATTCGTTTCGGATACGGTACTTGTATTTCATAGAATTTTCTACTGTTTACGATTGAACACGAATCGTAGATAACCTGAAACGATTGATTAATGGTACCCACTTCGGAGCGTAGTAGATGCCATAGATTTTGTAAACATACAACTTTTCTTCATGGCCGACCAGATACAGGTCAGCTAACGCGCTTGGTACTTACGCGGTGTTCCACGGAAACCGGTTGACATTCTTCCCAAGGGTTTTCCATTTTTGGCCGAAACTTGGTGACTATAATTAGTCGTCCATAAAATTTGGTTAGTCCTTTTCAGTGATTTTTCCTTGGAAACAGGTTCCGAACGTCCAATTTAAGAACGCGACGTATTTTCCACAGGTTTGAAACTTTATTCTACAGTCGGAACTTGTTTATTTAAAACCGCATTTCTTCGCTCGATTATTTTAACGATTTCATTGACAACTCGGAACGTTGGGACGATGAATCATTTCTTCGAAGTTATTAAATCAAAACTTTTGTCGCAAAACTTTATGTTCCCAATTTTACACTCAAATCTTTTTTTACACGAATGTCTGAGACACGCATTTACCGTGTAAAAAAAAGAGTTGGGTGTATTAATCACTTTATTATAGAATGTATACATACATCGAAATCTAAATGCGCTGCGTTTGAATTTTCCTTAAAAATCGGCACGAGCTTTCCGGACAACCCAATACTTCACACGAATATATCGCCGTCGCGTTGTTTTCCTCCACTTTCTCAGTGCGAGCAAGCAGTTTCGAAATATCGTGCGAGCGCAAGTGCCACGATAGAAGTGTGCAAGTGCCTTGAGTAAAAAGGGGGGTGCAGCGTATTCCCGCCCCATGGGTTCGACAAAAGCTCTTTTAAACACGAAGGAGAGTAACACTCGAGCGTGCATACGTATAGCCTCGTATAATGCAGCACTGCAGTCGTGATGATTCAACGACCTCCGCGTTTTTTTCTTTTTTTTTTTTGGAGTACCGGGGATTTTCGCCATGTAAAAATGAGTTTCGCCGTTCGACGATGATACTCAAATCCGCGTACTCGTTCTTCGCATTGTTTGGTATTTTTACGTTTTCACCGATGCGACATTAAGCATTTTGCTCGTTCGATAACTCTAGACACAACCAGAAGGTAAAATATTTGTCGATCCTCCAAAAAGCATAAATAGGGTTTATAGGGTAAAAGGAATTCAAATAAAGCTTCACGTATAAAAATTAATAAAAAACAAATAAAAGACGCAGTAAAAAACTGTTTCGTGCAAGACTCAGTTTATTTCGAAGGGAGTCTCCTCGAGGGGACCTCGCCACGAGACCCGCGTTTGCCAATAAATAAACCAAACGCGCAGAAGGATAAAACTCTGTTATACCGGGTGTCCCGTGCGAAATTCCACACGCGATTATCACTCGAGCTGTGCCTTATAAAAAAAGAAAACGTTTCAAGCTGAACTTACTCTGCTTCGATTGGGACACGCCGTACAACGAACCTTTACCTTCCTCGCGTTTAATTTATTTATTCGCAACGCGCGTCCCAAGTAAAAGGAAGACGCGTCGATATACCCACGCAACGTTAGCCAGGATCGTACATACGTACGTATGTATGGACGTGTGTACATACATGGAGTCCAGGAATACGCGTTAGGGACGACACGACGACGAGGGGTTTCTCCTCCGCGATTAACTTCCATCGTGGAGTGGGAGAAGAACCGTGACGGCTGCATCAAGCGCGCGGCATGAGTTTTCGTACGGCAGCGGTGGAAGGCAGATCCGTTTTCGTATGCCTCCTCGAACGGTGGCCGTTTCGTTACCAGTTGTTTTCACTCTAAACATTTCTGCACTCTCTTGACATACACTGCGAGCGCGTGCAATCGATATGACCGTTCCTCTATTACCCGGTGCTCGTGTACACGCGATAACGTGAGAGGTTTGTTTCTTCGATCTTCGAGATCGAAGGTGAACCCGATCGCGCGGATGGTTTGAGACTGCTCGGGCTCACGTATTCGCGGCGGGCACCTGTAAGGTAATTACCAAATGATCGTTGGAATTGATTTTGTGTGTTAATTAGAAGCTTGTGGGAAATGTGAATACCGAGTGCTTCTTGACGAAAGTGTCTATCGTAACGTTGATCCGCGGAGAGGATTATTAATCAGGCCTATCGTCGTGAGTCGAACCGTTTACACGAGCGAGATTTTGTTTACTTTTGTTAGGCCCTTGTTTCGTTGGATTATTTTACCTAGATTTATCGATCGGACGACGTTTGGTCAAATTCATCCTACAGAATTGAATGGTTTAGTTCTAGCGGTTAGAGGTTTCATTAAATATGTATATTATTTATTACCGCACAGCCAAACTCTGCGGCACTAGTTTTATTACGCCGCGTGGATTTATCTATCGGACAAAATTTCTCAAATTTATTGTCGAATTGCAGTAAAGTTGGCTACAGCGGATGGGGTTTTCTAGTTACCGGTTTCCAATAAAAGGATTAGAAAGCGAGAGGATTATGTTGGCGATGAAGCGTGGATGCGCGATAGCGTGTCTAATTGATAGATTTATGTTGATATTCTGCCGATTCACGGTATACGCGTGTCGTTAACCCAGCAGTCGTGTTTATTCGCATTGCGTTTGGAGTTTACCATCAACGTTGATTAGTGGCTGTTTTGTATGAAAACCAGAACACCGTCCACCGTGATTGAGAATTCAATTGAAAACATTTGATCAACTTTTTGCACGTCGCTTTGTTTTGCATGTACTCTCTTTACCACGTGACTAAATATTTATTTCAATCCGTTACTCGAGAACTGTCACGGTACCGAAACTATCGCATCTGTTCATCATTTCCCATTACCCAAGTGATCAAAATGTATGGTAGAAATTGATACTGTACAGCTGAACGCGAAGTAAAAGTTCGATGGCTCGTAAAGGTACGAAACGCAGAGACAACATGTACATCTTGATAATTATTTCTGGGAATGTCGGAAATAGAATTATATAAATTCGAAATTTTTAAGAGATTATCAAAATTGATAATGAGGGGCGTGGGAGAAGTTTAATTTGAAGATAGAATAATCGGAGATAACATCTTGCCGAATAACCCGCAGAAGTGATTAATTTCTACCAACTACGAAGCGATTTAATCTCGGCGCGTGATCGTGCAAAGAAAATGAGCAAAACTGCGGAATTTGTTGGAGTACAGTGTTTTATGGGACGCTAATAAAGTTAACTGCGAAAGTCGGGTAACTCTAACAAATTCGATAAAGCACGGCAAAGGGAATAATCTTAGGAGCACGATTTTAGCATGAAGCTCTCTTAAAGCGATTTAAAACCATTGTCAAGCTCTCGTTACGCGTGAACTTTCCTTTCGTGGATCGATCTTAACGTCCACCGAACGATTTACAATTAGTTTTCGCCGATGCGACATTGTCGAATGAACGGGCCAACGACCCGTCGCATAATTATCGGGGATCCTTTAGTTCCACGATATTCGGGCAAATTTCCAATGCGGAGTGAAAAAAGACAAAAAAAAAGAAAGAAAATCGTGCATCTACAACGCTGCGTTGCCAATTTTTCGAGGTAATGGCGTGTGTATCCCAGATAATTCGTAACTCAAGTGTAATCCAATCGTTTAAAGTTTCCGCTAGTGGTTTTAGCGCTACACGTTTCGTTTTTAAAGTAATTGTCGTTCTAGGGTGTCGAATTAGGAAGAAATTCGTGCGTGATAAAGCCTTGGTTATTTGAACCACTGATATTATTTCAACCTGGATTGTCCGGACATTCAGTAAAGAAAGCAAAATATGAGTAAATTGTTATTTGTATTACGGGCGATAGTAATAATTTATATTTAAATCTGTTTGAACTTACGTTTACAGTAATAATATGTCTTCGATGTTGTCCATATAATCGAGGATTTACTGTATTTTAAGAAAGTTATGAATAATATTTCCCCTCACGGTAGATTTTATATGATTATGATAAAAAATTGTTTTGTGCGTAGCGGTTGTTAGATTTATATCGTGACTTATTCTGTACAATTTATGTCGGAATCTCGAGATAATTTGATTACGGTAGCACCAACTTCAATGGTTTCGCTTTAAGAACCTAATCGTTATAGTACCGTGACACAATCGTATCGCGATACTCGCGATAGGGCTGCAGAACAAAATTTGTGCAACTTTTATAATTTACACGACTACATAAATTGTATTGCAATTGTATACGAAGGTGTCAATTAACCCCGAAAGTCCGATCGGAACGGTGTTACCTTAAATTTAAAGCACTTCCGACACGATAAGCGTCTTCCCGTGCGAGTTTACGTTTGACATACTTCGCGAACGTCGTCGCGCATCGGCGCGCAAACGATCTCTAACAAACAGACCTTGCCATAAAGCGCTAACAATTGTTTAAAAACAATGGTCGTTCGAATAAGAAGCATCCGACGTACCGTCGCGTCGCTGCTTACTCATTTCGGTCAACGGCAATCGAGTTCTTTCTCACCGTTTGTTCAACCGCGTAAGAAGAAGAAAAAGACGATGTAGCCCAAAAAAAAAAGAGAGAGAAGATCCTCTTTCGAGAGTCATGTTCAGCTAATGTATCTACCTGTTTCTTGTTACAATCGAGACTGGTTTCAGTCATGGACAACGATGCAATATAAACGCGCTCTGGCAGAGCCGCGCGCCGTGCCGTGGAATTATCATGAAAAAAGAACTGCGCTTCATCCGCGAATTCACCTGGAATTTAAAGTTTGCGAAGCGTGCGCCTAACTCACGCGGCAGAGAAAAAAAAATATGAGAAATTCCTCCAATTATAACGGCGGGGATAATGATCGAACGGTTGTAGCGAAGCGAAGGTCGTTAACGCGCTATTTTGTTTCTCGTTGTATACTTCAAAATGTACTAATAATGCTGCCGCGCATACGTACGCGTACACGCCAAGTTGATTATTTGCGGTAAAAATTTGAGTAAAAAGTGTGAAAGCTACGCGTACGAGAGGAACTAGAATGAACTGTCTAACGTATCACTTGTCGATAGAAAACTTTCTCCCCGTGTACAACCGCGTAATTGGAATTGGAAGATTTACGCGCGATATCGTCGGCGACGGTGTAATTTTTGTTTGTTTGGTATTAACGATGGATTACCCGAGTCTTTTATCTTGCACCGTGAGTTGCGGGCGCGTATAGAAAAGAAGAGTGAAGAGGGACAATGTGGGCGGTGCGTACGTTGACCCAGATGAAAACATCGAAAGAAGAAAACGTTAATTTGGGTCACTAATTAACGTCGTATCTTTCTTTTATCGGACGTATATTCGGTGAAACCTGCACCGTAATGAACCGTTAATTAATTTCAAGCTTCTCAAACAATATAAATACGCGTGTCTTTCATTTTCTCTGCTTGCCGTGAACCATAATTAACGCGGGATTAATAATGAATCTATTCGTATGCTACAATGAGCTGTTGGGATTACGAATATGACGCACCGATACACGGGGTCAAGAAATTACGGATAATTAATGAATCTCTTTGACATCGTCATAGGTAGCAGCAATTACGATAGAACAATTACAACTTTGGAAATTACATTTTAACATACTCTTTGTAGGATGTCACGTGCAGAAAATTTCAATGAAAATGGACTTTCATCACTTGCAATATTAAAGTATCGCATAGTTTTAGGTCATACGAATATTAATCATCGGTGTAATAAATGTGAGAAAAAACGTTTCCGCGGCCGCATTTCGCTCGCTATTTATACGAGTCGAATTTATTTTTGAGTACGGCGTACTTTGAAATCGTGCGAATATTTACATCAGCGCGGAAACGAACAAAACGGAGTGCATCTTGGAAAATACGTTTCGCGCGTTACTTACACGAGTCCGATTTTCCTCCGAAATCGGTTTTTCGTTCAACATTGCGTACAAAGTGCAAATGTAGCATATCCCGAAATCGTAGGAACATTAAAAGCACAGCGGAAGCGAGCGAAAGAAAGAGCGTCGTAGAAAATATGTTTCGCGCTATTTATACGCATCCGAAATTGTTTGTATTAGGTTCAACGTGAATCGTGAGAGGAAAATAAAGGATCTAGGTCACGCGTTGGGATCGTGTCACATCTTTCGTCGAGAATCTTCGTCTTATTAAAGAGACGGACAGCTGAGATTGGTTATTTTCGTCAAAACACATGGTGGCCGCGGGGTTACCCGTTTCTATCCTTTGTCTCCCGCATACGCGCATATAAAAGCATAGGTTTCGATTCTCAGGGTGCGGCGAAACACGCGAGCCACTCTCTCGGTTGGGATTACCGTCACCGTATTAGATTTCTATTTCCTGCATGCAGGAATGCGCACGCATGCGAGGAGCACTCTTTCTCGTCTCCGTGTCAAGACGGAAATGGCGGGAAGGATGCGAAATCCTGTATGTACGCGACACGAGCACACATCCGCAAATCCGGTTGAATTAGGTGGTCCGAGAGCAAACGAGAGTTAGATTCGTCGGCGGTAACGCGTATAAGAGGGGAGCAATTAAAAGGCACCATCCTTTTGAAAATAGAAGTACACTTGTCCGAGATAAATTGTTTTCCTACTTTCAAGAATGTGCGCCAGGATCTCATTTCGACACCGACTTATCGTACGCTGCCTCACGGTAATATAGGCACATTTTTGTGGTCACGTATTTCGGTACTCGTTTCGAGTGATTTATACCTGAAAAAACTTATTCCACGATTATTCCAAAAATCCAGGAGCGGGACAGAAAACAATTTACACGGAGCAAAGTGATTTGCGAGGCCGGTGTAATATTGTATAATAAATTTGAAGAAATTATTACACGACGTATGGGAGCGTCGTAAAAAGAAGGGAGAAACTTCCCGTCGAGCCTACACAATGTACGTCTCTGCTAAAAAAAGAATACAGACAATGGAGCGTGTACTGAAGTATCTTCGCGTAATGAAGACACAAATTTGAGATTGGAGTGCGCTTCTCGAGTCCCACCTGAGTTCGCTCTCTTAGAATGTCTCGCGAAGTTACATACACCTCCTTGCAACTTCTCTTACATTTTCTTACGTCACTTTCTTAAAACATTGGTACTCTATATTTTAAGAATTTTTCCGTAAGAAAGATGGATTCGAACACGTTTCAACATCTCTGAAATGAAATTTAAAGCGAGATCATTTTTCGCGTGGGTTTTCCACGTTATGGCTTTAAATAGATAATTAGGGAACGACATGTTTGAGCTTGAAGAATTGCTACGGGTTAAATAACCATGAATATTGTATTCCGGAGAAGGTCACGACTATTAACAGAAGTGTAACTCGTATTTTCCATTTTACATAAACGAAGAAGCGGGTCCAATTTATCTACGACCAATACAGGGCGATAATGTGCACGCACGATCGAAACGTAGTTTAACGGTTGCATTTAAAATAAAGTTATGCGTTCTTCAAGGTGCGATGCACGTATGTACGAGTATTTCCCAAGGTCGAACAGATGCGAATTACAGTTGCGGCTCTGTACTTTTATGGCGCTCGTCGGAAACCGGTCGACATTCTTTTGGAGCTTTTGCCATTTTTGGATCAAACCTCGTGGCTATAATTAGCTTATTATGGAATTTGAGGGTAATGATTATCTACCTTTGTGCCATTTAGCCCGCGGTCGTAACCCGTTTACACCCAAGAGCAGCGATTACTTTGTTCGTATCAAATAGATTAACGAGCAAAGTGGAGTGTATTTGTATTGCGTTTATTTGAAATTATCCATAATTATTCTATAATCGGCGGACAGGCCAGATGTCTACCAGACTAGCCTTTATTAATATAATTACCAGGGAAGTACACGGGGTTACATTTTTAAATCCATGACGCTTGTTCTAGTGGTTGGCGTTTCGTGAAACATTATCGGATCCATCTTAATCGGGAGATTAACCCTTCTTCTTCGCTTCCCTCATTTTGTGATAGTTGACCATTCCGTCTTTAAAATTCGCTGTTTTTAACCACGCGCTATAACCCCTGCAAAAGGCAACGAGAAAATCTTTACGCGTTCGAGAACAGTGTGCATACGCGACTATTGTAATAATTTAGCGCAACGTTCGATAAAAGAAAACATCAATGCAGTGGTAATATGTGGTGCAACGTACGTAGGAGAGGCATGTTCGTAGCGACGACAGTCGGTTTTCTTTTATATCGAGATAATAGTGTTTGGTGGTTATGAGTGATTTCTCTCGTAAGGCGTAATAATAATGAATGTGTTACCTTTATGTATAATATATGTAGTATATACATATATCAATAATAATTATATAGGTATATGTTATTGTTGAGAAATTTTCCAAAAGCACTAATACCATTTAATTTTAACTACGACATAATTTCATCCCATAACGCACCGATGTCGGGATCAAAGGAAATTTTGAAAGAGCACGGCATCGATTCCATGGTTTTGCAATACAAACGCATTAAATTCTCAATTTACGCGCGAGTTGTTTTCCATACCAATTCACGATGTCAGGGTAAAACGGTCGATAGTCTCATCGCCATATCAAAAGCCCCTTTCACGATACTTTTAGCCCATTAGTCCCCAAAGTTGCGTAAACAATACCGTGATATTTGACATTACGTTTATAGTGTTTACATATCTGACCTATTTTTCATAATGTTGCTTCACGCAATATTTTGCTGTAAAAAAACTAAAAACATGGAATTTTTTTAATTTCATGGACAGTTATTTGAGTATATCCTTAGTAATAAAATACAATAAAAACATCAAATTAGTTATATTTTTTAACCTCGAGAACTAATGGGTTAAAGCAAACTGCATTAAATGTCCTCTCGCAAATGAAATTCGTTTCAGGATCATTTCGTTGATTATGTGACGTGGGCCTAATTACCCTTCTTGCTTAGCATCGACCGCACCGTCGATCAGAATCAAAATTATGTATCACCAGTGAAACTACAAGTACGGTTATTCTCCATATGTTTACGCGTCCGCGTTACCTTTTCCACTTACGCGTTCGTCCTTGCAACCTTGGTATTTATACAGAGGCACCATAGTCGTAACATTTCGCGCAATAGTTGTAAAAACTTGTTGCACGGGAAAAACGATGCTATTCTTGGATAACGACGCGTTTATCGCGTTAAGTTCAAATAAACATGACGATTTTAATGGTTGCTACTCCAAACGATAGTTCCGGGTAATTTCTTACTTTCGTTTGGAATAGTGCCGCCGTTGTTGGATACGTATAAGTATCTATACAGATTCAATTTTTGCGATTATAATTAAACGAGTGAAAATAAAACGATACCAGAAACAGGCATTCCATCGAACGATGACAATTGTTTAAAAACAATGCTCCTTCGAATAAGAAGCATCCGACGTACATGCCGTCGTTGCGTTAACTCGTTTTGGTCGACATCGAGTTCTTTCTCGCCGTTTGTTCAACCGCGTAAGAAGAAGAAAAAGACGAGGTAGTCCAACAAAATCGAGAGAGAAGATCCTCTTTCGAGAGTCATGTCCAGCTAATGTATCTACCTGTTTCTTGTTACAATCGAGACTGGTTTCAGTCATGGACAACGATGCAATACGAACCCGCTCTGGCAGAGCCGCTGCGCCTCCGTGCCGTGAAATTATCATGAAAAAAACCGCGTTTCCTCCGCGAGTTCACCTGGAATTTAAAGTTTCCGAAGCGTGCGCCTAACTCCCGCGGCGAAAAAAAACCATGAGAAATTCCTCCAATTATAACGGCGGCGATCATGATCGAACGGTTGTAGCGAAGCGAAGGTCGTTAACTCGCATTTTTGTTTCGCGTCGTACGCTTCAAAAAGTACTAACAATTGCTGCCGCGCGTACATACGCGTGCAGGTTAAATTGATTATTTGCGGGAGTAAAAAGTATGGAAGCTACGGGAACGAGAGGAACTTGAATGAACTGTCTAACGCAGCGATACTCAACTCGCGGCCCGTCAAGATTTTGTGTGTGGCCTCACACTAATTTATAAATAAAAGCTAGAACTCAATTATATGTTTTTTTTTTTATTTTTGATATAGTATACTATAGTGTACTAAGTTGCGACCCTCGTTACGTAGCAAACATATGTATGTGGCCCGGGAACAAAAAAGGTTGAGTATCGCTGGTCTAACGTATCACTTTTAGATAGGAAACTTTCTCTCCACGTGCAAGCCGATCGTTGTATCTTATCGCGTAATTGAAATTGGAAGATTTGCGCGCAATGTAGCCGACGACGTTGTGGCTTTTTAATTCGGTATTACAGTCGCTTGGTATTAACGGTTGATCCCCCGAATGTTTTATCCAGGGCTCTAAGCTGTGGGCGCGTAAAGAAAAGAAGAGTGAAGAGGGGCAATGTGGGTGGTGCGTACGTTCACCCAGATGAAAACATCAAACAAAGATAACGTTGATTTGGGTCACTAATTAACGTTGTATCTTCCTTTCGTCGGACGTATATTCGGTGAAACCTGTACCGCAGTGAACCGTTAATTAATTTCAAGCTTCTCTAACAGCATAAATATGCGTACCTCGGGGTTTCTCTGCTTGTCCGGTACCATAATTAACGCGGGATTAATAATGAATCGATTCGTATGTTACAATGAGCTCTTCGCATTACAAATATCAAGCACCGATATACGAGGTCAGGAAATTACGGATAATTATTTAATCGCTTTGACATTATCGTAGTAGGAATTACCGTAGAACAATTACAACTTTGGAAATTACATTTTAACATACTCTTTGTAGGATGTTTTGAACAGAAAATTTCAATGAAAATGGACTTGCATCGCTTGCAATATTAAAGCATCGCATAGTTTCAGGTCATACGAATATTAATCATCGGTGAAATAAATGTGAGAAAGAACGTTTCCGCCGCGCCGTAGTCACAATTCATACGCTATTTATACGAACCAGATTTATTTCCGAATGCTTTGAAATTGTACGAACATTTAAATCAGCGCGGAAACGAATGAATGAAAGAGTGTCTTGGAAAATACATTGCGCGCGCTACTTACACCTATCGGATTTTCCTCCGAAACCGTTTTTTCGTTCGGCGTACCGTTCAAAATAAAAAACCAGCATACTGTGAAATCGTACGAACATTATAATCACGGAGGAAACGAACGAAAAAATCGTTTATATTATGTTTAGCGTGAGTTGTGAGAGGAAAATAAAGGATCTAGGTCACGCGTTACGATCGTGTCACTCTTCCGTTGAGAATCTTCGTCTTATCAAATGGGCGCACAGCTAAGATTGGTAATTTTCTTCAAAACACATGGTGGCTGCGGAGATACCCGTTTGTATCCTTTGTCTGCCGCGTACGCGCGTATAAAGGCATATGTTTCGATTCTCAGGGAGCGGTGAAACACGCGAGCCACTCTCTCGGTTGGGATTACCGTCACCATATTAGATTTCTATTTCCTGCATGCAGGAGAGCGCACGCATGGAGGAGCACTCTTTCTCGTTCCGTGTCAAGACGGAAATGGCGGGAAGGATGCAAAATCCTGTACGTACGCGACACAGCAAACATCCGCAACTACGGTTGAATTAGGCGAACGGAGAGCAAACGGGAGTTTAATTCGTCGGCGGTAAGGCGTATAAGAGCGAGGCAATCAAAAGGCGCGATCCTTTTGAAAATTGTTGTTCTCCATACCGACCGACGCGTCAGGGTAAAATCGTCGATAGTCTCGTCGCCGTATCAAAAGCCCCTTTCACGATTCTTTCAAAGCGAACTACATTGAATGTCCTCTCGCGAATGAAATTCGTTTTAGGATCTTTTGGTTGATTGTGTCACGTGGGGCGTAATTGCCGTTCTTGCTTACAATCAGCATTGGCGGCACCGTCGATCAGAATCAAGTGTTCCACCAGAGAAATTACGAGCACCCGGTTATTCTCCACATGTTTACGCGTCCGTGTTACCTTATTCATTTACGCCTTCGTCCTTGCCACCTTGGTATTTATACAGAGGCAACGTTGTCGTATCATTTCGCGCATTAATTGTAAAAACTTGGTGCGCGGGAAAAACGATACTATTCTTTGAAGCGGGTCAAAAACCAAAAGAAACAATTTCATCGACCCAACATAATTATAAAACGCAATACTTAAAGGCTACAAAAAGTACTGTATTTTGAAAATTCTTTAATACTAATGCGATGGAACATGCCCTTAATTGAATTGGTTTTAAACATTGAAGTTCAATGTTTGTAAACTACTGTTTTAAAATCTGCGGCGGGCCGTAGTTTGCCCATCACTGGTTTAAATCAACGCGAAGGTATTTGAAGCAAGCTTTCCCCGCGTTAGGTCATCTTTCAGCGTGACACAAATTCGAGCGGAGTAGATATTTAAAAAAAGCTGTCATCGTACCCGAGGGTGTCTGAGAGTCTACTGCAGCTTTCAGAAACTTCGAGACGACGAGGTGCCCGAGGTGGTTAGAAACGAGGCGAAGCAAGTAATGGCTTCTATGGTCGTAGTGTTTTATACGTACACGCGTGCACAGCGGGTCCCTTACACTAAACGCGATTTCGATATACGCGCATGAATATAACCGCTGCTACCGGGCTGCTTATTTTTTGCCCACGCGCATACTAATGGAGCCTCGAAATACCGCGGGAGTACGAACGGTGGAAGTGCGAGTACCTAGAGCATTGAGCGAGAACGGCCTGGTTATTCGCTTCCCGTGTGCGTTGACAAGAAGACTTTTAACGCGCGTCGGAGTGATATTCGAAACGCGTGGGTGTAGCGCGTGGTTGCATAACGCAGGAACGCGATCGCGAAGAATCAGCGACCTGCAGTTTCTTCCGATGACGAGGGACGTTAGAATGACGCTAGGGGCAATCACTGATTTTTACTTATCGCTGTCAACTGCGGCGATACGATACCGCGAGATCGCGTCGATAAAACTCGAGCTGCCGTAGGGCTTAACCGATTGCTGCATGAAGTTAAAAAATTTAGAATTTTGTTGTTCCTCCATTTGAGTTTGACTCGGGATATATGTGGAAAAGAATGAATAATAAAAAATGTACAGTATCCACCAATCGCCTGAACTGTTTCGAAGCAAGTGAACTATACGAGGCCTGCATCATGTTCAACAGCGACAAACAATTTTAATATGGCCGTCCCTTAAAAGGGGCTGTATGCGCTAACCGGTTAAAATGTTTAAGAGACTAATTTGTGCAAATCGTATTTTTTTTTCTTTTCGTTGGTAAGCGTCTTTCTGATTATTTCTTTGATCCGTTTCAGAATTCAAGTCGGATGGCTATTCGGGGAAAAGTTAAGCGCACGGGCGCATTGAAGTACAGGAAACACAGCCATGACGCTTCCGGTATCGAGCTATGAGGAACTTCTCGTCCAAGTTCGAGAACTTACGCACGAAACGATTCTCCTGCAGAGGCAATTGTCCTCCGATCTGTACGACAACACTGATTCGCCGGACGTGAATCAAAACTTTCCTTTCGGCCAGAAAAACTATGAAAGAGGTAATACACGAGAACTGTAATAATATTAAGGATTGTTTACCTGCAAATATTTTTTAAGCATTCGTACGCTCGATAGTTAAGGAGGAATACAATTCTGATATTCTGCGACAAACATTTTTTCAGGAAAAAAAGTATAGTGAAATTATCGGTATATATTATGAACAGTATTTTTTTCAGTCGATCTACAATATATGTATACCTATATCATTATTATATTGCTGAAAAATAATTTTCTTCCAAAATCTCAAAATCATTCGAAAGATCCTTCTAATATAATTCAGATCCGCAAAGATCCACATAAATATCTATGATCTTTAAACGTCTCTCTCCAAGTACCACGAAAGAAATTTAAATCCGACGAAAATCCATATTGTTCGGGAATCTGAAAATCATTTCAGAAATCCCATTAACGCCTCGCCGTCGAACAGTTAACGGCAACACGGTACAAATCTATTTGCACTTCGTCACGAAGGAACGCAATCCATTTCCATAGGTCACCGTGAATGCGTCCCTCTGTTCCGCGTTGTAGTTTCGCGGTATTATCGGCATGGCGAACGAGACATCGGGTCGTCTCGGCTTAAACTTATCACGAATGATCCCGGGTTGTGCTATGTCTGGCAAGTGGTGTCTGGACGTTCGAGAGAGGCAACGGTTGGACCGTTGCCACGCGGCGCCAAAGAATTCTTCATCCGGGAACGAGAAAACCTGACGGAAAGCACGCTAGCCGGACGTGTCAGGAACCGAAGCAAAAGTGACGCGACGATTCGCGAGGACACTGCTCGTCCGTTTTTGTACTTTCGTATCTGCGCGTATAAATACCGCGAAACGTCGAAGTTGTCGACGATTTTCAAAGACGGCCGCTCAACCCTTGTGGCAGGGACGGTCAACCTGTGGCGCATTGCATCTTTGTGCCTGCTCATTCTTTCGAAGTAGAATTTATTATTACACGCAGATACTTTCCGATACGCGACGTCGACCGTGAGCGATATAAAGCGTCCGTCTAACAACGGGACCTGAGTTATATTGCCCGGCTGAACTCGTATGTGAAAAAAATTGGCGCATAGTATGTAAAAAGTTGGCCACCCCTGGCTTATAGCGTCGAACAGCGATATATCGTTGGCAGTATCGCTCGCGAAAAGTGCCAACGACGATATATCGTTGCACGTTGAATGGCGCTTAGCTATTCGTATCGCGGGAGAACTCTGTCTCGGAATAAATTGGAAATTCGTAGGGAAAAATGGCTTGCGGTAGGCGAAAGTAGAAGCTTCGCGCTATAAAATGAGCTTAGACAGAATGTTCTAAAACTTGTTGTCATGTAGCGTTACAAGAGCTCAAAGATCTTTAACGTCGTTGAAAAACGTACGTCAAGTTGGCGCGGTATTTTTCGCTCAGATACCTACCATTTTTTCGGTCGTTGCTAAAAGGATTAAACTCGTTGGTTTTATACTCTTTGCTGTTTTCTTACGACGCGTAGTGTTTATTCTTGAGAGGCTTTTTGAATTAGTTGAATCAAACTTTCTCGCGCTTCGAAATAAATATTAATCCACACGGTTGTAATTATTCTATAGCTTCTATTATCTTTAATCGTATCGTACTTTATTTAATTTTTCCAATTTTTTTTTTCAGTTTTCAAAACTTGACATGCATTTTCTCGGCTCTGTCTGAATACGGTGCCCTAACTCTTCGCCAAATTGCATTTTACGGTGAACCCTGCAAATCCTGTAAACTTCAACAAAATCAGAAATACGACCTTCTGACGTTCCCCTTGTTAGTACATCTTACGTTGATTTTAGATTTAAAATGACGAAAGCGTGACGAGGGGACTCCCGTTTCTCTCGCGAACCATCGAGATATTCCTAACGCACGGGACACGGTATATTTCTCTCCGTTTACGTAACAATGTTCAACCCGTTGCGCAATGGGCTTACGTGCCCGTACGCAACGAAAAACAGTTGCAGGATGATGCCGTCAAAGACTCAAAATTAGAAAGAGATCCACCTCGTAAGTTGGTCAAGTACGGAGTCGCGAGAGAAAAGTTTTAGGCTCCCCATGATAAATTCAGCATCGAATTGGAATCCAAATGGTATCAGAATATCCGGGAAATCGTAATGACGTTTGATTGGGACGGTATGGTCGGTCGGAATGTACGTTAACGAGGTTACCGTGTTGTATTTAAAGGCAGGAGAGATGTGAAACGCGAAGAGCACCGGGAAAAAGTTTTAATTCGCACGTACGCGACGACGCAGTCAGATATGAGTACGAGTATATCGTATGTCATGGATTACATTAGTGAGTACATTTCTAATTAATTGCAATTTGATACGAACGCAACGAACCACGTAGTCGCCGAATCGAATACTAAGTGGAAATTGTTTTTCCAAATCTTAATTTATACATATTTGCGATTGTTCCCTTCGAAACTGCTACCCCAAAGCTCAGATTTGTTATTCGTAAAGTGCCGTACGTATTACGAGAGAACGTTTTTGGTAGGTTATGCTGAAATTTAACTCCCCGGTTCGTACATGTCTGGATGTAATAACGAGTTTCGTGTACACATTTTTGCCGAAATACGAGAGAAAGCACACAAACAAAAAATTATGTAGATCGTAATGTCGGACTGTATCGCAGTATTTTGTTACATAGCGTACGTATCACTTTACACGATGGAGAGCATTTACATTATTCCATGTTTTTAAACAATATCTTTTGTCAACGTAACGCGCAGGTTCGCACAAATGAGTTTCGCCGTTCGCGATTTCTAAAAGTTTTTCAGAAAGCAACGAGAACGCGAGAGAAATTCATTCCTATTGCCGTTGGTCTATTTAAAGAATGTTGATGCTCAATCTTCCTAAGTATGTAACTTCGTTCAATTACACGAACGTGCGAACGTACGGCATATTTACGTGGCTTCGTCACCGATTCCGCGCACGAGAATCCCGACGAGTTTACCACACAATACACTTTGGTTGGAGTTGAACGGCGCCGACAATATATGAATATTAAAGCAGGAAACTAATAGTCTGGCTCCGAATGCGTTTCGATGTATAAAGAGTGTCTGTAATCGCGATATGGCGTTTCTTTCTAATCCGATTTTTATTTCAACGTCATTTTTGTACAGCGATACAATTTTCCGTTGTATAAACGTTGCGTGCCACGATTACTTATGATTTAGCGCTTTACTATCAGTACTATTTAATTAGATATTCGAATTGTTTGGTTTGTATCAAGTTTCGCGGATATGATAAGTAACAAATGCAGATACTATATGGTACAAGTACAAGATTGTATAATAATTACTTAATAATAAGTAACTTTAGGAGTTAGTATAAAGTTCTTTATACGTTGTTCCGATGTGGTTACTCATTCTTGGTTTGTCTTTCTCGGTTACACGAGTGACAAATGATTACATTCCCCTGTACATCATCTCTTTACGGTTTACCTTTCTCCCCAAGAGGATTTGATTACTTTTAGTAAATCCGTCGACGGAGAAAAGCGAGCTGTTCGAAGTAACGTTCCCACCAAGCGAGGACGCTTAAGTTATTTAAAGCATGGGCGATCTTCGATAATTAAATGCGTAACTGATAAACAGGCACCTTTCCCGTGCTTCGTTGCTATCGCGAATAATTTTCGGAGGAAAGCATAAATTCTGGTGGTATTATTTATACAATAATTTATTCAACCCTTATATACAATTATTATAGACAATCGTTTATACAATCATTATGTACAATAACTCATGTATTTATTCTGTGCAATATATGTATACAACATATTATTCGTTATACCTACATATACAATTTATAGTATCATTTTGACGATCATTTAAAAAGAAAATTTTATAATTTTAACTCCGGCGTGTTTTTGAGCTCGGAGAATTAATCTCGCAAAAATGGCTCGTGTTTTAGGAAAACACCTAACGGACAACGTAATACGGCAGTGCGAAAAAAGTAGGAAATTCGAGGCAGCGGAGACTCCCCTCGGGGAATACAAGTGAGTAGAGCATTAAACGCTACCTTTGAAGATATTTCCGCATCTACTTTCGCATTGCATTTGGTGCATCAGATATGCGACAAACGTCTCTTTCAATGCCGGAAAATATTTCTAACGCGTCACTACGCTTTACGAGTATCGTCGGCAAACGTTTAACGAGCATTCAGTTTTATGGTCGCGTATCTATACCTGTACAAAGGCGCAACTACAATGGTACACGAATAATGAATCTATCGTCAAGTTTAACGCGCGATGATGTGCGCAAATTCACTGGTTGCGTTCATAATCCTTTGTCTCCGATAAAAGCAATCCGACGTCTTCTTTCGAGTAGAGAAAAAGAATACGATAATGATGTTTATGAATTTCGTTAATAACGTGCCACACGTTCCTTTGCTTTCATTTCGCCGTATTTTGCTGAATTGTCTCGCGCAAACGATCAAACAAAATATGCCAACGAAAAGTAAAGTACGATAAAGGCGAAAAATTTGGTTACGTTAATTTAAATAAAATAAGTCTACCATACAGCGTTAATATAATATTTAATTATTTATTTAATTACTCGCAATGGCTCAGCCATTCCGACGTTAAGAGAATTATCACGGAATCTAAATAAATGCCATTTTTCGTCGATAAATACGTATTCTAAGTCCAACGCTATTTTCATTGCGAGTTAATAGTTTAAAAGACGAATGACAGGTGGATCCGTTTGAATTTTTCAGCAATCTTAGATTTCATCCGCGATTTTATCAGAACGTTGAAGCCACCGAGAATATACGATCCGGTGAATTAACCAGCCGTCTCTTAGCCTGGAGAAGCCGAAGCCACCATCCGATAATTCTGCAGGTAAGCCAGCGCGACCTGATTGCAAATATCTCTCTCCGATCAAAGTAAATCTCGGTACCGAATAACCTGCGGGGCAACTAGAAACATAATATATTAGCTTTGCCGTGCGCGAACTGACTTACCCGCGTATTACCGTCATCCTCGTAAATCGTTCATTTATTTCTATCGTACCATTTCTGCCTTTGAAATAAATTAGAGAGCGCGAATAATCTTAATTGTAATTAGCAGCCACGTTGGTTGCAGGGGAAATACTTTTCCGATGATAAAGCGAGCGTTAAACTGTTTGTGCGTCCTGGGTAGAATTGTTTGTTTTTTATTCAAATTTATTCTGTGTATTACTTTACACGTATTATATTACCTTATAATATTATTGGTATCAGAGTTCACATTCGAAGTGAACGTTCATTTGATTTATCGGGGCGTTTTATATCAAACTATTTTTATCGAACTGAGGATCCAAACGGTTAACGAAATATTTACTAAAAATTTGACAACGTTGTGACAATAGTGAAATTGATATCAGTTACTTTGGCAACCCATTCAATCCTCCATTCGGCAAAAATGAATCGATGCTTAAAAAATGTTCGTTTAAATCACTCGCGCAAAGGATTCTTTTGCGTCGCCTTTTACTCCATGAATGTTAAACCGTGCGAAAAGAATCGTAGTCTTCTTACGCATTCGTACGCACGTGGGAATTGATACACTCGCGCCACGAAGCGCTAGCATTAATGACGATGATACACCGAAGTGGCGGACAAGGTAATACGTGGCATCCGTGTTAATCTGTCCCACTGCAATCCGCAATGTGCTTGCCTCGATCATTAGGCCTTTGCCTACAACCCGCGCAAAATCAATACTCGGCTTCAGCAAATAACGTTAATTATTCCGTAGGCCAATGAAACTCCGTATCACGCATTAATAACAAAATAATCTCGTCTAATATTTCGCACGATTAGCGATAACGCACACAGTATATGTTTCGATAATAGTCACTTCGACTTTTTATACTTTTCATCCTTCTTTTCTTATTTTAATTGCAGACAAGAGTTTTATACACTTTTCTAAAAGTATTTTTATCTCGCGTTTCATCGTATCGATACACAAAGAGACGCGTAAAGAGAAGTTTCTAAAATGCATAAAAGATGGAAAATTCGTATTCCGGAGTATCCTTTTTTCTTACGTTCTACTAAGTTTGCACACTTTGAGATGCGTGAAAAGATGTCTAGAATTTACACAAAAAAAAAACGTTAATTTAATTCCGACGTTTCTGTTATTTACCGTGCATCAGTAGCGCGTACTACGGCCGTAGTACTGTGGTAATACTGTATAATTCATATTCTATATGTTAATAAGTACATTGTATTTGACATTGACTAAACTAATCAATACTACTAAAATTAATATTTACGTTCGGCAAAACGTATTTGAAATATACTCAACATCACGGTTAAATCATTAATTTCCAGTGTAATAACAAAAATCACGCGACTGACGCCAGGGTTAAAATCGCGAAACGTGTCGAGACCAGTCGGAGTACTTTAACGATCTGGTTATGATAAATTTGTCTACGGTATCCCCGGCATCTCCGGTACAGTGGTTTCGCGATCAAGGTCACTGGATTCACGCTCCCGCAGCTCAGAGCCCCCACGAACAACGTGGCTTACACGTTGCACCCCTTTGCGTATGCGCTTCCGCATATCCCGTTTTTCGCTGCACCACCGTGAAAAGGGGGGTATGGTGAAATCGTGAGAGGGGGTGGCATTTAATTCGTGAGCATGCGCCGCCACTATGGTGGAATCATCGGAGGGGTTGCCACCTCTCTTCGGGGTGACGTTATTGATCAGACCTTCTTCTATCCTGCAAAATGGCTACAACGTTAAAGTTAGATTGCAGTTCGATTTTTTTTCATCCACACGCCCGACAATAGCTTCGAGTTATTTTCAAAATGAGCCCATCGTTCTCGGACGATCGTATCGTTATTCCCGTCGTCCTCGGATACATTTTTTTAAACACAAAGCCTGCGTAAATATACGTGAACGAGTCCCGTCCCTTGAGCATTTATTTCGCCAGGAGCGGTAGGTTTATATAAATTGTAGATGATCAAGGGCGCGTGCTTTCTTTCTGACTTCTTTCACTCGGACTCCGTGGTTACTCAAAATTTGTAGAAATCTCCGCGTCTCTCGCGGTCTCCGCAAACCTCGCGACAAAACTGTAGAAAAACAATCGAGATGACGAGTCATCCTCGCGAACTTCCTGTAATCCGACGGAGAAAGGTAGCGACGATGATTCCGCTCTCGGCTATCTGCCGTCGATCGGTAAGCGTATCGCGATAACGGAGTAATAACGGATAACAGCGTCAACGCGATCCTTTCGCGTCCGCTAATCGGAACGAGTAGGCGCCCATCATTTCTCAATCAAGAAAAGTACGTCGAGGAGGTAGAGGTAAGCGAGTAAGTAGAGGCGAGGAAGAAAGGACTGTCCGGTGTGACGGTGTGCCCGACAGAGAAAGACGGGAGATAAGAGTTCCTCCGCAGCTGCGGGATAAAGTAGAATGAATGAAGACCGTGGGAAGGAGAGAGAGGGATGCGGCGACGGTAAACAGAGGGAGGGGGAGGCAGAGAGAGAGTGAGAGAGAGAGAAAGAGAGCAAGGGAGATAAAGCTATCGAGGGAAGAGTGGAGAGATAGAGAAAGAGGAAGGAAGATGAAGCGATTGAGGGAAGAGTGGAAAGATAGAGAGAGAGAGAGAGAGAGAGATTGAGAGGGGGAGAACAGAGAATAAAAGGAGAGGGGAGGCTCGTTACTAAAGCTAGAGAGAGAGAGAGAATGAGAGTGCGCGCGGGGAGAGCGAGGGGAGAGTAAGGGAGCAAGAGAGACAGGCTAACCGAGTGAGTCAGTGATGGCGTACAGCAGCCAGGCCGAGCCCAGCTGTTCCTCGATCCCCTAACCTACGGCAGTTTATTTCAGCCACCAACGCTACGCGGTGCGTGGAATACTTCGTGGTCAGAGCCTCGTTATCTACCGACCTTCCGGTTCTATCGAGTACCTCGGTTTCCGTCGTTAGCCCCATTGTCGTATCTCGTCCATTTTCCTCGTTCCGTCCTCCCCACCGCCCCTCCGATACGGCTTCGATAGGGAAAACAGGGAGAGAAAGAGGACGATAACGATGGATAGGTAAAAAGATATTTCATTCCCGTGCCTCCGTGCTTCGAACAGTGAGCCCGATTGTGACCGCGGTTATCTCGGTATTTCGGTTTTTCTTTTGATCCCCCCTCCCCTCCATCCCGAAAAGTCGACGAAGCGACGCGCGACGTAGTTCCCGTTCTTCTATCCGTAAAGTTCGCCCTCGTCCGCCGTTTAGATCCTCGAGAAGGTTTCGACTTTGGACGGGGAGAAGCGCGGCGGCTTTATACGGATCAATCTCGTTATTCTGCCACCTTTGGGTTATTTCGTCAAAGCCCCCACCCTCCCTCTCGACGCGCCCCATCGATGCTCTTTGAACTTCACCCTTTCGCTTCTTCCACGCCTCTCCTAGTTTCGGTGAAGCGCAACGAAATAATGAATCGAACTGAGCGTTACGCGCGCCGTGCCTCTCCGATAGCTTGAACAATATTATTTCCCCCGAGAAGAAACGGAGCGCGACGCACGTTCGCGGAGTTTGATTGTGATCCTTTTGACTCGCGCGCGTGTTCGCGAAACGGCTGCCTTGTGATTAAGTTCTGGTGCGGCGAGATCTTTCGGAGGACCGACGAGGATCGTCGATCGATCCTCGTTACGATCGGTTCGAAATTGTTCCACGAGAAGACTGTGCTCGACGATCGCACGAGGAAAGTGAGGGTGGGAGTACGAGTACGACGATCGCTTCAACGTTTCGAAACTGTGTTTAATCGACGACGCTTGGCATTGTCCGGGAAAAGTGAGTGATCGATACGACATTCCATTCCGAAGAAGCTATACGTTCGGTCATCGCGACGAACGCTTCCGAAATATTGATCCCCGTTGACGATCTCGTCTCGAAATCTGTCTTCGAGCAAGATCCGGCTGATTATCGCGACGCTACGTTCCGCTCGGTTTGCGAAACGCACGGCAAAACGTGGGCTGCTCGTTCGCAGCCGTATTACTATAAATGGAACCTGTAATGCCGAGACATTGACACATATGTCACGAAGAAAGATCAACCGGGGTGGCAATAAAACTCGATACTACGCGTCGGGTAGTCATCTCCTCGAGAAGAAACATCGGGAACGGCTCTTAAATTCTCGCTTGTTACGAGCCAGGAATTTCGTCGCGTATTTCAATTAAATTATTGCGCGGCCAGCGAGACAATTTACGACCACATGACGCGCTCCTCGGCGCGCGTATTGCTATCCTCCAAAATTGCGCGACTCGAGTTAATGAAGTGGAGAGAGAGAAGTTCGTTCCTTTCCTGCGATTAGCATCGTCTTCGACGGAATCGACTAAAGGGCATTTTCAACTTAACTGGAGCGAGAGACTAATTGCCTCCAGACCGTGAGAGAAAGACAGAGAGAGAGAGAGGTGGGGGGGGGGGGGGAGAGCGAGTGGGAGGAACAGGGGAAAAAAGAGAGCGAGAGCATAGTCGCCGCGTGAGCTCGAGAATACTCGTGGACCCACGTAGGGAACTGAAATGCCAGAGGGACATTTTGAAAATCTTTGGTTCGACGCATGCGTCCCGACGCACTCGACGCCCGATGGAGCGCAATGAAGCTGCCCCTACGCGAGCGAGGAAGGGTCGAAACCCCGAGAAGCGAGGCTCTCCCGATGATACGCCGACGTCAGACAAGCCCGGACACCGGGTCTCGCGACGCCTGAATCCGAGGATCTTGCCGATCACTCGCGTTTCGATAGAGCGACGCGCGTGCCTTTCGTTATCGCGATAGACGAGGGAGGGGGGGAAAGACAGCTCTCCTCGTATAAAAGTCTGAATCGTAGGAATCGAGGTGCTTCGAATACCGGTGAAACATGCCGGGCGAGAGTCGGGACGAAAGCTTGAAGCAGGGTGCTTCCTCGGGGAGGAGAGACCCGACACCCTCGATCTCGAAAGCGAGCGAGGGTGACTCGCGGGTACGCGGGACGACGATGATACCGCTTCCTCGTGGCGGCCAATTCGCCGCACAATCGCCGAATCAGAAGGTCGCGAAGACTGAGAGAAATCGGCTGAGGCTCATAATGGAGAATCAAGAGATCGCCGACGCTTTGGAGAAGAAACGACGAATAAATGCGGAGGAGACATCCTTGGGGAGCAGTCGCGTGGCCAGTACGAGGAGGGAGTCCACGATACCACGATATTGCGAACTCTCCTGCAACGCGTATCGATGTCCTGTTCGAAAGGTGACTTTTAGCCAAGTTCGCGTCAAAGTGTTTGCATCGGCGCGACGTCTCGTTTCGGCGGGGATCGTTCCTTTCTCGAGTTCGAGTTTATCATTCTGTTCGGTCCTCGGTACGATTGATTTGCGACGCATCCTCGTTCGTTGTAGTTTTATTAATTCGATGCTAGAGGGTATATCGCGAGTGTTGCAAGTCAAAACCCGCGTCGCGTCGTTATACGTCATTTTCAATTGGTTTTCGTCATGTTCTTAAGTTGATAACGTTTGTGTCGTTGGGTATTTTGAATCTCCGGGCCAAAGATTTATTCGATTCGTTTAACATTACCGGTAATTATTCTTCGAATCTTGTTTTTATCGGAATCACCCGGTGTTATATCAATTCTCCGACTTACGATTATTGGAAGTTGTTGGAACGCAGTATTCGAATGAGTTTCATATCTGTCGGTTACGTAATCTCGTCGCTGTTATTGTTTACGCCTTTGCGGTGATTTCGAGACATAGCGTCGCGTTAAATTTGTATCATCGAAAGAACCGCCAATTTTTTTTTTGCCCAAATCGTTCCGGTTTGTTTTGCCTCGTCGGTTATCATGATTCGACGAACCTCGTTTCACCGTGATCCCCCGTTATTAAATAAATTGTCGCAACACCGCGAAACCTAAAGTCAACGGCACGCGACGATCGAATTGGCCAAATACGAGGTCATTGGCTTATAAATAAATATCCGGTTAACTTGCCGATTCGTTACCATTTACGTAACAGCGTTCGGTGTAAATAATAAAGCATCGATTCGATGACACCGGATAACAAATTTCCTTAAATACCTACCGAGCGCGCATTTTTCGGTAATTCGTTTGTCAATCAAAAACGGTTCTCATTAATCACACGTTATTACTGACAGCGCTTTGGATCGTTAATATACGATTAATATCGTAACCAACCTTCGAACTAGTATAACACACCGCGCGGACAGGTAGCGGGGAACCGCTTGATTGCTTTTCACGACGATGACCTTATTTCAACTCGATACGCGAAACGTTTTGCTCCTTCTCTGGTTTTACCTTCGACGATGAACATTCTCGTTCGGATCGATATTTTTCGCTAGATGAGACGATGGACAATTTACCTGCCCACTTTTCGTCGCGAGTACACTTCGTAACAGGCCTCCGCACTTTCGTCCATTTTCACGGAGAAGCCTAATCTCTACGATCTTACGATTAGCGTTAGTTTACGCTCGTCGGATAATAAGTGGGTAGAAGAAAGAAAAGGAACCGTCCCGAGGTGAAAGCGAAATAAATTCCCCGGGTTATCTCATCAGTTTCTGTCCTAACGATTCTACGAGTAGCTTATCCTCCTCTGTAGAGTTAATCTGCGGACTTAATTTAACGGTGGTTAATTTAAAACTGAATGCTTTTCCGAGGTTCGTAAATATCAGGAAAGTTTGGTCAGCGGTGAGTAGTATTCGAAATGAGGTTTCTTTCGGAGTTTCGAGAACTAGAAAGTGAAACAGCATGTTTTTTTTCGAACGTGCTCCCTTTTCCGAGTGACTTCGAGATCTGACGCGAGTTTTAGAATTCAGTTTGTAACTTGTTCCCCGGGAAAGTTTATCAAATTAATCTAGTTGGCTGGAACGAACGAATATTAGCTTGCCCGACGTTTCGTCCTAGCAATAACACGATATAACATTTTTTTGTTCCTTTCGTCGGGCACCGGGATATTGTAAAAGTCCAAGTCGAACTAGCTTTTTGAACATTTTAACCGGTTTTGTGTAAATAATGGTTGTCCGTTTGCGATTAAAAGGGTCGTAAAGGGATTAAACGATTACAATTACATTTTTTTTCAAATCCGTATCCTCCCATCGTGCGATGGGAACACACGTCGGAAACTGTAAACGATATAGCGACAGAAACGTGAATTAAAAGAATATTTAACCGGTCGAGCTGACTACTATTCGAACAAATAGTAGGAATGCTATTTATACAACGTCAGTTATTTTTATCTTCGATCGTACGATCAAATTATCAGTGATCGGGATGATGAGCAGCCTGTCTGGAGGTATCCAAAATGATAAATTAAAAATTACACCGAAGCCAGTGCGTGAGTCATAAATGACTAACGCGTGATTCACTCTCGCGCAAAAGCGTTCGCGAATTATTTAATTGACGACTAAGAGTTCGATAATACTCCGTAACTTGAATTTCTCAATTCTAGCCTAGAAACGAAACGTTGTCGACATATGCAATATTTTCGTTAAACAAAACGTTAGAAAGCTTGAAATGAGTATTATATTTTTCATGTGTATTTATTAATCTCTTTGTCAACGTTTCTCCGATCCAATTATTCGACGTTGTTCTGCTAATTAAATCCGACGCTTGGATCTACAGATTGACGCCCGTGCTAAATAAATAATTGAAAATGGTTATGCCGTGCTTAACGATTTCGATATTTACTCCCGGTCTGTCAATAACGATCGAATATCTACGTCGTTTTATCGCGAGGCCCTCGAAATTAAAGTTTCGCATTGGAAATAATTATATTCACCGAGGGCGTTATCCCAGTTTATTTTTTGCGAACCGATAAGTTACTCGGCTCGAACTCTTCGTTTATATCTCGAACAGCGGAGAAAACTAAGTGAAAGTATGTACGGTAAATAAACAGCGGCGAATACTCACTTTGATTATCCGCGGTACTCGGGGTACTTTAATTATACATGCAGAAAGAAAACGACGGGGCTTAAACAGGCTGAACTTCCTTTATCCGTAACATCCATTAATTTTTACTTCTCGCGATGCAGCCAGCTCGGCAGCATCGTATTTCTTACCTGCAACAAGATGGTGCACGATCGAAACTCCTATCGTGACCTTTTGTTTCGCCGTAATGCCGCAGGTTAATTGTTTCCCGCACGCACGGACGGTTATGCCGTACCTAATAAACAGCTATTAAATGCAATCGCGATGTAACGATGTCCGAAAAGCTTCGAACGCGTCCTTGACTATCACGAAAACGATGATTATGAATAGTGGCAAAATTGGGAACGGAATTTTGACATCGGATGATAATAATAATATTAATTATAAAGTTTAGGTAGTTAACATAATTCATACGTGGCTGTTTTAATAGGTCTGTTACAAATATATACATATTTATATATTTCTACATTCACGTAACATATTTTCCGAACACCAATTCCTCTATTATTTTTTTTACCAAATCAAATTTGTTTTCACTTTTTTTCCGTCAGATACATAAATCTTATATTCCATAATTCAATTACAACCGAAACTAATATTTTTTTTTAATCGTGATCCGTCGCGTTTTTTCTTACAGCCACAGTATATATAATATAATATCACGTGGGTGAAATTCTTGAAGAAAAAATAATCAAGATAGAGATGCATATATTTTAACGTTCCTCCAGGAATTCACGAATGACTTTACATCGTGTGCACGAGAATGAATGTTACACGATAAGGACGGACCACCCACGCATGATTGCATAACGAATTACTGCACAAAACGCTATTCCGACTGTCACTGTCCGACAATCTAACGCGTAATTCACGAATTTCCGTTGCACGCGAAGATGCGTAAACTAATGTTTATCGTACGCATCGCGCGGTCCATTTGTTTGATTGGAAGAAAAAAGAGCGAATGGGAGCGGGCAAAGTAATTAGCCGAGTTTCCGTCTTGTTTTGGTATGCATGTATTGTACAGTTCAACGAACCCCGTGAAACGTTAATCAATTTCATGACGTTGTTCACTTTCGATCATTCAAACTGGCAGAGAACCGGTTCTGATTTTGATACGTCGGAGTGACGTAACTGCTACGATACAACTGAGTTACGTATTTTTGTATCGTTGACGTTCTTTGCAATCCACGATACGTACTTACGTATACAGCGATGTAATCATTAGCCTAATTTCCACGCGTGATCGTTATTTATACGATGACCAAAGATTAATATGAAAATGCTTGTCGCGATTGCAGATTAATCCAAACTGCAATCCGAATACGATTACAATTTCTAATTACTTTTGGTTCGACGTAAATGTTTAGTAAAGCGGCTAGTAGACATTAATTATTTAACATCAGTTTCCGCTTGACATCCGAGACCTATCGTTAACGGAAACAAATGGCACTCTACGCGAGGCAGACTGTTAATCGATGTTACCCCAAATCACGATTTACACCGTCCGTCTGCCTTTTCTGTTCCATGCCAGAGCTTCTATTTTGAATCTACAGTCAAATTTAGTAATCAGTAAACCAGTAAGAATTCTCACTCGCTGGAACCACTATGGTTTTTTTTCGCGTTTTATAATTCCCGCCATGCTACTCAATTTTCCCTTCTTGGCTGGACAATATTGACACATTGTCATGGAATACAGAATTATTTATTAATACATCTCACGACTAGTAGCTAACTCGTTAAGACTATAGATTTAATATAAAATTTCTCGATACGTTTTACGGGAAAAAAAAGATTTTTCCACCCCCGATAAAAATGACTTCGTACCGATATAGCGGGCACGCGTATCGGAACCCGAACGTTTCGCGCAAAACATTTTCATCCGAAACCTATAATTTCTAATTCACCGCTCACCATTCGGTTTTCTGCTACCGTTGTTCCTTCCACCCTCTTCGATAAAAAAAAAACTACCATACGTCACTCGTCTCTCTTCCTCTATTTCAGGAGGACGGCGAGGCTTGTCACAAGAGAGCCGAGAGATTGCTCTCGGAAGAGAGCCGCGTGCCGCGCGGTACGGTAGGCGTCGGCGTGGAAGGTGTCGGCTCGTGGGGGGCTCAGAGGCGCCCCCACGCCGCCGAGGCACCTACGCCCCTGGGCAACGTCGCGGCGCACAAGCTGGAGTCGTCCGTGGACGCCGCAGCAGCAGCGTTCAACCCCGCCGTCGCGGCGACGGCGACATCCGCGAGATGCGTCGCTGTCAAGAGCGCCTCTCTCAGAACGCCTTCCACCACGTCCTCCTCAGCTTCCTCGTCGTCTTCTGTCAATGTCATCGAGTCCAGGCCGAGGTTGTACCTGGGCTCCGTCACCGCTGAGTCGAGGAAAGAGGATGCGATGGAGCCGGAAGTCAAGGAGGAAGACGAACGAAGGTCGTCCACGCCGAGCCCCGAGGTAAATTTTACTTTGCTCTCAATATCATCTCTGGCTGCCGAGCACCTCGACGCTCGTCCTCGCCTTTGTCTCGCCCGCCTTTCATTTGCCGCGGTTCCTTTTTCGTTTTCATTCGGTGCCGCGTGATTTTTGTATATGTATATTCGCGTCGCCCAGAGATTCTTCGGGGGAAAGTAAGAGGAGCGTTATATACATTGGAAATTGATCGACCCGTTGTACACCGAGTTTGTTCTACGCGAGGAACGTATCTCGTGGGGGAGATTGTAATTTTAGGATGAAATGGGCGAACTAACGAGGATAGACGTTGACGGGAACCAGCGAGGTGCGAAATTCTCCTGATGGATTTTAAACGTGATTTTCTCCCCGTCGAATTTACCTGTAATCCAGCTCCGTGATCGAACTTCTTTTTTTGGATAAACTTACCGGTGGAAACGGGCTTCGTGGGTTCTGTCGGAGTTTCCACGCAAAATATTTTCATTCAGTCAGTGACCTTGAGAGGTAGAGAACAAAATTGTAAACCTAAGGCTTGTAACGCGGGATCGTCGAGCACTTTGATCTGTTTACACGACGAGCGTGTACCCCGCTTGTCGCGTGTAATCTCGCGTAACGGTCGAAAAAAATTCAGATTTAACATTTATGCTTTTGAACTTTCCTCCGCGGATATTATGGAATTTGAATTGGCTTTCGAACCGAATGGCTGTATTGTTGCGTAATACATTGGGGAACGGATATTATCGTTTCTGTGGGTTCAAAATTTGTGCTAAAGTCAGACCGATCATTTTGTTTATTGCATCACGACGAGGATCGTCGTTGTTTATGGTGTCTGCCAGGACGAAAGAAATGGTTGAAAACCACTGATATTGCCTCGTGCTTATACCGCACGCGTCCTCTATACATATACACCTTCACCAATGTACCGCGTATTGATTTTACGGAGCGCTCATTCTGTCTCTTTCTCTGTCTCTATATATATATATTTACGCACACGTACATGCATTTCCTCTCTCCCTTCTTATCTCTCCTCCACCTTTCTCTTTCACTACGAACGCCCTTTAACTCGCCCTTCCCACCTACACCACTCCTTCGAGGATCTACTCCATTTTTTTTGTTGCGTTTTATACGAAAGTATGTACGTGCCGCAATATCGGTAAAGCGATGCTAATTTTATGGGCACTGACGTTTGTGTATTCGCTATGTTATATTTATAATCAACGGTTAAGGGATGCTAATGGGACGTGAGAAACTACCGCACGCTTTATTAAAAGAACAATGCGCGAAAACGTTTAATTAACTCTGGAATACTAAGATCATTAGTTAGTCGATTAATTTCTAGATTAAACTAAATCCATTAGAGGGAAATTATGAATACCTATGTATGGTCGCGGAATACAATTGGTTTGTAACTAATACAGAACGTTATTGGGAATTGTAATTTTTTAAATATTCACACGGACAGCAATAGATTCGGTTAATTTAATGTTTACTTAGAAAGCGCGGAAATTTCGTGCGAATCGCTGTAGCGGAATTGGGAAAACGTTGCACGGGTATCCTTTAAATTGTCGGTAAATTAACGTCAACGTCAACCGTCCTTTGTCGTTAAGATAATCGATATAATTCGTTTGTTGATAGGTTTACGTAAGAAGAAATAAGCGTTTCAATGAAGGTGGTAGCAGCGAAGAGGAAAGCAAGCCGGAATCTTCACTGCAGAGTCACAGATTACCTTCATCTTATCGGGGCACATGGCCCATCAGAAAAGATCTATGGACCAGTCAGCAAATGGGCTTTTCCACTCAACAAGGCACATCGGCCGGCGTCCAAAATGTAACGTGCTTTCCTTAAGAATTATGTTTCGCCGTAATATCAGATCAGGAAGAAACTAATGATCGGCTTTTGTGTCAGGAGATTGCTTATTCTTAAATATTTCGCCATCAATGCTTATACTTTGCCCTTGTATTTACGTGCAAACATAATTACTCTATTATTTATATTTTCCAACAAAAAATGACGCGATCGGAAAAGATTTATTACTTTGAATTCCTTCGCCAATTAACAGCCGATAACGCAATATAAATTTTCCACGTTAGCTCGCCTAGCGTCTCTGATCAATTTTCCACGGTAAAGATTCAAAGTGATTTCGTGTGCAAATATTTTCCTCCTCGTGAGAAGACGTTTCCATGGTAGCGAGGATGCTCGACACGCGCGTAGGATCTAGATGCGAACGATCATTGCTTCCTTCCCGGTGTAACGAGTCTCACGCTAATATTTATCTTCTCGCGCAGGACGTGGCTAGCGTTATGAGCTTTTCATCGAACTCTGGCGCAGCGCTGGGTTGCCCTGCGGAGATGCAAGGCGACCGAAGATTAGGAGCGAAAGTCGACGTGGTGTACAATTTGCTGGGTATGCTAGGAAGTTCGGAGGGTCGGGAGGACATGAGTGCCACCCTGCTCTCTATGAGCAACTCCATAGACAATTGTCTCATAATGAGACAGTCGGGATGCCTGCCGTTGCTGGTACAATTGATTCACGCTCCCGGACAAGATCCGGAAACGAGGGAAAGAGCGTCGAGGGCTCTGCATAATGTGGTGCACGCGAAAAGTGACGAAAGGGCCGGACGTCGAGAGGCGAGAGTACTTCGGTTCCTCGAGCAATTGAGGGACTACTGTCAGGCTCTGAGGGCGTCTCTAGAAACAGGGCAGGTCCCGGACGATCTCGAGAGGCACCCTGGCCCGACGATAGCCGCGCTGATGAAGCTCTCCTTCGACGAGGCACACCGGCACGCCATGTGTCAACTCGGCGGTCTCCACGCGGTGGCCGAGCTCATCGAGATGGATCACATGGCTCATGGCAGCGAGTGCGACGATCAGAACTGCATCACTCTGCGGAGATACGCGGGGATGGCGTTGACCAATCTCACGTTCGGCGATGGCAATAACAAGGCGCTGCTTTGCTCCTTCCGTGAATTCATGAAAGCGCTGGTTTCGCAATTACGTAGCTTCAGCGACGATCTGAGGCAAGTGACGGCGAGCGTCTTGAGGAACTTGTCGTGGCGAGCGGACACGAGTAGCAAGCAGACCTTGAGGGAAGTTGGCGCCGTGACGGGTTTAATGAAAGCCGCCATGGAGGGTCGAAAGGAATCCACCCTCAAGTCGATACTCTCGGCTCTTTGGAATCTTTCGGCGCACTGCAGCACGAATAAGGTAGACATCTGCGCCGTCGACGGAGCTCTGGCGTTCCTCGTAGACATGCTGAGCTACAAAGCACCTTCGAAAACGTTGGCGATCGTCGAGAACGCCGGTGGTATATTGAGAAACGTCTCGAGTCACATCGCGGTCAGGGAAGATTATAGGTCCATCGTGAGAGAAAGGGGATGTCTTCAAGTACTGTTGCAACAATTGAGATCGCCCAGCTTGACGGTGGTCAGTAACGCGTGCGGGGCACTTTGGAATCTCTCCGCGCGATGTTCGCTGGATCAACGTTTGTTGTGGGACTTGGGCGCAGTGCCCATGTTACGCAGCCTCGTTCACTCGAAGCACAAAATGATCTCTATGGGTTCCAGCGCGGCCTTGAAGAATCTACTGAGCGCTAGACCGGGCTGCAATAATCTCGTTCATTTAGACTCGACGGCGCGCGGTTTGGGATTGCCGACCTTGCCGACCCTGGTTGCTCGCAGACAGCGAGCTCTGGAACAAGAAATCGACCAGAACTTGGCGGAGACGTGCGACAACATCGAGCCCAGCACATCGCCGACGAACAAGGACGACAAGTTTTCGTTCAAGGTAGACCATAGCTTTCTTGGTATTAACGCGCGCACTCTGCGATCTTATCAATTGCACAATCAGCCCAGCACGTCCAATGCGCAAAAGAGTAACGGCGTTGTCAGAAGCGAGAGCAGAGATTCGATGCGCTCGATAACCAGCACGCATTCGGATACCATGTTCGAGCGGGTAAATCGTCATGTATTGAACGGTATGTCTCCTACCGATGCACAGATGAAACAGCAGTCTTCGTCGTTGCATTCCGCGATTGGTTTCGACAACGGAATAACCAACGAATGTCACGCGAAGGTTTCCTCCGAGAAGAAGTATACTCTACGATACAAGAATGCGATCCCGGAACGTTTGAAACCGTCGGACGCGTTTAATGGTATCGGAGACCTCCGATGCACGAATTCCACCATATCTTGGGCTTCGGCGCCCGACCAGGAATCCGCCTGCTCTCAAAATTTATTACACTCATCCGTCGAGGATAATTTATCGTCGATTAATCATAGTCTGTCGTCCACGTCGAAGACGGGCAGTCAGTCTAGCGTGTCCGAAGAAGCAGAATTAACGGTGTGCGCGAGGACCGAATACCAGCGTATCAATGCAAAGACAGCGATCGATACGCCTACGTCGTTGTCTTTCATCAGCGATAATTCTCCCGTTAAGGATGGCGCGAGCTTTGGAAACATGTACGGCGACAAGACTGTATTGCATCAACATAATCCGTTAAACACGATTCAGAAAGCGATATCGCCGACCGTAAGCCACAATGCCGAAGGAAATCTGTTCGGTGATTATGCGGAGACCGATTTGGATCAACCTACCGATTATAGCCTACGCTACGCCGAGCGTAGCTTGGAGGACGATGAAAAACAACATTCCGCGTATTTCGTGACTGGGGAACAAGAACTTATTCACGAGGATACGGTGAAAACTTATTGCACGGAAGGAACGCCGCAGGGAACTTCGTTGAATTCTTCGAGGGCTGCGTCGGCTTCCGATCTGCAGGAGGATAGTCGCGTCAGGAGCTTGTCCAGGAAGTTATTGGAACCTAGCAAATTGCGAAATAAAGAACCATCAAATTACGAGGCATCGGAAAACCGCAAATTAAACGATTTCATGGAACCGGAGGGAGAATTGAACTTACGGCACGCAACGGGACTGCTGGATGAAAAGAAGAGAAATCAGGCATTACATTATTTCGAAGCGAGCGCTATTCAAGTGCCAGAATTTGGGGCGACTGATAAGATCGAGGAGGGTAATCATCAATCGGTCGGAAGTCCCTTAAGGCACGTGTCCTTGTAATTTACTTGCGTGCACAACGGTTCAAAATGTGTGTAATTTCAATAATTTTTTTATTAGCAGCTTGAGGACTACACCAATGCAAACGACGTCCAGTACTCTGCAGTACAATGACAGCAATCACGTAGTAACTAATCCTACGAAAATTAAATTAGGTAAGATAATAGAACGTTTATTTGTTGCGCTATATCCTTTGCCTAAATTATTATTCAAAAACGTTAATCTATCAAGTATACAGCAAATCTAGAAGTTTCCCTCATAATACTTTTTACCAATCCACAGACAACGTATACACGTAATATAAAAATAAAGAAATAAGATTTTTTAAAAATTCCGTACAATATTGCTTCCGCGTATTAAGGAGGAATTTAATTTTAGATACGGAAGAAAAATATGAATCCGAAATTACCATGTTTGAAAAGAGCGATAAATTAGGTAGAAATTTCCCCGCGAATGGCATTGGTTCTTACGTGGGCAACGCATTGAAGGCGTCTAACGATTCAGGATGTAAGAAATATGAACTAGCAGGAGATTAAGTGTTATGTCGTTTCCATTAAATGTAAACTACTTTTTCGAATGTTTAGATCAAGTCAGTGATGGAGATGAGGATGATGAGGATCTACTCACAGCTTGCATTAACATTGGAATGCAGAATAATAGGTGAACATTTAACATGTATATCGAACTTACTAATTTAAAGCAATTATTGTGCCACTTATTGTGCCTTTTTACCTGCTTTTTGTTATCATAGGCATAGGCATTCGTTCATAGGAAATAGTTTTGAAAAGCTTCCACGAACAGAGAGTAATTTAGCCAGATACCAAACCAGTGTTGCGCTAGATCAAATGGAATGTAATACGACCGTTGATTCCACCGTAAATAATCTTAACACGAAACGAGTGGAATGCGAAGAGACGATGATGATTCCAGAGACTCGTGAAAACGAAGTTACAAATATTTTGGCAAACGCAAGTACCGTTCCAGATTACGATCGTGATATGACGAAACCAGATGAGAAAACGTCTGCGAAGCACATTGGATTAAACTCACAATCAGCAACAGTAAGATCGATATATCTGTATTTAAACTCCCTTGCTGTTTAGCTCTATTTTTGAAACTTCGAATTCAAAATTTAATTGTGCTTCTTGCCACTCAAACATGCTTGTAACTCGTATAATTTTTCGTAGTTGTCCTTCTTAATGCACATATACAGGGTGGGCCAATAACTATGGCCACCTTGAATATTGCTGTTATTTGTAATATGAAATATGAAAAAATGTTTTATACAAAACTTGCAGGGTATGGCGGGTGACATAGTGTGGTATCAACATTTCTTGCGTGGGTGGGGGCTTTCGGGGATATTTGAAGGTCACCTTTCTTATCTTAAATGGAATGCTATATTTTTTACACCGAAATATTAAAGAGCATTAAATATTGAGTAGAAAATTATTGACCTTTGTTGCTCTTAAACCTAATAGCTAACGAAAAATTTAATTAAACATTGTGAGGTAAACACCGCTATCCTATAGAGATCATTGATGATATCGAATCTCTCACGTGATATTAGACTACGTAAGGTTTTAAAGAACGGCGCTAAATTTTTTTTTTAATTTAGTGCCGTTCAATCAATTCAGATTTCGATCGATATCATCAATGATCTCTGTAGGATAGCGGTGTTTACCTGACAATGTTTATTAAAATTTTTCGTTAACTATTAGGTTTAACAGCAACAAAGGTCAATCCTTTTCTACTCAATATTTAATGCTCTTTAATATTTCGGTATAAAAAATATAGCATTCTATTCAAGATACGAAAGTTGACCTTCAAATAACCTCTACGCCTCCACCCACGCAAGAAAATGTTGATACCACAATGTGTCGCCCCCCATACCCTGTAAGTTTTTTATAAAACATTTTTTCATATTATTACAAATAACAGCAATATTCAAGGTGCTCATAGTTATTGGACCACCCTGTATATACAAAACGTAGGAATAAAAAATATGACCAGATAAATATTTTCACGAATAATCGGTGTATGAAATTTAAATTGATGATTTCTGTTTGTTGTTTCAGATAAATAAAAATAAAACAGCGATTGATACGTCAGATGAAACAATTCCAAGCCGGGTGCAAGAAATAACAAATAGTGCGGCGGATAATTCAGTAACGGACGACGAAAATCTATGTAGCTTTTCGTTGCCGTCGGACTTAAGAAACAGTCCCATTGGTATTTTGCCCGAAACAGTTGTCTACGAAACGGTATCTAAAAAGGAGCAGTACCATTCTGATATCAATGCTAGTTTGGACGAAGAGATAGCGGCTCTGACTAACAGTGACGTGATGGAAAGTGGTAAAGGCGTAATGGAAAATGATTGCGCCAAATGGAAAAACGCGCAATCATCAGATGTTACGAACGATAAAATGCCCGAAAACCTTTCGATGCAACAATCTTACGGCAAAGTAACCGATTCGGAGAGCAGCGAATCGATTGATTCGATCGAACGATCCGAGCACGCTCTATTAGAATTGTGTATACAGCCTGGAATAAACAAAAGCGGTCGAAAATCTAGTGAAGTACATGACGAATCTGCCCCGAGGCAAACTAATTATCCGAGTGAAAATAATAAGTGCAATGACGAATCCGAAGTGGATGGTAATACGAGAAAAGAAATCGACGATTCAGTGCCAAAATCAGCGCAGATCAACGCGTGCGATATTGTGAGACACCTAGAAGAAGAAGTGTATCGGCGCCAGAGAGATCCGGATGCCATGATTGCTTCGCTGGACCGATTAACGGCCACTTTGGTGCAACAGACCGAAGCAATGCGTGAACGAGATTCGAGCGCGATGAAGCAAAGCGTATTGAGCGACACGTGGAACGAAGATTCTCCTAACGAGGTTTCTTATCCCAGTATCAGTATCAGCGCTCCTCTGATCGCATCATTCAAGAGTGACGTACCGGAAGAGCAATCACGTACCGTCACGTCGGAGTACGTGGATACCGCGAGCAGTGATCACGCGAGCATGACCGATTCTAAGATCATACAGCGGGAAGCGATTAAATTGGCTGAAGCGGTGAACGCGGAAATGTGCAAACAACACGAATTGCAAGCAACGAGTATGACGTCCATGGATCTCGATGCAATCAAACCACCGTCTTCGATGGGGAGCTTGTTATCTTTGACGGCTAGTTACGCCGGGCCAGGTGAGTGCAACGAGGCGTTCGTTAACAGAGACCGATGTTACTCCACGTCGTTGCCACCGGTGCAAGTGAAAAGTATTATCTCGAACGATCCGCGGGGTGGGCGTAAGAAATCGCTACCACTCGGGGTAGTGGCTAAACGAGCTCTTAGCCAAGGCCACAGCCATGCCGGAAGCTTGGAGAATCTACTGAACGAGTGCACCGGCTCGCACTTGGAGAATGTTAAACCACCTTCCATGATGGACGAATTACCGGACGTCGGCGATATGGAGAACAGTATGCTCAGCGTAGCGAGTATTACATCGGAGATAGCGGATACGAAAGAACATGATTCTCACAGCCTGACCGGAAGCGACCCTGTCTTTGATCTACTGAAGCCTGTTGCGAATGTTCTCTCCATAACCTGCATGCGATACGCCGAGGCAATGCAGAGCAGCGCTAATAACAGCTTAAGCGAGTGTTTGGAAAACATCAATCCGCCATCGCTCTTTAACGAAGTATACGAAATGGACGAGTCGACCATGGAAGCGCCAACTGATACTGTATGCAGTGACACACTGTGCATCGATACAGAATTGAACACCGATGAAGCTCCGCATCCTATCATCGTGGATAGAATCGACGAGGCGGATAACGATACCGACGAAGCAGCTACTCCAATATCGTCAGAGTATTGCGTTAGTAGCTCGGCCGAGTCGACGCCGAAAAAACGGTTGCACAAGAATTTAACGCCAAAGCAAAAGCGAAATTTGGCGAAAGAGAGATACAAGACGTACACCATCGCAGCGGAATTTGTTAAGAAAGAAGAAGACAGGAGAAAGCACGAAGGTATAGAGGGAGCCGAAGGTAGAATTCCGCGTGGAAAGTGCTCGCCATTCTCGAAGCTGACGCCAAAACAACGCAGACAAGAGGACAGAGCTAGATTTCAGACGCAAGTGCTTGAAAATCCTTTCCCAGGACTTAATCCTCCGGTTCACGATGCCCATCAGGAAGTCGATGATTCTTGCGAGCCAGAGAGTCCAGAGAAAATGGAGACAGTGTCTCCCGTGAGATCTTCTATTCCTACACTTACGAAGTTACCTGTCTGTAAAGGGTTGAGGAAGAAACGAATCGAACACAAGGAAAACAGAGAGAGATATCGTACGAGAACGTTAAACGAAGCGGAAAGCATATTGAGGGACTCGGAATGTAATGGGGCGGCAAGTACGAATCTAACAGAGAATGCGACGAACAAGATTAAATCGGAAGAAGTGCAAACCATGTTAGAACAAAACGCCACGATCGTGTTGAATACGTTAAACGAATCAGGCAAGAGTCACGATAACGAAGAGGATGTACTACTGGATTGCGAAACTGTAAGCTTGGTATCCAACGAATCGGAATCGGAACGAAATCTAAGAATGAGATTCGTTAATGGTCTGTCGAAAAGATTGATCACTACGTGCAATCTACCGATGGACAACGCACAGAATATTGTTCAAGATGAGGAGGATATTATTGAAATAGAGGAAGTAAAACCTCAAGGAGAAATGGGATACGCGGATATGATGGAAAGTGATAGCGAAGACGAGTCAAACAATGCTGAGGGACCGCCGCAAGAAACAAAACGGCCACGCATAATTAAGCCAGGAATGGTTAGAGATCTTAGCACTGATTCAAACGTGACGGACAAATCTGAGCCAGAGAGTCCGAAAGCTATTCGGGGAAGAAGGAAAGCACTTTACTCTAACCCGATTACGCGAAAATCAACACCGCAATCGTCTCCATTGAAGCAAGCGAATCCCGTAAGCGGAATACCAATAGGTCGTAGCAATACATCGCCCATCGTAAGAGCTACTAGAGCAACTACCCTCAGACAAAACAACAACAGTCCAAATAATCCTGGAAAAGATTCTCCAAAGGCAAATACCAGTCCTAGAATAACACCGAGTTACGCTGACGTGGAAAAACGTGGGAGGAATTTCTCAGTCGCATCGAAAAGAGCATCGGTCCCTCAAAAGGGATCGTCGTTGACGTTTACAAAATCCGTTAAACGGCACAGCACACCTCCGGCGTGCTCCTCAAGTTTTGCGAACGATCCTAAACCAGAGATACCCGCTAAACCATTAGAACGGCAAGGAACATTTACCAAAGATGAACCGGAGGTGGAAAACGCCCCGACGGTCGTTTCCTCCGGTTCGCCGGTAAAAACGAAGATAGCGAAGCCTATCAGAGGCGTCACTTCGAAAGTACATCCGGTTGTTGGAAAATCGAAAATCGCTCCGAAAGCGCATCAAGCGCACCAGCCAAAAGTAACGAAGGGTAGCAGTTTAGAGAAGATTCAAGCGCCAAAAGGATTGCCGTTGCTGGTGGCACCTAAACGATTACCTCCGGGAAAATTGACTGGTGCCAGCAAAGCTCCGTTGGGTAATCAAAATCTCCCCCAGAATGAAAATGGTAAAGCATTTCGAAAAATAGTCCCGCTCGGACAACGGTCGAATAGCAATTCAAGTATCGTGTCCAACACCTCTACTGGGATGCAATCGCGAAAATTGGCGAAGGAAGCAACGAGTAAAATCGCGAGCCTTTGGAAGAAGGTTGAAGAGAGCAAGAGCAAGCAACGATTCGAGAAACCGGACACGAGGCAGTGGATTCAACCCAGCGAAGTAGATGCACCCACTCCGTTGAACAATCCACCAGCTTTTCGATTATTCCGTAGCTCGACGTTCGAAGGAGTTCCTCAAGAAGACGGCCATCCGGAATCATCGTTGTACAAGTCAAAGTCGAAACGACCGCTTATGATGGGCGTGCAAGCCGGTAAAATGAGGTACAGAAATTCTTGCGATCTGAGCGGAATGAACGCAAACGATGCACCGTGCAAGATACCCGTCAAATCTTGCGATGCGGCCGCGTACAAGAGGGATGCCGACCAAGCTGGCGATAGTTCGGTGATTTTGCGCAAGCAACAAAGCGCCGAATCCACTGCGGTAACGGAAATTGATCCTACGAAACGAATATCCCGCCTTGGTTCCTTTATAAGAGTGGACTCCGCGAATCCGGAGAGCTCCGCACAGATGTATGTCAATGGCAACGTTGTACGTGCACCTGCATCCGCAATCGTTCCACCTTTCAATTACAACCCAAAGCAAGACATTCCTTCGCAAACAGCCAAAGTCACGCCGGAAGGGAGTGAAAGCAAATTCGAGGTGACGGACTGTCACAGTGAAATAGTCACAGCTTCTACGAGAGTAACGACAGTATAGGAAGAAAACTCATTACATCTATAATGTATCAATGTTTCGTAGTATTGCTTTTTTTTGTTCCAGGCTAGTCATTGTACATTTGCTTACGCGTGCCGATCACGTTTCGACGCGTGGTATGCATTACGAGTACTCGATAAGTAAGTTAATGATTTCTCCTTACCTCATTATTCGGATGACACCGAGAATCTCCATCGCATCTCATTGATTTTTACACTTTGAATATAGAACGATCGCTCGATTGTTTGTTCGTTACATGCCTCACGGCGTTATTTTCTTTTTAATGATAACGGATAAACTGTGAAATAGTAGCCGGAAATCCTAAAATCATTCCTACTCACTTTGCGTGTTTGTATATACATAATATTGAGAAATTCCATGATTACGGACAAGTTTAAAATCGGTAGTGCGTAGCAGTAATTATGCTCGATTATTTATTCAATTTTGTATATATTGAACGTGGATGAAGAATGTAGAAAGTTTAGTGATATGTGTGTTATAAAACACGATGTATAACGCAGGTGATATGTCGCTGTACATCTTCGTTGTACTAGACAAATTTATGAGAGACGAGATCTGTATTTTGTTTCCATCGTAACTGATTTGTATTCCTTTGACGGGTACAAAGTCTAATTACTTTTAAAGACTGATAGAAACACGATGAAGATTCGGGCAAGCTTGGACATCTTCGACACAACCGAAAGTTACGATAAAAGTGGTAGTACCGTTTGTATCGATGTAGCGGTCTAAGTAACGCTAAACTGGCATTACGTAAAAAGATACAATTTTGTAAACATTACTTTAAGTTTCTAGTCTACTTAAAAATCTACAGGTAAAATAGCTTCTATTTTGGTCATATATATGTACTACATAAATCGATTTGCATGTAAGAAATGTCTACTAATTCGACTGTTACCCCTTCTAAAAATATACATACATAGGTATGGTAAAAAGTGTGTACGGATCAATAATGTATTTATAGGTCTGGAAACTTCAGAGTACTGGCACGGCGTTTTATAGTTATTTAAAATGTTTTTTTTTGCTTTTCACTGAAAAATTTGGTACATACTCGAGATACCATGAATGTACATAATTTAATTTCTTCTGTATCGCGTCACTTTTCCTTCTACGTGATCGATCCAAAATATCATTAGAAGGAGAATGATTGGCGTAATATAGAACAGATTTTACTTTACATGGATTGATTGCAAATAAGCTTTATTATTCAAGTTTTACCCTGTTCCAGTTCGAGTTAATTGAATTTAACCCTTCCAACTTGGAATCACGTCAGGGTAGATTTATACACTTTTTTCGACATTACACTTGGTCTGTACACCAGATTTTTCTGACGATTCTTTTCTAATTTTCTCTGCCTTTCACTTAGGTCATAAGCGCAAGTCCGTTTTTTTTTTGTTATATTGTATTTTAGACCCGGCAGACGTCTTAATGATTTGTATATCATCAATTGCAGTACAATAAAATTTATAGCTACTACTGATTATTTCGTTCATTACATCAATAACAACAAAGTTAATGCAACAAAGTTAATGCCGCCCCGCTATAATAAGGAAGACAATTAAGAAAATTAATGGCACAGATAATAAATAAACATTTATTCGTCCACGTTTAGAAAACATTTATTTATCGTACATTGGACACTGATAAAGGTTAATAGATTTATCTTCGGATACCGATGTTAGTATATTGTTTTTTTGTGGATTGTACTTCACAGCCCAGACCTACAAACAAATTTATAACTTTGAAACTAATGCATTTGAATACAATGTGCAATTTGTACTACTGATGTTACAAAACGTAATTAAATGGAAAGAAACGTACCTGATCGTTATGTTCATTAAATGTATGTAAACATTGACGTTGCGCCATTTCCCAGATTTTAACAGTATGATCGGAGCTACTCGAGGCGAATTTTTGCCCATCTGGTGCGAAGGCTACACCAAGTACCCAGGACGCATGACCCGACATTGTGCCTGCTAAATTAGCATCTTTCCTACGCGCAAAAGTCGATAAAAAGATTAATGATCTACAAGATAAAAGTGCCTGTTATACACGAAAGTGTTCGTGTACAACGCTCTTTAATCAATTCGTGACAAAGTTGTACAATTTACTTTTCGATATCACTTACACATCGTATAATTTCATGTGTCCATCGTCGGATGCAGTCAGGAGTAATTGAGAATCTGGTGAGAAACATAGAGATCTGATCGGCATCGCGTGTCCTGAAAATATGTTGAATGAAATAGATGGAAATCTTATATTTGGTATGTATCATATAGGTACCTTCCAGAGTGCGTAATACTTTTCCATATGCCACGTCGAAAATATTGATAATTCCATCTATGGCACCACTGGCAATATATTTACCGTCAGGACTCTAAAATGAGAAGATAATCTGCAAACGTATTATACAAAGCAGAAAGCTTTTCCTAAAACAAACATTGAATTGAAAAACCTACGTATGCAACACTCAATGTGAACTTCCCACCTCGGGTATCCATAGTCTGTTCTTGTTTACCACTCTCCGTTCCATACAAATGTATCTTACCAGCATGGCTACCAGATACAATGAATTTATCATCGGGTGAAAATACTACTGTCCATATATCAACAGGGCCAACTTCGATGCTCGATATTTTTTCTCCCGCTTCTAAATCCCATAATTTCAAGCTGGAATCCAATGAACTCGACGCGCATTCTAACACAAAATTCATATAAATAGAAAAAATAAAACTATTTAGTATAATAAATGTAAATTTCTATGCTTCGTAAAGCATTGTATTGTTTTTTCTGCTTACTTGTACCATCTGAACTTACAGCAACCGATACCACTCCAAGGGAATGACCAGTCAACTTGTGTTTTAATTGCAAGCTATTGTCATGTACTTCCCAAACTTTTACTATATCGTCCACCGAACCGGTTACTATATATTCCACAGTGTCTTCGTCATTGGACCGCATAGAATCTCTACAACGCAATATATCATAATCCGTATGGCAATTTATTCGTCACCAAAACTTGTACATTTCAACTACCTGGAATCCTCATTGTCCGGTTGACTTTCCTTTTTCTTCTTTGGGCAGCCCCACGCGCAAGTCCAAATACTATCTTCGTGTGCATTTTCTGTTTTATGAAGTAAAGAATACTGGAAGAAAAATTAGAACGAACGTTCCCAGGTTTAGTTTAAAATCTCCCATTGATTACAAACAGTTTTAACCTCTCTGTTACTTTACAAATTGGTTAACCTTTCTTACCATTTCAAGAAATTCGTATTTTCATTAGAATGGCACAACGTTTCAGTAAGGATTTCCGCACTGTATGTACATACATACGTGTGAACAATAAAATACAATTTAATCCTTCTCAAAACAGAATAGGATAACTCGATGCCAGGACAACTCGATCTAGGGATAACTCGATCTCAGGACAACTCGAAGTCAGGACACTTCGACTCCAGAATTAACACAGCGTGTATTACACGCGCGAATGTTAATACATAATTATTTAGCACAGAAATACCGCCCTTATCGAAACATCCTCTCGGATAAATAAATTATAAGAGTTTAGATTTCGAATAACAAATTTATGTTTTGAGGAAATTTGTTTCAAATTACACCTACCCGACTATGGTTACAAATCTTTAGCAACCATTTAGTACATACATATTTAGCAACGGATATCGCGTTTAACCTATTCGACTGCTTCGATTATTCATTTGAGGTGGCAACAATCGATTTTACTATCGATAGTGCTATCGATAGTTCAGTTGACGCTGTCAACAGTCAACATGGCGCACTCATGTTTAAAAATATGTTATGAAAATTGCATATATCAATGAATAGTGGGTTTATTCTAGCATTATCTGACTAAATAAAATTATGTAAACTTATCACAAATTGTTTTTTAACTCGATATATATACCATTATTACAATATATTCATTTTTGATAAATGCAGAGGAATATTCAGTAATACGTACAAAGATGTAAGATATAAAACAGTATTCGTTGGCAAACCTAAAGCCTTTTTCCTATTATGTATTTAAATTAAGTGCTGACTATTTTATTTCACAGATGCGGATACACGAGGATCCATAGATATTCCAAAATTAACTGTCAGCGCTGAAGTAATGCAATCCATCCACAAAAACATTATCCGTATCCAGAACAGCAGCATCAGCACGACATACACCATTTACCGTTGAAGCAACAGAGCGCACAGACCGCATCAACGGACAATATCGCTTCCACTTCCACCTTCCAGTGAATCTATAATTTATATATCTCAAACATTAGATTATCCTAATTCAAGCTACTTTTAAGCTACTCTAGTTACTAAATTATATAGTATTTAGTTTTTTAGTTCTTACGTATTGCTACGTATCGTTGAAGATGTATCTTGTATGATTATGACAATAAACAACCTATTAAAAATGAATTTTATTGCGTTAACGTTAACGTCTTTCCTTCTGTCCTGACTTTGATTTGAAAGTCGAATTTTCTGCAATGTCGAAAATTCGATTTTGTAACAGGAGAAAATAGTACGAAAGGAGGTATCCTCTTCCGATATTATCTTCTCCTGATACAAAATCTCAATTTTAGTAAAATTTCGGAGATTCAAAAATTCGATTTTCTACCAGCAGAACATGACACGGAAGGAGGTATCCGGATTTCGTGCCACCTCCTTCGATATCATGTTCGCCTGATACAAAATTTCAGTTTTTGCAAAAAAAATTCAATTTTTTCCTGATTTCTCGGATTGTAAAAAGTGTTAGCGTTTAAGGACGATTGAGGCAAGGATTAAGGACTACGGTTAAAGAACTGTTTAAAAAAGTAACAAGGACGGTAGTTGAGGAAAGTGAAGGAGTGAAGAAAAACGCAAAACCATTGAAACTTTGTAATAAATAAACAACTTATTGTATAATGAAAATATTACAATGATAATGTTGTTTAATATAAAATTGCTTATATTGATTAGGATAATTCAAATAATATTTGATGTTGGACTTGAACAGTAGATTAAATCGTAGTTAACAGAATTAAGCGTCAATGTTGTTTTATCAGACACTCGCCGCTTGTACCCTCACACATCGTGCGCCGAACGAAACGGGTCATCGAATGAAAATTGCTCTGATGACTGCCTTCTTGATTGATAAGACACTAGAGTCCTGAATACCAGAGAACTGAATATCAGAGAAAGCCAAGAGTATCGATAGTTAGCCACCTCTAATTGCCCCTAATTCACTTCTACTTACATAGCAGCCAACAGATGGCATTAATGTAACGTGAAGTTGCGTGAACGCGATAAAAATATGAGATAAACACAAGCGGTATATATTTTATTACAAGTTTGAAAAGTAGGTAAAAATATTCAAGAAAAGCGTTTGACGTATCGAATTGAATATTTTAAGAAAATCAAGGGGGTTAATGCAAGATCGTTATTTGAGTGCACTTATAAATAAGAAAACTGTATTCCCGTGTTAGTATCGGCGTTCTCAGCGATTGAGCTTTTCGAAGTAAGAACTTTTTCATAAGACTATGAATTACTGAAAGTTAAAACGTTGCAAGATGTTGAAGACGCTCGAGTTCGGAAGGAGAGCCTATCTCGGGCTTTCAAAAGCAATCTGTCAAAAGCGATTCTTCCTTTCGGAAGCGTACCGTTGTGAGGAAGCATGGGCCAGTCGGCTCCAAACGCCGTTATTGCAGAAAATTAATCCAGAAAACATGTTCTTCGATCTGGAGCAGAAGTTCGCAACTAATGGAAAAGTTAGCGCGGTTGACATCGATATTTTTGCCAATACCGTTGTGAACGATTTCCAGGTCGAAGAATTGTTGACCTTAATTCATAATTTGAGGTTAACAGCTGAAACAACATACACGCTCGACTCCACTCATCACGCTGTTATAAGATTTCTGTTGGCTCATGAACGTTTCGATGACTTAGTAAACGTATTACACGACAGACTTAATTATGGCATTTTTCCTAGTTACTTCTGCTATAATTTACTCATGGACACTTTCTTGAAGAGACAGCTACATGCTTTAGCAGCAAAGATTGCAGTTTTACCAATGCTCCAAGAAGATTTGGGGCATCCTATAACAAATGTACTATCTTTATTCTCGTGTCATAGATATATGAATCATCCTGGGTACTGGAAGAAACCTGTACCTCCAGTGGATACATCCAAAGAAGAAATTAAAATACGCGTTCGTTATGTTAGAAACCCGTATTTTGATGACCATTTTGATCTTACCGCACCGTTTGATCTTGTGGGTAAAACATTAGCCTTCCAAGGAAAACATATGAATAACGCAATAGGCAGAACATGCCAAATGAGGGGTTTGTTATTATATAAAAAATATGATCAGGCATTGAAACTGTTACAAGAATGGCTGAATGATGTAGAAGGAGATATAGTTTACGAAGAATTTTTTACTTTAATCGAAAAAGATTATAATTACATAACGGACGAAGAGAAGACCAATGAGTATCAGAACTTCTTGCCACAATTTGAGGTGTTAAAAAGCAAACAGTTGTGTAAAAATAGTATGCTCGATGATATGAAGCAACTTGTATCCACTGCCGTCAACGAGCACGCTGAAGCAGATATAACACAGCAGCATCAGGTAACTACTATTACAGAAATTATAAATAAAATAGAAGCATTGATGTTTTAAAGAACTAACTGTGTTCATTAACATTTTTCAGAATTATCATGATTGGATAAAGACTAGAGATACAGTATTCGATAAGCAACTTTCCGAAATAGATAGAATTACTAGATTGGCAAATGTAAGTGAAATGAAGAAAGACCTGCAGGACAGAGAACAACTCTTGACTTTCTTTGAGCATCAGGAAGAATTAGAATTGCAAATAGAAGAAATAGAAATGAAAGAAAAAGAAGAAGATGAACGTATTTCTAAAATGCATAAGATTGAAAGAAAACTAAGAAAGCTTACTGAAATAGAAGACTACGTTCCTCCAGAATTAACTAAAAACAAAAATTAAATATCTAATATAATCAACATTTAACGTGTAAAAGTTTGTAGTAATAAAGTCATTATTAAGTTTTGTTTAATAAGCCAGAAGCTGTTTTTTCGCGGAAAGTTGTTCAAAATTAATCATAATTTAAGGAACTGTAAAGTATAGTACAGACATTATTAATGTCTGACATAATGTACACAATCAGACGGAGATGTTTTACCAGCGTTTATTACTTATGATTTCCACACATTTTTTAAAGCCGCTTGTTTGTTAAATATGAAAGTTACTTAAACAATTGAATGTTACGCTAAAAAATTATTAGGCTCTGTAACAAATAACGTCATTTGAGCGTCGGTATTAAGTATGTTCATATTATACAGTTGGTCCGTGGCTAAGCAATCTCAGTATCAAGTATCATCTGATTCTGGACCAATGCACATATCTAACAATTACAGTCTTAGTCGTTGAGACTGTCTGACAGGCATCAACGTGTTCAATTTTGCCATTTTTACAGTCATAGAAGTATTTATTGGTCTTCATACTCACAATCGTGTACGATTCAGTATTCTGAAAATATATGATTTTAATAAGGTTTCGTAAAGAGTATTCTCTTGTATAAATAATGTTACAAAATAGAGCGTCCGACTTGATAGAACTTTCATTAAGTTCTATTTCAATAACTCTTCAACATCTCACCTTCTCTAAATTTTTACCCAATTATTGTTGCTATGATTTATGTAATAATACCACGGGTAATATAACAATCATGTAGCTTTATTTTGAAGTTGTACAGTCAATGCTGCGGTTTCTTGTTTCATTTGTTTTAAATCGGCAGTTATTCTCGCTAGGTTTGCACCAACATTTTTCGTGGATTCAGAATCGATCTAAAAGAAATGAACAAACACATTCAATATAATGACACGCTTATGATAATAATTATTCATGATAAGTTAAAATTCAAATTCCATGTTATGATAGTCATAGTTTACCTGTTCCTCTAAGTCTCTTATTTCACGTATAGTAGCACCCGTTTCTTCAACCAAGCTTACGAGCTCGCTACAATCGGAATGTAGAGTAGCTAATAATTTGTAAGCTTTCTTCGAGGCTTCGTTCGTTCTTGCATCTCGAAATATTAACTCGTCAACAACTGTAAACGATCTCTCTAATCTCCCTGTAAGCGTATTAATCTCCTTCTGGATTTCTCGTGTATCACCCAGAACTTTGTTTATTTCATCCCTCTGTTTCCTAACATTATTAATTATTTCTAGAATTCGTTGAGTGTACGCTGATCTATTCACTTCTTTAGGTAGTTTTTGAACTTCAGTCACCAATTGTGAGTACTGTTGATCCTTGTCGTGACATTCTTGTTGTAATTCCTTCTCTTTCTCTTTCAGTAACTTAAACTCGTCTAGTTTCTTTTGACTGGCACTCTAAAAATAAATACACGACACCTTATTTGTTAGAACTACTGTATAATAATTGAAATACATTTTCAGATATCACAGTAACTTACAGCCTTCGTGGAATGTTTTTCTCTTTCTAGCCTGTATTTTTGAATTAATGGTACTCTATGTTTTTCCCACTGACTCGCTAAACTAAGCAACTTGTTGGTGGTAGCTTCGATTGCGGTTTCGAGTTTTTTTATATTACCCTCTCCATCTTGGAGTAAGTCATACGTTCTTGCCTTAATCTTTTTTTGCTCTTCGTTGATCGATAGTTCCTTTTGTTCATTCTGATAGCTTATTGTTACTTGCATTACACTAGTAGTTAACTTTTTAATTTCTTCTTGCAATCCTTCTATATTAATTCTGAGATTTTCACACTCTACTTTTACTTTTTCTACTTCTAACTCTTGAGTTGCTTTTTTGTCTAGTATCTTTTGTTCCGCATGCACTGGTTGCACAGTGGGTTCGTCTTTGAACTCAGGTTCCTATGAAATAACAAATTCTATATAGTTTTGCATTTAAACATTGTTTTTAATTACTTACTCTTGAAGTCTGCTCCGCATCTTTTATGGAAAACCTGTCCAGAACATTAACGTTCCTTATCGTTCTAATGTCAGTACTTTTATCACACTGTTGATTATTCAACCAATTTATTCGCTCGAGGACACTTGACGAACGTGGATGAAGTTCTCTCGCATTGTAGGATAGCACGGAAGGCAAAAGAGCTAGTTGATTTTGCACTTGTTGAGGCACAGATTGCTGGTAATGTACGTAATAGTCTTGGTACTCTGTGGGGAAGAAACTTTTTTTCCAGACCTTGTATTTCTATATTAAGTCATATCCAAAGCAATAATCACTGCTAACCTTCTCCACTTTCTTCTATCGGGACTTCTATATTTACAGACACAAAGGGCGTACTCGCTCTGCCTCTATTTCTAAATCCCTTTTTGTGACAATAATGTGGTAACCACGGCGCGGAAAGGCCTTTCGATATTGCAGACGCTATCGACTTTTCCAATAAAGCAATTTTACTGGTAGGTTCGTTTAAAGTCTTATCACTTTCTTTTGGCAGTTTTTCAATGAGAAACATAAAAACTTTCCGCAGATCAGCTGCCGAACTGTATAGAAATGTTTGGTAACCGATATCACCTCTGTATCCTAATTCCTGAATTTGTGGGCTTAGCGTGAGCATTTGTACGACTAACAATAGAATAGTTTGTATTATTATATCTTACCGAACACGCTTGAGCGAGTGTAGCTCCTAATCGAAAACGGGCTGCCATATTTGCAGGTAACACAGGAGACAGTCCAAGTCCTGGCCTTATTATATCTAAACATCTTACCGTCGCGTCTATTACCAATTCTGTATTGAAACCACTGAGATTTGTAATGCTTTCTTCTATGTCACTGGAACGTAAAACTTGGATAAGTATTATAAATCAAATAATTTTTATTCGTCTCTGAAAATTACAGTTATCCGATTATTGTTGGTCGAAACTTCAGATTAAACATTGTCAGTCTTCGATCTTCATTTTTATTACATGCTATTTTTTACTATCAATTCAATGGCGTTTTTCGTAACTGTCCACAATATGCGTGTATAAACTTTATATTGCGAGTAAACATTACCGCCCACTTTTCATTTATATAAAACGATCATGAATTTGCTCGTCAGTAGAATGACTACCATCAAAATTATGTTAAATACTACTCACCAACTTATTTGGCGCAACGAGTGAATAATTATATTGTCAACCTCCTCCATCATCCGTAAAAATGTGAAAATTCTAAAATCTACGATATTTGTTGAATTTTATGGAACTCAATCTAACCTGTTCATAGGTGAACAAACACTTGTGCTGCACACACAATGCAAGTGCAAAGCTGTGCGAAGCAGTGCAAAAGGTGGCGCAGTTAATCCGCAGTTTCACCAACGTAAATACTTTTTTCTTCCAAATATTCATTTGATTCCCTATCAACATTTATTGAAATATATTGGATACAATATATTTATTTTACGATAATAATCATCAAATTTTAGAAACAAGCAAATTTGCTCGCGTCTGTTGATAAGATAAACGATATGCGATGCATTTATTTGACATAATTTTTAAAATTGAAAAATAAATGATAGGTGCATCGTATTCCTCGGCGACTCGGCAACATGATTTTTGAAAAGCGTCGATTACAAATTATGAATTTTCTTAAATCCTCATTGTACCGCGTTCAATCATTTACTTATTTGCGTAGTAAATGAGCCATTGAGGATCACAGTGGTGTAAGAGAATTACACTGTACTTGTAGAAATGTAATGTTTTTTTTTTTAAATCTCGTAACACAACAGTCAAGAATCATAATAATACATTTTCGTCTAAATTTAACGACTGACATCTCTTCAGAACAGACTCCAATGGAAAACAAAAAGCAATTACAACTATTTTCATCATGCACCAATTTCCCGCCCATAATTCAAAGAACGGTTTGACTCAACGCCAAATCACAGCGTCGTCTGCAAGGATTATCTCTCCTGCGGCCAACTTCAGAGGACGGAGTGAAAGATCAATTATTCGCGGCGAGAGGTCCGCACTCCGCAGAGTCGTGCGTTTCGGTGCACGTCAACATCAGCTGTTGTTTCGCTCTCCCGTGAAATGACAGTTCCGTGGAAGTTCGCGATGTGGAAATCAGTTTCGTGAGGGTGCTGCGTGTACCGTGAAACCAAACCTGGATAGGATTTTCCCGTAGGAAAGATGAACGGAAGCCTAGAATTACTGCGCGGAGGGCCTGAGCAACATCCTCAGAGGTTCGCGGATTATTTTGTCATCTGCAGCCTGGACAAAGATTCGGGCCTAGAGCCAGACAAGTATTTCGGTGAGTTATCACTCTTTCCTTTCGCCCTCGTTCCCTTGTCGTTCTACCGATAAATTCGTAAAGGCCGCTTAATCTTGACTCGATCGTTTCTATTAGTTCGGTCTTTGCTCGAGTTTCGATGGCAGCAAGTACAAAACAGTGGACTGTCCTTGCGCATCGTGTTGTCTTGACAGAAAGTGCTCTACCGTGCGATTTTCGAAATCGCACGGGTTGCGCAACGTCCGATAATATCTCTCGAATGGGCGAATTCTGCCGCCCAGTTGTTTACGTCAACTGACGACGGACGATAATACTATCCCGGGAAGCTTGATTTAGTTTAAGCAGAACAATGCACATTTTTCCACGTAAGGCACTGCAAAAGTAAATACTAGGCGTAGGTCGTGTAATATTTATCACGCTCAACGCGTGGCTTATTATTGCACTTACACGCGATGGTCGTGGAAATTTAAATCGATACGCGATGTAAGATTCCTTTCAATAGTTGGCAATGTTAAACGACAGTCACGTTTTCATTTAAATTACCGGAGAATTTGACAGAAATTCGAAATCCGGTTAAACATCGGTGTAATCAGAATCGTAATCGGTAGAGTGTTTTTCTTTTATGAACGCTCTTGATAAGCTTCCTTAATCATTAATAATCAACAACGGGCATGGTATTGAACGTTCGTTCGATCCAACGATAAATGCACGTACTATTTCTTTTGCACGCGGAAATTTTTGTTAAACATTAACTCTCGTCGACATCAATTATACTCGCAGTTATTGCAAATTAGAGTGTCGAGAGAGGTCATGGTTACGTGAAATATTTGCATTTGACAAGAATTCCACTCGTGTTATTGCATATAGTTACAGATTGAACGTGGTAGCGCCTAACTTCAATCGATATTATCATTCGCTTATTTTTATTCCTCTATTATTAAATATCCTTCGTCCAGCAAGAATCGGTAAAAATTAATGACTCATCGTTTCGACCATCGACGAACTGCTTTTAACAATGCAAATTTCGCCTAAACGTTGTAACGTTATTCCGGCCTTATCGCTGCTAACTTTCCCAGAAGTTTTTATTCAAAAACAAATTTGTAAATCGACCTAGGGGCGTCTCGAAAATTCGTACAGGAGAATCCGATAATTCTTACACCATTTACCATTCTCTGTATGACAATATGTAGAGAATGATGAGCCAGCTAAACATAGTACGCGACCGGTGGAAAGTTATACAAAAAATGCAGTTACGGGACAGACATCGATTAATCGGAATGGCGCGAGGTTAATTAATTTTAACGAACCCGTATAGTGAATCTCTCTCCTCTCGCCTTTATTTAGCGCGAAATTGACTAAACATCCGGTCCCGTTGTTCCTTGCCGCTTATTCCGTGCTATGCAAGCTCAACCGTGCTCGATGTGCGAACAATACGTGCACAGGAAGCAACGGATCTTCCTGAGAATCGTCGCCGCTCTCGTTCGGTCTGCTTTTCCAAGAAGTGGCCGAAAAAGATCATTTTACAGCGGGAACTCAGCTTGAGAGCGGGATTTTAGCGAGGGCGGGAACTCGGCTTGAGAAAATCCTGCGCTCGTGGATGCCGGGTATTGAGTGACGAACCACTTGTTTCGTTAAGCGGGTGGTCAGAATTTCTCCTCTTTGTGGACGTACCACATACGGGTATTCGTGACATTTGTTTTCGAGCCTACAATCACGCGGGATTATTATTCGTGGCATAAGATTATTCGCGACGAGCCTCTCTTGCTGCTCGCACGGAGATTCGAGGGAATCGGAGTACAATGTACAATCGAGCAAGACAGGCTTGACTACGTGGATTTTTAATCCGAATAATTAACGAAAATCAATCGCACTGCGCTCTGGTTCCTGATTCTTTGAAAGGTCGATGCCTCCCAACGGTCTAATGTCATCGTTTCTGTCCTTGCTGAAGGGTATTACTGATATCGTGCACGTCGTGGTTTCGAATAAATGTATTTTTAAATTCAATTGTCAATCACGATTCGTGCCACTGCTCCCGTCGCCTGTATTTGCCGGAGATAAGCGGTTTTCGGGCCCGCAACATTCTGCATGTAACTCGCTCAACTGTATCGAGGTTTGATATCAACGAGATAGAAAATATTGTAAAACATAGAATCGTATTTAGGTATACTTTTTACAGCTCGAATTCGATCCTATTTAACCCTTTGCGATTGGCAGATTTCGCTTTTGGGAGTACCAGCAGGTCGGATCAAATCTATCGTTTCGCAATTACTTTTCCGTACAGGATTTAAAGTCGATATATGGATGTTAAAACACACAGAATTTGTTGAAACTGATTTGTTGTATAATACTGCTTATAATACGTAAGAATATAAAATTATTAATCTCTGTAATGTTCTAAAGAATGAAATTTGGCCGATTTAAAAATGTCCCCGCTACGGGGACACCGACCGCAAATGGTTAATTCAATTCCTATTTCAAGGGCTTTGTAAAGATATTGCTAACAATCGAACAATCTTTGAACATACAGAAAGTTATTTCTGGCTGTGGAATAATTTTTCGGTATAAACCAACCCAACCTTCGGTAGCGACGAGGAAGATGCATTTTGTATAATACTACCTCTTCGTTGACTCACCGTCATTTATTTATTTCGTTATCCGTAATTTTGCTTGTCAAATTTCCGCAACTCCGTTAATTTTTCATGGTACACTCTCGCGCGTTCCGTGTAATATAATGCCGAAAATGTGCACTTGCCGATGAAAGTGGTAGTATTTAGTTACGACACACTTGTTCCGCTCTACGAGTAGGTACAAATGTCTGAGCCTAACAGTATCACACGCGTATCATGCACGCGTATGCGTACAACCGTGTTAGGTTGTACCGTTCCAACGACGCAGTTAGTTATCGGTGTTGTCTAGTATGTAATCTACGTGATTCCGATTTTATGAAACGAAATCTAGATCATTGGAACACGGATCCATGGTAAAACGGAGGTATAAATTAAACATTGAAAGTACAATTGCAACAACCGCACGGCGATTTGCAATATGATAAATTAAATTAAATGTGCGATATCGCTTTGGAATTTGTTTCACCTGGGGTTATTGGTATACAATCTCGCGGGCCAATAATTATTCGCGTAAACGCATGGATCGCATAATCTGAAATTTTTTTTTACACTTAGAAAATATATCTTTATTCCCATAAAATAAGGTTAAAGTTATAAAACGGATAAAGACAAAGCGTTGCTGTTAAAAGATTTTTATTAAATTCCGTGACTTTCCTTGGATTTTAATTCAAATGAACGACACGGTTGAAGAATGTAAGAAATGCCTCGACCATCGTGGAACAATGCTTAAATTTATTGCTGGCGAGTCTTTCAATTCGGACATTTCATTGCGCAAGTCACGCGTGTATGTACATACGTACTCGTTAAACATATGTAGGTACCTACTCGACATAAATTCAAACGTAATACTCGCGCGTCCCACGACTTATGCGTCGTAAGCCGAACAATGGCTAATTGTGAGCAATGCTAACGAGGAGGAGATAATTCTTGTTTCTGTTAAATCTCCTCTGTAAACTTTGACCTCGACAATCTGTAACGCGTTTACTCGTATCGCGTGAAATGCGTCTTCCCGTTCGAAAAGAATCAATTTCGAGCAATCGCGAAAAAGAACTTGGAACTTTAAATAAAAATATCTTCGTACCGGATGACGAAAGAATTTTCAAAATTTACATTCGTAAAACGAGTATAATGTTTTCTTTCCTTATTGGTTTTACCCATGTTTTATGTGTTTTAAGTCCGTAAAAAGTATCTTTATGATTATAAAATCAGCCGAAATATTTACGTGCGGATATTCGTATCATAATTTAGATGCCGCGGGTGTTTTAATATTTCCCGAAACGAAAACGTGATATTCATTGCTATTAAAAGTTTTTTTTTTTTATTCGCAAATGTAAGCGCGTGAACTCCATTTGGAGATATTCTACGTTTCGAGCGATGTTTTAAACTCGAGAAAAACGGAACGCTCGAAGCTCGTTGACGTTTGAGAGTGATTTTGCATCAGCGAGAAAGAAGTACAGGCACGCTGAAGAATCCGCGCCCCGAAGCATTGACGTTGACAAAAACTCAACAAAAAAAACGAAAGAAAGAAAAGCAAATGTAGGTGTGCAGCCGTCCGCTTCGGCGCAGTTTTCTCCCGTTTCTGTAAAAGGCCGTTCCTGGACAAAGAATGATTCGACAAAGAAACGGGAGAATTCTAAAGATACTGCGCGCTGGGAGCAGCTGCAACAGATGCTGCTGCAGCGCACCGCGGAGCATCCTCGATGGTGACGAAATTAATCAGAGTACGAGTGCTTCCCGAAAATTAGATTTACTTGTTACTCTGCCAATCCGAACGAGTAGATAAACACGTGCTTCTCGGCGATTTTTTTAAGTGTTGCATTATCTTCCTGACGATATCGCTGGAAAGAAAAAGATAGCCGGGAGCGCGGGTAGCATATATATTCCATTAGAGATTTTACCAAGTTACCCGTGCGAGCAATAAATTGGCGCCTTCGAAAAATAAGGACAAACGATATTATTATTTTAACGTAAATCTCGACACGGGTTCCTCTTTATTTAATAATTTCAAGAATATTAAGCTTGCGTTATCTTAAAAAATAACTCGAAAGTAATATTCGGAGTAATGATTGTCGAATTAGAAAGAATGGATTGTTAAGTTAACAAGAATCACTCGCGTTAATTTTTTGTTTCGATTTAATTCATAATAACAAGCTCGTCAAAATTGATCAATGTGTGGCAATTTTCTGTCCTTTGCGTATACTAACGTTCCTCTTTGCGAGGAAATTTCACCGGAAGGTCGACAAGGCTCTCGAGCGTAAGTTCCTGGCGTGAGCAAACTCGTCCGTTTGTCGATTTAATATGTTGGCATAGTCTGACGATTCGATCGATCCAGTCGCGCGTATACTTAGGCTATTAACCACGTCTGGGAGAGCGTAGTAAACGCTGCTCAACGTACAAATGCAAGAAACACGACGCGAGGGCTTTCCGTATGAAAGTAAGAATCTAAACGTTATTTCATTCTCGAAACTTCAAAGGTTCGCAAAGTCTCGTAACGATAATCAGATGTTTTACCGTGGTACGAGAGCGAACGAAGATGGAGTGCTCCGCCGGCTGCAAATCGTTTTTGGGGATCGTATTCGAAAAACTCATTGAGCGCCTGGATTTAATTTTACGACGGGTGGCGACGTCGGCTTGGGATCGGTTACTGCGCTAATCATACATACGCGTATAACGGTGTTCGGTCTCCTTCGTTGTTTCTCTCATATCTTACAATTATTTTTGTAGTCGTTAAATGCTTGCTACAAGTATTGTATTTCACTGCGTCGGGAGAGAATGATTTTTTCACATATCGGTCAGCGTTTTAAATATTTTGTTTTTAACACTATTTCTGCCGAAGGTGTCAAGAGGCACCTTTTTGAAATTTTCGTTTGATATTATTGTCATTAGTATAATCGTTTTTTCTCAATCAAATTTTGGACTTTTCCTGTAATGGTTGTGAAATGAATTACGTGGTTTTTTCTCCGATCTCTTTCTGGATCTAAAATATCTTTTGGTCAAAATAGGTACACACATAACCGTGGTAGAACTACTGTTAATTAACATTCAAGGAAAAATGTTGATCGCGAGTTATGCGAAGCATATTGATATTAAGACACAGTTACCAGTATACTACCTTTTGCAATTTATTAATGTAAATTCCGTTTATTCCGTAAGCACCGTTTAATTCCGGGGAGTGCTTTTACAAAAATAGTGCCCCGAGTACATATTAGGAAATAAGAAGATTACACGGTGATCGATCAGCGAAACACCCTATATCGCATTTTATTTATGACATTGTTGATCCGCGCTTGGATCCATTACACGGTCATGCTCTAATAAAGTTCCTTAGGATAGCGACGCGCAACGTCGTTGATTCGAACGTCGCGACTCTTATGACTCGAAGCGTAAAAATATCGATGTTAATCGCGCGCGTGGGAATAATGTCAAAGTTTACGCATCTATATAACGGGTTAACGAATAACCTTTTCCCGCACTTTTTCGTTGTGTCTCGTCCAAACACGCGTACAACAGTTTTTCGTATTTTAACTTTAATAATATTTAGTCTCGCTAGCCAGCTGTTATCCAGGAGCTAACATATTCTGAGATAATATTTGAGAAAGAGCAATCCGTGGACAAATATTGATAAAATGTTCGAACTTGCGAGTTAAACCATACATGTCATTAGATAGACGTTCGATTGTTTTTGATGGTAAAGTTGTTGATAGTTGGTTGCACCACGGTTCTTCAAATGAACGATCAAACATTAGAAAAATGCTCCTCGAGCTGCAAAACGGTCGAGGATCGTACAATTATAATATAAAAATTATTGTTATTCGTTCAGTCAATTTTTTCGACGGATTGTTTTTCTTCTTTTTTTGTTTCAAGCCAATGAAACACATTGGACGGTGAACCGACTGTTTCACGTTTGAACGTAAGATTAGTCGGCGGTTCTCGGTTACGCTCCATCCCCTTATTCCAAGTGCTACACCCTTCTCACGCACACCGAAGGAGCAACGGTCTGCAAGAGGGTTGCATTACCACACACCCGTAAAATGTTATTTTTAGAATCGACGGCTTCAGGTACGAGGCGCGTGCAATGAGAAATTCGATTTCCGTTTAACGAAATTTTACGGACGTCTCACTCGTAACGTCAACGTATTTGCAAGTTATTTCGGAGGACGGATCCGTTTTGCGATAACGTATGATAGCTTCGAGGGCGAAACCACGTCGATACATCCCTTTCCGTTACAATAGTTTCGCAACGTTATATACTTCGCCTCAAACCTCGATTTCCGCTACATAATCGAATCTGTTAGAGTAATCATTCCAATAGTTACCCATTATTTATAGCTACTTGTACTGTATGTGCTTGGACTGTTACAAAAAGTACCATTCGCCTCACATTGTACTAGCTTTCTATTGCATACCGTTGCCTCGAGGCAACCATCCAAAAATATAATACAACCATGCCTCGTTATCTAAAATATAACGATCTCGGTCATTCTAATCGTAATATTTAAACAAACGGACGTCGTATTTTGCGGTAAAATATTGAAAACATTCCCGGCACGTTTACTTTTTCCTCTCAAAAAGAAATTCGCGCCCCGAAAAGTTAAAAAGTGAGTACGTATTCGTTCGACTATCGAGTTCGACACATATTGTTTAACTTCGTTAGCATACGCTCGAGCGAAAACCTCGAGTGAAACAAATTTGACCACCCAATAATCACCGACAATTCGATTCGTCACTATTTATCGAAGCGGCAACGCTTCCCGCGTCGTTCAATAACGCATTTATTAACGCACCAAGCATTTCGGTGTTCGGTAACGTTTCCTTCGCGACTTCGAGTCGCGTACGATCATTGTTCGCGTAGATCGTACCGCACGAATTCGTTCCGTAACCACACTTCCGCCCTTTAAACGCATACTTAAGTGACGTGGACCCCCTTTGCGCGCAAATGACCCTGTACGATGACGTCATACGAACTCGCGACAGGGGAGAAGAAAAGCATTCGGGAAGTTCAAACGATACGTTGTATCGTGGGCAATGATAGAATGTAGGCGAGGAAAACATTCGTGCTCTAGTCTTTTCGATTTTTTTCCACAGAATTTCCAGAATTTCATCAAATTTTCTTGGCATTTCTTCGACTTTCACTCAACGAGTTTGACGTCCGGTTCAAATAACCGTTGACTTTAACTAATACAATTGAGATATTAAAAATTGAGGTCTACGATTTCAGTAGATCTGACATAAAAAATATGTTACGGTAGTATGTGTTTCTAAATCTTAGTAATTCCGAGCGAGCTGAATTTACGTTCCGTCGATATTTTACATCCCTATTGCGAATAATGTGGAATAAAAAGGCAAAGGAAACTGTCGCTTACTAGGGGTACGGACACGTTCCACGCGCATTGTCACTAATTAATCTCTATCTCTATCTAGCTCTATCTAGAGAGAAACGATCCTCATTATTTTTACGTTAAATCAATAATCGCGTATACCCTGTTCGTTGGGCAGATAGAGCAAAAATGTCAACGAACAGACGCGATCCTGGGGATGTGGTAAGCGCGTTGTCGAATCGCAATTGGCGATAAAAAATAATGTTTGTCCCTTGCTACTTCCACGTACCGATACACACAGTGACGAAACATCGGCTCGGTAATCGAGCTCGTGGCAAACGAATTACAATGCGTCAAGATACTCAAGCCACAGATTATCTGGAAGCCAGATCGTAAGGTCTACGTGGAACGCGGTCTCTACGAATGCTTTGCATTCGTTTTGGATTCTGAAGTTTCGGTCGATCCGCGATAAGTGTAACGCATACATATGCAAATGCGCGAGCGTGAGTAAACGTGGGATTCTGTGAGTCACGGACGGAAAGCTCTTGCCTTGCGCGCGAAAGGGGTGAACCGCGGAAAAACACTGAAACGTAAAATCGATGCTGAGTTTCGAATTCGTCGCACGAGACTTCGTAAAGACAGATGATTCAGTTAAATTTCGAGTAGCCCTGACTGCTAATCGTAGAAGGATTCGCGAGAATCATGGAAAGAACCGTCGAATAAGTATAATTGAAAGTATTAGACGCCACCGATCATCGTGCTTTACCTAAATTTACGATAATCGTTTCCCGCACGTTTTAAATATTTTTCTTATCCAACGTAAAGCTTCCTCCACGCGTTCGGTGTTGCATGTCATGCAAGACTGACTACAAAACTGACGAAACTTGTGCTGCTACAGCCGTGTGCAAGTCGGCCGACTTACAAAAATGGGACGACAAAACTGAGCGTGTGGACGCAGCTAAAGCGATAAATTTACCGAGAATCTACTCGCGAACGTATTCACGAATAGCCTAAACGTTACAATCAACTCGTTATACTTAATCTTACACTTATCGCGTGTTAATTCACCGACGCATTAATATTTCCCGCGCCTACGCGCTGAAATCTCGTTCGATAGATCGTGTTTCGATACGAGGCTGCATCGCCGAAGCGTAAGACGGTACGATGCAATTTAATCGTAGAGCGGAAACCGCAAGTCGACGATATACATAACAGTGCGTTACGTAAAAACAACCTCGATAATGTATAATAACATTCCCATGTACGCGGAGCGGATGCTGCGCCACGAGCGTCATAAATTTAAACGCCGAAACGCGGGTGCATTTGCTATGCGTGTTTTTCGGTGTTTTAAACACGCTCTTCCGGTGTTTAAATAATCGATATCCCCGTTCCAGGCAAAAATAGTTTTTTTTTGTTCGAACTGATACTCGGAAACAAAAAATAACATTCAAACGAAACTTGCAGCGACGGAAAAATGTTATTTTACGGCGTAACGGGTGAGAATTTGTTCAGTTTCGCACGCTTTGGAGATCGCCGGCCGTACCCATCGTTCAACTAAGAAATCGTCCTGCAATTTTCTCCGGTCAATTAAGCTCGTTGACGACAGAAGCACGTAATTTGCCTCCGCGGAGCAGCGTGTAACGTATAGGAAGCGTATAGATGCTTTCTCCTCCCGTTGGAAGCTTATTAGCCACGCTACAAGTGCACTAATAATAAGTGAGCGATGGCGCCATAATGCAATTCCCGTCTAACAACCGAAAGGTTATTTTTTTGTGTAGCAGCATACACGCTTCGCCGTTAATGGTCCGTTAATTACTTTGAAACATTTTTGTTTAATTTCGTCCTCATTGTTTAAAAATATATGCGAGGTACATACAGTCATAAAAAGTACGAGCAGCTGTCAATAAACCAATGTTTATTCGTCACAGAGGAAATGGTAAATGATTGAAAATTGTTTAATTACCATCGCATTAGTTGTTTAATTAAAAGTTCAAACTATCTTCTGCGAATAATCGAAACGTATTCCAAAAAACTATAATTTAATCCAATATCAAATCCCAACAGCAATACGTAAGCCTAAAATATTTCTTTACAGGTCTTCCAGCCGTGTATTTTATACAAATTTTTTTTGTAGCAACGCTCATCTTTACAAGTTTGTGCGGGAATTCTCTTGCACGCGAATTACAGAAAGCTTTCCCGTTAATCGATGGAAATTTATTTCGATCGGACGAGAGTGGTCCGGAACGTTCGTACGTATGTTTGCGCGTGAAATAAACTTACGTTAGCGTCGGTGAGTAATGATTTTACGCGTTGCAATTGAATCCACGCGAAGTTGAAGTTGCGTTAGAGAGAGAAAAAAGAAAAGCAATCGAGGCATTAATCGAAACTACTCGTCCGTTTTCAGGGATTGCCAAATCGCTCGCTCCATTCGATTAACGTCGTTACTTTGCCCACGTAATTTCCAAGCGGAGATTAACCCATAAGCGGGTTGACGGCAGCAATTAAAGTGACCGACTGAAAATTAATGTTCCGCTACTGTCTTGAGGCAGTTAACAGAATTGTAGATCAAAGTTACATTAAACTGACATTAAACTTATTCACGTATGACTCGTCAATATTAATAAACTAAACATTCCGTAACTGTACCACGGAAACTCGCGCTTGATCCAAATATGGTGATGCGACGATCAATGTCCCAAGTATATTATATTTTCGACGTTCGTGCCCATTTCTAATCTGACGGTTTTCAAATAGATTTCTATCCTACGGGTACCAGCCGGAAACAATATCGATCACGTTTAAAAGAAACACCTTTCTCCACGCCGCCACACCTTTCTTTTCAATCGTCAAAGAGCCACAATAAGAATAATCCCATCGATATTATCCACTTTCCACTCCATGGCTCCGTTCACAAACCTTCGAATCTACGCGTGAACGACGCCTATCGGATGGAAAAACTCTAATAGGCATTTACGAAAAAAAAAAAATAAATAAATAAGAAGAACTATCCCGCGCACACTGGCATTAACGCACACTTCCGGAGCAGCGTTTCCGCAAAGCCCGTCAGCTTCGATCTCGCCTCGCTTTGGCTTACGTCCCTCCGTTTTCCGCGACTTCGCTTTATCTTCCTCCATCGCGTGGAGTGATACGAAACGGAAACGGAACTCTCGTCACGTAACTTTCCCTTCGGCCGGACCACCGTAAAAGAAATAAAGGTTTTTACGCCGCTCCATCCACGGTGATAACTGTCCCGTGTGCACGCCATGTCTCACTCGCGCGCACATGCGGCGATCATGGTGCACCGACCCTTCGTAATTTCGTTGGGGAAAGATGCCAAGACGATTCGGACGGGCGGGCAATATTTCGACGACGAGGGCAAGACGTCGCGATGAGACGCAATTCCGTGGAAAAACCTGTCCCGACTGAATAATTATGGAAATTTTACATATTCTTCCGGGAGGGTTAACCGGACCGCGTTTATGTATTAATAGGCGCCGCGCCGTTGGGTTTGCGCGAGCGAAAAGGTGGACGCGAACTATGTGTCTTCCTTTTTTCGAGCGGTGTAATTGGGAGTTAATTTTAACGTCGCTTTGATTTACCTCGTCCGTAAAGCGACGTATAACGTTTTTCCATTCTTTCATACGCTTTCGAATCTCGTTTCTACAAAACTCCACGTCTCTGATCATTAAGTCTGAATTATTGCTCAGGGTATCCGAGTATTCTAACGAAATATTTATAACTCGTTTAACGTACTTAATTTTTTTTGATTCGTTAACAAAAATTGGTTCGATTTTGTTAGTCGGTAAAAGAAAATCTTTAAGCTTGTTCGATCACGATGATCTTCGGATTTACTTATGGTAGTGTCTTTTTTTTTAACGTTGGACGTTGCGAGTAGCGATAGCATGATTTTCATTGTGGATGATATCTACGCCGGAAATAATTATTATTGTGTAACAACTAAACGGTGGAAAGTGGCGCAGCTAGTTTTGAAAATTCATTCCTCGAGTTGCACGTTACGGAAGAAGCTTAATATACCATCATCGTGCTAATTGCTGGCAATTTTTCTGATGAGCGAGCATTCAGCGTGGGCTCAATTAAAATAAAAATTTCTCTTCCCGGTAGAAATTGTAATCCTCAGATTATAAGATTTCATCGATATTGGAAATGCAATCATCTGAGATTGCTCCAGTTTGACGCGCAAGTAGCGTAACTCTTTTTCCTCGAATTTATCATGTAAACGTAAAGAGGCACGTCGTAAATTTGTTTCAAAACGATTCGAAGAAACATTCGTTTGGGCACGAGAATTATCAGGTACCTACTTTTGGTAAAAACGTAACGTTAAATCAACCACTGGATATACGAATACATAGTATGTACGTGTATGTATTTAATACAAGCGCGTCCACGAATCCCATGTGAAAAGAATTATTGAGAATCTCTGCCAATATTTCTTTTCAACGCCACTCACTTTTTTCCAGTAGATTCACGGAAAAGAAGCTAATCTACTACCAAGGCTGCTCGCGGCGTTGTAAGCTCGAGCTTTTCGTTTCTTCGACCTTTTTACGGGTATATATTTCAGACCGTTTCTATCCCGAAACCATGAACTACGTTCTCCACTTTTTACCGATTCACTTTACCGGCTCGATGTACTGAAAATTCGAGCGTTAGAAATGAAACGTATATTCCACACTCGATTATCTTTTCCACTCAAGAATTTAAATATAGTATAATAATTTTGTATTATGATATAAAATTATATGAATTATTCATATACAATCTCTGTGCTTCGCATAATTTGATATGTTTCAGTCCTCATTAGTATTTAAGTGTACTCACGTGTGTATAAATGATCGTTTTAATTAGTAATCCCAGCAAAGGTTTGACATCGTGGATTCCTGACGATCAATATAAAAATTCTACGTTATAACGAAAGCCCAGAATCTCTCAGTAAATTTGAGAATCGAATAAAATCTACAAACGTATTTTCGGTTTAATAAAAACACAAATTCCTATAGGGTTTACGTAAAGGCCACCACTTATAAGCTTGTGTATGCATATAGTAATAGTAATAATCCACCGAGAGAGTTAAAAGTTTGGAGTAAATACGATTCTGGGAAAAGCGAAGTTTCGATTTTCAATCATTTACGACAGACGACGAGTAAAGTAGAAAGCTGTCCAATTCGGCGCACACGTTCCTTTTAAAACTATACGTACTATATTTCACCTCCTTGGGTGGTTCTTCGATCACGAACGATTAACCTCGTACAAGAGTACCCTTGTATTCGTCGTGCGCGAAGTATTCCCGAGCAGCTGGAACTCTGCCAAGACTTCAACAGTCTCATTCAGGTCGAGCCTCGGGATATGTACCACGTTCAATAACAAGTTGCCGACGTTGCCGAGAGATTGTAATTTTTCTTACGAAAAGGAGAGAAGCTTTTCTCTACCTAGAAGAATCCCAAGTCACGGAATGCGCGTCAGATTTTACGGGACGACGAAGAAGAATACGAACGATTCTTAGCGCGAGTGGATTAGTTAATTATCATAAAAGTGCGCGACGGTTGAAACGGTGCTCACTGAAAATTATTACAGTAACGACGATAGGAGAAATTGAAATAAACTGCGCGCGCGGACAAATAGAATTTGCATAAAGATGAATTGTGTTGGAAATATTATGTACGATCGTAATGACATTCGATAGGTTTGAGACGTATGTAAATTGAAATCTTATAATTTTACAATGAAATCCTATAAATAAAATTATTAACACAATATTCTTTTCTATCGTTGCAGGGGACTCTCTGCAATGTACTCCGCTGGATCGTGCATACAAGAGCAAAGTATTGGGACATTATCCGGACTCCGTACCATGGAATCCGTTCGACGAGCATGCCGTCTGCATGGTACGCGAAGGAAGTTTTCCTATCTCTCGTAACTCCGATTCCCGAACTTTCCACGCGTGCTATTAAACTACCCGGTTTCTTGTTAGGGAGTTCAAACCGAATGCGGGACAATTTATCAGGCGCCGCGAAACAGTTTTATCTCTGGTGCTAATTTAGAATATACTTCACAACCGTTTCTGCGTGTACGGTAGGCACACCAATTATTCGTAGAGTTGCGGGTACAGATTACCGCGGTACCTCGAGAATTCTGCTCCCGTTCGATCATTCGGACTCTTATTTACAATATAAATGCATAATTGTTCCTGTGCCGCGGTGGAAAGAATTGTTTATTCAATTTTCGGTTAAACGACGTCAGAATATTCGGATGATTTTACATTACCACGACAGTTGTAAGTAAAGCCGAATAGCAAGGAGGCGAAAGCCGAGAACGTACCTACGTATCGCGCTCGAGTGTGCTCCAGATGGAAATAAGAAAAACCATCTTGAAATGAAAAGACGCTCACCGCGTTTCTCGTTAGCGAGGCATGTAGCAAGACCTTGGCTTTGGTTTTGGTGTAACATCGCAGTTTCGTCAACTCGACGGATCGGACTGTCGCGGTACAAATATTTATACCGCCTTTCCTTGCTTCTTTCCATCGCTTCATTTTCTTCTTCTCCCGTCCCTTTCACAAGCACGTCTATCCCACCTCTTCCCTCTCCCTGTCCCTCTCTCGCGTTTGTTAAAATTTAACGCGAAATACCAAAGTACTAAAGATTTCGACTGAGAACAGATTAATTTTATTACGACAACCGTCTTAATATGTGTGGCGTGTTATCATAAATATTTCAAAATGCATGTATAGTACGTAATTTCTTTAAAATGATTAGATACATCGATACGCAAAACAATGCTTATCGCAATAGTAAGTCGTGACACCGATTTTAATCTTCGATAGTCCAAAACCACTGGGAAAAGCTAGCGAGTATTTCTTAACATTAGATATGCGATCTTTCAGCTTTGCCTGCCGAATGGCCTGAGATTTCGTACTCAGAAACACTCGGTGGAGCCGATGTTTCATTCCTTCGTTCTCACGAAGGAGGACGGCCACAGAACCTACGGATTCAGTCTCGTTTTTTACGAAGAATGCCGGAATCGCAAGATATGCGCGGCGATGCAAACCCTGCAAGCGATGCACATCACGGAACTGAGCAGCGGTCAAAACGGTACACCATCGACGTGAGTTCCTTTCATTATTCATTCCCAGCATTTCTTAATTATGAATTCTCGCGTCGGCCTCTCGTTAACGCGAGAGCCTTGGACCAGTCTTCGTATACGTTGAAAGAATTTCATTGCGAGCGAACCTACTGATCGAGGCAGGTGGAGTCGAAATCTTAAAGGGTTCGATACATCGTTTCTAACTTTACAGGGTGAGAAAGGGCCAAGATGGACATAACACGCGATCGTTGCCACGGCACTTCAAACTATCGGCACACTCACCAGGTGCTGCGTTAGCCTACTACGACTCTACCAAAGACAAGTTGCTAGTGACTAAATCGATATCCTTGCTATGCCAACAGCCTTACCTTCATGCCGCGAAAACGTTCCTCACTAATCTCTACAAGTAAGATTCTAGATTCCCATCTTAACTATGCGACGTCGTTCTTACGTCGGAGAGGGTGAGCCGCCATGAAAAAGATTTTTATCGGGGTGCCTCTTCACTTTACGTGTATACGGAATTTTTCCATCAAGCTACATTCTGCTGTATTACATAGAAACAAACATTTTTGGGAAGTTGAGTTGTAATCTAGGCGTATCTTAATACATTCGCTTTGGATAATTTTTTTATCAAAAGATACTACCCTCCACAATTAAACATTGCAACATCGTTTACGTCGTCTTATATGTTTCTATGTTCAAAAAATCGATGCATAAAGTGTAGTGTATTGCAAGAGAACTGCTGGACCAACGGTTTCGAATCGTATCTCGTGTCAAAAAAAAAAAAAGAAAAAAAAAACATTCGATTTCAGAAGCCGAGAAACATATAAGACTCCTGAAGTGAAAGAAAAATTGAAATGCATAATTTGATCGAATTAAATTGTAACGAAGAAATTTAACTACTTTTTTGAACAACGACCAACCCGAAATCGACGTGAATGTCTCAAGAGCAATAATATTTCTCTCCCTACAAATAATTTCATCTTCGTAGATGTGTTCCTAGACATCCAGGACCTGGCCTTAGCTTAGAGTCTTACGTGTACAGTCTTCTATATAACGTACCAGTACCGTTGCCTGGAAAGTCGCTAAAATTCTTCGTGCCCAACGAGGAGCCAGCGAAATCACCATTGGAACTAGTGATCTATCATCCATCGCCGTCCCAAGAGCTACCCATGTTGGATTATCCCCTGAAGGACATGTTCACGTGGCTCGGCGCGGACTGCGTGATACAGCTGTTTACCTGTGTTCTACTGGAGAATCAAGTGCTACTAAGGAGTTCCGATTTTCATAAGTTGATGGTAGTGGCGGAGTGCATCACGGCACTTTTGTTCCCATTTTCTTGGCAACACGTATACGTGCCGATATTGCCCGCAAGTCTCCATCACTTCTTGGATGCACCGGTGCCATTTATAATGGGATTGCACGCGCAAAGCGAGGGTGGTGTCTTGAAGATTGCTAGCGAAGTAAGTTCTCTTTTCTTTCGCTCTACGAAGTTGACTATACACGATGTATTTTGAAATACCTCTGATCCATCACGCGTGAGACATACGTTTCACTTATGTTGAGATTTTTATTTGTTTTGGAAGCATGTCACATCGTGTTAGGATAGTATTTTTATGTATTCGACGTTCATTCAAGCGAATAAAAAAACAATATCCCGTTTTTCAATTGCAGGCAAATCTTTGTTATGTAGATATAGATAAACAATGTAGCCAATTTCCAGAAGAATTACCTGTATTTCCTCACAAAATGCAATTCATTGCCGAAATTAGAGCTCTTCTAAACAAGTACAAAATACCACAGTCGGGAAAGTAAGTGAAATTCTGTTTGTCATTATTGTTTTCTCTACGTTACGTTACGGTATGTTCTTTAAAATATGGATGTTCGTAGGACTAATAATATGGTAATAAATTATTATAACGGCGACATCATGACTAGTAGTTTGACACTTCCTGGTTCTGGATTTCACCTCCCACGCAGAAAACACTCGTTACATGACGTTCTAGATTGGGATCGGCCGGAATCTACGCCACAATCGGACACTTTACAAAGGATTGTAGATATTGTTAAAAGAACCGGTAAACGCGCGATCATACTTTCAAGTGTTTCATTGCATTGAAATGTATTGTGAGAAAATAAACGCGATACTTCGCTTCTTCCTACAGGTGTAAACGTAGATGATATTGACTCGGTGGAAGATACCACCAAAGAAAAGGTACTCACGCCACAGGAGGAATACGAGAAAACCCTTATGTTCAATAATGCCATTAGGGAAATCTTTTTGAACCGTTTTGTACAGATATTTTCTAGTTACGAACATTTCGTCATCCAGCCAAGTCAGGTACGGCACGTTACTAACAATAAGAAATTCAATTAATGAGAAAGAAAAGCCCTTGACTTGGAGTAGTAGCGCAATAAGTACATATTATCCCGTTGCCATGGGGTTAATACAAACCGATCTGATTATTTCGTCCGAATAAAATGATATGTATCGTAGGATAAAGACGAATGGTTGAATAACAGAGACAGCATGCACGTTTTTGATAAAGCTACATTTTTGTCCGACCAACCCACACAGCATTTGCCGTTTCTATCGAGATTCTTAGAAACACAAATGTTTGCTTCGTTCGTTGACAGTAAGGTCATGTCAACGTGGAGTGAGATTGACTTTAGTATACGGGTCTTCGATCAAAGGATATCTCTGTTTAAGTAAGTGTCGATGCACGCGCATAAATTCGAAAATATTTACCACATTTCAATTGTAATACGATTCATTTATCACAGGAAAAAAGTCGGCGAAGCTATTATAAGGTCGACGCGTTACGAGCCTTGCACGAGCATAGACGAGTCACAAAGAGTCGTGGAGCAGAGATTAACAAATGTAGATTTTGAAACTAATCCTCCCGTTGAAATTCTTCCTCACAGAGCTGCGTACTTTCGAAGCTTCCCCTTATTGGACTGCGTTGCGTTAAATAAAGAACCCGCCCAAAGGTACGTCGCGTGTGTAAGCTTGTATATGAAACTATAATATTTTTAAGCGATTAATATTTACTCTCATATTTCCTGCTTCCCGCGTAGCATACTTCGGTAAGAATTTACTTATCAAACTGTATAACATTGTGCACTTATAGCATGGATATTTCATAAGCGCTGAGTAGATTAAAATTCGCACAAAAAAACATGTCCTTTAAATCCCGCGTTTACCTCGACAACTGAAAGTACTCGAGTCCAAAAGATTATAAATTAATTTAAACAATTGCTTTACTAAGTAATCAGCATACTTCGAGCACTTATATTAATTTTGCATCAAGCGTTATTTAGATTTATATCAGCCGAGCAGAATTTCTAATAAACTCTTCCCACGAAACAGTAGTAGACGGGGACAAACTCAATGGAAGTATAAAATGAAGTCTATCGAGTCAAATGGAAAAACAACGATACCCCAAGAATCTCAATCACCGCGCCCACAAACGAAGCTCTCTGCGGATATGAGTCCGGCGTTAATAGCGCAAGCTAATTGGACTTTTGTGGAAAAACTGCTCAAGGTAGGATCTGTCGTGACGGCATTAACCCGCGAATACATTTGATAAACGATCCAAGAAGAGTAAAAATTGATCTACTGACATTTTTATTTTAAGGACTGCAAGTCGAAAACAAAAAGAATGTTAGTGGAGAAGATGGGTTCGGAAGCTGTCGCGCTTGGTCACGGGGGCGAATCGCTTTCCGACGTCGAAGAAAATACACTAGTCGCGAGTCTCTGTGATTTATTAGAACGAGTATGGAGTCACGGATTACAAAACAAACAAGGAAAAAGTGCTCTTTGGTCTCATCTTGCAATGTATCAAGAGTTAAAAGAATGTAACGATGCAACGAAGCCCAGAGATCCGAATTTTCTTTCTCCTGGTAAGTGATCGTAATCATCTGTCATTGCCCAGCAATCTTTCTCATACGATTATATAATACTATCGACGAATCAACGGATATCTCTTCGATTTTCTAACATTGGAAATGCAGCTGTAGCGTTTTGCGGGCTGCGGAAAGGACCCTACTGTACGTGTCTTATTCTATTTAAGATAAAGTGTTAAAGTAGAGATTAGTTCCTCATGAGTAGATACTGTGTTAGTTGTAAGTCACTCACGAATAATTATTTATCACTATACATATATGTTTCTCGCTATAATCGCACATCACAATTTAGCGAAATTTGTCTTCAAACGCGATGGGGAATTATTTTGGCTTACTTCAGTGCTTAGCGTATGACAATTCGCTTTTGTCGAGCTTGTTTCGTTTTATTCTATGAACGTCACAATACCTCAGTTTTTTCTCATGCGATTGTGTATTCATTTATATGAGATGCACTTCTATTATAATTTTACTCTATATTATTTACGTGTTCTGTTCTACATTTTATTTCTATTTATTGAGTTACTTTAATATTACACTTTTTATTTTGAGTTAATTATTATTTGTGTTTTGTTTTCCTTTTATAAATAGCTAAGAAACCACCGAATAAGTTTTCTGGGTTATCGGACCGTGTGATTTCATACATAAAAGGCAAAAGTATTTTCGAAATCGCTTCTTATATCAAGGAGAACTTGAATGGTAAGCCGTAACATTGGCTTGCCAGAAGAAGTGCTGAATTAGTGTTTGCTTTAATTAACATATCAATTTTGTTTCTGTAAAGACGAAATCTGTATTTGGTATTGATTTTCGATTTATATTAAATCGCATGGTAGTTGATCGCATCGTAATTATTGATATTAGAAATATCATGAAAAGGATTTGAATCTTTGCCTTTTGATTATATGTTTCGGATATTGGATAAACGAATGTATAGTTACAATTGGAGTTGAAATATGAATTTTATATGTACAGACAAAAATCCCTAATATTTTTTTTTTATAAAACATGTAAAATGAATAATGATAATCAGAGTCAGTGAATAATGGTAAAAAAACAAACAAACGAAGACTAAGAGTATTGCCCTACTGTACATGTATATAATTGATTACATTTTTTTTCCTTTTACGATATGTTTATGGATTTACAAATTTCATTATATTCAGCATGTGGATACACAGTGTATGATATGTATTGCAAATTGAATTTAAACTTTGCTGTCCGTTGTACACGTAATGACTGTAACAGTTCGGTTAAAAATGTATCCCGTTTTAGCGTGTTTTTATTGAATGCATGGCATTTGATTTGCATGGAGTTTTCAAATATGTCTACAAGTGTGATTACCTAGTACCAATTACATCACTAGACATGCTTCTAACTATTTTATTTTTTAAAACTAACAATAGACATATCAAATCTGGCTTTGGAAACCGATGTGTCTCCCACGCGGGACGCGGACAGACATAAATCTCCTGGAGATAGAAAATTGATTGGTCCCCAACATCTGAGACCTTTACCCGATTCTTTGATCTCGGATATTCGTAACGTTCAAGCGATGACCGATATCAAGACACACATCGGATACGCCAGAGCGTGGGTGCGTTTGGCACTCGAA